>JAIOJX010000029.1:25218273-27726606 GCA_022376925.1 Tragulus kanchil | reverse complement strand
TTTGGATATTTAGTACAATCAATGTAATCAATGTGATGGGGCCTTTTGAAAATGTTGCTGTCAACTTAAGTCCATGCTTGCTTGTCTCTCCTTGTCCATATTCAACGGATGCCCCCCACTCCCTATCCAGTAACTGAGATTACTCTCTCCTGAGGCTGATAGGATAGGTTCAGACCAGGTGGTTAGGTGGGTTCTGTGTCATCAGCTAGGAAGTTCAGATAGCAATGTCTTAACCACACGCTGGCCCCAGACAAAACCTTCCATAAACACTTAGGAATATATGTGGACAGTCATCACATAGAGGACACGTATGAAGCTTGGTGGGGGCAGAGAATACACAATCCCAACCCGCCCCTTCTTGTTCATAATCAGCCCTTCTAGGAAGCTGAAACCATGCTTGTCTGCTCTAGACAAGAAAGAGATGGGAGCTATCTATCTTTCCCTTGGGGGAGGGAACCCTGACCCTGGTGTTTTGGGACCACAGGTTCAAGATCTGGTGGGGTTTGGGGTGATCACACCATTCTATCCAGAAGCACTAAATGGTGAAGCTGGAGGACAGGGTAGAAAGTTTCAGATTTCAGCCTGACTTCAAGGTTGCCATCTTGCCTCTTCTGGGCTTCCTTCAAGAAATATCATCTGTGATTTTCTGGAAACAACTACTGTAGGTTTGGGATGGAGCCAATGATTAAGGAGCCCTCAGACTTCATTGCCAAGGAAGAGGGAGTGAGTCCTGCTGAGGATGGGAGAGCTGTAGGGGTCCGGCTACAAATAGCCCCGTTTCAAAGCCACCCAGCTAAGGGGCGTAGGGCAGCTGACTTCAAACAGGAGAATGTGCTGGCTTCCTAAGAACTTTATGGAATGGTTTTAAAGGAAACCATTTTCCCCATCTCTAACCTCATATATTTTCCTTCCTAATATCAAATCATGTCAGGACACAACCACAGCCTAGGTTCTCATTCTCATCATCTTCAGAAAAAAAAGATAAACCTCTCCAAAGCTGAATCATACTAGGATGTGTTATCCAGAGGATACAATACTTCAGGGAGGGACAGATGACATCTTTAATCAAAGTCCTACAAATGCCCCTACCACCCAGCTCAGTATAAAATGAATCTTTAACAAAATTTATTAAAAATAATTCTAATAAAATTAAAATCTATAAAGGTATACCATGAAATTCTAAGAAAATCTACATATTGTCAGAATTGTATTTTATGTTGTTTTGCTCAGTTACATCCCATCAATAATTTTAGAGGTTTTCCTGGTGGCTCAGTGGTAAAGTAGTCACCTATCAATGCAGGAGACAGATTTGATCCCTGATCCAGGAAGATCCCACATGCCACAGAGCAACTAAGAACATGAGCCACAACTATGGCTCAGGCCCCAGAGCCCAGGAGCCATACCTGCTGAGCCTATATGCTGCAACTACTGAAGCCCACATGCCCTAGAGCCTGTGCTAGGCAACAACAGAAGCCACTGCAATGAGAAGCCTGCCCACTGCAACTAAAGAGTAGCCCCTGTTCCCAGAAACTAGAGAAAAGACCATGAAGGAATGAAGACCCAGTACAGCAAAAAATAAATCATTAAATAAAATTATAAAAAAAATGTTAGATATAATTAAATCCAGAAGAGAATTTTAAAGTCTTATAGTCAAACATACATGGGGAACCCAGAGCGAGAGGCCGCGGCGCCACGAGAAGCGCCGCATAGCGGGTAAGTTCAACCACTCCAACTGGAGGGCTTGCTGAACGGAAAGGGGAAGTCGCCCACGGGTTGCTGACCAGGAACTGGGCACGAACTGGACGGGAAAGCTCGCGCCCGCCTTTGTGACTTAGACACGTAACCGGCAATGCACGTGTGCCGGGGCGGAGGAGCCCGCGCACCCCTAGAACTGCAGCAGCAGCGGAGGAAGCCGGGGAAAGAGCAGGCATTGGAGACTACTGGCAGGTGCGCGGTAGAGACGGGGCGCCCCCCTCCAACACCGCACTGCGCGCGCCACTGCCTCCGCCCAACTGACTGGGATCAGCCCACCACCCCGGCCAGCACCCAAGCTGGCAGCAAAGCCCTCGTTTTGCTGAACACAAAAACAGAAACCATAGCAACCGGCACTATAAGGGAACGACTACGCCATCAAGACACCACCATCAAGAGCAGATTGGTTTCCAACAGGCAGATGAGAAGATAAAAACCAGGGACAGTATTTAGCTTTTTTTTTTTTTTCCCCTTGTTTATTTGTGGTGAACTATTTTGCTTATTCAATTGATTGGTTTGGGGTTTATTTGTTTGTTTATTCTGTTTTTTTTTTTTTTTTTTTTGGTTTTCATTTGTTTGTTTTGTTTTTTGTGTTTTTTGTTTGTTTTTTGGTCTCATTAATTTTTTTCTGCCCTTTTTAATTTCTTTTTTTGACTTTTATTTTATTGTATTTTTTTTTTTTAATTTTAATTCTTGGAAACCTCTAATTCTCTTTCCTCTTTTCCATTGCTTTCTTCCTCTATGTTCTAAATATAAAATATTTTCCTATCTACCAATATCCTCTAGATAAATTATTTCCTATCTTCCTGTCTCCACTATTCTCTTCCAAATACACTAAACAATACACACACTAATCTTTGCTACCTAACCCTATAAAATCCTTCCAAGACAAATCTATTCTTCTCATTACCTATACACTCTCCTCCTCGTCACCCCCAACACATGTCCTAGTTAAAAATTGCTCTCATTGTAATTATACAAGCCAGGACCTTGTGCTGGATCTATTTATTCAGGCACTATTTTAATTAATTCAAAGCTTAACGAGCAAGTATCATCTATGATTGCGTGATTTGCCAGAAAGATTTCCTGTGCCTTATCTCTGTAAAAATGGTCAGTTGTGGGGATTGCTGTGTATGTATGTATATCTTACGATTATGTTAGAAAACATCTGCATGCTTTTATGACTGTCACCCATCAGGGATGCACCTCTCGTTCCTCAGATGCTAGTATTTAAATTAATATCATGGAACACCATAGCAAACCAGACATAGAGCCTACACCCCATGACCAATCATCAAACCAAGGATCCTTGGAGCAGAAGCCCTGATTCCAAGACCCCACACTATCAAAGAACATACAACACTAGAGATTATTCATCTGTAAATAAGACCTAACACCATCCAAGTCAGAAACCACTGAACCCTTCTACAAGGACAGAAACCCAAAGGAAGGGAGAATTCACCCAAGAAGCCTGGTGGGGGAAAAAGAACTGCACACACACAGACACACACAAAGAAACAAAAATTAACCTAATAATGAAATGACAGAGAAACACTGCACAAATGAAGGACCAAGCTAGAGAAACACTGCTTCAAATGACAGAGGAGGAGATAGACAAACTATCTGAAAGAGAATTCAGAAAAGCTATACTAATGAGGATGCAAAACACCGAAAACAGAATATTAGAGGAAATTAGAGCATTGAGAAGAGACATGCAAGAAATGAAAAATAAGCAAATGGAGACAACCAACTCAATTGCTGAACTCAAAAATACTATAGAAGGTCTCAACAGTAGAGTATTGGAGGCAGAAGAATGGATAAGTGAGCTGGAAGACAGAATGGTGGAAATAAGTCCTGAAGAACAGAACAAAGCCCAAAGAATTAAAAGAACTGAGGATAGCCTTAGAGACCTATGGGACAATATCAAACGCACCAACATTAGAATTATAGGAGTTCCAGAAGAAGAAGAGGGGAAGAAAGGCTATGAAAAAATTCTTGAAGAGGTTATAGTGGAAAACTTCCCCAGCATGGGAAAGGGAACAGTCAACTATGTCCAAGAAGCACAGAGAGTTCCACACAGGAGAAACCCCAGAAGAAACACACCAAGGCACATTCGAATCAAACTAATGCAGACTAAATATAAGGACAGATTACTAAAAGCAGCTAGGAGCAAACAACAAATAACATATAAAGGAAACCCTGTACGTCTAACTGCAGATCTTTCAACAGCATAGTAAAATGTAAAATGGTCAGTTGTGGGGATTGCTGTGTATGTATGTATATCTTACGATTATGTTAGAAAACATCTGCATGCTTTTATGACTGTCACCCATCAGGGATGCACCTCTCGTTCCTCAGATGCTAGTATTTAAATTAATATCATGGAACACCATAGCAAACCAGACATAGAGCCTACACCCCATGACCAATCATCAAACCAAGGATCCTTGGAGCAGAAGCCCTGATTCCAAGACCCCACACTATCAAAGAACATACAACACTAGAGATTATTCATCTGTAAATAAGACCTAACACCATCCAAGTCAGAAACCACTGAACCCTTCTACAAGGACAGAAACCCAAAGGAAGGGAGAATTCACCCAAGAAGCCTGGTGGGGGAAAAAGAACTGCACACACACAGACACACACAAAGAAACAAAAATTAACCTAATAATGAAATGACAGAGAAACACTGCACAAATGAAGGACCAAGCTAGAGAAACACTGCTTCAAATGACAGAGGAGGAGATAGACAAACTATCTGAAAGAGAATTCAGAAAAGCTATACTAATGAGGATGCAAAACACCGAAAACAGAATATTAGAGGAAATTAGAGCATTGAGAAGAGACATGCAAGAAATGAAAAATAAGCAAATGGAGACAACCAACTCAATTGCTGAACTCAAAAATACTATAGAAGGTCTCAACAGTAGAGTATTGGAGGCAGAAGAATGGATAAGTGAGCTGGAAGACAGAATGGTGGAAATAAGTCCTGAAGAACAGAACAAAGCCCAAAGAATTAAAAGAACTGAGGATAGCCTTAGAGACCTATGGGACAATATCAAACGCACCAACATTAGAATTATAGGAGTTCCAGAAGAAGAAGAGGGGAAGAAAGGCTATGAAAAAATTCTTGAAGAGGTTATAGTGGAAAACTTCCCCAGCATGGGAAAGGGAACAGTCAACTATGTCCAAGAAGCACAGAGAGTTCCACACAGGAGAAACCCCAGAAGAAACACACCAAGGCACATTCGAATCAAACTAATGCAGACTAAATATAAGGACAGATTACTAAAAGCAGCTAGGAGCAAACAACAAATAACATATAAAGGAAACCCTGTACGTCTAACTGCAGATCTTTCAACAGAAACCCTGCAGGCCAGAAGAGAATGGCAAGACACATTAAAATGGCTAAAAGAGAATAACCTCCAACCAAGAATTCTCTACCCAACAAGAATCTCATTCAGAATTGATGGTGAAGTCAAAAGCTTCACAGACAAGCACAAACTGAAAGAATTCTGTACCACAAAACCTGCCCTACAATGTGTTAAAGGGCCTGATATAGCCAACAAACACAAGAGTAGGAGAAGTCCTACAAATCAAACCCCAAATTTCTAAGAAGATGACAATAGGGACATTCATATCAATAATTACTTTGAATGTAAATGGACTAAATCCTCCAACCAAACGACACAGGCTGGCTGAATGGATCCAGAAGCAAGACCCATATATATGCTGTTTACAAGAGACCCACTTCAGACTTAGAGACACTCATAGACTGAAAGTGAGAGGCTGGAAAAAGATATTCCATGCAAATGGAAATCAAAAGAAAGCTGGAGTTGCAATCCTCATATCAGACAAAATAGACTTCAAAGCAAAGAAGATTCTAAGAGACAAGGCAGGTCACTACCTCATGATTAAGGGATCTATCCAAGAGCAAGACATAACAGTCATGAATATCTACGCACCCAACACAGGGGCACCTCAATACATAAGAGAGGTACTTTCAGACATAAAAGAAGAAATCAACAATAACACAGTAATAGTAGGAGACTTTAACACTCCTCTCACACCAATGGACAGATCATCCAAACAGAAAATTAATAAAGAAACACAAGCCTTAAATGCCACACTAGAAGAAATGGACCTCATCGATATCTTTAGGACGTTCCATCCAAAAGCAGAAGAATACACTTTCTTCTCAAGTGCTCACGGAACATTCTCCAGGATAGACCACATCTTGGGCCACAAATCTAACCTCAGTCAGTTCAAGAAAACCAAAATTATATCAACCATCTTCTCGGACCACAATGCAATGAGACTAGAGATCAACTACAAGAAAAAAAACCCTAAAAGCACAAACACATGGAGATTAAACAATACATACCTAAAAAACCAACTGATTACTGAGGAAATCAAAGGAGAAATTAAACAATTCCTAGAAGAAAATGACAATGAACACACGACAGTGCAAAACCTATGGGATACTGTAAAAGCAGTTCTAAGAGGGAAATTTATAGCAATACAAACCCACCTCAAGAAACTAGGAAAATATGAAGCAGACGACCTAACCCTCTGCTTAAAACAATTGCAGAAAGAAGAACAAAAACACCCCAAAGTCAGCAGAAGAAGAGAAATCATAAGGATCAGAGCAGAAATAAATGAGAAAGAAATGAAAGAAACAATAGTAAAGATAAATAAAACAAAAAGCTGGTTCTTTGGAAAGGTAAACAAAATTGACAAGCCACTAGCTGGCCTCATTAAGAAAAAGAGAAGAACCAGATCAACAAAATCAAAAACGAAAAAGGAGAGATTACAACAGATAATGCAGAAATCCAAAGGATTCTAAGAGACTATTATGAGCAACTCTATGGCAACAAACTGGACAACCTGGAAGAAATGGACAGTTTCTTGGGGAAGATCAATCTCCCAAGACTGAGCCAGGAAGAAACAGAAACTTTGAACAACCCAATCACAAGCTCAGAAATAGAATCTGTGATTAAAAATTTACCCAAACATAAAAGCCCAGGGCCAGATGGCTTCACAGCCAAATTCTACCAAACATTTAAAGATGAGCTAATACCTGTCCTTCTAGAATTCTTTCAAAAAATTGCACAGGAAGGAAAATGTCCAAACACATTCTACGAGGCCACCATCACCCTGATACCCAAACCAGGCAAAGACAACACAAAAAAGGAAAATTACAGGCCGATTTCTCTGATGAACTTAGATGCCAAAATCCTCAACAAAATCCTAGCAAACAGAATTCAACGACACATCAAAAAACTCATACATCATGATCAAGTCGGGTTCATCCCAGGCATGCAAGGATTCTACAACATCTGCAAATCAATCAATGTGATACACCATATCAACAAACTGAGAGACAAAAATCACATGATCATCTCAATAGATGCAGAAAAAGCCTTCGACAAAGTACAACACCCATTTATGATAAAAACTCTTCAGAAAATGGGCATAGAAGGAACCTATCTCAACATAGTGAAAGCCATATATGAGAAGCCCACAGCGAACATTATCCTCAATGGTGAAAAACTGAAAGCATTCCCTCTAAGATCAGGAACAAGACAGGGGTGTCCACTTTCACCACTCTTATTCAACATAGTCCTGGAAGTTCTAGCAGCGGCAATAAGAGAAGAGAAAGAAATCAAAGGAATTCAGATTGGAAAGGAAGAAGTCAAGCTCTCTCTTTTTGCAGACGACATGATATTATACATAGAAAATCCCAACGACTCTATTACAAAGCTACTAGAGCTAATCAACGAATTCAGCAAAGTCGCAGGATACAAAGTCAACACCCAGAAATCACTGGCATTCCTATACAAACAATGAAAAATCAGAAAACGAAATCAAAGAGGCAGTTCCCTTCACCACTGCAACCAAAAGAATCAAGTATCTAGGAATAAACCTACCCAAAGAAACAAAAGAATTGTACACAGAAAATTACAAGACACTCATGAGAGAAATTAAAGAAGACTTAAACAGATGGAGAGATATCCCATGTTCCTGGATCGGAAGAATCAATATTGTGAAAATGACCATACTACCAAATATCATCTACAGATTCAATGCAATACCTATCCAACTACCATTGACGTTTTTCACAGAACTAGACCAAAGAATAACACAGTTCATATGGAAACACAAAAGACCTCGAATAGCCAAAGCAATCCTGAGAAAGAAAAACGGAGCTGGAGGAATCAGGCTCCCTAACTTCATACTCTACTACAAAGCAACAGTCATCAAGAGAGTATGGTACTGGCACAAAAACAGAACTATAGACCAATGGAACAAGATCGAGAACCCAGAGATAAACCCACGCACCTATGGGTACCTTATTTTTGACAAAGGAGGCAAAACTATAAAATGGAACAAAGACAGTCTCTTCAACAAGTGGTGCTGGGAAAATTGGACAGCTACATGCAAAAAAATGAAGTTGGAACATTCCCTGACACAATACACAAAGATCAACTCAAAATGGATTAAAGACCTAAATGTAAGACCAGAAACCATCAAACTCTTAGAAGAGAATATAGGCAAAACACTCAAGGACATCAATCAAAGCAAGATCTTCTCTGACCCACCGACTAGAATAGTGGAACTGAAAAGAAAAATGAACACATGGGACCTCATGAAACTTAAAAGCTTTTGTACAACAAAAGAAATTACAAAAAAGCTCAACAGACACCCCACAGAGTGGGAGAAAATCATAGCAAATGAAACAACAGACAAAGAATTAATCTCCAAAATCTACAAGCAACTCAGACAACTCAGCACAGGAAAAACGAACAACCCAATCAAAAAATGGGAAAAAGATCTAAAGAGACGCCTCTCCAAAGAAGACATACAGATGGCCCAAAAGCACATGAAACGATGCTCAATCTCACTTATTATTAGAGAAATGCAAATTAAAGCCACAATGAGATACCACCTCATACCCGTCAGAATGGCCATCATCAACAAATCGACAGACAATAAATGCTGGAGAGGGTGCGGAGAAAAGGGAACCCTCTTGCATTGCTGGTGCAAATGTAAACTGATACAACCTCTATGGAAGACAATATAGAGATTCCTTAAAAAACTAAAAATAGAGGCACCCTATGACCCAGCAATCCCACTATTAGGCCTATATCCTGATGAAATCAAAACTGAAAGAGGCACCTGTACCCCAATGTTCATTGCAGCTCTCTATACAATAGCCAGAACATGGAAGCAACCTAGATGTCCATCAACGAATGAATGGATACAGAAGCCCTGGTACATATATACAATGGAATACTACTCAGCTGTTAAAAGAAATGCAGAACACTCAGTCCTAATGAGGTGGCTGGCTCTAGAACCTATCATAAAAAGTGAAGTAAGTCAAAAAGAGAAAGACAAATACAGCATACTAACACACATATATGGAATCTAGTAGGACGGTCTTGATAACACACGCAGGGAACTCATGGAAAAACAGACAGGGCATAGACATATGGACATTGTGGGGAAGAAATAGGGAGGGAGAGGCATGGAGGGAGTAACATGGAAACCTATACTCTCATGTGTGGAAAAGATAGCTATTGTCATTGTGCTAAGGGGATAGGAGTACCTACAATCACTTGGGGCGATGGTCTGGAGGGGTGGGAGGGGAGGAACTGGGTGGGGGGAGGGTCCAGGGATATGCATATGACTGATCTGGGAACATACATGTTGGTGAACAACAAAACTCTGTAAAATATTTAAAATAAAGAATAATAATAATAAAAAACATACATGGGGAGGGAAAGACCCATGTCTGTTGCAGAAATGATCAAAAAGAGCTTTTAACATTTATCTGGGGGGAGTTGCAGTGAAAACACATAATAAAAGAAGAAAAAGGAACAATGTAAAGTTCTGACTTTTGAAGAACTTGCTCCTTATTCTTTTAATAGATAGTGATGGGTAGGTATTTAAATTTTACGGGATGCATTAAAAAGGTGATATAAGAGTTTTATTTTAAACTGCTTCTGTTCGAAATACTTCTGAAATCACATCCTCTGTGAAGTATTTAACATTATGATGGAAGTGCTTAGTTGTCTACTGAAAGAGTCTCAGGGAGGCATTTACAGTTCTTCTAGGAGGTACACAAGCACACCATTTGAAGGTGCATGGTGTTAGAGATTTTTCAGTGTCCTGTAAGCCTGGCCTAGGATCCTGGCTGGGCTATTTATCAGCCGGGGCCCTGGGCTTCTTACTTCGCCTTTCTCCATGTCAAGGCTTCCTTCCACGATGTTGCAGACAGCATCTCCCTGTAGCTTTGCTGAGAACCATCAGCCCAGGGCCTGATACACACCATCTAACCTAGAGACATTTCTGGAGAGCTTCCTTTCACCAAACTGTGCTAAGCACGTTATGTCTGCCGTGTTACTTAATCATCACCATGATCTTAGGGAGGGACTAATATTGTTCCCACTTTACAGATACAGAGCTTGAAGCAAAGGAAGTGGTGAAACTTGTTCAAGGTCACACAGATACTAGGAGGTGGAGCTACACTTGAACTTGGCCGTCTGGCTGCAGCCTCTGCGATAGTTATTACTAGACTGCTTTGCATGAACATCCAGTTGTAGAAGAAAAATGGTCCATCCTAAGAGACTGCCTAGAGAAGATTTTCTGACTTTTTCTATTGGCTGCAGGGTTTAGGTATCCTTTCTAACCACCCAGGGAATTCAATCATGATTACAGAACTCAGCATTGCTCCGAAGTGGCTAGTGGGATACCTGGTCACTGGGTAGCAATTAACTTTCTTGGGAGGAAAAAAAAAAAAAGCAGAAGACTTTTCTGGCTAGGAGTTTTCCTAATAGCTTCTGTCCAAATTGTCATGAAAACCCTGAACAATATGATCGTTCATCCAATTATCAAACCAACCTGGGGGGCAGAGTCTGGCATTCTGTGTACCCATTATCGAAGGGTAATTCGGTGGAACAAACCCAATCGAGTACATACAATGACTGTCAAATAAAATAAACCACTCACAAATTAAATTACTTCCCATTTTCAGTGGGAAGAATGCCAGTCATTTTTCATCTTAAAAAATATGCATCTTAATTCCATTTTTTAAAGAACATGAAAAGAGGCATTTAAAGGCCTCTTGTGCTGTCTGTCGTGAGGCACATCTCCCAGGGTCCTGGGACATTTTCTCTCAGAGAATTAATGGAGCATTAAGCCTGACCCTGGTTAAAATAAAAAAGACAACAACGACTTGCTTCCTCCTTGGATCAATGGTGGATGGCGTTCAGAAAGCAGGAGTGAGAGGTTGGCTCTGGTTTACAGCGACATATCAGAGCTGCTGTTTCCAGAATGAAGCTGCCACTCAGCATCTCCCTGCCAAAGACCCGGGGAATCCTATCCAAATAATATAATTTTTAGATTTCCCGGATCACACCCTTCAATAGTCGCAATATGTTCCTAAATTCTTCTTTGACGGGCTTTGTCGTACAGATTGAAATAAGCCTGAGAGGAAAACCCTCTTTGGAACAAATCAGGCTTTGTGCTTCAGGGTCTTCAATATCTTCGAATTATATTCTTTCATTTGACAAACATTTATTAAGTGCCCATCATGGCTCTGGGTGGTACATGTACAGGGGGAACAAAGCAGGTGAGTTGTGGCACTTAAAGTCCAAGAGGGAAGAAAGAGGTGAACGTCTAAAGTGAGACACCTCGTTACAAACTGCCTGGGATGCTATAAAGAGATGTGTCTGCTATAGAGAGATGTGTATTGTTTCAAGAGAGGCAAAAAGTACTCTTTCATGAAAAGAAATAGGGGCTCTGATTTAGATTGGGGAATTAGGTGAATTGTTTTTTGGAAGAAGTGACTGCTCACCCACCCCTCACCCCTAAACGGAGCCATAAGCATTCTCTGTATCAGTGGTTCTTTACTGGTGGCCAAACTGCCATCTGACACTGTCTGGAGATATTTCTGATTGTCAGAATGGGGCATATCCTGTTGGGTAGAGGCCCAGGATGATGCTCCAAGTCCTACAAAGTACAGGACAGCCTAGAGCAGCAAAGAATTATCTGGCTCAAAATGTTAACAGTTCTGAGGTGGGGAAATCCAGTTCTTAAGAAAATATTTCTGGAAAGAGTTTAAATTAAGGGTGGATAAAAGAAACCTGGTATTAACTTCCACAATAAGCAGCAAAAAGTTACAGTTCCTAAAGATGTTGTAGCTTTAAAAGTCTTCATATATACATTTCACATAGGAAGGATCTATATCTCTATCTACCTGTCTCTCAAAGCCTTATCCCTTACTGTCAGCTACAAGAATAACCCACAACCCATAAAAAGTGCCTGGAGAACTAATATAAAATTAAGACAACAACGACTTGCTTCCTCCTTGGATCAATGGTGGATGGCGTTCAGAAAGCAGGAGTGAGAGGTTGGCTCTGGTTTACAGCGACATATCAGAGCTGCTGTTTCCAGAATGAAGCTGCCACTCAGCATCTCCCTGCCAAAGACCCGGGGAATCCTATCCAAATAATATAATTTTTAGATTTCCCGGATCACACCCTTCAATAGTCGCAATATGTTCCTAAATTCTTCTTTGACGGGCTTTGTCGTACAGATTGAAATAAGCCTGAGAGGAAAACCCTCTTTGGAACAAATCAGGCTTTGTGCTTCAGGGTCTTCAATATCTTCGAATTATATTCTTTCATTTGACAAACATTTATTAAGTGCCCATCATGGCTCTGGGTGGTACATGTACAGGGGGAACAAAGCAGGTGAGTTGTGGCACTTAAAGTCCAAGAGGGAAGAAAGAGGTGAACGTCTAAAGTGAGACACCTCGTTACAAACTGCCTGGGATGCTATAAAGAGATGTGTCTGCTATAGAGAGATGTGTATTGTTTCAAGAGAGGCAAAAAGTACTCTTTCATGAAAAGAAATAGGGGCTCTGATTTAGATTGGGGAATTAGGTGAATTGTTTTTTGGAAGAAGTGACTGCTCACCCACCCCTCACCCCTAAACGGAGCCATAAGCATTCTCTGTATCAGTGGTTCTTTACTGGTGGCCAAACTGCCATCTGACACTGTCTGGAGATATTTCTGATTGTCAGAATGGGGCATATCCTGTTGGGTAGAGGCCCAGGATGATGCTCCAAGTCCTACAAAGTACAGGACAGCCTAGAGCAGCAAAGAATTATCTGGCTCAAAATGTTAACAGTTCTGAGGTGGGGAAATCCAGTTCTTAAGAAAATATTTCTGGAAAGAGTTTAAATTAAGGGTGGATAAAAGAAACCTGGTATTAACTTCCACAATAAGCAGCAAAAAGTTACAGTTCCTAAAGATGTTGTAGCTTTAAAAGTCTTCATATATACATTTCACATAGGAAGGATCTATATCTCTATCTACCTGTCTCTCAAAGCCTTATCCCTTACTGTCAGCTACAAGAATAACCCACAACCCATAAAAAGTGCCTGGAGAACTAATATATACTTTTTAAACTCAATGCATCAAAGATGTTTTTTATGGCAGACTAACAATTTCATGCTCTTGGTGTCTGACTTCTTTTGGCCTCTCCACAAAAAAAAGAGAGGGAAAATATCTTTTGCTGAGAAGATAAACTCAGTATCTAATTACCAGCCCGGGCAGCAGCCTGTAATTCTGCCAGTTTTATCTTATTTTTTCTCTCAGACACTTCCATTTTCTGCCAACATTGCTATTTCTCAAAGCGTGTTTCCCTGTTCACTGCCTTTCCTGTTATTTCCCTTGATGTTTCGCATTGTGCTGTTTCACAGGAAAAAAGAAGACATCTTAAAATATCACAGTGGAAGAAAATTTCAATTAATGTTTATAGGTGGGTAAGGGGATGGGAAGGGAAGAGGCAGGGGTTTAATTTTTGGTTAACTTGGCTAGGATTAATCACAACAATTGTTTTTGCTTTGATTTTTAACTGCTGTTGATGGAAGCATTTCTGAAATCTGTCCATACACTTTCTCCCTATTAACAGTAAGGGTAAGCCTCACGGAATCTCTGATGATCAAACATCAACAAGACCTCACACCATATTCTGTCAATTATTACTGTGGCTTATACAGATAAAATAAGTATACATTTGATATAAAGTTTAAGAATTGTAGAGCTGGAAGATACCTGCGAAGTCATTACCCTAAAAAGGGGTGGGTGCATCCAAAGAGGCATCTCTGAGAACTCTGAAATGCAGCCTTTCCTAAGTACAACAAAGCTATTGTATGCGGGGAACTAAAATCAATTCTGTCTCCTGACAATAGATGGCGGTAGTAGGAACAAAGTGACTTCAGGATTGCGTTGTCTGGTTCTCATACCTGGTTGCACACTAGAATCAAATTAGGCTTTTTATTTAAAACGGATGTGTGCGGCTTCCCTGGTAGTCTAGTGGATAAAGAGTACACCTTGCAGTGCAAGGGGCACGGGTTCGATCTCTGGCCCGGGTAGATCCCACGTGCCACGGAGCCGGTGGACGGGTGTGTCCAATTAGGAGCCAACGCTCTGGAGCGCATGCGCCTAGAGCCAGTGCTCTGCAAGGAAACAGGCCACTGCAATGCGAGGCCCACACAGGCCAAACAATAAATATGGATGAAAATAAATAAATACATAAATAAACAATAAAACAGGCCAAAAATTAAAAAAACAGAAAACAGATACCTAGCCTCACCACTGGGTGGTGGTGGTGGGGAGTTCTGTTCAGTCAGAATGCCTGGGGGGTCATAGATGCTCAATGTATACAGCAAGGATGAGAGCCAATGAATTGGAGGGGTTAATGGACCCGTCCATACAACAAACTCTTCACAGTGGTTGGAGTACCAGAGCCTCTGAGCTTAGAATTAGCTGTATAGTTCTATACTGACTGACATTTTTAATGTTAATTAAAAAACATTCTAATTTTAATAAATGAATAAAAAGAAAATAATGTATGGAAGGAAAAAGAATGAGAAAGAGTTACTAGTCATAATATATATATATAAAAACCTGCCCCTCCCAAATGATAAAAAGACAGCTCAGTAAAAAAAATATGAGCAAAGGATATGGACAGAAAATTTAGAAAAAGTTAGAAGCAAATGATCAAGACATAAGTAAAAATTTGCCCAATCTTATTAGTACTCAAGGAGATGCAAGCTATTTTAAATTTTACAGATCAATCTTATTAATCTTTTTTTTTTTTAATCATTTATTTTTTATTTATTTATCTTTTGGGAGGTGGGGTGGGGAGGGAGGGGGACGGGTGGGCCACTTCTATTGGTCTTTCATTTCTCTCTTTTCATCCGTCTTTGTTCTTTGGCTCCTATGGGCCTCCCATCGTGGTGGCCTCTGTTGTCGCAGAGCGCTGGCTCTGGGCGCATGCGCCCCAGAGCTCCGGCTGGGTAAATGGACACATCGGTCCAGCCGCTCCGTGGCATGTGGGATCTTCCCAGGCCAGGGATCGAGCTGGCGCCCCTTGCACTGCAAGGCGGTGTCCTTACCCACTGGACCACCAGGGGAAGCCCCCTTATTAATCTTTTAATCTTATAAAATTTTTCTAATTGCTGGAAAAGTTTTCTCTAACTTTTAAGCTTTTTTCTAATTATTAATTCATTTAATACTCAAAATAATTTTATGAGGTGGGTACTCATACCTCTTTTTACAAATAAAAGTAACTAAGAGACAAAGCATTCAACATTCAGAAAACTAAGCCCATGGTATCCAGTCCTATCACTTCTTGGCAAATAGATAGGAAACAATGGAAACAGTGACAGACTTTATTTTCTCGGGCTCCAAAATCTCTGCGGATGGTGACTGCAGCCATTAAATTAAAAAATACTTGCTCCTTGGAAGAAAAGTTATGACAAACCTAGACAGCGTATTCAAAAGCAGACATCACTTTGCCAATAAAGGTCCATCTAGTGAAAGCTATGGTTTTTCCAGTAGTCATGTATGGATGTGAGAGTTGGACCATAAAGAAGACTGAGTGCTGAAGAACTGATGCCTTTGAACTGTAGTGTTGGAGAAGGTCTTGAGAGTCCCCTGGACTACAAGCAGATCAAACCAGTCAGTCCTAAAGGAAATCAATCCTGAATATTCATTGGAAGGACTGATGTTGAAGCTGGCCACCTGATGCAAAAGGATGACTCATTGCCAAAGACCCTGATGCTGGAAAAGACTGAAGGCAGGAGAAAGGGATGGCGAAGGATGAGGTGGTTGGATGGCACCACTGACTCAATGCACACAAATTGGAGCAAGGTCCAGGAGATGGTGAAGGACAGGGAAGCCTGCCGTGCTGCAGTTAATGGGGTCACAAAGAGTTGGACATGACTGAGCGACTGAACCAAGAGACAAAGCGATAATGTGTCTTAGTTTAAAAGTTATACAGCTAGTGCTTGCTGGAGCTCAGATGGGTACTTGGGGCTTCTGTTTAAGAGCATCCTTATCCTTAGCCACTACCCTACACTCCCTTCTCAGTAGAGTCTCTACTGGGATATACAAAAATCACAATGACTGATAACATTCTATCCTAGGGACGTTTATGAGGAAATGGGTAGTTGGTGTGAGTATGAATGTAACAAGACTTTTAGAAGGTGATCTGCAAGCAGCTATTAAAATACAGTAATGTGTATCTCTTTCAACTTAGCAATACCTGCCTTAGTGGAAACTCTCCTATAAAAGCAAAACATTGGTTTATGATGACATATGCTTGAGATCATTTATTGTAGCACTGTTATATTTACATTGTAACAAAATCTGGAAACAAGGTGATTGTCTATGAATAGGGATCTGGTTTAATCAGCTGTGGTGTGTCCACAGTTTAGAATATTGGCAGCTACTTCAAAGATGATGAATGGCAAGAGGGATGTTTTTATTACTGAGCAGTGTGGATGGTATGATCTCGAATTTGTTCCAACATAACAAAATCATAACCATCTATTAAGGTTAATAATATATGTTGTGTAGACATACAGAATGGTGTGGCAGGACACAGACCAAACTAGGAATGTGAGTTGCCTTCACATGTGGGGCCACGACATAGGATTGTTTGACTTGTTATAACCTGGCGTTAGTTTTGCAATGTAGAAGAAAAGGAAATGTTTTGCCTCTAATGTCCAGCCAGGGCAGAATTCTCAGGATTCTTCAGCCTGCACTGGTCTCTTCCTGGGAGATTATAGGCAGTTCCCAAACAGCATGGCTTCCTCATTCTTTTGAATTGAGATCCACTTCCCTTAGCTGTCCACCTGTTAGTTCCCTGGGTTGACCGAAAGCCAGTCTATCTCTTACTCTATGCAAAAGTCCTCCAGATATTCGAGCACAGACCTCAGCCCATCCCACTGTCCATTCAGTTAATCCAAGACTTAGCCTCCAATCTTTATTCCTTCCCAGTGGTCCTGGCTGGGTCACCCCTACTGATGTTTTGCTGTGCTGAACACAAGTGACCAGACTCAACACAGGAACACAGAGGGACCTGTGTTCTTCTAGACAAGACACCGGCTTTCTACTTAAACAGCTTAACACTGACTTCATCTCTACAGCAGTCCATGTTGCAGTGTCAACTGAAATTCCCAGGTCTTCTTTCAAATGAGTTAATGTCAAGTCACATCTCCTCTACTATTTTGAACATGAATGTGATTCTATCCTAGGGACGTTTATGAGGAAATGGGTAGTTGGTGTGAGTATGAATGTAACAAGACTTTTAGAAGGTGATCTGCAAGCAGCTATTAAAATACAGTAATGTGTATCTCTTTCAACTTAGCAATACCTGCCTTAGTGGAAACTCTCCTATAAAAGCAAAACATTGGTTTATGATGACATATGCTTGAGATCATTTATTGTAGCACTGTTATATTTACATTGTAACAAAATCTGGAAACAAGGTGATTGTCTATGAATAGGGATCTGGTTTAATCAGCTGTGGTGTGTCCACAGTTTAGAATATTGGCAGCTACTTCAAAGATGATGAATGGCAAGAGGGATGTTTTTATTACTGAGCAGTGTGGATGGTATGATCTCGAATTTGTTCCAACATAACAAAATCATAACCATCTATTAAGGTTAATAATATATGTTGTGTAGACATACAGAATGGTGTGGCAGGACACAGACCAAACTAGGAATGTGAGTTGCCTTCACATGTGGGGCCACGACATAGGATTGTTTGACTTGTTATAACCTGGCGTTAGTTTTGCAATGTAGAAGAAAAGGAAATGTTTTGCCTCTAATGTCCAGCCAGGGCAGAATTCTCAGGATTCTTCAGCCTGCACTGGTCTCTTCCTGGGAGATTATAGGCAGTTCCCAAACAGCATGGCTTCCTCATTCTTTTGAATTGAGATCCACTTCCCTTAGCTGTCCACCTGTTAGTTCCCTGGGTTGACCGAAAGCCAGTCTATCTCTTACTCTATGCAAAAGTCCTCCAGATATTCGAGCACAGACCTCAGCCCATCCCACTGTCCATTCAGTTAATCCAAGACTTAGCCTCCAATCTTTATTCCTTCCCAGTGGTCCTGGCTGGGTCACCCCTACTGATGTTTTGCTGTGCTGAACACAAGTGACCAGACTCAACACAGGAACACAGAGGGACCTGTGTTCTTCTAGACAAGACACCGGCTTTCTACTTAAACAGCTTAACACTGACTTCATCTCTACAGCAGTCCATGTTGCAGTGTCAACTGAAATTCCCAGGTCTTCTTTCAAATGAGTTAATGTCAAGTCACATCTCCTCTACTATTTTGAACATGAATGTGATTTTCTCAATTCTCTTCTCTCAGATTTATCCCTTTCTCTTAAAAGTGAAATACAGGGATAGGAAAGTAGACATGTGTGAATGTGGGAGATAGTACTGTAGGTGTGCAAGGAAGTGTGAATTCTGGAAAATGGGCTTTTTCTGCATAATGAAGATGATGGGTCAGAAGATGGGCGAATGGACGAGATCTACGGAGAGGACAGTGAGTGTCCTGAAGGTGGGAGGGTGGAAGGCACCTTAAATCCTCTGTCCGTTCCCCAGTGGTGGGGCTGAATTTGAAACATAATGATCCTGTCAAATATAAGTGTTACATGAACTGGGTGCAGGAAGAGAGAACTCAGCAGGAGGTTTGCTAGTTCCAAGGAGACAGAGCAGGAATGGGCCAAGAACAGAGGAGTGGGGACAAGGAAGAGAAGAGAGTCTCTGAGAAAAGCAGCTGCATGCAGGACTATAAAGAAAAAAGCATGGCGCGCCTCCAGAGATGGGAACGAGGAAAGAGGGAAGAAAGCCGGGTGCGGGGTGGGAGGAGTTCTATTCTAGTCTGGACCCTTTAGTTGCCAAGAAACAGAAACCTTCTTAAACTCACTTAAAAAAAAAATCTGAAAAACAAAAAAAAAGGATTACTGTAGCAGAGACAAATCCTGAAGCTCATCAGGACTGAAAATGGAGCCTGTGAAATGGAGTAGGGGTTTAGCCTGTTGAAAGGGGTCTGGGGAATTTGACTTTGTCTTTCTGTCTCTGGGTCTGCCTCTCATAGGGATGACCTGGTTTCTTAAACTGCTTCTTTCTTCCTGTCAGGGTTCCCCCTCTCTTTGCCAGTAAAAGTCAACTCTGTCTGTTTAGCAGTATATTCTCATAAAAATATACTATACATTTGAATAAAAATATACTGTATAGTTGAATAAAAAAAGGAAATAAATGTTGCCAATGATTTTCAAAGAAAAAAAAAGAGAGAGAGAGGGAGAGAGCAGGGAACCAGCAGGGTAGAAAATACAGCAGGAAGAATGAAACATATGGTCCGAACCTTCCAGGAAGGTTTCAGCCCTGTTCTTGAACACACCGCATTCAGAATCAACTCTACACCTTTTCCTATAATGCTCCCCTTGTACGCCCACTTCCGCAGACTCCCCATTTCTTAAGTTTTCCTCAATCCAGATGGCCCCAGAGCCCTCCCCATCCCCCCTGCCACGTCTGTACACAATCTAGTAGAAAATGATTTGATATTTTTAAGAGCTAGAAATTCTAGCTTCCTTCTTCCAATTGGCACTATTTTGACAGGCTTCTTGGAATCATTCCCTAACTTGAGTTCCTAGTGCTAATAATCTAGACTGACTTCTAGCAGTCTCTTGTTCAAAGAGACTAAAGCACACTTGGTCACTATTCCCTGGACAGAAATTTTATTTTGTTTGGCATGCGGTTACAACTGCCTTTCAATCTGCTTTGAGCACGAAATGACATTGCTTTTAACTCTCATAATTTTCCGTCATGTGTCTGTCAATCGTACATGGTGATCACATGATTTTTTTTTTTTTTTTAAGACTAGATCATTTAACTGTATTAGAATAAGAGTGTATCCTGGACTGAATAAGATGTGGTAATTACTTCTTCTGGAAAAACATACTATTTTGGGTGATGTATGCCCGGGCTAGTTTTAACTGATGCCTTTATGCTATTATTCACTAAGACCCTAGGATCTCTTTTACATATACACTTTGTCTTTCCACATTGTACATATGGAGGCTTGAATTTTTTCTCCATGTGCGCTAGCACCGTGCTTTGTCTTTTTAGAACTCTACATCCTTTCTGCTCCCCTTAAGTTCCCAAGGTTGTCCTCCATTTCCTTACACCTTCTTGACCTCTTCTCTGCCCCCTGGTTTTGTGAAATGCAGGCCTATACAGTGACAGGGCGGAGGAGGAAAGGGGACAGGGTGGAGCTTATAGCATTGGAGGCTGACTCATAGGATTATAAGCTCCATTAATTTTGTTTCTTCCTGAAGGGAGAATTATTTTCTCAAATGGGAAAAGCAGAGTTTAAAAACCATAAAGCTCTGAGGCTTGCAGTGAAAAGGAAGGGGAAACTAATCATACAGAGGGAGAAGAGGACAAATATGCATTTCATTTAAAATCACTGCAGTTGAACACACCGCATTCAGAATCAACTCTACACCTTTTCCTATAATGCTCCCCTTGTACGCCCACTTCCGCAGACTCCCCATTTCTTAAGTTTTCCTCAATCCAGATGGCCCCAGAGCCCTCCCCATCCCCCCTGCCACGTCTGTACACAATCTAGTAGAAAATGATTTGATATTTTTAAGAGCTAGAAATTCTAGCTTCCTTCTTCCAATTGGCACTATTTTGACAGGCTTCTTGGAATCATTCCCTAACTTGAGTTCCTAGTGCTAATAATCTAGACTGACTTCTAGCAGTCTCTTGTTCAAAGAGACTAAAGCACACTTGGTCACTATTCCCTGGACAGAAATTTTATTTTGTTTGGCATGCGGTTACAACTGCCTTTCAATCTGCTTTGAGCACGAAATGACATTGCTTTTAACTCTCATAATTTTCCGTCATGTGTCTGTCAATCGTACATGGTGATCACATGATTTTTTTTTTTTTTTTAAGACTAGATCATTTAACTGTATTAGAATAAGAGTGTATCCTGGACTGAATAAGATGTGGTAATTACTTCTTCTGGAAAAACATACTATTTTGGGTGATGTATGCCCGGGCTAGTTTTAACTGATGCCTTTATGCTATTATTCACTAAGACCCTAGGATCTCTTTTACATATACACTTTGTCTTTCCACATTGTACATATGGAGGCTTGAATTTTTTCTCCATGTGCGCTAGCACCGTGCTTTGTCTTTTTAGAACTCTACATCCTTTCTGCTCCCCTTAAGTTCCCAAGGTTGTCCTCCATTTCCTTACACCTTCTTGACCTCTTCTCTGCCCCCTGGTTTTGTGAAATGCAGGCCTATACAGTGACAGGGCGGAGGAGGAAAGGGGACAGGGTGGAGCTTATAGCATTGGAGGCTGACTCATAGGATTATAAGCTCCATTAATTTTGTTTCTTCCTGAAGGGAGAATTATTTTCTCAAATGGGAAAAGCAGAGTTTAAAAACCATAAAGCTCTGAGGCTTGCAGTGAAAAGGAAGGGGAAACTAATCATACAGAGGGAGAAGAGGACAAATATGCATTTCATTTAAAATCACTGTAGTTGAACATCAAATTCCTCTCCCTGACTTCCACCTATCTCACATTCTATTAAGAACTTATTCTGCCGTTCATCGAGGAATAATTATATCCTGAATGGCATCACATATGCTCAGATAGGCGCATTCAAGGACATATGCTTAGCATAAGTCAGAAAAAAGAAAGATGGAAATACATTTAAATAATGTTGATGATTGCAGCTGTATTCTGCTCAGTGGTTAGTGGCACCCACGTTAGTATGAGATGTGGGCAGTGGGTCTACTCTTTGCTTAGGCAGGTTGTTCATGTGCATTCCATCTCCTAGCACCTTGATGTGTTGAATGAACTACTAAGGTTTAAAGAAGTCTATTTTTCATAAACAGTCTTCCACATTTTGGGTATAGCTTTAGATTGTACCTCCCTGGTGGCCCAGATGGTAAAGAATCTGCCTGCGATGTGGGAGACCCAGGTTTGATCCCATAGTTTGGGGAAGATTCCCATGGAGAAGGGAATGGCTACCCACTCCAGTATCCCTGCCTGGGAAATTCCATGGACGGAGGAGCCTGGACAGAGGAGTGGGATTGCAAAGAGTCAGACACAACTGAGGGACTAACACTTACCCTTTCGATTGTACATTATTCTTTATATTATGCACACTTATGCATACATCTTTTGTACAGAGTTTATAAAAAAACTATGTACACTATACTGTATGGGTAATTTAAGGGATTTTTAAAGGACATTTTTATGGGATGACATTGAAACCTAGCCTGTGTAAAATTGCCCCCTTTACTGACTTTCTTTCTAACCTCTACTATTTCTTGTATACCACTTTCTCCTTTAAGCTACACAAAAAATTCTACATTGTCTCCTCAATATTTTACAGAAAGTTGAAGAACTGAAGCTCAGTGATGTCAAATAATACAGCAAGTAATGAGGTCATTCAGTTAGGATCAGCAGAGGAAGATCGAAACACAATCTGAATGCATAGCCCATATTTTTTCTACCCTATCGGGGAACAGCAAATCTTGATGCTTTTAAGACTATTCCTTGGATTATCTTGGGGATCTTCTGTCTTCCTTTATCAAGGTCTAATTTTATAGTAAGATGCTGACACTTCAAAGAGTTGATGTGACTATTTCAAAGCACTGTTTATTGAGCACATACAAGATGCAAGGCACTACTGGTATCCTACAGCTATGGAACCACCTTTTTCCAAAAGCATCTGACAAACAGAGAATACAAAACAAAGAGTCAAATAATGTAAGATATTCAAATAATTTGTAGGCTGGAGTCAATAACAGGACCTTATATAAGTTAAGAAATTTGGAACTCATTCTAAGTGATATGGGAAAATATCTGAGGCTCTTAAGAGGGTAATGAATGATCTAATCTACAATTTAAAAATATCATACTAAGTGCAATGAGGTTTTCTGTGGGGGCCCAGATGAGTGGGATCTACTTGCTTAGGCAGGTTGTTCATGTGCATTCCATCTCCTAGCACCTTGATGTGTTGAATGAACTACTAAGGTTTAAAGAAGTCTATTTTTCATAAACAGTCTTCCACATTTTGGGTATAGCTTTAGATTGTACCTCCCTGGTGGCCCAGATGGTAAAGAATCTGCCTGCGATGTGGGAGACCCAGGTTTGATCCCATAGTTTGGGGAAGATTCCCATGGAGAAGGGAATGGCTACCCACTCCAGTATCCCTGCCTGGGAAATTCCATGGACGGAGGAGCCTGGACAGAGGAGTGGGATTGCAAAGAGTCAGACACAACTGAGGGACTAACACTTACCCTTTCGATTGTACATTATTCTTTATATTATGCACACTTATGCATACATCTTTTGTACAGAGTTTATAAAAAAACTATGTACACTATACTGTATGGGTAATTTAAGGGATTTTTAAAGGACATTTTTATGGGATGACATTGAAACCTAGCCTGTGTAAAATTGCCCCCTTTACTGACTTTCTTTCTAACCTCTACTATTTCTTGTATACCACTTTCTCCTTTAAGCTACACAAAAAATTCTACATTGTCTCCTCAATATTTTACAGAAAGTTGAAGAACTGAAGCTCAGTGATGTCAAATAATACAGCAAGTAATGAGGTCATTCAGTTAGGATCAGCAGAGGAAGATCGAAACACAATCTGAATGCATAGCCCATATTTTTTCTACCCTATCGGGGAACAGCAAATCTTGATGCTTTTAAGACTATTCCTTGGATTATCTTGGGGATCTTCTGTCTTCCTTTATCAAGGTCTAATTTTATAGTAAGATGCTGACACTTCAAAGAGTTGATGTGACTATTTCAAAGCACTGTTTATTGAGCACATACAAGATGCAAGGCACTACTGGTATCCTACAGCTATGGAACCACCTTTTTCCAAAAGCATCTGACAAACAGAGAATACAAAACAAAGAGTCAAATAATGTAAGATATTCAAATAATTTGTAGGCTGGAGTCAATAACAGGACCTTATATAAGTTAAGAAATTTGGAACTCATTCTAAGTGATATGGGAAAATATCTGAGGCTCTTAAGAGGGTAATGAATGATCTAATCTACAATTTAAAAATATCATACTAAGTGCAATGAGGTTTTCAGATTTGAAGTGCAAGGAGGAAGAGAGTGAGTGAATGTAGGAGGAACAATTAGAAGCCTTTTGTACATTGTATAATGAATATAGGTAAGAAACATGCTAGCTGAACTTAAGACGGAAATGGCAGAGAGAATAAAACAATTACAGAGGTGTCAGCTGCTTTGAGAGACAGCATAACATAAAAATCTGAAAAACATCATTACAAAGCTTATATGCACAAGGGAAAGACACTGAGCAAAGTGAAAAAGTGCTATGATCAAAATCAATTTAAAAAGCAAATTAGGGCTTCCCCGGTGGTCCAGTGGGTGAGGACACCGCCTTGCAGTGCCAGGGGCACCAGTTGGATCCCTGGCCTGGGAAGATCCCACGTGCTGCGGAGCGGCTGGACCCATGTGTCAACTACCGAGCCGGAGCTCTGCAGTGACAGAGGCCACTGTGATGGGAGGCCCACATGGGCCAAAGAACAAAAGATGGATGAAAATAGATAAATGAAAGACCAATAGAAGTGCCCCCCACCAAAAAGAACTGAAAGAAAAAAAAGCAAATTATACATACAGAAAAGAAGGAAGATCCAATGTATGTATTATTATAGATCATGAAGGGATCCAAAGACATGAACAGGAAAAACTACTTAAAATATGCTTTTAAAAAATGCCTGAAATAAAGATCTAAATCTAAGGCTGAAAAGATGGTAAGGGTACAGAATACCAATAGAAAATGATAGAAAACTAATATCAAGGCACACGCGGATGAAGTTATTTCACGTCAAGTATAGAGAAGATTCAAGGGTTATGCAGAGCTTTAACAATGAGTCGGATGCATAAGAGATAAAAATAAGGCTGGTTTCCACTTGGAGCAATGGTCTGGAGGGATGGGAGTGGGGGAACTGGGTGGGGGGAGGGTCCAGGGATATGCATATGAATGATCTGGGAACATACATGTAAAAAATAAAAATTAAAATTAAAAACAAAATAAGGCTGGTTTCAGACTTCTCTCCATAGTAATCTCCACGTCACAAACAAAACCAAACAGTGTCCACAAAGTTATCATGATTTTGTATTCTTTCAGGCTGTGATTTAGCATAGAAACAACATTCTTAAGCAGACAAAAATTCAAGGAACACAGTATTTATGAGTTTCTACTAGAATGTAAGCTTCAGAGTGGCAGGATCTACTTCCACATTGTTTCTCATTTTATTGACATCATCCAATGCACAAAACATTATACATAGTAGACATTCAACAAACGTTGTGAATTGAATTAAAAAACTTTATAGGGGCTTCCCTGGTAGCTCAGTAGTAAAGAATCTCTCTACCAATGCGGGAGACATGGATTCGATCACTGATCTGGGAGGATCCCACATGCTGCAGAGCAAAGAAGCCCATGAGCCACTACTACTGAGCCCGTGCTCCAGAGCCTCAGATATGACGATTGACACCACGTGCTGCAACTACAGAAGCCCCTGTGCCCTAGAGCCCGTGCTCCTCAACAAGAGAAGCCACTGCAACAAGAAGCCTGATCACCTCAACTAGAGAGTAGTCCCCACTCCCTGCAACTAGAGAAGAGCCTGCCGGCACCAACAAAGACCCAGAATAGCCAAAAATAAATAATAATAAATTTATATAAAAAACATTTTATACAAAGACAATTGGACACTTTCTCATTTAGAGATTCCTAAACTGTTTTTTTTTTCATCAGAATCACTGGAGAGCAATTAAAGAGAAAAATAAAAAGAAAATATGTAGATTCCCCAGATCTATACTTTGAGATTCAACCTCATTTGGACTTGGGTATCCTGATTTTGAAAAGTTCCCAAATAACTGCAGGGAAATGCAACCAGTGCTTGTCAAACCTCAGTTCAGTACCGTCTTCAATTTTTTTATGCTACCTATTTACCCAGACTATTATTTACTTAATATTTTCTTTAAACGAATCTGCTTTTAATAAACTCTGTTTATTTTAATAGGGGACTTTCTATCACAGCAATACATGAAGAGTTGGTTTCCCATGAACTGGTCCACCCGCCCCCCTCCAAAAGACCCCAAAAGAGTGTTATAAAAATAAATACAAGAAAAAAATGTTCTTAAATTCTAGGTAGATATAGTTGCCTGGAAAGACTTAGAGCTTAAGAACAACTATCAGTTTTGAAAACTTTAGATTTATAAGTGTTACTAGGGCCACTTCCCTGACAGTTCAGTGGTTAAGACTTTGCTTTCCAATGCACCAGGTGCAGGTTTGATCCCTGGTAGGGGAGCTAAGATCCCACATGCCTCATAGCCAAAAATCCCCAAAACATGAAACAAAAGCAATACTGTAACAAATTCAATAAAGACTTAAAATTTAGAAAAAAAGGGGCTTCCTGGTAGCTCAGTAGTAAAGAATCTCTACCAATGCGGAGACATGGATTCGATCACTGATCTGGGAGGATCCCACATGCTGCAGAGCAAAGAAGCCCATGAGCCACTACTACTGAGCCCGTGCTCCAGAGCCTCAGATATGACGATTGACACCACGTGCTGCAACTACAGAAGCCCCTGTGCCCTAGAGCCCGTGCTCCTCAACAAGAGAAGCCACTGCAACAAGAAGCCTGATCACCTCAACTAGAGAGTAGTCCCCACTCCCTGCAACTAGAGAAGAGCCTGCCGGCACCAACAAAGACCCAGAATAGCCAAAAATAAATAATAATAAATTTATATAAAAAACATTTTATACAAAGACAATTGGACACTTTCTCATTTAGAGATTCCTAAACTGTTTTTTTTTTTTTTTCATCAGAATCACTGGAGAGCTATTAAAGAGAAAAATAAAAAGAAAATATGTAGATTACCCAGATCTATACTTTGAGATTCAACCTCATTTGGACTTGGGTATCCTGATTTTGAAAAAGTTCCCAAATAACTGCAGGGAAATGCAACCAGTGCTTGTCAAACCTCAGTTCAGTACCGTCTTCAATTTTTTTATGCTACCTATTTACCCAGACTATTATTTACTTAATATTTTCTTTAAACGAATCTGCTTTTAATAAACTCTGTTTATTTTAATAGGGGACTTTCTATCACAGCAATACATGAAGAGTTGGTTTCCCATGAACTGGTCCACCCGCCCCCCTCCAAAAGACCCCAAAAGAGTGTTATAAAAATAAATACAAGAAAAAAATGTTCTTAAATTCTAGGTAGATATAGTTGCCTGGAAAGACTTAGAGCTTAAGAACAACTATCAGTTTTGAAAACTTTAGATTTATAAGTGTTACTAGGGCCACTTCCCTGACAGTTCAGTGGTTAAGACTTTGCTTTCCAATGCACCAGGTGCAGGTTTGATCCCTGGTAGGGGAGCTAAGATCCCACATGCCTCATAGCCAAAAATCCCCAAAACATGAAACAAAAGCAATACTGTAACAAATTCAATAAAGACTTTGAAAATGCTCCACATCAAAAAAATCTTAAAATGTTATTAGGAAGGTTAAAACAATATTAACTCAAAGTAAGACTTTGGGCTTCATGTAGTTAGAACAATTTTAAAAAGAAATGAAAAGAGAAAAACTTCAGTTATTGTGATTTGATATTACTTAAAGCTGGGTCTTGTACCAAGAACAACTACTAGTTCAGACTTTAGGGAACACTGTAATCTATGAAGGTGATCATCGCAGTACCTGGGACATGTTAGGTGATTAATATATGCTGATTTCAAGTATTTATAGGTAATCTACTTTGTGTGAATCACAATTCTGTCTTGGGAATAGGGTAACAAACAACTGGGCTTCCCTGATGGCTCAGACATTAAAAACTCAACCTGTAATGCAGGAGACCCAGGCTCAATCCTTAGGTTGGGAAGATCCCCTGGAGAAGGGAATGGCTACCCACTCCAGTGTTCTTGCCTGGAGAATTCCACAGACAGAGGAGCCTTGCAGCCTGAAGTCCTATGGAGCCACAAAGAGTTGGACACAATTGAGCAATGAACACTTTCCCTATTTTGTGTAAAACACAGATCTGGGTCTCGGCAATAGGACAACAAATAAGATACTCTGGGTCCTTGGGTTGTTCAGTGCTATTTCGTGGGCCTTTTTACAGAGTTATTTGCAGAAACAAATAGAATAGTGTCCACCTTACCCACAGTTTCACTTTCTGCAGTTTCAATGATCTACAGCCAACTGTCATCTAAAAATATTAAATGGAGAATTCCAGAAATAAACAATTCATAAGTTTTAAATTGCCCCTTGTTCTGAGTAGCATGATGAAATTGAGCAGACGTGGATCATCCCCTTGTCCACACCCTGCTCGTGAGTCACTCAGCAGTCCTCTTGCTACAGTCAATTGACTGTCAAGGTGAAAGAAAGTTAAAGTGAAGCCTCTCCGTCGTGTCTGACTCTCTGCGACCCATGGACGAGCCATGGAATTCTCCAGACAAGAATACTGGAGTGGGTAGCCCTTCCCTTCTTCAGGGGATCTTACCAACCCAGGAACCCAATCCAGGTCTCCCACACTGCAGGCAGTTTCTTTATTTCTGAGCCACCAGGGAAGCCCAAGAATACTGGTGTGGGTAGCCTCTCCCTTCTTCAGGGGATCATCCCAACCCAGGGATTGAACCGGAGTTTCCTGCATTGCAGGCAGATTCTTTACCAGCTGAGCTACAAGGATATCACAGTGGTTATATTCAAGTAAGCCTTGCTTTTCTTAGTGACAGCCCCAAAGCAAAAGTGTCGTGAGGCTGCCATTTAAGACATCCTCTTACTGTGCCTAATTTATATGCTAAAATTTATTGTAGGTGTGTATGCATAGTAAAAAAACCATAGTATAGGAAAACAAAGTATATTTAGGGCTCTGTACTATTTGTGCTTTCAGCCATTCACTGAGGGTTCTTGGAATGTATCCCCTGCAGAAAAGGAGGGCCCACTGTGGAATGGGACCCCTCAATGGTCACTGACTACATCTCTTTCACCCACATATGGCTGCAGTTTCCAAATCCCCAAAAAGTGTGGGCATGTATCTTTTACACTTGCTTCCTATAATCAGAATAGTACATGAGTACATGATGCTTCCAGAGGGCTTGCCACATGCCATCCCATCAAGCACATGGCATGATTCATCTCATCTACTCCTCACAGCCACTGTACGAGGCAGGGATGGTAACTCATGGTTGACCGCATTTCTCAGTTGAGAAAATAGAGGCACAGCTCTGACCAGAAGCCCCATCCATCCCAGAGAACAGAAAACTATCTCCCTGACTAGCTGAGACCCTTACCATGGCCTTTCCTGTGTAGTATGACCTGCTACCATGATTTAAATCCCATTTCCTTCTCCTGGTGTGATCAGAAAAGGAGCAAGTGACATGAAAGGTAGTCTCATTAACTTCTGGTTATTAAAGGAGAAAATACAGAAAATTGAGGCAGGTGCAGATGGGCACGGCTGGGCTGAGAATTAAGTTAAATGATAAGCCAAACAAAGGGAGAGAATGAAGACAAGATTTTACTGGAGGTCAAGAGAAAAATAATGAGCTCTCTCCTAAATACAAAAGAGGAATGTATGTGGTAAAGAAGGAAGCCAGGCTGCTGGAGCTTGGCAGGGGGTGATTTATTGATTGACAAGTAAGAATGTGCCAGAAAGAAAGACATAAAGGGGGAAAATTATTTGTTGCACTTTTCACAATGGGAGACATTCAAAGAAGCAAGAGATGTACATTTCCCAGGGGAAGAAGATTATGGAGTATGATTCTTGTCTTCAAGTCCTCAAAAGGCAAAGCCCTGATTTTTGTTTGTCTGTGTTTGTTTTGAAGCCCTGGGCTTGATGCTGAACAAGGATCAAATGATACCAGTGGCCCTTGATACTGACAGATATCTGAAGCTGTTTGGAGGACAGGAAATTTAGGACTGAATATGTCCAAGTCTAATCATGATAGAGTCAGAGAAAACCTAGACTGTCAGAGAGGGGCTCAATGGATTATGTAGACTCTCTCAGAGAGAGAGGTAGAGAGTTTAAAATTAAAGGCAGTGTACAGTTTCTCAACCAGGATACTGCTGGAGTGGGGGTTGCCTTGAAAAACACAGAAAGTAAGCAGAGTTCATTCAAAGATTACAGATGAAAGTTCCATTGGGAAACTTCAGATGGAATGAAGCCAACAGAGTACATGATAGCCCAGAGGGCTTGCCACATGCCATCCCATCAAGCACATGGCATGATTCATCTCATCTACTCCTCACAGCCACTGTACGAGGCAGGGATGGTAACTCATGGTTGACCGCATTTCTCAGTTGAGAAAATAGAGGCACAGCTCTGACCAGAAGCCCCATCCATCCCAGAGAACAGAAAACTATCTCCCTGACTAGCTGAGACCCTTACCATGGCCTTTCCTGTGTAGTATGACCTGCTACCATGATTTAAATCCCATTTCCTTCTCCTGGTGTGATCAGAAAAGGAGCAAGTGACATGAAAGGTAGTCTCATTAACTTCTGGTTATTAAAGGAGAAAATACAGAAAATTGAGGCAGGTGCAGATGGGCACGGCTGGGCTGAGAATTAAGTTAAATGATAAGCCAAACAAAGGGAGAGAATGAAGACAAGATTTTACTGGAGGTCAAGAGAAAAATAATGAGCTCTCTCCTAAATACAAAAGAGGAATGTATGTGGTAAAGAAGGAAGCCAGGCTGCTGGAGCTTGGCAGGGGGTGATTTATTGATTGACAAGTAAGAATGTGCCAGAAAGAAAGACATAAAGGGGGAAAATTATTTGTTGCACTTTTCACAATGGGAGACATTCAAAGAAGCAAGAGATGTACATTTCCCAGGGAAGAAGATTATGGAGTATGATTCTTGTCTTCAAGTCCTCAAAAGGCAAAGCCCTGATTTTTGTTTGTCTGTGTTTGTTTTGAAGCCCTGGGCTTGATGCTGAACAAGGATCAAATGATACCAGTGGCCCTTGATACTGACAGATATCTGAAGCTGTTTGGAGGACAGGAAATTTAGGACTGAATATGTCCAAGTCTAATCATGATAGAGTCAGAGAAAACCTAGACTGTCAGAGAGGGGCTCAATGGATTATGTAGACTCTCTCAGAGAGAGAGGTAGAGAGTTTAAAATTAAAGGCAGTGTACAGTTTCTCAACCAGGATACTGCTGGAGTGGGGGTTGCCTTGAAAAACACAGAAAGTAAGCAGAGTTCATTCAAAGATTACAGATGAAAGTTCCATTACCTCTCGTGACAGGGGAAACCTTAGGCAGAAACTGAGATGATAAAGGACAGAGAGAGAAAACAGAATCCATAGTACGGTTCAGCATGTAGACAAATAAGGCAGAGGACAAAACTCCCTTCCTGTGTAAGCAGTGTATGTGGCTATTCAGTCTGAAGAGTTCATTTACCCTCTTGTTAATTTCCAAGTCTTTGAAGGTGTCCAACTCAAGACTTTCCCCAACGACTTATTTTTCCTCTGTGAGAATGCTTTCACTTAAAATGACATGCTACTCCAGATATATTTCTAGGCATGCAATTTCTTTTGTCTTCAATGATAGAAAGTGAGACAAACCTAGCTCTTGAGCTCTGACACCAAATATAGGGAGGCATTTTCATTTTTTAAGGTTGCAGATTTAGGCAAGCTAAGTTTGCAGACTGTTTGGAATTTCAATCTCTCAACATACACGACACTTGCAAACGCTTCTGCTCATACTTTTTTTTTTTCTTCCCCAGAAGGGACTGATGCCAATAAAGCTCATCTGCCTGAGTTATGGCTTTTTCCCTTCTGATAATCAGAAAAAATTATGCAAAGGCACAGTGCTGTGATCAAACAGAAATAGAGAGCAATCGAATTCTACCTGATAATCTGGCCTGGCACATTGTTTTTTTTTTTCCAGAAGCTATCTCATCACAGATGCTGGCAGAATGCTTTCTATAAAAAAAAAAAAAAAATCACACACCAATTAAGGAGGAAATTTCTGGAAAGTCAATTTTGGTGTCCCATGTTGTATTTGAATGTGCAAATGTTAAACTGGTTGGTAATGAGCTTGTGCTGGAAGAGAAAAATAGAACTTTTTTTTTCAAGACAAAGGAGAAAATATCAAGAGAACATTTTGGGGGTTCTTTTTATTTAAGGAAATGTGACCTACTTGGGGGTTTCTCCTTATTGCTAATGGAAAATAAACACGGAAGGTCTGACCTCTGATAAAGGATCCTTTGACCTAGGCAGAAAATTCTGTACTTTTGATGACTGATGGTTAGAGGCTGAGACAGAGAATCTAAAGCAAAGATTTACCACCAGAGTCCTGGTTAACTCTTTTTTAAAAGAATATTTGTTTTAATTTTTTTTAACACCAGAAACATTTTGTATTGGGGTAGAGCCAATCAACACTGGGTTAACGTTGAACAACTTCCCAGGCAGCTCCTGATGTTACTATCCAAGAGGCCATGCACCTGAGATACAGCTGCAGCTTCTTCCCTACAAAGAGCTACTACTATGGTGTATAACACTCCTTAGCTCACTGACAACCTGAAAGTTCACTGGTCCTTAGAAAATAGGTAAGGCAGGGTGGGAACACACTTCAATTTATCTAGAAAGATTCAAATTGATGATTTGGTTTCCATTATCTCATAATCTTTGCTCACAGAGTTTCATTAAGAATCTTTAATGGGAATTTCCTTTAGGCCAGAGCTATGTCATTCACTAAAGTGTCTTAAACATTAGGGTTTCTATGTCTTAGGCAAATCGACTCTGGCCCTAGGATCAAGTGAGATGTCTCTTCCCTGCCTCTCCCCTATCCTCACAGAACTATGCAGAAGCAGCAGGTGGGGTCTACCAGTTGTCTTTCTGTTCTGAGCCTTCCTAATCCCCACCTCAGAGTTAGTTGCTTATTGTGGAATGGTCAGTATGAAAAGCTGGATACTGTGTTAGCATTCTTTTTTTCTGATAACATGTCCTATGATGTAGGTATTGATTGATGATAAAAATGGTATTTTGAGAGCTTAACTTTAAGCCCAAAGTGACAAAAAGACAGGGGTGGGACTTGAACCCAGAGTTACTCCTTTTAGATCTGTTAATTCCTATGTAAGACTCTTCCAGAACGGTTCCGACTGTGGGCTTTCCTCCCCTCCCAGAGGATAAGTGGAAATAAGTCGGCTTTACATTTGTCCCAGCAATGACAGCATGTTTTTCACACCTTCTGAGCAAACAGGAGATAATTTTATTTTAAAGTAGCCATGTAACCTGTTTCTTCAGCCATGTCCTGACTCATATTTTGGGTGTGTTCACATAAAATATACTGCATTTCTCTCCTAGGTCCTGGAGGATTTTAAAACTGGTTGTCAACCCATTTCGGGCTATGTTGTAATTCTGAAGATATGCTTCTCTTTAAACCACAGCAAGGGTGGGAAAGAAAGGATCAAGCTTTACCACCAGAGTCCTGGTTAACTCTTTTTTAAAAGAATATTTGTTTTAATTTTTTTTAACACCAGAAACATTTTGTATTGGGGTAGAGCCAATCAACACTGGGTTAACGTTGAACAACTTCCCAGGCAGCTCCTGATGTTACTATCCAAGAGGCCATGCACCTGAGATACAGCTGCAGCTTCTTCCCTACAAAGAGCTACTACTATGGTGTATAACACTCCTTAGCTCACTGACAACCTGAAAGTTCACTGGTCCTTAGAAAATAGGTAAGGCAGGGTGGGAACACACTTCAATTTATCTAGAAAGATTCAAATTGATGATTTGGTTTCCATTATCTCATAATCTTTGCTCACAGAGTTTCATTAAGAATCTTTAATGGGAATTTCCTTTAGGCCAGAGCTATGTCATTCACTAAAGTGTCTTAAACATTAGGGTTTCTATGTCTTAGGCAAATCGACTCTGGCCCTAGGATCAAGTGAGATGTCTCTTCCCTGCCTCTCCCCTATCCTCACAGAACTATGCAGAAGCAGCAGGTGGGGTCTACCAGTTGTCTTTCTGTTCTGAGCCTTCCTAATCCCCACCTCAGAGTTAGTTGCTTATTGTGGAATGGTCAGTATGAAAAGCTGGATACTGTGTTAGCATTCTTTTTTTCTGATAACATGTCCTATGATGTAGGTATTGATTGATGATAAAAATGGTATTTTGAGAGCTTAACTTTAAGCCCAAAGTGACAAAAAGACAGGGGTGGGACTTGAACCCAGAGTTACTCCTTTTAGATCTGTTAATTCCTATGTAAGACTCTTCCAGAACGGTTCCGACTGTGGGCTTTCCTCCCCTCCCAGAGGATAAGTGGAAATAAGTCGGCTTTACATTTGTCCCAGCAATGACAGCATGTTTTTCACACCTTCTGAGCAAACAGGAGATAATTTTATTTTAAAGTAGCCATGTAACCTGTTTCTTCAGCCATGTCCTGACTCATATTTTGGGTGTGTTCACATAAAATATACTGCATTTCTCTCCTAGGTCCTGGAGGATTTTAAAACTGGTTGTCAACCCATTTCGGGCTATGTTGTAATTCTGAAGATATGCTTCTCTTTAAACCACAGCAAGGGTGGGAAAGAAGGCAGGCCCCTCCATCACTGGCAGCAGGAATATCTAGGCTGGACGAACACCTGGTCCCCTTTTCATGCAAAGTGCCACTGACTAAAGTCCCTTTCTCAAGCTCAGGGAATTGGACTTAACTCTGTCCATCCTGCAGAATGAATGAAACGGTTCACTATAGTTCTGCTCATTCTGTCTAGAGTAGCCCAGATGAGATGTAAGAGAGTGTTTCTTGAGGTCTGTGGCCCAAGTTAGAAGTTTGAATTTACTCTGTGCTGGGGCTTCTCCAATAGGAATCGTGTAGGCTCTCATGGTTTGCTAACTACTTCGTATTTTACAGACATGAAAAGTAGTGAAGATCTGGGTACTGTCCAGTCAATGTCAACATTAAATCTTTATTGTATATCTTTTAACTTCCTATTCAATCTTTTCAGTTTTATGTCTCTTTTTTTGCCCCTAGAAATACCCCAATATCCTAGATGATGGGAGAGAGAGGTTAGCCACTCTTGGTTCTTGGCCCTTGTCCCTCAGAGCTTTCTGCCTAATGAATGAGAGAAAGGAAAAAGATCACAAGAGCAATGATATGGTGATCACACCATAGGGAAATCGAGGTCCACGCAGAGAGAACTCACACGCCTCTGGAGCCGGTGAGAACTCTGGTGGCTGCACTGCTAGATGAGCACTAGGGGCCACGCAGAAATGCCAGGGAAACGAGCTGCCCTTTCTTGGAACCAGTGGGCATTTTTTTGGGGGGGCTCCTGACGCAGAGAATCTGCGTTACTCCTTTTAGATCTGTTAATTCCTATGTAAGACTCTTCCAGAACGGTTCCGACTGTGGGCTTTCCTCCCCTCCCAGAGGATAAGTGGAAATAAGTCGGCTTTACATTTGTCCCAGCAATGACAGCATGTTTTTCACACCTTCTGAGCAAACAGGAGATAATTTTATTTTAAAGTAGCCATGTAACCTGTTTCTTCAGCCATGTCCTGACTCATATTTTGGGTGTGTTCACATAAAATATACTGCATTTCTCTCCTAGGTCCTGGAGGATTTTAAAACTGGTTGTCAACCCATTTCGGGCTATGTTGTAATTCTGAAGATATGCTTCTCTTTAAACCACAGCAAGGGTGGGAAAGAAGGCAGGCCCCTCCATCACTGGCAGCAGGAATATCTAGGCTGGACGAACACCTGGTCCCCTTTTCATGCAAAGTGCCACTGACTAAAGTCCCTTTCTCAAGCTCAGGGAATTGGACTTAACTCTGTCCATCCTGCAGAATGAATGAAACGGTTCACTATAGTTCTGCTCATTCTGTCTAGAGTAGCCCAGATGAGATGTAAGAGAGTGTTTCTTGAGGTCTGTGGCCCAAGTTAGAAGTTTGAATTTACTCTGTGCTGGGGCTTCTCCAATAGGAATCGTGTAGGCTCTCATGGTTTGCTAACTACTTCGTATTTTACAGACATGAAAAGTAGTGAAGATCTGGGTACTGTCCAGTCAATGTCAACATTAAATCTTTATTGTATATCTTTTAACTTCCTATTCAATCTTTTCAGTTTTATGTCTCTTTTTTTGCCCCTAGAAATACCCCAATATCCTAGATGATGGGAGAGAGAGGTTAGCCACTCTTGGTTCTTGGCCCTTGTCCCTCAGAGCTTTCTGCCTAATGAATGAGAGAAAGGAAAAAGATCACAAGAGCAATGATATGGTGATCACACCATAGGGAAATCGAGGTCCACGCAGAGAGAACTCACACGCCTCTGGAGCCGGTGAGAACTCTGGTGGCTGCACTGCTAGATGAGCACTAGGGGCCACGCAGAAATGCCAGGGAAACGAGCTGCCCTTTCTTGGAACCAGTGGGCATTTGTCTCTGCTGTCCCTGTGGGCTTGGGGCCCTGTTCTCTCTGCATGGACAGCAGAGCGAATCCTGCTTTAGAGCTAAGCGAGGGCTCTTTGATGTGGTTCTGCACTGCTACCCAACCTTAGTCCCTGCTTTTTCTCTCTCTGGCCCAATTCTTGCATGGAAAATTGAGGTAATGATTTATATGTCATAAGTAGTTCTGACAGGTGCACTCGATCTTGGCTTCCTCCAGCCCCAGGACTAATCGGAAGCTTATCTCTTCCTTTGTGTAATAGGGATCTGTCACATTCGATGACCCGCCAAACAACCCAGTCCCTCTGGGGAGGGTTCACCTTGGAGGGAGAACGCCCTGACCCAGGAGGAGCTCTATGGAGGCCACAGCCTGACAGAGATCAAAACAGTGGCAGCCAAGCTCTAGGGGCCCACAGGGCCACAGGGACAGAATGCCACTGGCTTCTGGAATTTAAACTCATTATAACCACCAGCAACCTTCAAGGTGGTGATGGCAGCTTTTCTGCTTTGGTGTATATCCTGTCTTGGGTGCACAACATTAAGCTATTTGAGCACCAAAGAGATGTTTCAAAAAATGACTGAAGCAGGGAAGAAAGGGTGTGCATTGCTTTGGGGTGAAAGAGACTATTGCCTAGAAAAGTCTATGATGGTCTGGCCACAGCCTGGCTGCCTATCCACCTGCATCTTGCTGGGACCACACGTCTCCTGGGTTCAGGCTTCCAGCCACTCTGGCCTTCCTTCCATCCGCGGTTCCCTGGTGGAACTTCCCACCTCAGAACCTTTGTCTGCAGCATTCCAGCCTTTGCCTAGAAGAGTCCTCCTGCTTCCCTCCTTCTCGCTTCAGCTCTGTTGCTAACTGCTCAATAAATAATCCTCTGTGCCCGTGAATGGATCCATTATGCCATAGCTCTCTCATGTGCCTGAACCCTCCCCTCTGTAGCCTCCCCCACCCAGGGTCAGTTTTACATTAGGGGCATTTGGTTCATGCCCTTTCCACCAAAAAGAGACCGAGGGGGCATGAGGTCGCAGCAGCAACTGTGCCATTCATGTTCACTGCTGTCGTCCCAGGGACTGTCACCTGGCCTGGCTTACGCTAGACACTCAATAAACACCTGTGGAGTTGCTGAAAAAATGAACCACCAAGAAACTGAGGTGGTGCCTTTGTTCTTAACTGATTTCACCACCCAATTGGGAAAGGTACCTCTTATCAGCCACCCGCAAATTCAGGTGCAGAAATGACTTTATTACAGGAAGGAATCATGGTAACTGAGTGTGGCTTCGTTCAGTCACGCCTATCTTAGTGTCTAAGCTGACAACTCCTGCGCTCTTGTCTGCACAGATAGACTTATGTATCCCCCCCACCTCCAATCGCCTCAGTATGCTTTTCTTAGATGCTCTTTGAATTTGGACAGCAAAGAATTTTTATTTTTCATTTGAGCTTTCAGATGTTTCTAAACATCTGCATGCTTGGAATTGAAAGAGCAGGACACTTAGATGAAGTTTTCACCTTGTGTCTGGATGTGCTGGCCTTAAACAGACCATGTTCTTATTTAACTCAAAGTTGCAGAATTCTCAATTCCTGAAAATAATCAGAGGAAATGGAATCACAGGGCAGAAGAGATAATGTTGAGAAGGGGCTCAGAGAGTGTTTCAACACACAACGGGACAGACTATGATGGACATGAGGACACAAGATCGATGCTGTTACTATTTTCAAATAAAAGCTTACAGCCAGCTGATTCCTCACGAGATTATAAGATCCATGGGAGGGGAGGGACTTCACATGACTATACACGTGGAGCCTTTTTTAAACAAATGCGTGTTAGATAGATGATAGATTATACAAGAGACATCTGTGAATGGCGATGGTTGTTAGATTGGCTCAAGAGTCATTTCTCATTCAAGAAGTCCTGACAATAGGACAAAGCCCACCTTGACTGAGATGGTCGAGAACCACTGCTCCTGGGCCAGTAACCATGGTGGCTAAGAGCGTGGGGTCTGGGCTTCCCTGGTCACTGCCTTGCAGTGCAAGGGGTGCCGGTTTGATCCCTGGCCTGGGAAGATCCCACGTGCTGCGGAGCGGCTGGACCGATGTGTCCAATTACCGAGCCGGAGCTCTGGGGCGCATGCGCCCAGAGCCAGCGCTCTGCGACAACAGAGGCCACCACGATGGGAGGCCCAAAGGAGCCAAAGAACAAAGATGGATGAAAAGAGAGAAATGAAAGACCAATAGAAGTGGCCAAAAAAAGAAAAAAAGAGTGGGGTCCTGCTGTCAGACAGTCAGGGGCTAATGCTGGTTCTGTCACTTGCTAGCAAACACCCTGGCACAAATCACTTCCTCCATATAGAGTAGCGTTTCCTGACCTGGGAACTGGCCAGAATAGTATGATTAAGGGCAAGATTAAATGAGGGCTTATGCAAAATGCCTAGAACGGTGTCAGGAACTGAAAAGTGCTCAGTAAATATTAATGCATTTGTTACAGAACAGAGGCTCACAGATGCAGAAAACAAACTTATGCTTGCCAGGGAGAAGGGATAGTTAGGGAGCTTGGGAAAGTCATATACATGCTGCTATATTTAAAATGGATAACCAAAAAGGTCCTCCTGTATCACACATGGAATTTGACTCAATGTCAGGTGCCAGCCTGGATGGGAGAGGAATTCAGAGGAGATTGGATACATGTATACATAAGGCTGAGTCACTTCATGGTTCTCCTAAAACTACCACAGCACTGTTAATCGGCTATATCCCAATATAAAAGGCTTAAAGTTGGAAAAAAGAAATGATGGTAATGAACTTGTAGGTTAAGAGGGAGGCTCTGTTAAGGCTCTTCATCATGGGATTCTGAAACTGGGTGGTAGGAAAATGAGAGCGGAAATGCCACCAAGCGGAGCCCTGTTTCCCGACCGGATTCTATTAACCAGCACCTCTCCAAATGAGGTCTCTCCCCGTCCTACTCAAACGAACAGAGTCCTGACCTGGTTGCTAATGGTCTGTGGCAAGAGAGGGAGCTCAAGCCAGAGTCAGTGGACTGCTTCACCCATTGAGAAAGTCTTGCTGTGGGAAAGAAAAGTGTCAGCTGACCTACACAGTGGATTAGTGACGTGAACGATTCAGGTTCACTACAAGCTCTTTATCCTGCTGTGGACCGGCGATCGGCCAAGCACCACGTCCTGAGTAGACTGCTAAAAAGAACAGTAATCCCATGAATTGAGAAAAGGGTTTTTTCATGGTCAAACAGATTTGGTGGAAAAATAATGCATTCATAATCTCTTTCTTAGACTTTGATATTGTATATTTTTAAAGGTCTTAAGAAATCCCAAACTAAACAAATTTGTTTAAATGTATTTAACCTAGGATTTCCCAGATATATGCTGGTTCTGTCACTTGCTAGCAAACACCCTGGCACAAATCACTTCCTCCATATAGAGTAGCGTTTCCTGACCTGGGAACTGGCCAGAATAGTATGATTAAGGGCAAGATTAAATGAGGGCTTATGCAAAATGCCTAGAACGGTGTCAGGAACTGAAAAGTGCTCAGTAAATATTAATGCATTTGTTACAGAACAGAGGCTCACAGATGCAGAAAACAAACTTATGCTTGCCAGGGAGAAGGGATAGTTAGGGAGCTTGGGAAAGTCATATACATGCTGCTATATTTAAAATGGATAACCAAAAAGGTCCTCCTGTATCACACATGGAATTTGACTCAATGTCAGGTGCCAGCCTGGATGGGAGAGGAATTCAGAGGAGATTGGATACATGTATACATAAGGCTGAGTCACTTCATGGTTCTCCTAAAACTACCACAGCACTGTTAATCGGCTATATCCCAATATAAAAGGCTTAAAGTTGGAAAAAAGAAATGATGGTAATGAACTTGTAGGTTAAGAGGGAGGCTCTGTTAAGGCTCTTCATCATGGGATTCTGAAACTGGGTGGTAGGAAAATGAGAGCGGAAATGCCACCAAGCGGAGCCCTGTTTCCCGACCGGATTCTATTAACCAGCACCTCTCCAAATGAGGTCTCTCCCCGTCCTACTCAAACGAACAGAGTCCTGACCTGGTTGCTAATGGTCTGTGGCAAGAGAGGGAGCTCAAGCCAGAGTCAGTGGACTGCTTCACCCATTGAGAAAGTCTTGCTGTGGGAAAGAAAAGTGTCAGCTGACCTACACAGTGGATTAGTGACGTGAACGATTCAGGTTCACTACAAGCTCTTTATCCTGCTGTGGACCGGCGATCGGCCAAGCACCACGTCCTGAGTAGACTGCTAAAAAGAACAGTAATCCCATGAATTGAGAAAAGGGTTTTTTCATGGTCAAACAGATTTGGTGGAAAAATAATGCATTCATAATCTCTTTCTTAGACTTTGATATTGTATATTTTTAAAGGTCTTAAGAAATCCCAAACTAAACAAATTTGTTTAAATGTATTTAACCTAGGATTTCCCAGATATATATGTGTGTGTGTGTGTATACATATATATATATATATATATATATATATATATTTTATTTATTTCTTTGGCCATGCAGTTCAGCGTGTAGGATCTAGTTTCCTGACCAGGATTCAAACCCACACCCCTTGCACTGGAAGCATGGAGTCTTAACCACTGAACCACCAGGAAAGCCCCTCCCCTAGATTCCTAAGCAAGAAACATCTGTGAGCATGTATGAGTGTATGTTTGCTTTTCCTGCTGCTTTTAACATTATTTCTTGGAAAGAACATGAGTTCAACCAATTATCTGATGAAAACAACAAATTACAAAAGTGTGATCTACTCTCCTCCACTCAAATACACACAGATCTAACTCCTTTCTGGTAGAAATTCCTCTCTTTCTGGCTCAATTTGTCTAAAGAAACCAGAGAATTAAATCTTCTTCCAGTTGATAACCATCTCCTTTAATGTAAAGCTATCCTTAATAAAATATTTTCCTCCACTTTCTTACTTTTTTTTTTTGCCTTTTTTGGGGCGGGCGGCACTTCTACTGGAATTTCATTTAACAGTTTTCATCCATCTTTCATTCTTTGGCCTGTGTTGGGCCTCCCATCGCAGTGGCCTCTGTTGCTGTAGATCACAGGCTCTGGGCGCATGCGCTCAGAGCTCTGGCTCGGTAGCTAGACACATGGGTACAGCTGCTGCATGGCACGTGGGATCTTCCCAGGCCAGGGATCAAACTGGTGCCCCCTGAACTGTAAGGCGGTGTCTTTACCCACTGGACCACCAGAGAAGCCCCAGTTTCTTACTTGCAAGCACCAAAGAAAACAAAATATCTTCTTCTATACATTCATCCCTAGGAAAATACCTAAAGCTGTTTTTTCTCTGGTAAGGACGGGTATTTAAAATCAATGCAGGGCTTCCCTGGTGGTCCAGTGGGTAAAGACACCGCCTTGCAGTGCAAGGCGCGGTTCTATCCCTCTGGGAAGCCATCCTGTGACCGGATCGGCCAAGCACCACGTCCTGAGTAGACTGCTAAAAAGAACAGTAATCCCATGAATTGAGAAAAGGGTTTTTTCATGGTCAAACAGATTTGGTGGAAAAATAATGCATTCATAATCTCTTTCTTAGACTTTGATATTGTATATTTTTAAAGGTCTTAAGAAATCCCAAACTAAACAAATTTGTTTAAATGTATTTAACCTAGGATTTCCCAGATATATATGTGTGTGTGTGTGTATACATACATATATATATATATATATATATATATATATATTTTATTTATTTCTTTGGCCATGCAGTTCAGCGTGTAGGATCTAGTTTCCTGACCAGGATTCAAACCCACACCCCTTGCACTGGAAGCATGGAGTCTTAACCACTGAACCACCAGGAAAGCCCCTCCCCTAGATTCCTAAGCAAGAAACATCTGTGAGCATGTATGAGTGTATGTTTGCTTTTCCTGCTGCTTTTAACATTATTTCTTGGAAAGAACATGAGTTCAACCAATTATCTGATGAAAACAACAAATTACAAAAGTGTGATCTACTCTCCTCCACTCAAATACACACAGATCTAACTCCTTTCTGGTAGAAATTCCTCTCTTTCTGGCTCAATTTGTCTAAAGAAACCAGAGAATTAAATCTTCTTCCAGTTGATAACCATCTCCTTTAATGTAAAGCTATCCTTAATAAAATATTTTCCTCCACTTTCTTACTTTTTTTTTTTGCCTTTTTTGGGGCGGGCGGCACTTCTACTGGAATTTCATTTAACAGTTTTCATCCATCTTTCATTCTTTGGCCTGTGTTGGGCCTCCCATCGCAGTGGCCTCTGTTGCTGTAGATCACAGGCTCTGGGCGCATGCGCTTCAGAGCTCTGGCTCGGTAGCTAGACACATGGGTACAGCTGCTGCATGGCACGTGGGATCTTCCCAGGCCAGGGATCAAACTGGTGCCCCCTGAACTGTAAGGCGGTGTCTTTACCCACTGGACCACCAGAGAAGCCCCAGTTTCTTACTTGCAAGCACCAAAGAAAACAAAATATCTTCTTCTATACATTCATCCCTAGGAAAATACCTAAAGCTGTTTTTTCTCTGGTAAGGACGGGTATTTAAAATCAATGCAGGGCTTCCCTGGTGGTCCAGTGAGTAAGGACACCGCCTTGCAATGCAAGGGGCGCCGGTTCTATCCCTGGCCTGGGAAGATCCCACCTGCCGCGGAATGGCTGGACTGATGTGTCCAATTACCAGGCCGGAGCTCTGGAGCACATGCGCTCAGAGCCAGTGCTCTGCTACAACAGAGGCCACTGTGATGGGAGGACCACAGGGGCCAAAGAACAAAGCTGGATGAAAATGGATAAATGAAAGACCAATAGAAGTGGTCCGCCCACCCTCCTCCCCCCAAACCCACCTTCCCCCACCCCCCACAAAAAAATTTTTTTTTCAAGAAAAAAAAAAAATAAAATCAATGCATCAGTTGAAGTCTGGTTTGCAATGTCCTAAGATCAAAGCTATTGTGTTTTCTACTGAAGTTGATTCCAAACCCATTTGTGTTAATGATTTTCTAGAAAACTATTAACTGTAATGACCAGAGGCCCTAGATTTCCTCTTGTGATTTCAAATGAGTTCTTTGTATAGTGTGGTAGCAAAAGGGACCTAGGCTCATATTTTTTGATCTCTATTTAGGTAAGTCTAACTGAAAAACAAATACTACACATCAGCTCTAGGTTATGTTAACACTCTAAGATTTCCTGAACACTGAGCTTCTTGGTCCTTTGTACCACATGCACACATGCACATGCCTGGACACACACACGTGCACACACACACACACATGTAAAGTTTCAGGGGCTGGACCTCACCCCTCTCCCTCTAGCAACAGTGAGCTCACATTGGAGAGCTCAGACCTGGTCTGGGGACAATGTCTTTCCATGACACTCATAATTCGGACAATTCCATCTGAAAGATGCAGACATTATAGATACTTTTCTTCCTCAAATCATCTAACTATGCCTCAGATTTTCCATTTACTTCAAAAGTATACAGAGAGGGCTTCCCCTGGTGGTCCAGTGGGTAAGGACACCGCCTTGCAGTGCAAGGGGCGCCGGTTCGAGCCCTGGCCTGGGAAGATCCCACATACCGCAGAGCGGCTGGACTGATGTGTCCAATTACCAAGCCACAGCTCTGGAGCGCATGTGCCCAGAGCCGGCGCTCTGCAACGACAGACGCCACTGCGATTGGAGCCCCACAGGAGCCAAAGAACAAGGACGATGAACATAGAGAAACGAAAGACCAATAGAAGTGGCCCGCCTGCTCCCCTCCCTCCCCAACCCGATCCCCGCCCAAAATAAATAAATAAATAAATAAATCTTAAAAAAAATTAAAAAAAAAAGTATACAGAGAGCCCTTTAAAGGAAAAGATGGAGAAAATTATTCCGATTTCTTTTTTGAGAAAAATCTGTCTGGGTCAGTGTGAATTCAATTTGACATAAGGATAAGATCCTGGCTTGCAAAACCTGGAAGGTTGGCAGTTTTCCCTGTCTTGGCCACATCTCCAATATTCAGACCTTTCCTGGTGGCTCAGTTGCTAAAGAATATGCCTGCCATGCAGGGGACTCAAGTTTGATCCCTGGGTCAGGAAGATCTACTAGAGGAGGAAATGGCAACCCACTCCAGTATTCTTGGAAATTCCATGGACAGAAGAGCGTGGTAGGCTACAGTCCATGGAATCACAAGAATTGGACATGACTTAGTGACTAACCCTCCACCACCCATGACCAAAGTTAGGAAGAGAGAATGAGTCACAGTCTAGACTATCTTGCCTCCTGAACAAGAACTCTCAACATAAACTGCACGAGATACCATGGAAGTGCTGAGATTTTCTTGTCTAACATGATCCTTTACTTCTTCTCAAATTAGTGGACTTCTCAACTTCCCAGTGTCACAGAGTGTACCTGTGAGGAGGGTCATTTACTATGAATAGTTCTTACCACATTCGAGAAGCCATGAATGCCTTCCAAAGGGATTGGGGGCAAGAGACAAAGAGACCTTGATCTTAAGCCAGGTATAGGATTTTGTTTATATTTACATTTATCTCGGATCTAATTACTACATGGCAAATGCAGCCTAAAAAAGGTCGCTTTGAGATGAAAGAAAATATTTTAATGTCAGTGAAAATACTCCGCATCTAAGGTCATTTTGGAGAACCAGTGCAAACACATGTTCAGAATGAAGCAGAATGGATGGCTGGATTTTCTAGTATCAAAACATAATGCTGCTTTGAATTTTTTGAATGTATTCATCCAACTTCCTGGAAACTCCTGCTGGCCAGGTGACAGACAAGATGGGAAGGGAGAGGAGAAAGGTAGGGACAGACAGTGAATCTCTAGAGATGGTAAGGCATCCTGCCAGTACCGTCAGCACATTACTTTAGTTGATGAGTGACCTCTGCGGGGAGAATATAGGAGGAGTTCTGTTTCACAGAAGTTGTCTGAGATGTTTCAGAGTTTGAGCCCTTTCTTGAAGGCTCTATAATGTGGTGTTAAAGATCACAGACTCTGGACTCAGACCGAATCTGATTAAAAATGTGACTCTGCCCCTTAGTAGCTGTAGCCTACGGGCAAGGAACTTCAGCTTTCTGAACCTAATGTCCATGTCTGTAAAGAGGGGATGAAAGAGCATTCAGCCCATAGAATTGCTACTGGGCTGCAATGAGACAGTCCTTGCCTATGACTGGCAGGAGGCTGAAATGAGCTTGGCTGGCAGAAGAACCTTGGTCTAAATCAGCTCGATCACTGCTTGCAAAGGCAACCACACTGGATAAAAATGTTGCCCTCAGATTATTCTGTATAGAACCTTGAGGTAGGAAGAGAGAAGCAGGCAAAGGAAGAACTTACAAATCTCCAATCAGAGAATTTATGCCAGTGGTCCTCAATCTCAGCTGATCTTCAGAACTGCCTGGAATAGAGCTGAGAACTATGGGTAGATCTCTTGGCAGAATCAGTCAGCTGGGGATGAGGAAAGACATTCCTAGACTCTGATGATCATCACAACTGGATTAACCATGATCTAAATCTGTACATCCTTTCTGCTCCCCCCATGCCCTGTAACAAAACAGAAACCCCACCTGTGCCCAAGTTTCCAGTAGCTTCTGTCATCTCCTTCATCATTTTTTCTAGTCCCTGTTTACTCATATTTTGGTTTATACCAAATATTCCAATGAATATATCAGGCATTCTGTTTAGTACAAGAGGCAGGATAGTAGTATGGATTTTAGAATCATAGAGACAGGAATTCAAGTCCAAGTACTACCATTTACTAGTGTGTGACTTCAGGCAGGATATTTAACCTTTCTGGCTTTGGGTCCCACATCTCTGAATTGAGGTTTATTTTAGTACCTACATGTGTGCATGCATGCTCAGTCGTGTCCAGCTCTTGTGACCCCCTGGACTGCAGCCTTCCAGGATTCTCTGACGAATTGGAAGGGGGGGAAAGTGTAGGGACAGACAGTGAATCTCTAGAGATGGTAAGGCATCCTGCCAGTACCGTCAGCACATTACTTTAGTTGATGAGTGACCTCTGCGGGGAGAATATAGGAGGAGTTCTGTTTCACAGAAGTTGTCTGAGATGTTTCAGAGTTTGAGCCCTTTCTTGAAGGCTCTATAATGTGGTGTTAAAGATCACAGACTCTGGACTCAGACCGAATCTGATTAAAAATGTGACTCTGCCCCTTAGTAGCTGTAGCCTACGGGCAAGGAACTTCAGCTTTCTGAACCTAATGTCCATGTCTGTAAAGAGGGGATGAAAGAGCATTCAGCCCATAGAATTGCTACTGGGCTGCAATGAGACAGTCCTTGCCTATGACTGGCAGGAGGCTGAAATGAGCTTGGCTGGCAGAAGAACCTTGGTCTAAATCAGCTCGATCACTGCTTGCAAAGGCAACCACACTGGATAAAAATGTTGCCCTCAGATTATTCTGTATAGAACCTTGAGGTAGGAAGAGAGAAGCAGGCAAAGGAAGAACTTACAAATCTCCAATCAGAGAATTTATGCCAGTGGTCCTCAATCTCAGCTGATCTTCAGAACTGCCTGGAATAGAGCTGAGAACTATGGGTAGATCTCTTGGCAGAATCAGTCAGCTGGGGATGAGGAAAGACATTCCTAGACTCTGATGATCATCACAACTGGATTAACCATGATCTAAATCTGTACATCCTTTCTGCTCCCCAGTGCCCTGTAACAAAACAGAAACCCCACCTGTGCCCAAGTTTCCAGTAGCTTCTGTCATCTCCTTCATCATTTTTTCTAGTCCCTGTTTACTCATATTTTGGTTTATACCAAATATTCCAATGAATATATCAGGCATTCTGTTTAGTACAAGAGGCAGGATAGTAGTATGGATTTTAGAATCATAGAGACAGGAATTCAAGTCCAAGTACTACCATTTACTAGTGTGTGACTTCAGGCAGGATATTTAACCTTTCTGGCTTTGGGTCCCACATCTCTGAATTGAGGTTTATTTTAGTACCTACATGTGTGCATGCATGCTCAGTCGTGTCCAGCTCTTGTGACCCCCTGGACTGCAGCCTTCCAGGATTCTCTGTCCATGGGATTTTCTAGGCAACAATACTGAGTAGGCTGTCATGTCCTCCTTCAGGGGATCTCCGCTGACCCAGGGATTGAACCTGCGTCTTCTGTGTCTTCTGTACTGCAGGCAGATTCTCTACCACTGAGCCATCTGAGAAGCCCATTTCAGTACCTACATTAAAGGTTTATCTTGAAGATGAGATTAGCCAATGGAGCATCTCTGGAAGAGACAAAATGCTAACAAGTGCCTGCTGCTCTTCGTATTATTTCAACCGAAGTTATTCCTTTGTCTCACACTAAACCTGACGAACGTGGTCTCACTGAATATTAGCTGAAGAACAGGACAGGGACATCCACAATTGTTACTCCCCAAAGGTGAAACATGTCAAAACACTAGAGCTTGCAGGGGAGGGTGGTGCCTGAGGTTTCTATGGAGTGCTTTCTGATCCCATAACTGAAACCCCATGATACAGACAGATAGAATCAGATAATGATGGCAATCAATAATGATAACAGAAATGATTATTTATTTTCATAAACACAGAGTATGTGCATCCTGCTGAGATACACACATCACATGCCAGCATGCACTGGCAGGGCAGTCAATCAATGAGGGTGCACCATATCTCCCGCCGAGACAGGAGGGGGATGAGCGGAGGTTGAGAAATTACCCACCCCAGAGTGACCATGATCTAAATCTGTACATCCTTTCTGCTCCCCATGCCCTGTAACAAAACAGAAACCCCACCTGTGCCCAAGTTTCCAGTAGCTTCTGTCATCTCCTTCATCATTTTTCTAGTCCCTGTTTACTCATATTTTGGTTTATACCAAATATTCCAATGAATATATCAGGCATTCTGTTTAGTACAAGAGGCAGGATAGTAGTATGGATTTTAGAATCATAGAGACAGGAATTCAAGTCCAAGTACTACCATTTACTAGTGTGTGACTTCAGGCAGGATATTTAACCTTTCTGGCTTTGGGTCCCACATCTCTGAATTGAGGTTTATTTTAGTACCTACATGTGTGCATGCATGCTCAGTCGTGTCCAGCTCTTGTGACCCCCTGGACTGCAGCCTTCCAGGATTCTCTGTCCATGGGATTTTCTAGGCAACAATACTGAGTAGGCTGTCATGTCCTCCTTCAGGGGATCTCCGCTGACCCAGGGATTGAACCTGCGTCTTCTGTGTCTTCTGTACTGCAGGCAGATTCTCTACCACTGAGCCATCTGAGAAGCCCATTTCAGTACCTACATTAAAGGTTTATCTTGAAGATGAGATTAGCCAATGGAGCATCTCTGGAAGAGACAAAATGCTAACAAGTGCCTGCTGCTCTTCGTATTATTTCAACCGAAGTTATTCCTTTGTCTCACACTAAACCTGACGAACGTGGTCTCACTGAATATTAGCTGAAGAACAGGACAGGGACATCCACAATTGTTACTCCCCAAAGGTGAAACATGTCAAAACACTAGAGCTTGCAGGGGAGGGTGGTGCCTGAGGTTTCTATGGAGTGCTTTCTGATCCCATAACTGAAACCCCATGATACAGACAGATAGAATCAGATAATGATGGCAATCAATAATGATAACAGAAATGATTATTTATTTTCATAAACACAGAGTATGTGCATCCTGCTGAGATACACACATCACATGCCAGCATGCACTGGCAGGGCAGTCAATCAATGAGGGTGCACCATATCTCCCCGCCGAGACAGGAGGGGGGATGAGCGGAGGTTGAGAAATTACCCACCCCAGAGTGACACATTCACAAAGTTAATCTAATCCAAGGGCCGTCCGGGTGTCATTGCCAGCCTGTGAATATGGAACAGCCTTGATTGATTTTGCACGGCAGTAGCTAAACACTTCATTGTTATTTGCAACAAATATAAGGAAAGGAAGGCTGACGCCCCCAGAGCAGCAATACATCACAAAGTGAAGTCCAGAAAAATTAAAAATGGGTAGGGGATGACTGTATCTGTGTCCTAAGAGGCCTCTGCTGTCGAAGCGTAAACTCAAAATGAAAACCTAAGGCGATGATGGTGATCCTGACTCAACCAGTAATCCACCCCGCCGTTGGCCTGGGATGGCCCCTTCTCCCCAAGTGAGCATCACCACAGGGTCACCACAAGGGCGGCCAGAGAGCACAGAGGCTGTGTCTAGACAGAGTGCGTCTGATTCGCAGTTCTACCTCCCAGAGCCTCAGTTTGTTCTCTTTTCTCATGAAGATAATCACATCCAGGTCATCAGAAATAGGGAACTAACAATACACGGTCTGCTGGGCTCCCAAGATCCTTGGGGGCATTCAATGAGACCCCCTGGCATGAAAGAGTACCCCTCCTTCCAGTGGCATCCTGAGCACTCTTTCCTCGTCCTACCGATCTCTTGTTCTCTTTTTCCTCTGAACCGCCATGGTGACTTTCTGTGCTTTTCTCAGGAGGCTTACCTGATTTACTGTTTCTCAAAGTCTGGCCCAGGGATTACATGTATTAGAATTCCCTGGGGTGCAGTGGAGTTGGTGGTTTCTAAGAGGGATCTGGTTAGGGATGTCACTGGGTACCACTCAGATCTTCTTAACCAGAATTCCTAGTGCTGAGACCAGTGACTGTGCTCTAAAGTGCATCCCAAGAGACTGTGAGGGGCACGGTGGTTTGAGAACCACTTCTTGAATTGGTTTCCTATTGTCGTCACTTGTAATGCTCCTCTCCTTGCCCCCAGAGGACAATGTGTTTTACTGATTGGTTTAAGACCTGCTTTGTTGTATGTACTTCACACAGTGCCTGGTGTATAGTAGGCCCTAGATAAATGGGGTTAACAAATACACTGAAAAGTTCCGTGTGGATGTTACTGTCCTCACCATTGTCTAGATCAAGGACTACGTAATAAATAGTCCTGCATGACGATGATGGGGCAGGAGCTCTGGGATGGGACAGACCTGGGCTCCATTCTTGGCTTTGCCAGTACTATCTGTGGGGCTGGTGCTCATCTCCCTGATCTTCTGTTTACACATCTAGAAAATGGGCATGATGTGCAAGCCACAGGATTGTGATGACAGACAAACTGTAAAATGTACATAAAATGGCTCATTGCACAGTCGGTCACTAGGAAGGGCTGAATCAATGCAGTTACTTTGATTAGTAAACCAAAACCACTGGGTTTTTTAAATCATTTCCCTAAAAAGCAGACCAGGCAGTTAAACCAGTTGTTTCACCAAAACAATCACTTTGGGGAAAAGAGTGTATTTAGCCAACCCGTCTAATCCCTTGACCTATTAGCAATCATCCTCAAGTGGATTATTCAGAATTTCAAGATGGTGAACGCTCATATTGATCTGCTGTGGTGGTGCCTACGACTGCGGCTAGGAGGGTAGCTAAATCGCCACTGATGGGATGTACAAACATCAGCGTCATTCTAGGTGGAAACCATCAGTTCAGGAAAGTCACAAGAATGTGTGTGTGTCTGTCCTTCGGCAAGTGTTGGGTACTGGAAAGCTGGACAGCCACATAAAAAACAATAAAGTTAGAACACATCCTCTTGTCATACACAAAAACTCACAATGGCTTAAAGACATGACACCATAAAAGCCCCAGAAGAGATCACAGGCAAAACATTCTTTGAAATAAATAATGCCAGTGTTTTTTCAGGTTAGTTTCTCAAGGCAATAAAAACAAAAATAAACAAATGGGCCCAAATCAGACTTTCATGCTTTTTCATAGCAAAGGAAACCATAAACAAAACAAAAAGACAAGCTACAAAAGGGGGACGAGATGTTTGAAAACTATGGGACTGACCAGGGCCCAAAATATATAAACATCTTAAGACCTGACTTGTTTTACTATTTTTTTCACACAGTGCCTGGTGTATAGTAGGCCCTAGATAAATGGGGTTAACAAATACACTGAAAAGTTCCGTGTGGATGTTACTGTCCTCACCATTGTCTAGATCAAGGACTACGTAATAAATAGTCCTGCATGACGATGATGGGGCAGGAGCTCTGGGATGGGACAGACCTGGGCTCCATTCTTGGCTTTGCCAGTACTATCTGTGGGGCTGGTGCTCATCTCCCTGATCTTCTGTTTACACATCTAGAAAATGGGCATGATGTGCAAGCCACAGGATTGTGATGACAGACAAACTGTAAAATGTACATAAAATGGCTCATTGCACAGTCGGTCACTAGGAAGGGCTGAATCAATGCAGTTACTTTGATTAGTAAACCAAAACCACTGGGTTTTTTAAATCATTTCCTAAAAGCAGACCAGGCAGTTAAACCAGTTGTTTCACCAAAACAATCACTTTGGGGAAAAGAGTGTATTTAGCCAACCCGTCTAATCCCTTGACCTATTAGCAATCATCCTCAAGTGGATTATTCAGAATTTCAAGATGGTGAACGCTCATATTGATCTGCTGTGGTGGTGCCTACGACTGCGGCTAGGAGGGTAGCTAAATCGCCACTGATGGGATGTACAAACATCAGCGTCATTCTAGGTGGAAACCATCAGTTCAGGAAAGTCACAAGAATGTGTGTGTGTCTGTCCTTCGGCAAGTGTTGGGTACTGGAAAGCTGGACAGCCACATAAAAAACAATAAAGTTAGAACACATCCTCTTGTCATACACAAAAACTCACAATGGCTTAAAGACATGACACCATAAAAGCCCCAGAAGAGATCACAGGCAAAACATTCTTTGAAATAAATAATGCCAGTGTTTTTTCAGGTTAGTTTCTCAAGGCAATAAAAACAAAAATAAACAAATGGGCCCAAATCAGACTTTCATGCTTTTTCATAGCAAAGGAAACCATAAACAAAACAAAAAGACAAGCTACAAAAGGGGGACGAGATGTTTGAAAACTATGGGACTGACCAGGGCCCAAAATATATAAACATCTTATACAACTCACCAGCAAAAAACCAAACAACCCAGTCCAAAAATGGGCAGAAGACCTAAATAGACATTTTTCCTAAGAAGAAATACAAAAGGCCAATAGGCACATAAAAAGATGCTCTATGTCTCTAAGTATTAGAGAAATGAAAATCAAAACTATAATCAGGTGCCATCTTACAATGGTCAGAATGGTCATCATCAAAAAATCTACCAATAATAAATTCTGGAGAGGATGTGGAGAAAAGAGAGCCTTCTTACACGGCTGGTGGGAATGTAAATGGATCCACCAGGCTGGAGAACAGTTGGAGGTTCCGTAAAAACTAGAACTATCATATGACTCCGTGATGCCACTCCTGGGCACATACCTGGAGAAAACCATAATTCAAAGAGATACACGCACCCATGTTCAATGCAACACTATTTATTATAGCCAGGACATGGAAGCAACCTAAATATTCATCAACAGAGGAATGAATAAAAAAAGATGTATATACACAATGGAATATTTTTTATATATATATATATATGCATATATACAGACAATGCATATATATATATACATATACACACAATGGAATATTACTCAGCCATAAAAAGGGGAAAAAACTGTGTCCTTTGCAGAGACATGGAGGGACCTAGAGACTGTTCTATAGAGTGAAGTAAGTCAGAAAGAGAAAAACAAATATTGTATATTAACACATACATGAGGAACCTAAAAAAAAACAATACAGATGAACCTATTTACAAAGCAGAAATAGAGACACAGACGTAGAGAACAAACATATGGACACCAGCGTGGGGAAAGGGAAGAGAGGAATTAGGAGACAGGGACTGACACACATACACTGCCACATATAAGGTAGACAACTAATGAGAACCTACTGTGTAGCACAGGGGAAAGAAAGAGGTACCATCTGTTTGTAGGACATGTATTAAGCTAACCTTAAAGATGAATGTCAATATACAGTAAGGCAGACAACGACTGACTGACTCCACTTGCACATGGTATCTAGAAGAGTCAAATCAGAGTCAGACAGGGCACAGGTAGAGGCCAGGGGTTAGCGTGGGAACAGTGGGGAGGGGAAATGGGGACCTAGTGTTTCATGGGAACAGCGTTTCAATTTAGGAAAGTGAAAAACTTGTGAGAGGGATGCCAGTGGAGTCACACAACAGCGGGAGGTACTTAGTGCCACTAAACTATACACTTAAATATGGTCAAAATAGTATGTTTTATATGACTTTTAGCACAATAAAAATCATTTTAAAGAGAGAGAGATATGCATCCCTCTGTCAATGGCCACACTGTTCACAATAGCCAAGAGATGCAAACAACTTAAATTCCACTGACAGAGGAATGGATAAAGAAGATATGGTACATATATACAATGGAATCGTACTCGGTAATAAAAAAGACCCAAATCATGCCGTCTGCAGCAACATGGGTCCCCTGCTCTGAGACCACACATTCATATTTTATTAGGATGCAGTTGTAGGTAATCATAAAGAAAAGGGTTAGATTTGGGGCCTGATGGACAAGGTTCAAATCCCAGCCCCACCACTTTCTAGTCCGGAGCAAACATTTACTGAGTACTAGCATGTGCCTGAGCTACAGGAGAGGGCACATGGTTCCAGCTTTCATGGAGTTCACATTTTAGGGAAGGGGAAGGGGAGGCTGACAGTGGACAAATGGCAATGCTAGTGTGTTTATCCAAACTCTGGCCAGCCTCCAGAAGTTAATGTAATGTTATAGTATGGGCAATAGGAGGGAATTATGAGAAAGACGAGGATCGAGGGGCAGGATGAGAACACCTAGAGTGAATGGGGAGATGTGAGTATGTTGTTTTCCCTACAGAATTCTAGGACCGTTTCTCTGCGAAGGTGGCACTTGAGCAGAGACTCAAATGAAATGAAGGAGCAAGGCTTTAGATGATCTAGAGAGAATAACAGAGCCTACTGAGAAAGATACTGTTAGGACGAGATGATACAAGCATAAATAATCCAGGACCCAGCATGCAGGAAGCATTCAGTAAATGTGGTATTACTAGTAATATGGTCCTTTAGAAAACATGAGATCATTACATCCCCTTCATCTGGGGGCATGGCTATGGCCAGTCACAGGCTGGGAGCCCATATCTTCCCGACTCCCCATTTGTATTATAACTGCTTCCAAAGCACATTTGTACCTGGCTTGAGCTCCCAGGGCACTGGTCCCCAAGCCTAATGAGGGAAATAATAACTTCAGGCTCATTCTATATGGATAAGTGTGCTAAGTGCGATTTCTCACCACCCAGCTCCTCACCCGGGCTGATTAAGTTAGTGCAAATGTGAGTTCCTATTCCAAGAAAAGGGCTCTGAAGCCCTCTTAGCCGTGACACTGGGAGGTGGGAAACAAGGGCATGGAGACTCTTGCTGAGTGGAACTATGTAAGACTTCAAGGTAACGTCAGAGATCTGGAAACCCCATGTGTGGGCATGTGTAGATGAGAAAGAGGGCAAGAGACACATGCACCCATCCTGAAATACTAATAGCACCGATTATTAGGAAAACCATTTAAATTCCCAATGTACATGCCCAAATCAAAGAGTCACAGCTCTTGATCTTCAGTCCCAGCTTGGTGGTACCCAGGTGACAGACACTGGGTAAGTCATTTTCTCTCTCTGAGTCAGCATAAGGTTGAAGGACTCAGGGACCTATAGATCAAGATTTGATGCTTAGCCTTGTCTGGTCTTGGACCTCTTACTGAAACTCTCTGAAGCTCACAGGTTCAATGGGTTTTTAACAGTGAACTGGGTCTCATGAAGCAGCTGATGCAGAGGCAGTGTGCAGCATGGCACATAGCATACGGTCATTGCACAATCAATACTAGACACCAACATCTCTACCTGTCACATACTAGTCCTGCCTTCCTCACTGGCTGGTCTGAAGATGAATCAGGGCATTAGGTAAATAAATGCTTTGTGATAAAAATGGTCTTTACGGCTCTGGATGTTATAATACTGACTAGGAGATACAGTGTTCATAGATGTGCTTCTCATAGTCTCTCTGGGTAATGAGTGACTGGACTTGAAAGGTTATCCTGCACCAAAAGGAAAAAGATAAACTTAAAAATGTGGGGTATAAAAAACCCTGCGGGTTCAGTAAATGTGGTATTACTAGTAATATGGTCCTTTAGAAAACATGAGATCATTACATCCCCTTCATCTGGGGGCATGGCTATGGCCAGTCACAGGCTGGGAGCCCATATCTTCCCGACTCCCCATTTGTATTATAACTGCTTCCAAAGCACATTTGTACCTGGCTTGAGCTCCCAGGGCACTGGTCCCCAAGCCTAATGAGGGAAATAATAACTTCAGGCTCATTCTATATGGATAAGTGTGCTAAGTGCGATTTCTCACCACCCAGCTCCTCACCCGGGCTGATTAAGTTAGTGCAAATGTGAGTTCCTATTCCAAGAAAAGGGCTCTGAAGCCCTCTTAGCCGTGACACTGGGAGGTGGGAAACAAGGGCATGGAGACTCTTGCTGAGTGGAACTATGTAAGACTTCAAGGTAACGTCAGAGATCTGGAAACCCCATGTGTGGGCATGTGTAGATGAGAAAGAGGGCAAGAGACACATGCACCCATCCTGAAATACTAATAGCACCGATTATTAGGAAAACCATTTAAATTCCCAATGTACATGCCCAAATCAAAGAGTCACAGCTCTTGATCTTCAGTCCCAGCTTGGTGGTACCCAGGTGACAGACACTGGGTAAGTCATTTTCTCTCTCTGAGTCAGCATAAGGTTGAAGGACTCAGGGACCTATAGATCAAGATTTGATGCTTAGCCTTGTCTGGTCTTGGACCTCTTACTGAAACTCTCTGAAGCTCACAGGTTCAATGGGTTTTTAACAGTGAACTGGGTCTCATGAAGCAGCTGATGCAGAGGCAGTGTGCAGCATGGCACATAGCATACGGTCATTGCACAATCAATACTAGACACCAACATCTCTACCTGTCACATACTAGTCCTGCCTTCCTCACTGGCTGGTCTGAAGATGAATCAGGGCATTAGGTAAATAAATGCTTTGTGATAAAAATGGTCTTTACGGCTCTGGATGTTATAATACTGACTAGGAGATACAGTGTTCATAGATGTGCTTCTCATAGTCTCTCTGGGTAATGAGTGACTGGACTTGAAAGGTTATCCTGCACCAAAAAAAAGGAAAAAAGATAACCACATTCATACTTGAAAAGCTGAGCCTCCCAGCACAGAAACAGAGCAGGTTCATTACTCCGTGAGGATTAATTAGCTGTCGGGTATTATTAAATATCCTCACTCTCAAAATCCACATAGAACTGGAAACTGTGAAAGTGAATGAGAGGTAATCATAGGGCAGGGAAGAAAAAAAAGGTCACAATTGCTGGCAATGCAAATTTCAAGAGCGGAGCATATTCATAAATTATGGTCTGATTAATATCACATCAGCTGATTCTCTGTTTGGAGTCATTGTTCTGAAAGGACGGTTTTCAGGATTGTCTGGTGTTTCTTCTACCACTGGGATGAAAGAGAAAGGAAGCTGGCCTTTTCAGTGTTTGCACTGAAAGAAAGCCGTAGTGTGGATGTTTAAACTGAAATGAGGATACTTGAAAGGTAGGAAGGTAGACGTGAGTTTCACAGTATGATACCAAATGCACTTCGTGAGTTGGTACAGGAATTGCTGAGATAACTGAAAAGTAACAGAGGCTCACAAAAATCTACAGCGTGGAAGAGCCTTAGAGATGCTAAAAGTCAAGGGATAACAGACCCTCTGTCTCAACCACTAGGTGCTCATGATAAAAATGCTGATCCCTCTAGACCCCTCAACTTGTTGAAGAGAATCCCTGTAGCTGGGCCCCGGAATCTGTATTTATAACTGGAACTGGGGTTGCAGGACCACTGAAGTTGTGCAGTTCTCTGCCCGGTAGCTTAGAAACCAAGTGCAAAAGGGCGCACTGAAGTTGATTGCACTAGAACTCTCGAAGCTCACAGGTTCAATGTTTTAACAGTGAACTGGGTCTCATGAAGCAGCTGATGCAGAGGCAGTGTGCAGCATGGCACATAGCATACGGTCATTGCACAATCAATACTAGACACCAACATCTCTACCTGTCACATACTAGTCCTGCCTTCCTCACTGGCTGGTCTGAAGATGAATCAGGGCATTAGGTAAATAAATGCTTTGTGATAAAAATGGTCTTTACGGCTCTGGATGTTATAATACTGACTAGGAGATACAGTGTTCATAGATGTGCTTCTCATAGTCTCTCTGGGTAATGAGTGACTGGACTTGAAAGGTTATCCTGCACCAAAAAAAAGGAAAAAAGATAACCACATTCATACTTGAAAAGCTGAGCCTCCCAGCACAGAAACAGAGCAGGTTCATTACTCCGTGAGGATTAATTAGCTGTCGGGTATTATTAAATATCCTCACTCTCAAAATCCACATAGAACTGGAAACTGTGAAAGTGAATGAGAGGTAATCATAGGGCAGGGAAGAAAAAAAAGGTCACAATTGCTGGCAATGCAAATTTCAAGAGCGGAGCATATTCATAAATTATGGTCTGATTAATATCACATCAGCTGATTCTCTGTTTGGAGTCATTGTTCTGAAAGGACGGTTTTCAGGATTGTCTGGTGTTTCTTCTACCACTGGGATGAAAGAGAAAGGAAGCTGGCCTTTTCAGTGTTTGCACTGAAAGAAAGCCGTAGTGTGGATGTTTAAACTGAAATGAGGATACTTGAAAGGTAGGAAGGTAGACGTGAGTTTCACAGTATGATACCAAATGCACTTCGTGAGTTGGTACAGGAATTGCTGAGATAACTGAAAAGTAACAGAGGCTCACAAAAATCTACAGCGTGGAAGAGCCTTAGAGATGCTAAAAGTCAAGGGATAACAGACCCTCTGTCTCAACCACTAGGTGCTCATGATAAAAATGCTGATCCCTCTAGACCCCTCAACTTGTTGAAGAGAATCCCTGTAGCTGGGCCCCGGAATCTGTATTTATAACTGGAACTGGGGTTGCAGGACCACTGAAGTTGTGCAGTTCTCTGCCCGGTAGCTTAGAAACCAAGTGCAGAGAGAAGACATGGGATTCACTGGCCCAAGGTCACAGAGATACAAGAATCAGAATTTAGGCTTTCTGAGTCCCTCCCACCCCTCAGGGCCCCCTTCCATGTTTGATATGTACAAGTCCACTTGATAACGTCACTGTGTCATTTTGGGGACGATCTCTGTTCTAGTGAAATTTACAGCGTCCTTCTCTTCTCTTTATCATGGGGACTGCATGTTCCCAGAGGCTAAACAGATATATGAAATCTCACTGGATACACGGACAACTGGAACTCACAGTGGAGCGTGGAGGTGGCATCTGAGAAACTTCATTCACATAACGAACAAGGGCAAAGTCACATCTGGGCCAAAGTTCACATTATACACTCACCGCGCATGTGAGCTAAGTTACTTCAGTCATGTCCGACTCTTTGCAACCTATGGACTGTAGCCTGCCAGGCTCCTGTGCCCATGGGATTCTCCAGGCAAGAATACTGGAGTGGGTTGCCATGGAGATCTTTCCGACCCAAGTGTAAACTCCCTAGTGGCACTTAATCTGTTTCCCCATAGGATTGCAAAGTTCTGAGGGGTGAAAGACAACCTTATTCCTTCTCTATCACCAGCACTGTGCCTGCCTTAAGCAGTGAATACAACAGTATACACATTATATGAAAAGAGAAACAGGAACACGTAGACCTACTATCACTAGGGAGTACTAACAGCCATGAAAATGATAATGATGGGAGTAAGACTAAACCATCAGTACTAAATGCTCACAACCATCCCAGGAAGTAGGGACCAGCTCGCATCTCTGTTGTGTAGATATGACATGGGACGCATGAGGAGTTTAAGTGATGGGTCCAAAGGCCCAGATAGAAATGAATGGAGCCAGAATTCTATCTCAGGGCAGACTGACTCCACACTGAGACTCTTCATGACTCTGCCATCTAATCCGAAACCTCTGAGCATTTACAGCATTGACCCAGTCTGATAAGGTAGATGTCCATGGCCACTCTCCAGGTTGAAGGCACAAGGAAAAGGGAGGAAACAGAGCCACCAGTGCTTGCTGGTCCAGAACAAGCTCAAGAGAAGAAGTGGTGCCCATTACCAGTGGGCACACATGCAACAGCCTCGCTGTATGGAGAGCAAAGAGTCTGTGCTCAAAAAATATCTGCAGGGCTTCCCTGGTGGTCCAGTGGGTAAGGACACCGCCTTGCAGTGCAAGAAGCACCAGTTCGATCCCTGGCCTGGGAAGATCCCACGTGCTGAGGAGCGGCTGGACCAATGTGTCCAATTACCGAGCCGGAGCTCTGGAGCGCATGCGCCCAGAGCCGGTGCTCTGAGACAACAGGAGCCACTGTGATGGGGGGCCCACGCGGGCCAAAGAACAAAGACGGATGAAAATAGACAAATGAAAGGCCAATAGAAGTGGCCCGCCTGCTCCCCTCCCTCCCCACCTCACCCAAAATAAATAAATAAATCTTTAAAAAATATATATATATCTGCAGCATAACAGATGAACAAGCAAATGAATGAATGAACAAATGAAGAAGCCAGCTAATCAGGTACTCAGTGATCATTCAGTTTTCATATCTGTCTCTGAATGTATGGTGACAATCTCTTTTCTCCACAGGTACTTCTGTGTCTGGGCTTCCTAGATAGCTCAGCGGTAAAGAATCTGCCTGTCAATGCACGAAACACGGGTTTGACCCCTGGTTTGGGAAGATCCCCTGGAGAAGGAAATGGCAAATGACTCCAGTATTCTTGACTGGGAAATCTCATGGACAGAGGAGCCTGGAGGGCTACAGTCCATGAGGTTGCGAAAAGAGTCGGATACAACCTAGCGACTAAGCAACAATAACAAACTTCTGTGTCTCTTTTCCTAGGTTTTGGTCTTCAGGACAGCTGTGGCATCTGAAAGCACATATTTTACCCAGTTGTCGGAAGTTGCCTGGGGCTAGGGCTGGTCCCAACATGTGCCTGCTTTACCATTCATGTGGAACATTCATCACTCAAGACTAAAACATTTTAATACTTCTCTAGAGAGCCGTCCTGTATCCTTTTAGAAACCATTTCTGAGCATTTACAGCATTGACCCAGTCTGAAGGGGCAGGCCAAGGAAAAGGGAGGAAACAGAGCCACCAGTGCTTGCTGGTCCAGAACAAGCTCAAGAGAAGAAGTGGTGCCCATTACCAGTGGGCACACATGCAACAGCCTCGCTGTATGGAGAGCAAAGAGTCTGTGCTCAAAAAATATCTGCAGGGCTTCCCTGGTGGTCCAGTGGGTAAGGACACCGCCTTGCAGTGCAAGAAGCACCAGTTCGATCCCTGGCCTGGGAAGATCCCACGTGCTGAGGAGCGGCTGGACCAATGTGTCCAATTACCGAGCCGGAGCTCTGGAGCGCATGCGCCCAGAGCCGGTGCTCTGAGACAACAGGAGCCACTGTGATGGGGGGCCCACGCGGGCCAAAGAACAAAGACGGATGAAAATAGACAAATGAAAGGCCAATAGAAGTGGCCCGCCTGCTCCCCTCCCTCCCCACCTCACCCAAAATAAATAAATAAATCTTTAAAAAATATATATATATCTGCAGCATAACAGATGAACAAGCAAATGAATGAATGAACAAATGAAGAAGCCAGCTAATCAGGTACTCAGTGATCATTCAGTTTTCATATCTGTCTCTGAATGTATGGTGACAATCTCTTTTCTCCACAGGTACTTCTGTGTCTGGGCTTCCTAGATAGCTCAGCGGTAAAGAATCTGCCTGTCAATGCACGAAACACGGGTTTGACCCCTGGTTTGGGAAGATCCCCTGGAGAAGGAAATGGCAAATGACTCCAGTATTCTTGACTGGGAAATCTCATGGACAGAGGAGCCTGGAGGGCTACAGTCCATGAGGTTGCGAAAAGAGTCGGATACAACCTAGCGACTAAGCAACAATAACAAACTTCTGTGTCTCTTTTCCTAGGTTTTGGTCTTCAGGACAGCTGTGGCATCTGAAAGCACATATTTTACCCAGTTGTCGGAAGTTGCCTGGGGCTAGGGCTGGTCCCAACATGTGCCTGCTTTACCATTCATGTGGAACATTCATCACTCAAGACTAAAACATTTTAATACTTCTCTAGAGAGCCGTCCTGTAAGTCTGCTTTTCAGAAATCCATTTCTAGCACCATTTCCCTATTAGACCTATCTTGGTCTCCCAGAACCAAACATAATTTCTCCCTCTGATCAAACTGGAACTCTCTCTCTCCCTGTACTGATCTCACCCTCTTGAGTGTCATAAACATTTACATATGAGTCCTATACATCCTCTTCCTTACCAGACTGGACAGCAAGAAGGAAGCTACCCAGATTAAGAGTAGAGATTGTTTCCTGAGTACCAGCCATGGTTAGGGCTTTCCATACATACTGCAGTTTAGCCTCCGAAGTCTACACCCAGTGAAGTACTAAGCTTACTGTTTTACAGACCAAGAAACTAAAAATAACTTGCATGACTCAAGTTCAAAAGGAGAATGTGGCATGAAAGTCTACCTAATACTCTGCAACAGCCAATATGGGAAAAGAATCTAAAAAACAGGGTGGATATATGTATTTGGATAATGGGCTCACTTCTGTATACCTGAAACTAACACAGCATTGTAAATCAATTATACTGAATAAAGGTGACACAAAAACCAAAAAAAGGAACGTGAATAACTGGCAGAATTCACACCCAGGCCTGTGCCTGTTCAATTCAGACATTTCGTGTTCTGAATCACCAGGCTTGTCTACGGCCATTCCATCCTGAACATGCCCAATCTCGTCTGAATCACTAGACTTGAACTTCCCATCGTGCACGGACCCATCCCTCTCACTTGAAGATGCTCAGGACATTTTCGATGATGTAAACAGACCAAGGCTAAGAACACAGTCAGTACAGCAGGGGTCCTGTGGGCAAGCCTTCAGAGACAAAGGAAATGCATGGATTTATAGTCATCAGAGTCTGGTGCTCCCCTGCTCCTTCCGCTGCCAGGAGAGACTCAGGTAGGTAGGCTGGGTCTCTGCTTCATCGCCCTCCCTCTCACCTAAGAGCTGCAACCTGTAACAGCAGCCAGCGTGTGGCCAAACATCCCCTGACCCTGGTTGCCAAGGAAACTGAAAGATGGCAGAAAACCAGCCGTCACGCTCACCCGCAAGGTTGTGATGGTGGCAGGATCTCGCAGCCGGCCCTCCTCATCTTTGAGATTGTAGCCTTCTGGCCTCTTATCACGCTCGCTGACTTTCCACAGCTTCACAGTTTTATCTGTGGAGGCAATCACGACAGTGAGAGGAAGTGGGTAAAGGAAGGAGTCTTTTTTCCTCTATTGCAGGATGGGGGCAGGGAAAAGTGGAGGCGGAGGGCTGGGGCTGCTACAGAAGCCGCCTCAGGTCAAAGGCTGCCGTGCATACACGGCAAGGCCTCTGCAGGCAGAACTCATGCTTCAAAACAAAAACAGGTACTGTGCTGAGATAAACGGCTTCTCGGACAATGGGCTGTTCGAGCTATAGTTTATACATTAATGGGGTTCATGCAACAACAATGTGCTAGGAACCTTGTATAGGAGCCGCTACAACATGTATAGAATTAATGATGCAATAACCATGCTCACACTTGCCATGGATAATTCATTCAGTGTTTACAATAACCCTGAGACATAGGTCCAATGGCGATCCCCATTTCAGCGTCCTCCCTCCCTAAACACGGTCCCTAGCATGACCCCAAAGGCCTCCATGACCTACGGCCTCATGCTTCATAGTCTTATTGCCCACGCTACTCTCTGGCCCCTCCCATGTTTTCACCACCTGGCTTCCTTCCAGCTCGTGGTATGGGCTCACCCCACTCCTGCCTTCTGCACTAGTTGTGCCTTCTGCCAGGAAAGCCCTTTGACCTCCTTTCACAAGGTTTGTTCCTTCACTTGGCTCTCTCTGTTTCTGTCCCACCTTCAGAGGAGCTTCTCCTCGTCCACCTACAGAAAGATGTTTCCCTCGCCATTCTCTAGCTTCTCTATTTTTCTTCAGAGTGTGTTTCACTACCTGGCAACTTAGTTACCCCGCCTCCCTCACTAGAACATAAAATCATCAGGGACAGGGATTCCGTCTGTGGTGTTCCAGACCACACCTTGAGCACCTACAACGGCTGCTGTTGTTCAGCTGCTAAGATGTGTCCGATTCTTTGCAACCCCCATGGACCAGGCAGCATGTCAGGCCCTTTCCCTGAAAACCAGCCGTCACGCTCACCCGCAAGGTTGATGGTGGCAGGATCTCGCAGCCGGCCCTCCTCATCTTTGAGATTGTAGCCTTCTGGCCTCTTATCACGCTCGCTGACTTTCCACAGCTTCACAGTTTTATCTGTGGAGGCAATCACGACAGTGAGAGGAAGTGGGTAAAGGAAGGAGTCTTTTTTCCTCTATTGCAGGATGGGGGCAGGGAAAAGTGGAGGCGGAGGGCTGGGGCTGCTACAGAAGCCGCCTCAGGTCAAAGGCTGCCGTGCATACACGGCAAGGCCTCTGCAGGCAGAACTCATGCTTCAAAACAAAAACAGGTACTGTGCTGAGATAAACGGCTTCTCGGACAATGGGCTGTTCGAGCTATAGTTTATACATTAATGGGGTTCATGCAACAACAATGTGCTAGGAACCTTGTATAGGAGCCGCTACAACATGTATAGAATTAATGATGCAATAACCATGCTCACACTTGCCATGGATAATTCATTCAGTGTTTACAATAACCCTGAGACATAGGTCCAATGGCGATCCCCATTTCAGCGTCCTCCCTCCCTAAACACGGTCCCTAGCATGACCCCAAAGGCCTCCATGACCTACGGCCTCATGCTTCATAGTCTTATTGCCCACGCTACTCTCTGGCCCCTCCCATGTTTTCACCACCTGGCTTCCTTCCAGCTCGTGGTATGGGCTCACCCCACTCCTGCCTTCTGCACTAGTTGTGCCTTCTGCCAGGAAAGCCCTTTGACCTCCTTTCACAAGGTTTGTTCCTTCACTTGGCTCTCTCTGTTTCTGTCCCACCTTCAGAGGAGCTTCTCCTCGTCCACCTACAGAAAGATGTTTCCCTCGCCATTCTCTAGCTTCTCTATTTTTCTTCAGAGTGTGTTTCACTACCTGGCAACTTAGTTACCCCGCCTCCCTCACTAGAACATAAAATCATCAGGGACAGGGATTCCGTCTGTGGTGTTCCAGACCACACCTTGAGCACCTACAACGGCTGCTGTTGTTCAGCTGCTAAGATGTGTCCGATTCTTTGCAACCCCATGGACAGCAGCATGTCAGGCTTCCCTGTCCTTTACCATCTCCTGAAGTTGGCTCAAGCTCATGTGCACTGAATTGGTGAGGCCATCCAACCATCTTGGATGTTTGACAAATAGGGGGTAGATGAATGAATGTATCTCATTTACACAGTGCATCTTGTGAGCTGTACTCAGGAAAGTAACATAAGAAGGTGATTCATCCAAATGCTTTCCTCTTGCCATCTGTCTTCTGAGTCCCTTGCTGAAAGTGACTTTTCTCACCTTTGTACTCTCCCAGGACTTGACACCACTTGCTCACCCCTGTCAGTCTCTATAGCAATAAAACAGAGGGGAGGGTTCAAATGCTCATGGGAGGTACTCAGGGCTAGGGAAATGAGTAAAAGGACTGAGTCTCAGGGAGCTGGAGGTGGCATACCCGACTTGTAGGCTTTCCATTCTATTATTTTAAATTGAAAGAGAGTTGACTTACAATGTTGAATTCATCTCAGGTGTGCAGCACAGTGATATAATGATTCAACCATACATACATTCTTTTTTAGATTCTCTTCCCTTATAGGTTATTACAAATTGTTGAGTATAGTTCCCTATGCTATATAGTAGGTCCTTCTTGGTTACCTATTTAATATATAGTAGAGTACGTATGTTAATCCATATTTAAGGAAACATGTTTGGGGCAAAGATATCATGTCTATGGCTGCATGCCTTTGTAGGCCTTTCTTATCAGATCCTGCGTTAACTATGTGTTCTCATTTTTTTCTTGGATGGCAGGGGTTCCACTGCCTCCTCTGTGTCTTGCTCTCTGCCTACACAGGGCGGCTTTGGAAGCAGACAACCTTGGACCCCATCCCCACTCTAACTCCAGCCACCATTGTGGCCGGGGACTGGGATTCTCATGCAGAAGGTGCCTAGCTGGTCTTGGAGGAACACAGAAATAAGAGTAACCAATACAGAAGGAAAAGAACAGCCAGCTAAATCTGAATTTCAAACATTTTTTTAGTATAAGTATGTCCCTAATATTCCCATCTTATAAACAGAGATACTTAATGTCTCTAAGTCTTGGTTTCTTTATTTGTAAATTGGGGGAAGCAAATGTCTTCCTCAAGAGACTCTCTGAGGAGTCAATGGAAGACTGCACGTAGAGCGTGTAACCCAGTGCTGAGCTTCTAATAATGGCTCACAGATGGCGGCTATTGTTAGAAGGAAAAAACTGGGCAACTATTCTGCAATAATGAGATGTTGCTCTGGCAGCGTCACCTGTATCCCATGATGATGTCAGCACATCCTATATCCTCTCTGTAAGGTCTCCTCTCTATCTTGCTTGTGTTAGGATTCCCTAGCTCCTCTGACCTTCAACTCCCTCTTTCATCTCTCCTCTGGAACTGGGCTGTCCTTAGCAGTCTGAAGTGAACCAGCCACACTGGGAAGTGGGCTTCTTGCCACAGGCTGGAAGGGCCCCTGTTTCCTAACATGGGGGCAGTATTTGAACTGGTGGTGTTTGCGGGCATGCCTCTCAAGTCTACCGAGTATAAGATGCGTGCTTTCAGCTGACTTGTAGGCAAAGAAGCCTCTCCCAGAGGCTGCGGTGAATTTAGAGCTTCCTGTCTATGCTCTTCTAGTCCTCACCTTCCTGAACAGAGACTGTATCATGGCCTGCTGTTTAGAGTGAGAAAATGAAACATGGGCCATATTTATAGAGCCACTTCATTAACGTCTAATCAGAGATCAGAGGAGATTAGCTACTGGGGCTTAGAAAAATCCAAATCAGGGAAATTTAGTACCAATTATTTTCTATGGCTTGGCTTTGGAATGTATTCCATCCCGGTGGCAAGACAATTCTCATATTTTTCTTATTATGAGTGATAAATTGCTATACAGAGAAATAGAGAAATTAAAGAATAAAAATTCCTAAAATCCCTCCAGTCTAGAACGACCATTATGAACATTTTGCATAGATCCCTGTAACATTTTTTTCTATGCATGTTTTAAAGAGGGGTACAAACCTACAATAATATTGCATATAGAGATTTATATCTCTCATTTTATTCTTTTTATTGCACAACTGGCACATGTAATTGTAGAAAATAAAAATGAATATAAAAGTAACATGAAAACTTCCTCATTCTACTAGACAAAGACAACTATTATGAAAATTTTGTGTATATCCTTGTATTATATTTGTGTTCAGAATTACATAGCTGCTTTTAATAGATGCAACATGCTGTACATAGTTTATAATATGCTCTTTCCCCCAATCATTTATTTATACCAACATCTATTTCTACATAATGTGTAAAAGTAGAATTAGTTAATAATTAAAGGTCTCGTAATGGGAAACATATTAATAAATTTTTGGAAAATCACACAAGGGACTACTACGTAGTCACTGAAAATGTTATAGTATTTCAGGAGAAATATTTCCCTATTAGGAAGATATTGCTATTATTAAGTGTCATATTACTAAATAAAAAATACAGTTGCAAAACAGTTACAGAATATGTCATATTTTTGGTAAGAAACAAGCAGATTTACCCATGTCTCTTTGCTTTTCTCTTTAAAAAGACATTAATCGTGGTTCCCTCTGGATAGGAATACTTTCTTATCTTTATTTTGCTTTTCTGAATTTTATAAATTTTTTTACACTGAACAATGATTACTTTCATAGCATGAAAAACAAATTAAGTATACCTTTTCCTCTGATCACAGGTATTAAGATAGAAGCAGACATATAAGTAAAGCTATTTGTCTTTAGCTGGCATATAATTTTAAGGTCTTGCTTCACAACTGAATGTTGGTTTTATTTTTCATTAAAAACTATAAAGCTGGGAATGCATTGTAGCAGATTAAAAACTGTACCCAGCTTTAATGAGATAAGCACATTTAAAAAAAAAAGGATAATTGATGGGGAATTCAATTCAATTCCCCATGGTCAGGATGCCTGGAGTCATTTTTGACTTTATTATCACAATTTTTCTTGACTCAGTATCTTGAAGCTTTATGGATAAAAAAGTCTGAAGCACATGTGGCTGATACCATGAGTAATGGCTTTTTCTTTCTTCTGGCTGGCTCTCTGGGTAGTTTATCATTACTAGTGGCAGCTCTTAAACACAATCTTATCATCTATCTTCATTTTCTCTTTTGTACAGTAATTCCAATTGTCTTCCATTAATTTTTGCATGTTAACCTATTTGGCTTAAGGGGAATTCTCAACCTCAATATTAGTATAAAAAAGAAACTCACATATGAGCATGAGAATTTTTCTTCTAAGAATCATTTTGAGATGCTGTTGGCATATGAAATAGCATCCCAAATGGGAAGATAATATCCTTGTTAATCAAAAAACTATTTAAAAACTCAATTAACAGAACATTATGCTATATAATTAATCTTCATTGCATTTTGCTGCTTTCCTATCCCCCCAACAAAGTAGTTAATATGTCTTTCACATCTTTGACTTTTATTATAGTTATCAATAGGCCAAATTTCATAATATAATGCTAGCTAGAGACGACAATCAGATGCTTTTTCTCTGCCTGAAGTAATTAAGTCAAATCAACAGAAGTTTCTTTTATTCTAAGATCTGTTGAGTCTGTTGAGACTTTGAGTAAAACTTAAGCAAAACTAAAAGAGAAGAAACTGAAACAAATCCACTTTTGGAGCTCTCAAGATCAGAAGATCCCTTGGAGATGGGAATGGCTATCCACTCCAGTCTTTTGGTCTGGAGAATTCTATGGACAGAGGAGCCTGGCAGGCTATAGTCCATGAGGTTGCAAAGAATTGGACATGACTGAGCAATTAACACAAAAACTTAAAGAAAACAATAAACAAGTTATGAGAAAGAACTAAGTTACTTGGAATGTGGAAGAACAGATGAATGGAGATCTGGTCATGTTGAGATAAGCTATGCATGAAGAACCCTAGACTGGCTATTTCAGAACTATTACTTTATAGATTTATACACTGGCATTTTGGACTTGAGGCATTTGACGGATTTACATGCATTAAAAACTTTCTCTTTTATCATAGTATTAACATAAAAATTACAAAAACTTAGAAAATGAAAACAATAAAAGGAACAAATGGACAAGTCACCCATAATGCACAAGATTACTCATGATAAATCTTTCAGTGTGTTTCATTTCAGTCTTCAGAAATGTTAATATAGGTTTGATCATTGTATATACACAGTCTGCATTTTTTTTAACCTTGGCATATGAACATTACCCTTAATAAATGCTGGAGGTCGGCAAAAAGCAAACTCATGGTTTCTTGATTTATATTTAAATGTATATTCCTCAAAGATTCACAGACAAGATGATGAAATAAGTCATTCTCCAGCCTACTTGCCTGGCAGAGGGTGTTTAATTTGTGTGTACTAATCCTCTTAATTGTTATGCTATTCAATTAGCACCCTTCTGTATATGATTTTGTTCTGAATTGTTTTAAGTGGAGATGGCTTCTTTCAGGAAAGGTGTTAAAAAACCTTGGTAATTCCACTGTATAAAGGCTTAAAGATTAATCTAGAATCAGGTTCTCGATGCGACCCCTAATATCCACTCTTTCTGACCTATTTATATCATTAAGCCAACAAATGATGTTAGAAAAACACAGAGGAAGAAAGTGAAGAAACCATTCCTTGATCATTTCCTTGATGGAGTCCCCTCTCTTCTTGACTTAGGGCGCTTGATTATATAAAAGACATCTGCTTTCCAACCCCCCCAAATATATTCAGGGATTAATAACTTCTATTGAGTGTGTCAAACACATAGGGAGGGTGCAGAAGATCCCTTGGAGATGGGAATGGCTATCCACTCCAGTCTTTTGGTCTGGAGAATTCTATGGACAGAGGAGCCTGGCAGGCTATAGTCCATGAGGTTGCAAAGAATTGGACATGACTGAGCAATTAACACAAAAACTTAAAGAAAACAATAAACAAGTTATGAGAAAGAACTAAGTTACTTGGAATGTGGAAGAACAGATGAATGGAGATCTGGTCATGTTGAGATAAGCTATGCATGAAGAACCCTAGACTGGCTATTTCAGAACTATTACTTTATAGATTTATACACTGGCATTTTGGACTTGAGGCATTTGACGGATTTACATGCTTTAAAAAACTTTCTCTTTTATCATAGTATTAACATAAAAATTACAAAAACTTAGAAAATGAAAACAATAAAAGGAACAAATGGACAAGTCACCCATAATGCACAAGATTACTCATGATAAATCTTTCAGTGTGTTTCATTTCAGTCTTCAGAAATGTTAATATAGGTTTGATCATTGTATATACACAGTCTGCATTTTTTTTAACCTTGGCATATGAACATTACCCTTAATAAATGCTGGAGGTCGGCAAAAAGCAAACTCATGGTTTCTTGATTTATATTTAAATGTATATTCCTCAAAGATTCACAGACAAGATGATGAAATAAGTCATTCTCCAGCCTACTTGCCTGGCAGAGGGTGTTTAATTTGTGTGTACTAATCCTCTTAATTGTTATGCTATTCAATTAGCACCCTTCTGTATATGATTTTGTTCTGAATTGTTTTAAGTGGAGATGGCTTCTTTCAGGAAAGGTGTTAAAAAACCTTGGTAATTCCACTGTATAAAGGCTTAAAGATTAATCTAGAATCAGGTTCTCGATGCGACCCCTAATATCCACTCTTTCTGACCTATTTATATCATTAAGCCAACAAATGATGTTAGAAAAACACAGAGGAAGAAAGTGAAGAAACCATTCCTTGATCATTTCCTTGATGGAGTCCCCTCTCTTCTTGACTTAGGGCGCTTGATTATATAAAAGACATCTGCTTTCCAACCCCCCCAAATATATTCAGGGATTAATAACTTCTATTGAGTGTGTCAAACACATAGGGAGGGCATGTTTCGTTTCCTGAAATGGGTTCCCAGAATAACAGTCAGTGAATCTTAAGACAGGAAGTCACATTCCTCAAACACCTGGAAATAATCTGCATTTGTCAAACCCTACAGATAACAAGTCTCACAGAATTCAGTCATAAATTTCTTATTTTTTAAAGAGACGAAGTACGATTTATTTACTGAGTTTCTATTCTAAGCCAGGCATTCCACGAGGCATCTTGCAAATACAGTTTCTATAGCCTGCAAGGTAAAAACGAAAATGGAGGCCAAGAGCGATGGAACTATATAGTCTGCTGACTGTGTCTCTGAAAATACCAAACAAGTCACCTTCACCTACCATTAGTAGACAGAAGGAAGTAGGCTGCATTCTGCTGAGGGAGCCATCTTATTTTATTGATTTTTTCTTCTATTTCTAAACTTTTCAGGTAATCGAACTCGGGTTCATGGCTCTGGAATGTGCTGTAAACATTGTATTCACCCCTACGATGAACCTGATTTTTACTCTGTAGGAAGGGGAAAAGAAAAAACAAAAACACAAAAGATTAAAACACATAAGTCAAATGCAAATTCACCAGTTCCTCCTTTTTTGAGCAGAGTCATGAGGGGTGGGACAGCCGGGCCACGTCCGAGTGGGCTAAGGGCAGGATTATGCTGACCACTGGTTCCTCTTTAGCTCGTGACTTCTGATTGTGCACCCCTGGTGACAAACACTGGCACCTCCAATATTTACATGTTTTTATTTATAAATTATATATATAACCTGCTGCATGGACACAGGGTGTACACCACAAAATATATGAAGAAATGGAAGTTGAAACAGGACATGAATTTTTTTGTTTTTTTAAATTTTGGCCTCTTTTATTGGTCCTTCAGTTATTTGTTTTCATCCATCTTAATTCTTTGGCCTGTGTGGGCCTCCCATCACAGCGACCTCTCTTGTCGCAGAGCACCGGCTCTGGCGCATGAGCTTCGAAATGCTGGCTTGTAATTGGACACACTGGTCCAGCCACTCCACTGCACATGGGATCTTCCCGTGCCAGGGATGGAACCCGTACACCTTGCGCCACAAGGCGGACTCTTTACCTACTGAACCACCAGGGAAGCCCTGACATGAGTTTTTTTGAGGGCCTGTACTGCATGGCATGAAGAATTTCCTAGACCGGGTGATCAAACTCATACCTCCTGCAGTGGAAGTGTAGAGTCTTAACCACTGGACCACCAGAAGTCATTCAAAGACTTGATTTTAAAATCAATATAAATAGACTTTCTAAGATTTTCTGTGTCCTAATGGATGTCTTGGACATCCTTAGGAGGGAGTCATTTCTCATGCTGATGTAGACACATATCAATCCTTTACCAAGAACACAGAGCTGTAGCATCTGCACCTTTCACTGGCTGTTTATAACTCATCAGATCTTCACAGACTCTCTGAGGTGTGCAGGGCAGGGGAAGGGACCAAACAGGTGCAGAGATATTAAAATGACATGCAGCTGATAAACGCCAGATCTCTCCCACCCCTTTTCCGTCACACACAACAAAACAGACAGGCATGCAGGGATGACAGGTGAATCTCTAGGAGAACCGTGAGACTTTACATGGGCTTTCTCTCAGCATGGATTACACAAAGTGCACACAGCAGGAACTAAATAAATGATGAGAGAACAGAACATGAGGGATATGGAGAAAGGGACTAGAAAGAAGAAAGGTAGACAGGAGGGAAAGAGGGTGTGAGAGACAGAAAGGGAAGAAGGGAAAGAAGGAGGGGAGGTTTGCATTTTAGGACCTTGTGACCAAGAGCCTCAAGATTCAGGCTTGAGAAAACAGTGTTCAAAAAATTCAAGTCTGGGTCTTACTAGGCATTGGTCATAGATACATGATGCTTGATTAAAGGCTCAAATTTTTTAAAAAAGTGATTTCTGGGTGATACTGAACATTTAAACCCAAGCCTCCATTTATTGATGTGTGACAGAACTGAGGCCCATGTGTTCAAGGGACTTGTGAAAGTCCGGAGTTTCCTCAAACAAGTTCTCCAGCATGGCATCCCAAGGACCTTCACGTACGGGAGTTGCCCGCAGGAGAGAGGAGATCAGACCTAGACGTTACCACACAGCTTTGTTTCTCAGGCTCAGTGCTCATTCAACCCCAAGCCGTGCCACAAAACTCAATGCTGAACTGCATGGCATTATCCTCAACGTTTATTTCTTATTGAACAAAACCACCTGCCTTGGGATAATGTGTCCCCCTCCATTCTACTAGTGAATCAGGCTTCCCAAATATTTCAGTAAATTAAAATAGGTGAAATCTATAAGTAGCTAACAGGAAACATGGAACAGAATATTACTGGCAACATGCTGCCTGGGGTAATTTATGCTAAATAGCTCCTTTAGTTTCTGTTTATCATTACTATGAGCTTAATTGGATTTTTTTTTTTAAATTGAAGAAGAAGGTTTGAAAATCAATTTTAAAGGGACTTTAAAGACTGACACACTCACTGCTGTCCTGTTTACTGCAGAGACAGCTAGTCCACCAGAACAATACAATTTCAGAGCCTGGATTCACTACCATCCAAACCAGACTGTCAAGTGTGTGGAGTGTGTGCCAGACCAATTAGCATTAGGCAGCTCCGGAAAAGCAGGAAAAATTCCAGGTCACGAAGAGCTATTAGTTCCTACTTGCCAACCACATTTTCATGTTTCCAGGGCCAATGGAATAAGCTGTGAGCCTGATTTAATGCTGAACACTTGAATTCATACAGAACCCCAAGGGATTACCATGCCCTTATAGAAATTAATTGCAAATAATGTGCAATTACCAAATATATCACCTCTAAATGAGGCTTCCCTTTTTGGAGGGGAGGTGGAACACAAATGACTTTGAGGCACAAAACTGACTTTCAATTGCTAGGGAAGTCTCTTGTGAACCCCCCCCTTCCCACATGGGGGGACCTCCCGCTACACCACACTTGGTGAATCGGTAGCAGATGGGAGAGTCACTCGAACACAGACTGGCCTGCTGGAAGCTTCAGGACCATGCCAGGGGAGGCCATGGAAATCAAATTGGGCCATAATTCCATGCTAATGGAGCAGAAGTAGACACCAAAAAAAAAAAAAAAAGGAAAACCAAAACAAAAACCAACTTATATGAAAAAGAAAAGTGATTCCTAGTGAAACCCAAGTCTCAGGAAAACATGGGCTTTTTGAGATTCGCTCGGAGTTATGACTCCTGCTCAAAATGCATACAGCACTCAGCTGCAGGGAACATCGTGACACCTATAATAAAGTGTGGGTGTCCCGGAGGGTGCTAGTGGTAAAGAACTTGCCTGCCAATGCAGGAAACATAAGAGAGATGGGTTTGGTCCCTGGGTTGGGAAGATCCCCTGGAGAAGAGCATGGCAGCTCATTCTAGCATTCTAGTCTGGAGAACGTCATGAACAGAGGAACCTGGTGGGGTACAATCCGTAGGGTCGCAGAGAGTCAGACATGACTGAGAGACTTAGCATGCACACACACAGTCAAGTGTGGGCCACATTCTTTGCTCAGATGTCATTTTCTGGGATTTCACTCCCTTTGGTAGAGGGCGCTGCATTTCTTTTCCGATCCAAGTTAATGTTTTCGCATCTGAGGAGAAGAGCTGTATCTTTTATCCCAAGTATTCTATTTGGAATCCCTGAATTTCTACAGTTGGAGGATAAATTCCCCTGAGAAAGGAGGAGTTACACCCTTAGCACCCATGGAATTTTGCAGGCCCAGAGGAGAAGTGAGGTTGTTTTGAATGTGCAATACCCCAAACTGGAAACAGAAGACCTTGCCCAGAAAAGGCTCTGTTTCCAGGTGCGTTGGTGAGCCTGCGCAACTGTTGATGTTAATGACTTTTTGGCAGTTTTTAGTTTGCGAGCCAAGCAGCAAGGTTAAGGGCGACACATGAGGATTAGAGAACAGTGGGAGACCTCCTTTAAAAAGAAAAGAAAATGGGCATTCTGCATTCACTGCCACTTACCTCCTGCTCTCGTTGAAATATTACAACCCGACCCCCCTTGTCCCCTGTCGCTAGTAATTCTCCAGTGTGGTTGAATTCTACCGTAGAGATAATGTCAGCTGAAAAGAAGAAGACAAAGGCAATTTAAGTAACTGCACACTTACTTTCAAACCACAGATAATAAGCGTACTTTTCTGTGCATTTAAGGGCTTAGGGCTTTGTCTCTGCAGTGGAATGCACAAGGATTTTATGTTCTGTATTTGAAGTGGCACTAGAAGTGCCACTTGAGGAAGTATATCTCCCAGATGCCCACACAGAACTGTGGTCTCTAGGAACAAAAGGAGAAAGCCCATTCAGACCCTTTTGTTTTGGGCAAGAGAAAACACATTTCTTTATGGCTCAGGGAAACGGCAATTTTCCTTGATAATTTCTACCAGCCACAGGCTCTTTTCTCACCCACGGCCTTCTGCATCCCCCCTTCTTCTACACCAACAAACTTCCCCCAACAGGTTTCAGGCGTGGAATCTAAATGAGGACTGAAGACTGATGAGCAGGGCTAAGATGCTTGAAGCTCAGACACCAAAAATGAAGGAACCATTCAGGAAACTCCACGAGTTGGAAATTCAAGGAGGAACCCCACGAAGGCTCCCCTCTTTCTGACAAGTCCAACACACCCTTCTGGAAGAGCAGGGCTTTATTGCAACTCGAAGAGAAAGGTGCTGAGAAAACAGGGTCACAAGGTCCGAGGGGAGAGGGAAATCTGTACTGTGTATCTCTAAACAGAGAAAACACACAGGCGCCAGGAACTCAGATCACAGATAATTGCTGAAGGAATGCCAGCCTGCCAAGCCTTTCTTCGATACTGGTTACCCCCAGAGGAACATGGACAGGTAAATTACCTATGATTGGATTTATTAGGGCTATTTTTAGAAAAATGTCAGAGGTTAATTCCTCTGCAATTATTCCCCTGCAGGGCTCCAACAATTGCTAAGGAGAGTGCAAATGAGGTAAAAAGAAAAGAGGAGGCAGGGGGATTATGAGTGTGGCCTTTGATGTAGGTACCTTCTAAAGATTATGTCCATGTAAGGAAAGCGAAGGGGAAACGGTGAGCTGGAAAACTAAGGCAATTACCCCTGAATAATTCAACTCTCGAATCCTACTTTAATATCATCATTTCAGGATTTCTTTGTATGCCTGATTGATTCAGGTAAGTAGTGTAAAATTCTCCACTTTGCTGCTAACTGTCCTTTTCCATACATGAAAACACTTTGAATGGCCATTCTTTGTGCAGAAGGAAAACAAATAAGGCATAACCCATAATCACTTTCAAGCTTGGTGCATTTAAAAGAATAATTCATGATCTCTGTTCTGGAGCCTTAGATGACTGACCTCAGCAGTAGCAGGTTCAAATCCTACAGGGCCATGAGGGAATAGGGAGTGAAGGAAATTAAGTGAAGTAGGAAGCTTATGTCTCCTCTTCAAAGACCAGTGGCTATTCAGCTCAAACCAGCTGTGACTATGAAATATTACCCGTGCTGCAGTCTGAGTTTTTAAAAAGCTTTTATCTTTATAATTGATTATAATGTTGTGATAGTTTCAGGTGTATAACAAAGGGACTCAGTCATACACATACATTTATCCATTCTCCCCAAAGCTCCTCCCATCCAGGCTGCCACATAACATTGAGCACATAAACTCCACGAGTTGGAAATTCAAGGAGGAACCCCACGAAGGCTCCCTCTTTCTGACAAGTCCAACACACCCTTCTGGAAGAGCAGGGCTTTATTGCAACTCGAAGAGAAAGGTGCTGAGAAAACAGGGTCACAAGGTCCGAGGGAGGGAAATCTGTACTGTGTATCTCTAAACAGAGAAAACACACAGGCGCCAGGAACTCAGATCACAGATAATTGCTGAAGGAATGCCAGCCTGCCAAGCCTTTCTTCGATACTGGTTACCCCCAGAGGAACATGGACAGGTAAATTACCTATGATTGGATTTATTAGGGCTATTTTTAGAAAAATGTCAGAGGTTAATTCCTCTGCAATTATTCCCCTGCAGGGCTCCAACAATTGCTAAGGAGAGTGCAAATGAGGTAAAAAGAAAAGAGGAGGCAGGGGGATTATGAGTGTGGCCTTTGATGTAGGTACCTTCTAAAGATTATGTCCATGTAAGGAAAGCGAAGGGGAAACGGTGAGCTGGAAAACTAAGGCAATTACCCCTGAATAATTCAACTCTCGAATCCTACTTTAATATCATCATTTCAGGATTTCTTTGTATGCCTGATTGATTCAGGTAAGTAGTGTAAAATTCTCCACTTTGCTGCTAACTGTCCTTTTCCATACATGAAAACACTTTGAATGGCCATTCTTTGTGCAGAAGGAAAACAAATAAGGCATAACCCATAATCACTTTCAAGCTTGGTGCATTTAAAAGAATAATTCATGATCTCTGTTCTGGAGCCTTAGATGACTGACCTCAGCAGTAGCAGGTTCAAATCCTACAGGGCCATGAGGGAATAGGGAGTGAAGGAAATTAAGTGAAGTAGGAAGCTTATGTCTCCTCTTCAAAGACCAGTGGCTATTCAGCTCAAACCAGCTGTGACTATGAAATATTACCCGTGCTGCAGTCTGAGTTTTTAAAAAGCTTTTTATCTTTATAATTGATTATAATGTTGTGATAGTTTCAGGTGTATAACAAAGGGACTCAGTCATACACATACATATATCCATTCTCCCCAAAGCTCCCCTCCCATCCAGGCTGCCACATAACATTGAGCAGAGTTCGCTGTGTCATAGAGTAGATCTTTGTTGATTATCCGTTTAAAATATAGCTGTGTGTACAAGCCTATCCTGAGCTCCCTGACTATCCCTACCTCCCATTTTCCCCATTGGCAACCATAAATTCATCCTCTGGGAGCCCGTTTCTGTTTTGAAAATAAGTTCATTTGTATCATTTCTTTTCAGATTCTACATAAAAGTGATGTCATATAATATTTTTTTAAAAAGAGACTCTGGGGACTTCCTTGGTGGTCCAGTAGTTAAGACTCTGTGTTCCCAATGCAGTGGGGCCCAGGTTTGAGCCCTGGTCAGGGAACTAGATTCCACATGCTGCAACCAAGACCCAGAGCAGCCAAAGAAAGAAAGAAAGAAATACGAGAGAATCTGGAAATCCAGAGTTTTATGCAGAAACCTCTTCAGTTTTATATATTGACAAAGATTTGTTTTTCCAGAGCCATGACATTAAAAAAAATATATATATAAGCCTATCTGAAAATGGTTTGTGGGTCACCAGATAATGACTTGCAGTCTCTAGAGCCTTCCTTCAGAAAAAGCTACCCCATTCCTTACAGATAATCTCAATTGGACATTCTATCCATTCACTGAAGAGCCCACCAAATGAACACTACCTTAAGGAAACAAAATAAGCTGTATGGCTACTCAGTCCCTAATATAAGTTTAGAAAGCCTGTTTCTAGAACAAGACCCCAAGAAGGAACAGCTGAGCCCAGCAAGGCTGGGAAGCTGGTCACCTTGAGTCAATGATCAGCCACTTTCCTTTGTTACAGATTCTGCAGCTTAGCAAAGCACTCTGGTATACAGAGGGGACAAGAAGGCTGTTTAATGTTTGCAGTTGCCTCAGAATGCCCTGATTGAAAGGCACTCACGTGCTAAGATACATGTCTCACATTCGTTCCTGCTCTGGCTTTTCAGTGAGAAGCTACTCATGAGGTTATTCATGAAGGTTCCTCGCTTTGGTGAGCAGTTAAAGCAGACATGGCTGTTTCTTTCAACTTCCAGGCTTCTGTCAGGCACTAAAAAATGAGCCAAATACCTCCCAGAGAGGAAGTGGGCAGGGAGCAATGGGAAGGTGACGGGGAGCCCAGGCCTGGGAGTTAACAGTGCAGTGCTCATGCCTTTAGGGCTAAGCTTGTGCTTGTGTGCAGGTGTGCATGCGTGCTCAGGAGCTTCAGTCAAGTAAAAGTCTTTGCCACTCTATGAAATGGAGCCCAGCAGGCTCCTCTGTCCATGGGATTCTCCAGGCAAGAATATTAGAGTGAGTTGCCATGCCTTCCTCCAGAGGATCTTCCCAACCCAGAGATTGAACCCAGGTCTCCTGCATTGCAAGCAAAGTTTTTACCCACTGAGCCACCTCAGAAAAGCCCCAAGATTCTGCTGAAGCATCCTGTCTGCAGCAACATGAACAAAGATGCTGGAGTTCTACCTGGGTTCCAGGGTCAATGTATTGAACGAAGAGACAGATCTTCCCTTTGGAAATCGCTGAGTTTTGGAAGGAAGAGGTAGTTTTTTCCAAGGTAGGGGTCTGGCTCAGTGTCTAAGAAAATGTCACTTCAAGGGAAATCAAACCCAGTCTCCCAGGGATGACATACATGTTGTCTCTTTTCTTGGACTCTGTGAAAATGTCTTCACTCTCTGAGATGCACATGGGTCAAATCAAGGTGGGATTCAACCTCAGCTCTAAGGCATGTGATCCAAGGCAGTATTATCAGAGCTCTGTACTATGGACTATCAGGTTTGTCCCTGTATATAAATGCCTCCTTTGTTTCCAAGTGTTATCATTGTACTACGTCTCCCTCAAGAGCCTTATCAGGGAACGGCCAATTGGCATGGCAGGATGCTGAAATTCCTTAGTCTTTTGCCAAGTCCCTACTTTTATTTCAACCCTGCCAGGGAGCTGTTCTGCATACTAGGTTGTTTATATCTCACTGTGGTCTGCCTCTCTTCAGAACATATGCCATGGCAACTCAAGTTAATACCTGTTTTGAACTTTCATGTTTCCTGACTCATTTATCATGGCTAAGCCAGTAGGTGTAACCAGAGTATTTTACTGCCCTGTCCATCTGTGTGTATCTTCATCTAGGACTGTTTAATAATTGATGCAAAACTCATGAATCATCCCACATTTCAATTTCAAGATAGGGAAACCATGGACGCAATACTTTTGTGCTTGAAACATGCTCTTGGTAGAGCAGTTTAAATTAGAAAACATGTACTGCTCAAGACAACATGACTTTGGTTGAGTAGAGTAAGAGGATATGGCAATAACAATAAACCAGCAAACAGACAATAATGTCATGTGAAATCATGGTCAACAGAAGTCAATTTATCAAGTTCAACAAAAGTTCAATTCACCAGATTCAGTAAGAGGACATTTTGCCTTTAAATGGTAAGTGTTTACCACAACTCATTTTTAAGAGTTTAAGGCCCAGTCAAATCACATTGGTATGCAAAAATACACTTAAGCACTTTTCTCTCTGTTCTATAAAGATGTAAACGAAGTGCAAGTTGTTCCCCCCCTCCACCTCCAAGTGCATGTTTTTGACTAAAAACAAAAAGCAAAAGCCAAAAACAGTTACAGAGGTCAAGTGTAGTTACCATGTTTTTTTTTTAAGGAAACCCTGGGAGGTATGACGTTTGCCCTGCTCCACATCTGTTTGTGCTGATTTAATTTCCACAGGATGGTGGCCTGGTAACCTCATTTCTAGCTCAAAAGGCACTGCTCGGATCAAGTTTTTCATTTTAAAATCAATCTCACAATCTTGAAAAGGTTCCAGACTAGCGAGCTCACACATAAAGTTTCCATTTACCTGAATAATAGAAATTAACTTGGCATTTCTATGTATGTGATTGTGAAGTTGAGGAGAAGGAAGGATCCCCTTGTTCATGGCCTAGTCTCCCCTGGTACCATGCTAGGATGGAGTCTATGTGATGCCAGAGCACTAGGCCAAATACAATTATTATTGTGCTGCATAGTTCAAATAGCAGGGTGACTACCTTCATAAAATGATGGCTCAGTGTAGACTTAGGACCTAAGCCCATGTCCTCTGATAGGACAATATTTTACTGACCAGGTCACTAATACTGTCCTCTCAGCATCCATAATAGGGATTAAAATGAGAGGGTAATGTAATTCAGGCTTCAGAACCCATTATATGTCCTATCTTTCATCCTGAAAATATCTGGGAGATAATATTGTAAGGTCATATACTGTACTTGTATGAGTTGACTAGTTCTGCTCAAGCAGTATTTGGCTTTCTTCCTGATAAGGAGGTCAGTTCTAGTAGAGTCTGGTACTTCTTTAGCTAGGACAAGAATGGAAAATGGGTTTCCTAGCAGATTACAGGAAAAGAAAAGATATACCCAACTGAATGCAGAGTTTGAAAGAATACCAAGGACAGATAAGAAAACCTTCGTAAGTGAATAATGCAAAGAAATGGAGGAAAACTAAAGATCTCTTCAAAAAAATTGGAGATACCAAAAGACCATTTCATGCAAAGATGGGCACAATAAAGGACAGAAATGGTATGGATCTAACAAAAGCAGATGATATTAAGAAGAAGTGGCAAGAAAACACAGAAGAACTGTACCAAAAAAGTCTTAATGACCTGGATAATCACGATGGCGTGATCACTCACCTACAGCCAGACAACCTGGAGTATGAAGTTAAGCAGGCCTGAGGAAGAATTATTACAAACAAACCTAATAGAGGTGATGAAATTCCAGCTGAGCTATTTCAAATTCTAAAAGATGATGCTGTTAAAGTACTATACTCAATATGCCAGCCACAGTGGAAAACTCAGCAGTGGCCACAAGAACTGGAAAAGGTCAGTTTTCATTCCAATCCCAAAGCAGGACAATACCAAAGAATGTTCAAACTACCGCTCAATTGTGCTCATTTCACATGCTAGCAAGATCATGCTCAAAATCATTCAGGCTACGCTTCAACAGTATGTGAACTGAGAACTTCCAGATGTACAAGTTGGATTTAGACAAGGTAGAGGAACCAGAGATAAAATTACCAACAGCCACTGGATCATAGCAAAAACAAGGGAATTCTAGAAAAATATCTACTTCTGTTTCATTGATTATGCTAAAGACTACCTTCATAAAATGATGGCTCAGTGTAGACTTAGGACCTAAGCCCATGTCCTCTGATAGGACAATATTTTACTGACCAGGTCACTAATACTGTCCTCTCAGCATCCATAATAGGGATTAAAATGAGAGGGTAATGTAATTCAGGCTTCAGAACCCATTATATGTCCTATCTTTCATCCTGAAAATATCTGGGAGATAATATTGTAAGGTCATATACTGTACTTGTATGAGTTGACTAGTTCTGCTCAAGCAGTATTTGGCTTTCTTCCTGATAAGGAGGTCAGTTCTAGTAGAGTCTGGTACTTCTTTAGCTAGGACAAGAATGGAAAATGGGTTTCCTAGCAGATTACAGGAAAAGAAAAGATATACCCAACTGAATGCAGAGTTTGAAAGAATACCAAGGACAGATAAGAAAACCTTCGTAAGTGAATAATGCAAAGAAATGGAGGAAAACTAAAGATCTCTTCAAAAAAATTGGAGATACCAAAAGACCATTTCATGCAAAGATGGGCACAATAAAGGACAGAAATGGTATGGATCTAACAAAAGCAGATGATATTAAGAAGAAGTGGCAAGAAAACACAGAAGAACTGTACCAAAAAAGTCTTAATGACCTGGATAATCACGATGGCGTGATCACTCACCTACAGCCAGACAACCTGGAGTATGAAGTTAAGCAGGCCTGAGGAAGAATTATTACAAACAAACCTAATAGAGGTGATGAAATTCCAGCTGAGCTATTTCAAATTCTAAAAGATGATGCTGTTAAAGTACTATACTCAATATGCCAGCCACAGTGGAAAACTCAGCAGTGGCCACAAGAACTGGAAAAGGTCAGTTTTCATTCCAATCCCAAAGCAGGACAATACCAAAGAATGTTCAAACTACCGCTCAATTGTGCTCATTTCACATGCTAGCAAGATCATGCTCAAAATCATTCAGGCTACGCTTCAACAGTATGTGAACTGAGAACTTCCAGATGTACAAGTTGGATTTAGACAAGGTAGAGGAACCAGAGATAAAATTACCAACAGCCACTGGATCATAGCAAAAACAAGGGAATTCTAGAAAAATATCTACTTCTGTTTCATTGATTATGCTAAAGCCTTTGATTGTGTGGATCACAATAAACTGTGGAACATTCTGAAAGAAATGGGAATACCAGATCCCCTTACCTACTTCCTCAGAAAACCTGTATGCAGGTCAAGAAACAACAATTAGAAAAGGACATGGAACAACAGATTGATTCCAAATTGGGAAAGGAGTACATCAAGGCTGTATATTGTCACCTTGCCTATTTAACTTACATGCAGAGTACATCATGTGAAATGTACTGGATGAAGCACAAGCTGGAACCAAGATTTCCCAGAGAATTATCAATAACCTCAGGTATGCAGATGACACCATCCTTATGGAAGAAAGTGAAGAGGAACTAAAGAGACTCTTAATAAAGGTGAAACAGGAGAGTGAAAAAGTTGGACTAAAACTCAACATTCAAAAAACTAAGATCATGGCATCTGGTCCTATCACTTCATGGCAAACTGATGGACAAACAATAGAAACAACAACAGGTTTTGCTTTCTTGGGCTCCAAAACCATTGAAGACTGCAACTGTAGCCATGAAATTAAAAGACATTTGCCCCTTGGAAGAAAAGTTGTGACAAACCGAGACAGCATATTAAAAAGCAGAGACATCGCTTTGCCAACAAAGGTGCAACTAGTCAAAGCTATGGTTTTTCCAGTAGCCTTTGTTACTGCACAGGGGTTTCCAGCTAGATTGGCCCTGACTTTGTGGATCATTAAACACATGGGAATTCTTAGATCTCTGGTGGGAATTATACCTGCACCTTCCATCTTCACAACACTGTGGACTCCTGCTTGGGTTCTGGTTCACAGACCAAAGTCAGCATTTTTCTTGGATAAAGTTTTCTCTAGGATAACTGAAATAGCTACATTGGAATATATTTTCCATAAAAATGGTGAGTTGAAAGGAAGTCTGGTTTTGGTCAAACAAGATAGACCTGCTACTGGAATTGTGCCAAAATGGTCATGTTGAAAAGATATAAATATATTGTAAAATTTTAAAAAATCAGGTAGTAAAATAGTATGCATCAAATGATCTCAATTTTGTTAAAACTATCTAAAGTATATATATTTTTAGAAACTGCTAAAGTAATATATGGGCTTCCCTGGTGGCTTAGTGGTAAAGAATCCACTTGCCAGTGCAGCAGAAGATGCAGGAAACCTGGGTTTAATGTCTGGATGGGGAAGATCTCCTGGAGAAGGGAATGGCTTCCAGTATTCTTGCCTGAAGAATCCCATAGACAGAGGAGCCTGGTGGGTTATAGTCCATAGGGTTGCAAAGAGTCAGACACAACTAAGTGACTGTGCATGTACACAAAGTAATATACACTTATTAAAAACTATCATTAATACCAAGATGATGATTAGAATATAAAATACTCCTAAAAGATAATAACTAACTCTTACACACACAATAATCATAGAAAATAATCATACACACAAACAATTGTAGAAAAATCTATCAGAGAGAGTACAAAATGATATTGTTTGGGGGTAGGACATGGATGATTAAATTTACTTTTTTATAGGTTTCTAATTTTTCAGTATTATCTAATTTTTTTTTTACCTTGACTATACATACTTGAACAACTGTTTTAATTTTAAAGCAATTCTAATTGACTTCCGAGTTGAATACAAAATTGTTACATTTATCTCAGTGACTTTTAAAAAATTTTACTTTTTAATTCCCATATAGTAAGATTCACTGTTTGTGGCATATAGTTTTATGAGTTTGGATAAATGCATGTAGTTGTGAATCCACTACACCATCATGAGATAGAATAGTTTAAATATCCTTCTCCTGAAAAATTCCTTCATATTGCCTGTCTCTAGTGAACAATTTTTCAAAAAAAAAGCCAAAATCCCTGAAACATAAGCATAAGTCTTCACAACACTGTGGACTCCTGCTTGGGTTCTGGTTCACAGACCAAAGTCAGCATTTTTCTTGGATAAAGTTTTCTCTAGGATAACTGAAATAGCTACATTGGAATATATTTTCCATAAAAATGGTGAGTTGAAAGGAAGTCTGGTTTTGGTCAAACAAGATAGACCTGCTACTGGAATTGTGCCAAAATGGTCATGTTGAAAAGATATAAATATATTGTAAAATTTTAAAAAATCAGGTAGTAAAATAGTATGCATCAAATGATCTCAATTTTGTTAAAACTATCTAAAGTATATATATTTTTAGAAACTGCTAAAGTAATATATGGGCTTCCCTGGTGGCTTAGTGGTAAAGAATCCACTTGCCAGTGCAGCAGAAGATGCAGGAAACCTGGGTTTAATGTCTGGATGGGGAAGATCTCCTGGAGAAGGGAATGGCTTCCAGTATTCTTGCCTGAAGAATCCCATAGACAGAGGAGCCTGGTGGGTTATAGTCCATAGGGTTGCAAAGAGTCAGACACAACTAAGTGACTGTGCATGTACACAAAGTAATATACACTTATTAAAAACTATCATTAATACCAAGATGATGATTAGAATATAAAATACTCCTAAAAGATAATAACTAACTCTTACACACACAATAATCATAGAAAATAATCATACACACAAACAATTGTAGAAAAATCTATCAGAGAGAGTACAAAATGATATTGTTTGGGGGTAGGACATGGATGATTAAATTTACTTTTTTATAGGTTTCTAATTTTTCAGTATTATCTAATTTTTTTTTTACCTTGACTATACATACTTGAACAACTGTTTTAATTTTAAAGCAATTCTAATTGACTTCCGAGTTGAATACAAAATTGTTACATTTATCTCAGTGACTTTTAAAAAATTTTACTTTTTAATTCCCATATAGTAAGATTCACTGTTTGTGGCATATAGTTTTATGAGTTTGGATAAATGCATGTAGTTGTGAATCCACTACACCATCATGAGATAGAATAGTTTAAATATCCTTCTCCTGAAAAATTCCTTCATATTGCCTGTCTCTAGTGAACAATTTTTCAAAAAGGAGTAAAGTTATGGGAATGAAATGAGCTGACAGATATATAAGAGCTTCCAAAGGAAGCACTGCAAAGACAGGCTTAATGCCACTGGTCTCTACATACAGGGCTCAACTCAATTTCTAGTCAATGGTCATTTTCTTGATAGTCAGACTTTATTTTTTCATCTTACTGCTTAGATATTTTTACTATTGATAATTCTGTTTTTAGAGTGCTGGGAAGCTCAATTCATCAGTATATCTTTGTTAACCTATATCACAAACTTGGTTTATGCATGAGGTTTTCTGCCCTCTGACTCAAAGGTCCCTTTGCCTTTAGTTGGGATGATATCTGAGTTTTCGTTCAGGTACCTTAACTTCTTGACATGACTTTTCACATTCCTTCAGCTTGGTCCTGGTGACAGTAGTAGAAAGTTCGGAGAAGTGCTAACAAATAGATCTAATCTTGCCCACCAATTTTGACTTATTGGTAGAAGCTGCCCATTGAAAGAGATGATGAGGTCATAAGTGGGCTTGGTGGGAGGGTGTTGTGATCCACTGGTCATGTCTGCCATGGGCACTGTATGGAAAGAGGCTACCCATATGTCACATACTTGCTACACTGACCTACTGTGTAGAATACACACATTCTGTTGGATCCAGAGTTGATTCCTTTGTCACCTGACTGGTGTCTGGTGTTTAGATACTGAATCTTTCCCTTTGAATAATAATTAATTCTCTGCATACTGATTCAAATTTCAATCTTGTGATGGTAATCCTCTTCTATGAAAGAATGAAGGTAAAAGGGACCAACAACCCCAATTTCCAAGATTTTTAATCATAACTGCTACCTCCTATTTAGCCATAAGCACAGTGCTGGCAAAGGGTACAGTTTAAATGTCAGTATGCCCATGTAGACCAGGTTCACGAAGGGTGGGTCATGTGGTGTGGCTGATACTCTTGGTTGGCTGATCATCTCCAGTGCCTTGCTTCCTTACTTGCCTCCACTGTAGAGGCTGAAAAATCCAAATACTTGCTTCCCAGTCTCCCCTCTGGCTAGGGATGGCCATGTGACCCAAATTTGGCCTGTGATACATATAGAAAGGTCTCCTTGGGGGCAAGGAAGCAGAAAATCTGGGAAAGATTTTTCTTCTCAAAATAAAAGGAAGCAAATGACTGAAGCCTTTTGGCTGCACTGACATACTCCTTGTATAATACTGCCTTTGCATGTGGTTATATGTGGCCATATGTGGACCTGTGGCAGCCATCATGTAATTATGAGGTGATATGTCTAAAGCCAAGCCAAAAGGCTGAGAATGGCAAATGGAAGAAAGGGACAATGTCTGTGGTGACATCACAGAACTACAAAAACCTACTGTAGGAACAGTCTATGTCTCAATTGTTAAACAAAAGATACCCAGTGGTCTAAGTCACTGTTAGATATTCTGGTCTGTACATCTGAATGCTTACTAGTAGACATGGCTTTCCATCTTTGTTTTCCTCATAGCATTGTGCATAGGGCCAGATTATTAATGCATGTTGAACTGGAAAAGATGATTTGTTGTCCTGCCACCTCCATGTCCAAACACTCCCATTTTCATGTCACTCTATCATACAACCAGTTTTCCTATGTACATGCATCGTTCCCAGTACTGATGTGTTTGTTTCTTCCTGCTTCCCTTGTCTGGTAATGATGCATTAATTTCTGACCATTCAAATATGAAAGCAGATTACTGGGAGAGAACGCTTCCCACTACAATTTATCATGATGTCCATCATAAAATTATGACTTCAAAGGGACCAGCCATGCCCTCCATAAGAGCCAAGTTTCTGAATCATCTGCATACTGATTCAAATTTCAATCTTGTGATGGTAATCCTCTTCTATGAAAGAATGAAGGTAAAAGGGACCAACAACCCCAATTTCCAAGATTTTTAATCATAACTGCTACCTCCTATTTAGCCATAAGCACAGTGCTGGCAAAGGGTACAGTTTAAATGTCAGTATGCCCATGTAGACCAGGTTCACGAAGGGTGGGTCATGTGGTGTGGCTGATACTCTTGGTTGGCTGATCATCTCCAGTGCCTTGCTTCCTTACTTGCCTCCACTGTAGAGGCTGAAAAATCCAAATACTTGCTTCCCAGTCTCCCCTCTGGCTAGGGATGGCCATGTGACCCAAATTTGGCCTGTGATACATATAGAAAGGTCTCCTTGGGGGCAAGGAAGCAGAAAATCTGGGAAAGATTTTTCTTCTCAAAATAAAAGGAAGCAAATGACTGAAGCCTTTTGGCTGCACTGACATACTCCTTGTATAATACTGCCTTTGCATGTGGTTATATGTGGCCATATGTGGACCTGTGGCAGCCATCATGTAATTATGAGGTGATATGTCTAAAGCCAAGCCAAAAGGCTGAGAATGGCAAATGGAAGAAAGGGACAATGTCTGTGGTGACATCACAGAACTACAAAAACCTACTGTAGGAACAGTCTATGTCTCAATTGTTAAACAAAAGATACCCAGTGGTCTAAGTCACTGTTAGATATTCTGGTCTGTACATCTGAATGCTTACTAGTAGACATGGCTTTCCATCTTTGTTTTCCTCATAGCATTGTGCATAGGGCCAGATTATTAATGCATGTTGAACTGGAAAAGATGATTTGTTGTCCTGCCACCTCCATGTCCAAACACTCCCATTTTCATGTCACTCTATCATACAACCAGTTTTCCTATGTACATGCATCGTTCCCAGTACTGATGTGTTTGTTTCTTCCTGCTTCCCTTGTCTGGTAATGATGCATTAATTTCTGACCATTCAAATATGAAAGCAGATTACTGGGAGAGAACGCTTCCCCACTACAATTTATCATGATGTCCATCATAAAATTATGACTTCAAAGGGACCAGCCATGCCCTCCATAAGAGCCAAGTTTCTCCTGGCTAATGTGTAGTAAGCCCACCATGCTTGCTGAGCTGTGAAAATCCAGATGGTAGGAAGCAGGTGAGTAATGAATGCCATGCTGTTCCCATTAAAATGCACACAGCTTCCCTACACTGACCAAATCCCCAGCACTAACCAGATCTGAGACAACCAAGGACATGTGGGTTGGCGAAGATTGCCTTTCATTCAAAATAACTTTCAGCAACAGAGATGAGGAGAGAGAATTTTCTGGTAGTGGAACAAAACTTGCCCCAAGGGCAGAGGAATTTTAAAAATGATAAATCCTCTAAGTACAGAAAAAGCCAGTGGGAGATACAGGTAGCACATCAGACTTGCCTTCAAGCCTGTGTAGTCTACAGTGGAATCAGCTGTAAAGGTGTCTACCATCTGTCACGCACTCTTTCAGAAAGCAGAGGAGTTAAATGTTCAGGCGATACAAACTCCATCACTCATTCAGATCTATTATCTACACAATGTGGGACAACCTATTACTGACCTCAGAGTCCATGGGACCCCAGGTCCAAGATGAAAAAACCCCATCACATCTGTGAGGGAACAGAATCTCTTGGGTAGGCACTGGAGTCCCTTGGCATATCTTTCATCAAATATTTTGTTGTTGCCAGATGCTCTCAACTTGGAAAGACATGGTGCCTGCCCTGTGGGAGTTAAAGATCCCCATACTTTTGGGTTGGCTCTAACATCACTTATTAAGGGAAGCCTTGTGTGACTTCTCCCCAGACCCAGACAGGTCTCTTTGGGAGGCAGCCTCATGGCTCCTTGTACTTGTACTCCATCACAGTTATCACCACTTACCATTACCATTTACCACAATGGCAACAGAGCCATTTGAAATGCCTTTCTCAGTCTCTAAAATGTAATCTTCACAAGGAAGTTGTTCATCATTAGAACACCCAATGTCTAGCCTAGTGTCTCAGTATATAATAGATGCTTCTTAAGTTTTTCTTTTAACTGATTATCTTCCCCACTACAATTTATCATGATGTCCATCATAAAATTATGACTTCAAAGGGACCAGCCATGCCCTCCATAAGAGCCAAGTTTCTCCTGGCTAATGTGTAGTAAGCCCACCATGCTTGCTGAGCTGTGAAAATCCAGATGGTAGGAAGCAGGTGAGTAATGAATGCCATGCTGTTCCCATTAAAATGCACACAGCTTCCCTACACTGACCAAATCCCCAGCACTAACCAGATCTGAGACAACCAAGGACATGTGGGTTGGCGAAGATTGCCTTTCATTCAAAATAACTTTCAGCAACAGAGATGAGGAGAGAGAATTTTCTGGTAGTGGAACAAAACTTGCCCCAAGGGCAGAGGAATTTTAAAAATGATAAATCCTCTAAGTACAGAAAAAGCCAGTGGGAGATACAGGTAGCACATCAGACTTGCCTTCAAGCCTGTGTAGTCTACAGTGGAATCAGCTGTAAAGGTGTCTACCATCTGTCACGCACTCTTTCAGAAAGCAGAGGAGTTAAATGTTCAGGCGATACAAACTCCATCACTCATTCAGATCTATTATCTACACAATGTGGGACAACCTATTACTGACCTCAGAGTCCATGGGACCCCAGGTCCAAGATGAAAAACCTCATCACATCTGTGAGGGAACAGAATCTCTTGGGTAGGCACTGGAGTCCCTTGGCATATCTTTCATCAAATATTTTGTTGTTGCCAGATGCTCTCAACTTGGAAAGACATGGTGCCTGCCCTGTGGGAGTTAAAGATCCCCATACTTTTGGGTTGGCTCTAACATCACTTATTAAGGGAAGCCTTGTGTGACTTCTCCCCAGACCCAGACAGGTCTCTTTGGGAGGCAGCCTCATGGCTCCTTGTACTTGTACTCCATCACAGTTATCACCACTTACCATTACCATTTACCACAATGGCAACAGAGCCATTTGAAATGCCTTTCTCAGTCTCTAAAATGTAATCTTCACAAGGAAGTTGTTCATCATTAGAACACCCAATGTCTAGCCTAGTGTCTCAGTATATAATAGATGCTTCTTAAGTTTTTCTTTTAACTGATTATCAAATGACAGTCAAAAAAGCCAATGCCAAAATGGACCAATGCACAGAGAATGGATAACCTTTTCAATGAGCAAAATATTTATGTGGATAAAGGTAAGACATGTTTTAAAGGGGTGGGGGGGGGTGAGGCAAGGGGAAGCTCTTACGTGGAACAGTGAGTATTTTATGACTTTAGAACCAGATGGATTGAATATTAAAGAAGAGGTTTTATCTTAATTGTATGTAGCATGGGCAGGTTTCTATGAGTCACAAGAAGAGAAGGGAGCAGATGAGCTGGTAAACAGAGAGCACTGGGGTATGGTGTTAGTTGGGAGAAGGTATGTAGGGTAGCAACAGGACAACCCAAAGTGGATTTTGAGCAATTAGGTATGAGATGCAAGGAATATACTTAATGAACATTTATGTTCACATAAGTGCATTGGGTGCTAGGGATATGCTAACAAAACATACTTGGGTTTTGCCTTTAAAGAGCTTTCAACAGAAGACTGGGAGTCAGTGGTAGACCATATCACTACAGCAAAATAACGTTGGATAAGAGATTGTTCAAAGACCATATAATGAAGTTTTTGAGCTACAGCACAAGAATCCTATTAATGGTTTTGATCTAGAGGGTGATGTAAAGTCACTACTTGGAAGATAATTCACATCTCATCCATAGCCCTACATTCAAAAAAGTCTCTTCTATTCTCCAAAGGACAAAATGAACAGTAAATGCATTATGCCACTTTGTTAAATTCCAGGTAAGCCTAAAGAAAAAAATAAAGAATGTATTCATATTTTCCCCCTAAAACATGAAATTTCTATGTCAAGCAAAATAAAGGCACTCCTAACAGTTCATACGTAGTATGCTATGATGCTTTTTCAATGGTCTTAGCAAAGAAAATGGAAAGTCTTAGGACCAAATGTACTGTTTACGATTCTATGAATCAATATTTCTCTTTCTGTTTCTCTCCTCTCCTTGCTTCTCCTCTACCCTCCCTCTCTTTCAGGCTAAGTATTGAAGATAGAATAAAATGTTACTCTCTTTTGGACAATGTTCCTAAGTTTTTCTTTTAACTGATTATCAAATGACAGTCAAAAAAGCCAATGCCAAAATGGACCAATGCACAGAGAATGGATAACCTTTTCAATGAGCAAAATATTTATGTGGATAAAGGTAAGACATGTTTTAAAGGGGTGGGGGGGGGTGAGGCAAGGGGAAGCTCTTACGTGGAACAGTGAGTATTTTATGACTTTAGAACCAGATGGATTGAATATTAAAGAAGAGGTTTTATCTTAATTGTATGTAGCATGGGCAGGTTTCTATGAGTCACAAGAAGAGAAGGGAGCAGATGAGCTGGTAAACAGAGAGCACTGGGGTATGGTGTTAGTTGGGAGAAGGTATGTAGGGTAGCAACAGGACAACCCAAAGTGGATTTTGAGCAATTAGGTATGAGATGCAAGGAATATACTTAATGAACATTTATGTTCACATAAGTGCATTGGGTGCTAGGGATATGCTAACAAAACATACTTGGGTTTTGCCTTTAAAGAGCTTTCAACAGAAGACTGGGAGTCAGTGGTAGACCATATCACTACAGCAAAATAACGTTGGATAAGAGATTGTTCAAAGACCATATAATGAAGTTTTTGAGCTACAGCACAAGAATCCTATTAATGGTTTTGATCTAGAGGGTGATGTAAAGTCACTACTTGGAAGATAATTCACATCTCATCCATAGCCCTACATTCAAAAAAGTCTCTTCTATTCTCCAAAGGACAAAATGAACAGTAAATGCATTATGCCACTTTGTTAAATCCCAGGTAAGCCTAAAAAAAAAAATAAAGAATGTATTCATATTTTCCCCCTAAAACATGAAATTTCTATGTCAAGCAAAATAAAGGCACTCCTAACAGTTCATACGTAGTATGCTATGATGCTTTTTCAATGGTCTTAGCAAAGAAAATGGAAAGTCTTAGGACCAAATGTACTGTTTACGATTCTATGAATCAATATTTCTCTTTCTGTTTCTCTCCTCTCCTTGCTTCTCCTCTACCCTCCCTCTCTTTCAGGCTAAGTATTGAAGATAGAATAAAATGTTACTCTCTTTTGGACAATGTTCCTATTTTAAAGACTGGATAGAATACTTTATACATAGTAGGCAAACAGTTAAAAAATAAACAAACACACTGATCTTTATCATCAGCATGACCCAACTTTGAATAAATATTTGTCAGGTAAAGGTATTATAGTACATCCTTACTGCTTTTTTCTTTCCATTGAAAATTGGCTATTTAGAAAATCCATTATATTTGATTTCATGTTTATGTAGCACTTTAGATACCAATGAATAATACAAAACATAGAAAGATTAGAAAAGACTAAACACTGATAGACTCACTCATGATTCTATTTACTCACCAAATATTCACTGAGCACACCTACTATGTGTCAAATGCTATTTCAGGTTGGCTATACATCAATCAGAGACAAAAATATCTGTCTTTCTGGGACTTATGTTCTACTTGTATAGAAAAGGTAATGATCAAGAAACATAACAAATTGCAACATTATGTATGAGGAACAAATACAGCTGAATAAGGGGAATTAAGATCACTGGAGATGAGGAGTCTTAGATTTTTAATAGGCTGGTTTTGACAGGACTCCCTGAAAAGACTTGAAGGAGGAGATGATGATGAACATGTAAGTATGTTAGGAAATGGGCTCTAGATAGAGGCAAGAGATGGTGAGAAGACTCTAAGAGTGTCAGGGGACCAGTGAGGCAGGAGCAGTGCCAACAGGGAAAAGCAAGCTAATAGACACAAGAGGAACCTCAGACATGTAGAGAGTTGCAGACCACAGCAAGCACTTGAGCTTTTGCTGTAAGTGAGACAAGTATAACAATGTGAATGTACTTAATACCACTAACCTACATGTGAAAATACAGTTGACCCTTGAACCACATGGGTTTGAATTGCACAGGTTTTTTTCAGGAATAAATACTACAGTACGGCGTGGTCCACAGATATGGATGGACCACAGGTACGAAGATTTTATACCCAAATTTTCAACGGCACAGAGGGATGGTGCCTCTAAACCCTGCAGCTGTTGAAGGCTGAACTGTAGCTAAAATGATCAGTTCTGTGTTATGTGTATTTCACTATGACAAAGAAAAAGGTGAGAAAAAATGAAATGGAAGGCAGTTGGGATGTACAGATGGAGAAGTCATATCACCTGACATTTTATGAGCATTGATCTGGCTGTAGTGCTCAGAACAGACTGTAGAGGACAGAGGTGGGGTCAGGGAGTGTTCTGAGATAATCTGGGTGAGATGAGGGTGTCTAAGACTGAGGTGCTGGCATGAACGTGGGGAGAAGTGGTCACCTGGCAGATGTGTACTGAGAGCTGACCTAGCAGGATTTGCTGCTGGATTAGTTAGTGGGTATCAAGGAGGGGAATCAAGAATGATTCCAAGGTTTCCACCCTCACCAACTGGTGGGCTGGATTACCATCACCGAGATTAGAAAGTTTGTGGGTGAATCAGCCATCTTGGGGGGAAGAGTAGACATTCAAGTTTCAGGCATGTGCAGTATATGAGTGAAGATACTGAGTAGATAGCTGGAAATAAAGGTTTAGACTTCAGGACAGGGGTCTGAGTTGGTGAGAGCAATTTCGGAGTTATTAGCCTTTCAGATAACATTTCAGGACATGAGACTGGATGAGATTTCTAGGAGGGAGGAGAATAAAAGAAGTGAGGAGGACCAAGAGCTGAACTAAGGGGTACTACAACAGTTAAAAAAGTGGGAGAAGAGGAAGAATCACAAAAAGAGACAAAGAAGGAGAAGCTGGTGAAGCCGGAGGAAAACCAGGAAAGCTTAGCAATCTGGATGTCAAGTAAAGTGTGGAGGAAAGAGTTGTCAAATGTGTCAAACTCAGCAGATGGGCAAGGTAAAAGGCTTCAGGTGACCTTTGGACTTGAATCGTGGAGATCACGTTTAACCTTGACAAGTATAGTTTCTGGGGTATGGTGGGGGAAGGGGTTTCAGAGTGAACAGAAGGAGAGTAATGAGAAAGAAGGACTGTGGCCAACTCTTCCAAGGAGTTTGCAAGACAACAAAGAAATGGTGTGGAAGATGGAAGGCAGTCGGGTCTAGAAAGTAATTTCATCACATCATCGAAGAAACAGCACTGTATATGCCAATGAGAATGTTTCAACAGGGCAAGTGAATGGTGAAGAGATGAAGAGGGTGGAATTACTCAATGAGTAAATAAAAGAATGTAGGAAGAAAGAAATCAGTAACTAAGACTGGTCCACCGCTAACAGCTGAAATAAAACCTGTACAGGTTCAACTCATACCCAGAGCCAAGACATGGAGAGGAAGACAAATGTTCATGAAACTCTAAGTTCATACAAGGTTTCATGGGATTCTCAAAACATTTAGAATTGGATGAGCTTTCCTCCACAAATCAACATCTCAGATCACGGGATCACCATGGAAGAAACTCAATTTCTTGGTTTTCTTTTTGGTTTTTCTGCCCTTCCCTCTTCTCCTTTCAGTCTTTTTTATTTTACTTCCCTTCATCCCTTCCATCCTTCCCTCCTCCTCTTTTGGAAAAAAGCGAAAGCAGAGAGCAGAAAGGATTTTATTCCTTTTGCTACACAACTCAAGGTCCATTAGCTCCCATCTGCCTACGAGGCAGAAGGCTGCTCACCTGTGTTCACTTTAAAATGATGTGACAACTACAAGATCACTTCTGTGTGGGTGGGTAGCCTGACCTCCTTATGGCCTTTCTTGGGTAACTTTATCCATTTCTCCTAGTATCTTAGAGAAAGAAACAAACCTGTCAGGGGTGAATAAAAAAAAAAACAAAAAACACCCACACACTTATCTTGCTCTGTGGAAGATTTATAGACACTTTGTAAATGGCCAGGCCCAGGTGATGGTGCCAGGAGCTTTCCAAGTGATTTGCAGATCTCCCTTCCAGGAAGTCAGTTTTTAATGGAAAACTCTTCGAACTGCACATTCCTTTATTACAGTGACTGCAGGGAGTGGAATGCAACTGTCATGCCGAAGACTCGCTGAAATGAACCAGCTACTGACCTGGCCTCAAGGTATATCAGTCTCAGAAAAATACCAGTATTGCACCGGTTAGAAAAGCACAGTTTTTCTTTGAAACTACCATTTATTGAGCTGGCCAACAGCATGCTAGGCACAGCACAGGCCCTTTCCCATATATTTTCTTCCTAAATCACTTTTATTTTTATTAAACAGCTCCTTTGGCGATGAAAAAAAGGAAACAGCACTGTATATGCCAATGAGAATGTTTCAACAGGGCAAGTGAATGGTGAAGAGATGAAGAGGGTGGAATTACTCAATGAGTAAATAAAAGAATGTAGGAAGAAAGAAATCAGTAACTAAGACTGGTCCACCGCTAACAGCTGAAATAAAACCTGTACAGGTTCAACTCATACCCAGAGCCAAGACATGGAGAGGAAGACAAATGTTCATGAAACTCTAAGTTCATACAAGGTTTCATGGGATTCTCAAAACATTTAGAATTGGATGAGCTTTCCTCCACAAATCAACATCTCAGATCACGGGATCACCATGGAAGAAACTCAATTTCTTGGTTTTCTTTTTGGTTTTTCTGCCCTTCCCTCTTCTCCTTTCAGTCTTTTTTATTTTACTTCCCTTCATCCCTTCCATCCTTCCCTCCTCCTCTTTTGGAAAAAAAAAGCGAAAGCAGAGAGCAGAAAGGATTTTATTCCTTTTGCTACACAACTCAAGGTCCATTAGCTCCCATCTGCCTACGAGGCAGAAGGCTGCTCACCTGTGTTCACTTTAAAATGATGTGACAACTACAAGATCACTTCTGTGTGGGTGGGTAGCCTGACCTCCTTATGGCCTTTCTTGGGTAACTTTATCCATTTCTCCTAGTATCTTAGAGAAAGAAACAAACCTGTCAGGGGTGAATAAAAAAAAAAACAAAAAACACCCACACACTTATCTTGCTCTGTGGAAGATTTATAGACACTTTGTAAATGGCCAGGCCCAGGTGATGGTGCCAGGAGCTTTCCAAGTGATTTGCAGATCTCCCTTCCAGGAAGTCAGTTTTTAATGGAAAACTCTTCGAACTGCACATTCCTTTATTACAGTGACTGCAGGGAGTGGAATGCAACTGTCATGCCGAAGACTCGCTGAAATGAACCAGCTACTGACCTGGCCTCAAGGTATATCAGTCTCAGAAAAATACCAGTATTGCACCGGTTAGAAAAGCACAGTTTTTCTTTGAAACTACCATTTATTGAGCTGGCCAACAGCATGCTAGGCACAGCACAGGCCCTTTCCCATATATTTTCTTCCTAAATCACTATTATCATTCTCATTTATTAAACAGCTCCTTTGGCTAGGATCTGTGCTTTCTGTTTTAAATGACGTCGTTAATTGTCATGCCAACTCCAGGATTTCAGTATCTTCCTCTATTTGTCAGAGGGGGAAATGGTAGCCCAGAGGAATTAAACAACGTTCTCAAGTTTGGAAGACTGATGCTTAGAAGAGTTGGAGATTGGAACCCTACTTTGGTTCGAAGTTCTTAAACCTGCCTCTTGGGTCTTGCTTCCTTTTCCTCCACTGTCTTTTTAACTTTTCCTTTTGTACTGCAGTATAGCTTATTAACAATGTTGTGATAATTTCAGGGGGACAACAAAGGCACTCAGCTGCACATACACATGTATCCATTCTTCCCTCAACTCCCCTCCCATTCAGGCACCCTCTTACCGTTGAGCAGAGTTCCTATGCTACACAGATTTTTTTTTTTTTGTCCCAATTCCCCTTTGTCTACCTTTAATTTTTTCCTGATCTTTTCCTAATCTTCATATATAGCTATAGGCTGTATTTCTTATTATGGAGAGTGGCTCCCCTGGCATCAGCCTGACTTTTCCATTCTAGCTTTTGTATTCCTGTGGCAACCAGACCTTCGAGCAAAGTTTAAGTCTTCAGGCTCCCTAAGCAAAATGGTCCCTGCTGACCATCTTCCCACACCCTTTCATTTCCACAAGATGTTCTTTTCCAGCACTGGTGCCTGCTGACACCTTTCTCTCTTCTAAAGGACACTCCTTGAGGGCAGGATCTCATTCACTATTTCAGTCTGGACACCTTGCCTAGGGGCTAGCACTTCAAAGAATTTTGCACAGAATTCCGGTTGAATTCCTGGAGGAAAAATGAAGACATGCATCCTTCAAGGCCAGTTCAACAATCCCCCCTGATTGGGAAAATACCCGTTACTCCTCGCACCTCCTGTGACTCTGTACTTTTCATACACTACTTGTTGATAGTGTCAGTTGTCTCCTTGCTCAAATTTTCTTACTGAAATGAGTCAATTAAGGGCAGGGTTCCTACTGTACTCATCTTTGACTCTACCAATAAATTTCTCCTAGAAAGTCACCCTCTTTCCCGTCCCTTCCAAGTTCCAGTTGAAATTGTTCTCTTTAGAAACTAAAGGATAGTTTCCATTTAAAACTTCTCTAACCTCGTTAGCATCTTCTTATGGGGGGTGACTCATTTTATAGTGGATTATGGCACAAGTGTGTTAGACAACTTGACTATCCTGTGTGTATGCATGCGTGTGTATGTGTGTGTGGTCTTCTTAACTAGAGTATACGTTCCCTGTTATTTTCTTAACAGAGAGCATTTTTACCACGATCTAAAATCTCATTCCATGCACAGCTAACATGGCATAAATGGTTCGCGCTTGGAGATTGAGGATTCTCACGGGAACAACTGATTGTTGGCCCATGCAATGCATATATTGAGGATTCTCACGGGAACAACTGATTGTTGGCTCATGTAATGCATATACAGTTGCCCCCTAAACTTAAAAAAGTCACACATGCTCCACTTCTGTCTACAGCTTATTATTATCTTTTAATGGCTCATTACTGTAGACACACAGCCTGAGACATCTCTAAAATAAAACCAGTACTTGAGAAGGCAAGTACAAGGCCATTTTCAAAAGCACTCCCTCCAAGCAGAGCAGATGGGAGAGGAATGGAAATAGGATCATACTTCCACACCTCTAAGGACTCTACTTTTGGGAACACTTCAAGTACTGATTCCAACGACTGATGTTACTGTCTTTGGAGGGTATGGAGAAGCCTAGGGCACGAGAAAGTCAATGGTTATTAACTGCAGTAGCAAAATTCCTTTCCAGAACACACCATAGCAGACTCTTGGCTTTGATTCTGAAGTATTGATTATCTCCTCCAAAGTCAGAGGAAGATATTAAATGTCAATACTTTATCAGGCACGAAAAGGAGTAAGACCATTAAACATGAAAGGGGCAGACTCAACCCTTGCCACAATCTCAAATATACTGCCCAATTCTTCAACAGAAATTAAATCAAAGTAACATGTACCAGCAGTCATTTTGAGGAAGCCTTGGGATCAATACCTTTTGCTAATTTATCACTAAGGAAATGCCTTGCCCTACCTCTCACGCCTTACCTTCAATCATCTCTCTGCATTCTAGCCTCACTGGTTTGCTTTCAGCATCTCATAAATGCCATGTTCTTCCCCACTGTGGGGGCTTTAAACATGCTGCTCTCTTTTTTGCATAACCTACTGTCCCTCCCTTGGCTAACAGCAAATCATTTAAAAAATTTCAGCTTAAACAGCACTTCCTGAGAGAGGCCTTTTCTGACAGTCTGCACTCATTCTGGAGCCTGAAGTCACTCAACATCGCCCTTTGCAGGACCCTATCTTTCTCTTTAAAGCATCTGTCAGAATTCATCATTATATATTTGACTGTTTACTCTTAATGTCCTTCTCCTCTATAAGACTACAAAATTCACCAGGGCAAGGATCATAGCTGATTTTTTTCACTTTGGTATTCCTGGCTCATAATCCAATGTCTGACACATGGTGGATGCCCAGTCACTGTTCAATGAAAGTATAATTTTCTAGAATATTTGTTAATAGTTATTGCCTGATCACTTGGGTCCACATCGTCTTTCCAATATTGTTCTCTCCCTCTGTCTCTCTGTCTCTCTCTCACACACAGACATACACATACACTTTTGGTTTTAGTTGAACTAGGTGTAATTGGCCTATGAAAATTTAAAAACCAATTCAATCTGCCTCATTCTTCTTAAAATCTACATTTGCCTCACCCTCCTCATTCCCCTTAGTGAACCATATACATGAAAATGCATACACTATAAAATGTATACACACCCTTCTGTTTCTCGAAGTCTAGCGCTTGTCTAAACCAGTCTCCACCCTTTCCAATTTCAGGAAGAAAGGCCACAGAACACCAGAGACTGGGTGGGAAGATCTTTATAGGCCAAGGAGTCTGACCCAGTGAGCTATTTCAGTCAAATATGCAGTTTGAACTGGACTGCCTGACTGCAGAGAAGGGATTTCTGGATTAGACAGTTCATTAGTGGCTGAGCCAGCTCCCAGGGCCTTTGCTCTGCATGCCGAAATTAAATCAAAGTAACATGTACCAGCAGTCATTTTGAGGAAGCCTTGGGATCAATACCTTTTGCTAATTTATCACTAAGGAAATGCCTTGCCCTACCTCTCACGCCTTACCTTCAATCATCTCTCTGCATTCTAGCCTCACTGGTTTGCTTTCAGCATCTCATAAATGCCATGTTCTTCCCCACTGTGGGGGCTTTAAACATGCTGCTCTCTTTTTTGCATAACCTACTGTCCCTCCCTTGGCTAACAGCAAATCATTTAAAAAATTTCAGCTTAAACAGCACTTCCTGAGAGAGGCCTTTTCTGACAGTCTGCACTCATTCTGGAGCCTGAAGTCACTCAACATCGCCCTTTGCAGGACCCTATCTTTCTCTTTAAAGCATCTGTCAGAATTCATCATTATATATTTGACTGTTTACTCTTAATGTCCTTCTCCTCTATAAGACTACAAAATTCACCAGGGCAAGGATCATAGCTGATTTTTTTCACTTTGGTATTCCTGGCTCATAATCCAATGTCTGACACATGGTGGATGCCCAGTCACTGTTCAATGAAAGTATAATTTTCTAGAATATTTGTTAATAGTTATTGCCTGATCACTTGGGTCCACATCGTCTTTCCAATATTGTTCTCTCCCTCTGTCTCTCTGTCTCTCTCTCACACACAGACATACACATACACTTTTGGTTTTAGTTGAACTAGGTGTAATTGGCCTATGAAAATTTAAAAACCAATTCAATCTGCCTCATTCTTCTTAAAATCTACATTTGCCTCACCCTCCTCATTCCCCTTAGTGAACCATATACATGAAAATGCATACACTATAAAATGTATACACACCCTTCTGTTTCTCGAAGTCTAGCGCTTGTCTAAACCAGTCTCCACCCTTTCCAATTTCAGGAAGAAAGGCCACAGAACACCAGAGACTGGGTGGGAAGATCTTTATAGGCCAAGGAGTCTGACCCAGTGAGCTATTTCAGTCAAATATGCAGTTTGAACTGGACTGCCTGACTGCAGAGAAGGGATTTCTGGATTAGACAGTTCATTAGTGGCTGAGCCAGCTCCCAGGGCCTTTGCTCTGCATGCCTGGAGTTAGCCTGAGTGACAGCTGCCAGTGAATCACCCAGAAAAGGAGCTGAAGTCACAGCTCTTCAGAGGCACGAACCACCACAGCCTTAGGCTCAGCATCTCCAGGGTGTATGTGGCTGAAAATGAGATTTGGTGTCAATCGAAGATTCTCTGTTGGGCACCTTCATCTAGGGCACGTTTTGAGAAATAATTCTAGAATGTGGTCCATGGCAGTCTCGCATGGCCAGTCTACATTCTAGTTTCATGACTCACTAGCTGGTTAATCCTGAATGTATTTCTTAACCTCTTTCTCCCCAATACCTAATCTGTAAAATGGGAATGATATTTTACTGAGGATTAAAGGGGTAAATTTATGCAAAGCACTTAGAAGGGTGCCTGCCTGATACACAAAAGCACTAAATAAATGTGAGAATAAGACTTTACATAAAAGTATTTGATACAGTGAATGGTTAATAACCTGACTTTAAATGTCAGGAAGAGGGACTTCCCTGGTGGTCCAGTGGGTAAGGACACCGCCTTGCAGTGCAAGGGGCGCCGGTTCTATCCCTGGCCTGGGAAGATCCCACGTGCCATGGAGCGGCTGGACCGATGTGTCCAACTACCGAGCCGGAGCTCTGGAGCGCATGCGCCCAGAGCCGGTGCTCTACAGCGAGAGAGGCCATTGCGATGGGAGGCCCACACAGGCCAAAGAACAAAGATGGATGACAATGAATAAATGAAAGACCAATAGAAGTAGCCCCCCTAAAAATGTCAGGAAGGTATCATTCAGCTTTGCCATTTATAGCTTTGTGTGTTCATTCTCTTAGTTGTGTCTGAGTCTTTGTGACCCCATGGACTATAGCCTGCCAGGCTCACCTGGCCATGGAATTCTCCAGGCAAGAATACTGGTGTGGATTGCCATTTCCTTCTCCCGGGGATCTTCCTGATCCAGGGGTTGAGCCCCTGTCTCTTGCACTGGCATGGGGATTCTTTACCACTGTGCTACCTGGGAAGCTCCTGCTTTCAGTTTTGATGTGAATTGGCCTCTGTAAGCATCTCATTAGGAGCTGTTCACCTTGATTGTTGGCTAGGATCCTCTCCAATTAGATACCCCCACAAGGCTATACCTAACACAGCAACCATACCGCCTCAGGTCATTTGTCTGTGCTGGCAAACACATGTGTGTTAATTCCACAGCTAAAGGCTGACCTCTCCCCTTAATAAGCACATCCATGGAGGAAGGTCTGCCACCCAGAAGCTGATCTCATAAATTCACAGTTTACTCACCCTGACTCTTCTCTAGTTCCAATTTGACTGAGGATGGAGGATATAGGACAAAAGATAGGGATGCCATACATCAATGATTTAGAGCCTTGTTTTCTAAATTACATCCTATGGGCTTCCCTTGTAACTCAGCTGGTAAAGAATCCGCCTCAAACACAAGAGACCTGGATTCGATCCCTGGGCTGGGAAGATCCCCTGGAGAAGGGAAAGGCTATCCACTCTAGCATTCTTGCCTGGGGACTTTCACGGCTTGTCCATTGGCCACAAAGAGCTGAATAACTTTCACTTTCACTTTTTATGGGTTATCAGTCCTAAGATTCTGCTCCTTGGGTGAAAAAATTATTAAACCCTTTTGGGAAACAGTGCAGACATTATCCGCCATCTTGGGGACTCATCTGGGCAAACTAAAGACTCAGAAATGTGTAAGAAAAAAGTTTATCCACAATTTATTTCACTTAACAGATACCAATATAATACTTCCTATGTGCCAGGCACCATTCTAGGGGTTGGGGATTCAACATGGATAAACAAGAATCCTGAACTCAGGCAACTTATTCTTATGTGGAGTAAAGGAAGATGCTTTACTCTGTTTCCAAATTTATCTGACTACACAACGCTTTGGTGAAGTACTGTCTTATGTGTGATGCATGGTCCCTGCAGGACCTATCTTCAGAGGCCCACCGTGATGAGGCAATGGTGGAGATCTGCATCCATACGAGAGCATCCCTAATAAATAAGACCACTCCAGAAACCTTCTAAATCAGAGAAAAACACAATTTATCTCTTAAAAAGTCAATGACCCACCAGTAGGGCAATCTTATTCAGGAAGAACTACGGCCTTATGTGGGACCTCTGATTTGGCCAAAGTTCTGTTTTCTTTGAGAATATCACACCAAGGGTTAACCTGACTTTCACCACCAAAGCAGAGTGTTTTCTCTGCATCTAATATGACCCAGTTGGAAATGTATTTATTTTTCACTGTTTAGTCTTCTGCATCACACAGCATTGTTCAGATTTAATTAATTTATGTTTCTAATGAAGTTAGAACCTCACAATACTGTAGCAGGAAAACTCAAAGACAGCATCTGGCCACCAAATGGATTGATTACCTTGTTTGCACAAGTCTTTCAAACATCTGGGGCCTGATTTTGTGAAACACCCGAAGCTCTTTCAGAGGTAAGAAACGCCCACGGTGGTGGGGAGAGAGAGGGTGCTGGAAATCAGCAGGGTTCATTCTGCTGTGTAAATCTGTACCTGGCACTCCCCCAACACGAAACCACATTTTGCTGCTCACTGGCACAACTTCAGTGGCATCAAATAGACTGATCCAAATCTGTTTGGTTCAACGTAATCAGAATCTACCAGGCTTGAACCCAGGCTGCCACCCCATGAACCTCTTTGGCACTTGCTTCTATGCGGAAGCTCCTACTGATCATTAAGATGAAACATTTATAGACAACATTTGTAGAGAAGCACTTTGCTCTCATTCATTCAGCAAACATTATCAGGGGCCCACTGTGTGCCGGGCACAGGGCCATGTACACCCCTTCATTAGCTGCTCTTGGCAGCCACCCTATGAGGTAGTCAAGCACTGCTCTCCCCTTCTCACATATAGGGCCAAGGACTACACAGAGACTGTATTTATTAATGTCAATATGATCACTGTTAATAAAGTACATAAACACATACACATACACTGCAGACTCCACGTGAAGCCTCATTTAACTCTCACAATAAAACCTTGAGGTGGATGTCACTATGATCATCCCCATTTTACAGATGAGACTACTGAGGCGCTGAGATCTTATGTGACTTGCCAGAAGCCACCTAAAAATAAGACCACTCCAGAAACCTTCTAAATCAGAGAAAACACAATTTAAAAGTCAATGACCCACCAGTAGGGCAATCTTATTCAGGAAGAACTACGGCCTTATGTGGGACCTCTGATTTGGCCAAAGTTCTGTTTTCTTTGAGAATATCACACCAAGGGTTAACCTGACTTTCACCACCAAAGCAGAGTGTTTTCTCTGCATCTAATATGACCCAGTTGGAAATGTATTTATTTTTCACTGTTTAGTCTTCTGCATCACACAGCATTGTTCAGATTTAATTAATTTATGTTTCTAATGAAGTTAGAACCTCACAATACTGTAGCAGGAAAACTCAAAGACAGCATCTGGCCACCAAATGGATTGATTACCTTGTTTGCACAAGTCTTTCAAACATCTGGGGCCTGATTTTGTGAAACACCCGAAGCTCTTTCAGAGGTAAGAAACGCCCACGGTGGTGGGAGAGAGAGGTGCTGGAAATCAGCAGGGTTCATTCTGCTGTGTAAATCTGTACCTGGCACTCCCCCAACACGAAACCACATTTTGCTGCTCACTGGCACAACTTCAGTGGCATCAAATAGACTGATCCAAATCTGTTTGGTTCAACGTAATCAGAATCTACCAGGCTTGAACCCAGGCTGCCACCCCATGAACCTCTTTGGCACTTGCTTCTATGCGGAAGCTCCTACTGATCATTAAGATGAAACATTTATAGACAACATTTGTAGAGAAGCACTTTGCTCTCATTCATTCAGCAAACATTATCAGGGGCCCACTGTGTGCCGGGCACAGGGCCATGTACACCCCTTCATTAGCTGCTCTTGGCAGCCACCCTATGAGGTAGTCAAGCACTGCTCTCCCCTTCTCACATATAGGGCCAAGGACTACACAGAGACTGTATTTATTAATGTCAATATGATCACTGTTAATAAAGTACATAAACACATACACATACACTGCAGACTCCACGTGAAGCCTCATTTAACTCTCACAATAAAACCTTGAGGTGGATGTCACTATGATCATCCCCATTTTACAGATGAGACTACTGAGGCGCTGAGATCTTATGTGACTTGCCAGAAGCCAGCTAACCTTTGGCAGAGCCTCCTCTCACAGGAAGGCTACAGGGAGTCCTTGCTCTTCATCACTCTGATTTATTACCTCTGGATAACATCTTGGAAGACATCCTCTGTGTTCGGCACTTTCCCAGAGATTTGCAAGGGTGGGTATTGTTATTCTCAGACAAGGAAGTTGAAGTTCAGAGATGTTAACTTATCAGGGTCACAAAGAAAATTCATAACAGGGCTAGAATTTCACTCAGGTCTGCAGGGTTACCAAGGCCTCTTCTGTTTACCGAGCTACTTGCTGAGGGAGGAGAGAGAAGGGCCCATATGAACACAATTGCTCTCTCAAAGTTGCACGAGGAAACATGTCAGACAAGATAGGAAAGAGGGGTGGCCTGGCTGCTTTGCATAGCCCAAACCAAGCCAGAAAAGAGGAGATAAAGAATACACAAACAAGAAAAGAGCTTCATCTAAAAGAGGGAGGTGAAAGATATTGGAAATCTCACAGCTTGACTGGTTTGTTCGGTTCAGGTTCAAAGAGAAAGGACTGAAACCAGGTGACTGAAACAAAAGACAACAGTGAACATGCCAGCTACACCGAGCATCGGATATTTTCTGAACAGTGGATGCAGAATGTTGCACAACCAGGCTGTCACAATCACATACCAATGTCAAAAAACCAAAGAACTCCCCCCCTCACATACCCGAAAAAACCCAACCATTCTACATAGTTCCTCTGAGATGTTTACTGAGTCTGGCTATTTCTTGAATTTGAAAACCTTCCTCCTTCCTTCCATTCTTCTTTTGCTCAGGGCTCTACATCAACAAGGCCTTATCATCTGTCTTCTTTGGATCTCTGTATCTGCTCCCTTTCGGCTTGGAACCATGTCCATCTTCTCTTTGGTCTGGCTAACCCCTGTGCAGTCCTCAAGACTCCGGTTGGACATTTCTTCCTCTAGGAAGCCTTCCTTGACTTTCCTCTTCCAGCTTAGGTGCCCATGTTAAGCGCAATCCCGTTTCATCCTATTTTAGCCTTTACCGCAAGGTAAAGCAACTGCTTGTCTATTTGTCAGTCTCCTCCCTGAGCGAGTGTGTGTTGGTTACTGCTGTGTCTTCTGTGTACGGGCCTGTCACACCACGGGTGCTCAATACAAGTGTAACCCTAGGGATGGACAGAGAGAATCTGAAGCTTGTAACATTCTCTTCGTTGGGCTCCTGCGTTGAAATCTCTCACCTCCATCCTTTATGCTCTATCCTAGAAGTCACTAAATGTCCATGTAAACTTTCATCACGGCATTTGCCTTTTCATCACTTCTCTTTGAACACTTATGTGCAAGACAGAAGGATAATCTTGGGTAATGTGGAGGATTTAAGTGAGGGGGGGACATGGAGTCTTAAAAATATCCTATACTTCAATCTGGGGAATGATGACATGGGTGTAGACCTATGTAAAAGCCATAAGAAGATAATACTCTTTACTCAAACGGATACATTAGTATAAACAAGTAAGTACTTTGAAAGGTCCCACGTATTAATAGGATACAATTTGGACCTACTTATCCTAGAGTTCCAGGTTCTTCATTCATTGGCCTACTTGTCAACTGACTTGTTCAAGTTCACTTTTCTAAATCACAGGCCCTGGTCTCCTCATGGGTACTCAGCCTCTTCTCACTCATCCCTACCTCCACGCTTATCACACCATCTTACCCTGAGACACATTTCTCTTCCTTTCTCTTTTACCTTCTGGAAGCGCCTCCCATTCTGGAAGGAACCATGAGGAATCTCTCCTCTACGGTGTTATTAACCTCTCTTCTCCCTGAACCCTTGACTATTTTGCCTAGTTTATTCATTCATGCCAACACTTCCTGAAAACTGCAAGCTCCCTGAAGGCAGAAACTTCTTATTTTCAATTTTTATGTTGGGTGGGATACCTGGCACAATGATAGATTCTAAGTATATGTTTGTTATAAATACAATGAGGGCTTACTTACGTAAGTCCCTTGGCAGCTATGGGTTTATACAGAGATGAGAAAGACAGGCTGTGTATATCCTTCAGGATGAGAACCTAGTGCTGCTCTTACAACCATGGCCTTAGCATTCACATGGGAAGTGCTGCTTACTTACGTAAGTCTCAATGGGTCCCGTTTCTTTATTTTAGCCTTTACCGCAAGGTAAAGCAACTGCTTGTCTATTTGTCAGTCTCCTGAGCGAGTGTGTGTTGGTTACTGCTGTGTCTTCTGTGTACGGGCCTGTCACACCACGGGTGCTCAATACAAGTGTAACCCTAGGGATGGACAGAGAGAATCTGAAGCTTGTAACATTCTCTTCGTTGGGCTCCTGCGTTGAAATCTCTCACCTCCATCCTTTATGCTCTATCCTAGAAGTCACTAAATGTCCATGTAAACTTTCATCACGGCATTTGCCTTTTCATCACTTCTCTTTGAACACTTATGTGCAAGACAGAAGGATAATCTTGGGTAATGTGGAGGATTTAAGTGAGGGGGGGACATGGAGTCTTAAAAATATCCTATACTTCAATCTGGGGAATGATGACATGGGTGTAGACCTATGTAAAAGCCATAAGAAGATAATACTCTTTACTCAAACGGATACATTAGTATAAACAAGTAAGTACTTTGAAAGGTCCCACGTATTAATAGGATACAATTTGGACCTACTTATCCTAGAGTTCCAGGTTCTTCATTCATTGGCCTACTTGTCAACTGACTTGTTCAAGTTCACTTTTCTAAATCACAGGCCCTGGTCTCCTCATGGGTACTCAGCCTCTTCTCACTCATCCCTACCTCCACGCTTATCACACCATCTTACCCTGAGACACATTTCTCTTCCTTTCTCTTTTACCTTCTGGAAGCGCCTCCCATTCTGGAAGGAACCATGAGGAATCTCTCCTCTACGGTGTTATTAACCTCTCTTCTCCCTGAACCCTTGACTATTTTGCCTAGTTTATTCATTCATGCCAACACTTCCTGAAAACTGCAAGCTCCCTGAAGGCAGAAACTTCTTATTTTCAATTTTTATGTTGGGTGGGATACCTGGCACAATGATAGATTCTAAGTATATGTTTGTTATAAATACAATGAGGGCTTACTTACGTAAGTCCCTTGGCAGCTATGGGTTTATACAGAGATGAGAAAGACAGGCTGTGTATATCCTTCAGGATGAGAACCTAGTGCTGCTCTTACAACCATGGCCTTAGCATTCACATGGGGTTCCATATCCACTTTGTAACTCGCTGCTTCTGTGATGCAGTATAATTAACTGTCATCACCAAAACTCAGTTTTCTCATCTGCAAAATGAGGACTTTCTTAAAGGGCTGTCATGAGAAGTACATAGGAAACTAATTATTTATTTTATCGGTGACCATCTATCGAATTAGCCATTTTGCTAAATGAAACAATTATATCCAAATAAAAGTCCATGCTCTGAATATTATTATGCAAAAGATTCAGCACAGGGACTGATTCACAGGAAACACTTAACACCTGGTAGATATTAGTATCAGAACTATTAAATATAGATGAACAGACTCTGTGAGAAAAAAATGAAACTATGAATGGGTAAAAAGAAAGTGAGAAGAGTTGGCTCATTGTGAGATACATCCATGTGCCCATAAACACGGAGAGAATTTAATCCATAAGACATTCCATAGGAAATTCCATCATGTCCTATTACCACAGTCCCCAAAGCAAGAGCTGGCCTCTGATCTTTACATGTTTAATGTCTTTGAAAAAATTCTGAGACAATCGCCATCTTGTATGGTATGCAAAGGCAAATGAGTTCTATGCAAAGCACTCTGCTTTAGTGCTAGCTCAAACGATTCTTTAATCACCATAATTCCCGGTGCTTCTCGGCAAACTTTTGACCTCAGGATGGCTCTTTGATTGTTCAATAGGATTTTGACAGCGTGGCAAGGAGAACAGTGAGGAACAAGTTCTCAGTGTGTTCTTACATACTCATTTAAAAGACAACATTTTAATAATTCTAATTCATATACACTTCTATTCACGCCATCAATAATTCATGGCAATTCCTCTGCAGCCTTTTAGTGACAACAGAAAGGGCAGGCTATTTCTCCTCTTTCCTTCGCTTTCCTTTCTTCACTTAGTCATGCCTGGAGCCTGGAGAGTACAGAATCTCAAGAAAACAGTTTCCATGGTGATTCTTCCTTTGAGTACCCGACTGCGTTGTGCTCTTTCTGGAGTGAATTAATGCTTTTTTATTGCTTTCATGCTAAATATATTGAAGATTAGATTAAAGACAGGCTGTGTATATCCTTCAGGATGAGAACCTAGTGCTGCTCTTACAACCATGGCCTTAGCATTCACATGGGGTTCCATATCCACTTTGTAACTCGCTGCTTCTGTGATGCAGTATAATTAACTGTCATCACCAAAACTCAGTTTTCTCATCTGCAAAATGAGGACTTTCTTAAAGGGCTGTCATGAGAAGTACATAGGAAACTAATTATTTATTTTATCGGTGACCATCTATCGAATTAGCCATTTTGCTAAATGAAACAATTATATCCAAATAAAAGTCCATGCTCTGAATATTATTATGCAAAAGATTCAGCACAGGGACTGATTCACAGGAAACACTTAACACCTGGTAGATATTAGTATCAGAACTATTAAATATAGATGAACAGACTCTGTGAGAAAAAAATGAAACTATGAATGGGTAAAAAGAAAGTGAGAAGAGTTGGCTCATTGTGAGATACATCCATGTGCCCATAAACACGGAGAGAATTTAATCCATAAGACATTCCATAGGAAATTCCATCATGTCCTATTACCACAGTCCCCAAAGCAAGAGCTGGCCTCTGATCTTTACATGTTTAATGTCTTTGAAAAAATTCTGAGACAATCGCCATCTTGTATGGTATGCAAAGGCAAATGAGTTCTATGCAAAGCACTCTGCTTTAGTGCTAGCTCAAACGATTCTTTAATCACCATAATTCCCGGTGCTTCTCGGCAAACTTTTGACCTCAGGATGGCTCTTTGATTGTTCAATAGGATTTTGACAGCGTGGCAAGGAGAACAGTGAGGAACAAGTTCTCAGTGTGTTCTTACATACTCATTTAAAAGACAACATTTTAATAATTCTAATTCATATACACTTCTATTCACGCCATCAATAATTCATGGCAATTCCTCTGCAGCCTTTTAGTGACAACAGAAAGGGCAGGCTATTTCTCCTCTTTCCTTCGCTTTCCTTTCTTCACTTAGTCATGCCTGGAGCCTGGAGAGTACAGAATCTCAAGAAAACAGTTTCCATGGTGATTCTTCCTTTGAGTACCCGACTGCGTTGTGCTCTTTCTGGAGTGAATTAATGCTTTTTTATTGCTTTCATGCTAAATATATTGAAGATTAGATTTGATTTCCTCTGCAGTGATACAGTTTTATCAGAAAAATGGAAAGAGAAAACACAGCATGAAGAAACTATCTTTCTGCCATTAGACTGTCAGAAAGAAAATAATAATAATAAAAAAAACATTTTAGACAAAGAAATAACCAGCCACGGGGAAATGGAGGCAGGGGTCTGGAAGCTAGGATCTGCATTCATGCATCTAAATGTTAGAAAACCTGCCTTGGGAGGCAATGATCTTCATTCCACCATATGCTGAAGGTGGTATAAACTGACCATAAAACACTGCATTATAAGAAATAATTTGATTTTTCATTTCATTTTTCTGCACTCTTCTCAGCACAGAAAATACAATATGGAACAAGGACATCTTGAAACTCACAATACTGTCCTTACACCGTATTTTATCAAGGAGGGTCTTGCTTTCTACTAAAGCTAAATAACTAGCCTTTCTTACTTTTCACAACAGTCAGGTGACTCCCCTAAGACTCCCAAGGCACTCTGAATTTCCTGACATAGAACTGAACACAACAAACACAACCCACTCGTTCATCTTCCTCACCAGACCTTACATGGGCAAGGCCTGTGTCTTTCCCATTCACAGTTGCCCTTGAGCCCAGCATGGCACATAGAGGACCAAGGATTATCACAACAACATCATGACAGAGTAACTCTGAGGCTCTGAGATCTCCCTTGGGGAATGCCATGGGCTGATATGGTGGATGGAGAGGTCACTGTATGGAAGTAAAACATTAAAAACAGCTTCCAGTTTTCGTGGTCCCTCCTATCTGGAGTCTTGTTCTGACTTGAAGCAGTCGAGCATTAAAGGGAAGAATGCATATGGGAGAAGAGGGGCAAAGAGTGGGATCATCCATGGAGCCTCTCTCTTCACCATGACACATCCATCTGCAGAGCCTGGAGTCAGGCCCTCATTAGGCACCACATAACCAGAGGAAAAACCTGGGATTTCAGTTCATTTGAGCCAAGGACTCAGTATCAAGCATCTGTGCCAAACCAGGTACTGTCCTGGGGCTGCTGGAAACAAAGAGTTGAGCACAAGAATTTTGGCTCCCAGGAAGCTGAGAGGTCCAGAAGGGCTTCTTCATGAATCATGCAGAAGGAGCCGCGGCTGAGTATCAACAGCCCACCCATTGCCCCATAACTGACATCACTACCAGCAACTAACAGGTACTGAGCAGCATGTTAGGCACTCTTTTCAGGACTATACACACATGTTCTCACTTGATCCTCACACAAGTCTATGAGTTGGTGCCATTATTTTCATTTAACATAGAAACTGAGGCTTAGAAAGGCAAAGGAACTCGACTAGCATTCTAAAGCCAGGCAGTAGAGGAGGCAAGACTCAAACCTGTGCTGTTTGGTCCTTGAGTTGATATCTTAACAACTACAGAGGGTCAAACTTCAGGCTACAAGATCTCACTGGCAAGAACTGTCCTACACAGGATGTCCCAGAGGCTTCTCTGCTGTGTAAATTGCCCAGAACCTATGGTGTTCTTAAGTGCCCCTGGGCAATCCCTAGGATGCACAGAGGGCCTTATAGAATTCCTGACCTAAGCAGACAGAAGCACTCACAAGTCCCTGTGACTGTGACCTTTCAAGATAGAATTGCCTCAGGTTCTAGAAAGAAGTTTCTGTAAGGACCCAACTATGACTGAGTGTGCGTGAGCTTCAACACACAGAATGGCACAGGAAGACACAGGCATCACCTCAGTGAGTGCTCCCTCTTAGTAGAGCTCAGAATGAGGACAGCGAAAACGGGTTTATTTTCCAGCACTACCCATCCCACGTTATGATTCCTACAGCTGAAATGTTTTAAAATTTTATTCCTAACTGTAAAAGTATTGAGCAGTAAAAACTATGTTGTGCGCATTTGTGATTTATCCAGGAAGAGAGAATAGGGTTCTGAGACTGTGTTCCTTACACTCCTAGGATCCCACTCTCATGGGTCTGCAGGGCTCCAGATCCTGTCCGTTACCTCTGCCCTCCCGCTCTTGTCATCTGGACACAGGAATGCTCAAACATTTGCGTAAGACTTTCTTTTAATCACTGGAAAGAACAGTCTGAACAGCCATGGGATGTCTGGCCAGGAAATGTAGACGGAGATTCTTTGCCTCTTCAGGAGATCTACTGCTGAGGTCTTCAAGGGGCAGAGGAAGGGAGGGGAAGGGAAGCTCCAGGCGCCTCTGAGGTATGAGTTTGGAGAGAAAGACACAGATTAAACGTGTCTCCCTGCCAGAGCTCCAAGTGGGATGCCAGCTGACTCCTTTTCCAATCTCTTCTTTTTTAGCGAACCCAACAATCATATTTTGCTAATCTTCTCATAAATAAAATATTCTCCATATCACAAAGCCATTGCTGATGGCAGGCTGTACTGAAAGTAAGCTAGAATGCATGAAGACAAAAACAGGGCATTCCACGTATAGGCAAGGATGACAATTACTGGCATGTGAAGTATCTGCCAAACCTGCAGGACTATGGGGCCTGGTGACTGGTGCATCCCCAGGAATCCAGTCTATGGCTGGGACCTTTCAGGGTATCTATTTAAGGTTCCTCTGTTTATAGGACTAAACTGTGAAAATTAAGATTATTTTCCCAAAACTCTAACTATACCATACTCTATCTATTGTTAGATAATTGGCATCTGGTATAGCAGAGAGAAGACTGTCTTGTATTTCTCTATATTCTTCAATCCACCTTCATTTTTCCTGGCCTCATAGCATAACTGAGTAATCAAGAGGGAGGATTCTGCAGTCCAGAGGATTTGGGGTCCAAGGTCACTCTCACTCCCAATTTCCTCTTCTATAAGAGAGAGAAGAAAATCTCTTTCATAGCCTGGTTGTGAGAACGCAGTGAGATAATGCAAATAAAGGAACCAGCGCCAGGCCTGGAATCTGATAAGTCTTTAATAATGGCTAGAAAAGATAGAGGGAAGAAATGTAACATGACTGACAGGTATCTGGGGGCAGAGAGGGTATGTTCATGGCATGTTTTTTTCATCTCTCCTCTATGAGAAGTTCATCATCTCAAAATGGGTTCAAACTCATTTCTCTTATCTCCATGATTGGCTCTCGCATTTCCCTTTGACCCCAAAGTTTGAGCTATAAATATCTCCCATTGACTTGATGATTAAGACAAAGGCCAAGGACTCCTTCCTCATTTACTGTTTAAAAACAACCTTTGTGGAGCTTTCTGACAGACTGCAGGAATATTTATGACTCAGGCCTCCTGGCAAAGTCACCGATGCTGACTCATTCGTTACCCTGGGAGGGAAGAAGGCAGTTGAAATCATCATTCATTATTCTGTTGCTCAGTTATGGGGAAAGGTCAGAGGTAAGCCACTCAGCACCGGGCTGAGTCTGAGAATCAGAAATGAAATCCTGCCCTCTTGACCACAAGAGAAAAAACAATTTCTAATGAACACACACTCAGGAAAAGGTTTGCAACTTGACCGCTTTCATACAAATGCTACAGCACGCTAAATAATCATATTCTGTCTCATGCCTCAGGCTTTCAGCTCCAAGCTCACGGCAACTCCCCTTCCTCCTCAGAGCAAGTGAAAACCAAGTGACAGGTGATGGAAAGGGGGCATCGACAGAAATAGAAAAGAAGGATGATTTGCAATTTCCACAGTGACTGTGGCCTCAAACTTAGGAAGAAAGGGCAAACTTGCAGAAGTGTAAGGAGGAATGGAAAAGGTTTCATACATCAATAAAGGCAAACATTTTTGATTGTTACCATGAACAAGACCATCACTTTCACAATAAAATCACCAACAAAGACAACATCAGTCACATTTGTGGAATATACAATGTTAGGCATATGCAAACCAATAAAAGAGAAAATGTTAATAGCTAACACTCCTTTGAGTGCTTTGTGTCAAGAAGGGGGCTCAGTTAAGTTCAGTTGCTCAGTCATGTCCAGCTCTTTGCGATCCCATGGACTAAAAAGCATGCCAGGCTTCGCTGGGGGCTACACAGTCTGAACGCATTTTTCCCCCATTTACTCTCCAAATAGTTCTAGGAGGTCGATTCTATTTCTACACACTTGTCCAGCTGGGGAGCTTGAGGTTTAGGGCTCAAGACCACACAGTTAGCCAAGAAGACTGATTCGAAAGCCACTTTTCTGCTATCACTGCACTTCAGCATAAGAAGGGCTGCATGCTAAATTCATATCAGTCGTGTCTGACTCTTTGCAATCCTGTGGACCATTTCCTGCCAGGCTCCTCTGTCCATGGGATTCTCTAGGCAAGAGTACTGGAGTGAGTTGCCATGCCCTTCTCCAGGGGACATTTCTGACTCAGGGATCGAACCTATGTCTCTTATGTCTCCTGCACTGGCATGCAGGTTCTTTACCACTGGCTCGAGCTGTGTAGAAAAGAGTGTTATACATTGCCTATAAATTCTTGACATACACACAGTATAAAAATATTCTGAAGCCCTCAGCAATACTGTTGGCTCTAGGTATAGGATGGTACAGGAGAAAATCTGGACCAAATCCGGACTTCCGGGCCTCTGAGAACTCTTGGCGTCACTTCCTTTACAACTGTACGTCCATGAGGATGCTGTTTTCCAATCGAAAGACTTTGAATTCAGCTATAAAACATTCAAGTAGCACATTCAGAGGCAGTTGTAAGGTGCAGGATAAAATTGATTGGATTTCTAAAGCACAGGACTGGGAGGTAAAAAAAAAAATAATGTCACTTATAGGATTGCTAAAGGCTACCTGAGATCAACATCAACAGAATTGTTTTTTGCAAGGTATGAAACTGGAGGAAAGGGGATTTGTCTCTCGTTTCAATGTAGCAGATGCTCCAGAAAGAGATACCCTTGCCCCACATTTTAAATAAGTGAGTACGATCTCTACATTTGGTTTTCAGTAAGAAGTGAACAACCTAATAAGCGTACTTACTAAAACTTGAGACAAAGGAGATAAGAGGGCAAGATACTGAGTTTCTGAGGGAAGGCTGCTCTTTCCTGCTTAGGCTGGAGCTTTAGACCAAACCTCCCCCCGACAAGCCTAGAATTGGTATCTAGCTTGAGCGGGACATGGGGAGATACGGGGCAGGGAAAGGTAAACATACACAGGCATACACATCCTTTTTCTTACAGTAGCATAAGCCATGGTCCTTATCATGGATGGCTACATTCTGCCAACCAGCCCCTACCTCATGGTCTTTGCAACACAGTGGTGGGATAGTTTCCACACTCTATACTGAATTTTAGTTAGTCATGACAACAATAACAGTAATCACAGCAGTGGTAGGGGTGGTGGGAGTAGCAGGAGTCAACAGCAACTCACCTTTAAAAGCATTTCCAGGCATGGCTTTAAGTGCTTTATACCTGTTACCTCATCAGGTTGTTGTGAAGGTAAAAACCAGTTAGACACTATTACGCTCTTTTCACCGAGGGAGAAATGTATGTAGGGTCCTCGCTGTGACAACTCATTCAGTCCTCACGATCCTATCTGCAGGTACTTTATTATTCCCACTTTACAGAAGAGGCGGCAGAGGCAATCAAATGGCTACTTGCCCACCATTCCACCCTTAATCGGTGAAAGAGATGCTTTAGTTTGTTTCACGTCCGAGTTTGTGTTCGTAACTGCCAAATGACACGTCTGTACTAGTATTCTCTCTGTCTGTACCAATAGTCTTTCTGGAGGCACTGTAAGATATTCCCAGCCCCCAGCCCTGCCCCCTGCACCTTCTTCCTTCTGCTCCACCTGTCCCACTGAGACTGAGAAGCAACAGTTCGGATAAAACCAATGTCTATGTCAAAGGATCATTGTGATAACCAAAATCCTACAGTATATGGGAAGGTTTTGCCTGGTGTCTCCCACGGAAAGCTGATAACTTCTTCTACTGGAACTAGACCACGGCTCTCATCAATCCCCCATCCCTGTCCATGGCTTTCCCTTCTCAGGCCCAGTTGGAAGCTGAGGATCACTTTCCTAGGAAAAGCAGGAAGAGACCGAAGGGCTAATGTGTGAGAGATGAACTGAGCCCAATGAGAGGAGAGAGAGAGGAAAATGGCTTTGGATCTCATTGATGGAAACTCCCATCCTTTCATTATTTGTATAAATCACTTGACTGTGAAGGCATCACAGTACAAGCCTCTGAGTATTCTGATGATAATGAATTGGGTCCCACAATAAATAATGGGGGAAACCAGGCTGCCAAATGAAGAAGGATTTAGATCATTTAAATCCTAGGCTATGAGTTGTCAAATCCAGTTTAATACTGATAAGTGTGGGATAATAACTCAAAGCAAACATTGCCCCTACCCCAAAGCTCCCAGCTGCAGCCTGCCTAACCCATTCTCTCACCCCTGGCAAACAGAAAGAAAGCCTTGAGGGGATTTACAGAATAAAAAGGGATGGTATATACTGACCAGAAATGAGCCCAAGTTATTACATAATAATCCCAGATGCGTCAGGTTGGGCTTAGTGCAAATACAGAGAGCTAATAGAATGCTTCAAGGTTCGATTAGCTGCCAAAGAGATTCTAAATCAGGGCAGGTTTTATATATTATTAAATTGGATGGGGGAAAAGCAGTCTCACTGTTGGGTGTACTGATCAGAAAAAAAAAAAAAGACAGAATTAGGGAAATAAAACCATGAGCATTGCTAGGTGGCTAAGGAATGGCCTGAGGGTGGAGCCAACTTTGACGGACACTCATGTCAAAGGAGGAAATGTGGTTGTCAGCATGGCCCATTCTCAGCAGCTGAGGCTTTCCTCGAATCCACATTCAGAGATGTGGTCTAGAGGGCATGAGAAGCCAGAGCCTACCTGCTAACACAGGTGTGTCAGGAATGGAAACCATCAGTCATTGTTTGATTTGATGATGATCTCACTCACTCAACAAATATCTGTTGACCACCAAATACGAAATATGTGCTGGCCATTGTTCTGGAGCCAGTGGCACGTTGATCCAAAACACAGAGGCAGTCGTGACAATCTAACAGTTGACTGTTTACACCATACCACATGCTTATGTATGCACAAGCTCCTTCAATCCACCCAGAAAATCTAAGGATGTAGCTACTATTGTGGACTGGATGCCCAATTTTTATGTTGAACTCCCAGTTCACAATGTGATGGCATTTGGAGATCAGGCCTTTGGGATTCATGAGGCTTGACAGGATCATGAGGGTGAGGCCCCCAAGATGAGGTTAGTACCCTAGAAAAACCAGTGAGACGGCTTTCTCTCTTTCTCTGCTGTGTAGGACACTGTGAGAAGGTTAGCCATTAACAAGCCAGGAAAGGGGTTCTCACAGGGGAAGTGAATGCAGGGGCCTCTGGATCTTGGCCTTCTGGTCTCCACAACTGTGAGAAAACATTCCTGTTGTTGAAGTCACCCAGCCTATGGTACTCATAAAGCAGCCTAGGCAGACTAATACAGTAAGCTTTAGCTGCATCATTCTCTAAATGAGTTGAGGGATTTACAGAATAAAAAGGGATGGTATATACTGACCAGAAATGAGCCCAAGTTATTACATAATAATCCCAGATGCGTCAGGTTGGGCTTAGTGCAAATACAGAGAGCTAATAGAATGCTTCAAGGTTCGATTAGCTGCCAAAGAGATTCTAAATCAGGGCAGGTTTTATATATTATTAAATTGGATGGGGGAAAAGCAGTCTCACTGTTGGGTGTACTGATCAGAAAAAAAAAAAAAGACAGAATTAGGGAAATAAAACCATGAGCATTGCTAGGTGGCTAAGGAATGGCCTGAGGGTGGAGCCAACTTTGACGGACACTCATGTCAAAGGAGGAAATGTGGTTGTCAGCATGGCCCATTCTCAGCAGCTGAGGCTTTCCTCGAATCCACATTCAGAGATGTGGTCTAGAGGGCATGAGAAGCCAGAGCCTACCTGCTAACACAGGTGTGTCAGGAATGGAAACCATCAGTCATTGTTTGATTTGATGATGATCTCACTCACTCAACAAATATCTGTTGACCACCAAATACGAAATATGTGCTGGCCATTGTTCTGGAGCCAGTGGCACGTTGATCCAAAACACAGAGGCAGTCGTGACAATCTAACAGTTGACTGTTTACACCATACCACATGCTTATGTATGCACAAGCTCCTTCAATCCACCCAGAAAATCTAAGGATGTAGCTACTATTGTGGACTGGATGCCCAATTTTTATGTTGAACTCCCAGTTCACAATGTGATGGCATTTGGAGATCAGGCCTTTGGGATTCATGAGGCTTGACAGGATCATGAGGGTGAGGCCCCCAAGATGAGGTTAGTACCCTAGAAAAACCAGTGAGACGGCTTTCTCTCTTTCTCTGCTGTGTAGGACACTGTGAGAAGGTTAGCCATTAACAAGCCAGGAAAGGGGTTCTCACAGGGGAAGTGAATGCAGGGGCCTCTGGATCTTGGCCTTCTGGTCTCCACAACTGTGAGAAAACATTCCTGTTGTTGAAGTCACCCAGCCTATGGTACTCATAAAGCAGCCTAGGCAGACTAATACAGTAAGCTTTAGCTGCATCATTCTCTAAATGAGTAAACTGAAGTTCAGAGAAGTAACTAGTTCAAGATCACAGTGGAAAGAATGATGCTGACATCTAGACTCCATCAGCTGCTTTCATGCTCTTTCCTTATGAGAAGGTCAACCCCAAGAGCCACTATGAGAAGCAAGGACCTCTCTGCCTGCTTTTCCCCACCGACTGGCATCATTTCCTTTCCAAGGTATATACACAGGTGTGTTTCACAAGTGGTAGAAGAACTAACATGAACGAGGATGTTTCGGTGTAATCTAGTAATATGAAATCAGGATAGCAGGTCTACGTTTTCATCCCGATCCATCCCAAACCTGTGGGACATGTCTCTGGGTCAATGGCATCTCCAATCAGCTCTTTTCAAACCCAATACCTTTTACTTCTTTAGTGCAATACTCTCAATAATTAAGTAATGTGAGCCTCATGTAAGTTCAAATTTTCTAGAAGCAACAAGAACAGAAATTTTAAAAAGAAACAGGGAAAACTGAATGTATTTTACTTAACCAATTCATTAAAAATATTATACTTTCGGGCTTCCCTGGTGGTCCAGTGGGTAAGGACACCGCCTTGCAGCGCAAGGGGCGCCGGTTCGATCCCTGGCCTGGGAGGATCCCACATGCCGCAAAGTGGCTGGACTGATGTGTCCAATTACCGAGCCGGAGCTCTGGAGTGCATGTGCCCGGAGCCAGTGCTCTGCGATGACAGAGGCCACTGCGATGGGAGGCCCACACGTGCCAAAGAGCAAAGATGGATGAAAATGGATAAATGAAAAGACCAATGGAGGTGGCCCACCCACCACTCTCCCTCCCCACCCCATCCCCCCAAATTAAATAAATATATAAAAACATGGTATCTCTTTCCATTTAAAATAAATACATAAATAAGAAGCTTTCCCTTTATGTTTTTAAAAAATTATACTTTCAATAAGTAATAAGCAAACAATTTATCAGTGAGTTATTTTTCTTTTTTCATTCTACATCGTCAGAGCCTGGTTCATATTTTACACTTACAGCACCTCTCAGTTTGGACTACCCACATTTCAGGTGCTCCATATCTGGTAGACCCACCATGTTGACAGTGAGCTGTAGCTGGGTCGGTCTTGACTTTTCACGGACTTGTCCTGACTATCTTATAAGAACTGTGTCTCCTAATGGCATTTATGGAGCATCTACTACATGCCAAGAGTGTCCTGAGCACTTTCCTGCGTATCACACCTAATTCTTCCAATGGCTCACCAAGAAAATATTGTTGGCCCCACACTACAGGTAATAAAACTGAGGGAAGTGGTTAAAGAGCCTATGTTTGTGGGGAATATTTAATGTTACCTCTTCCACATCTAGCATGTTGTCTTACCCACATTATGATTTAACAAATATCTATGGAATGAATGGCAGGTTCCTTAGCAAGCCTACAGAAGAGCTGTAGATTTGAATCAGGATACTGAATTTGAATCAGGTGTTTGAATCGGGTACGCCTGATCCTGAAGGCTGTATTCTTCCATCAATACCATCTTAAGTCTAGTGTGTCTGTCAGAGCCTCACCACAATGCTCAATGATTCCCCAGTATGGTTAAATATACACATCTTTCATCTCAGTCAAATAATTTATCAATGGGAAACTCTTTACCCAGATGTCATATTTATTGGTATCTACCTTTCCTTTGACTGTATTTGGATTAACAAAGAGTTGTCAGGTACCGACTCAGGCCAAGGGGCTATGCTCAACCTAGGATCATCAACTCGTGATCCCTACTTTCACGCTACAAGAGGGTTTAACTCAGTGAAGTGCTGTTGAAATGGTGCAGGACCCTATGGTCCTTGTCCCCCATCCCCATTCACAACCTCTGCCTACTTTTTGTCTGTGTAAAAACTTTACCCAAAGAACAAGTGTAATCAGAGAGGCAAGAACATGCAGAAACAAAGGAAAACTCTCAAAGGAGACCAAATAATAATAGTTTAGGCAGTAAGCATAGCCAAGGACCTTTAGTTCCTTCTCAAGGGCTACAGATAATATGCTGAGCTATACCCTGTGAATCCTCTTCTAGAGAATGAAACTCCCACCAGGTGGAAGTTAAGTAGATGATGACTAGTCTGTAGCCATGATGCAAGCTGACAATTCTGAGAATTAGCCTCAAGAAATGGAAACCAAGAACCTCCAGAACCGAAGATTAACTCTACCTAAAACAACACGATGCTGGTCAACCACCGATAACCAATTTCAAGATGGCTGTCGGAGTTGACTGTACTGTTTCTGCATGTAGCCCCCTCTGTCTGTCTATAAAAGCCATTGTCCAGTGACTGTCAGTGAAGGGAGTCGGCCTCTGGACAGGCATCCCCACCACCCTCCTCAACCCCAGTTTTTGGCATTCAAGATTCATAAGCAAACTTTCCTTTCCATCAACCTGGCCTCTTTATTGGCTTTTGAACAGTGAGCAGCTGGACCTGGGTTCAGTAATAACTTAAAAACCTTAGATTCACAGATGAGTGCGAAGTAGCTATAAACATCATTTTATAATCTCTACGATGCAATCTGATAGTAAATTATATACTATCTAGATGCCACATGGGGAACTCTTGTGTTTCCAACAACAAGTTCTTGAAGGAGGTAACATACACATCTGTGACTCCCCAAAGTATTTTGCATAGTTCTAGGCAAGTGACAGGTGAACATCTCTTAATTAACTGGCCTCCATTCTGTCACTGTTTCTGCGTGTGCCAGATTCCTTACAGGCAAAAAGCAGCTTGATCAGATGTCGCTGAAGTTCTAATTATGAATCACACTTCTCAAAGAATGCAGAGGTAGGAGGGCTCTCCATTCTGACTTATATGAGAAAGCCCTAAAACTAATTCTGTTGAGGCTAAAGAATTAAATCAGCTGGTAAATAAATTAATTCAAATATTTATTAACTATATGCATGTGTGCTCAGTTGCTTTAGTCATGTCTAACTCTTTGCAACCCTATGGACCATAGCCCACCAGGCTCCTCTGTTTATGGGATTCTCAAGGCAAGAATCCTGGAGTAAGTTGCCAGACCCTCTTCCAAGTGATAAGACGATATAGATACAGATATAGTCCTTGTCTTTGTCAGTTTCTGCTGGAAAACACAGATACCCGAAGAGGTCATTGTAATACATGTGATGAGAATGAAGGTGAGTACAGAGTGCTCTAGCAACATTTAGGGGATCATCTAACTTGAACTTGGTGGAACAAGGGAAGCTCCCTGGAGAAAGCATCCAAGGTCTAGTGTTAGAGGACAAATGAAAGTCAGTCTAACCAAAGGGCCAAGGATGGGGAAGGAAAGGATCCCAGGCAGGTCACCTTGTAAGAATATCCATAGAACATGGCACATTGGAAAGTCAGAAGAGACTTTAATAGGCTAGAAGCAGGAAAGACCAGGGCTGAGCAAGAGAAAGAACCATGTCCAGACGATCCTGGAGAAATAAGCTTGAGGCTGATGATGCAGGCCTTCGTGGACAAAAGGAAGAGGCAACACCAAAGGTCTTAAGGGGAGGAGTGAGAATTATGTTTTAAGAGCATTTGACAGTAGCCCTCATTGTGTTTCATCACAGTGCTTCTCATATGCTATGGTCACTGGTTTTCTATCTACCTCTACCACTCACCAGAGAGCCTTAAGACAAAGTTGCTATTTATTTCACTGTATCTCCAGGGCATACATGCAGTATCTACTGGATAACTGATGCTGAGTGCTTATTGTCATGAATGACATCTGTGGGACTCCTTGGTAGGTCTGAGGGACTCAGCCTGTCGAGAAGGTATTATCAGGGTCCTTAAATTAGATTCCTCAGAATTTAATGCAAAAACTGTGGGTGTAAATAGGTATGATTTTTTGGGAGTGAGGGATTATAATTTCTATCAGATTCTCAAAGCTCCCTCTAATTAAGGAAGATCTTTCAGAGGTGAACATCAAAGGACAGCTTGCACAAAAGGTAGAACAATGAATTGGCAGAGGTACAGTTCCAAGTGAAGATGGAGAGGTGGTAAGAGAGGACAGTTCTATAGACAAAGCTTGCAAGAAAGGGGAAAAGAACCTTGAAGATGGACTTCCCTGGTAGTTCAGGGGTTAAGAATCTACCTGCCAATGCAGGGGACCTGGGTTCCATTTCTGGTCAGAGAAATAAGATCCCACCTGCGGTGAAACAACGAAGACCATGTGCTTCAGTGAAAGATCCCGTGTCGCAATCAAGACCTGACACAGTCAAAAATATAAATAAGTAAATATATAAAAAAAGGACCTTGAAGAAAGTGCAGGGATTTCCCTCCTGTCTCCTAAATTGGTGATTCATAGCTACCTAGGCCTTAAAGAAAAATGTTTGGGTAGACCTATAAGGAATTATGAAAGTATCATTGAGGGAAGCCATTGTAAATGTAGGACCCTTAGAGTCTCAGAACCCAGGGGAAAAGAAAAGGTGATTGGTTATTATCACTGAAAGAAAAAGTACACGTAGGAGCCACTTTCTTTCACTTCTCTTTCACAAATCTGGGTCAGCAAACTTCATATTTTTTAAATGATAGAAATGACATACACACATATACACACATACAGAGAAAAAAGTTCTAATGGATCTTCATTCAAATAGTCTTGATAATTCTGTCTTGATGGTGGAAAACTGATGATTTTTACATCTACTGTCTGATTTCAAAAAAACCCACCAGGGTTTCCCTGGTGGTCCAGTGGGTAAAGACACCGCCTTGCAGTGCAAGGTGGATAATTTTGATGCTGGTTTTCAAAAAGAGAGCCTTAAGACAAAGTTGCTATTTATTTCAGTACCATGCAGTATCTACTGGATAACTGATGCTGAGTGCTTATTGTCATGAATGACATCTGTGGGACTTGGTAGGTCTGAGGACTCAGCCTGTCGAGAAGGTATTATCAGGGTCCTTAAATTAGATTCCTCAGAATTTAATGCAAAAACTGTGGGTGTAAATAGGTATGATTTTTTGGGAGTGAGGGATTATAATTTCTATCAGATTCTCAAAGCTCCCTCTAATTAAGGAAGATCTTTCAGAGGTGAACATCAAAGGACAGCTTGCACAAAAGGTAGAACAATGAATTGGCAGAGGTACAGTTCCAAGTGAAGATGGAGAGGTGGTAAGAGAGGACAGTTCTATAGACAAAGCTTGCAAGAAAGGGGAAAAGAACCTTGAAGATGGACTTCCCTGGTAGTTCAGGGGTTAAGAATCTACCTGCCAATGCAGGGGACCTGGGTTCCATTTCTGGTCAGAGAAATAAGATCCCACCTGCGGTGAAACAACGAAGACCATGTGCTTCAGTGAAAGATCCCGTGTCGCAATCAAGACCTGACACAGTCAAAAATATAAATAAGTAAATATATAAAAAAAGGACCTTGAAGAAAGTGCAGGGATTTCCCTCCTGTCTCCTAAATTGGTGATTCATAGCTACCTAGGCCTTAAAGAAAAATGTTTGGGTAGACCTATAAGGAATTATGAAAGTATCATTGAGGGAAGCCATTGTAAATGTAGGACCCTTAGAGTCTCAGAACCCAGGGGAAAAGAAAAGGTGATTGGTTATTATCACTGAAAGAAAAAGTACACGTAGGAGCCACTTTCTTTCACTTCTCTTTCACAAATCTGGGTCAGCAAACTTCATATTTTTTAAATGATAGAAATGACATACACACATATACACACATACAGAGAAAAAAGTTCTAATGGATCTTCATTCAAATAGTCTTGATAATTCTGTCTTGATGGTGGAAAACTGATGATTTTTACATCTACTGTCTGATTTCAAAAAAACCCACCAGGGTTTCCCTGGTGGTCCAGTGGGTCAGGACACCACCTTGCAGTGCAAGGTGTGCCGGTTAGATCCCTGGCCTGGGAAGATCCCACATGCCGCGGAGCAGCTGGACCGCTGTGCCCAACTACCGAGCCGGAGCTCTGGAGCGCATGCGCCCAGAGCCAGTGCTCTGCAGCAAGAGAGGTCACTGCGATGGGAGGCCCACACAGGCCAAAGAACAAAGATGGATGAAAATAAATAAATGAAAGACCAATAGAAGTGGTCAAAACAAAAAAATAATGAGCATGTTTAGCTTTAACGTACTACATATAGAAAAAATTCCATTTTGAAGAAATAATAGGCTAGGAATGCAGAAACTATTGCTCTAAAAGTCAGAAAATCACAGGAGAGCACAGTACCTTTCAAAATCACATTTCATTGGCCATGAAGCTCATACTCATTAGAAAAATAGATTAAAATGCAGATTTCTGGGCCTGGCTCCAGTTCTGGTGAATCAGACTCTTGAAGAATGAGGCCCTCCGGTAGGTCCTATGCTTACCAGGGGGGTTTTGAACACCCCTGGTTGATAAAGACGCAGCAGTCAGGAAGGAAAGTGAACTTTCTTCTCCACATATTAATAATGTGTATGTCCCAGACATGAAGAGGGCATGGGACAGAGAGGAGCACAATACTCACTCTTAACTTTCATTTAGTGATTTAGCTTTTTTCCACCTTTCAAAATATTTTCAGATACATTTTAAAAAATGTCCTTAAGATGGTGGTGTCAGGGGAAAGGAGCCCGTGTAAATTACAAGCTGATGGTCTGGTATGATATCCACAAGAAACACCTCATCTGGGAAGTGTAGGGTGAAATCAGGAATAATATCCCAGAAGACAGCATGCTTCCTTTTAGATGCCTATGTATGTTTCACTCTCTCGCCTGATTCGAGGCCAGCTTGGAGTCAACAGCTGGGGGTCATATCAAGGCCAAGGTCGCCTGCCTCTCTCAGGTGGTGGTGAGCCACTCTCAGGGCTCTGAAGGCCATGGTTAGGTCAGGAAGGGCGGGGTAGCCATCCATCAGTCATTTTTAGAGCTGACAATGCTGCCTTCACTGAGAGTTGGCTTCCAATACTAAGAGACTGCGATTTTAGGTCACCTAATTTTTGATTTATTCTGTCATGTCATATTTGATCCACCCTCATATGTCATCCTAAATTCTTTTGAAACAGAGTGGAGTAAAAATATTCTCCTTCCACAACTCTATTTGACAGATCGATAGCAACCTAGTTTCCAAATATAAACATGTAGACCAAATGCTGTTTCTGTGTTTCTAGGTAAGAAAGTAACTATATTCTTCGCAGCGGGGAGACTTCATCCAGGTTTGCACCTCACTGGTGATTCTTCATGGAGGTAATGGGATTTCTTTAATCGAGCCCATTAGATTATCTTCTTGTAATTATCTTGGGGGCCAATCTGTCTACGTAATGGGCTCTGCAGGCATCAAACCTTCACGTTCTTACAAAGGAAAATGTTGTGCATGTCAGAAACGAACCGTTTGCAAGAATTACTGGTTAACTATCTCAACAACAGCCAGAGGGGCGGGGCTGGGGGAAGGCACTTTGCTGAGATACAGCAGGAAATTGCTAGATTTGGGACTTTATAGCCCCAAAGGGTATTTCTTTTTTCTATGAGTGATTTAATAAATCTAAAGGACGCATGATGCCCGTAGCACAGGGGACTCCACGCCATCTGTTGAGGTTGGGCAGGCTGCTGTCTGCCTGCTTGCTTGCAGGAGCAGGATACCAGTGTCTTAAGGCTGGAGAGACTGCCAACACCTTGGATGGCTTTGAGAGTTAACAAATGGCTGGCTCTGCTGCCTTGCTCGATTGAACTGGCCCACTCTCCTGGATCCCTCTACCAGGGCCACGAATGCCCTGAGGTCATGGACATGTTTTCTCATTTTTCAACCAGTGCTACTCGCACAGACTCACACACTCTGCAACCATATTCGAACTTCTTCATTCTGTTCTTTGCCAATGTGAGTATGTAGTATAGACAGGGTAGACCATAATGAAGGAAAAAAATCAAGAAAAGCGATCCCAGGTGGTATGAGTGGCAAAGAACCTGTCTGCCAATGCAGGAAATGCAAGAGATGTGGGTTCAGTCCCCGAGTCAGGAAAATCCCCTGGAGTAAGAAATGACAACCCCACTCCAGTACTCTTGCCCGAAAAATCCCCTAGACAAAGAGCCTGGCAGGCTACCGTCCATGGGGCCCCAAAGAGTTGGAAATGACCGAACAACTGAACACACATATAATTAAAACATAATACTAAATAATAGTAACTGTTATGGGTTGAATTTGTTGTTTAGTTGCTCAGTTGAATCTGACTCTTCTGCGACCCCATGGATGGTAGCCCACCAGGCTCCTCTGTCCATGAGACTTCCCAGGCAAGAGTACTGGAGTCGGTTGCCATTACCTTCTCCAGAGGATCTTCCCAACTCAGGGGTTGAACCCATGTCTTCTGCATTGGCATGTGGGTTCTTTACCACGGAGTCACCAGAGAAACCATAGGTTGAATTACGTCTCCCTAAAATTCATATGCTGAAGTCCTGCTTTCCCCCACTATATTTCAGAATGTGATTTTATTTGGAAATAGGGTCACTGCAGACATAACTAGTTAAGATAAGGTCATGGGGGACCTTAATCTAAGATGATTGGTGTCCTTATAAAGAGGAGAAATTGGGACACAGAGACATGCATACATACAGAATGTCATATAAACATGATGGTAGAGATCAGGATGATCCATTTACAAGTCAAAGATTGCCAGCGAAGCACCAGAATCTAGGAAAGAGGGTTTTTTTTTTTTTTTCACCATAGCCTTACTGATTTTTGGTTTCAGATTTCCAGTCTCCAGAATGGAAGACAATACACTCCTGTTGTTTAAGGTATGCAATTCAGGGTAATTCGAGCAGCCCTAGGAAGCTAAAATAGAAATACACAAACCAGGTTCTACACTCAGCATTCTCTATCTCTTACCACTCTTCAACAACAGTCTCAGGCTTGGTAGATGAACTTGAATTTGTCTTTTTTTTAATCCAGTGTATTTTTATTCAGTTTTCAGAGGCACAGATCCTGTTTGCCTATTTATTGAAGGCTTGAATTATTAATTGGTAGGAAATGGATGGCTGAATTAGTGGAGAAAGAATTGTTTCTCTTCTCCTTGTTTTTTTTAACCATCAATAGTCCATCCTCATAGGGCTTTCCATGTATGCTGGATTGAAAGGACTTGGGAAATGATACAGGATCTATACATTCCGTACACATGTGACTTGGTTGAAAATCTGTCAACTATCATATCAGGTTACTAGCCCGTCCATGAACAGAATGTTTCACGGTCATTCCATGGCCAAGAGTACAATGAAAAAAAAAAAAAGTAACTGTTATGGGTTGAATTTGTTGTTTAGTTGCTCAGTTGAATCTGACTCTTCTGCGACCCCATGGATGGTAGCCCACCAGGCTCCTCTGTCCATGAGACTTCCCAGGCAAGAGTACTGGAGTCGGTTGCCATTACCTTCTCCAGAGGATCTTCCCAACTCAGGGGTTGAACCCATGTCTTCTGCATTGGCATGTGGGTTCTTTACCACGGAGTCACCAGAGAAACCATAGGTTGAATTACGTCTCCCTAAAATTCATATGCTGAAGTCCTGCTTTCCCCCACTATATTTCAGAATGTGATTTTATTTGGAAATAGGGTCACTGCAGACATAACTAGTTAAGATAAGGTCATGGGGGACCTTAATCTAAGATGATTGGTGTCCTTATAAAGAGGAGAAATTGGGACACAGAGACATGCATACATACAGAATGTCATATAAACATGATGGTAGAGATCAGGATGATCCATTTACAAGTCAAAGATTGCCAGCGAAGCACCAGAATCTAGGAAAGAGGGTTTTTTTTTTTTTTTCACCATAGCCTTACTGATTTTTGGTTTCAGATTTCCAGTCTCCAGAATGGAAGACAATACACTCCTGTTGTTTAAGGTATGCAATTCAGGGTAATTCGAGCAGCCCTAGGAAGCTAAAATAGAAATACACAAACCAGGTTCTACACTCAGCATTCTCTATCTCTTACCACTCTTCAACAACAGTCTCAGGCTTGGTAGATGAACTTGAATTTGTCTTTTTTTTAATCCAGTGTATTTTTATTCAGTTTTCAGAGGCACAGATCCTGTTTGCCTATTTATTGAAGGCTTGAATTATTAATTGGTAGGAAATGGATGGCTGAATTAGTGGAGAAAGAATTGTTTCTCTTCTCCTTGTTTTTTTTTTTTTTTTAACCATCAATCGTCCATCCTCATAGGGCTTTCCATGTATGCTGGATTGAAAGGACTTGGGAAATGATACAGGATCTATACATTCCGTACACATGTGACTTGGTTGAAAATCTGTCAACTATCATATCAGGTTACTAGCAGTCATCAAATTCAGCACTCTCCCCAACTGTGACACACGAGGGATGCCCTTCTCAGGAGAAAGAAACGGTCAGGTGGCTCCTCAGTACCTAATGAGAGGGAAGTGGTATTAAGCCCAGTGACACTGATGGCATGTTTATTGGAGTCAGTGCCTCCTTCCTCAAGTCTATTCCAAGTCAAATTCCTTAAGCATTAAGACACTAGAGTTCTTCCAATTTTTTTCTTCCTTCTCTGATTATGTTTAGAACGTATTTCACTTCGTCTTCCTGTGAAATTGATTTTTCCCCAGCTTTCCTCCAATAGGCCCTTTGCAATAGAAGGGAGAAAACAGGCACCAAACTATAAACCTCAAAAGAACAGGAACTATATGCCAAGTCATAAACTAAAACGTGCCCCAAATATGGTCACAAAATCATGGAGCAAATATCATGGGCAATCAATATGCCTCCAGATGGAGTGGTCTGTAGTTAGGATTACCAAGATTAAAACCAAGACTGATGACATGCAGAAGTGGGCCACCCTGGTCTTATTGATCCTCTCCCACTGAGAGGGAATCACAGGTTAGCAGGCAGAAATCAATTCTACTGCATTAAGCTAAGTCAAGTATAGATTTATTCATACCATGCTTGAAAACATCTTTGTAAAAGTGGCAAAAAAATCTGAATCTATATACAGTTATACATACTCATTTTTAAATAAATACATATTTTTTTCTAATCATATTTAAAAATATGAAACAAAATAGTACAGAACCTAAGGCTGTTGCTACATTTTCTCCCACTTCCAATTCCGATCCTTTCTTTCAAATATAAAATAAGGTATTTGTGTTGAGATGTCATCAACTTGGCTCCTTGAGCGGCACCCCAGATTTCGGGATGGAATGGTAGAGCAGACGCAGATATACTGCAGCCAAAGAGGCAAGGGAAACCATTTGCTCTTGAGGAAATCATCATTTCTGGCTCCGCAGGAGAAAGGAACCTGGCCCTTAGGCTTCAATGCACCATAGAGAAGATGGAATTCATTCTCTGCCCTCCTCCAGTGAGAACTCACAGGCTGGGACTAAAGAGAGCTTTCAGTGTGAACAATGGGCAGAAAGCACTACCCTTCCGGTGGGGAGAAGTGTGAGATCCCATTCCTACCTTCACATGGGTCACCAGAGGACCACCCTGTGAGCTTCCTCAGTCCTGGGGCACTAGCCAGGCCATCATTTGTCCTCGGGGGCTCAGCCCTAGCCGAAGAAATCATCAGGAGAGCCCAAAAGGGGCTCTTCCTCATTCCTCATCTCTAAGAAACAGAGACCAACACACTTGAACGGGAGAGATTTCAGGGGGTTCTGATGGAAAACCACTTAGAGCTTGTTTTCCCCTTGGGCAGGCTGTCTTTGGACTTCTGAGCCTGCCACGGCCACAAAAACATTTACCGTTTGCCTTCATGCCCATTCACAGCCACTCAGGCCCTTGAGATGGATCATTGGGCCTAAAGTGGGTGGTCAGCAAATCCACACAAGTAGCTTCACCAAACATACAAGGTCAGCACCTACAGATCAGGTAGTTAAGAGGCCAGGGGTCAAGTTTATGTTCAGTTTAAAATATAGACTACCCATTCCTAAGTCACTAAGAAAATAAATCATGGCCACATAGCCCTTACACCTGTGCTTTCAGAGCAGGGTCAGTGCACTTTCTTAATGGACCCCAAGTCTAAAATGCACCCTTCAAGAGAGAGAAAGCGATGGGGGTGCGGGGTGGGGTGGGGGGACACACAGGGAATGATGGGCAGAAGAGAATGCTGGATCAGCTCAGCAGGCCTGTGTTCTTATCCTAGACCTACCACTTGGTAACCATCTGCCCTTAAACAAGTGACATGACTTCACTGAAACCACAGCTTCCTTAACTCTAAAATGAGATGCGGCCTTGACATATATACCATATACGTATGGTACATATATATACACATATATACATATGGCACACATATATATATACATATATACCATGTGTAAAATAGAGCGCTAACCAGAAACCGCTGGACAGCACAGGGAGCTCAGCTCGGTGCTCTGCGATGACCTAGAGGGGAGGGATGAGGGTGGGGGGAAGGAGGTTCAAGAGGGAGGGGTACGTGTGTACACATCGCTGATTCACACTGATGAACGGGAGAAACCAGCACAAGACTGCAAAGCAGTTATACTTCAGTAAAATAAAATTTTAAAGCACGAGAGGCAGAATTTCAACAGGTATTCCAAGGTTTTGAATTCTACACATAAAAATGGGATGGTGAAGACCTGCTTTGCAGCGCTATATTAGGGTGCATGCTCAGTTGTGTCCAAGTTTCTGTGACCCTATGAACTATAGCCTGCCAAACTCCTCTGTCCATGGAATTCTCCAGGAAAGAGAACTGGAGTGGGTTGTCAGTACTTCATGGAAGACTTAACAAGAAAGTAAATAATGTACATTTTGTAAGCTGTGAAGTGATGTATAGAGAAGGAAATGGCAACTCACTCCAGTATTCTTGCCTGGGAAATCCCATGGAGAGAGAAGCCTGACAGGCTACAGTCCATGGGGTCACAAAGAGTCAGATACGATTGAGTGAATAACACTTATGTGATGAATAGATGTTAGTTACTGCCATACAGACAGAAGGAAATTCTTGAAGGACTTGATACTGAGAGCAATTTGGCACATGACTGTAGTCCTATAATAATATGAATATAACCATTATATCACTAAATCTATAATAATAATAAACAATAGACTTATAATCACTAAATCTCTCTCAACTTTGGTTGCCCCACCTCAATTGCTTGCCCTCCGCAAGAGAAGGACACAAGATCAAGGAGGTGCAAATGTGCTGAACACCATAAACTGTCTCACAAACAAGAGCAATTAGTATTTAGAGAACTCATTTTGACTTTTGGCATTACAAGGCACCCACTGTTAGTTCTTGGCGCCATGACAGACTCTAATTGGCCTGGCGATGAAACCCTTACAGAGCTATTAGGCATACACCTGTGATGGCCGTGCAGTGTGTTAATTGAGACAATTAGGCTGGGGACCCAGAGAACGGCTTTGCACCCCGGTGCATAATCTTTCTCACTTTGAGAGGGAGATCAGCAGCTGCTTTAGGTCTCCTGTATCACTCAATTTTTTGGAGAGAGCTCCCAGTCAGATCCACCTCGACTCAGCCACAGCTATCACTGACCTCACATCTGTGAAAAAATAGTAACTGTGACTTTGAAACGGCTTTTGGGCTCGGAGTGGAAAAAAAAAGTCACATGTGGCACTTGCTGGAAAAACTCGTCCCTGAGTGACAGCCAGAATCAGGGGGGTAAAAGCTGACCTCTTTTAAGTGATGGATTTGAGAGACAAAAAAGAACAGAGGGATGAACAGATCAATTTAGCTTTCGAGCACTTAATTCTTTGTCTGCAGAAGGGAAAGGAGTCTGAAGCTCTCGTACCAGTGTAACTTTGCTCTTCAACCTCTCATTGACATCACAAAACCTTTGAGAATTACCGCACCCACCTCCTCCACCTCCTGATATACCCATCTCTTCTGAGAGGCATGAGATATACAGCTTGTTGGTTAGATTTCTTTTCACCTTTGGACAAAGGAGCCTGGGTTGAGAATTAGTGACTATTAGTGAAAAGGTGACGTCGATATGTTTGCTGTATGATGGCCAACATGTTCTGAGCCTGCACACATTTTATCTTGTTAGAGCCTGTAAGATAAAGATGAGATGCAGACATTTTAACTTCCATTGTGCAGATATGGAAACTGAGGCTCAGGAAGGCCCACAAGTGGGTAGAGTCTGGACTTCAATTATAGTCACTTGACTTCAAAGCTTTTCCGTAACATCACGCTGTCTGTCATCTGTGGAAAAACCATTTATCAGGGGCTGGGGACAAGTCCTAACTCCCACCTGTGACCCTAGTAACTACGATTGTGCTTGCCACCTTCTAGGTGCTTATTCTGGACTTTCATTTTGAGAGAAGGGGAGCTTCCCAAATTGCATATGATCTCTGGAATGAGCCTCAGTATCTTTCCTAATCATCTCTTCTGCCTTGGCTGAGTCAGAGGAAATGACTCTTGTCCCCTGCAGTGGGTGGTCTGGCCATGAGATCATCTTGGGGACATAGGTATGTCCAGGAGCAGGTGGCTTATTCCACATGGGAAGGTCCCAGTGGGGAAGTAACTGGTTTAGGACTACTCTGTTCTGCTTCGAAGAGGCGTCCCCCCTGTACCCAGAGAACGGCTTTGCACCCGGTGCATAATCTTTCTCACTTTGGGGGAGAGCTGCTTTAGGTCTCCTGTATCACTCAATTTTTGGAGAGCTCCCAGATCCACCTCGACTCAGCCACAGCTATCACTGACCTCACATCTGTGAAAAAATAGTAACTGTGACTTTGAAACGGCTTTTGGGCTCGGAGTGGAAAAAAAAAGTCACATGTGGCACTTGCTGGAAAAACTCGTCCCTGAGTGACAGCCAGAATCAGGGGGGTAAAAGCTGACCTCTTTTAAGTGATGGATTTGAGAGACAAAAAAGAACAGAGGGATGAACAGATCAATTTAGCTTTCGAGCACTTAATTCTTTGTCTGCAGAAGGGAAAGGAGTCTGAAGCTCTCGTACCAGTGTAACTTTGCTCTTCAACCTCTCATTGACATCACAAAACCTTTGAGAATTACCGCACCCACCTCCTCCACCTCCTGATATACCCATCTCTTCTGAGAGGCATGAGATATACAGCTTGTTGGTTAGATTTCTTTTCACCTTTGGACAAAGGAGCCTGGGTTGAGAATTAGTGACTATTAGTGAAAAGGTGACGTCGATATGTTTGCTGTATGATGGCCAACATGTTCTGAGCCTGCACACATTTTATCTTGTTAGAGCCTGTAAGATAAAGATGAGATGCAGACATTTTAACTTCCATTGTGCAGATATGGAAACTGAGGCTCAGGAAGGCCCACAAGTGGGTAGAGTCTGGACTTCAATTATAGTCACTTGACTTCAAAGCTTTTCCGTAACATCACGCTGTCTGTCATCTGTGGAAAAACCATTTATCAGGGGCTGGGGACAAGTCCTAACTCCCACCTGTGACCCTAGTAACTACGATTGTGCTTGCCACCTTCTAGGTGCTTATTCTGGACTTTCATTTTGAGAGAAGGGGAGCTTCCCAAATTGCATATGATCTCTGGAATGAGCCTCAGTATCTTTCCTAATCATCTCTTCTGCCTTGGCTGAGTCAGAGGAAATGACTCTTGTCCCCTGCAGTGGGTGGTCTGGCCATGAGATCATCTTGGGGACATAGGTATGTCCAGGAGCAGGTGGCTTATTCCAAATGGGAAGGTCCCAGTGGGGAAGTAACTGGTTTAGGACTACTCTGTTCTGCTTCGGAAGAGGCCAAAGTAAACCCTTAGGCTAGCAGCTCCCAGTCTGTATCAAAGTGCCCCTCGGTATTTCAGCCAACTTGCAGGTGTGCTGCAGGATAGCTTAAGTTTTGAGAGAAAAACATCAATATTCAACACCTTTTGGATCTGTGAGAAATAGCACACAGAACTCACATTTTAACATTAGTGTGTGGTTTATTTCCTTTAATAACATAGTATCTTTGCAAAGCTGGATTTTGGCTGTTAATGTAATCAAAAAATGTACTGCATCAAAAGCAAGGTAGAGGGCTTCCCTGGTAGCTCAGTGGTAAAGAGTTCGCCTGCCAATGCAGGAGACACGGGTTCGATCCCTGATCTGGGAAGATCCCACATGCTGCAGAGCAACTAAGCCCGTGAGCCACAACCATGGAGCCTGTTCTCTAGAGCCTTGCAGCTCAGAGCTGCAACTACTGAGTCCATGTGCCGCAACTACTAAAGCCTGTGTGTCCTACAGCCCGAGTTCCACAACAAGAAGCCTGCTCACCTCAACTAGAGAGTAGCCCCCACTCCCTGCAACTAGAGAAGAGCCTGCAGCAGCAGTGAAAACCCAGAATAGCCAAAAATAAATACATAAATATTAAAAGAAAACAGCAAACAAGGCAAAACAGACAAGGAATGTGGTAGTGTCCAATGTGATTACAGAGTTTGAAAAGTTGTGTTGAGTCCAACAGGGGCACATATGTCACTGTAAGTAACTGTAGTTAAGATGAAATAAAATATGATTTATTTCCATCTATGTGTCGTGGTCACAAGGAGTCAGACACGACTTGGCAACTGGACAACCACACAATTTTTGTAACCACCCATCCACTGAAGGACATCCAGGCTGTTTTCAGTTTGGGGGTAACTATGAGGAATGTTGCTATAAACATTGTGTATGGGTTGGTGTCCAGCTCCTTGCATGAACATACATTTTTATTTTTCTAAGATAAATGCCAAGGAGTATAGTGTCTGGATCATGTTTAGTTTTTAAAGAAATTGCAAAATTTGTTTAGCAGAGTGGGTATACCATTTTATATTCCCACCAATAATAATATATCACAGATCAAGTTTCTCTGCAGCTTTACCAGCATTTGGTGTTATAACTGCCTGTTATTTTAGCCAATGTGATAGATACATAGTAATATCTTACTGTGCAGTTTTAATCAGCATTTATTCAGTGGATAATGATATTGAACACCTTTTGAACTGTTTATTCGCAGTCTAAATGTCCTCTTTGGTGAAACTCTCTTCACTTTTTCTGCCTGTTTTCTAGGATTATTAATTTTATGCTAATTTTGAGGGTTATTTATATACTCCAAAAACTGTTTTTTGTCTGCTGTGTATTGATAATTGGCATATACTTTCCCCAATCTTTAGTCTGACATTTCATCTTCTCAACAGGGTTTTTTTTTTACAGAGCAAATGGTTTTTAACTGTGATGAAGTTCAACTTCTCTAATTCTCCTTTTATGGACCATGCTTTCCATCAAATGTAAAAGAACTTTTTACCTAACCTGGATCCTAAAGATTTTCTGTTTTTTCCTAAAAGGTTTATGACTTTAAGTTTATAAAGTATATAACACTTAAGACTTGAATACATTGAGAGTTAATTTTTGTGTACATGGTGAGATTTCGATTGAGGTTCATGCTTTGTCTATAGACGCAGTTCCTTCAGCACCGTGTGCTGCAAAGGCTTTCTTTCCTATTAAACTGCAAGTCCAAAATCAGTTGGGCATATCTGCGTGGGTCTGCTTCTGAGTCTCTGTTAAATTCCCCAGATCTGTAAGTCTGTTCCTCAGTCACTACCATATGGTCTTCATTACTATAGCTATATAATGTCTTGAAATTAAATAGATTGATTCCTCCTATTTTATTAGTCTTTAAAATTATATTAGTGATTCTGGTGCCTTTGACTTTTCACATACACTTTAGAAAAATCTTGTCTATATCTACAAAAAATCTTGGTGGGATTTTATTAGGAATTATATTGAGCCTATATACCAATCTGTGTATGGGTTGGTGTCCAGCTCCTTGCATGAACATACATTTTTATTTTTCTAAGATAAATGCCAAGGAGTATAGTGTCTGGATCATGTTTAGTTTTAAAGAAATTGCAAAATTTGTTTAGCAGAGTGGGTATACCATTTTATATTCCCACCAATAATAATATATCACAGATCAAGTTTCTCTGCAGCTTTACCAGCATTTGGTGTTATAACTGCCTGTTATTTTAGCCAATGTGATAGATACATAGTAATATCTTACTGTGCAGTTTTAATCAGCATTTATTCAGTGGATAATGATATTGAACACCTTTTGAACTGTTTATTCGCAGTCTAAATGTCCTCTTTGGTGAAACTCTCTTCACTTTTTCTGCCTGTTTTCTAGGATTATTAATTTTATGCTAATTTTGAGGGTTATTTATATACTCCAAAAACTGTTTTTTGTCTGCTGTGTATTGATAATTGGCATATACTTTCCCCAATCTTTAGTCTGACATTTCATCTTCTCAACAGGGTTTTTTTACAGAGCAAATGGTTTTTAACTGTGATGAAGTTCAACTTCTCTAATTCTCCTTTTATGGACCATGCTTTCCATCAAATGTAAAAGAACTTTTTACCTAACCTGGATCCTAAAGATTTTCTGTTTTTTCCTAAAAGGTTTATGACTTTAAGTTTATAAAGTATATAACACTTAAGACTTGAATACATTGAGAGTTAATTTTTGTGTACATGGTGAGATTTCGATTGAGGTTCATGCTTTGTCTATAGACGCAGTTCCTTCAGCACCGTGTGCTGCAAAGGCTTTCTTTCCTATTAAACTGCAAGTCCAAAATCAGTTGGGCATATCTGCGTGGGTCTGCTTCTGAGTCTCTGTTAAATTCCCCAGATCTGTAAGTCTGTTCCTCAGTCACTACCATATGGTCTTCATTACTATAGCTATATAATGTCTTGAAATTAAATAGATTGATTCCTCCTATTTTATTAGTCTTTAAAATTATATTAGTGATTCTGGTGCCTTTGACTTTTCACATACACTTTAGAAAAATCTTGTCTATATCTACAAAAAATCTTGGTGGGATTTTATTAGGAATTATATTGAGCCTATATACCAATCTGGAGAAAATGAACATCTTTACTATGCTAAGTAATCACGCCCTATGCTTTTCAATACTAAATAACAACACTTGTTTATCTTGGGACTAGAGACACAAACTCAATTGTCCAAAAGGAGCTCTAAGTATCATGTTTAACGACATGCAGCCTTATTGATGGCAAACTAAATATGGAATTATATTTCTTTTCCCAAGACAACAGTAACTCAGTCACATGTTAAATGACGAGAAACTCTCACCTTCAGCATTAGAAATATTAGGGTATGGTGGGGACTGTGGCTTGCTGGAGAAAGCATGTCCCCTAGGAACAGAGTAGCTGTTACTCAATTTCTCTAGTTGTTGAGACCACGGACAACACATTTTTATGTCTTATAAAATGCCAACAGAAGCTAGTGTTTAAAGAATCTAAAATGTCACCAGCTACTTTAACATAAAATGAGACAGGTAAAACACACACCTTGAGGGACGGGATCTGGATCCAACCACCTCTCTGTGGCTTCTGTGTTGAAGGAGCCAACAAGAGAAGCTCTCCAGCCTCGAGAAGTTGATGCTCCAGCTGAAGCAGCAAGCTGACACCACAAAGCAGTGCCACCTGCTCTGGTACAGTAGAAGCTGAAGCTGCCTGTGGCAGGGCCCTTAGTGCTGTTTTGGGAGGAGAGAGATGGCTTCCCAGGGAAGTAAATCCATACTCAAAGTAGCTAATGCAATATGTGCTATGAAATCCATAGCCTCTCAGGCATACATTGATAGGATAAAAGCCCAGGGCAAAGCTCTATTTCAGGACATCAACGAATGTGATATAGAAGAGGTCAGATAAGGATTCTCCAAATGTCATGTCACTTGTTAGGAGCAATTACAAAGCAAAAGCTTTCCAGAGGTGAATAGCTTCTCCTGCCTTATTAGAGTGATTCTGAACTTCTAAAAATCCCTTACAGGGGGTATAATCTGATCTCAACCTGCTTCTACAGTCTCATCTTCTGTTTCCTCATTCCTGCCTTCTTTCTGTTTTTCCAGCATATCAAGACTCAAGTTCTTGGTGTTTTGTCATCCATCCACCCATCCATTCATCCGAGAAACACTGGCTTAGGACCACAACTCCACGTATTGGTAACACAACAGTGAATAAAGCTGACAGTTCCCACCCACACTGGGTTTATGTTCCAGTAGGAGAGGGAGATAGGCATACAGCATATGGTTGTTGTAAGGAGTTGTATGGAAAAAAATTAGACAAGGTTGAGGTATAAGAAATAATGTTACTGTTTTCAATAGGGAGTTGGGAAGGCTTCTGGTTGATATTTGAGTAGAACTTGAATGAAGTGATGGAGCAAACAATACGAGTATAGAGGGAAGAATTTCCTGGCAAGAAGAAGCTACATGTACAAAGAGGCTGAGTGGGAACACATTTGGCAAAAGTCCATCTAGTCCAAGCTATGGTTTTCCCAGTAGTCATATATGGATGTGAGAGCTGGACCATAAAGAAGGCTGAGTGCCGAAGAATTGATGCCTTTGAACTGTGGTGTTAGAGAAGACTCTTGAGAGTCCCTTGGACTACAAGGAGATCAAACCAGTCCATCCTAAAGGAAATCAACCCTGAATATTCACTGGAAGGACTGACGCTGAAGTTCCAATACTTTGGCCACCTGATGCAAAGAGGTGAATCACTGATAAAAACCCTGAAGATGGGAAAAATAGAAGGAAAAAGGAGAAGGGGATGACAGAAGACGAGATGGTTGGATGGCATCATTGAGTCAATGGACATGAATTTGAGTGAGGTCTGGGAGATGGTGAAGAATAGGGAAGCCCTGGCGTGCTTCAGTCCATGGCATCATAAAGAGTCAGACAGAACTGAGCGACTAAACTGAACCAAGGAGAAGCATGAAGGGCAGAGTGTATGCAGTGGTAGGCTGGTAGAAACTGAGGTTGGGGAGAAGGTGAGGTCTGAGAGATTTCGAGGGCCTGGCCTTCCATGTAAGGAGAAGCTGTTGAAGGACTGGAGTGGGGAAGTGATCTGACTTACAAACAGTGAACAGTGGGAAGAGACATGGAGACAGAGAAACTTGTTGGTAGGGTGATTCTGAACTTCTACCGGGGCATATCAAGACCCCCAGCCTTCTTTCTGTTTTTCCAGCATATCAAGACTCAAGTTCTTGGTGTTTTGTCATCCATCCACCCATCCATTCATCCGAGAAACACTGGCTTAGGACCACAACTCCACGTATTGGTAACACAACAGTGAATAAAGCTGACAGTTCCCACCCACACTGGGTTTATGTTCCAGTAGGAGAGGGAGATAGGCATACAGCATATGGTTGTTGTAAGGAGTTGTATGGAAAAAAATTAGACAAGGTTGAGGTATAAGAAATAATGTTACTGTTTTCAATAGGGAGTTGGGAAGGCTTCTGGTTGATATTTGAGTAGAACTTGAATGAAGTGATGGAGCAAACAATACGAGTATAGAGGGAAGAATTTCCTGGCAAGAAGAAGCTACATGTACAAAGAGGCTGAGTGGGAACACATTTGGCAAAAGTCCATCTAGTCCAAGCTATGGTTTTCCCAGTAGTCATATATGGATGTGAGAGCTGGACCATAAAGAAGGCTGAGTGCCGAAGAATTGATGCCTTTGAACTGTGGTGTTAGAGAAGACTCTTGAGAGTCCCTTGGACTACAAGGAGATCAAACCAGTCCATCCTAAAGGAAATCAACCCTGAATATTCACTGGAAGGACTGACGCTGAAGTTCCAATACTTTGGCCACCTGATGCAAAGAGGTGAATCACTGATAAAAACCCTGAAGATGGGAAAAATAGAAGGAAAAAGGAGAAGGGGATGACAGAAGACGAGATGGTTGGATGGCATCATTGAGTCAATGGACATGAATTTGAGTGAGGTCTGGGAGATGGTGAAGAATAGGGAAGCCCTGGCGTGCTTCAGTCCATGGCATCATAAAGAGTCAGACAGAACTGAGCGACTAAACTGAACCAAGGAGAAGCATGAAGGGCAGAGTGTATGCAGTGGTAGGCTGGTAGAAACTGAGGTTGGGGAGAAGGTGAGATCTGCGAGATTTCGAGGGCCTGGCCTTCCATGTAAGGAGAAGCTGTTGAAGGACTGGAGTGGGGAAGTGATCTGACTTACAAACAGTGAACAGTGGGAAGAGACATGGAGACAGAGAAACTTGTTGGTAGGGTTTCACAATATTCCAGGTGCGAGAGGACGGTGGCTTGGACCAGGGTGATAGCAATGAGGGCAGGGAGAAGCTGGCTGATCTGAAGACAGGAGACAGGAGTGCAAGGGAAAGGAGTCAAGGATGATGCTAAGGGTTTTGTCCTGAGAAACTGGTACCTTTCCTGACACAGAGAATACTCCCCACCTATGGCTTCACAAGGCTAGCTCCTCATCATGATGCCAACCTCATGCCAGCGTCCTCTTCGTGGAGCATCTTTCCTGACCACCCAATTCACTTGGGAGCTCTTGGTTTCATTTTTTCCCTCAGGACTAACCAAGTATCTTAAATTCTCTCTCTCTCTTTTTTTGATAGGTAAGAAATGAATTTATTTAGATTCAGAGAAAGCACACTCCACAGACAGAGTGTGGGCCATGGCAGAGCAAATCCAGTGGCCTCTTAAATTCTCTTAATCCTTTGATTTGACCCATTGATCATCCAGATTTCCCAACTGCAATGCAAGCCCCAAGAGAATAAGGATCATGTCTACTTGGTTTATTGCTATATCCTCAGTACCTCATTCAGAACCTAGATCATAGGGCACAGTCAATACATATTTGTTGAATGAGGCTTGGATGGTGTGAGACAGGTTAAACAAGGTGGCTGGTTCCTTAGCCCAGTTCTTTCAGAACCATTAATAAAGTAATTAGTTAACCCACTACATAATATTGATTATCTAGTTGAAACTCTGTAGCAGAGCCCGAGAAAGAAGTGAACAGAAAAGGTACAGTGTGTATCCCGACAAAGATTAACAGCACCCTGGTAGAGTGCAGTGATTACTCTCACACATGTGGGCTTCCACAAGATTTCAGAAGCGAAGGTACCCAGAGCTCTAAGAGCATGTGATCTGGGGATCCCATGTGCATCCTTGTCAGGGAAGCACAGGGCAATCAGCTCTGAGCTGAGATCCACAGAAGTCCCTGTGAGCCTCCGGATCTCTGAGGAGAGTATACACTATGACTGTAGATCCCAATTTCCATGGTGCTTCTTGTGAGAGGAAACACATTTTGGCAAAGGCCAAACTAGTTCAGCCTCCTCACACACTAGGGTTCAGTTGGATTAGGAACCTAGACAAAGAGGATCCACTGGTTCATAACAAAAAACTAGGGTTCTGCATTTATCATGACCCATCTGCAAAGTGGCACCCACCTACTTCAACAGGACTGCTGAGGATGAAAGGTACTAATGGTCATAGAGTGCTAAGCACAGTGCCTGATATACAAGAAGTGCTAAACACCAGACAATAATTACCAAATTTCAAATTCTTAAGCGGATCAGTCATGTCCATACTCTTCCCACCCATATATATTGAATGACACAGTACCTTACACACTGTAGGAGTTTAATAAATATATGTTTAATGAGTGAGTAGTGGTTGCCTCCATGACACACTATTTTGGAGCTGACCATCCATTCTCATGGGGGACAGGCACAGTAAATAAGCAGAAATCAATCAGGCCAAGCCCTTCTGTGTGGTTCAGCTGTCACAGGGTTGGTAACTGCTGTTATTGATCCTTGCCAGCCAAGGACACTGGACCATTTCAATGGTAGGCAGTCAGTGCACTTGTTGGCTTTAAAGTAAGGATAAGTTTTATGGTGGGAGGGCCAAGAAGATTCAGTGATTTTATGCATCATTAACTTGCAATAGGAAGGCGCAACCAGAGTCCAGGAAGAGTTGCCACAGAAATGGCATTTCCTTTGCATTCAAATCCACAAGCTAGATGGGTGTATGTGATTTCTCAGCTGCTACCAGAATACAGGAAATGGTTCTGAAGGAACACTAATCAACCAGGCTCTCCAGGGGCACCTAGGACCTGAAAACCTCTGAGTACTTTGTAAACAACAGTGAAGCCTCCCTGTCCCCTGAGGTATGAGCTCTTGGATTTTTGCTTACATCAAGCAGAGTTGAAGCAGAAAGGCTGTAATCACGAGGAAGGTGGGTGTCGAAAAAGGTAATTCTCATGTGCCTCTCAAGTCTAGACTTGAAAAGGGTCCAAGTTACCTGCAAATCCCCGAAGACAATTTTACCTAATAATGGTGTACCACAAGTCCTCCCAAAAATCGGTTGGGGAATAAGTACATGGTTGAAAATTATAATAGCCATTTTGGAGGGCCATTTGACAGTATTCTATGTCAATGCACTTTTACTAGAGAAATCCTGGTACACGTGCTAAACAGGCATAAGCCAGCACTCCCACGGCTGTGTGATCTGTGCAAATCTTGAGATTAGTCTTAAGGTATATCTAACAAGAGAAGAATGAGTAAATAAAGAATGGAATAGTATGCAGCAGTTAAAAGAATAAACCAGTACATGCAATAAAATAGCACACACAATAATAGGTCCATCATAACACAGATTACTGAATGACAAAAGCAGGCTACAGAATTTTCTGTGCTGTATGACATATGTGGTGGATTTAATATGTGTCCAGAAATGATGAATATTTGATTCTCTTCTTGTAGCAAGTAAGCTTAATTAACCTCCCCTTGCACGTGGGCCAGACATAGTGACTCATTTCCAAGGAACAGACTATGGCAGAAATGACAGTGTGTCACTTTCAAGACTAGTTTAGAAAAAGGCATTGTGGCTTCCTTCTTCATCTCTTTTGCTCTCCTGCACTCTCTTTATCGCTTGCTCTAGAGAAAGCCAGCCACCATCTTGTAATGATACTCAAGGAGTCCTGTGGAATGTCCAGAGGGCAGCCTTCGGACAGCAGCCAATGAGGGACTGAGACCTCCAGCCAACAGCCACGTGTGAACCATCAGGGAAGCAGATGCTCCAGCTGCAATCCAGCCTTCAAATAACTGTAGTCCTGCCTTACACCCTGACTCCAACTTCATGAGAGATAATAAGCCAACCTCCCCCTCCCCCCACCCCCAGTACAGTCATCTGTGGATTTCTCACTCTTAGAATACTAAAGGTTTTAGCTATGAAAGGTACATTATTTTCAACCATGAAGTATTGTGACAGCAATTAATCACCAGTAATTTAAAAAATGTAACACACAGAGACAAATGTATAGAGGAAAGTCTGGAAGGAGATGCACCAAAGTGGCACTAGTGGTCACCCCTCAAGCGTGGGGTTGGCAGAATGGAGGTGAAACAAGCTTCACCTTCTCTACTTTTTGCTGCACAAAACTCTATACATGGATTACTAGCACACTTTTTTAAAATAGTAAAAGGAAGGAAAATGTAATTTAAAATTCCTCTACTTTAGAATTTCATGGTAAGTCAGATAAGGCTGAAGCTTACCTTTGATCATCTCCAAGAAAGAAGGTTGCTTAGCAAACTTGTTTAATAATAAACAAGGTGATCAGTGGAGCTCTCCAACCCTACTTAAGAAAGCCAACTTCTGTCAGTTACTCTTATAAATCACCTCAGTCTAAGTCATACACAGCTAAGTGATTCTTTTTATCCATGTTTCTTATCTATTGGTATTCATAATACTCTTACTCCCAATGAATTGCCAGATTCTTTTGAAACTGACAAAGGTACCTCCATTTGGCGGGGGGGAAACTAAGTTATATATTAATGCACGCTGTTCTTATCAAGTACTTTAAAATCAAAGAGGTTATGTTATCAGGCTAAGGTTATGGAAAAGGTATTTTTAAAGTAACTTTGTATTGGATTTCTTTTAGGCTTGGGCTAATCTGTTTTCCAACTCTGCGCCTGGGGGTCTGCATCGTTTAATGGAAGTTCCAAGCTAAGGACCCTGATTTCTGTCTGTGGCTAGATTGGCTGCAGGCACCATGCATTTTCAGTGGAATTGGGTCCAGAGCTTAGTGCAAAATGCCTTCTGGTGGTTGACCAGAAATTCAATCACAGCACATTCATTTCAAAAATCCCTTTCATGTATCATTTAGAAGCAGCCTGCATATTTAAATTTGCATATCTCTGACCCTGGATTTTGGAAACACAGGAGAAGAATGAATTTCTGTTTCATTTTCGGGATGATGGAATGGAATAAACCAGAGGCATTTCCTTTCCTTGACTACTGGGTAGATTTAGTACTTCTGAAGGATTCTGAACCAGCAATTCTGTAGCATAAGCCCCTGACCCATGGAGCTTGGGAATAAGAATAACTAACATTTAGAGAGCGTTTTACACTCTACAAAGGGCGTTAGCATTCATTGCCTCATTTAATGGGCAGAGAGGCTCTTAATTATGCTTTCTGGTGAGGGACAATGACTCTTTCAGTCCCAGCATCTGCAAAGATGACTCTGGTTTTCCTTTCAAAGGGACACACTAAAGAAATAAGGCCCTGCTCTAGACTACCCAGGCTGGGGAAGATACACTGTAGCAGGTGTGAGCTTGGTTCATTTCCCCACGCTGCCGTTTGTTTCTAGTTTCTTTCAGGGAACTCAAATGTCCACTGAATGTGACTGCTCCAGGAATACAGGAAGGTGAGAAGGTAACTTCAGGGGTTTCAGAGCCTAGGCTTGAATCCTGGCTCTGTCATTTGCTAGCTGTCCAGTCTTGAGCAAGTTGTTTCTTTGTTCAATATTTCAAATAACTCAACTTTTGAAGTTTTCTCATCTGAAAAGTGGGGGCTGGTGGTAGTGGCACAAACATCATAGTTTTCAGGAGAAATAAATGGATGAGCTGACACAGAATGCTAGAAGCGTGTCTCGTGCATCACCAGCACTCAGTAACCACTGCAGCTGTCTCTGTTACGTACCATGAACTGCATTTTAGGTTGGACGGTTCACAGGACACGTCCTTCATTCATTCCAGGTGTGACTGAGAAGCTGCCTGCTGGGCAGTGCCCAATTTTGAGGATGTATCAGAAGGGCTTTCTCTTCAGGAGACTTGCATTCTGGTGGAGCAGCGTCAGATCCAAACAAAATTAAAAGTGAATGAAGTGGTAGGAGGGTTATGAATAGGTAGTTGAGTTAGAGGATGAGTGAGAACAGGTATTTGATTTTTTGAATGTGAAACTCAATGTTTCAAAACATGGGAGCAAGAACAGTCTCAGTGGAGGGAATAGATGAGTGAGAACCACGAAGGAGGAAGGAGCTTGGTAGGTTCAAGGAATTGATAGACCATAGGAAGGAGATGGGCTGGATGTGTTCTGGCCATGGCCAAGGGTGATGGTTCGCCGAGTGGGATGGAACCAGCAATTCTGTAGCATAAGCCCCTGACCCATGGAGCTTGGGAATAAGAATAACTAACATTTAGAGAGCGTTTTACACTCTACAAAGGGCGTTAGCATTCATTGCCTCATTTAATGGGCAGAGAGGCTCTTAATTATGCTTTCTGGTGAGGGACAATGACTCTTTCAGTCCCAGCATCTGCAAAGATGACTCTGGTTTTCCTTTCAAAGGGACACACTAAAGAAATAAGGCCCTGCTCTAGACTACCCAGGCTGGGGAAGATACACTGTAGCAGGTGTGAGCTTGGTTCATTTCCCCACGCTGCCGTTTGTTTCTAGTTTCTTTCAGGGAACTCAAATGTCCACTGAATGTGACTGCTCCAGGAATACAGGAAGGTGAGAAGGTAACTTCAGGGGTTTCAGAGCCTAGGCTTGAATCCTGGCTCTGTCATTTGCTAGCTGTCCAGTCTTGAGCAAGTTGTTTCTTTGTTCAATATTTCAAATAACTCAACTTTTGAAGTTTTCTCATCTGAAAAGTGGGGGCTGGTGGTAGTGGCACAAACATCATAGTTTTCAGGAGAAATAAATGGATGAGCTGACACAGAATGCTAGAAGCGTGTCTCGTGCATCACCAGCACTCAGTAACCACTGCAGCTGTCTCTGTTACGTACCATGAACTGCATTTTAGGTTGGACGGTTCACAGGACACGTCCTTCATTCATTCCAGGTGTGACTGAGAAGCTGCCTGCTGGGCAGTGCCCAATTTTGAGGATGTATCAGAAGGGCTTTCTCTTCAGGAGACTTGCATTCTGGTGGAGCAGCGTCAGATCCAAACAAAATTAAAAGTGAATGAAGTGGTAGGAGGGTTATGAATAGGTAGTTGAGTTAGAGGATGAGTGAGAACAGGTATTTGATTTTTTGAATGTGAAACTCAATGTTTCAAAACATGGGAGCAAGAACAGTCTCAGTGGAGGGAATAGATGAGTGAGAACCACGAAGGAGGAAGGAGCTTGGTAGGTTCAAGGAATTGATAGACCATAGGAAGGAGATGGGCTGGATGTGTTCTGGCCATGGCCAAGGGTGATGGTTCTGCTCTGAGTGGGATGGGAAGCCCCAGAAGGGTGAGAGATAGAGAGGCAACATGATTTCACAGAGGTTATTTAAATATATGGCATTCTGTACAAATTTAACATACATAATTGCACCATGGATAAATATCTATTATACACCCATACACCTATATTTAAAGAGAGTACTGGCTGTCACATGGGGTGAGGAATGGGGAATGACTAGAGCAGGAACACAGTAATTGAAGAGACTCCTGCCAGCAGAAAAGTACCAAGTACCAGTGACGTTCCTAGGTAAGAAGTGGAGGAGCAGAGAAGGGGGCAACATCTGAAGTGACCTTCAAGAGGCCATGGCTTTTAGACATGCAGAGGTGTCTGCAAACACAGATGGCATCACTAATTGATGTGCATCTTGCAAAGAGCCCATATATTAATAGATGCTCCCTTGCAGTGTCCCAAATTTACTGTACGGACCTTGGAAATGTGTGAACAGGTGAGATCGGGGAGGGAGTGTTGGTGTATCTCTCGTATCCCAAGTTACAGGCCACTTAGACTACTCTGTGGAACCCAAGGGAACTAACCATGACTTGGTTACACCCAAGTGGACCTCATTACCTTGACCTTGCCTTGGCTTCTGAAGGCCAAGGACACCTACAGAGCCTGACTTCCATTTTCCACAAGGCACTTCCATTTTTCACGCTCTGAGTGGAAGTGGAGTAAACATAGGCAGGGTGATATGCAAATAAAATCAACCCAGGAAGGACACGGAGCTCCCAGTGACTGCTGTGTCAACAAGTCCAGACAAAGACATCACCTAGTGATTGTTCTGTTTATGCCCTAGTTTTGCCTGGTGCCCCTCCACTGCCTACCATCGCTCAGTACACACAACCAAGATGGTAGCACTCGCTGGAGTGATTCCTACAAGCATTTGCTTTGGAGCAGAGCTTTACAATGATCACATGATTGAAATTCCAAATGACTGCCCCCAAAAGGTTTCAACCTGCAGCCGCAAAAGCAATGCCAACTAACGTCGAAGGAGCTGGGTTCAAGTTTGGGCTCTGCAATCAACCAGCTTTGTGATTCTGCAAGAACCCATATCCATTTTTTTTTTTTTTTAATTGGAGGATAACTGCTTTACAATGTTGTGCTTTTTTCTCCATACAATAATGTGAATCAGCCATAAGTTTACATATATTCCTTCTCTCTCAGCCTCCCTTCCCTGCCCCCCAATTCCACTTTTCTAGGTCATCACAGGGCACAGAGCTGAGCTTCCTGTGTTATAAGGCAGCTTCCCACTAGCTATCAATTTTATACTTGTCAAGGCTACTCTCCCCATTGGCCCCACCCTCTCCTTCCCTGACTGTGTCTGCAAGTCCATTCTGTATGTCTGTGCCTCTATTCCTCTCCTGCCAATAGGTTCATCACTATTGTTTTTCTGGATTCCATATGCATGTGTTAATATATGTTATTTTTTTCTTTCTGACTTACTTCACTCCGTATGACACACTCTTGGTAAAACTCTTATCCTTTGAATTTCAGTTTCCTCTGGGTTGAAAGATGCTAACATCTTCCTCAAGGATTTGTCAACAGGATTAACTATAACGCACATGAAGGTATTTTATCAAATGCATAAAATAAGTACAGTTCTGTCATCGATACTGTCAAATAACATCAAATGTTTGCACAGTACTGAACAATGTTTAACTGTTTTCACTTGCTGTATTTAATTAGCCAACAAATGAGGTCTTATACTAAGTTGGTTCTTCGAGAGGCAAAAAATTTTGTCTGATCAAAGTACCAACATTTTGTCGGTGCTCAATAAACAAGGGGTAAACTGAAGAAGGAGGAGGAATAAAACCATACTGGGAAAAAAGGGGGAAGAGCTCCCAGTGACTGCTGTGTCAACAAGTCCAGACAAAGACATCACCTAGTGATTTGTTTATGCCCTAGTTTTGCCTGGTGCCCCTCCACTGCCTACCATCGCTCAGTACACACAACCAAGATGGTAGCACTCGCTGGAGTGATTCCTACAAGCATTTGCTTTGGAGCAGAGCTTTACAATGATCACATGATTGAAATTCCAAATGACTGCCCCCAAAAGGTTTCAACCTGCAGCCGCAAAAGCAATGCCAACTAACGTCGAAGGAGCTGGGTTCAAGTTTGGGCTCTGCAATCAACCAGCTTTGTGATTCTGCAAGAACCCATATCCATTTTTTTTTTTTTTAATTGGAGGATAACTGCTTTACAATGTTGTGCTTATTTCTCCATACAACAATGTGAATCAGCCATAAGTATACATATATTCCTTCTCTCTTCAGCCTCCCTTCCCTGCCCCCCAATTCCACTTTTCTAGGTCATCACAGGGCACAGAGCTGAGCTTCCTGTGTTATAAGGCAGCTTCCCACTAGCTATCAATTTTATACTTGTCAAGGCTACTCTCCCCATTGGCCCCACCCTCTCCTTCCCTGACTGTGTCTGCAAGTCCATTCTGTATGTCTGTGCCTCTATTCCTCTCCTGCCAATAGGTTCATCACTATTGTTTTTCTGGATTCCATATGCATGTGTTAATATATGTTATTTTTTTCTTTCTGACTTACTTCACTCCGTATGACACACTCTTGGTAAAACTCTTATCCTTTGAATTTCAGTTTCCTCTGGGTTGAAAGATGCTAACATCTTCCTCAAGGATTTGTCAACAGGATTAACTATAACGCACATGAAGGTATTTTATCAAATGCATAAAATAAGTACAGTTCTGTCATCGATACTGTCAAATAACATCAAATGTTTGCACAGTACTGAACAATGTTTAACTGTTTTCACTTGCTGTATTTAATTAGCCAACAAATGAGGTCTTATACTAAGTTGGTTCTTCGAGAGGCAAAAAATTTTGTCTGATCAAAGTACCAACATTTTGTCGGTGCTCAATAAACAAGGGGTAAACTGAAGAAGGAGGAGGAATAAAACCATACTAGGGAAGAGCAAACATGCCTTTGTGGGAGACAGAGAATATCACTCCCATGTCACCAGTATGGATTCTGGCAACAGCAGGGTTTAGTGGTGCCACAAACTAAAATTTCTTGGTTAAATTTATGATGGAACAGGGCCAAATCCTGCCTCTCCAGCATCTAAGTTGGTCCACTTCTGGTTCCTGTTTTCTCCTACTTGGAATGTTCTTCCCAATGCAGTGAAAGCCCAGTGCTTTCTATGGCAGTCTTGCAGTTGTCTCCCTTAAGCCATCTGCTCCTTTATGTCAAAACTTATTGATTTTATTTGAAAACTTTTAATTAGAAGCTTCCAGGCAGTGGCGGAGTTAAGTTTAGAAGCTTCCAGCTTGTCTCATCCTCAGCAGCTGCAGAGAGGCAATAAGGTCTATGATTCAAATTCATTATTATCTCCACGTTGATGTCATTTTCTTTTCCCTTGCTAATGCATTGTTCCAGGAAGTTACATAAGGCTTAAGAGCCACCAGATTAATACTGCTTCTTAGAAATGACCTTCCAGGGATTTTTCCTTATGTGATCAGATGCTAACAAATCTATGATAATAAGTAATAGACATCTCTGTTCTACCTTGCCTTTTACCCAAAGATTACTGAAAGCTTTACAAACATTAATTAAGCCAAACTCATTACACTCCAGGAGAAAGGAATTATCCACTGCAGAAAAATAAACTGAATTTAAAGTCACCTTAGCAACATATTTAGAGTCAGCCAATAAGCAATAGAATTACATCTGTTCTATGCTATGAAAGCACTGTTTCCACCTTTATCCCTGTGGGCTTGGAAAATTCCTATTCATCCTTCAAGACTCTGCTAGGTTATCACCTACTCCAAGAAGCCCTCTTAGTTCAACTTCAAAGTCCAATTAGGTGCATCCCAACTCCTTTCTATTCTACTGTAAGCATCTTCATATAACCCTTATTAAATGTTGTACACTTTGTATTCTTGCCTATCCCTCTTCCTGAACTTCAGTTTACTAAGGCTATGCACTCATTTTTCTCACCAAGGACATGCAATTTATGCAAAATTTATCATTTTTGTGCCTCCCAATTTATGTCATAGCCTGGCACATAACAGATGTTCAGTTCATCAAGACTTTTTAGTAGACTTTATCTTTTTGAGCACTTTGTAACAGGTTTTTTTTTTCTTTGCCACTTCTATTGATCTTTCATTTATTTATCTTTGTTCTTTGGCTCCTGTGGGCCCTCCATCGCAGTGGCCTCTCTCGCTGCAGAGCACCAGCTCTGGGCGCATGCGCCCCAGAGCTCCGGCTCAGTCATTGGACACATTGGTCCAGCCGCTCCGCGGCACGTGGGATCCTCCCAGGCCAGGGATCGAACCAGCACCCCTTGCACTGCAAGGCGGTGTCCTTACCCACTGGACCACCAAGGAAGCCCCTTGTGACAGTTTTAGGGTCACAGAAAAATTGGAAAGAAGGTACAGAGATTCACCTTATTTCTCCTGCCCTTTCTCCTTCGCTTCTTCGTCCCCTGCCTCCACACACACACAAAACAGGTTTATGAATTATCAACAGCCCTCACCAGAGGGATGCATGTGCTGCAATGGATGAACTTGCACTGGTGTGGCGTCGTCACTACCCAGAACTCATGGTTTATTAGGGTCCACTTGGTGTTGTATACTCCCTGGGTCTGGACAAATGTATAATGATGTATCTCCACCACTGCAGTATCAGAGTAGTTTCACTGCCCCGAAAATGCTCTGTGCTCTGCAGGATTCCTTTATCAATCACCAAAGCACACTTTGTATAGCATGGTCAGAAAACTCTTAGCGTATAATATAGCACCAAATTGCTAAGATCAAACTAAACAGAGCAACACAATGTGTTTCTAATTTCTCTGTAAAGCACACAGACTGGTGCATTGAAGAAACTTAGGTTTCATACTGGTCTAAATCGGTGAATGAAACAGGTTCTCTCTGTCTGCCTTACAAGAGTTCCAAGGTTCTAAAGATTTGATGCCACTCAAGAGCCTTTACCAACAGTTCTGGTCTTATTTTGTACAACACACAGGAATGAAGTATCCACCGTGGGATGCTCGGATTAACAATCCATTTGCCCTCCTTCTCTCTTTTAGTTGACAGAGAGGGCGTAGGGACAGAATTGAAAAGGAGGGAGAGTATTATAGTCATCGTGAATCCACTCTACTTTATATTTAAAAAGCAAAACATGAGCTTTAGCTCTTGTTAGCAAAAAATTCTAACAATTACTGGGCTATATCAACATTGTGTTATGAGAGCATACTTGTGGTTGGCTGGCCTGCCACTTGACTCTGAAGACAGTGAGCTCAGCCATTTTTACGCAGTGCCCTCTGCAGAGCACCAGCTCTGGGCGCATGCGCCAGACCCGGTGTCAACATTGGTCCAGCCGCTCCGCGGCACGTGGGATCCTCCCAGGCCAGGGATCGAACCAGCACCCCTTGCACTGCAAGGCGGTGTCCTTACCCACTGGACCACCAAGGAAGCCCCTTGTGACAGTTTTAGGGTCACAGAAAAATTGGAAAGAAGGTACAGAGATTCACCTTATTTCTCCTGCCCTTTCTCCTTCGCTTCTTCGTCCCCTGCCTCCACACACACACAAAACAGGTTTATGAATTATCAACAGCCCTCACCAGAGGGATGCATGTGCTGCAATGGATGAACTTGCACTGGTGTGGCGTCGTCACTACCCAGAACTCATGGTTTATTAGGGTCCACTTGGTGTTGTATACTCCCTGGGTCTGGACAAATGTATAATGATGTATCTCCACCACTGCAGTATCAGAGTAGTTTCACTGCCCCGAAAATGCTCTGTGCTCTGCAGGATTCCTTTATCAATCACCAAAGCACACTTTGTATAGCATGGTCAGAAAACTCTTAGCGTATAATATAGCACCAAATTGCTAAGATCAAACTAAACAGAGCAACACAATGTGTTTCTAATTTCTCTGTAAAGCACACAGACTGGTGCATTGAAGAAACTTAGGTTTCATACTGGTCTAAATCGGTGAATGAAACAGGTTCTCTCTGTCTGCCTTACAAGAGTTCCAAGGTTCTAAAGATTTGATGCCACTCAAGAGCCTTTACCAACAGTTCTGGTCTTATTTTGTACAACACACAGGAATGAAGTATCCACCGTGGGATGCTCGGATTAACAATCCATTTGCCCTCCTTCTCTCTTTTAGTTGACAGAGAGGGCGTAGGGACAGAATTGAAAAGGAGGGAGAGTATTATAGTCATCGTGAATCCACTCTACTTTATATTTAAAAAGCAAAACATGAGCTTTAGCTCTTGTTAGCAGCTAATGATTGTTAAAGATTCTAACAATTACTGGGCTATATCAACATTGTGTTATGAGAGCATACTTGTGGTTGGCTGGCCTGCCACTTGACTCTGAAGACAGTGAGCTCAGCCAGTATTCTTAAATAATTTGGGGCAACAGGAAAGGCATGTTTTATTGAAACGTACAAATCTTTTCTATATACTTATAGAAAAAAATTAAATGAGATAATTGCATACAAAGCAGTTAACCCAGCATGAGACACATAACAAACACCCAAGGAATACAGCTATTCTGTAAGAACAACAACATTAATAATTACTTTTTTATTGAGTGCTTATTAAGTGTCAGGAACTAAGCCAAGTGCTGTGTATGTACTCTCTTAATATTTCCAACAAACCTAGGAGGTATTGTTCTAATTTAATTTTGCAGATAAAGTATATGGAATTTATGTAATTTTCCACTGGGTCTCAGCTACTTATAGTAAGTGGAAAACTCAGTCTACGTGCCTCCAGCATCCAATAAGCTCTCCTGCCTGCAAACCAGTGGCATCTATTAAGTGCTCATATGCCTCACTATGTGTTAGGCAGCTCCTCTGTAGATGAACTCTGTCCCCCAGCAACCTCTGGTCTAACTGAAAAGGACACAGGCAAGATATCCAAGTGTAATATAAGAGGCTATTGTAAGACAGTACATGGAAGATAGTCATTTTGAGACATTAATCTGCCATTTTCTTGGTCTGCCAGCTTTCTAAACAAAGTCATTATTCTTTGCTTCAAAAATAAAAAAAAAAAAAACATTACTTGGTGAACTGCCATTTAATGCCCTAGGTTTAAGGAAAGAAGAGACAAAGGGGCTAGAGAGGCCAGGAGAGACTTCAGAACTTGAGATGAATCTAGATCTATCCATATGGTCTACAGACTTAGCTGTGATTGTTGGTGCAAAATTTATTAGAACTACTTGGAGGGGGCTCTCTAAACTTTACTCCCCTAACCCTTATCGCACATACTTGAAAAAGTATTACTGAAGTCTGCCATGGGTACTGACAGAAATAATTAGAGGGCAGTATTGTGAGTCTGGACTCTTCAGTTCAAATTTGGACTACATCCAATCTCTCTCTGATCCTCAGTTTTCCCACCCAGAAAATGAGAAATAATAATTACTGTTAAGGAGAAAATACACGCATGGAAAGCCCCTAGGAACAATGCCTGGTCGGCAGTGAATGTTCAATGCATGATAGCTAATATTAGCAGTATTTCTTTGGCTTGATGAAGGAGAAAAAGGTTGGAATCACTGATATAAGATATCTATCAGATAGCAAACTGCTCTGAACTCTCTGCAGGACCCGTGGCAGTGAAGGAATGGAGGAGGAGTTGACAAGAACTACATTTTCCATTCATCTTGGGAGTTAAACCTTCCAGTCAAAAGTCATCTTAGACTGATGGCTCTTCTTAAATAAGCCCAATTCCCAGTGGCCTCTTAAACACAATGGAATGGTAGAATTTCATACAACATATTCTTGGGACTTGCAGAAGTCCTTGAATTAATAAAATGATAATGAGAAAAAAGCTGCTGATGTTGGCTAAAATGTAAGAACAGTTTTCTTCAGGATATTGAATAATCTTTCATGTAAGTGATTATAAGACACAATACAACTGAACAATGTGGGCTCAAGGGTATCACTCTTCCTGAATTCACTCAAACATTTCCTGGATTCATTACACTCCCACCTATTGAATGAGAACAATAACAGTACTGAACGTTCTATATAAAGAGTTGTGAGAGTTAAATAAGATCATGACTATAAAGTACTTAGTCCAGTGCTAGGCACACAGCTAGGCACTCAACAAACACTCCGCAGTCTTGCTATTTCAGGTGCTAGGTTAAGATTCTGGGCTACAAAGATGAATAAAATATCTAAGAGTTCTCATAGCAGTTTTTAGTAGTTGTTTCTTAGATGTCTGCAAACCTTTTTAGACAGAGTTCTGGTCTAATCTATTCTATCCATCTCCATCTACCCAGAGTTGGGCATAGCAGTGAAGCACAATACATGCTTAACAGGTGTAACTTGAATGAAGGGACAGATATATGAGATCCAATCATCATGTTTAAGAAACTCAGGGATTGGAGGAGAGACAGGTAGACAAGAGATTAACAAAATGCAAAAGGAGATGAACTCAGTGAGACAAACCGTTCAAATTTGGACTACATCCAATCTCTCTCTGATCCTCAGTTTTCCCACCCAGAAAATGAGAAATAATAATTACTGTTAAGGAGAAAATACACGCATGGAAAGCCCCTAGGAACAATGCCTGGTCGGCAGTGAATGTTCAATGCATGATAGCTAATATTAGCAGTATTTCTTTGGCTTGATGAAGGAGAAAAAGGTTGGAATCACTGATATAAGATATCTATCAGATAGCAAACTGCTCTGAACTCTCTGCAGGACCCGTGGCAGTGAAGGAATGGAGGAGGAGTTGACAAGAACTACATTTTCCATTCATCTTGGGAGTTAAACCTTCCAGTCAAAAGTCATCTTAGACTGATGGCTCTTCTTAAATAAGCCCAATTCCCAGTGGCCTCTTAAACACAATGGAATGGTAGAATTTCATACAACATATTCTTGGGACTTGCAGAAGTCCTTGAATTAATAAAATGATAATGAGAAAAAAGCTGCTGATGTTGGCTAAAATGTAAGAACAGTTTTCTTCAGGATATTGAATAATCTTTCATGTAAGTGATTATAAGACACAATACAACTGAACAATGTGGGCTCAAGGGTATCACTCTTCCTGAATTCACTCAAACATTTCCTGGATTCATTACACTCCCCACCTATTGAATGAGAACAATAACAGTACTGAACGTTCTATATAAAGAGTTGTGAGAGTTAAATAAGATCATGACTATAAAGTACTTAGTCCAGTGCTAGGCACACAGCTAGGCACTCAACAAACACTCCGCAGTCTTGCTATTTCAGGTGCTAGGTTAAGATTCTGGGCTACAAAGATGAATAAAATATCTAAGAGTTCTCATAGCAGTTTTTAGTAGTTGTTTCTTAGATGTCTGCAAACCTTTTTAGACAGAGTTCTGGTCTAATCTATTCTATCCATCTCCATCTACCCAGAGTTGGGCATAGCAGTGAAGCACAATACATGCTTAACAGGTGTAACTTGAATGAAGGGACAGATATATGAGATCCAATCATCATGTTTAAGAAACTCAGGGATTGGAGGAGAGACAGGTAGACAAGAGATTACAATGCAGGGAGATGAACTCATCTGCTAAGTTGAAATGGAGTCACAGATGGAGACAGATACCAAGGGGATAGTGAGACAAACCGAGAGATTGGGATTGACCTATATACACTACTATGTATAAAACTGATAACTATTGAGAACCCTATTGTATAGCACAGGGAACTCTACTCAATGCTCTTTAGTGACCTAAATGAGAAGGAAAATTTTAAGAGTGGATATATGTATACATATAAGAGATTCGCTTTGCTGTACAGAAGAAACTAACACAACATTTTAAATCAACAATTTCTGTATAAAAAGCAACAAAAATATTTTTTAAAAAAACTCTGGGTTCACAGAAAGCCTGGGTGACTAGCATCATGGTTCTGGAGGCAAACTGGATCAAGGTCATGTCTGTCCTGCCTCAGGCTGGTAGGGCCTAAGTCACACGTGTAGAACACACCTGCATCTGACTGTGGTCACTTAGAGACTTCTGACTGAGCCTCTGTCATTTGGCTAATGTTTCCACCCATCCATGCAGAGACCTGTGACCCTCCCGATCCCAGGAACAGTTCTCTGAGCCTGTCGTGTGAGATTTCTGCCCAGAGCACTCGGCCATAACAAAGTGGAGAGGGGAGAAATCAATATGACCTGAACTGAGCGCACACTTAAAACATCAGCCTTCAACTGTGTAATCATGTCCTTGTCACTCACATCCAAAGTGTTCCGTGATCTTCTCAGAGTCTTATAAAGAAACACGAAGGAGGAAATGGAAATGGCTCCAGGGCACAGGAGAGAAATGTGCTGTTACAAACAGGGACACACACAGTGACAGCTTCCCAGGGTGGAGAGGTGGAAAGAACACAGCCTGCTCGATGTCCACCGTGGAGCCTTAGGTATTTTCTCAACCTCTTTGAGGTTCAGTTATTTCATTTGGAAAACATAAGCACTAAGGGAGACAGAGGTTGTTTTGCAACTCAGTGACCATCAATGGCTATCAAGTGACCAGCACACAGCCTGGCTCTTGAACCATGCTCAATAAATGGTAGCTTATTAACGAGCTTTTCTTCTGCTCATAAGGAAGTGAGTGAGGCCAAAAGCAGTGAGCATGATTTACTAGCCATCCAAGTCAATGCTGTAACAACATACGTTTCCATAGCTCTGTGCAAAGAATACTAATGGAACACCTACCACTGTGTGTGACAGAATCTGTTAAGGGCTGGGAACCCCAAAAGTGAATAAGGCAAGGGTCCTTCTCTACAAGAACATGAATCATTTTAACACAACTCTTAGGAGAGACTTCACAGAAGACTGTACAAGGTGACAGGGTGGACTCAGGGGCCAACTAGTTCAACGTGGCGAAGATGAAAGGTGACTCAAGAAGTCAGCCTTGGCGTTCCTGGTGGCTCTGTGGTAAAGAATCTGCCTGCCAGTGCAGGAGACACCAGTTTGATCCCTGGTCTGGGAAGAACCCATATGCCACAGAGCAACTAAGCCCATGGGCCACCACTATTGAGCCTGAGCTCTAGAGCCCAGGAGCCATAAGTACTAAAGCCTGCACACCCTAGAGCCCATGCTCAGCAATAAGAGAAGCCTCTGCAATGAGAAGCCACACCGCAAATGGAAAGGAGCCCCAACTCGCTACAACTAGAGATAAGCCCTCGAAGCAACAAGACCCAGCACAGCCAAAAATAAGTAAATAAATGTCTAAGTTTTTTTTAAAAATTAAGGAAGTCAGCCTTATGAGAAAAGGAGGGAAAGTGGACTGAGCCTCCAAGGTTAATGGAATAGAAGTGAAGACTACTGGAATGCCACGGAATGTGTGGGATGCAAGGACCTGAGGCTGCCGCCATGGGCAGGAGCAGGGGACAGAAGCCTTGTGGGTCCCCCTTTAGAGGGAATGTTCCCTGAGGAGACATTTATATTTATATTGAGAGACACCACGGGCTTCAGGGTGGGACAGAATGAACCATTCTATTACGAATGGTTAAGGTGTATGTCTTCATTCTTTTCTAATCCAAGCAAATACACTAGTCCACTGAGTCAGCTTCCAACTTTGATGCAATGAGACATACTCTAAAACACCCCATGATCCCCAGCCCACAGTGACACATCCTCTTTAGGTATCTGAGGTCGTTCATTATAAAACCAAGGATGACTTCTGCACAAGTAATCATTCCCTAATGGATGAACTGTTTCATGAAGGCCTCTCTCGGCTCTCATGTTCCCTGTTCCCCCAGAGTCTCTGTTCCTTGACCATGTATTTGTCCACTTCAGCTCCATCTGCAACACTGAGTTCATTACCTTTCATTAGGCATCTCCACTCGGTTTTAAGACACCTCAGTGTGGAAGTCAGAAGTTCCAGCTCTTTTGGTTAAGATAACAAAAGCCCTCTAATCTCAAGAGCCAATCACTTGTGCCAGCTGAAAGATGTCTATATCGTTAAACAGACCACAGGCCCAAAATGGAGTCACTTAGGCTAAACACAAGTCACCAAACTGGAGACAGTACCTAACCGATTGTAATTTAACCTTCCTTCAGTCAGCTTGGAATCTCCTGGTCATAGCAGTAAGGAGGGCTCTGTTTCTTAGATTTCTTCTTTTCCCAAAGAAAGATGAGGTGATCTGCCTTCCTTGTCCTGCCCCTTCTGCTCAGGCCTGATTTTTTGGGCCTTCCTTGTCCTGCCAAACCAGTTGATTTTTGGAAGCCACACCAAATGGAAAGGAGCCCCAACTCGCTACAACTAGAGATAAGCCCTCAAGCAACAAGACCCAGCACAGCCAAAATAAGTAAATAAATGTCTGAGGTTTTTTTAAAAATTAAGGAAGTCAGCCTTATGAGAAAAGGAGGGAAAGTGGACTGAGCCTCCAAGGTTAATGGAATAGAAGTGAAGACTACTGGAATGCCACGGAATGTGTGGGATGCAAGGACCTGAGGCTGCCGCCATGGGCAGGAGCAGGGGACAGAAGCCTTGTGGGTCCCCCTTTAGAGGGAATGTTCCCTGAGGAGACATTTATATTTATATTGAGAGACACCACGGGCTTCAGGGTGGGACAGAATGAACCATTCTATTACGAATGGTTAAGGTGTATGTCTTCATTCTTTTCTAATCCAAGCAAATACACTAGTCCACTGAGTCAGCTTCCAACTTTGATGCAATGAGACATACTCTAAAACACCCCATGATCCCCAGCCCACAGTGACACATCCTCTTTAGGTATCTGAGGTCGTTCATTATAAAACCAAGGATGACTTCTGCACAAGTAATCATTCCCTAATGGATGAACTGTTTCATGAAGGCCTCTCTCGGCTCTCATGTTCCCTGTTCCCCCAGAGTCTCTGTTCCTTGACCATGTATTTGTCCACTTCAGCTCCATCTGCAACACTGAGTTCATTACCTTTCATTAGGCATCTCCACTCGGTTTTAAGACACCTCAGTGTGGAAGTCAGAAGTTCCAGCTCTTTTGGTTAAGATAACAAAAGCCCTCTAATCTCAAGAGCCAATCACTTGTGCCAGCTGAAAGATGTCTATATCGTTAAACAGACCACAGGCCCAAAATGGAGTCACTTAGGCTAAACACAAGTCACCAAACTGGAGACAGTACCTAACCGATTGTAATTTAACCTTCCTTCAGTCAGCTTGGAATCTCCTGGTCATAGCAGTAAGGAGGGCTCTGTTTCTTAGATTTCTTCTTTTCCCAAAGAAAGATGAGGTGATCTGCCTTCCTTGTCCTGCCCCCTTCTGCTCACCACAGCCTTCCATTTTGAACAGCTCCTTGGAGCTCTTCTCTGTCTACTAGAGGGGATAGGGCCTGATTCACGAATCATTAAGTCAAGTCAATAAGCTCTTTAAAATGTACTCAGTTGATTTTTGTTTTTTAATAGATTTGATGACAGTAATATTTTTAAGCAAACTTCTGCTGGCTTTGGGAACAAGGAGAAACATGGTAATTCTGAACCCTTTGAGTTCTCTTTATCACTGTTTCAAAAGGTTATGAATCCTGAGTTCTGTTTTCATTGCATTGAACTCACATTCTAATTGGCTTTTCAGCCCAGGGAAGGTTAGCCTGAGTCAGCAGATGGTTACAACTGCAGTCCAAGCCCCTAGCCCTTGGTTCAGTCCATAATTCCCCGTTTTACTGAAAATCTAGCTTTTGGTTTTGTTCCCAGATTCCATGGTGAAAACTGCTGCAGTTTCTCCCTTGTTTGGAATCAGCCTAAAGTTAGGAGTCAATCACTTTTGCTTTAAACACATCACAGGCCAATTTCTAATGTAGAATAGGTTTGCTGGTTTGATTCTCCCCCGAAACCCGTTCCATGTTGGGAATTTTTGGTGGTGCACACAGGTCTTCTATTGGCCAGTCCACAGAAATGTCTCTTTGTTACTGTGCATGCTAACGTGCGTGTTTGTTATCATGTTTTATGTAGATGAAAAGTATTACTGATGGAAATCCTGGAAAACAAACAGCAGAAAAACTGGGAGGTATGGATGTAGCATTTAAAAGCTGCAAGTGCTCACCACCTAATTCTAAGACTCGTAAGACTCATTCCAGGATAAATTGCTCCTAGAATGAGTCAGATTGAGATTAGATCACCTGCCAACATCAAGAAAACTTCTGTGCAATGAGATACACTGTAAAAACACACCACAATCCCCCGTTCAGTGACACATCTCCATTAGGTATTCATTTGGCTATGAGAGACCCAAAGACTTAGCTAAAATAATAATAATAGGATACTGGTGACATGATCCGAAGAAACAACTCATTGAAAAAGACCTTGATGCTGGGAAAGATAGAAGGCAGAAGGAGAATGGGGATGGCAGAGGATGAGATGGTTCGATGGCATCACCAACTTAATGGGCATGAGTTTGAGCAAGCTCCAGGAGACGGGGAAGGACAGGGAAAACTGGCGTGCTGCAGTCCATGGGGTCTCAAAGAGTTGGACATGACTGAATGACTGAATAATAGTAAGGTACTTATATCCTGAGGAATTAAGTGTGCACATGTGTTTTACTTCATGTCTAAGCACTGCAGCCCCAGGAACTGGAGGTATCTACAAAACTGGCAAAATCTTACTAAAAACAATCTCATCACAATGGCCATTGAGGAGAATGTTCCAATTAGACAAGATCATTCATTTAAGAAGTGTACTTGAAAGCAAAGGTTCCCAAACTAACCAAACAGAATCGGATGCCTATTTTAGTGGTATGCAGAAGCTTCCAAGAGGCTTTAATATTCCAAAACAGCTTCATTGAAAGATTCACTTCCAAGGGCTCATGATAAATTGAAGACACGAGAGGTGTCTAAAGAAGAAGTCAGAAAGCCTGACATGGCTCCTGCTGCTCCTCTCCATCCTCCTTCACCTGAGTGCTCCCATTATATTCCTCCTCTATCTCAGGTGCCTTTTCATTTTGAAGCAACTATTAAACAGTTACTTTGTAAAGTCAAACTGCTCCAGGTTGCAGGTAGCTCCTCAGTATCCTTCATGCCTTGGTCAAAGGCCAAAGTAAGGGCCCTTAGTTAAAGAATCTCCTAAATTTGGGGATGATTCCCAAAAGTTTTTTAGAACCATTTAGAGTCATTATAGGGGCCTACGACTCCAAGCTGCTAGATCGTTGTCAAACTGAGCACATTTTGGTAGGACCTGGGGAAGCTCAAAACTGGATGAAGGAAGCTAAATGGCAAAACCCCAGGGGTGATACTGCAAGTTTTCAATCTTCCACATGATCTTCTAATGGGCCAAGGAAAAAAAAAAAAAAGAAAACCTCAAAAAATAGCTACCAATCTTTTAACAGCCATTTCTAGTCTTTTCTGCCCACACTAACCAGTTTGCTATTCAAGAGATAGATGAATCTGATTTTCTAGTTTATCTGGAAGCTCTCTTTCTAGGGCATGCTGGGTCTCATACAACACATAAGGTCACTCAACCTGTTCTGGCTGCCTTATTTGTAAACAGAATATCTCCTGAGATTAGGGGATTGGTGAACCCACTGGACGTCATCAGTTTGATCTTGTGATCACAGCTGAGCCCTTTGACAGGACTTTGGAGTAAGATTACAAACAAAGCCCACCAAGCTCTCACAGCTACAACAGCTCCAAGGTTCATCATCTAAAGCAACAACTAGAACTCACCCGTCACCTTCTCCTAGGAGTCTATCATCAAAAACCTGGCCCAGGGGTCAATGGCTCATTTGTAATCAACGGGAGCACTAGAGAAAAGACTGTCCTCAAAATTCTAGGCGAGTTTTCAACATTAACTCAGGTCTCCACATATGTGGCCATAATAGAGGCACAGGGTACTACCAAACAGAATCGGATGCCTATTTTAGTGGTATGCAGAAGTTTCCCAAAGAAAAAAAGCTTCATGAAAGATTCACTTCCAAGGGCTCATGATAAATTGAAGACACGAGAGGTGTCTAAAGAAGAAGTCAGAAAGCCTGACATGGCTCCTGCTGCTCCTCTCCATCCTCCTTCACCTGAGTGCTCCCATTATATTCCTCCTCTATCTCAGGTGCCTTTTCATTTTGAAGCAACTATTAAACAGTTACTTTGTAAAGTCAAACTGCTCCAGGTTGCAGGTAGCTCCTCAGTATCCTTCATGCCTTGGTCAAAGGCCAAAGTAAGGGCCCTTAGTTAAAGAATCTCCTAAATTTGGGGATGATTCCCAAAAGTTTTTTAGAACCATTTAGAGTCATTATAGGGGCCTACGACTCCAAGCTGCTAGATCGTTGTCAAACTGAGCACATTTTGGTAGGACCTGGGGAAGCTCAAAACTGGATGAAGGAAGCTAAATGGCAAAACCCCAGGGGTGATACTCGAAGTTTTCAATCTTCCACATGATCTTCTAATGGGCCAAGGAAAAAAAAAAAAAAGAAAACCTCAAAAAATAGCTACCAATCTTTTAACAGCCATTTCTAGTCTTTTCTGCCCACACTAACCAGTTTGCTATTCAAGAGATAGATGAATCTGATTTTCTAGTTTATCTGGAAGCTCTCTTTCTAGGGCATGCTGGGTCTCATACAACACATAAGGTCACTCAACCTGTTCTGGCTGCCTTATTTGTAAACAGAATATCTCCTGAGATTAGGGGATTGGTGAACCCACTGGACGTCATCAGTTTGATCTTGTGATCACAGCTGAGCCCTTTGACAGGACTTTGGAGTAAGATTACAAACAAAGCCCACCAAGCTCTCACAGCTACAACAGCTCCAAGGTTCATCATCTAAAGCAACAACTAGAACTCACCCGTCACCTTCTCCTAGGAGTCTATCATCAAAAACCTGGCCCAGGGGTCAATGGCTCATTTGTAATCAACGGGAGCACTAGAGAAAAGACTGTCCTCAAAATTCTAGGCGAGTTTTTCAACATTAACTCAGGTCTCCACATATGTGGCCATAATAGAGGGCACAGGGTCCCTCTAAGAACTGATCAGATTCCAAGAAATTTTCTAGTCGATTTTTACATTATTTCATTAAACAACTAAGGGAAACCAAAATTAATCATAGAAAACCTTGCCAAATTCTTGTCTATACTGGAATTACACTCTACTTTAAACCCCACTTGGAGCCTGCAGATGGGATCCTGGAAAGAAGGGCTGAAGCCAGTTTGTGGTGAAACTTCTTCCTAGAGTCAGTTTCTCCTGGATCTCTGTGGGTAGTATTCAATAAAGAGAGAGAGAGAGAAAAAACTTTGCACTCTCATTGAGGATGCCTCTCAAGTCCAGGAGGTTGTTCAAACTGCCAGCAATATTTACTGTTTTGTACCCACTGCAGCTATTTAAAAGGATTTTTAAGTAGCTCTGTAGTCAGAAACTGGCCAGATTGGAAGCTGATATTCAGAGCCTGATAGAAATTTATTTTTAGGCATCCTCCCCTAAGCTAAAATAAAACTATGTATCCAGAGGGGAAAAAAGGGAAAAAAAACAGACTTCTAAAGCCCTTGTAAAACGATTTATGGGTGGATCAACCTATGATGTTATTTAAGTTGCTACCCAATTCCTTGAGGAATTAAAAGCAACTGTTCTTATCTTACAAATCTTTCACCAAACCAGAAATGCTCCTGGACCTCTAATATAAGTCATCTCTTAAAAATGCCAACTTTAGGGACATAATTCACATCAGAAACAAAAAGGGGGAGAAAGGACTTTGAAAATTTAGATGACGCAAAAAATTTTTAAATGTCTTTTTAAATAATATTAAAACTTTACCCATTGTAGCAAATAGCCTTATTTCATCTACAGAAAACAACTTAGATACAACTTCTTGTATGACTAGTGAATTTTGTATTCTTGCACCTGAATGATAGGCAATAACTTTAAAATGGGAGCTAGGAGGTCTTTGTTTGCATCTGTCTATATATTTATGTGTGTCTATATATAATATGGATTCATGAGGGCTCAGTGGTGAAGAATCTGCCTGCCAATGCAGGAGACACAGGTTTGAACCCTTAGGGGTCAATGGCTCATTTGTAGGACAAAAAAACTGTCCTCAAAATTCTAGGCGAGTTTTTCAACATTAACTCAGGTCTCCACATATGTGGCCATAATAGAGGGCACAGGGTCCCTCTAAGAACTGATCAGATTCCAAGAAATTTTCTAGTCGATTTTTACATTATTTCATTAAACAACTAAGGGAAACCAAAATTAATCATAGAAAACCTTGCCAAATTCTTGTCTATACTGGAATTACACTCTACTTTAAACCCCACTTGGAGCCTGCAGATGGGATCCTGGAAAGAAGGGCTGAAGCCAGTTTGTGGTGAAACTTCTTCCTAGAGTCAGTTTCTCCTGGATCTCTGTGGGTAGTATTCAATAAAGAGAGAGAGAGAGAGAAAAATCTTTTGCACTCTCATTGAGGATGCCTCTCAAGTCCAGGAGGTTGTTCAAACTGCCAGCAATATTTACTGTTTTGTACCCACTGCAGCTATTTAAAAGGATTTTTAAGTAGCTCTGTAGTCAGAAACTGGCCAGATTGGAAGCTGATATTCAGAGCCTGATAGAAATTTATTTTTAGGCATCCTCCCCTAAGCTAAAATAAAACTATGTATCCAGAGGGAAAAAGGAAAAAAACACAGACTTCTAAAGCCCTTGTAAAACGATTTATGGGTGGATCAACCTATGATGTTATTTAAGTTGCTACCCAATTCCTTGAGGAATTAAAAGCAACTGTTCTTATCTTACAAATCTTTCACCAAACCAGAAATGCTCCTGGACCTCTAATATAAGTCATCTCTTAAAAATGCCAACTTTAGGGACATAATTCACATCAGAAACAAAAAAAAAGGGGGAGAAAGGACTTTGAAAATTTAGATGAAGGAAAAAATTTTTAAATGTCTTTTTAAATAATATTAAAACTTTACCCATTGTAGCAAATAGCCTTATTTCATCTACAGAAAACAACTTAGATACAACTTCTTGTATGACTAGTGAATTTTGTATTCTTGCACCTGAATGATAGGCAATAACTTTAAAATGGGAGCTAGGAGGTCTTTGTTTGCATCTGTCTATATATTTATGTGTGTCTATATATAATATGGATTCATGAGGGCTCAGTGGTGAAGAATCTGCCTGCCAATGCAGGAGACACAGGTTTGAACCCTTGATCAGGAAGATCCCCTGGAGAAGGAAATGGCAACCTGCTCCAGTATTCTTGTCTGGGAAATCCCATGGACAGAGGAGCCTGGCGGGCTACAGTCCATGGAGTCACAAAAGAGTTGGACACAACTTAGCGACTAAACAACAGCAAATATACGTGTTATAGATGTGTGGTATTTTCTACGTCTGGATAATATTATGAAAATAATTTGTAAAAGAGTTCTGTTTAATTTGTTTGAAGAAAATCAGGCACTTGTGTGAATTAAGGATTCTTAAAACTCTCAGAAATATAACAGAAACTAACTCCAATGTTTTTCAAATGTATGTGACATGAGATTATCTGTGGCAAATAAAAGCTGGTTTAGGGTTGTTGATTAAAATAGGTATGTCTTCAGAATTATGAGCATGGAAAATAATTCAGACATACTACTTTATTCTACTTGAGTTTATTGGTCAAATAACTATATACTATCTGTTAGGAAATGTGAGCAGATGGAGCTGAAGGCTGACTTGGTCTAATATCATGAGAAGTCTTTGTGGGTAGTCCAAACATAGTCACTGAGAACAAGGGAATTAAACAGATGTAAAGGGGCTAAAAAATTTTACATCAACTTTTTCCTCAAATCTTTTTGGTAACTTGAAACATTAAAGTTTTGTGAGTTAAATGACATCATACTCATTAAAGGTTTAGACCATTTCTCAATAAGAAAATACATTGAAATACTAACTACTGTATATAAGCTTATTTTTTGTCTCCTTTGAAGAGAAACTGAAGATATCTGGCTCTCTTAGTGAATATGTTTTGTGCCACACTGAAAAATTTACTATGAGAAAGCATGTTTCTATGAATTATAAAAATGTTTATAAATGTATCAAGCATAGACTAATATAAAAGAACTTAAAGATTATTTATTTTTTACTAAAATTTAAGTTTTATATGGCTAAAAATTCTAATATATATATTTAAAGCTTATGAAATTATATTATCTTATATATAATGCATAAATATGTTATTTAAATATTAAATATCTCCATATATATATAACATATTCAGTTTTTAAAAATAATATGGGGAACATCTCCATATGCAAGGAAAGTACCATGTGTGCTTTTCATAAATGAGAGTATAAGAGAAGATCCATTTTTATTAAGAAAAAAAGAGCAATTTTGTCCTAAAATAAGACCGGTTATGTCAGTATGGGAAAAGAAAAAAAAAGGACAAAAGGTTTGTGGAAAAGGAATCTTGGGAAAAGAATTTTATGTAGGGTCAAGCTGGATAATGAATGAATTTGAATGAATTTGTAATAAGTGTTTTAGAAATACACTTTAATACAAATAATGTACTTAGGTAGAACCCTAATTTTCTGTCATCTGAGGAAAGGACAAGTTTTATTATTATATTATTGTTCTCCTCTTAACAAGAAGTTATACAACTATTTAGCTTTCTGCAATTGCCTGTGACATCTTTAGTTGTCATCATGGTCAAATGAATAAGTATTATTTCACAGTGACTTATGATCCTATTTGACCAAGTGCTTCAATATCTCATTATTTTTAACAAATTTCCCCAAATCAAATTATAAATAGTTTTTTTGACTAGAACTCATTTGGGGGTTTTTCAAAGATTTGCTTCCTTTCCTTATAAAAAGGAGATAGTAACCCAATTAGATGTATTCAATATATTAAAAGTCATGGGAAGCACTGTCAAATAAGAACATTGGGCCTTCTTTATGATGTATTTGTATAGGTATATGTTTTAAGTGTTCCAGAAATTGTGTGAAATTCCTGAAAATCTAATAATTTTATCAATCACAGTTCTAGCTATTTTCTGAAAATATGTCACAGAAATACCCCAGTTTCCTTGTCAATTGCTAACCATTTTTGACATCTTTTGTCCTTTGAGTTACTGTTTTACTCTGCTGCTTTTGAAAAAGTGTTCCTGAGCAAGTGCTTCAATCTTCAAGGAGATTCATGGCAAAAGACTGACAAATACAAGTTTCTGATAACTTTAAGATTATAAAACTGAAGTGGGTAAGAACTTCCAGAGCTAATGATATTAATTACATGGGACCAAATCTGCTGAGAAAGATGATTATAATTTTCAATGTCTTTTTGTTTGAAACATTAGAACATTATGTTTTGTTTTTCCAGATTTAAGGAAATCTTTTCTCTTAAGCTGTCACACAGCAATTTGGTAAAGTATACTTTTATAAACAAAGATGAAACATCTACTTTTTCCTCCTTATCTGATTCCTCCAGAAATTCAAAAACACTTGAGTATTTTATCATGACAATGTGGTTATTTGCTTAAGTTCAAATAGAACTAGTTCTCCTTGAAACTGAACATACCTGGAAGGACTGATTGTTTTACTAAGACTTTGACTGGTACGTTGTATTGGAGAGAGACATGCATAGACTCAGATGTGGCCAAAGCTTAGGCAGTCAATCACTATTCTTGCTGCATTTACAAATAACCAGGGCAAGTTTAATGCAAACAAATTAGTTTTACTATGACTATCTTTGAAAGAAAATGGAGGCACCTGGAGACAGAAAAATTATGTCTGTACTTCTGCAGATATAAGATTCCAGTCTTCTTAACTGTCTTTAAGGTTTGGCTACATGTCCTGTAAACTGGACTGGATCTTGAACTCTTCTAGTTTTCTTTAATATCTATCTTTGACTCTCCAAACTAATGTGTCCAATTTTCTGCCACCTTTCTAATTTGGAATCACTAAAAACAAAGACTGCCCTTGAATCTCCTTGCAACTATAACCAATCCCCCTCACTGCCCAAATGGCAGTCAAACTTCAGGGACTTTAATGGTGGGGACACATCTATCAGTTGAAGAAGGGGCCACCTGACACTGGGACCTGCACAAATGTTGGAGAACACCAAACATAACCAACAAGGGAAACAAGGAGCCAACATCAAGGCAGACTGCTTTCTCCCAAGAAACTGGGTGAAGACTTCATATTTTTTTTAGCTAATTTTATTCTTCCCTTTCTCTTCAGTACTCTGGAATTGGCCTGGAAAGAGAACACTATCACACATATTTCCTAGGCTGTTGATAAGCAGGGGTCTGAAATCTCTGTATTAATTAAGATTATAAAACTGAAGTGGGTAAGAACTTCCAGAGCTAATGATATTAATTACATGGGACCAAATCTGCTGAGGAAGATGATTATAATTTTCAATGTCTTTTTGTTTGAAACATTAGAACATTATGTTTTGTTTTTCCAGATTTAAGGAAATCTTTTCTCTTAAGCTGTCACACAGCAATTTGGTAAAGTATACTTTTATAAACAAAGATGAAACATCTACTTTTTCCTCCTTATCTGATTCCTCCAGAAATTCAAAAACACTTGAGTATTTTATCATGACAATGTGGTTATTTGCTTAAGTTCAAATAGAACTAGTTCTCCTTGAAACTGAACATACCTGGAAGGACTGATTGTTTTACTAAGACTTTGACTGGTACGTTGTATTGGAGAGAGACATGCATAGACTCAGATGTGGCCAAAGCTTAGGCAGTCAATCACTATTCTTGCTGCATTTACAAATAACCAGGGCAAGTTTAATGCAAACAAATTAGTTTTACTATGACTATCTTTGAAAGAAAATGGAGGCACCTGGAGACAGAAAAATTATGTCTGTACTTCTGCAGATATAAGATTCCAGTCTTCTTAACTGTCTTTAAGGTTTGGCTACATGTCCTGTAAACTGGACTGGATCTTGAACTCTTCTAGTTTTCTTTAATATCTATCTTTGACTCTCCAAACTAATGTGTCCAATTTTCTGCCACCTTTCTAATTTGGAATCACTAAAAACAAAGACTGCCCTTGAATCTCCTTGCAACTATAACCAATCCCCCTCACTGCCCAAATGGCAGTCAAACTTCAGGGACTTTAATGGTGGGGACACATCTATCAGTTGAAGAAGGGGCCACCTGACACTGGGACCTGCACAAATGTTGGAGAACACCAAACATAACCAACAAGGGAAACAAGGAGCCAACATCAAGGCAGACTGCTTTCTCCCAAGAAACTGGGTGAAGACTTCATATTTTTTTTAGCTAATTTTATTCTTCCCTTTCTCTTCAGTACTCTGGAATTGGCCTGGAAAGAGAACACTATCACACATATTTCCTAGGCTGTTGATAAGCAGGGGTGTCTGAAATCTCTGTCAAACCAGTAGATCTGTCATCAAAAAGTCTCATCTGTTCATTAACAGTGCCACCTTCGTGGGAATGGTTTGTGCCCTGACAGGACTTATCTTTGTCTGTGCTGATTATCATTCTCCTTGGGCTTATGAATGCATAGGGGCTGGTACATAATCAGGCATTGCCTCTTAGATCTAGGTTGTCTGCCTGTGCCCAAGCAAACTGAGACACGCCACTGGTCAATTTCCCTGAATTTGCATCCTGGAGTTAGAAAGAACTTACCAGGAAGCTTTCATGATTCATTCACTTTTGGCAGGTTCCTACTTCCCTAGTTAGAAGTAAATGCCCACAAATCTCTCTTTAACTCTTTTTTTTTTAATTTTTAAAATGTATTTATTTGGTTGCACTGGGCCTTAGTTATGGTATGTGGGATCTAGTTCCCTGACCAGGGATCGAACCCAGGTCCCCAGCATTGAGAGTACAGAGTCTTAGCCACTGGACCACCAGGGAAATCCCTCTCTTTAACTCTTAAAGCTATTGCAAAATCTACTGCTAAAGCAATAGTTTCCCAGTGAAAATTCCTAGATGTTCGAGCCAAACTTGATCTTGATAATAGGATAGCCCTTGATTATCTCTTAGCTGATGAGGAGGTGTCTGTACTGTGGCCAACACCACCTGCTACACCTGCATTAATGCTTCTGAGGAAGCAGAAACTCAGTTCAACTTGGCTAGAAAAGGCGAACTCCTGCAGTGAGATCTTCCTTTGACTTATCTGATTTATACTGGGTTGGGTCTTATGAACCACGGCTGTGAAGTACACTCTGAACATTGGGATTTATACTATTGAATGATAGGCATGGTCATCTTCCTGGCAGGCTGCATTCTCTCAAAAGCTTTAAATGCATCGTCAGAGCTGCTAACCAAGAAGATGATCTCTTTCAGACTGCAATGCCAGAGAAGGAATGAAAAAGTGATCTATTAAAGAACTGACTCTAAAAGTTATGACCTATGAACACTATACAGACTCTCAGCCTAAAAAAGAAAACCCAAACACCATGACCTGTGACCATCATATGCAGGAACAGTAAAACCTGTGAGAACTACAGAGGGGTAGCTGAGAAGGGCACTAATGCCTTAATGTTTTATGACATCTCTCATTTAAGCTGAGAGTATGATCAAAAGGAGCAAATGGCTTATTTATTTATTTTTTAACATTTATTTTATTTATCTTTTGGGGGGTGGGGTGGGGAGGGAGGGGGATGGGCAGGCCACTTCTATTGGTCTTTCATTTCTCTATTTTCATCCGTCTTTGTTCTTTGGCTCCTGTGGGCCCCCCATCGCGGTGGCCTCTGTCATTGCAGAGCACAGGTTCTGGGCACATGCGCCCCAGAACTCCGGCTCAGTAATTGGACACATCAGTCCAGCCGCTCCACGGCACGTGGGATCTCCCAGGCCAGGGATCGAACCGGCGCCCCTTGCACTGCAAGGCGGTGTCCTTACCCACTGGACCACCAGGGAAGCCCAGCAAACGGCTTAAAAAGAGCAAACAGGCCCCCTATGGAGTCATTTAGTGCTAAGCCCATGTCACCAAACCAAGACAATACCTAGCCTAACAAGTTTCTACCTCTCCCAGGAATATAATCTTAACTGGCCAGTCAGGAATTCCCTGGTCAGCACCAGTGAGGTAATCTGCCTGACAGACCCTTTCTGTCCTCCAAAGAAGAAGTAATCTACTATTTTCTTGCCCTGCCCTTTCTGCCTGCAGCATACCTTCCATTTCATAAAGCTTTTTGGAGTTCCTTTCTGCTAGAAATAATGCTGCTCAATTTCTGAGTCATTAAATAAAATCATTAAATGTCTTTAAAATGTACCCAGTTGGATTTTGCTTTTACAGATTAGATAGTTTCCATCTTTCAAGAAAGAAAAACATACAGACAGATTTATGTGAGTGTGTGGGTGTGTAGGCTGTGTGTCGTCCCTCAGTTGTGTCTGACTCTTTGTGATCCTTTGGACTGCAGCCTGCCAGGCTTCTTTGACCATGGAATTCTCCAGGCAAGAATATTGGAGTGGGTTACCATGCCTTTCTACAGAGACTCTAAAAGTTATGACCTATGAACACTATACAGACTCTCAGCCTAAAAGAAAACCCAAACACCATGACCTGTGACCATCATATGCAGGAACAGTAAAACCTGTGAGAACTACAGAGGGGTAGCTGAGAAGGGCACTAATGCCTTAATGTTTTATGACATCTCTCATTTAAGCTGAGAGTATGATCAAAAGGAGCAAATGGCTTATTTATTTATTTTTTAACATTTATTTTATTTATCTTTTGGGGGGTGGGGTGGGGAGGGAGGGGGATGGGCAGGCCACTTCTATTGGTCTTTCATTTCTCTATTTTCATCCGTCTTTGTTCTTTGGCTCCTGTGGGCCCCCCATCGCGGTGGCCTCTGTCATTGCAGAGCACAGGTTCTGGGCACATGCGCCCCAGAACTCCGGCTCAGTAATTGGACACATCAGTCCAGCCGCTCCACGGCACGTGGGATCTCCCAGGCCAGGGATCGAACCGGCGCCCCTTGCACTGCAAGGCGGTGTCCTTACCCACTGGACCACCAGGGAAGCCCAGCAAACGGCTTAAAAAGAGCAAACAGGCCCCCTATGGAGTCATTTAGTGCTAAGCCCATGTCACCAAACCAAGACAATACCTAGCCTAACAAGTTTCTACCTCTCCCAGGAATATAATCTTAACTGGCCAGTCAGGAATTCCCTGGTCAGCACCAGTGAGGTAATCTGCCTGACAGACCCTTTCTGTCCTCCAAAGAAGAAGTAATCTACTATTTTCTTGCCCTGCCCTTTCTGCCTGCAGCATACCTTCCATTTCATAAAGCTTTTTGGAGTTCCTTTCTGCTAGAAATAATGCTGCTCAATTTCTGAGTCATTAAATAAAATCATTAAATGTCTTTAAAATGTACCCAGTTGGATTTTGCTTTTACAGATTAGATAGTTTCCATCTTTCAAGAAAGAAAAACATACAGACAGATTTATGTGAGTGTGTGGGTGTGTAGGCTGTGTGTCGTCCCTCAGTTGTGTCTGACTCTTTGTGATCCTTTGGACTGCAGCCTGCCAGGCTTCTTTGACCATGGAATTCTCCAGGCAAGAATATTGGAGTGGGTTACCATGCCTTTCTACAGAGTATCTTCCTAACCCAGGAATCAAACCCGCATCTCCTATGTCTCCTGCATTGCAAGTGAATTCTTACTCAGCTTTAAACCATCAAAAGTTACTAATAAAGTATGGATAAACAATTTAGCTACATATTTCATTGAAACACAATTAAGAAGTCCATTCTTTGCATATGACTGATCTGGGAACATACATGTCTGTGAACAACAAAACTCTGTAAAAATTTAAAAAAAAAAAGTTCATATACTAAAAAAAAAAAAAAAAAGAATTCCATTCTTCTCAGACATAAGAAGAGCTGATAAGGCCAGTGATTAAACTCTTGCTAGTCAATGCATAGTTGAAAACCGAGGTTTCAGAGAGAGTAAGCAGATTTTATCAAAATGTGTTATATATACTACTTTGGCAAATTTACATTCTCTTAATGTTCCAAATAGGTAAGAATTTTTTAAATGTTGTAGATAACTGAATACTAATTTTAAAAAGGTCACTTAGACTCACAGTTGTAAATCATAACCACAGTTGGCCTGCTAATGGCTCCATTTAAGTTAAAATCATTTTTATATGATGTCTGAAAGCTTTCAAATACATTTTTAGTGAGACTGTGCACAGGAAACCTACGTCTAGGTATTGTATGTAATTCCACATACTATGGGGATCATTTTCAGAACTGCTACCATTCTGGTAACTAAAGCAGAAAAAACTCTTCGTAAGACCAATTAACAGCGCAAGAGCAATAAGACAAATTTACTCTCTGAATTTTAAGGCAACTCCTACATCCAAAGAGCAGTACCCAGAACATGGAGGGAATAACATGATGTTAAATGATCCCAACTCTTTCTGTTGTCATCTGTCTTATTATTGATGGCATCTGCACTGCTCTAAGTTGCAAACGTATGGAGACTGAGCCAAGCCTGAAAACATCAAGATGAGACATTCTCTCTTGACATCCACTCGGCTGGCTTCTGTGCTTTCATCCAGATCTTTCCAGCCCTGCACACATTATTTTTAGAACTTGGTCTCCTCATCAGATTTTGCATCTCAGGAAGTGCTTGGAATAAATTTCATAAAAGAAACTCATTAGTGTTCCCAAATAGACACCAGAAAGACTTTAAGTCCCCTAATTAAGTCACCCTGACACGCACCATTTCTCATGTTGTAACTTACAAGTCCAGCAGAGAGTCACCTTGGGAAAGTGTTTAGACCAGCTGTTTGGGACAGATCTTTTCAGATTCTCAATGTGTCACAGTCTGCTGATTAAAGGATTATTTTAAGATGGTGATATCTAAACACATTCTTTTAAAAGAAAATGGTTGCTAAGTCACTAATAATGAGAAAAAGAGAACGAATCAATGGAGTCTCCTGAAAAGCCTCCATTTTGCATCCTGAAATGTGTGCCTCACTTAAATGCAGAAGGATGTCTTTGCTAACTCATGAAAACTTGCTCTACCATCTATTAAGTCATCTTTGAAGTCTTTTGCTGATGATAAAGAAATAACTGAGTTCCAGTCCTCCAAAAGAAAATTCACTCCAGTACTTTTTCCAGTACTTTTAAGTAAGATGCATAGGGGAAAAAAAATAAGAGAAAATGTCTCTAAATGGTTAGAGGAATGACCATTTCTCAGAGACATCACTCTGTGTAAAAGACCACCACATGTAGGAGGAACTGTGAACAAAGGTGGGGAAGGGACAGGCCGGTGGTATGGGGCGTCAGGCGGCTGGAAAGAGCCTAGTTAACATCTGACCAGAACTGAAATGGAAAACACATCATTTTTTCTAATAAAAGGAGCAACTATTATCATAGCCAATATTGTGTTAAGTTCTTTATCTAAATGACTTCACTGAGTCCAAGAAGTACTTCATGAGGTGAATTCTATTATTTGCAGCTTTGAATGACAAAGCTGAAGCTCCGAGGGGCTCAGTGCTCAATCTCTCTAAATCTCTGTCTCTGTCTCTGTCTCTCTCTCACACACACACACACACACAGAGTAAGTTGTGAAGTAACCTGGTGAAAGCTCCAGTCCCTCTCATCTCTCCTGTGGCACCCATGAAGAGCTCAGCAGAAATAGTAACAGCACAAAATGTCTCATGTAGCATTACTTCACGAAAGTTTAGATTGAGGAGGCAATCACAAAACAGCCATATGTGAAATGTATCAGAGTCGTCTATCCTCAAATTTAGGGTCACACACATCCCTATTCTTATCTGCTCAAGGGATCCAAAGAACACACCGGCTCTATAGGCATCCAATCCATAAGCACATTTCATTCCCTTTGCATTTTGCCTGGAGCCTGCAGCCCATGGCCTCAAGCTCCCAAGACCATCTCCAGCCTTAGCTAAAAGGGTGACAAATACACACTGTTCTCTGTCACTTACATGGGATGTGAATGAAGAGTCCATCTTCCTACTGGACAGGATGACTCTGCTACTGAGGCCCCTAGAGGATCAGAGCCTTCAAAACAGCAGAAGCGCCAACGATCAACCACCAATGACTTTTTAATTACCTGAGGAGCTCTGGCAAAAAAGATCTCCCTAGGGATTCACAATGAACATTTCCATTTTAAAGGCTTTGAGAAGTCCAGCAACTAAAAATTGGTTCTAAATTTGTGGTAGCCACAAACATCTTTTGTGGCTGAAATCAAGCTTCCTTCCTTCCTCCTTACCATCTCCACTGCCATTCCCTGGGTCATGCCAACCTCACCTCCCGCCCAAGTCCTCTAAATCTGGTCTTTTATGCTACTCTTGCTAATGTTCCATCCTTTCTCCTCTCAACAGGCAGGGATCTCCTTAAAATAGGAATGACATCTCCGTCCTTCTCTGCGTAGAATCCTTGTTGGCTTTTCATTGGGTTAAGGTAAAATTCAAACTCCTTCTCATGGTCTCTAATGCCCCACATCATCAGATGCTGAGACCACCCTTCTGAAATCAGATTTCATCATTTTCTCCCTCAGGACCTTCCAGCCCCACTGGCTTCCTCCCAGCTCTTAAACGAGCCACACCTTTCCCGTTTCTGGATGTCTTCTCTTGCCTCCGCCTGAAATACAGTTTCTGAGACTTTATATGCTCCCTCCCTCCCCATCCTTCAGGTCTCATTTTAGCTATCTTCTCTTCAGAGAAAGCACTTGTAGCCACTGAAACCACCGTCCCCCACAAACCCCCCAGCCCTTTCCATTTGTTCCTGCCTTTCACAGTGGCTTGCAGTATGGCGCCTGGACCATCAGCACCAGCAACACCTGGGAACCTGACAGAAACACAAACTCCTGCACCCTGCCCCAGACCTGCTGAATCAGAAATATGGAAAGTAGAGGCAGACATCTGGATAATAACAAGCCTCCAGGGGATACTGATACAGGCTAAAGTTATTCTGTGACAGTATCCTGCATTTCCTGTATGTTTATTATAAATTATATCTTCTTTGTTTATTTCATCTATTTTTGTCCAACTTCCTCACTAGACACACTGTATGGATAGGATAGCTATAGTCCAGGACCATAATGGAGGTTAATTAGTATTTCCTGACATGGAACAACCCTTGGGAAATATTGCTGTAAATAGCATCTGGATTAGTTTATAGATAAACTTCTAGTGCCATGAGCCACATGCCAGCAATTTCTCTCTTTTCTCTCCATTCAATTATTCAATACTTATTGACATCTACTGTAGGCCAAGCACTGTTTCAGACGATATAAACATGAACATGAGCAAGTTCTTGTTCTGAAAGAATTTACAGACAGATGAGATTAAAAAAATGGGTAGATTCACGACTGTTTCATTCTGGCAAGCATTGTAATAAAGCTTAGTAAAACTCATCAAAAGCATTCAAAATATCCCTTTGTGCTCCTCCCCCAATTGGGCTACTCTTGCTAATGTTCCATCCTTTCTCCTCTCAACAGGCAGGGATCTCCTTAAAATAGGAATGACATCTCCGTCCTTCTCTGTAGAATCCTTGTTGGCTTTTCATTGGGTTAAGGTAAAATTCAAACTCCTTCTCATGGTCTCTAATGCCCCACATCATCAGATGCTGAGACCACCCTTCTGAAATCAGATTTCATCATTTTCTCCCTCAGGACCTTCCAGCCCCACTGGCTTCCTCCCAGCTCTTAAACGAGCCACACCTTTCCCGTTTCTGGATGTCTTCTCTTGCCTCCGCCTGAAATACAGTTTCTGAGACTTTATATGCTCCCTCCCTCCCCATCCTTCAGGTCTCATTTTAGCTATCTTCTCTTCAGAGAAAGCACTTGTAGCCACTGAAACCACCGTCCCCCACAAACCCCCCAGCCCTTTCCATTTGTTCCTGCCTTTCACAGTGGCTTGCAGTATGGCGCCTGGACCATCAGCACCAGCAACACCTGGGAACCTGACAGAAACACAAACTCCTGCACCCTGCCCCAGACCTGCTGAATCAGAAATATGGAAAGTAGAGGCAGACATCTGGATAATAACAAGCCTCCAGGGGATACTGATACAGGCTAAAGTTATTCTGTGACAGTATCCTGCATTTCCTGTATGTTTATTATAAATTATATCTTCTTTGTTTATTTCATCTATTTTTGTCCAACTTCCTCACTAGACACACTGTATGGATAGGATAGCTATAGTCCAGGACCATAATGGAGGTTAATTAGTATTTCCTGACATGGAACAACCCTTGGGAAATATTGCTGTAAATAGCATCTGGATTAGTTTATAGATAAACTTCTAGTGCCATGAGCCACATGCCAGCAATTTCTCTCTTTTCTCTCCATTCAATTATTCAATACTTATTGACATCTACTGTAGGCCAAGCACTGTTTCAGACGATATAAACATGAACATGAGCAAGTTCTTGTTCTGAAAGAATTTACAGACAGATGAGATTAAAAAAATGGGTAGATTCACGACTGTTTCATTCTGGCAAGCATTGTAATAAAGCTTAGTAAAACTCATCAAAAGCATTCAAAATATATATGAACTTGTCTTGACCTAGCTAGTCCATTTCTAAAAGTTAACTCTAAGAAGATAATCAAGGATGTACACACAGATTTATCAAAAGGTATTTAGCACATTATTATGCATACTAGCCAAAAAAAATAATCAGAAGCAACCTAAATGCAAAAGCATGGAGAATAATTTTTAAATTATCCTGGGTATCAGATGGAATCTTGAAAAACTTACTGTAATTTAGAAAAATTCTTAATGACATATGAAATTGTTCACAATATACTGTTAATTATGTTACACTGTTAGCTATGTATAAACATAGCTTTATACAGTATGTTATTGTTGTTTAGTCGCTAAGTCATGTCTGACTCTTTGCGACACTATGGACCGTAGCCCGCCAGGCTCCTCTCTCCATGGAATTTCCCAGGCAAGAATACTGGGGTGGATTGCCTTTCCCTTCTCCAGGGGATCTTCCTAACCCAGGGATTGAACCTGTGTCTTCAGTATTGGCAGGAGGATATCTTTACCACTGAGCCACCTAGAAAGCCCTTATACAGTGCATATGCTACATATTTATATACAGATATATTAAAATATATATTTGTACAGAAATATGTTTAACATATTGAACATAGAAACATGCTTAAATATTTTGGAATAATGTATACCTAAAAATTAATAGGAGTTATTAGGTGGTACGGTAGCAGGTAAGTTATTTTTCCTCCTTCTATGTTTCTCTGTATTTCCCAATTTCCTACAAGGTCCTATGATAGAGAAGTGAGCCAAGGACAATGGCTCAGAGTACAGGGAGCAAGTAAAGCTGCTCTGTGGACTGGAGGGTATCCACAAAGACAAGGTGTCATTTGAGTGGGGACTTGAGAAGGCACAGGACCTGGTGTCAGCGAGAGGTGTCAGCCCAAGCGAGACTCAGGAAAGCAGAGGGTGTCTAGGGGACAGGAAATAGATCAGTGAGGCAGCAGCAGGTGTAAAAGGGGTTTGCAGCTCTCTACTAACAGTAGTCTACAGAGAGCAATCTGTTTACCTTCCTGCAAGAAAGCCAAACCCCATATGGACAGAGGCATTCTTTATTAATCAAAATCAGAGTTTACGTATGCATGATGAGCCATCCCCATTCCACAGGGTTCTCCATCTTGTGAAAGCCACAGACAGCTTTCCCTTTGGGTAGTGCATAATGCAAATAAACAGAAATCATCCTGAGGTTCCACTCTGGCTGAATTATTCTGAGATCACATCATCTGGAGGAGGACATGCAAAAATATTCTCCTATCTTAGACCTCAAGCTCCCAGTGCCAGAATTCTAGAGGCAAGTCTAATCCCAGGGTCTGGCCATCGTCAGTGGCCATGATGACAGAAAGAGCAGTAAAACACCTCTTTGATGTTCATTCATCGCTCAGCACCAATATAGAAATTTCAAAGGCCAGGATAAGTGGCTTGACAACCTGGAGACAGATGATAAGGTTTCAGCTTCTGATCACAAAACACAATCAATTCATTGTGAACAGGTGCTACTAGTTTTTTTTTTTAAAGCCCGATCTTGTGCTGTCAATCATTGTCAGGTCAATTACACAAGAACCTCTTGGCCTGAAGCATACTTGGATTTAGCTAACATTAAGTCAAATGTAAATTTTGGGAAAGGTGCATGTGGTTTAAATAGAAGGGGCTGCCCTGTAGATGATTTATAACAGAGGGTACAAACATACATATCTGCAGAGCAGTGGCAGATGATGAGTTGTCTACTCAGTCAGGACTTCCCTTCTCCACAGGAACCAGTGTAGAGCTGGGTGTGTGATTTTGCACAAACAGCACTGTCCAGTTTCCCTTCCTGAAGCAGACATGCTCGAAGTTCACCAAGCTATCTTTGCATTTCTCTTGGGCACACGGCTCACAGTGTTTCCCTGTCTCCCCCGCAGTTAAGACAGGCCACGTGACTGGGTGCCAGACAATGGATTGTGGATGGAGATGATACATCCCATAAACTGGCCCAGAAAAAAACTCCCCAACTAAATTCTACCTCAGAGAAGAGAAAGAAATTCAGGGATCTACCTACAGGAAGTCAAAATGTGTGCATCTTTTAAGTCAGAAGCCCTACTTTAAAAGAGGCTGTGCACTTATACATGTGAATGGCTCTCATCAAGAGTCATTCATTGTACCAATGCTTAGAGTAGACAGTTAAAAACAACCAGAAATATATTCATAGGAAAGGAGCTCAATAAATTCTGAAACGTCCATACTATAAAATACAATGCAGTCTTTAGAAAGGATAAGATGGCTCTGTATGTACTGACATGGAAAGAACTCTAAGACCCATTGTTGAACACGAAAAGCAAGTTAAAGGATAATTTTGTCCCTAATCCAGCAAATATTTATCAATGGTTTACATGTCAGATAGATAAGATAAATGAATGAACGTCACAAACAAAAACTCTTATGGAACTTAAATGCACACAGATCCTAACACAATCCATTAATTAACAATACATGTATTTATTAATTCTCAACACAGAAAACAAGATCCATAATGACATCCACACAATTGCTCTTGGGAGTGATCTCTGGATGGGGGAGTGGAGGTTGAATGGGGAAGGTGCATGTGAACAGTTTTTTTAAAGCCCGATCTTGTGCTGTCAATCATTGTCAGGTCAATTACACAAGAACCTCTTGGCCTGAAGCATACTTGGATTTAGCTAACATTAAGTCAAATGTAAATTTTGGGAAAGGTGCATGTGGTTTAAATAGAAGGGGCTGCCCTGTAGATGATTTATAACAGAGGGTACAAACATACATATCTGCAGAGCAGTGGCAGATGATGAGTTGTCTACTCAGTCAGGACTTCCCTTCTCCACAGGAACCAGTGTAGAGCTGGGTGTGTGATTTTGCACAAACAGCACTGTCCAGTTTCCCTTCCTGAAGCAGACATGCTCGAAGTTCACCAAGCTATCTTTGCATTTCTCTTGGGCACACGGCTCACAGTGTTTCCCTGTCTCCCCCGCAGTTAAGACAGGCCACGTGACTGGGTGCCAGACAATGGATTGTGGATGGAGATGATACATCCCATAAACTGGCCCAGAAAAAAACTCCCCAACTAAATTCTACCTCAGAGAAGAGAAAGAAATTCAGGGATCTACCTACAGGAAGTCAAAATGTGTGCATCTTTTAAGTCAGAAGCCCTACTTTAAAAGAGGCTGTGCACTTATACATGTGAATGGCTCTCATCAAGAGTCATTCATTGTACCAATGCTTAGAGTAGACAGTTAAAAACAACCAGAAATATATTCATAGGAAAGGAGCTCAATAAATTCTGAAACGTCCATACTATAAAATACAATGCAGTCTTTAGAAAGGATAAGATGGCTCTGTATGTACTGACATGGAAAGAACTCTAAGACCCATTGTTGAACACGAAAAGCAAGTTAAAGGATAATTTTGTCCCTAATCCAGCAAATATTTATCAATGGTTTACATGTCAGATAGATAAGATAAATGAATGAACGTCACAAACAAAAACTCTTATGGAACTTAAATGCACACAGATCCTAACACAATCCATTAATTAACAATACATGTATTTATTAATTCTCAACACAGAAAACAAGATCCATAATGACATCCACACAATTGCTCTTGGGAGTGATCTCTGGATGGGGGAGTGGAGGTTGAAGGTGGGGAATAGTCATTTTTTGGTTTATATTCTTCTATGTTGTTTTCATTATTATTATAGGAATACATTTGTGCATTTGAATTCCTTTCAATAGAATTGTTTTCAATAATGGAACCAAAAAACTTCCTTGCAAAGTTCTCCTTGGGACCCCTCAAGGGCCTCTATGGAGAAGAAGAATGACATATTTTTCTTCCTTCTTCAGCCAGAACCTTCATCTATTTTATTTATTTATACCCACGTGTGAGATTTCCTTTGATAAACAACGTGGCAACAAAGTTCAAGGTTCAGCCAACCTTGTTCATTATCAGGGAATTAAAATACACAAAGGAGTAAGGATGCAAACTTCATTTGGGGCTAACACGAGACTGATCAAATATTACGTAAAGGTTTGACTGTCTAATTCTTTTATTACTATAGGCTAAAGGACATGATTTGAGCTTTTCAAAGGTCAAAGGATACTCAATAAACGTCACAAATGAGTTCAAATGTGAAAAGCACACTTTCAAGTAGAAGAGTTTTTGTTTTATTTTATTTTAAAATTGTATTAGCACCTAAAAGACCCCTGTAATAGTGAAAATAAAGGTAATCTAGTAAATTCATCTACCATAGCAAACCTCCAGAACAGAAACACATTATTTCCTCTAATGAATTTTAAGTCAGCATTAAGGGATTAAACAGTATTATCCAGCTGATGGAGAGCAACTTGGAAAACACAATGAATTACGGGAAGTGCCCATCCTGTGCCCTGTCATTTGAGTTCCAGGACCTCTTTGTGGACCTTCCATGTTTAATATGTCTGATATAATTCTGGAAACATGGTATCTTTTCTCTCTGAACCTCTCATTTCATCTTTTCAAAAAGTCTGCACAGAGCACAAAGAAGGCTTCACGTTCTTCTTTCAGACTGTGGTTTACATGATCCAGATTTGATTTAAAACAGTGGAAAGGGTTTCCACTTCTGCATTTGCTCGTTCAGTGCCTAATTGACCAGGAAAGAGTACATTCTTCCTTTTATGAGCATATCCACACAATTGCTCTTGGAGTGATCTCTGGAGGGGGGAGTGGAGGTTGAAGGTGGGGAATAGTCATTTTTTGGTTTATATTCTTCTATGTTGTTTTCATTATTATTATAGGAATACATTTGTGCATTTGAATTCCTTTCAATAGAATTGTTTTCAATAATGGAACCAAAAAACTTCCTTGCAAAGTTCTCCTTGGGACCCCTCAAGGGCCTCTATGGAGAAGAAGAATGACATATTTTTCTTCCTTCTTCAGCCAGAACCTTCATCTATTTTATTTATTTATACCCACGTGTGAGATTTCCTTTGATAAACAACGTGGCAACAAAGTTCAAGGTTCAGCCAACCTTGTTCATTATCAGGGAATTAAAATACACAAAGGAGTAAGGATGCAAACTTCATTTGGGGCTAACACGAGACTGATCAAATATTACGTAAAGGTTTGACTGTCTAATTCTTTTATTACTATAGGCTAAAGGACATGATTTGAGCTTTTCAAAGGTCAAAGGATACTCAATAAACGTCACAAATGAGTTCAAATGTGAAAAGCACACTTTCAAGTAGAAGAGTTTTTGTTTTATTTTATTTTAAAATTGTATTAGCACCTAAAAGACCCTGTAATAGTGAAAATAAAGGTAATCTAGTAAATTCATCTACCATAGCAAACCTCCAGAACAGAAACACATTATTTCCTCTAATGAATTTTAAGTCAGCATTAAGGGATTAAACAGTATTATCCAGCTGATGGAGAGCAACTTGGAAAACACAATGAATTATGGGAAGTGCCCATCCTGTGCCCTGTCATTTGAGTTCCAGGACCTCTTTGTGGACCTTCCATGTTTAATATGTCTGATATAATTCTGGAAACATGGTATCTTTTCTCTCTGAACCTCTCATTTCATCTTTTCAAAAAGTCTGCACAGAGCACAAAGAAGGCTTCACGTTCTTCTTTCAGACTGTGGTTTACATGATCCAGATTTGATTTAAAACAGTGGAAAGGGTTTCCACTTCTGCATTTGCTCGTTCAGTGCCTAATTGACCAGGGAAAGAGTACATTCTTCCTTTTATGAGCATATCCACTGAAATCACATGATGGCCTACCTACTAAAATAAATGTCTGAAAGAACACAGAGTTAGTGGACCGAATGATACGCAGAACTCAAAGGTAACCCAAATCTATTCCTTCTTTCTTTTGTATCCTTTCAGGCTGCTCTACATTTGGGTGGTCTCTACTTTTTATTCTGTATATAAAAAATAAAGCAACTAAACAGCTATTTTCAGGAAAACTGTCTCCCTAGTGATCCAGGTTTGTCTGAAATATCTTAATCATGCAGGCCATTTTTAATCACTGTTGAGCTTTTGTTTTAATGTGAGTTTATCTGTTTCTCTAGCACTTAGCGACAGGCGATCCTCAAAGATCACCCCTCTCCCAAATACTTCATCCTTTCACACTCCCTCTACTCCAAGACAATCTTGTAGTCACTTGTGCTAATGGGTAATGTCAGCCACAAAAAAAGAAATAGAATATTTTAGTACGTATAGGCAAAAATGAGAAAATGTGCATTTTGTAGGCTTGGTGAATTTTATGGACTCCTAAGTATTGGAGAAATCCAAGCAAGATTAAATCTTTTTATTTTTTGTTCATTCTCTGGAACTGAGACCGTTGGATACACTGACTTGGTGAATGACTGAACTACATTGTGTTTTAGTTTTCCTAAAAGCAGAGAGAATAGGATGGTAACAGCTATCTCATGGAGTTTTATAAGAGGTAAGTAAGATGATGTCTGAACTGTTACACACAGTACCTGGCACATGGAAAGCATGGGATTTCCTAGGTGGCTCAGTGGTAAAGAAACTGCCTGCCAAGCAAGAGATGTGGGTTCAATCCCTGGGTTGGGAAGATACCCTGGAGAAGGTAATGGCAAACCACTCTAGTATTCTTGCCTGGGAAATCCCATGGATAGAAGAGCCTGGTGAGCTACAGTTTATGAAGTGGCAAAGAGTTGGAAACTACTTAGCAACTAAATAACAACAAACAAAAATACCTATTATTGATGCTATTATCAACACTACCAGTTGTGCATTTTTATCTTTTAATTGAATAAAAGAAATAGTGAGATCCAGAACCAAAGAGCAAAAGTTTCTTGGATCCAGATTTTAATGAATATCAAGATAAAATACTCTAATGATGGCAAATATATAAAATAAATGCATTAATATTACTACCAGTCTTACAGGAATACGAAGGATTGTATGAGACCACTATAAACAACTGTACATCAAAAATGGGATAACCTGCATAACTGGACAAATTTCTAACACACAAATCATGAGAACTGACTCAAAAAAAAACAAAATGAAAAAACCCAATATGGAATAACGATAAAGCTTTTGTTTTAATCTTTGAAATATCTTAAACATGCAGGCCATTTTTAATCACTGTTGAGCTTTTGTTTTAATGTGAGTTTATCTGTTTCTCTAGCACTTAGCGACAGGCGATCCTCAAAGATCACCCCTCTCCCAAATACTTCATCCTTTCACACTCCCTCTACTCCAAGACAATCTTGTAGTCACTTGTGCTAATGGGTAATGTCAGCCACAAAAAAAGAAATAGAATATTTTAGTACGTATAGGCAAAAATGAGAAAATGTGCATTTTGTAGGCTTGGTGAATTTTATGGACTCCTAAGTATTGGAGAAATCCAAGCAAGATTAAATCTTTTTATTTTTTGTTCATTCTCTGGAACTGAGACCGTTGGATACACTGACTTGGTGAATGACTGAACTACATTGTGTTTTAGTTTTCCTAAAAGCAGAGAGAATAGGATGGTAACAGCTATCTCATGGAGTTTTATAAGAGGTAAGTAAGATGATGTCTGAACTGTTACACACAGTACCTGGCACATGGAAAGCATGGGATTTCCTAGGTGGCTCAGTGGTAAAGAAACTGCCTGCCAAGCAAGAGATGTGGGTTCAATCCCTGGGTTGGGAAGATACCCTGGAGAAGGTAATGGCAAACCACTCTAGTATTCTTGCCTGGGAAATCCCATGGATAGAAGAGCCTGGTGAGCTACAGTTTATGAAGTGGCAAAGAGTTGGAAACTACTTAGCAACTAAATAACAACAAACAAAAATACCTATTATTGATGCTATTATCAACACTACCAGTTGTGCATTTTTATCTTTTAATTGAATAAAAGAAATAGTGAGATCCAGAACCAAAGAGCAAAAGTTTCTTGGATCCAGATTTTAATGAATATCAAGATAAAATACTCTAATGATGGCAAATATATAAAATAAATGCATTAATATTACTACCAGTCTTACAGGAATACGAAGGATTGTATGAGACCACTATAAACAACTGTACATCAAAAATGGGATAACCTGCATAACTGGACAAATTTCTAACACACAAATCATGAGAACTGACTCAAGAAGAAAGAAAATATGAATAGACCCATACAAAGAGACTGAACCATTGATGAAATGAAGAAAAGTCCATGGCCAGATACAGATACACTCAAGGTGAATTCTACCAAACATTTAAAAACCCTTTCATAAACACTGAAGAGGAGGATACACTTCCTTACTTGTTTGATGAGGCCAAGCATTCCTATGATAACCAAAGCCAGACAACGATATTATAAGAAAACTATAGACCAATATTTCTTATGAATATTGACACAAAAATCCTCAACAATATATTAAGGGAAAAAATGAGCAGCCTATTACAAAGATGAAACACCCTGGACCACGCAGGATTTATTCCAGGATTCCAAGAGTGGTTCTGGGCCCAAAAATCTATCAGTATACTACAGTACATTAATAGAATGAAGGAAAAAATGCATGATCATCTCAATTAATACAAACAAGGCATTTGACAAAGTCTGACACCCTTTCATGATAAAAAAAAAAAAAACCTCAATAAACAAGGAATAGACGATATAAAACTTTCTGAACTCAATAAAGGTCATTTATGAAAAACCCTTAATATCATGCTCACTGGTGAAAGACTAAAAGCTTTTCCCTTAAGATCAGAAATAAGACAAAGATATTTGCTTCATCATTTTATTTGACATGGCATTGAAAGTTATAGCTAGCATAACTAGGTAAGAAAAAGAAATAAAAAGTATCCAATTTGGAAGGTAAATTGCAAGTAACACTATCTCCATCCAGGGATGACTTGATCTAAAAAAGACCCTAAGGAATTCAGAAAGAAATCTGTTATAGCTAATAAATAAATTCAGCAAAGTTTCAGTACACAAAATCAATACACAAAAATCGGGCTTTCCCCCCCTCCATTAGAAATAAGCAATCCAAAAAGGATATTAAAAAAAATCACTCCATTTATAATAACATAAAAAGGATAAACTATTTAGGAATAGCTTTAACCAAGGAGATAGAAGACTGCATGCTGAAAACTAAACATTGTTGAAAGAAATAAAAGATAAAAAAATCAATGAGAAGATAGTCAATGTTAGAGAGTCAACACAATACTGTTAAGACGGTAACACTAGCAAATGTGGTATACGTAACCCAGTCATATACAAATTCAATGCAATTGCTATCAACATTCTTCTGGCATTTTTTTCAGTAGAAATTTAAAAATTATTCAAAGATTCATATGGATTGCTCAAGCTTTATAAAAAGCCCACAGCTTATATCATACTCAACGGTGAAAGTGTGAAGGCTTTCTCACCATGGCCAGGAACAAGACAAGAATGCCCATTCACCAGTTCTATTTAACATAATACTGGAAAGAAAAAGAAAGCACATCCAAATCAGAAGACAAGAAGGCCAACTGTTCACAGATGACATGGTCTACTACCTAAAAAGTCTAACAAAATATCTGTTACAGCTAATAAACAAATTTAGCAAAGTTTCAGTACACAAAATCAATACACAAAAATCGGGCTTTCCCCCCCTCCATTAGAAATAAGCAATCCAAAAAGGATATTAAAAAAAATCACTCCATTTATAATAACATAAAAAGGATAAACTATTTAGGAATAGCTTTAACCAAGGAGATAGAAGACTGCATGCTGAAAACTAAACATTGTTGAAAGAAATAAAAGATAAAAAAATCAATGAGAAGATAGTCAATGTTAGAGAGTCAACACAATACTGTTAAGACGGTAACACTAGCAAATGTGGTATACGTAACCCAGTCATATACAAATTCAATGCAATTGCTATCAACATTCTTCTGGCATTTTTTTCAGTAGAAATTTAAAAATTATTCAAAGATTCATATGGATTGCTCAAGCTTTATAAAAAGCCCACAGCTTATATCATACTCAACGGTGAAAGTGTGAAGGCTTTCTCACCATGGCCAGGAACAAGACAAGAATGCCCATTCACCAGTTCTATTTAACATAATACTGGAAAGAAAAAGAAAGCACATCCAAATCAGAAGACAAGAAGGCCAACTGTTCACAGATGACATGGTCTACTACCTAAAAAGTCTAACAAAATATCTGTTACAGCTAATAAACAAATTTAGCAAAGTAGCAAGATGCAAAATGAACACACACAAATCAATTTCTATACATCAACAGTGAACAAGACAAAAAAAGAAATTAAGAAAACAAACATTTTTTTAATAATATATTAAAAAACATACTTAGGAAAAGACATAATCAAGGAGGTGAAAGACTAGTACTCAGAAACTATACAACAGTGATGGAAGACATTCAAGAACACACAAATAGAAAAACACTTTACACTCGTGGATTGGCAGACAACGTGGGTAAAACCTTCACGGAACCCAAAAAGATCTACAGATTCAATGCTTTCCTCATCAACTTTCCAGTAGCACTTTTACATAAAACAGAAAAAACAGTCCCCAGATTCATAGGGAACCACAAAGACTCAGCCTGCGTGCGTGCTCTGCAGTGGCGGAGGCCACTGCAATGGGAGGCCCACACATGCCAAAGCGCTCTTAAGAAACAAGAACAAAGTTGGAAGCCTCACAATTCCAAAATATTATACAAAGCCAGAGCAAACAGTGTGATACTGGCACTGTGACAGACCCATAGACCAATGCTACAGAACAGAAAGCCCAGAGTGAAGCCCACATGCACATAAGGAAGCCAAGAATATCCAATGGAGAAAAGATAGTCTCTTTAACAACGATGCTGGGAAAACTAGATTTAAAAAGTGAATGCAGGGCTTCCTTGGTGGTCCAGTGGCTAAAGAGTCTGCCTTGCAGTGCAAGGAACACCAGTTTGATCCCTGACCCAGGTAGATCCCACGTGCTTCAGAGCAGCTGGACTGCTGTGTCCAATTACGAGCCAGTGCTCTGGAGCACATGTGCCCAGAGCGTGCTCTGCAGTGGGGGAGGCCACTGCAATGGGAGGCCCACACATGCCAAGGAATAAAGTATGGATGAAAATAAGTATGGAAACAAAAGAGGCCTGATGGGGAAAAGAAAAAACAAACAAACATGAAAAAAAGAGTGAATGTACTGCTATGAAGGATCAAACTTTTCAGTAAATATAAGATTCAGAAATTCTACCACTAGGGGTGTATATCCAAAGAAATTTAAAGCAGGAATTCAGTTACTTGTACACCAATGTTCACATAGGACTATTCACAGTCGCCAAGAGGCAGACACAACCTGAGCTTTCCTGGTGGCTCAGTGGTAAAGAACCTGCCTGTCGATGCAGGAGACGCAAGTTTGATCCCAAGGTCAGGAAGATTGCCTGGAGAAGGAAATGGCAACTCATTGCAGTATTCTTGCCTGGACAGAGGAGCCTGGTGCTACAGTCCATGGAGTCTCAAAAGGGTTGGACACAAAAACAATAGAAACAACTTAAGTGTGTCCATCAACAGCTGAGTGTAAATACAAAATATAGTATATACAAATGGTGTAATATTATTCCGTTGTAGAAAGGAATAAACTTCTGATACATGCTACCACATGGATAAATCTTGAACACATGCTAAGTAAATGAGGTCAAGCATAAATGGATAATTATTACATAATTCTAATTACATGAAATATCTAGAATAGGCAAATTCATAGAGACAGAAAAAATATTAGAGGTTACCAGGGACTGAGGGCAAGGGGAAATGAGAAATCATTACTTAACCAGCACAAAGCTTCTGTTGGGGTGATGAAAATTTTTGAAAAATAGTGGGGATAGAAGCACAACACTGTACCTGTGATGGATGTCACTTAAAATGGTTAAAGTGGTAAATTTAATGTTATATGTATCTTATCCCAATAAAAAAGGCAATTTCATTGTTGAAATTAGTAATAACACCATAGTACTATATATAAAAAACCAGTCACAAGTTTTCTAAGCATTTTTAGAAAAGAAAAGGACTCTGCATGATGAAACATCAATACATTTTTGGTTAAGAGAGTTAGAACAACATCTAATGGATTCAACTGCCTTTATCAGTTCTGCCCAATAATATAAGTCAAAGGATATAAACATTTAAAAAGTGAATGCACTGCTATGAGAGATCCAACCTTTCAGGCCTGAGGCTGTTCATAAAAAATTGGATGATCCCTCCATAGGGAGATCCTAGAAGGAATCCCACAAATGGCAGAATCCTGGACAAGATAAAGGTTCAAACTGCCAGCCACTTTTAAGAGTCTAAGCTTCACATATAAAATGGAATATTACTCAGTCATAAAAAGGAATGAAATTGGGTCACTGGTAGAGATGTGAATGGACCTAGAGATGGTCACAGAGAGTGAAGGAAGTCAGAAAGAAATAATAAATATTGTGTATTAATGCATCCATGTAAACATAGAAAAATGGCATAGATGATCTTATTTGCAAAGCAGATATAGAGACCTAGGACATAGACAACAAATATATGGATACCAAGGGGGCAAAGGAGCAAGAGTGGGAGGAATTGGGAGATGGAGTCTGCCACAAATACACTATTAATACTGTGTAGAAGAGATAACTAATGACACACTAGAGAACACGGAGAACTCTACTTAAAGCACCCTGAATGGGAAGGAAGTTCAATAAGAGAGGGATAAATCTTGAACACATGCTAAGTAAATGAGGTCAAGCATAAATGGATAATTATTACATAATTCTAATTACATGAAATATCTAGAATAGGCAAATTCATAGAGACAGAAAAAATATTAGAGGTTACCAGGGACTGAGGGCAAGGGGAAATGAGAAATCATTACTTAACCAGCACAAAGCTTCTGTTGGGGTGATGAAAATTTTTGAAAAATAGTGGGGATAGAAGCACAACACTGTACCTGTGATGGATGTCACTTAAAATGGTTAAAGTGGTAAATTTAATGTTATATGTATCTTATCCCAATAAAAAAGGCAATTTCATTGTTGAAATTAGTAATAACACCATAGTACTATATATAAAAAACCAGTCACAAGTTTTCTAAGCATTTTTAGAAAAGAAAAAGGACTCTGCATGATGAAACATCAATACATTTTTGGTTAAGAGAGTTAGAACAACATCTAATGGATTCAACTGCCTTTATCAGTTCTGCCCAATAATATAAGTCAAAGGATATAAACATTTAAAAAGTGAATGCACTGCTATGAGAGATCCAACCTTTCAGGCCTGAGGCTGTTCATAAAAAATTGGATGATCCCTCCATAGGGAGATCCTAGAAGGAATCCCACAAATGGCAGAATCCTGGACAAGATAAAGGTTCAAACTGCCAGCCACTTTTAAGAGTCTAAGCTTCACATATAAAATGGAATATTACTCAGTCATAAAAAGGAATGAAATTGGGTCACTGGTAGAGATGTGAATGGACCTAGAGATGGTCACAGAGAGTGAAGGAAGTCAGAAAGAAATAATAAATATTGTGTATTAATGCATCCATGTAAACATAGAAAAATGGCATAGATGATCTTATTTGCAAAGCAGATATAGAGACCTAGGACATAGACAACAAATATATGGATACCAAGGGGGCAAAGGAGCAAGAGTGGGAGGAATTGGGAGATGGAGTCTGCCACAAATACACTATTAATACTGTGTAGAAGAGATAACTAATGACACACTAGAGAACACGGAGAACTCTACTTAAAGCACCCTGAATGGGAAGGAAGTTCAATAAGAGAGGGGATATGTGGACATGTATGGTTGATTCATGTTGCTGTATACTAGAAGTTAATACAATATTGCAAAGCAACTATACTCCAATAAAAATTAAGTTAAAAAAGTAAGCTTCTATAAGAACTGTATACAGTTGGCACCTTTCTTTCTTAAGCTGTAGCAACCCTGTGCATTCCATCCAGCACAACTAGAGACAATTTCTTATCTTGGTCAAGTGATGAATTCACGGGAGATATTATTATCCTTCCCAAAGTGTCCAGAGAGCTTATCAAAGTGTCATAAAGTACATTGCTTTAGTTTTAAAATCCCGGAATGAACATGACTGGGCCACATGCCATTACAAAATACCCCTAGTGTCTGCACCAGAGCCTTCCCAATGAGAGGATGTGACCATGATGAAGAGGCCTGTGTAACATCCACGTATGATGTTAACCTCAAACAGGGTAGCCTGCAGCTGCTCAGTCGCCTCAGCCATGCCTGACTCTCTGGGACCCCACGGACTGTAGCCCGCCAGGCTCCTCTGTCCATGGGATTCTCTGGGCAAGAATCCTGAAGCGGGAAGCTGTGCCTCCTCACTGCACTGGAGGCAGTCTCAGTAAAAATTGGCCTGGTTATTGTTGGCACTGTCACTTCTTGGTTTTCTTCCTTTTAGAGACTGTTTTCTTCCCTCTTGATCTTACTGATCGCAATCCGTCAAGACCACTCAAGCTACATTTTCACTTCTAGACTTTCTCTCTCCTGGGTTTTCTGCAACAAAGAGAGTGAAGGGAGGAGGTGGCCAAGTGTCTCAAACATCTAAACCAGGGGCAAATAGCCCAGTCATCAACATAGAGAGCTGGGCCACAGAAGGCCTGTTTAAGCAACAATTTGGAAAACTCCAAATCTAATCATACACATCTGTGCCTTATCTTCTCGACCTGCTGTCTTGCCTGAAAGGAAGGTGCTTAAATCCCCATTAGGAGGGCAGGGCCACCCATCTATGGAAAAACAGAGCTGTTAATACTGTGTAGAAGAGATAACTAATGACACACTAGAGAACACGGAGAACTCTACTTAAAGCACCCTGAATGGGAAGGAAGTTCAATAAGAGAGGGGATATGTGGACATGTATGGTTGATTCATGTTGCTGTATACTAGAAGTTAATACAATATTGCAAAGCAACTATACTCCAATAAAAATTAAGTTAAAAAAGTAAGCTTCTATAAGAACTGTATACAGTTGGCACCTTTCTTTCTTAAGCTGTAGCAACCCTGTGCATTCCATCCAGCACAACTAGAGACAATTTCTTATCTTGGTCAAGTGATGAATTCACGGGAGATATTATTATCCTTCCCAAAGTGTCCAGAGAGCTTATCAAAGTGTCATAAAGTACATTGCTTTAGTTTTAAAATCCCGGAATGAACATGACTGGGCCACATGCCATTACAAAATACCCCTAGTGTCTGCACCAGAGCCTTCCCAATGAGAGGATGTGACCATGATGAAGAGGCCTGTGTAACATCCACGTATGATGTTAACCTCAAACAGGGTAGCCTGCAGCTGCTCAGTCGCCTCAGCCATGCCTGACTCTCTGGGACCCCACGGACTGTAGCCCGCCAGGCTCCTCTGTCCATGGGATTCTCTGGGCAAGAATCCTGAAGCGGGAAGCTGTGCCTCCTCACTGCACTGGAGGCAGTCTCAGTAAAAATTGGCCTGGTTATTGTTGGCACTGTCACTTCTTGGTTTTCTTCCTTTTAGAGACTGTTTTCTTCCCTCTTGATCTTACTGATCGCAATCCGTCAAGACCACTCAAGCTACATTTTCACTTCTAGACTTTCTCTCTCCTGGGTTTTCTGCAACAAAGAGAGTGAAGGGAGGAGGTGGCCAAGTGTCTCAAACATCTAAACCAGGGGCAAATAGCCCAGTCATCAACATAGAGAGCTGGGCCACAGAAGGCCTGTTTAAGCAACAATTTGGAAAACTCCAAATCTAATCATACACATCTGTGCCTTATCTTCTCGACCTGCTGTCTTGCCTGAAAGGAAGGTGCTTAAATCCCCATTAGGAGGGCAGGGCCACCCATCTATGGAAAAACAGAGCTGGACTCCAATCTGCTGTGTGGGTCCCTGGAACAGCCGCCAGCTGATGGGAACACACTTAATGCAGGGATCCAGTGTGGGGCAAGAGGAACACAGCTGGCTGACACAGCAAGGGCTGATACGCACAACAAAAATGTCATTTGATTCATGGGCTCAGCCAAGCCGTCTGGGAAATGGCTCAAAGAAACGTTGTTGGAAATGACATTTCAGCTCTGATTTTCCTCGTCAAGTCAGCACCATAAGCCAGAGACTCAATAACAGCTCTCCATCTAGATGGTGTCGACAGAGTGACACTTGACCCTCTTCTGCTTTGGTCTTTTGAGAGCTGCTAGGTCTGCTGGCGATAACACCGGAAACTGAACGGGCTGGGTGTTGGAAACGGGGCTGTGCCCACAGCTTGTTTCCAGAAAATAGATTACTCAGCCTGCTGCGGACTTGGATATCCTATCATGCAATCTGAACCCTGAGCCTGAGGTACAGTGAGGTGCGCGACTGGCATTTGCAGAAACCTTAACATCCTACCCAGCAGCTCACCACTGGTGTCAGACAAAGGATTATATTAGATGACTGCCAGCCTGATGATAAGGCCAGTTATTACCAAGGTGTAGTTTCCCCAGGTCTAAGACCCATAGTGGTGGCACTGAAGCATGCCGGGGAGAAGATAAAATTTAATTAATACTTTCCTTAGAGGCCAACAGTCTATTACAACGATGTTCCTTGCTGTTGTCTGTGATGACCTTACAGCTCATAAACATTACAGACGCACACTTGGTCATAGCCTCGTCCCCAGCTTCAATTTATGGCGCAGGTTTTCCGGCATAATTAGCTAGACTGAAATGAAGACTTTCGTATCCACTGCTGCGAAGTCACGGGCTGTGTGTGAAGCAGGTGTGTGCCTCCCTCCCTCTGCTCAGTCCAATGTCTTGAATAGACAGCATCATCTCCTACATGAATTGCACACCTTATGGACAAAGCTGAGAATGAAGGTGAAGTGTGCTTTTGAGTTTGAGGAGAGACAGTTTCGGTTTTGATTGGAAAGCCTGGACAGCAGATTAAATGACTTTACTGTATTTCATAGACTAGCTCACTCTCATCATTTTTGGAAACACACCATCATCAAGAAGGCTATCATAGGGAAGCATAGTTTTTTTCCTCCTACAGTAAATTACTTGTTCCTTTCATATGGAACTACCATTCATTTCAAACCTATTATGTGCTGAACACTTGGTAAAGCTGTGAAGGAAGCAACCAAAAGTCTTAACTATCTCTGGGACCAGCACCTAGCAGAAAATCTGGGAAATAGTACATGTTTAAAAACATATCTGTTGCATGAATAAATCAATGATTTGATTGTGGGATAGTCTGAATTATTGAAAACATGCACACAATTTGTATAGTCAGAAAAATAACACTAAAGCCAATTAACAATGAAGATCTCTACTTTTCTAAAATTGAGAACCAATGTTTGCTGACTGCCTGCTACCAGGCCCCAGGGCTCTGGAGAGACAAAGAAGGCTGCAGTGGTTTAGACTGTTCAGGATCAAGAGTGACTCCCTCAACTCGCCAGAAAAAGACCCAAACTCTAAGTATGACGTTGTCTAACTTTATCTTTGGCATATTCCTCTCCCCACTCTAGGCTACTGCCAAATGAGGTGGTTCCTCATTCCCTCCAGAAACCCCATGCTTTGCTCTAGTGGGTGGTCAGAACGGAACCTCAAATGTCTGCTGAAGGTATGAAATAAAAAGATAATTCATCACTGTGACTTTGGCCGTCGGTATTCTCACTGGTTAGACGTTCTTCCCCAGTTGCTGATCCATTAAAAAACCCTCTTCTCAGAGTCTACATCAGATATCATCTAGAACACAGGACTGTACTGTTCTTGTCCATTGCATTCATTCAGCCATTCACTCCATCATGTGTATCTCCTTTCATTTAAAATGGTGAAAACATCACATATGTCGACTGAACTCTGTGGAAGAATAGGAATATCTACTGCTTTGTGAGGATATCGTCATTGGTGCCAAGTCACCTTCCTTCCAATTCTCATCCACATCCCAGGTGATCATGTGGAAGATGGAATCTACTGCTTTTGAGTTTGAGGAGAGACAGTTTCGGTTTTGATTGGAAAGCCTGGACAGCAGATTAAATGACTTTACTGTATTTCATAGACTAGCTCACTCTCATCATTTTTGGAAACACACCATCATCAAGAAGGCTATCATAGGGAAGCATAGTTTTTTTCCTCCTACAGTAAATTACTTGTTCCTTTCATATGGAACTACCATTCATTTCAAACCTATTATGTGCTGAACACTTGGTAAAGCTGTGAAGGAAGCAACCAAAAGTCTTAACTATCTCTGGGACCAGCACCTAGCAGAAAATCTGGGAAATAGTACATGTTTAAAAACATATCTGTTGCATGAATAAATCAATGATTTGATTGTGGGATAGTCTGAATTATTGAAAACATGCACACAATTTGTATAGTCAGAAAAATAACACTAAAGCCAATTAACAATGAAGATCTCTACTTTTCTAAAATTGAGAACCAATGTTTGCTGACTGCCTGCTACCAGGCCCCAGGGCTCTGGAGAGACAAAGAAGGCTGCAGTGGTTTAGACTGTTCAGGATCAAGAGTGACTCCCTCAACTCGCCAGAAAAAGACCCAAACTCTAAGTATGACGTTGTCTAACTTTATCTTTGGCATATTCCTCTCCCCACTCTAGGCTACTGCCAAATGAGGTGGTTCCTCTTTCCCCTCCAGAAACCCCATGCTTTGCTCTAGTGGGTGGTCAGAACGGAACCTCAAATGTCTGCTGAAGGTATGAAATAAAAAGATAATTCATCACTGTGACTTTGGCCGTCGGTATTCTCACTGGTTAGACGTTCTTCCCCAGTTGCTGATCCATTAAAAAACCCTCTTCTCAGAGTCTACATCAGATATCATCTAGAACACAGGACTGTACTGTTCTTGTCCATTGCATTCATTCAGCCATTCACTCCATCATGTGTATCTCCTTTCATTTAAAATGGTGAAAACATCACATATGTCGACTGAACTCTGTGGAAGAATAGGAATATCTACTGCTTTGTGAGGATATCGTCATTGGTGCCAAGTCACCTTCCTTCCAATTCTCATCCACATCCCAGGTGATCATGTTGACAAGAGCCCTTAATACTACTGACAGAACACTTACTATTGGCTCTGGACTATGCTTAGCTCCTTATGTATAACTACCTCCTCACACGTCACGTCACCTTGATGTTTATGTATGGTTATCCATGTTACGAGTGAGGAAATGAAAACAGACATACGAAGAAAACCTGTTCCCCAAGCTGCACAGCTAATAATGGTAGTGTCAGTATATCAACACAGGTCTAAAACTTTGCTCTTAGCCACCATGTGATTCTATCTCTCTTCCTTCTCAGTTCATCAGGAACAGATGTGAAAGTATGTCTATGAGTTACATGCTTAAAGAGGAAAACTTGGGTATTACAGTTGCTTGACTGGTGCCAGCTATCCAAATGCATGCAGCCACTGGACCACCTGGATATTTAGTCAGCATGAACACAAACATCTGGATATTTAGAAAACGGATGCCCAAGCAAGCATTTCAGATTTTATCTGCATGTCTGGCTCCATATAACCCCAAGGCAATACATTTTCTCTGAAAACAGAACATAAAGATCCAAAATGAAAAACAAGGCAAGGATTTTTGACAAGAAGTATATAGTGCTTAATCATTACCAGTGGAAAAATACATTTGCCTTTCAAGTGATCATAACTTTTCTTAGTGGCAGTGTTTGCCTAATGTAACACTTTATGAAAAGGGTTCATTTGAACTAGATCAAATCTAATTGAAATTCAAATAAAGTGAGAAGCAAGATGCTGTGAATGAAGTGAATTTTGGACCAATCCAGACTGTTTCTCATCCACTGCCACAAGAGAACCTGAACTCCCGTGTGGATATTGAAAAATCTTAACACTGTTGCTTCAAATAGAAATAGATACCATTCTGAACCTCTTTCCATTTAGACTAAGTTTCAGTATTAATTTAGGATGCTCAGGAGACAGAAGCTTGCCTTCAATAGTGACCTCTGTGTTTTACCAGTGATCTCTCCCCGACTTACTGAATCCAGAGAGACAGCTCACAGAAATTAATACTTCAGCCTGACTTATCAATGACTGCCTGACGCCTCCAATTTCTAACAGATTTTCTGCTTTCTCTTGATTTTCACTCATTGTACAAAAGACATTGTATCAATAACAAAAGGCATGAGATCTTCCAAATCTAACACCAGAATAGCTGTTTCCTTCCTTGCCCCACCACCCTCCCCCGCCACTTTTTCTATAGAGCTTGCTTATAGTTTTCCAACCTGTGCTTCAGGTATGGTGACCACCTTGGTATCTGACATCAAATGCTTGATTTAACCAACGAGGTGTGTAGGGGTGTGTAGGGGTGTGTGTGTGTGTGTGTGTGTGTGTGTGTAAGTGTGGATAGGAACATGGATACATGATGATTTATCAATACAGAAAATATTTCTCACAACGGCTGTCACATATTCTGATTCAAAATTTCCCCCAAATATCCAGTTAAGAAGATACAGTAAATATTATTAAGATATTGAAAAACTGGAAACAGCCAAGTGTCTATGAATGGAAGCGAGGTTAAAGAAATCAAGGTACACTTATAAAGCAGACTGCTATGCATACAAAAGTGATATGACAGAGGATGACAATGACATATTTGTGATCATTTTTATGACAGATGCACACATGGCCATGGTGTAATTTATGACTTAGGTTGCACTGAATAATGAGGCTAAAAAGAAGATTTTTAGATGCTACTACTGGAAATGTTATGGGCTCTATATAAGGTGTGTACTACAGTATAAGCACTTATTTTGTTAAAAAATATACGTATGGACAGACTTATAGAAGGAACTTATGGTTGCTGGGGAGGGTGTGGAAGGAGGGGATGAGGGAAAGTTGGGGACTTTGGCAGGGGCATGTACACACTGGTATATTTAACATGAATAACCAGTAAGGACCTATTGTATAGTGCAGGGAACTCTGCTCAATGATATGTGTCAGCCTGGATGGGAGGGGGCTTTGGAGAAGAATGGATAAATGTATATGTATGGTTGAATCCCTTTGCTATTGACCTGAATCTATCACACTGTTAATTGGCTATACTCCAACATAAAAGAAAAAGTTCAAAAAATAAATGTGTGGAATAAAGAGAAAAACATCTCCACCAGAATGCTCATACAATGTACTTCTTGTTGGTTTAGGAATCCTGTGTCCCTGACCTATCATTTTCTCTACAATTGTTGATTAAATAGCACAGACAATGTTAAACATTCCATCTATGCTTTCCTGCATTTTCTCCTATTTGCCACAGTCCACATAATTTTCCTAGTTAGTGAAAACAAAGAATTGATGCTTTTGGATTCTGGTGGTGGAGAAGACTCTTGAGAGTTCCTTGGATTGCAAGGAAAATCAAACCAGTCAATCCTAAAGGAAACCAATCTTGAATATTCATTTATTCATTGGAAGGGCCGATGCTGAAGCTGAAGTTCTAATACACTGGCCACATGACGTGAAGAGCCAACTCATTGGAAAAGACCCTGATGCTGGGAAAGATTGAAAACAGGAGGAAGAAGGGAAAGACAGAGAATGAGATGGTTGGATGGCATCACCAACTCAATGGACATGAGTCTGAGCAAGCTCCAGGAGATGTCAGGGAAGCCATGGGGTTGCAAAGAGTCAGACACGAATGAGTAACTGAACAACAACAGTGAAAACCATGCTATTCTTAAAATAATTAATGTAAAGACTATAAACAGTTTTAGAAAAATTCAACTAACACAAAAGAAACTTCTTAAAGGTAGGTGCCTTTCTTATCCACTGTCACCAAGACACACAAGTACAGACAACAAAACTGAAAGTCCCATAATGATTTTCTGCAAACAGGAGACGAAGTCTCTCAGGACCAAGGATGTTAATCACTAAGTGTCAACTCCATCTCAGGGCTCTGCAGTAATTTTGTCATTTTCTGGTCAGGTGGTAGAAGAAGCAAGAAGGTGAGTTTCTGTCTTAGTTTCTGTCTTACCACATAAGAAGGCTATCAGGGAGAAAATAAGACAGGAGCCTATGCATACATCATCTCTCTGTCTGTGCCCTTGTGTTTAGCAGATAATTCCCAGACCTACAGAACTTGGCCTACAAACAAGAATGATGATCAACAATAGTGAAAGTTGATGAGGATACCTCAAATTCTCCTCTGTCAAGAACAGGCTAGTTAAAAATTTCACCTTTTTCAGTCCCCTTCACCATTGCAACCATAAGAATCAAATATCTAGGAATAAACCTACCCAAAGAAACAAAAGAATTGTACACAGAAAATTACAAGACACTCATGAAAGAAATTAAAGAAGACTTAAACAGATAGAGAGATATTCCATGATCCTGGGTTGGAAGAATCAATATTGTGAAAATGATCATACTACCAAATACCATCTACAGATTCAATGCAATACCTATTCAACTTCCATTGGTGGTGGAGAAGACTCTTGAGAGTTCCTTGGATTGCAAGGAAAATCAAACCAGTCAATCCTAAAGGAAACCAATCTTGAATATTCATTTATTCATTGGAAGGGCCGATGCTGAAGCTGAAGTTCTAATACACTGGCCACATGACGTGAAGAGCCAACTCATTGGAAAAGACCCTGATGCTGGGAAAGATTGAAAACAGGAGGAAGAAGGGAAAGACAGAGAATGAGATGGTTGGATGGCATCACCAACTCAATGGACATGAGTCTGAGCAAGCTCCAGGAGATGTCAGGGAAGCCATGGGGTTGCAAAGAGTCAGACACGAATGAGTAACTGAACAACAACAGTGAAAACCATGCTATTCTTAAAATAATTAATGTAAAGACTATAAACAGTTTTAGAAAAATTCAACTAACACAAAAGAAACTTCTTAAAGGTAGGTGCCTTTCTTATCCACTGTCACCAAGACACACAAGTACAGACAACAAAACTGAAAGTCCCATAATGATTTTCTGCAAACAGGAGACGAAGTCTCTCAGGACCAAGGATGTTAATCACTAAGTGTCAACTCCATCTCAGGGCTCTGCAGTAATTTTGTCATTTTCTGGTCAGGTGGTAGAAGAAGCAAGAAGGTGAGTTTCTGTCTTAGTTTCTGTCTTACCACATAAGAAGGCTATCAGGGAGAAAATAAGACAGGAGCCTATGCATACATCATCTCTCTGTCTGTGCCCTTGTGTTTAGCAGATAATTCCCAGACCTACAGAACTTGGCCTACAAACAAGAATGATGATCAACAATAGTGAAAGTTGATGAGGATACCTCAAATTCTCCTCTGTCAAGAACAGGCTAGTTAAAAATTTCACCTTTTTCAGTCCCCTTCACCATTGCAACCATAAGAATCAAATATCTAGGAATAAACCTACCCAAAGAAACAAAAGAATTGTACACAGAAAATTACAAGACACTCATGAAAGAAATTAAAGAAGACTTAAACAGATAGAGAGATATTCCATGATCCTGGGTTGGAAGAATCAATATTGTGAAAATGATCATACTACCAAATACCATCTACAGATTCAATGCAATACCTATTCAACTTCCATTGACATTTTTCACAGAACTAGACCAAAGAATCACATAGTTCATATGGAAACACAAAAGACCTCGAATAGCCAAAGCAATCCTGAGAAAGAAAAACGGAGCTGGAGGAATCAGGCTCCCTAACTTCAAACTCTACTACAAAGCAACAGTCATCAAGACAGTATGGTACTGGCACAAAAACAGAACTATAGACCAATGGAACAAGATCGAGAACCCAGAGATAAACCCACGCACCTATGGGTACCTTATTTTTGACAAAGGAGGAGAAACTATAAAATGGGGCAAAGACAGCCTCTTCAACAAGTGGTGCTGGGAAAATTGGATAGCTACATGAAAAAAATGCAGTTGGAGCATTCCCTGACACCATACACAAAGATCAAATCAAATTGTATTAAAGACCTAAATGTAAGACCAGAAACCATCAAACTCTTAGAGGAGAATATAGGCAAAACCCTCAAGGACATCAATCAAAGCAAGATCTTCTCTGACCCACCAACTAAAATAGCAGAACTGAAAAGAAAAATGAACATGTGGGACCTCGTGAAACTGAAAAGCTTTTGTACAACAAAAGAAATTACAAAAAAGCTCAACAGACACCCCACAGAGTGGGAGAAAATCATAGCAAATGAAACAACAGACAAAGAATTAATCTCCAAAATCTACAACCAACTCAGACAACTCAGCACAGGGAAAACGAACAACCCAATCAAAAAATGGGAAAAAGATCTAAAGAGACGCCTCTCCAAAGAGGACATACAGATGGCCCAAAAGCACATGAAACGATGCTCAACCTTGTTTATTATTAGAGAAATGCAAATTAAAACTACAATGAGATACCACCTCACACCCGTCAGAATGGCCATCATCAACAAATCTGCAGACAATAAATGCTGGAGAGGGTGCGGAGAAAAGGGAACCCTCTTGCACTGCTGGTGGGAATGTAAATTGATACAGCCTCTATGGAAGACAGTATGGAGGTTTCTTAAAAAACTAAAAATAGAAAAATTCAATGGGTGGAACAATATTTCATACTACCAAATACCATCTACAGATTCAATGCAATACCTATTCAACTTCCATTGACATTTTTCACAGAACTAGACCAAAGAATCACATAGTTCATATGGAAACACAAAAGACCTCGAATAGCCAAAGCAATCCTGAGAAAGAAAAACGGAGCTGGAGGAATCAGGCTCCCCTAACTTCAGACTCTACTACAAAGCAACAGTCATCAAGACAGTATGGTACTGGCACAAAAACAGAACTATAGACCAATGGAACAAGATCGAGAACCCAGAGATAAACCCACGCACCTATGGGTACCTTATTTTTGACAAAGGAGGAGAAACTATAAAATGGGGCAAAGACAGCCTCTTCAACAAGTGGTGCTGGGAAAATTGGATAGCTACATGAAAAAAATGCAGTTGGAGCATTCCCTGACACCATACACAAAGATCAAATCAAATTGTATTAAAGACCTAAATGTAAGACCAGAAACCATCAAACTCTTAGAGGAGAATATAGGCAAAACCCTCAAGGACATCAATCAAAGCAAGATCTTCTCTGACCCACCAACTAAAATAGCAGAACTGAAAAGAAAAATGAACATGTGGGACCTCGTGAAACTGAAAAGCTTTTGTACAACAAAAGAAATTACAAAAAAGCTCAACAGACACCCCACAGAGTGGGAGAAAATCATAGCAAATGAAACAACAGACAAAGAATTAATCTCCAAAATCTACAACCAACTCAGACAACTCAGCACAGGGAAAACGAACAACCCAATCAAAAAATGGGAAAAAGATCTAAAGAGACGCCTCTCCAAAGAGGACATACAGATGGCCCAAAAGCACATGAAACGATGCTCAACCTTGTTTATTATTAGAGAAATGCAAATTAAAACTACAATGAGATACCACCTCACACCCGTCAGAATGGCCATCATCAACAAATCTGCAGACAATAAATGCTGGAGAGGGTGCGGAGAAAAGGGAACCCTCTTGCACTGCTGGTGGGAATGTAAATTGATACAGCCTCTATGGAAGACAGTATGGAGGTTTCTTAAAAAACTAAAAATAGAAGCACCCTATGACCCAGCGATCCCACTCCTTGGTTTATATCCTGTTGACATCAAAACTGAAAGAGGCACCTGTACCCCAATGTTCATTGCCGCTCTCTATACAATAGCCAGAACTTGGAAGCAACCTAGATATCCATCAATGAATGAATGGATACAGAAGTTCTGGGACATATATACAATGGAATACTACTCAGCTGTTAAAAAGAAATGCAGAAGACTCAGTCCTAATGAAGTGGCTGGCTCTAGAACCTATCATAAAGAGTGAAGTAAGTCAAAAAGAGAAAGACAAATACAGCATACTAACACACATATATCTAATCTAGTAGGATAGTCAATAACACACGCAGGGAACTCATGGAAAAACTGACAGAGCACAGACATAGGGACATTGTGGGGAAGAAATAGGGAGGGGGAAGCATGGAGGGAGTAACATGGAAACCTATACTGTTATGTGTGGAAAAGATAGCTACTGTCATTGTGCTAAGGGAATAAGAGTACTTACAATGGCTTGGGGCGATGGTCTGGTGGGGTGGGATCGGGGGAACTGGGGGGGTGGGGACCATGGATATGCATATGACTGATCTGAGAACATACATGTCTGTGAACAACAAAACTCTGTAAAACCTTTAAAATACAGAATAAAAAAAAACATGCCAAGTTAATTATAACCAAAAAAAAAAAATTTCGCCTTTTTTTTAAATGAAAATAAGAAAATAGAATGTTACAGTCTAATTTCTCCCCAAAGTTGCATTCAACTTCCAGTTTTGTCTGTATTATGAAGCTATGTGCAAAGAAGGTTTTCTCAGTGAAGCTGGATCTATTTATTTACCTACCTACCTGCCTACCTAACTGAAATTCCATATGGAATCTCACTAGGTAAAACTAAGAGTGTGACAAAGATAGTCTGGATCTCCTAACAGAATGAATGTTGATGTATCTGTATAAGAAATACAGTCATTACTTTATGTCAAGGATATTTCCATACCATCCTGAAAAAATGAATGAAAATCCTTCCAAATCTATTTCAATCAAGTAAGAAAACATATTAGCACTAGTAACTCTGGTGGACAGTTGATTCAAGACTCCACTCTGAGGTGAGAGGGGTTTCAAAAGGAAGGGGACATAGGTCTATATAATGCCGATTCATGTTGCTGTCTGGCAAAACCTGTCACAATATTGAAAAGGAATTATTCTCTAATAAAAAGATAAAATTGGGGCTTTCATGGTGGTCCAGGGGGTAGAGAGTCTTTGCAATGCAAGGGGCACTGGTTTGATTCCTGGCCTGGGAGGATCCCATGCCGTGGAGCTAAACCTTGAAATTTAGACCATCAAAGAGTGAAGTAAGTCAAAAGAAAGACAAATACAGCATACTAACACACATATATCTAATCTAGTAGGATAGTCAATAACACACGCAGGGAACTCATGGAAAAACTGACAGAGCACAGACATAGGGACATTGTGGGGAAGAAATAGGGAGGGGGAAGCATGGAGGCAGTAACATGGAAACCTATACTGTTATGTGTGGAAAAGATAGCTACTGTCATTGTGCTAAGGGAATAAGAGTACTTACAATGGCTTGGGGCGATGGTCTGGTGGGGTGGGATCGGGGGAACTGGGGGGGTGGGGACCATGGATATGCATATGACTGATCTGAGAACATACATGTCTGTGAACAACAAAACTCTGTAAAACCTTTAAAATACAGAATAAAAAAAAACATGCCAAGTTAATTATAACCAAAAAAAAAAAATTTCGCCTTTTTTTTAAATGAAAATAAGAAAATAGAATGTTACAGTCTAATTTCTCCCCAAAGTTGCATTCAACTTCCAGTTTTGTCTGTATTATGAAGCTATGTGCAAAGAAGGTTTTCTCAGTGAAGCTGGATCTATTTATTTACCTACCTACCTGCCTACCTAACTGAAATTCCATATGGAATCTCACTAGGTAAAACTAAGAGTGTGACAAAGATAGTCTGGATCTCCTAACAGAATGAATGTTGATGTATCTGTATAAGAAATACAGTCATTACTTTATGTCAAGGATATTTCCATACCATCCTGAAAAAATGAATGAAAATCCTTCCAAATCTATTTCAATCAAGTAAGAAAACATATTAGCACTAGTAACTCTGGTGGACAGTTGATTCAAGACTCCACTCTGAGGTGAGAGGGGTTTCAAAAGGAAGGGGACATAGGTCTATATAATGCCGATTCATGTTGCTGTCTGGCAAAACCTGTCACAATATTGAAAAGGAATTATTCTCTAATAAAAAGATAAAATTGGGGCTTTCATGGTGGTCCAGGGGGTAGAGAGTCTTTGCAATGCAAGGGGCACTGGTTTGATTCCTGGCCTGGGAGGATCCCACATGCCGTGGAGCTAAACCGATGTGTCCAATTGCCAGACAGTGCTCTGTAGCGAGAGAGGCCACTGCGATGGGAGGCCCACACAGGCCAAAGAATAAAGATAGATGAAAATAAATAAATAAATAACCAAAAAAAGAGGCCAAAATTTTTTTAAAAAAAGTATTTTTATAAAAAAGGAGTATGAAATATTTCCTCCACCACAGTCTTATTTATCCTATTCACATCTTAGTAACTACCATAACTTCTGGTAAAGACAGATCAGAAAGAACATCAATTCAGAACTGGAACTCTAAACACATACAACATAATTATATGTTGGTTTTAAACTTACTACTAAAAGTACTAGATGAGACTAATAAACATATCAACACAATTTAGTTTCTCCCAGATTTTCAGCTCTTAAGAAGAATGACCGCCAAACAGATACTAAAACATCACTTACTTTTCTATTGTGGTGGATTATCACCATCTCACAGAAGGTTCCAGTACCTTGAATTTACAGAGCATCAGTGTCCTCTTGAGTTCAGTCTTAGACACACTAACAAGTCAGAATGATGACATGCAAGCACTGGACATACACAAATTAGAAACCATGTCAGAAACAAATAAAAGAGGATGGAGAATCAACTGTAGGAGGCAGGATTGCAAAGAGAGAAACAAAGAGAAGGCAGAGTGTATACAATACTATTGAGAAGACGCTCCTCAGGAGAGCCATTTCTGAGCTGCAGGATGACTCGGAAGAGCCCCCACCCCCAGTCCCTTTCTTTCCATTTCTCTGTAGCACAGGCTTTGGCAGACACTGCTTCAAATGCATTATTGTGGTTCACTCGGGCTGTCAAGTTAAGTGCTCCCTGAGATAGTCAGGTAGGTACCAATTAGGAAGTTGGCACCTTCCTGTTTATCCCATATGCTGATAAGAAAGACATTCCCCTTTCCTGAAAGCCCTGGCTGCCACATCACTCACGCACACGAGGAGCTACTGATAACCACCATAACTACCACCAGAGAGCTGCTCTGGGGGCCAGGTTACTTACAGGCAATTGAAGATATTTATTTTGCCCTCTGCATTCTCTGAGTTTAGTTTATAACTCTTCACTCTTTTTTTTTTACAACCTGTTTTATTCCTTGATTAATTCTCAATATGACTCAGAGAGGGATGATCTGATCTGATGCCCTGTCTCTCCCCTTAACTCCTCAAACAGGCTAGGAGAAGAAAAAAAAAAAAGAATACATGTCTAAGTATATGTAAGCTATCTGTACCTTATTACAGATCAGTCTTCAGAGAAAGTGAAAAGACTCCTGAAAGCAGTACAAGGATGGGACCACTAAAATTCCCTTAAACTCAACCATTTCAGCAAACTTTTCTTTATGACCAAGCTAAGGATGACACATTATTTACTTTCACTTATTCTAATCCCAGTCCAATGCTTAATGCTTTACAGGGTCTATGTTGTTCACTTACGATGTTAGGAAATACCTTCTCTAACAAAGTCCCCCTTTGCCTCTGAAGACATTGAAGTATTGAGAGGTTAGGGATTTGTCCAAGGTCACTGAGCTCTTTAGTAGCAGATATAGGCTTGAACTTCAGGTCAAAATGAAACAAACAAAAATAGTGCTTGTGACTGCTCAGTTATATTCCTTCCCATGGCTTGTGTTGGGGGTGGCAGACTCAGCTGCCAGACAGCTAATTTTCATGAAGAGAAGAAGCTTGGAGGGCACTGTGGCAGCCTAGAGTCTTAGCATGATGTCCAAGAGGGTCACCACTGCCTGCCTCTACTAGCTATGGCTGTGAAGGATCTATTGTGTTCAGTGGGGTTCAACAGAGTTTTCAAGGAAAGATGGATATTTAAAAAATCATCTGATTTGGAGACTTCCTTTGTGGTCCAGTGGCTAAGACTCCAAGCTTCCATTGCAGGGGGCCCAAGTCCAATCCCTGGTCAGGGAACGAGATCCCACACACTGCAAAGACCTAGTGCAGCCAAATGAATACATAGATATTCTTGCTTGAAGAATCCCTCAGACAGAGGAGGCTGGTGGGTTACAGTCCATAGGGTCACAAAGAGTCATACACGACTAAGGTGACTTAGCATGCATGCATGCACACCTTTTACAAAATCATCTGATTTTTAAATGTTTGCAACTTACTTAAAATATTTAAACAGTGGAGCAACTCTGTACTGGCCAAATGAATGCCATCTTTATGCAAAGTTCAGTCCATGGGTCACCAGTTTCCTAATCCCTATAGTTTTCCTTCTTAAAGCTCAAATGCTTGCTCCTTGGAAGAAAATCTATGACAACCTAGACAGCGTATTCAAAAGAAGAGACATCACTTTGCTGACAAAAGTTCATATAGTCAAAGCTATGATTTTCCCAGTAGTCTTGTATGGATGTGAGAGCTGGACCATAAAGAAAGCTGAGTGCTAAAGAATTGATGCCTTTGAACTGTAGTACTGGAGAAGACTCTTGGACTGCAAGGAGATCAAACCAGTCAATCCTAAAGGAAATCAACCCTGAATATTCATTGAAAGGAACAATGCTGAAGCTGAAGCTCCAATATTTTGGCTACCTGATGTCAAGGGATGACTCATTGGAAAAGATCCTGATGTCGAGAAAAACAGAAAGCAAAGGAGAAGGGGATGAGAGAGGACAAAATGGTTGGATGGTATCACTGAGTCAATGGACATGAGTTTGAGCAAGCTTTGGGAGATGGTGAAGGATTAGGAAGGCTGGCATCCTGCAGTCCACGGGGTGGCAGAGTTGGACACGACTGAGCGACTGAAAACTGAACATTCTGCTTCAAAGACAGAACATCTCTGACCCAAGCATCAAATATCTTTTTTGCTCTAGTCACTGTGGTCAGGAGCAGAAGGGCCAACTCTTTTTCCCATCTCAGCTCTTGGAGGCAACACTAAGACTGAGAAGGTTTGGTGGAAACCTGCTTTCCTAGCTGGTGACAGGAATGTGCCTCCCTCTCTCCCCTCCAGGCTATTGGGTCATCGTCTCTGAAGTCGTCTCCTGTGGTTTCAGCTACATGCTGGCTTCTTCTGAGTCTAGCTAGATTTTGTATCTTGGAGGAAAAAAACTCCTCTGAAACTCTAAAATATACAATTCAGATTCAGGGGTTATGGTGAATTCCACACTCACTAACCACTTTTTCTCTTTAACTCACGTTGGTTAAAACAAATCTTTGCTCTCCAAAGTAGGGAGGTGGACTTTAGGCAATTAAACCTTAACATTAGGCAATTTAGAAAAGCAAACGTGTTAGTCACTCAGTCACGTCTGATACCTTGCAGCCTCATGGACTGCAGTCCACCAGGCTCCACTGACCATGGAATTATTCAGGCACGAATACTGGAGTGGGTTGCCATTTTCTTCTCCAGGGGATCTTCCTGACTCAGGGATAAAACCTGGGTCTCCTGCATGGCAAGCAGATTCTTTACCATCTGTGCTTCCAGGAAAGCTAAGTCTTTTAACTAATTCCTTAAGTTCTTTCTTGGAATACAGCTGCTTTACAATGTTGTGTTACTTTCAGGTGACAGCAAAGTCAATCAGCTACGCATATACATATATCCATTCTTTTTTAAGATTATCTTCCCATTTAGGCCCCAGGGGTAAAGAACCCACCTGCAAACGCAGGAGACTTAAGAGACAATGGGCTTGATCCTTGGGTCAGGAAGATCCCCTGGAGGAAGGAATGGTAACCCACTCCAGTATTCTTGCCTGGAGAATCCCATGGACAGAGGAGTTTGGTGGGCTGCAGTTCATACAGTCACAAAGAGTCAGATACAGCTAAAGCGACTTAGCACGCATGTACCATCCCTGAGCTATACAGTAGGTTCTCATTAGTTATCTACTTGATGCCGAGTATAAAGCCCTTTAAGATCTGTGGTGAAGGCTTTTCTTGAAATACAGTCCTTTGTTTTACAACGAGATGCCCCGCAATAAGAGAAGAAATCTCTCTGCTCTAGGGCTTAGACTCCTGCAAACCACTGCATTCAGTCATCCTTCTGGGTTTCTCCCCGAGACCTTAGCATCAGGAAATCAATTTCGCTTACTGGTGTATCCTCAGCACCTGGCACAAACATTAATAAGTGTTTGCTGAATAAATGAATAAAATAAAAGAAGGGCTCAGATCAGTTGGGACCAAGATAACATCTATGCTGTGATTTATTCATTCAAATATGTTGCAATGAGCTCAGGTCCCCAAGGAGCAGGCTTGAGGAACAAAAGGTGGCCGCTGTTCAGATTACTAGGAGACTTTTGTTTTGCTGTGTAAAGTGGAATCTGAGGGCAAGGGCTGATTTTCTCAGGACAAACGAAGGAGAAAGAGGGGATGTGAGGGTGAAGAGGAAGGAAAAAGTCCCTGAAAACTTGGAGTCAAGCGGGCAAGTCACCGGAGGGAGGAAAGAGGCAGTGGGGCTGTTTGATGCCAGTCTCCCCTCAGTTTCTCCATAAAACTTTCTGTAAAATAATCCCAGTCACCACTGATCTGAGTCAAGCAAATGTCCATATTAACACTGTAACTAGCACATGTGCTCAAGATGTAAAACAAAAGAAATACAACAAAGTCCCTTTCTTGGAGGAGCAAAGAGTCTAGGATGAAACAGCCAGAGAAAGAATCAAGAGAAAGAATACCTTACACTACCCCATGAGAAACTGATCACAGATACAAAACACTCATGATGCATTCAGAGACATCCACTGCACATTTACTGTGTGCCCGGCATGTGCTGGGGCCCGGTGATGTGGTGGCACAGGAGACAGTCAGGTTTCCCTGTCTACAGGAGAAAGAGGCAATGAACTTAAGGAATGGGGTAGTATCAGCATTGGGGGCTTTGAAAGGAATAAATGTATCATCTGAAAATACTATGGGGTTCAACATTAACTAGGTGGTCAGGCTTGGCCTCTCTGAATGAAGGGTGACAGCTGAGCTGAGACCAGAAGGGTGGGAAGAAGTCACTATATGGAGATCCATGGATAAAGCTTTCCAAGAAGAGGGAAAGAGTGGCGTGCAAATGGACTAAAGCAAGTGACATACTAGGCAGGGGATGACGAGGGGGGTATAGCAGATGATCAGAGAGGCAGGCAGGGGCCAGGTTAGCCAGACAACATGACTAGGTCTGCAGGGATAATGGATGGACTTGACAAGACTCAGAGACTTGACTGAAAGAGTAAAAGTAAAATGTAATCACAACACAAGGGCCTTGGCATGCACCATCTCTAAGGGGATGTTCTCAAACCCTGGCCCTCTAGGGGGCAGGAAATAATGTAGTCTAGTTAATTGCCCTTGGGGACTGCTCTGTGTATGAATGTAAAACTGGGGATTAGCCAGCCCTAGATGCAAATAAAAAGGGCACAGTGGGTCATCGGTTTTCCAGAAGACTCTTCTCATTCGAGGCAGAAGTGAGAATGCCAATTACCCTCATTTCTAAGGAAAGAAACCAGGAGAGGAGAAACACCCAGAGAATTGTGCTTTTAAATCATAACAACCACCCCAAAGTGAAGAGAACGGAAAAAAGCCCCTTTGCTCTTGGGACCTTAAGTGATTAGAAAGAGTTGTTATTTGGCTGATTTTCACACTTCATTAGCATATGCATAATTTAACAAGGGAACATGCTGGGGGCTGGCACGGGCGAGGGTGGCTCTCCCTACCCACGGACTAGAATCTGGGGCAGCAGCACTGGGAGGGCTTAATTACGCCAGCAAGGCAACTAAGATAAGATTAGCGTGCAAAGGGGGATGCGCACGTTATAGGCAACAAGCACGGAAAAATTCCGGATGTCTATTTTCACCCACGTGTACCTGTGTACTGAGCCCTGCCCGAATATTTCTCCCCCAAGGAGGAAGTCAGGTGGAGTAACCCTCAGCTCCCCACGCTTTTACCACCTTACGTTCTTTTAATCCTGACGCTCTTTTACCGCCAACACCCTAGGCCAGGCAGCCACGTTTTCCTCTCTAAAGATGTGGCCAATGCCCCAAAGAATAAAGTGCTGTGTTAGGACTGTTCACGGCATACTGCACATGGCACTGGAGAGGAGGATGCAGAACAGTGCTTCAGGGCTGAATAAAATGGACATGAGGAGAAGGGTCAGGACTTCACATTTTAATCCTGAATTTCCTGATTACATCCACCAGCAGAGCAGCAAAGGAAAAAATTCCTTTGGAATGGAACTGTATGTATCTTTTTGAAAAGAAGTGACAGGAAATTCTACAATTTTTACACCATATCCCACTTTATCACCACCACACACAATGTCGTATAACTTTAAAATTATGTTAATATCAACACATCTTGGTTCAATGGTCAATTCTAAGATGATCTGCAGGTTTTTTTCTGCTTCGGGTGCCTCCTCAGTATCAATTCTCCTTTCTTCTTTTAAGAAAATCCCAATTTTCCTTTATCTCCATCTAAGCTCCTGCTGTTGCTCTGTGTGTGTGCGTGTGTGTGCATGTGAGTGTGCATCTTTAAGGCCTGAGCTAACGGGTGTATTCCATCTCCCTTTAGCTAATGATTGGCTCAGTCCTAAAAAAAAGTACTGGACCACTGAGAGTTAGGTCCAGTGCTGCTACACTGAGAAGATTCCAACCTATTACTTTCCCTTCCTTTATGCCAACCCCACATAGCTCTCCAAACATGTCAAACATTTTCATACCTCTGTGCTATTGCAGATGCTATTCCACTTCTTGAATGAATGAGGAAATCCATCAGTTCTTCCATATGTTATTTTGGCTTGAATCCCCCCCAAACCTTATGCTTCCTTAATAAGCATGTACTCACTCTTGCACCAGACCATTGGCTGTTTCCTCCCCGCCAGCAAGGGGCAACTAAGATAAGATTAGCGTGCAAAGGGGGATGCGCACGTTATAGGCAACAAGCACGGAAAAATTCCGGATGTCTATTTTCACCCACGTGTACCTGTGTACTGAGCCCTGCCCGAATATTTCTCCCCCAAGGAGGAAGTCAGGTGGAGTAACCCTCAGCTCCCCACGCTTTTACCACCTTACGTTCTTTTAATCCTGACGCTCTTTTACCGCCAACACCCTAGGCCAGGCAGCCACGTTTTCCTCTCTAAAGATGTGGCCAATGCCCCAAAGAATAAAGTGCTGTGTTAGGACTGTTCACGGCATACTGCACATGGCACTGGAGAGGAGGATGCAGAACAGTGCTTCAGGGCTGAATAAAATGGACATGAGGAGAAGGGTCAGGACTTCACATTTTAATCCTGAATTTCCTGATTACATCCACCAGCAGAGCAGCAAAGGAAAAAATTCCTTTGGAATGGAACTGTATGTATCTTTTTGAAAAGAAGTGACAGGAAATTCTACAATTTTTACACCATATCCCACTTTATCACCACCACACACAATGTCGTATAACTTTAAAATTATGTTAATATCAACACATCTTGGTTCAATGGTCAATTCTAAGATGATCTGCAGGTTTTTTTCTGCTTCGGGTGCCTCCTCAGTATCAATTCTCCTTTCTTCTTTTAAGAAAATCCCAATTTTCCTTTATCTCCATCTAAGCTCCTGCTGTTGCTCTGTGTGTGTGCGTGTGTGTGCATGTGAGTGTGCATCTTTAAGGCCTGAGCTAACGGGTGTATTCCATCTCCCTTTAGCTAATGATTGGCTCAGTCCTAAAAAAAAGTACTGGACCACTGAGAGTTAGGTCCAGTGCTGCTACACTGAGAAGATTCCAACCTATTACTTTCCCTTCCTTTATGCCAACCCCACATAGCTCTCCAAACATGTCAAACATTTTCATACCTCTGTGCTATTGCAGATGCTATTCCACTTCTTGAATGAATGAGGAAATCCATCAGTTCTTCCATATGTTATTTTGGCTTGAATCCCCCCCAAACCTTATGCTATCATACTTAACTTAATAAGCATGTACTCACTCTTGCACCAGACCATTGGCTGTTTCCACAACAACCAGTCTTTCCTTCTCCTGTCAACAGTCAGTCCTGACTTTTTCCTTTCTCACTCTTGTGTACTCCCTCAGCATCAGAGTTAGGCCTTATTCGGCTTACGTCCAGTAGGTAGCCCATCTCACTGAGTATAGGAAATAGAGACGAGCACAGAATCCAAACAGACCTAATGAGATGTAAGGGGACATTTTCAACGGATTTAAGGAGATAAGAAGTTTTGCATGCTGGCAGCCAATTTTCCACTACAAATGAAGAGAATGGAACCATTGCCAGAAAGCAGAGAAGATAGATGATCAACAGGGGCACATAGCTGAGCTCTAGATCAAGTCCTATCTGAAGCTAGTTTTTTCCTGAACTTCTAATTTATATGTGCCAAAATCTTGATTAAACAAAATTTCAGAAGGATTTTTTTCAGCTCTTCAACCAAAAGATTTCTAACCAATAGAGCGACAAAACTTGGCAAACAGCTCGAGAGTCAAGACAGAAATATGTGAGAAGCTAAATTACATTCTAAGTCAACTACAAATTGCTCATGCATTCTTCTACTCAAGAAATATCGGAACACATATTTATATGTCAGGTACTCTCCTAGGACATTGGAGGTTATAGCAATGAACAAACATTTTCTGGAGCACAGATTTTAGTGGGTGGAGATACATAATAAAAAATAACATTACAAAGTATATACTGTATTAGAGGATTATTATGGGAAAAAAATAGGATCGGTTAAGACAGATCAGAAAAGCCAAAGGTAGAAGGGGATTTCAATTTCAAATAGTCAATATAGAAGGAAAGAAAGAAAGACTATGTATGAGAGAAGACTGAGCACTCAAGAATTGACACTTTAGAACTGTAGTGTTGGAGAAGACTCTTGAGAGTCTCTTGGACTGCAAGGAGATCAAACCCGTCAATTCTAAAGGAAACTAACCCTGAATATTCATTAGAAGGACTGATGCTGAAGCTACAATACTTTGGCCATCTGATGCGATGAGATGACTCACTGGAAAAAGACCCTGATGCTAGGAAACATTGAGGGCAGGAGGCGAAGGGGATCACAGAGGATGAGATGATTGGATGACACCACTGACTCAACAGACATGAATTTGCACAAACTCTGGGAGACAGTGAAGGACAGGGAAGCATGGGGTCCATGGGGTCACAAAGAGTCAGACATACTGAGTGACTGAACAATAAGTCAATATAGGCTTTGCTGAAAGGACAATAGTTGAACAAAGACTTGAAGGAAGTGAGGACATTAGCACTGCAGGTATGTGGGAAAGGAGCCGTCCAGGCAGAAGAAACAGCAAGAGTGAAGGTTTGGGGGACTGGTGAGTTCAAGCAGCAGCAAGAAGGCTGTGGAGCAGCGAGAAGGCAACAAGAGTGAATACAGAAAGGAAACTGAAGGCCCACCGTAAGGACCCTTTCTCACTGAGTACGATGGAGAGTCACTGAAGATTTTGAACAGAGTGACAGGATCATACCTAAATTCTTATAAGAATCAGTCTGGCTACTGTATAGAGAATAGTTTGGGGGCTCAGAGGCAAAGGTGGAAATGAGAGATTGTTGCAACAATGCCTCCTAGATGGTGGCCTGGGTCAGTAGGGCTGCAGCAGAAGTGGTGAAAAGAGCCTCAGTTTTGAATAGATTTGAAAGACAGAGCTAAAAGGATTTCCTGATACATTATATGGGGGATGTTAGTCAATAATGACCCCAAGTTTTCGGGTCTGAGGAACTAAAAGGACACAGTTGGCATCAGCAGGAAAGTGCAGGTAGAAAAAGATTGTTCAGAAAATGAACAGCAGTTCACAGTCTGAGGTATGTGATATTTTGCTGAACATCCAAATGGAAACCTGAAGAAGCTGGATGTATAAGTCTGGAGTTCAGGCCAGAGAAACAAACTAAAGACTGGAACTTGTGAGTCGCCAGCATTTAAACAGTGTTTCAAGTCACAGAGTGGGATGAAATAACGGAGTAACTATATGTAGATGAGAAGAGAGGACTCGAGGACTTAATTCATTAAGTGAATTCACCCATACAATCCCCACGATAACCTTATAAACTCAGCACTGTCTTCACTTTATACTTGAGGAAATCAAAGCCTGGAGGAATTAGGTGGGGCTGAAACCCAGGAAGTCTGGCTTCAGTGTCTGCTTCTATCTGTTACGCAATATTGCCACCTATTCCCAAGCAGAATTGTTTAGTTGACTAACAGATGTTTAGGATTAGTGAAAAAGACAGTGCACAGGACATAAGAGTAGCCAAATGAGCTCAAAGAATTTGCTTTTCTGCCTCCAGAGCTAGACTGAACTGCAAACACAATGCCAAGGGCTGAAGTTATTGTGTCCAAACACAGGAAAATCTGTTTGCTCAGCGGTCCCCGTACTTAATATATATCAACTCCATTTTGGGATCCTGCGAAAAGACTCAGGTTTCTAGATGACCATCCTCGATACTGATTTAGTAGATACTGAGTGAAGCTTGGGAATAGCATTTTGATACATCTCAGGAAATTCTCAACACCTATTTAGAAACACTACCATAGGAAATTTGCTTTGGGTTACCTCTATCCATTAGCTTTCCACCCAAAAAGACCAGCAGAATTGAGTTTTAATTCAGCTTAGTGCCACCGATGGGACTGGAACAGAAGGAATGTATCTGTACATAGCTAATAACTACAGCTGAGCTTAGAGAAACAATTTGGTATTCTTCATAAAGACTGTTGGTCTTTTGTTAACTAGCAAGCAACTCCTTGTTATCATTGTTGTTTAGTCGCTCAGTTGTATATGACTCTTTACGTACACTACGGACTGTAGCCTGCCAGGTTCCTCTGTTCATGGGATTTCTCAGGCAAGAATACTGGAGCAGGTTGCCATTTCCTTCTCCAAGGGATCTTCCCAACACAGGGATTGAACCTGCGTCTCCTGTACTGGCAGGCGTGCGAACGTCGATTTCCTTTTTAGTTCTGATTAAACAGACAAGTACAGAGCTTCTCAGAAATGCAGATAACTCCACTAATTCAGCAGTTAAGTAAGCCCAGAAAAACATGAGGAAAACAGCTAATATTTGTTCCCGATTTGGTCAGACTCTAAAGGTAATTGCATAAATGATTTTCTCCCGTACCAAATGCCATTGCCAAATGTTTGCACATCATATTGCTTTCTGTTTCTACTTAGGGTTTGGAAAACAGCCCTTTTAAATTGTCTCTATTTTAGGGATGTGAATAATCATATTAATATAGTGGAGTTTAATTTTAATTTCAGATTTTTTTCAGAGCCACTGACTCATCCAATTTATTAGTTTCATTGGGAGGCTATAAAATGGATTTGAACTAATTTCTAAAGCAGGAAAACCAAGACAACGGATAGTGATGTCTGCCTCTCTCTCCCTCCATATTTTTGTACAAATGAAAGTAAGGGAGGGCAAGAAGGAATAATTTCTCATTCTTATCCAACCAACTGTTCACCAACAACTCAGCCTTTAAACCATGTTGTATTAAAGATTTACGTAGTAATACAGTGTAGTCATGTGGGTCATGGACTCTTTGTTGCATGGTCCTGAGTATTGATAAGAAACTGATAGTTTCTTCATCCATAAGTGGAGGTAGGGAAAGTATCCACAGGATTGTTAGGAAGATTTGGTGGGACAGCAAAGATAAAACTACCAGCATAGTAGCAGCCGGCACACAGTAAATGCTCTGCCATCATTAGTGATCGTCATTTTTATCAGAGCACATGCTCTGGCTATAAACATGCATACCGGTGATCCCTACTTTTTGCCACTCTGCATTTCAGTCTGGCACGCCGCTGTCCAGTTCCTGCCTAATAAGCATCCCTGCTTCACTTCTTCTGCTGTAGGCATTCACTCGGTGGTTTTGCTGCTGACTCAAATAGTGCTACACCATTGGATGTGGGGGTGACCCCACCGACATGAGAGCAGCACGGCAGTGATCTGACATCTGAAGAGGATTTCAGAACACAGTGGTGGCATCTTATTAAGTAGAGACATGAAGAAAAGCGGGTATCTTCATGATGGGTTCACACATACGAGTGAAATGAGTGCATTCAGGTGATCAGCTCCCGTGCTTCCAAGTCTATAGAGATAACTTCCAAAGGTAAGTCATTATAAAAGCATGGGGTGAGCAAAACTTGAATGTACCCACCTACCTTTGCCACAGTCAATGTGATTTATATTAAAGAACAGGTTTGGGTGATGAGTAGTTAAAAAACCACCCTCCTGGCATCTGACTACTCTGGTAGCCGCCAATGGAAAACCATTCTTTTTCTTTTCATTTACATTCATGGAGCACTCCCTATGTGCCATACTCAAGACCTTGGGAGAATCAGAGGAAAGACAGACAAGATTCCTGAAGTCAAAGTGATGATAACTCATGGAAAACACTATTTCTCTAACAAATGCACAGGATCTGGCCCACAACTGATGCTTAACTAAGATGTGCTAAAGAATGAGTTAAATGTACAATTGAGGTAGTCCCATATACAAATACAGGGCAGAAAATAAAACAGACCAAATTTAGGAAGCCCCTGTTGGTATCTACTATTGCCAGAAGGCATTCTTTGTCTAAACCTTTGTCTAAACCTGGCCAGAAAGCCCAAGCCTTCACTCAGACCATTGAATCCAGATAAGTCCATATATCTGTGCTGACTGGCATTACTCAAGGTCCACTCTGGTCTTCTGTCGTCAAGACAGTGACTTGATATGGAACTACTGGCAAGGGGAAAAATTTGGGCTGATGTCACTGGCCCATGTCCCCATCCTGAAGGAACTCCTCCTTTTAAGGTGGAAGTCGGAAATCAGCTCAACTCTTCTGAAAATGTTGGGAGTCGATCCACGGTTAGCTCCCGACATCCCTGTTGTGTTCTGAGAGCACAGGGGATGATCCCACCACCATCGTGCAATAACAAGCACTGTCCCATAGCAATCAACAGAATAAAGGACTCTGACGTACATCCCCGTGGGCTCTCACTCGTAATGGGAATACAATGATGCTTTAAAGGCTGTCAGGACACTCAGGATCTTCATGCACCATCTGTGGATTCTTGTCATCACATAAAGCAAATAATTGCTTTTTAAAATATCCATGCCACTATTGCTAATTTTTTCACATACGAGTGAAATGAGTGCATTCAGGTGATCAGCTCCCGTGCTTCCAAGTCTATAGAGATAACTTCCAAAGGTAAGTCATTATAAAAGCATGGGGTGAGCAAAACTTGAATGTACCCACCTACCTTTGCCACAGTCAATGTGATTTATATTAAAGAACAGGTTTGGGTGATGAGTAGTTAAAAAACCACCCTCCTGGCATCTGACTACTCTGGTAGCCGCCAATGGAAAACCATTCTTTTTCTTTTCATTTACATTCATGGAGCACTCCCTATGTGCCATACTCAAGACCTTGGGAGAATCAGAGGAAAGACAGACAAGATTCCTGAAGTCAAAGTGATGATAACTCATGGAAAACACTATTTCTCTAACAAATGCACAGGATCTGGCCCACAACTGATGCTTAACTAAGATGTGCTAAAGAATGAGTTAAATGTACAATTGAGGTAGTCCCATATACAAATACAGGGCAGAAAATAAAACAGACCAAATTTAGGAAGCCCCTGTTGGTATCTACTATTGCCAGAAGGCATTCTTTGTCTAAACCTTTGTCTAAACCTGGCCAGAAAGCCCAAGCCTTCACTCAGACCATTGAATCCAGATAAGTCCATATATCTGTGCTGACTGGCATTACTCAAGGTCCACTCTGGTCTTCTGTCGTCAAGACAGTGACTTGATATGGAACTACTGGCAAGGGGAAAAATTGGTCTGATGTCACTGGCCCATGTCCCCATCCTGAAGGAACTCCTCCTTTTAAGGTGGAAGTCGGAAATCAGCTCAACTCTTCTGAAAATGTTGGGAGTCGATCCACGGTTAGCTCCCGACATCCCTGTTGTGTTCTGAGAGCACAGGGGATGATCCCACCACCATCGTGCAATAACAAGCACTGTCCCATAGCAATCAACAGAATAAAGGACTCTGACGTACATCCCCGTGGGCTCTCACTCGTAATGGGAATACAATGATGCTTTAAAGGCTGTCAGGACACTCAGGATCTTCATGCACCATCTGTGGATTCTTGTCATCACATAAAGCAAATAATTGCTTTTTAAAATATCCATGCCACTATTGCTAATTTTTTCATTTCCACAAGCTACCCCACTAACCACCTCTGGGTATTTACACAGTTGATTTAATTATGGTGAGATTTTATGTGTACTGAGCATTATACAGGGGGGTCCATGCATACTGAACTCTCCCGTCCTGATGTTTAAAACCAGGCCTCTCGCTTTGTTTCTTTTCTCTATTTTTAGCATGAGGACAACAGCTCCTGTCTTTCTAGACCCTGGAGGGATTAATGTTCCTAAGAGCAGTAAAGCTGAAAGATGCTGCCTCCTTGCTGTGTATGATACAAGACATATTTGTAACTGTGTGCTGACAGACCTATCTGCTGGGCATCACCCACTACTAACCCTTCAAATGGTATTTATTGGACTCGCAGCAACTGTCTTGTGAGCTCTAAATTAACAGGGGGAGGGGGATTCCTGGGAATCTAATTTTATTACATTATGCCCCTCTTTGTTAACTGCATTTGTTTGTTTCGAAGCCTGCACCTTAATTGGCACTGTGGGCTCCAACGCACAACTGCCATTTTCCTTTTGAAAGCTTAGAGAGCTGCTGCCTGAAGATGCCCGATTTAGCTCCTGGAGCTCACAGGTTGGTAGGGAAGTGTGCAGCCACAAGTACTAGGAAATGCCATGAATATGGAAGAAAACCAGAGCTGGTCCTGGGGCGGCTGCGAAGGAGACGCACACGCCATTAATCTTCTTTCAGAGTCACCCCTTGTAACCACTCCATCCTTGACAGGCACTGGTCTTATTTTTAGTCTCCTTCTCAGGAGCTTTCTGTTTTATTCTCCTGTGTCTTCAAGGGCTTGCTGAGTCTGGTTTTGATCCTCTAATTGGCTTTTACCCTTCAATCCTTTTTGATTCCCCTGGAATGCAAATTGGCCCATGCCTTGCCTACGCTATCCCAACTTTTTCCAGTCTGTTGCCTCATTTTGCTTGTTTTGCATCTTCCAATGAGATTTAACTTCACTTTTTCCAAACATGTCATGGGAGAGATCTGTCAAGTCTCTCAGACCCTGGCTTCCTTGAAGTTTTCCTGATAAAGCATTTCCCAGGGGTAATTTATTTCTCTGACCCCCAGTTTCCACAGTCCTTGGCTTGGATCAGTTCTATCTGATTCATATCTGTGAGTTTCTTATGGATAAAGATATGCCAGAGGACAGACTTCCCTGGTGCTACAGTGGGTAGGAATCCCCTGCCAATTCAGGGGATGTGGGTCTGATCCCTGATCTGGCACGATCCCACATACCAAGAGGGGCAGCTGAGCCCATGCACCACAACTACCGAGCCCACAGCTGACAGCCCATGCTCTGCAACAAGAGAAGCCACTGCAGTGAGAAGCCCACACACCACAACGAGAGAAGAGCTTCAGCTTGCCACAGCTAGAGAAAGCCTGTGTGCAGAGATGAAGACCCAGTGCAACCAAAAATAAATAAACAAGTAAAAATTATACACACACACACACATATATAAACATATGCTAGAGAATTCATGTTCACATGCCATACAGCACTCCACAAAGCCACAAAGTACTGAGCTGAGACCTAAGGAAATATTCTTGCACAAACGAATGCTTGAAATTATATCCATATTAAAAAAAGGTCCTACTGATGTTAAAATCAACACCTAGAATAGCTGATCATGTGTTGGTTCTAAGAGCAAAACCAAAAAGTAACAACAGCTAGGAACTAAGATTGCTAATGTGTCAGGCATGCGGCTAGGTGCTTTGATGGGGCTTCCTCATAGAATCCCCTTCATAACTTTCTCAGGAAGGCATTAATACTATAGATGGGAAAATACAACTCTGAGAGCCCACGGTCTCTGGAGCCGACCTCTAAATAGCAACTGGCCAATCTGGGATTCAGGTTCATGTCTGTCTGACTCCAGAGTTTGTTCTCTTTTCACCTTTACTGTATTGGCTTCTCTTTCCTCTTTGGCCTGTTTAGAAAGAACTACTGGGGTGAAAATCAGAGTGACTCTATCTGAGACTTTATAAAGCCTGGTATAGGAAAGGATAGGTGATAGACACTCTGAACACGTAGAGGTGACAGTTCAATTTCGGTAGGGAATGTCTGCTGATTTCTATTCCATGGCAGACAGAACAAAGCCAAGACTAAAGAAAGTTTACCTAACTCTCCAGGTCTTAGGTAGAATAAAGATTTCTTCACTCAACAAGGAGGGGGCCAAGCTAGGTTCTCAAATCAAATCTTGTTAGTTGGCAATGACCATACTTCTCCTGGTCTTTGTCTTGGAGGTGAATAGCACCACGCTAATTTGAATATGAACACAGTGAAATTTCAATCCAGAGACAGAGAAAGTTTGAGAAAATGAGAGACTGGGGTGGTGGTGGTGAAGTATTTACTTTTGGTTAAATGCCAGAACTGCAAGAGTCCAAGGTCAATAAAAAAAAGTGTGAAACCAATTAGGCTTTCTCACCTTCTGGCTGCTTAAGGCTAGGCATATTGCACACCCGAAATACACAGTTTTACAAGGGAGTATTTCTGGGCTACAGTCATGCTGCAGAATGGCACAGTGCCAACTTAGCCTGGGACAACACATGTCTACTTTTCAGTCTTGGGTTAAAAGTGCTGTAACCCAAAAGAACAGAGGGGAACAAAAGAGATACAGTAAGAATGGGAATGAAGCATGAATCACAGTTAGAGGAGATTACCATCAAAAGCTTAAGAAAAACCTGCCAAAGCTCTATAGCTCTCTGCTAATGACTATGACTGTAATTTCTGCATATTTTAACAGATGTTCTGTTTATAAAACTGCAAACGGATTTAGGGGTTATGAATAAAGCCAGGAGGCCCTGGAGATGTTTCTTTGTATGATTAACTGACCACAGGCCATTTGTTTTACAACAAAGATGTTCAATGATCCATGATCCATGATTTATACCAGCCCATGTATACTAATGGCTGATGTCTCCATGGTACTTCTCATTAGCAGCTGAAGGGGGATTGGAGAAAAACAGATTATGAGAATAGTTCCCCATTGCTCAACATGCTACTTCATTAGTGGGTGTGGAATCGATCTGAAAGAAAACTAAGATAATCATAAGCTGAAATTTGAATTATACATTATAACAATTAAGGAATCCAGTTCCAGTTTGAAAGAAAGAATATGGCTTTTTTCATAACCTTAAGTGTCCATACCTTGATAAACTGGGAATGAGATGAAGTTTTGTATATTCTAAATAAGAGACAAATTACATGAAAATTTCAGTAACAATAAACATAATAATAGTGCCAGCTTGAGCTGCTTACTTGACTATGTAACAGCATTCTACTGGGTAATTTACATAAACCATCTCACTTTACAGCTCTTTACTCTAAGGAGTCCCACAGACCAAAACCAGAAAAATATCAAGGTAAGAGGCATCCCCAGCTACTGGCTACCTTTTTCCTTTCTAAAGGTTCCTCTGTCTGTGTTCTCTCCGTCAAATGAATTTCTTCACTTACGCCTATTCACTGCTGCCTTATTACTTCAAAATCCCAGCTTGATCGCATGGTTTCATTTCCTCTTACAGTAAATATCGGTTCAGTTCAGTTCCTCAGTCATGTCCTACTCTTTGCAACCCCATGGACTGCAGCATGCCAGGCTTCCCTGTCCTTCACTATCTCCCGGAGCTTGCTGAGACTCATGTCCATTGACTCAGTGATACGATCCAAGCAACTTATCCTCTGTCACCTCCTTCTCCTCTTGCCTCAATCTTTCTCAGCATCAGTCTTTTCCAATGAGTGGTCTCTTTGCATCACGTGGTGAAAGTAGGAGAGCTTCAGCTTCAGCATCAGTCCTTTCAGTGAATATTCAGGGTTGATTTCCTTTAGGATGGACTGTTTTGATCTCCTTGTAGTCTAAGGGGCTCTCAAGAGCCTTCTCCAAGACCACAGTTCAAAGGCATCAGTTCTTCGGTACTCAGCCTTCCAAATATATTGGTGGCATTTTCCAACCTAAATTCCCAAGAGAAGGGATCTGATAGCCTCAACTAACTTGTATTTCTTTATTTTTGGTCCTAGGCCACATCAGAGGTCATAGCCCACCTACTGATTGGTTACTGTGCTGTCAATCTTTCTCTTCCAGTCCAATCAACTGTGGTTGAATTGATGTAGATGACAATGGGCACAAAATAGGGCCCCTCTATTAACTCTTGAAGTAGAGACTGGCCCAGGATGCCTTCCTTTAGATAAAGAAGTCATTTGATGGTGGGGAAGGGCAGGAGCTGTCTGCTTCGACCTCTTATTAGCTTCAGGATCTCAGGCAGGTATGTTCTAAGCCTGAGGTTTATTCACTCATCCATAAAATGGGAACAGTATAATTACCTATTTCATAAGGTTGTTATGAGAATGCAGCGATGGACAGGTGCTTAGCACAGTGCCTGATTCACATTTTATCTACGCTAGCTATTCTCATGATACTATTTACAAATAGCAAAGTATAACTTCAATAATAACTTTTCCATTTGTAAGTCCAAATCTGAAGGATAGTAAGTGCTTCAAAGGGCCCAACTGAACCACACTGGAGTGAGAGAGAGGAGCAGCTCAGTGCTTCTGTCACTCAAATCAACTGGGTACTTTTGTTTTTACTGCACACAGACAAAAGCTGGTCCTCCATTCATACTCAACTATGATATTCTTTGTCTGTTAGAGGCCAGGGATTGGGAGCTGGGTGCTCTGAGACCTTCCCAAATGACACAAATGCTCAGTGGTTCTCATGGCTTAAGGAGTAACATCTGGCTCAAGGAACTCAGCACACGTTCCCCAAGCCCAGTTTCAGGCAGCCTTTACTACAATCCTAAGAGTTCCACCTCCCCAAACTGCTTTCTCTGGAATGTATCAGATCTGGGTTGGCACCCAACATCTGGCATAGCTACCCCCAAAGTTGTTGGATAATTAAATTCTACCCAAGAACTCAACAGGGGGTCCAAATGAATACCTGAGGGCACTGCTGGGCTCTCCAAGTTTCATTTGAGTGCAAATTATCACTCTCTGCATTTGTGAGCACAAAAGAATTACTAAGTGCTCCTGGAATATCATCTCTCTCAGTCCATCTGCTGCCAAAGTTCACATTAAGTACCAAATCCAAGGAAGGATAATGAGTTAGGTGAAAATGAACTTGCACTTGGAATTTCCATATCCCCAGGTGATGCAAATAGGCACATTTGAACTTGCTCAGAAAAATCCCAAGCTTTGGGACCTGAACATATGTTCCAAGCTATTTAGCCAGATAAGACGTGGGATTTCCCACAAGTGGGGTTTTGTTGGCAGCTTGGTAAACAACTGTCCCTCAGCTTGGACACTCCAAATAATGGCAGAGGTGGGACAAGGATGGATCAAGGTATTTCTGCAAAGGACAGACTCATACACACAAGACACCAAACCTTCCTGTTATGCCCAAAGACTCAGCACCGTAACTTGAGTTATTCAAGTGCTTTGAACCCAAAGGACTTCTGGGGAACTGGAAGGAGTCCAATAGGGGAGAGATGCAGCGATGGACAGGTGCTTAGCACAGTGCCTGATTCACATTTTATCTACGCTAGCTATTCTCATGATACTATTTACAAATAGCAAAGTATAACTTCAATAATAACTTTTCCATCTGTAAGTCCAAATCTGAAGGATAGTAAGTGCTTCAAAGGGCCCAACTGAACCACACTGGAGTGAGAGAGGAGCAGCTCAGTGCTTCTGTCACTCAAATCAACTGGGTACTTTTGTTTTTACTGCACACAGACAAAAGCTGGTCCTCCATTCATACTCAACTATGATATTCTTTGTCTGTTAGAGGCCAGGGATTGGGAGCTGGGTGCTCTGAGACCTTCCCAAATGACACAAATGCTCAGTGGTTCTCATGGCTTAAGGAGTAACATCTGGCTCAAGGAACTCAGCACACGTTCCCCAAGCCCAGTTTCAGGCAGCCTTTACTACAATCCTAAGAGTTCCACCCCCCCAAACTGCTTTCTCTGGAATGTATCAGATCTGGGTTGGCACCCAACATCTGGCATAGCTACCCCCAAAGTTGTTGGATAATTAAATTCTACCCAAGAACTCAACAGGGGGTCCAAATGAATACCTGAGGGCACTGCTGGGCTCTCCAAGTTTCATTTGAGTGCAAATTATCACTCTCTGCATTTGTGAGCACAAAAGAATTACTAAGTGCTCCTGGAATATCATCTCTCTCAGTCCATCTGCTGCCAAAGTTCACATTAAGTACCAAATCCAAGGAAGGATAATGAGTTAGGTGAAAATGAACTTGCACTTGGAATTTCCATATCCCCAGGTGATGCAAATAGGCACATTTGAACTTGCTCAGAAAAATCCCAAGCTTTGGGACCTGAACATATGTTCCAAGCTATTTAGCCAGATAAGACGTGGGATTTCCCACAAGTGGGGTTTTGTTGGCAGCTTGGTAAACAACTGTCCCTCAGCTTGGACACTCCAAATAATGGCAGAGGTGGGACAAGGATGGATCAAGGTATTTCTGCAAAGGACAGACTCATACACACAAGACACCAAACCTTCCTGTTATGCCCAAAGACTCAGCACCGTAACTTGAGTTATTCAAGTGCTTTGAACCCAAAGGACTTCTGGGGAACTGGAAGGAGTCCAATACAGCTATTAGAATTAAGCTTCTGATAAATTTGCTCCTGTCCTCACCATCCACATTAATAGGACACTCTGGGAGCTAAAACCAGAACCATAAGGAAATGTTTATACCATGGAAGGGAGGATACCTTCCATGAATGTAGGAATGAACCTAGTTTATGGGTTGCTCCATTTGTATGATCCAAATGTTTACCCCATAGGACATATGCCTTACACTGTCAATTCCTCTAAATGCTTTACAGCCATTATTACTTAGCTTCAGTTAGAGCATTTTTAAACTACATATTAGGATACCAAATCCCCAGGTAATTTGTGATGCCAAATTTTCCTACATTGTGTATTTGTCAGTGCTGTGTACACCCACTATTAGAACAACGCAAGCCCAAGCAGAAGCCTTGTGCAGGAGAATGTTCCAAGATAGGGCTGGCTTTTATCAGCCCCATTTGTTAACTTTAGCACAACGGAGACACTTTTAAAGATAAAGGTCATTAATATTTCAACACATCATTAAATTTAAATTCAGAACCGAGAATGCTTATAAGTGAGAAGTCAACCAGTTTTAATTAGGCATTTAATAAAAATTCTCTATGTGAAGAGAAATATTCACTGGTTAGTGAGGGAAGAAAACCACAATAGAATAAATGTTTGAAAAATGTTATAGTCTAGGTAAGTCATACAACTTGAGTTATTATTAAGAGATCTAGCAAATTAAGTTTCTTAGAACCCTGGGAAATACACAACTCCTGAAAATATAAGGAAGGTTTACCCTGGTTAGTGTGCGGTTATGGTATGGAATCTGAATGGAGTATGGACATGCCTGGGACCCCTATGTTGAAACCTGCCACTTATAAACCGTGTGATTTGGGGTTCAATTTATATTTGTGAAGTGAATGAATGAATCTTCCTTAGAATGAATGAATGTTGATTAGAAAGATAAGATCAGGTTCTGTTTAGAAGCAGCAAGACATCTCTTAGAAAGATGGAGTTAAAGGTAAGGCAGAGTCTTGGAGACTTTCTGAGATTGATTACACACTGAATGCTAACCTCGCAAAACTGGAAGAAAAGGGGCCCAACAGAATGATGGCAAAGTGTGGGCTCACGGCCTTGACAACAAACAAAAGCAGTTTGCCTGAGGAAAAGCACACTGTTCAGGGGTGCACAGTCCATGCTGGGCTCTGGAGAAGAAATGCGGCTGAGGAGGGAGAGAAGCAGACTAGCAGGGGCTCTGCATCTACAAGTGAAAAATATTCTAACTTTAATTTGAGGAGAGTGCAACTTCTCAAACTCCAAGAGTTGCTTTGGCCTTCAGAATAAAGCTAGTGGGGTCCCATGATGGTAACATAAACAACAGCAATTCTCTTCCTTTAAGCTGTGGGGGTCAGATTTTATGGGCTGGGAAGAGATTAACTTTATTGCGAGGAGAAGGATTTAATTGCAGACAGTGATTAGCCAAATGATTAGATCAATAGAATGCAGGTCAAACTGTGCTTAGAAAGATCCACGGCTCTTATTACATGGAAGGTTAAAGACCAGGAAACCATTTGGGGACTCTGAGTTATTTAAGCACGAGGTCACCTGGAGACCTTCCTATAGACTGCAGAGGCACCCTTTACCCAGCGAAGATGGCATGCTGACTCAAGGAATATTTGCCCCCACCCTTGGAACTGGAGAAAGTCAATGGAACAGCTGGGATCGTTGAAAGTTGATTTTTAAAGAGAGAAAAGAATTTTGCCTAGTTTAGCTATTTATTCTCTAATTGCAGTTTAAAAAAAAATCAATGGTTTTGAAAATGGAAAGCAGATAAATCTTTCCCATTTATCCATGAAGATACTTGGGCAGAAGATGGAGAAATGACATTACCTAAAATACCTCAGTTTTTGCATTAACTAAAGCCATCCTGTTCAATCAGGTCTGTACCGGTATTAACCTACAGAAAGAATTCATTGACAGCAACGGACCATGGTAAGTCAGATTTTTCTAGAATATCAATGCTGCCTCAGGAGAAAAAGAGATTGATCTGAAAGTGGTATTTTTTTCGAAAGGATGCTGTTTCACAAAGCATCCCAACAAACTGAGATGAAGCATAAGGGGATGTGTTTCAGGGATATTTGCCAGCTCACCTGAGCTGGAACCCCAAAATATGTGGCTCTGTGACCGAGACTCGATAGGCAGAGGTCACAAATCCATTTAATTATCAATAGCTCAGCATGCCTGAATTTCTAGCCCTTGACATTTAACTCTTAGAATCCAAATCATGTGAGGACAAAGACCTAGAAAACTGTCTGACCCTACCATGGGCGCTGAAGCAGATAAAGAGATAACATCAAGATGAAGGTCAATTCTTGAAGACTTTTCTGGGATAACTGCAGGAGCCATTTCACTCATTTGCACACATGTGTGAAATAAGGTAGACGGTAATACGAACTGCGTATGCCATCAGACCTATGGAAAAGCAGGGAGCGATGTGGGTGTGTGCATGCCTGGGTGGCAGGTCCACACACGTCCACAAGCCTTTACTTAAGGTCACTTAGGGTTAGTTACAAGAATCTGTTCAAAGCTGCAATCTTCTCTCATCCAGGTGTTTCAAGAAATTGTGGTTCCTGCCCACCGAGAAAACATTCTTCTCTTTGGTGCTTTGTTTCCACCTTTCCCATTCAGAGCTGCCATTCAGTTTCGACTCCCTTGGAATAAAAATTACTATGACTCCAGGAGATGGCTTGTGCACAAGCTTTAGGCACACCACGCTGCTCACATGATGGTAACTGCTCTAGAATCCTCTGTTTGTGCTGTAGAAAAGACAAGACAACTGACCCTTTCCACTGCTTCATTTTTTGCTATGTGCTACCCTAAATGCCTTTTTCATACTATCCATGGGGTTCTCCAGGCAAGAATACTAGAGTGGGTTGCCATTTCCTTCTCCAGGATCCTGATGGTGGGAAACAGTGAAGGAAAAAAGAGAAGGGGGTGGCAGAGGATGAAATGGCTACATGGTATCACCAACTCCATGGACATGAAATCAAGCAAATTACGGGAGACAGTGAAGGACAGGGAAGCCTGGTGCATTGCAGTCTGTGGGGTTGCAAAGAGTCGGACACAACTCAGCAACTGAACAACAACAAAAACATCCTAAATGCAGATGAGCCACTAAGTCCCTGCAAAGACTTAAGGCGTCAGCCTTCATCACATCCAGCCTTGGGCTCCCTTTCAATAGAGAATGGAGTCACAGAGGGGCACTGGTACAATGGAAGTGACATGTGAATGTGAGCTCCAGCTCAATTAGTAGTCACTAACTGGAACAGTGGGGCTCAGAGGATGGGAGTAATCTTTACCCTTCACTATCCTTGGCTGATAAATGGTAAAAGCAGGACAAGACCGAAGGACTTTGTAAACTGCTGAGTATCATGCAATGTAAGAGACTGCAGCCAACTGTAAAAAGTCACTCAGTCACGTCCAGCCGTTTGCAACCCATGGACGAGCCATGGAACTCCCCAGGCAAGAATACTGGAGTGGACAGCCTTTCCCTTCTCTAGGGGATCTTCCCAATCCAAGGATTGAACCCAGATCTCCAGCATTGCAGGATTCATTACCATCTGAGCAACCAGGGAAACCCAGGAATCCTCGAATGGGTATCCTATCCCTTCTCCAGGGGATCTTCCTGACCCAGGAATTGAACTGGAGTCTCTTGCATTGCAGGCCGATTATTTAGCAGCTGAGCTACAAGGGAAGCCGACTAGGGAGGGGCAAAAGTACACTCGACACTGGAAAAGCCCACACAGTGGTCGAGTCTTAGCCTTGGCTCTACTGCTCACTGTCCCATGACCTCAAAGCCTTCCCTTCTGGATCTCCATTTCCTCATCAGATATATAGAGTATTGGTCTTATGTCCCGGACTCTAAGTGCTCAATAATCTTCATAAACTATGTGTGGACCCTGGGCCAGAGCCTCTGCAACACCTGGGGGCCTGGGAGACATGTAGAGCCTCTGTTCTCACCCTCATCCATGGAATTAGATCTGAATCTAACAAGACTCCCAGGTCATCTGTTTGCACATCAAAGCTTGAAAATCACTGGTGCTCAAGGTGCCCTGGAGCTTGGTCATTCTATTATAATCCTACTAGAAATGCCAGTGCCTTGGCCTTTCACAGAACATTCATCTCATGAGACTGATGGCCGAGGAGACATGGCAGTATTTTGTCGTTTCTATGTATACCTCTGCACAGTCAAATGAATCCAGTCATCGGTTCCTCCCCTAACTCTTTGGTCACAAAGCTTGCCCATGCTGCTACCTAGATCTGTGTTCAGAGACACAAACACGAAGTGATACTATACCAAGTTTGCTAAGACAAACGTATAGACACTCTATTAGGTGCTTTCACGTGGTACCTCATTGAAGGCATGTTCTACACCTCCGAGGAATCGCTTCTATTTTTAATCTAGATTTTCCAAATGAGCAACATCCATCTTGGAGAAGCTGACTTGCTCAAGAGCAGTAGAACTTAGTAGAACTGGGATGCGAACCCAGATTTTTCTCACACCAGAGTGCAAGTGTTTGATAACTATGGGACACACCCTCCCCAGCCACTTGGTCATGACTCTGGTGGCACCTTTCCCCAGATATCCCCACTCAACCTTTGGGTCCTGCATGTCATTCTTACTGCTCTTCTTTTACTTATACGATATTTTAGAGCTGGGCTGTCTGAAGTGGTAATCAGTAGCCATGCCTGACTATTCAAGTTTAAATTAAAATTTTAGCACCTCACTGCACTAGCAACACTTTGAGAGCACAGGAGTCACACGTGCCTAGTGGCGACTATATTGGACAGCACAGATTAGCACATTCCCAACACCAGAGCAAGTTTTGTTAGACAGTGCCGTTTACAGAATCAAATTGCTGATTGTCATTACTCCATCATTGGCCTTGCCCCTTACTCACTACATCTGAGTCCTGAATGCTCTCCTCTCAAGTGTACACCCTGAGAAAACTCATCTTTGCATCCCTGCACTAGGGGATAAAAGGCTTTGTCGGGAAAAGCTGAGAGAGTTGGTTTATCCAAGATGCAAGCCCTAAGACTTGACCCTGATTTCAAGTTCAAAGACCACATCCACAGAGGGGAAGTCAGGCGTCAGCGTGCACTGCCAGCCTTGCAGCCTCGGCCTTTATGATTCATTGTGACAACTACTCATTTCGGTTGGGGGGAAGAAAAAGTCCATTCAGGCGAGGTTTTATTTCCTCCCTGAAGTAAAACAGAATTGATTGGTCAAGGCTTCTCCAGGGACACTCGCTATGGGGCCTTAAATTACGCCCTAACACTTCTAGTCAATCCCACTTTCATGTTGGAGTTTGCAATCAACATTTATCTCTATCGGACAGACCATCTGTAGGATCTAATACCACTTTTATTATTACCTTGTAAATGTAAAATCCTCCAGGCAGAAATGCCAGCTGTTAACACAGGAGTGCATATGAGTACCCACTTCTCCCATGATGAATGTCCTTGGGTCTCAGAGTTGCAGCAAAAAATATGTTAAAAATTTGCCTGGAAATTGTGTATGGAGCCACAGTCCAGGGACTTTGGGGACAGTGCTTTCCCGTGATCCCACTGACAATGACCTTCTTCTCTGTGAGGTGCAAAACCTTCCCCTGGGTGCCAGTCTTTCTACTTTGGAAATTGAGGCAAATAATGGAGACACAAGGAATCCTTCCCACATACTCATAACCAAACAGAACATAACAGTCTCCCTGAAAGGTACGCATGAACACAAATAGTGATTATTTATTGAGAGCCCCACTACCATTTTTATAACTTAGCAAATATTGACCAAATGTTGACCACATCCATTGGACATGTGGTATCATTTGTTGGGGCCTTACCTGAATACTTCAATCACACAGAGCTCTTAATCTAGCAAGAGAACTGGCTAAGTACTTTAGTAAGCACCCAAATAAATATCTAAGGATGAACTTTAATAATGGCTGGGAATGAAAGAAATATGGTATCTACTAGAAATTTATATGGGAGGCGTATTTAGACACAGGGGTCAGAGAAGACCCTCTCTGAAGAGGTGGCCTATCCCCATTGGCTGAAAGCTGAAAGATGAAATGGCTAGCCAGTGTAGACGGAGCTCAGTGAGCAAGGCTGGGTGAGGCCATGTGGCAGGAGGTGGCCTTACTGCAGGGCTGGACTTAGGAAGCTTAGGTTTTCTATTAAGAACAAGAGGAAATGATTAGATGGCTTGAAGCGGCCCAATGACATGTGCTTTTTGTTTTTCAACCATCATTCTGGTTGAGCTGTGAAGAATGAATTGATGTGGAGGGGGAGGCAGAGAGTGGAGGCAGGAGGACTGGGTGGGCTGTGTTCTTGATTTAGGTGCAGAACAAAGGCAGCTGGACTCACCTCATAGTGTGTGGATAAAGGGAGGAATTGCCAGGATATTTCCTGGGAGTACAGAAAATGTTAGGGGAAACACACTGACTGAAATCACCCACTCTGGCCAGGTACCATAGTCACCATTCATGTGAGATATTTTACGACAGGATGTCCTGGTAAGAAACTAACAAGCCCTTACCAACCAGAAGAATTTGGGAAAGGTTCAAAGGAGATGCCACATGGCCCACCACCTCCCAGAACCCTTCTGGCTGGCCTCCATCTTGGCTGAGCCATGCGTGCACCACCAGGAAGGACCTGAGTTAGAATGACTGGCCAGAGACAACCCGGAAACTAATCCCATCACCAAAAAACCCGAGACAGCAAGCCATGGGTTGCAAATTGGCAAATAATGGAGACACAAGGAATCCTTCCCACATACTCATAACCAAACAGAACATAACAGTCTCCCTGAAAGGTACGCATGAACACAAATAGTGATTATTTATTGAGAGCCCCACTACCATTTTTATAACTTAGCAAATATTGACCAAATGTTGACCACATCCATTGGACATGTGGTATCATTTGTTGGGGCCTTACCTGAATACTTCAATCACACAGAGCTCTTAATCTAGCAAGAGAACTGGCTAAGTACTTTAGTAAGCACCCAAATAAATATCTAAGGATGAACTTTAATAATGGCTGGGAATGAAAGAAATATGGTATCTACTAGAAATTTATATGGGAGGCGTATTTAGACACAGGGGTCAGAGAAGACCCTCTCTGAAGAGGTGGCCTATCCCCATTGGCTGAAAGCTGAAAGATGAAATGGCTAGCCAGTGTAGACGGAGCTCAGTGAGCAAGGCTGGGTGAGGCCATGTGGCAGGAGGTGGCCTTACTGCAGGGCTGGACTTAGGAAGCTTAGGTTTTCTATTAAGAACAAGAGGAAATGATTAGATGGCTTGAAGCGGCCCAATGACATGTGCTTTTTGTTTTTCAACCATCATTCTGGTTGAGCTGTGAAGAATGAATTGATGTGGAGGGGGAGGCAGAGAGTGGAGGCAGGAGGACTGGGTGGGCTGTGTTCTTGATTTAGGTGCAGAACAAAGGCAGCTGGACTCACCTCATAGTGTGTGGATAAAGGGAGGAATTGCCAGGATATTTCCTGGGAGTACAGAAAATGTTAGGGGAAACACACTGACTGAAATCACCCACTCTGGCCAGGTACCATAGTCACCATTCATGTGAGATATTTTACGACAGGATGTCCTGGTAAGAAACTAACAAGCCCTTACCAACCAGAAGAATTTGGGAAAGGTTCAAAGGAGATGCCACATGGCCCACCACCTCCCAGAACCCTTCTGGCTGGCCTCCATCTTGGCTGAGCCATGCGTGCACCACCAGGAAGGACCTGAGTTAGAATGACTGGCCAGAGACAACCCGGAAACTAATCCCATCACCAAAAAACCCGAGACAGCAAGCCATGTGGCAGAGGAGTTCTCCTGGGTTCCCTTACCCTATTGCTCTCTGCTCAGGAGCCAGAGATGACTCCCAAGGTGCAGGCTTGGGCAGCTGGGGAGTAGTGGAGCCTTTTCCCTGGACTGGGTGGGGTGCTTTGCATTCATTATTTCCAAGTCTGATGATTCACCTTGCAAAAGCTTGTATTAACATCCCCCTTTAAAAAGGAAGAAATTCAGAGAGATTGAGAAACTCATCCAAAGTCACACAGCCTGTGAATGCTGAAGCCAGGATTTGCACCCTTGGCAAAGACGCTGGGGGCTCTCTGTTTCTAGTCAACTCTCACAGTGTCACAATTTCCTGGTTGCCAACTTCAAATCTCTACTGACTCTCCTCTCTCTGTTGGTCCATATTAAGTGCTTTCCTGGGTTCATCTCTCTGCTCTAAACATTTCCTCTGCCTGAAACCCTTGTCCCCTGCCTCCATCTTCACATGGCTCCCCCTTCTCATTTTCTTGAATCTTAGACATGGCTTTCGTCCTCCTGCAATTTGCTTCCTCAATGTATATTCAATTTTATAGCAATGACTTGTCGAATGATTGCCCAGTGAGACTTTAAGCTCTATGAATGCAGATGCCTGCAATGTTCATCACTGCCTTGCTAAGGCCTGGCACAATTGCTAAACCTACGCAACAATCATTCAGTGAATATTTGCTAAATGAATTCCTAGTCACTGGTGAAGGTGAGCGACATCTTGTCCATTAACCCAAGGGATCAGGAGCCCAAATTTGTTATCTTCACACGCTGCAAGAAACTGGGATTGAGGAGAGAGAGCTGAGTGAACTTGAGGTTTTTATTACTATCTAATTAGCTCTGTGATGTTTGCAAGGTGTCGTTACCTATCTTTTAGCATTCATTATTTCCAAACCTGATGATTAATTTTGCAAAAAGTTTTGCCTTTTAGCTCAAAACAAAGGAAATTAAAACCTGGCTCTCTGACCTCACAGAGTGAGCATAAAATCCAAATAGTTGTGAAAGGGCTTGAAAAGGTATCAAACTACCCAGGCAGTTCAGCAGTAAAGAGTCTGCCTGCCAATGCAGGAAATGCAGGAGACTCAGGTTCGATCCCTGCGCCAGGGAGATTCCCTGGAGGAGGAAGTGGCAATCCACTCCAGTATTCTTGCCGAGAGAATCCCAAGGACAGAGGAGTCTGGCGGGATGGCCCAGAGGCAAAGATCTTGGGAGTTCACCTAAGAAGCCTTGGTTCAAATACTTAACTGTTTATGGGTGGGTAAGTTATCTTCTCTGAACTGAACTAATGAGAACAACGTTAATTTCACAGGACTCTTCTGAAGATTAAATAAACTCTAGTATATTGCAGTACTGCAGGATCCTCCTGCATTGCAGGCAGATTCTTTACAGACTTTGCCACTTGAGAAACCCATACACATTCAATAGATGCTTTCAAATGCATGAACATGTGTATGTATGTGTGTAGTATATAGTAGCACACACACAGAACCTATATGCCAATTCATATTCTACACTGAGAATTGGGAGGTGGGGAGGGTTATACTACCAACAAATATTTTTTGAAAATATCATAAGGATGAGTAGCACGTAACTGCCAACCTCAGAAGCAGCTTCTTTAAGCACAGTTTCCTAGAACTCTGTACAGAGTAGAATGTCACTCAACAAGATGCTTTCTCTGTCCAAGTCCGTTGCAGTCACACTTGGAGGCCAGAATACATGAGTAGCTCTGTTCAGCATGGACAAGCCCAAGAAAGTCCTGGGAGTTGCTAGAGTCCTCAGTGAGTTGAAATGAATAAGAAGGGAAGATAATTTTTGAAAATTTCTTAGCAGCAATAAAGCATTGCCTTCCTAAAACTCCACCTTCTAATATACAATCAAAACCTCCCATTTTCCACTGCTCTGCTCTGCTGCTACTCTGGTTATTAGGAAATCTGCTGCCTGAATGTGTTTAGCTCCCCAATAGTGAACTAATCAAAAGAATAAGAGTGCTTTTCTCACCAGCAGGAAGGATAACTGGAGGGACAAAGGGTGCCTAGAAAAATGGCCAGAAGAGCAGAATCCAAAAGTAAGCTGGATAGAACAGAGCACATGGGAAGAGTCCTAGCAAGACAGTGAGAGTTCAGACAGGATAGGAATGGAAAGGAGAAGGGAGCCAATCACAAACAGACGCAGGGGGAGAAGGCGGCCCAGAACAATGACAGAAGCAGGGCTCCAGGACCTGCTGAGTGTGGACTCTCTGACCCTTGGTTTTGTAACAGTAGGGAAAGGGGCAGGGCACAATTTTTTGAAAGAATGACATAGCCCAAGGGCACAACATAAACCCATTAGAATCCAATAGGTCCAAGATGGCAGACTAGACCTTGATCCTCAGTCAGTAAGTTAAAAGACACATCCACAGGTACCATGAGAGTTCCACCCCGTTCTCAAAAGAGTTGGAATAATTCTCCAACTCATTAGCATATGAAATTACCCAGCCCATAAAAGCTAAGAACCCCATGTTTTAGGGGTCACTGGATTCGCCCTTTGTGATGGCCCACACTCTGTCTGTGGAGTGTGCTGTTCTCTGAATCTGAATAAATCCATTTCTTACCTATCACTTGGTATCTCACTGAATTCTTCTCTGCAGAGACATGAAGAACCTGAGCTCCATTAGGTCCTAAAACCAGGTATGGTGGGTTTTGGCTGGGTTTGAGTCCCAGCCATGTGGGTTCGACTCCCAAACTGAAGTGCCAATCCAAAGAGAACAGTTTCAGTTTTCTCATCTATAAAATGGACTGTTCATTATCACAAGGATGAATGAACTACTGTACACAGAGCACTTACCACAGAGTCTAGTATGAAGCATGCACTTTATGTGTCAGTGGTGGTTTAGTCCCTAAGTCATATCTGACTCTTATGACCCCATGGACTACATAGCTTATCAGGTTCCTCTGTCCATGGGATTCACCTGGCAAGCATACTGAAGGGGGTTGCCATTTCCCTCTCCAGGGGATCTTCCTAACCCAGGGATTGAATCCAGGTCTCCTACATTGCAGGCAGATTCTTTACAGACTTAGCCACCTGAGAAACCCATACACATTCAGTAGATGCTTTCAAATGGATTGTGGACAACAGAATGAGGGTAAAACAACTCCCTTGTGAAATGAACACCAAAGGAAAAGGAGACAGCTAAAAAGAACTGCACATTCTTTTATCCCTTTTTACATTTTTTTCAGCCATGTTAGCCTTCTGATTTAACAGTTTTCAAAAATCCCGCCTATTTCCTTTCTTAACTCCTCTACTATAAGGAATCCAAGGAGGATTCATTGTTAAGGTAGAAAGGGGATACACAGCCACTGGTCCTACTTCTCTGCCTGGACCAGGATCTCCTCCTGAGGGACCTGCCGGCTGCCTCTGCTTCCACCAATCAGCTGGGAGCAGGGTCGTGCCTCCAAGAAGCTCCCTTTCCTTCCTTGAGGACTTGGTATAAAAAGTTCCTCTTTTTGGCAAGTCAAACACATCTCACTGTAGCAACCACAGGTCCAGATTAGAACTTTCAGAGTTGAATTGCCTTATTTATTTTTTCCAATCTCCATTCATTGGACACCATCACCTTCTCACAGGGCTCTTGAAGGCACAGAAGCTGCCAAATTTATCACTCCGTCTAGCATCTTACACATTAATTAGCATATGGTAGGCGATCAATTGGGCTTCCCGGGTGGCTCACCAGTGAAGCATCTGCTTGGATGAGGGTTAGATATCCGAGTGGGGGAGACTCCCCTGGAGAAGAAAATGGCAACCCACTCAAGTATTCTTGCCTGAAAACTTCCATGGATAGAGGAGACCGGCAGGATACAGCCCATGGGCTAGGACCCACTGAACAGCTGAGCACCCAGGCAGGCAGATTCTCAGTAAGCATATGAATGAATGAATGACATTCAGAGCATCAAAGGATTTAAAAAGCATGTAATAGGGGTCAGCAATTTATAAGGTTTCAGGAGCTCAGGCAGGTAAAACAAACTGGGAATGCATTGCCCAAAGGCATTTGAATTCAGATTGTTTTAGAGGAGTCCAGTAGCTCAAACCCATTTACTGCTGGCTAGTAGCTTGTGCCACAGGAGTTTGTGACTGCAATTCCCTTCCCCCACCCATCTGAAATTTGAGTCTCCTCAATTACTTCCTTTACAAATGCAAACACACCCTCCAGCATCCCTAAGGATGGGCAAACAAGACCTTCAAAATTTAATTATTTGAAAATTCATTACGTTCCCCTGAAAGCTATTTCCAGGTAATTTTTGTCCAATTGCCCCTTTGAGGCTGACAAAACAAACTGACTTCTGTTTGATGTCCCTGCAAATATTTGAATATATTTACCACCCACCTCCAAGCCCACTAAAGCTTCTCCAGATTAAAGTTCCCTCAGCTGTTCCTTGTGTCCAGATTATGAAACTCCCACCATCCTGTTCACCGCATTGTGTCAACATTCCTCTTTAAAGTGTAGTTTCGGGCTTCCCCTGGTGGCCCAGTGGGTAAAGACACCGCCTTGTAGTGCAAGGGACGCCGGTTCGATCCCTGGCCTGGGAAGATCCCCCGTGCCGCGGAGTGGCTGGACCGATGTGTCCAATTACCGAGCCGGAGCTCTGGAGCGCATGCGCCCAGAGCTGGCGCTCTGCAACGACAGACGCCACCGCAATGGGGGTCCCACAGGAGCCAAAGAACAAAGATGGATGAAAATAGAGAAATGAAAGACCAATAGAAGTGGCCCGCCTGCTCCCCTCCCTCCCCAACCCGACCCTCGCCCAAAATAAATACATAAATAAATCTTTAAAAAAAAAATAAAGTGTAGTTTCACACAAACATGTACAGTGTTATTAATAATGGAGAAAAAGTTTAGAAAAGATCAGAATGTCAAGAGGAAACTGGTAAAGTTTGGTACCTCTATAATGGACGGTTTATGTACCTATTAAAAATCTTGCTGAAGAACATAGAAAAATGTTCATATTAGACTATTAAATGAGGAGCTCATAGGACAAAACATTGCATACCCTACTGATCCTAATTTTATTCCCCTATTTCATTTAAAACCAGTTTGAGTAAGACTGCAAATTGGTATGAAGCTACTATTGGGCTTCCCTGCTGGTCCAGTAGGTGAAGAGTCTGCCTTGCAGTGCATGAGGCACCGGATTGATGCCTGACTCAGGAAGATCCCACGTGCCACAGTGAGGCTAAACCTGCGTGTCCAATTATGAGCCAGCGCTCTGCAGTGCATGTGCCCAGAGCTGGTGCTCTGCAGAGAGAGAGGCCACTGCAGTGGGAAGCCCACACAGGCCAAAGAATAAGGATGGATGAAAAATAAAACAACTTAGAGGCAAAAAAAACCCCAAACCCAAAACTACTATTGTCCTGGAATCACTTTTGTAATCAACCATAAAAGAACACAAGTTACTATTTTTTTAACATATTTTTAAGAAATGAAACATTTCAGACTGCAAATCCTTTAACACTGACAAGTCTGAGGGGGCTCCTGCCTTGATCTAGGCCAATGTGTAAAAATCGGAGACCTATATGGGAGCAGCATTTCTGAAATCTATATGGTTAGTCTCTTTCTCCTTCCACCAGACTGGAACAGAGTCAGACTGAAGGATGGGGACTGAGCAGATCTGGAAAAAGACTTGGAAAAAGGCTCTCAGGTGATTTGGATGCATACCACTGGCTAGGAATTAAACAAGACACTAGATTTCTGTGAATGCCGCCAAACACCATACCCCTTTTCTCGGCAGCCACAGCATTCTTTCGACTCAAAAAGCCCTGGAGGCTTGTTCTGACGAGCTGCTCTTAAAGGCTACTCCCCTCCCTGCAAGCATGCAGGTGGCTTTCTAAGACTTCAGGGAAGATATTGGCATTGATCCCCATACAATTCACGTTATTATTAGATTTGGCCCATCAATCTAGACTGTCAAGATTTTGCTGTTCTGGTTCCTCCTCCCAGCTGTAAGTCATCCTAAAATCTCAATCAGAATGCCACTTTAGGCACTAATCCTGCAGAAGTCCTCTTTCCCAAGGTAATTGTTCCCAGTGTCATTAGCCAGGAAGCCTAAGACATCTTTTTCTTCACCAGCTGACCTGGAGATCCTTTAACACAAGCACTAACTGTGTAGCCTGGTCACCACCGAAGACAGACGGCTGTATTTCCCCTTTTTATTTGGACAGTGAAATACAATTTGAAAAGGTCCTTTTTGTCACTTCCCTTCAGCTCAGTCACTCAGTCGTGTCTCACTCTCTGTGACCCCATGGACAACAGCACACCAGGCTTCCCTGTCATTGTTGCTTGAAAGTCTCTAACTGGGGTTTTTAATTACTCAAGTAACATGGGCTTCTGGTAAAACATCTTTTAAACACTATATGCATGCTTGCTCAGTGATGTCAAAACAACCATACTACCAAATGTCATCTATAGATTCAATGCAATCCCTATCAAACTACCAATGACATTTTTCACAGAACTACACCAAAGAATAACACAGTTCATATGGAAACACAAAAGACCTTGAATAGCCAAAGCAATCCTGAGGAAGAAGAATGGAGCTGGAGGGATCAGCCTCCCTAACTTCAGACTCTACTACAAAGCAACAGTCATCAAGACAGTATGGTACTGGCACAAAAACAACTATAGACCAATGGAACAAGATCGAGAACCCAGAGATAAACCCATGCACCTATGGGTACCTTATTTTTGACAAAGGAGGAGAAACTATAAAATGGGACTAAGACAGCCTCTTCAACAAATGGTGCTGGGAAAATTGGACAGCTACATGCAAAAAAATGAAGTTGCAACATTCCCTGACACCACACACAAAGATAAACTCAAAATGGATTAAAGACCTAAATGTAAGACCAGAAACCATCAAACTCTTAGAGGAGCATGTAGGCAAAACACTCAAGGACATAAATCAAAGCAAGATCTTCCCTGACCCACGTACTAGAACAGCGGAACTGAAAAGAAAAGTGAACATGTGGGACCTCTTGAAACTTAAAAGCTTTTGTACAGCAGAAGAAATCACAAAAAAGCTGAACAGACAGCCCACAGAATGGGAGAAAATCATAGCAAATGAAACAACAGACAAAGAATTAATCTCCAAAATCTACAAGCAACTCAGACAACTCAGCACAGGAAAAATGAACAACCCAGTCAAAAAATGGGAAAAGGACCTGAACAGACACCTCTCCAAAGAGGACATACAGATGGCCCAAAAGCACATGAAACGATGCTCAACTTCACTTATTATTAGAGAAATGCAAATCAAAGCCACAATGAGATATCACCTCACACCCATCAGAATGGCCATCATCCACAAATCAATGGACAATAAATGCTGGAGAGGGTGCGGAGAAAAGGGAACCCTCTTGCATTCCTGGTGGGAATGTAAATTGATACAATCTCTATGGAAGACAGTATGGAGATTTCTTAAAAAACTAAAAATAGAAGCACCATATGACCCAGCAATCCCACTCTTAGGCTTATGCCCTGATGAAATCAAATCTGAAAGAAGCACTTGTACCCCAATGTTCATTGCAGCTCTCTATACAATAGCTAAAACATGGAAGCAACCTAGATGTCCATCGACGAATGAATGGATACAGAAGCCCTGGTACATATATACAATGGAATACTACACAGCTGTAAAGAGAAATGCAGAAGAATCAGCCCTAATGAGGTGGCTGGATCTAGAACGTATCATCAAAAGTGAAGTCAGTCAGAAAGAGAAGGACAAATACAGTATATTAACACATATATATGGAATCTAGTAGGATGGTGATAATGGCACACGCAGTGAAGCAACAGAAAGACAGACATGGACAGTGGACATATGGACACTGTGGGGAAGGAACAGAGGGTGGGAAGTGTAAAGAAAGTAGCATGAAGGCCTGTACTATCATAAGTGAAGAAAATAGCTCTAGTCATTGCTATGTGAGAAAAGGGGATTATTCAGGGGTGCTGTGTGATGGTTGGGAGGGGTGGGAAGGTGGGGATATACATGTGACTAATCTGGGAACATACATATCTGTAAACAACAAAACTCTGTAAAAGTTAAAATTAAAATAAAAGTTTTTTGTTTTTTTTTTTAAAAGATGTGCTGTATGTTTTCACAATCACTTGGAAATTCTACCAGCTAATTAAGAGCATGTTGTTGATGTTTAGTCATTCAGTCATGTCTGTTTGACTCTTTGCGACTGTGTGGACTGTAGCCTGCCAGCCTTCTCTGTCCATGAAGTTTTCCAGGCAAGAATACTGGAGTAGGTTGCCATTTCCCACTCCAGGAGATATTCCTGATCCAGGGATTGAACCTGAGTCTCCTGGGTCCCCTGCATTGGTGGGCAGATTCTATACCACTGTGCCACCTGGGGAGCCCTTTAAACCCTTTACGAAAATACAAAAATAAAAATCTCCCTCCATCCCCAAGCTCACGCTTACCAGGCAATCATTAACAGTTCGGTGGATGCTGAAAACACTGTGTGCACCTATCTACGAGGTTTGATTTTATGTCTTTGACCAAAAGTCAAATGCCTCTGTCACCCATTTCCTAATAATAACTTATTTTGGTAGCAGTTTTAAAGGATTCAGTTCATGGTTTTGGCTTCCAAAAGCATCATCTAAAGTAGCCCCATTCATAAGCACGAGACACAGAGCCAGTTAGGAACTTCAATATGCATATGACATTCAACAGATCTTTTGAATGAATGAATGAACTAAATTTCAAGGACATCCATCTCTGCTAAAAATATCAAAGAGACATGTATACTATTTCTAATGTAGCCTCTGCTCCTTCCACTTGGTTAATGGATTATTTTCTCTTCACCCTTATTCCATAATAGTAAGACACCTGTTATTTATAAATAATTACATTTTTACTGACAATATCTTACAGAAGCATCAATATCAGTCCCATTGTTTCAAGGGAAGTTACATATTTCAAACAACTATGTGTGGATATGACTCTCATGCACCTTAGGCTATTTGATTTTCTCAATGACCCGATGAAGTAGTTTCATTATTTCTACTTTATAAATGAGAGAAATCTGAGACTCAAACTAAATGACCTGGCCAAGATCACAGAACAAGAAGGGGCCAGAGTTTTCTATTGTTTAACAGGTAGTCAGTGGAAAAGAGGCTGGCCTGGAAATCAGGAGATGCGAGTTTTAGTCAATTTCGTATGAATTCCTTGGGTGACCTTGAGCCAACATGTACTCTCCAAGTTCTGACTTCTTATAAATAAGGATAATATCTGAAGATGAATTGAAACCAGGCTTTCTCAAGTTTCTGAATAGGAATAAAGCACAGCATTCTGTAAAGAGTGATTATTCCTCTTCATCCCCCTAGCCCCAAGAACCAACAGATGGCCTCTTCATTTGAAAATCAAACACTCCTACCAAGGTCAGTTATGCCTACAAATCAATGTAGGCTTTCTTCTCCTGCACAAAATCTCCAGCTGGAAATCAGCTCGAATTCTTTATCTTGCTCAGGCCTTGCTCTGAATATATATTTTAAAAAATGAACTATTTTGGGGCCCAGAAATCTGTAAATCTGACCTGATTCATCACTTTCACCATCAGGCTTTTCTTCTCCTGCTTCTTCTGCTTTGTGAGATAAAGACATTTTATCTCCACCAACAGTTTCTCTGGGGGTTATGTGGAGAGGTCTCCTTTTGCCACAGTAAGATTCTTTGCAAACGATGAAAATCATAGAGAAGGGCATAGTCTTAAGACATAAATCTAAAGTAAAGAAAACACTGGGGGTAGGATCGGCATATGCTGATAAAGAGACAATCTCAGGAAAACATAAACAAAATGATTATAACACAGCACCCGTCTCTGAACTTGAAGATTCCAAAAGTGTCATTGGGTGATTGTACCAACTAACAGAATAGAGAGACAAAAAAAGAGATAATTCCAGAAAAGTTACTAGTTAAAAACCAGCTCTTGTTAACTTTGGAATGCTTGTAACTCTCTCCTGTAAGATTTACCTTTCTATGTTTTTCTCAGACAAAAGTATACGAACAACTTATTGACCAAGGATATATATTAATATGTCTTGTATTATCCAAACACTATTGACCAAAGCATTCTAGTATTCACTTACATAACAAATCGCCAGCCATAGGCACTGGTTTCTGTAAAAGATCCTCTCTTCATAATGTGTTAAAATAAGTTTACTTTGAGGAAATAAGGGACACATCAATGGCTCAGTGGTAAAGAATCCAGCTGCAATGTAGGAGAGGCAGGAAATATAGGTTCAATTCCTCAATCAGGAAGATACCCTAGAGGAGGACATGGAAACCCACTCCAGTATTCTTGCCTGAAAAATCCCATAGACAAAGGAACCTGGTGGACTACAATCCAAAGGGTCGCAAAGAGTTAGATGTGACTGAGTAACTGAGGAGACAACAACATATCCTTAAAAATCTGTGAGGCAGAATGGAACAGCCAGTCTAAGAATAAAAACAACTGCCACGAATGCTCATGTGTGGATGAATGAGAACTGAATGTCTTCTTAGGGACACAAAAGCTCCTCGAGAGAACCTCTGATGTTCAGTGGGAGTTTAAAATGCCATCCAAGAGAGGAATGAGATACTAATATTATATGAGAAAGGCCATGCTGTGTGGAGCCCTCTCCTCCCATGGCTCTTCCTCTAGCCTATACCTCTTTGAGTTCTGGACCCAGTTTCCAAATCTACCCCTATACGGGTGTCTCTGTGTAGATATCAGGCTGCTCAAAATCACAGAGTACCTAAATTACTCCCATCTCATCTTCTTTCCAAAATCATAGAGAAGGGCATAGTCTTAAGACATAAATCTAAAGTAAAGAAAACACTGGGGGTAGGATCGGCATATGCTGATAAAGAGACAATCTCAGGAAAACATAAACAAAATGATTATAACACAGCACCCGTCTCTGAACTTGAAGATTCCAAAAGTGTCATTGGGTGATTGTACCAACTAACAGAATAGAGAGACAAAAAAAGAGATAATTCCAGAAAAGTTACTAGTTAAAAACCAGCTCTTGTTAACTTTGGAATGCTTGTAACTCTCTCCTGTAAGATTTACCTTTCTATGTTTTTCTCAGACAAAAGTATACGAACAACTTATTGACCAAGGATATATATTAATATGTCTTGTATTATCCAAACACTATTGACCAAAGCATTCTAGTATTCACTTACATAACAAATCGCCAGCCATAGGCACTGGTTTCTGTAAAAGATCCTCTCTTCATAATGTGTTAAAATAAGTTTACTTTGAGGAAATAAGGGACACATCAATGGCTCAGTGGTAAAGAATCCAGCTGCAATGTAGGAGAGGCAGGAAATATAGGTTCAATTCCTCAATCAGGAAGATACCCTAGAGGAGGACATGGAAACCCACTCCAGTATTCTTGCCTGAAAAATCCCATAGACAAAGGAACCTGGTGGACTACAATCCAAAGGGTCGCAAAGAGTTAGATGTGACTGAGTAACTGAGGAGACAACAACATATCCTTAAAAATCTGTGAGGCAGAATGGAACAGCCAGTCTAAGAATAAAAACAACTGCCACGAATGCTCATGTGTGGATGAATGAGAACTGAATGTCTTCTTAGGGACACAAAAGCTCCTCGAGAGAACCTCTGATGTTCAGTGGGAGTTTAAAATGCCATCCAAGAGAGGAATGAGATACTAATATTATATGAGAAAGGCCATGCTGTGTGGAGCCCTCTCCTCCCATGGCTCTTCCTCTAGCCTATACCTCTTTGAGTTCTGGACCCAGTTTCCAAATCTACCCCTATACGGGTGTCTCTGTGTAGATATCAGGCTGCTCAAAATCACAGAGTACCTAAATTACTCCCATCTCATCTTCTTTCCAAAGCTGCTCCTGCCCCTCTTCCCTCATTTAATCTCCAAAGACTCCATCTACTACACCGCTGCCAAACTAGAGAGCTGGGTCACTCTCTCAGCAACATCTTGAGATAGAGAGAAGCCCTACCAATTCTGTCTCTAAAATACTGCCTGCCTACTCCTCTGTACTGTCTTCATTCTGGTCCACACCAACCCTCACCTGGATTTGTGAACTAGGCTCCCAACAGGCCTCCCTGCTGTCATTGCACTCCCTCTACAGTGCTGTATTCCAGCGGCATCCTGCCCTCCCACCAGCTCCACACACACACACACTCAGCATAAAAAAGAACACACACAAATACACACACCCTGACTCTCCGACACCAACACACAGACTACACACACACATATCCACAGATCGAACAGAACATTATCAAATCACACCAACCTGCCTCCCATTCCCCACTCCATATCCCTCTCTCCTACTTGAGACCTGTTTGGGCTATTTTTCCTAAGATGTCCTTGCTTTACCATCATACCACTCATGAATATTCCTGTTAGTTCTTAACTATCCTTCCAGATCAACTCTAAAGCAACCTTCCTCCAGGAAATCAACTGAACTTGTTCCCTCGCTCTTCCAGACTGTCAGATCCCCAATGCACCAACACGTTTTATCAACAAGTTTTGTTAGCCTTGTCTCTCTACCAGGTATCGGAGTCCTAAAATGTAGCAGAATTTAACAGCACAGCATGAGAGAAAGCAGACCTGGAGTAAAATCTCTGACCAGCTGGGGAAAGTGAACTCTCCAAATACCAGTTTTCTCACTTCAAAAATAGACACACTCCTATCACGGTTGGAATCAGAAGTAACTGAAAAAGTGCATACCACCACCTAGCATCTAGACAAGATTTACTGAACAATCATCATTATTAAAACTACTTAGATTTCCTGTACCCTGTGCTCAACATGTGTTTAATTGCCTGAATGGATTTATCGTTCAGTTCCTTCAGTTTTATAATAAGCATATTCAAGTATACTTTCAGACCAGAGCTCCCCAGGAGCTAAGCAAGGTAAGCAAGGGAGGCAATAATCTTCCCCTTTAATACCAATGGGGAAATATAGGTTGAAAACACAAGTAAATTGCTTAGGACACAGTAAATTCGTGGCCCAGGTGAGAGCAGAACTCTGCTTTCAAATGTGCTATTCCATGTAAAACATGGACTCACATTTAAGAAAATGAATTCATCTAAAAATAGCATAGTTGTCTAATCATCCACATTATGCTGGGTACTTGCTAAAATGTGCTTATTTTACAAGAAAAGAAATTTGTAAAATAACAAGTCAGTAGGGTGACAGAAAAAGGACTGTCTCCCCAATTTAGAGCAGAGCCTTGCAAATGAGAAGACAGATTTGAAAGAGTTCTTTTGAAAGTATAAACCCAATCATGTCATGGCCCTGCTTTTAAGCCCTCCACGAACTTCACAGCATCCTCAGAATAAAATCCCCCTCCCTGTCATGGCCTCTAATCTGCTACCTGGTCTATAATAAATTCCACCACTCCTACCACTCTGTCTTTCCATTTATTCATTATATTCAAGTTCCACTGGTCTCTGTTCCTTATACTCTCCAACCTCATTACTGCCTCAGGGCCTTTGCATGTGCTATTTTCTCTCTGAGAGTCCTCATGCCCTAGATTTTTCCCTTTTTGGCAGCTTTGTGTTATTTGGGTCTTAAGTGTCTAGAATTTCCCTCTCTATTTTATTTAATGGTGGGTCCCTACTGCCCAAATTCTCTGCTATAACATTAACTTGCTCTAATCTCTTCCTATCATTTATCATACTATAAATTCTTATTTGCTCTTTGGATCTTTTCCTTCTTGAGAATATAATGTCCATGAAAATAAGAGAAATACCCTGTTGATCTTGTTCACTACTTTACCTCTAGCACCTGGAACAGTTCCTGGGACATAGTAGGCATTCAGTAAATATTTGCTAAATGGATGAATGAATAAACATCAGTAAAACACCCAGATAAATCACTCTAGGCATTATCAATCTAGACTGATAGAATATCCTCAAACCTAAAAGCAATACAGTCCCCCAAATTAGAACTTGTGGGAAGAAGTGAGGTAACATGGAACATCAGTCTCACATCTTTGAGAACAAAGGAATCTTGTTTTTGTTTATATCCAAGGGAAGCTTGGTTTTCTTTTTGGCAAAGAGGACTGTTTAGAGACACTTCCTCCATTTGAACCAAAAGGTCACACCCCGTTCTTCTCCAGCTTGGAGCTCAGCTCCTCTGGAGCTCTGGTTTCAATCTGGAGATGTTATCTGACAGTCTGCATGTCACTGCTTTGGGTGAACTTGCTCTGTTGCCAGAGAGTTAACTTAGAGGATACACCCCACCAAAAGCAAAAATGTGCATCCAGAGGGGAAGGAGGCATCTTTAAAGTATGATACTTTTAATTTCCAGGATTAACTTTAAAATGAGCTAGATATTACATTTGCAATGTCATAGTGCCCCAATTACTTTAAAAGTTAAAAATCCTGGAAATTGATTGAATAAATACACATTCTTCTCAAGCAGCAGGAAGAAGTGGTTCTTCTCCTTATCCTCCTGATTTTTCTCCCAATAACATGAAAGGGTAACAGGGCCTGTAATCTAACAGAGTGACCATAAAACCTAGCAAAGCAGAAGCCCTTATGGTCTCATTTCAGGTTAATTTTAGAGAGCAACCCTGGAAAAAGACTCAAACCAAATTTATGCTGTAATGGTCCTTGCTAACAAACAAGCAGGGGCTTCCCAGGTGGCTCAGTGGTAAAGAATCTGCCTGCCAATGCAGGAGACGTGGGTTCAGTCCCTGAGTCAGAAAGATCCTCTTGTGAAGGAAAAGGCAACCCACTCTAGCACTCTTGCCTGGAAAATTCCATGGACAGAGGAGCCTGGTGGGCCACAGTCCATGGGTCACAGAAATGTCAGACATGAGTTAGTGACTAAACAACAAGTAAGCAAGTACCATCTGCAAGGTTAGGGCTGGGAACCCATTTCTTTCTAGGTCTTCAGTGATTGATGTACACGTAAAGTGAATCCAGGCACAAATTGTAAGCTCTCTCTCAATGAATTTGATTTTCCTCTTCCTCACTTTTAAATAGCTGAGTCACAAATTCCTCTTTATCATATACCACAGAAAGGTACAGAAAGCAGGATTTTGATTGGATATATGGGATCATGTCAAATCTGATAACAGTGTAATTTACTAAACATTGAAAAGTGTACTGAATGTAAGGCTATTTTTTATTAACAAAAGGAACACAGAGTCAATCCCCTCCTCCCTGGCCGTCCCCCACCTTAAAATTCAGACAGAGACTCAGGGCAAGGAAAAACCATAGGGAAGGGGTCCAAATTGGTGCCCCAAACTCAAGTTGCCTCAGTTTATGTTATCAATGAGGGCAGATACTGCTTACAGATCAACCCTGCTCTGCTCTTCTTAATTTATGAGTCAGCTCTCTGAACTCCCAGGGCCCATTCTTCAATAGCTGCAGGATTAGCATCTGTAGATTTCCATTTGGTCTTTATCATCACAGAGGAGAGGTATCCATACACTGAACAGCTGACTTTGGGAGAAAGCATTGGGTAAAGGGGGAAGGAAGTACATACACTTAAAAAGCAGATTTATGAAACTCAACTGTGATAGACTGGTAATTACTGAAATGGGCTTTAAAAGACATAGAAAGAAGGCTGTATAAAGGCACTTCACAGTAATTAATTGAGCCTCTCTTAGTTCTAAATTGAGAAAAATACAAAAAATCAATCCTTTCAAATGTGTCATACTTATTGACACTAATGAAACCTCCTGAATAAGCATTTAATGCAGCTCCACTGCTATTTTAAATTTACATTCCTCACTGAGTGACCATTACAAGGTCATGTCAGCTCCCCTGGGCTTCCCAGAGCTGATGCTATCAAATAGACAAGACATTGTTCATGCTGTATGTGGAACAACCCTTTGGAGAGCTGCTGAGCTGTCCATGGTGCTGAAAAAAGTGGCTCTTTCCCCTTTGTTCAGCAGGAGACACACATTCAGAAATGACATGGCATCTCATAGTGCCCTGACCCACACCTCTGGGTTTACTTGAAAAAAAGAAAAGGAAAAAAAAAAAAAAAAAACCTCTCCTAATATTCAAATTTCCTAGAAAGCTTTGATTATATTATCTCACTAAGATCTCTTTTTACTCACTGTACTTTTAGATATTAACTACATTGAAATATATTAAGTTGCATTTGCTTACATTATTCTTTGCAATGTAAGTGTTCTAGATTTACAGATGGACTGTAAGCTCAAGGGTTATGAAAATACTCTTAGACTTGTTTCCTTATATGTCAAAAGAGGCAATTACCACCAAATTACTAATGCTTTAGGAGAATCAGGCACAATCTTAAAAACAAAAAGTCTAATCTTTTATTAACAAAAGGAACACAGAGTCAACCTCCCCTGGCCGTCCCCCACCTTAAAATTCAGACAGAGACTCAGGGCAAGGAAAACCATAGGAAGGGGTCCAAATTGGTGCCCCAAACTCAAGTTGCCTCAGTTTATGTTATCAATGAGGGTAGATACTGCTTACAGATCAACCCTGCTCTGCTCTTCTTAATTTATGAGTCAGCTCTCTGAACTCCCAGGGCCCATTCTTCAATAGCTGCAGGATTAGCATCTGTAGATTTCCATTTGGTCTTTATCATCACAGAGGAGAGGTATCCATACACTGAACAGCTGACTTTGGGAGAAAGCATTGGGTAAAGGGGGAAGGAAGTACATACACTTAAAAAGCAGATTTATGAAACTCAACTGTGATAGACTGGTAATTACTGAAATGGGCTTTAAAAGACATAGAAAGAAGGCTGTATAAAGGCACTTCACAGTAATTAATTGAGCCTCTCTTAGTTCTAAATTGAGAAAAATACAAAAAATCAATCCTTTCAAATGTGTCATACTTATTGACACTAATGAAACCTCCTGAATAAGCATTTAATGCAGCTCCACTGCTATTTTAAATTTACATTCCTCACTGAGTGACCATTACAAGGTCATGTCAGCTCCCCTGGGCTTCCCAGAGCTGATGCTATCAAATAGACAAGACATTGTTCATGCTGTATGTGGAACAACCCTTTGGAGAGCTGCTGAGCTGTCCATGGTGCTGAAAAAAGTGGCTCTTTCCCCTTTGTTCAGCAGGAGACACACATTCAGAAATGACATGGCATCTCATAGTGCCCTGACCCACACCTCTGGGTTTACTTGAAAAAAAGAAAAGGAAAAAAAAAAAAAAAAACCTCTCCTAATATTCAAATTTCCTAGAAAGCTTTGATTATATTATCTCACTAAGATCTCTTTTTACTCACTGTACTTTTAGATATTAACTACATTGAAATATATTAAGTTGCATTTGCTTACATTATTCTTTGCAATGTAAGTGTTCTAGATTTACAGATGGACTGTAAGCTCAAGGGTTATGAAAATACTCTTAGACTTGTTTCCTTATATGTCAAAAGAGGCAATTACCACCAAATTACTAATGCTTTAGGAGAATCAGGCACAATCTTATGTTTTAATGTGCCTACTGTCATGAGCTATAAAATTGCAAGCATTTCTCATGAAAAAATACATAAAAAATATTCTTGACATGGCATTCATAGTGAAAGTTTCTGAACAGTTCTGTGGAATTCAGTGATTAAGATAATTATTTTTAGATTTCATGCCTGAGGAATCTTAGGAGTCTATAGAGGTAAGGAGAGACAGGCCAGAAGAAGGTAAACAAAGTTGGAAATGGAACTGAATATTTACTCAATGTTTTCAGGAAAACATTCTAAAATTAAGATCCAAATGATTAGTTATGCCCAGGTTCATCATCATCTCTATGTTTCCAGTACCTGTCATTCACCAAAACAATGCCCAGTCGGCATGCTATCTATATGAAAATTATCTAATTTAATCTGAACATTCACATTTTATAGTAAAGTAACTGATTTAGGAGTGATTAAATGACCTGCCCTAAGTAACGGAGTAGTATAGCCAAAGTCTGAAATCAAATTATTGTGAATTGAAAGTTTCATATTATCTCCATAGCCCTCTATATCTGAATGGGTTCTTGAACCTGAGTTAACCTGGAACTGGCCAGATTTCCTTAGGTCCCTTACAGTGGAGGAGAACTTTTGAGATCACGTTATCTAGCTTATGATAGGTGATAAGGAAAACAAGTCCTTTTGGGAGCACAGAGATAAAGGAAATTTACAGCAATCTTTGCCCTATGAATTCTAACCCCAGGTAAACTCCCCAGGTCAAAGGATGGAACAAGTGAGTGGGTGAAGAGACTCCTGGAATTACAAGTGCACTGACTTACAAAGGACCAAGTCAATAGCTCTCAACCACTTGGAAGTTATGTCCCTGCCACATAAAGGGATTCAAATCAGGTGTATTTGGTGTGGTGTAGACTAATTCATAGTAGGTGTGCAATAACTAGCTGAACTGAAATGATACGCAGAGTAGATCTTGTGAAATGCTGGTCTGGATGAAGCACAAGCTGGAGTCAAGACTGCCTGGAGAAATATCAATAACCTCAAATATGCAGATGACACCACTCATGGCAGAAAGTGAAGAGAAACTAAAGAGCCTCTTGATGAGATGAAAGAGGGGAGTGAAAAAACTGGCCTAAAACTCAAAAAACTAAGACCATGGCATCCAGTCCCATGACTTCTTAGCAATAGATGGGCAAACAATGGAAACAGTAACAAACTTTATTTTCTTGGGCTCCAAAATCACTTGGAGGGTAACGGCAGCCATGAAATTAAAAGATGCGTGCACCTTGGAAAAACAAAACTATGACAAACCTAGACAACATATGGAAGAAGGTAAACAAAGTTGGAAATGGAACTGAATATTTACTCAATGTTTTCAGGAAAACATTCTAAAATTAAGATCCAAATGATTAGTTATGCCCAGGTTCATCATCATCTCTATGTTTCCAGTACCTGTCATTCACCAAAACAATGCCCAGTCGGCATGCTATCTATATGAAAATTATCTAATTTAATCTGAACATTCACATTTTATAGTAAAGTAACTGATTTAGGAGTGATTAAATGACCTGCCCTAAGTAACGGAGTAGTATAGCCAAAGTCTGAAATCAAATTATTGTGAATTGAAAGTTTCATATTATCTCCATAGCCCTCTATATCTGAATGGGTTCTTGAACCTGAGTTAACCTGGAACTGGCCAGATTTCCTTAGGTCCCTTACAGTGGAGGAGAACTTTTGAGATCACGTTATCTAGCTTATGATAGGTGATAAGGAAAACAAGTCCTTTTGGGAGCACAGAGATAAAGGAAATTTACAGCAATCTTTGCCCTATGAATTCTAACCCCAGGTAAACTCCCCAGGTCAAAGGATGGAACAAGTGAGTGGGTGAAGAGACTCCTGGAATTACAAGTGCACTGACTTACAAAGGACCAAGTCAATAGCTCTCAACCACTTGGAAGTTATGTCCCTGCCACATAAAGGGATTCAAATCAGGTGTATTTGGTGTGGTGTAGACTAATTCATAGTAGGTGTGCAATAACTAGCTGAACTGAAATGATACGCAGAGTAGATCTTGTGAAATGCTGGTCTGGATGAAGCACAAGCTGGAGTCAAGACTGCCTGGAGAAATATCAATAACCTCAAATATGCAGATGACACCACTCATGGCAGAAAGTGAAGAGAAACTAAAGAGCCTCTTGATGAGATGAAAGAGGGGAGTGAAAAAACTGGCCTAAAACTCAAAAAACTAAGACCATGGCATCCAGTCCCATGACTTCTTAGCAATAGATGGGCAAACAATGGAAACAGTAACAAACTTTATTTTCTTGGGCTCCAAAATCACTTGGATGGTAACTGCAGCCATGAAATTAAAAGATGCTTGCACCTTGGAAAAAACAAAACTATGACAAACCTAGACAACATATTAAAAAGCAGAGACATCACTTTGCTGACAAAAGTCTGTCTGATGAAAGCCATGGTCTTCCCAGTAGTCATGTGCGGACTGTAAAGAAGGCTGAGCACCAAAGAATTGATGTCTTTGAACTGTGGTGTTGGAGAGGACTCTTGGCTGTCCCTTGGACTACAAGGAGATCAAACCAGTCCATCCTAAAGGAAATCAATCCTGAATATTCATTGGAAGGACTGATGTTGAAACTCCGATACTTTGGCCACCTGATGAGAAGAGACAACTCACTGGGAAAAGACCCTGGTGCCTGGAAAAATAGAAGGCAGGAGGAGAAGGGGATGACTGAGGACGAAGTGGTTGAATGGCATCACTGAGTCAATGAACATGAGTTTGAGCAAGCTCTGGGAGATGGCGAAGGACAGGGGAGCCTGGCCTGCTGCAGTCCATGGGGTTGCAAAGAGTTGGCCACAACTGAGCAACTGAACTGAACTGAACTGTTCATTGAATTTGGTTGTTGAATTCCTGCTTTCTCCTCATCCTCTCACGAATCCTCATTAGATCCACAAGGTCAGGGATATTTTTCTCTTATACTCACTATTGTTTCCTTTGTGCTAAGCACATCATAGGGGGTTATATAATAGTTGGAATAAATGAAGGAATGAGTAAATGAGCCAACTGAACAGACAGGGATTTTTACCCTACACTGGAAGCCCATATCCTCCCCTACTCCAACAGCTATTCGTAGAGAAATTAAAATATAGTTTAAGTGGATTAACTATGTTCCTAAGTAAATCTATATTATTCAACAGGAGAATCAGTTGCAAAGACCATAGGAGATTTGTATTTGGGAACTCTGTTCTTAGCTATTAAAAAAAAAGAAAGAAAGGTAGGGCTTCCCTGGTGGTCCAGTGGGTAAGGACATCGCCTTGCAGTGCAAGGGGCACCAGTTTGATTCCTGGCCTGGGAAGATCCCATGTGCATTGGAGCAGCTGGACCGATGTGTCCAATTACTGAGCTGGAGCTCTGAGGCACTTGTGCTCAGAGTGGGTGCTCTGCAGCAACAGAGGCCACTGAAATGGGAGGCCCACATGGGCCAGAGAACAAATATGGATGAAAATATGTAAATGAAAGACCAATAGAAGTGCTCCTGCCCCCAAAGGTAGTATGGGTCATAAAACTCACATGGAAGTAAAAAGGAAAAGGGCACTCAAAATGTATTATTTTCTAAATGTTTCATATCAAGAAAATATTGAGAAATTGTATTACAGTATGGAGCTGAGAAGAAATTTATATGGACCATTTTCAAGATAACTTTAACTTGATATATTGATGTATTTATTCAATAATATTTACTGTATAGTAGATACTGGAGACAGAGAAACAAGACCAATATGGTCCCACCCTCATAAAACCTACATTCTAACCTAATGAGAAAATTTCTCCCTTTCATTTATGCAGCAAATATTGATAAAGATCGATCAAAAATCCCTTCCATGAACAGCTCCGGGTTTTCATTTTCCTAGCTTCGCTGCATCTCTGATATTACTGTGTGTAGAACAGATGACACAAGCAGTTAATCTGATTTAATAAATCCTTTAATTCTCTTGGTAAATAACTGGAGAAGCAAGGAGATCACAGAGAAAGAGCGTCTAGAAATAGATTTTAATCCCCCTTTCCATCTTTTTCCTAGACTCTTAAGAGAAATACTAAGATAGTTCTTTTAGAAGGAGCAAACTCTGCTCTGCTTAGAGGAAAAACAGTCAGGAGTTTCCACATATATGCTATGGGCTAAGGGTAGGGTGGTAGAGAAAGAGAGAGAGAGAGAAACAGTCAAAGATGCTCTTTTTTCAGGGTGAGTGTCCGGGCCCCTGCAATGGTCACAACACAAGAGGGCTAAGAAGCGACCTCTCTCCTGCATGGACATGCAGACCTCCATGGATTCTAGGACTCTCTGAGCTCAAATATCCATCCCCATCTATATGCTATGATGTAATTTCATATTATACCCTCAAGTTAAATATTACTTTCCTCTAAAATCCAGTTTGATTCCTGCCTGGGAAGATCCCATGTGCATTGGAGCAGCTGGACCGATGTGTCCAATTACTGAGCTGGAGCTCTGAGGCACTTGTGCTCAGAGTGGGTGCTCTGCAGCAACAGAGGCCACTGAAATGGGAGGCCCACATGGGCCAGAGAACAAATATGGATGAAAATATGTAAATGAAAGACCAATAGAAGTGCTCCCCGCCCCCCCCCCCCCCCAAAGGTAGTATGGGTCATAAAACTCACATGGAAGTAAAAAGGAAAAGGGCACTCAAAATGTATTATTTTCTAAATGTTTCATATCAAGAAAATATTGAGAAATTGTATTACAGTATGGAGCTGAGAAGAAATTTATATGGACCATTTTCAAGATAACTTTAACTTGATATATTGATGTATTTATTCAATAATATTTACTGTATAGTAGATACTGGAGACAGAGAAACAAGACCAATATGGTCCCACCCTCATAAAACCTACATTCTAACCTAATGAGAAAATTTCTCCCTTTCATTTATGCAGCAAATATTGATAAAGATCGATCAAAAATCCCTTCCATGAACAGCTCCGGGGTTTTCATTTTCCTAGCTTCGCTGCATCTCTGATATTACTGTGTGTAGAACAGATGACACAAGCAGTTAATCTGATTTAATAAATCCTTTAATTCTCTTGGTAAATAACTGGAGAAGCAAGGAGATCACAGAGAAAGAGCGTCTAGAAATAGATTTTAATCCCCCTTTCCATCTTTTTCCTAGACTCTTAAGAGAAATACTAAGATAGTTCTTTTAGAAGGAGCAAACTCTGCTCTGCTTAGAGGAAAAACAGTCAGGAGTTTCCACATATATGCTATGGGCTAAGGGTAGGGTGGTAGAGAAAGAGAGAGAGAGAAACAGTCAAAGATGCTCTTTTTTCAGGGTGAGTGTCCGGGCCCCTGCAATGGTCACAACACAAGAGGGCTAAGAAGCGACCTCTCTCCTGCATGGACATGCAGACCTCCATGGATTCTAGGACTCTCTGAGCTCAAATATCCATCCCCATCTATATGCTATGATGTAATTTCATATTATACCCTCAAGTTAAATATTACTTTCCTCTAAAATAAGACAGTCTCTTGCCATTTTACATATGAGGTTTCAGTGATTACTAGCACCATAAAGAAAAAAATTTATGTATCAAGGACCAACTCTATGATCAAATCCTCTAAACAGAATCAAGGGCTGGTATATGCCTTTAAAAATTCTCATTATTTATAGATAGCTTAATTGCATTAAGTGCCAAAGAATGTACTGCTTTCTTTGTAATGAGTTTTTATGGTCTTAGTCTCTAGAAGCTCAGATTCCATCTGTGACAGCAGACTGTGGTAGAATGCGGCTATTAATAGCGGCTGGTACACACTTACTCAGAGCTAAGAGGCCCAGGGCTCTAGAGACAGCCAGATGGAGATAATACCATGGGGTGACTGTGTGGACAAAAAGATGATCTTTTTTTTTTTTTTTTGCAACACAAAACAGATAACACTAAAAACACGACAATCCTGTTTTATTGTAAGCCAAACTCTCCGAGGAAAAAAATTTTTCCTTTGGAATTCTCAGCTCTGGCTCTAAATTACAGATGATTTATCACTGTTTCTGTTGTTCACATAACTCTTTACATAGGTTACAAAGCTTGAAACATCCAGATGAGTGAACAACCCTGAGTTTGTAAAAGGAAACCCTGATACAGAAAATCAGGAATGACACAATCTGACAATGAAGAAAAAAAAAAAAACGTTCATACTCAATAGTCTTGAATCAGAAATATTTTCTCTAACACAGAGAAAGAGAGGAAACAAATGGATTGAATAATACATTAGATGTTTTTTATAGAAAGAAAATTCAAAGAAAAATAAGCCTGTTTAATATGTTTTCACACGATTATGGTCTCAATTTAGCTTTACTCTCATAAGAGAAAGAAAAATGTAAGAGGGACACTGTGACCATGCTTAATATCAGGTTAGGATTCTTTGGGGACAAAGTTTTGTAAACACTAATCTCATGTCTTTTTTTTTAGAGATTAATAACAACCTCTGATATTATATGGGATAAATAGAAAACTATTTTTTAAGATATGATTCAGAAAAAAAACTGAATGGCTAAATTATTTTGGTGGGGGGTACCTTAATAAGTTCCCCTAAATATGAATTCTGTGGTTTTTTAAGCATAGAAATATGAATGGGGATGTTTGTAGGCAATGGAAAACATTATCATTAAAAAAGCAGACAAGGGATTAGGATTTCTTCATATCCGGTCTGCAATTTGGGTAGAATCACACTGGTTTTGTGATGCCAAGCACATCTAAAGGTAAGAGGTACAGCCTCAGCTAAGATGTTGGGGTTGCAAGGAACATACTCTCTGCTCTCACACTTTAAGGATCTTCTGGGCAAATTAGTGGATTGTGTGTTAAGTACACGTGACCTATTTCATAGAGATATCATATAAAGAGTTCTGAAAGTATAGCACATAAAACTGACCCAGACAAAAGAAATAAAGGTAACAGGTTCAAGGAATCCAGGACATCTCAGACTGTCCAAAGCTTCCAGGTTCTATCCCATGAATTCACATTTATTCCTGTAACTGCCCTTACATTAGAGGGAAGTACTCTCTCTTCTTTTTGAAATAAAAAGTAGTCCTAAAGTATGACTATTTTTATTATAGGTGAATTGATGCCTAAACTATTAACCCATCTAGGCACTATTAACTCTTCTTTAGGCACCAGACTTTCAACTATTAATGACTAGAGTCATTTTCAATGAGTTCACAGGCTGTCCACATCTTAACAGTTGTGTAAAACTGGGCATGTTCTTACCGTAAGCCTCTAATTTCTCAGTAATAAAATAGGTACAATAGGATCATGAGGGATATTCAAGATATTCGATGCAAAACTTATAGTCTAGTGCCTGGGTACCATCAACACTCAATAGAAAAATAAGCCTGTTTAATATGTTTTCACACGATTATGGTCTCAATTTAGCTTTACTCTCATAAGAGAAAGAAAAATGTAAGAGGGACACTGTGACCATGCTTAATATCAGGTTAGGATTCTTTGGGGACAAAGTTTTGTAAACACTAATCTCATGTCTTTTTTTTTAGAGATTAATAACAACCTCTGATATTATATGGGATAAATAGAAAACTATTTTTTAAGATATGATTCAGAAAAAAAACTGAATGGCTAAATTATTTTGGTGGGGGGTACCTTAATAAGTTCCCCTAAATATGAATTCTGTGGTTTTTTAAGCATAGAAATATGAATGGGGATGTTTGTAGGCAATGGAAAACATTATCATTAAAAAAGCAGACAAGGGATTAGGATTTCTTCATATCCGGTCTGCAATTTGGGTAGAATCACACTGGTTTTGTGATGCCAAGCACATCTAAAGGTAAGAGGTACAGCCTCAGCTAAGATGTTGGGGTTGCAAGGAACATACTCTCTGCTCTCACACTTTAAGGATCTTCTGGGCAAATTAGTGGATTGTGTGTTAAGTACACGTGACCTATTTCATAGAGATATCATATAAAGAGTTCTGAAAGTATAGCACATAAAACTGACCCAGACAAAAGAAATAAAGGTAACAGGTTCAAGGAATCCAGGACATCTCAGACTGTCCAAAGCTTCCAGGTTCTATCCCATGAATTCACATTTATTCCTGTAACTGCCCTTACATTAGAGGGAAGTACTCTCTCTTCTTTTTGAAATAAAAAGTAGTCCTAAAGTATGACTATTTTTATTATAGGTGAATTGATGCCTAAACTATTAACCCATCTAGGCACTATTAACTCTTCTTTAGGCACCAGACTTTCAACTATTAATGACTAGAGTCATTTTCAATGAGTTCACAGGCTGTCCACATCTTAACAGTTGTGTAAAACTGGGCATGTTCTTACCGTAAGCCTCTAATTTCTCAGTAATAAAATAGGTACAATAGGATCATGAGGGATATTCAAGATATTCGATGCAAAACTTATAGTCTAGTGCCTGGGTACCATCAACACTCAATAGATATTCCTCCTTCTTTTTCTTTCTTTATATTTGAATTTTATTACTACTACATGCACAGTGCCTCTTAAAGTTATAAAGATCTGAGTTTGAATGCTGATGGGGAGACTTTGACCAATATTCCTGCATTTACTCATTTGTAATATACAGCTAGTTGTAATTCATCTCCCATACTTTAGATAATTTATGTCACACACTTAACACATTAGCTGACACAGGCTATCTCCTGCCTGGAAATTAGCTATAATGAATCCTTCATCACAAGTGTATCCACTCAATAAGGTTGATATGACCCTTACACGCAACAATGTACATAAAAGACAAGTGCAGTGTCTGAACCTTAAGAAACATCATTCACCCCTCCTCCAGCTCAGTTAGCCAGGCTGCAGGTAGAACATGTTATGATTAACCAGTGGTCTCTGTAGACTGCCTTTACTATCATCTCCAAGGTCATCAGGTGACTTGTTATCCCACTCTCATTTCATAAAGCAGTTGAGGTGACTGCCTCACACATTGCCTGCCAACAAGAGATGGGAGATAGATCCAGTCTTCTTGTCATACTTTTGTTAATACCAGAGAGCTAACTACTTAAAACATATCTAGATACATTTAGCAGATACTTCACAGACGGCTTTTGCTTCTTACTTTGTTTCTAGCATTCTCGTTTGTGAAACTGCCACATGAGATCACGGCTTTCAAATACTTTCAACACCAATATATCACCCCTATCCTCAAAAAGGACACCTTATGCATGTGTTTGGCATGAAGAGCTTCAACTGGGCACATTCCACAAAGGGATTTTTTTTTTTAATCTACATTCCTAAGTGGCAGGGAGATTTTGCTGTGCTGCTTTCCCTCTCACGGAATGTTTACTAACTAGCTAATGACCACATGGTCACCTTTAAATCTTTCACTAGTCATAGCAAGAACACATGAACGGATCTGAATAAGCCAAGCTCTTGGGCTGCCTTGAAACAAAACCTGTTCGTATCATCACATTCAATCCCCTTGCCTGTCTGGACTCTGGCAATGGAAATACAGCTTTTTTTTTTTTTTTTTTTTACCTAGACTTTACCTTCAACATGACAAGGCAATATCTAACTTCAGGGCACTCAATGGTTATGAAACCTTGACACTTTACTTACTGGGGGATAACATGTTGAAACAGCTTCTCCATCTGCCAAGGCATTTTCACATTAAGCTCTGGTGAATGGGAAGTAATGAGATGGACCACGGCATGCTATGCCAGGCAAGCCATGGGTCTGTCTCCGTCACTCTGTCCCTCCCTCGCCCTCTCTCTCTCCCCATGCTCCGCACAGCAGCACCGTGGATCACTTCTAACATTGATGATTATCGATCCCCTTGTCTCTTAACAATCAATAGTTGACATCCAAAAGGACCAAACAACATTCAATGTGCAGAACTGTATTTATTTTTCACATAACACTGTAGGGAAGTTAAAGATGACTCATTGTGTGAATCCGTTTCTCTCTTTAAGGAATGACGGCCCTTTCTAGCCACATCCGAAGACTTTAGCTAATGTCACCCTAAAACAGGCCTGGTGAACTGCTCTTACAACTTTTCTGGTGACATTAATCTACTGTCTAATGATCTCTGTGGTAAAATATAATTTTATGATATGTAGACAAGAAGGATACTTGTTATACATTATACATTACCTGTCTTCTAGTAAGAGGTGTAGGATAATTCTATCTGAATCAAGAGCTGAACATCTTCACCTGGCTTTACATGCCTTTTTTGATGACTGGAAAGATTTTCTAACAGTTCTTGTTTTGGTTTAGCTATAACTATTTCACTTGTGTCAACTCACCTAACATCCTTGTTATGAGGTTTCATTTTCACGGCTCAGAGCAGAAAGTGATACTGACTGCTTTCTCCAAATGAAAAAGCAAAAAGGTTTATGATGCTTCAGAAAAGTCAAGCCCTACTTTATGTTCCAAAACTGAATTTCAAAAATCAGAATAAAAGATGATCCCAAAATGTGCTAAGGACCTATTAGCCCATTTATAGCTACAGTCTAGAGGAAAAATGTTCATGGCTAACAAGAAAACAACTGAGCATTACATGATCTTTTTTATATATTATATTTGGGAAGAAAATAATACTAAAATGTTCCTTCAAGAACCAGTCAAGAAATAGACTGCAGACTGTGAAACATGGCCCAGGCCACAGAGAAACTGCAGAGACTGTTCAGAGCTTCTCTGAACTGAACGAGGCAGCACCAAGCCCACTTCAGCAGCGTCACGAGGCAGGTTTAATGCTAGAAAAGGTGTTCATCTCTGGTTGGTCAACTCTCCATAGTGAATGCAGAGTGCAACGACCACTGTTTCACCCCCTTCCTTTTCCCCAAGCTTCCAAGACTGAGAGAACTAGAATGCAGCACAAAACCTTAGAACTCAGAGCATTCCAGTCTTTGCAGTCTACAGAAAAACACACAGGCCCAGAAATAGGCTCCTGGTATCTTTCACCACACCATTCTACCTGCTTCCTCTCTACCTGAGATGGCATGGTACAGATTACCAGTAAAGATTCACTGGTTGTGCTGAAGGGTGACAAGAATACTTTCTTTTGTTAATGTTAACCAGAAATGGTTTTCTTGTAAGGAAAACAGATGCTGCTAATTCTTTAAAGCTACCCCGTACATTATGATCCTGGGTTCGGGTCCCAGCTCTACCATGGGTAAGCTATGTGACTTTTGGTTAAGTTATAAAACCTTCCTGAGCCTGGTTAAGAAGGTGATGATCACATCACCTGTCTCATAGATCTATAAAAGCAACCATTCATATTTAATACTCAGCAATACATCTAACATATAATAAACAGTACCTATTTATTTTCCTTACCCTTACTAGTTTCCAAATTGTGACAGAAATTCACTAGGGCTACCAAGTAACCATGTCCCAAACTCTCTGCCAACAAACCTACCGCAGTCGATACATCAGCTGATGAATTCTCAAATGGATGAAAAAATTCTACCTCATTCCCCACCCTTGTCACACACATATCCCCTACCCACTTGGAGTACGAACTCCTGTGAAATCTCTTACAATGTGTATTTCAGCTGTGGGTCACCACAAACTTCTTAAGGGTCTTTCCTGGGGAATGTCTCTATGTGATAGAAAACAGTCCCAAATCACATCGAAGTTCCTCAGAAAACTAAAAATTGAGCTGCCATATAATCCAGTAGTCCCACTCCTGAGCATATAACCAGAGAAAACTCTAATTCAAAAAGATATATGCTCCCCTGAGTTCTTAGCAGCACTATTCACAATAGCCAAGACATGGAAACTGCCTACATGCCCACAGACTGGATGAATGGATAAATTAGGATGATGAAACTGCAGAGACTGTTCAACCGAGGCAGCACCAAGCCCACTTCAGCAGCGTCACGAGGCAGGTTTAATGCTAGAAAAGGTGTTCATCTCTGGTTGGTCAACTCTCCATAGTGAATGCAGAGTGCAACGACCACTGTTTCACCCCCTTCCTTTTCCCCAAGCTTCCAAGACTGAGAGAACTAGAATGCAGCACAAAACCTTAGAACTCAGAGCATTCCAGTCTTTGCAGTCTACAGAAAAACACACAGGCCCAGAAATAGGCTCCTGGTATCTTTCACCACACCATTCTACCTGCTTCCTCTCTACCTGAGATGGCATGGTACAGATTACCAGTAAAGATTCACTGGTTGTGCTGAAGGGTGACAAGAATACTTTCTTTTGTTAATGTTAACCAGAAATGGTTTTCTTGTAAGGAAAACAGATGCTGCTAATTCTTTAAAGCTACCCCGTACATTATGATCCTGGGTTCGGGTCCCAGCTCTACCATGGGTAAGCTATGTGACTTTTGGTTAAGTTATAAAACCTTCCTGAGCCTGGTTAAGAAGGTGATGATCACATCACCTGTCTCATAGATCTATAAAAGCAACCATTCATATTTAATACTCAGCAATACATCTAACATATAATAAACAGTACCTATTTATTTTCCTTACCCTTACTAGTTTCCAAATTGTGACAGAAATTCACTAGGGCTACCAAGTAACCATGTCCCAAACTCTCTGCCAACAAACCTACCGCAGTCGATACATCAGCTGATGAATTCTCAAATGGATGAAAAAATTCTACCTCATTCCCCACCCTTGTCACACACATATCCCCTACCCACTTGGAGTACGAACTCCTGTGAAATCTCTTACAATGTGTATTTCAGCTGTGGGTCACCACAAACTTCTTAAGGGTCTTTCCTGGGGAATGTCTCTATGTGATAGAAAACAGTCCCAAATCACATCGAAGTTCCTCAGAAAACTAAAAATTGAGCTGCCATATAATCCAGTAGTCCCACTCCTGAGCATATAACCAGAGAAAACTCTAATTCAAAAAGATATATGCTCCCCTGAGTTCTTAGCAGCACTATTCACAATAGCCAAGACATGGAAACTGCCTACATGCCCACTGACAGATGAATGGATAAATTAGGTATGATGTATCTATACAGTGGAATATCACTCAATCATAAAAAAGAATGAAATAACATCATTTGCAACAACATGAATGGACCTAGAGATTATCATACCAATGAGGTAAATCAGAGAGAGAAAGACAAATACCATATGATATCACTTATACGTAGAAGCTAAAATATGACACAAAGGAACTTATCTGCAAAACAGAAACAGACTCTCCTTGATTGCCAAGGAGAAAGGGCAATGGGAGAAACAGCCTGGGATTAACAGATGTGAGCTCCTATATATAGAATGGATAAAAAAAATAAGCTCCTACTGTATAGCACAGGGAACTAGATTCAATATCCATGATAAACAGTGGAAAAGAACATGAAAAAGAGAGTGCAGGGCTTCCCTGGTGGTCCAGTGGGTAAGGACACCGCCTTGCAGGGCAAGGGGCACCGGTTTGATCCCTGGCCTGGGGAGATCCCACGTGCCACGGAGCGGCTGGATCGATGTGTCCAATTACCGAGCCGGAGCTCTGGAGCACATGCGCCCAGAGCCAGTGCTCTGCAACAACAGACGCCACTGTGATGGGAGGCCCACACAGGCCAAAGAACAAAGATGGATGAAAATGAACAAATGAAAGACCGACAGAAGTGGCCCGCCTGCTCCCCTCCCTCCCTACCCCACCCCCCTCAAATAAATAAATTAAAATAAATCTTTAAAAATAAAAAAAAAAGAAAAAGAGAGTACAGATGCATAAGTGAATCACATTGCCATATAGCAGAAATTAACACAACACTGGAAATCAACTATACTTCAATAAAATAAAAATGTAAAAACATGAAAGAGAAGGTCTCCTCTATAACTACATGATACCTATGTACTGGGAGGTCTCTGACACAAGGATCTTTTGTCAAGATTATCATATTGGAATCCATGGCAAGAGCTGTATTTATTTTCTGATTTCCTTTGTTTAAGGTACTCAGTCAGAATGAGAGGATCCTGTTCCAAATTCCAGCTAACTGGACTCACTCATATTTTGTATAGTTGAGTTGATTCTGTTTAACTCCTGGGGGAATGCTGTCTGCTTACTTTCCAGTCCTTAGCAAACGCTCTTCTCCCTACCTTTGGTCCTTCCAGGGTAGAAGGTGTCTTAGAGGTTCTGTGGTGTGCTCAATGAGCAGCAGTTAGATACCTGTCCTACACAAACAGAAACATCTGTGCAGTTCTTGGAACTGTTCCTCGTAGAGACAAGTCATTGCCCATGGCCCCAGAGCTAGCTGCAAACCCAGAGGTAGTCTGAGGACATATGGATCACCTTGGCGGTCAGATCTTTACTGAATCATTGGAAACAATACTATCTTGGTGAGATCAGCTGACTTTCTGACAATTTGCAGCCAGTGAGCTTGCCTTCTACAAAAAACACATGAGGAGACTATGATTCTTCTGATGTTCACACGCCTCCGCATACAGCTCCTGCTCATGTGTCCATCCATTCATCCACTAAACAAATATGTATTGAAGTCTAGATGTTAGGTGCTAGGACAACAAATGGGAGCATCACCAATAACAGCAGTGTCCTGGAGGAGTTTATCATTTAGAAGCAAAATTAATCCATATGACAAATATGTCAGAGACTCAGCAGAAGAGAGAAGAAAGCCATGTGACCATGAGGTAGCACCGTGAAGCACTAGGACAGAAGATTCAAAAGAAAATGGAAGGGGCTTACCTGGTGGTCCAGTGGGTAAAAAAGTCCACCTTGCAGTGCAAGGGGGCTGATGCAGTCCCCAGGGAGATCCCACGTGCAGTGGAGCAGCTGGACCAGTGAGTCTAATCACCAGCCAGCGCTCTGGAGCACATGCGCCCAGAGCTGGTACTCTTCAATGAGAGAGGCCACTGCGATGGGAGGCCCACACAGGCCAAAGAATAAAGATGCATGAAAAATAAATGATGACTTAGAGGCAAAGAAAAAAAAAAAGAAAAGAAAACGGAAGCCACATACATGATTTCAAATTTTCAAGTATAGGGCTTAATTGGTGGTCCAGTTGATAAGGACACCACCTTGCAGTGCAAGGGGCACCAGTTTGATCCCTGGCCTGGGAAAATCCCACATGCCGCAGAGCGGCTGGACCGATGTGCCCAACTACCAAGCTGGAGTTCTAGAGCGCATGCGCCCAGAGCCAGTGCTCCATGACGAGAGATCACTGCGATGGGAGGCCCACAAAGGCCAAAGAACAAAGATGTATGAAAATAAATAAATGAAAGACCAATAGAAGTGCCCCCCACCCCAATTTTTTCAAGTACATTAAAATGCAAAAAAAATCCCGAAAGAATACTATCTTTCATGTATTTTATCATTTAATTCTTTTGTGCTTTATTTAATCAATATATCCAAAATGTCATCATTCCATGTAATCAATACTAAAATGTTATTAATGAGCTTTATATACATATATATGCATACATACATGCATATATATATATCTGAACTAAGTCGTTGAAGTCTTATTTGTATTTGACACTTAGAGCTCATCTCAAATTAAATAACCACATTTCAAGTCCACAGTAGCCACACAGGAAGTGACCCAACTGTCGCACACCTCTAGGAAGTTCAAAAACAGGGAACAGGGACCTCCAGAACAGAGGTATCACAGAAGGTGACTCATGAGGAATCTGGGTACCCAAGCTGAGTTCTGAGCTAAGTGTGCCTGCCCCCTAGTCTCACCCTGCCATAAAAGAATGTCTTTCTCAGTATTTTATGAGCCCTGGCTTAGAAGGTTTTACGTTTGAATCCCTAAAAGTGAGCCCAGCCTATAGCCATGCTGGCATTAAAGTTTCTCCGTGCTGAAGAAATATATGAAAGAAAGAGAGAAGTACCTACTTCCCACTTGCCAGAGCCTGTGTCGGTATTTCACATCCACTCTAACACAATGAATTTGCAAGGAGCCACACTTATCTCCATTTTATAGGAGAAGAAGCTAAAAGATCACACAGCTAGGAAGAAGGGAGGGAGAGAGGAATGGGCAGACAGAACATGAGAGAGAAGATACAGACAGAGGGATGAGGGGAGAGTACAGCTAAGAGTTGAAGTCAGGTGGGAATGGGACCCAGGATATGCAAAGCATCTGCCCTCTACCCCATCCCCATAGGCTCCTCGTGTTTGTGCATCATTATATTAACACATGTATGACTAACACATACTAGTTTGTTTAATGAATGTTAATTCCTAATATACTATCCTTTGGATCACTACTCTGTTTCTCCTGATAAGATTTCCTTGAAAGAATAAACAAAAACAAATTGCCAACTTCCAAGGGCAGAGGTCATTTGGGGAAGTGAGAATGAAGGAAATCCTACACAGAGGAGGCATGAGAGAGTTCATCCAATCTTCCTCAATCTGTCTTCTGATCATCTGTGAAAAGGGAATCTCTAACTTCCCAAGGGGAGAAGGGGGAGACACAGGATGAGACGCTTGGATGGCATCACCAACTCAATGAACATGAGCTTGAGCAAAGTCAGGGAGATGGTGAGGGGCAGGGAGGTCTGGTGTGCTGCCATCCATGGGGTTACAAACAGTCCAACATGACTTAGTAACTGAACAACATCCTCCTCCCTGTGAAAGGACCATCTTCCAAGCCTGTCTCTTCCAGGACTTGAGAGGCTGAATACCAGAAGATAGTCCAACACACAGACCGCCAGTCTCCCTTTGCATAACTTCTAATAAGTTAGGAGCTGGCTCTTGCTCTGTATGACTTCCTCTGGTGGCATAAACAGTAAAGAATTTGCCTGTAATGCGGGAGACCTGGGTGCAATCCTTGGTTAAGAAGATATCCCGGAGGAGAAAATGTCAGCCCACTCCAGTATTCTTGCCTGAAAAATCCTAGGGACAGAGGAGACTGGCAGACTACAGTCCATGGGGTAGCAAATAGTTGGAAATAACTGAGCAACTAACAGTTACATGTATATGTATATTTATACATACAAACACACATATAAAACATTCATTGTGTTGTACACCTGACACTAATACAACATTGCAAACACCAACAAAATTTTAAAGAACAACTTAATTTTTTTTTTTTTTTTACTATAGCTTAGGAAAATACTTTTAAATCTGCTGACCACATGAAATAGTCATCAGTGACTTGGAGAGCCAGGATTCGATTAAAAACAAAGCTGCAAACCAGAACAATACAACAGGATAAAGTTCTAACTTGATGTTTTTTGGCTGTGTCTGGATGGCCACTAACCCCCCACCCTGAGGGTAGAGAAGAGGAGACTGACTCCAATGCAATGAGTGTTACCATTTCGGAAACTGATTCTTTCCAAATGTTTATTTTTGCTCCCTTAGGGTACCAAGAAGAGTGTGTTCTAACAGTTCTCAGTTCCTGGCTGAGTTGTTGCCAGGAAGTCAAGTTTATCTTTAGCATCATCTCTGGGCAAACAGCACAGAGAAAAATGGTATTTGGGCCCAAATGTTGAAAACTCAAGTCTTATGAAGCCTGAGTCGAAAGAGCAAAGAGCAAAAATGACAAGCTAATATTGTTGGTTCTGTCTTTTCTCTATAACAATTTCTCCTTAGAGGGAAGGGAGTAGTGGAAAGAGGATGCGCTTTAAGGACCAACAGCTTTGGGTTCAAATTCAGGCTTGGTCCACTGCTGCCCCATCAAGGACTTCCAGATAAATTTAATTCTACAAACATTTAGCTGACTGACTTCTGTACCCAATAGCTGGATCTCATATCAAGTAAACTAGTTACCTCTCTGGATCTCTTCTTACATCAAAAAGAAGAAAATCCGTGACTATTGGTAGGGTTCTTTTGACCAATTCCATGAGATACATATCCGAGTGCTAGTGTTTGACACATCTTAGTGTCTTTTCTCTGTCTTTATTTTCTTAAAAAAAAGATTTATTTATTTTATTTTATTTTTGGGTGGGGGTTGGGTTGGGGAGGGAGGGGAGCGGGCAGGCCACTTCTATTGGTCTTTCATTTCTCCATTTTCATCCGTCTTTGTTCTTTGGCTCCTGTGGGCCTCCCATCATGGTGGCGTCTGTCGTTGCAGAGCATCAGCTCTGGATGCATGCGCTCCAGAGCTCCAGCTCGGTAATTGGACACATCAGTCCAGCCGCTCCGCGGTACGTGGGATCTTCCCAGGCCAGGGATTGAACTGGCGCCCCTTGCACTGCAAGGCGGTGTCTTTACCCACTGGACCACCAGGGGAAGCCCTTTCTCTGTCTTTAGAATAACCAAAGAAATCTCTCCTTTCAGTCAACTTGAGGCTTAAAAGTACAGTTGTAGGATTTCACTAAAAATAAAACCAACAGAGAGTTTCATAAAATCTAGACCATTTGCAAATACCCTACGTTTTTTGGCAGGTCCATGACAGTCAGAGTTCAAAGATCAGTCTCAGATTCTATCACTTCCAATAGTCCTACTTTGACTCCAACATGGTTTTATACAATAGCATTGAAACATGTACATTACCATATGCAAAACAGACAGCCAGTGGGACATGGGGAACCCAAAGCCAGTGCTCTGTGACAGCCGCAGAGATGGGGTGGGTAGAGAGGTGGGAGGGGAGTTCGAGAGGTAAAGAACATATGTATACCCATGGCTAACTCATGTTGATGTTTGGCAGAAACCATCACAATACTGTAAAGTAATTACCCTCTAATTAAAAAGACAGAAACAAATTGCCTTTTCAATCACTAATAAGTATGGTATATGTCGCATAAAAATAAGAGCTATAAATGATGCTGAACTATTAGAACTGCTCATTCAAAATTGTCTATTGATTGTCTATAATATATGAGACATGGTGATGAAATTAGAGTCATAAAAGAGCCAGATGTGCCCTTGACCTGGTGCACCTAATTCTCTAGAGGCGGAGCTATAAGGTCTACCTTCAAGGAGGCTACAACCAGGAAAAGAAACAAGGCAGACACCCATTCAATGGCCAATGTGCTATTTCATAAGCATTAACTTATGAATTAGACTCTCTAATACTGGGGTTCAGAAGAGATGATGTAGTCAAGGAGACTTTGGGGGAAACAATGGAATTTGAGCTGAGATTTTTGACAATGACGGAGGATTATTCAAGGTCTTCTATTCCCCCTGTAACATAAAAATCAAAGGCACCAAAACTCAAAGCAGAAGCTATAGGCAATAACACCTTCTCCCCCAGAATGTGTGGAGTCCTCCCTCTACTCTTTAATGATTCACTAGTGCCAGTTCTACCTGGGTTCCATGTCATCCCCAAAGCGGCATTAACTACGCCCGGGGAAACAATACACAGCTAAGGTATCACTGCCGTATTCTTAAAAGAGCTATTCTGTTCAACTGACTCTGCTTCCATTTCTCTCCCTAAAGGAAAAGAAAAGCCCAGGTCAAATGCACTGTGTCCACATTTTCCAACTGTGAGAACCCTGCCCCCTCATTCCTACTCCCAAGTGTCCTGTGGGCAAGAGACAACCACAACCCAGACAGTTGGTGCTGCCCTTCTAGTGGTCAGAAATGGAGTCAGATCAGGCTAGTGAGGAAGGGGCTTGAGGTTAGGAAGCTTATAAAACTCTAGATCCTATTTGGACTGGACAAACTTCAAGGTGAGCTCTCTGAGGCAACGGGGTTTCATTCACGTTCCTTAACCACATCCTTCTGAAGCGGGAACCACCACACTCCCATTCTGGCATGGAACACAGTGTCTCCCCTTGAACTACTACATGTTCGTGCCTCAGTTCTGTTCTGCCTATCAGTTCACCTCAGCTTTCTTCAAACTTCTCGACTAGAAATGCTTAATCAGCCATTGAAGGATGAACTTCATAATTATAAATATTTCCTTATGCAATCATGTGTATCTATATAAAGTTAAACAGGAGTTCTTTCTGATGTCTCCAACTCTAATTCACCACCACCTGGGTCACTCTAATCTTCTGCTCTGGCTTATCTGTAAATTCCCATGTCAATAGTGGGCAACAACTGTAAGCTTCTTAAAGGTCTACCTTCAAGGAGGCTACAACCAGGAAAAGAAACAAGGCAGACACCCATTCAATGGCCAATGTGCTATTTCATAAGCATTAACTTATGAATTAGACTCTCTAATACTGGGGTTCAGAAGAGATGATGTAGTCAAGGAGACTTTGGGGGAAACAATGGAATTTGAGCTGAGATTTTTGACAATGACGGAGGATTATTCAAGGTCTTCTATTCCCCCTGTAACATAAAAATCAAAGGCACCAAAACTCAAAGCAGAAGCTATAGGCAATAACACCTTCTCCCTCAGAATGTGTGGAGTCCTCCCTCTACTCTTTAATGATTCACTAGTGCCAGTTCTACCTGGGTTCCATGTCATCCCCAAAGCGGCATTAACTACGCCCGGGGAAACAATACACAGCTAAGGTATCACTGCCGTATTCTTAAAAGAGCTATTCTGTTCAACTGACTCTGCTTCCATTTCTCTCCCTAAAGGAAAAGAAAAGCCCAGGTCAAATGCACTGTGTCCACATTTTCCAACTGTGAGAACCCTGCCCCCTCATTCCTACTCCCAAGTGTTCCTGTGGGCAAGAGACAACCACAACCCAGACAGTTGGTGCTGCCCTTCTAGTGGTCAGAAATGGAGTCAGATCAGGCTAGTGAGGAAGGGGCTTGAGGTTAGGAAGCTTATAAAACTCTAGATCCTATTTGGACTGGACAAACTTCAAGGTGAGCTCTCTGAGGCAACGGGGTTTCATTCACGTTCCTTAACCACATCCTTCTGAAGCGGGAACCACCACACTCCCATTCTGGCATGGAACACAGTGTCTCCCCTTGAACTACTACATGTTCGTGCCTCAGTTCTGTTCTGCCTATCAGTTCACCTCAGCTTTCTTCAAACTTCTCGACTAGAAATGCTTAATCAGCCATTGAAGGATGAACTTCATAATTATAAATATTTCCTTATGCAATCATGTGTATCTATATAAAGTTAAACAGGAGTTCTTTCTGATGTCTCCAACTCTAATTCACCACCACCTGGGTCACTCTAATCTTCTGCTCTGGCTTATCTGTAAATTCCCATGTCAATAGTGGGCAACAACTGTAAGCTTCTTAAAGGTCCCTTGACTCCTTATTCATGGTTGTACCCCAAGTACACTTGGCACCCATAATACACATGCTGACGGACTGTCGAGTTGACCCACTAATTTCAACTCTGGAAGGGACTACAGATGAATTGGCAAATGTCACCAAATACGGATTTCAAAGACTAAACTCACAACAATTGATTAGGGCAACAGTACAAGAGGGTACACTAACAAAGGTCCGATTTAAGTGTGTTTATTCAACTCAGTGAAGGGAAAATGACAGTAATATATCTAAGCTGCTCAAAAAGGATTCACGCTTCCCTGAAAGGACTCAAGTGGCATACAATACTTGGTTTCTTCACAGCAATTTACATGTATTAAAAGAGATAATAGGCACAATCATTGTCAAAATAGAGCTTCCTCCCTGTTTAATGTCTTAATATATGCTCGAAGTTCCTGACAAACAGGCACAAAGCCACAGCGGATTAGACCCTAAGTGGGGGACGACTCTTAACAGCCCAGCAGAAAAAACAGTCTCACACTTCTGGGAAGGAAAGTAAGACCTGAGAACAAACAGCCTTTGAAGGCGAAGGAGAAAGTACAAAGGAGAAGATGCTCAAGTGATGCAGCCGCTGCTCGGGAAGCTGGGTGCTAATGTGACGCTCTGCGTTAAGGATGCTAATTTATGTCCTGGTGCATGTGTGTGCATGACACAGAGATGGGGTGTAAGGTACTAGATCCTATTTGGACTCTCTGAGGCACGGGTTTCATTCACGTTCCTTAACCACATCCTTCTGAAGCGGGAACCACCACACTCCCATTCTGGCATGGAACACAGTGTCTCCCCTTGAACTACTACATGTTCGTGCCTCAGTTCTGTTCTGCCTATCAGTTCACCTCAGCTTTCTTCAAACTTCTCGACTAGAAATGCTTAATCAGCCATTGAAGGATGAACTTCATAATTATAAATATTTCCTTATGCAATCATGTGTATCTATATAAAGTTAAACAGGAGTTCTTTCTGATGTCTCCAACTCTAATTCACCACCACCTGGGTCACTCTAATCTTCTGCTCTGGCTTATCTGTAAATTCCCATGTCAATAGTGGGCAACAACTGTAAGCTTCTTAAAGGTCCCTTGACTCCTTATTCATGGTTGTACCCCAAGTACACTTGGCACCCATAATACACATGCTGACGGACTGTCGAGTTGACCCACTAATTTCAACTCTGGAAGGGACTACAGATGAATTGGCAAATGTCACCAAATACGGATTTCAAAGACTAAACTCACAACAATTGATTAGGGCAACAGTACAAGAGGGTACACTAACAAAGGTCCGATTTAAGTGTGTTTATTCAACTCAGTGAAGGGAAAATGACAGTAATATATCTAAGCTGCTCAAAAAGGATTCACGCTTCCCTGAAAGGACTCAAGTGGCATACAATACTTGGTTTCTTCACAGCAATTTACATGTATTAAAAGAGATAATAGGCACAATCATTGTCAAAATAGAGCTTCCTCCCTGTTTAATGTCTTAATATATGCTCGAAGTTCCTGACAAACAGGCACAAAGCCACAGCGGATTAGACCCTAAGTGGGGGACGACTCTTAACAGCCCAGCAGAAAAAACAGTCTCACACTTCTGGGAAGGAAAGTAAGACCTGAGAACAAACAGCCTTTGAAGGCGAAGGAGAAAGTACAAAGGAGAAGATGCTCAAGTGATGCAGCCGCTGCTCGGGAAGCTGGGTGCTAATGTGACGCTCTGCGTTAAGGATGCTAATTTATGTCCTGGTGCATGTGTGTGCATGACACAGAGACTGAAGAGGGCTGTGTTATGCTCATCTCAAACCTCTTGGAAGGGTACCTGCTTGACATGAGGGCTGCCCCACACGGGATACATTATGTAGATTCTGTGTCAGTTTCATTTGACCACGTCACCTGTCTCGGTAAATCTATGCCAGATCGTTTCTATCCTGTCCTTTACAAAGCTGCCAGGATGATCTGTTTGAAAAACAAATTTGGCCACATCTCCCATCTTCCCTACATCTTAATATTTTAACATTTCACTTGACTTCTAGGATAAAAAGCAAGAAAGGCCTCATATATACCCTCAAGGTCCTGCAAGATCTGGCGTCTGCCTAATGCCCACTTTGTGGGAACTCAAGCCACATGGGTCACCTGTCACTTCTCTGAAAACACATGCTCCTGACTGCTACAACTGTATATATGAATGCATCCTTGCCTCTGCTCTCCAACACAGCTAACTCCTCCTAGGGTGTTGGGATCTAGCCCCAATAACCTCTCCACCAGGGATGTTTTCCCTGCCCAGGTCCCTCTCATAGCACCACTGACTTCCCACATGCGGTGCTTGTCACAGTCACGGTTATACATTTATCTCTGTTATTCTTGGGTTAATGTATTTCCCCATATGGCCTTGTTACTCCACATTCTTGGCACCTAACCCCATGCCAGGTATACAAGAAGTGCCCCTCAAAATGTTTACTGACTAAATGAATGAAAAGTGACCACACCATCCACCCATCTATTGCCAAGACTTTCCTGAACATGAAAACTTCTCGTTGGATTCTGAAGGATATGTCATGTCCCATCAGAAATGTGGTTGGTCTCCCTTGTGATGAGTGTAAGAAATATCACTGCTAAACCAAAGGTATAGGAAGTTCCTTTCAACATACGGGTCATAGTACACTGAAAGGGATATTACGTGGAAGTAAACATACAGGGGACATGAAAAATAATCTTATCTCAAAGAAGTCAGCTATAACATCCTAATTCTTCGCTAGTGCTGTTAAGATCATTGTTATCGAGTAATTTTACTTTATTTCACAATGCTACTACTAGCTTTCAAGCTCTCATCATTGTGCCTGGATTTCATTCAATGAGTATTTACTGAGCATACTTATTATATGTCAGGAACTATTTTAGATCAGGAACTGAGCAGGAGACCCAAGTTCTCAAACCTCTTGGAAGGGTACCTGCTTGACATGAGGGCTGCCCCACACGGGATACATTATGTAGATTCTGTGTCAGTTTCATTTGACCACGTCACCTGTCTCGGTAAATCTATGCCAGATCGTTTCTATCCTGTCCTTTACAAAGCTGCCAGGATGATCTGTTTGAAAAACAAATTTGGCCACATCTCCCATCTTCCCTACATCTTAATATTTTAACATTTCACTTGACTTCTAGGATAAAAAGCAAGAAAGGCCTCATATATACCCTCAAGGTCCTGCAAGATCTGGCGTCTGCCTAATGCCCACTTTGTGGGAACTCAAGCCACATGGGTCACCTGTCACTTCTCTGAAAACACATGCTCCTGACTGCTACAACTGTATATATGAATGCATCCTTGCCTCTGCTCTCCAACACAGCTAACTCCTCCTAGGGTGTTGGGATCTAGCCCCAATAACCTCTCCACCAGGGATGTTTTCCCTGCCCAGGTCCCTCTCATAGCACCACTGACTTCCCACATGCGGTGCTTGTCACAGTCACGGTTATACATTTATCTCTGTTATTCTTGGGTTAATGTATTTCCCCATATGGCCTTGTTACTCCACATTCTTGGCACCTAACCCCATGCCAGGTATACAAGAAGTGCCCCTCAAAATGTTTACTGACTAAATGAATGAAAAGTGACCACACCATCCACCCATCTATTGCCAAGACTTTCCTGAACATGAAAACTTCTCTTTGGATTCTGAAGGATATGTCATTTCCCATCAGAAATGTGGTTGGTCTCCCTTGTGATGAGTGTAAGAAATATCACTGCTAAACCAAAGGTATAGGAAGTTCCTTTCAACATACGGGTCATAGTACACTGAAAGGGATATTACGTGGAAGTAAACATACAGGGGACATGAAAAATAATCTTATCTCAAAGAAGTCAGCTATAACATCCTAATTCTTCGCTAGTGCTGTTAAGATCATTGTTATCGAGTAATTTTACTTTATTTCACAATGCTACTACTAGCTTTCAAGCTCTCATCATTGTGCCTGGATTTCATTCAATGAGTATTTACTGAGCATACTTATTATATGTCAGGAACTATTTTAGATCCTAGCAGCAATGCTGAGCAGGAGACCCAAGTTCTCACCTGCGAGGAATAGGAGAGAGCCAACTTAGACTGACAGTCCATTCAGGTGAGTAAACTGCAGGTAAGCATGTGGGATTAGTTCTGATGAGGCAAGAAGTCACGTGCTATGGCCCAGTGTTCATAGCAGCAGCATTTACAACAGCCAGGACATGGAAACAACTTAAATGTCCATCACCAGAGGTATGGATAAAGAAGATGCAGTACATATACACAATGGAATACCTCTCAGTCATACAAAGGAATGAAATTGGGTCACTTGTAGAGATGTCGATGGACCTACACAATGTCACACGGAATAAGTCAGTCACAAAGAGAAAGACAAATATCATCTAATGCCAATGGATGGACTCTAGAAAAATGGTATCGATGATCCTATTTGCAAAGCAGAAACAGAGAGGGAGACTCAATGAATACAACAAAGGGAAAAGGGTAGAGTGGGATGAACTGGGAGACTGGAACTAACCATTATTGACTGGAATACTATACACTATTGATACTATGTATAGACTAGACCACACTGTATAGCATAGGGAACTCTACTGAATGCACTGTGCTGACCTGAAGGGGAAGGAACTGTGAAACGGAGGAGACATACCTATCTGTACAATGGATTCATTTTACTGTACACTAGAAATTAACACAACATTGTAAAGCAACTACAATCCCGTAAAAATTAATTTAAAGAAAAAGTCGTGTGCTATGGGAGCATGATCATTCCCACTGCGTCAGCATGCTCTCACACGATCCAGTACCTCACTGGGATACTTGGCATCATCTTTCCTCTGTGGTAGCTTATCAAGTGGAACACTGTGTTTTCACTTGATGAAGGATGAAAGGATTTTATACTTTAATATCCTGGTATCCCATAAGGATTTATATGTACTTACTTCCTCAGGTTAAATACAAGATGAGGAAAGACACCAGGTCTATCTTTTCTAAGGAGTCATTCTAATCCCTTAAAATCTCGAGTGCCAGTTTTGATGTACCCCTGAAGGATCAAAGTGCCTTGTTCTCAAAGATGCATATCTCAACAGAGCATCTGTTTCATGCCAAGAGAGTTTTCATTAGGTTTTAGGGATAAGCACTGCAAGGAGTAGTTACTGTCACGGAAACTTTGAAAAACACCTAAGGAGGGAGTGTAAATTTTGCAAAGATTGAGTCAAGACTCTCTTGAAAACCATTATCAACCTTAAGGCTTAGGATCGTGTTTGGAACATAACTGACTCTCAATGTTTATGCATTACATATATGCTGAATAAACAGTAATACTTTGAGAAAATCAGCTTGCGGAAGCTTGGGACCAGAGCAGAGCAAAAAAAAGAGAAAAACTACTGCAGGGCTTGCTTAGCAAGACGAAAAGCCACAGAAAAAGGGCAGCAGAACAGTATTCTCTTCGTTCCCTTCTGACAAAGATGGTAGACTTAAAAGGTCTTGGAAGCTGGGAAAATCTCAGGGACGGACAAGGGCCCACAGCTCAAGACTACGCTCCTGCCGACCATCTCCAATGGAGAAGAACAATCAGCAGATTGATAAATTCTTCTGTTTACATCCCCTGAACAAATAAACTGATTGCATCTTTGTCATTAACCTAACAAATCATAGCTTCATTGCAGGTCATTAGTGACCATTAATACATGAAACTGTTTGCATTTCACTAGGACACCTGAATTATAGTTTTGCCTCTCACATTAGCACAATCAAGTTTCCAAAAGGAATCCCCCTACCCACACTGGGGACTCAAGCAGAACTTAAAGCAACAATTAGCCTCTGGAATTCAACTATAATACAGAAGAATTCATGATTTTAGCTCACAGCAGATCTCCCTAGTGTCTATTCTCTTTAGAACTGAGGCATGTTTTCTGTGCCCAAAGAGTTTGCAACTGTCTCTCTGAACATTCTCAGTTACTCCCAATGGTGGCTAATGCACGGGCCAGCAACATGGACCTGCTTGGATGTCACTAGTCCAGACGGTCCTAAGTTTACAACACAACGGCTGAATTAGAGTGCAGACAATCGCAAAGAGCGTGCTTGGAATTGTCAGACACTGAGGTGACAGGAAGAGAGTCTATCTTGCAAAAAAGTAGAAGCAATGTCAAGAATATATGGTCCAGTGGGTAAGGACACCGCCTTGCAGTGCAAGGGGCGCCAGTTCAATCCCTGGCCTGGGAAGATCCCACGTGCCGCGGAGTGGCTGGACCAATGTGTCCAATCACCGAGCCGGAGCTCTGGAGCGCATGCGCCCAGAGCTGGCGCTCTGCAACGACAGAGGCCACCGTGATGGGAGGCCCACACGGGCCAAAGAACAAAAACGGATGAAAATGAAGAAATGAAAGACCAATAGAAGTGGCCCGCCTGCTCCCCTCCCTCCCCAACCCGACCGCCGCCCAAAATAAATAAATAAATAAATCTTTAGGAATATATACACATACATATGCATACACACATATTCTCATATATATATATATATAAGTGTGTGTGTGTGTGTGTGTGTGTATGTCAACCAGGTAGTCCAGAGATTTTTTTAGAGTCCATTTGGGGCTCTGAATTATCCCTATGAGAAGCCAAGACCTTTGGAAACAACTGGAGAATCGCCAAACCTCCATTTCATTTTGTGCCAAGCAGTCATAGAGGGGCGCAGAGTAATTACCAGAGATAACAGTCTCAGAAATGTTTGAGGACTTTTTAATTTCACCATTGCCATCTGGGAGCAGATTCATGGTCCTGCTCATCTAAGTCCAGTTGCTCCAAAAAATGTCCCCTAGGGAGTGACATTTTTGACTACTAATGTGCTGAAGCCATGGAATTAAAAGGGGTTGTTAACAAGACAAGTAATGGAAGCTCATATATGGCTGAAACCATTTTTCCTTGTTTGTTCCAGGTTAGTTACCAAGTTCAGGACTCATGCTCAGCCCAACATGTACAATGACAGCACAGGCTTCCATGCTATTTAAAAATTTCTTTCAAATAAACGACCCCACACATCTCTGTATTAGCCTTGTGGAAAAGTTAGATGGTGAACAACATAGCATGAGTAAAAATGTGGACTCTAGAGACAACTCCTATTTTCCAATCCTGTCTTTTCCACTTACTAGCAGGGTAACCTTGAGCAAGTCACATAGCCTTTCTAAACCTCACTTTTCTCACCTGTAAAACAGAGACAGTAAAGAGGCCTACCTCGTCTGGAGACTGTAAACCTCAAGAGGGTAACGAATGCACGGAAAGTGTTTAGTATGTTTAAACAGGGTGCCTAGTAAGTGCTCAGGAAATGTGTCCAATCACCGAGCCGGAGCTCTGGGCGCATGCGCCCAGAGCTGGCGCCTGCAACGACAGAGGCCACTGCGATAGGAGGCCCATATGGGCCCAAGAAAAAAGATGGATGAAAATGAAGAAATGAAAGACCAATAGAAGTGGCCCGCCTGCTCCCCTCCCTCCCCAACCCGACCGCCGCCCAAAATAAATAAATAAATAAATCTTTAGGAATATATAAAATACATATGTATACACACATATTTTCATATATATATATATATAAGTGTGTGTGTGTGTGTGTGTGTGTATGTCAACCAGGTAGTCCAGAGATTTTTTTAGAGTCCATTTGGGGCTCTGAATTATCCCTATGAGAAGCCAAGACCTTTGGAAACAACTGGAGAATCGCCAAACCTCCATTTCATTTTGTGCCAAGCAGTCATAGAGGGGCGCAGAGTAATTACCAGAGATAACAGTCTCAGAAATGTTTGAGGACTTTTTAATTTCACCATTGCCATCTGGGAGCAGATTCATGGTCCTGCTCATCTAAGTCCAGTTGCTCCAAAAAATGTCCCCTAGGGAGTGACATTTTTGACTACTAATGTGCTGAAGCCAGGGAAATTTAAAAAGGGGGTTGTTAACAAGACAAGTAATGGAAGCTCATATATGGCTGAAACCATTTTTCCTTGTTTGTTCCAGGTTAGTTACCAAGTTCAGGACTCATGCTCAGCCCAACATGTACAATGACAGCACAGGCTTCCATGCTATTTAAAAATTTCTTTCAAATAAACGACCCCACACATCTCTGTATTAGCCTTGTGGAAAAGTTAGATGGTGAACAACATAGCATGAGTAAAAATGTGGACTCTAGAGACAACTCCTATTTTCCAATCCTGTCTTTTCCACTTACTAGCAGGGTAACCTTGAGCAAGTCACATAGCCTTTCTAAACCTCACTTTTCTCACCTGTAAAACAGAGACAGTAAAGAGGCCTACCTCGTCTGGAGACTGTAAACCTCAAGAGGGTAACGAATGCACGGAAAGTGTTTAGTATGTTTAAACAGGGTGCCTAGTAAGTGCTCAGGAAATGTGAACTGCTTTTATTTACCTCTTCTCCCTGCCTGCACGCATCAGGGTCACCCTCTCTGCATCACCACAATCACTCCCATCCCCCTTTTTTCTGAAGTCCACAAGCTAGTAACTCATCCATTATCGTCTAACCCAAACTATCTGCCCTGCCTGGAGCACTTCCTCCTTATTGCCTTCACCTTCCTCCTCCTTACCCATCAGGTCTCAATTGAGCCACCTCTTTCTGCCTGAGCCCTCTCCTGAGCCCTCCCCTGTGATCGCTCAGTGCCTTGTCCCCCCTCCTCATCACAAAACTTCTCAGGCTACATAATAACTCTCTGTTGTCCTGTCTGTGTCCCCCACGAGGCCACGCGTTCCTTTAACAGAAGAGTCTAGGTATGTCTACGATACATCTGCATCCCAAGTACAAAGCACAGCCTATAAGGGCTCAATAAATACTGAGTTAAGAAAAGGCTGAATGGTGGACTCCCTGCATACCAATCTGTTGCTCTCTATCAAAGTCTTATTTCTCTCTGGAGCATGATCTGGACAATCAGAGATTACAACATGTGACTTCATGCCTTAGACTGCTATTATTACATAATCTTAACTTCTTATGGAAAACACAAGGCAGTCTTAACCAAATTCTAAGAGTCTATTTCTGAAAAAAGTAGCTTAACTTGTGAAAATCATGCCTCAACAGGCACTTCCATTAGGCTGATACACACACTCTTCCATTTCATACGTCATGCTTACTCACCAAACTATGCAATTCCTTTTTCGCACTTTCAAAAGGGCACTGTCTTTTTACTCTGAAAGTGTTTTTCAGAATCATATGGACTTGATGAGACATGGTGAGAAACCAGTATTCATCGCTGCTATTTTCCCTCCAAACAAGCACTTAAAATTCTCACGCTAAAGTGTCTCTTTCTCACTTGCAGCTTTCATGTTTTTAGAAATTTTGAGTCTGACATGATGCAGATCCAAAAGCATGACCAAACAACCAAATACTTCATTCTTTCCCTCTCCTTCCCTCTTGGAGGAGGTAAAGACGACAAAGAAGTTGGAAACTTCAGAGAGATCTATTCAAAGTGTGTCTACTCTTAGTAAAGTACTGTCACTAAAGACAAACCAAATGAAACCAGCACAGCAGAATGCACTGAAAATGTGACTTCATTGGTAGGAATGTAAGAAAGGTACACTGAGATTACATATACCCATGACTGAAATAATCCAGACAAAAACTATAAATCTTTCTAGAGAAATGAAAGAGATGAACTCTACTCCACATCACAAATACCCACAAGGTGTTATTTCAAAACAAACCCTGCTCTCTTATTTTCATAATAAAAAAAACATTAGGAAACTTAACCTGTATGGAGTCTACATAAACATACAAAGCGAAGGTTGCATCATTTCCTTGGGACACCAATTCCTGACACATCCCTATTCACAGACTGATGGAGAATGTGCCTAAACATACACATACTTACACATAGCTGCTCTCTGTTGCCCTCTGCCATTGAGTCACTGACTACCATTTCCTTCGTTTATAACAAATGTTTGTTTGGAAACTCTTCTTTCCCATTCCTTTCCTCAAAAGGGAGTCTTCTCTTCTGAATGTCAGTCTTCTCCCTGTCTCAGAGTTCTTCCCCCCAGGTAAATTCTCTGATGATTCTTTTCTTCTTTAACAAACATACACAGTTCTTTTGTACTAAATTTGATGCTCCAGGGTTCCCAAAATAGAGCCACGGGCAGAGGCGATAAAGATAAAGGGTCTCACTGCCCAGTTTCAAGACATGAATAAAAATGACCCAGTGCACGTCTCCCTGCTACTTCTTCCAAATCAGGAGGGACTATTTTAGGGGTTATAAAGAAAGGGATTCCAAATATTTCATACAGGTTAGAAACAACTGTCTTTCCCACATATTAATTTCTAGATCTGCTTTCTAATTCACAATCACCCATTTACTAAGACCCTTCATTCTTCATCATACACAAAGAAGTGCACTGTCTTTGGCCTGCCAACCCCAACTTTTTCTCCGTCTCATTGACTAGCCTATTCCACATACCTTTCTAGCATCTATAAAGCAGGATCTAATCTAATCTAGCCTAGTCCCTTTCTCCTGGTTAATTTCTTGGCTAATTCTTTTTTATATATTTTTTTAAATTTTGGCCTCTTGTATTGGTTTTTAATTTATTTTCATCCATCTTTATTCTTTCACCTGTGTGGGCCTCCCACCGCAGTGGAATCTCTCATCAGAGTACCAGCTCTGGGCGCATGTGCTCCAGAGCACTGGTTCGTAATTGGACATACCCGTCCAGCAGGTCTGCAGCACGTGGGATCCTCCCCGGCCAGGGATCGAGCCGGTGCTCTTTGCACTGCAAAGTAGACTCTCCACCCACTGGACCACCAGGGGAGCCCTTGGCTAATTCTTACATGCTTTGCTGTGTACCAACACATTTCATCAAGACAGATTCTTAATTTTATTATATAACAATAATGCAAGCATTTTCGACAATGCTTCCTATCTACGCTTTGTTTTCCAAATGTGAATGAATGGATTTGGGACCCAGAGCACAACTTTGAAGCAAGGGGAACTCTTCGACACTTCCTTATTGCTATTTTACTATGAAGAGTAGGTATAAATAATAATAATAATACCTTTTTTTCCATAGGTGCTTTCATCTGGATTACTCATGCTTCATTATTGTGCCACTAGTCTCTGTCTTGGGTTCTCTCTTCGATCCTGTGACAAACACGGGGTTCAGGTCCAGGCTCCAGAGGCAGGGAAGCATCAGTGATCATTAGCACCAGTACAGGTTCAGTACAGACTCCCCAGGCCCCGCTCTAGTGTCTTTCTGTGAGGTTGCTCCTGGCTTGTCAAAAACCAGGCTACTGAGGTGATACCACAACACTGCAAAAACCTCTCTGTGCTTCAGCCTCCTCAACAGCAAGTGCACTGCCTTCGGGCTTTGGGGAGAAATGGTTAACAACGTGTTGCCCTCGACCAGCAGCAGCAGCATCGCCTGGGAAACCTTTGGAAAGCAAACGTTCAAGCCCCACCCCAGATCTGTTACATTAGACACTCTGGGAGGAGTCCAGCAATCTGTGTTTAAGAAACACTCAGGGGCTTCCCTGGTGGTCCAGTGGGTAAAGACACCACCTTGCAGTGCAAGGGGCGCTGGTTCAACCCCTGGCCTGGGAAGATCCCACGTGCTGCAGAGCGGCTGGACCGATGTGTCCAATTGCCGAGCCGGAGCTCTGGAACGCATGCGCCCAGAGCTGGTGCTCTGTGATAACAGAAGCCACCGCGATGGGAGGCCCACACGGGCCAAAGAACAAAGATGAATGAAAATGGACAAATGAAAGACCAATAGAAGTGGCCCGCTTGCTCCCCTCCCTCCCCATCCCATCCCACTCAAATAGATAAATAAATAAATCTTTAAGAAAAAAAAAAAAGAAAGAAACACTCAGGGTGATTCTGCTAGAAACCATGGCCACACAGCAGCCAGGGAGTTTTCAGGAAGGTTGTGGTTAGGAGAGCTATCTTCCTAGAGTTGATGAGGGATCCTGTGCCCTGGACTAAGCTTTGGAGCTAGGGTTTCATACTGTGCAGTTAGTGGCACTGGGTAAAAAAGAGAGACGGCCTTGATACAGAGAACAGCTTGTAAGTAGCTAGAAGCATTCATAAACAGGAGCAAGTCACCTGAATGGCTAGAAGAGGCTCCCTTTTCTCTTTTATTTTATTTTTTTTGTTTTTTGTTTCTTCCCCTTTTCTCTTGAAATATTCAGAGATCTAAGATGATACTCTAGTAGAATCTATCAATCAGGCAAAACAGGAAGTACTCCAAAGAAAGAAGGTTTTTTTTTTCCCAAAAGTAACAAAATGAAGTCTTAATAGAAAGCTTCAAGATGCTACTAATATAGAAGGAGGTTTATAATTAACCTATTATTAAAATTTTAATATCTCAAAGCCATTACCTTTAAAAACTGTCTTATTGATGGTGCCTAGAGTAGATAATCGATTTGCATTTCTTAATGGGTTATCTCATATTCAGAAGAGATAAGCAGTTGACTGAGACTCTCATAAGATTCCATTTATTATTACACGAGATTATATTTATTGTTCAAAGGGGACCAAACACCGCTATCCAGAACTGACACTAGATCAAAGGTTAAGCTTGTAATATTAACTTGTTTCTACTCTGTTTTGTAATCAAAACAACCGTCTTTTGACAGTAATGCTTTTGTTTTGGGACAGTCAGATAACCGAAGTAATCTTAGTGAAGAGACAACCTAACATGATTTAGTCTTTATTACATACTGTATACTTGGCATTGTCCTGAGTTCATTATGTACATTGTAATATATATTTAATACTCACAGGAACCTTAGGAAGTTAAGCATTATTAGCCTCATTCTAGGAGGAGACACCTGGGCTGAGAGGGGTCCAAGAACTTGCCCAAGGTCATAGGACTAGCAAGGAATGGAGTTAGGAGACAAACACAGTGTTTCTGAGAGTCAGGGCTCTTAATCCTTTGAATATGCTCTTTAGTATAATCCTGAACTCTAAGGATTTGGAGTGCAGAAACAATGCTTGGCCCAGAGCAAATAACACTTAGGATCATTTAAGGCTTCTAGAAATTCTAATGACAACCAAACAACCATTTAATGAATGTTCAATCTATGTCAGATACTGAACCAATCATTGTACAACTACCATCTTACATAATTCTTACAACCTCCACAGAAGGTGGTTACTATTACTGTCATGATTTTACATATGAGTAATTATAATTAGAGGATTTAAGTAACGAGCCCATCTTCTTAATAAAGAATACACTACCACATAATTAAATGTAAATGAAGTAAAATATGTACTTAGCATGTAAAAACCACTCAGCAAATGTAAACTCCCTGCCTTTAGCTTATGTTTTCTAGGATAAAGGTGGTGTCAGTGGTGAGAAATTCATTGTCTTTCTTAGCTATTTTCTTACTTGCTGCATATGGCAGATATTTGTGAGTTAGATATTTGTCCTGTATGCAGTCTTGAACTAGAACTAAGTCCACTAATTTCTCCATATCTTTATAATCACCAAACTCTACCTCTTTGAGGTTTACTTGCACCCCTGGATAGGAGTGTGGCCCAAACCTCCCCATTTGGCAAAACTAACAATCAATGACCTTTGGAATGAGAGAGTTCCCACACCCAAGTGCAACAATCAGAGGGTAACATAGCACGTGGCTCTACCCAAAGAACTTCACGCTAAGGAGGCAGGTGGCCAATGTTCTGCAGGGAAAAGATGAACACCTTTCCCCCAAACTGAAAGATTTCATCTATATAAGAGTTCAATGAGACAGTTTATTTAGTATTCTAATTTTATCAGAGGAGCTCTGCTTTCAGAATCAGAATCTCTGGACCTCAGTCAGGTCTGCACCACAAACCAGCCTGTGGCTGGTGATTATGGTCAAGTTGATGAACTCCACTGGGTCTGTTTTATCCTAAGAAGATGAGACAAAACTTGTTCTCCAAATTTTTTGTGCCTTGTAATAACATCTGAGAAAATACTTTGCAGAAATACAAAACCTCATCAGAAATACAAGATGGGATTATTCTTTTAGTAACTCCTTCTTTGCCTAAAATTTGGTCACTAACACATCAACCTAGTTGGCTAAATTGGTTTACTGACAGACTAACTTGAAAGGTAAAAGGAAGGGGACTGTTTAAAACTGATCATTAGTCCTGGCACACTGAAAACATCCAGGGAACTATTTGCCCAGTTGTTTTGATGGTTAAGAGGCATTCCTTTGCAATGGCCATACTTCTCGATAAGTCTGTCAATTCCCTTGACATTCAGTGAATGTTCCTATGAAATAGGCTGAAAAACTTTTCTGTGTAAGCAAAAATGGATTATCAGTGAACCATTATGCCACTAAATGGGACATTCTTGGTAGATCTACAAGTTGGGACTCAATATATTTTACCAAAGACACCTTTAGAGTCCTATTCTGGTTTCAGGGTACCAAGTTATTCATCCTAGCATGTTTGCATCAGAAAGTAGAAATTAGCCTTTATGTGGATTGGTTGGGACAGCCGGGACAGGAGACAAGGAGAAGTCTTTTTTTCCTCCCTGTATTTTTATGTAGGGAGCAAAAAAGAAATTTCATCTGGAGTTGAACCTGAAGAGATGAATTAAAGACAGTATTTAGTACTACTGATTATTTTTACATCTTACTGAGAGGATTCAAGTAAGGGATTCAAAAGCAGAGAGATAAAAATCAAGGTAACTACTTCTCTGGTGCCTTTACATTCACTTTGGTATGGTCTCCCCCAAGCTATTTGACAGATAAGATGGTTTTGTGATATGACCCCATCATCATGCTTTTCCTATTAAACCTCTTTTCTGAAGGTTTCCTGTGATCAACACAAAAAAGTCCACATTTTCCTTGGGACTGTATGTGGAAGGTAAATTCATTTTTTTTCTAAGTCACTGGTTGTAAAGCTATAAAGCTGATGACTTGCTTAGTCACTCAGACTCTGGTTTTAGATCATCTTACAAAAGTATACCTTCAGTACACATAAAACAGAGGTTATGGGCATGGCTTATATCACGGTCAATGACTGGGAAGCAAACCAAGGCTTCTCAGACATTAAACATGCCAAACGTTTCAACGCCAAAATTGTCTCATTTTCCTGCCTGTTTCTCTGATAAAGCATACCTACGCTCTGTCACTAACAGCCACTCAGCAATACACCACCCTTGGCCAGCTATCCACAGGTGTCCCCATTGCCGGTAGGCCTGGTTGTCACCAGCCCACTAATTAAATACTTGAAAACTGGCTCTGGCAAAACATGCCAGAAGTTCCTTCAGGGTGATTAAAACTGCCTTTGGTGTCAAACACAGACTGTGAGATCCTTCCTGTACAGAGGGGCTGTTTCTGACCCACAGGATCTAGGACATTTTTCTTTGATGCCTTTTCCATCATTGCGGCTGATTTTCACTGACTCCTTCAGATCTTTTCCCAGCCCCTTTACAAAATGATTGGTTGAGCACACAGGTATCCTCTTACCCTTATTGTTTAGACCAAGAGGCAGGACCAAAGAGACTCTGAACTGAAGGGCCAAGCTCCTTGCCAAAGCCCTTTCCCCTGGAGCTACAGGGAAGAGAGCTCGAATGGAATTCTCGTTACCAGTGTCCACTTTTCACTACTCTTCCAGCGTTCAAAGTGATTTACATTTGAAGAGTTACTGACAGGACTTCCAAGAAAAAAGGAAGAACTCAGGTGAATATTTAGTACCTTCATAGCCAGAGACTTGTTCTTTACACATAAGACACTCTATGAATTATTTCTCACCACAACAGCTTTATAATTTTAAGTGAGCAAATCATGCATATACATATTGAAAACTGTCATATCATACATTAGAAAAGATAAATAGGAAAAATAAAAGTCCCATTGGCCAGAGATAACCATCACTGATCTTTTGATAACCGTTCTGTTCGTTGAACTCTCACAATTCATACATAGAAATGTATACAGGTGGAATCATACTATATATATTCATCTTATCATGGATGTGGTAAACTTTAACTTTTTAAATTGTCTTTATTTATTTACTGTTTTGCTTACTACTCCCCTCCCCTTCACAACCAATGTTAATAAGGCTTTATATACCTTTTCAATTGGATGCTACTATATACCAGCTCATACAGCATGAGAGAGGTTTTAGTTGCTCAATCAATACTTGCTGAATGGTTAAAGAGCAAAATGAACAAACACGTTAACAAATGAATGGATGGCCGAATAAATAATGAACCATGCTCTTCATGAGCTGCTACAATTTCCAAAGGCTTGCAAAAACATACAGCCTATCTGTTGATGTCACCCCTATAGCTTTAAACCCCAGTAGGAGTAGGAGAAACTGGTTTCAACATGTGAAGAGGGAGCCCCAAGTTCAACCTCCCACATAAGGGAGACACAACTGTCTGCTGTCCTAACAATGGAGACACAATCAGTTTCCTCTCTTAACTCAAAACCAGGTTAAAAGCCATTGACTAAGCACCTGTCCACCAAGCACTACACTGTTCTCTGTAGGCTCCACGACAGGAGTAAAGAAGTGATGGCTGTTTTCCAAGAATTTCTTCCCAGTTAGAAAGACAAAAATTCAGGTGCTTTCTGACAGGTTGTCTGAAGTTGGACCTTAGTTTTCCCATTCATGAAGTGGGGATAAGACTATACATCATAAGACTGTTGTTATGATTAAATCATTCAAAGAATGTGGGGGAAAGGTCACAGGAAAATATACGTACCGAGGAAGGGAAAGGGAGGAACAGGGAAGCAGGAATGGCCTGTGGTGGCTGAGGACCCTGCACAAGCCAGCCTGCATGGTTTGAAGATCAGTCATGGTTTGAAGATCAGTCAGGAGAGACTCAGGCCAACAAAGGGACAAGCAGGGAACGGTAAGGCTCATAAGCACAGGAGAAAACCATGAGCAGGCTCATCTTAAAGGGCCAAACAATAGGAGGAAAGTGTGTTTTGCCTTTTCACCATGTGCCCATGTCTAGATCAAGGCCAGCCATATGAGCGACTCAAAGGCAACCTGCTTGTCAAGTAACAGGAAAAGGAGGACAAAAAAAAAAAAAAAAAAAAACCTGGCCTGCACAATGGGCTCAAATCCAAGTTTCTTAGACTTATAGAAAAAAGTCTGATCGGAAAATTTCCATCTCAAATTGTGCTGAGGAAGCGTAGAGATTGAGTAAGCATGCTGGCAGCAGAAGCATAATACAATCATCAGACTCCTCTTGCATTTTTCACTACAGTGCACAGAGTCCTTCAGGTCCTGAGGACACCTTAGAAGGCTTTTGATCTCTGACCCTGCAAGGCGGTCAGAGAAATATACCTTGTTCCCAAATGGTACAGCATCTGACACTTTCCTCCTACATCTATGAAGTGAAGAGAGGGTTCTAACTTGCAAAGTATAGTATGTTAGTTTCACCCAGGCTAATGGGAGAGATCTGAAATGGGATTAGATGTTCATCACTGCAAAAGACATCATCTGGAGGCACTGAACTGTCCCAGTCTCTCCTGTTAAGCTCAGACTCCCAGGGCAGCTGTTCTCCCCTGGATTGTATCTTTTTCTTTTAAACAAGCACCATTGATGAATTCCTGGAAGCTTGTCCCTATGCGTTTGCACTGCCCTAATCAATGCTCTAAGCGCTTCTTCCCTGGTGGCTCAGTGGTAAAGAATCTGCCTGCAATGCAAGAGACTCAGGAGATGTGAGTTTGATTCCTGGGTCAGGAAGATCTCTTGGAGATGGAAATGGCAACCCCCTCCAGTAATCTTGTCGAGGGAAATTCCATGGATAGAGGAGTCTGGTGCTCAATAGTCCAAGGGGTCACAAAAGAGTCGGACATGGCTAAGGCACTCACATGTAGTAACCAGTACTCTCACTCCATCCCACCTGTGCTGGCTTCCCATATAGCAGGAAAAGGAAATGAAAGATAGAGCTTCATCTCAAATCATCAATGAAACTTGCTATTTCTAAAAACTGTTTTCATACTTTCAGTCTTCTGAGAAAGCAATTGAAGTGCCTCCTAACCACAGAAATGTTGATCCATTCAACTCACCTACTACCCACCAAATCTTTATCCATTCAAGTGTCCACCTGCCCACCATCCACTCATCCAGATATGCATCCTTTAAACTTTATCTATTAAACACCTAGGTCACAAACGGTGCCTCATTGTTTAATACTTCATAACATTTTAAATAAAAAGTGAAAGAATTTAGTATTCTTACTGCAATACCTCAAGAGAGCTCGGAGGGATAAAAATGCCACAAATACTCAAGCCAAAAGAACTGAGACTTCAGGTGGATTCCCAACTATAATCCCCAAAGGCCGGTGAAGTATGGAAAGCCAATACAGGGATGACTCTAGAACAACATGGGTTTGAAGTACACAGGTCCACTTAAACGCGGATATTTTTAAAACAGTAAATACGTAAGCACCACACAGTCCGTGGTTGGCTGAATCTGTGGATGCAGATGAGCCAGAAGTATGGAGGGTTCACTTATACCTAATTAAACTCTGCATTATTCAAGGGCTGTTAGAGGGACCAAAAATCGCTTGCTAAAAATGTAACCCCAGTGGTAATTTATACAATTTTTACTTTTCATTTCCATCAAATCTTGTCCTTAACGTTAGCAGGAAAATCAGAGATGTTTGGAAATCGCGAGCCAATGATAGAGTTTACTTTTCTCAAATTTATCTGGGTTCAAATTACATTTGACCACGTATAGTATTAAGAAGAAAAAGTTAACATAGCTTTGAGAAATGTCACATGTGGACTTCACAAGAGGCTAGCTCATTAAACAGCCATACTGGTTGTCAGAGTGGGTCAATCACTTTGAAATTACCTACTCACCAGTTTGAGGAAAATTAACAGTTCTGGGTCACCAGGTTCCATATACTTATCTACAACCGATGTCCTGGAACCAGGAAAGTCATTTTATTTAATATAGGTAGGCAACTAAATCCCAGAGAACAAGCTACTTACCCATGTGTTTAATAGCAGAGGCTGAGCTGAGCTTGCTCTGCCACAAGGTAGGGAAAAGGCACTGAGGCTTTGGGGGAGGGTAAGAGCAACGGATTCAAATTAAAGCTCAATGATTATGTCTTTATGACCTTTTCCCCCTGATTTTCACCCCATATATGCTCTCTAGGATGAACTTGAACAGTTTGAAAATGTGTGACAATGTGAAGCAGAGGAAAAACACAGACCAAACAAAAGCTAGAAAGAGCCAAAGCAATTATAAAGGCATTCTTCGGTACCATTTTTGACAAAATCAACTGTATGATCTAGAAATTAAACTGTTTGTACCATTTTAACCCAGCAATCCTGACTTTAGACATCTGTTCTAAGAAAATAACCAGAGAGATGATTTAGATTCCTGCAATCATTCATCACACAAATACTCCATCAAAATACTGGAAATAATCTATACTTCCAGCATTAGGCGATGGGCAAAATTATAGATCAACTCGGATGTTACAGAAGAATACTCACAGTATTGTGTGTGGGACCAAAACAAAACAAAAAGAGGTATGATACACTTTTCATATAATTCTGTTATTCATCCACCCATCTCTCTCTCCTCTCTCTTCCCTCCACCGTACCCCCATCCCCACCCCCACACACAGAGCCTGGAAGAAAATACATCAAAAAGTGTTCATAACGATGATGTTCGGGGCTAGAGGTAAATTTGGTTTTCTTTTTTACACTTTTCTTTAGAGTCCACATTTTCATCAGTGAGCACATACTTTGTTCTCTCACAGCCTCTATTTTCTCTTACATAACATTTAACAAGATTTATATTCATGCTCTTATGCTTGTGCTTAACATATACGTTTCCCACAGAAAGCAAGCTCTATGAGAGCAGAACCTATGTCAGTTATTTTCTGAATTGCATACCTGGACTTTTTAGCCTGGTGCTGACTATATAATAAAGATGTTTAAAGTGACCACTGATTGAGCAGCTACAGGGACACTTCCTTGAAGACGTGTGATGATGTAGCAGGTACTAATGGACATCAGTCAGCTAGAATGCTAGTCTCCAGCTCATTTACTCAATAATATACCATTTTCCTTGCTTGCTTTTGCTCCTAATTTCACACAAGACTCCATTCTCCACCAGGAATGCCTCTGCCACTCTTCTCCACCTATCAGAATCCCACCCAGGCCCCACCTGCCCTACCGAGCCATTCCCGCTCAGGTGAGCATCCTCTAGCACTTGCTCAGTCCCTCACTTGGAAGATCTACATTTTTTAAAACTTTATTGGGTTCCAAACACTTTTTCTTTGAGTAGGAGTCAGCAAACTATGGTTCATGGACTGCCAACTGATCTGTAAATAGAGTTTTGCTAGAATGCAGCCATGTTGCTGCTGCTGTTCCATCACTTCGGTCGTGACTGATTCTGAGTGACCTCATGGACTACAGCCCGCCAGGCTTCTCCCTCCATGGGATTCTCCAGGTAAAAATACTGGAGTGGGTTGCCATGCCCTCCTTCAAGGGGATCTTCCCAACCCAGAGATGGAACCCGGGTCTCCTGTATTGCAGGCAGACTCCTCACCACTGAGCCATCAGGGAAGCCATATAGATAGACAGACAGACAGACAGACAGACAGACAGACATACACACACATACACACACATATTTGAGACCCCATGGACTGTAACTTGCCACGCTTCTCCCTCCATGGAATTTTCCAGGCAAGAATAGTTGAGTGGGTTTCCATTTACTTCTCCAAAAATGCAGCCATGCCCACATGCTAAAGTGACAGAGTTGAGTAGGTGGGACAAGACTGTATGGTCAGGAAAGACTATTGACTATTTGACCCTTTATAAGTTACTAACCTTGTTTGAGAGCATCTACATACTTGCATCAAGTGGAGATAATACCAGGCTTGTATTTGTATTAGGTTACTCTTAAGGCAATATGGGATCAAAAATCCAAGAGCTTTGTAAAAAAGGAATTATTGTAATAGACCTAAATTTGTCCTTAAGAATATACCTTGTTGGGCTTCCCTGGTAGCTCAGTGGTGAAGAGTTGGCCTGCCAATGCAGGAGACATGGGTTCAATCCCTGATCTGGGAAGACCCCACATGCTGCAGAGCACCTAAGCTCGTGCGCCACGACTATTCAGCCTGTACTCTAGAGGCTCAGAGCCACAACTGTTGAGCCCAAGTGCTGCAACTATGGAAGCCCACGTGCCTGGAGCCCAAGTTCCACAACAATAAAAGTCACCACAACAAGAAACCTGCCCACCTTAACTAGAGCGTAGTCCCTACTCCCTGCAACTAGAGAAGAGCTTGCAGCAGCAGTGAAAACCCAGAAGAGCCAAAAATAGACAAATAAATAAACTTAAAAAGAGAGACTGTGCTAACAACAACAGCAAAAAGAATATACCTTGTTGTATCAGATATACATGCATTCAGTCCTGAGGCTGTTGATCAACGCTGGGCAGATCACACAACTTGTCTAAGTTTTGTCATATATTCCCTCATTTCCTTAATAAGTACAAAATGACGGCCATTTGCCAAATGCCGGACTTGAAGATGAATAAATGACAGTGGCGAATAAGACCTAAAAGTCTCACCATGCTTAGCCTTAACTGTACAAACAGCTGAGGATTGTTATGAGGATTAAATAGCACGTATCCCCTACACACCCATTATCAAATATATACAGGCCAATGTAGTACACAATATATACATATACACATAATAAATAGTTCATCATATATAGTGTACAGAAAATTCTTTTAACTTCTGGTACACTGTGAGTACTTAGTATATAAGGGCTCTCCATCCTTATCATAATTACAACCAAAGTTCTTTTGACAGATCTCTAAGAAGCTGACTCACTGGATGAAAAAATTGCTCTCAATTCCCTCTGTAAAGTGGGCCTATAGCATTCTAGACACTTGCAACTAATTCATTAGGCTCATCTCTGGCCCACCAGCCCACTTCTGCTTCTTGGGGTTGAGCTGCACGTCTACTGAGAGACGGATGTGTTGCTTCCCAAATCTCGTAATACCAGTTATACTGGTAATTTAACTAAATATCATAGAAGGTGATGAAAAGGAGGTGTCAAAAGGCAGAGAACGAATGTTTGAGAAAACTAAGTTATATGCTTTCAAAAGATGATCAAGAATTGTCAGTTAAAGACGAAAGGGATGAAAGATGGGGGACAGTCATAAAAACCTAGAAGGATCCGATAACTTCAGGAAAAAAGGAAAACAAACTTGGATTTTCAGCCTGTACTCTAGAGGCAGAGCCAAAACTGTTGAGCCCAAGTGTGCAACTAGAAGCCCATGCCGTCTAGCCCAAGCCACAACTGAAAAGTCACCACAAAAAAAGAAACCTGCCCACCTTAACTAGAGCGTAGTCCCTACTCCCTGCAACTAGAGAAGAGCTTGCAGCAGCAGTGAAAACCCAGAAGAGCCAAAAATAGACAAATAAATAAACTTAAAAAGAGAGACTGTGCTAACAACAACAGCAAAAAGAATATACCTTGTTGTATCAGATATACATGCATTCAGTCCTGAGGCTGTTGATCAACGCTGGGCAGATCACACAACTTGTCTAAGTTTTGTCATATATTCCCTCATTTCCTTAATAAGTACAAAATGACGGCCATTTGCCAAATGCCGGACTTGAAGATGAATAAATGACAGTGGCGAATAAGACCTAAAAGTCTCACCATGCTTAGCCTTAACTGTACAAACAGCTGAGGATTGTTATGAGGATTAAATAGCACGTATCCCCTACACACCCATTATCAAATATATACAGGCCAATGTAGTACACAATATATACATATACACATAATAAATAGTTCATCATATATAGTGTACAGAAAATTCTTTTAACTTCTGGTACACTGTGAGTACTTAGTATATAAGGGCTCTCCATCCTTATCATAATTACAACCAAAGTTCTTTTGACAGATCTCTAAGAAGCTGACTCACTGGATGAAAAAATTGCTCTCAATTCCCTCTGTAAAGTGGGCCTATAGCATTCTAGACACTTGCAACTAATTCATTAGGCTCATCTCTGGCCCACCAGCCCACTTCTGCTTCTTGGGGTTGAGCTGCACGTCTACTGAGAGACGGATGTGTTGCTTCCCAAATCTCGTAATACCAGTTATACTGGTAATTTAACTAAATATCATAGAAGGTGATGAAAAGGAGGTGTCAAAAGGCAGAGAACGAATGTTTGAGAAAACTAAGTTATATGCTTTCAAAAGATGATCAAGAATTGTCAGTTAAAGACGAAAGGGATGAAAGATGGGGGACAGTCATAAAAACCTAGAAGGATCCGTACTTCAGATTGCTTCTCAGGAATCTATACACTCACTCAATCTCAAGGAAAACAAACTTGGACCTGGTTTTGTCATGGTGGGTGTGCTTTGTGCCAGAACAACATGTACCACTGGTCATCGACCAAACCACCCTCAAAGACTAAGCATTGATTCTTCAACAGTCTTTTCATCAAAATTAAGCAATGCTGTTTAAAATAGATCTATCAGGAACTATACTCTGTTTAGTGATAACTACAAAGGAAAAGAATCTGAAAAAAATGAGTCACCTTGCTGCATACCTGAAACTAACACAACATTGTAAATCAACTATATTTCAAATAAATAAGCAAATATATAAAACAGTCATTATTTTGTATGACTCTCTACCTTAACTTTTCCTATTAACCATCAACTATTGGTTCTAAATGCATGGAGTGAGAGGGAATCTTTAGCATTTATTCAACGCTCAAGTATAAACATTAGCATGGTAGGGACTTCCCGGCGGCTCAGTGGTAAAGAACCCACCTGCCAATGCACGAGAGACAGGTTCGATCCCCGATCTGGGAGGATCCCGCATGCCACTGAGCGACTAAGCCCACATGTGCCACAACTATCAAGCCTGTGTTCTAGAGCCTGGAAACGGTAACTTCTAAGCCTCTGTGCTGTAGCTACTGACGCCTGTGTGCCCTAGAGCCTGTATTACAAAACAAGAGAAGCCACCACAACGAGGAGCCCACGTACCACAACTCAAGAGTAGCCCCTGCTTGCTGCAACTAGAGAAAAGCCCACACGGCAATAAAGACTGAGCACAACCAAAAATAAATAAATATATATATATATATATTTTTTTTTTTAATAAATATATATTTTTAAAGTCACATGTCAGCAGGGGGCATACCACCTTAGCCCCTGCCATATTTTTTTAGGAAAAAAGAAAAGAATCTACGAGATGGAGTGTCTGGTCGAAGGCCTCAGAATGAGTACTGCTTTTTTTTGGCGCGGGGGTGGTGGTGGTCTAGAACCAGGCAGGCTCTAATTCTACCATCTCAGCCACCCAGGGATAACACAGAGGTAAACTCAGCACAGACTCACCCAGTCAGGGTACGTATATGCTAAGTACCTTTTGAGAAGGACAGAGTATTATCTGCCTGAGTAGATGGAAAGAGGCTTGAGAGCAAGAAGTTCAATTTCATCACACTCCTCAGCACCGCCACTATCACTGCTGACAAGAAATAACAATACATTGATTCTGATGAATTTTCTTTCTCATTTTATAAGAGTGGAAGAAGCTGGGGCTTCCTGATTCCTGAAAAAAAAAACAGGTTCACGTGGGGTTTACAACCTCTCCCAGGGAACACATCATAGCAGGGGAGACAGTCTATTGTGCCTGTCAGATCATGTCATCGAGAACTCAGCCTCACCGACTGGCACTTGCTCTTGCCTGTCGGCGCGGCAAGATGAGCAGCACCCTGCTCACCAGATGGTTATTTGTTCCACCAGCCACCTTTGCTGCATCCCAGATTCACTCCAGCCCAGGACGGTCTCCAGCATTCATGCTGCAAGGCAGCTCCTGCCAACAACGTTGCCAAATGGCTCCTCGCAAAGTCATGGGCTGCCCAGACAGGCTGGTTCCTCCATCTGCAGCAGCTTCTGGCAAAGAGAGGCTTCTCGTTCTGGCTCCACCTCTTGGCTGCACCAGAGCCTTCTTGCCAGGAGGATGATCTGTCCCACCAGTACACACAGCAGACCTGGGGTTCTGGGACCATCTACAGCCTATGCCTGTCTCCCCCAGGCTCATCCCTGAGCCCAATGTCAGAGCACACGAAACAAATCACAAATACACAGTGCATCACGGAAAGGCAGAGCCAGAAAAATCCACAGAGAGCTAGCCTCCCCTCCCCCATCTTCAATCTCACTTTAGTTGATTAGAAAATGGAAGTCCAGAGAGTCAAAGTGACTAATTATGGTAGCAGGATGGGGAGTCACAGCCAGGTCTTCTCATGGGCATTCCAAACCACTGCTTCCAATAAAGACGCTGCATTATGTTTCCTCTGCTCATTTTCAAAGTCTTGACAAAAATTAGACCCTTTGTACTGGAAGTGATTCAAAGCAGCATTTCTTTAGAATAATGAGTAATTTTTGTTCTCTGTCATCAACATCATGCCTTTTTTTCAAAACAGGTGTGTCCATGTACTGCACGGACAAACCCGGACATGACTTCTGTTCTGCCACCTACTGCTGGGTGACCTTGAACAAGTAATCTCATTCTGCTTCAACTTGTCACTTAAAGCAACATCAGGACAGTATCAATGACAAAGGTACTTTAAATCCCAACCTTATTTTTCAAATAGGCCAAGCCCTCCACAACAGCTAATCATCAACATTATCTTGCATGAACACTCAAATCCACAGCAATTTCATAATACACATATCCTGCACATGTACATAGGAATGCCAGGTATTTCTTATATTAGGCAGTTCAAGTTCATGAGATTAAATAATTTATCCAAGATCACTTAGCAAATACATGAAGGACCAGAGAGTCCTTCTTTGCTATTTTGCTAAGAAATTAGAACCAACGATCTTGGCTTTGAAAGATGATAAAATCAGGAAGGAGACCATTTGAACCCAAACATTTTATATATATATAAATATATATATATATATATATATATATATAACTGCAGTATCTTATGTAATATAAAAAGCTTGAAACAATTTCCATCTGCTGCAAAGGAACTACTAAATAAATAAACTACTAAATAAAACTACTAAATAAACTGTGGTATAGACATCCCATGAAGAACTAGGCAGCCATTAAAAAGCACAAGGCAGATGTAGGTGTCCTGACACAGAAAGGTCTTTCAGATATAACATAGCATTGAATGGGAGAAAAAACAAAGCATAAGTAAAACAAGCAGTATGCATTCAGTTACACTAAGAGTCCCTCCCCCAGTGTGTGTCTGTACGTGGATAAAAATATATGGAAAGGTACACTGAGGTGGCTATGTCATCAACTATTGACAACAGTCACTCTGGACAAGGAAGTGGGTAGGCGTGGGGACGGATGTTGATTCAGGTTTGACTATCTACTTCCACAATACTTGAATCGTTTCAAGTAAGAAGGCATTTCTGCATTATTTGCTTTAAAAAAATAAAGACGCTGCATTATGTTTCCTCTGCTCATTTTCAAAGTCTTGACAAAAATTAGACCCTTTGTACTGGAAGTGATTCAAAGCAGCATTTCTTTAGAATAATGAGTAATTTTTGTTCTCTGTCATCAACATCATGCCTTTTTTTCAAAACAGGTGTGTCCATGTACTGCACGGACAAACCCGGACATGACTTCTGTTCTGCCACCTACTGCTGGGTGACCTTGAACAAGTAATCTCATTCTGCTTCAACTTGTCACTTAAAGCAACATCAGGACAGTATCAATGACAAAGGTACTTTAAATCCCAACCTTATTTTTCAAATAGGCCAAGCCCTCCACAACAGCTAATCATCAACATTATCTTGCATGAACACTCAAATCCACAGCAATTTCATAATACACATATCCTGCACATGTACATAGGAATGCCAGGTATTTCTTATATTAGGCAGTTCAAGTTCATGAGATTAAATAATTTATCCAAGATCACTTAGCAAATACATGAAGGACCAGAGAGTCCTTCTTTGCTATTTTGCTAAGAAATTAGAACCAACGATCTTGGCTTTGAAAGATGATAAAATCAGGAAGGAGACCATTTGAACCCAAACATTTTATATATATATAAATATATATATATATATATATATATATATAACTGCAGTATCTTATGTAATATACAAAGCTTGAAACAATTTCCATCTGCTGCAAAGGAACTACTAAATAAATAAACTACTAAATAAAACTACTAAATAAACTGTGGTATAGACATCCCATGAAGAACTAGGCAGCCATTAAAAAGCACAAGGCAGATGTAGGTGTCCTGACACAGAAAGGTCTTTCAGATATAACATAGCATTGAATGGGAGAAAAAACAAAGCATAAGTAAAACAAGCAGTATGCATTCAGTTACACTAAGAGTCCCTCCCCCAGTGTGTGTCTGTACGTGGATAAAAATATATGGAAAGGTACACTGAGGTGGCTATGTCATCAACTATTGACAACAGTCACTCTGGACAAGGAAGTGGGTAGGCGTGGGGACGGATGTTGATTCAGGTTTGACTATCTACTTCCACAATACTTGAATCGTTTCAAGTAAGAAGGCATTTCTGCATTATTTGCTTTATAAATAAAGACATAAAGACAGAGAGGAACATGAATTACCACAGTCTAGCTGTCATGAACCAACGGCCCCCCTAACTTGGGCATCCTGGGCCCCAACCTGACGTCTGCAAACTGACATGAGAAATGCTATTTTCAAGTTTTTCGTTCAGCTCTCCAGTTTGGTAGAACACTTCGCAAGGATATTTTGTACTTAGAGATCCGATTTTTGCCTTCTAAACCACCTGGGAGCCCTCAGCATCTTGTCGCAATATCCCCCATTAGAGCATTTATAGCTTTTCCATGCTCAGCACCCTTGCACATCTGTGGAGAGCTGAGCCCCCTGTAGTAAGTGGAGGAGGTGGCCTGCCACTCAGTGACTACTTCAGTTTCAGTACTTAGTGGATTCACAGCAGTGGAATCAGCTATGCCTGATGGAGGAGGCTATCAGTGCCCCAGTGTCAAGTCCAGTACATCTAGAACGTATTGTCTCCTAGGTAAGGTACTCCTTCTAGTAGACCTCTTCTTTCTCACATTAAAATTCTGCCTGCTGAGGTTTCTCCAGATCCTTAGACTCCATGCATCGTCTCATCCTTTCATTTCTTTATGTTTGCTGGAATCAATCAGCCCTTGTTCCTCTACAGCACAGAACTGACAGTCTGACTCACCTCTCTGCATGCCCATCCTTTTCCATTAAGCACAATGATCCTTCCTCCAGTAAAAGTGTTAGTCACTTCAGTTGTGTCCACCTCTTTACGACCCCATGGACTGTAGCCCTCCAGGCTCCGCTGTCTATGGAATTCTCCAGGCAAGAATACTAGAGTGGGTTGCCATTTCCTCCTCTGGGGGGATCTTCCCCACCCAAGAACTGCATGCGAGGCTCTTACGCTCCTGCATTGGCACACAGGTTCTTTACCATGCCAAGCAGTATGCATTCAGTTACACTAAGAGTCCCTCCCCCAGTGTGTGTCTGTACGTGGATAAAAATATATGGAAAGGTACACTGAGGTGGCTATGTCATCAACTATTGACAACAGTCACTCTGGACAAGGAAGTGGGTAGGCGTGGGGACGGATGTTGATTCAGGTTTGACTATCTACTTCCACAATACTTGAATCGTTTCAAGTAAGAAGGCATTTCTGCATTATTTGCTTTATAAATAAAGACATAAAGACAGAGAGGAACATGAATTACCACAGTCTAGCTGTCATGAACCAACGGCCCCCCTAACTTGGGCATCCTGGGCCCCAACCTGACGTCTGCAAACTGACATGAGAAATGCTATTTTCAAGTTTTTCGTTCAGCTCTCCAGTTTGGTAGAACACTTCGCAAGGATATTTTGTACTTAGAGATCCGATTTTTGCCTTCTAAACCACCTGGGAGCCCTCAGCATCTTGTCGCAATATCCCCCATTAGAGCATTTATAGCTTTTCCATGCTCAGCACCCTTGCACATCTGTGGAGAGCTGAGCCCCCTGTAGTAAGTGGAGGAGGTGGCCTGCCACTCAGTGACTACTTCAGTTTCAGTACTTAGTGGATTCACAGCAGTGGAATCAGCTATGCCTGATGGAGGAGGCTATCAGTGCCCCAGTGTCAAGTCCAGTACATCTAGAACGTATTGTCTCCTAGGTAAGGTACTCCTTCTAGTAGACCTCTTCTTTCTCACATTAAAATTCTGCCTGCTGAGGTTTCTCCAGATCCTTAGACTCCATGCATCGTCTCATCCTTTCATTTCTTTATGTTTGCTGGAATCAATCAGCCCTTGTTCCTCTACAGCACAGAACTGACAGTCTGACTCACCTCTCTGCATGCCCATCCTTTTCCATTAAGCACAATGATCCTTCCTCCAGTAAAAGTGTTAGTCACTTCAGTTGTGTCCACCTCTTTACGACCCCATGGACTGTAGCCCTCCAGGCTCCGCTGTCTATGGAATTCTCCAGGCAAGAATACTAGAGTGGGTTGCCATTTCCTCCTCTGGGGGGATCTTCCCCACCCAAGAACTGCATGCGAGGCTCTTACGTCTCCTGCATTGGCACACAGGTTCTTTACCACTAGTGCCATGTGGGAAGCCAAAGTTCTCTGAAGAAACTATTAATGCTAATTAGCTGTCCAGGGATTCCACACATTCACATCCTACTGTCACCACTCCCCACTGTTTCCAGAGTGAACTTGGAGCGTAAGAATTCAAGGGTTCCTGGATTATTTATGACAAAACCCTTAGCGGTCTTGTAAAAAGAATCTGTGCTTCCAATGGGATAGTTACGTCAGAAATGGGTTGTCAGGTCAGAGCTGATTTTCAGCCTTATTCTAGAGTTCTACTGGAAGGGCACCAGAAGGAAATCGGGTGGTAGAAATGAAGTCTGGTGAAAGCAAAATCACCTTTTTAATGGGCGGTGGGTAGAACACCACTGGAGAGTTACTCTGGCTAACATGCGTCCTTAGACACCCCCACACTTCAGTGCAAAAGCACATCCTCCATCACATAGCTGGCTCTGGTCCATTCCCTTTGCTCTGCTCTAGACAACTATGAGCTGCCATCGACTCTGGAGAAGAGATGCCTGGATGGCTCCGTGGGAACTTCACTGTGAGTGTTCCAGGTGGTGGCACAAGGAGAAGGCTATAAAAAACCCAGCTAACTTTTATATTTTGATTGCTCAATATGATAAATATTTTCCTTCTTACTTATTATAGACATGTGTGTGTGCTCAGTCATGTCTGACTCTCTGCAGCCTACCAGGCTCTTCCGTCCATGGAATTCTCCAGGCAAGAATACTGGAATGGGTTGCCATTTCCTCTTCCAGGCGATCTTCCTGATCCAGAGACTGAACCTGCCTCTCTTCTATCTCTTGCATTGGCAGGTAGATTCTTGACCACCGTGCCACCTGGGAGGCCTTTATTATAGAGCAGAATAGATCTATAGGAGTAAGTCAGACAAGCATTCTCGAATTGGCTAGGGGAATTCAGTTCCCTCCCTGTGGGAGAAAGGAAGGAAGGCCCCTCCACATGTACTTCCTTAATGGGAAGAGATGGACTGGGTGAACTGAGTAACACTGGCTGGGCACCATGGTACTGCATGAAGAATGTTAAACGCAACCAGCATTCTCCCCTCTAGAATCCAAATATGAGGCAGCAGGGGTAGGCAAAAAATTCTTTCTAAGAATCCAGGTAGTCATTGGTTCCAATTGAACCACTGGTTCCAAGTGGTTCTGCCACTTAGAAACTTATACAAGTTTCTTTGCTTCTCCAAACCTTGCAATTTCTTACTCTGAAAAATGAATCTAAGGCAACTATTCTCTCAGAGTTGTTGAAGATGATAATGTGAGTAAAAACACAAGAAACACCTAGGAAAATACCTGGATAACAGACTTGAGAAGCCTTAGTTCTCTTCCCTTGCCTAAGCATCTAAATCGGATCCTTGGTTTCTTCATAAATGCAAATACTATGATCTAGGAATGTCAGTCTACCGCTGTGCTCTTTTCATTGAGCATTATCAATATTTTGACAGGACTGGCCTAATAGTATTCACCCCAGGTGCATTGGTACGTTTCTGACCAGCTCTCATAAAGGGCTTGGGATCGCCCCTGGGGACTTGGATGCTAATAATGAACACTTGCTAGTGATTTGCAATGCACTCTGGTTATTTCGTTTAGTAGCAGAACATTTCCTATCCCTGGAAAGGTCATTTATAATCATAAAAGGCAATTTCTTCCCACCTTCCATTTCAGATTTTTCTGAGAATAGCAGAGAACTCAAACATTCATACATATGCATTGGAAATACTATTCTGATCTGGTATTTGCATGAAAATACCAAAGCAACTTAAGGAACTATTAACACAAGACAGTTCTCCATCATGACACTACCTCTTTAATTTTCTGATGCCTTCTCCATATCAAAGTTCCAGGCGATACTTCCTCCAGAGACTGAACCTGCCTCTCTTCTATCTCTTGCATTGGCAGGTAGATTCTTGACCACCGTGCCACCTGGGAGGCCTTTATTATAGAGCAGAATAGATCTATAGGAGTAAGTCAGACAAGCATTCTCGAATTGGCTAGGGGAATTCAGTTCCCTCCCTGTGGGAGAAAGGAAGGAAGGCCCCTCCACATGTACTTCCTTAATGGGAAGAGATGGACTGGGTGAACTGAGTAACACTGGCTGGGCACCATGGTACTGCATGAAGAATGTTAAACGCAACCAGCATTCTCCCCTCTAGAATCCAAATATGAGGCAGCAGGGGTAGGCAAAAAATTCTTTCTAAGAATCCAGGTAGTCATTGGTTCCAATTGAACCACTGGTTCCAAGTGGTTCTGCCACTTAGAAACTTATACAAGTTTCTTTGCTTCTCCAAACCTTGCAATTTCTTACTCTGAAAAATGAATCTAAGGCAACTATTCTCTCAGAGTTGTTGAAGATGATAATGTGAGTAAAAACACAAGAAACACCTAGGAAAATACCTGGATAACAGACTTGAGAAGCCTTAGTTCTCTTCCCTTGCCTAAGCATCTAAATCGGATCCTTGGTTTCTTCATAAATGCAAATACTATGATCTAGGAATGTCAGTCTACCGCTGTGCTCTTTTCATTGAGCATTATCAATATTTTGACAGGACTGGCCTAATAGTATTCACCCCAGGTGCATTGGTACGTTTCTGACCAGCTCTCATAAAGGGCTTGGGATCGCCCCTGGGGACTTGGATGCTAATAATGAACACTTGCTAGTGATTTGCAATGCACTCTGGTTATTTCGTTTAGTAGCAGAACATTTCCTATCCCTGGAAAGGTCATTTATAATCATAAAAGGCAATTTCTTCCCACCTTCCATTTCAGATTTTTCTGAGAATAGCAGAGAACTCAAACATTCATACATATGCATTGGAAATACTATTCTGATCTGGTATTTGCATGAAAATACCAAAGCAACTTAAGGAACTATTAACACAAGACAGTTCTCCATCATGACACTACCTCTTTAATTTTCTGATGCCTTTCCAGCATCTTCATATCAAAGTTCATTTTCACATTCCTTCCTAGCTTTATTCATCATAGCTTCGCTCTTGCTTTAGGGTGAGTGGGATGGGGGGGAGGAGCGAAGCAGGGCCTTTTACTTCCTTACTTCTTGGGCCCCTAGGAAGTTGTAACATTTCACAGATAACACTCATCTCGAGTTTGGAGACCCTCTGAACTCAACTGAACAAAGACTGGTCTCTTCTTATTCTATCACATTGCTGAGAAATGGCCATAGAGGATATAGAAATGACCACAGAATAATCTAAGTATAAGGTTAATTCTGATTACACCAAGATATTCTGGTCTGTTAGAATTTCTTTATATGGAGCCAAGATCAGTTTCCTTGTCATTTTTCTCAAAGGCTCATTCTACCCTGGAGTGTTGTTTTCCTAAGCATCTCATATGTTCACACGCTTTTAAGTAAGTTTAATATACCTGTGAGGGCTTCCCTTGTACCTCAGTTGCTAAATAATATGCCTGCAAATGCAGGAGACCCTGGTTCCATTCCCGGGTAGGGAAGATTCCTGGAGAAGGGATAGGCTACCCACTCCAGTATTCCTGGGCTCTCCTGGTGGTTCAGATGGTAAAGAATCCACCTGCAATGTGGGAGACCTGGGTTTAACCCCTGGGTTGGGAAGATCCCCTGGAGAAGCAAAAGGTTACCCACTCTAGTATTCTTGCCTGGAGAATTCTAGGCTTGTCCATGGGTCACAAAGAGTCAGACATGACTGAGTGACTTACCCTTTCACTTTGTTAGGGCTTCCCTCATGGCTCAGTTGGTAGAGAACCTACCTGCAGTGCAGGAGACATAAGAGACCAGGGCTTGATCCCTGGGTTGGAAAGATCCCATAGAGAAGGAAATGGCAACCAACTCCAGTATCCATGCCTGGAAAATTCCATGGATAGAGGAGCCTGGCAGCCAACATTTCGCGGAGTTGCAAGAGTCAGACACGACTGAAGTGACTGAGCATGCGCATGAATATACCTATGACACCCCTAATTATGTATCCAGTCCAGATCTTTCTTCTAAGCTTCAGAACCAGATATCCAACAGCTTACGTGAGAGTGTCACTGGGAGGCCAGATGACTCACACACCTCATCAATTTCCAAAGTCTTTTTTCCATTTTCAGTGCATGGACAGCCCCGTAATGCATCTATTCTCACAGCAAAATCCTGGAAACTTTTCCTGGACCCCATCTCCATCTACTTCATCTCCTCTCACTTGATCACACCATGTCAGCCCTAGCCATTCTTCTCCTACCATGTATCTCCAATTGTCTGAATTCTCTCCACCTCTCCTCATGCCTCCATCCTACAGAAAAACCATGGCCTCCTAATTACCTTCCTGCTTTCACTCCTGCTCACCCCCTAGCAAGGCCTCGGGCCCCACCCTCCAGAGCAGTCAGCCTGAGCTTTGAGAAAATCTAACCTGATCATATTTCCCCTCTGATCAAAATCCTTTAATGGCTTTCGATCCATCTTTGGATGAGGTCCAAACTCCTTATGGTCAACAAGGCTCATGATCTAATCCCTAAATAGTGCTCCAGTTCCTTTCTGTAGCATTTTATTATGAACATTTTCAAACAGATAGCAAAGTTGAAAATAAAAATGACACTGACTGGTCACCTGGATTCTACCATTCTTTTGGACTTGGTTTATCATCTACCTATCCATTTATCCATCTCTCTCTCCTAGTATTGATCTTTCTTGGTTTCGGCCCATTCCAAAGTAAACTGGAGGCTTCAGGCTCGTTTTCATCACTCTTCCCTTTTTCCCTACACTCATCCCTAGGCATCTTCGTATTCTTCCAGTCCATTAGACTGTATCTTTGCAGTGTGAACCTATTTTCCCATCTACCTGAAATGTCTTCAGCTTATTAAATTCCTAACTTATCTCTTGATTTTCAGCTTTAACTCTGTCTGAGAGGCAGTCTCCCTGAGCCTCAATCCAAATTGGATTTGCCTTTCTTCTTTACAGATCAACTCAAGGCATCTTGTGCTTTTCCTGCATATTACTGATCACAACTGGTAGCTACCTAATTCTTTGGAAAATTGTTTGTGTAATGTTGATCTCTTCCACCAGACTTAGAGCTCTATGAGAACAGACACAATGTACTGCATGATGATCACCTCTGCAGAATATCAAATTATAGTCATTGAAGGAGTTAAAGGCAGAAGGAATCAACAGTTGTAATAATATAAATATAGTAACAATACATGGACTAAGGGAATCTGCTCTTCTTTTAATAGGTACAAGCAGTATGTTTTTTTTTAAGGCCTCTAAGAGAGGATGGAACTTGCTGCCAGAATATAACCAGCACGTTATTTCTGTAACATATTATGGAAAAACACAAGTGAACTTTTCAGCCAACGCAATACATTAAGGCAAATTGCTAAGAGGCAATATCCATGGCTAGTGGCTAAGTCAAGCAGAGACTGTGGTGGGTTTTAGGGAATTCTCTCGTATTTTCACTAGCCCTTCCCTCAAGATCACTCCAAATCAACAACAGTCCAAGAAAACAAAAAGTGTGTTTGAGATGCAAATGCAGGTAAAAGTATTAATAACAACAGTTATAATGTACTGAGAGCACTTATCTAGGTCTGGCTTTGTATTACGCGCTGTCTCAAATGCTTTTACTACATTGGTTATTTTGTTTCCTGTGGCATAGGTTCGGTTGTTATTCCCATTTTACAGCTAAGGAAATTAAGAAAGGAACAGATATTTTCAAACAAGTTATCTGACTTTCCCTTCTAACCAGAGCTGCCATTCCTGTAAATGCCTCCTACATAGAATATTCTGCCCCACGAGAGTATAAAACTCTCAGATGGTTCTGATGGAGAGGGGGTTTGAGTTGGTTCTAACAAGTCTAAAAAGACAGAAAGGCAACCGTGTCGATGCTTTTCCTTGTGTATAATCCTATACATGCACTTTCAAATGATGCCTGCAAAGAATTTTTCCTCAGATGGGAACACTGTTAACACACACAGATAAACCACTGCGATTTTCCCCGTTACAGGGGCTAATAGTTCAAGAAAAATGAAGCTGTGCAGAATTTCCTAATAGAAGAGCATGTCAGACAGTTTTGAGTCTGAAGACAAATTTTACCCTGACTGTGTGACCTTGACTAATTAGTATCATCTCTCGGCTTCAGTTCCTCAGCTTCCTTATTAAAATTGGAAATCACATGATCCACTTAGTCGGGTACAGACATATTGAAATACTACTTACAGAAAGTTCAGTGCATACAGTGCTTGGAAAAAGAAGATGCTCAAAGACATTAACTTTTAAAAATGAAGGAAAAGATACGAAAAAATAGGGGATGGTGGTAATTTAATACTCAGAATAAGAGAAGTTATAAGAAGTGCTTTAAATAAATGCACACCATGCATTCTTTTCCCATCAGAGACAGAGAAAGAGAGAGAGCGGAGAGCTTGGGAAAAGTGTCCTTTAGTATTTGCAAGGCTCTTAGCTGGATGAACTTGCCTGCAGCTACCACTTACCATGCAAATTGAGCTTGGAGTCCTTCACACTAACTACACAGCAAAAACCTTTCAGCTTTAAATAGAATACTGCAGTGTGGAATGATCCGAGCAAAGGGAAGAAAAATTTAGACATAAATGCAACGGCGATTTTGCAGGGAAAAAATTAAGCTGACATACCTGGGCAAGACAGGAAAACGCAGAAATACCAAAGGAGACAAAAAGAAAAGGAAAGTCTGTAGAAGGAGCTAGAAACTAATTCCCCAGAAGGTGGGTTTAAGTTAATAAAGAGGAAGAGAACTTTAGGGCAAATCCCCAATGAAGAAGATTTTAATAAGGAATGTTTTGATCTAGCAGTGTTCCTTCAAGGTGCACGAGCACCTTTTAGGTTCATCCTAAGAGGACGGATACTCTTCTGATGCATAATATGCAACTGGGAACTGCATGTAAAAAGGCAACTGATACTGTTTAAATACCATTTTTTTTTCTTCCCAGACCTTCGCTAAGATTAGGTAAAGAAACCTTGGAAGTACACTGTGAAATAAAGGTTTATTCAGCTTTGAATGTAGTGGGGGTGGGGGTCAAGGAAAGAGGGATCCAAGAGGCTGATATGGAAAGATTTTAGAAAATTCTTTGCTATAAACTCATGCCTCATTTCAGACTATATGAACCCAGACTCTTTATCCAGAACCAGAGTCTACCAAAATGTCATCAAATAGGAACAAAGATCAGGTTGTGTCTAAGGCCCTGAAAGCAATAGGGAACACCATCCTTAACTCATTTTTCCATTTTACAGAATGACCTCAATTTTCCCATCTTGCCAGCTCAGTAACTTTCCTTTGCCTGCACTTGGAGGCATAAGGCAATACAGAAGAAACCAGGAAGGCAACCCTCTCTATCTTTGTTGTCTCAAACAGAAATTCAAAAAGTGTGTCCCCAAAGACAATGGACCCAAAGCCAACTTCTGTTTGGATGATATTCTCAGGATCCAGAGTTGATCATACGCTACATGGTGAGTCAGTGACCAAGGACTAAGACTAAGGAAGAATATCTTACAACTGCGTTGACACCAGGCAAGTGAAAAGAATACGTATAGTCCTTGGTAGGAGGCAGAGTCAAGCTGAATGTCTGAAAAGCCACCTTGAAGCTCCTGAAGGCCAGAGCTCACATAGCTCTGCTTGATCTGTCAGCACCATGGACATAGTAGGTGTGATCCTCCCCAATAATGATGAATGAAACATTTATTTTCAATAGCCCTGGGTATTCTATCTAAAACTTTCAGGGATGTTTACAGAAGATGCACCTTTACTCCTAAACTATGGTCTTTTTCTTTTAGAACTTGAACTCATTAACCACTTTCATCACATTTCTCTAACAGTCTTGCTGTGACTAAATATTATAGAAAGTTGAGCATCCAAGAATGGTAAGAATAATCTGAAATGAATATGCCTTGATACATGTTCCTAAAACCTGTTCACACACATTTTCTCATGTGGCTATTACAATGTGACTGCAACATGTAACAGGAGAGCTTAAGGATAAAGGCCGACAGGTAGAATATGAAAGCCAATATGCCAAAGTTTTGGTATCTGGGAAAAAACAAAAGCCCCCACACTCCCTATTCCAACACAAAAGGCAAATGAGACTCCACCTGCTGACTTTACTGCCTGCACCTCACTCAGGCTCCTGTCAGAACGAGCTAGGGGAAACGGTGAGAGAAAGGGAGAGGAAGAGAGAGACGACAATTTCACCTCTTGGCAAAGCTCAGTTTACTGAACCCTCTTGCTTTCTGCTGGCTGTTGATTCAGCAGAAACTACTGCTGCAGAATTCATAATGGTGATTTTTAAAGGCCCCACTGATCGCATTGCTCGCCCCACGTGTCAGACTCCTTTGCTCACCGCCCCAACGCTGTCTCCCCAGCCACCTTTTGCACTTCCAAGGGGAGCGGGGTTCGCCCTTGTTCAACGGGCCTTTGGGGCTTTTGATGGTCTAAGCAGGTACGCCGGCCAGGGAGATTAACCGGCAGGAAATGAAACCATGCCCTCCCTTGCAGCCACTGAGAGACACATCATTCCGCTCAGGGACGGGAGGACCCATGGTCCTCGTGGGCCCCCTTCTTTCTTACCTAGCCCCACCACTACCACCGACCCCCGCATATATATTCGAACGCAGGTCATCAGTCTTGTAGAGGGGGTCTTTTATTTTTCTTCCAGCCAGGAGCCCCACCCTGAAAAACCTCATCCCCGAGGGCCATCTTAACTCCCGTGGGCGCCGGGTCCACCTGCTGCTGAATGCCCAGCTCGCCTCGTGGAGCCCGGATGGATGTGGGGCGCCCCAGCAGCTGCCCCTGCGGGCCGAGCCCCCGCCCCAGCCCCTGGGCCCGGAGGAGTCTCCGCCGCTACGCGCCCGGCCGCCTGCGGAGCTCAGCGATCCGCAACTTGCGCCTGGCCCCAGCGGCGGAATGCGGCGGGGCTGGCGTTACCTTCGGTCGCATAGCTGTGGTCGCGCAGGAAACTGTTGTTGATTTTGCGGGTATCAATGTCCTCCTCCATTGACAGCAGGCTTACTTGCGTGGGAACCAGAAGCCGGCAGACAAGTATCCATGATCCCTCCCCGCAGCCAGTCTCACAGGAGAGGGGGGCAGGGGAGCCAGTGGGACTGCACCATGGTCCAAGCCTGAGGAGGAGACGGGGAGGCGGAGAGAGAAAAAAAATAAAAACCCGGCAATTGGAGCTGTCACCTCCTCCGCCCGGGATCTCCGAGGCTGCGGCGGCTCCTCCCGCGATGCGCTCACTCCAGCTCCAATTCCCAACGAGGATGCTGTGCCTGCCTCCGCTGCCTCCGGGTGCCAAGATGCGCCGTGCCCCGAGGGGTCTGGTCCCGCCCGCCGCCCCGGAGGCGCTCACACGCGGGGCTGGGGAGATGCCCAACAGGTTCCCCTCCTTGGCAGCCGCTCCGAAACGCAAAAAAAGATCCCTCCTCCCCCTGGGAGAGCGGGCAGCCGCGACAAAATGGTGCCTTTCTGGACCCGAGCTCCAGTGGCGAGATGGCAGGGGCAGGGTTCAGGCCGGCCCGGCCCGGAGGAGGGTGCAGGTCCCACGGGAGGGCGGCTCCGGCTGGCGGGGGCTCGGCCGCCGGCGGGGAGCTGGGCAGGGCGCTGCGGCCGGCGCCAGCGCACTCACCCTCACAGCCACACGCGCGCACTCGCAGCTGCTGCTGCTGCTGCAGGAGGAGGCTGGAGGCAGCTGGTGCATTAAAGGCGAGGCTCCTCCCAACCGCGTCAGCAGCCCCAGGCCTCTTCCCCAGCAGCGGCGGTGGCCGAGGCGGAGGCTGCGGCTGCTCTCTGCTGCAGTGGAGCGCACGCAGCCGCGAACCCGCACCTGGGCAGCTTGACGTGAAAAGCGTAGACGAGCTCTTCCGACCGACCTCCCTCCCCGCAGCGCCACGCAGTCCAGGGCGGCGTTTACTCCAGCGCCCAGAGTCCCTAGCAGGCTGCCTTGCTTCGGACATCTGTGCTTCCGGACAGCAGAGAGAGTAGGTTCTCTCGGGCAAGTCGGAAGTCTACCTCCCGGCCCCTGGTGCTGGCCCTTCTATCAGGCACAGGGCGAGGCCTGGGGTTTGAAGCCTCACCCCTAGAGGAGAGAAGGCTCAGAGCCTAGCTGAAAACCCGCTCTGGGCTAGGAGTCAATAGGGAAACGAGGGGCCAGAACTTTTCTGTGCATCATACCTGACTTCTCCTTTTCAAACAGAGTCAAAAACATATTCTAACAGGAGGTCTTTATGTCACCTCCTGTTACAAGGCCGAATCATCAATCTCATCAACAAGCTCTGAAATAGTCCAGGGCTCCTAGCCCTTTGCACTCAGCTTTGGACAAACTGCTCCAGCCTCTCCTGTGGGTTTTGCTTGCGAAGACACAATCCTGCAGGAACAGCTGATGGTTGCTGTCTCAGTGAAAGGTACAGGACGCCCTGGGCCCCCAGAGAGCCCCCTGTTCCCCAGAGGGCATTTCAAAGACCAATGAATATCCAAAAGTGGCCCGTCTTCCTACTTCAGCTAGGAGGAAAACACAGACTCCTGCCTCGCCCCCAAATTTTCCCTGGAATTGCAGACTCCCTACTTGAAAGAAAATGAGATCATCATTGTTAGGAAACAACGACAATAATTTCTGAAGCAACCCAAATCAGTAGAAAGTCCATTTGGACAAGAAATGTCCCCGATTTCCTCTTGGAGAGGGTACTCATTTCAGGGAGTGTCACTGTGGGAGAAACATCAGTAATGTTTCACTCAGTTAAGCTCCACAAGTTTAGCTGGATGAGCCCAGAGGGACCTGTGAGTTAATTATATACATACAATGCTTCGGCTAACACAATTTAGAAAGTATTTGAAATTCAAAAAAAATGGGAAAACAAGTCCTTAACAGAGGTTGGGAATTGCCATTAGATTTCCATGAAGATGCTTCTGGCAGGTGGAAAATGGCTTTGCCCTATCTCCTGAAAGCAACTGCCTATCTCTGAGAGAAGAAAGGAGAAATATTCTTAGATGTAATTTGGGGCAAGGAAGTTCAGCTTGCAGTAGAGTTCATTCTTTCATTCTCATCTGAGGATCAAGTCTTCTTCCTGTGTGCTCAATTCACATATGAAATTCCAGGAAGAGATGGACACTGGTACAAACAGATTTAGTCCACTTCAGCTTCCATTGCCATAGCTGGTTCTTCCACGTTCGAGCTGTAGCCATCACCAAGAGTTCAGTTGTCATCTGTAGTTATACCAGTTCCAGAGGGGCCAGAACTTTTCTGTGCATCATACCTGACTTCTCCTTTTCAAACAGAGTCAAAAACATATTCTAACAGGAGGTCTTTATGTCACCTCCTGTTACAAGGCCGAATCATCAATCTCATCAACAAGCTCTGAAATAGTCCAGGGCTCCTAGCCCTTTGCACTCAGCTTTGGACAAACTGCTCCAGCCTCTCCTGTGGGTTTTGCTTGCGAAGACACAATCCTGCAGGAACAGCTGATGGTTGCTGTCTCAGTGAAAGGTACAGGACGCCCTGGGCCCCCAGAGAGCCCCCTGTTCCCCAGAGGGCATTTCAAAGACCAATGAATATCCAAAAGTGGCCCGTCTTCCTACTTCAGCTAGGAGGAAAACACAGACTCCTGCCTCGCCCCCAAATTTTCCCTGGAATTGCAGACTCCCTACTTGAAAGAAAATGAGATCATCATTGTTAGGAAACAACGACAATAATTTCTGAAGCAACCCAAATCAGTAGAAAGTCCATTTGGACAAGAAATGTCCCCGATTTCCTCTTGGAGAGGGTACTCATTTCAGGGAGTGTCACTGTGGGAGAAACATCAGTAATGTTTCACTCAGTTAAGCTCCACAAGTTTAGCTGGATGAGCCCAGAGGGACCTGTGAGTTAATTATATACATACAATGCTTCGGCTAACACAATTTAGAAAGTATTTGAAATTCAAAAAAAATGGGAAAACAAGTCCTTAACAGAGGTTGGGAATTGCCATTAGATTTCCATGAAGATGCTTCTGGCAGGTGGAAAATGGCTTTGCCCTATCTCCTGAAAGCAACTGCCTATCTCTGAGAGAAGAAAGGAGAAATATTCTTAGATGTAATTTGGGGCAAGGAAGTTCAGCTTGCAGTAGAGTTCATTCTTTCATTCTCATCTGAGGATCAAGTCTTCTTCCTGTGTGCTCAATTCACATATGAAATTCCAGGAAGAGATGGACACTGGTACAAACAGATTTAGTCCACTTCAGCTTCCATTGCCATAGCTGGTTCTTCCACGTTACGAGCTGTAGCCATCACCAAGAGTTCAGTTGTCATCTGTAGTTATACAGTTCAGCTTCTTTTGCGGATTGGCACAAGGAGGGTAAGGGGAGGGTAAAAGCTAAATTCATGTGAAAATGGCAAGAAGATATCTTGTGTTGAGTTGAAATGACCTTACATTGCCCCTGGAGGCCTTGTCGTAGCATTTGAGATGAAGTCAGAGTGTTAGTAGCTCAGTTGTGCCCAGCTCTTTGGGATCCCATGAACTGCAGCTTGCCAGGCTCCTCAATTTATACATTTCTCCAGGCAATAGTACTGGAGTGGGTTGCCATTTCCTTCTCCAGGGGATCTTCCCAACCCAGAGATCAAACCTGGGTCTCCTGCATTATCCTCTTTATCATCTGCGCCACCAGGGAAGTGATTCTCTCCCATCTTTTCCCAGAAGGTGGGCTAGATTGGAACAGAATTGCCAGATGAATCAGAAAGGCCCAGGTTGGTTAGCCAAGCTGTGCTTGAGGAATTTTCCACTATCGTCAATGGGAAAAATGTCCCTGCCAGAGATCAAGCTTCTGAGTTTACTCAATTTTCCCCTCCCTGTTTTCTGCGAAATTCCTCCTGCATTGACTGTATTCAACAGTATAGACAATTATTTTTCCTAAGACATAAGTTGTGGGAAGGCAAATTAGATGGCTCTCCATTAAGTAGATTAAGTAGACACCGAGGTTTCTATTTTGTGAGCCATTCTTTTCTAACATGGGCAGTCAGGTACTAGTCCCGCCAACCAAAACCAAGAAAAATACAGCTTTTGGCTTTATTTTTTAACACAACAATGTGTAATAATGGTGATCGGGGAGTGAAGGAAGCCCTGTGCAATCCTGTGGTTGTAAGAGGACTGCACAGACGGATTCTCAGAAGACTTGCTGATCTTCTTTCTGTTCCTCCAACATACTGAGTTCTTTCCAAAACCTTCAGGCATTTGCACATGCCATTCATTTCTCATGCCTCTTCCTTGTGTTCCTGGCAATTTTCAGCATCTCAGCTGAACTGCCTCTCCTTCACTGAGGCATCCCCCGTCCTCTCCACAGTCCCGTTTCCTTTAGTATTTTTTTTTTTTTTGTCTGTACATCTTTTTTTTTCTTCTTCTTCATGGAATGTTTGCACTTTGTAATAGTTGTTTACTTATAATTGTCAACCATTCCACTCTGTCTCTGCTGTTAAGTGCAAAGCACTTAGTAGATGCTCAATTATATTGACTGAAAGAAGATAAGTATTTTATAGATGAATGAGTAAATTACAGAATTTTTCAGTGATATCTAGGTTTTAAAGCACTAATTTAATTACAGTTCTTGACCAACAACAAAATGCATTGTAAGCCAGTAAATTTCTAGCTTGGAATAATTCCTATTTCTAGTGAAACAATTGTCCTACCTATTCCTGTAGGTATATACATGAACAAAATCTTCTGAGAATGTAATATATGATAAGAATTATTATAGGTACCGAGATGCAATTAGAACAGTATGGATTTCTTCACAGAACTGAAATTCTATCCTCTTGTGACCCCATGGACTGTAGCCTGCCAGGTTTCTCTGTCCATGGGATTCTCCAGGCAAGTATAATGGAGTGGGTTGCCATTTCTTCCCCCAGGGGATCTTCCTGATCCAGGAACTGAATCCAGATCTCCTGCATTGCAGTCAGATTCTTTACCAATCAGACTACGAGGGAAGTCCTTCCTGTATGCATATGCATGAAAAATACCTTCTGAGCACTTAATATTTGATAAGAAGTATTATAGATATTGACATACAGCTAGAACAGAGTCCCTCTTTCTTTTTTTTCAAAGAACTGAAATTCCATCCTCTAATTTTAGTAATAAGAGCTTTCTTAGAAATACCATAGTGCATTATAAATGAACAGACTAGAGTATAATGTAAGGACCAAAGCCCTGATATCATACAAAGCTGATCTTCTGCCACTTATTACTGTGTCCTTGAGCAAAGGTATAACGATTTCCCGACCCATGTTTTTTTAATCTATAAATTAGAAAGAGAAATTGTACTACTTAATGGAGTTGCTGTGAAGATTAAATGAGATAATATATGGAAAGAATATACTGCTATGACCTGTTGAGTATTTACTATTGTCGTCACTGTCAATACTGAACAAATATTTAAGTACCTATTAGGTCAGTCCCTGGGACAGGACTAGAGATTCAGCAGCCTCCGTGCTGAAAATCCATCATTGTCTCTCCTGTCATGGAACTTTGTATCTAATTTACAGTCTATGGAAAGGGGAAACCATAGGCTACCAATCTGGCAGCAGAGGACGCTCTGAAAGGCTGACCTAATTCAGGCTTTTGCTGTACACAGAAAAGGCCTATTAAAAACACACAGCCCTCTTAAGTTACACAATGCAGCAGGACCGCACAGGAAAACATTCTTTTTTTTTTTTCCCATCACCTTTTGAATGTCCCCTCTCCCCTACACTCTCACATCCCCCCAGCCCAGGTGGGTTAGGGCTGCTTACATTGCAAACCTCTTGTAGGTCATGCTGGCCAATTAGCACATTAAATATCTACAATTTTATGAAAAGCTTTGACCTCAGCCCATCTAGAGATTCTTAATATAGGCTTTAGGTGTCAGACAGTCTTGGTTTTCTGTTCCAGCTCAGGCATTTATGAATTTCATGACCTTTGGCAAGTAATTTAATATCTCTGAGCCTTTGTAGTTGCAACACTGAAAGAAAATAATAGGAACCACTTCGCAGGGTTGTTGAGTGGCTTCAGAGACTCTGTAAGGAAAATGCTTAATACAGGCTTGGCCCATAGCCAGGCCTCACTAAACTGTCCCTTTGGCCTCCTGGTAGTGGCTCCTTGGGGTCTCCATTGGCAGAGAACTGGAGAGATGCACTACAAGTCAGTCATGTGAACACAATAGAAGAAATTCCATCCTCTAATTTTAGTAATAAGAGCTTTCTTAGAAATACCATAGTGCATTATAAATGAACAGACTAGAGTATAATGTAAGGACCAAAGCCCTGATATCATACAAAGCTGATCTTCTGCCACTTATTACTGTGTCCTTGAGCAAAGGTATAACGATTTCCCGACCCATGTTTTTTTAATCTATAAATTAGAAAGAGAAATTGTACTACTTAATGGAGTTGCTGTGAAGATTAAATGAGATAATATATGGAAAGAATATACTGCTATGACCTGTTGAGTATTTACTATTGTCGTCACTGTCAATACTGAACAAATATTTAAGTACCTATTAGGTCAGTCCCTGGGACAGGACTAGAGATTCAGCAGCCTCCGTGCTGAAAATCCATCATTGTCTCTCCTGTCATGGAACTTTGTATCTAATTTACAGTCTATGGAAAGGGGAAACCATAGGCTACCAATCTGGCAGCAGAGGACGCTCTGAAAGGCTGACCTAATTCAGGCTTTTGCTGTACACAGAAAAGGCCTATTAAAAACACACAGCCCTCTTAAGTTACACAATGCAGCAGGACCGCACAGGAAAACATTCTTTTTTTTTCCCATCACCTTTTGAATGTCCCCTCTCCCCTACACTCTCACATCCCCCCAGCCCAGGTGGGTTAGGGCTGCTTACATTGCAAACCTCTTGTAGGTCATGCTGGCCAATTAGCACATTAAATATCTACAATTTTATGAAAAGCTTTGACCTCAGCCCATCTAGAGATTCTTAATATAGGCTTTAGGTGTCAGACAGTCTTGGTTTTCTGTTCCAGCTCAGGCATTTATGAATTTCATGACCTTTGGCAAGTAATTTAATATCTCTGAGCCTTTGTAGTTGCAACACTGAAAGAAAATAATAGGAACCACTTCGCAGGGTTGTTGAGTGGCTTCAGAGACTCTGTAAGGAAAATGCTTAATACAGGCTTGGCCCATAGCCAGGCCTCACTAAACTGTCCCTTTGGCCTCCTGGTAGTGGCTCCTTGGGGTCTCCATTGGCAGAGAACTGGAGAGATGCACTACAAGTCAGTCATGTGAACACAAGTGACCTAGAAACCTGAGTTTAACCACCTAGCAATCTGTCTTAATGAGCCCTAGTCACTGAAAATAGGAGTGATTTTTTTCCCACCGTTTTGCAACAAGCCCTTTGTAAGCCATCAAATCCTGTGCAAATGGGTGGAATTAGAATTATGCTTTCTTGATTGTCACACATATAATTGCAGACCTAATCGCATCCGTCTATCTGGGCATCCAGCAGAATCCCTTTCTAGGATCCCTGAGCCCCGAATGCACAACTGTCTATCTGAGGTGGTTTGTGACGACTGCCCAGGGCGTGACCTCTTCAGTTTATAGTCAGGTTTGCCATGCCTTTTTGTATGTGTTACAGCATGTAATTAATACCGCATGAGTGAGCCTTTAGTGTGGCATTTAACCTAGGAGAAAACAAGACATCTTGCTTTCAAAATGTTGTATTAAATCTAGATTCTGGACACTTAGTGGATCTCACTGAGGACAGTGGTCCCTCAGTTATCTATCACAGCAACTCACGAAAACAAACAGGGGTGTGCTGGAGCTGGGAGCTACTGGCTGTTGAGAGCTGATTGTGCTGATTACATACACAACTTTTTTTTTTCCAGCTCTGCTTTGCGTGACATCATGTTGATAGCTTAACATCTGAAATCTCAGCCATGGTGGGATATTTATATCATAGAAATTTTAAAAACCTATAAAAAACACATCTTTGGTTTGGGGTGGGTGGTAGACAGATGACTGTTATGCTGGCCAATTAGCACATTAAATATCTACAATTTTATGAAAAGCTTTGACCTCAGCCCATCTAGAGATTCTTAATATAGGCTTTAGGTGTCAGACAGTCTTGGTTTTCTGTTCCAGCTCAGGCATTTATGAATTTCATGACCTTTGGCAAGTAATTTAATATCTCTGAGCCTTTGTAGTTGCAACACTGAAAGAAAATAATAGGAACCACTTCGCAGGGTTGTTGAGTGGCTTCAGAGACTCTGTAAGGAAAATGCTTAATACAGGCTTGGCCCATAGCCAGGCCTCACTAAACTGTCCCTTTGGCCTCCTGGTAGTGGCTCCTTGGGGTCTCCATTGGCAGAGAACTGGAGAGATGCACTACAAGTCAGTCATGTGAACACAAGTGACCTAGAAACCTGAGTTTAACCACCTAGCAATCTGTCTTAATGAGCCCTAGTCACTGAAAATAGGAGTGATTTTTTTTTTCCCACCGTTTTGCAACAAGCCCTTTGTAAGCCATCAAATCCTGTGCAAATGGGTGGAATTAGAATTATGCTTTCTTGATTGTCACACATATAATTGCAGACCTAATCGCATCCGTCTATCTGGGCATCCAGCAGAATCCCTTTCTAGGATCCCTGAGCCCCGAATGCACAACTGTCTATCTGAGGTGGTTTGTGACGACTGCCCAGGGCGTGACCTCTTCAGTTTATAGTCAGGTTTGCCATGCCTTTTTGTATGTGTTACAGCATGTAATTAATACCGCATGAGTGAGCCTTTAGTGTGGCATTTAACCTAGGAGAAAACAAGACATCTTGCTTTCAAAATGTTGTATTAAATCTAGATTCTGGACACTTAGTGGATCTCACTGAGGACAGTGGTCCCTCAGTTATCTATCACAGCAACTCACGAAAACAAACAGGGGTGTGCTGGAGCTGGGAGCTACTGGCTGTTGAGAGCTGATTGTGCTGATTACATACACAACTTTTTTTTTCCAGCTCTGCTTTGCGTGACATCATGTTGATAGCTTAACATCTGAAATCTCAGCCATGGTGGGATATTTATATCATAGAAATTTTAAAAACCTATAAAAAACACATCTTTGGTTTGGGGGTGGGTGGTAGACAGATGACTGTTAAACATTTACCACAACATCAGTAGAAACGCTTTAATTGCTGATATATCTTTCTACTTACATGTGTTAATCTGTACAAAGTTCCTTTCAAATCCTCAGCACTATGTCTCCCAAACTGTCAAATTTTAGAACATTTCACCATCTGATCACACTTTGGCTGTAAGCTAAAGACCTCTTAAAAATCCTACCTTTACTATAGAGCCCTCCTATATCCATCGGAGGAATCTGATGCTTTTGTCTCATTCCCTTCTAGGCTGGCTATGAAATTGCCACGATGGATTTGTGAGTGATGGCCCCCTGCAAGGCTCCTAGATCTGGCAATGTAAGGAGAGTGTGGTGTGTACTCTCCTCAATGAATAGTTCTTTTTATACTGTATATGCACCACTGTTGCCTTATTGTTGCCCTTGATTTGCCTCAATACAAAATAAAAACATCCACTGTGCTTAATTTCACTGAGAGCTCCTGTACTTGTCTAGTTAGGATATTGAAGCCATGACAGAAAAGGTACAACAATTCAAGAGCCCAGATCTGGGTGTCTTTGCTCACTCAGTGGTTTAAGAGTTAAACTTAGGCTGTCTTACTTGAGATGGTTTGTATTTGCATTATATTTGTCAGGTACAAAGTGAGGATTTATGAAACCAGTTGAGCAAAGCTCAAGGACTATTGTCTAGTAGCTGATGACATGCCTCAGAGAAACACTTCAGGATAATTTAAACAAAGAAATTCACTGGGAAATGTCTTCATAGCATGGTAGGAACAAACTTTTAAATGTTGTATTAAATCTAGATTCTGGACACTTAGTGGATCTCACTGAGGACAGTGGTCCCTCAGTTATCTATCACAGCAACTCACGAAAACAAACAGGGGTGTGCTGGAGCTGGGAGCTACTGGCTGTTGAGAGCTGATTGTGCTGATTACATACACAACTTTTTTTTTTCCAGCTCTGCTTTGCGTGACATCATGTTGATAGCTTAACATCTGAAATCTCAGCCATGGTGGGATATTTATATCATAGAAATTTTAAAAACCTATAAAAAACACATCTTTGGTTTGGGGGTGGGTGGTAGACAGATGACTGTTAAACATTTACCACAACATCAGTAGAAACGCTTTAATTGCTGATATATCTTTCTACTTACATGTGTTAATCTGTACAAAGTTCCTTTCAAATCCTCAGCACTATGTCTCCCAAACTGTCAAATTTTAGAACATTTCACCATCTGATCACACTTTGGCTGTAAGCTAAAGACCTCTTAAAAATCCTACCTTTACTATAGAGCCCTCCTATATCCATCGGAGGAATCTGATGCTTTTGTCTCATTCCCTTCTAGGCTGGCTATGAAATTGCCACGATGGATTTGTGAGTGATGGCCCCCTGCAAGGCTCCTAGATCTGGCAATGTAAGGAGAGTGTGGTGTGTACTCTCCTCAATGAATAGTTCTTTTTATACTGTATATGCACCACTGTTGCCTTATTGTTGCCCTTGATTTGCCTCAATACAAAATAAAAACATCCACTGTGCTTAATTTCACTGAGAGCTCCTGTACTTGTCTAGTTAGGATATTGAAGCCATGACAGAAAAGGTACAACAATTCAAGAGCCCAGATCTGGGTGTCTTTGCTCACTCAGTGGTTTAAGAGTTAAACTTAGGCTGTCTTACTTGAGATGGTTTGTATTTGCATTATATTTGTCAGGTACAAAGTGAGGATTTATGAAACCAGTTGAGCAAAGCTCAAGGACTATTGTCTAGTAGCTGATGACATGCCTCAGAGAAACACTTCAGGATAATTTAAACAAAGAAATTCACTGGGAAATGTCTTCAGATTCCTTTAAAATGTACCAAGCAATAAATAACACAGTACAGAATTTGTCCTAAGAAAATAATCATGGATATAGGGCAAAAATTGAGCCATGGGGATACTTTTCAGAGCACTGTTTATAATCATGAAAAACTGGAAACAAGCCTAAGGGCCAACAATTAGAATTGTCTACGCAAATGATGGTGTGTATGTATATTGGTTCAGGTCAGTCACTTAGTCATGTCCTTCTCTTTACGACCCCATGGGCCACAGCACACCAGGTTTCCCTGCCCTTTACCATCTCCTGGAGCTTGCTCAAACCCATGTCCAATGATTTAGTGATGTGGTCCAACCATCTGTATAGTGGGAAATTATTGAACCATTGATATACTATTAACAGCTTATGTTTACTGGGCATCTGTTATGTACTAGGCACTGTGCAGAGGGCTTCACTAGCATTATCTCACTGAATTCTAACCAGAGCCTCTATTGTAAAATATAAGGTATCTCCATTTTATGGTGGCTAGTAGAGATAAATTATATACTGAAAGTCAAGCAAATAGGAGCCTGGCTCTGCATGTGTGCCTGGTGGGTTGAGGTCACCACAGAAACTTGGAGATCTTTTCCCAAACCACCCACCACTGGAGCCTGATCTGTGCCTCTTAAGGAATGAATAGCCTCTCAGTTGAAAATCACTACTATTGTGTTGGTGAGGAGGTGGCAAAATTGGAACCCTCACATACTGCTTGTGGGATTGCATAATGGTGCAACTGCAGATAGTTTGGCAGTTTCTCAAAATGTTAAACTGAGTTACCATATGACCTAGGATTTCCACTTTTAGGTATATACTGAAGAGAGTTGAAAATATATATTCATACCAAAACCTGTAGACAAATATTCATAACAGCATTATTCATAATATCTCCTAAGTGGAAACAACTCACATATTCATCAACTGACAAATGGATGAATAAAATGTGATATATATATCTATATAATGAATTATTATTCAGCTATAAAAAGTAATGAAGTACTAATACATGTTACAACATGGATAGATCTTGAAAACATTATGCTAAGTAAAAGAGGCCAGTCAAGAAAACCACAGACTGTATGATTCCATTTATGTGAGATGTTCACAATGGCAAATCCATAGAGACAGAGTAAATTAGTTGCCAGGGGCTGAGGTGGGGGAATAAGAGTAACTGCTTATGGGTTTGGGATTTCCTTTTAGAATAATGAAAATGTTCTAAAATTACTTAAGGGCAATAGTGGCGCAACTTTGAATAGACTAAAACCACTGAACCGAATACTTTAGAAAGATGGTTCAAAAGGTATAAACTTCCAGTTATACGATAGAGATGTAGAGCAAAACATGATCAACATAATTAACAATGCTGTATTAAAGAATCCGCCTACTAATACAGGAGAAACAAGAGACGCGGGTTCGATCTCTGGGTCAGGAAGATCGCTTGGAGGAGGAAATGGCAACCCACTCCAGTATTCTTGCCTGGGAAATCCCATGCACAGAGGAGCATGGCAGGCTACAGTCCATGAGGTTGTAGTCAGACATGACTGAAAACACAAACACCAACATGAAAATTAAGAGAGTAAATCCTGAGAGTTCTCATTACAAGAAGAAATGTTTTCTTATTTCTTTTAATTTTTTGGTGGGGGGGAAGGGGGGGTACTTCTATTAGTCCTTCATTTATCTATTTTCATCCATCTTTGTTCTCTGGCCTGTGTGAACCTCCCATCGCAGTGGCCTCTGTTGCTACAGAGCACCGGCTCCGGGCGCATAAGCCTCAGAGCTCTGGCTCGGTAATTTGACACATCGGTCCAGCCACTCCGTGGCACATGGGATCTTCCCAGGTCAGGGATCGAACCAGCGCCCCTTGCATGGCAAGGCAGTATCCTTACCCACTGGAACACCAGGAAAGCCCGTTTACTTATTTCTTTTTGTACCTATAAAAGATGATGAATGCTCACTCAACTCATTGTGATCATTTCATGACATAAGTCAAGTCACGCTGTCTACCTAAAACTTACAATACAAGGCTGTACATCAATTGTATGTCCATAAAACTGAAAGGGAAAAAAAGTGTTTCAACAAAGCGGTTATTAAATATTTAAAAAAAACCTCTGCTGTCATAAAGCATTATTACCTCTAGGAGTATAGTATATCCCTCAGGTTAGTATTAGGGCAGAAAAACTTTAAAGTACGTAATGACAAAGATGTATGTTCATGTCATGTCATTTGAAATAGTCAAAAAAACAATGTATACTGACAGGTCCCCTTTTTAATTAAAAAATGTGTGTATGACAGAAGGCATACATGAAAATACCTGACAGTGGATAAGTGTGGTTTTCTTGGTGGTTCATATTCTTGTCAAAGAAAATTTAGAACAGGGCCATTTTTGTAGTAAAAAACTATTTTTAAATTATAGTGCTATGAAATGCATTTTAGGATGAAACTTTGTATTGTAAAAAATCATTGTGTCTACACCAGAAAATTGAGAGTCACTGGTGTAAATATTTATGCTAGCAAATGCACCAAACAGCTCGACCCCAAAGAAACACAAGCTATGTTTATAATTGGACATTTCTCAAGTTGCCACACTAACCATTGAGAAGAAACAGATGGAGTTAATTTTAATGTTTAAAACTGGAGGAAAATGAAAATGAAAATTTAATCCAATATATCAAAAATATGAATGTCACCCATACATAGAATACAAAATAATTAGCAATATATTTATACCCTTTTTATGCCAAGTCTTTGAAATCTGGTATGCATTTTACAATTGACAGCACCTCTCTGAAATATGTACCTTTCTAGGGCTCAATAACCACATTCCTAGTGGTTAAAGCACAAGTATAGAGCAACTATTCCCAAAACGTTAGTCCATTCACAAAATAAGGTTTTTAAAATGTATTTATTTATTTTAATTGGAAGATAATTACTTTACGATATTGTGATGGCTTCTGTCATACTTCAACATGAGTATACAGGATAGATATACAGTAGAGGTATATATGTGTCCCCCTGTCCTGAGCCCCCCTGCCACCTCCCTCCCCACTGTATCCCTTCCAGTTGTTCCAGAGGATGCCCGGCTTCATACATCAAACGTGCACTGGGCGTCCATTCTGCATATGGTTATGTACATGTTTAAATGCTCTTCTCTTAAATCACCCCACTTTCACCTTCTCCCACCGAGTCCAAAGTCTGTTCTTTACATCTGTGTCCCCTTTGCTGCCTTGTACATAGGATCATGAGTACTATCTTTCTGGATTCCATTTATATGTGTTAATATACAGTATTTGTCTTTCTCTGACTTCCTTCACTCTGTATGATAGAATCTAGGTACAACCACCTCATTAGAACAGACTCAAATGCATTCTTTTTTATAGTTGAGTAGTATTCCATTGTGTGTATATGTATACCACAACTTCCTTATCCATTCAGCTGTTGAAGGATATCTAGTTTGCTTCCATGCCCAGGCTATTGTAAGTAGTGCTGCAATGAACATCGGGGTACATGTGTCTCTTTCAATTATGGTTTCCTCAGTGCATATGATGAGCAGTGGGATTGCTGGGTCGTATATCAGTTTTCAAAGGAATCTCCACACTGTTCTCCACAGTGGCTGTACCTGTTTGCATTCCCACCAAACAGTGTAAGAGGGTTCCCTTTTTTCCACACACTCCCAGAATTTATTGTTTGTAGACTCAAAAAAATGCATTTTTTTACTTTTTTCCAAAGGAAAACTTTTCATCTACCACAAACTTAACAAGATTAGAACCCTAAAGCCAAACTAAACAACTTTAAACTGATGAACCTCACAACTATTTAAAGTAATACAAGCTGAATATGAAAAAATATACACAGGGAGTCCCCTGGTAGTCTTGTGGTTAGGACTCTAAGCGCTCACTGCCAAGGACCCAGGTTTGATCCTTGGTCAGGTAACTGAAATTCAACAAGTCTTGTGATGACGCTAAAAAAGTTTTTTAAAAAAGAAAAGTATATAGACACATCCATATATATACATATGTACATAATAGTAAATTTGAACCCAGTCTGTGTGTCCCCCTAAATGTAGTAAGCAGAATTAATAGAATGATACAAAATCAAGATTCTAAAAGCATTAAAATGACATTACATAACAATATGTAATAGATAGCAAGAAAGATGTAATTCTACCACAGTATAGTTACCATCCTAATAGGCCAACTGTTTAGCTCAACACCTATGGCTTCAATACCAGCCAGTAGAAGCAGCCAAATAACCAGACATTACTACTAAAAAAGGAATTTTCACAGCTGGGTATCTGGCCTCTGTGATGATGGTGATTAAAGCTGGAGAAATGTAAAGGTGGAGTTATGGGAATCTGGCTGAGAACTGTTTGGTCTTCTAGATTGGATCGGAGATTAGAACTGTGTGGTCACATGATCAATGGCGTGATTTCTGAAGACTAACGGAGATGCACCACTGCCTTTGACACTTGCATGCAAACAGTTTCGTGTGTACAGTTGAGCACTCCTTCCTTCCTAAACACGCTTTCTTCACTGATTCCCAGGTTCCACTCTTTCTTGATTCATCCTCAGTGGACAAGCCTCCTCAGGTTCATCTGCTGCCTCTCTTCATTGCATGTCTTGACCTCTACAAGCACCCTAGAGTTCACAGTTCTCAGATTTCTCTATCCACAATCCCATCCCAGAAGACCTCATCCAGTCTCTTGGCTTGCCACTCACTCGATGATAAAATCTTGGAAGTACTAAGCACTTCCCACTGACCCTCAGGCTAATAACAGCAACAGCAGATCTGATATCTCCCTGATATCTACCAGGCAGCCCAATCCCTAATCCCCACCCCCCAAAATCTGTTCCACCTTCTGTTCCATGATTCCTCTCCCACTTCACACTTCCTTTCAGTTCATCCACAAATCCTGCCAACTCTCACTTTACAATGCATCCAGCATCCAGCCACTCCTCACTACCTCCATGGCTACTACCACACTCCAGCTACCATTGCATTGCACCTCATCACCATGGTCTCAATAGACTCTAACGAGTGTGTGATGCCTACTCCTCCCTCCTACAGAATAGTTTCTGTGCAGCAGGCAGAATGGGCCTTTTAAATGCAAATCGCTTTCTGTCACTTTTGTGCTCCGAGCTCTTTATTGGCTTCCTACACATTCAGAGTAAAACTTTCTTAAAATGCTGGAAAGGTTTTGCTTTAGCTAGAGTTCTGTCCATTTTCCTTTTTCACTTCTTACCTGCAGCATACCAGCTCTTACCTCAATCCCCCTCCCCTTTCCATACAAAGATGTAAAGGCATCCTTAATGTTCACCAACACACCAGGAACCATCACCCCCAACCCGGGACCTCTGCATCTCCGGTTCCCACTGGACAGAGTGCCTTCCTGAATCAGCATCCTAGCTCTGAGCGTCACCTCATTCATGTGTTGCTCCAGAATGGACTTTTCTAAGATGCCTTTCTTGACTTCTCTGTATAAAATAAAACAGCACCCCTTCCTCCCAGCACTCCTTATCCCCATATTGCTAACAGTATATTTATCTGTCTTTGGTTATTACATGACAACATGACTTCTTGGGAGACAGGGATGTGTGTGTTCCTTGCATCTATCTGGCCCCAAAGCAGCAGCTGCCACATGCTGGTTACTCTAATGTGCCTTTAGAAACAATGAAACAGTCAGTGAATATTTGCTTAAGAAAAGATCAAATGGTGTGTGTGTGGTGGAGGGAGGGAACTGTAATAAATAATAAATCTAGAATTCTTGCATAGTAAAGAATTTTTCCTTGCCCAAAGAGAGATCTAGCTTTTGCCCTAGGCATCTGGGAGATAATCTGTGTTGGACTTAATAGCAGTGTCTTTGTCTTACGTGGGAGATGCTACCTGCAGCAGTTTAACAGTGGGGACTGGCCACACCAGAAATACCATGTGGTACAGGGTAGGGGATTGGGCCAACCTAGAGACAAAGTTCTAACGACAGGGGCAATCAGTGAATCACATCCATTACATAACGGAGCTCCAATAAAAACGTTGAACACCAGGCTTAGGTAAGTTTTCCTGGGTAGCAAATACTCCATTCATATTATACATCAATGCCAGGAGGGTAATATGTCCTAAGAACAATGGAAACTCGAAGTTTGAAACCCTCTCCAACTGCCCTGTGTATCTCTTCCTTTGGTTTATTTTAATCTTTGTTCTTTCCCTATAAAAAAACCCCTGAAACCATGAATAGCTTTCTGTGAGTTCTCTGAGACCTAGTGAATTATTGAAACTGAGGGTAGTTTTGGAAACACCACAAATTTGCAGTTGATGTCAGAAGTGAGGACAGTCTTGGGAATTCTGCCCTTAAACTCTGCAAGTTAGCTAACACCCTATGGGTATAATACAGTACATGCATGAGGACCTCAGCTTTATAAAAACATATTTGTGTATATGCCACAAAAATTAGCTTACTCCAGGTCATACCAAACACATACTAAACAAGATTCATGATAGAAGGTACTATAGGGAATTTCCCACAGTTTCACAGTGAGAACTCCACATTGTTACTGCCTACCCCTGGTCTGGGAACTACAGTTAGTCCCTAATCATGAAACTAAATAAAATACCACAAGTCATGTGGCCAAGAAACAAACAAACAGAAACTGACGCCTACAGAAAAGAACAAAATTGGCAGTTCACCTGGTGGTTGACAAACTAGGAGCATGGGACCTAGTGTCCTGGCTCCCATGCTCACCCCTCCACGACCCTCCTCAACTTTTGTTTTGGGAGACACACTACTTTTTCTTAAGAGGATAAATAGAAAGTTACTGGACAATTAAGTTGACTTAACTCCTCAATACTTTAAGGTCAATATCAAGGGGAAAGATTATGACTCTCTCTTCTTTTAAATTTTGGCCTCTTTTATTGGTCCTTCATTTATTTATTTTCATCCATCTTAATTCTTTGGCCTGTGTGGGCCTCCCATCGCAGTGGCCTCTCTCCTTGCAGAGCACCAGCTCTGGGTGCATGCACTCCAGAGCGCTGGCTCGTAACTGGACACACCAGTCCAGCCACTCTGCAGCATGTGGGATCTTCACTTGCCAGAGATCAAACCAGTACCCACTGCACTGCAAGGCAGACTCTTTACCCACTGAACCACCAGGGAAGCCCTACGACTCTCTTTTAAAAGTCACAGGGATATGGAGAAAAGGGAACCCTCTTGTGTTGTTGGTGAGAACATAAATTGAAGTAGCCACTATGGAAAACAATGTAGGAATTTTTCAGAAAAATTAAAAAGAGAATTATCATATGACCCAGAATTTCCACTCCTGGGTGTTTATCCAAAAAAAACTAAAACACTAATTAGAAAACATATGTGCATCTCTGTGTTCATTGCAGCACTGTTTACAATAGCCAAGATATGGAAACAAACCAAATGCCCATTCTCAGATGAATGAATAAAGACACGGTACACACAAACACACATATATGTATATGTATATGTATGTCTGTATAGTGGAATATTACTTAGCCTTACAAAGAATGAAATTTTGCCATTTGTAACAATACAAATAGACCCAGAGGGTATTATGTTTAGTGAAATAAATCAGACAGAGGAACCCAAATACCGTACGATTTCCCTCATATGTGGAATCTATATATAGAAAAAAGAACAAATGTAACAAAACAAAAAGAGGCTTATAGATACAGAGAATAGTTGCCAGAGGTTGTGGGGGGAAGGGAAGAAATAAGTGAAGGGGATTAAAGAGGTATGTACTTTAGCTGCAAAATACATGAGTTGTGAGTATTGAATGTACAATGGTGGAGACTATGGTCAATAAGGAATCTGTCACTTTAAATAGTGGCAGAGCATAACTAGACTTGTGGTAATCGTTTTAAAATGTATAGAAAAAGTCACTATATTGTGTAACATGAAATAACAGTGTTGTAGCACAATTATATTTCAAATATAAAAAAATCAAACATACAAACAAATTTAGCAAAAAATGATCCAAATTGTGGTTTACCAAGGTGAGAGCTAAAGGGTGGGGAAGTTGGATGAAGGTAGTGAAATAAACTTCCATTTATAAGATAAATAAGTACTAGAGATATAATGGCTTCCCTGGTGGCTCAGAGGTTTAAAAATGTATACCTGCAATGCAGGAGATACAGGAGACATGGATTTGATCCCTGGGTCAGGAAGATACTCTGGAGGAGGGCATAACAACCCACCCCAGTATTCTTGTTAGGATAATCCCATAGAGAGAGGAGCCTGGTGGGCTACACTCCATTGGGTCCACGCAGAGTCAGAAACAACTGAAGCGTCTGAGTACGCTCATGGAGAGATATAATGAACATGGTCAATATAATTAATCCTGCTGCATATCACATATGAAAGTTTTGTCAACAGAGTGAATCCCAACTGTTCTCATTACACCAAAAAAATTCTATTTCTTTAATTTGGTATCTATATGAGATGGTGGGTAATCCCTAAACTTACTGGGAAAATCATTCCATAATGCATGTAAGTCAAGTCATTGTGCTGTACACCCTATACAGTGCTGTATGTCAATTATATCACAATAAAACTGGAAGGGGAAAAAGGTCCCAGGGTCCAACCCTGAATAAAACTGAAATAAGCAAGCTCCTTGCTCCTCTTCATCTTCCTCAGCTTTATTTTTTCTCCCCCGAGGTGGTCCAGGGTAGAACTGCAGATGGACTTGCAATATCCCTCCCACCCCAAGACTGCTGAGATTTGGGGGAAAAGCCTTTAAGCACACTGAGCATCATCACTGATCATCTTCCTCCTACACCACCACATTCTGCTGCTTCTTCCTTTGTCCTTCTTCAGAAGGAAATTTCTAAGGATTGGCACCTTTGGAAGCCACAGGATATATTACATAGTCATCTGTTACACAGTTATTTTAGCTCATCACGTGGGAAAACACTTAGATAAGTTCAAAGTGCTAGGTAAACAAGGTTAACACCCTTGGCCATCACTAGAGAGATAAATTATGGAAGCTGAATTCAAGCACTTCATGGACCTTGAACTCGAAAGCAAGTTTGACTATATTTGAAAAATCAATAAATATGTATGGAATACATATAGGATGAAAATACCAATAACAGTATTAAACACCCTTAGACTGATTTCATTTGGCATCTGTAGCATATAAGATAAATAAGTACTAGAGATATAATGGCTTCCCTGGTGGCTCAGAGGTTTAAAAATGTATACCTGCAATGCAGGAGATACAGGAGACATGGATTTGATCCCTGGGTCAGGAAGATACTCTGGAGGAGGGCATAACAACCCACCCCAGTATTCTTGTTAGGATAATCCCATAGAGAGAGGAGCCTGGTGGGCTACACTCCATTGGGTCCACGCAGAGTCAGAAACAACTGAAGCGTCTGAGTACGCTCATGGAGAGATATAATGAACATGGTCAATATAATTAATCCTGCTGCATATCACATATGAAAGTTTTGTCAACAGAGTGAATCCCAACTGTTCTCATTACACCAAAAAAATTCTATTTCTTTAATTTGGTATCTATATGAGATGGTGGGTAATCCCTAAACTTACTGGGAAAATCATTCCATAATGCATGTAAGTCAAGTCATTGTGCTGTACACCCTATACAGTGCTGTATGTCAATTATATCACAATAAAACTGGAAGGGGAAAAAGGTCCCAGGGTCCAACCCTGAATAAAACTGAAATAAGCAAGCTCCTTGCTCCTCTTCATCTTCCTCAGCTTTATTTTTTCTCCCCCGAGGTGGTCCAGGGTAGAACTGCAGATGGACTTGCAATATCCCTCCCACCCCAAGACTGCTGAGATTTGGGGGAAAAGCCTTTAAGCACACTGAGCATCATCACTGATCATCTTCCTCCTACACCACCACATTCTGCTGCTTCTTCCTTTGTCCTTCTTCAGAAGGAAATTTCTAAGGATTGGCACCTTTGGAAGCCACAGGATATATTACATAGTCATCTGTTACACAGTTATTTTAGCTCATCACGTGGGAAAACACTTAGATAAGTTCAAAGTGCTAGGTAAACAAGGTTAACACCCTTGGCCATCACTAGAGAGATAAATTATGGAAGCTGAATTCAAGCACTTCATGGACCTTGAACTCGAAAGCAAGTTTGACTATATTTGAAAAATCAATAAATATGTATGGAATACATATAGGATGAAAATACCAATAACAGTATTAAACACCCTTCAAATAGAGACTTCTGTAATTTCCATTTGGCATCTGTAGCACTACAAGGATAAACAAAGTATGATCATAAAAATTTATAAATTCACATCTATAAAGTAGCCGAAGGCCCCAAGCAATGACTTTAACATGCCGGGGGTCACATTTCCTTTTGAGAATTTAATGAAGGTTTTGAATCCTCTCCTTAGAAGAAAACATAGTTTAGAGTACTTCCTGCTTCAGAAAAAGAAGAGGCAAAATAGATGGAGGACCAAAGAAAGGGTCCAAGTTGAATGCAAGTGGAGAATTGCACTGATATTACCTCCCACATGTATTTTTATAGGTAGACTAATAACAGCTATTGCACACACAGCACTTCATAGGAATGAAGGAAGTTCAGATGGGAGACACCTTTTCTTGGTTGGGTCAGTAAAGCTTAAGAGAAGAAGTGGTGAAGGCAGAACTTTTGAGAACCAGACAGCTAGAGTTCAAATCTTGGTTCTTCTTATTTCCTAGCAGTATAATGCTGGGCAATTCACTTCATCGCTCTGTTCTTCAATTTCATTTGCAAAACAGTGTTAATAGTAACTACTTCATAGGGCTGTTGTAAATATTAAATGAGTTATTATGTTTCAAACAGTTCATGGCACATAATATATACTTACACAACATTAGCTAGTGGTATGAGGCATTGCAGACTGTCATTATCCTATGCTCTGATGTGCACATGCACACGAAATTTGTCAGTTCTCATTTTTGAATTGTTTCAGCAAATGTGTTTCTTGTCCTCTGTACCTCTTTCTTTTTAAGCCAACCCAAAGACATGACTTCATTACAAGCAAATGCGAAACCGTTCATGTCAGTGGGCTCATGATGGAGGCAGAGATTCATTCAATATCAATCATGTACTTCTTGTCCACTGTGTGATTAACACTAGCCTTTTTAGGTGCTGGAAAGGAGCTCATATCTTAGTTGCAGAGATCAGTGCTAAAATTTATGTGCCCATAAGATACTAATCAAGTGTGGATTAACCACAGTGCAAGAATCTAGAGGTGTTCAACTGAGCGAGAATGGACTCAAAATGTAAAAGAGACGACACACTTGACTGAGCTCTGATGCAGGACTAGTTACATAATTCGTGAGACTTGATCCAACATAAAAAACAGGAGGAACTCTGTTCAAAGAGTATTAGGAATTTCAAGACTAACAGTGGAGCTTTAATGCACAGAAATGATATATACTATACATGTCACTGCATCATGGAAGTGGCGCTGCCTTAAGACTGGAGGACTCATGGAGAGATGCCAGCCTTTAGCAAATGGACACGTCCTAGACTATTGGCCATGTCATGCATAAATCTACCTGTGTCCTCTCCTAGTTTTTCCTCCAAGCTAAAAAGATTTCCCCTTTGTTTTTCTTTAAAACCTAGGAAAATCTTAAGTATTCATCAAATTCAGGCTTGTTTTAGCTTAGAGGGCTCCCCTGATGATTCAGCAGGTAAAGAACTCTCCTGATATGCAAGAGACACAGGAGACTCAGCTTGGATCCCTGGGTTGGGAAGATCCCCTGGCAGAGGAAACAACAATGTATGCCAGTATTCTTGCCTGAGAAATCCCATGGACAGAGGAACCTAGTGTGCTACAGTCCAAAGGGTTGCAAAGAGTCAGACACAACCGAGCGACTAAGAACATAAGACAGTACGAAGAGTCTTGGACTTGAAGTTAAAAGAGCTAAGGTCAAGTTGCTTTTGCCTGGCTCTGAAGCTCTCAGCAAGTATCTTGACTTTTGTGATACTTGATTGGAGAAACTGATTTTGAAAGGATCATAAAAGCATCAAAAGTTATCACAAATAGACAACATCCTTGAAATAATGATTTCTCATACCGATGGAAGAGCTCCATGCTTTTTGATGAAGCCTTTCCTTAGTGTCCACAAGTTATAAGCAGCACTTGTACTGAGTGTCCAATATATTACTAAAACACATGCGCACACTCATGTGCTATGGCACATACAAGTCCCTTCCTCTGCTGCCCCATCTTTGACATGTATGCATTTGAGGTCTTATTCTTTCATTCAAACTCACAAGACCATCTTAGTTGCAGAGATCAGTGCTAAAATTTATGTGCCCATAAGATACTAATCAAGTGTGGATTAACCACAGTGCAAGAATCTAGAGGTGTTCAACTGAGCGAGAATGGACTCAAAATGTAAAAGAGACGACACACTTGACTGAGCTCTGATGCAGGACTAGTTACATAATTCGTGAGACTTGATCCAACATAAAAAACAGGAGGAACTCTGTTCAAAGAGTATTAGGAATTTCAAGACTAACAGTGGAGCTTTAATGCACAGAAATGATATATACTATACATGTCACTGCATCATGGAAGTGGCGCTGCCTTAAGACTGGAGGACTCATGGAGAGATGCCAGCCTTTAGCAAATGGACACGTCCTAGACTATTGGCCATGTCATGCATAAATCTACCTGTGTCCTCTCCTAGTTTTTCCTCCAAGCTAAAAAGATTTCCCTTAGTTTTTCTTTAAAACCTAGGAAAATCTTAAGTATTCATCAAATTCAGGCTTGTTTTAGCTTAGAGGGCTCCCCTGATGATTCAGCAGGTAAAGAACTCTCCTGATATGCAAGAGACACAGGAGACTCAGCTTGGATCCCTGGGTTGGGAAGATCCCCTGGCAGAGGAAACAACAATGTATGCCAGTATTCTTGCCTGAGAAATCCCATGGACAGAGGAACCTAGTGTGCTACAGTCCAAAGGGTTGCAAAGAGTCAGACACAACCGAGCGACTAAGAACATAAGACAGTACGAAGAGTCTTGGACTTGAAGTTAAAAGAGCTAAGGTCAAGTTGCTTTTGCCTGGCTCTGAAGCTCTCAGCAAGTATCTTGACTTTTGTGATACTTGATTGGAGAAACTGATTTTGAAAGGATCATAAAAGCATCAAAAGTTATCACAAATAGACAACATCCTTGAAATAATGATTTCTCATACCGATGGAAGAGCTCCATGCTTTTTGATGAAGCCTTTCCTTAGTGTCCACAAGTTATAAGCAGCACTTGTACTGAGTGTCCAATATATTACTAAAACACATGCGCACACTCATGTGCTATGGCACATACAAGTCCCTTCCTCTGCTGCCCCATCTTTGACATGTATGCATTTGAGGTCTTATTCTTTCATTCAAACTCACAAGACCATCAAGCTTTCAACCCCCTCCCCAATCCATCCTCCTCACTCAGTCAGTACGATCTTTATAACTGATAGATCTGGTTGTTTCTTGCCTACTTTAAATCCTTGTGTGATTCCCTATGGCCTGGAGCAGAGTTTTCTAAACCCAATGGCAGAGAACCCTTAGTGTGTTTTGAGGTGTTAATCAGTGTTCCAGGAAAAGAGGTATGGAAATTGAGGTAAAATGATAGACCCCTCTGTTGGATTTGCAGTGCTCTGAGTTGTGGAGGCGGTGGGGGAGGGAAATTTAAGAGGGAGAGGATATATGTAAACTTATGGCTGACTCACATTATAAGCAGAAAACCAATAAAATATTGTAAAGAACTATCCTCCATTTAAAAATTTTTTAAAAAAGGAAAAAGAAAAACCCACTGCAGCAGAAGATTAAACATAAAACCATCGACACGGGCTTCCCGCGTGGCCCAGTGGGTAAAGAGTCCGCCTTGCCGTGTAAGGGGCAATGATTCAATCCCTGACTCAGGAAGGTCCCACGTGCTGCGGAGCAGCTGGGCCGGTATGTCCAATGACGAGCCAGCACTCTGGAGCACATGTGCCTAGAGCCAGTGCTCTGCAAAGAGAGAGGCCACTGCAATGGGAGGCCCACACAGGCCAAAGAATAAAGACGGATGAAAATAAATAATAAATTTTTAAAAACTGTCAATAAGACATGAATTTATATAAAATACATAAATGAGGAAACAGAATAGAAATGATCTTATAAATAATGCAGTACAAAATTAATATATAAAAAAAGAAAATATTAATATGAAGACTAATCCTAAAATGAAACCTATACCTGAATTACGAAATGAATTTAATTGTCTTTTGGAAACATGGGGAGAAAATGCTCTGAAAAATCTTGCAATAAAGCTTTGTTGTTGCTCAGTGGCCAAGTCATGCTTGACTCTTTTGCAACCCCATGGACTGAAGCATGCCAGGCCTCCCTGTCCCTCACTCTCTCTCAAGTTCATGTTCATCGAATCAGTGATGCTATAAATGAACAGTATAAAAAGGCAATAAAGTTAACTTTGTTTAAACCAGAATTTTCTATATTAACTTGACCATATTAACCTCCTACAGGAAATTTATATTTTGCAGAAAAACTGGTAATCTCTGGCGTGGAGGGGGACAGACTCCTCAGCTTGGTTTATAGAGCCTTCAGAAGCCCTAGATTTCATTGTCTGCCGACTCCTCCACAAGTGCTGTGCTCCAGGAGCAGTGTGCCATTTCTAAATTTCTTGAAGGACTTTGATCTCTGTGCCTATTGTGTTCTCTGCTGAGAATGTTTTCTGTCACCCTTCTGAAATGACTTCGCAGTCTACACTGGAAGCCTCCATGAGTTGGCAAGGTTTCTTGCCTTGCCAAGCATTCCTTTGCCTCTGAACCTTTGTACACATGTTTTCTTTAGCTTGAAATTCTCTTTCTTCGCATTTTCATCCTGGCAATCCATGGCCAAGGTGAATGCTTTTCCTTTGTGACCCCACAGCACCTGGGCATCCTTTTCTCTTTGCCATCTCTGGGACCAGAGTCTCTGGACATACTCACTGTTATAGCTGTACCTAACACAGTGCCTGCCACAGTATAATGACATGGAATAATCACTTGTTGAACTCCTGAATGAATAAAGGGATAAATGAAAGCAAAACTAAAAAGGCACCTTGGAATATTACAAGAGACAGAATTTAGAGCTTTATTACACACATCCATTTCCCTTGTCCTCTAGGCCAAAGTACATTGTCCTTTCAATTCCCTGAAAGTACCACACTCACTCCAATTTCAGGGCCTTTACATCTTTACTCTTCCACTCAGAGTCAATGCCTCCTATCCTTCCCATTTCAGATCAGTCATCCTTTTAACAGGGAAAAATTCTTATCAATGCAAAGTCAGTCCCTCTACCACCACATTACCCTCCCAGCACTGGGCATCTTTCTTGTATTATTCTTACCAAAATCTAGGTCTATGTTTACGTCTATGACTGTTCATTTAGCAACTATTTCCTTCAATGGATAGTAAGCTTCAAAGGACAGAATCATATCTGTTTTTCATTCACCACTGTTTTCCCAGTACCTAAAGTATAGAGCCTAAATGAAACAAATTTTGTTGGATACATGAATTAAAACTCTGTCTCAGCAGTATTAAGTTGGTTCATTCCAGAACTGTTTATACAGTAGGGTTCAATAAATAAGAGATCTTTTATCTAATGAAAGATTAGAATTGATTTTCTTTCCCAAGCATGTAAACAGTTGTTAACTAGTAAGTGTTCCAATGATATATAAGAGATCTTTTATCTAAAACTGATTTGTGTTCTCTGCTCCAGGAGCAGTGTGCCATTTCTAAATTTCTTGAAGGACTTTGATCTCTGTGCCTATTGTGTTCTCTGCTGAGAATGTTTTCTGTCACCCTTCTGAAATGACTTCGCAGTCTACACTGGAAGCCTCCATGAGTTGGCAAGGTTTCTTGCCTTGCCAAGCATTCCTTTGCCTCTGAACCTTTGTACACATGTTTTCTTTAGCTTGAAATTCTCTTTCTTCGCATTTTCATCCTGGCAATCCATGGCCAAGGTGAATGCTTTTCCTTTGTGACCCCACAGCACCTGGGCATCCTTTTCTCTTTGCCATCTCTGGGACCAGAGTCTCTGGACATACTCACTGTTATAGCTGTACCTAACACAGTGCCTGCCACAGTATAATGACATGGAATAATCACTTGTTGAACTCCTGAATGAATAAAGGGATAAATGAAAGCAAAACTAAAAAGGCACCTTGGAATATTACAAGAGACAGAATTTAGAGCTTTATTACACACATCCATTTCCCTTGTCCTCTAGGCCAAAGTACATTGTCCTTTCAATTCCCTGAAAGTACCACACTCACTCCAATTTCAGGGCCTTTACATCTTTACTCTTCCACTCAGAGTCAATGCCTCCTATCCTTCCCATTTCAGATCAGTCATCCTTTTAACAGGGAAAAATTCTTATCAATGCAAAGTCAGTCCCTCTACCACCACATTACCCTCCCAGCACTGGGCATCTTTCTTGTATTATTCTTACCAAAATCTAGGTCTATGTTTACGTCTATGACTGTTCATTTAGCAACTATTTCCTTCAATGGATAGTAAGCTTCAAAGGACAGAATCATATCTGTTTTTCATTCACCACTGTTTTCCCAGTACCTAAAGTATAGAGCCTAAATGAAACAAATTTTGTTGGATACATGAATTAAAACTCTGTCTCAGCAGTATTAAGTTGGTTCATTCCAGAACTGTTTATACAGTAGGGTTCAATAAATAAGAGATCTTTTATCTAATGAAAGATTAGAATTGATTTTCTTTCCCAAGCATGTAAACAGTTGTTAACTAGTAAGTTTCAATTAGATAAATTCATTCCTACAAAAACAGCAATATTTGCATATTTCCATACCACCTTGTAGTATGTTGATAGTTTCCCCAGAAATGGATATAAATGTTGTCAAAAGAACCCCATCTTCCTGTCTCTTGACTGAATTTGAAAATAAGGAGCCGCAAAGTCCATCTCCACCACAAAAAAGGACAATCGCTCTAATTCACAGATTGCATAATGTGTCTATAATTGTCCATAATGTGTCCATCAAAACCTGTCAGGTCACAGAATAGCCAGTGATTCTTCAATAAGTAATTATTAAAATGGCAAAACAAACTGTCTGGAGGAGTCATTACTGCTAGTCCATTCATCGGGCCTAAATGATATTGACTAGGTGGTGGCCTGACTCAGTTTTGTAATCCTCTGAAGGCTGAGTAAATAGAATAAACATAGACCAAAAACAAACAAACAAACAAACAAAAACCCCAAAAACCAGAGGAACTGAGAGAAACATTAGAGAGAGTTAATCTGAATACGAGCAGAGTTACACAACCTTCATAGAGTCTGTGAAGAAGGGCCCTTTCCACCCATACTTTAAAGAAGCTGGTAAGCAATGAAAGTATAAAAGCTATTTACCTTAAAATCAAATCTGGTGCCTTTGGATGACTGTTTCCCAGGCATTGTCCTCATGTGTTTCTGCACACATTATCACTCTCGCTCATGACCACCCCATGAAGGAGATACTCTCAGTATTACTTACCAGTGAGGCAATTGGGGTTCAGAGACATTAATTACTTTGGAGCAAGTAGAATGAGGTAGCCCTGGGGTTCAAATTCACCTTGAGATTCTTTTATTTTATTTTTTAAGGTTTTTTAGAATCATATCTGTTTTTCATTCACCACTGTTTTCCCAGTACCTAAAGTATAGAGCCTAAATGAAACAAATTTTGTTGGATACATGAATTAAAACTCTGTCTCAGCAGTATTAAGTTGGTTCATTCCAGAACTGTTTATACAGTAGGGTTCAATAAATAAGAGATCTTTTATCTAATGAAAGATTAGAATTGATTTTCTTTCCCAAGCATGTAAACAGTTGTTAACTAGTAAGTTTCAATTAGATAAATTCATTCCTACAAAAACAGCAATATTTGCATATTTCCATACCACCTTGTAGTATGTTGATAGTTTCCCCAGAAATGGATATAAATGTTGTCAAAAGAACCCCATCTTCCTGTCTCTTGACTGAATTTGAAAATAAGGAGCCGCAAAGTCCATCTCCACCACAAAAAAGGACAATCGCTCTAATTCACAGATTGCATAATGTGTCTATAATTGTCCATAATGTGTCCATCAAAACCTGTCAGGTCACAGAATAGCCAGTGATTCTTCAATAAGTAATTATTAAAATGGCAAAACAAACTGTCTGGAGGAGTCATTACTGCTAGTCCATTCATCGGGCCTAAATGATATTGACTAGGTGGTGGCCTGACTCAGTTTTGTAATCCTCTGAAGGCTGAGTAAATAGAATAAACATAGACCAAAAACAAACAAACAAACAAACAAAAACCCCAAAAACCAGAGGAACTGAGAGAAACATTAGAGAGAGTTAATCTGAATACGAGCAGAGTTACACAACCTTCATAGAGTCTGTGAAGAAGGGCCCTTTCCACCCATACTTTAAAGAAGCTGGTAAGCAATGAAAGTATAAAAGCTATTTACCTTAAAATCAAATCTGGTGCCTTTGGATGACTGTTTCCCAGGCATTGTCCTCATGTGTTTCTGCACACATTATCACTCTCGCTCATGACCACCCCATGAAGGAGATACTCTCAGTATTACTTACCAGTGAGGCAATTGGGGTTCAGAGACATTAATTACTTTGGAGCAAGTAGAATGAGGTAGCCCTGGGGTTCAAATTCACCTTGAGATTCTTTTATTTTATTTTTTTAAGGTAAGAAGTGGATTTATTTAGAGAGAAACACACTCCGCAAGTAGAGTGTGGACTCTCACAGAGGGCGAGTCTGGAGGCCCTGAAATGTGACAGTGGTTTGTCTTTATGGGCTGGGCAATTTCATAGGCTAACAAGCAGGTGGATTATTCCAACTATTCTGACTTTACTCTTAGTCAACAACGCCATCACAGTTCCACTCACATTCTCCTTTGCAAATTTCCATTTGTGTAAGTATTGACACACTAAATATTTGTCAAAAATGAAGAGCTATTAATATCAGATCCCATAATCCTTTGAAAAGAACATCTCACCAGTCACTGGAATAATTCTTTATCAAAAAAAAAAAAAATCTGTTCAATTTGAAGTGTTTCGTGAGAAGTTATATAACTATAAAGAAATCTTTGGAATTTTTTCTTTAAAATTAAAAAATCATTTCTATAATTTTTTTGGCAATTCACTTTTCTATTATGCAGAACATTATACACCTACACATTTAATAAAACTGAATATTCCAAGATGTAAAGACACAAGGGTAAATTTTCAATCCCTGAAAGCAGGGAAATTTGGTATAACTGGAGGAAAGTGAAGGTTCAAACTGTCAAAAAAGATTGTTTTCTTACTTTAAATCAAAGTTCCAGGATACAGAGGTAGACCAACTAAAAGAGGGTAGCTTAGTCTCCGAAAAGGGTGATGGTCTTCCTTGGTTTGGGACAGGCAGAAAAGGAAAAATTAAGGGCAATAATGAACTGAATATACATTTATTATCTCTTTTACCCAAGATCTCTTTACAATGATAATAAAGGAGCAAACCAAATATAATGTTAAACAATGAAAAGCATATAAAGAGGGTCATTAAGTGGACTATGGATGTTATGTGTTTCCAGAGAAGAAAAGCAAATGGAAGGATAAGGACAGATGAAGGGAAGAGATGGCACAGTCCAAAATGGCACCCATCCATTAATACCTTGGAGACACCTGAGAGGCTTAAGATGTAGAAACACCCAGATGGCATGGATGAAGACTAAAACGAAGGGATGCTAAAATAAGGAAAGGTGGAGTGGTTAATTCACCTTGAGATTCTTTTATTTCATTTTTCTAAGGTCAGAAGTCGATTTATTTAGAGAGAAACACACTCCGCAAGTAGAGTGTGGACTCTCACAGAGGGCGAGTCTGGAGGCCCTGAAATGTGACAGTGGTTTGTCTTTATGGGCTGGGCAATTTCATAGGCTAACAAGCAGGTGGATTATTCCAACTATTCTGACTTTACTCTTAGTCAACAACGCCATCACAGTTCCACTCACATTCTCCTTTGCAAATTTCCATTTGTGTAAGTATTGACACACTAAATATTTGTCAAAAATGAAGAGCTATTAATATCAGATCCCATAATCCTTTGAAAAGAACATCTCACCAGTCACTGGAATAATTCTTTATCAAAAAAAAAAAAAATCTGTTCAATTTGAAGTGTTTCGTGAGAAGTTATATAACTATAAAGAAATCTTTGGAATTTTTTCTTTAAAATTAAAAAAAAATCATTTCTATAATTTTTTTGGCAATTCACTTTTCTATTATGCAGAACATTATACACCTACACATTTAATAAAACTGAATATTCCAAGATGTAAAGACACAAGGGTAAATTTTCAATCCCTGAAAGCAGGGAAATTTGGTATAACTGGAGGAAAGTGAAGGTTCAAACTGTCAAAAAAGATTGTTTTCTTACTTTAAATCAAAGTTCCAGGATACAGAGGTAGACCAACTAAAAGAGGGTAGCTTAGTCTCCGAAAAGGGTGATGGTCTTCCTTGGTTTGGGACAGGCAGAAAAGGAAAAATTAAGGGCAATAATGAACTGAATATACATTTATTATCTCTTTTACCCAAGATCTCTTTACAATGATAATAAAGGAGCAAACCAAATATAATGTTAAACAATGAAAAGCATATAAAGAGGGTCATTAAGTGGACTATGGATGTTATGTGTTTCCAGAGAAGAAAAGCAAATGGAAGGATAAGGACAGATGAAGGGAAGAGATGGCACAGTCCAAAATGGCACCCATCCATTAATACCTTGGAGACACCTGGAGAGGCTTAAGATGTAGAAACACCCAGATGGCATGGATGAAGACTAAAACAATGAATGGGGATGCTAAAATAAGATTCACAGAGAAAAATAGATTCACCTGCCCTTTAGCCCCAGTGCTTAACTCCCCTTGCTATCCCACCCAAGGAAAAGGCAACAGGAGGTTCTTCTCTTTGGAAAAATAATTTTGTTAGTCTGGAGTGGATAACAGGGCAAGTGTTGGGTCTTGCAAGTGAAGTGCTCTGTATTCTGGTGTTTCGGGATTCCAAAACAGAAGGTCATCCCCCTGCATGCTAACTCTACTAAGGAACCAGTCAGCTGATCCGTCCTACCTGTGTTCATTTGATGGTTCTTTTGATTCATCCTTAGTTATGACTGGGCAACATAGGATCATCTAGATAGTTTAGTACAATGTAGAATGTAAGGGGAAGAAAATCAAGATAAACATTAAAAAAAGAGACACTGGAGGAAACAGATATACTCTTAGGAATAGAAATAAATCCTAATTAGCACATGCATAAATATTTTTTGACATGGATCATTTTTTTAAAAAACCTCTTTATTGATTTGTTACAATATTGCTTCTGTTTTATGTCTTGTTTCTTTTGGCCCTGAGGGATGTGGGATCTTGGTTTCCCAACCAGGGAATGAACTCACACTCCCTGCATTTGAAGGCGATATCTTAACCAATGGACCACTGGGGAAGTCCTGGCATAAATATATATTTTAAAAAATTAAAATAAATCTACAAATGAAGAACAAGAAGCTATAAAAAGGAAAAAATAGAAAATAAGAAAAAACTCATAGATTTAAAGAATTTGGTACATTATTTTAAAATCATTAGAAGGCTAAAAGATGTAGTCAAGGAATTGAATCAATGCAACAGAACAGAGGGGTCAGAAATAAAACCATGCATGTGTGGACATTGCTTTAGGGTTTACAATTCATAGGGTTACTGTTGGGCTGCCTGGCTGCTAAAGGGTTAACACCACAGCAGTAGACCCATCCGCCCTGCGCCCAGCAGCAGAGGGCCTACTACTGAGAACAGCGATAAGGAACTCAGTCCAAAATGGCACCCATCCATTAATACCTTGGAGACACCTGGAGAGGCTTAAGATGTAGAAACACCCAGATGGCATGGATGAAGACTAAAACAATGAATGGGGATGCTAAAATAAGATTCACAGAGAAAAATAGATTCACCTGCCCTTTAGCCCCAGTGCTTAACTCCCCTTGCTATCCCACCCAAGGAAAAGGCAACAGGAGGTTCTTCTCTTTGGAAAAATAATTTTGTTAGTCTGGAGTGGATAACAGGGCAAGTGTTGGGTCTTGCAAGTGAAGTGCTCTGTATTCTGGTGTTTCGGGATTCCAAAACAGAAGGTCATCCCCCTGCATGCTAACTCTACTAAGGAACCAGTCAGCTGATCCGTCCTACCTGTGTTCATTTGATGGTTCTTTTGATTCATCCTTAGTTATGACTGGGCAACATAGGATCATCTAGATAGTTTAGTACAATGTAGAATGTAAGGGGAAGAAAATCAAGATAAACATTAAAAAAAGAGACACTGGAGGAAACAGATATACTCTTAGGAATAGAAATAAATCCTAATTAGCACATGCATAAATATTTTTTGACATGGATCATTTTTTTAAAAAACCTCTTTATTGATTTGTTACAATATTGCTTCTGTTTTATGTCTTGTTTCTTTTGGCCCTGAGGGATGTGGGATCTTGGTTTCCCAACCAGGGAATGAACTCACACTCCCTGCATTTGAAGGCGATATCTTAACCAATGGACCACTGGGGAAGTCCTGGCATAAATATATATTTTAAAAAATTAAAATAAATCTACAAATGAAGAACAAGAAGCTATAAAAAGGAAAAAATAGAAAATAAGAAAAAACTCATAGATTTAAAGAATTTGGTACATTATTTTAAAATCATTAGAAGGCTAAAAGATGTAGTCAAGGAATTGAATCAATGCAACAGAACAGAGGGGTCAGAAATAAAACCATGCATGTGTGGACATTGCTTTAGGGTTTACAATTCATAGGGTTACTGTTGGGCTGCCTGGCTGCTAAAGGGTTAACACCACAGCAGTAGACCCATCCGCCCTGCGCCCAGCAGCAGAGGGCCTACTACTGAGAACAGCGATAAGGAACTCAGGTTGTAGTAAGAATTTCCACAGGAGCTGTAGGCTCCCAGGCCCACAAATATCTCAAGGGCGCCTGACTCATCATTTGTCTTCCCACATTGACTCCCCCTCCACTATTCACTCTCCCCTATAAAAAATCTCCCTTCTATTCCCAGGGTGCAACTTCACCGGCCCCCTTCACGGACCCATGAACCTCGCCCGGGAGCAAACTCCCAAATAAAACTTACTTCTTTGCTTCTGATTCGGCTATCTTGCCTGACTCTTGCTGCACTGAGATCTTACAGTTGCAAGATTCAGGCATGATTGAAGAGACTCAGCACATGCATGGTCAACAAAGGTTTGAAAATAGTTCCATGGGCTTCCCTGGTGGTCCAGTGGGTAAAGAGTCTGCCTTGCAGTGCAAGGGGCGCTGGTTCGATCCCTTGCCTGGGAAGATCTCATATGCCGCGGAGCAACTGGACTGGTGTGTCCAATTATGAGCTGGCGCTCTGGAGCGCACGCGCCCAGAGCTGGTGCTCTGCAACAAGAGAGGCCAGAGCAATGGGAGGCCCACACAGGCCAAAGAACAGAGATGGCTGAAAATAAATAAATGAAGGACTAATAAAAGAAGCCAAAATTAAAAAAAAAGAAAATGCTGCCAAGAATATACCATGAGGAAAGGATAGTCTCTTCAATGAACGGTATTGGTAAAACTGAACAGCTATGTGCAAAATAAAAAAAAAAAGAAAATGAAACTGGAAGCTTGTCTTACATCATATACAAAGATCAAATACATGTATAACCAGAATTAGTGAAGCTTCTGAAAGAAAACACATGAGAAAGGTCCTTAATATTGGTCTTGACAATGATTTTTTTGAAGTAGAACACAAAAGCATAGGCAACAAAAGCAAAAATTAACAAAGGTCTACATCAAATGCAACGTTTCTACATAGCAAAGGAAGTAATCAAAATGAAAAGGCAGCCTATGGAATTGGAGGTTGTATTTGCAAATGGTATATCTGACAAGGGGTTAATACCCCAAACATGTAAGAAATTCATGAAGTTCACTCCATCCGCCCTGCGCCCAGCAGCAGAGGGCCTACTACTGAGAACAGCGATAAGGAACTCAGGTTGTAGTAAGAATTTCCACAGGAGCTGTAGGCTCCCAGGCCCACAAATATCTCAAGGGCGCCTGACTCATCATTTGTCTTCCCACATTGACTCCCCCTCCACTATTCACTCTCCCCTATAAAAAATCTCCCTTCTATTCCCAGGGTGCAACTTCACCGGCCCCCTTCACGGACCCATGAACCTCGCCCGGGAGCAAACTCCCAAATAAAACTTACTTCTTTGCTTCTGATTCGGCTATCTTGCCTGACTCTTGCTGCACTGAGATCTTACAGTTGCAAGATTCAGGCATGATTGAAGAGACTCAGCACATGCATGGTCAACAAAGGTTTGAAAATAGTTCCATGGGCTTCCCTGGTGGTCCAGTGGGTAAAGAGTCTGCCTTGCAGTGCAAGGGGCGCTGGTTCGATCCCTTGCCTGGGAAGATCTCATATGCCGCGGAGCAACTGGACTGGTGTGTCCAATTATGAGCTGGCGCTCTGGAGCGCACGCGCCCAGAGCTGGTGCTCTGCAACAAGAGAGGCCAGAGCAATGGGAGGCCCACACAGGCCAAAGAACAGAGATGGCTGAAAATAAATAAATGAAGGACTAATAAAAGAAGCCAAAATTAAAAAAAAAGAAAATGCTGCCAAGAATATACCATGAGGAAAGGATAGTCTCTTCAATGAACGGTATTGGTAAAACTGAACAGCTATGTGCAAAATAAAAAAAAAAAGAAAATGAAACTGGAAGCTTGTCTTACATCATATACAAAGATCAAATACATGTATAACCAGAATTAGTGAAGCTTCTGAAAGAAAACACATGAGAAAGGTCCTTAATATTGGTCTTGACAATGATTTTTTTGAAGTAGAACACAAAAGCATAGGCAACAAAAGCAAAAATTAACAAAGGTCTACATCAAATGCAACGTTTCTACATAGCAAAGGAAGTAATCAAAATGAAAAGGCAGCCTATGGAATTGGAGGTTGTATTTGCAAATGGTATATCTGACAAGGGGTTAATACCCCAAACATGTAAGAAATTCATGTAACTCAGTAGCAAAATTACAACTAAATGAAAACAACATCAAGGGACTTAGAAAAATAACAGATACATGTATATGTACAACTGGAAAGAAACAAAATAAAAAACAACCACGAGGAATACTATTGCATTATTGTTTGGAAACATCAAGTGCTAGGATCCTTTAATATTTACTGAACCTGAGCACTCCACATATGATGATGGAGATTCACCTTGGCCAAATGATAGTTATCTCCAGTCTGAAACTGCATATATTTTCTGCTCAACAAATGCCCAGAATGATGGCAGCAGAACTCAAAGTAAACATACTTCTAATTCATCTGATTTCACACAGACATAGACTTGTTGCATAAACATGACAAATAAAGATCTTTCAAGATCTGAAAAAAAAACTCAAAGAGACTGAAGAAACATTTTTCCAAAGAAGACATACAGATGGTCAGTAGGTCCATGAAGAGATCCTCAACATCACTAATAGTCAGGGTAATGCAAATCAAAGCCACAGAATTCACCTCCCCTGTTAGAATGGTTATAACCAGAAAGTCAAAAGATGAAAGTGTTGGTTAGGATATGAAAAAAAGATAACTCTCTATAGATTGCTCATGGGGATATAAATTATTACAGCCATTATGCAAGGTTTCTCAAAACATTAAAAATACAACAACCGTATGACCCAGCAGCCCCCATTCTAAATGTATATCCAAAGGAAATAAAATCACTATGTCGAAGAGATACCTACACTCTCACGCTTGTTCTGGCATTATTCATAGTCGCCAAGATATAAAAACATCCTAGTATCTGCTGATGGACGATAGATAAAAAAGCATGTGTTATAAGGTGGACCCTCCATTTCTGTGGGTTTTGCAGTGGTGGGTTCCACCAACTGATCAAAAATATTTGGAAAAAAATTTTTCAGAAATTTCTAAAAAGCAAAACTTGGACTTCCCTGGTAGTGCCATGGATAAGAATCTGTCTGCCAATACAGGGCACATGGGTTAAATCCCTGGTTCAGGAAGATTCTACATGTTATAGAGCACCTAAACTGCCACCCTCAACCATTGAGGCCTGCCTGATGAGAATCTGTTCTCCGCGATAAGAGAAGCCACCACAATGAGAAGCCTGCACACAGCAACGAAGAGTAGCCTCATGGAGGTTGTATTTGCAAAGGATTCACAACAATAAATCGAATAAAAAACATAAAAAAAAGGGAATTAGAAAAATAACAGATACATGTATATGTACAACTGGAAAGAAACAAAATAAAAAACAACCACGAGGAATACTATTGCATTATTGTTTGGAAACATCAAGTGCTAGGATCCTTTAATATTTACTGAACCTGAGCACTCCACATATGATGATGGAGATTCACCTTGGCCAAATGATAGTTATCTCCAGTCTGAAACTGCATATATTTTCTGCTCAACAAATGCCCAGAATGATGGCAGCAGAACTCAAAGTAAACATACTTCTAATTCATCTGATTTCACACAGACATAGACTTGTTGCATAAACATGACAAATAAAGATCTTTCAAGATCTGAAAAAAACTCAAAGAGACTGAAGAAACATTTTTCCAAAGAAGACATACAGATGGTCAGTAGGTCCATGAAGAGATCCTCAACATCACTAATAGTCAGGGTAATGCAAATCAAAGCCACAGAATTCACCTCCCCTGTTAGAATGGTTATAACCAGAAAGTCAAAAGATGAAAGTGTTGGTTAGGATATGAAAAAAAGATAACTCTCTATAGATTGCTCATGGGGATATAAATTATTACAGCCATTATGCAAGGTTTCTCAAAACATTAAAAATACAACAACCGTATGACCCAGCAGCCCCCATTCTAAATGTATATCCAAAGGAAATAAAATCACTATGTCGAAGAGATACCTACACTCTCACGCTTGTTCTGGCATTATTCATAGTCGCCAAGATATAAAAACATCCTAGTATCTGCTGATGGACGATAGATAAAAAAGCATGTGTTATAAGGTGGACCCTCCATTTCTGTGGGTTTTGCAGTGGTGGGTTCCACCAACTGATCAAAAATATTTGGAAAAAAATTTTTCAGAAATTTCTAAAAAGCAAAACTTGGACTTCCCTGGTAGTGCCATGGATAAGAATCTGTCTGCCAATACAGGGCACATGGGTTAAATCCCTGGTTCAGGAAGATTCTACATGTTATAGAGCACCTAAACCTGCCACCCTCAACCATTGAGGCCTGCCTGATGAGAATCTGTTCTCCGCGATAAGAGAAGCCACCACAATGAGAAGCCTGCACACAGCAACGAAGAGTAGCCTCATTTGCTGTAACTAACAAAAGCCCGTGGAAAAGCAACAAAGACCTAGCACTGCCCAAAGCAACACACAGATAAATAAAAAGCAAAACTTGGATTTTTCATGTACCAGCAACTATTTACTTAGTGTTTACATTGTATTTATATGGTATTTACACTGTAGTAAGTATCATAAGCAATCTGCAGATAGTTTAAAATATACAGGAAGATGTGTGTAGGCTATATACAAATACGATGCCATTTTATATAAGGCACTTTAGTATCTATGAATCTTTGGTATCCATAGGGAGGTGTTGGGGAATGGTCCTGGAATCAGTTTCCCTGGATACTGAGTGACAGCTGTATATGTTGTTCCTCAAAAAAAAAAAAATATATATATATGTGTGTGTGTGTGTGTGTGTGTGTGTGTGTGTGTGTGTGTGTAGTATATATATATGTATAAAATGGAATATTATTATATATATGATGGAATGTTATAATGTATAACAGTATTATATATAATGGAATGCTATAACATTATATACATATATAATGGAATATTATTATTCCATTATAAATAAAATATATATGTAATGGAATATTATTCAGCCCTAAAAAGGAAATCATTCCATTTGCAACAACAAGGATGAAACTAGAGGACACTTTTCTATGTGAAATAAGTCAGACATAAACAAGTATATATTGCACAACTTCCCTTATACGTGGAATCTAAGAAACTAAAGTTGAACTCATAGTAATAGAGAATAGAATAGTAGTCACCAGATACTGGAGAATGGGAGAAATGGAGAGATATTGATCAAAGGGTAAGAACTTTCAGCAATAAGATGAATTCATCCTGGAGACCCAATGTAGAGCATAGTGGCTATAGTTAGTAGCAGTTTTTAATTGTTAGAAAAATGAAATTTGCTAAGAGATTAAGTGTTCTCCAAATCAGGGCACATGGGTTAAATCCCTGGTTCAGGAAGATTCTACATGTTATAGAGCACCTAAACCTGCCACCCTCAACCATTGAGGCCTGCCTGATGAGAATCTGTTCTCCGCGATAAGAGAAGCCACCACAATGAGAAGCCTGCACACAGCAACGAAGAGTAGCCTCATTTGCTGTAACTAACAAAAGCCCGTGGAAAAGCAACAAAGACCTAGCACTGCCCAAAGCAACACACAGATAAATAAAAAGCAAAACTTGGATTTTTCATGTACCAGCAACTATTTACTTAGTGTTTACATTGTATTTATATGGTATTTACACTGTAGTAAGTATCATAAGCAATCTGCAGATAGTTTAAAATATACAGGAAGATGTGTGTAGGCTATATACAAATACGATGCCATTTTATATAAGGCACTTTAGTATCTATGAATCTTTGGTATCCATAGGGAGGTGTTGGGGAATGGTCCTGGAATCAGTTTCCCTGGATACTGAGTGACAGCTGTATATGTTGTTCCTCAAAAAAAAAAAAATATATATATATGTGTGTGTGTGTGTGTGTGTGTGTGTGTGTGTGTGTAGTATATATATATGTATAAAATGGAATATTATTATATATATGATGGAATGTTATAATGTATAACAGTATTATATATAATGGAATGCTATAACATTATATACATATATAATGGAATATTATTATTCCATTATAAATAAAATATATATGTAATGGAATATTATTCAGCCCTAAAAAGGAAATCATTCCATTTGCAACAACAAGGATGAAACTAGAGGACACTTTTCTATGTGAAATAAGTCAGACATAAACAAGTATATATTGCACAACTTCCCTTATACGTGGAATCTAAGAAACTAAAGTTGAACTCATAGTAATAGAGAATAGAATAGTAGTCACCAGATACTGGAGAATGGGAGAAATGGAGAGATATTGATCAAAGGGTAAGAACTTTCAGCAATAAGATGAATTCATCCTGGAGACCCAATGTAGAGCATAGTGGCTATAGTTAGTAGCAGTTTATTGTAGACATGAAATTTGCTAAGAGAACACATATTAAGTGTTCTCACAATACATAGTAACTATGTGAGGTGATGCATATGCTAAGTAGATTGTGGTAATCATTTCACTATATATATAGAGAGAGACATCAAATTGAGAGAGTAGCATTGGCATATATATACTACCATAAAAGAACAGCTGGTGGGAAGCTGCTATATAACACAGGGGACTAGCTCAGGGGTGACTCTGATGATCTAGAGGGGTGGGATTGGGGAGAGTGAGAGGAAGTCTCAGGAGGGAGGGAATATAGGTATACTTATATCTGATTAATGTTATTGTACAGCAGAAACTAGCACAATATAGTAAAGTAATTATAGTCCAATTTTCAAAATCACACGGTATTTTAAGTATATATACTTTTTGTTGTCAATCATACCCCAATACAGCTGAAGCAAAAAAGTGGGACAAAAAATTATTAAGGCAGAAAATAATGGAGATAATAGAATTAGGAAATTACTCTATGAAGCCCAACATCTAACTAACAGAAGTACCACAAAGGAAAAATTACAAAATCAAAAAGAAATTATTGAGCAAATATTTGAAGAATACATGTCTTCACGAAAGAACATGTGTCTTCAATACTGAAAGGACCAATTGGACGTACACATTATTTTAGAAAGGCCCACAACCACACAATCATTGTGAATTTTCAGAACACCAAGGATAAACAGAAGTTCCTGAAAGTTTCCTGGAAGAAAATACAGACCATCTATATGGCAGTAACTTTGTCTGTCACTGGAATTTTCTCTTCAACAAGAGTGGCCTCTAAAAGACAGTGAAGCAATAACCTTGAAATTCCAAGAAAGAATGACTTTCAAACAAAAATTCTATATTCTCAATGAAGTGATTGAATGATTAGAGAACCTAACATTTATTTTGCTATGCTACTCTTTTGATAGATGCTTTGCTGGAAATATTCATGTGTCTCTAAAAGAAGGCTTATTTTCACCATCCAAAGATGAGACCTACAAATAGGTCAACCCAACGAGTAAGTGGCAGAATCGGAAAATATACCTGAGTAAACCTGTCATTCTTCTTTCAGAAGAAATCACCGAGCCTCAGAACACACAAAGGTAGACTAGCTTATAAGACGAAGGAGCCACAGTGTGGAGTCATCCATTACTGAAACTTGGGGTACAGGAGAAGGCTGCTGCCATTTGTAAAGGAGGATTATGTTCATGTTCTACCTTGGGAACTTTCAAAGATTAATGTTCCACTTGACAACATGGGCAAATATGATTAAAGAGATTTCATAAATTGAGGCACATCTAATTTTGAAGTCAAAGATTCTTACCTTGGGAACTTTCAAAGATTAATGTTCCTAAAAGCTGGGGACAATGATCTAAGAGGGGTGGGATTGGGGAGAGTGAGAGGAAGTCTCAGGAGGGAGGGAATATAGGTATACTTATATCTGATTAATGTTATTGTACAGCAGAAACTAGCACAATATAGTAAAGTAATTATAGTCCAATTTTCAAAATCACACGGTATTTTAAGTATATATACTTTTTGTTGTCAATCATACCCCAATACAGCTGAAGCAAAAAAGTGGGACAAAAAATTATTAAGGCAGAAAATAATGGAGATAATAGAATTAGGAAATTACTCTATGAAGCCCAACATCTAACTAACAGAAGTACCACAAAGGAAAAATTACAAAATCAAAAAGAAATTATTGAGCAAATATTTGAAGAATACATGTCTTCACGAAAGAACATGTGTCTTCAATACTGAAAGGACCAATTGGACGTACACATTATTTTAGAAAGGCCCACAACCACACAATCATTGTGAATTTTCAGAACACCAAGGATAAACAGAAGTTCCTGAAAGTTTCCTGGAAGAAAATACAGACCATCTATATGGCAGTAACTTTGTCTGTCACTGGAATTTTCTCTTCAACAAGAGTGGCCTCTAAAAAGACAGTGAAGCAATAACCTTGAAATTCCAAGAAAGAATGACTTTCAAACAAAAATTCTATATTCTCAATGAAGTGATTGAATGATTAGAGAACCTAACATTTATTTTGCTATGCTACTCTTTTGATAGATGCTTTGCTGGAAATATTCATGTGTCTCTAAAAGAAGGCTTATTTTCACCATCCAAAGATGAGACCTACAAATAGGTCAACCCAACGAGTAAGTGGCAGAATCGGAAAATATACCTGAGTAAACCTGTCATTCTTCTTTCAGAAGAAATCACCGAGCCTCAGAACACACAAAGGTAGACTAGCTTATAAGACGAAGGAGCCACAGTGTGGAGTCATCCATTACTGAAACTTGGGGTACAGGAGAAGGCTGCTGCCATTTGTAAAGGAGGATTATGTTCATGTTCTACCTTGGGAACTTTCAAAGATTAATGTTCCACTTGACAACATGGGCAAATATGATTAAAGAGATTTCATAAATTGAGGCACATCTAATTTTGAAGTCAAACACAATCAAGAATTTGCCATTAAATGTCACTGGCTTATTGGTGCTAACTTAATATATCAATACAAATAAATTCAAACCAAAGCTCAAACTCATGTACATTTTAATGCTCTCTTTACATTTCAACCTCTCTCCTGGATGTCATTTATTTATTCATGAAACGGATAGGCCTTATATCTAAGGACCTTCCCTAGGTGCAGAGTCAACAATGATGAATGAAATAGAAAGTCTCTGTCCTCATGAAACATTCAGTCTATGAAGATAATGAACAGGATCTGGGAAGAGAAAAGCAAGCACGGGGTAGGAGACTTGGGGGAGAATCCTCAGACAAGCTCTCTCTAGGAGGTTAACGTGAAGTTAATTCAAAGGATCCAGCTATGTGAAAGCCTGGTGGGATGGCTGGAGCATTACAAGAAAGGGAACGTAGTTCAGATACCCTGAAATAGAGGAACAGCTTGGAGGGTTGAAGGAACTGAAATACTGGGCCAAAATAATGAAAAACAAGGATAGTCCAAGATGACATTGAAAAGGAAATTATAACCATTACATATTAGGCTGTAGGCTATTATAAGAAATTAGAATAAAGCCCAAAGCGGGAAGGAAAACCTTTGCTGACATTAAAGCACATAAGGGACATGGATTGATATACAGTCCTGGGTTTTATGTACTTTAGGGGTCTCAAAAAACCCGTTTTGCCCCCCCCCCCCTTTGTTTTTCAAAATACTCCTGGGTCCCTATACTAGTCAAATGGTAAGATATCATTATTTTCGAGATGAGACCTACAAATAGGTCAACCCAACGAGTAAGTGGCAGAATCGGAAAATATACCTGAGTAAACCTGTCATTCTTCTTTCAGAAGAAATCACCGAGCCTCAGAACACACAAAGGTAGACTAGCTTATAAGACGAAGGAGCCACAGTGTGGAGTCATCCATTACTGAAACTTGGGGTACAGGAGAAGGCTGCTGCCATTTGTAAAGGAGGATTATGTTCATGTTCTACCTTGGGAACTTTCAAAGATTAATGTTCCACTTGACAACATGGGCAAATATGATTAAAGAGATTTCATAAATTGAGGCACATCTAATTTTGAAGTCAAACACAATCAAGAATTTGCCATTAAATGTCACTGGCTTATTGGTGCTAACTTAATATATCAATACAAATAAATTCAAACCAAAGCTCAAACTCATGTACATTTTAATGCTCTCTTTACATTTCAACCTCTCTCCTGGATGTCATTTATTTATTCATGAAACGGATAGGCCTTATATCTAAGGACCTTCCCTAGGTGCAGAGTCAACAATGATGAATGAAATAGAAAGTCTCTGTCCTCATGAAACATTCAGTCTATGAAGATAATGAACAGGATCTGGGAAGAGAAAAGCAAGCACGGGGTAGGAGACTTGGGGGAGAATCCTCAGACAAGCTCTCTCTAGGAGGTTAACGTGAAGTTAATTCAAAGGATCCAGCTATGTGAAAGCCTGGTGGGATGGCTGGAGCATTACAAGAAAGGGAACGTAGTTCAGATACCCTGAAATAGAGGAACAGCTTGGAGGGTTGAAGGAACTGAAATACTGGGCCAAAATAATGAAAAACAAGGATAGTCCAAGATGACATTGAAAAGGAAATTATAACCATTACATATTAGGCTGTAGGCTATTATAAGAAATTAGAATAAAGCCCAAAGCGGGAAGGAAAACCTTTGCTGACATTAAAGCACATAAGGGACATGGATTGATATACAGTCCTGGGTTTTATGTACTTTAGGGGTCTCATCCCGTGCCTGTTTCAAAGGCCTCTCAAAATCACAAGGCTCAGCCATCATCTTCCTTGCCCCCAAAGCTCCACTTCTTTCCATTCCTCCCCACACCCTCACATCTTTTAAAATACTTATTGAGAATCATTTCTTCATCAAAATACTCCCTGGGTCCCTATACTAGTCAAATGGTAAGATATCATTATTTTCATAGTTTCAATTTTCTCATTCCCCAAAGCCAGTCAGCAGCTATATTTTTGAACTTTATTGTAAAATGTCTCTCCAAATTTGGCCTTGTTCAGGTTTTTATTACTGCTCATCTAATATTAACAGTTACAGCAATAGCACAACAACAACAACTACAAGAACTTATAACACAGACAGTGCTTACTATGGCGTAGACCTTGTTCTATGTCTTTTCTCTAAATTAACACATTTATTTTTCACAAAATTCTAAGAATCTGACTCCAGATATAAGACGGTACACTGTGTTTTTAGTGTTCCTACTAGTTTCCTTTTCTCTCTCCTCTTTCTGCTCCATTGTATCCATTTTATTGACAGACAGATTTCACTCCCAAGAAACTCTTATCAAGCTGAAAGCCACCTATGGTTTCTAAGTGTTTTCAGGACAACCACATTCCTTAAAAATATCCACATGATCTGGTTCTACTCCATACTTCCCAATTCACAGCCCACTTCTCTATACATAATACATTTCTTGCTACAATGGAATCAATGTATTTGTAAAGATCCTAATGTTGTAATTCTCAAGCTGTGTTCTGGGACCCTCTAAGAATCTCTGAAGTCCCTTGAAGGGATATACAGACCAAAATTACTTTCATAATAGTAAGGTGTTATTTGCCTTTTGACTCTCATTTTCTTATGAGTATACAGTAGAGTTTTCCAGAGGCTATGGGATGTGTGAGTTCACAACCAACAATGCAGAAGCAAATGTGAGAGTCTAGCTGTCTTCCACTAAGCCAGACATTAAAGAGAGTTACAAAAAATATAAAGCAATACTACTCTTACAAGTTTTTTGAAAATATAGTCATGTTCACAAAAATTTATTATTGATGCAATTAGCATCAAACATGTAACATTATTTTAAAAGAAATTAATGACTATTTCTAAAGTCTTTTTTTACTTCTTGTAGGTATAAATAGATATTCCATACATAAATTAAAGTTATTTGGGGCTCTCAATAAGGTGGTAAAGCAGTCATCAAGTAGTCTAAGAAACTCTGTTCTAATGGTTAAGAGTATATGCTTTAAAATAATATTTACCTGGAGTTTAAATCCTGGATATATAATTTTCTGACATCAGGAAAGTTAAAATTGCTTGAGAATTCTCAGCTTCCTCAGTAGGAAAATGAGGATCATAATGATCAATTTTACAAGAAAGTGCTTGAGCTAGAGATGGCACATTGTACACCCACAATAAACGATAGGTTCTGCCAATATCTGCCTCTGTGGTCGCACAGCACCGGCTCTGGGCGCATGTGCTCCAGAGCTCTGGCTCGGTTGTTGGACACATCAGTCCAGCCGCTCCATGGCACGTGGGATCTTCCCAGGCCAGGGCTCGAACCGGCGCCCCTTGCACTGCAAGGCGGTGTCCTTACCCACTGGACCACCAGGGGAAGCCCGTGTAACAATCATTTTTATTGTTATGTTCCAAATATGCTCTGGTTTTCCTATCTCTGAGTTATTAGTGATATTATTGTCTATACATAGACTGTTGACCTAGAGACTTCTTCCCTCCCTGAATCCCTCAAAAGTCAGCTGTAGTTGGGTAACATTTTGTAGAATTAAGAAATAATTTCACTGTTTCTTGAACCTACCATTTGGGCAAAAGAAGTAGCTTTCCTTGAATACACAATTTTAGAAAGAAAACAAAACCAGAAAGATCAAAATATTATACTCTTCATTTCTAACTAGATTTTTACAAAACTTACAGTAGGGATAGTCATCCTAGAATCTGGTGCCTAAGCTGGGAACAGAAAGGATTTTTGAAGATCTAAAGCTTGACTTTAAATACTGAGCCCCAATGCCTGGAAGACTGATAATATGCCATTTGTTCTATGAGGAAGAAAAAAAAGGGAAGGATCCAGATTTATTGCATGAGGGCATTATTATGAAAGATGAACAAAGTCTGACCAATAGACAGGAAGCAGAAAGATGAGAAGGGAAAGTCTACCACTTGTATATGTCTCCTAAGTCTTGGATAAGGCTCATTAAGCCCAGTCCTAGGATTAACAGATGAGAGATATAAAGTACAGATGGACTATGGGAAATCTCACAGACAGCAGAGGGAACTTATGCCTTAAGTTCTAAACTAGGGCCCAGAGAAGCTGTAAGCTGCTGTGAGTTGGAGAAACCTCACGTCCAACCAGTGCGGTGCCCCAGTGACAGATGTAACAACTGTTCATGTCAACCAGTCGAGTGCATCCGCTTAGAGCCTTGAAAACTCAGCACAGGGTGAAAGTGACTGCTAGCTCCCTGAGAAATAAGTAGAAACATTAAGAACACACTGGTGAACCCAAGGTGCTGGCAGTGAAAATGCATGCATGCACAGTGAACTGGAGGTCACTGCAAGACCACATTCAGCATCGACAGATGTTCACATTAATATCAGGAATTGGATAAACATCTCACCCAAGTATCAATAACCTCAGGTATGCAGATAACATCACCCTTATGGCAGAAAGTGAAGAGGAACTAAAGAGCTTCTTGATGAAGGTGAAAGAAAAAAGTGAAAAAGCTGGCCTAAAACTCAGCATTCAAAAACAAAGATCATGACATCTGATCCCATCACTTCATGGAAAACAGGTGGGTAAACAATGGAAACAGTGACAGACTTTGTTTTCTTGGGCTCCCAAATCACTGTGGATGGTGACTGCAGTCATGAAATTAAAAGACATTTGTTCCTTGGAATAAAAGCTAGGACAAACCTGGACAGTATATTAAAAAGCAGAGACATCATTTTAACAACAAAAGTCCATATAGTCAAAGCTATGGTTTACCCAGTAGTCCTGTATGGATGGATGTGAGAATAAGACCATAAAAAAGGCTGAGTGCTGAAGAATTGATGCCTTTGAACTGTGGTGTTGGAGAAGGCTCTTGAGAGTCCTCTGGAATGCAAGGAGATCAAACCAATCCATCCTATAGGAAATCAACCTTGAATATTCATTGGAAGGACTGAGGCTGAAGGTGAAGCTCTAATACTTTGGTCACCTGAGGCAAAGAGAAGACTCATTAGAAAAGACCATGATGTTGGGAAAAACAGAAGGCAAAAGGAGAAGGGATGAGAGAGGATGAGATGGCTAGATGGCATCACTGAGTCAATGGACAAGTTTGAGCAAGGTCTGTGAGGTAGTGAAGGACAGGGAAGCCTCGTGCTGCACTCTATGGGGTCGCAAAGAGTTGGACATGACTGAGCAACTGAACTCCAATGAAAAATCACACCCAAGGCAAGACTCTGAGAAAATATAAACTAAGTGTATATTTTTTGAGGTTTTAATATTTGTAGTTTTCTTAATGTCTTCCCCCTCTGTTGCTCGTTCATGGTAATAATCATTTCATAACCAAATGGGACAATATGGAATTTAAACATGGAAATATAAACTAAGCATGTTTGATAAAGAACATATATCTACCCTATCTAAAACAACTCTTACAACTCAAAATTACAAAGACAACCTGAAGAAAAGGAGACAAAACAGTTCAAGGTGCTTCACTGAATAAAATATACAAAAGGCAAATAAACACATGCAAATACATTCAACATTACTAATCATTGGGTAAATGCAAATTAAAACCACAATAAAAGTATTGCCTCCCTACTAGAGTTGCTAAGAGTGAAAACATGGGCGGATGCTTAGTTGCTCAGTCGTGCCCGACTCTTTGCGACCCCATGGACTATAGCCTGCCAGGCTCCTCTGTCTATGGGGATTCTCCAGGCAAGAATATTGGAATGGGTTGCCATGTTCTCCTCCAGGGGATCTTTCCAACCCAAGAATTGAACTGGGGTCTCCTGCATTTCAGGCAGATTCTTTACCAGCTGAGCCACTAGGGAAGCCCAAGAATACTGGTGTGGGTAGCCTATCCCTTCTCCAGGGGACTTTTCCAACCCAGGAATTGAACTGGGGTCTCCTGCATTGCAGGTGGGTTCTTCACTAGCTGAGCTATATCCCCACAGTATTTGTATTTTAATGTTCATAACAGCTTAAAATGTTTATGAACATTGAAAGACACAGCCCCAAACTGGAGCAACCCAAATGCCTACCAAATGGTGAAGACTGTTATCATCTATGGCAATGAAAAGGACCTAACTACTGATGAATGTAACATAGATGATGTCTCAGAATCAATGTGGCCTAAGTGAAGGAAGCCAGAAAATAAAATGCTGTGTGCTGGATTAATTCCACCTGTGTGACATTGTAGACAAGGCAAAATCACGGTGGCAAGATGTATCATATTTGATGGGAGATAAGGAAATTACCCCGGAGCTAGAGCCATGGGAGTTCTACCTGGAAGGGGATGCTACAGGGATAAAAAGTCCAGTACAGAAGACCAGAAACGTGATATCCTCTTTAGCTGACCCCCTGAGGACAGAGGATGGAAGAAGGACGCTATTCAGATAGGGAAGGGAGAAGGCAAAGGAGGGTAGGGTGTGTGTGAAACTGAATGTTCACATTCTAAATGATCAGCACAAATCTGAAGTCATTAGGGTATACGCTGGCAAAACAACACCATCTGCCATTCGCTGAAGTAGAAGGTAAAATCAAGAAATAAAGCTGCATTTTTTGGTACCAGTGAGTTGGACTGTTGTGACATAAACAGCAAGCCATCTCTCTGCCCTTTCCTGAAGACCCAGGGCAAGCAGGATTTTCTCTTGGACCCAGCTCAGAATGACTATTTCCTTTATTAGTGTTGCCAAATGTTGGCTTACATTTCCATCAAAGAAATTTTCCTGTAACAAATAAAGAATGCTTGGGGAGTTAATGTCATTATACACAGAAGAACCAAATGGACAACAGCATCCATGTGCTATTTGGTCCTCATGAAGCTGGAGAAGCTACTGAGGGTAAGGTGGGAGTGAACATTCTCTTATTGGCTGTAGAGTGGTAAGCACCAGCTCTATGACTGTCCAGTTCCCTTCCTTGAGAAGCACCTCCTCCCTGGCCTGAACTAAATATTGGTTTGTCAAGACCTGGTTTCGATTCCTGGGTCAGGAAGATCCTCCTGGAGACGGAAATGGCAACCTATTCCAATAATCTTACCTGGGAACGTCTAAGGACAGAGGAGCCTTAATGGCTACAGTCCATGGGGTAGCAAAGAGTTGGTCACAACTGAGTATGACCATAAGAATGTGTTAAGATATTCTGGCCTAATTGCTTAATAAAGGAATCATTAACATTTCTTTTGGCATCGGGGCTCTGGGAAATAGTTACTAGACAATCAGAGCTCTGTGAACTGAGAGAGATTAGAGGGCTCTACTCTATAAGGTTCATATGATCGTTCCCATGTTCTAGAGAAGCAGCTGATAACCTAGGGGATGGAGAAGTTTGTCCAGGGACACACACGAATAAGTGCTAGACCTGGGATCAATGTTAGGTTTTTCTCGGTGTGAAATGCATGCTTCTAACCTCATAGGTTTACTTTAGGAGCCTTGTGATCAGCCCCTGGAGACAGTCACCAAAGAAAAAGCAGATGGTCCATGGAGAAGTACTGATGAAAGTGGGAGAGAAGTTCCTTGAGGGTAAGAGAGGGCAGTGGGAGGTCACTAAGATATCAGTGACCCAAACTGAATGTTCACATTCTAAATGATCAGCACAAATCTGAAGTCATTAGGGTATACGCTGGCAAAACAACACCATCTGCCATTCGCTGAAGTAGAAGGTAAAATCAAGAAATAAAGCTGCATTTTTTGGTACCAGTGAGTTGGACTGTTGTGACATAAACAGCAAGCCATCTCTCTGCCCTTTCCTGAAGACCCAGGGCAAGCAGGATTTTCTCTTGGACCCAGCTCAGAATGACTATTTCCTTTATTAGTGTTGCCAAATGTTGGCTTACATTTCCATCAAAGAAATTTTCCTGTAACAAATAAAGAATGCTTGGGGAGTTAATGTCATTATACACAGAAGAACCAAATGGACAACAGCATCCATGTGCTATTTGGTCCTCATGAAGCTGGAGAAGCTACTGAGGGTAAGGTGGGAGTGAACATTCTCTTATTGGCTGTAGAGTGGTAAGCACCAGCTCTATGACTGTCCAGTTCCCTTCCTTGAGAAGCACCTCCTCCCTGGCCTGAACTAAATATTGGTTTGTCAAGACCTGGTTTCGATTCCTGGGTCAGGAAGATCCTCCTGGAGACGGAAATGGCAACCTATTCCAATAATCTTACCTGGGAACGTCTAAGGACAGAGGAGCCTTAATGGCTACAGTCCATGGGGTAGCAAAGAGTTGGTCACAACTGAGTATGACCATAAGAATGTGTTAAGATATTCTGGCCTAATTGCTTAATAAAGGAATCATTAACATTTCTTTTGGCATCGGGGCTCTGGGAAATAGTTACTAGACAATCAGAGCTCTGTGAACTGAGAGAGATTAGAGGGCTCTACTCTATAAGGTTCATATGATCGTTCCCATGTTCTAGAGAAGCAGCTGATAACCTAGGGGATGGAGAAGTTTGTCCAGGGACACACACGAATAAGTGCTAGACCTGGGATCAATGTTAGGTTTTTCTCGGTGTGAAATGCATGCTTCTAACCTCATAGGTTTACTTTAGGAGCCTTGTGATCAGCCCCTGGAGACAGTCACCAAAGAAAAAGCAGATGGTCCATGGAGAAGTACTGATGAAAGTGGGAGAGAAGTTCCCTTGAGGGTAAGAGAGGGCAGTGGGAGGTCACTGAAAGAAGTGAGGTCAGTGACCCCAGCTGTTTCTAACCACCAACTATTCCCACGGTAGAAATTTACACTGAGAGATTAAGTGACTGACTCGAGCTCCCATGGGGACGCCATCCATCCATCCTCCTAGACTATGAAACCCGTCCCCCATTAAAACCAGATGAAAGAGGACGTAACTCAGTATTAGCTTGAGCACTTCTTGAATTACACTCATTAGCTTCTGGGGTGTCCCTGGATTTCTACTCTAATCTCAATCCACTTCAAGGAATGACAATGTGACCCTTTGCTTATCCTGATGATCTCGAGCATTTTCTTCATGATTATGCATGTATTACTATCCTCTTAAGAGGTCAGCAAAACCTTTCATTTTAAAATTTGATTTATTTACATCCATAATCTTCCTGTTAGTTAGACAATCTGCGTAATACCCTGGCATGAAATAGTTTAACCAGGCTTTCCAAAATATAGAAGGAAGCCTCCTTAATAATGGAAGGAATTAACTCTCCTAACCAGGGACCCATTTGCAGATTAAATTTGCCAAAAGGTTGGCTTGCAGCTGCCACTGTGTGCCAAACCCCACATGTCCTCTGTGTCACATACGGTGACATGTCTTGAGAAGAGTCAGGGTCTTTTCCAGTCTGCTGATTCTCTGTTTCAATTAGAATAGATTTAAGAGTCCCCAAGCTCTGGTTTCTAGGTGGCCTTGCACAATATTATTAATAATTCAATCATACCTGTGCTGATAACAGATTACATTTCTACCATCCTACACACACGCACACACACACACACAAAACCAAACAGATTAAGGACTACCTCATGGCTAATTTCTTTAGCAGTTTCCTATCTGATTGACGTCCATTTATCTAATTGCAGATAGAAGATATAATTTTCAAGGCTGTTGGCTTAAAATTAATGGGAAAAACCTGTTTACCTTTTAAATATTTGACTCATTCTTTCTCATCTCTCATATAATGTTGAGATAGTCTGTTTCACAGGCTGAATCCTCTATTTTATCAGTTTTCAACGTCTGAATTCATTGCAGCTGAGTCTGGCTATTTATGATTTGAAGTCTAATAGGAAATTTAATCTTTCATCACAAATAATTTCATTTTTATGGGAGCCGAGCAGTGAGGAGGCCAGCTGAGGGTTCATGTGGAAGTTCTTTTTTTTCTTTTTCTTTCTTTTAATTGTATTTGAATGAGAAGATGATTGTTAACAGAACCTATTGTGGTCATCATAGCCCAACATATGTAAATCAAACACTTATACAGTGATGTATATCAATTACATCTCAGTAAAACTGGGGTAAAATCCCCCAAAGTTCTAGAGAAAGAAAAAAATTTTAGAAATTCTAGCCTTGGGTTCAGAACCTCATTTGAACATTTGAACAAACAGTGAAATAACCTGGAACAGGTTGATTCAACCCAGTTTTGAGACAGAGTGGGACAAAGTATGCAAAATGGAAGGATGCATTCATTGCCAGAGATGCAGCATAACCCTGTGAGTGCATACATCCTTCTCAACTTTTAAGTTGTTGGCTTGTAACTCGCTTCATGCTAGTCTAGCCCTGAGCTCCAAACATCAACTGCCGTATCTGCTATGAGAGGTCCCAACCATTTTGGCACTGAGGACTAGTTTCATGGAAGACATTTTGAACCAGGTTGGGGGAAGAGTTTTGGGATGATTCAAGCGCATTACATTTATTGTGCACTTTACGTCTATTATTATGACATCAGATCCACCTCAGATCAGCAGACGTTAGATTCTGGAGACATTAGCACCTCTGTACTAAAAGGATGGAGTGAAATAATTCACATATAGCCCTTCGCATACTGCCTGGCACACAGCAAACCCTCAAAAAATGTTCAACGATGTTACTATAAATAATAGGCTGTTACTAAGTGAATGTTGTGTGTGCTCCTCCTCAGTTCATACATTGAAACCTCGACCCACAAGTGGTGGTACTTGGAGATAGGGGCTTCAGAGGTAAAAGGGGTTAGGTGAGGTCATGAGAGGAGGGCAGTCAGGGTGGGGTGGGTGTCAATAAGAGGAGGAAGACACAGTGATGGCTTTGTCCCGCCATGTGAGAACACGGTTAGACAGTGGCTGACTGCAAACCACAAAGAGGGTTCTCTCCAGAACCCCATCATGCCAGCATCCTGGTCTCAGACTTTCTGTACAACTTTGAACTTTGAGAAATAGCCATGTAACCCAACCAGTCTATGGTATTTTATTATGGCAACACAAGCAGATTAAAACAATTATGCTGTATCATGTAATTTGATTGTGTTACCTCCAGTCTTTCAGAGGTTTATAATGTTTTTTTTAAAAATATAAAATCACGAACATGTCCCTAAAACCAAATATGGTCTGGCCTGTATTCCTTTCTAGAAATATTTCCTAATACTCTTTTTTTTTTTTTTAAATACCTCTCTGCCTGCCACAGGACCTTTGCATGGGCTGTTCCCTGTCAAAAATGCTTTACCACTCCTTTTTCACACTGTTAGCTTTGCTTCATCTTTCATATCACACTTCAGTCATCATTTCCTTAGGGTCTAAATCAGCTCTATCAGATACTTTCTTGGCTTTTAAAATTAATCATAATTGGTACTTGTTTGATTACTTTTTTTTAATTTAAAGGCATTTTAATACTCAAAATAATCTCAGGATAGGGGATAATCTTTTTCAAAATTTTAATTAATTTATTTTTAATTGAAGGATAACTGCTTTACACTATTGTGCTACGTTTCTGCCATATATCACCATGAATCAGCCACTGGTATACATATATCCACTCCCTCTCAAACCTTCCTCCCACTTCCCACCCCAGCCTACCCCTCTAGGTTGATTACTGCCTCTCACTTCTACTAGATGCTAAACTCCAAGAAGGCAGCACTGGCTCTTTATGTCTTATTCAGCAATTTATCCTCATGATAGTAATATAATCACTGGACATGCTATAAGTAATCATTTAATGAATGATATAAAAATGATGCTGCCTCTCTAAATAGGCCTGCCTTGGAAATAAGATCATCTCTACCATTTTTCTAGATTTCATATATATATATGATATATGATATATGATATATATATGATATTTGTGTTTCTCTTTCTGACTTATTTCACTCTGTATAACAGACTCTATGGCTATTCACGTCTCTTCAAATGACCCAATTTCATTCTATTTTAAGGCTGAATAATATTCCATGGTGTGTATATATATATATATATATACACCACATCGTTTTTATCCATTCATTATCTATTGTTGGACATTTAGGTTGTTTCCATGTCCTGGCTATTGTAAACAGTACTGCAATGAACACTGAGGTACAAATGAACCTATTTCCAGGGCAGGAATAGAGACACAGACATAGAGAATGGACATGCGGACACAGGGAGGAAGGGGAGGTGCGACAAATTGGGAAATCAGGATTGACAAACACACACTACCATGCGTAAGGCAGAAAGCTAGTGGGAAGCTGCTGTACAGCCTGGGAAGCTCTGCTTGGTGCTCTGTCCTGATCTACTGGGCGTAGAACAGGGGGGTGGAAGGAGGTCCAAGAGGGAAGGGACATATGGACACACATAACTGACCCACTTCATTGTACAGCAGAAACTAACACAACATTGTAATTATATTTCAATACAAAAATAAGAGAGATGAACCCTTAAAAAAAACCCAACCAGCAAATGAAAGCCCACATCATATTGCCGCTGTTCCGGTTCTTACAGGGCTCTCCTCCACCAGGCACAGGGCAGGCACTATCTCATGTGGGAGACCACTGCCTTTTGTATCAACAATTCTAACTACTTAGTTTTCCTCACAGAAGGGCATATGACTCTTCTCTTGACACAGTCATGCTCCTGTCCTGTTTTCTTTTCCACTTGGAGCCACCTTCTTCACGTACTTCTTAGCTTGTGTTTGTTGAGAATGGGCAGCCCATCAAGCTTGACTGGGTTAACACCGTGCTTCTACTAGATGCTAAACTCCAAGAAGGCAGCACTGGCTCTTTATGTCTTATTCAGCAATTTATCCTCATGATAGTAATATAATCACTGGACATGCTATAAGTAATCATTTAATGAATGATATAAAAATGATGCTGCCTCTCTAAATAGGCCTGCCTTGGAAATAAGATCATCTCTACCATTTTTCTAGATTTCATATATATATATGATATATGATATATGATATATATATGATATTTGTGTTTCTCTTTCTGACTTATTTCACTCTGTATAACAGACTCTATGGCTATTCACGTCTCTTCAAATGACCCAATTTCATTCTATTTTAAGGCTGAATAATATTCCATGGTGTGTATATATATATATATATATACACCACATCGTTTTTATCCATTCATTATCTATTGTTGGACATTTAGGTTGTTTCCATGTCCTGGCTATTGTAAACAGTACTGCAATGAACACTGAGGTACAAATGAACCTATTTCCAGGGCAGGAATAGAGACACAGACATAGAGAATGGACATGCGGACACAGGGAGGAAGGGGAGGTGCGACAAATTGGGAAATCAGGATTGACAAACACACACTACCATGCGTAAGGCAGAAAGCTAGTGGGAAGCTGCTGTACAGCCTGGGAAGCTCTGCTTGGTGCTCTGTCCTGATCTACTGGGCGTAGAACAGGGGGGTGGAAGGAGGTCCAAGAGGGAAGGGACATATGGACACACATAACTGACCCACTTCATTGTACAGCAGAAACTAACACAACATTGTAATTATATTTCAATACAAAAATAAGAGAGATGAACCCTTAAAAAAAACCCAACCAGCAAATGAAAGCCCACATCATATTGCCGCTGTTCCGGTTCTTACAGGGCTCTCCTCCACCAGGCACAGGGCAGGCACTATCTCATGTGGGAGACCACTGCCTTTTGTATCAACAATTCTAACTACTTAGTTTTCCTCACAGAAGGGCATATGACTCTTCTCTTGACACAGTCATGCTCCTGTCCTGTTTTCTTTTCCACTTGGAGCCACCTTCTTCACGTACTTCTTAGCTTGTGTTTGTTGAGAATGGGCAGCCCATCAAGCTTGACTGGGTTAACACCGTGAATAAAGGTATCTTCCTCTGCACTTAGCTTCTCTTTCTGCAGAGAAGATTCAGGCATGGTGCTCAGATTTAAGATGTGCTTGCGTGCTCAGTTGTGTCCCACTCTTTGTGACCTGTAGACTACAGGCTGCCAGGTTCCTCTATCCATGGGATTCTCCAGACAAGCATGCTGGAGTATGTAGCCATTTCCTTCTCCAGGGGATCTTCTCAACCCAGGGATCAAACCTGCATCTCCTATATTGGCAGGTGTGCCACTGAGCCACATGGAAAGCCCTTAGATTTAAGACAGTGTATATTAAATTTCCTAAGAGAGACACAAGGTGGTCTAAAGAGCTGGATCTTCTCATCTGAAGAATCAATGGCCACTTCCTGAGGAAGGTGAATTTTTCAGCTATCAGCTGAAGAATAAGTAGGAGTTATATACCGAAGAGTAGAGGGAAGAAAATCAGTATTTTCAGAACAGAAAAAGGTTGTTGAAGCATTCCACAGTCATAAAGAGGTGATACAGTCTACAATCTCTATTGTTCTTCCAACTATTCAGCTGTATTCATTCATTTACTTATTCATTCATAACAAACCTCCTAGGACCACCTTGATATGGAAATAGGGAAAAAGACAGATCTCTTTGAGGGATTATATGCTAGTACATTTAAATCCTATCTATCTCCAGGAAACTTTCATGAAACATGCAGAGACTATTGTTAAAAAGCCTCCGTGCCCAGAACTGCAGTAAATACCTGCCTAATGCTTCATTTCAAGCCATTAACATGCCTTAAGTGGTCTTAAGAAGACTGTCTGCTCAGAGGGTAAGATGTTTTAGGAGCAAGACTGAGTTTATACTTGACCAGAAGTGTCTACTGTGACTTCAGAGCATAGAGAGAGTCAAGTACTTAAAACCAAAAAAAAAAAAAAAAAAGCTAACTAAATGTTTCTTCTTGTTATCATTACTCAGGTCGATGGAAAAGGCAGAGGGAAAGAAGATTTGATTGGTGCTTTGGTAAAAGGCATTGTTCACAAAGAACACATTGCATTTGGACTTTCCTGGTGGTACAGTGAATGAGAGTCTGCCTGCTAATGAAGGGGACAGATGTTTTCTCCCTGGTCCAGGAAGATCCCACATGTGGCAGGGCAGGCCTGAGTCCACAGGCCCATGGACCACCAACTACTGAAGCCTGGGTGTCCTAGAGCCTGTGCTCTGCAACAAGAGAAGCCACTGCAATAAGAAGCCTGTATACCACAGCTAGAGAAAGGTCCCCACTCACTATAAGTAGAGAAAGCCCATGCACAGTAATGAAGACCCAGTATAGCCAACAAGTAAGTAAAAGAATACATTGCATTTGAGATAGAGAGGGGGAAATCCTTGGGGCTTACTCTCTGCCAATTAAGTGCCTGGTCATTTTAGCCCAAACTTTCAAACTAGTCCCACATCCAAGGCGGAAACATTCAAGGAAGTGCTTGGCTTAGAATGGAAAGAAATAGAGGCCAGTATGTGTTTCCAAGGAGACTGAAACTCGTTTCCCTCCAAGGCCTCTCTATTTTCTGAATTTCAAGGATGTTTCTAAATTTGTCAATTCCTTCATCTTCCCAATCTCTAATTTACCTTTAAGCAAAGATCCCACAGGGCATGGTCCTTGAATTATATGATTATATCTATTTTGAAAGGATGGAACTAAATTGAGACATGGAGGATTGAGGAATCTGTTCATACTCTCCAATAAATGCAGTAGATTATATTTCAGGTACCACTCCATACTTCATGGCATATAGATGGGGGGAAAGTGGAAATAGTGACAGAGTTTATTTTCTTGGGCTCCAAAATCACTGATGACAGTGACTGCAGCCATGAAATTAAAAGAGACTTGCTCCTTGGAAGAAAAGATAGGACAAACCTTGATAGTGTATTCACAAGTAGAGACATCACTTGCTGACAAAGGTCCTTATGGTCAAAGCTATGGTTTTTCTAGTAGTCATGTATGGATGTGAGAGTTGACTGTAAAGAAGGCTGAACACTGAAGAATTGATGCTTTTGAATTGTGGTGCTGGAGAAGACTCTTAAGGGTCCCCTGGACAACAAGGAGACCAAACCAGTCACTCCTAAAGGAAATCAACCCTGAATATTCATTAAAGGACTGATGCTGAAGCTGAAGCTCTAATACTTTGGTCACCTGATGCAAAGAGCCAACTCACTGGAAAAATTCCTGATGCTGGTAGAGATTGAGGGCAGGAGGAAAAGGGGACAAGAGAGGACAAGATGGCTGGATAGCATCACTGACTCAATGGACTTGAGTTTGAGATAACTCTTGGAGATAGTGAAGGACAGGGAAGTCTGGCATGCACGCAGTCCATAGGGTTGCAAAGAGTTGGCTACAACTGAGCTACTGAACAAAAATAACAACCACTCAGTAATTCAAGCTCAAGGACTAAAAGCTAAACTCTTAAATCCTTTAATGAATTCAACTGTAAGAAGAGCTCCTTTTAAGCAATGAGACTACTTATGACCCATTCATCTCCTATGTTCTACAGAAATGGATCTAATGAACGCTTTCTACTCTCTATGTATATAACTGATCTCTGGTAAGATTTTCAGTTGGGCTCACCCAACTCCAAACCTATGGGTTATGAAGAATCAGCAGAGAAGATGACATATGGTGGAGAACAGGTGTCTTCAAGAGGAAATACTATGTATATATACGACCACAAGAAGAATAAATATTTAATTTCCAATGTTTGAGAAAAGAGGGTTTCTTTGAAAGTAGACTTTATCACATATGTACATTAATTATAATTCATGACATGCCTCACACAAATCATTATTTCAGAAAATGATGCAATCATTTCAAATCAATATTGACACTTGAAATATTGCAATACTTTTAAAGATGGACTGCAGTATATTTTCTCTTTCCCCTAAAGAGGGCCTTTGGTCATTAGCGAGATGGAATGGTAAAGGAGCACATAGTTTGTGTTCGTCAAGCTTTTGTAACCTGGGCTCAGAAGGCTCCCTCCACAGGGTCCTTGGGAAGCAGTGGCAAGGGTGGTGGCTGTTTACACATCTGTCCTACTGGACTGTACTTCATTAGAACCTGCATAAAAGTAACACCCAAAAGGGAATGGTTTGTATCCTTTGGCATGACTGTAAAGAAGGCTGAACACTGAAGAATTGATGCTTTTGAATTGTGGTGCTGGAGAAGACTCTTAAGGGTCCCCTGGACAACAAGGAGACCAAACCAGTCACTCCTAAAGGAAATCAACCCTGAATATTCATTAAAGGACTGATGCTGAAGCTGAAGCTCTAATACTTTGGTCACCTGATGCAAAGAGCCAACTCACTGGAAAAATTCCTGATGCTGGTAGAGATTGAGGGCAGGAGGAAAAGGGGACAAGAGAGGACAAGATGGCTGGATAGCATCACTGACTCAATGGACTTGAGTTTGAGATAACTCTTGGAGATAGTGAAGGACAGGGAAGTCTGGCATGCACGCAGTCCATAGGGTTGCAAAGAGTTGGCTACAACTGAGCTACTGAACAAAAATAACAACCACTCAGTAATTCAAGCTCAAGGACTAAAAGCTAAACTCTTAAATCCTTTAATGAATTCAACTGTAAGAAGAGCTCCTTTTAAGCAATGAGACTACTTATGACCCATTCATCTCCTATGTTCTACAGAAATGGATCTAATGAACGCTTTCTACTCTCTATGTATATAACTGATCTCTGGTAAGATTTTCAGTTGGGCTCACCCAACTCCAAACCTATGGGTTATGAAGAATCAGCAGAGAAGATGACATATGGTGGAGAACAGGTGTCTTCAAGAGGAAATACTATGTATATATACGACCACAAGAAGAATAAATATTTAATTTCCAATGTTTGAGAAAAGAGGGTTTCTTTGAAAGTAGACTTTATCACATATGTACATTAATTATAATTCATGACATGCCTCACACAAATCATTATTTCAGAAAATGATGCAATCATTTCAAATCAATATTGACACTTGAAATATTGCAATACTTTTAAAGATGGACTGCAGTATATTTTCTCTTTCCCCTAAAGAGGGCCTTTGGTCATTAGCGAGATGGAATGGTAAAGGAGCACATAGTTTGTGTTCGTCAAGCTTTTGTAACCTGGGCTCAGAAGGCTCCCTCCACAGGGTCCTTGGGAAGCAGTGGCAAGGGTGGTGGCTGTTTACACATCTGTCCTACTGGACTGCATCCTGGTACTTCATTAGAACCTGCATAAAAGTAACACCCAAAAGGGAATGGTTTGTATCCTTTCCTGGTACCATTTTTCACATTTGGCAATCTTCATCTTTAGGATGCATTCACAATCATCTCTAAATTTGAGCTCACAGTGCAACTGCTAAAGTAAGTACTTTAGATGTAGGAACAAATTAAACATCCAAACGGGGGTAAGACTGTTGTTTTTGCGAATAAAAAAAAAGAAGGTTATGGCCAGGTTGACCCTAAGTTAAGGATGAAACATCAGTGAATAAACACACTGGCAGAGAATAAAGGTTACGTTCTGAGTAAATATTATAGAATTAGGTTTTATGGAAAAAAAAAAAAACAAACTATTTTCTATGGCTACATGATGCTGCCAAAAAGCAGATCTGGTAGCCCAAATGGGAGCTCCAGAAAGAACTAGCTGGAGTTGGCATGTCTTTTGTGGTAGGATTTGGGACCTAATCCTTAAAGGTGCTCATTAGCTCAAAGTCATCTTTCTAAATAGTCTCGATGCCTGAGACATCAGGATCAACAGTGAGCTCCTTGAAGGCAATATTCCCCTAGATGTCCCAGTTTAAATGGACACATTCCAGAGCTAGAATTTGACATGCCACTTTCTCTTCCATTTTTTTCCTTTTCTTCCATATCTAATTTATCAGCAAATCCTGTGGTTTTACCTTCTACACAGTTCTCAGGCATGTCCTTACTCACTGCCACCACTCGGGTCCAAGTCACCGACACCAGCACCTCCATGAGAAAGCAACAGCCTTCTCACTGGTTTTCTGCTCCCACTTTTGCCCCTGGCCTACTTGTCAAGGAGCTAGAGAAGCACATTTACAAAAATATGGATCAGACTATGCCATTCTACTTAAAGTCCTCCAATGTCTTCCCCTTGTGCTAAGAATAAACCCCAAACTGCTTACCCTGGTATTAAACTGACAACATTCTTCCCACAGCCCTTTGCAAGCTACCTGTCTCATTCATTTACCTCCTCCCTCTCCCATCCCATCAGTACAAAAGCTACCCTACAGGGAAGCAGTGGCAAGGGTGGTGGCTGTTTACACATCTGTCCTACTGGACTGCATCCTGGTACTTCATTAGAACCTGCATAAAAGTAACACCCAAAAGGGAATGGTTTGTATCCTTTCCTGGTACCATTTTCACATTTGGCAATCTTCATCTTTAGGATGCATTCACAATCATCTCTAAATTTGAGCTCACAGTGCAACTGCTAAAGTAAGTACTTTAGATGTAGGAACAAATTAAACATCCAAACGGGGGTAAGACTGTTGTTTTTGCGAATAAAAAAAAAGAAGGTTATGGCCAGGTTGACCCTAAGTTAAGGATGAAACATCAGTGAATAAACACACTGGCAGAGAATAAAGGTTACGTTCTGAGTAAATATTATAGAATTAGGTTTTATGGAAAAAAAAAAAAACAAACTATTTTCTATGGCTACATGATGCTGCCAAAAAGCAGATCTGGTAGCCCAAATGGGAGCTCCAGAAAGAACTAGCTGGAGTTGGCATGTCTTTTGTGGTAGGATTTGGGACCTAATCCTTAAAGGTGCTCATTAGCTCAAAGTCATCTTTCTAAATAGTCTCGATGCCTGAGACATCAGGATCAACAGTGAGCTCCTTGAAGGCAATATTCCCCTAGATGTCCCAGTTTAAATGGACACATTCCAGAGCTAGAATTTGACATGCCACTTTCTCTTCCATTTTTTTCCTTTTCTTCCATATCTAATTTATCAGCAAATCCTGTGGTTTTACCTTCTACACAGTTCTCAGGCATGTCCTTACTCACTGCCACCACTCGGGTCCAAGTCACCGACACCAGCACCTCCATGAGAAAGCAACAGCCTTCTCACTGGTTTTCTGCTCCCACTTTTGCCCCTGGCCTACTTGTCAAGGAGCTAGAGAAGCACATTTACAAAAATATGGATCAGACTATGCCATTCTACTTAAAGTCCTCCAATGTCTTCCCCTTGTGCTAAGAATAAACCCCAAACTGCTTACCCTGGTATTAAACTGACAACATTCTTCCCACAGCCCTTTGCAAGCTACCTGTCTCATTCATTTACCTCCTCCCTCTCCCATCCCATCAGTACAAAGAAGCTACCCTACACACACACATATTACACACACTTTACCTACCCCTTCCTCTATCACTATTTCTTTTTTTTCTTTTCCCCATCATGCCTCTTTTATTTATATTTATTTTCATCCATCTTTTTATTCTTTGGCCTGTGTGGGCTTCCCATCGCAGTGGCCTTTCTTACTGCAGAGCACTGGCTCTGGGTGCATATGCTCCAGAGCGCTGGCTTGTAATTGGACACACCTGTCCAGCCACTCCATGGCACATGGGATCTTCCCAGTCCAGGGATCGAACTGGTGCCCCTTGCACTGCAAGGTGGACGCTTTACCCATTGGTCCACCAGAGAAGCCCTCTATCACTATTTCTTCATAATCATTTCCACTATGTGAAATCTTAGTACCCTAGGCCTTAAAGTAAAACTGCTACTACTTTATCCTCAGCTTAGCTGTCATGTTCAGATACAGATTAGCGAAGGCATCTGCTCTGATCACTACACTGCCTTAATGACTACTCACTGATGAACTGCCCTTTGTTCCCTGACGATATACTATTTTGTTTGGTCCGTATATAATGCTATGTTCTGAGCCACCAGAGACAAAATTCACTGCTGCTGTCCCCTTCCCCTCTGTTCCAATTCTTGTGCTGTCTTCTCCTTGAGAATATTTTTAAACTGTTAACAAAAGCAAAAACAAGGAAAATCTCTATCTCAACACTGTTACTGCTCTCTTTTCATCCCTTTCTTTCAATGAAACTCTTCTAAGAAAACAGACATCTCCCTACCCCGAACACCTCTCGCCCTTTGAGAGGTACTGGAGAAGACCTGCTTTTAAAGCTGGACTTGCTAGACACAGGACTCACTTTAGGGCCAGTTATGTTTCCCACTGAAAGTTCCCAAAGGCCAGTACCCTAGAACAGCATCTCTTAAGAATATCAACAATTTTATTCACTTTGAAGTGGTTCATACAACATCTGGCTCATAGTTGGCAGTCAAATATCTTTATAAACACCACAATGTCCATAATCAAAAGATGCAAAGGGTTAATACTTTTTTAAAGGTATTTGAGTTATTTAAATTCTTTCCAACCCAGAAGAATGAAAAAGGAAATTCTAACCAGATGTTCCCTGTTTTTTTTTTTTTTTTTTTTTTGACCGCTGAGAAAACATTCTCTCTCTCTGAGGGTATAATGTGGTCTCATCATGTATGTGGCTAATCAGATGATTACACTTGGCAGAGAATGACAGAGAAATAAAGCAAATGGTTTCCCTGTGTTCTTCTTTCTCCGTCCTGATTGTTGTTGTACCCACACAGTCCAAATCAGGCATATGAATGGCACCTAAGACATATGAATCAATGAATGAATGTATACAGTCAGTACGTGACAGAGGTTGTATTCTACGCCGGATTCATCTGATTACAAGCCCATGTGCCACCTTCATTCACCTCGGTAACGCTGTTGTTGTTTTCTGTTGCCTCTCACTGATCCTTGCTACGTGTTCTCCCAGATGATCTGTGTTTGTGTTTTTTTCTAACCAAGTGCCTTAAGGAGCCTCAGGGTAGGGTCATCTCTTGTACACCATTCTTGCTGCTGCTCTCTGGCTCCCTTGGACGATATACTATTTTGTTTGGTCCGTATATAATGCTATGTTCTGAGCCACCAGAGACAAAATTCACTGCTGCTGTCCCCTTCCCCTCTGTTCCAATTCTTGTGCTGTCTTCTCCTTGAGAATATTTTTAAACTGTTAACAAAAGCAAAAACAAGGAAAATCTCTATCTCAACACTGTTACTGCTCTCTTTTCATCCCTTTCTTTCAATGAAACTCTTCTAAGAAAACAGACATCTCCCTACCCCGAACACCTCTCGCCCTTTGAGAGGTACTGGAGAAGACCTGCTTTTAAAGCTGGACTTGCTAGACACAGGACTCACTTTAGGGCCAGTTATGTTTCCCACTGAAAGTTCCCAAAGGCCAGTACCCTAGAACAGCATCTCTTAAGAATATCAACAATTTTATTCACTTTGAAGTGGTTCATACAACATCTGGCTCATAGTTGGCAGTCAAATATCTTTATAAACACCACAATGTCCATAATCAAAAGATGCAAAGGGTTAATACTTTTTTAAAGGTATTTGAGTTATTTAAATTCTTTCCAACCCAGAAGAATGAAAAAGGAAATTCTAACCAGATGTTCCCTGTGTTTTTTTTTTTTTTCGACCGCTGAGAAAACATTCTCTCTCTCTGAGGGTATAATGTGGTCTCATCATGTATGTGGCTAATCAGATGATTACACTTGGCAGAGAATGACAGAGAAATAAAGCAAATGGTTTCCCTGTGTTCTTCTTTCTCCGTCCTGATTGTTGTTGTACCCACACAGTCCAAATCAGGCATATGAATGGCACCTAAGACATATGAATCAATGAATGAATGTATACAGTCAGTACGTGACAGAGGTTGTATTCTACGCCGGATTCATCTGATTACAAGCCCATGTGCCACCTTCATTCACCTCGGTAACGCTGTTGTTGTTTTCTGTTGCCTCTCACTGATCCTTGCTACGTGTTCTCCCAGATGATCTGTGTTTGTGTTTTTTTCTAACCAAGTGCCTTAAGGAGCCTCAGGGTAGGGTCATCTCTTGTACACCATTCTTCAGAGCCAAGAGAAAGAAAGAAAGAAAGGAAAAAAAAACCTGCCCTGCCACTTGTATCTATCAGATATTCTGTATGCAATTAAAGATGCATTTTACAGATAAGGATTCTTACTTCTAAAGAGGCTCAAAATTATTCCCAAGGAGACACAATTCATGCCAGAGTTGGTTTCAGAACCTAGTCCACTGGGTCCCTCTACATTCTTTTATGAGCAGGAGGATTAGAAATAAATGATTTACCCATCACCTGGTTCCCAGTCCATGTTCTAATGGTACAGTGACAGCCAACTTAAGTCATCTTAATCCTTTTGTCCCATCTTCGAAGTTTCATATCTTCCACATAGCAAGATGAGAGGACAAGGAAAATAACCCATCTAATGCACTTGGAACTGTTACATTCATCTTTCCTCACCTTTCACCAAGACCTGTCATTATATTTGCTATCTGAGGATGCAAACTCTCCATTTAACAGCCAAGTGCCAAGCAATGTGACATCTCTCTTCAGTTAAAACAACACTTATTCATCTCAAGCACGTACAGATCCATGTTATTTTGCAACTGCCCTGAGCTTTCCACAGGTGCTCTCTCATACTTTCTGTGGGAGAATGCATCTCCTTCCCCCACCTCAGCCCCTTGCCTTTTCTTGAAACCATATAATCTGCTCCACCTGCATTTTTGTATCTGGGCTACAGCAAAGAAACCATTTGAAAATGACAGAACTGTCAGAAAGAATGATGACTTCATTGCTTGAGAAGCATGTGAATTCATGGCAAACTGGTTTCCCTGTGTTCTTCTTTCTCCGTCCTGATTGTTGTTGTACCCACACAGTCCAAATCAGGCATATGAATGGCACCTAAGACATATGAATCAATGAATGAATGTATACAGTCAGTACGTGACAGAGGTTGTATTCTACGCCGGATTCATCTGATTACAAGCCCATGTGCCACCTTCATTCACCTCGGTAACGCTGTTGTTGTTTTCTGTTGCCTCTCACTGATCCTTGCTACGTGTTCTCCCAGATGATCTGTGTTTGTGTTTTTTTCTAACCAAGTGCCTTAAGGAGCCTCAGGGTAGGGTCATCTCTTGTACACCATTCTTCAGAGCCAAGAGAAAGAAAGAAAGAAAGGAAAAAAAAACCTGCCCTGCCACTTGTATCTATCAGATATTCTGTATGCAATTAAAGATGCATTTTACAGATAAGGATTCTTACTTCTAAAGAGGCTCAAAATTATTCCCAAGGAGACACAATTCATGCCAGAGTTGGTTTCAGAACCTAGTCCACTGGGTCCCTCTACATTCTTTTATGAGCAGGAGGATTAGAAATAAATGATTTACCCATCACCTGGTTCCCAGTCCATGTTCTAATGGTACAGTGACAGCCAACTTAAGTCATCTTAATCCTTTTGTCCCATCTTCGAAGTTTCATATCTTCCACATAGCAAGATGAGAGGACAAGGAAAATAACCCATCTAATGCACTTGGAACTGTTACATTCATCTTTCCTCACCTTTCACCAAGACCTGTCATTATATTTGCTATCTGAGGATGCAAACTCTCCATTTAACAGCCAAGTGCCAAGCAATGTGACATCTCTCTTCAGTTAAAACAACACTTATTCATCTCAAGCACGTACAGATCCATGTTATTTTGCAACTGCCCTGAGCTTTCCACAGGTGCTCTCTCATACTTTCTGTGGGAGAATGCATCTCCTTCCCCCACCTCAGCCCCTTGCCTTTTCTTGAAACCATATAATCTGCTCCACCTGCATTTTTGTATCTGGGCTACAGCAAAGAAACCATTTGAAAATGACAGAACTGTCAGAAAGAATGATGACTTCATTGCTTGAGAAGCATGTGAATTCATGGAGGAGGGAGCGAAGCAGACAAGCAAAGAGACAGGAGGAATAGCAGACAGGAGGAGAATTTTTCCTTTGGGTTTTCTACCTCTTCTGGGTGTTGCGGAGAATTTTACTTGCCCCTTTAGAATGAACATGTTTGCTCCATAACAGACAACCTTAAGTCTCCTTCTGTAGTACATAGCAAGTTCTTTCTCCTTTTAATTGGAGCTGGTAATAGTGCAAGGAAGGAAGAAGGCAAAGAAAGCATTGATGAGGACAGCACCCACCATTTATTAAGAGGCAGCTTCATAGTAGCCCTAGGCTAAGCCTTTGGGTACACTACTTTTTTTCTTTTTTGCCTCTACATCATCATTTATTTTTCATCCATCTTTATTCTTTGGCCTGTGTGGACCTCCCATCTCAGTGACCTCTCTTGTTGCGAAGCACTGGCTCTGGGTGCATGCGCTCCAGAGTGCTGGTTCGTAATTAGACACACGGTCCAGCAGCCTGCTCTGAGGCATGTGGGATCTTCCCAGGTCAAGGATCAAACTGGTGCCCCTTACACTGCAAGGTGGACTCTATTCACTGGACCACCAGGGAAGCCCTGGGTACATTACTTTTAAATTTTATTTTATTGAAGTATAGTTGATTTACAATTTTGTGTTAATTTCTGCCGTACAGCCAAGTGATTCAGTTATATGTATATGTGCATGTGTATATTCTTTTCCACAATTGTTCCCATTTTGGTTTATCATAGGATATTGAGTATAGTTCCCTGTGCTCTACTGGGTATATTATTTTATTTAGTCCTTAAAATGCCTCCACATGTCACTCCCATTTAAATGCCCTGAGGACTTCCCATCATCTTTAGATGAAGTCCACATGTCTTAGCATAGTTTACGAGACCCTGAGACTCCACCAACTTTGGCCTCTCTCTTAACCTCATCTTGTACCACTCTGTACCTCCCTTGAATGGTCTGGTCTGGTCTCATCTGGACTCAAGCACTTTTGGTTCTTCCTATGTTTAGTGCCCTTTCTTGTCTATGAACCTTTAAATATGTTCCTTAAACCACATTTCTTTCACTCTTCACCTGACTAATTCAAACTTTCTCTCAACATTTTAAGTATGTTTTCTTGCAGGAGCCTGTCTCTCATTCCAACTCAACTAAGGTTGGATTGTTTGTTCCATGATTCATTCTACTTCTTGTTTTATAACCTGTATCTGTAGTCCTGTAGTGACTAGTTATATGTACCTTTCCTGCCACGACTCGTCCATTTTTTTTGGGGGGGGGGGGCTGTACTACACAGATCGCAGGATCTTAGTTCCCCAGCCTATGAATTGAATACTTGCCCCCTGTTGTGGAAACATGGAATCCTAACCACTGGACCGCTAGAGAATCCTCAACCATGTCTTCTTACACACAGTAGTTTCCTTACCATCAGACTGAATGCCTACCACATGAGTAGACCTTGAATACATGAAAGGAAATGAATTTGTATCTTCAAAATCTATATATAAGCATTTCCATTTCATAGATGAGAAAACAGGTTAATAGAGGTTAAATAACTTGCCAAAGATACATAGTTATCAGCTGGAAAAGTCAAGGCTTGAGCCTAAGACTGATTCTCAAACCTATGTTCATGATCACTTTATAGCACTGCCTTCTCAAAATTTCCTCCAGGTCTAACAGAAAAACAAAGACAATTACCTTAAAAATGCTTCTCTTAGAGAAAAAAATGGAGTATAAAAAGCTCCTGGGATTTAGGGAGATGATCGTTCTCCCATCTGATTTCAGAGCTACATGAGAGAGACTGGACGATTTTGAATCTTTTTGCACCCTGGGTACGATGGTGTGCTTTCATTAAACACTGCTTTTGTCTCTCGGCTAGGTAGTGGTGAATCCTTAAAATGCCTCCACATGTCACTCCCATTTAAATGCCCTGAGGACTTCCCATCATCTTTAGATGAAGTCCACATGTCTTAGCATAGTTTACGAGACCCTGAGACTCCACCAACTTTGGCCTCTCTCTTAACCTCATCTTGTACCACTCTGTACCTCCCTTGAATGGTCTGGTCTGGTCTCATCTGGACTCAAGCACTTTTGGTTCTTCCTATGTTTAGTGCCCTTTCTTGTCTATGAACCTTTAAATATGTTCCTTAAACCACATTTCTTTCACTCTTCACCTGACTAATTCAAACTTTCTCTCAACATTTTAAGTATGTTTTCTTGCAGGAGCCTGTCTCTCATTCCAACTCAACTAAGGTTGGATTGTTTGTTCCATGATTCATTCTACTTCTTGTTTTATAACCTGTATCTGTAGTCCTGTAGTGACTAGTTATATGTACCTTTCCTGCCACGACTCGTCCATTTTTTTTGGGGGGGGGGGGCTGTACTACACAGATCGCAGGATCTTAGTTCCCCAGCCTATGAATTGAATACTTGCCCCCTGTTGTGGAAACATGGAATCCTAACCACTGGACCGCTAGAGAATCCTCAACCATGTCTTCTTACACACAGTAGTTTCCTTACCATCAGACTGAATGCCTACCACATGAGTAGACCTTGAATACATGAAAGGAAATGAATTTGTATCTTCAAAATCTATATATAAGCATTTCCATTTCATAGATGAGAAAACAGGTTAATAGAGGTTAAATAACTTGCCAAAGATACATAGTTATCAGCTGGAAAAGTCAAGGCTTGAGCCTAAGACTGATTCTCAAACCTATGTTCATGATCACTTTATAGCACTGCCTTCTCAAAATTTCCTCCAGGTCTAACAGAAAAACAAAGACAATTACCTTAAAAATGCTTCTCTTAGAGAAAAAAATGGAGTATAAAAAGCTCCTGGGATTTAGGGAGATGATCGTTCTCCCATCTGATTTCAGAGCTACATGAGAGAGACTGGACGATTTTGAATCTTTTTGCACCCTGGGTACGATGGTGTGCTTTCATTAAACACTGCTTTTGTCTCTCGGCTAGGTAGTGGTGAATAACAGGCAACCTGTGAGTGTAACTTTTAGTCCTTCTCACAGATTGACATTAAAAAAAAAGAAAAAGAGAAAATGAGTGTCTCACATTCTGAGAGAGGTTGCCCGGGCAACAAAGGCAGAGCCTGAGCACCAGACCACCCAGCTGAGACATGCAGCAACATCTACACCTCCCACAAGGCTCACTTCTGGGGAGCCACAGTCAGTTGTAGTTGTACTACACTTGATCTTAGTCAAAAGGCCAAGAAGCAATCAGTCAGTCCTATTTGTGAACATGTGTAAGGCAGTGTTGATGAAAGATTGACCTGCCTCAAATCAACACAGTTTGTAAAGAAGTCACCATGGACAACCAACCAGTACCTCCAGAGTCTTATTTTGTAGTTGGATAAAAAATCCAATATTTAATCTGTAGGTTCTATCAGAAGAGCAACTCAAAAGATGAAAAAAGCTGAGACATTCCAATTTTGTGGCTGGTAGTAAGAAAAAAAATGGCCATTGTATCAACACTGACTTTCCAAATTGGTAGACCAGTTCGTATACGGCAGCAGCCCTGACACACCTCTGCCATTTCATGTCTATGTGACCTTTGAGAGGCTCCTTCATATCTTTATCATGGATTTGCTCATCTATAAAATGGGTTTATAAATACAATGAAGAAAGTTTTTTATGAGGAGTAAATAATAAAACACATGTAAAATTCTTAGTATAACATGTGACACTTAATCGGCATGAGAAAACAGGTTAATAGATTAATCGCCAAAGATACATAGTTATCAGCTGGAAAAGTCAAGGCTTGAGCCTAAGACTGATTCTCAAACCTATGTTCATGATCACTTTATAGCACTGCCTTCTCAAAATTTCCTCCAGGTCTAACAGAAAAACAAAGACAATTACCTTAAAAATGCTTCTCTTAGAGAAAAAAATGGAGTATAAAAAGCTCCTGGGATTTAGGGAGATGATCGTTCTCCCATCTGATTTCAGAGCTACATGAGAGAGACTGGACGATTTTGAATCTTTTTGCACCCTGGGTACGATGGTGTGCTTTCATTAAACACTGCTTTTGTCTCTCGGCTAGGTAGTGGTGAATAACAGGCAACCTGTGAGTGTAACTTTTAGTCCTTCTCACAGATTGACATTAAAAAAAAAGAAAGAGAGAGAAAATGAGTGTCTCACATTCTGAGAGAGGTTGCCCGGGCAACAAAGGCAGAGCCTGAGCACCAGACCACCCAGCTGAGACATGCAGCAACATCTACACCTCCCACAAGGCTCACTTCTGGGGAGCCACAGTCAGTTGTAGTTGTACTACACTTGATCTTAGTCAAAAGGCCAAGAAGCAATCAGTCAGTCCTATTTGTGAACATGTGTAAGGCAGTGTTGATGAAAGATTGACCTGCCTCAAATCAACACAGTTTGTAAAGAAGTCACCATGGACAACCAACCAGTACCTCCAGAGTCTTATTTTGTAGTTGGATAAAAAATCCAATATTTAATCTGTAGGTTCTATCAGAAGAGCAACTCAAAAGATGAAAAAAGCTGAGACATTCCAATTTTGTGGCTGGTAGTAAGAAAAAAAATGGCCATTGTATCAACACTGACTTTCCAAATTGGTAGACCAGTTCGTATACGGCAGCAGCCCTGACACACCTCTGCCATTTCATGTCTATGTGACCTTTGAGAGGCTCCTTCATATCTTTATCATGGATTTGCTCATCTATAAAATGGGTTTATAAATACAATGAAGAAAGTTTTTTTTATGAGGAGTAAATAATAAAACACATGTAAAATTCTTAGTATAACATGTGACACTTAATCGGCATGGAATCAAGGAAAGTTAAAGTAATTCCTAGGGTAGTTAAAAGATAGTTGGACAAAAAGATGAGCTGCCACTTCCTTTGAGTCTATTTGCTAGCTTAAGTTTACTGCAAAACCAGTGGGCTTCATGTCTGCTCCTGTAATCATCAGCACTGTGAACTGCAAACCCCTCACCGCACAGGCAGTCTGCTCCTAGAAAGGCTCTTCCAGGCTCACAGCAGTGTGAGACACACAGTGGGTGCTTAAGAAGAGTTTGTGGAAGCTGTTAACGATAGCGTGTGCAGATGATTCAAAGTGCTACAAGCAACTGCATCTTGAAAGGAAATGGTACCCTTGGAGGAGTCATTAAAAGAGTTCTTCAGGGAGAACAGGAGCAACCCGTCACCTGATTGCTTCATTCAGAACTACTTTCTGACGGAGTTACCGTAGAAGAAATGCTATTCTTTGCTATATCACGATGACTGCCAATTCCCACTAGGAAATGCTTTTCACAATGCTTTGGTGGTGTATGTATGTATATATGCAGGGAAGAGGCTGGCTACAGGGGAGAGTGCTGAGCAGGAGGAAACCTGCACCAATCGACTCCCACCCTCTGGCACACCATTGTGTCTGACTATGCCATGCATGTGATCCTACGTGTGTGAGTGTGTACGTGAATGTGTGTGTGTGTGTATGTGCGCATTGGGGGAGTGAATGTATCAGCAGTACCCATCTACTTCTGAAAAACAAGTCCAAATTTCATTACATTATATTAGAAAATTATTCTTCAGCCATAACTTAGATTCTCTGAAAGCGGTTTATCCTCTGAACACCAAGCACCTCTTTGGAGAGAATTAAAAGAGAAAATGCATAAATAAGCACTTCTCTAAATTAAAATGTTTCTGACTTAGCAGACCAAATTAGCCTTTTCTAGGGTGTAGAGTACAATGCAACGGCTCTGCTTTGTTCTTGAATAAAAAATTCAAGAGAGGAGCTCCCCTGGTGGGTCAGTGGGTAAGGACACCACCTTGCAGTGTAAGGGGCGCTGGTTTGATCCCTGGCTTGGGAAGATCCCACGTGCTGCGGAGCGGCTGGACCGATGTGCCCAACTATGGAGCCGGAGCTCTGGAGCGCATGCGCCCAGAGCTGACACTCTGCCTTGAGAGAGGCCACTGTGATAGGAGGCCCACACAGACCAAAAGAACAAAGATGGATGAAAGTGAATAAATGAAGGACCAATGGAAGTGGGCAAGAAAAAAAAATTCAAGAGAGGAAAACCATTCTAGAATGAACAATCTCTAAATGCTAATCTTGCCAAAAGAATACTTGTGACTCATTAATATTTGTAAGTCATCTAGTTTTCGCTATTTTGAAAAACAAACCCATGAAGTCCTAATTACTAAAAGATATCATGTCTTATTAACGTTCATACAGTAATTACCAAAATCACAAATCCATCTGCTAAGTAGTCAGCAAACAAGACAAATGACTGCGCTCAGCTAAACAGATTATCAAATGCCGTTGGGAGAATAATCTAATAGCCCCAACTAAGCCATGAATCAAGCAGCTACTCCTTTTGCCATGAGGATGGGCCACAACCATCCGGCCTCCCATGTGAGGCAAAGCAGAGCAGGGGTACCTCTGTCAACTCACTCTCTCTGGAGAGAATGAACTCTTATGCAAGTGTCAATGTTACTCATGTAACTTTCTCTTTCAGCCTTTGTACTGACACTTCAGATTTGGTTTCTTTAAGAGACATAAGAGGAAAGATCCAAAAGATGTCACCTAATATTAAATGCAATCCCATTAGCTTCTGCATGTAAAATGCCTATCAGAAAGGCTTCTTAGCTTTCAGTACAGAGGAGAAATTGCATCTACCTGCAAACTTCTATGTCATTTCATCAGTTTGTCATTTCGGGCATTTGATACCTGTACATATTTCACACTTCCTCTCCTAGACAGGCATCTAAAGAAAAGAAACCATGCTTTACTAGCCTTTTAAATACAATGATATTCACTGGAAGGACTGGTGCTGAAATAGACACTCCAATACTTTGGCCACCTGATGAGAAGAGTTGACTCATTGGAAAAGACCCTGATGCTGGGAAAGATGGAAGGCAGGAGGAGAAGAGGATGACAGAGGATGAGATGGTTGGATGGCATCACCAATTCAATGGGCATCAGTTTGAGCAGACTGTGGGAGAGGGTGAAGGACAGGGAAGCCTGGCATGTTGTAGTCCACGGGGTTGCAAAGAGTTGGACACGACACAGCTACTGAACAACAACAACAAAGTACAACAACAACGACAACTTCCACACCTGATCATAGTTGTGACTAGTATGTCATTTGGGTAAGTGCTTTAGGCTTTACTTAATTTTTGTCATTTAACATTCACAAGAGCAACCTGAGGTCAGTACATTGTCACTTTACATGCATGAGGCAACTGAGGCTCAGAGATGCTGAGTGACAGAGCTGGGATTCATTTCTAGGTCTGAAGGATTCCAAAGCCTGTGTTCTGAACCACTATGCTTAACTGTACCTGTGCTATACGATACCTAGGTCAGGGTCAAGGATACAGTCGACAACTGATCTATGTCAGGGAATAAATGGATATCTTCATATCAACGTGTTCCTGCATCCCATTGGAAGTTAAGGTGAAACCTTTGCAGTTCTCACTTCCTTGCGAATTTTTCCCAGGGGCACATGATGTTTAGGGTTATTATTCATACTGGACGCCCAAAAATATCAACAGAAGCTCCCCTTACCTTTTTAACATCAGAAAATAAACACCTCTTCAGGACTCTTCTTCCCCGTTCAGTGTCTGCCAGGATGATATTAACACAATGGCTTTTCATTTGTATGGGACATAAGAGGAAAGATCCAAAAGATGTCACCTAATATTAAATGCAATCCCATTAGCTTCTGCATGTAAATGCCTATCAGAAAGGCTTCTTAGCTTTCAGTACAGAGGAGAAATTGCATCTACCTGCAAACTTCTATGTCATTTCATCAGTTTGTCATTTCGGGCATTTGATACCTGTACATATTTCACACTTCCTCTCCTAGACAGGCATCTAAAGAAAAGAAACCATGCTTTACTAGCCTTTTAAATACAATGATATTCACTGGAAGGACTGGTGCTGAAATAGACACTCCAATACTTTGGCCACCTGATGAGAAGAGTTGACTCATTGGAAAAGACCCTGATGCTGGGAAAGATGGAAGGCAGGAGGAGAAGAGGATGACAGAGGATGAGATGGTTGGATGGCATCACCAATTCAATGGGCATCAGTTTGAGCAGACTGTGGGAGAGGGTGAAGGACAGGGAAGCCTGGCATGTTGTAGTCCACGGGGTTGCAAAGAGTTGGACACGACACAGCTACTGAACAACAACAACAAAGTACAACAACAACGACAACTTCCACACCTGATCATAGTTGTGACTAGTATGTCATTTGGGTAAGTGCTTTAGGCTTTACTTAATTTTGTCATTTAACATTCACAAGAGCAACCTGAGGTCAGTACATTGTCACTTTACATGCATGAGGCAACTGAGGCTCAGAGATGCTGAGTGACAGAGCTGGGATTCATTTCTAGGTCTGAAGGATTCCAAAGCCTGTGTTCTGAACCACTATGCTTAACTGTACCTGTGCTATACGATACCTAGGTCAGGGTCAAGGATACAGTCGACAACTGATCTATGTCAGGGAATAAATGGATATCTTCATATCAACGTGTTCCTGCATCCCATTGGAAGTTAAGGTGAAACCTTTGCAGTTCTCACTTCCTTGCGAATTTTTCCCAGGGGCACATGATGTTTAGGGTTATTATTCATACTGGACGCCCAAAAATATCAACAGAAGCTCCCCTTACCTTTTTAACATCAGAAAATAAACACCTCTTCAGGACTCTTCTTCCCCGTTCAGTGTCTGCCAGGATGATATTCACAATGGGGCACTTTCAATGGCTTTTCATTTGTATGGGTATTACTCACATGTTGAGCTGCAAGCTAGATGGTAAGAGGTGGCACAGTGTTCTTGGCACCTCTGCCCAGCTCTCTTCATTCTGGGCTCTATAGTTACATGGCCCCATGTCACCAGCTCAGGACCTGAGGGTCACTGACTTCACAATAGTCAATGTTTCCCATTGGTGGGGGTAGTGGGCTTTGGGTGGTTTAACCCTCTCAGCTCACAATACTGTTCCTCAAACCAGTAACAGCATTTCTACCATGCAGCCCACTTGCTTGGAGAAAGAACACCCCAATTAACCCTAGTGTAGAAGTCTCATTGGTTTAATCATTGGTATAAACTTCCCATTGTTCTTGCCATGGCGATTAGGTCAAGACCGAAGACAATTTCAAGCAAGTGAGAAATAAGGAGATGTTTGCTGGAGCTACTGGAAAAATGCTTCTTGGGCTCAGAGGGCTATCAGGAAATTCTCTGTCTTTGTTGGACATTTGTGTAGAGCAAGATCTAGAAGGCAGGAGAAATCATTCTGGGACTAGGAATCCAACCCTGGGACTAAGCAAGACATCACAGAGGACCAAGAAGAAAAATTGAAAGAAATGTTTTTGATGACACAGCTGAACTACTTAATCAAGCCTTGCTCCAAAATTTGGATGATTTCCACATTTTTCAGCTACACGAAAGTCTGAATTCTCTCTCTTTCTCATAACTAAACCTGTTCGAACTAATTTTTCTGACTTGAAACAAAAACTCATGTCGTCTATGGGTAACAACTTTGGTTGTTTATGCTAATCATAAAATTCACTTACTTTTTTCAGAACAACAAGAATGACAGTAGTCAGAAAGGACCACAGGAGACCACAGGTTAACACAAACTGTAAACAGGCAGATTTTACCTGTCAAAACTGGAGCAGTATTGGTTTGCATGACTGAGAGCTATGAGCTCATAGAGTGCGCTCAAGTGAGTTTGCACTAGTGACCTGCATTCCAGTCAAGGTTTCCATGGTAGTCATAAAGTTTAATTATGAAAACACAATGAGATCACTGCACAACTGGACCAATAAATAATGGTGAGCCCAACAAGTTCATTCCAGCACAACCCCGCAAAGACCCTGCTTGGGTGTCATATATAGTAAACGTTTTCAAATGGATTAGTAATTATCAGTTACTTAGAGAATGATGTTCTTTTCTGAGACCCCATGTTACCTTTGCCTACAACAACTGCCCTTGAACATATACAATCAGACAAATAAAGGAATTATAGGTTTTAATGCAAAGCCGTCTGTAGCAAAGTGGAATCCCAGCTGCTTTGTGACAGCTCCAATACCCTAGGGGTTTTAAGAAGTCTCAACCATTTTGCAGCCCACTTGCTTGGAGAAAGAACACCCCAATTAACCCTAGTGTAGAAGTCTCATTGGTTTAATCATTGGTATAAACTTCCCATTGTTCTTGCCATGGCGATTAGGTCAAGACCGAAGACAATTTCAAGCAAGTGAGAAATAAGGAGATGTTTGCTGGAGCTACTGGAAAAATGCTTCTTGGGCTCAGAGGGCTATCAGGAAATTCTCTGTCTTTGTTGGACATTTGTGTAGAGCAAGATCTAGAAGGCAGGAGAAATCATTCTGGGACTAGGAATCCAACCCTGGGACTAAGCAAGACATCACAGAGGACCAAGAAGAAAAATTGAAAGAAATGTTTTTGATGACACAGCTGAACTACTTAATCAAGCCTTGCTCCAAAATTTGGATGATTTCCACATTTTTCAGCTACACGAAAGTCTGAATTCTCTCTCTTTCTCATAACTAAACCTGTTCGAACTAATTTTTCTGACTTGAAACAAAAACTCATGTCGTCTATGGGTAACAACTTTGGTTGTTTATGCTAATCATAAAATTCACTTACTTTTTTCAGAACAACAAGAATGACAGTAGTCAGAAAGGACCACAGGAGACCACAGGTTAACACAAACTGTAAACAGGCAGATTTTACCTGTCAAAACTGGAGCAGTATTGGTTTGCATGACTGAGAGCTATGAGCTCATAGAGTGCGCTCAAGTGAGTTTGCACTAGTGACCTGCATTCCAGTCAAGGTTTCCATGGTAGTCATAAAGTTTAATTATGAAAACACAATGAGATCACTGCACAACTGGACCAATAAATAATGGTGAGCCCAACAAGTTCATTCCAGCACAACCCCGCAAAGACCCTGCTTGGGTGTCATATATAGTAAACGTTTTCAAATGGATTAGTAATTATCAGTTACTTAGAGAATGATGTTCTTTTCTGAGACCCCATGTTACCTTTGCCTACAACAACTGCCCTTGAACATATACAATCAGACAAATAAAGGAATTATAGGTTTTAATGCAAAGCCGTCTGTAGCAAAGTGGAATCCCAGCTGCTTTGTGACAGCTTGGATCTCATCTCTTCGATGTCTAGTTGTGAGGATGAATCTCTCCCACCTGCAGGAGAAGGGGTAGAAGACCACAGAAGAGACTAGAACAAAAGGAAGTGAATCTCCTAAGGAGGTTTCTCAAAAAAGTGAGAAAGTAGGATATGGGAACCATTTGTTATTAGAGTCAGCTTCATGGGTGAGCAACTTGGACACCCTTTACTCAGAAGAGTCCTTTAATAATCATAATAATCTGCTATGAGCTCATAGATCACTCTCAAGTGTGTTTTCATTAGAGAACCACACTCCAGTCAAGGATTTCCTTGGTAGTCATAAGGCCTAATTATGAAGACCAGCTTGATATTTTTAATACTCCTTGAACACAGGTCCCTGAATTTTAATTTTGACATTAGTTCAAAAACTGGTTAGGCCATCCTGGTTTCTGTATTGATCTGATATTGTATTGATGTACTGATCGATATACCTTAAGTTTTCTCTACTAAAAATGTACCTGCCATTGCAAGAGACACAAGAGAAGCAGGTTCCATCCCTGGGTTGGGAAGATCCCCAGGAGAAGGAAATGGCAATCCACTCCAGTATTTTTGTTGGAAAATTCCATGGACAGAATTCCTTGAAGGGTACAGTCCGTGGGGTCACAAAAGTTTGAATACAACTGAGTGCATGCATACACACACACACACACACACACACACACTAAAATCATACAAGGGCAAGAAGAAGAGAAACTTGCCGAAGATCTGCCTGTGACTTTCTATGTCTCCCATCTTTTTTGATTATCTCTTCCTCTCTGACTTCCTTTGTGTTGAACAAATATTTTAGTGTGACATTATAATACTTACATTGGATTCACTATATTTGGGGGGTTATTTTCTTAGTGGGATTGCAATATGTATTATAATTTACAACAGCCTTCTTTATATTAGTACTGATTTGATTCTGAAAAACATAGTAACTTTTCTTCAATATAATTCCATTTCCTCTTATGTTCTTTGTGTTATATCATCATAGCCCTACAACAACTGCCCTTGAACATATACAATCAGACAAATAAAGGAATTATAGGTTTTAATGCAAAGCCGTCTGTAGCAAAGTGGAATCCCAGCTGCTTTGTGACAGCTTGGATCTCATCTCTTCGATGTCTAGTTGTGAGGATGAATCTCTCCCACCTGCAGGAGAAGGGGTAGAAGACCACAGAAGAGACTAGAACAAAAGGAAGTGAATCTCCTAAGGAGGTTTCTCAAAAAAGTGAGAAAGTAGGATATGGGAACCATTTGTTATTAGAGTCAGCTTCATGGGTGAGCAACTTGGACACCCTTTACTCAGAAGAGTCCTTTAATAATCATAATAATCTGCTATGAGCTCATAGATCACTCTCAAGTGTGTTTTCATTAGAGAACCACACTCCAGTCAAGGATTTCCTTGGTAGTCATAAGGCCTAATTATGAAGACCAGCTTGATATTTTTAATACTCCTTGAACACAGGTCCCTGAATTTTAATTTTGACATTAGTTCAAAAACTGGTTAGGCCATCCTGGTTTCTGTATTGATCTGATATTGTATTGATGTACTGATCGATATACCTTAAGTTTTCTCTACTAAAAATGTACCTGCCATTGCAAGAGACACAAGAGAAGCAGGTTCCATCCCTGGGTTGGGAAGATCCCCAGGAGAAGGAAATGGCAATCCACTCCAGTATTTTTGTTGGAAAATTCCATGGACAGAATTCCTTGAAGGGTACAGTCCGTGGGGTCACAAAAGTTTGAATACAACTGAGTGCATGCATACACACACACACACACACACACACACACACTAAAATCATACAAGGGCAAGAAGAAGAGAAACTTGCCGAAGATCTGCCTGTGACTTTCTATGTCTCCCATCTTTTTTGATTATCTCTTCCTCTCTGACTTCCTTTGTGTTGAACAAATATTTTAGTGTGACATTATAATACTTACATTGGATTCACTATATTTGGGGGGTTATTTTCTTAGTGGGATTGCAATATGTATTATAATTTACAACAGCCTTCTTTATATTAGTACTGATTTGATTCTGAAAAACATAGTAACTTTTCTTCAATATAATTCCATTTCCTCTTATGTTCTTTGTGTTATATCATCATATTTATTAAATTTACATATTATAAATGCAACCACAAAGTGTTAATATTATTGTTTCATTCAATCTTATGTCTTTTAAGGAAGTCAGGGAAAGAGAAAAACTATATTATGGAATCTTTTATACTAATCGACATATTTATTATTTTCTGTGCTATTTTCTTGTGGATTTGAATTACTTTCTGATGTCTTTTCCTGAAGGATTTCCTTTCTTCAGTATATCTTAAAAGACAGATCTTCTAGCAATAAATTTCCTCGGTCGCTGTATACTTGAGAATGTCTTTATTTTGCCTTCATTTTTGAGGAAGAGTTTTGTAGTTGCATACTTGTTTGATGGCATTTTGGGGTATACTCTTAATATGTTATTCTACTGCCTTCTGGCTTCCATGTCTTTAGATGACTGGGCTAACTTGCTTGGGCTAAATCTGAGAAGCCAGCTATTAATTCTACTGATGCTGGTCTATATTTGATGTGTAGTTTTCCTCTTGCAGCTTTCATACCTTCTTTGTTTGGTTTAGGCATACACTCACTTGATTATGATAGGGCCAGGTATACAAAATAAATACAAAATCTATTTGTATTTATCATTTTGGGGTTTCAGATGTGCAGAGTAACAGCTTTTAAAAATCAATTTGGGGGCTTCCCTGGTGGTCCAGTGGGTAAGGACACCACCTTGCAGTGCAAGGGGCACCGGTTGAATCCCTGGCCTGGGAAGATCCCACATGCCGCAGAGCACCGGAGCTCTGGAGCGCATGTCCCCAGAGCCGGTGCTCTGCAACAACAGAGGCCACTGCAATGGGAGGCCCACACAGGCCAAAGAACAAAGATGGATAAAAATAGATAAATGAAAGATCAATAGAAGTGATCAAAAAAGAAGAAACAATTCAAGGAGGCTTGAAAACAGCCTGAACTTTGAGTGTGCTTCTCTACCCACAAACAGATACAATAGCAAAGGATGGAAACCTCACTGGTTTCAGGTGTTTGACCACAACTGATGTGCCATCATTGAGCACTAAGCTGTATAGATACAGAAGGAGATTAAAAAATAAAACAAAGCATATTTAAACCAAAACCAGCAACAGCCTCAACCTAGCAGAGGCATTGGTGACCACAGAGGAAACGTAGTTCACAGATGTAGCCCATGCAAGTTATTAAACAAACAAAACTAGCAATAATCACTTCCAAGGGAAAAAATAACAGAAATTCAAAATAACTAATATATTATCCAGAATGTTCTGCTCTTAAGAAAATAAAATATGACACCTGCCAACAAATAAGAAAGTGTGCCCTATACTCAGAGAAAGTCAGTTAATAGAAATTGTCTTTCAGTGTTACCAGATATTAGCAGACAAAAACTTCAAAGCAACTACTGCAGATATGTTCAAAGGAGCAAAGGAAACTGTGTTTAAAGAATTAAAGGAAAGCATGGTAACAATTGATGAACAAATAGAGATTCTAACTAAGGATATAGAAATTATTTTTAAAGGACCAAGTGGAAATTCTGTAGCTGAAGAGTACAATAACTGTAAAAATTCACTCAAGGGCCTCAATAACAGGTTTGAGAGAGCAGAAGAATCAGTGAACTGTAAATCAATAGAAACTACCCAATCTGAAAAATAGAGAAAAAAAAGATTGAAATTGTACAGAACTTCAGAAACCCATATCTTGAAAGGTCAAGCACATGAACTCCATGAACTGGGAGTCCCATGGGGAGAAAGGAGAGACAGAAAAATTATTTGAGCAAATAATGGCCCCAAGCTTCCCCAATTTGATTTTGGGGGGGTGGCTGGGGAGGGAGGGGGGCTGGCGGGCCACTTCTATTGGTCTTTCATTATCTATTTTCTTTGTTATTTGGCCCGTATGGGCCTCCCATCGCAGTGGCCTCTGTTGTTGCAGAGCACCGGCTCTGGGTGCATGCGCTCCAGAGCTCCGGCTTGGTAATTGGACACATCGGTCCAGCAGCTCTGCTGCATGTAGGATCTTCCCAGGCCAGCGATCCAACCGGCGCCCCTTGCACTGCAAGGAGGTGTCCTTACCCACTGGACCACCAGGGAAGCCCCCTCCTTGAATTTTAATTTCTGTTGGGCTCTTTCCAGTCTTTTATGCTCATACATTTGGACTTAGGATTAACCAGAAGTGTGTGAAGAGCTTCAGTCTCCACTATGCACATCCATAGCCTCAGCCAGGAACATGAGATTCCTACCCACAAGTACAACCCCAGGCTGGTGGGGCTTGTGATCGTCCCTACTGACCCAGCCCAAAGATAATCATCTCTATCAACAGCTTTGCTGAGTGTACACATCGTCCACCTTTCCAAATTGGATGAATCTCCTCAACACTGGTAGAGAAGCTCCTGGTCATTGTGGATTTTCCTACTGTGGCAGAACCAACCAGTTGGGGTCAGTCTGCTGAGAGAAGTCCTAGGGTCAGAATTTCTTTAATTTCTACTCTTGCCATGTGAAGTCCAGTGGTTTTTAAAGCATGGACACTTCTCTGATTGTTATATGTCTTTAGTTGATTTCCAAAGCACAAAATGGTTGTATTTGCTAAAATTTCCAGCATTGCGGTTGCATTTTAGGGAGAGGATTTGCCCAACTTTCTCACAGAGCTGCTGCCAAACATTTAACTCTCCCTGGGGTTTTGCCTTTGTACGTTTGTGTCTTGAGTCCACAAATTATGTATATCATCTTGCTAATTACAGCTCTTATTTTTCTCTGTTCTTCTTTTATGGATCCCCTCTCACACAACTTCAGCCCAATAAATGGTAATGGCTCAAAAGCAATAAAATCTTTCTTACGTGTGTAAGATAATTTCAGCAACAAGTTATATACTGCAATTGCTATAAACCCAAAAACCAACTTGCAACAAGTTGAAAACATTCAGTGAACTCTCCAACTTGATCTATTCTTAGTCCCATGGCCTTTCCTTTAGGATCCTATCGCAGTGGCCTCTGTTGTTGCAGAGCACCGGCTCTGGGTGCATGCGCCCAGAGCTCCGGCTTGGTAATTGGACACATCGGTCCAGCAGCTCTGCTGCATGTAGGATCTTCCCAGGCCAGCGATCCAACCGGCGCCCCTTGCACTGCAAGGAGGTGTCCTTACCCACTGGACCACCAGGGAAGCCCCCTCCTTGAATTTTAATTTCTGTTGGGCTCTTTCCAGTCTTTTATGCTCATACATTTGGACTTAGGATTAACCAGAAGTGTGTGAAGAGCTTCAGTCTCCACTATGCACATCCATAGCCTCAGCCAGGAACATGAGATTCCTACCCACAAGTACAACCCCAGGCTGGTGGGGCTTGTGATCGTCCCTACTGACCCAGCCCAAAGATAATCATCTCTATCAACAGCTTTGCTGAGTGTACACATCGTCCACCTTTCCAAATTGGATGAATCTCCTCAACACTGGTAGAGAAGCTCCTGGTCATTGTGGATTTTCCTACTGTGGCAGAACCAACCAGTTGGGGTCAGTCTGCTGAGAGAAGTCCTAGGGTCAGAATTTCTTTAATTTCTACTCTTGCCATGTGAAGTCCAGTGGTTTTTAAAGCATGGACACTTCTCTGATTGTTATATGTCTTTAGTTGATTTCCAAAGCACAAAATGGTTGTATTTGCTAAAATTTCCAGCATTGCGGTTGCATTTTAGGGAGAGGATTTGCCCAACTTTCTCACAGAGCTGCTGCCAAACATTTAACTCTCCCTGGGGTTTTGCCTTTGTACGTTTGTGTCTTGAGTCCACAAATTATGTATATCATCTTGCTAATTACAGCTCTTATTTTTCTCTGTTCTTCTTTTATGGATCCCCTCTCACACAACTTCAGCCCAATAAATGGTAATGGCTCAAAAGCAATAAAATCTTTCTTACGTGTGTAAGATAATTTCAGCAACAAGTTATATACTGCAATTGCTATAAACCCAAAAACCAACTTGCAACAAGTTGAAAACATTCAGTGAACTCTCCAAACACCACTTGATCTATTCTTAGTCCCATGGCCTTTCCTTTAGGCAAAGAGTGGAAATTATCGGATACTGCCTTGTTTGCTGTCACTCAACGCTGCACAACTATAGCAGACTTCACTAATCAATTGCAATTTTCTTTCCCACTAAGCCCAGACATGGCCCTGGAATCCTCCTCCGGCAGAGCTCCTCAAGCACGCATGTGGTTTAGGAGACGAGGTTGCTTAGCTGTACCTTTATGTTCCTGAAGCTGAAGTTTGTAATTCTTCAAAACTACCTGCTCTGTTTCTACTCACAAGACTTGGGTGTCCTTTTTAATTTGGGCTTCAGGCTTAGCTTATTTGGTTCAGTTTTCCACTAGACTTCTGCACTTACTCCCTTGGTGACTTCTTATATTTTCATGATCCTTTAAACTTTAAATTTTATATTGGAGTAGAGTTGATTCACAATGTGTTGTGATCTCGTGACTTTAAATCCCATCTACTTATTGACCCCTCTCAAATTTGCTTTTAGACTAGATCTCTTTGTCAGATTTCAACTAGCTATATATTTTCTCTGGAAGCATTTTTTTATTAAATTATTTTAGTTTTGATTACAGTAGGTCTCTGTTACTGCTTGCAGGCTTTCTCTTTGTGGAGAGTAGGGCTACTCTTTGTTGTGGTGCACAGGCTTCTTACTGTGGTGGCTTCTCTTATTGCAGAGCACAGGCTGTAGGCACAGGGGTGTTAGTTGCTGTAGCACTCAGGCTCAATAGTTGCAACTTGCTGGCTCTAGGGTGCACAGGCTTCCGTAGTTGTGGCATAGAGGCTCATTAGTTGTAGCTCACGGGCTGTAGAGCATGGGTTCAGTACTTGTGACTCATGGGCCCAACTGCTCTGCGGCATGTGGAATCCTCCTAGACCAGGGACTGAACCCATGTCTCCTGCATTGGTAGGCAGATTATTATCCACTGTGCCACGAGGGCAATCTTCCACTTGGAAGTCTAAAGGATATCTCTAAGGGACCATGCCCATTTTTGAATTTCTTATTTCCTACCTAGTATCTCCTCCACCCTGCTAGCATCCGTCCATCTTAAATCCAATTTATTGTCTCAGACCAAAAATCTTAGAGTCATCCTTGGTTCTTCTCATTCTCTCTCACACTATCAGGAAATCCTATTTAAATCAGAACCATGTGCCTCCTTACCACTAACACTGCTACAGTCCTACTCTGAGACATATCTCTCCCAGGATTATTGCAACTGACTTTACTAATTTGGCTTTTTAAGTACTCTATACTCAACAACGTATCTAGAGTGGTCCATGATCTCTGGTAGTCTATGTTCAATATAGTAGCCGGAAGGATTCTCTTCAAAATTAGGGCTGGTTGTGTCATTCTTCTGCTCAGAACATTACAGCGGTTTCCTGTTTCGCTTAAGACAAAAGGCTTTTCAAAGACTTACACAGTATGTGCTGTTACTCCTTGAATTCACTGATCTCATCTTTCACTCTACAGTTTCTTACTCTTTTCAAGTCATGCTGGCCTCCCTGATGCTCCTTGAAAATGCTACACTGGCTTTTTGAATACTTTCCATTACAGTTTCCTCTTCCTGAAATGCATATACCTTGGATGTTCATGTGACTAATTCTCTCACTTCCAAAGTCTAAACTCATATGCCGCCTCCTCAAAGGAGGCACACCTTCATCACCCTATTTCATAGTGCAAACCTTTCCTTCTCATCTGCTCCCTCACTCTTGTCTTTCTTCCACATCCATCTCTCCTTTTTCTACATTCTCTTTTCTTTCCACAGAATATCACCTTCTATTGTATGAGAGAATCTACTTATTCATTTTCTTTATTGTTCCTTATGTGTCTCTTCCCTTCTCTAGAATGTAACTAAAAAAGGGCAGGAATTTTTGTTTTGCTCATTGATCTCACACTTCCTAGACAGGTATCTAAAAATGACATGTTGAATGAATGAATCTGTGGGAGATCCATGGTCCTAATATAGGTAGGTGTTCTTGAAGACAAGGACAGAATGTGAGAATAGTTCCCCAAAAAGCTTGAGGAGTAAAACAGTTCAAAGAAATGTCAAGAGAAACTGCATAAAATAGAGGAGTCAGTGATTTAAAAAAAGCTAACTGGGATATTATAATCCTCATCTTGGCAAGACCTGGGATACATTAGCATATTAAAGGTTTTGAGAGATCTTGCAGGCAAAAAAAAATGGGCTTGACTTTATTTATCTCTGTTTTCTTTCAGGATTACTTTATCTTGAATTTTCCATAGTATGAAAACGACATGCCTAGGTATACGGTTTTTGGCATTTATCTTCCTCATAATTCTCTAGGCATCCTGGATTTGTGGTTTGGTCTCTGAAATTAATTTGGGGTAAGTTTCTTAGTCATTATTATTTCAAATATTTCTTCTGTTTCTTTCTCTCTTTCCTCTTCTTTTGGTATTCCCATTACACGTATGTGGGCTACATCTTTCGTAGTTGTTCCAAATTCCTTGAATATTCTCGGTTTTTTTCTTTGTTTTGTTTGCTTTTCAATTTCAAGGATTCTGTTAACATGTCCTTTAGCATGATGTCTTTCCTTAGCTGTATCCAGCCTCTTAGAAGCCCACTAAAAACATTCTTCCCTTCTGTCTTCAGGTCTTCATTTCCGTTTTTTTATGTTGAACATTTCTTTTTGGTTCTTTCTTAGGATTTCCATCTCTCTGCTTACTTTGCCCATCTGTTCTTGCATGCTTTCTATTTTATCCATGATCACTCTTAGCCTATTAATCATAGTTGTTTTAAATTCACAGTCTAATCATTTCAATGTTTCTGCCATATCTGACTCCGGTGCTTGCTCTGCTTCTTCAATTTTTTTTGTCTTTTAGTACATCTCGCAATTTTTTATTGGTAGCTGGGCATAATGTACCTCAGTGAAAGGAACTGTTAGAAAAAAGGCCCTTAGTAATAGAATGGAAAGGTGGGAGGAATGGGATACATTCTATTGTCTTTGATTAGGTCTCTGTCTTTTAATCAGTCTATTCCTCTGGACTGTGAACTTCATATGTATTTCCCAAGTTTTTCTTCCCCTCCACTTCGCTGGTACAGGATAGCTAGAGTGGGCTAGAGTTGGGTGGAAACTGCTCCTCCCAGCTGGAAAGCCAGAGTTGATTGGAATTGGATATTTCCCTTCCTCTAGGTCAGTTAGGTTCTGATAAAAAAAAAAAAAAAAACCCAGTATGTTCAGATATATTTAAAAGTTCCTTCTGAAGACAGGCCTTGTTAAGAAAAATAGAGTGCTCTGGTATATTTCAAAATGGTGCCTGTTCCCATCCTCCTGCTGGAAGTACAGGGTTTTTTTCTCTCAAATTTACTGAGAACTTTGATTCCTTGTAGGTAAAGTTCATAAAATTCTGGGCTCCTCTATGACAGGGTTTCCTTGGTGTTTTTAACTCTCAGAATTATCCACACTTGAACTCCAACAATTCATCAATTAAGTTCAGATTTTTCTACCCTGGCATGTATGCTTAGCTGCTCAGTTGTGTCCAACTCTTCATGACCCGATGGACTGTTGCCCACCAGGCTCCTCTGTCCATGGGATTTCCCAGGCAAAAATATTAGAGTTGATTGCCCAGGGAATCTTCCTGACCACGGATTGAACCTTCATCTCCTCTATTGCCTGCATTGGCAGGCAGATGCTTTACCACCTCCTTCTCTGAGACACCTGAGAAGCCCCTTCTGCTCTGGCATTGGTTCTCAAAGCAGTTTCCAGTAAGCCAAGATTCTTAGTATTCATCTGTTCTTTGGAACTTTTTTGCTTTCTTAGGATTTCCATCTCTCTGCTTACTTTGCCCATCTGTTCTTGCATGTTTATTTTATCCATGATCACTCTTAGCCTATTAATCATAGTTGTTTTAAATTCACAGTCTAATCATTTCAATGTTTCTGCCATATCTGACTCCGGTGCTTGCTCTGCTTCTTCAATTTTTTTTGTCTTTTAGTACATCTCGCAATTTTTTATTGGTAGCTGGGCATAATGTACCTCAGTGAAAGGAACTGTTAGAAAAAAGGCCCTTAGTAATAGAATGGAAAGGTGGGAGGAATGGGATACATTCTATTGTCTTTGATTAGGTCTCTGTCTTTTAATCAGTCTATTCCTCTGGACTGTGAACTTCATATGTATTTCCCAAGTTTTTCTTCCCCTCCACTTCGCTGGTACAGGATAGCTAGAGTGGGCTAGAGTTGGGTGGAAACTGCTCCTCCCAGCTGGAAAGCCAGAGTTGATTGGAATTGGATATTTCCCTTCCTCTAGGTCAGTTAGGTTCTGATAAAAAAAAAAAAAAAAACCCAGTATGTTCAGATATATTTAAAAGTTCCTTCTGAAGACAGGCCTTGTTAAGAAAAATAGAGTGCTCTGGTATATTTCAAAATGGTGCCTGTTCCCATCCTCCTGCTGGAAGTACAGGGTTTTTTTCTCTCAAATTTACTGAGAACTTTGATTCCTTGTAGGTAAAGTTCATAAAATTCTGGGCTCCTCTATGACAGGGTTTCCTTGGTGTTTTTAACTCTCAGAATTATCCACACTTGAACTCCAACAATTCATCAATTAAGTTCAGATTTTTCTACCCTGGCATGTATGCTTAGCTGCTCAGTTGTGTCCAACTCTTCATGACCCGATGGACTGTTGCCCACCAGGCTCCTCTGTCCATGGGATTTCCCAGGCAAAAATATTAGAGTTGATTGCCCAGGGAATCTTCCTGACCACGGATTGAACCTTCATCTCCTCTATTGCCTGCATTGGCAGGCAGATGCTTTACCACCTCCTTCTCTGAGACACCTGAGAAGCCCCTTCTGCTCTGGCATTGGTTCTCAAAGCAGTTTCCAGTAAGCCAAGATTCTTAGTATTCATCTGTCTCTCCAGACTTAGGGGCAACAGTTTTTCCTTTGCCCTCCCCCTTCTCTTGCAGGTCTGAGAAGAGTTGTTGATTTTTTCAGTCTGTTCAGGTCTGTTCTTACTGTTAGTCATACCGACAACTTGCAAGCTCCTTTCTGGGAAACTGGAAACTGAGAATCTTGACTTTTTTGGACACAATCTCAAACCTTAAAAAAAGGTTTCTACATTACCATGTATAAGTAAAATGAGTAGCAGTTGTGAGTGTGGGCTGTGAAGAGAGATCCCTGGGTTTGTAATTTGGCTTGCCATTGATAAGAATTACCTGTGTGTCTAAGCCTTAGATTTTTCTATCTTTAGAGCGGGGATGGGAGCTGTATCACAGGTTTGGGTGAAGATGAAGTAAGATAATATAGCTGTGTCTAGAATAATAAGCATTCCCACATGTTTTAAAACTTAACAACCATTTGAATGTCTGTGATCTACCAGGTATTATCCTAGATGCTGGAGGTACAAAAGTAGAAATTTGCTCCTGACCTCAAGGAGCTGACATTCCAGAGGCAAGAGACAATACTCGAATTATGTCAACTAATCAATGAACATTTTCTAATAGTGACAGGAGTATGAAGAAAGTAAATCAGGCTAATGTGATAAAGAAGAACAGAGGAGCCTTTTCAGAGCAGGGACCACTTGCACTGACAGTTCAAATGTGAGGATCCAGCCAAGTCACCATTTTTCTGGAAACAGCATCCCAGCAGAGAGAATAACAAGGAGAGTGGTATAAAGGCAGACATGAACTTGGCTTGATCAGGGTTAGATTAAATGTTCATGTGGCTTGTCATGGGGAATATAGGAGTGATGTAATGCCCCTATTGCTTTAAATAACAATAACGCTTCTGGGTCTTTATTTAGGGAATGACCTCTGAACTCAGAGTCCCTTCTGGGGGGAGGAGGGGAAGGAGAATGCTTCCAGGGGGATTCTCACAATGATCCAGTGCTCTGGAGATGAAGAGAGATGCAACCATTAGTCCTGGGATTCGGGGTTGGGGGGAGGGAATTGACTAGTCTATTCTGAATAGGTTTCCAGGAAAGAGTGCTTAGTGTTGCTCTTCACTACCCATTAAAAAGAGCAGTGGTTTAAGGTGGATTAAATAATCAACTCAGAGAATAAAGGAAAAGGAATTAAAAACTCAGAAGAAAAGGTCCACCCCTGAGTCTTAATGATATTATGGTTTCTCCCTGACCCCTAATTCTCTCATTCTTGTCAAAGCCTAGAGTTGACACGAGTCTACAAATTCTCTTTGTATAGTCTTTTGGACTTATTTTCACCTCCCTCTTTTTGGAGGTTGGAGACTCTTCTACTGGGTCCAACTAAACATCCAGGAAAATACTCACCAAACACTACATGGCTTAACTTGTAAAAGCTCAATTACTTGCCATACCATAATTAAGTTCTTTTCCAGACATAAAACCCTCTGCACATGCCCAATGAATATAAATTTTCACTGGTGTTCATTTGGCCTTGTCAAACTAGCCTGAGAATTTTGTCCCTTTTGTGCCAAGGATAATTATTTTTAGTGCTCTTCTCAATAACAATAGTTGAAAGGAGGAGAAAGTGATATCTCTGTAACTCAAACCAGATCCTTGTGCAATAATACACGGGCAAGGGACAATGTGATGACACTGTTTTATGTGGGCATGCATTTGTTCCCCATCTTAACGTTTCTGAATACAGAGCCAGCCTGCATTGTGCTTCACAATGGGAAAGCAAATTGCACTGACAGTTCAAATGTGAGGATCCAGCCAAGTCACCATTTTTCTGGAAACAGCATCCCAGCAGAGAGAATAACAAGGAGAGTGGTATAAAGGCAGACATGAACTTGGCTTGATCAGGGTTAGATTAAATGTTCATGTGGCTTGTCATGGGGAATATAGGAGTGATGTAATGCCCCTATTGCTTTAAATAACAATAACGCTTCTGGGTCTTTATTTAGGGAATGACCTCTGAACTCAGAGTCCCTTCTGGGGGGAGGAGGGGAAGGAGAATGCTTCCAGGGGGATTCTCACAATGATCCAGTGCTCTGGAGATGAAGAGAGATGCAACCATTAGTCCTGGGATTCGGGGTTGGGGGGAGGGAATTGACTAGTCTATTCTGAATAGGTTTCCAGGAAAGAGTGCTTAGTGTTGCTCTTCACTACCCATTAAAAAGAGCAGTGGTTTAAGGTGGATTAAATAATCAACTCAGAGAATAAAGGAAAAGGAATTAAAAACTCAGAAGAAAAGGTCCACCCCTGAGTCTTAATGATATTATGGTTTCTCCCTGACCCCTAATTCTCTCATTCTTGTCAAAGCCTAGAGTTGACACGAGTCTACAAATTCTCTTTGTATAGTCTTTTGGACTTATTTTCACCTCCCTCTTTTTGGAGGTTGGAGACTCTTCTACTGGGTCCAACTAAACATCCAGGAAAATACTCACCAAACACTACATGGCTTAACTTGTAAAAGCTCAATTACTTGCCATACCATAATTAAGTTCTTTTCCAGACATAAAACCCTCTGCACATGCCCAATGAATATAAATTTTCACTGGTGTTCATTTGGCCTTGTCAAACTAGCCTGAGAATTTTGTCCCTTTTGTGCCAAGGATAATTATTTTTAGTGCTCTTCTCAATAACAATAGTTGAAAGGAGGAGAAAGTGATATCTCTGTAACTCAAACCAGATCCTTGTGCAATAATACACGGGCAAGGGACAATGTGATGACACTGTTTTATGTGGGCATGCATTTGTTCCCCATCTTAACGTTTCTGAATACAGAGCCAGCCTGCTTGTTATCCCTGTGCTTCACAATGGGAAAGCAAAGCAAGAGGATGGCTGACCTTGTAGCTTCCGACAAAATTTCTTAGCAAGAATGCTTGCTCACAGCAGCCCTCCTTGGAAATGTTCAAAAATACTTTCATATATTGTGAAATCAGAAGGAGAAAAACAAATATCGTATATTAATACATGTATGTGGAAGCTGAAAAAGTTGGTAGAGATGATCTTATCTACAAAGCAGAGGACACAGATGGAGGAAACAAGCATATGGATACCAAGTGGGGAAGGGGTAGGGGATGCACTGGGAGACAGTAATAGACATATTTACATTATTGATTCTATGTAGAGCTCTACTCAGTGCTCTGTGGTGACCTAAATGGGAAGAAAATCCAAAAAAGAGAGCATGTAGGTATATGAATACCTGATTCACTTTGCTGTGCAGCAAAAACTAACACAACATTGCAAATCAACTATATTCCAATAAAAACTTTAAAAAATGAAATACTCTTATCATTTCTTCTCTCTAAAGCAGCATTTTCTTGACTGATCTCAGCCCAGTCAGGGGTACCATATGGCACCAATTCAAAGATTCAGGGGTGGTTGGCCTTACAGGGATTTATCCAGACGTCATCTTCCTCCTCTTTCAGGTTCTTGGCTTTTGAAGCAACTCGTTATTCTTAGCAGCTCTAGCAGGGGGTAGGCTTAAGGGAGAAAGTTCAGGCCACTTTTAGCTCCTCATTAGCAGGTTGAGGGAACGCCTGGGTGGATGGTAAAAAGGAGTGAAATCGTCCAAGGTGAGGTTTGAGAATTCTCTGTAGGTTTTCATTCTTCCTACCTTAGCTTGTTTTATCATGAGTAACTGAAAGGTGACTATGAATGAGAGACAGATCTTAATCTTAATGACTAACTAGTAAAGAAATTACTTCCTTAAATCATGAATGCAGTCTATCATCTAGAGGAGAATTTGCTTGTATGTCTGCACACCTGTGTGTGTGCATTTATTTATGGCTGTGCATATGTGTGTGCTGTTTTCTACATGGGTGTCAATGGAGTCACCTAAACTCTTTCTCCAACCTCCAACAGGTCATTAGTGACAATCCAGTATACTTCCTGCCATTCTTCCCAAGGCATCATCAGAGGGCCAGACTCTTTGGACCTCCTTTTGTGTGTCTGTACTCAGTTGTTTGGACTAGCTTAACCTACTTGTTCAGGAACTAGTCATACCGTGTCATTCCATTTCTGTTTTTCTTATATTCTTTCACAATTGTCTCCAGGAAATTAAGATTCTCAAATTCAAATCCTTTGAGGTTTTACAGTTTAGCAGGGATCAGCCTACCTCTCAATGTTCCATCCTGGTTTTACGCAATCAGTTGAATTATCCAAGTTATCAGATCTTTGGACAGTAGATGCTAGGAAGAACCTGAAAAGTCTAGAGGCCTGGCAACTTCCCCAGGGGTCCAGTCACTCAGACTCTGTGTTCCTAATGCAGGGGGTCCTGTGTTCAATCCCTGATCAGGGAATTAGATCCCACATGCCACAATTAAGAGTTCGCATGCTAACTAAAGATCCTCCATGTCACAACTGAAAAGATCCCGTGTGCTGGAACTAAGACCCAGCATGTCCAAATAAATAAATGAACAAATTTTAAAAAAAAAAAAAACCTAGAGGTCCAGTTGCCTATATCCTTTCCTTTCATCTGAGATCTTCTTTAGGAGCACCACATTCATAAATATGATAAAGAAGGTTACAGAGTTGCTAGTAAAGGAAAACTAACCACATGTCAAGAGGTACCTCCCACTGAGCTGCATCAGGAGAACAACTTGAGGAAGAAGCCTGGTGGAGAAAGCTAAATCCATCAGAGATACAGCTGCAAAGGTATGAAAATGACCTTGAGAATCAGGAAGGACTAGGAAATGGTGCTTCCTTACCTGTAACAGCATCAAACATATTAAAATGCCCATGTGAGAACTATAGTGTATGCTGTTTTAATTAAAGCTAATTGTATTCTACCATGGAATTATAATGAATTCTGTTTGTTCTTAGAAAAATTCTGATTAAAAAAAAAATATCCTTCAGCAGCTCAGATTTCAAGTAAAAGGGATTGGAAAGTAATCTCATGTGTTTCCAACTGGATGAATTGTTTGCTTGTAAAGTTACTTCCTAAGAATTTTTTTTTTCAATTAACATATTAGATCCTTGAGGAGTCCTCTGGCTGAACGCCCAAGTCACTCTTTGGTTAAGTAGACTAGCACAAAGACTCTGTTCTGGGAACTCAATCCTCTGATTAGTGAGCAGGTCAAATCTCACCTAAATTATTTCTCTTAAATCAAAAGGCTTTTTATGATTCTTTGAGAGGATTATATATTTTTTTATTTTCTATCAGATAAGCTCTTTGGCTATGGTGCCTGATTCTAGGGGGGAAATGAAAGAGAAAAAAACAAAACCTTATTATCAACCATACTAGTGGTAATATTAGCGATCGCTTTGTTTTGTTCTGAAATTTCGACTTCAGGCAGACTTCCAAGCACCCAAACACAAGCAAAATGAAACACATGTAATCTAGGAGTGTGTGGCTTATTGTGACAAACAGAACCCATGAGGAATTAGAAGAGGTAACCTTTCACCAGAAAGGGGGGAAAAGAGTGTGTACGTGTGCGGGGGTGACCAGGTGTGATTTGGGGCCTCAAACAATGTGTATGCCTTCAATTTTTCTGGGATTTACTATAGCTCAAATGTTAAAACCAAATGTTTGAAACCTGGATCTTGTTTCATGAAAGCTGAAAGAGAAATCAGAGAAGAGAAGAAATATTTTTTTAAGAGTCAGAGGTGTTGGTAAGGTGAACCAGCTTAACGTTCACAAACAGGCAGGGCTGGCCTGGATACAGAATTATGGAAAGGCAGGACTTGCCTTTGGTGTAGAATAATGGGCAGGAAGTCATCACTTCCCTATCACGATGCATTTCTTCTCTATCAATTCCCACTGATTTGCTCATGTTTTTATTCTTTTGTTCTACTATTATGTATTGAACTTCTACCAGATGTGGGCACCAAAGATGCAACAGTACACCAGACAGACACCAGTTCCTTCTCTCTCAAAGTCTCTCAGCCATGTCCAACTCTGTGGCCCCATGAACTACAGCCCACTAGGCTCCTCTGCCTACAGAATTCTCCAGGCAAAAATTCTGGAGTGGGTAGTCATTCCCTTCTTCAGGGTGTCTTCCCAACCCAGGTTTCAAACCTTGGTCCCGGATTGCAGGCAGATTCTTTATCATCTAAGCCATCAGGGAAGCCCAGTCTCATGCTGCTTGCGGTCTAATGAAGGACGCAAAAAATTACACCAGACGTACTTAGCTGTTGACTCAACAACATTTGGGGATGGTGCTCCACTGTCAGGAAATAAATTCTCTGAGGAAGTGTGATTTCAGCTGAGGCCCTGAAGGGTAAGCCAGGTAACAAAGTTTTGAAAACAAAGAGGGGAAGGAGAAGAGGGGTAAAAGTATTCTAATAGTATGTTTGAGGAACTAAGAGAAGTCTGGTATGCATTAGGTGTAAAGTCTGGAAGAGGTGGGCAGAAAACCTGGTGAGAGAACTAAGCAAATCTTTGGCCATGAGGACTGAGTTCTAGCTTCTGAGGTTTGAACAGGGCTTAGAATCAGATAGAGTAGGGCTGGATTCAGAGTGCTGGTCTCTCCCAGCACCTTGGATGAGTTATTTCCCTTCTAAGGCTCCTTTTTCTCATCTATTTATTTATTTATTTTTAAAATATTTATTTATTTACTTATTTTGGGGGGGATGGGGTGGGGAGGGAGTGGGGCAGGCAGGCCACTTCCATTGGTCTTTCATTTATCTGTTTTCACCCATCTTTGTTCTTTGGCCCGCGTGGGCCTCCCATCGCAGTGGCCTCTGCTGTCACAGAGCGCTGGCTCTGGGTGCATGCACTCCAGAGCCCCTACTCGGTAATTGGACACATCGGTCCAGCCGCTCCATGGCACGTGGGATCTTCCCAGGCCAGGGATCAAACTGGTGCCCCCTGCACTGCAAGGCAGTGTCCTTACCCACTGGACCACCAGGGAAGCCCCTTTCTCACCTATTTAATAAGGATATAATGCCTATGTCATAGGACAGCTTGGAAAATTAAGTGACAGAACATGTCCTACCTGGCAGATCAGAGCAGGCAATAAATGAAAGCTATGGCTGTTTGTTTCACGATGGTCAAGAACAATGACATTCCTGCAAGGAACAATATCTCAGAGAAAGTAAGCACAACTTTTCCCGGATGTTGCAGTCTGCAGATTCTTTCAGGGTGTCTTCCCAACCCAGGTTTCAAACCTTGGTCCCGGATTGCAGGCAGATTCTTTATCATCTAAGCCATCAGGAAGCCCAGTCTCATGCTGCTTGCGGTCTAATGAAGGACGCAAAAAATTACACCAGACGTACTTAGCTGTTGACTCAACAACATTTGGGGATGGTGCTCCACTGTCAGGAAATAAATTCTCTGAGGAAGTGTGATTTCAGCTGAGGCCCTGAAGGGTAAGCCAGGTAACAAAGTTTTGAAAACAAAGAGGGGAAGGAGAAGAGGGGTAAAAGTATTCTAATAGTATGTTTGAGGAACTAAGAGAAGTCTGGTATGCATTAGGTGTAAAGTCTGGAAGAGGTGGGCAGAAAACCTGGTGAGAGAACTAAGCAAATCTTTGGCCATGAGGACTGAGTTCTAGCTTCTGAGGTTTGAACAGGGCTTAGAATCAGATAGAGTAGGGCTGGATTCAGAGTGCTGGTCTCTCCCAGCACCTTGGATGAGTTATTTCCCTTCTAAGGCTCCTTTTTCTCATCTATTTATTTATTTATTTTTAAAATATTTATTTATTTACTTATTTTGGGGGGGATGGGGTGAGGAGGGAGGGGGGCAGGCAGGCCACTTCCATTGGTCTTTCATTTATCTGTTTTCACCCATCTTTGTTCTTTGGCCCGCGTGGGCCTCCCATCGCAGTGGCCTCTGCTGTCACAGAGCGCTGGCTCTGGGTGCATGCACTCCAGAGCCCCTACTCGGTAATTGGACACATCGGTCCAGCCGCTCCATGGCACGTGGGATCTTCCCAGGCCAGGGATCAAACTGGTGCCCCCTGCACTGCAAGGCAGTGTCCTTACCCACTGGACCACCAGGGAAGCCCCTTTCTCACCTATTTAATAAGGATATAATGCCTATGTCATAGGACAGCTTGGAAAATTAAGTGACAGAACATGTCCTACCTGGCAGATCAGAGCAGGCAATAAATGAAAGCTATGGCTGTTTGTTTCACGATGGTCAAGAACAATGACATTCCTGCAAGGAACAATATCTCAGAGAAAGTAAGCACAACTGTCATCATCTTATGCATCAGCAAGGCTAGATGTGTTGACATTTTTGGGTGGGGTAACTTCCTGATATGGCTCAGTTATACATTCTTTATAAGAGGTTCATCTTATCTTTAGTTCCAAGAGAGCAACGCTTTCCCAATATAAGGATGAAGTCAGTGGAAATAACATCATTGTAGGCACTGTGTCCATCCACTATCACACTGATTGTCCTGATCATTCATGCTGTTTAATGAGCTCCTCAGACTCCCATCACACCCTCGGCTGAATGGACACAGGAAGTAAATATACTAGTGACTGCACACAAGCATTCCTAATACATGAGATGCCTTCTTTTCTTTGTGAGCCTAAGACTCCTAGTAAGTAGGGAAAAAATAAGACAAACCAGACAGTTATTATTATCAATGGTTTCTAAAAGAAAGATGGGTATATTGAGATTCTTACAGGCCTTTCCATTGCTTTTCACATCACTAGGCTCAAACAAGCAAAACCTCTCTCAATAGACCGATAGATACTAGGAAGGCACTCGCTGACCAAGAAAAAAAATAAATAGCCCTTATGAGCCGAAAAGAAAAGGCTATTATCTTATTTCTTTAGCCTCTATGGTTGTGGAATTGGTGCTGTAGAAGTACTGTAAAACCACTAGTACTGAGAATTTACTCCATGCGAGGTAACTGGGACCATGGAGATAAAAGACATACTTCTTGCCCTAGTGAAAGTCATCAGTTGGCCAAGGAAATAGACAGACAGGAAGTTAATGCTTTATTCAATGCTTTCCAGTGGCCAGGACCTGTGCTAAGGGGTTCATAGGTTTTATTAGAGTTGATCCTCTGAAAAACCCTTTCAAACTGGTGCCCCTGCACTGCAAGGCAGTGTCCTTACCCACTGGACCACCAGGGAAGCCCCTTTCTCACCTATTTAATAAGGATATAATGCCTATGTCATAGGACAGCTTGGAAAATTAAGTGACAGAACATGTCCTACCTGGCAGATCAGAGCAGGCAATAAATGAAAGCTATGGCTGTTTGTTTCACGATGGTCAAGAACAATGACATTCCTGCAAGGAACAATATCTCAGAGAAAGTAAGCACAACTGTCATCATCTTATGCATCAGCAAGGCTAGATGTGTTGACATTTTTGGGTGGGGTAACTTCCTGATATGGCTCAGTTATACATTCTTTATAAGAGGTTCATCTTATCTTTAGTTCCAAGAGAGCAACGCTTTCCCAATATAAGGATGAAGTCAGTGGAAATAACATCATTGTAGGCACTGTGTCCATCCACTATCACACTGATTGTCCTGATCATTCATGCTGTTTAATGAGCTCCTCAGACTCCCATCACACCCTCGGCTGAATGGACACAGGAAGTAAATATACTAGTGACTGCACACAAGCATTCCTAATACATGAGATGCCTTCTTTTCTTTGTGAGCCTAAGACTCCTAGTAAGTAGGGAAAAAATAAGACAAACCAGACAGTTATTATTATCAATGGTTTCTAAAAGAAAGATGGGTATATTGAGATTCTTACAGGCCTTTCCATTGCTTTTCACATCACTAGGCTCAAACAAGCAAAACCTCTCTCAATAGACCGATAGATACTAGGAAGGCACTCGCTGACCAAGAAAAAAAATAAATAGCCCTTATGAGCCGAAAAGAAAAGGCTATTATCTTATTTCTTTAGCCTCTATGGTTGTGGAATTGGTGCTGTAGAAGTACTGTAAAACCACTAGTACTGAGAATTTACTCCATGCGAGGTAACTGGGACCATGGAGATAAAAGACATACTTCTTGCCCTAGTGAAAGTCATCAGTTGGCCAAGGGAAATAGACAGACAGGAAGTTAATGCTTTATTCAATGCTTTCCAGTGGCCAGGACCTGTGCTAAGGGGTTCATAGGTTTTATTAGAGTTGATCCTCTGAAAAAACCCTTTGAACCAGGCAATATTGACTTCAATTTGTGGGGAAGAAGATAGAGATTGAAGAGTGGTTCCTAGTAACTCACCCCCAAGTGGCTAGGTTATACATGGCAGAACTGGAATCGAGCTGAAGTCATCTAACCTCAAGAGTCTTACATATGAATGCTAGGTGACACCACTCTCCCATTCTTTCTGGTGTCGAAGTAGGTTACTAGGATTTGTGGTGTTGAGTATGTGAGTGCTATAGAAGCAATACTGATAGAAGGCAGGGAGAGAGAAAGAGAGAAATGGAGCCAGAGTAACTTCCTGAGGAAGGTGTCCTTTGCAGGGATTTTTGAGGGCTGAGCAGGAGTTGGCCAGGTCAAAGCGTGAGATCAGGAGAAACCCTGTGAGTGAAACTGAGCAGCATTTGCATCTTCAGCAAGAGGACGGTTCCTAGGAAATGTTCAGAAGAGCTCTTGGTTATCTGCATTCATAAAGGCAGCACGTGAATGAGAAGCTCTAAACTTCATGTCTCTTTGGCTTCTGTATAGCTAATGTTTTTATTTATTTATATCCTGTCTCATTCCACAAAGGTTTTGAGGTAAAATTCATTATGTGGTTTTTTATGCAGTGACCTTCCTAATTAAGTTTTTCTCGGCACTGTCATGTTCGTCTTTGTATTCCTGAGCCATATGCACAGCGACTTGAATAAAAGTTGAATTGAATTTACATACTTTGAGCACACTGTAAGTAGTTAGCAAGGGCAACTGGTCCCAGAAGCTTGGTGGGTGGCAAGAAAGCTGGCTCGAAACTTTAAATTGCTTAGACTGGATACCATATTATCTTATTTCTTTAGCCTCTATGGTTGTGGAATTGGTGCTGTAGAAGTACTGTAAAACCACTAGTACTGAGAATTTACTCCATGCGAGGTAACTGGGACCATGGAGATAAAAGACATACTTCTTGCCCTAGTGAAAGTCATCAGTTGGCCAAGGGAAATAGACAGACAGGAAGTTAATGCTTTATTCAATGCTTTCCAGTGGCCAGGACCTGTGCTAAGGGGTTCATAGGTTTTATTAGAGTTGATCCTCTGAAAAAACCCTTTGAACCAGGCAATATTGACTTCAATTTGTGGGGAAGAAGATAGAGATTGAAGAGTGGTTCCTAGTAACTCACCCCCAAGTGGCTAGGTTATACATGGCAGAACTGGAATCGAGCTGAAGTCATCTAACCTCAAGAGTCTTACATATGAATGCTAGGTGACACCACTCTCCCATTCTTTCTGGTGTCGAAGTAGGTTACTAGGATTTGTGGTGTTGAGTATGTGAGTGCTATAGAAGCAATACTGATAGAAGGCAGGGAGAGAGAAAGAGAGAAATGGAGCCAGAGTAACTTCCTGAGGAAGGTGTCCTTTGCAGGGATTTTTGAGGGCTGAGCAGGAGTTGGCCAGGTCAAAGCGTGAGATCAGGAGAAACCCTGTGAGTGAAACTGAGCAGCATTTGCATCTTCAGCAAGAGGACGGTTCCTAGGAAATGTTCAGAAGAGCTCTTGGTTATCTGCATTCATAAAGGCAGCACGTGAATGAGAAGCTCTAAACTTCATGTCTCTTTGGCTTCTGTATAGCTAATGTTTTTATTTATTTATATCCTGTCTCATTCCACAAAGGTTTTGAGGTAAAATTCATTATGTGGTTTTTTATGCAGTGACCTTCCTAATTAAGTTTTTCTCGGCACTGTCATGTTCGTCTTTGTATTCCCTGAGCCATATGCACAGCGACTTGAATAAAAGTTGAATTGAATTTACATACTTTGAGCACACTGTAAGTAGTTAGCAAGGGCAACTGGTCCCAGAAGCTTGGTGGGTGGCAAGAAAGCTGGCTCGAAACTTTAAATTGCTTAGACTGGATACCATATTTCACTGAATCTAAGAGGCCATTGATGAGAGGGTATGCTGTCACTCGATGTGCTACTAAGAAAAAACACTGCAAATGAAACTATACCACACTGCTGAGCCACTATCTATTCCAAGATGCAATCTGATTTCAGATATGGTTCAATAAATGCATGTCTTTAAAGAGATGATGATGGTGATGATACTGCCCCCATCCACCTCAAAAAGTCAGAAATTCTAAAAATTAATGAAACTTATCTGCCTTTCTAGATGGCACTTTGTCTAACAATTCAAACCCTAAAAATGCTGGAAACCCTTAACAATTATATCTCTAGGAATTGAACCAAAAGAAATAAACATAGCAGTTTAAGAGAATGACATTAAATAATTATTTAGTCACAAAAAATGAAGAAATAATCTAAAACCTTCATAATGTGTGTGTATATATATATATGTGTGTGTGCGTGTGTGTGTGTGTGTGTGTGTGTGATATTAGTGTTACATAATAAAGTAAGAGAAACCTGAACTCTTCACTATATATATATATATATACACACACACACACACATATATGCATTAAACATATATTTGATGTTAGAACTCTATAATTAAATGATAAATATCTTAAATGGTGAAACATTTTAATAATATAGTAAGCTTTCAAAAATCAGGTAATATTTGTTATCAAATAAAATCATTGCTATAAGAATATATTTACATATTATATTTATATATGAATAGAGTCTTGAATGATACACGTTAAGTATAGGAATAAGGAGATTTTAGCTGTCTCTTTGGCTTCTGTATAGCTAATGTTTTTATTTATTTATATCCTGTCTCATTCCACAAAGGTTTTGAGGTAAAATTCATTATGTGGTTTTTTATGCAGTGACCTTCCTAATTAAGTTTTTCTCGGCACTGTCATGTTCGTCTTTGTATTCCCTGAGCCATATGCACAGCGACTTGAATAAAAGTTGAATTGAATTTACATACTTTGAGCACACTGTAAGTAGTTAGCAAGGGCAACTGGTCCCAGAAGCTTGGTGGGTGGCAAGAAAGCTGGCTCGAAACTTTAAATTGCTTAGACTGGATACCATATTTCACTGAATCTAAGAGGCCATTGATGAGAGGGTATGCTGTCACTCGATGTGCTACTAAGAAAAAACACTGCAAATGAAACTATACCACACTGCTGAGCCACTATCTATTCCAAGATGCAATCTGATTTCAGATATGGTTCAATAAATGCATGTCTTTAAAGAGATGATGATGGTGATGATACTGCCCCCATCCACCTCAAAAAGTCAGAAATTCTAAAAATTAATGAAACTTATCTGCCTTTCTAGATGGCACTTTGTCTAACAATTCAAACCCTAAAAATGCTGGAAACCCTTAACAATTATATCTCTAGGAATTGAACCAAAAGAAATAAACATAGCAGTTTAAGAGAATGACATTAAATAATTATTTAGTCACAAAAAATGAAGAAATAATCTAAAACCTTCATAATGTGTGTGTATATATATATATGTGTGTGTGCGTGTGTGTGTGTGTGTGTGTGTGTGTGTGATATTAGTGTTACATAATAAAGTAAGAGAAACCTGAACTCTTCACTATATATATATATATATACACACACACACACACATATATGCATTAAACATATATTTGATGTTAGAACTCTATAATTAAATGATAAATATCTTAAATGGTGAAACATTTTAATAATATAGTAAGCTTTCAAAAATCAGGTAATATTTGTTATCAAATAAAATCATTGCTATAAGAATATATTTACATATTATATTTATATAGGAATAGAGTCTTGAATGATACACGTTAGAATGGTTATAGGGGATGTCTGGATAAGGAGATTTTAGCTGATCTTTTTCTTTTCTCTATGTTCTAATTGCTCAAAAACTGGAAAATCAAACACTACTCAGACAGACTTTTAAGTAGATATATGGATGTGGATAATGAAACATTAATCATCTTGACATAGAAACTTCATTTTCTAAAGAGTAGGCTCCTGAATCTTTCTCACTTCCTAAAACAGCCTGTCTGGGCTAATTCCAATGGAAGCCCTGGTTAAGAGGTGTGGAAAAAGTTCTTTGATTCTGCAGTCAGAAATATAACTTTCTCACCTGGGATTTTCCTTCAAAAGCTGACACCTAAAATGAGAAAATAAATACTGCAAGCCACAATTCTTCAAAGGGTCTGGGAACTCAACTTTGGGGTGATGATCAGAAGTCAAGGTTCAATTGCCCAGTCATGTCTAACTCTGTGGCCACAAGAACTGCAACATGCCAGGTTTCTCTGTTCTTCACCATCTCCCACAGCTTGCTCAAACTCGTGTCTATTGAGTTGGTGATGCCATCCAACCATCTCATCCGCTGTCATTCCCTTTTCCTCCTATTTTCCCCAGCATCGGGGTCTTTTCCAATGAGCCCTCTCTTTGCATTTGGTGGCCAAAATATTGGAGCTTCAGCTTCAGTTCTTCCAGTGAATATTCAGGGCTGATTTCCTCTAGGACTGGCTGGTTTGATCTCCTTTCTGTCCAAGGGACTCTCAAGAGTTTGCCATAGTTTAAAGGCAAGGTTAGGGCTCAGTTTTAGACTCTGGTTCTGTCTCTAAACACCACACCTACTACAAATTCACAGTGTTTTTTTTTTCAAGTCACTTATAATTCTTCATAGATGAGATAATTCTTCTTTTGAGGGATAAAGCCTTAGTGGCCTAGACACCACTTTAAGGATGAACTGTTATATTGAGCTCCATCTACTTCTGTTGTGATCTGATCTTCTCCCAGTAAACAGGAAACAGTTTTTATAATGGTCAATCATAGAACTTTCTCTTGAAAAGTTAAGCCTGTAGCAATGCATTCTACATGTATATTTTCTCCCCAAGCTCAGGAATTGCCTTTTGATAGAGTGTTTCAGTATGGTTTTATATTTATTTATAGCTTGCTTTTAAAATAAACTGGTCTTTATGCTTTCAAACACTATATATCTAACTCTTCCTTAAAGCTCAGTTCATATAAACTGTGTTCATATAAAACTCAGTTCATATAAAACTATTTTGCAATCAATTTTTATTTGCTTGTTTATAGACTTGTGTTTGTCATTTCACTTGTCAACTCTGCAAGTTTTGTTCCATTCATAATATATCTATCAATCATCTTTCCTATTGTTGGACAAAAGAACACAACAAAGATTTCAAATAACATGGAAGGAAAGGTCAAGGGGAGAGGGGACAGTATTGGAGGAATGTTTGGGTGTTTTAGAAGGGGCTTGCTATTTGTCTTTCCTGCGCCACTTTATTCTTTTGGATATCAGTAAGTTTCTCTGGACAAACTTAATCTTTCCACTCCACCTTATCTTAATAGGCTTGCCAGTCCCAGTGCCTTTTCCTCTTGGCTGCAGATCTAGACCCGGCTAGTCTAGCTGGTTAGGATAACGGACTCAGGTATGGGCACCTTATTCAAGCCCAGCATCCAGAGAATGTCTCTAGAATTATGAATGGATACTGAGAAAGAAGAATTTTTCTCTTCCTTTTCATCTTGGTTTTGAAGCCATGAGAACCCAAGCCTCGATCTAAATCTTACTTGTTCTGGCTATGTGGAAGAAGTACATAGGAAGATGGAAAACAATGTCACCTTCCCAGGAGAACCAGAGCTCAAAGGAAGAAGAGTGATGGACAGGCACCATTAAAGATGAGCCTTTAGAGATACGATGCCACCTCTACCCCTGATTTTCCAACGGAATCCATTCCTGCTTTAGGATATGCTTGTTAGGGTCGAGCTTCTATCATCTGAACCTGCCCGAGTTCTTGACTTGGTATTTCCTCTACCTTCCAGATCACATGAGGTATATAATACATGGTCTCCATGCACAAAGAATTGACTGTGCTTAGCTATTCTCTATTATAAGAGCATACCACTAGTTGTATTTTTTTTCTTTTTTAAAAAAATTTTTATTTTACTTTTTACTTTTACAGAGTTTTGTTTAAAAATATGTATGATCCCAGATTAGTCATAAGTATATTCCCTCCAGACTGTCGCACAGCACTGCAGGATCCCTTGCGCTGTGAGCAAAAGGGATCCTGTAGGTGTAGTTTTATTAAAATAGCATTAGTGCGGGCTTCCCTGGTGGTCCAGTGGGTAAAGAGTCCGCCTTGCAGTGCAAGGTGCGCTGGTTCAATCCCAGGCCTGGGAAGATCCCACATGCCATGAAGCAGCTAGACCAGTGTGTCCAATTATGAGCCAGCACTCTGGAGTGCATGCTCCCAGAGTCAGTGCTCTGCAACAAGAGAGACCACTGCATGGGCACACAGGCCAAAGAATAAAAGATGGATGAAAATTAGGGAGAGGGGACAGTATTGGAGGAATGTTTGGGTGTTTTAGAAGGGGCTTGCTATTTGTCTTTCCTGCGCCACTTTATTCTTTTGGATATCAGTAAGTTTCTCTGGACAAACTTAATCTTTCCACTCCACCTTATCTTAATAGGCTTGCCAGTCCCAGTGCCTTTTCCTCTTGGCTGCAGATCTAGACCCGGCTAGTCTAGCTGGTTAGGATAACGGACTCAGGTATGGGCACCTTATTCAAGCCCAGCATCCAGAGAATGTCTCTAGAATTATGAATGGATACTGAGAAAGAAGAATTTTTCTCTTCCTTTTCATCTTGGTTTTGAAGCCATGAGAACCCAAGCCTCGATCTAAATCTTACTTGTTCTGGCTATGTGGAAGAAGTACATAGGAAGATGGAAAACAATGTCACCTTCCCAGGAGAACCAGAGCTCAAAGGAAGAAGAGTGATGGACAGGCACCATTAAAGATGAGCCTTTAGAGATACGATGCCACCTCTACCCCTGATTTTCCAACGGAATCCATTCCTGCTTTAGGATATGCTTGTTAGGGTCGAGCTTCTATCATCTGAACCTGCCCGAGTTCTTGACTTGGTATTTCCTCTACCTTCCAGATCACATGAGGTATATAATACATGGTCTCCATGCACAAAGAATTGACTGTGCTTAGCTATTCTCTATTATAAGAGCATACCACTAGTTGTATTTTTTTTCTTTTTTAAAAAAATTTTTATTTTACTTTTTACTTTTACAGAGTTTTGTTTAAAAATATGTATGATCCCAGATTAGTCATAAGTATATTCCCTCCAGACTGTCGCACAGCACCCCTGCAGGATCCCTTGCGCTGTGAGCAAAAGGGATCCTGTAGGTGTAGTTTTATTAAAATAGCATTAGTGCGGGCTTCCCTGGTGGTCCAGTGGGTAAAGAGTCCGCCTTGCAGTGCAAGGTGCGCTGGTTCAATCCCAGGCCTGGGAAGATCCCACATGCCATGAAGCAGCTAGACCAGTGTGTCCAATTATGAGCCAGCACTCTGGAGTGCATGCTCCCAGAGTCAGTGCTCTGCAACAAGAGAGACCACTGCAATGGGAGGCCCACACAGGCCAAAGAATAAAAAGATGGATGAAAATAAATTAAAAATAAATAAATAAAAGAGGCCAAAAAACAACAAATAAAAACATAAAAAGTAAGATCATGCCTTAAAAAAAAGCTTTAGAGTGCAGTTAACTCTAAAAATAATGAGTGACTTCAGTGTTATATTTTCCATAAGCTGTAACCTTATCATAGAACTATGCCTTGTCTGTTGGCTCCTTTGCCCTTGTGTTCAGGCTTTTCAGTCCTGGACTGGAACATTTATCCACTCCTGATGCAATTAAACCCTCCACTTTATTCTGCCAGAGATCCAGCATAGTCAGAAAGCATGAATTTCCTAGAGTTGCGTCTCCCTGGTTCTTAAGATTATCAAAGAGCACTTAGCAAGAAAGTGATTAGGAGGCTACAGGAGAGGCAGAAAGATAGTACAGACGTCCAGGCTGACTTTAGAGGCCAGCTGGAAAACAAGACACTCATCCTCCCACCCTCTCCTCTCCCAAACAAATGCCATATGTCTGTTCACAATGCATTCTGGCTCACTGCTATGTGGTTGACCTTCGATACTGAAAAGATGCCAAAACACTTGGGACCCAGTTTTCCCTTCAGCTCTTTGTTACTGTCATGTTTAATACGGTTGAAGAAAAAAATGAAAATTATGATAAGCAGGCCTATATCCTTTGAAGATCTCTCTCCATCAGTGAGAGAAATCTCTACATGCATTACGATGTTCATCCTGGTTCACAGAAGAAGGAGCCTTTGTGACGCTTTGGGAACTAATGCTTCTGTTTCCTGGGATGTGTTCAGAACCACTCCAGTATTTGTGTCCTCTGTATGACATCTAAAAAGGGGCCATTTTCACTTCCCTTTTCTAAGTACCATAAATTCAATTCCAGATTAGTATACTGGATGTAGAATGGCTAATGGAGGGTTTGCTTTTCCAGGTGTGACATGATAAAGCACTGTATCTTCTTACTACAAAGAAGAAAGGAACAGAAAAGAACTATAAAAACCAATCAGAAAGCAAGTAACTTTGGTGGGAGGTAGGGGTTGGAGATGAAGGGGCTAGGGCTGGATCCCCAGGCTGGGGCAGGTATGAGGCTGGAATACCCCCTCTGCTCCAATGTCCTTGGTGGAGGGTGGCCAGTCCCAAGCAGTTGGAGCAGAAGCTCCGAGGGTTTGGTCTGAGTTGACTCTGCTCCCTTTAAGTGTGTGCTCTTGGCTCTCCCAAGATCAGCACTCCTGCCCCAGAGGGGAGCAGTGCTGGAGCAAGAGGCGTCAGTGCAAGTTTTCAGCTCAAGATGAGGAATGAGCTGCCAGGGGCCTGCCATGGACAGAAGTCTTGACTGCCTCTGAGACACTGCCTATTCTAGGACCAGCTATGGCAGCCTGCATGGCACCTGTGTCTCCTTTGTTCCTCATGGCCAATCACTTTCCACAACATCTGTTGCCCCCGCCCTGTGGTGGGGCCACACAACGTGGGCTCTCTGTGTGTTTTGTGTTGTGGGTGTAGTAGTCCTGCTGCTGTGAGACATCAGGACCACATCTGATATGCCACCTGCTTCATAGCCAGTCATGGTCACCCAAGTGCCCTCAGATAGTACCCCAGGTCTGAGTCACTTCTGTAGCCCTTGCTGAGCTCTCTCTCCTGGGTTGTGGCTGCTTGAGCTCCAGTACAGACATGCAAAGTGATCTAACAGTGGGATGGAGACTTTGCGCAGCTGAGGTTGGGGCATACACTGGGGTAGTTGCAGGAAGCTGGGGGGTCACTGTAGTGGTCCTCACCTCGCCCTCTCTGCCCTGCCTCTGGGGTAAGTTAGCAGTTGGACACTCCTCACAGGTGGAGTCCAAGCTTTCCACAGCCCTCTTGTTAGTCTCAGTGACCCCCCAACCAGCCAAAGGAACTCATCTTCTTGTGTTGGACCCCAGGACTCGGGTGCCCTATATGTGGTTTGAACTGCTCACTCTCCAGGATGGATGGCCATCTATAATGTCCCTTTTCCTCTAAGTCCTCTCCCAGGGGCACAGGTCCTAACCCGATCACTTCTCTTCCCTCCTATCTGATGCTGTGTGGCTCTTTCTTAAAGCCTTGGTTGCACAGGCATGTATCCACCATTCTCCAGTTAGGTTTCAATGAGAATTCCACGTGTGGACATAGTTTTGATGTGTTTATGGGCAGGGCATGAGTTCCATGTCCTCCTGTGCTGCTATCTTGATCAACTGCCCTTACATGGATTCTTTCTTTCCCATCAGAAATCAGTCAGGCTGAAGGACACCAGCACTTAAAGATGTCTGCAGTTCCATGCAAGTTATAATAAATGATGCTATGATAAACCTCTCTCTTTCTCTGTCCCAACCTCCTCATCTTTCCCATTCCATTTGTACAACCACCTCTTTAGGATAAATGTCTATAAATACAATGTCCATGTAGAATTAAAAAAAATATATTTTATGCATATTACCAAATTATCCTCCTGAAAGGATATATCGACTTTTACTTTCACTGATAATACATGAGAATTCTAAGTTCTCCCACTTGCTTTGCCCTGTTGATTATAAGCGGTAATGAGATACATGGGTTTAAACTTTAAATTTACAAATATTTATAAATATGTTTTCCTTTCCTCAATTCTAAACCATAGTTCTTTATTCTCATGTAACAAATGTGAATCCATAATTTCCTATAGTGTTTTCATAATTTGACATTTTAATATTTAAGCTTTAACTATTCAGATGTGTGTGTGTGTATGGTATGAAGTCGCAATGCAGAGATTTCAACAGAATTGAGTTTCATTTCTTTGCTTTGATATTTAATTTACTCTAAAAAATTGTATTTTGGAAAACGTGAATGGGGAAATACAGTATACTTCCTGTTCCCCTTCCCAAAGAAATCTGACATATTTAGTAAGAAACCTACACTAATTCATAGCAAAAAGTATTTTTGAAAAGCAATCATAGCTATGATACCGAGCACACAGTAATAAGCAATGTTTTTAGCATCAATATCATGGATAATTAAATTTATCACTAGTCTTGCCATAACTACCCCCTTTCTCTTCCACTAAAAATAGCCCATGAAATTGTGAGAATATATATACAATTATAGGGTTAATCTTTAATTCATTCTCATTTGTTCTCTTTAAGTTGCAATATTGGCAAACTTGGATCTGTTTAGTTATCATAACTAGTGATGATTACTTCCAAACCATCTCCCAAGCTCTTTATAACAGGCTAGAGTTGCAGCTCCTGGTTCAGAGAGGCACTGTAAATTTCTGATCCCCAAAAGGCCAAAGCTGTTTGTTTTTCCCCAGAGAAAATCTGTAGGGACTCATATGAAAGGTCCCAAATCACACTTATCAGCACAATCTTTTCAAATAAATGAAGACCACCTCCCTAGGCCTCTTTCTTGGGACACTCACGTGGATTCACTATTAAAGAATACTTGCTCTCAAAATGCATGATTCTTGGGGCTTCTCGGATAGCTCCATGGTAAAGAATCTGCCTGCCAGTTCAGGGGACATGGGTTTGACCCCTGATCGTGGAAGATTCCACATGCCTTGGACCAACTAAGCCAGTGTGTCAATAGGCATAATTATTGAGCCTGTGCTCTAAAGCCTGGGAGCCACAACTACTGAGTCCAAGTGCCACAACTCCTGAAGCCTGCCCACCTAGAGCCTGTGCTCTGCAACAAGACAGCAGACCCCCACTTGCCACAACTAGAGGAAAGACCATGCAGTAACGAAGGCCCAGCACAGTTAAAAATAAATAAGTAAAAATTTAAAAACACATGGTTATTCACACTGGTCCTTTACAGTTAACTTTCCATTGGGTTAGCGGGTGCTTCTGTCTGTTTTCCTGGCATCATTCGCATGTGTGTTCAAGGCAGTCCCAGTGCCCTCACCTTAGATGAATGGCATTTCATGTCCGTTACTTGCTCTTTAGCTATGGAGATCAGCCTTATGTCTTTAACTGAGTAAATGAATACAAACTAGAGTTTTCATCTCAGTCTGTAACATCAGTGGTACGCTCACTACAAGTAGTTTCATAATGGGCTTATTACTGTTTCTTAGTGCAGCACTTTGAGACGTTTAAACTGCCAAACTGCTACTACATATATTCTTTGAGAAGAGGTATCCAGGTAACCATGGCAATGGTGTCTCTAGGCAGGATGGGAGTGGGAGTAGGGTGGGAAACTATTTCATTAATTGAAGGGAAGGGATTGAAAAGAGATTTTCAAGCAGTAGATCAGAGCAAAGAGAGAGAGAGAGAGAAAGAGAAGGTAGATGCCACAATCTTATTTTCTGTTCATTATTAAATTACACAACCCAGAGAAACTCAAATGATTTGAAAGGTTTAAAGAAATCATCAGATTAAATAAAGCAGCATTCTTAGCCTTCACACATTATTAGAGCAATTGACCTGCCCTAGATTTTATTTGGTTGGGTTTTTATATGGTTTGATTGAAACTCAAGGCATCTCCTGAAAAAGCAGAACTGTGGCCCGTGATTTAAAGCAAAAAAAGGGAAGAATATTCACATAAGCAAGAAGGCTGAGTAGGCGGTGTAGGAGTGCGATTTATTCCCAGCTGATAACCTGAAGAAGCTGATTTTATCAGTAAAAGTTATTTTCAACCTTACTTCTCTCCTCTCGCCACCACCTTTGATAGTCAACACTTAAGAAAAAATTATTTAGACGGTAAAGAAATACTGTGAAGAAAAGGGGACATCTGAATGAGAAAGAGAAAAACCAAATGCCATCTACGGGTTCTCAGAGGAACCTACAATTTTGCTTTCATTTAAAAGATTCTGTAAATTGGTGATTAGACAAGCTCCCGTCATTTAACCACATGTGCCTTTGTATAACTTGCTGCTTCAACTCTCTGACAGAAATGTTCTAATGGGCAACTTAGGATTTGTAAAAACCCAATTACCCAGATAGACAGCCTGACTCCTAATATACGTCGGCCACAGTTTGTAGAATTTCTTCTCAAATTAGGCCAACCTACAGCACCTCAGCGACCCATGCTGAATCTCTCCACCTCCTGACGAATGCCCTCTTGCATCTTGCCTGCGTGCTGTATTATCTGATTAATTCAGGAGGAAAGAGAGCCAGAATACCTTAGATGCAACTCCAACCAACAGGGAAAGGGGGCCATGGCTATCGTCTTAGGATCCTTTCCTCAAATGATCAATCTACTTTTGATCAATCACTGGGAAAGGCCATGCAGGAAATTTTATTTAGAGAATTGAGGAAAGCCAAACTGCTACACATATTTCTTAGGTATTTGCAATGGTGTCTCTAGGCAGGATGGGAGTGGGAGTAGGGTGGGAAACTATTTCATTAATTGAAGGAAGGGATTGAAAAGAGATTTTCAAGCAGTAGATCAGAGCAAAGAGAGAGAGAGAGAGAAAGAGAAGGTAGATGCCACAATCTTATTTTCTGTTCATTATTAAATTACACAACCCAGAGAAACTCAAATGATTTGAAAGGTTTAAAGAAATCATCAGATTAAATAAAGCAGCATTCTTAGCCTTCACACATTATTAGAGCAATTGACCTGCCCTAGATTTTATTTGGTTGGGTTTTTATATGGTTTGATTGAAACTCAAGGCATCTCCTGAAAAAGCAGAACTGTGGCCCGTGATTTAAAGCAAAAAAAGGGAAGAATATTCACATAAGCAAGAAGGCTGAGTAGGCGGTGTAGGAGTGCGATTTATTCCCAGCTGATAACCTGAAGAAGCTGATTTTATCAGTAAAAGTTATTTTCAACCTTACTTCTCTCTCGCCACCACCTTTGATAGTCAACACTTAAGAAAAAATTATTTAGACGGTAAAGAAATACTGTGAAGAAAAGGGGACATCTGAATGAGAAAGAGAAAACCAAATGCCATCTACGGGTTCTCAGAGGAACCTACAATTTTGCTTTCATTTAAAAGATTCTGTAAATTGGTGATTAGACAAGCTCCCGTCATTTAACCACATGTGCCTTTGTATAACTTGCTGCTTCAACTCTCTGACAGAAATGTTCTAATGGGCAACTTAGGATTTGTAAAAACCCAATTACCCAGATAGACAGCCTGACTCCTAATATACGTCGGCCACAGTTTGTAGAATTTCTTCTCAAATTAGGCCAACCTACAGCACCTCAGCGACCCATGCTGAATCTCTCCACCTCCTGACGAATGCCCTCTTGCATCTTGCCTGCGTGCTGTATTATCTGATTAATTCAGGAGGAAAGAGAGCCAGAATACCTTAGATGCAACTCCAACCAACAGGGAAAGGGGGCCATGGCTATCGTCTTAGGATCCTTTCCTCAAATGATCAATCTACTTTTGATCAATCACTGGGAAAGGCCATGCAGGAAATTTTATTTAGAGAATTGAGGAAAGCAACTGAAAACTGGATGGTTAATTATTAACCAAATGGATTTCATTTCAAAACAAACATTACTTTTCTGCCAAGCAGATTTCTATCTTGGAAAACAGCTAATTCCCAAGAACTAGGCCAGAATTTATGGCCTGAATTATAATAACTGTTTAGGTACATCTAAGTCCAATGTATTGATTACCTTGCTTCCCACTGCAACCCAGAAGCTTTCAGCTCCAGGCAGTGGAAGGTGTGCTGCTGGGGCAGCTGCTGCTGCTGTTTTTAAGGGCAGTGTTTCCAGGATGTGCCCACTAGCAGGCCCAATGGGAAATAAAAGTGGCAATTGATTTTCCTGAAAGTTCACAGGACAGTTGGGTAGGCATTTCTCAGCCTTGTCATCACAGATAACATGGTATTATATGATGCCCACAGGAGTCTAATTTTTGAAGGCAGAAAATCATCACATGATGCAGTCTAATTTGAAAGAGAATGGTGCTGCTCGTATGGAGGAAGAAATGTTGCTTCTAATAATGAGTGGAGAGCTAGACAGAACAATAACATATACCTGTTTCGGGCTTTTGAATGACAAGGTGTTGCCTGGGATCCCTGAGTCATGGCCAGGGGGTCATCAGCTGTTGGCAGCAGATATCATTCAAAAAACACATGTTGGGATGGTGCAGTGAATAAAAGGTGACCAGAAGGCTGAGTGGGATTTCTTATATTTGAGGTGTTGATTCTAACCCATCATGTGTTTTTTGAACCAATCCAGTCATTAGTCATGCAGATTCTATAAAGCAATTCATCGAAACCCTCTTTATCCTCATGTTTCCATTTCCGAAACTGTAGCCACGTAAGCAACAGCCTTACACAAAAGAGCACCCTGTGAGCTAGTATACCATCGCTCCCCAGTGTAAACTTCAGCATTCAAGATGTAGGTGGTACCAGATGCAGAGACAAGATTCTTTTTCACCCCTTCAAAAGCATCTCTACTATATACAAACTACATAATCAACAAGGACCTACTGTGTAGCACAGGGGACTTTACTCACTACTCTGCAATAACCTATATGGAAAAAGAATCTGAAAAATAATAGATAGATGTGTATGTATAACAATTACTTTGCTGTACACCTCAAACCAACGCAGTATTGTAAATCAACTATACTCCAATATAAAATAAAATTTTTCAGAAAGTAGCTCTCAATTATTCTGCTTGGAGCCCACTAGAAAGGCAGCAAGAACTCATAAGCTAAGTGATGCTTGAATTCATGGTACTCAGTTCCTCTCTTCTGAGTTCTGGGGTGTAAATCAGTGTATCCTGTTGAAAAGTGTTCCTTCAAACGACAGTGTAATGAATGGTGCTATATTTCTGAGCCCCAAGTCTGTCGTTTAGTCCCAGCATCTCTGATGACTTGTGAGTCTATTAGTGTGAGCTAGAACTGTACATGGTGGGTATTTTTATTATCTGAAATCACACTTGAACTGCTAGGCCAAGAGATTAGAATTTGTCACTGAGTGTGGATGTATGGAGAACTGTGTGTAGAATTTGTAAAACCTTTTCTCTGTCTGATTTGCATTGCAAATAGGGAAGTTAACTGGCGGTCCAGAGGCAATAACATAAATAAAACATGGCTTCACTACTGTATGGGCTCAATTCAAGCCAGAAGAGGCCTCCCCATTACAGAAGGATTGTTTGCATCTAAACAATCCCTGTCTCAGGCACCTCCCCTTGAAAGTAGCTTCCAATAGGATGAGGACTAAGTGAGTGACTGGGGTGGGGTGGTCTATTTAGCTAACTTTGGAAAACACTTAGGCGAGGGAGCCCGAGAGGCTTTCTCTTGAAATCCGAAGCATTCAGGCTTGTGATCCTGAATCTTGTTCTGTATTGGACATGCTCACAACTGAAGGAGAGTCAGAAATCTACTTTTCAACTCAGTTTGAGCCCCAGAGAACAACTTTGTATGGCCAGGGACCAGACAAAGCTCAGAGCTTGAAGGTGAGAAAAATTATTCCAGAACACGATACAAAGCAGCCTCGGTAAGTCTACAGATGACATTTAAGGCCTCTCTGGGTCTAGCATTGACACTAGTGGGCAATTGCTGTATTTCCACCCAGCATTTATTCCCTCTTTTTTGTGACCACAATGTCCAGTTCTTCTTTGGGGAATGGCTCTTCTCTGTTCTCTGCCCATGTGCTCTGTGACTTACTTCTTTGTGACTGCCACAGACAGAGCATTGTGGCTAAGGCTAAGCCAGTCTATTGTTTCCATCCTCTGTTGACTGGGTCAAGGACAGTAGAGGCCAACATGTGACTCAAATCTGGTCTATCAGGGTCAATTACATTGATTTCTGTGGGTTTTCTGCAACTGTTAGAAAAGCAGACTCCCTCAGTGGCTGAATTTGGTACTTCCAGCATAAGATGACTAAGTCTTGGAGCTGTAGTCAACAGACAGAAAAGAAGCCCAGGAGAAAGACACTGGATGCCTAGCATATGATATAAAGTCTTACTCCTGTATGCCCAAGGTCAGGCCTATCTTGACTATGTTCAATGAGACAATTCAATCTTTTGGTGCTTAAATCAATTTGGATCAGGCTTTCTGAAGGAGGTCAAAGACTACACACACACTTCCTGCCTCATTTCCCACCACTTTGAACATCACCATCTACCATTTCCTTCTTTGGCACCACTGTAAGTACACTGAGCCTCTCCTCATACACCATGGGTTCTCATGAGTCCATACCTTTGGCCAGATTCCACTCATCACCTTTCATGGTTCAGTCCAAATTTATTCTCTCAGTGGAGTCTTCATGCATACTTTTCCCCTACTATCATCAAAGGGAACATTGAAAACTTCCTGAACTGTGTTCTTATAACCATTTTCTCTTACTCTGTAAAACTGTAACATTTTATTAGAATATTTTTAAGACCATTCATCTCTCCCATAAAGCTGTGAGTTCCTTAAGATCAGGGACCAAGCTTTACTGATCAGAGCAGGTATTGCCAGGGTCAGAGGCTATCTTTGGATCCAGACTGCCTGCATTCAAACACTGGCTCTGTTACGTTCTAGGGTGTGTGACTTGCATACATTACCTGCCACCTCTGTGCCCCAATTTCCCCACCTATAAAATTAGGAATACTATTAATATCTATATCATAGGTCACAGTGAGGATTAAATGAGTTAATCAATGTGAAACGCTTAACAAAATCTGGAACATGACAAATTTTCAATAAACATTAGCATATTACGGTACTCAAAAATATAAATCCAACAAAGGCTTACACTGAGTAGAAAAGAAAGGGCAAGAAGAAGTAACAAGTTTTACAACTTTATCTTCTTAAACTCATATGTCCCTTTGAGAAATCATGAGACCTTAAAGAAAATTCGGCAGTTTTAGAATTTGTTCATATCCATTCATTTGGAGTAAAAACATCTATTGAGAGAAAATTACAATAGGTTCTAGGAATCAAAACTGATTAAGATAACATCCTTGCCTTCAAGGAGCTCATGGCCTAGTAGATGAACTCTGAAAGGAAAATAATTATAGCTGAGTGCATGTGTGATAACAGAACTCTATATACAGACTATGGAAATAAGAGCGATGCTTCTTGACATGGCTGTGCCTGATGGTGGTTTAGTCACTACGTCATATCCGACTCTTGGCAACCCCATGGATGATAGCCTTCCAGGCTCCTCTGTCCATGGAATTCTCCAGACAAGAATACTGGAAAGCATTGCCATTTGCTTCTCCAGGGGATCTTCCCCACCCAGGAACTGAACCTGGGTCTCCTGCAATGCAGACAGATTCTTTTACCAACTGAGCTACCAAGAATCATATAAAGAGTCTCCTAAAAACACAATATCTCGAGCCTTATTCCTAGAAATTTTGATATACCAGGTCTGAAATCAAGTCAAGCTGCATTTTTGACAGATCTCCATGAGTGATTCCTACAATAAAAGAAAGGATGACTGGATAGGTCAAGGAAGGCTGCATGGTAGAGGTGATGCATGTGCTTGGTTCTTACAGTTGATTAGGAGTCTGCTTGCCTTGATACAAGCAGGACAAATGTGCTTCGAGAATAGCTTTCCTGGTGTCACTATTTAAGACAGACCACAGAGCCTGAGCATAGTTCCACTGATCCCAAAGTATAATTTTTTTTTTTTAAACTTTGAGCCCAGTAGTCTCAAGTTGCCTACACAGTAAATCACACAACGTCGTGTAGAGATAAGGTTGATCATCTACATTTGAAATTTTTCACAACTGTGAGACCCAGGTGCATGGCCCTTCTATCTGAGGTCTCCACTCACCAGAATGATCATCCTTCAAACTTACTTATTTTCTTCTGGAGATAACCCCCAGATTTAAATACCACACAATTTTTGAGACTTTGGGACTCAGCTGTCTAGTTTTTAAAACTCTCTGGTGACTTAATACAGTGGGTTCACCACAGTGTTGGAAAAGCGATTCATGAGACCTTAATGAAAATTCTGCAGTTTTAGCATTTGTTCATATCCATTCATTTGGAGTAAAAACATCTATTGAGAGAAAATTACAATAGGTTCTAGGAATCAAAACTGATTAAGATAACATCCTTGCCTTCAAGGAGCTCATGGCCTAGTAGATGAACTCTGAAAGGAAAATAATTATAGCTGAGTGCATGTGTGATAACAGAACTCTATATACAGACTATGGAAATAAGAGCGATGCTTCTTGACATGGCTGTGCCTGATGGTGGTTTAGTCACTACGTCATATCCGACTCTTGGCAACCCCATGGATGATAGCCTTCCAGGCTCCTCTGTCCATGGAATTCTCCAGACAAGAATACTGGAAAGCATTGCCATTTGCTTCTCCAGGGGATCTTCCCCACCCAGGAACTGAACCTGGGTCTCCTGCAATGCAGACAGATTCTTTTACCAACTGAGCTACCAAGAATCATATAAAGAGTCTCCTAAAAACACAATATCTCGAGCCTTATTCCTAGAAATTTTGATATACCAGGTCTGAAATCAAGTCAAGCTGCATTTTTGACAGATCTCCATGAGTGATTCCTACAATAAAAGAAAGGATGACTGGATAGGTCAAGGAAGGCTGCATGGTAGAGGTGATGCATGTGCTTGGTTCTTACAGTTGATTAGGAGTCTGCTTGCCTTGATACAAGCAGGACAAATGTGCTTCGAGAATAGCTTTCCTGGTGTCACTATTTAAGACAGACCACAGAGCCTGAGCATAGTTCCACTGATCCCAAAGTATAATTTTTTTTTTTTAAACTTTGAGCCCAGTAGTCTCAAGTTGCCTACACAGTAAATCACACAACGTCGTGTAGAGATAAGGTTGATCATCTACATTTGAAATTTTTCACAACTGTGAGACCCAGGTGCATGGCCCTTCTATCTGAGGTCTCCACTCACCAGAATGATCATCCTTCAAACTTACTTATTTTCTTCTGGAGATAACCCCCAGATTTAAATACCACACAATTTTTGAGACTTTGGGACTCAGCTGTCTAGTTTTTAAAACTCTCTGGTGACTTAATACAGTGGGTTCACCACAGTGTTGGAGCATCACTAAAATTTACTCTCGCTAGAACTTTTCTAATTCAAAAGTTCTATAGATAAAATCCTGCCTACCTGAATAAACTGAAAATATTATCATCATCATCTTCATTACCTTTCCATAGAAAGAAGGGAACAACTCTCGCTTCCTTTGCTGCCCTCGTGATTTTATCTTTTATTCTTCTTTTGCATGGCTATATTTTCTATAATCATCATTTATAATAAACCAGATAAATGACACCAAAAAAGTGCTTAGGGTAATTGTTTTTTCTCCAGTCATTTACCCATTCATCTGACTGGTAACATCATCTCTTCTCCATCACTGTCTATGATCTTAGTGAGACTGTCCGTCAAGATGCCTTGCTTGTAATCCAAGCTAATTGGGTTTTCTTATTTTTGGACCTTGAGCCGAGCAATACAAGGACAGGAAACAATGAAGTTGTGACTGATTCACTCTGAATAGCTTCCAGATGAGACAGTCAATTAGATACCTAGACTGCCAGAGCTGCCCTGGTTCCTGCCCTTTCTCAGTTAAGACTTTCCATTTGCTGAACAATGCATGCTTTGCCAATAAGTTCCCATTTTGCTAAAGCTAGCCAAAGTTGGTTTCTGTTGCTGCAGCTAAAGAGCTCTATAAGATACAATGTTATAAGCAGTCTGTGTTGTCTAGCCTTGTGGTAGATTAGGATCAAGGCGAGGGGAGAATGTGAAAGAGGGAGAGTAAGTGACAAACTTTAATGGTTATGTGTGTAAGTCACAATCTTTCTAAAATGGCCAACCTGGCTGGTTATCCACAGGTTTTCCACTTGACACGATATTAACAAACGAATATGAACAAGGAGACAATAAATGAAAGGGTAGAAGCCTAGGATCACAGTCAGCTTGGGGGAACAGCCACAAAGATTAAAAAAACTCATAACTTAACAGATGAAATCTGAAACTAAAAAACAATAAACACCAAATAGTAAATAATAAAGCCAAATAACTGGTATCAAGTTGTATACCTTCCCACTAATCAAAACAGATCACTGAGTTATAATTTAGAAAATATAGTAAGTGCTCATAGATCCACATCTGAATAAAGCTGCTGATAAGGAATAAATCTGCCATGTGGCTTCTGATAAAGTACTTACAGCCTTCATTTACTTGACCTATAGCTGTTGCATTAAAAATACATACACGTACACTTACACTGATGTGCAAATTATATTTGCAATTTATGATAGGCCTGAAATACGATATTTCAAATCATTTGCAAAACTGTTATGAAGGCATTCGGGGTATGGTTCTGCCCAGGGAACAGTGGAAATAGCTGACTGCAAGCATGGAACGCAATTGAGCTTCCACCTATTACCATGGAATAAGCGTTTTCCTTTGAACTGAAGGGGAATTTCACATTATTTAGATGGGGAAAGGCAAAAATAAACAGAGAGAACAGAGAACTCCCTAGAAGTATTCACCATTTAAACTACAAAGTGTTGTAAAACGATACAAAATTGAATCTGATGAATTTCCAGAAGGAAATGAACTCCACCTAGCACAAGAATATTTCTGGTATAACAGTCACCCTTTATGGAGTGTTGAAGCTATGTTAAACATTGCACTGAGTCCTTCAGTAAACACTCCATTTATTAATTTAACAACAATCCTATGAAGTAGCTTTAATTTCCATCTAACTCTTAAGTACAGGCTTAAATGACAACGGTTACTGAGAGAATGTCCAATGACAAACTCCTAGGGAAGAATGCATATATCTAAAACCAAATGTGGATATTTTAACAAGACTTTTAAAGCCAGAGAAAAGATAGAGGTGTGTTAAAAGAGAACTGCAGAATCTCTGTTAAACAGTGTCTATTTTGGCCAGCTGCCAAGGATGAACTGAGGTCTCCAGTATTTTTAATCTGGGGTGTGACTACTCCTAGAAGTCGATTCACTGAGCTTGACCGAGGGAACGTACATCAAATTTTATTTTCCATATAAGTATAAGTTTCATCATCAGGTCCTGAAGATGAAAAGATTACACAGTAACCTAAATGTCCATCAACAGAGGAATAGGTAAAGATGTACTACATATACACAATGGAATATTACTTGCCTTAAAAAGAATGAAATACCACTGACAGCAACATGGATGGACCCAAAGATTGACATACTGAGTGAAGTAAGTCAAATGTCATATGTTGTCATTCATATGTGGAATCTAAAAAGGTACACACAAACTTATCTACAAAAAAGAAATAGAGCTACAGATGTAGAAAACAGACTTACAGTTATCAGAGGGTGAGAGGGGGTGGAATATGGGAGAGATTGGGAGATTGGGACTGACACATACACATGGTAGTGTGTATATAAAGAGTTATAAACAAACACCAGGGTAGCACTGCAACACTTACTCAGAAAGTAGACGATACAAATTGAATTCTGATGAATTTCCAGAAGGAACCTATTACCATGGAATAAGCGTTTTCCTTTGAACTGAAGAATTTCACATTATTTAGATGGGGAAAGGCAAAAATAAACAGAGAGAACAGAGAACTCCTAGAAGTATTCACCATTTAAACTACAAAGTGTTGTAAAACGATACAAAATTGAATCTGATGAATTTCCAGAAGGAAATGAACTCCACCTAGCACAAGAATATTTCTGGTATAACAGTCACCCTTTATGGAGTGTTGAAGCTATGTTAAACATTGCACTGAGTCCTTCAGTAAACACTCCATTTATTAATTTAACAACAATCCTATGAAGTAGCTTTAATTTCCATCTAACTCTTAAGTACAGGCTTAAATGACAACGGTTACTGAGAGAATGTCCAATGACAAACTCCTAGGGAAGAATGCATATATCTAAAACCAAATGTGGATATTTTAACAAGACTTTTAAAGCCAGAGAAAAGATAGAGGTGTGTTAAAAGAGAACTGCAGAATCTCTGTTAAACAGTGTCTATTTTGGCCAGCTGCCAAGGATGAACTGAGGTCTCCAGTATTTTTAATCTGGGGTGTGACTACTCCTAGAAGTCGATTCACTGAGCTTGACCGAGGGAACGTACATCAAATTTTATTTTCCATATAAGTATAAGTTTCATCATCAGGTCCTGAAGATGAAAAGATTACACAGTAACCTAAATGTCCATCAACAGAGGAATAGGTAAAGATGTACTACATATACACAATGGAATATTACTTGCCTTAAAAAGAATGAAATACCACTGACAGCAACATGGATGGACCCAAAGATTGACATACTGAGTGAAGTAAGTCAAATGTCATATGTTGTCATTCATATGTGGAATCTAAAAAAAGGGGTACACACAAACTTATCTACAAAAAAGAAATAGAGCTACAGATGTAGAAAACAGACTTACAGTTATCAGAGGGTGAGAGGGGGTGGAATATGGGAGAGATTGGGAGATTGGGACTGACACATACACATGGTAGTGTGTATATAAAAGAGTTATAAAAACAGGTAACTGAGGCTTCCCTGGTAGCTCAGTAGTAAAGAGTTCACCTGCCAATGCAGGAGACACAGGTTCAATCCCTGATCCAGGAAGATCCCACACGTTGCAGAGCAGCTAAGTCCGTGAGCCACAACTATTGAGCAAGTTTTCTAGAGCCTCGGAGCCACAGTGATTGAGCCCATGTGCCACAACTACTGAAGCCTGTGTGCCTTAGGGCCTGAGTTCCACAACAAGAGAAGTCATCGCAACATGAAGCCTACTCACCTCAACTAGAGAGTAGCCCCCACTCCCTGCAACTAGAGAACAGCCGGCAGCAGCACTGAAAACCCAAAATAGCCAAGAATAAATAAATAAAACACATTTCTTACAAAAAACAGACAACTGAGTGAGAACCTACGGTATAGCCAGGGAACTCTACTTAATACTCTATAATCACCTATATGAGAAAAGAATCTCAAAAAAACCCCACCAGTGAATATATGTATATATAGACCCACTTTGATGTATATCTGAAACTAACACAACATTGTGAATTAACTATATGCCAATAAAAATTCTTTAAAAAGATAACATAGCTTGGTTTTACCTAGAAAATTTTTTGTTTTTCAACTTGAAGAGCAAACTAGGGACAATTTCTCGGCCCGCTCTGAATACCTCACTTCTTCTGGAAGGCATTTTCTTGGTCTCAATTCTCCAGGAGCCCCAAGTATTTAAGGACATTTTAGTAAAAATATTGCCCTGCTAATGTGGAATAATCAAGGTTGGTAAGATCCATGGACCAGATTTTAAGATAGTAGATCTGTTGGATCTCTGGAAAACTTATGAAAAGAGTCCAGATCTGCATAGAAGCACACTTGCCAATTGCCTACATGTGTCTACGTGTTGAGGGTGTGGTGGTGATGGAATTACTGAGTGTTTTCTTCACTCAGCTCTGACCCGGCAAGATCTATTATCTGATCAGTGAAACAAACCAAGTACACTGGCGCAGTGTAGTGGTTCCCAAACATCACTGACCCTCAGAATAAGAAATAGCAAGTGTTTCTTCAATTGCTTACTATATTCCAACAACCATGACACATACCTTATCTTCCCTGTGGTTCTGCCAAAGAGGTATCATTTCCCTGTTCTGTTGATGAGATAAGAGACCCAGTCAAGCTGGCGCCATTGATGGTCAACACATCTTGTTGAGTCACTAAGTTGTGTCTGATTCTTTGCGACCCCATGGAGTGTGGCCCACCAGGCTACATTCATGGGATTTCCCAGGCAAGAATACTGGAGTGGATTGCCTTTCCTTCTCTAGGGGATCTTCCTTACCCAGGAATCAAACCCATGTTGCCTGCATTGGCAGGCAGATTCTCAACCACTGAGCCACTAGGGAAGTTATTAACACATCTAATATGAGAGGCAAAAGCATGATTTAAATCTCAGCAGTCTTCACAAAGAACTCATACTCTTACACATCATGTTAAAATACGATATACTAGAGTGTGAATCTTAAAAGCAAGAATAATTAAAATTCCCCCTGGTGATTCTTATGCATCCAGCTCAATGCTGGTTCAAGAATTCACTGGTAAAGTGTCTTTAATGTGCACATAAACTGTCTAGGAATCTTGTTACATGGCAGAGACTGAGTCAGTAGGTCTGGGTTCGGGCCTGAGGGTCTGCATTCCTAACAAAAGTCAGGTGTTGCCCATGGTGCTGGTCATTGGACCACATTTTGAGTACCAAGTTGAGCACAGCACTCAGGGATAGAATATTTTAAATTGTTCCCTAATAATGTCATGAGTTCTTCTGTCCTCATTTTAGTAAAAATATTGCCCTGCTAATGTGGAATAATCAAGGTTGGTAAGATCCATGGACCAGATTTTAAGATAGTAGATCTGTTGGATCTCTGGAAAACTTATGAAAAGAGTCCAGATCTGCATAGAAGCACACTTGCCAATTGCCTACATGTGTCTACGTGTTGAGGGTGTGGTGGTGATGGAATTACTGAGTGTTTTCTTCACTCAGCTCTGACCCGGCAAGATCTATTATCTGATCAGTGAAACAAACCAAGTACACTGGCGCAGTGTAGTGGTTCCCAAACATCACTGACCCTCAGAATAAGAAATAGCAAGTGTTTCTTCAATTGCTTACTATATTCCAACAACCATGACACATACCTTATCTTCCCTGTGGTTCTGCCAAAGAGGTATCATTTCCCTGTTCTGTTGATGAGATAAGAGACCCAGTCAAGCTGGCGCCATTGATGGTCAACACATCTTGTTGAGTCACTAAGTTGTGTCTGATTCTTTGCGACCCCATGGAGTGTGGCCCACCAGGCTACATTCATGGGATTTCCCAGGCAAGAATACTGGAGTGGATTGCCTTTCCTTCTCTAGGGGATCTTCCTTACCCAGGAATCAAACCCATGTTGCCTGCATTGGCAGGCAGATTCTCAACCACTGAGCCACTAGGGAAGTTATTAACACATCTAATATGAGAGGCAAAAGCATGATTTAAATCTCAGCAGTCTTCACAAAGAACTCATACTCTTACACATCATGTTAAAATACGATATACTAGAGTGTGAATCTTAAAAGCAAGAATAATTAAAATTCCCCCTGGTGATTCTTATGCATCCAGCTCAATGCTGGTTCAAGAATTCACTGGTAAAGTGTCTTTAATGTGCACATAAACTGTCTAGGAATCTTGTTACATGGCAGAGACTGAGTCAGTAGGTCTGGGTTCGGGCCTGAGGGTCTGCATTCCTAACAAAAGTCAGGTGTTGCCCATGGTGCTGGTCATTGGACCACATTTTGAGTACCAAGTTGAGCACAGCACTCAGGGATAGAATATTTTAAATTGTTCCCTAATAATGTCATGAGTTCTTCTGTCCTCAGATAAATGACAAGCACATTAAGTATCTTACAGAGTATCTCCATCTCCTTTCAGAGCTAGACTTATAGAAACAAAGCCATTCAGTGAATGCTTCAGTAATTCTTAAGAAAAATACTCTTTTTAAAAAAATCTCAACACAAGATGAATTGGAACAACGGAGCCTGCTTTCACAGTGCAGGGGCCCTGATTTATTTCTACACAGAGGTAGTTATGGAATCGGTCCCTGAACCTGATTTCTTGTCACGTGATAATCAACAGTAGTCATGTTTCTAGGGAGTTTTGAAAAAATGGCTTCTTCATCAAGAAAGTTGCTAGATCATAGAACAAAGGCAAATGACATATGTTCTTTGAGATTTACAAAAAGATTTAATTAACTGAAAAAACCCAATTATATGGCATTAAATTTCCATATATTTACTATTTCATTTTTTGTATTAAAATTTCATCGCTTCTACACTCTAATCACATGGAAAACTTCTGCCTGAATTCTCGCACTCTTCATTTTCCTATCTGATCTATCGCTATGCAGACCTGTCATCACAGAAAACTAATTGCCGTGGTCACTCCCCAAAGAACTTGCTCATGATTTTATCAACCTTTATTTGACCAAAGATTTGTCTTTTGATCTTAGAAAGAAAAATACGTCCAACTCAGCCAGCCAGTTTTTGAAATAACCCAGTACTTGGTCATCATGCTTACTTTTTAAAAAATAACTACTTCAAACTCAGACAGCTCTTCATTCCTCTCATTAACTCCATCCAAGCCACACACACAGAGAAAGCAGTACATAGACACAAGAGGTAATCTATTTCCAGGATACACTATAGACATGTTTATATATATTCTAGAATTTCTAATACATTTTGGGACTCAAAATATTTCTTACTGGAAACACATGAATAGTCAAGACTTCAAGTGGAACACAAGGCATGATATCTCATTGTCCAATTACATGCCATGCTCTTTATTTAGAGAAGCGAGCATCATAATTAATAGAACATCATTAAATCATAGAATAATGTAGAGCAATGAAAGTGAATGGGAAAAAAAAGAAGCAATGCTAAATGTATCAACCTGAGGAGATTCTGCCAAATAAAAATACTGAGCGAAAAAAATCAACTTGAAAAAAGAATTGATAGAACTTAAGCTGCCCCAGATAAGTCTTACTTGGAAAGGCAGCTTTCTAGATTCTGTGCCCAGCAATTATGACTCAGGAGTTACAGAATCAGGATCAGGAGTCTGCCTTTCCACAAGTATCTCAGGGATCCTTGCTTTAGAAGCTCAGAGTTTAGAATGGGAGTAGGTCATAAAAACAAAGCATTGCAAAGCAGCTGATACACTGAAGGAATGAGGAGAGGCAGAGAAAGGATTGTATTTAGTGCATAGTAGGGAAGAAGGTTAGGATTGGCTCTTTCATATAGTGTGTTAAAGTTGCGTCATGAGAGAGAAGCAAAAGTTCAGCAGATGCTAGTTGATAGGAAATAAACAAGCACATCTTCTGAAGCATGACTGTTGAAGATAACGTTGAGGGCAATGGGAGAAGGCAGAGGCAGTAGGCACATGATATCAGTGTAGGTTACATGCTGCTCATCCTTGAGGGTATTAGTCACATTATAACCATCACAATTTTGTGCATGTACTGTGATGATTTTCTGACATAAATCAACAAAGAATTTTGAAGAAAGAGTGCCTGATTCTAAGTTTCGCAAAGACTAGTGGGCTAGTGGTGGGATTGGAGGAGGAGAAACACAAGGACCATATTCCATGTTCACTAGTCGTCAGTCTTACAGAACACACATTGGGTTCCTTCTTGATAAGGAACCCAAGGAATCCCAGGGGAAGACCGCAGTTACATTCCACTGCATTGACTGCTTGAGGAAAGGGTCAAATAATTGCAGAAGTTGAAGTTGAGCCAGAGGGTGATCAAACATCTTGTTAATTGTCTTTCTCCACATGTTGGTGCCAAGACATTCATCAAATAACCAATATTAAGAGTGCCCCAGATGTAACACCAAGCTGCAGTCATCAGCCACAGATCTCCTGAGGGCCTCGCCATTTCAAACTCCAGACATCACCTACCCAGAGCACACTTTTCATTTCCCATGAGTACCCTAAATTTTCACTGTCTCTTGCCTTTATCTGGGTCTTTGCCAGTCCTGCACTCTGCTGAACTAAGTCTTCATATTGATTCCAAAGATTTTGGCCCCAGAGATGGACCAAATGCTCTTTATTTAGAGAAGCGAGCATCATAATTAATAGAACATCATTAAATCATAGAATAATGTAGAGCAATGAAAGTGAATGGGAAAAAAAAGAAGCAATGCTAAATGTATCAGCCGGAGGAGATTCTGCCAGAGAAAAATACTGACTGAAAAAAATCAACTTGAAAGAATTGATAGAACTTAAGCTGCCCCAGATAAGTCTTACTTGGAAAGGCAGCTTTCTAGATTCTGTGCCCAGCAATTATGACTCAGGAGTTACAGAATCAGGATCAGGAGTCTGCCTTTCCACAAGTATCTCAGGGATCCTTGCTTTAGAAGCTCAGAGTTTAGAATGGGAGTAGGTCATAAAACAAAGCATTGCAAAGCAGCTGATACACTGAAGGAATGAGGAGAGGCAGAGAAAGGATTGTATTTAGTGCATAGTAGGGAAGAAGGTTAGGATTGGCTCTTTCATATAGTGTGTTAAAGTTGCGTCATGAGAGAGAAGCAAAAGTTCAGCAGATGCTAGTTGATAGGAAATAAACAAGCACATCTTCTGAAGCATGACTGTTGAAGATAACGTTGAGGGCAATGGGAGAAGGCAGAGGCAGTAGGCACATGATATCAGTGTAGGTTACATGCTGCTCATCCTTGAGGGTATTAGTCACATTATAACCATCACAATTTTGTGCATGTACTGTGATGATTTTCTGACATAAATCAACAAAGAATTTTGAAGAAAGAGTGCCTGATTCTAAGTTTCGCAAAGACTAGTGGGCTAGTGGTGGGATTGGAGGAGGAGAAACACAAGGACCATATTCCATGTTCACTAGTCGTCAGTCTTACAGAACACACATTGGGTTCCTTCTTGATAAGGAACCCAAGGAATCCCAGGGGAAGACCGCAGTTACATTCCACTGCATTGACTGCTTGAGGAAAGGGTCAAATAATTGCAGAAGTTGAAGTTGAGCCAGAGGGTGATCAAACATCTTGTTAATTGTCTTTCTCCACATGTTGGTGCCAAGACATTCATCAAATAACCAATATTAAGAGTGCCCCAGATGTAACACCAAGCTGCAGTCATCAGCCACAGATCTCCTGAGGGCCTCGCCATTTCAAACTCCAGACATCACCTACCCAGAGCACACTTTTCATTTCCCATGAGTACCCTAAATTTTCACTGTCTCTTGCCTTTATCTGGGTCTTTGCCAGTCCTGCACTCTGCTGAACTAAGTCTTCATATTGATTCCAAAGATTTTGGCCCCAGAGATGTTTTTAGGTCACTTTTGAAAGGAACATCACCAAGCTGATCTTCCTATCTGGGTATTTTCCAGGGGTGTGATTTTTTCCATCTAAAGAGTGATAAGCAATCTACAGGTGCAATGTTAGCCAGTTTACTTCTGTAACCATCCTCATGACTTCATTATCATGACTGTTTAAAGACACATTTATTCATCACCTGCCATATGACCATCAACTGTCCTAAATCTTTGTATTAATGATATCCTTTTAATCCTCACAAGAATTCTATGCTATGGCTATTATTAAACACCATTTAGTGGGACCTAATGAAACTTCAAAGCTTTTGCACAGCTAAAGAAACTATAAACAGGGTGAAAAGACAACCCTCTGAATGGGAGAAAATAGCAAAAAAAAACTGACAAAGAATTGATTTTCAAAATATTCAAGCAGCTCAGATAACTCAACACTGAAAAAACAAACAACCCAATCAAAAAATTGGAAAAAGACCTAAACAGACATTTCTCTAAAAGAGACATACACATGGCCAAAAAACACAGGAAAAGATGCTCAATGTCGCTCATTTTTAGAGACATGCAAATCAAAACTACAATGAGATATCACCTCACACCAGTCAGAATGGCCATCATCAAAAAGTCTACAAACAATAAATGCTGGAGAGGGTATGGAAAAAGAGAACCCTCTTGCACTGTTGGTGGAAATGTAAATTGATACAGCCACTATGGAAGACAGTATGGAGATTTCTCAAAAAACTATGAATAGAACCATCATATGGCCCAGAAATCCCACTACTAAGCACATACCCTGAGGAAATCAAAATTGAAAGAGACACATGTACCCCAATATTCATTGCAGCATTATTGACAATAGCTAGAACATGGAAGCAACCTAGATATCCATCAGCAGAAGAATGGATAAAGAAGCTGTGGTACATATATAAAATGGAACATTAACCTCGCCATTTCAAACTCAGACATCACCTACCCAGAGCACACTTTTCATTTCCCATGAGTACCCTAAATTTTCACTGTCTCTTGCCTTTATCTGGGTCTTTGCCAGTCCTGCACTCTGCTGAACTAAGTCTTCATATTGATTCCAAAGATTTTGGCCCCAGAGATGTTTTTAGGTCACTTTTGAAAGGAACATCACCAAGCTGATCTTCCTATCTGGGTATTTTCCAGGGGTGTGATTTTTTCCATCTAAAGAGTGATAAGCAATCTACAGGTGCAATGTTAGCCAGTTTACTTCTGTAACCATCCTCATGACTTCATTATCATGACTGTTTAAAGACACATTTATTCATCACCTGCCATATGACCATCAACTGTCCTAAATCTTTGTATTAATGATATCCTTTTAATCCTCACAAGAATTCTATGCTATGGCTATTATTAAACACCATTTAGTGGGACCTAATGAAACTTCAAAGCTTTTGCACAGCTAAAGAAACTATAAACAGGGTGAAAAGACAACCCTCTGAATGGGAGAAAATAGCAAAAAAAAACTGACAAAGAATTGATTTTCAAAATATTCAAGCAGCTCAGATAACTCAACACTGAAAAAACAAACAACCCAATCAAAAAATTGGAAAAAGACCTAAACAGACATTTCTCTAAAAGAGACATACACATGGCCAAAAAACACAGGAAAAGATGCTCAATGTCGCTCATTTTTAGAGACATGCAAATCAAAACTACAATGAGATATCACCTCACACCAGTCAGAATGGCCATCATCAAAAAGTCTACAAACAATAAATGCTGGAGAGGGTATGGAAAAAGAGAACCCTCTTGCACTGTTGGTGGAAATGTAAATTGATACAGCCACTATGGAAGACAGTATGGAGATTTCTCAAAAAACTATGAATAGAACCATCATATGGCCCAGAAATCCCACTACTAAGCACATACCCTGAGGAAATCAAAATTGAAAGAGACACATGTACCCCAATATTCATTGCAGCATTATTGACAATAGCTAGAACATGGAAGCAACCTAGATATCCATCAGCAGAAGAATGGATAAAGAAGCTGTGGTACATATATAAAATGGAACATTAATAACCATAGAAAGAAATGAATTTGAGTCCGTTTCAATGAGGTGGATGAACCTAAAACCTATTATACAGAATGAAGTCAGTCAGAAAGAGAAAGACAAATAATGTACACTAACACACACACACACACATATATATATGGAATCCAGAAAGTTGGTACTGATCAATTTATATGCAGGGTGGCAATGGAGAAACAGACATGGAGAACAGATTTATGGACATTGTGGGGAGGGAGAAATGGGTGAGAAATATGGAAAGAGTATCATGGAACCTTACATTACCATATGTAAAATAGACAACCAATGGGAATCTGTTGTAAGACTAAGGAAACTCAAACAGGGGCTCTGTAACAACCTAGAAGGGTGGAATAGGCAAGGAGATGGGAGGGAAGTTCAAGAGAGAGAGGACATGCATACACCTATGGCAGATTCAAGTTGATATGTGGCAGTAAACAACAACATTCTGTAAAAATGAAAGAAAATAAAAACATTCAGAAGAGAACACCATGGTTCAGAGAGGTTAAGTAATTTGCCCTGAATTACACAGTTAATTTGAAGCAGAATAGTAGTTGCTCAATCGTGTCTGACTGTTTGGCATCATCTGCCTCCCAAGGCCACAGTATTACTCGGTATGGGATATGGTCCTGTCCCTTTGTTTCAAACAAGGAGTGACACCATCACTATCCCCTTTATACCTAACCTTTTGTGAGCTAGTTCTTTCAATGTACTTGTTTATTTAAGCCTCATGACAACCTTCTGAGGTGGGTTATACTGTCTCCATTTCAGAGGTCAGAAAACCACAACAGAGAGAAATTAAATCATATGCCCAAGATCACCCGTGTGCTTGGAGGTGGGATCAACTCATTCAAAATAGCAGGTGATCTCTGTTTAAAACATCCCCCAATTCAGTGTTTTGTTCTTACACAGTAAGAACGATCACATTTAACAGTCAGCTACATTCTTTTTTGTTTGTTTGGTCACTTCTATTGGTCTTACATCCATCCATTTTCATCCATCTTTGTTCTTTTGGCCTGTGTAGGCCTCCCATCGCAGTGGCCTCTCTCGCTACAGAGCACCGGCTCTGGTGCATGCACTCCAGAGTGCTGGCTCGGTAGTTGGACACATTGGTCCAGCCACTCCACGGCATGTGGGATCTTCCCAGGCCAGGGATCAAACCATCGCCCCTTGCACTATAAGGCAGTGTCTTTACCCACTGGACCACCACGGAAGCCCTAACAGTTAGGTACACTCTTAATCCAATTACATTCAACATTAGCAAGGTATTTTATCAAATAGCTAGAAAAATATTCTTTCTGGGTTTGTGTTTTAGTTCAGAGGGAAAGTACGATAGGAATCTAGACATTTTAAGTGTCAGATCTTTGCTTTCAAATATAATCACTGGAAACAAAACTTTAAAGCAGATGGTCAAAATCTGTCTACTTAAAGTATCTTACTGGCTTTAATTTCCTCACCCATTGTTTAGCAACTGGCATGTGGTTACTGAGTCCCTGTAGCTTGTGGGACTGGAGAATCAAAGTGGATTGAGTCATGATCCCTGACTTCAAGAAGCTTCCAGGTGGGTGGAGGAGACACAAAAGAAAACCAGTACTACCATACTGTAGCACCATTCTGTATCAAATGCTATGACAGATTGGGAAGCCCATGAGGACAAGATCTCTGCCTCATTCTGCTTTATCTCCACCCAGTCTCTAACCCAGTACCTGAAAGAGAGTGAAATCATAGATGCTTACGAGTACATGTGTGAATGAACAGATGCAGTGTGGAGGTGGTGAGCCTAGGGTGTGTGGAGCTCAACAATCGAGGATGGGGGGCACAGGGGACAATGGAAAGATCCTTGAAGGTGGATATTAAAAACTGAAAAAATTGTAGAAGTGAGCCAGGCGAACAGGAGGCTGGGGAGAATGGAGGTAGGGGAAGAGAAACCTGGATGAGATCACGGTGAATTGTGAGGCCAACTATATGAAAGGTTCTTGAGGTTTGGACACACAGAAAAGTGACCCAGCTGACACATAGGAAGAACAAGGAAGGTTAGAAGCAGAGGGGGAGGCAACAGTGAGAGAGCGAGCCTGGGAGATGAGAAGAAGTCGCATCATGGTTGTCAAGCTAAGGATTGTCGACCTGACTCCAAATACCAGGGTGGAGTCATCAATAGGTTTTAAGCAGGGAAATGTCATGAGCAATTTTAGCTGATTGTAAAAGCTGCAACCCCTCTTCCCTAACCCTTTATAGGGATGACTTTGTTAGATAATGTTGCAGACAGTTGTGTCAAGATTTATGGGTAGTGGTCATCCTATCTCCAGCTTTTAAGTCTCTAAGCCCCCCTCATAGGCTCTTCTTTAGGTTCCCTTGGCCCTATCAAGAGTAGCCAGGATAGTACAAGTCCCTTTTACTGGTCCAAAGGGTGTGTACTCGTGGCTGATTCACGCTGGTGTATGCCAGAAACAAACACAACACTGTACAGCAATTATCCTCCAATTAGAAACAAAAAAAGACTATTAACCCATTGCAAACTCATTTTATAGACAGAAGATTATAATTGGGTTCAGTCATTTACAGAGATTTTCCACCCTACTCTCTGTTACGGCAGATACATACTTCTAGGTGTGTCCCTAGAGAAATGACTGTATTATGGAGTCATACTCTAAGGTATTTTAGGAAGAAAGGAGCCTGGCAAAGCTTATTCAGTTAGTCTGGGATTCATGTGCTTAAACAGTCATCTATGAGCTTTAAGGAGAAAGGAAAGAATCAATCTCCTCACCCCCAACGTCCCCCCTCCCCACTCCCAATTCCATGTCTTGTTTAACCTAGGCTATGAATCTGTCTTTCTTTACATTCCTGTGTTCTGGATTTTAGATGCATCTAGAGATGTGAAGAACACTATGCTTATATTTAGAGTCACCCCAGGGTCCCCATCAGCCATCACTTCTCCAAAAGCCTCACTTGGCTCCCAATGCTTCCCTTAGTTTTTTAGGTGAGGAAAAAGAATCTAGCAGAGAGGGAGGGTGGGAGACAGAGAGGGAAAGAAGGGGGGCAAGAGGGAAAAGGCTCAATCAGAAATACCTGACCTGATTCTGATCACACTCATTACACAGGTAGTAGGGAGCCTGCCAGAAGCCACACAACTCAATAGCAGCAGAACTGGGATTGGAACTCAGGTCTCTATGAGTCAAATTCATTTTGCGTGTGTATATGAGTGGGTGTGAGTAAATGCATAGTAAATCATCACATCTGTTCACTCAGGTTTTGATAAGTGAACCGAGGCCCAGGGCACTAGGCACTGGCCTGTGACCCTCAGACTTCTTTCTGTTCAAAGGTGAACAGAACACGCAGATCTCTGACCAACAGGCAACAGCGGGTCTCCTTCTCTGGGCTGACTCATCTGTAAGATGATGCAATTGAATGAGAAAACATTAAAGGTGTACAGATTGGATCGGGCCAGTCATTCCAGAACACATTGCATAAAATGAGCTGAACCCCAGGCTCTTTGCAGAGCTACTTACTGAGGGGAGTTTCCTAAGAGTCTTTCTAAAACCCTCTGGTGGTAGTTATAATCTGCTATCAGTCACCTTGAAATATAAATCAGTACAGTCATTATTGCAGGAGAGTTGCTCTTTGCATGGAGGTGGGGTTAAATCTTGGGCAGATATTATAGAGCATCTCATGCAAATATGCCTCCCAGACACTGTGCTCGGAGTCCTGCCCCTTGGTGCCATTGGAAGTGGAGATCAGTGTGGCGGGGAGTGGGGTGTCCCCTCTCTCCCCTGCTCCTGTCTGCTCGCTGCTCACCTCTCACTGGCTCCTTCTTTGTCTCCCAGGTTAATTCTCCACCCACTCTTGGGATTTTCTTATCCTTTGTGCAACCAATTGAGCAAATCTGGTTCATCGGGGCTCTACTTCCCCACGACCCAAGTGGTTTAAAACCAATTGTTTTGCATACACTTGGCACCCTCTACTTTTTCTCCATCTTTTCCCACAGGCAGTATTATTATCCCAATTTTTCCACAATGTAATTGTCCCCCTGGTCTGAAGTTCCATGAGAGAATTTGCCTTAAAGTGCACACCACTGACATATCACACAAACTGAATTCAAGCCCAAATTGTCAGTCCCTAAATTCCAACTCTGATGACCCGAGCCCTTTACCTCCTTGTACTGAAATTTTACCATCTTTGCTGATTTCCAAAAGAATGTATAAAGGCCTGTCCTCCAAAGAAAGAAGAGAGAAAATTGCTTGACCTCTCAGATCTCATTCAGAAGGTTTCACAAAGATGGAGGTTTCACTAGGATGGATGAATTCCCTTTCTTGCAGCTGTGTCTCCTCTGATGAGTCCACATCTTCCCTAGGCAGGCACATCCTACCATAGAAGCTTCTAGACTAGCTGGAAATGGGACCCCAGGATGGTTTTGTTCTGTCCGTTCTTCAGGGAAGCAGTTCCTAAGTGTGCTTCCAAAACATGCATTCCAGGAGATGCTCCTAAACACAGGGTTCCATGACTAACTACTCTGGGGAAACAGATAAAAATTAACTTGTTTCTCACTTGTGTTCCATTAAACACTGTTGTGGGAATTTTTATTAGATGTGGTAGTAAAACCAAAACACAAGTTGAGACCAAATAACTTTGGCTTGGCAAACTGTGACTATCCTGATTCCCTCTTGGAGATACCTGGTAAATGTTAGTACATGAAGGTTTCTGACGAGTCCTATTAAAATTTAATGTTTTGATTTGCTACTTCTCAGATTTATTGAATCTTCGGAGCTTTGTTTTTCATGAGCTCTAGCTCACAAAGGCCCACTCTGTACAGGCTTCCATATGCATTTTGGTTTGAAATTGTCCTTTAAAGGGAGTTAGTGGAGGAACCCCTTTGGGAAATACAGACCTAATCCTGTTATGAATTACTTGGGTGACTATGACTCCTTTCTGGGCCTCAGTTTTCCCATCTGTAAAATCAAAGTTTTGTACCAGATTGTCTTCCTTCCAGTTTCAACATATGATCACCTAAACATATGGAACTGATGGTGCCACAAGCCAAAATATCATGATAAACTGGGTGACTGAATGAGATTAGGGAGACATAAATACAGAGACAAAATGATGATAATCCTTTTCAAGGTACAGGAATCTTAAACATATAAATATTAATGTGCCTCCATCTGCTAGCCAATTGCAGAAAGAAACACATTCTCTGGAATTACATGATCATCTGCTTTTCTAGAGTGCTGAGGTTTTTGCTGATCAGCCAGTCTCCAGGACAATGAGAAAGTTCTTAGAATCTCCAGAGAGGTCCTAGTGAAGCTCTGTGTGACCTTGGGCCGTAGCTTTACCTCTCGATGACATCCACTCTATACCTTAGAAGGAAAATTGCCCTGCATTCCTTTAAGACATTTTGTGAGGACTGTCTGTCATAGTAAAATCAAACCAAACAACACCTGTGTCCTCTGGCTATTTGTCTGCCACTGCCCCAAATCTTTAGAAGTGTTTCTAATCCCCCTTCCTCACTCCAGTTCCCAGCCATTCCTAGGTGAGGGTTGCATAACTCTCCCTTTGATAGTATTAATGTGAGTATAGTATGGATGGGCTTCCCTGGTGGCTCAGTGGGAAAGAATCCACCTGCCAGCACAGGAGACATGCGTTCGATTCCTGGATGGGGAAGATCCCCTGGAGAAGGAAATGGCATCCCACTCCAGTATGCTTGCCTGGAAAATCCCACAGACAGGGGAGCCTGCCTGCAGTCCATGGAGCTGTGACGAGTCAAATACGACAGAGCAGCTAAACAACACAACAACATGGTATGAATGAGAATATGATACCTTAACACAGGAGAATGATTGGGTTTGTTTTAAGGATACTTATCTTAGTAATAATTATTCTTAAAATACGAGCAAGACAGTGTAGTAGCTAGACATTGACAAAAGACATACCTAGGTTTGAACTCACCACTGTCATGCACTACCTGAGCATCCCCTTGACAAGCTGCTAGCCTCTGACCCTCAGATTCCTCATCTATAAAGTAGGAACAATTTGACTCACTGCAAAGCGATGAGAGCGTTTTTGTGTAAAGCTCTTGGTATAGCACCTGGGCATGTGTGTGCTTGGATATGTCATTTAAAAACATTATCTGGGCTTCCCCTGGTGGTCCAGTGGGTAAGGACACTGCTTTGCAGTGCAAGGGGCGCCGGTTAGAGCCCTGGCCTGGGAAGATCCCACGTGCCCGGGAGCGGCTGGACTGATGTGTCCAGTCACCGAGCCGGAGCTCTGGGGCGCTTGCGCCCAGAGCCGGTACTCTGCAACGACAGACGCCACCGCGATGGGAGGCCCACAGGAGCCAAAGAACAAAGACGAATGAAAATAGAGAAATGAAAGACCAATACAAGTGGCCCGCCCACTCCCCTCCCTCCCCAACCCGACCCCCGCCCAAGGTAAATAAATAAATAAATCTTAAAAAAAAAAAAACAAAAAACCATTATCTAGGGGATTCCCTGGTAGTCCAGTGGGCAAAGAGTCCGCCTTGCAGTGCAAGAGATACTGGTTCAATCCCTGGCCCAGGAAGATCCCACGTGCTGCAAAGCAGCTAGACCTTTGTGTCCAATTAGGAGCCAGCGCTCTGGAGCGCATGTGCCCAGACCTGGCGCTCTGCAATGAGAGAGGTAACCGCGATGGGAGGCCCACACAGGCCAAAGAATAAAGATGGATAAAAATAGATAAATAAATAAAATATTTTAAAAATTATCTGTTCGTTTCAGCCATTGGGGGGAAAAAAAGGAGATCAAGAAGAAAACTGTCACCATACCAAGACCAGGAATCCTGCACAGCTATCAGAAAGGATAACTATAATTAGCGCTCTTAGTAAAGGTTCATTAGGCCGCCTGTTTGCTGTTATGCCCGCCAGAGAGGCCTTCCTTAATTAATGCTGTCATTGTTCGTTATTGAACACTGCCACCTGGTGGATGGACAAGCCACATGCAGGCAAGGAATCACGGGTTATATCAGATAACCCGGTCACCCAAGGAGGAAGCTGTTTTGTCCACTTCCTCCATACTGCTTTCAGCGTCTTGATTTGGAGCTCTGGACATGGCGCAATATGGGGAGTCCTGCTTTTTTAGAGACTCCATCTTCACGCAGTTGTCCAACTGACATAAAGACATGGCATAAAGACATGTCTTCTTTTGCTGTGGCTGGGGCTGGTCAGGTGACCTGAGCCAAGGTGCAGCCTTCTCTGACCACATGAACTAAAGTAACCCCGCCTCCCATCACTTTAACCATTCCCAACTTTCTGTTTTCTATATAAATCACATCATGTTCTAAAAACACTTGTTTCTGTTTCCCACCCTCTTCTTTCCCCCACAACTATGGAATGCAAGGAAGTCTCCTGGGTACAAGGCTGAGTGGGCTGTATTCCTTCACGTGTCCCTCTGGCATACAGGAGGTACTCAGAAAGTTTGTTGCCTATAGAATAACAGACAACCAATAGCAATAAGAAAGCCAATAGCTGCATCATGCCGCCTTATGGATCCATCTTTATTTGCCGGGCACAGACCCAAGTTCTGCACACAGATGGTCTCATTTAATCTATACCATCACCTTGCTAGGGGGGCAAGTTCACGTCACCACTCATGTGGAATCAGAAATTTCTAGGGCCAAAAGTGATTTTCCCAGTTCAATAAGCAGAGCCTCAATAATCATAACATCTCTTTGCCCAGCACTGTAATGCTGCATTTTATTTAATTCTCTCTCTTTTGTAAACCGTACTATCATTTTACCCATTTGACAGATTGGAAAGCTGAGTCTTATAGAAATGAAGTCATTTTCCCAAAGCTACCCAGGTCACGTTTAACACTCAGATCTTGTCTAATTCTCAAGGTCCTGCTCTTTTCACTACAACATGCTGCCTTCTATTAAACATACGAGTCAACAGGGCTTTTACTTTTGTCTTGGGAAGCCAGACCTGAGTTTTAGTCATGCGTTGGAAAAAAGCCTTGCTTCCAAGCTAAATCTCACGCTGCTTTCCCTGTACTTTGGTCTTTAGTCATCCAAAGATATTCATCCCAAGCATATGCACTTCAAACAGAATGACTAAATGAGATTTATTGAAACTTTATTATGGATCAGGCAGGGTTCAAATGATCTAATTCTTACAGCAACTCTGTAAAATTGGGTTACATTGATACTGTTCCCATTTCATAAATGAGGAAACGGAGGCGCAGAGAGGTTAAAAAGCATCCCTATTGTTACCCAGAGCCCTGTTCTAAACCAGAGTCCTGCTGTGAACCGAGGATCTACGCCTCAACACCAGCCGCCTCTCCACCGTGAGCATTCCCACAGCAGCTGAGAGCCTCGGGGCACCTCCCTCCCAAGGGCACTTCCTGGAATGTTTCAGCTCAGAAATAGACGGGGTGGGTGGGGATGGGAAGGGAGGAGGGTGAGGGAGGAAAGGGAGTGGGGTGGGGGTGGGGGACCCGCCGGGACACCCTGCAGCTCTCTTCCACTTCCTGTTTGCAGACCTGGCCCACAGTTACTCTCCAATTAGTTTCCATCTGTAGGAGCACCAATTCCCCAGGGGTGCACAGGCCAAAAAGAGAGACCAACTCAGCCAAAATCCAAAAATATCTCACTGCAGCAAGCAAACAAATGATGGAGAGAAGGAAAATTTCCCCTGCAAGCTCTGGATATTTCTCAAAGACGGCCCACTCAGCTTATGTAAGCAGCCTTTACCACTAAGGAATGCAACCCCAGGCCTGAATCTAGGACAACTCTGCCAATTACATACTAATGAAAAGGTATTTAGGGGCCGCCCACGGGCACTTTGGGAAACCTGAGCTTGGGCTTATTGAATTGTCTATCGTGGTTCACCACTTCAGGGCAAAGAGGTTCAGGCAACACCCCAAGGGTAGTGGCAAGGAGAGTGGCAGGCTCCTTGAATCTTTCCTCCAAAGCTACAGGTAGTCAGAAGAATCAGGGAAATTCTAGGCCTCCTGATGTTCATTCAGTTTTTTTATGTATATTCATACATTTTCAATAAATGTCTATTAAGCATCAAGTCAGTGCCTGTGTAACTAAGCAGGACTCTACAGGGCCAGAACAGAAACACCCCCCACCTATGCCACCCATGTCTTTCACCTGTCTTTTGTCTGTAGACAAATTGTAGGCAAACAACACATTTACTTAGAGAAGTGAGACCATGCAGAAGCAAAGGAAAACAGTCCCATAGGACAACATAGTAATAGTTCAGCTCTGAAGTAAAGTCAAGGACCTTTAGTTCCTCTTCAAGGGCTACTGCTAATATTGTAAGCTGTGCCTTTGAGCTGTTTTGCAGATACTAAAACCCCCATCAGGTGGAAGAAGCTAACCCTATGCTGTCTGCAGATACACAGACCCCAGACCTGTTGGAGCCAGAAGGTTAATGATGCTGACTCCCGATTACCTCACCACCAACCAATCAGAAAAATGTCCATGAACTGATTATATACCCTGCAACCTCCCTCCTCACCTTGTCCTTGAAAATCTTTCCATAAAAGCCTTCAGGGAGCTTGGACGTCATGGGCATTAGCTGCCTAGACTCCTTGCTTGGTGCCCAGCAACAAACGCTGCATTTTCCTTCACCACAACCCAGTGTCAGCAGATAGGCTCTACTGAGCACAGGCGAGCACTGCTAACGCTCAATGCTGGGAGCATCAAAGGGAGTTAGACATCTTGCTGAGCCTAGACAATCAACAAAACTAATAATTTAAGTTCTGGTTTGTAGCACTTGTCACCTTCATGTGAAAATATGCCCAAATTGGAATATTCTCTAACGCCATACACAAACATAAACTCAAGATGGATTAAAGATCTAAATGTAAGACCAGATACTATAAAATTCTTAGGGGAAAATATGGGCAGAATAGTCTGGCATGTATTGCAGCAATATCTTTTTTGGATTCACCTCCTACAATAATAAAAATTAAAGTGAAAATAAACAAATGGGACCTAATTAAACTGAAAAGCTTTTGCACCACAAAGGAAACCATTAACAGAATGAAAAGACAACCTATAGAATTGGAGAAATATTTGGAAATCAAGTGACTGACAAGGAATTAATCTCCAAAATAAACAAACTGCTTATGGAGCTCAATATCAATTAAAACAACCTAATCAAAAAAATGAGCAAGTTCTAAATAGACATTTCTCTAATGTCTATTGAAGATATACAGATACCCAAAAAGCACATGACAAGATGCTTGACATCCTGAATGGTTAGAGAAATGGAATAAAAACTATAATTAATCAAAACTACAAGGAGGTATTGTTTAGTTGCCACGTTGTCTGACTTTTGTGACCCCATGGACTGTAGCCCTATGGGCTCCTCTGTCCACGCGATTTCCCAGGCAAGAATATAAGAGTGGGTTACCTCACACCAATTAGAACAGACATCTTCAAAAAATCTTTAAAAAAAGTGCTGGAGAGGGTGTGGAGAAAACGAAATCCTCCTTCAATGTTGGTAGGTATACACACCCAGTGGCACAGCCATTGTGGAGAACAGTATGGAAATGCTCTAAAAAACTAATAGCAGAGTTTCCATATGATCCTGCACTCCCACTCTTCTGGGCATATATACAGAGAAAACTGTGATTTGAAAAGATTCATGCACCTTGATGTTCACCGCAGCATTATTTACAATTGCCAAGACATGGAAGTCATCTAAATGTACACTGACAGAGGAATGGATAAAGACGACATGGTGCCTTTATACAATGGGATATTACTCAGCCATTAAAAAGAATGAGCCAATGCCATTTGCAGTAACATAGATGGACCTGGAGATTGCCATACTAAGTGAAGTCAGTCAGACACAGAAAGACAAATATCATATGAGAGCACTTATATGCAGAATCTAAAAAAAAAAGATAGAAATGAACTTATATGCAAAGTAAAAACAGACTCACACAACTCATTCGTTAGAGAATGAATGTTATGGTGTCCAGGAGGGAAGGATGAGATGTGGGAGGGATAGATTGGGAGATTGGGATTGACATAGACACAATGCTATATTTAAAATAGATAACCAACAAGGACCTATTATAGAGCATAGGGAACTCTGCTTAATACTCTGTAATAACCTAGATAGAAAAAAGTTTGAAAAATAATAGATGTACGTATATGTATAACTAAATTACTTTGCGGCACACCTGAAATGAGCACAATACTGTAAATCAACTATACTCCATATAAAATAATTTTTTAAAATATTGCTCTAACAGACTCACACGTACAGAGGACAAAGTAGTGATTACCAGTGTGGTGGTGATGTGGGGATGAAATTTAGGGGTGAGAGAGTGAGAGGTAAAAATGATTTGATATATAATAGACTCAAGGATGTATCATACAATATGAGGACATAGCCAATAGTTTATCATAGCTGTAATGGAAAGTAGCCTTAAAAATTCTATTAAAAATAGGGGCTTCCCTGGTGGTCCAGTGGGTAAGGACATCGCCTTGCAGTGCAGGTTCAATCCCTGGCCTGGGCAGAGCCCGCATGCCGCAGAGTGGCTGTACCGATATGCCCAACTACCCAGCCAGAGCTCTAGAGTGCACATGCCCAGAGCCGGTGCTCTGCAATGAGAGAGGCCACTGCGATGGGAGGCCCATACAGGCCAAAGAACAAAGATGGATGAAAATAGATAAATGAAAGACCAACATAAGTGCCCCCCACCAAAAGAAATCTATTAAAAATAAAATTAGGATTAAAATTAAAAAAGAAAATAAAAGTAAAACAATTGCCAGACATGGAATCTAAATGTACACTGACAGAGGAATGGATAAAGACGACATGGTGCCTTTATACAATGGGATATTACTCAGCCATTAAAAAGAATGAGCCAATGCCATTTGCAGTAACATAGATGGACCTGGAGATTGCCATACTAAGTGAAGTCAGTCAGACACAGAAAGACAAATATCATATGAGAGCACTTATATGCAGAATCTAAAAAAAAAAGATAGAAATGAACTTATATGCAAAGTAAAAACAGACTCACACAACTCATTCGTTAGAGAATGAATGTTATGGTGTCCAGGAGGGAAGGATGAGATGTGGGAGGGATAGATTGGGAGATTGGGATTGACATAGACACAATGCTATATTTAAAATAGATAACCAACAAGGACCTATTATAGAGCATAGGGAACTCTGCTTAATACTCTGTAATAACCTAGATAGAAAAAAGTTTGAAAAATAATAGATGTACGTATATGTATAACTAAATTACTTTGCGGCACACCTGAAATGAGCACAATACTGTAAATCAACTATACTCCATATAAAATAATTTTTTAAAATATTGCTCTAACAGACTCACACGTACAGAGGACAAAGTAGTGATTACCAGTGTGGTGGTGATGTGGGGATGAAATTTAGGGGTGAGAGAGTGAGAGGTAAAAATGATTTGATATATAATAGACTCAAGGATGTATCATACAATATGAGGACATAGCCAATAGTTTATCATAGCTGTAATGGAAAGTAGCCTTAAAAATTCTATTAAAAATAGGGGCTTCCCTGGTGGTCCAGTGGGTAAGGACATCGCCTTGCAGTGCAGGTTCAATCCCTGGCCTGGGCAGAGCCCGCATGCCGCAGAGTGGCTGTACCGATATGCCCAACTACCCAGCCAGAGCTCTAGAGTGCACATGCCCAGAGCCGGTGCTCTGCAATGAGAGAGGCCACTGCGATGGGAGGCCCATACAGGCCAAAGAACAAAGATGGATGAAAATAGATAAATGAAAGACCAACATAAGTGCCCCCCACCAAAAGAAATCTATTAAAAATAAAATTAGGATTAAAAAGTGTCCAGGTGAGTTAGTGAAAGACAAGCAAAGACTGCAACATCCTTCATGAAAAGTACAAGATACGTTGAACATCTGGAAGGCAGAATCAGCCAAGAGTTGAATTTGGGACTTTCCGAGGCAGAGTCATCTAATCTGAGGCTTGATGGAAAATAAGTATAAGCTGTGTTAAGAGTGGAACATGGGTTCCAGTTACAGGAAGCAACTTGTGCAAAGGTATTGAGTGAAACCAGACTCCAGAACATTTTAGAAATACACTGTATTTCATTATGGCTGGTATCAAATATTAGTGACATGAAATAAGATTGAGGTGAAGAAGGCATACAGAGCCAGCACATATAAACCATAAGAAAAGAACTTGTTCTAAGGTTAGTGAGAACTCACTGACACCTTGTACAGACTCGAGAGTCCCTTGGACAGCACAGAGATCAAACCAGTCAATCCTAGAGAAAATCAACTCTGAATATTCATTGGAAGGACTGATGCTAAAGCTTAAATACTCTGGCCTTCTGATGTAAAGAGCCAACTCATTAGAAGAAACCCTGATGCTGGGAAAGATTAAGTGCAGGAGGAGAAAGGGGCAGCAGGATGAGACTGTTGTATGGTATCACTGATTCAATAGACTTGAGTCTGAGCAAACTTCAGGAGATGATGAAGAACAGGGAAGGCTGGTTTGCTGCAGTTCATGGGGTCGCAAAGAGTCAGACACGACAGAGTGACTGAACAACAACACATAGATAAGGACATCTTGATTAGATTTCTGATTAAGAAGATTATTCTGCTTGCAGTATGGAAAAGAGATAGGATGGAGGGAAGACCAGAAGATGCTGCCACAGTCTAAGAGAGAGACGAAGATTGCCTGCATGGTGGTTATGGCAAAGGGGATGGAGAAGGTTGTACTTGTTAGACAAAGTGATTGACTGATTGAGTGCATGTGTGTGCATGTGATGTGGTGGTGCGGGGTTGATATCAAGCAAAATGAAATCAACGTAGACACTGAATGACACTGAGCTTTCTGACAAAAGCAACCCAGGAGATGGCTGGAAGTAGGAGAAAATAAAGGAAGAGTAGATCACTGGTTTGAGAGGGAATGAGTCCAGTTTTAGATAGGTTATATGTGGGTTTATATGTGGGGGACATTTAAGAGGGGATATCCAGAAATCTTGAGGCCTGAAGCTCAGGACAAAGATCTGGTCTGGAAAATAAATTTGAAAGTCATCAGCAAACAGACTATAACCAACACTTTGTGTGTGGAGAAGACCATCCAGGGACAAGTCAGAACAACTCAAGTCGACAGGTCATTTACTCTGCTAGCACCCACTGTATACACACCTACTCTTAATCATTACTACCCCTCTCATGTATTATCCCCATTTTGTGGATGAAAAACTGAGGCCTGGAGTGGTTGTCCTGTAAGAGGCAGAGCCTAGATTCACAACAGGTTTATCTGGCATCAGAACCTAAGCCATGAACTGTAACACTGGACGGGTTTTGTGTCAAAACAAGCAGACGAAGATGAGAAGAGGAGAAGGACGGAAGCTAGGGAAATGAACATTTAAGTCACAGGAAGAGGAAGTTTCAAAGGAGACCATTAGGCAGCCCATGGAGGTGGGGAACTTAAGGCTTATCATTGTCAAGGTCAGCTTCTTAAACTTTCCCCTGTTGGGATAACATACTGTAGGGGTTTTTTTTTAAAAAGAGTATTTTCACTGATTCAATAGACTTGAGTCTGAGCAAACTTCAGGAGATGATGAAGAACAGGGAAGGCTGGTTTGCTGCAGTTCATGGGGTCGCAAAGAGTCAGACACGACAGAGTGACTGAACAACAACACATAGATAAGGACATCTTGATTAGATTTCTGATTAAGAAGATTATTCTGCTTGCAGTATGGAAAAGAGATAGGATGGAGGGAAGACCAGAAGATGCTGCCACAGTCTAAGAGAGAGACGAAGATTGCCTGCATGGTGGTTATGGCAAAGGGGATGGAGAAGGTTGTACTTGTTAGACAAAGTGATTGACTGATTGAGTGCATGTGTGTGCATGTGATGTGGTGGTGCGGGGTTGATATCAAGCAAAATGAAATCAACGTAGACACTGAATGACACTGAGCTTTCTGACAAAAGCAACCCAGGAGATGGCTGGAAGTAGGAGAAAATAAAGGAAGAGTAGATCACTGGTTTGAGAGGGAATGAGTCCAGTTTTAGATAGGTTATATGTGGGTTTATATGTGGGGGACATTTAAGAGGGGATATCCAGAAATCTTGAGGCCTGAAGCTCAGGACAAAGATCTGGTCTGGAAAATAAATTTGAAAGTCATCAGCAAACAGACTATAACCAACACTTTGTGTGTGGAGAAGACCATCCAGGGACAAGTCAGAACAACTCAAGTCGACAGGTCATTTACTCTGCTAGCACCCACTGTATACACACCTACTCTTAATCATTACTACCCCTCTCATGTATTATCCCCATTTTGTGGATGAAAAACTGAGGCCTGGAGTGGTTGTCCTGTAAGAGGCAGAGCCTAGATTCACAACAGGTTTATCTGGCATCAGAACCTAAGCCATGAACTGTAACACTGGACGGGTTTTGTGTCAAAACAAGCAGACGAAGATGAGAAGAGGAGAAGGACGGAAGCTAGGGAAATGAACATTTAAGTCACAGGAAGAGGAAGTTTCAAAGGAGACCATTAGGCAGCCCATGGAGGTGGGGAACTTAAGGCTTATCATTGTCAAGGTCAGCTTCTTAAAAACTTTCTCACCACAAACAAGACGACTGAAGTTGCCCCTTAAAACTAACGGTCACACAACATTCACTAACATTCTTGGCTGATCATACAGGCAGTGCTTTATCCCTGTAGAAGGTTTGAAAACTACAGAGGGTAGAGGGAAGAAAATAAAAATTGCCCGTATTCGGCTACCTAGAAGTAATTACTAGCACTGTTTGGCACACATTCCTTCAGACAGTTTGTACATTTATAAAACAAATGGATATTTGTTGAAAAAGTTTTTAACATTTTATTTTGAAGGTACATTATATTGTTTCTAACATGCACATTAAAAATTGTATACTTACAGCTTTTAAAGATGCACATCTTAAAATCAGGATTTACCTTAAAATCAGTGGGGTTTTACTGGTAAATGGCAGCTTTTTGCTCTTAGTTGTACATGAAAGAATGCTGCATCTAATCAATGGCATCTTAGATTGGGGAAATAGTGGTAGTTAAGATCTCTACACTTCTTCAAATTCAACATATACTAAAGAGTGTCCAGAGAGAGATCACTCACTTCTGACTACTCCAGTGCTCTTTCCTGGAGGCAGATATTTTCTAGTTCCCTGTCTACTCTTTGAGATTGATTTTAATGCATATATAAGAAAACATTTCATGTGGTCTCCTTTCCTTAAGTGTATGGAAACATACTATTCATACTAGGGCTATCTTGAATATTTTTGTAACAATATATGTTGAACACTTTTATTTTCCAATGGCAAATTTTCATATGAAAGGATTACCATAATTCATTAAGACATTCTCTATGAATGTGCAAAGTTATTTCTAATCTTTTGCTAAACAATGCCATGATGAATAATCTTGTATATTTTGCACACATACAAGTCAACCTATCAGGCAAATCCCTAGAAGTCAAACTGCTGTGTCAAAGGGTAAATTCACTTATTTTTAAAAATATTTATTTATTTATGTAGCTGTATTAGGTCTTAGTTGCAGCATGTGGGATCTTTTCTTGTAGTGCACAGACTCTCTAAATGTGGCACGTGGGCTTCAGTAGGTGCAGGGCGCAGGCTTAGTTGCTCTGGAGGTGGGGAACTTAAGGCTTATCATTGTCAAGGTCAGCTTCTTAAAAACTTTCTCACCACAAACAAGACGACTGAAGTTGCCCCTTAAAACTAACGGTCACACAACATTCACTAACATTCTTGGCTGATCATACAGGCAGTGCTTTATCCCTGTAGAAGGTTTGAAAACTACAGAGGGTAGAGGGAAGAAAATAAAAATTGCCCGTATTCGGCTACCTAGAAGTAATTACTAGCACTGTTTGGCACACATTCCTTCAGACAGTTTGTACATTTATAAAACAAATGGATATTTGTTGAAAAAGTTTTTAACATTTTATTTTGAAGGTACATTATATTGTTTCTAACATGCACATTAAAAATTGTATACTTACAGCTTTTAAAGATGCACATCTTAAAATCAGGATTTACCTTAAAATCAGTGGGGTTTTACTGGTAAATGGCAGCTTTTTGCTCTTAGTTGTACATGAAAGAATGCTGCATCTAATCAATGGCATCTTAGATTGGGGAAATAGTGGTAGTTAAGATCTCTACACTTCTTCAAATTCAACATATACTAAAGAGTGTCCAGAGAGAGATCACTCACTTCTGACTACTCCAGTGCTCTTTCCTGGAGGCAGATATTTTCTAGTTCCCTGTCTACTCTTTGAGATTGATTTTAATGCATATATAAGAAAACATTTCATGTGGTCTCCTTTCCTTAAGTGTATGGAAACATACTATTCATACTAGGGCTATCTTGAATATTTTTGTAACAATATATGTTGAACACTTTTATTTTCCAATGGCAAATTTTCATATGAAAGGATTACCATAATTCATTAAGACATTCTCTATGAATGTGCAAAGTTATTTCTAATCTTTTGCTAAACAATGCCATGATGAATAATCTTGTATATTTTGCACACATACAAGTCAACCTATCAGGCAAATCCCTAGAAGTCAAACTGCTGTGTCAAAGGGTAAATTCACTTATTTTTAAAAATATTTATTTATTTATGTAGCTGTATTAGGTCTTAGTTGCAGCATGTGGGATCTTTTCTTGTAGTGCACAGACTCTCTAAATGTGGCACGTGGGCTTCAGTAGGTGCAGGGCGCAGGCTTAGTTGCTCTGAGGCACATGGGATCCTAGTTCCCTGACCAGGGATCAAGCCCATGTCCCCTGTATTGCAAGGCATAGTCTTAACCACTGGACCACCAAGGAAGTTCCTCAGTTATTTTGACAGATACTGCCAAACTGACCTCTGTGAATGTTTGTTTCAATTTGTATTTCTTCCAGGAATGTATGAAATACTGTTTTCCTATACAATTTCCAGTATGTTATCAACCTACTCTAGAATTCTTGGCTGGAAAATTCCATGGACAGAGGATCCTGGCAGGCTACAGGTTCAGGGGGTCACTCAGACACCAATGAGTGCCTGAGCACACACATTAACCTTTTAATCTTTGCCAAACTGATAAAACTGATAGGGTAACAATTTATCTTTAATAAACTTCTTATTTTGCAATAAATTTGGATTTTATATAAAATTTTATAGAAAAGTACAGAGCTTCAACTCTGTACACCCAATTTTAACTCATGGTAACATCTTACAACAACATGATATATTCATCAAAACTAAGAAACTAACACTGATAAACTGCCACTGGGGCTTCCCAGGGGCACTAGTAGTAAGGAACTCACCTGCTCATGCAGGCTTTCAGTCCCCGAGTCCCAAAGATCCCCTGGAGCAGAGCAGAGCCTGCTCTACTCTTGCCTGGAGAATCCCATGGGGGCCACAAAGAGTCAGAAAAATATTGATCAGTTTTTAAAAGTTCCTTTTCTGTTTTGTAATTCCATCCAGGAGAACATATTGCATTAGTCATCACGTCTCTCTTCTGATCTCTGACAGTTAACTCAATCCCCTTTCTTGAAAGGATTAATAATTCATTAAGACATTCTTATGAATGTGCAAAGTTATTTCTAATCTTTTGCTAAACAATGCCATGATGAATAATCTTGTATATTTTGCACACATACAAGTCAACCTATCAGGCAAATCCTAGAAGTCAAACTGCTGTGTCAAAGGGTAAATTCACTTATTTTTAAAAATATTTATTTATTTATGTAGCTGTATTAGGTCTTAGTTGCAGCATGTGGGATCTTTTCTTGTAGTGCACAGACTCTCTAAATGTGGCACGTGGGCTTCAGTAGGTGCAGGGCGCAGGCTTAGTTGCTCTGAGGCACATGGGATCCTAGTTCCCTGACCAGGGATCAAGCCCATGTCCCCTGTATTGCAAGGCATAGTCTTAACCACTGGACCACCAAGGAAGTTCCTCAGTTATTTTGACAGATACTGCCAAACTGACCTCTGTGAATGTTTGTTTCAATTTGTATTTCTTCCAGGAATGTATGAAATACTGTTTTCCTATACAATTTCCAGTATGTTATCAACCTACTCTAGAATTCTTGGCTGGAAAATTCCATGGACAGAGGATCCTGGCAGGCTACAGGTTCAGGGGGTCACTCAGACACCAATGAGTGCCTGAGCACACACATTAACCTTTTAATCTTTGCCAAACTGATAAAACTGATAGGGTAACAATTTATCTTTAATAAACTTCTTATTTTGCAATAAATTTGGATTTTATATAAAATTTTATAGAAAAGTACAGAGCTTCAACTCTGTACACCCAATTTTAACTCATGGTAACATCTTACAACAACATGATATATTCATCAAAACTAAGAAACTAACACTGATAAACTGCCACTGGGGCTTCCCAGGGGCACTAGTAGTAAGGAACTCACCTGCTCATGCAGGCTTTCAGTCCCCGAGTCCCAAAGATCCCCTGGAGCAGAGCAGAGCCTGCTCTACTCTTGCCTGGAGAATCCCATGGGGGCCACAAAGAGTCAGACATGACTTAAGCGAATTAGCATGCATGCACAGTGATATTAATAAAATTAGGTTTTATTTGGATTTTATCAGTTTTTCTACAAATGTTCCTTTTCTGTTTTGTAATTCCATCCAGGAGAACATATTGCATTAGTCATCACGTCTCTCTCTTCTGATCTCTGACAGTTAACTCAATCTTCCCTTGTTTTTCTTCAAGACTTTGATAATTTTGAGGAACTGATTGGTATTTGGTAGACTATACTTTAAATTTAGGTTTGTGTGATATTTTTTCTCATGATTAGATTAGGGATGATAATCTTACTCATCTAATTTTGGTATTATCTGTCAGATCTTTTTTTTTTTTTTACTTTTATTTTACTTTTAACTTTTACAGAGTTTTGTTGTTTATAGATATGCATGTTCCCAGATTAGTCATATGTATATCCCCCCCATCCCACCCTTCCAGACCTCTCCACTAAAATGTTATTTTATTTTTCCTTTTTCCATGCTCTATTCTTTGGATTTGAGTCACTAAGTAAAGTCCAAACTCAAGAGCAAAACCTTAGTGAAACTACAGTTAGCATTTGCCCTAATAAAAGTGAGCATCTTTTCATGTCTAAGAACCGATCTTTATTTCCTAAAACTTTGTTATTATTTTGCCCATTTTTCTGTGGCATTTTTAACGTCAATTTATATGAGAGAAATTCTCCTTCTGTAATGCAAATTAAACGTTTTCACCCCGTTTACCATTTCTAACAGTTTTTGCTGTGTTTATGGCAACAGGGACTTCAATAATTGCTATCTTTTGTTTATTTAGATTAATTAACACGATTTTGATCTATTAGGCCTGACATTTTGTCAGAAGGGAAAATGAGAAGGGTGCAGCCTTGCAACTCTCTTCTAGGGTAAAAGTCAGGCTTTCTCACTAGACTCCATTGACACTTGAGAGCAAAGACTCTAGGAGGAGGGGTGGGAAGCAGCAGTTCTGTCTCCTTAGTTGGCCTTGCAAATACCTGCCTGGATGAGAGGGGTAGGAATTCTTTGTTATTGCTTTCCTTCAGTGATGTCAGTTGGGGGAGTGGTAGGGAGGGCTGGAGCAGAGCAGAGCCTGCTCTACTCTTGCCTGGAGAATCCCATGGGGGCCACAAAGAGTCAGACATGACTTAAGCGAATTAGCATGCATGCACAGTGATATTAATAAAATTAGGTTTTATTTGGATTTTATCAGTTTTTCTACAAATGTTCCTTTTCTGTTTTGTAATTCCATCCAGGAGAACATATTGCATTAGTCATCACGTCTCTCTCTTCTGATCTCTGACAGTTAACTCAATCTTCCCTTGTTTTTCTTCAAGACTTTGATAATTTTGAGGAACTGATTGGTATTTGGTAGACTATACTTTAAATTTAGGTTTGTGTGATATTTTTTCTCATGATTAGATTAGGGATGATAATCTTACTCATCTAATTTTGGTATTATCTGTCAGATCTTTTTTTTTTTTTTACTTTTATTTTACTTTTAACTTTTACAGAGTTTTGTTGTTTATAGATATGCATGTTCCCAGATTAGTCATATGTATATCCCCCCCATCCCACCCTTCCAAACCTCTCCACTAAAAAGGTATTTTTTTTTTCCTTTTTCCATGCTCTATTCTTTGGATTTGAGTCACTAAGTAAAGTCCAAACTCAAGAGCAAAACCTTAGTGAAACTACAGTTAGCATTTGCCCTAATAAAAGTGAGCATCTTTTCATGTCTAAGAACCGATCTTTATTTCCTAAAACTTTGTTATTATTTTGCCCATTTTTCTGTGGCATTTTTAACGTCAATTTATATGAGAGAAATTCTCCTTCTGTAATGCAAATTAAACGTTTTCACCCCGTTTACCATTTCTAACAGTTTTTGCTGTGTTTATGGCAACAGGGACTTCAATAATTGCTATCTTTTGTTTATTTAGATTAATTAACACGATTTTGATCTATTAGGCCTGACATTTTGTCAGAAGGGAAAATGAGAAGGGTGCAGCCTTGCAACTCTCTTCTAGGGTAAAAGTCAGGCTTTCTCACTAGACTCCATTGACACTTGAGAGCAAAGACTCTAGGAGGAGGGGTGGGAAGCAGCAGTTCTGTCTCCTTAGTTGGCCTTGCAAATACCTGCCTGGATGAGAGGGGTAGGAATTCTTTGTTATTGCTTTCCTTCAGTGATGTCAGTTGGGGGAGTGGTAGGGAGGGGCTGGCCTTGATTCTGGTGTATGGCGGTGAACACCTGGACTCCTCACTGGGCATCCTATGGCACACGTCTAGAAGGGAGGGAGATGTTTCATCACTGTCAGGAAAGGGGTGGACTCTCAGGTACCTCATAGGGCCCTCACTGGCCCTGTAGCACCAGAGGGCTCATTTCTACCTGGTGGGATTAAAGTCCTGGTGGAGGTGTTGAGCTTCCTCCTTACAGACTCTTGAAAGCAGATGTCTAGTCTCCCCATGCAGCCTTGGCTGGCATGTATTCTATGATGGATAATTTACTTTGTGGTAAGACTGTGAAAACATATGGTAATTGTGCTTCCAATGAACTCTTTAATTTTCTCTTCTTATGATGGGCTATCTAATCAGGATTACAGACTGGGATTTAGAACCTGAGTGTAACTCTGAGTTGCTACTGTCTAATCCTGAGCAGCAGTTGTTTCTCTGAGTCTCATTGTTCTGATTTGCAAAATGGGGAGAGTAACGAAAACATCATAGCACTATTTGGAGGCTTTGGGTTGGTAATAAATGTGAAGCTCTAATAGCGTTCATTAATCTGCTATCATTGTTCTTATCATCACTAATGTCTTCACTATCATTATCACTGTAACTAACACTATCCAACACAGTTTTGCCGTGAATGTGGGACATGAAGAAACCAAATTCTGGCTCTGTCTATGAGAATGCTGGAAGGGTTAGTAGCTATTTTCTATGGATTAGATTGAGTTGCAATTGGGGAGAAACCTTGATTTTTTTCACCCGTTTACCATTTCTAACAGTTTTGCTGTGTTTATGGCAACAGGGACTTCAATAATTGCTATCTTTTGTTTATTTAGATTAATTAACACGATTTTGATCTATTAGGCCTGACATTTTGTCAGAAGGGAAAATGAGAAGGGTGCAGCCTTGCAACTCTCTTCTAGGGTAAAAGTCAGGCTTTCTCACTAGACTCCATTGACACTTGAGAGCAAAGACTCTAGGAGGAGGGGTGGGAAGCAGCAGTTCTGTCTCCTTAGTTGGCCTTGCAAATACCTGCCTGGATGAGAGGGGTAGGAATTCTTTGTTATTGCTTTCCTTCAGTGATGTCAGTTGGGGGAGTGGTAGGGAGGGGCTGGCCTTGATTCTGGTGTATGGCGGTGAACACCTGGACTCCTCACTGGGCATCCTATGGCACACGTCTAGAAGGGAGGGAGATGTTTCATCACTGTCAGGAAAGGGGTGGACTCTCAGGTACCTCATAGGGCCCTCACTGGCCCTGTAGCACCAGAGGGCTCATTTCTACCTGGTGGGATTAAAGTCCTGGTGGAGGTGTTGAGCTTCCTCCTTACAGACTCTTGAAAGCAGATGTCTAGTCTCCCCATGCAGCCTTGGCTGGCATGTATTCTATGATGGATAATTTACTTTGTGGTAAGACTGTGAAAACATATGGTAATTGTGCTTCCAATGAACTCTTTAATTTTCTCTTCTTATGATGGGCTATCTAATCAGGATTACAGACTGGGATTTAGAACCTGAGTGTAACTCTGAGTTGCTACTGTCTAATCCTGAGCAGCAGTTGTTTCTCTGAGTCTCATTGTTCTGATTTGCAAAATGGGGAGAGTAACGAAAACATCATAGCACTATTTGGAGGCTTTGGGTTGGTAATAAATGTGAAGCTCCTAATAGCGTTCAGTAATCTGCTATCATTGTTCTTATCATCACTAATGTCTTCACTATCATTATCACTGTAACTAACACTATCCAACACAGTTTTGCCGTGAATGTGGGACATGAAGAAACCAAATTCTGGCTCTGTCTATGAGAATGCTGGAAGGGTTAGTAGCTATTTTCTATGGATTAGATTGAGTTGCAATTTAAGCCAGGAGGCAGGAACAGGCCCCAGAGTTAATAGTGACCTGCAGGAAACACCTCTCATTAAAAGTACTGTTTTCCCTCTGGGTATGGACCCACTTCAGGAAAAACTAGCGCAGATTTAGGGTTCTTGAGATCAAGATAGACCATCTGAACATCTTTTTCCAGGCCTTTAACTCTTACTGTGCTAAGATGCGCAGGTAACAAGCACAAGACAGTTTAAGCAGGCTCTTCATGCACCTTGTGTCCCTGGAGCCATGCAACAAGCTGGTGAGGGAGGAAGGGCGTTTTTTCCAAAGGAGGAGGGGACAAGGGTGAAGGCTTAGAGAGGTAAAAATGTTAGTCGCTCTGTTGTATTCGACTTTTTGCAACCCCATGGACTGTAGCCAGGTTCCTCTGTCCATGGAACTCTCGGAGCAAGAATACTGGAGTGGGTTGCCATTTCTTTCTCCAGAGGATCTTCCTGACCCAGGGATCAAACCTTGGCCTCCTGCATTGGCAGGCAGATTCTTTACCACTAAGCCACCAGGGAAGCCCCTTTACTAGGGCAGTTATTTCTCAGGGAGGCCATAATTTACCTAATAAACCAAAGAAGCAGCTAAGACAGGAGTCACCTTGTTGGTGAGGACCATCCTAGTTTAGTTCCTCTGGAAGCTGACTCTGAGCCAAGGATCTGATTGTGAGTGGTTTATTTGGGAGGAGATCCCAGGCCACATCAGGAAGTGAGTGAGAAGGGAAGGGAAGGCAGCCAATAAAGAATGCATTTTCAAGCAGTTTAGTGCTGGGGGTCACTGGAGCATAATCCTATTGTAGGGCATACTTCTCAGAGTTCTCCCACCCAAGAGGCAAGAGCACTGTTCTGATATTTATCCATCAATCCTCATAGTCCTTGGAGGGGGTTGTTCCTGGGGGCGTTCATTCCCTGGCATCTGTGACTCTTTGCTAGCAGGGCCTGCTCTGCCCACACATGAGGCATGCATGGTTGGCAGGCAGCAATGTTGAGTGGTAAGGCTACGTGCAGGGCATTTCCTTTAAGATGTCACATACCCAGTACTGTGCCAACTGCAAGAGATGCAGTAATTGTCAAGACAGACATGATGCTTGTTCTTGTGGATTTCATGACTTAGTGAGAAAGACCAAGAAGAAAATAGATAATTTAATAAATTAATAAATAATGTAGTGAATAGACACCCAGTACAAGGTGACCAGGGACTGATGGAAATGATGATGCTTGGGAACATAGGAGAGGCCACCATTCCAAGACTGGAAGGACCAGGGCAGACTTCCCAGAGGCAATGACATCTCAGTGATTCAAGTCACCACGCTCTCTTCTGTCTGAGGTTTCCACAATCATGTTCCTTCTGCACAGAACCTTCTATCTACCCTCTGTCTCCTGCTGGCTTCTCCGACACATTCTTCCCGTCTCTACTTCTAGACCACTTCTTCAGAGAGGCCTTTCAGAATCTTCACGCTAGGTTCTACTTCTCATCAATATGCTTCCATGGTAATCAGTATTTGTATTCTCACTAAATCAGGAGAAATCAGTACTTGCATTATCATTAATCAGAGGAATGCAGACCTTTTCCATTATGGTATTCCCAGTACTTGGCCCAGTGTCTAACACACAGTAATGTCAATCATTATCTGTGGAATGAAACAATAGTTGATCTGTCCACAGAAAAAGCCACCCTCTCTGCTGAGGCTGGGACTTCAAGGCAACAGGCCTTGTTAAGCGCAGGTATAATGAATAACAGGCTCTGCATTCTGATAAAGAAATTTTTTAAGGCAGAACATGTGTTGAATTCAGAGTGAAGGTGAGAAGGAAGGAAGGCAGCCAATAAAGAATGCATTTTCAAGCAGTTTAGTGCTGGGGGTCACTGGAGCATAATCCTATTGTAGGGCATACTTCTCAGAGTTCTCCCACCCAAGAGGCAAGAGCACTGTTCTGATATTTATCCATCAATCCTCATAGTCCTTGGAGGGGGTTGTTCCTGGGGGCGTTCATTCCCTGGCATCTGTGACTCTTTGCTAGCAGGGCCTGCTCTGCCCACACATGAGGCATGCATGGTTGGCAGGCAGCAATGTTGAGTGGTAAGGCTACGTGCAGGGCATTTCCTTTAAGATGTCACATACCCAGTACTGTGCCAACTGCAAGAGATGCAGTAATTGTCAAGACAGACATGATGCTTGTTCTTGTGGATTTCATGACTTAGTGAGAAAGACCAAGAAGAAAATAGATAATTTAATAAATTAATAAATAATGTAGTGAATAGACACCCAGTACAAGGTGACCAGGGACTGATGGAAATGATGATGCTTGGGAACATAGGAGAGGCCACCATTCCAAGACTGGAAGGACCAGGGCAGACTTCCCAGAGGCAATGACATCTCAGTGATTCAAGTCACCACGCTCTCTTCTGTCTGAGGTTTCCACAATCATGTTCCTTCTGCACAGAACCTTCTATCTACCCTCTGTCTCCTGCTGGCTTCTCCGACACATTCTTCCCGTCTCTACTTCTAGACCACTTCTTCAGAGAGGCCTTTCAGAATCTTCACGCTAGGTTCTACTTCTCATCAATATGCTTCCATGGTAATCAGTATTTGTATTCTCACTAAATCAGGAGAAATCAGTACTTGCATTATCATTAATCAGAGGAATGCAGACCTTTTCCATTATGGTATTCCCAGTACTTGGCCCAGTGTCTAACACACAGTAATGTCAATCATTATCTGTGGAATGAAACAATAGTTGATCTGTCCACAGAAAAAGCCACCCTCTCTGCTGAGGCTGGGACTTCAAGGCAACAGGCCTTGTTAAGCGCAGGTATAATGAATAACAGGCTCTGCATTCTGATAAAGAAATTTTTTAAGGCAGAACATGTGTTGAATTCAGAGATGATGCAGGCACTTCTGAAATTCACCGAGACAAACAGTGACACTCTGCCAACAAGTGGAAAAGAAATAAAGGATGTTTTTGGTGTCTACCCACCTACCTTCCCATAAGTTCAACTCCTCTTTTCCTGATTGGCTACCACATCTCGGGGATCCTCTTCTAAGAACACATAAAAAGATACTAATGCAAAATCCATTATAGTGAGCAAGACTGTGAGCTCCGAAAGACAGGCGGAGAAAGTACACTCGAGACGATAGACATAAAGTCAAACTAGGGGAGATGTCAGGATCATGAGCATAACCCAGGATGGACAGGTGCATAGGAGGGCAAGATTTCCTGCAATGGACTTTTGAGATGCACCATGACTAATTTTTTTTTTTTTTTTTTTTTTTTAGCATCATGCCACAAGCTCTTTCTTAGTTATTTATTATTTTCATTCATCTTTATTCTTTGGCCTGTGTGGGCCTCCCATTGCAGTGCCCTCTCTTGTTGTAGAGCACTGGCTCTGGGCACATGCATTCCAGAGCACTGGCTCCTATTTGAGGTTTCCAACTGGCTCCGTGGCACGTGGGATCTTCCTGGGCCAGGGACTGAACCTGTACCCTTTGCACTGCAAGGCAGACTCTTTACCCACTGGACCACCAGGGAAACCCCAGCATGAATAATTTGTTATTGTTAGACTGACAGGACAATCCTATGCTCATGAAGCATAGGATTATATTACTCGTGAAATATATGTCATGTTTCAACTTTCTCTGTGACCATGTTCAAATCTCAACCCTGTCATCATGATAAAAAATAAAAATCCACAATGACAATTTTGGTAAGTGTTGGGTAGGAGTCATCGAAATCCTGGGAGTAGGGTAAACAAACCCTCCTACCTTCATCTATTTTTCAGGACCAAGAATAGTAGGATGTGTGTGGGTGTGCTCTTAAGGAAGTCCTCAAGCTGGATAGAGTTAGCTAGGTCCATGAGAGATTCGCCAACAAAAATGCTACCAGATCATCAAAGAGAGAGAAATCAGGCCTAACTGGAAGACTGAAAAAGCCTTCTCAGAGTAGAGTCTGAGCATGACTTTAAATGATGAGGAGCATTTGGGCTGTGGGAAGGCATAGTTGCAGGGATTAGCTTAAGCACAAATAGAGTGTGGAAGTATGGCATATGTTCAGGGAGCTCCAAGTCACATAACAGGGCTGGGACAGAGTTTATATGGCAGAGTACGTCAGGACACCAGAGTGAAAATGCAGATCGAGTTCAGGGAATGCAACAATTTGAGTGCTAGACTGAGAAGGTGGATTGATACCTGTTGACTTTAGGCAGCTACTGAAGAGCCCCCAAGTGGGAGCACAGTTTGCTCAGAGAGCTCTGGTGACTGTATGAAAGGGTGATGTCAGGACAAGAATAAAGATGAATTAGGAGACTCAAGGCTGGCTTAAAACTTGACATTCAAAAAACTAAGACCACGGCATCTGGTCCCATCACTTCATGGCAAATAGAAGGGGAAAAAGTGGGAGGAGTGACAGATTTTCTTTTCTTGGGCTCCAAAATCACTGTGGACTGTGACTGCGGCCACAAAAATTTTAAAAATGCTTGCTCCTTGGAAGGAGAGCTATGATAAACCTAGACAGAGCATTAAAAAGCAGAGACATTACTTTACTGACAAAGATCTATATAGTCAAAGTTATGGCTTTTCCAGTAGTTATATATGGATGTGAGAGCTGGATCATAAGGAAGATTGAACACTGAAGAATTGATGGTTTTGAATTGTGTAACTGGAGAAGACTCTTGAGAACCCCTTGACAGCAAGGAGATCAAACAAATCAATCCTAAAGGGAATCAATCCTGAATATTCATCGGAAGGACAGATGCTGATGCTGAAGCTCCAATACTGTGGAATATTGAATAATGTGGAACAAATGAATAATTTGTTCATTCATTTGGCCACCTGATAACGAAGAGTGGACTCTTTGGAAAACACCCTGATGCTAGGAATGATTGAAGGCGAAAAGAAAAGAGGGCGGCAGAGAATGAGATGGTTAGATAGCATCACCAACCCAATGGACATGAGTTTGAGCCAACTCCGGGAGATAGCATAGAGACGTACATGACTTAGTGATTGAACCACAAAAACAAAGGAGGCTTTTAGGGACACAGAGGGCCTGAACTCCAGCAGTAGGGGAGGTAATGAAAAGGAGGAGACTGCTGGTAAGATATGGTAACTCATGAGGCCATTGAAAACCAAGTCCATGTCGACCCATGTTTCCGGTTTGGTGCCAAGTTAATGGTGTTATTAAGAGAGAGGAAACGCAAGGAAGTTGAGTATCCATCCCACCGCACTGTCTCTTCCTATCACTCCACTTACCCAGGAGCCCTCATGCTCCTAGACCCTCCAGGACCCCCAACAGGCTCCCACCCAAGCAACTTCCCTAGTTTAACAGAAGCAACTTTCCCCCAGCAGCCTGGTTTTCGGAAGCCTGGCATATGACTTTAGGAAAAAGAACTTTGAACTTCTCACTTCACCTTTTAACATTGGAAATCTGAAACCCAGGATTGCATCCACCTCTTAAGTTCTATATTTTTCCAATTTATAACTTCCACTAGGACCACACACTCAGTGGTTAAGCTTTCAGGGCATCCTCAAACTTCCTGCCAGAAACTGGTATTTGAACAAGGCACAGGGCCTCACCAAGAAACTCAGTAGTAAAAGCAGGATTTCAAGCACAGAGGCAGATCTGGAAAGGAAGGGGCGACTTGTTTTTAGAGGAGCTCTTCTGAGTCTCAGATCCTTTCCTATAGCTGCTCCCTCTTCTGGCTCTCGGTGAAAACACTTGTGTCAACCAGCAGCAGTCAGAGATGACTCAGCATACATGAGGGTATTGGCCACCATGTGCTCAAGGCATTCCTGGGACATAAAAGTGAGCAAGTGGAGGACTAGCACCCAGGTGGCCTTGCACCTAGGCCTTACAACACTCTGAAGGCCCCATTTCCAGGACCCTTTTGAATTAAGAGGCAGCTCTCCATGAGTAGACCCTGGACCTGGAGCACCAGCATGTATGCATGCTAAATTGCTCAGTTGTGTCTGACTCTCTGTGACCTCATGGACTGTAGCCCATCAGGCTGCTCTGTCCATGGGCTTCTCCAGGCAAGAATACTGGAGTGGGTTGTCATGCCTTCCTCCAGGGGTTCTTCTCCAACCCAGGGACTAGACCCAAGTCTCTTAAGTCTCCTGCATTGGCAGGCGGGCTTTTTATCACTAGTGTCACCTGGGGACCCCAGGAGCATCAGCATCACCCTGAAACTCATTAGAAATGCCAATTCTTGGGCTCTTCCCAACCTACAGAATCAGAAATTGTGGGGTGGGCCCAACTATCCTTGACTTGAAAGGCTGCAGGAGATTCTGGCACCTGCCAATATTGGAGAACAGATGAATTGAAAGATGGAGAGAAAGATGAAAAAGCCATTACTACATCCTGGTTCATTATTGTGAGCTAAAGGCACACCCAGCAATGAAAGGTGGTAAGAGTTTAGAATGGATAGAATTTAATTTTTATGAATTAAGTAGACACTTTCGTGAAACCTAGCTACATCTCTCTGGACAAAGAAAGAAATTACCCAGGAGTCTTGAATCTCAAAAATTCAGGTAATTAAGGCAACTAAGTGCTGAGTTTTTATTTGCATCATCTAAATGTGTGGGTTCTAAGACCTACTCGTTTTCGCTTTTAAAGCTCTGTAACCTTTGATTTAAATGCAACCTAAATACAAACCCCAAATGTAAAATGGATAATTGGGTTGTACTCTAGGGAACTGGTGGGAGTGGGGAATCAGATCTCAGTCTCCTGCTGTAGCTCTCCCTTCCCCTTCCTCCTCTCACCGCCTCCTCCTCCCTGTGCCCTCAGGGCTCTAGGCAAGGCCCATTACTGCAGAAAATAGCTTTAATTCCCCCTTCACATTGCATAGCCGATCCAAAGGCCTCAGGGAAATTCCATCATATTCCTAGGGCAGGCATTTTAATTAATACAAAAAGAAAATGTGTTTTTGTTGTGACTGTAATTTTCCCTAAAGACCTAGGATAAGGAGAAGGGAGGAGATCTTCACCCGGGAGAAGCCCTTTGTCAGGGTCGAGATGAGCGCCAGGAAAATGCAAGTGCTCGCCTCTTCTTTGCACTTTGCATCTCTGCTGTTGAGCCACCTGTCTAGGAATGCATTCTTGGTAAACACCCTGCATTGAGCCCAACAATCTGGGCAGCCTGTTAAACTGCCAGCCCACGAAGAGGGAGCGACTCTTGTCTTTCTGCCTGTCACTGTGTTTTGCTCTGGCAGATGCACTGGACTATGCCAGGGTTTTTCCCTGAAAATAAAAGCCCACCTGGATTTGCCTGCCCATTTGCAGCCTTCTAGAAAACCAGAAACCTGACTGTGGCAGCTGTTCAGTCTCTACATAGCTTCATGTGAGTCAAGACTTCTTGTCACAGAAATGGCAGCCAGATGGGCTTGTGGGCACCTTCTAGCACAGTGGTTTTGGAATTGTTTTTTAATTTTAGGCAAGAATATTTTTCTTCAAAATAAATGTTACCCAGAAATAGAGAAAAAGGAGTTCATTCCACTGGCTCCTTCTGTCTTCCCCATTTCCCAATCCCATCACTCACTGACCCTGAAAGACACAGCAAAGCCTAGCTCGAAGCCCCCTGACAATGTGCTGAAAAAGACTGAAGTCAAAAAGTCAAAGGCCTTTTCACAGATAACAGAGCTTGAAAAGATCAGAAAAAATTAGTCTCCGGTTCTGAGACCTTGCCTATGCAATCCATTGGCCCCAGGCCATGATGCATTTCTGGCTGCCATAGTTTCCAGGTGGTCACCCATTCACTCTATGAGCAAATGTTTATTGTGTTCCCAGGACTATCGAGCTGCCACGGACTCAGCAGTACACCAAAAAGTTGTGGCCCCTGTCCTCACAAATCCTATTGCAAGATAAGTATGCGATTCAAATGGCCTCATGAATAAACATAAAATTGCAACTGTTATTCATGTAGTGAAGGAGAAGCAGAGGGTGCCATAAGAACTCATGACAGAGCTTCTCCCAGGTGAATTTTGGCCCCCTTCTCCTGTTCTTTAGGGAAAACCATAACTACAAAAATTACGACAGGAGAATTTTCCCTCCCCAGAGAAATCAGGAAGGTTTCCCTGAGATGCAAAACCACACTTGAGATCTAAATATTTCGTGGTTAACAAAGGAGAGGATACAGGAAAGACCATTCCTGGCAGAGGGAATAGCATGTAGCATGGCAAGCTTCTAGGCAATAACAGATGAGAGGGACTGGCTGAGATCCCCCCACCACCCAGGACTGTGGCGGTTACATTTAGAAGGCTGTCTTATGGGCTTCCCTGGTGGTCCAGGGGGTAAAGAGTCCACCTTACAGTGCAAGGGGCACTGGTTCGATCTCTCGCCCAGGAAGAGCTCATGTGCCACACAGCGGCCGAGCCGGTGTGTCCAATTACAAGCCAGCACTCTTGAGCGCATGTGCCCAGAGCTGTTGCTCTGCAACGAGAGAGGCCACTGCAATGCGAGGTCCACACAGGCAGAAGAATAAAGATGGATGAAAATAAATAAACCAATAAAAGAGGCCAAAATTAAATATATATATAAAAAAAGAAGGCTGTCTTAGCCTAAGAATAATGAAAGGTCATGAATAATTTTCATGTTGGGGAGTGAGCAACGTATGTAACCGACTCTTGTTTTAAATTGATCTCTTTGCTTACAGGGTGAGGCACAGATTGAAGAAGAGCTTCAGGGAAGGCAGAAAGTACCCTTCAGAGGCCAGAGACACTGGTGGGTTGATGCGGAATGATAGTGGATTGGGATGGAGACAGGGATGAACTGAAGAGCTAGAAGTGCATTACTTTGGACAGGATTCTGGAGTGGATGGGTGTAGAGGACAAGGACAAAGAAGATGGTTAGGATGACGTCCAGTTGATCACTAGGGATCAGTGACAGCAGACATCATGTACAACAGACTGGGCTCCTTCACATTTGCCAACCCAGTTCTCAACCCTGGATGTACACTAACATCACCTGAAAAATAAATACTAGTTTTCAAGCCCTACCTCCGGAGATTCTGGTTGAGTTGGCTGGGATGAGGTCTGAGCACTGGTACTTTTCCCAGGCTCCTAGGCTGATTCTAAATTGGCCACCATGGTTGACGACCGCTGCTCTAAACCATCTTCCAGAGGGCCTTACGTGGCTCCTTCTTGGTCTGATTATATGTCATCATCAACAGAGAATGCCATGATCTTCAGTTATAAACTAATTTGCCTCCTAAGAAGAAACACAGAAGTTCTGGCAAAGAAGATAGAGCAGATTAGGAAGTAGCAAACCATACTCTGTCAGAGGAAGCAGGGGCAACACATAGACTAGAGGGGACCCTAAACTTAAGTCACAAGATCTGCCTAACAAGAAAGTTTCTCCAATCTGTCGAATGAAGACACTGGACTAGACCCGCGGTTCTCAAACCTGGACTCACATCAGCATCATCTGGGGGCTTGGTTCAAACACAGATTAATACATGAGACTGAATAGACCTGGAATGGCATCTGGGAATCTAAATTACTCAAATCCTCCCAGGTGATACTGATGCTATTTCGGGTGCCAGGCTGAAGGGCCATTAACAGAGAAAGAACACCAAAGGGATCCACTGTTTACTGTAGACAAAGATCCTATGGTTATTTACATTTTGATATTTTATTCATCATTAGCTTTTATACTAATTTTGATTTAAAAAAAAACATTGTATAAACATAAAACATTTTTTGATGACTGAGTTTTTTTGGTGCCCCTTGACATTTTATACCTAAGGTGAATTCACTTGACTCGAATTTCATCTGGCCAAGGACCACAGGCAGAGAATTACTGAACTCTACAACTTTAAGGGCCCTTCCAGCTCTAACATTTTGCTAAACAAAGAGGCAGAACATTTTGCTAAACAGAGAGGCAGAAGTGAAAGTTGCTTCTTTGTGTCTGCCTCTTCGTGACCTGTGGACAAGCCATGGAACTTTCTAGGCAAGAATACTGGAGAGGGTAGCCTTGAGGGGTGGTACTAAAGAAAAGGTGCTCTGGAGCCAAGTGGCCAGTGTTCTAATGTTGTGCCCTTTACAAGCTGTGTGACATCAGGGAAATTGCTAAACCCCTCTGGGCCTGTTTTTTTTTAAAAGATAATAATACTCATCATGTAGACCTATAGTAAGTGATTGAGATAGCACATACAAAGCACAGGGTGTGGGCTGAATAACATAAGCAGTCAGTTTCATTGGTAAATGACTCTTGATTTAATCGTCTCTGAAGAAACTTTCTTCTCCCATAGGCTTCCTATAATTTATCAAGTTGTATAAATTGTTCATGATTTTCCAATTTGCCCCTGGTGGACTTGCATTTTTTTTTGTTCTAAAGACACAGTCTATAAGGTTAGAAAAATGATGTACAACATCTTAAATGAAACTCTTTAGAAAAAGCAAGACAAACCTTTTGGACTGATAATCATTATTTAGTGAACAGTGATAAAAAATAAATGTCTGGGACTTCCCAGAGAGTCCAAGAATCCACCCATGCATGTTTTGGGACATAAATATTTGTATAAAGGGGAGACTATCATTAGCTCCCAATAGGGAAGTCACAGTTTCTGTAAATACAATAACTACCTGCCAAGTTTTGTAATACGTTATGGTTCCCGATTTACAGACTTGGAGGCAGGACTCTTGTTTCTTTAGATAGCCTAGGGAGATGAAGGGAGAGGTTTTCTGAGGAGGAAACCCAGGCCACTCCGTGTCTATTCTGATACCTTCACAATGAGGTCCCTACTGTCTTTCCAGCTTCACACATGCCATGGCTGACCACATGTCCTCACCAAATAGGAGTTTCTGCTATTTGTCGACATATTGTGTAAACTAACACCCTTCCTAGATTTATCAAACTGTTTATCCTCCTGGAATGGCCTTCCCTGCATCTTATGTCAAAATCCTATTCGTATCCATCCTCAAGAAGATAAAGTATACACACACACACACACACACACACATATGTGTATACACACACACACACACACACACACACACACACACACAGAATAGACTACTACTCAGCCATAAAAGGACTAAATTTTGCCATGTTAGAAATATGGATGAACCTGGAGGGTATTCTACTAAGTGAAATCAGTCAGCTAGAGAAAGACAAATACTGTATGATTTCACTTATCAGGAAAATCTGAAAAATATAACAATGCAGTGAATATAACAAAGAAGCAACAGATTCACAGAAACAGAAAACAAACTAGTGGTTACCAGTGGGGACAGGGAAGTGAAGATGGCCAATACAGAGGTAAGGGATTAAGAGGTACAAATAATTGAGTATAAGATGGGCTTAAGCATGTACTGTATAACATACCAATATTACAGCCAATACTTTGCAATAGCTGCAGATGGAAAGTAATCTTTAAAAATTTTATGAAATAAAAACTGAAAAACAAAATCATAGCCAGCCCTTAAGGTCAGAGTCAGGTGTCACCTAAGGCCCAGGCTATGTCCCTGTGTTACTGTCATCCCATCCGAGCACACCTTGGGCATCTTGGGGTTTTCCCTTCTGTCCCACCTTCCTCGATAAACTGTTTGTCCTCCACAGGGGGCAATCAACTCCAGTCTCTGTTCAATTGGTTGTTAAAGATGCTTCAGTTGACTTTCAATCTTTATCCAAAATAACAGAACCCTAAGCTCCACACAGGATTTGAACTTGATATTTTGAACTTAATGCTACATAGCTTAGGAAGTCTTGTAAATACAATAACTACCTGCCAAGTTTTGTAATACGTTATGGTTCCCGATTTACAGACTTGGAGGCAGGACTCTTGTTTCTTTAGATAGCCTAGGGAGATGAAGGGAGAGGTTTTCTGAGGAGGAAACCCAGGCCACTCCGTGTCTATTCTGATACCTTCACAATGAGGTCCCTACTGTCTTTCCAGCTTCACACATGCCATGGCTGACCACATGTCCTCACCAAATAGGAGTTTCTGCTATTTGTCGACATATTGTGTAAACTAACACCCTTCCTAGATTTATCAAACTGTTTATCCTCCTGGAATGGCCTTCCCTGCATCTTATGTCAAAATCCTATTCGTATCCATCCTCAAGAAGATAAAGTATACACACACACACACACACACACACATATGTGTATACACACACACACACACACACACACACACACACACACAGAATAGACTACTACTCAGCCATAAAAGGACTAAATTTTGCCATGTTAGAAATATGGATGAACCTGGAGGGTATTCTACTAAGTGAAATCAGTCAGCTAGAGAAAGACAAATACTGTATGATTTCACTTATCAGGAAAATCTGAAAAATATAACAATGCAGTGAATATAACAAAGAAGCAACAGATTCACAGAAACAGAAAACAAACTAGTGGTTACCAGTGGGGACAGGGAAGTGAAGATGGCCAATACAGAGGTAAGGGATTAAGGGGTACAAATAATTGGGTATAAGATGGGCTTAAGCATGTACTGTATAACATACCAATATTACAGCCAATACTTTGCAATAGCTGCAGATGGAAAGTAATCTTTAAAAATTTTATGAAATAAAAACTGAAAAACAAAATCATAGCCAGCCCTTAAGGTCAGAGTCAGGTGTCACCTAAGGCCCAGGCTATGTCCCTGTGTTACTGTCATCCCATCCGAGCACACCTTGGGCATCTTGGGGTTTTCCCTTCTGTCCCACCTTCCTCGATAAACTGTTTGTCCTCCACAGGGGGCAATCAACTCCAGTCTCTGTTCAATTGGTTGTTAAAGATGCTTCAGTTGACTTTCAATCTTTATCCAAAATAACAGAACCCTAAGCTCCACTCAGGGATTTGAACTTGATATTTTTGCTGCTCAATTCTCATTGAAAGCAAGGTAAGCAATATTCATGAATAAGAGCATAAGGAGATGTGCTCTTTCATCACACTTGGCCTTGTTACTGTAATGTGCTTTCATATACAATCTCCTTGAACTAAGAAATATTTTGAGAACGATCCTGTAAAACCCACTGCTATGTTACTGTCAGAAAATGTTTATAGAAAACCTATGGTGTGCCTTGTGACCTACTGGGGAAATTGTCCCCCCGATTGAAAACCAGGAAAAAATGTACTTCTAAGCAATTGATGAGATTTAATCTTGTTGATAGCAATGAATCCTGCCCTGTTTTCTCCTCTGCCCTGGTTAGGAGAAAACTCCAAGTAAACATTTTATAGAATGTTTTGAATGTACATTTTTGTTACACTGATACTATTTCTGGCTTCACAGTATTTTTCAAACTTTATTTTTTTAGTCTTACCTCTATTTCATTTTTCACTTTTTGCTTATGTATTCCTTTAAAACACTTTGATTCTTTTATAAAAGAGGTTAAGAGATAGATTCTTAGATAATTAATATTTCCTTGAAGGTAGATGTATCTTATTTGCTTTGAATGTTCAATAGTTAACTTAAACCTTGACATGTTTGTATGTGTTGTGAAAGGGAAAGAAGATGATTTCCCTGGCAGTCTAGTGACTAAGACCTTTTGCTTCCAGTGTAGGGGACCTGGGTTCAAAGCCTGGTCAGGGTGTTAGAACCTGCTCGCCACAACTAAGGCAAGCATAGCCGAATAAATAAATTTCTTCTTTTTATTTTCAAGAAAGAAAGAGGAAGAATGGGAAAAAATTAAGTGGTGTAATAAAGACTGAAAACTCAAAATCATAGCCAGCCCTTAAGGTCAGAGTCAGGTGTCACCTAAGGCCCAGGCTATGTCCCTGTGTTACTGTCATCCCATCCGAGCACACCTTGGGCATCTTGGGGTTTTCCCTTCTGTCCCACCTTCCTCGATAAACTGTTTGTCCTCCACAGGGGGCAATCAACTCCAGTCTCTGTTCAATTGGTTGTTAAAGATGCTTCAGTTGACTTTCAATCTTTATCCAAAATAACAGAACCCTAAGCTCCACTCAGGGATTTGAACTTGATATTTTTGCTGCTCAATTCTCATTGAAAGCAAGGTAAGCAATATTCATGAATAAGAGCATAAGGAGATGTGCTCTTTCATCACACTTGGCCTTGTTACTGTAATGTGCTTTCATATACAATCTCCTTGAACTAAGAAATATTTTGAGAACGATCCTGTAAAACCCACTGCTATGTTACTGTCAGAAAATGTTTATAGAAAACCTATGGTGTGCCTTGTGACCTACTGGGGAAATTGTCCCCCCGATTGAAAACCAGGAAAAAATGTACTTCTAAGCAATTGATGAGATTTAATCTTGTTGATAGCAATGAATCCTGCCCTGTTTTCTCCTCTGCCCTGGTTAGGAGAAAACTCCAAGTAAACATTTTATAGAATGTTTTGAATGTACATTTTTGTTACACTGATACTATTTCTGGCTTCACAGTATTTTTCAAACTTTATTTTTTTAGTCTTACCTCTATTTCATTTTTCACTTTTTGCTTATGTATTCCTTTAAAACACTTTGATTCTTTTATAAAAGAGGTTAAGAGATAGATTCTTAGATAATTAATATTTCCTTGAAGGTAGATGTATCTTATTTGCTTTGAATGTTCAATAGTTAACTTAAACCTTGACATGTTTGTATGTGTTGTGAAAGGGAAAGAAGATGATTTCCCTGGCAGTCTAGTGACTAAGACCTTTTGCTTCCAGTGTAGGGGACCTGGGTTCAAAGCCTGGTCAGGGTGTTAGAACCTGCTCGCCACAACTAAGGCAAGCATAGCCGAATAAATAAATTTCTTCTTTTTATTTTCAAGAAAAGAGAAAGAGGAAGAATAATAAGAGGGAAGAAAAACTTAAAGTTGGTGGTAGTAGTTTCTATATCTTAGACATCTAGCTGAATAGTGGGGAAAAAAACTCAAATATTTTAGGTCATGCAAGATGTGTCAAATATTTTAGAATACCTGGACATCTAAATATTCTGCTCTACACGGTTCCAACAGATTTTAATATTATACAGATAATTTTCTAGATAATATATCCAGATATTTGGCATAGACAGACATAGTCCATATAACAACTATCCCAGTATAACAATATATCCCAAAATCCCAATGTAACAACTCTCCCAAGTATGAAATTATTGTTAAAGCAATTATTCCCTTTACTGAAGCTGTTCATGTACTTTTTTGGTTCGAGATATTATGTCTGGAGATAATTTAATGCATTTTTAATACTAATTGCGGCCATTCTAATACAGAGATGTTGTCAGTAGAAAATGAGATGAGAAAGAACTTTACAAAGGAAAAAGTCTTAATCAAAAGCAGTGTGCTCTGTATTTCTTCATAAGCACTCACTTTGCAGGGGTATCATTTATCTGTCAGAAGGAAATTCCAGTTTCCTTAAAATGAAAGAACTATAAATGTAGTGTATGAAACGTGTGTATATACCAGTACAAACACAGAAAGACATAAACCCATACAGTAGACATTACTGTGAACAGGAACTATCTGGAGTGGTCCTCGGTGCCTTTCTTTCTCTCCACCTCACCCACATGTAACTGGTCAGGACACCTGTTGACCACCAACCAGCTCTACAGCCGGTACCATGTTCCACCTTGCAATAGCCTCCTGGGTAAATTTCTGCCTATTGCTCTTGTCCCACACAGAGATCCTCCACCCAGGACCAGAGTCTTTACAAACGCAAACCTGATCCAGCCCCACCTTGGCTCAGTACCCTCTAATGGCTTCCATTTCGCTCACAGAGAAAGCTCAAGTCCTCACAACACTCCTTCTTTGTGCAACCTCTCAGGACAATTTTCCTGCCTGTCTGCCCTCCCTCACTCCAGCCACTTGGCCTCTTTATTGTCCTTTAGGAAAAGGCAAAAGATTTATACGATCTGAAGAGGAACCAGACTATTGATTATTGTAGTTTAAATATGATTGCCATGCTCATGGCCTCGAATGCTCTTACTCAAATTTCCACATGGCTCATTTTCTCACCTGCTTTATCTTTTTGTCCATATGTCACTTTCTCAGTAAGGCTTTAACCATGACCCTATGTAAAACTATAAATGCCTCTTGTTCCTAGCCAGGAACTGTCTTTTCCTTTGCTTAGTTTTTGTTCATATATTTATCATCTTGTAACAGACACATGTCTTTAGTATTACATGTTATATATTTACATATATAAAATGTATTACCTGACAATAGACACATACAGTGTGTACATAACACACATAATACTATATATATATGTAACATTGACTGGTTTGATCTTCTTGCTGTCCAAATTTTAAGAATTACAGTCTGGAGATAATTTAATGCATTTTTAATACTAATTGCGGCCATTCTAATACAGAGATGTTGTCAGTAGAAAATGAGATGAGAAAGAACTTTACAAAGGAAAAAGTCTTAATCAAAAGCAGTGTGCTCTGTATTTCTTCATAAGCACTCACTTTGCAGGGGTATCATTTATCTGTCAGAAGGAAATTCCAGTTTCCTTAAAATGAAAGAACTATAAATGTAGTGTATGAAACGTGTGTATATACCAGTACAAACACAGAAAGACATAAACCCATACAGTAGACATTACTGTGAACAGGAACTATCTGGAGTGGTCCTCGGTGCCTTTCTTTCTCTCCACCTCACCCACATGTAACTGGTCAGGACACCTGTTGACCACCAACCAGCTCTACAGCCGGTACCATGTTCCACCTTGCAATAGCCTCCTGGGTAAATTTCTGCCTATTGCTCTTGTCCCACACAGAGATCCTCCACCCAGGACCAGAGTCTTTACAAACGCAAACCTGATCCAGCCCCACCTTGGCTCAGTACCCTCTAATGGCTTCCATTTCGCTCACAGAGAAAGCTCAAGTCCTCACAACACTCCTTCTTTGTGCAACCTCTCAGGACAATTTTCCTGCCTGTCTGCCCTCCCTCACTCCAGCCACTTGGCCTCTTTATTGTCCTTTAGGAAAAGGCAAAAGATTTATACGATCTGAAGAGGAACCAGACTATTGATTATTGTAGTTTAAATATGATTGCCATGCTCATGGCCTCGAATGCTCTTACTCAAATTTCCACATGGCTCATTTTCTCACCTGCTTTATCTTTTTGTCCATATGTCACTTTCTCAGTAAGGCTTTAACCATGACCCTATGTAAAACTATAAATGCCTCTTGTTCCTAGCCAGGAACTGTCTTTTCCTTTGCTTAGTTTTTGTTCATATATTTATCATCTTGTAACAGACACATGTCTTTAGTATTACATGTTATATATTTACATATATAAAATGTATTACCTGACAATAGACACATACAGTGTGTACATAACACACATAATACTATATATATATGTAACATTGACTGGTTTGATCTTCTTGCTGTCTAAGGGACTCTCAAGAGTCTTCTTCTACCCTGCAACTTGAAAGCATCAATTCTTCCACATGCTACAGTCCATGGGACCGCAAAGAGTCAGACACGTGTGCTCAGGTGCTCAGACATGTCCGACTCTTTGAAGCCCCATGGACTGTTACCTGCCAGCCTCCTCTGTCCATGCAACTTTTCAATCAAGAATACTAGAGTGGGTTGCCGTTTCCTCTTCCTGGGGATCTTCCTGACCCAGGGATGGAACTCATATCTCTTGCATCTCCTACATTGGCAGGAAGAGTCTTTACCAATGCATCACCTGGGAAGCCCATATATAATATACACAAGTTAAAAAGTCATGCACACATATATATGAGTTTATATGAATACTGTGTGTGTGTATACTGTTAACTTGTGAATTATCTGTCTCCTCCAATGAGAACACTTCTGTGACCAGGGCTTTTCAGTTCACTGATGTTGCTCCTACACAGAACACAGTCTCTTTCCTCCCACCAGTTTCATAGGTTTTGATGGGATTAATCATTCTATTTCATTTCCCTGTCTAAAATTCTCATTGGCTTCCTATGACTCTAAAAGGAAACGCATGTGAATCAGTAAGACTATATGACTTCCTATGAATATTTCAATTTGCTACTTTTTTTCCTGTTTCATCCACAGTGATCTCTCGATTTATGTATGCTACATAATTTCTCACATCTATGTCTGTATTTAAGCTGTATTCCCTGTCTAGATATCCTTCCTTGTCTATTTGAAAGTTTAAATTTTAATCACATTTCAGCATGAGTGGCCTAGATCAAATGCCACCTCCTCCATGAAGCCTTCTCTGATTCCTCTAGCAGGAAACTATCTGGATCACTTTTTTTCTAAGTCTTACTGTTGATAGACTTGCCTTCATAACACATCAAAATACTGCAGCGAATACAGCACAGGGTCAAGAGTTCTGATTTCCCAGGTGGTGCTAGTGGTAAAGAACCCACGGATCTTATAATCATGTACATTGGGTTTTTTTTTTAAACTTTGTTTTATATATTAAACATATATAAAATGTATTACCTGACAATAGACACATACAGTGTGTACATAACACACATAATACTATATATATATGTAACATTGACTGGTTTGATCTTCTTGCTGTCTAAGGGACTCTCAAGAGTCTTCTTCTACCCTGCAACTTGAAAGCATCAATTCTTCCACATGCTACAGTCCATGGGACCGCAAAGAGTCAGACACGTGTGCTCAGGTGCTCAGACATGTCCGACTCTTTGAAGCCCCATGGACTGTTACCTGCCAGCCTCCTCTGTCCATGCAACTTTTCAATCAAGAATACTAGAGTGGGTTGCCGTTTCCTCTTCCTGGGGATCTTCCTGACCCAGGGATGGAACTCATATCTCTTGCATCTCCTACATTGGCAGGAAGAGTCTTTACCAATGCATCACCTGGGAAGCCCATATATAATATACACAAGTTAAAAAGTCATGCACACATATATATGAGTTTATATGAATACTGTGTGTGTGTATACTGTTAACTTGTGAATTATCTGTCTCCTCCAATGAGAACACTTCTGTGACCAGGGCTTTTCAGTTCACTGATGTTGCTCCTACACAGAACACAGTCTCTTTCCTCCCACCAGTTTCATAGGTTTTGATGGGATTAATCATTCTATTTCATTTCCCTGTCTAAAATTCTCATTGGCTTCCTATGACTCTAAAAGGAAACGCATGTGAATCAGTAAGACTATATGACTTCCTATGAATATTTCAATTTGCTACTTTTTTTCCTGTTTCATCCACAGTGATCTCTCGATTTATGTATGCTACATAATTTCTCACATCTATGTCTGTATTTAAGCTGTATTCCCTGTCTAGATATCCTTCCTTGTCTATTTGAAAGTTTAAATTTTAATCACATTTCAGCATGAGTGGCCTAGATCAAATGCCACCTCCTCCATGAAGCCTTCTCTGATTCCTCTAGCAGGAAACTATCTGGATCACTTTTTTTCTAAGTCTTACTGTTGATAGACTTGCCTTCATAACACATCAAAATACTGCAGCGAATACAGCACAGGGTCAAGAGTTCTGATTTCCCAGGTGGTGCTAGTGGTAAAGAACCCACGGATCTAAGAGTGCAGCCTTGAGCATATTCCTTAATTCTCTAAATCTTGATTCACTTGTCATAAGGATGGTAGTAGGTTACTTACAGTATGACAATAAAGTTAGACAAGATAATGAAATAAGTCTGATCGCAATAAATGTTAGCTATTACCACTCTTACCACCACAATCATTTCTTCCTTGAAATATATTATTCTCCTGCTAAACTGTAAGCTTATTGAAATTATAATAAATGTCTAATTTATCTCTACATGTACCTAGGCACTCAGTGAATATGTATTGAGTGAATTTGAGAATTAAGACCAAGAGTTTGTCCTCAAAGTTAAAGATGCTTGCTAAAAAGATGAGAGCATTTTTTTTTTTTTTTTTTTTGGCAATCACCTTCTAGCAAGTAAATCCGTTCCAATCTGACTTTGTTTTAGTGTTCAGATATTGTTAGTGTAGAATTTGAGAACTGCTAGCATTAGGTTTTCTTATTATATTTCCCAATGTATGTACATATAAGAAAATATCAATATCAACTAAATCATTCTAAAATAAGCCCAAGAAAATGTAAGGTCAAAGAAGAAAGTTCATGAGCAAAAAATTCAACAAGAAGTGGTCCCTTCACAGAGGAGAGAGCAACATTTACAGATACTCTGGAGAGTCAATATACACAGTAAGTGATAGGACAGAAGCGAGCCCAGGGTGTTACAGGAGCATCAGAGCATATTCAATCCTTATGTGTTGTTTGGGAAATATGTGTCTTCATTGGCTTCCTATCTCTAAGCTGTATTAGACTATATGACTCTGAATATTTCAATTTGCTACTTTTCCTGTTTCATCCACAGTGATCTCTCGATTTATGTATGCTACATAATTTCTCACATCTATGTCTGTATTTAAGCTGTATTCCCTGTCTAGATATCCTTCCTTGTCTATTTGAAAGTTTAAATTTTAATCACATTTCAGCATGAGTGGCCTAGATCAAATGCCACCTCCTCCATGAAGCCTTCTCTGATTCCTCTAGCAGGAAACTATCTGGATCACTTTTTTTCTAAGTCTTACTGTTGATAGACTTGCCTTCATAACACATCAAAATACTGCAGCGAATACAGCACAGGGTCAAGAGTTCTGATTTCCCAGGTGGTGCTAGTGGTAAAGAACCCACGGATCTAAGAGTGCAGCCTTGAGCATATTCCTTAATTCTCTAAATCTTGATTCACTTGTCATAAGGATGGTAGTAGGTTACTTACAGTATGACAATAAAGTTAGACAAGATAATGAAATAAGTCTGATCGCAATAAATGTTAGCTATTACCACTCTTACCACCACAATCATTTCTTCCTTGAAATATATTATTCTCCTGCTAAACTGTAAGCTTATTGAAATTATAATAAATGTCTAATTTATCTCTACATGTACCTAGGCACTCAGTGAATATGTATTGAGTGAATTTGAGAATTAAGACCAAGAGTTTGTCCTCAAAGTTAAAGATGCTTGCTAAAAAGATGAGAGCATTTTTTTTTTTTTTTTTTTGGCAATCACCTTCTAGCAAGTAAATCCGTTCCAATCTGACTTTGTTTTAGTGTTCAGATATTGTTAGTGTAGAATTTGAGAACTGCTAGCATTAGGTTTTCTTATTATATTTCCCAATGTATGTACATATAAGAAAATATCAATATCAACTAAATCATTCTAAAATAAGCCCAAGAAAATGTAAGGTCAAAGAAGAAAGTTCATGAGCAAAAAATTCAACAAGAAGTGGTCCCTTCACAGAGGAGAGAGCAACATTTACAGATACTCTGGAGAGTCAATATACACAGTAAGTGATAGGACAGAAGCGAGCCCAGGGTGTTACAGGAGCATCAGAGCATATTCAATCCTTATGTGTTGTTTGGGAAATATGTCCCAGAGGAGGTGATATCTGAGCTAAACTACTAGAGATGAGTGGACATTAGTTAAAAGAAGAAAAGTAGAATAGGCATTGTATCCAAGCAAAACACATGGCACAAGCAAAGGTAACAAGACCTAAAATAGCATGATGCATGCTTGATTTTGCAAGCATTTTGGTGTGATTACAACTTATATTCCAGAACAACAAATAGACAAATAATGAAGTTGGAGAGAGGGCTGTGGGCTAAGTCATGGAAAACGCTTAGTGCCATGTTCTAGGGCCTTATTTGGCAGAGAAAGGGGAGACCTGAAGAATTTTAAATGGGGTAGGGTTATGACTATATTTTTGTTTTAGATTTCTCTGGCTACAAGTTGAGACCAGACCTGAGGAACATTAGAATCAAAGCAACAAACAAATAACAGTAATACAAAAACAGGTCTGGAGGCTATTGAATAGCTCCAGGCTATAAGAATGGACTGCTAACCAGGGACATAGAGGAAGTAATGGGAAGATGAAATCGATAACTGTGGGCACGATCCGTGGTGACCTAAATGGGAAGGAAATCCAAAAAAGAGGAGACACACGTATATGTATGGCTGATTTACTTTGCTGTACAGTAGAAACTAGCATAACATTGTAAAGCAACTATATTCCAATAAAAATCAATTAGAAAAAGAACTATTGGCAACAAAATCAATAGAATTTGGTAATGAAGTAAACTGAAGAAAGGAGGAACTTGATCACTGTCCAGAAGGTGATGCCAGTTCCTAAAAAATGATATTGATGAGAAGCAAAAGAGGGACTGGGCATGTGGGAAGATGGTGAGTTAGGTTCTAGCCACGCCGGAACATCAGTACACAAAGTCCTAAATAGAGAAGGAATTTGAGCTGGAGATAAGGTTTTGATGTCCTCAGGATTCAGAGTGGTTAAATATGAGAGGGTAGAAACTCACTCAAGGGTGGAGTTTATGGAAAGACAGAATCCTGGTAAACACAGCCTCTAAAGCAGAGGAGGAGGAGGAGCTCACAGGGGAAGCACATTAGGAACACACAGAGAAAGGGAAGAAGAAAATCAAATGAAAATCAACTGCTGAAGTCAAAGGAGAAGAGACTTTAAGGAAGGGGGGATTGATCAAGAGTGTCCGACACAGCTTCCAAGTAAGATATGGACTGAAGGGCTTCTTAGATTTGGCAGAAACATTTTAAATTAGATTTGGAGCAAGGAGAACAACAAGGAAAGGTTAAGCCTGCTGCTTGGAAAAGATGATGTAATGCTAACAGATGACAGTGAGAGAAGCAGCTAGTGTTTCCATTGCTCGTCTAGCCTATCAAGGGGAACGATCTTCAAACTGGAAAGGTAGCACCAGGGTCTTTAAGAGGAAATTAAAGCCCAAGATGAATTACAATATAGTCAAAACAGAACAGTGCTGTTTTTCATGTGAGGAAGGCTTCCAGGCTTTAAAGAATTACAATCTAGGACACACAAGTACACAAACACACACAGACGTCTTGCAGTTGTTATTTCAGAACTTCTGTTAGAAAACTTCCAGTATCATAAGCAAAAACATCAAAGAGGCTGAAAACTGGAAGCTAACAAAAATAAAGGAACTAATGGGAAGATGAAATCGATAACTGTGGGCACGATCCGTGGTGACCTAAATGGGAAGGAAATCCAAAAAAGAGGAGACACACGTATATGTATGGCTGATTTACTTTGCTGTACAGTAGAAACTAGCATAACATTGTAAAGCAACTATATTCCAATAAAAATCAATTAGAAAAAGAACTATTGGCAACAAAATCAATAGAATTTGGTAATGAAGTAAACTGAAGAAAGGAGGAACTTGATCACTGTCCAGAAGGTGATGCCAGTTCCTAAAAAATGATATTGATGAGAAGCAAAAGAGGGACTGGGCATGTGGGAAGATGGTGAGTTAGGTTCTAGCCACGCCGGAACATCAGTACACAAAGTCCTAAATAGAGAAGGAATTTGAGCTGGAGATAAGGTTTTGATGTCCTCAGGATTCAGAGTGGTTAAATATGAGAGGGTAGAAACTCACTCAAGGGTGGAGTTTATGGAAAGACAGAATCCTGGTAAACACAGCCTCTAAAGCAGAGGAGGAGGAGGAGCTCACAGGGGAAGCACATTAGGAACACACAGAGAAAGGGAAGAAGAAAATCAAATGAAAATCAACTGCTGAAGTCAAAGGAGAAGAGACTTTAAGGAAGGGGGGATTGATCAAGAGTGTCCGACACAGCTTCCAAGTAAGATATGGACTGAAGGGCTTCTTAGATTTGGCAGAAACATTTTAAATTAGATTTGGAGCAAGGAGAAAAACAAGGAAAGGTTAAGCCTGCTGCTTGGAAAAGATGATGTAATGCTAACAGATGACAGTGAGAGAAGCAGCTAGTGTTTCCATTGCTCGTCTAGCCTATCAAGGGGAACGATCTTCAAACTGGAAAGGTAGCACCAGGGTCTTTAAGAGGAAATTAAAGCCCAAGATGAATTACAATATAGTCAAAACAGAACAGTGCTGTTTTTCATGTGAGGAAGGCTTCCAGGCTTTAAAGAATTACAATCTAGGACACACAAGTACACAAACACACACAGACGTCTTGCAGTTGTTATTTCAGAACTTCTGTTAGAAAACTTCCAGTATCATAAGCAAAAACATCAAAGAGGCTGAAAACTGGAAGCTAACAAAAAAATAAAGGAACTCGAAAAACTGTGTTCAAGTATACAAAGGACTGTCACATAGAATAAGAACGAGTACATTGATTTTGTGGAACTCCAAAGAGCAGAACTCAAAGTGTATAAGCTGTTGACGTGAAAATGTGAGATAATCGAATAGGACGTCTATCATTCAGTCACAACATGAGCCACTTTGAAAAGCAGTGTTTTCCTGCTGAGAAGTGTCTGAGACCAAGTTGGTGGCCATCTGTCAGGATGGATAGTTGGATTCTGTTTGGAAGTCCCAAGTGTCTGCTCATGCCCTCAGCCCCCTTGAAGAGACATCATTCATTGAAAACAGTACTTTTCCTATTAAGCTTGATGCTCCTGCTTAGTCACTTCAGTCATGTCCGACTCTGTGTAAGCCTATGGACTGCAGCCCATCAGGCTCCTCTGTCTCTGGAATTTTTCAGGCGAGAATTTGAGAGTGGGTTGCCATGCCCAGCCCAGGGATGGAACCCGGGTCTCCTGCATTGCAGGCAGATTCCTTACCACTGAACCATCAGAGGGGATATATACATATACACACACATATAATATATTTAATTTCTGCAGGCAGATTCTTTACCATTGAAACATCAGGGAGTCAGAATGGCCATTATCCACAAATCGACAGACAATAAATGCTGGAGAGGGTGCGGAGAAAAGGGAACCCTCTTGCATTGCTGGTCGGAATGTAAACTGATACAACCTCTATGGAAGACAGTCTGGAGATTCCTTAAAAAACTAAAAATAAGGGCACCCTATGACCCAGCAATCCCACTATTAGGCCTATATCCTGATGAAATCAAAAATGAAAGAGGCACCTGTACCCCAATGTTCATTGCAGCTCTCTATACAATAGCCAGAACATGGAAGCAACCTAGATGTCCATTGACAAATGAATGGATACAGAAGCTCTGGTACATATATACAATGGAATACTACTCAGCTGTTAAAAGAAATGCAGAAGACTCAGTCCTAATGAGGTGGCTAGCTCTAGAACCTATCATAAAAAGTGAAGTAAGTCAAAAGCAAAAACATCAAAGAGGCTGAAAACTGGAAGCTAACAAAATAAAGGAACTCGAAACTGTGTTCAAGTATAAAAATTAAGAATAAGAACGAGTACATTGATTTTGTGGAACTCCAAAGAGCAGAACTCAAAGTGTATAAGCTGTTGACGTGAAAATGTGAGATAATCGAATAGGACGTCTATCATTCAGTCACAACATGAGCCACTTTGAAAAGCAGTGTTTTCCTGCTGAGAAGTGTCTGAGACCAAGTTGGTGGCCATCTGTCAGGATGGATAGTTGGATTCTGTTTGGAAGTCCCAAGTGTCTGCTCATGCCCTCAGCCCCCTTGAAGAGACATCATTCATTGAAAACAGTACTTTTCCTATTAAGCTTGATGCTCCTGCTTAGTCACTTCAGTCATGTCCGACTCTGTGTAAGCCTATGGACTGCAGCCCATCAGGCTCCTCTGTCTCTGGAATTTTTCAGGCGAGAATTTGAGAGTGGGTTGCCATGCCCAGCCCAGGGATGGAACCCGGGTCTCCTGCATTGCAGGCAGATTCCTTACCACTGAACCATCAGAGGGGATATATACATATACACACACATATAATATATTTAATTTCTGCAGGCAGATTCTTTACCATTGAAACATCAGGGAGTCAGAATGGCCATTATCCACAAATCGACAGACAATAAATGCTGGAGAGGGTGCGGAGAAAAGGGAACCCTCTTGCATTGCTGGTCGGAATGTAAACTGATACAACCTCTATGGAAGACAGTCTGGAGATTCCTTAAAAAACTAAAAATAAGGGCACCCTATGACCCAGCAATCCCACTATTAGGCCTATATCCTGATGAAATCAAAAATGAAAGAGGCACCTGTACCCCAATGTTCATTGCAGCTCTCTATACAATAGCCAGAACATGGAAGCAACCTAGATGTCCATTGACAAATGAATGGATACAGAAGCTCTGGTACATATATACAATGGAATACTACTCAGCTGTTAAAAGAAATGCAGAAGACTCAGTCCTAATGAGGTGGCTAGCTCTAGAACCTATCATAAAAAGTGAAGTAAGTCAAAAAGAGAAAGACAAATACAGCATACTAACACACACATATGGAATCTAGCAGGATGGTCTTGATAACACACACAGTGAACTCATGGAAAAACAGACAGAGCATAGACATATGGACATTGTGGGGAAGAAATAGGGAAGGGGAGGCATGGAGACAGTAACATAGAAACCTATACTGTCATGTGTGGAAAAGATAGCTATTGTCATTGTGCTAAGGGAATAGGAGTACCTACAATCACTTGGGGCGATGGTCTGGAGGGGTGGGAGAGGAGGAACTGGGTGGGGGGAGGGTCCAGGGATATGCATATGACTGATCTGGGAACATACATGTTGGTGAACAACAAAACTCTGTAAAATCTTTAAAATAAAGAATAAAAAAAAGAAAAAAGAAACATCAGGGAAGCTATCTATCTATAGAGATAGATAGATAGATGGATACATGAGACCCCATGGACTATAGCTTGCCAGGCTTCTCTATCCATGGAGTTTTCCAGGCAAGAATACCTGGAGTGGATTACCATTTTCTTCTCCTAATAAGCTTGGAAACTAATTTTCTTTTTAAATTCCTGGATTATATTATCACTAAGATCCCTTCTGAATAGAAAATCTCATATATATCTAGATTCCAGAAACTACAGCAAATGTAGTTCCTATGGCAAATGTTGAAATGAGAATAAAAAGGAAAGATCTTAGTTAATTAAATTATTTGGGACCAGCAGTATGGGAACTGGTATTGTATTAGGCTGCATTTCTCATGAGACCCTTGCAGGGGAACCAAGGTTCATTTCTCATTCTTAAAAACTGATACAACCTCTATGGAAGACAGTCTGGAGATTCCTTAAAAAACTAAAAATAAGGGCACCCTATGACCCAGCAATCCCACTATTAGGCCTATATCCTGATGAAATCAAAAATGAAAGAGGCACCTGTACCCCAATGTTCATTGCAGCTCTCTATACAATAGCCAGAACATGGAAGCAACCTAGATGTCCATTGACAAATGAATGGATACAGAAGCTCTGGTACATATATACAATGGAATACTACTCAGCTGTTAAAAGAAATGCAGAAGACTCAGTCCTAATGAGGTGGCTAGCTCTAGAACCTATCATAAAAAGTGAAGTAAGTCAAAAAGAGAAAGACAAATACAGCATACTAACACACACATATGGAATCTAGCAGGATGGTCTTGATAACACACACAGTGAACTCATGGAAAAACAGACAGAGCATAGACATATGGACATTGTGGGGAAGAAATAGGGAAGGGGAGGCATGGAGACAGTAACATAGAAACCTATACTGTCATGTGTGGAAAAGATAGCTATTGTCATTGTGCTAAGGGAATAGGAGTACCTACAATCACTTGGGGCGATGGTCTGGAGGGGTGGGAGAGGAGGAACTGGGTGGGGGGAGGGTCCAGGGATATGCATATGACTGATCTGGGAACATACATGTTGGTGAACAACAAAACTCTGTAAAATCTTTAAAATAAAGAATAAAAAAAAAAAAGAAAAAAAAGAAACATCAGGGAAGCTATCTATCTATAGAGATAGATAGATAGATGGATACATGAGACCCCATGGACTATAGCTTGCCAGGCTTCTCTATCCATGGAGTTTTCCAGGCAAGAATACCTGGAGTGGATTACCATTTTCTTCTCCTAATAAGCTTGGAAACTAATTTTCTTTTTAAATTCCTGGATTATATTATCACTAAGATCCCTTCTGAATAGAAAATCTCATATATATCTAGATTCCAGAAACTACAGCAAATGTAGTTCCTATGGCAAATGTTGAAATGAGAATAAAAAGGAAAGATCTTAGTTAATTAAATTATTTGGGACCAGCAGTATGGGAACTGGTATTGTATTAGGCTGCATTTCTCATGAGACCCCTTGCAGGGGAACCAAGGTTCAGGTTGAATCAAGTAGCATTCAATGCTGACTTTAGCCTATCAAATTTATTAAAAATATTTAGTGATGTCCTCCCAGTGCCAGACACAAAGCTGTGCATAGCTACTGTGGAGAAAATGTGTCAAGAAAGACACTGGGCACACTTGGAACAGAAGGTGATGATGTTATAAAAGACTTCTTGCCATCTCCCTCTTGGCCAGTTAAAATGAATGAGAATGATCAAAGGCATTAGCGTTGAGTTCCTGCTTTGTATAGTTCAGCTTACAAATCAAATCCTGCTCTCTGTTTATTACTGCAAGACCATAATTCACAGAGAAAGGTTCAGAGAGGTCAGTGTTTATGACTACCCAAAGTGTTTCATTTGCAAGAATTATAAATGGAAAATCTGGCACATAGTTAGAAATGTAGATCTTCTGATACATAAATTTGCCCCATTGATTTTTATGTATTTCTTAAACTGTGCACTGCTGCTTTCAATATTGTTTTGGAACAGATTGACCATAAATATTTAAATAACTGCTGTTCAACAATCAAAGCTCTTCACAACAGTATCTATTTAAAAATATAAATGTGATCTGCTGAGGTCAAGGAAGGCAAGTTAAGTAGAAAAGATTCAATGTAAGTTATTTCTTGGTACTGTTTAGCAGTCAAAATAAGAGAAAGTTCATAAGGCAATGCTTGTAATACACTAGGCACTCAATAAATATTTTTGGAATGAGATGTATCTTCTCCCACTAACGTGGGGATGGGAGAGATGAAAGATTTTTAGCTTTCACAATGAATAAAAGGATGTAACTTTGAAAACTTAGAGAAGTGAGATCTAATGCAAGCTATGTATTTTTTACTTTGTTTTTTAATCTATCCATTAGTTCAAAAGGTTTAGTCTAAAATTACAGAGTGTTTTAAATACAGGGTATGCCACCAAAACACAGCAAAGGGTCCCTTGTCATAACAACTAGTCAAAGAAATATTCTCATTATGTGACCTGGATACCTGGTCTTCTCATTGTCCAATGTTAAGGATGCTAATCAGTTAAGTCATTGTTTTACAGATGTCCTAGAGAATCCTTCCTCCAACTCTTAGGCCAAGTTCAGTTATCCTGGAGGACAGCTATGGGAGTGCTCTGCTCAGATCTTCCTTCAGGGAATCTGTGCTATGAGGAGTGCAGTTAACCAAACCTTCCAGCTGTCGCCCTTTCAGGGTCTACCACAGCATCAACATAAGGCTGTGTTCTCCTGAGAATGCTCCAAATCAACGGACTGAATGATGCATGGGCAATAGGATCTGTCCGTTCCGGACCATCTTTTCTCTGAAGGCTCTTTTCAGAGGTGCCTAACTATAAAAGACTTTTCTCACTTTATATATTTTTAAAGAAATGACTTAGTTGACCAAATATGTATAACTTATTGAACAAAATAGAATAACAATGAATTGTCTTGTATTGTATGTATATATATCACATCTATAGGTCACATATATCCTATGTGGAAATAGTAGTGTAAAGATCAGATAGGGAAAGAAATACTGCTCAATATATTATATACAAGTGATATAATACTCAGACTATAATAAATTAGATTCATATTAAAAATTCTAGCGTGACCACAAAAAATGAAGCAAAAAGGTATAGCTAATAAAGCAATAGAGGAGATACAATGCTAAAAATAATGAATACAAATGAAGAGAGAAAAAGGAAACCCACAGGCTATGAGAAAATATTTGCACATCATGTATATGATAAGTGACTTATAACTAGAAATTGGAAAAAAAAAGGCTTTATAGAGAAAGTTCATAAGGCAATGCTTGTAATACACTAGGCACTCAATAAATATTTTTGGAATGAGATGTATCTTCTCCCACTAACGTGGGGATGGGAGAGATGAAAGATTTTTAGCTTTCACAATGAATAAAAGGATGTAACTTTGAAAACTTAGAGAAGTGAGATCTAATGCAAGCTATGTATTTTTTACTTTGTTTTTTAATCTATCCATTAGTTCAAAAGGTTTAGTCTAAAATTACAGAGTGTTTTAAATACAGGGTATGCCACCAAAACACAGCAAAGGGTCCCTTGTCATAACAACTAGTCAAAGAAATATTCTCATTATGTGACCTGGATACCTGGTCTTCTCATTGTCCAATGTTAAGGATGCTAATCAGTTAAGTCATTGTTTTACAGATGTCCTAGAGAATCCTTCCTCCAACTCTTAGGCCAAGTTCAGTTATCCTGGAGGACAGCTATGGGAGTGCTCTGCTCAGATCTTCCTTCAGGGAATCTGTGCTATGAGGAGTGCAGTTAACCAAACCTTCCAGCTGTCGCCCTTTCAGGGTCTACCACAGCATCAACATAAGGCTGTGTTCTCCTGAGAATGCTCCAAATCAACGGACTGAATGATGCATGGGCAATAGGATCTGTCCGTTCCGGACCATCTTTTCTCTGAAGGCTCTTTTCAGAGGTGCCTAACTATAAAAGACTTTTCTCACTTTATATATTTTTAAAGAAATGACTTAGTTGACCAAATATGTATAACTTATTGAACAAAATAGAATAACAATGAATTGTCTTGTATTGTATGTATATATATCACATCTATAGGTCACATATATCCTATGTGGAAATAGTAGTGTAAAGATCAGATAGGGAAAGAAATACTGCTCAATATATTATATACAAGTGATATAATACTCAGACTATAATAAATTAGATTCATATTAAAAATTCTAGCGTGACCACAAAAAATGAAGCAAAAAGGTATAGCTAATAAAGCAATAGAGGAGATACAATGCTAAAAATAATGAATACAAATGAAGAGAGAAAAAGGAAACCCACAGGCTATGAGAAAATATTTGCACATCATGTATATGATAAGTGACTTATAACTAGAATGGAGAACTCAAAACTTGATTGTAAGAAAGCAAATGACCCAATGAAAAATAGGCAAAAATTTTAATAGACACTTTACACTAAAGAAGAAATACAGATGAAAAAATAAGAACATGAACCTGAAACAAAAAGGCCCAGCTTCATTAGTTACTGCATGCATGCTCAGTCGCGTCTAACTCTGCTCCTTTGTCCATGGAATTCTCTAGGCAAGAATACTAGAGTAGGTTGTCTTTTCCTCCTCCAGGTGATCTTCCTGACTAAGGGATCAAACTCACATCTACTGCACTGGCAGGCAGATTCTTTACTGCTGAGCTACCATGGAGGCCCTAGATTTCTAGAATAGGGGCATTTTCTTTTAGAATTTTTATAACTGTCATGCCATTGTCTTGTGGATTTCATAATTTCTATTGAAAACTCATCTGTACAACTACTTAATGATAGTGTGATTTTGTCTCTGTTTTTAAGATTCTCTTTGGTTTTAATTGTTAGCAGTAATACAGTGATAGGTCCAACTATGATTTTGTTTATCCTGAGTGGCATTAGTATCAATTCTTTAATCTGTAGCCTAATGACTTTAATCAATTTTAGAAAAATTTCAGCAAGTCTTCTCAGGTAGTGATTTTGGCTGTTATCTGTCATCTCTTTCTTTGTAACTTTCGTTACAAAGTTAGACCTATATTATGTCCTGTGTAACTTTTAGGCTCTTATCCCTCATAATTTTTACTGTATTGCTTCAGTCAGGATATATTTTATCGACCTACTTTCCTGGTCAATCATCTTTTCTATGGCTCTAGTATAGTAGCTCTTAAATATATGAGTTATTAATTTGAGTTGTTGCATTTTTAAATTTTCTTAGCTTGAGACTTTCATCTATTGCTGTGACATGGCCCCAGAATTTACCTTCCTTCTCCCTCCTACACCTCAACCTCCACCAAACTATCTTCCCAGTTATCCTTTTGACATCTGTCTGCTGTAAAGATGTGTGACGTTGGCTAGATTTTATAACGCTGTATTGTCCTGAGAAGCTTTCTCTCATTGTTTATGTTCCCCAAGAAAATAATCCTTTATGTTGCCTGGTTGGAGTAATTAAATATTGTTTGTATATCAGATACCTCTCTGCCAGCCTTGGAGAGCATCGCTGATTTAGAAGCCTGTTGGCTTAAAAGAAAGAAGATCAGATTGATGTCAGAGATTCCACAATGCAGAGCCTTGTCCTTCCTCCAACTGCAAAGCAATTACTTATCTACTCTTGGGCCAGATGAATTCTGATTGAGAGCATACCAGCCTACATTAATGAGAAGCAGGGTTTCAATGCTGGGCCTTATCCAAATTCCATTATATGTGTTAAACAAGTCATCATTATTTGAAATTCCCTGAAGATGAAAAACTAGTGGAGAAAGATGGAAACGGTTCAGCATGTATGGTTCTAATGCCACAGTCCCCTGATTTTACTGCTAAGCCTGGATGCTCCAATCTCCTGTGCCAGTTTATCTCTACAATATAAATATTGGAGACTTCCAAGAGCTTGGTCTTGGGCCTCCTTCTATTCCCAATCTTTATTTTTCTCTTAATGGCAACCCAGGCTAGTGGCTATAAGTATTTTGTGATCTTTTTGACTGCACCATGTGGCTTGTAGGATCTTAGTTCCTAACCAAGGGTCAGATCTGGGCCCCAGCAGTGAAAGCATCAAACCCTAGCCACTGGAATGCAAGGGAATTTCCACCATTGTTACCCTAAATGTCATTCATTTGAGAAGAGTCCTTGTTTATTCTTTCTTTAAAAAAACTTAAAAAATTTTTCCCCTTGCCCCCCGGTTTTAGTGATTTTGGCTGTTATCTGTCATCTCTTTCTTTGTAACTTTCGTTACAAAGTTAGACCTATATTATGTCCTGTGTAACTTTTAGGCTCTTATCCCTCATAATTTTTACTGTATTGCTTCAGTCAGGATATATTTTATCGACCTACTTTCCTGGTCAATCATCTTTCGATTGCTCTAGTATAGTAGCTCTTAAATATATGAGTTATTAATTTGAGTTGTTGCATTTTTAAATTTTCTTAGCTTGAGACTTTCATCTATTGCTGTGACATGGCCCCAGAATTTACCTTCCTTCTCCCTCCTACACCTCAACCTCCACCAAACTATCTTCCCAGTTATCCTTTTGACATCTGTCTGCTGTAAAGATGTGTGACGTTGGCTAGATTTTATAACGCTGTATTGTCCTGAGAAGCTTTCTCTCATTGTTTATGTTCCCCAAGAAAATAATCCTTTATGTTGCCTGGTTGGAGTAATTAAATATTGTTTGTATATCAGATACCTCTCTGCCAGCCTTGGAGAGCATCGCTGATTTAGAAGCCTGTTGGCTTAAAAGAAAGAAGATCAGATTGATGTCAGAGATTCCACAATGCAGAGCCTTGTCCTTCCTCCAACTGCAAAGCAATTACTTATCTACTCTTGGGCCAGATGAATTCTGATTGAGAGCATACCAGCCTACATTAATGAGAAGCAGGGTTTCAATGCTGGGCCTTATCCAAATTCCATTATATGTGTTAAACAAGTCATCATTATTTGAAATTCCCTGAAGATGAAAAACTAGTGGAGAAAGATGGAAACGGTTCAGCATGTATGGTTCTAATGCCACAGTCCCCTGATTTTACTGCTAAGCCTGGATGCTCCAATCTCCTGTGCCAGTTTATCTCTACAATATAAATATTGGAGACTTCCAAGAGCTTGGTCTTGGGCCTCCTTCTATTCCCAATCTTTATTTTTCTCTTAATGGCAACCCAGGCTAGTGGCTATAAGTATTTTGTGATCTTTTTGACTGCACCATGTGGCTTGTAGGATCTTAGTTCCTAACCAAGGGTCAGATCTGGGCCCCAGCAGTGAAAGCATCAAACCCTAGCCACTGGAATGCAAGGGAATTTCCACCATTGTTACCCTAAATGTCATTCATTTGAGAAGAGTCCTTGTTTATTCTTTCTTTACTTAAAAAAGAAATAAGAGTAAGCTTAAAATTCACAATTTTTCCCCTTGCCTATACTTCCTCCTTTCAGTACTACTACCAACTTCTTTTAATTAAAAAGATTTAACATCTTTTAGTCTCCTATTGGTGCCAAACAATATACTTATATCATTATATATTATACCAACCCTCTGTATTAGATCCTATTATATAATCTATACTTTATAGCTTGGAGGCTTGTGATATTTCAATTATTTTCTCAAGGCCACAGACTAACCACTATCCATTTTACTTTCTCAGGTGAACCTCAGAAACCAAGGAATCAGGTAAAATAAGGAGTAAGTTGGAATCACTGTGACTTTCCCCCACAACAACTGTTTCGATCATCAGTGACAATAGGGGAGAGAGAGAAATTTGTATCATGACGATCAGATACAACGTTGACAGCAAACTCTGAATTCAGCTAATTCAGCACCCACCTTCCCCAGAAAGAAAGACTAATCAAAATCAGATCACTGATTGTGAATATCTTCCTGTTTTATTAGAACTGTTTAATGAGGGGATTCTCAAGGTTTGGAATTCTAGAAAATCAGAAAGGCCGACTTTGCTCAGTCAGTTAATCTTGGGGCTTAGGTTGGCCAATTCATTCTGTTATCCAAGAAGCAAAATTATATGCAATGCATAAACTCATTTACATCCTACCGAGAAGTGCAGAGCCTGAAGCAGAAGAGACTCTGAAGAAAGAAAAATAAGGAAGATTGTAGGGAGAGAAATAGCACATGGACCCAGAGCCTGTCTCTCTGTGTTATGTCACTTCAGTGGGGTCCGACTCTGTACAACCCTTTGGACTGTAGCCCACCAGTCTCCACTGTCCATGGGGTTGGAACTGGAGTCTATTTTTTTTTGAACCCAGGCTGGCTATAAGTATTTTGTGATCTTTTTGACTGCACCATGTGGCTTGTAGGATCTTAGTTCCTAACCAAGGGTCAGATCTGGGCCCCAGCAGTGAAAGCATCAAACCCTAGCCACTGGAATGCAAGGGAATTTCCACCATTGTTACCCTAAATGTCATTCATTTGAGAAGAGTCCTTGTTTATTCTTTCTTTACTTAAAAAAGAAATAAGAGTAAGCTTAAAATTCACAATTTTTCCCCTTGCCTATACTTCCTCCTTTCAGTACTACTACCAACTTCTTTTAATTAAAAAGATTTAACATCTTTTAGTCTCCTATTGGTGCCAAACAATATACTTATATCATTATATATTATACCAACCCTCTGTATTAGATCCTATTATATAATCTATACTTTATAGCTTGGAGGCTTGTGATATTTCAATTATTTTCTCAAGGCCACAGACTAACCACTATCCATTTTACTTTCTCAGGTGAACCTCAGAAACCAAGGAATCAGGTAAAATAAGGAGTAAGTTGGAATCACTGTGACTTTCCCCCACAACAACTGTTTCGATCATCAGTGACAATAGGGGAGAGAGAGAAATTTGTATCATGACGATCAGATACAACGTTGACAGCAAACTCTGAATTCAGCTAATTCAGCACCCACCTTCCCCAGAAAGAAAGACTAATCAAAATCAGATCACTGATTGTGAATATCTTCCTGTTTTATTAGAACTGTTTAATGAGGGGATTCTCAAGGTTTGGAATTCTAGAAAATCAGAAAGGCCGACTTTGCTCAGTCAGTTAATCTTGGGGCTTAGGTTGGCCAATTCATTCTGTTATCCAAGAAGCAAAATTATATGCAATGCATAAACTCATTTACATCCTACCGAGAAGTGCAGAGCCTGAAGCAGAAGAGACTCTGAAGAAAGAAAAATAAGGAAGATTGTAGGGAGAGAGGAGAGCACATGGACCCAGAGCCTGTCTCTCTGTGTTATGTCACTTCAGTGGGGTCCGACTCTGTACAACCCTTTGGACTGTAGCCCACCAGTCTCCACTGTCCATGGGGTTCTCCAGGCAAGAATACTGGAGTGGATTGCTGTGCCTTCCTCCAGGGGGTGTTTTCAACCCACAGATTTAACCTGTGTCTCTTAGGTCTGCCTGCACTGGCAGGTGGGTTCTATACCACTAGGACCTCCTGGGGAACTCAGAGCTGTCTCTATGCAACCTCAAATGTTTTGATGAAAGCTAATGGAAAAGGAGAATTTAGATGTCCAGATAATTGTCTAAAATTTTAATTAATTTTCTATTTACTTGGCACCATGAGATAGAATCATGTTAAAGCACTTACAGAAAGTATTCTTTAAATTGTTGCTTCTATTCAAACTTTCTTAGAATTTTAATTCTCTATATTAATATCTAGAGGTATAAAATGTTACTATCTTTTTGTATATGGATAATCAGCCTTGACATAAAATCCATTAAGTACAGTCACACAATCATATCGTTAGCAAGGCTGTTTTTTGAATCCGTGATGGCTTCCTTTGTGTCTGATCAGCCAGTGGTGGCTACAAAATATTAAATAGGTACTTAGTGAATATTATTAGGCACTTTAAATGTGTCAGGAATTTTGTTAACCAGTTTCTGTAATTTAGCTTATTTTGCTTCATATCAGGCCTTTGAGGAAGGTATTGTTATAAGCATAGCTTTACAGATGAGCAAGCTATATGTCAGTGAGTTTTGCATGCAGTAGGGTCACATGAACCCAGGAAGTCTAACTTGAGAGTTCAAACATACTCACATACAGCTCTTCAAGGAACCTACAGGTTTTTTAAGGAAGGGGAGGGTGGAATATACTTGTGTGTATGAAATGGTTAAGTCACAACAAAAGGCACTGTGGGATCAATGGTCTATGAGTGAGGCTACACTACAGGCTCACCATGGTTGTGAAAAGCAGATGAGAGGGAGGTGAGTTAATAGAAACACACTACTATATATATGGTAGGTAACCAATAAGGACTTATTGCATATCACAAGGAACTCTACTCAATTCTTTGCAAAACCTATAAGGGAAAAGAATCTGAAAAAGAACATATATATTCATATATGTATATATGCACATATATACACATACACACATATACATATATGTATATATTATACAATTAATACATATAGAGACATACATATAACTGAAACACTATGCTATATACCTGAAACTAACATGACATGGTAAGTCAAGCAATAGTCAATAAGAAGAAAAAAATAGCAGATGAGACTTGCTGTCATGGTCTAAAGGAAACTCAACTCCAAGTCAGTAACTTGGAGACACAAAGAAAGTAGGATTGGACTTTACCCTTGACTCTGGAAGATTATATATATGGACACAGATTCTCTGCCAACACATACTCTGAGATTTCCTTGTGCAGTATCTGCCTTTGCCTCTTTTCTAAAAGAAAGTTTTCCTCCACACAATCCAGTTTGTCTTACCAACAGGCAGCTGGCAAATCGAGGGTGTGATATCCCATGCTGTAAAGAGGTATTCAGACTGGCAGATGCTCATACTCTTGTGCCTCTTTGGAGTTTATTTCCAGTTCCTCAGGATGGGTTTTTGGTGCGAATGAGAATTTCATAGTGGGTGGCGTGTGTGTGCACGTGTGTGTAGGGTGAGAGAGGGACTGTTGTGTGCCACGGGGAAGTGTACACGTGTGCCATCTGGAGACCAGCCCTGCACACCACCAGTCCCCCAGGAGCTATGTGAAGAGGGATGAGTCAGCCAAGAATAGCACTTCCTGACAGCCCACTCACTGGTGCCACGCCAGAAGGTTTATTTTCTTCTCTAGGTGCTAATCTTCAGATTCGTATGAAAAGATGATGTTGCCAAAGCTGGTGATAAGATGCTTTTTATAATGACTATGTGATTAATTCCAAGACTCTAATCTCCTGAGGGCAGGGATGATGCCTTTTCTATTCACCATTGTGTACCAACATCCTGGCATGAAGTCAGGACCTAATAAGTATTTATTGAATGAATAAATGAATAATAAATGAACGTACTATTTGCATTTATTGGATCAGATCTTTCCCATGAATCATTGTTCTCCTGGGTCACTGAAGCTGGCAGCTCTGTCTGGATTAAATACATGGGATGTTTTTAGAAGCAAGGCCCCTTGATCCATTAGCAGCCCTGGTATTTTTCGAAGGATGGGCTTCCCTGGTGACTCAGATGGTAAAGAATCTTCCTGCAATGCAGGAGACCTGGGTTCAATCCCTGGGTTGGGAAGATCCCCTGGAGAAAGGAATGGCAATGCACTCCAGTAGTTTTGCCTGGAGAATTCCATGGACAGAGGAGCTTGGCAGGATATAGTTCATGGGGTCACAAAGGGTCAGACATGACTGAGCAATTAACACATGTACATATCAGTTCAATCAACATGTCATTAATGAGCTCTACTGTTGGAACACTGTTAGAAGAACAGGGGATCGTATGCTGAACAAGGCAAACAAATCTTAGTTCTCTTAGAGGTTCCCTTCTTGTAGGTTAAGCATCATAATAAATTCAGGGATAATATGACTGGTAGTAATAAATGCTATGAAAAGGCAAGGATAGGAGAAAAAGAATGACGAACAAACACTACTGATATGATGTAGCTCCAGTCATCTCCCCTAAGGAAAACATTGTCCAGGATCCACAATCCACTAAGCGAGGATGTCATGAGGTCCACTTCTATCAAGTGACTGAAAACTATTCAAGAATTTCAATGGGGCCCAAGTCTTTTCTTCTCAAATTTTTAAAATGAAACTTTAATTTTGAGATTAATTGTAGATTTATATGCAGTTGGAAAAAGTAGACTCACAGATATACAAAACAAACTAGTGATTACTGAAGAAGGGAGAGAGATGGGAGGAGGGGTAATTAAATTAGGGCTATGGATTGAGGAAATACAAGCCACTATGCATAAACTAGATCAGCAACAATGATATGCTATATAGCACAGGGAACAATACCCACTCTCTTGTAATAACATTTGTCATCATTTAATTGCTACTTATTTTCATAAACAGGTATTTCAAAGTACAATAAGATGAAGCACTAAATATATATATATACATATGTATATATATGTATATATATATATAGACATTGAATAATATATATATATATATATATATATTGAACAATGTATATATATATTGAACAATGTATATAGAGAGAACAAATAAAACACAGAACTTTGCATTTACCCAGTTCTGTAATGGTGTCCAAGTCTTAAAGATTTTAGGAAATTATTTCCATCTGATTGTTCAGAAAGCTGTTCAGTGAGTGACTGGTAGGATAAAAAGAATGCCAAAAGTGATTAAGAAAGTGGACTTCAAGAGGAAAGGATGGAAGGTTTACCATGTTTAACATGCTTTGAAAACATGCCTTGTGTTGATAAGCACTGTATGTTCATTCCTTAATTTATTTCTGAAAGATTCCCATGCAACAGGCACTATTCCTATCACTTTTGATGGCAAACAAGGCACAGAAAGATTAAATAAGCTTCCAGAAGTCATTGAAAGGAAAACCTCTCCATGCAAAAACAAAGGCACTATTCCTATCCCTGACTGAGCAATTAACACATGTACATATCAGTTCAATCAACATGTCATTAATGAGCTCTACTGTTGGAACACTGTTAGAAGAACAGGGATCGTATGCTGAACAAGGCAAACAAATCTTAGTTCTCTTAGAGGTTCCCTTCTTGTAGGTTAAGCATCATAATAAATTCAGGGATAATATGACTGGTAGTAATAAATGCTATGAAAAGGCAAGGATAGGAGAAAAAGAATGACGAACAAACACTACTGATATGATGTAGCTCCAGTCATCTCCCCTAAGGAAAACATTGTCCAGGATCCACAATCCACTAAGCGAGGATGTCATGAGGTCCACTTCTATCAAGTGACTGAAAACTATTCAAGAATTTCAATGGGGCCCAAGTCTTTTCTTCTCAAATTTTTAAAATGAAACTTTAATTTTGAGATTAATTGTAGATTTATATGCAGTTGGAAAAAGTAGACTCACAGATATACAAAACAAACTAGTGATTACTGAAGAAGGGAGAGAGATGGGAGGAGGGTAATTAAATTAGGGCTATGGATTGAGGAAATACAAGCCACTATGCATAAACTAGATCAGCAACAATGATATGCTATATAGCACAGGGAACAATACCCACTCTCTTGTAATAACATTTGTCATCATTTAATTGCTACTTATTTTCATAAACAGGTATTTCAAAGTACAATAAGATGAAGCACTAAATATATATATATACATATGTATATATATGTATATATATATATAGACATGGAATAATATATATATATATATATATATTTTGAACAATGTATATATATATTGAACAATGTATATAGAGAGAACAAATAAAACACAGAACTTTGCATTTACCCAGTTCTGTAATGGTGTCCAAGTCTTAAAGATTTTAGGAAATTATTTCCATCTGATTGTTCAGAAAGCTGTTCAGTGAGTGACTGGTAGGATAAAAAGAATGCCAAAAGTGATTAAGAAAGTGGACTTCAAGAGGAAAGGATGGAAGGTTTACCATGTTTAACATGCTTTGAAAACATGCCTTGTGTTGATAAGCACTGTATGTTCATTCCTTAATTTATTTCTGAAAGATTCCCATGCAACAGGCACTATTCCTATCACTTTTTGATGGCAAACAAGGCACAGAAAGATTAAATAAGCTTCCAGAAGTCATTGAGCTAGTGGATGGAAAATTCCAAGACTGGACCTAGGCAATCTGACTCCCAGGCTAAATTATTAAGTTATTCCATTATAGAGTTTAATTCACACACTATCTCTAGAATCCAAAGTTTTTAAACTACTAGTATGTGCTGCTTCCGTGAAAAGTATAATGAATTATAGGACTCAAATATTTGAGATTATTTTTAAACAAAGTTCCCAAGTCTACCACAAAAGGATACAGTATTCCACCAAGACTACCCATTGATTTCAGGCTCCAGGTCGTTGAAGGTACCTCTGCCTGGAAAGCTCTTCCCTGGGCTCCTTGCATGACTCGCTCTTCTCATCAGTCAAGCCTCAGCTCCAAGGTATTTCTTCCTGTCCACCTTATTACTATCAGGCCAGCATTCCTGAGTCACTCGCTATGCTATTTATCCTGTGTTTATTTTCTTCCCTGCCCTGAAACTATTTGAAAATTTCCGGTTACTGATGTCTACCTGTGACCATTTGTTTCCCCCACCAGAATGTAAGCACCACAAGGGCAGTGGCAGCAGCTGCTTTGTTTCCTTTCTGAAATTTCCTTGGAGTCTGAACCTTGCCAGGTCCTTCATAGAGACTTTAACTACCTGGCAATAAATTCACACTCTCCCTGTGATTTGGAGTCTTAGCTCCCAGAGAGTGTGAATTCTGTGGAAGATCACGCTCCTGGCAACATCTGCCCATCATTCTGTGGAGATTAGAACACCAGATGGGCAAGGAGGGGTACTTTCAGAGGCCTGAGAAATACGGCCAATAAGCCCCAAAAGAAACAGTGAATGCTCTGATGGCTGCCAAGGCAACCAGGTAAGAAGCTTATTTGCCAGAAAACCAACTTGGAGGGTATTTCTGTAATTAGGTAATATGCAAGGTCATCTTTTAAATATTACCTGAATCTCCTTATTTTGGTCTTGTTTTGGTTCCCATCTTGACACCTAATGCTTGTGATGGTTTATCCCCTGTCTCCCCAACCAGAGCTAAAGGCCCTGAGAGCAAGGATCTAACTATCTTTATACTCCTAGATGTTCAGTGTCTAGGTGTCCTGGTGGCTTGGCACTAAAGGATCTGCTTGCCAGTGTAGGAACTTCAGGCGACTCAGGTTTAATCCCTGGGTCAGGTAGATCCCCTGGAGGAGGTGACAGCCATGACTGAGAAACTGAACACACACCTATTCAATGCCTGGAACCATGATAAGTACATTGTAGGTGCCCAAGAAATATTTAATAAATGGACCAAAGTTTTCCCAAGTCTACCACAAAAGGATACTATTCCCAAATTGATTTCAGGCTCCAGGTCGTTGAAGGTACCTCTGCCTGGAAAGCTCTTCCTGGGCTCCTTGCATGACTCGCTCTTCTCATCAGTCAAGCCTCAGCTCCAAGGTATTTCTTCCTGTCCACCTTATTACTATCAGGCCAGCATTCCTGAGTCACTCGCTATGCTATTTATCCTGTGTTTATTTTCTTCCCTGCCCTGAAACTATTTGAAAATTTCCGGTTACTGATGTCTACCTGTGACCATTTGTTTCCCCCACCAGAATGTAAGCACCACAAGGGCAGTGGCAGCAGCTGCTTTGTTTCCTTTCTGAAATTTCCTTGGAGTCTGAACCTTGCCAGGTCCTTCATAGAGACTTTAACTACCTGGCAATAAATTCACACTCTCCCTGTGATTTGGAGTCTTAGCTCCCAGAGAGTGTGAATTCTGTGGAAGATCACGCTCCTGGCAACATCTGCCCATCATTCTGTGGAGATTAGAACACCAGATGGGCAAGGAGGGTACTTTCAGAGGCCTGAGAAATACGGCCAATAAGCCCCAAAAGAAACAGTGAATGCTCTGATGGCTGCCAAGGCAACCAGGTAAGAAGCTTATTTGCCAGAAAACCAACTTGGAGGGTATTTCTGTAATTAGGTAATATGCAAGGTCATCTTTTAAATATTACCTGAATCTCCTTATTTTGGTCTTGTTTTGGTTCCCATCTTGACACCTAATGCTTGTGATGGTTTATCCCCTGTCTCCCCAACCAGAGCTAAAGGCCCTGAGAGCAAGGATCTAACTATCTTTATACTCCTAGATGTTCAGTGTCTAGGTGTCCTGGTGGCTTGGCACTAAAGGATCTGCTTGCCAGTGTAGGAACTTCAGGCGACTCAGGTTTAATCCCTGGGTCAGGTAGATCCCCTGGAGGAGGTGACAGCCATGACTGAGAAACTGAACACACACCTATTCAATGCCTGGAACCATGATAAGTACATTGTAGGTGCCCAAGAAATATTTAATAAATGGACCAATAGATAAGCCAACACTCACTTGTGTCTGTAGAGAAAGGTAGGTGGAAGACCATGGTGCAACCAATGTTTATGTGTTCCAGCTGCCTGAAACACATTTCATTTCAGTTACTTACCTCATTAAATTAGAAGCTTTAGGAGCCCACCTTTTAAGGAGCTAAAGATGACTTTCTTCTTCCATATTGTAAAACCGTATCTGGCTGGGGAAGTGGTTCTTTAAATGAAGGGTGGATATCCCTGAAACCTCCAACTTTAATCAATTCACTGAGGTCTGCACCAATATCTGATATGTGAGTGCATGCTCAGTCGTGTCTGACTCTTTGCAATCCCCAGGACTATAGACCACCAGGCTCTTCTGACCACAGAATTTTCCAGGCAAGAATACCACAGCGGGTTGCTGCAGGAGGATTTCCTGCCCCAGAGGATCTTCCTGACTCAGGGATCAAATCCATGTCTCTCATACCTCCTTTATGGACAGGTGGATTCTTTACAACTGCACCACCTGAAAAGCCTGATATCGGATAGTGCTGTATCAAAAATAATAATAATTTTGTGTGGTGCCCAGAGCATGTCCGAGGATCAATAGAAAATTATAACTAAAGCCTTGGCCAAGGCTTCACACAGAGGATCATTTCCATTTATCATCTCACTTTGACTTGATCTGAATTGGAGTCAAAAATACAATTTCCAAACAGAAGACTGGAAATGAGTACAAATGAAGTGAATTTGAAGGAGGCTGTTTCCAGCATGCACAGCAAGCTTCACATAGGGTAGCCAGAAAGGGAAGAGGAAAATGCAGGTTGGTGGAGTGGTGCATCTGAGCCTGGAGCAGGAGACACTGAAGGAGAATTGGCTTGAGCAATATCTGACTGCCCCAGAGCCCCAGCCCTGAGTACTACACTGTCAAGTTCAGCCCATCGCTTTGTGGCACTGCAGAGGGATGATATGGAGAAACATGCATTACATACCCTATTCAGTATTCCCAAGCTACCCTATTCAGTACCCCCACGGAGGGAAGATAGCCCTTGTGAGCAAATTCTTGAAAGTTTAATATCAGATCATAGTCTTTTCAGTTGATTTTGTGCAAATAGGGTCAATTTCAAAGAAAATATAAGCTTTTGTTAAAAAAAAAAACTGTAAAATAATGCCATACACATACATGGCTCAGTCATGTTTTAAAAGCACCTCAAAACTGGTTCTCTCTTGAGGGCTTCTCAACACACAAGCCTGCTGTGTCTTTCTTTACAGGGTATCCTGGAGGGCTTCCCCACACGCTCTTCCATAATGTCTCTATTCAGGCCAGCCTATCGTTCTAACACCCACAGATTAGGAACTGTCAAGCCACTTTCAAAGCAGGTCCCATGACTGAAACACTATGGTGAGCTGGGTGGGTTTCAGTCCCCGCTGTGGTACTCGATGTTGTTATTCAGTCCCTCCATTGTGTCCGACTCTTTTTCAACCCCATGGATTGTCGTCCATCAGACTCCACTGTTGCTGGGATTTCCCAGGCAAGAATACTGGAGTGGGTTGCCATTTTCTTTTCTTCTTCATTTCCTTCTCCTCAGTCCAAAAACAGAATCCACATCTCCTGCATCGGCAGGCAGATTCTTTACCACTTAGCCTGGGCAGATTGGTTTTGTTTTCCTTTCCTAGTGGATTTCTTTAATTTTGGGGGCTGCTCTGGAACTAAGTTATGCTGCCTTTAGGCAGGGTTGGAACACACCATGATAGCCAATATTGTGTCATGGCTTTTTGGTTAATGCTAGCTGCTTGGCTCCTGCAGGATGTTACATTTGGGGTTTCTACCCCATGCTTAGACAGTCTATCATCTGGGCTATAGGCCCATGAAATTATGCATTTATATTTAAGGTAGGATGATTCCTAACTCTTGCTCCTAAGAGTGACTTTTAGCCAGCAGTCCCCTGAGGGGGCCACCTTGCTGTTTATATATAAAGATTCACAGCTGAGCAAATGTACCATTTTTTTCCAGAGGCTTGGATGTAACAGCTATTTGTTGAATAAACATGATATGAAAACATGCTTAGTGATTCTGTCTAAGACAGCTTTTCTCTTCCTTCTAACTCTCATGCTTTGCAAGTGCCGTGTCTGGAAGAGCAGCCACACACTATTTTTCAATGCCTGGAGTGTTTGCTGCCTCTTCAAAACACAGCCTACTGGGTTCCTGCCATTGCTCATCTAGAATAACAATTTCCTTGTCTGGGTATCAGGACAATGGCTCAGTCATGTTTTAAAAGCACCTCAAAACTGGTTCTCTCTTGAGGGCTTCTCAACACACAAGCCTGCTGTGTCTTTCTTTACAGGGTATCCTGGAGGGCTTCCCCACACGCTCTTCCATAATGTCTCTATTCAGGCCAGCCTATCGTTCTAACACCCACAGATTAGGAACTGTCAAGCCACTTTCAAAGCAGGTCCCATGACTGAAACACTATGGTGAGCTGGGTGGGTTTCAGTCCCCGCTGTGGTACTCGATGTTGTTATTCAGTCCCTCCATTGTGTCCGACTCTTTTTCAACCCCATGGATTGTCGTCCATCAGACTCCACTGTTGCTGGGATTTCCCAGGCAAGAATACTGGAGTGGGTTGCCATTTTCTTTTCTTCTTCATTTCCTTCTCCTCAGTCCAAAAACAGAATCCACATCTCCTGCATCGGCAGGCAGATTCTTTACCACTTAGCCTGGGCAGATTGGTTTTGTTTTCCTTTCCTAGTGGATTTCTTTAATTTTGGGGGCTGCTCTGGAACTAAGTTATGCTGCCTTTAGGCAGGGTTGGAACACACCATGATAGCCAATATTGTGTCATGGCTTTTTGGTTAATGCTAGCTGCTTGGCTCCTGCAGGATGTTACATTTGGGGTTTCTACCCCATGCTTAGACAGTCTATCATCTGGGCTATAGGCCCATGAAATTATGCATTTATATTTAAGGTAGGATGATTCCTAACTCTTGCTCCTAAGAGTGACTTTTAGCCAGCAGTCCCCTGAGGGGGCCACCTTGCTGTTTATATATAAAGATTCACAGCTGAGCAAATGTACCATTTTTTTCCAGAGGCTTGGATGTAACAGCTATTTGTTGAATAAACATGATATGAAAACATGCTTAGTGATTCTGTCTAAGACAGCTTTTCTCTTCCTTCTAACTCTCATGCTTTGCAAGTGCCGTGTCTGGAAGAGCAGCCACACACTATTTTTCAATGCCTGGAGTGTTTGCTGCCTCTTCAAAACACAGCCTACTGGGTTCCTGCCATTGCTCATCTAGAATAACAATTTCCTTGTCTGGGTATCAGGACAATGGCCAGGTTTCTGTGTTTGGAAGACTGTTTTAATAACATACCAATGCACCTTGAGGAATTTCAGGTGAATAAGGAACCGTCTATTGATACTAGTCTACTGCCCTGCAACAGTGAGGACTGCTTCCAGCAAAGCTACCACATATTTAAGTGTCCAACTTCTTAAAACATGGCTTCTCCGTCTTAGCCTGTCTATTGTCACAGCAGTCAGAAGAGCCTACCATGCTACATATACAACCAGGCTTCTTTACCCAAGTTCATACCCTTTCCTTATTTCCACTTGGTCTTTGGATCAAGATCAAGCCCCATCATTCACACCAGAGACATGCAGTGTCAGCATCTGTAGCCTCAAGGTTCTCCAAACCCATTCTTAGTCTCTGACCTTCCTTCAAGAAGACCTCCCATTCACCATGACCCTCTGGTGACAAGACCTTGAAGGCATGCGCTCCCCTTGCATGGAGGAGTCTCTCTCCTATTCTGCCTACTCAAGTTTACTCATGCCTCAGATCTCAACTCACATGACACTTCTTTGGGGAAAGTGTCCTGATCTTCCTGCACAATACAAACCCCTGGGGACCTTGTTCCAAGTCCATGTTCTCTCCATTGCAGCATTTGTCACAGTTTATATTCATTTGATTAGTCTGGCTTCCAACAACGTCTGAACCATATCTATTTTTACCACCAGTGAACCCACTGCCTAGCCAATATTTGACATAGAGATATTCTTCGTATGTTTGAAATAAATGAATACTTACATTTATAATGTCTCCTGCAAGGAGGTTCACTGATGAATGAATATGCTGATAACAGATTCAGGTAAGTGACATTTCCATGTATAGGATTCAGATAGGGCTTCATGCACATCTTTGAATTTATTTGCCTCCTGTCTGCTTTTCCTACTGACTGGGATGTTACAGACACTTGCGAAAGCAAAGACCTTGGCCATCTCAGCCCATCTCTCCCCCCAGCTCGGTCTGCCAGTGAAGAAACGATGACTCCGAAAATGAATGGGCCAGACTCTCTAATGACAGTGATGATTTCACTGCCAGTGATTTCTCTATTAGATTTATAAAATGGAGCCCAAACAAAGGCACTGCCTTGGGGCACAAGTACGAGAGACAAATCATGAATCAGAAACACAAATAAGAACAACACTGACCAGTGTATATGACAGGCAAGCATCAGGAAAGGTGATAGAAGCCGACAGAATGAAAAATGGAAGCTTTTTCTGATGGGAGCAGTAATGAAGTGCAAAGAATCAAGGATCTGCAATCAGACCAGCTTAGTGTTACCAGTGGTGAGACCTGGACAAACATTCTGTCACAGCAAGTATAGGGACTGCCTATTACGTGGCGACCAGGCCCATGCGTCTGTCTTTCACCCTTACAATAAACATGAAATAGGGGACTTATTCACTTCAATTTCACAGCTGAGAAAACAGACAGAGGATCGATAACATGAAGCCAGGTTTGGAACTCTGGTCTATCAGATTTCAAAAATAAAGTTTTTTCCAACTCAGTATTGGGTTGGTCAAAAAGTCTGTCCAGATTTTTCTATAAGCTGTTATGGAAAAATTCCAAATGGACTTTTTGGCCAACCCAATATTTCCTCTCACTCGTCCTCCATCAGTATCTTCACCTGCAAAGTGTGGACAGACCAATCGTTGTGATTACCAGGTGATAATAATACATGAAGAACTCACATGACACTTCTTTGGGGAAAGTGTCCTGATCTTCCTGCACAATACAAACCCCTGGGGACCTTGTTCCAAGTCCATGTTCTCTCCATTGCAGCATTTGTCACAGTTTATATTCATTTGATTAGTCTGGCTTCCAACAACGTCTGAACCATATCTATTTTTACCACCAGTGAACCCACTGCCTAGCCAATATTTGACATAGAGATATTCTTCGTATGTTTGAAATAAATGAATACTTACATTTATAATGTCTCCTGCAAGGAGGTTCACTGATGAATGAATATGCTGATAACAGATTCAGGTAAGTGACATTTCCATGTATAGGATTCAGATAGGGCTTCATGCACATCTTTGAATTTATTTGCCTCCTGTCTGCTTTTCCTACTGACTGGGATGTTACAGACACTTGCGAAAGCAAAGACCTTGGCCATCTCAGCCCATCTCTCCCCCCAGCTCGGTCTGCCAGTGAAGAAACGATGACTCCGAAAATGAATGGGCCAGACTCTCTAATGACAGTGATGATTTCACTGCCAGTGATTTCTCTATTAGATTTATAAAATGGAGCCCAAACAAAGGCACTGCCTTGGGGCACAAGTACGAGAGACAAATCATGAATCAGAAACACAAATAAGAACAACACTGACCAGTGTATATGACAGGCAAGCATCAGGAAAGGTGATAGAAGCCGACAGAATGAAAAATGGAAGCTTTTTCTGATGGGAGCAGTAATGAAGTGCAAAGAATCAAGGATCTGCAATCAGACCAGCTTAGTGTTACCAGTGGTGAGACCTGGACAAACATTCTGTCACAGCAAGTATAGGGACTGCCTATTACGTGGCGACCAGGCCCATGCGTCTGTCTTTCACCCTTACAATAAACATGAAATAGGGGACTTATTCACTTCAATTTCACAGCTGAGAAAACAGACAGAGGATCGATAACATGAAGCCAGGTTTGGAACTCTGGTCTATCAGATTTCAAAAATAAAGTTTTTTCCAACTCAGTATTGGGTTGGTCAAAAAGTCTGTCCAGATTTTTCTATAAGCTGTTATGGAAAAATTCCAAATGGACTTTTTGGCCAACCCAATATTTCCTCTCACTCGTCCTCCATCAGTATCTTCACCTGCAAAGTGTGGACAGACCATGGGATCGTTGTGATTACCAGGTGATAATAATACATGAAGAGTACCTGGAGCCCAGTTAGCTTTTGTTTAAATATTATTTTCTGCTCTTCCTATTTCTTATCCATTGTTGAATTCTTTATGGATTTTTTTATTAGAAATTCCTGAAAATAAGGTTACCACTCCCAGCAAGATGATTTAACATGTGAAGACTCAAGATGGGGACCTACTTCACAAAGCACCTCTCACTTAATTTCACACCAACACCACCAAGTTTCAGTGATATTATAACAATGTTTGACTCCAAAGCACAGAGGGGTTTGCCATTTTCCCAAGAGATGCCTATGTCAGAAGAGAACTTGTACCCAGTCCAGATTGCTGGCCTGAAGTATTTTCCACACCACATCATATCAAATGCACAGAGAAGGAACTTATTTCAGGGGTTTCCCTAACATGAATTACATTAACAATAGCAAGAGTTAACTAATTGTGCCGGGTACCACACTACTCATTCGTTTGAATTATCACATTTACTCACCAAAAGCAACTCTTTGGAATGAGCATCATTATTATCCCCCTTTTTATAGATAACAAAACTTAAGCCCCCAGAGTGGATGATTTTCTCTAGTTTAGGCAGATAGAGGAGCCAGTACCTGAATAAAACATCATGAAACAGATTCATAGCTACTGTGAAGAAGCAGACAAATGCACTGTGGAGGTTCACTGAATGTGTAAAAGGACAGAACTGACCTTGACTCATTCCAGGGCAGCCGCTTCTCTGCCAGACCTCTTGACCAAAAGCACCCTCTCCTCAGCAGTAAGATTTTAGTCTGGCATTTCAAAGGGAGCCAGAGCTTTCTCCCAGAGCTTGTCCCTGGAGCTCTGAAGATATTCATCCGTCATGACGGCTGTTTATCACAGACTCGGCGTCTAGCCTCTGACTGCCCATAAGATTCACCTGGGGAACCTTAAAAACCAGGATTCCTGAGGCCAATTTCCATGGAGAATGGGGCAGAGAGAGTCCTGAGCCTTTTTTCACAGCTGATTCTCATGCACAGCCAGGGTTAAAACCTACTGTTAGAGTTGAGTGCCTGTTTCTTTCTCACTCCTGATGGACTATAGTTTCTTAAAAGAGGGATGATTCTTTTCTAGCTTTTCCATTTCCCTGTGCTGAGAACAGTGCCTGAATACTGTAGGCACTGGGGGCAGCTAAGAGCTTGGATGCTGGAGTCAGGCAGCCTGGGTGTGAACCCTCATCTACCACATATCAGCTGTGTGGTTTTGAGCAAGTTACTCTATGCAATTTGATGCTTTGTCCCATCACTTGCAAAGCGAGAACATTCACCAATATCTGTGGTGTTTCTCTGTGATTTATGCAAGGAAGTAACTATAAAGCATTTATTGCAAGATCTGGCACATAACAAACCCACAATCGGTACTAACTATATAGATAGGCAAAACATTCAATCCACCTGGAACCTTAATGCGTCTATGTAACAGCTGTGGTAAATGCAACAGGCATACAGAGAATAATATTAAGTCCAATTCACTGAATATTCACAGGCATTAGACTAGGGGTTTTACCAACATTTTTTTCACCTTCATAATAATACTTTGACATGTTATTAGAAAAGGAAATATACCAGTTAAATAACTGAAGGTCACCCAGCAAGTAATTATCTGAGATTGGAACTCAGCTTCATCTGGCTTCATAACTCACTCTTGACTTCATCACTGAAACATCATATAAATGTTGATTCACATCCATTCATTCAATTAATAAGCATCTATGCTATGCTTTCTATGTGTTAGAAACTGTTCTAAATACTGGAGGCATAGAAATGAACAAAACAGAGAACATCTCGGCTTTCATGTAGCTTATATTCTATAGCACGAAAAGTCTGATGACAAATAAGTAAATGGATATATAACATGTCAGGTCAAGATAAGTGCTATGGAGGAAAAATAAAGCAAGGTACAAGGAACTGGGGGAGTGTATATTTGTGTGTGTGTGTGTGAGAGAGAGAGAGAGGGTTTTTTGGCTATGTTGTAATCTTATTTTCCTTCTTTATTGAAGTATAGTTAATGTACAATGTTATATAACTTACAGGTGTACAATATAATGGTTCACAATTTTTATAGGCTAGACTCCATTTATAAACCTCCACTCCAGATTGTAGAGGACTGGGAAGCCTGGCATGCTGTAGTCCATGGAGTCACAAAGTGTTGGAAATTAAGCAACAACTCCATTTATGGTTATAAAATATTGGCTCAATTTGTCTGTCATACAATATACCCTTGTGTTGTTCTTGTTCAGTTTCTAAGTTGTGTCTGACTTTTTATAGCCCCATTGACTGCAGCATAGTAGGCTTCCCTGTCCTTCACTGTCTCCCAGAATGTGCTGAAACTTGTGTCCACTGAGTCAATGATGCCCTCCAACCATCTTATCCTCTGTCACTCCCTCCTCCTCCTGCCCTTAATCTTTCCCAGCATCAGGGTCTTTGCCAATGAGTCAGCAACTTATTTTCCACATAGAAGTTTGTACCTCTTAATCTTATATACCTATCTTACCCTGCCCATGTTTTATCTCCCCACTGCTAATCACTAGTTTGTTCTCTATATTTGTGAGTCTGTTTCTTTTTTATGTCCACTATTTTGTTGTATTTTTTAGATTCCACATATACCTGATATCTTATGATATTTGTCTTTCTCTAACTTCCTTCATGTAGCATAATTCCCTCCAAGTCCATCCATATTGTTGCACAAAGCAAGATTTCACTCCTTTTTATAGTTAAGTAGTATTTAATTGTATATGTATGTACCAAATTGTCTTTATTCACCCATCTGTTAATGGACCCTTGGACTGCTTTTGTATCTTGGCAAATGTAAATGCTGCTACGAAGACTGGAGTGCGACTCTCTGTTTTAGACAGGAAGGCTAAGTAAGCCTTCTGATAGACATTTAAGTGATGGATGTGGTAAGATGTGTTTGGGTTCTGGATAATTTCTTAGGAGTTTAAGTCCAAGGGGATTTATTGTACAATTAGAAAGATATGAGAGACAGAAGGAAATCAAAGATAACTCCAAGGTTTTGGGCTTAAATAGCTAGGAGAATGACATTCTTATTTTCTGAGCTGGAGAAAAATGCTGGACAAGGAAGTCTTTCTTGAGAGGAAATCAGGAGTTTTGAGATCTCTGTTGTGCATCCAAGTAGAAATATTAAGCAGGCAGTTAGACGTACAAGTCTTTATTTGAGGGAGAGGTTGGAGCTCAAAATATAAACTGAATAGATGATATTTCAGACCATGAGATAACTAGGAGCAAGCACAGATCAAAGACAAGAATGAACCCTGAGCCCCCATATTTATCAGTTGGGAAGATGATAAGGAACCAGCTGGAGAGTTTGAGAAGGACTAGCCAGTGAAGGAGAGGAAGAACCCAGAGAATGTGGGTCTTTTATAGCCCCATTGACTGCAGCATAGTAGGCTTCCCTGTCCTTCACTGTCTCCCAGAATGTGCTGAAACTTGTGTCCACTGAGTCAATGATGCCCTCCAACCATCTTATCCTCTGTCACTCCCTCCTCCTCCTGCCCTTAATCTTTCCCAGCATCAGGGTCTTTGCCAATGAGTCAGCAACTTATTTTCCACATAGAAGTTTGTACCTCTTAATCTTATATACCTATCTTACCCTGCCCATGTTTTATCTCCCCACTGCTAATCACTAGTTTGTTCTCTATATTTGTGAGTCTGTTTCTTTTTTATGTCCACTATTTTGTTGTATTTTTTAGATTCCACATATACCTGATATCTTATGATATTTGTCTTTCTCTAACTTCCTTCATGTAGCATAATTCCCTCCAAGTCCATCCATATTGTTGCACAAAGCAAGATTTCACTCCTTTTTATAGTTAAGTAGTATTTAATTGTATATGTATGTACCAAATTGTCTTTATTCACCCATCTGTTAATGGACCCTTGGACTGCTTTTGTATCTTGGCAAATGTAAATGCTGCTACGAAGACTGGAGTGCGACTCTCTGTTTTAGACAGGAAGGCTAAGTAAGCCTTCTGATAGACATTTAAGTGATGGATGTGGTAAGATGTGTTTGGGTTCTGGATAATTTCTTAGGAGTTTAAGTCCAAGGGGATTTATTGTACAATTAGAAAGATATGAGAGACAGAAGGAAATCAAAGATAACTCCAAGGTTTTGGGCTTAAATAGCTAGGAGAATGACATTCTTATTTTCTGAGCTGGAGAAAAATGCTGGACAAGGAAGTCTTTCTTGAGAGGAAATCAGGAGTTTTGAGATCTCTGTTGTGCATCCAAGTAGAAATATTAAGCAGGCAGTTAGACGTACAAGTCTTTATTTGAGGGAGAGGTTGGAGCTCAAAATATAAACTGAATAGATGATATTTCAGACCATGAGATAACTAGGAGCAAGCACAGATCAAAGACAAGAATGAACCCTGAGCCCCCATATTTATCAGTTGGGAAGATGATAAGGAACCAGCTGGAGAGTTTGAGAAGGACTAGCCAGTGAAGGAGAGGAAGAACCCAGAGAATGTGGGTCTTGAGGCCAAGACAGGAAACTGTTAAGAAGGAAGCAGTGGGGGCCAACACTGGGAGCTGTGGTGGGGGATGGGTGGACTCATCAATCCAATGGATCCCTGTTGACTCTCAAAAGAGCTGTTTTGGGGATGGATGGAAACAGCAAATTGGAGGAAAAGGCATCACGACTGTGTGTAGAGGACTCTCTCAAGGCATTTTTCTGGAAAGGGAAGTGGGGAATGAGGCAGCAGCTGGAGGGGACTCAGGATCAGGACATGACGACTTTAAGTGAGATGATTTCCAGGACATCGGTGGACTGCCACACAGGAGCCTGTAGAGAGGAAAGATCTGAGGAGAGCATAGGGAGAGGGGTCGAGTGCAGGAGGGTGGGGCTTGAGTGGGGGTCATGGGCAGGATCCAACTCACAGGGAAGGGAGGGCTGGATAGAGATGAAAGCAGGGGCATTCATCTACTGCACATAAAAATGGAAAGCAAAGGAAGAGCAAACAGCAATTTGAAATGGAAAGCAAGAGTCAAACAGTGTAAGATTTTGTCTCACTTAATCCTTATGATAACCCCTTCAGGTGGTAGAATATTATTTCTATGTTACAGAGAAGCACAGTATACACGTGGGAAAGGCTTTCAATGTAGGTGTGTATTGATAACAATGAGAAAATGAGTAGTCAGGGAATATTGGAGGTGGAAGTGTGGACCCAAAGAGTGGGTTGGTTCTAAATATGTGAAAGGGGCTTAAACAAGAATTCCAAAAATATGAACTATAAGAATTCTATAAATATGTAAAGAAAGGCACAGAATAGAGCAAAAGCTTTTCTTGGTATGTACCTTGGAACTGAACTTCATCGATTCTAATCATCGCCCTTGAACTCAATAGCTGTGTGACCTTGGGCAAGTTATCCAACTTCTCTCTTCTCTGGTTTTCCCATGTTTAATACACAGGGATAGTAACGACACCTACCCTCATAAAATTGTTGTGAGGAATACATACAGGTAATTGCACCTACATGCATGTATACACACAGTGGAATTACGCCTAGCAAGGAGAAAACACTGTATGGTTTACTGCTGAAAGCAAAGAGCTAGAAAAAAATGTATTTTGTATTTCTTCCTCTGTGTTTGTGTGTTTTGTGTGTGTGTGTGTACTTCCAGCAGTCCTTTTTTGGGGTATCCTTGGAAGATATTCTGTTTCAAGAACTTTCTGGAACAGAAAACTCAGCTGGGTGTCCTGTGATAACTTAGAGGGGTGGAATTGAGGGGTGGGTAGGAGGTTCATGGGGGAGGGAATATGTGTGTATGTGTGACTGATTCACTTCGTTGTGCAGCAGAAACATAACATTTTCAAAGCATTATATTCCAATTTTAAAAAGTCAAAAGAAGAATCTTCTTCATCTTGAAGGAGCATTATTGCAAAGAGATAAGTTTTCTCATTCACTCCGCTATTCAGTCTTTCATTTTAGAAGAATGTCTTGAGCATCTACTCAGTTCAGCTCTGTACTAATCAGGCTGCAGAGACAGAAGGTTAGATTAGGATTCCTGTGTCCAAGAAGTTCCTGGCCACCAGAAGACAGACACTGACTCTTTCAATATAACCGGAAGGCTATTCTCACATTGATTCTCAGGAGGAAATGTGCAGTGTAAAAGGTAAGAACGATGAATTTTCATGTTTTTTTTCAACAGTTATTTACTAACTATCAGCCTTCAAAGATCAAACAGCCTAGATAAAGAGACCAACAAGTCATCGGGCCCACACAAGCCCATGTGATAGATGGCTATCAAGGTTATTATTATTATTTAAACTTTTGATTTTGTATGGGAGTATAGTCAATTAGCTTTCCCGGTGGTTCAGACTGTAAAGATTTTGCCTGCCAATGCAGGAATCTGGGTAAAATCCTTGGGTTGGGAAAATCCCCTGGAGAAGGGAATGGCAACCCACTCTAGTATTGTTGCCTGGAGAATTCTATGGACAGCAGAACCTGGTGGGCTACAGTCCATGGAGTTGCAAAGACACAAATACAACTGAGCAACTAACACTTTCATAGTCGATTAGTAATGTTGTGATAGTTTCAAGTACATAGCAGAGCAACTCCACCATGCATATATACATACCCATTCTGCATCTCCCAACAAACTCCCCTCCCATCCAGTCTGCCACAAAGCACTGAGCAAAGTTTCCTAAAGAGCCCCGAATCTTGATTTGGATTGTTTGGACCTGAGTCTTAGCTCTGCACTTTCTCACCAGGGCTTTGGGCAAGGTGGTGCACATCAGTTTCCTCATCTACAACACGAACATGACAGTGTCTGTCACAAGAGATTGTGTGAGGAGCCAAATGATTACACAGCCACAGCCTCCAGCACACAGTCAAGGATCCACAGACTTCGTGGTACTACGGCTGATTCTCTCTCCTTTTTTCTTCTCCCTGTTACTGTGGTTTATGTGACTCATAATAACACCTCCATCTCTGGACTGGTTTAGGAAGTCTTCCTAGAAAGATGCGACTCAAACCGAATCTTAAAGGATGGATGGGGTCTGCAGCATGGCACGGTGATCAGACAACTCAGGGAAAGGATATGGCCTGTGGCACAGCACATCACCCTTCGGGAAAAAGACTGCCTGTGCTAGCTTGTAGGATAATCCAAATAAAAGCCGCCCTGTGTCAGGTGCCAAATCAGATCCATCAGAGAGTATTAGGCAAGGTTCCTCATACCTACATTCCTGGCTCTCTCATTCCTGTGGGTCTCTTCCCTGGACTCTCTGTCCTGTCTGGAACGATTTCTTTTTGACTGATTGGGGTTCTGTTCCTGGGCTCCTGAAGCCATTTTGCTGGATGAATCCTTCTTTATCAGGAGGAGGAAGTTATGCACTCACTTAATCAGGTCCACAGAGAAGGGAACACAGCCCGGTTTTGTCTTCTCAATACCCTACCTGTGCTCTTTGTGCACTGGTACTATTTGTCCTTCTCTCTGGTTGTGTCTTATTTCAAGTGACAGTATCACTAGAACATGGTTATAAAAACAGATCCCTCAAACATGGCCACCCAAAGCTCCCCAACCCACCGTATTTAAAACAACTAGCATTCACATAAGAGGTGATGATTTGCAGAGTATTTTCCACATGTTTTTAAGATTTGCCTATACAACAACCTTGGTATTTGTAGCCTTCTTATTCAATAAAACTTGATTGTCTGTTGTGTACTTGGCATTGTTCTAATAGTAAAGGTAAAATAGAGAGTCAAATAACATACGGGTCTTAGTCTCATGAAGCTTTCAGTCCAGTAAGGAGGTAGATACTGACAAAACAGTTATAGCAGTTACATTCTATTCATAATGGCAAACTAGGATAGGAAAGAAACCCAATTCTTTAAGAGGTACAATCAGGGACTTCCCTGGTGGTCCAGGGACTAAGACTATGTAGTCCCAATGCAGCAGGCCTGAGTTTGATCCCTGGTCAGGGAACTAGATCCCACATATTGCAACTAAGAGTTTGCATGCCACAACTACAGCTCACATACTGCAACAAAAATTGAAGATCCCATGTACTACGACTAAGACTTGGCACAGCCAGATAAGTAAATAATTTTTTTTTTAAAAAAAGAGCTACAATCAGGTGAGGGTCAAGGATGGTTTCTCAGCTTCAGCTAAGAGTCAAAGGCTTGAATTAACAAAGAATGGGACAGAGGGGAGAGAGAAACATCCCCCAAATCTGTGGTCATATGAGGAACCAGCAAGGCCTATGGCTGGAGAGCAGACTAGAAAGCATATTTGGGGTCACTCAGAAAAGTCAGGCAGGAGTCAGAATCTGCAGGACCTAGCAGGCCATGGGAAGTCACTGACAGGTTAAATGCAAGTGTGTGTGTGTTTGAGGGGGTGGAGTGGTATCATATTTCAAACATTTTGGCTCCAATATGGTGAACGAACTATGCAATGGATGAAGAAATAGGCTTGAGAGCTGAGAATGAGAGAGCGAAGGAAAAGGAACTAATCTTTGTTGACTATATATTGTAGATTTACCCTATGGGCAGTATGTTGCTGTATATAATGTGCTTAGATAATGCCTTGGCTGTAGTAAATAAAAGTGCAGGCTGGTTATCATCATCATCACCCTATGTACGGCATTCTAAATGTAGTTATTTGCATGTTTTACAAATAAGGGAACTTGGACTAAAAGAAAGGGCTTCCCAGGTGGCTCAGTGGTAAAGAATCCACCTGCCAATGCAGTAGATGCAGGTTTGATCCCTGGGTTGGGAAGAGCTCCTTGGAGAAAGAGATGGCAACCCACTTCATTTCTTTCGGGAAATCTCAACCTGGCAGGCTACAGTCCATGGGGTCTCAAGAGTCAGACACGACTTAGCGACTAAACAACAACAGGCTAATAGAGGTACAGGAACTACCTAACATCACCCAGTTGGCAAGTGGTAGAGCTAGGATTCATTGCCCAGGATCCTTCTATGTTGAGAGAACAAAATCAAAGCAAAACTGGGAAGACAATGCCAATCTTCTCAGTAGGATGGTTCCATCCCCGGAGCAGCCCAGGAATTATTAACCCTCAGAGGTATTCTAGAATTACTCTTAAGGGGACTGTTTGGATATATTCTTTGACAGGGACAATTCCCTGACAAATGGTCAACTATACATAAGTTAACCATTCTTGACTTTTTTAATTTAATAAAAGTTCCCAGACATAATTTTTCCAGAATAACATGATGGCTAACAATGTAAAAACACAAACTCGGGTTCATTTTGCTATCTTTTTCTCCTCAAACTCTAAGTGTAACAAGTTTCTAGTGACTCTTTAATGTGTTGGAGGAAAGCACATTATTGCTTAAGAGAGTAACAGAGACTTGAATATCTAAGAAGGCACATGGAGTATGGAACTCAATAACAGATGGTGTCTATCATGCATCAAGCTTTATGAAGAACTATAATCATTTAATTTTTAACATCTTGGGAGTTGTTGCTGTTTAATTGGTAAGTCATGTCCAACTCTTTGCAACTCCATGGACTGTAGCTCACCAAGCTCCTCTGTCCATGGGACTTCTCAAGCAAGAATACTGGAATGGATTGCCATTTCCTTATCCAGGGGATCTTCTTGACCCAGGATTGAACCCTAGTCTCCTGCTTTGCAGGTGGACTCTTTACCACTGAGCCACCTGGGAAGCCCAGCAGCTGGGAGGAGGTCTCTTTATTTCCATTTTAGAAATGAAATTGGGCATAGAGCAACTAAGAGACTTGGCCCTGGCCTCTTGGTACTTAACTCCTGCCTTTTTCTACTCTGCCCCAGAGCCTCATCCATTTTAATGTCTGTGAGACATCATTCCCCTTGACCATTTAATAGGTTTACAACAAATTTATAGATAAGTCTTCCTACCCTCACCCCTAAACCTGATGATAGTTGGTAATTCAGAGATTGTCTACTTTGACATGAATAAAATGAGGTTTCCATTTTGATGGAATAAATCAGTTAAATTTGATTTTTAAAAAGTTCAAGAAACTTCTTGTGGTGATGGTGTCTCTTCTGCATAAGGTAGGGTCTTTAGTCTGATTGAAATACAAAACAGCAGCTGACTAGACCACATGTTTTGAGTTCTCAGAGTTTAAGCTTGGAGGAGAGGCAGAGCACCAATCAGAAACCACTGAAGCAGCTTCCTATATGAGTTTAAGTCTTCGGTATTTGGAAAGTTCTCCTGGAGACTTCTATACATGCTACCCTTTCTCTCTCCCCAGTATGTAAAGGGACTCGTTAAGTCTCTTTCTATGAGGGAAGAAAGACTTCTCAGTGGGTCATCACCTTTAGCCACCAATAACATTTTAAAGAAAATATCCAAATTAACAAATCTATGAATTATTGATAACTATGGAAAAACATCATCCTCAATTCAGTTGCAAACTCTTACTCCCATTTCCTGGGGAAATGGATTAAAAAGTACCTTTATGGTATAACTCATGCTTCTCTTATTTTAAGCACACAGCCCCTAATCCCAGGCTCTTCCTGTGAGGACGAAAAGCAAGGATGGATCTTCAGAACAGGCTGCTCACCAGCCCAGTTTCAGAAGAGTATGTCTGGACCTGAGGTGGAGCTGCTCACCATCCTCCCCCCTCTTCTGTCAAGGACCGCTTGTAGGAAAACCCCTAAAGCTGAAAAACAGTCGGCCACTGACTTTTCTTGAAACTGCTCTTTTCCAAGGATATGTGAGATTAAAAGAAACAGGCGAATCACATAGCGAAGATGCATGACCAGCTACAGATTCTAGAAATGTTGAAACCTGCAGTGCTTAGTCAAAGGGGCATTGCCAGAATGTTTACAAGGCATACACACGTGCTCACAGAACGTCCCCCATCACGCAGGCATATCATGTTAGGTTAGAGGGCAGCAGAGGAGGACCCCAAATGACCAGAAACTGTGCCATACTCGGCTCACCCTCGCCTTAAGGCATCAACTCAGGACCCCACAGACCACATTTCCAACAAGCACTGAAACTCAGCTGCAATCTTGCTGCCTTGTACCCCACGTACAGACTCTGAGCAAACCCACCAACACTCCACAGCCACACAGTAATAAGTTCATCCTATTTTGCTAATTGCTTTCTTGGACATATACCAAGTCATTGACTGCCTTTAATGTACGGGGACTAGACCACATGTTTTGAGTTCTCAGAGTTTAAGCTTGGAGGAGAGGCAGAGCACCAATCAGAAACCACTGAAGCAGCTTCCTATATGAGTTTAAGTCTTCGGTATTTGGAAAGTTCTCCTGGAGACTTCTATACATGCTACCCTTTCTCTCTCCCCAGTATGTAAAGGGACTCGTTAAGTCTCTTTCTATGAGGGAAGAAAGACTTCTCAGTGGGTCATCACCTTTAGCCACCAATAACATTTTAAAGAAAATATCCAAATTAACAAATCTATGAATTATTGATAACTATGGAAAAACATCATCCTCAATTCAGTTGCAAACTCTTACTCCCATTTCCTGGGGAAATGGATTAAAAAGTACCTTTATGGTATAACTCATGCTTCTCTTATTTTAAGCACACAGCCCCTAATCCCAGGCTCTTCCTGTGAGGACGAAAAGCAAGGATGGATCTTCAGAACAGGCTGCTCACCAGCCCAGTTTCAGAAGAGTATGTCTGGACCTGAGGTGGAGCTGCTCACCATCCTCCCCCCTCTTCTGTCAAGGACCGCTTGTAGGAAAACCCCTAAAGCTGAAAAACAGTCGGCCACTGACTTTTCTTGAAACTGCTCTTTTCCAAGGATATGTGAGATTAAAAGAAACAGGCGAATCACATAGCGAAGATGCATGACCAGCTACAGATTCTAGAAATGTTGAAACCTGCAGTGCTTAGTCAAAGGGGCATTGCCAGAATGTTTACAAGGCATACACACGTGCTCACAGAACGTCCCCCATCACGCAGGCATATCATGTTAGGTTAGAGGGCAGCAGAGGAGGACCCCAAATGACCAGAAACTGTGCCATACTCGGCTCACCCTCGCCTTAAGGCATCAACTCAGGACCCCACAGACCACATTTCCAACAAGCACTGAAACTCAGCTGCAATCTTGCTGCCTTGTACCCCACGTACAGACTCTGAGCAAACCCACCAACACTCCACAGCCACACAGTAATAAGTTCATCCTATTTTGCTAATTGCTTTCTTGGACATATACCAAGTCATTAAAAGGACAGTGACAAAACAAGAGAGCTTGGATAAATGTACGTGGTAGCACCTACAGCAATTTTTTCCCTGTTAACATTAGTTCCAGTTATTTGTTTGCATGTAAAAGAAAACAAGGAAAACGGGCAAAATATTTCTAAATTACTTCCTACACAGCTCTATCAGGACTGAGATCGCCTTTGCAATATTATCCTGCTCTTCAGAAAATACTTTCCTGGTAGAAAACAGACGGATTTTAGAAGCAGCTCTGAGTCTGTGACATACACGCTTCTGCCAGGCACAAGAGTCTTCTAGGAGCTGCAGAAGGCAGTCTCGGCAGCGCCTGTGGGAAGTCAGACACCAGCCCACTTTTTCCCACCCACCCAGACTCGCTCCCTCTCTGGTCTGTACCTTCCGTGTGGCAGCTGGAAGAGAGGATGGTGTTCGGAGGTCTGAAGATGTAAGGCAGGTAACGAGAGAAGCATTTCATCTTCCAAAAAAGAAGGCAACAGAAAAAAATCTAAATAAAACACCAGTCTCCCGAATCCATCAGGATTCTCTCGGCCTTTAAAGCTGGCTACATCACCCACTTGTTTACGGAGGCTCTCTCCCCGTGCTGCAGAGCTGGGGAGCCCAAGGAATAAGTGGAACTGGGTCCCATGTTGCCATCAGCGCCAGGGAGCACTGCCTTACATTTCTGCATGCAGCTCAAACTCAGAAGCCCCCAAGCAAGCCGCGATATAGCTTCTTCATTGGCTGCAGCTCCTCCGAGCAGGATTTGCTGAGTAAGTCAGTCTTGCCTGTAAACACACGCTGAAATGCCCTGCCTGAAACCTCTCCCGTTTCCCGTGTGGTCAGTTTCTCTTTGAGCAAGAGAAATCCAGCAGGATATGGGAGGCGTGAGGATAAGTGACCATCTCTTATTTAGCTGAAAGATCAGATGAAACAAAGACAGCATAGTGTTCCACCCTAGAGAGAGATGGCTGTTAAAAGGAGGCACCCGTAATGCCATGGGTCTCAGGAATATTAAAGTACAGTGCAATGAAATGGGTCTCTGTCCTGGCTTAATCTAGATTGAGTTCTATTTTTTTAAATACGAAACCCAGACAATAGGACCATTTATCATTTAGGTGAAGCCAAAAGCTGGGTTGAGTAGTTGGTGACAGAGGACTAACACAGACAGATTCTGTGCTCCACTTGGGCTGTTTTTTCCTGCCAGCACTCACACCGAGGCAATAACTTGGTTCTGAGTAATTTGCCGTACAAATTTAAAGCCACAACACAAGAATAGAGGCTAAAGCCAAGGGAAGTGGCCATTCACCAACCCGTATGCCCTGACGGCATATGAAAATATGAAACAGGGAAGTTGGTGCAAGGGTTATCCAACTGTACCAAAACTCTCACTGAGATCGCAGAGAGAAAGAGAGAATATTACAGGAAAGGATGAATTATCAAATACAAATGTTTTAGACTGGGGAGTTGGTTTGGTGATGACCCAGGAAATAATAGGAACTTTGGGAACCTTACTGTTGGAAGGTAAGCACAGGTGTCAGATAGGGATTTGTAAGTTCTGTCAAAGAGACTACTTAAAATGACAAAGAGAAACAGGTGAATATTTTCTGTGCTGAATTCAGAGACACAGGAAATGATTTAAATGGCCCATATAAAAGAAAATCAGTATTCCCCTGAGTGAAATTTTTAAAAATAAGATTTAATGTAAAAGTTTGTCTTGAAATCTGATAGCCTCTTTTCTGAGCCTTTATGGACTCTCCTGTGTATGAAAATATTTAATTTAGCATTGGAGAACTGTGCTGGTCTACCCACAAGAGCACAGACTTAGAGCTGTCCAAGTCATTACAGTGTCAGTGTGGACCAGGATGTCAATCCACTCTTCCAACAACATGTTTTCTTCCTGATTTCTGGAGCACTGCAATAGGATGACACACTACTAGTGTGTCAGGAACATTTTAGCCCTTTGATCATTACATTACCCATCACTTCCTTACACCCAGAGATCTGGAAAAGCTGGGCCACCCCAAGAAAGGCACTGTTTACACACTGTCTATATGGTCTGGACTGTTGTGTGAATAATCTCAAACTCCTGACAGAAGAGCAAATCTGGAGACATCTTCCTGAGAGATACAGAACATCTAACTCCTGATGAGTAATGAGTCAAACGGAAGGAGGCTTTGAGACCAACCTGACCTGAGTTTGAAGCCCAGTGCATCCACTCATTGGCTGGGAAGATATAAACGTAAGTTTCATACCTGTTAGCCTTAGTTTTTGCATCTCTAAAATGGGAACAGCAAGGTTTTCCTCCTCCTTTCTTGAATGAAGGGAGAACAATGTGATGCACCTTATTCATTATAGACACTTGGCAAACTGTCACTGCCAAGGCTGTTCTTACTGCGGTTGTCTGCCTTCTCTGAGCTCCCACAGCCACAAACCAACCTCAGAGCAGTGACAGCGTAGGTGTGGCTAACGGAGTGGTACTGCTGTTATACAGCCAGGGCCTAAGCCTGCCTTTGATACTGACTTACTGTGTGATCTCAGGTAACTTAACATCTCTAAGCCTCATTACAGATTTAATAAAGATAAAAATAGAATCGCACACGATTGCATGAGGGCAAAATAGGATGGCTTATATGAAGGGTTAACCACAGTGTCTAGAATAATGTAAGCGCTTCATAAGTTTAATTGCTATCGTCTAGAACAGAAATATCAGCCCTTAATCACAGGATCTTATGGCATTTACATACCTATCGTATCTAAACAATGAAACTGTAAACTTCCCAAGGGAGATAGCAATCTCTAATTCATCTTTGTACCCTTATGTCTCACCTAGTATCTGCATGAAGTAGGTCCTCAATCAGTCTTAGTTGAATGAATAAGCTAATGAATGAGTGAATGAATCAATATATGTGGGAGAAAGCTCCTATAAGATGTCTTATAATGTTTGTGGAGGTCCTTCCACAAATCAGGTGAGTGAGAGCCCATCATAAAGCTGGGACATATTATTTAAGCAAAAAGATTATGGAATGCATGAAGAGACATGCTTCAACTTTGCATATTTGAGTCTTAGATACACAGTAGGCACTTGGTAAATACCTTCTGAGTCACTCTCAACAGATACTTTCTGAGTGTTCATAATTATCTTCAAAAAACTAAATAAAGAAACACTAACTGGACCCAAGCCTGTCTCCTCCGTCAGAAACAAAAGGGAAACGTGGTTTGCATCTACATTCCCAATGAGGCACTCCAAATCAGCCCGTTCCTCAAAGGCACTGTTTACACACTGTCTATATGGTCTGGAAAAAGAAGACTTTGAAAACAGAACATCTAACTCCTGATGAGTAATGAGTCAAACGGAAGGAGGCTTTGAGACCAACCTGACCTGAGTTTGAAGCCCAGTGCATCCACTCATTGGCTGGGAAGATATAAACGTAAGTTTCATACCTGTTAGCCTTAGTTTTTGCATCTCTAAAATGGGAACAGCAAGGTTTTCCTCCTCCTTTCTTGAATGAAGGGAGAACAATGTGATGCACCTTATTCATTATAGACACTTGGCAAACTGTCACTGCCAAGGCTGTTCTTACTGCGGTTGTCTGCCTTCTCTGAGCTCCCACAGCCACAAACCAACCTCAGAGCAGTGACAGCGTAGGTGTGGCTAACGGAGTGGTACTGCTGTTATACAGCCAGGGCCTAAGCCTGCCTTTGATACTGACTTACTGTGTGATCTCAGGTAACTTAACATCTCTAAGCCTCATTACAGATTTAATAAAGATAAAAATAGAATCGCACACGATTGCATGAGGGCAAAATAGGATGGCTTATATGAAGGGTTAACCACAGTGTCTAGAATAATGTAAGCGCTTCATAAGTTTAATTGCTATCGTCTAGAACAGAAATATCAGCCCTTAATCACAGGATCTTATGGCATTTACATACCTATCGTATCTAAACAATGAAACTGTAAACTTCCCAAGGGAGATAGCAATCTCTAATTCATCTTTGTACCCTTATGTCTCACCTAGTATCTGCATGAAGTAGGTCCTCAATCAGTCTTAGTTGAATGAATAAGCTAATGAATGAGTGAATGAATCAATATATGTGGGAGAAAGCTCCTATAAGATGTCTTATAATGTTTGTGGAGGTCCTTCCACAAATCAGGTGAGTGAGAGCCCATCATAAAGCTGGGACATATTATTTAAGCAAAAAGATTATGGAATGCATGAAGAGACATGCTTCAACTTTGCATATTTGAGTCTTAGATACACAGTAGGCACTTGGTAAATACCTTCTGAGTCACTCTCAACAGATACTTTCTGAGTGTTCATAATTATCTTCAAAAAACTAAATAAAGAAACACTAACTGGACCCAAGCCTGTCTCCTCCGTCAGAAACAAAAGGGAAACGTGGTTTGCATCTACATTCCCAATGAGGCACTCCAAATCAGCCCGTTCCTCATAGCCTCAATTATAAATCTCTTCCCCTGTCTCAGTTTAAAATTGCTGATTTAGTGCCAGGTCTATGGACCCCACCCACTCGTCTGCAGAATGGGCAAGGAACAGGAAGAACAAATTTGAAATCTTGAACAGGTGATTCCCAGGCAGGTGGTTTGCACTGTACTATTTGAACTGTTCAGTTTCACATCTCTTTTTCTCTTCAAATCTCTGAAAAATTCCATTTTTTTTTTTCAGAGAAAATACAGGCTGAGAAGATACAATACTTTATCCAAAGACAAACAGGCCCCTCACTTTCCCCCAGCCATGAGATCCAGTGTTTTTGCATCAGAATCACTTGATCTTGGGAAGAACACAGGTTTCATAGCCTTCAAGCTATCGATTCAGACCCTCTGAGGATACACAGGGAAACTAAGAATTGAGCAGTCCATGTGATTCTTATAGTTTGAGAACCTCTGAAGGAAGGTATTTCATTTCAAGCTTTGGCTTGAAGGGTCCAGGTAATAGCAAGTTTTTCAAACACTCCTCTCATTATCATTTGTCCCACCACTTTTATCCAACAATTAGTTCTACTTGACTTTGTATCAGGCATTATACTGTGTGATGGGGATAAAGGATATGATACCATCCTTGCTCCAATGAAGTGTGTTTTCCAGAAAAAAGAAACTAATAAGCAATTATAATACAGCATTTTCGAAATGACAGTGGGAAGATGTTCTGAAAAGTCTTGGGGGGATTAAAAGCCCTAAAAGGTCAATATTAAAGATCCATGCTTTTACTCAGGATCACCCATGACTATTCAAGTTCACCCAGAATCTCCCAGTCTCACCTAGCACCAGTCAGGATCACCCAGTGCCACCCAGGATCATCAAGAGTCACCCCAGATCACCTAGGGCCACCCGGGGTTACTTGGGCTCATCCAAGGCCACCCAGTGGCAGGCTGTTTTTGTCAACCTGCCTTGTTCACCTTTCCATTTTGAGTGTCTGGTCCACTGGTAAAGGACAGACTGGCCTCCATCTCTGACCTTTTGTCCAAGTGTGTGGCCAGCAATCCACCAGGAGCAATGATAACAATATGGTATTTGCCCAGTTTTTAAAAAAGAGAGATTCATGCTTTTGTATTATTTACCATAGGTTCCTATTAAAAGACAGTAATCTTATTGGAAGCCTAGCAAATAGTTAGCAGTCATTTACTCCACAAGTGGAACTAGATTCTGATGTCATCACAGACCAGAGCACGGCTGCTGGGAGAGCATGGAAGCTTTCTGTGGAGAGGAGAGGCTCCACGGTGGGGGAGAGGTGCATGGAGGGAGGGCCCACGAGCAGCAAGAAAGGGGAATGAGACACCTAAGAGGAGGAAAAGATAAAGGTGATCCATTTTAGGTGCCATGTGAGAAGGGCCTGGAGTCTGGCCCAGAGACAACACATACCCCAGATGACTTCCACATGCCAGGTTCCAACATCAACTGCCCATCACTCCACCCCACCACTACCAAAAAAAAAAGGTAATTAAGTGCAAAACTGTTGAGTGCTGCACTATGGACCAGGCTGTTCCAAGCTTTCTTTAGACTGAACTCTTGAGAGCTCAAAAGCAATCGCTCTTGTCCTACAAAATAACAAATGGAGCCCTTGCCTTGGGGCCAGTGGACCTGGGGCCTCCTAGCAGCCTGTACCCATTGGTGCCAGTTCTATTGCCTTCTCTTGCTGAAGCCCAGCTCTTACGGGAAAGCTACCCTGATCAACCTCCTTCAGCAGGGTCTTTTTGGGGGGCGGGGGGGGGTCACTTCTATTGATCAATTTCAATTATTTATTTTTGTTCTTTGGCCTGTGTAGGCCTCCCATCGCAGTGGCCTCTCTCGCTGCAGAGCACCGGCTCTGGGCACATGCACTCCAGAGCTCCGGCTCAGTAGTTGGACACATTGGTCCAGCCGTTCTGTGGCACGTGGGATCTTCCCAGGCCAGGGATTGAACCTGCACTGCAAGGCGGTGTCCTTACCCACTGGACCACCAGGGAAGCCCTCCTTCAGCAGGTTTTTACAGCCTCCTTTGGGAAAGTTGCATCATAATAGTCTTTCACTTTCCTAAGAAGAAAAATAAATTCTGCGGGTGGGGGTGGGTGAGTATTATCTTATTTAGGATCAGTCAGGCTGAGTCTAACCAGGTTTTCACTTTCAAATCAAAGCAGAGCAAATTCCTATTCATTTATTAAATCTGAAATGAAATATCACATCAGAGAGAGGTGTCTTAATGCCTCAGACAGGTCAAGTCCATCTGCCACTGACTCTCAAATACCATCCTCCCCTTTTAAAACACACATCTATTATGGATTCTACTTGCTGAGCATCTAGGTATGCCAGGCACTGTACATGGTGCTAAGGAGTCAACAGACAGATAAAAATACCTGCTGTCTTCTTCAGGTAATGTTATGAATCCTAACGTTATAGGAGCAATGTGGTGAGGAGTAAATGAGGTAGCTCCTGAAAGTGCTTAGAATTCTACCTTGCACAAAGTAAATGCTATTCAATTACTTTGATAATGGCTATAACGTGTCTATTTCCCTTGCCGGGCTCTAAGTGGGAGGAGGGTAGGACTTTGACTTTTCTCTGCTGAATCTGGAGTGTGAGGTTCACTGTCTGGCCCATAATAGGAATTCAATAAATACGTGCAGGACTGAGTTGAGTCAAATTGAACAGGGAAATGCTGACATCACTGCCATCCTCCTCCTCACTCTCTCCAGTTAGCATCTGAATATCATAACTTGGTACATTCTGATCTGAAAGGAAGAGGAGCCTCTTTTTGGTTAGTTCATTCATCCATCGAGACAAGATAATATTTTTAGCAGCTTTTAAATTCTAGGCACGCCTCTAAATGTTGGCGATAAAGCAGTAAATAATACATTAAGGTTTAGCTCATTGAGTGTATATTTTAGAAGAAGGAGAGAGACAATAAACAAGTAAACATTAGCTCAACAATGTTATTTCAGATGGCAAAAAGAAGAATAGTGATCCAGCGATTTCACTTTTAGGTATTTACCCAAAGAAAATGAAACCACTAACTCAAAAAGACACATGCACCCTCATGTTCACTGCGACACTATTTACAACAGCCAAGAAGTGAAAACAACCTACATGTCCATCAATAGGTGAATGGATAAAAAAGATATGCTTTGTGTACACATAGACACACACAAAAACACATACACACTGGAATGGTGGCTCAGATGGTAAAGAAACCACCTGCCATGTGGGAGAACTGGCTTCTATCCTTGGGTCAGGAAGATCTCCTGGAGGGGGGCATGGCAACCCACTCCAGCATTCTTACCTGGAGAATCCCCATGGACAGAGAAGCCCGGCAGGCTACAGTCCTTGGGGTCCCAAAGAGTCAGACATGACTGAGCAATTAAGCACATATAGCACATTTGTGGCTGCTTGCATGGAACTTTATAGCATTATGCTAAGTCAACTAAGTCAGACAGAAAAAGATAAGTACTGTGATCTCTCACTTGTATGTGGAATTGAAAACAAACCTTCCCCAAATCCCCACCTCAAGCTCATAGATACAGAGAAGAGACTGGTGAATGCCAGAGGCAGGGTGTGTGTTGCTGGCAAAATGGGTGAAAGGGGCCAAAAGCACAAACTTGTAGTTAAAAATGAATAAGTCATGAAGATAGAAAGTATGGTGACTATAGTCAATAAAACTGTATTGCATATTCAAAAGTCACTAAGAGAGTAAATCTCATCATGAGAAAAAATATTGTAATGATGTATAGTGACAGTTAACTAGACTTATTTAGGTGATCTTTTCACCAGATACACAAATATAGAATCCTTATAACCTACAAAATCCAAAATACTGCTATATGTCCATTGTATTTCAATCTTTTTTAAAAAAGGAGACTGTGAAAAATAAAATGAGGGATACCTTACTTGAAAGGTCATGGAAGGCTTCTCTGAGGAGGTGATGCTTTCAGCTGAGAACTGAAATACATATGACTAATCTGGGATTATACATATCTGTAAACAACAAAACTCTGTAAAATGTAAAAAGTAAAATAAAAATAATTATTAAAAAAAAGACAAGGTGATGCCCAAGAAGGATTTTTTGTCTTCTCTTCCCCTTCTGCAGCCTCCTATTTACCTTCAGAGCAATTTCGTCTTCTGATTTAATGATTGAAATGTTTGATTAAAGTAACAAAATCAACTATATGTCAATTTAAAAAATAAAAATATATGTACCAAAAAATAACGTAATAAATTACATAGTGTTCGACTCATGGCACAACTGTAAGCTTGGTGGGGCCCAGTGTGCTGCCTCCATCACTGATTTAAAATGATATGCTTTGTGTACACATAGACACACACAAAAACACATACACACTGGAATGGTGGCTCAGATGGTAAAGAAACCACCTGCCATGTGGGAGAACTGGCTTCTATCCTTGGGTCAGGAAGATCTCCTGGAGGGGGGCATGGCAACCCACTCCAGCATTCTTACCTGGAGAATCCCCATGGACAGAGAAGCCCGGCAGGCTACAGTCCTTGGGGTCCCAAAGAGTCAGACATGACTGAGCAATTAAGCACATATAGCACATTTGTGGCTGCTTGCATGGAACTTTATAGCATTATGCTAAGTCAACTAAGTCAGACAGAAAAAGATAAGTACTGTGATCTCTCACTTGTATGTGGAATTGAAAACAAACCTTCCCCAAATCCCCACCTCAAGCTCATAGATACAGAGAAGAGACTGGTGAATGCCAGAGGCAGGGTGTGTGTTGCTGGCAAAATGGGTGAAAGGGGCCAAAAGCACAAACTTGTAGTTAAAAATGAATAAGTCATGAAGATAGAAAGTATGGTGACTATAGTCAATAAAACTGTATTGCATATTCAAAAGTCACTAAGAGAGTAAATCTCATCATGAGAAAAAATATTGTAATGATGTATAGTGACAGTTAACTAGACTTATTTAGGTGATCTTTTCACCAGATACACAAATATAGAATCCTTATAACCTACAAAATCCAAAATACTGCTATATGTCCATTGTATTTCAATCTTTTTTAAAAAAGGAGACTGTGAAAAATAAAATGAGGGATACCTTACTTGAAAGGTCATGGAAGGCTTCTCTGAGGAGGTGATGCTTTCAGCTGAGAACTGAAATACATATGACTAATCTGGGATTATACATATCTGTAAACAACAAAACTCTGTAAAATGTAAAAAGTAAAATAAAAATAATTATTAAAAAAAAAAAGACAAGGTGATGCCCAAGAAGGATTTTTTGTCTTCTCTTCCCCTTCTGCAGCCTCCTATTTACCTTCAGAGCAATTTCGTCTTCTGATTTAATGATTGAAATGTTTGATTAAAGTAACAAAATCAACTATATGTCAATTTAAAAAATAAAAATATATGTACCAAAAAATAACGTAATAAATTACATAGTGTTCGACTCATGGCACAACTGTAAGCTTGGTGGGGCCCGCAGTGTGCTGCCTCCATCACTGTGACATTTCCCGACACCCAGCTGAGAAGTCAGGAGAGACAGGATCCTCATTTCTGACGGGCAGTCTGGACTGGGTGCTGAGCCAGCTGTCCTGGCTTGGGACTAAAGCAAGTGAGAGGTGGGCAGTCACGGATAAGACTAAAGAGGATTCTGGAGATGGAAGACAGGCTCCGTTTAGAGCAGATGCTGCCATGCAGCAAAGAAAGAGATAAAACGTCGTCACTTACAGTAGAAGATTTGGCTCGCACTGAAAAGACTGTAGAATGAAAAATGTAAAAAAGCCAAGCCCTGTTTCCACATTTTTTTTATCTAATTCTTATAGGACCTACAAAAATACACAAATAGCTCCTCTTAACTCATCAAGAGATGTTGGAGCAAGTAGCTCATATATATATATATATATATATATATATATATATATACATACATTCACACACAGAGACACACACATATGTTCTTTTATTTCTTACCTCCCTATTCATGTTGACACTCTGTGTCTTATCCATCCCCCACTCCCACAGTCCTTGGCATTGTTTCTAGGATCACTGATGCGTAGGTACAAGAAATAAGGATATATACAGATATGTTACACATATACATGTGTGCATGTTCAGTTGCTCAGTCATGTCTGATTTTTTTGTGATTCCATGGCCTGTAGCCCGCCAGGCTTCTCTGTCCATGGGATTTTCCAGGCAAGAATACTGGAGTGGGTTGCCATGATTGCCATTTCCTCCTCGAGGGGATCTTCCTGACCTGGAGATCGAATCTGCATCTCTTGCATTGAAGGAGCATTCTTTACCACTGAGCCACCGGGGAAGCCCGTATATAAACTCCAAACCATAAAAATAATTATTAAAAAAAAAAAGACAAGGTGATGCCCAAGAAGGATTTTTTGTCTTCTCTTCCCCTTCTGCAGCCTCCTATTTACCTTCAGAGCAATTTCGTCTTCTGATTTAATGATTGAAATGTTTGATTAAAGTAACAAAATCAACTATATGTCAATTTAAAAAATAAAAATATATGTACCAAAAAATAACGTAATAAATTACATAGTGTTCGACTCATGGCACAACTGTAAGCTTGGTGGGGCCCGCAGTGTGCTGCCTCCATCACTGTGACATTTCCCGACACCCAGCTGAGAAGTCAGGAGAGACAGGATCCTCATTTCTGACGGGCAGTCTGGACTGGGTGCTGAGCCAGCTGTCCTGGCTTGGGACTAAAGCAAGTGAGAGGTGGGCAGTCACGGATAAGACTAAAGAGGATTCTGGAGATGGAAGACAGGCTCCGTTTAGAGCAGATGCTGCCATGCAGCAAAGAAAGAGATAAAACGTCGTCACTTACAGTAGAAGATTTGGCTCGCACTGAAAAGACTGTAGAATGAAAAATGTAAAAAAGCCAAGCCCTGTTTCCACATTTTTTTTATCTAATTCTTATAGGACCTACAAAAATACACAAATAGCTCCTCTTAACTCATCAAGAGATGTTGGAGCAAGTAGCTCATATATATATATATATATATATATATATATATATATATACATACATTCACACACAGAGACACACACATATGTTCTTTTATTTCTTACCTCCCTATTCATGTTGACACTCTGTGTCTTATCCATCCCCCACTCCCACAGTCCTTGGCATTGTTTCTAGGATCACTGATGCGTAGGTACAAGAAATAAGGATATATACAGATATGTTACACATATACATGTGTGCATGTTCAGTTGCTCAGTCATGTCTGATTTTTTTGTGATTCCATGGCCTGTAGCCCGCCAGGCTTCTCTGTCCATGGGATTTTCCAGGCAAGAATACTGGAGTGGGTTGCCATGATTGCCATTTCCTCCTCGAGGGGATCTTCCTGACCTGGAGATCGAATCTGCATCTCTTGCATTGAAGGAGCATTCTTTACCACTGAGCCACCGGGGAAGCCCGTATATAAACTCCAAACCATAAAAATATGACTTCGTTTTAATCGATGAGGATAAGAATTGTAATTACAGCCACCACCAATCTGAGGCTTTTTGGTTCAGTCACTCTACTAATCACTCATACCTAGAAGATTGCATGTAATCTTCTTAAATGTTATTATAAAGTAAATGTTTTTATCTGCTTACACGTGAGGACATTTGCACAGACATGTTAAGTAACTTGCCAAGCGTAAGCAGGCAGAAGAGCTAAGATTCCAGTGTTGACTTTTCCTTCTTCCCCCAATGCTGGGTAGATGCCATGCTTCTCCTTGGACTCTATGACCTTGACATTCTCTCCTGGGTGGTCTAGCATAGGGCAGGACACCTAGAATGAGCCTAAACTTCTCTGTCTACTTCTTTGGAAACTTAAGAACATTTCATGAGGGCTGACCTATTATTTCTGACCTATTTGAAAGAAAGGATTTGTTAATGACTAGCATGCTCATGTAGGGGAATCTAACCAAATCCACGTACCCAGTCATCATTGATCCCAGAAAGTCAATATGAACTGAAGATTTACTATTTCTAAGACACAATGCCAAGAACTGTGGGAATGTGTGCATGCAAGTGTGCTAAGTCACTTCAGTCATGTCTGACTCTTTGTGACCCTATGGACTGGAGACCTCCAAGCTCCTCTGTTCATGGCATTCTCCAGGCAAGAATACTGGAGTGGGTTGCCATTTCCTTCTCCAGGGGATCTTCCCAACCTAGATATTCAACCTGAGTCTTTCATGTCTCCTGTATTGGTGAGCAGTGTAGGTGGGAATTGATAAGGCCCCACCTACAAAGATGAATAGTGAGGTAAGAAATAAAGAAATATATGAAAAATACAAGTATATCACAAATTACAGGAGGGCCACAAAATAGTAACAGATAAGTGTAGAGCAGGAAACTTTCACACCTAATTAGGACATGGAGTCATATTCCAAGAAGATTTCCTGGAGGTGGTGGCATTTGAGATAGTCTTTGACAGATGGGAAGAAATTGAACCTGTAGACGAGATGTGACTGGTAAGAATATTTTGATAGGAAGCAATAATTAGATCAATAGTTTGAAGATAAGGAACCTTAAGAACTGTATGGGAAGGGCTTCCCTGGTGGTCCAGTGGGTAAGGACACCACCTTGCAGTGCAAGGGACGCCGGTTTGATCCCTGGCCTGGGAAGATCTCATGTGCTGCGGAGCAGCTAGACCGATGTGTCCAGTTACCAAACCGGAGCTCTGGAGCGCATGTGCCCAGAGCTGGTGCTCTGCAACAACAGAGGTCACCGCGATGGGAGGCCCACATGGGCCAAAGAACAAAGATGGATGAAAATAAATAAATGAAAGACCAATAGAAGTGCCCCCCCCCCCAAGAAAAAAAAGAACTGTATGGAAGAATAGTTAGTGCATCTGTTTACTCATCATTCTATTGTAAGACATTTCTTAATGCTACTTTATGAACAACAAAACAGTAATAGGACATTAAAAATGTTCATCTATAGATGTTCACAACTCAAATTTACTCTTTCCCTTATTTACTGTAAGTTAATAGAATTATAAAACATACTTTAAACATATAAAGATTCCAACTTCTACACTGGGACTGTGCGCTAACTGGCTTTGAGTTGGAAAGTCAATATGAACTGAAGATTTACTATTTCTAAGACACAATGCCAAGAACTGTGGAATGTGTGCATGCAAGTGTGCTAAGTCACTTCAGTCATGTCTGACTCTTTGTGACCCTATGGACTGGAGACCTCCAAGCTCCTCTGTTCATGGCATTCTCCAGGCAAGAATACTGGAGTGGGTTGCCATTTCCTTCTCCAGGGGATCTTCCCAACCTAGATATTCAACCTGAGTCTTTCATGTCTCCTGTATTGGTGAGCAGTGTAGGTGGGAATTGATAAGGCCCCACCTACAAAGATGAATAGTGAGGTAAGAAATAAAGAAATATATGAAAAATACAAGTATATCACAAATTACAGGAGGGCCACAAAATAGTAACAGATAAGTGTAGAGCAGGAAACTTTCACACCTAATTAGGACATGGAGTCATATTCCAAGAAGATTTCCTGGAGGTGGTGGCATTTGAGATAGTCTTTGACAGATGGGAAGAAATTGAACCTGTAGACGAGATGTGACTGGTAAGAATATTTTGATAGGAAGCAATAATTAGATCAATAGTTTGAAGATAAGGAACCTTAAGAACTGTATGGGAAGGGCTTCCCTGGTGGTCCAGTGGGTAAGGACACCACCTTGCAGTGCAAGGGACGCCGGTTTGATCCCTGGCCTGGGAAGATCTCATGTGCTGCGGAGCAGCTAGACCGATGTGTCCAGTTACCAAACCGGAGCTCTGGAGCGCATGTGCCCAGAGCTGGTGCTCTGCAACAACAGAGGTCACCGCGATGGGAGGCCCACATGGGCCAAAGAACAAAGATGGATGAAAATAAATAAATGAAAGACCAATAGAAGTGCCCCCCCCCCCAAGAAAAAAAAGAACTGTATGGAAGAATAGTTAGTGCATCTGTTTACTCATCATTCTATTGTAAGACATTTCTTAATGCTACTTTATGAACAACAAAACAGTAATAGGACATTAAAAATGTTCATCTATAGATGTTCACAACTCAAATTTACTCTTTCCCTTATTTACTGTAAGTTAATAGAATTATAAAACATACTTTAAACATATAAAGATTCCAACTTCTACACTGGGACTGTGCGCTAACTGGCTTTGAGTTGGAAATAGTGGACTCCAACCTCCCTTATCCATGCTGGATTAAGAACAACCCAAGCATTCAGTCTGTGTAACATCTCAGAGCCTTTGAAAGAAGAAACATCCCAATATAAATCTAGGATGTGTTTCCAGTTCCTCAAAAGGAGCTGCCTTGTCTGCTTCTCTCCTGGGCAACTCTAGGTTTTAATTAAACCATGAACAGTATGAAAAGCAATCAATATGCTAAGATGACAACAGTATATTTCGTATGGATTTCTCTGATGACAATGTCCATTCTGGCCACACTCCCCAGTACTCGGCAGCACTATTTCCTTTCAGATGAGAACATTAGAGGACTTTAAGGCAACTCAGCACATGAATCTAGGTGGTGAGATCTTTGTTTTCTGACCTTTTAAGCCACCCTTTATAAGAAAAGGCATTTGAATGATTAGGGTTAATGCCTTCTCTGGAAAACACTTTTAACCCAAGTTTTCCATTGATTCTGAGAGGCCATAACAGTAAATCTTTCAGGAGATAGGAGCGGAGAGAATGTTCCACCTGTTGACCTTGAGGTATGGAGCAAGATTTACTCATTCAGCCAAAACTTCCACAGAGAGTTCTCACTTCATGCGCAGCCTGTGAGGGACTCTGTTTGGCCTGCAGCGTATTTTATTTCTTAATTCAAACTTCAAACGGGCTGCATCCCCACCAATCTCTGTGCATCTGGGGAGATTTACCCTCTCATGTTCCTCTCTGTTTCTGTCTATAACCTTTGCTTTCTAGCGAGGATCCTCAGCTTCAGGACTAATGCCATTTGGGGCTGGATAATTCTTTGCTGGTGGGGCTTCCCAGGCAGTACTAGTGGTAAAGAACCCACTTACCAAAGCAGGAGACATAAGAGATGCAGGTTTGATCCCTGGGTCAGGAAGATCCCCTGGAGAAGGGCATGGCAACCCACTCCAGTACTTTTCCTGGAAAATTCCATGGATTCCCAATCCATAGGATCACAAAGAGTCAGACATGACTGAGTGATTGATCACACACACACATCCAGGACCTCTTCGAATGGCCATCAAGCTGAGAGTTCAGAGTTAGTGAAGGCTTACTGGGAAAAGCCAAACCAAGGCTGAGATCTGAATGATAAGTAAGAGTGTGCCAGGGAAGGAGAGGGGGAACCATATTTTTGGCAAAGAGGACAGAATGGATGGAGGGCTGGAGGGGAGGGTCTATGGAGCTCAGGGGATGTGAAGAAAAACTGAGTGAGGTTGGAAGTGTCCTGAGAACAATGGAACCACAGAAGGATGTAGGGAGGCAAGTGACATGCGTGCACACGAGGAATATTCAATTCTACTGAAAGTATAGGGTGAAGAACAGACTGGAGGTGTCTTGTAGACAAGGAGTATGGAGAAAGCCAAGGGGGCTGCTTCAATATCCAGAAGGGGGAAGGCAATGCCCAAATATGGGAAACTGACAATGGGCTGGGAGAGGTCAAGGGTTCCAGAGACTGTATCTGAGATATTTGTGAGGGAGAATGACATAGGACCGAGACTACATAAGCAGGTGTGATGAGGGAAGCTAGGAAGGCAGAGTCAAAGCTGACTCTCAGGTGGGGTGGGCTTTTGGAGGAAGTGGAGTTGATTAGGGCCATTGCCATTCATGACCCAAAAATGAGAGAATGTTTCACTATTTTATTCCCCTGTACCTTGAGGTATGGAGCAAGATTTACTCATTCAGCCAAAACTTCCACAGAGAGTTCTCACTTCATGCGCAGCCTGTGAGGGACTCTGTTTGGCCTGCAGCGTATTTTATTTCTTAATTCAAACTTCAAACGGGCTGCATCCCCACCAATCTCTGTGCATCTGGGGAGATTTACCCTCTCATGTTCCTCTCTGTTTCTGTCTATAACCTTTGCTTTCTAGCGAGGATCCTCAGCTTCAGGACTAATGCCATTTGGGGCTGGATAATTCTTTGCTGGTGGGGCTTCCCAGGCAGTACTAGTGGTAAAGAACCCACTTACCAAAGCAGGAGACATAAGAGATGCAGGTTTGATCCCTGGGTCAGGAAGATCCCCTGGAGAAGGGCATGGCAACCCACTCCAGTACTTTTCCTGGAAAATTCCATGGATTCCCAATCCATAGGATCACAAAGAGTCAGACATGACTGAGTGATTGATCACACACACACATCCAGGACCTCTTCGAATGGCCATCAAGCTGAGAGTTCAGAGTTAGTGAAGGCTTACTGGGAAAAGCCAAACCAAGGCTGAGATCTGAATGATAAGTAAGAGTGTGCCAGGGAAGGAGAGGGGGAACCATATTTTTGGCAAAGAGGACAGAATGGATGGAGGGCTGGAGGGGAGGGTCTATGGAGCTCAGGGGATGTGAAGAAAAACTGAGTGAGGTTGGAAGTGTCCTGAGAACAATGGAACCACAGAAGGATGTAGGGAGGCAAGTGACATGCGTGCACACGAGGAATATTCAATTCTACTGAAAGTATAGGGTGAAGAACAGACTGGAGGTGTCTTGTAGACAAGGAGTATGGAGAAAGCCAAGGGGGCTGCTTCAATATCCAGAAGGGGGAAGGCAATGCCCAAATATGGGAAACTGACAATGGGCTGGGAGAGGTCAAGGGTTCCAGAGACTGTATCTGAGATATTTGTGAGGGAGAATGACATAGGACCGAGACTACATAAGCAGGTGTGATGAGGGAAGCTAGGAAGGCAGAGTCAAAGCTGACTCTCAGGTGGGGGTGGGCTTTTGGAGGAAGTGGAGTTGATTAGGGCCATTGCCATTCATGACCCAAAAAAATGAGAGAATGTTTATGGGGCTCCTTGTGAGCGCAGGTCCCTGAGCTAACGTCTAACAGGCATCATCTCATTTAAGTCTGGCAACATTTTGTGATATAGGATGTATTATTCTTCGTAGGTGCTTAAGGACACACAACTGATACTGACAAAGCCAAGGCTCAGACTCAGCATCCTGACTCCAGTGCCTGCTTGCTGAACCACCGCATGTCAACATTATTAAGCCACTTGAGTCTCACTTCTAGGTTTAAGCCATAGGTCTTCTGGTGAGAATCACTGCCTCATTTAAACTCTTTGAACCTCAGTTTCCTTGCCAAAATCTGGGTATCAGAACTCCCAGATTGGGTATCACGATTAAGTGAGTTCCAATAATTTAATACAAACCTAATAATTTAATAATGAGAGAGCTAGCCTTTGTTGATGTTGACTCTATTCCAGGTTATGTTATAAAAACTTTATATGTATTATCTAATTGCATCCTCACAAGGGCCCTTGAAGTAGCTTCCATGATTGTCTCTATATTGTAGATGAGGAAAGAAAGGCACAGATAGATTAATTGTGAACTCAGAAGTGTGTAAGTGGGATGCCAGCATAGGCGTGCATTTCTGAAGCCTGTGCTCTTTCCTGTTGTGTCAGGCTGCCTCTACTAGAGGTCAGATCTTAGAAAGGCCCTGACAGGCCAAAAGCCTTGTATCTGAAAAACTGTACTTGCTTGGTACTGGCTCCATTTGTCTTCAACTTTAAATTGATCACATTTCTGATAAGTGCCGGGCACTGTTTTAGGCAGACAAAATAGACATGGCCCTTGTCTTAATGTCTTCATTGGATTTCTGGAAAGTCATTTCTAGTCGGTTTTTTTTCCCCCCCATTGTCAGGCCACTGCTGTCCACATGATGGGCTGGGACAGGTCAGTGCTTTCTGTGGAATGCTCAGAAGAGGCCAAGGGAGGAAGGCCTCATCAGGTGCCAAATTTAGAGTGTTGAGCCACACACTTCTGATGTGATCAACCTGAGTGCTGCCCAAAAGATGCCGGGGAGGCTCTTGGAGGGGCTGCTGACCTTGGCCTCCCATCTCTGCACACTTGTGCAGGCAAGGAGCCAGTATTTCAGTGCCTGGTGGAAGAAAACAACTAACTCACAAAAGAGTCATAATCACCGATCTCACACATGTTAATATCAGGGATCACAGATTAGTGACATTTTTCAACTGGAAAGGAGATCAGAGAGCTAATCTGACTCCATAATGTGATGGGCGAACCTGAGTGGTGGACACAGTCAGGGGTAAGCTGGAGTTGGAAACTTGTAGCTTTGCTTGTGTTTGGGGTTCTTTCTGCACCCCAGCTCCTCCATCTACACAGTGCGGAGGTAAGATGTGACCTTCAACTTCCCTTCAGACTGCAGGCTGCTATGAATCAAAGTGTTCAACTCAGTTACCTATTTTGCTCACTGACATCATATGGACAAATAATACTTTGATAAAGAGTAACAAATATTAATGAACTGCTCATGTTTGTTGATAATATGGAGGCAAGTAGCTATCTACCATTGCCTTTCCACTGTTTTGGCATTATGTAGGCAGAAATCAAATCTAGAATCTTCCACAGATCTTTATTTTTCTTCCCAAAGACAAGGCTTGTCATTGCACCCATGTGTAAGAAATCTTTTTAGTAAACACATGAACTGATGAACACTTTAAATTCACCTTGAAAAAAAATATCAAATGTATCAAATATTAAATATTAAAGAAATAATTATCCGGGTGGTAGGATGACAGGCTATTTTTATTTTCTTATAATCTGTGCTTGCTCATTAACATAATAGCTAACGTTTACTGAGCAATTACTTGGTGTCAGGTTCTGCACTACATGTGGTTGATTTACTGCTCAGAACAAGCTACAGAGGAGAAAACAACTGCCTCTTCATTTTACAGAGACAGAAAGTAAAGTTCAGTCAAAAATGCTTGTGTAACTTATTTAAAAGGACACAGAAAGGGGTGTCACTAGGATTCAAACCCAGGCTATCCGTTTAGAGTTCATGCTCTTAACTCTCGTAACTCCATTCTTCCTGATTCCTCAAGTATGTGGTAGGGATACTAAGAGTATCATTTAATATGAAAAGAAACACAGCTATTGGGTTGGCCAAAAAGTTCTGGAAAAAACTGAATGAACTTTTGGGTCAAGCCAATATTTAAAAACTGCACCTGGTTGGTATTTTGCTGTTGGTGGTGTCTTTTCTTTCTTTGCAGGGGAGATAAAGTTGGTGCATTCGTAAAATATCAGAGTCATAATCACCGATCTCACACATGTTAATATCAGGGATCACAGATTAGTGACATTTTCAACTGGAAAGGAGATCAGAGAGCTAATCTGACTCCATAATGTGATGGGCGAACCTGAGTGGTGGACACAGTCAGGGTAAGCTGGAGTTGGAAACTTGTAGCTTTGCTTGTGTTTGGGGTTCTTTCTGCACCCCAGCTCCTCCATCTACACAGTGCGGAGGTAAGATGTGACCTTCAACTTCCCTTCAGACTGCAGGCTGCTATGAATCAAAGTGTTCAACTCAGTTACCTATTTTGCTCACTGACATCATATGGACAAATAATACTTTGATAAAGAGTAACAAATATTAATGAACTGCTCATGTTTGTTGATAATATGGAGGCAAGTAGCTATCTACCATTGCCTTTCCACTGTTTTGGCATTATGTAGGCAGAAATCAAATCTAGAATCTTCCACAGATCTTTATTTTTCTTCCCAAAGACAAGGCTTGTCATTGCACCCATGTGTAAGAAATCTTTTTAGTAAACACATGAACTGATGAACACTTTAAATTCACCTTGAAAAAAAATATCAAATGTATCAAATATTAAATATTAAAGAAATAATTATCCGGGTGGTAGGATGACAGGCTATTTTTATTTTCTTATAATCTGTGCTTGCTCATTAACATAATAGCTAACGTTTACTGAGCAATTACTTGGTGTCAGGTTCTGCACTACATGTGGTTGATTTACTGCTCAGAACAAGCTACAGAGGAGAAAACAACTGCCTCTTCATTTTACAGAGACAGAAAGTAAAGTTCAGTCAAAAATGCTTGTGTAACTTATTTAAAAGGACACAGAAAGGGGTGTCACTAGGATTCAAACCCAGGCTATCCGTTTAGAGTTCATGCTCTTAACTCTCGTAACTCCATTCTTCCTGATTCCTCAAGTATGTGGTAGGGATACTAAGAGTATCATTTAATATGAAAAGAAACACAGCTATTGGGTTGGCCAAAAAGTTCTGGAAAAAACTGAATGAACTTTTGGGTCAAGCCAATATTTAAAAACTGGCACCTGGTTGGTATTTTGCTGTTGGTGGTGTCTTTTCTTTCTTTGCAGGGGGGAGATAAAGTTGGTGAATTATTTTTTCAGTTTTAGCTTCATGAACTGGCTTAAGTTGCTATTACATAGCAATATTTTGTGAAGACAGCTTATCTTTAGCAAGCTGTGAATGACTTATTAAAACACATGCTCTCTCAGATACATCTCATGAGAAGCTGTACTTTACATCAATCACAGGCTAATATACTATCATAGGTGGAAAAAATAGCTATTGTCAATGTACTGTGAGAAAAGGGGATCCTGCAGGGGTGCTGTGCAACGGCCTGGAGGGGTGGGATGGGGGGATATACATATGACTATTCTGGGATCATACATATCCGTAAACAACAAAACTCTGTAAAAGTAAAAAGTAGAATAAAAATTTAAAACAAAAAAAGGGAAAAAATGTACATTCTGATGCATGTGTGAATGGTAAGGTACAGAAAATTATCATCTATTTTCCTTAGAAAATAGGCACTTGGTATCAATATTTGGAAATCATTATTGCTAGAATATTGTTTGCATAGACCTGTCAGCATTGAAATTGCCTGATATATTTGATGAATGGTGTAGAGGAGGCTCACACTGAGATCTGACTTGTGCCATAATTTGGGGAAAGGTTGTTACACAATCAGAAGAATCACTCCTGAAAAACATGTAATCATGATTCTTAAAAAAAAAAAAAAAACCTGACAAAAGCATGGAAACGCCATGCATGGTAAGGAGTAAAATTTAAAAAACGGATTCCCTCATTCCCCCAAAACTGAAAGGACGCATCAGTTCTGTGAACTCCCCAGTTAAAGTGATATGAACAAAGCCTTAAAAGTCAGCTTCCAGGCACTGACTGAAACTAACATTTTACTGTTACTTTACTGCGGCAAGGAGACCATGGGGAGCTCCATACCACAAAATACTGTTGAACTCTGAGAGATGAGTATTAAGACCTCTGATGAAAACAAAAACAAGCATGCAACAAAAAAGCCTGAGTTTACAGAGGCAAGATTTAACTTTCTCAATACAACTCTAGGGAAAGGTATATTACTGAAGTGTTCCATTGGAGTGAAATGTCCTAGGCTTCTGCTGGAAGGTCAAATGACCAGTTCTCCATTTTATTACTAATGCTTTAAACATCAGAGTACTCCCATGCTTAAAACCTTCTAATAGCTATAATACTCAGAAAAAGACACAATGTAGTTGCCATGGCTTGCAAAACTTCACCTGAACCTGCTGCTACTTCCCTCTGTGACCTCATCCTTTCCATACCCATCACTTCCATCATTCTGGTCTTCCTTCTGGTTCTGCTAAGTTTGTTTCTGCCTCAGGACCTTTGCACATATGGTTCCCTAGGTTGAAACAGTATTCCAACACATCTTTTGAAGCTGGCTTCTGCTCACTATTTGGGTCTCACTTCTTTAAAAAAGCATCATGGAACAACCATCCAAGGTAGTGTTCCCCATTACTTCATGCAACCACAACCCCATTTGATATTCTTTATAGCTTGTCCCCATCTGAAATTACCTTCTGTTTCCAAAAGCTTGCTTTTTTCATTGTCTTTCTCACTCATTACAATGAAAGCTCCATAATATGAAAGATTGTGGTTATTTCAAGTACTGCTATATTTTCAACAGCTATTACCCAATATTTACCAAATAAGTAGAGGAGTGAAATTCAATATTTCACCCTGATGATACTATTTATAAAATACTACACACTTTAAAAAAGAACTCTACCTAACAGATTAAAAATAAACAGTGAAGAAAGCATAATGACTCCTCGAAACCTTGAACACAAAACCAGGTACCACTCCACAGTGTCCATGTGCTTAATTATTTATTCTTGGCTTTTAAACTCCATTAACAAATAACATATGCAGTAAGCAGGATGATGCTGAGCCTGCTTTAATTAGTAACATAAGAAGACAAAAGGCAAGTTATCTTCTCCTACATCCAGAATCAACTTTAAGGATGTCAACATAATGAAACTTGGCATTTGGATTTAGTGGAACCAAATGTTCCATAAAGAACTAGCTAAGGCGCCTCTTCTCTTTGCCCAGTGGTAGCAACAGAACTGGTCTGCCTCTGCTTTCTGTAGTTAACACTGTTTCTTGCTAGAAAGCCCAGATTTTATGGTAGCGTCCTCTGCTTGGAGATGATCATCCTATAAGCCTGATCTGTGAAAGGCAGCCAGGCGAATCCCATTCTCCTCATCCCTGCTGGTTTAGAAGTGGGTATACGACCCAGACTGAGGTCAAGGGCCCATCATAAGAAATTGCTAGAAAAAGAAAAAAACTGTCCAAAAACCACAACCTCTGTTGTGTGGAATTTTCTGTGTCTGAGTGTGACACCCTGAATGGCTGAGGTTGTCTTGGGATAAAGTGGACATTCCAGGGACAGCAAGGCATGAAGATGGAGAGAATCTGAGGCCTGCATGCTGCACCCCAGTCATGGAGTTAAGCAGCTCTGAGGGGGCTCCTGCCTCAGGGCTTATTGTGTGAAAAACTGAGTTATGAGAGTAACTGCCTAACTGGGCTCTTTGCTTCTAACTTTTGTCCCTTACCATTTATTATTGGCCTGCTGTTAAAAAGAGCATCATATGATGAGTGGTTCTCTACCTCCTTCACGCAGAAGTCTGGGCCTTTATAATGGGCTCTAAGGCCCCTGCTGGCACCTGCCTGTCCTTATCTCTGTCTCCACCTTTCGCACCTTGTTTCTTTGCTCACTCACCTTCGGCCCCACTAGACTCCTGTCTAGTTCTCAAACATACCAGATAAGCCCTTGCCTCAGGGCATTTGCACTGACCATTACCTCTGTCTGGAACTTGCCTCTCTGGATTATCCACATGACTTGCTCTCTCCTTCTTCATCGCATTGCTAAAACATTCTTTTTTGCATGTCACCTTGATCATCCTATTTAAAATAGAACACCCACATGCCTCTGCTGTTTTACTTTCCTCAGTTGCACTTATAACCTTATAGTCTATATACACCACTTAGTTATTTTGAGTTGCTTCAGTCATGTCCTATTCTTTGCAGCCCTATGGACTATAGCTTGTCAGGGTCCTCTGTCGATTGGATTCTCCAGGCAAGAATACTGGAGTGGGGAAGAGTAGGTGAGAGGTATGGAAAGAGCAACATGGAGCCCTATACTATCATACATAAAAGAGATAACTATGGTCAATGCGCTGTGGGCCTAAGGGATCTTACATGGGGGCTATGTGAGGGCCTGGAGGGGTGGGATGGCAGGGGACTGGGAGGGAGGCACAGGAGGGAGGGTAAGGGATATACATATGACTAATCTGGGATTATACATATCTGTAAAAAGAAAAAACCCATTCTCCTCATCCCTGCTGGTTTAGAAGTGGGTATACGACCCAGACTGAGGTCAAGGGCCCATCATAAGAAATTGCTAGAAAAAGAAAAAAACTGTCCAAAACCACAACCTCTGTTGTGTGGAATTTTCTGTGTCTGAGTGTGACACCCTGAATGGCTGAGGTTGTCTTGGGATAAAGTGGACATTCCAGGGACAGCAAGGCATGAAGATGGAGAGAATCTGAGGCCTGCATGCTGCACCCCAGTCATGGAGTTAAGCAGCTCTGAGGGGGCTCCTGCCTCAGGGCTTATTGTGTGAAAAACTGAGTTATGAGAGTAACTGCCTAACTGGGCTCTTTGCTTCTAACTTTTGTCCCTTACCATTTATTATTGGCCTGCTGTTAAAAAGAGCATCATATGATGAGTGGTTCTCTACCTCCTTCACGCAGAAGTCTGGGCCTTTATAATGGGCTCTAAGGCCCCTGCTGGCACCTGCCTGTCCTTATCTCTGTCTCCACCTTTCGCACCTTGTTTCTTTGCTCACTCACCTTCGGCCCCACTAGACTCCTGTCTAGTTCTCAAACATACCAGATAAGCCCTTGCCTCAGGGCATTTGCACTGACCATTACCTCTGTCTGGAACTTGCCTCTCTGGATTATCCACATGACTTGCTCTCTCCTTCTTCATCGCATTGCTAAAACATTCTTTTTTGCATGTCACCTTGATCATCCTATTTAAAATAGAACACCCACATGCCTCTGCTGTTTTACTTTCCTCAGTTGCACTTATAACCTTATAGTCTATATACACCACTTAGTTATTTTGAGTTGCTTCAGTCATGTCCTATTCTTTGCAGCCCTATGGACTATAGCTTGTCAGGGTCCTCTGTCGATTGGATTCTCCAGGCAAGAATACTGGAGTGGGGAAGAGTAGGTGAGAGGTATGGAAAGAGCAACATGGAGCCCTATACTATCATACATAAAAGAGATAACTATGGTCAATGCGCTGTGGGCCTAAGGGATCTTACATGGGGGCTATGTGAGGGCCTGGAGGGGTGGGATGGCAGGGGACTGGGAGGGAGGCACAGGAGGGAGGGGTAAGGGATATACATATGACTAATCTGGGATTATACATATCTGTAAACAAAAAAACTCTGTAAAAGCAAAAAGCAAAATAAAAATAATTAAGTAATAGAAAAAAAAACCTTATAATGGGTTGAAAGTGAAAAAAAAAAAAAAAAAAGAAAACTGGAATGGGTTGCCATGCTCTTCTCCAAGTACATAGTGGGCAAAAGTATTTATGGACCTAAGGAGGAGCTAACATCTCTTTCACTGTTTCAGATTTTGAGGTGAATTTAAATTCCTGTTACAGGGCTTCCCCTGGTGGTCCAGTGGGTAAGGACACCGCCTTGCAGTGCAAGGGGCGCCAGTTCCATCCCTGGCCTGGGAAGATCCCACGTGCCACGGAGCGGCTGGACCGATGTGCCCAATTACCAAGCCAGAGCTCTGGAGCGCATGCGCCCAGAGCCGGTGCTCTGCGACAACAGACACCACCGCGATGGGAGGCCCACAGGAGCCAAAGAACAAAGATGGATGAAAAATAGAGAAATGAAAGACAAATAGAAGTGGCCCGCCTGCTCCCCTCCCTCCCCAACCCGACCCCCACCCAAAATAAATAAATAAATAAATCTTTTTTAAAAAAAATAAATTCCTGTTACACCTACAAGCATCTTGAGTGAAGGATTCTCTTTGAGCTGCCATGTGACTACTGCCCTGCCATCTTGAGAGTCAACCATGTTTTAAATCCACAATTAGTTCTTCTAGAACACAGTGTTCCCCACACCAAAGCCACCATCAGTCTAGACTGTGTAGTGGAAGATGAGCAGAGGGAAAATTGTTGGTGTGAGGTTTAAAATATTCCTTTCTTGTCTCTACATGGGCAATTTAAAATGTGTTCCTATTGGTCTTAATCTTTTCATCTCTCAGAGGAATACTCTACTATCAGTACTGTCTATATTATCTCTTTTACACCTGTGAGATTATTAAACCTGCTTGAGTTATCTCTCATGGGGATTATACGAAATAAATAACTCATATATATTGAAAGCAGAAAAGTGCTATATATATTTATGATGGATTGTTTTAAATAAGCTATTTTATTCTCTTGTGAACATTCCTTATTGCTGTAATACTGGTAACCACAATATATATATATTTTTTTTGGTTTATTGACATTTATTACTTGCTGAAGTCCCTATTGATTCAGTAATTGACCCCATTCTTGGTGCCAGACTATTTTCCAGGGATGTAATATCACCTCGTTAAGAACACAAACTCTAAGGTAGAACAGGTGTGATGCTGGGGTAGGTTATTAAACTTTTTGTAGTTGTTTACTCACTAAGTCACGTTCAACTCTTTGCAAACCCATGGACTGTAGCCCGCCAGGCTCTTCTGTCCATGGGGTTTTCCAGGCAAGAATACTAGAGTGGGTTGTTATTTCCTTTTCCAGAAGATCTTCCCAATCCAGGGACTGAACCCCTGTCTCTTGCATTGGGAGGCAGATTCTTTGCCACTGAGCCACCAAGGAAGACCCATGTTCTTAAATTTTTTGAACCTCAATTTTCTCCACTCTAAAATGAGGTTGTGTGTTATGCTGTATTGTTGTGGCAAAAATTAAATGAGATAGGGCTTCCCCTGGTGGTCCAGTGGGTAAGGACACCGCCTTGCAGTGCAAGGGGCGCCGGTCAGATCCCTGGCCTGGGAACGGAGCGGCTGGACCGATGTGTCCAATTACCGAGCCGGAGCTCCGGGGCGCATGCGCCCAGAGCTGGCGCTCTGCGACGACAGGGGCCACCGTGATGGGAGGCCCACTGGAGCCAAAGAGCACAGATGGATGAAAACAGATAAATGAAAGACCAATAGAAGTGGCCCACCTGTCTCCCTCCCTTCCCACCTCACCCCTCAAAAGATAAATGAATAAAATAATAAAAAAAATTAAATGAGATAGTATGCTGAAAATTATTATTACAGAAGCTGGTCAGTGAAGTCTGATTAAATAGAATTGTCACTATTATTACTCTACTATGGCAAAATATTGTGTACTATATTGAAAGGTCTTATTAAGAAGGCCTCAGGAGTGGGGAGAAGGAATGAGCTAAGAGCTTGGGATCAGCAGATGCAAACTATTACATATAAGATGCATATACAACAAGGTTCTACTCTATAGCACTGGGAACTACATTCAATATCCTGTGATATTATTAGGCTTATACCCTGATGAAATCAAACCTGAAAGAAGCACCTGTACCCCAATGTTCATTGCAGCTCTCTATACAATAGCTAGAACATGGAAGCAACCTAGATGTCCATCGACGAATGAATGGATAAATAAGCTCTGGTACATATATACGATGGAAGACTACTCAGCTGTTAAAAAGAAATGCAGAAGAATCAGTCCTAATGAGGTGGTTGGAGCTAGAACCTGTTATAAAAAGTGAAGTCAGTCAAAAAGAGAAGGACAAATACAGCATACTAACACACATGTATGGAATCTAGTAAAAGGGTAATGATAACACACGCAGTGAACCCATGGGAAAACAGACAACAAATAGACATATGGGCATTGTGGGGAATGAGCAGTGGATGGGAGGCATACAGGAAGTAACATGGAAACCTATACTACCATGTGTGAAAAAGATAGCTACTGTCGTTGTGCTAAGGGAATAGGAGTACTTACAATGGCTTGGTGCGATGGCCTGGAGGGGTGGGATGGGGGGACCTGGGGTGGGGGGAGGGGACCAGGGATATGCATATGACTGATCTGGGAACGGGCATGTCTGTGAACAACAAAACTCTGTAAAAACTTTAAAATAAAGAAATTTTAAAAAAGATCCTGTGATAAACCATAATGTAAAAGAATATTGAAAAGAATGCACACACACACATATATATATAAATGAATCTCTGCTATACAGTAGAAATCAACACAACATTGCAAATCAACTACACTTCAATAAAGTAAATTTTCAAAAGAAAGCATCTCAAGATAGCCCAGCGAAGATAAGCAATTTGGCTAAAGGAACAGTGAAAGAGGGTCAGTTGCTCAGTTTTGTCTGTGTCTTTGCGACCCCATGGACTATAGCCTATCAGGCTCCTCTGTCCGTGGAGTTCTTCAGGCAAAAATACTAGTGTATAACCATTCCCTTCTCCAGGGGATCTCCCCCACCCAGGGATTGAACCTGGATCCCCTGCATTGCAGCAGATTTTCTACTGACTGAGTCGCTAGGGAAGGCCCCTAGTTAAACCTTAGATAAAACTTGGGTGAATGTGTCTAACAAGCCTGGCTAATTCCTATTCCTTCCTTTGGTCTCAGACTGGCCAATATGGTAGTAACCCTCCCCTGCCGCCCTCTGACACTCCACTGTGGGTGCAGCTAGGCGGCTTACTCTTTCTTTAGCCCATTCCACACTTACCCAGATTGCAATTGACAACCACGTGTTGCTGTTCCTCAGGAGGGTGTAAACTGTTCATGGGAGGGGAGCAGCGATGTCTGGTTTACCCAGTCAGTGCCTGACACATAGTGGGTGCCCCGTAAATATTTGTTGAGGAAACACATTTAAAGTGACTGACGACTGACATTAGGGCAGAGGTGAAATGAACCATCATGGAGTCTTTTTCTTGGCTCGGAAAGGTTTCATTACCTAATGCTTACAGAGAGAACAGGATGTCTGACCTCAGTGCTGTGTACAGGATCTGCTTCCCCTCCCCCACGGAGCCCTGCAAGCTTCCTGCAAGTCCGCTTCTCACCAAGGCGCCCTCAGAGCACAGCAAGCCCACAGCTCTCCTGAAACAAGACATCCTCCATCACAGCAGAGACAAATGCTTTCATCTTGTGTCAACTTGTTCATAATCAGACCAATTTTGCTTCTAGGGGATTGGAGCTCAGTACAAAGTACAGTTGCGTAGGAAATCCCTTTGTAGATGACTGGATGCAGAGAGGAGATTCTGGGCTTCCTTTTGACACACAGAGGAAAGGTTTTAACTTCCTACAGTGCCTGGGGCTGAGAACTGGGCTTCACAGTAATGTATTTATTGGCATTCTGACTTCCTTTCAAAAGCACTGAAAATACCCTCAGATGTGCTATCTGCTCTGCTCTCCCAATAGCCCCCTGATGTCAGGAAAGAACAGAATTTCTCAGTGTGTCTCGTGGAGTTACTGTTCATCCCTCCGTCACGTTTGAATCTTTGCAACTCCATGGACTGTAGCCCACCAGGCTCCTCTGTCTCTGTCCCTGGGATTTCTCAGGCAGGAATACTGGAGTGGGTTGCCATGCCCTCCTCCAGGGGATCTTCCTGACCCAGGGATTGAATCCAGGTCTATCCTGCATTGCACGTGGATTCTTTACCATCTCAACCACCAGGGAAGACCTATTACAGTTGTTTGCGATGCCTGTGAAATTTTCAAGGTTTTTGATGTCTAGACCTTCTGAATCAGAACTGGTAAGGGTAGGCCCTTGGAATATGCATTTTAACACCTTCCTCAGGGGATTCATATAGGCTTCCCAGGTGGTTCAATGGTTAAAAAAAAAAAGAAAAAGAAAAAACTCCTCCTGTTAATGCAGAGACACCAGAGACATAGGTTTGATCCCTGGGTCAGGAATATCCCCTGGAGGAGGAAATGGCAATCCACTCTAGTATTCTTGCCCGGGAAATCCCAGGGACAGAGACAGAGGAGCCTGGTGTGCTACAGTCCTTAGGGTCACAAGGAGTTGGACATGACCAAAGCATGCATGCATGTCAGTTAATTTATATGCGTAATAACATTTGAAAATCATTCAGTGACCTAAGGTCACTAACTGGGTAGCTCCACCCAGACTACTGTTAAGGATAACTTGACCTCAGGTTACAGCTTGATTCATAACCTTATATTGGAGGTTTGAGGTTGTTGATCCAGTAAGCTTCTATCCAAAAAAATAAAAAGTTCTTTCCCAAAGGGAGGTGGGGTCGGGGGGCGGTGATCATAGCCATCACTGCACCCTATATCCAGGAATGGGATGCAAGCAATTTTGCTTCTAGGGATTGGAGCTCAGTACAAAGTACAGTTGCGTAGGAAATCCCTTTGTAGATGACTGGATGCAGAGAGGAGATTCTGGGCTTCCTTTTGACACACAGAGGAAAGGTTTTAACTTCCTACAGTGCCTGGGGCTGAGAACTGGGCTTCACAGTAATGTATTTATTGGCATTCTGACTTCCTTTCAAAAGCACTGAAAATACCCTCAGATGTGCTATCTGCTCTGCTCTCCCAATAGCCCCCTGATGTCAGGAAAGAACAGAATTTCTCAGTGTGTCTCTTGGAGAGTTACTGTTCATCACTCAGTCACGTTTGACTCTTTGCAACTCCATGGACTGTAGCCCACCAGGCTCCTCTGTCTCTGTCCCTGGGATTTCTCAGGCAGGAATACTGGAGTGGGTTGCCATGCCCTCCTCCAGGGGATCTTCCTGACCCAGGGATTGAATCCAGGTCTATCCTGCATTGCACGTGGATTCTTTACCATCTCAACCACCAGGGAAGACCTATTACAGTTGTTTGCGATGCCTGTGAAATTTTCAAGGTTTTTGATGTCTAGACCTTCTGAATCAGAACTGGTAAGGGTAGGCCCTTGGAATATGCATTTTAACACCTTCCTCAGGGGATTCATATAGGCTTCCCAGGTGGTTCAATGGTTAAAAAAAAAGAAAAAGAAAAAACTCCTCCTGTTAATGCAGAGACACCAGAGACATAGGTTTGATCCCTGGGTCAGGAATATCCCCTGGAGGAGGAAATGGCAATCCACTCTAGTATTCTTGCCCGGGAAATCCCAGGGACAGAGACAGAGGAGCCTGGTGTGCTACAGTCCTTAGGGTCACAAGGAGTTGGACATGACCAAAGCATGCATGCATGTCAGTTAATTTATATGCGTAATAACATTTGAAAATCATTCAGTGACCTAAGGTCACTAACTGGGTAGCTCCACCCAGACTACTGTTAAGGATAACTTGACCTCAGGTTACAGCTTGATTCATAACCTTATATTGGAGGTTTGAGGTTGTTGATCCAGTAAGCTTCTATCCAAAAAAATAAAAAGTTCTTTCCCAAAGGGAGGTGGGGTCGGGGGGCGGTGATCATAGCCATCACTGCACCCTATATCCAGGAATGGGATGCAAGCAAGGCTCTATTTTATACCTTTTAGACTAAGATCTGTGAAGTGATGTAGTAATCACCCTGTGCTGTTTATGTTGCATAAACATCTAAGAAAGGTTATTTGTCAATCACTGATGTCTTTCTATAAAATGAGAAGGTCACAGTCTTTACACTGCTTGGAGATAACACAATCAGTCTTTTTCTTTTTAGGTGATAGCACAGAGTTCTAATGACTAAAGGGAAACTGAAAAATCATTCATACAGTCCCCATATTCCTCAAATGTCCAAATCGGACATTCTTGTGAATGTACTAGGTAGATGAATCTTGTTTTCTACAAAGGTCCTTACTATCACCAATTTTTAGTTTAGGGTGTATCTCACACATCAGCAGCCAATATGTATTTTTCTCTCATTAGGCAACTGAATCAATAGACTGCCTCATCTTACCCCCTACATGAGTTGTCTTTCAGAGTAAGGGGCAGGGAAGAAGTTTATGCCCATGCAGAAAAATCAGAACAAATACCATATTTTTTTCTCATGAATAAGATAGAATGACCCATTATATTCACAAATATTAACTGCAGAATGAGGAACAAACAAAATACCCTAGAATGGCAGTGACCGAAAGAAAACGGTTATATGCTACAGTGAAGGGATAAAAAGAAAGACAAGAAATCTCACCAGATAATTCTGACTTCTCATGTACAGAACAACTACAGAAATTACCCTAGACATGGAGTGATCTCGAGAAATCACAGGGACAGAGACAGAGGAGCCTGGTGTGCTACAGTCCTTAGGGTCACAAGGAGTTGGACATGACCAAAGCATGCATGCATGTCAGTTAATTTATATGCGTAATAACATTTGAAAATCATTCAGTGACCTAAGGTCACTAACTGGGTAGCTCCACCCAGACTACTGTTAAGGATAACTTGACCTCAGGTTACAGCTTGATTCATAACCTTATATTGGAGGTTTGAGGTTGTTGATCCAGTAAGCTTCTATCCAAAAAAATAAAAAGTTCTTTCCCAAAGGGAGGTGGGGTCGGGGGGCGGTGATCATAGCCATCACTGCACCCTATATCCAGGAATGGGATGCAAGCAAGGCTCTATTTTATACCTTTTAGACTAAGATCTGTGAAGTGATGTAGTAATCACCCTGTGCTGTTTATGTTGCATAAACATCTAAGAAAGGTTATTTGTCAATCACTGATGTCTTTCTATAAAATGAGAAGGTCACAGTCTTTACACTGCTTGGAGATAACACAATCAGTCTTTTTCTTTTTAGGTGATAGCACAGAGTTCTAATGACTAAAGGGAAACTGAAAAATCATTCATACAGTCCCCATATTCCTCAAATGTCCAAATCGGACATTCTTGTGAATGTACTAGGTAGATGAATCTTGTTTTCTACAAAGGTCCTTACTATCACCAATTTTTAGTTTAGGGTGTATCTCACACATCAGCAGCCAATATGTATTTTTCTCTCATTAGGCAACTGAATCAATAGACTGCCTCATCTTACCCCCTACATGAGTTGTCTTTCAGAGTAAGGGGCAGGGAAGAAGTTTATGCCCATGCAGAAAAATCAGAACAAATACCATATTTTTTTCTCATGAATAAGATAGAATGACCCATTATATTCACAAATATTAACTGCAGAATGAGGAACAAACAAAATACCCTAGAATGGCAGTGACCGAAAGAAAACGGTTATATGCTACAGTGAAGGGATAAAAAGAAAGACAAGAAATCTCACCAGATAATTCTGACTTCTCATGTACAGACCCGTACACACTATCTCAAGAAATTGTCTCATGGCCTGCATAGACAGTTTCCAGCATGTCACGTATTATTAAGATATGAAATGTATATGCTAGGCGAGTCAAACCTAAGACTTGCACGTGGGCAATCAGAATCTTTGAATGTGCATCTTCCAAGAACTAAAACAGGTGAGCAATGCTTCGATGGCAGCCAGCCACAGGAGGGCAAGCTTCAGGCTGGGACAAGTTCTTGGATGACTGCCTGTCAAATGGTCTGTGTGACAAGTGTGGTCTCATCCAAGCGCAGTGGTTCCAAATACCACCTAGGGTAGGTGTCCATGCCATCCTACCTTCCAGCTCCAGCTCCTGTTCTCTCTCCAAAGAGCTGCATTCCCACACAGCTTCCTTCTTAGTATCTACTTGCGAGAATCTTACAAACATTTCACACATAAGCTCAAAATGAAGTTCTTCATCTCTCTCCAGAAAGGAGTTTAGGACATGCAACCTCAAAGCATGCTACTCTGGCATACTGATTATTGATTATTTTGAGCTGAAGGCACTTGAAAAGCAGCACATATAGGAAGAGGCTTTCTCTGAATTCCCTTTATCTATCTCAAGCTAGAGTCTCCAAAAGGACGTCAGTGGTCATAGTATAAATCCTCTCTCTGGGAATCTTATCAACCAGGGAAGATTGACTTATCACACATAGACTTATTACAGAAGAGAAGATTAGGGGACACTACAGCACACAAACTTCGTCACAAACTCTCATCTCTTCCATCTCTTTTGCTGACATCATTCTTCTAGGGTGTATCTCACACATCAGCAGCCAATATGTATTTTTCTCTCATTAGGCAACTGAATCAATAGACTGCCTCATCTTACCCCCTACATGAGTTGTCTTTCAGAGTAAGGGGCAGGGAAGAAGTTTATGCCCATGCAGAAAAATCAGAACAAATACCATATTTTTTTCTCATGAATAAGATAGAATGACCCATTATATTCACAAATATTAACTGCAGAATGAGGAACAAACAAAATACCCTAGAATGGCAGTGACCGAAAGAAAACGGTTATATGCTACAGTGAAGGGATAAAAAGAAAGACAAGAAATCTCACCAGATAATTCTGACTTCTCATGTACAGACCCGTACACACTATCTCAAGAAATTGTCTCATGGCCTGCATAGACAGTTTCCAGCATGTCACGTATTATTAAGATATGAAATGTATATGCTAGGCGAGTCAAACCTAAGACTTGCACGTGGGCAATCAGAATCTTTGAATGTGCATCTTCCAAGAACTAAAACAGGTGAGCAATGCTTCGATGGCAGCCAGCCACAGGAGGGCAAGCTTCAGGCTGGGACAAGTTCTTGGATGACTGCCTGTCAAATGGTCTGTGTGACAAGTGTGGTCTCATCCAAGCGCAGTGGTTCCAAATACCACCTAGGGTAGGTGTCCATGCCATCCTACCTTCCAGCTCCAGCTCCTGTTCTCTCTCCAAAGAGCTGCATTCCCACACAGCTTCCTTCTTAGTATCTACTTGCGAGAATCTTACAAACATTTCACACATAAGCTCAAAATGAAGTTCTTCATCTCTCTCCAGAAAGGAGTTTAGGACATGCAACCTCAAAGCATGCTACTCTGGCATACTGATTATTGATTATTTTGAGCTGAAGGCACTTGAAAAGCAGCACATATAGGAAGAGGCTTTCTCTGAATTCCCTTTATCTATCTCAAGCTAGAGTCTCCAAAAGGACGTCAGTGGTCATAGTATAAATCCTCTCTCTGGGAATCTTATCAACCAGGGAAGATTGACTTATCACACATAGACTTATTACAGAAGAGAAGATTAGGGGACACTACAGCACACAAACTTCGTCACAAACTCTCATCTCTTCCATCTCTTTTGCTGACATCATTCTTCTTTCCTAAAACTAACTAATTCTCCTCGAAGAGGCACCACCACCTTTTCCCTTCCCTTTAAGATGGTATTGGTTTTCATCCAGTCGCTCAGCTGTATCTGACTCTCTGCAACCCCATGGCCTACAGCATGCCAGGCTTCCCTGTCCTTCACTACTAAGACAGCATATAAATCAAGATCTTTCATGGGCCACAGCCTTGTTGTAGACAAGAGGCTTGCATAACTCAGGGAAGCTATGAGCCAAGCCATGCAGCATCACCCAAGGTGCACAGGTCACAGTGGAGAGTTCTGACAAAATGTGATTCACTAGAGGAGGCAATGGCAAACCTCTCCAGTATTCTTGCCCTGAAAACCCCACGAACGGTATGATAAGGCAGTAAGATGCTATATAAACTCTCAAATCTCACTGCCTGTTGAGTATTCACTTGTTTTCCTGGGTTGCCGCCATGCACACTGTCAAAGGTCATGCATCTGTATACATTTTCTCCAGTTGCTCTGCCTGTTGCCAGTTTATTTCATTGACCCAGCTACTGAATGTAAGAGGGGAGAGGGAATCCCCAAACAGGCTTCTTTTCCACATTTCCCACAGTCTCAACAACTTGTACTCACAAGCCATCCAACTGCTCAAGGCCAAAACCCGGAAACTGTCTTCACTTCCCATTTTACCTCTCCCCCAGCATCCCCAAAATATGTACTGAGTCTCCTCCTTTCTCAACTTCTCCCCTCTAATAAAGCCACACTGCCTCTCATTAGAGTTCTGATAACTATTTCAATAGTTCCCTCAAGTGCATGAGATTTTGGTCTCTTTTGTATTCAAAGCACCTTACTCTTTAGTCAAAGTACTTTGCCTTTAGCTTACCTTGCCCTTATCAAAAAGCTTTGAAAGGCACTTGAAAAGCAGCACATATAGGAAGAGGCTTTCTCTGAATTCCCTTTATCTATCTCAAGCTAGAGTCTCCAAAAGGACGTCAGTGGTCATAGTATAAATCCTCTCTCTGGGAATCTTATCAACCAGGGAAGATTGACTTATCACACATAGACTTATTACAGAAGAGAAGATTAGGGGACACTACAGCACACAAACTTCGTCACAAACTCTCATCTCTTCCATCTCTTTTGCTGACATCATTCTTCTTTCCTAAAACTAACTAATTCTCCTCGAAGAGGCACCACCACCTTTTCCCTTCCCTTTAAGATGGTATTGGTTTTCATCCAGTCGCTCAGCTGTATCTGACTCTCTGCAACCCCATGGCCTACAGCATGCCAGGCTTCCCTGTCCTTCACTACTAAGACAGCATATAAATCAAGATCTTTCATGGGCCACAGCCTTGTTGTAGACAAGAGGCTTGCATAACTCAGGGAAGCTATGAGCCAAGCCATGCAGCATCACCCAAGGTGCACAGGTCACAGTGGAGAGTTCTGACAAAATGTGATTCACTAGAGGAGGCAATGGCAAACCTCTCCAGTATTCTTGCCCTGAAAACCCCACGAACGGTATGATAAGGCAGTAAGATGCTATATAAACTCTCAAATCTCACTGCCTGTTGAGTATTCACTTGTTTTCCTGGGTTGCCGCCATGCACACTGTCAAAGGTCATGCATCTGTATACATTTTCTCCAGTTGCTCTGCCTGTTGCCAGTTTATTTCATTGACCCAGCTACTGAATGTAAGAGGGGAGAGGGAATCCCCAAACAGGCTTCTTTTCCACATTTCCCACAGTCTCAACAACTTGTACTCACAAGCCATCCAACTGCTCAAGGCCAAAACCCGGAAACTGTCTTCACTTCCCATTTTACCTCTCCCCCAGCATCCCCAAAATATGTACTGAGTCTCCTCCTTTCTCAACTTCTCCCCTCTAATAAAGCCACACTGCCTCTCATTAGAGTTCTGATAACTATTTCAATAGTTCCCTCAAGTGCATGAGATTTTGGTCTCTTTTGTATTCAAAGCACCTTACTCTTTAGTCAAAGTACTTTGCCTTTAGCTTACCTTGCCCTTATCATATTTATTTATGGAATGCCTTATTCTTTGGTACCAATTTATGTTTTCCCTTAAATGGTGCATTCCTTGAAAGCTTGAACTATATAACCCTTTCACTTTCTGGGACAGTGCCTTGGATCTAATAAGTGCTCACTAAACTTACTTTTGTACTTATAGAGTTCATCATCTAATATTCTACTAAATAATTTGGAATATTAAAAAATCTAGCCTATGAATTGATGCCCAAGACATATAGTTAATTGACTTGGAAGTAATAGTACCATGTTAAGCCATATTGAATCTGGTGCAAAAAGGAAAAATAAATTAGTAATACTGATCCTTTCTTTATTAAACATTTTGCTATTTTATTCATCATGGATTCTTATTAATTTTGTTTTTTAAAAAAATTGAATTGAAATATTTATCTGTATTTTTGTCACTTCACCTGGTCTCAGGCCCGCTTTTATAAACATGATAATAGCAGGTAATGTGATTTGAGCATCTTATAACAACTGAGATTTCATAGTCACTTACCCCTCACACCATCCTGATAGATAGCTATATTATTATCTCCATTCTACAGGTAAGAAAACTTAAACACAGAGACATTAAGTGACTTGGCCAAGGTTGCCAGCTAGAAATGGGACAGAAAAGTCATTAGTAGACATAAGTAAAGTGGAAGGGATATATATGATATTACTTACATATAGCATCTAAAAGTAATACAAATGAATTTATATACAAAATAGGAACAGACTCACAGACAACAAAAACAAACTCCAGTTACCAAAGGGGAAAGCCGGGGCTGGAAGGATAAGTTAGGACTATGGAGTTAACAGATACAAACTAACAACATTCATAAAATAGATAAGCAAAAAGGATTTACTATACAGTACATTAAATTCAATATCTTTTAACAACCTATAATGGAAAAATAATCTGAAAAAGGTATATAAAACTACTCAAATTAAAAACAAAAAGACAAAAAAAAGTATATAACTGAAATCACTTTCTGTACATCTTAAAGTAATACAATATTCTAAGTCAACTATACCTGTTTTGTTTTGTTTTTAAAGGCACTTCATTAAGCAAAAAGGAAAGAAAAGTTGAATAATTTTTATTGACTTTGATCAGTATAGAAAACCAACTTAGATAGAGAAGGCCAATTTTTAAAAACCTAATTTTTAAGAACCTTGATTTTTATTGATTGGAAGTTACTCACTAGTTCACTGAACAAATAATCACCTGCCATTGAGGTAGTATTAACTGGACATGTTAGGGTCCAATCTGATCCTCCTTTTAAGGAGCAATTCTCCATTTTTTCACTGCTTTAGAAGGATTTTTGTAGACAAAAGTTAGGAGTCCTTGTCATTCTAACTGTGACTCTATGACTCAATTAATGGTTAGTTTAAGCAAGGTACAGTACTTATTTATCATGGGCAGTAAACATTTAAACACATCTTCTGTTCACTTGCCATGATGATTTTAAGGGCATGTGTGAAAAATTCCAATTCCTGTGCTTTATTCCAACCTAGTTTGTGACAGTCCCTGTCTTCACAACAGCGTTTAAAAAGCTGGGCTTGGGGTCCTGTACACTGGGTTGAAAACCAGCTCACCTGTTGATTAGCTAGGGCATCCTTAGCAAAGACCTTATTCTATACTTATCTGTTCAGTTCTAGTATCTTTTTAAGTTAAGTGGAAATAAAACCACCTATCACTTCTAAGGTTGTGGTGAAGGTTAAATTAGAATGAAGATCTGAGTATTACACTTGTAATAATTGCTTACATTTGTAAAGTGCAAAACATTATGCCAATGCTGTACCTATACTCTTATTTATTTGTTTTAAGCACTTTTTAGAGTAACACAGCATAGAAAACCCTCCACTGATAAGAGCTGTACCTTGAGTAGACACTCACAGTCCTTACAATACGCGAGAAGACAATCACAAAGACAAGATTTAAATCCAGAGTTTGAAAATAATGCTTCACCAGGAACAAGTCATCTAGCCTGGTGATCCCCAAAGTCAATCCACACCATTAGAATTATCTGGGGGAGCTCATTAAAACACATTATATCACCCTGGTCCTCAAACCTCTAAATCACTACCTCTTGGAAGACCTGGAAGTCTCTATTATTTCAAAAACACAAGTGATTTTGAATAAAAGCCAAGATTTAAAACAACTCATTAACTTGAGCTTCAGTTTTCTTAAGATTCATAGGGTTAGAGAGTAAGGCAAGGTATTTTTTCCCTTCCCCCTTTTTCTTTCTAGTGATTAGGTCAGTGCTGCCATATAGAAGACAAAAATATTTTTGATTCGATGAACATAAATTCGCCTAGTGAAACCCACTCCGTCTACTTCATAGGGGATTAGTTAGAATTGTTTATAAAGCTTCATTTGATTGTACATTGAAAAACAGAAGATGCTATATAAAACTATAATTCTATAGATTTCATCATTACTTTATCTTAATGTGCTTTCTCTCACTCCCTAATCATAAATTGCTTGGTTTTGAGATATCCACCGTTAATTACGTTAAATTTCTAAAATGCATTACAACAAGATTGCAGATAAAATGCCTCCTCCAAATTACTCAAAATAATTTTTACTTCAGCACTTTTTCACTCAGAATTAAAATGCTCAATAAGGCCATTTGCAGCAATATGGATGGACTGAGAGTGTCATACTGAGTGAAGTCAGACAGAGAAGGAGAAATATCATATGACAGCCCTTTTATATGGATTCTAAAAAGAAACTATACAAATGAACTTATTTACAAAACAGAAAGAGACTCATAAGCTTAGAAAATGAACTTATGGTTGCAGTGGGGAGGGGACGCTGGGGGACGTTGGGAAAGTCATTTATACACTGCCATGTTTGAAATCGATAACCAACAAAGATCTATTGTACAGCACATGGAACTCTGCTTATGTTATGTACCAGTCTGGATGGGAGGGTGGTTTGGGAGAGAAAAGATACATGTATATGAAAGGCCAAGTCCCTTCACTGTTCACCTGAAACTATCACAAAATTGTGATTTGGCTATACTCCAATAAAAATAGTTTTGGTGTCAAAAAATATATATATTTTTAAATACTTTTACAAAATGCTATAGAATGACCCAACCTTTTTATATTCACATCTAGCCTGGTGATCCCCAAAGTCAATCCACACCATTAGAATTATCTGGGGGAGCTCATTAAAACACATTATATCACCCTGGTCCTCAAACCTCTAAATCACTACCTCTTGGAAGACCTGGAAGTCTCTATTATTTCAAAAACACAAGTGATTTTGAATAAAAGCCAAGATTTAAAACAACTCATTAACTTGAGCTTCAGTTTTCTTAAGATTCATAGGGTTAGAGAGTAAGGCAAGGTATTTTTTCCCTTCCCCCTTTTTCTTTCTAGTGATTAGGTCAGTGCTGCCATATAGAAGACAAAAATATTTTTGATTCGATGAACATAAATTCGCCTAGTGAAACCCACTCCGTCTACTTCATAGGGGATTAGTTAGAATTGTTTATAAAGCTTCATTTGATTGTACATTGAAAAACAGAAGATGCTATATAAAACTATAATTCTATAGATTTCATCATTACTTTATCTTAATGTGCTTTCTCTCACTCCCTAATCATAAATTGCTTGGTTTTGAGATATCCACCGTTAATTACGTTAAATTTCTAAAATGCATTACAACAAGATTGCAGATAAAATGCCTCCTCCAAATTACTCAAAATAATTTTTACTTCAGCACTTTTTCACTCAGAATTAAAATGCTCAATAAGGCCATTTGCAGCAATATGGATGGACTGAGAGTGTCATACTGAGTGAAGTCAGACAGAGAAGGAGAAATATCATATGACAGCCCTTTTATATGGATTCTAAAAAGAAACTATACAAATGAACTTATTTACAAAACAGAAAGAGACTCATAAGCTTAGAAAATGAACTTATGGTTGCAGTGGGGAGGGGACGCTGGGGGACGTTGGGAAAGTCATTTATACACTGCCATGTTTGAAATCGATAACCAACAAAGATCTATTGTACAGCACATGGAACTCTGCTTATGTTATGTACCAGTCTGGATGGGAGGGTGGTTTGGGAGAGAAAAGATACATGTATATGAAAGGCCAAGTCCCTTCACTGTTCACCTGAAACTATCACAAAATTGTGATTTGGCTATACTCCAATAAAAATAGTTTTGGTGTCAAAAAATATATATATTTTTAAATACTTTTACAAAATGCTATAGAATGACCCAAAGGTTCCCATGCATTTTGTGTATGTTAGTTTCCATACTCAAATTCAACTCTGTCAGCTATTCACATCTTCACTCATTAATATTAGTTTTAGAGCCTGTCCTCTACCACACCTGGTGTCTATGCCTACCATCCATGCAGTATAGTCTCTTTCAGGCATCCCTTCCTACATTCTGCCACAACAGCTAAACCTTGACTTAAAACACCCAGAAGTGCCATTCTAGTTCCTTCCAAGTGCCTATCACTAAGCTGTTTTGAAACACAGCATCCTGTGGGAGAGTCTTGAAGGTCTCAAGCTCAGGCTTATAAGGGAGGAAAATAAAGAGAATTAAACACAACTTCTTCAGGAGGAGGAAAAGGAAAGTATTATCCCAGGTCAAGGACCTGAAATAGGAGAATCTCCTGAGAGCCAGAAAGGAAATTATAGGCTGAGATTGGGAATCAGTGGACCCACAGTTTGTATTCAAGTCAGACTTGAATTCTTCTTTCTCCTCATGTGTTTCAGGCACAGTGGCAAGTCAGCATCGACGCGGAGTAGAAGGACAAGATGAACGTCTGACCACCTTGAGATGTTTGCTTTGAGAATCCTACAGCGCTAACAGACTATCCTGAAACAAGACTTGCCTCATTTAGTCCCTCTCTCTGCCAACCAATTTCACTGAAAGTTCATTTCAGTGCTGTCTCATTAGTGGGAATAAAATAAGCTTCAACAGGAAAAAAAAAAAAAGGAGGGAGGCGGTGGAAATTAAATTCATTTGTAGCTCAGAATGCTATTCTGGGGTATGTGGGACTTACATCCATGGCCACAGAGATGAACATTTCAGATCTGGAACCAGCTTAAACCCCAAGGAGGCAAGGAAAGGGGAGCAGGAGCTTTCTCCTACCTTCCGTGGCTCCCAACAGTGCACATGGAACTCTGCTTATTTTTCATCGTTGGTTAGGGAGAGAAAAGATACATGTATATGAAAGGCCAAGTCCCTTCACTGTTCACCTGAAACTATCACAAAATTGTGATTTGGCTATACTCCAATAAAAATAGTTTTGGTGTCAAAAAATATATATATTTTTAAATACTTTTACAAAATGCTATAGAATGACCCAAAGGTTCCCATGCATTTTGTGTATGTTAGTTTCCATACTCAAATTCAACTCTGTCAGCTATTCACATCTTCACTCATTAATATTAGTTTTAGAGCCTGTCCTCTACCACACCTGGTGTCTATGCCTACCATCCATGCAGTATAGTCTCTTTCAGGCATCCCTTCCTACATTCTGCCACAACAGCTAAACCTTGACTTAAAACACCCAGAAGTGCCATTCTAGTTCCTTCCAAGTGCCTATCACTAAGCTGTTTTGAAACACAGCATCCTGTGGGAGAGTCTTGAAGGTCTCCAAGCTCAGGCTTATAAGGGAGGAAAATAAAGAGAATTAAACACAACTTCTTCAGGAGGAGGAAAAGGAAAGTATTATCCCAGGTCAAGGACCTGAAATAGGAGAATCTCCTGAGAGCCAGAAAGGAAATTATAGGCTGAGATTGGGAATCAGTGGACCCACAGTTTGTATTCAAGTCAGACTTGAATTCTTCTTTCTCCTCATGTGTTTCAGGCACAGTGGCAAGTCAGCATCGACGCGGAGTAGAAGGACAAGATGAACGTCTGACCACCTTGAGATGTTTGCTTTGAGAATCCTACAGCGCTAACAGACTATCCTGAAACAAGACTTGCCTCATTTAGTCCCTCTCTCTGCCAACCAATTTCACTGAAAGTTCATTTCAGTGCTGTCTCATTAGTGGGAATAAAATAAGCTTCAACAGGAAAAAAAAAAAAAGGAGGGAGGCGGTGGAAATTAAATTCATTTGTAGCTCAGAATGCTATTCTGGGATATGTGGGGACTTACATCCATGGCCACAGAGATGAACATTTCAGATCTGGAACCAGCTTAAACCCCAAGGAGGCAAGGAAAAGGGGGAGCAGGAGCTTTCTCCTACCTTCCGTGGCTCCCAACTCCACAGTGCCTTTCACCTGGCTGAAGCACCATAATGTGTCCTGGGTGAGCGCCCCGACTCCTGAAAGCGACACAAGGAGACACTGGGGGTTAGGTGAGGGCCCCCGGTTGTCCTGAGAAGGCCAACAAGGAAAGAAACACCGAGAGTAATCTATGCGTTTCTGAAGGAAGACTTGCACACCAGGTATCATCTTAGGGAGAGGAGACCCTCGTGGGTCCAGGAAGGATGCCTGGGCTGCAAGTATGGCGTCCTGCTGCAAATCACAGCTCTGGCTCCTCCATCTGACCGTGCCAGGACCAGTCTGAGCTGGAGCAATTCGAGCTGTCCCTGCGCGGTCCCTGGCAGCGTCTTGGAGCAGTTACAGCCGGCCCGCGGTCACACCCTGGGTGACTGCCCCTTTTCATGGGAACGCCAAGGCAGGCCATTGTTTCTCCTCCCTGATGGTGGAGGGAGAAAGAAGCAGTGTGTCAGAGGGGAGAGAGGAAAAGAAAGGCAACAATTTCTTTTTTTTTTTTAACTGGTTTCACAGCTTGCATGGCTGAACAGCCAGTAAAGGGTCAGATACTCAGAGAACTCCTGTCTCTCTGGTTCCCTTCTTGACTGCGTGCCAAAGTCGGAGCTGACGGGAGAGGACAGCAAAGCGAAAGAGGGTTGGCCATGGGGGTAGGGGGTGGCCCACACAGGGCTGGGGAGTCACTTCTGACAAATGTTGTGGTGCCTGTTTTGTTCCGTGGAAATTTCTGTTTCAAATTTAAATAGGACCTTTGATAGGGTTAGCTTTTCTGACTTACTATGACTTCCAGTTCTCTAAAACATATGTATCCGATACTAACACATATACTAATATATTTATATATATAACACATATATCATACATATATATAATATGTAATATATAACACACACATATATATACATATATATTAGCATATACTAATGCATATACTAATACATCTATTAGTATACACTCTGGTCAAAATGGCCTTTTTCAGAACATTTTTGGATGGTGGTGGTGGCAGTCTACTTATCAATTTTACTAGGTTTTACAATTAAGGATCATACTGCATCATCACATTTTGGGAGAGTCCATCAATTTAAGAATGATTTTATTAGGAGGGAAAAAATCAAATACTGAAACCAAATTGACCGTTCAAAACCACGCAGAAAGCTAAGCAGCCATCCTCATCACCCACAGCAGACCTTTCCTGAACTCCTACATGGAAACCCTCGCTCTCTTAGTCACTTGAGAGTGGCCTTGTTGCCCATCTGCTTTTCTCACTGTTGCTGACGGCACACTGGATGGAAGCCACACAGGGATATCACGCAGAGCCTACACTGTGCAGTCAGATGGGGGTTGTAGTTCGGCTCTAACCTGATGACACAAGTCTCCGAATATGACGAGTCTGTGCTTTCCCATTTTAAAAATGACAATAATTATTATGGTACTCATTTCTCAGAGTTGTAGGTTTTGAAGGCATGAAGCACAGTCAAGCAACTTAATAAAGAATATTATAATTGGTGAAGGATCTAAAATGTTCACTAGTTAAAAAGAAGAAAAACGTTACCTGAGGAAATTTCAGTTAGGTGCTATGACGTATGCACTGCGCTAAATAGTTTAAACGCATTATTCCATTCCCACATGAATCTGTGAGGAGAGTACTATTGGAGCCCCATTTTACAGGTGAAGCAGCTGAGACCCAGAAAGTTTGAGAACTCATCTAGGACATGGCAGAGCTGGGATTTCCATCTAAGCTGTCTGAATTCCAGTACTCCCTCTCTGCCAAAATCAGCCTGCCCGTGAAATTCCACTGTTCCCAGTATGCCCAGGTCAGCCTCTCTATCTAATATCAGAGCCTTTAGCCCCAGAGAGGCTACACAGCTTGAACTAGAGTCTCGCTTGGAAAGCTGAGCTAGAATCAAGTTTCAGATGTCAATGATGGAAGTAACTGTGTCTCCTCTAAGAACACACAGGCTACAATTTCCCAATACAAGCAGCCTCTAGGAGAGAATAAGAAAGGCATTTGGCACCATTCATTAGTGCATAGGGAGCCACACCCATTGATGCTGATCCTTTCTGCTAGTTCTAGCCCTGGCCTTGGATTTCAACCTTAGGCTTTCTTTGAATAGTTTCTAGTTTTTCTTTGGGAGTCATCAGCAGCCCTTCTCTAAACTGCCAATTCTGCTGTTGAATCAGGGACTGCTTCTGTCTCTTAGGGAACACCAGCTACAAAGGAACTTCTTCCTGACTTTCGTCCTAGGGCGATTCCTATACCAGTAGTTCTGAATCTAAGTGTAGACTCTCTGCCTTTTATCACCTCTGAAACACACATAGATAGAGGCAGACTTGAATATGGGCTTTTTCATTTGCAGCAACATGGATGGACCTAGAGATTATCATACTAAGTAAAAGTCAGAAAGAGAAAGAGAAATACCAAATGATAACACTAATAGGTAGAATCTAAAATATGACACGAATGAACCTACCTATAAAACATCATCAGACTCACAGACTTAGAGAACAGATGGGTGGCTGCCAACGGGAGGAGGGAAGAATGGAAGGATTGGGAGTTTGGGGTTAGCAGATTATATACAAACTATTATATATAAGATGGAGAAATGACAAGGTTCTACTCTGCAGCACTGGGAACTATATTCAATATTCTGGGTTAAACCATAATGGAAAAAATATGAAAAGGAAGGTGTACATATACATAAATATACATCTGTAACTGAATCACATTGCTATACAGCAGAAATTAACACATTATAAATCTATACATCAATAAATTTTTAAAGATATGGATCTTTGCCTAGATATTCATATTGCTTCAGGAAATTTTAGCTTTAGACAGAAGCTTGTTTATTGTGGATCAACTGACTTCACACGTGACAAGACCAAGTTATGGAGAATATACTGGATCCTTTAGAGAGGCTACACAGCTTGAACTAGAGTCTCGCTTGGAAAGCTGAGCTAGAATCAAGTTTCAGATGTCAATGATGGAAGTAACTGTGTCTCCTCTAAGAACACACAGGCTACAATTTCCCAATACAAGCAGCCTCTAGGAGAGAATAAGAAAGGCATTTGGCACCATTCATTAGTGCATAGGGAGCCACACCCATTGATGCTGATCCTTTCTGCTAGTTCTAGCCCTGGCCTTGGATTTCAACCTTAGGCTTTCTTTGAATAGTTTCTAGTTTTTCTTTGGGAGTCATCAGCAGCCCTTCTCTAAACTGCCAATTCTGCTGTTGAATCAGGGACTGCTTCTGTCTCTTAGGGAACACCAGCTACAAAGGAACTTCTTCCTGACTTTCGTCCTAGGGCGATTCCTATACCAGTAGTTCTGAATCTAAGTGTAGACTCTCTGCCTTTTATCACCTCTGAAACACACATAGATAGAGGCAGACTTGAATATGGGCTTTTTCATTTGCAGCAACATGGATGGACCTAGAGATTATCATACTAAGTAAAAGTCAGAAAGAGAAAGAGAAATACCAAATGATAACACTAATAGGTAGAATCTAAAATATGACACGAATGAACCTACCTATAAAACATCATCAGACTCACAGACTTAGAGAACAGATGGGTGGCTGCCAACGGGAGGAGGGAAGAATGGAAGGATTGGGAGTTTGGGGTTAGCAGATTATATACAAACTATTATATATAAGATGGAGAAATGACAAGGTTCTACTCTGCAGCACTGGGAACTATATTCAATATTCTGGGTTAAACCATAATGGAAAAAATATGAAAAGGAAGGTGTACATATACATAAATATACATCTGTAACTGAATCACATTGCTATACAGCAGAAATTAACACATTATAAATCTATACATCAATAAATTTTTAAAGATATGGATCTTTGCCTAGATATTCATATTGCTTCAGGAAATTTTAGCTTTAGACAGAAGCTTGTTTATTGTGAATCAACTGACTTCACACGTGAAAAGACCAAGTTATGGAGAATTACTGATTTGCTGAGAGTCACAGAGCAAGGGATCATGTGACCAAGTCAATGTCAGTGACACTTCCAAACATCACCCCCAAACACAGTTGCCTAGGCCAGGAGCTCTGTTGATTAGTATGAGGGGTCAAAGCAGCCAACGTTACTGTCCGTTTTCTCATCCAGGGCAATCTTTGGTTGGACCCAGATCATTGCCTAGTGATGGCATTAGTGATGAAAAGAGCGTCTGCATCAGGCTGTCTCTTTCCTAAAAGAGCTAGACAGCAGCTGCACACACAAATGCTTTGATCAATTAGGATGAGAAAGGCTGGCTAGCTATCAGATGCTCAGCAGAGCTGATACACGACCGGAGTCAGTGATCACCTCAGAAGTGGTGGAGATGGTGGGACCTATAAGTGGGCAGCAGCTACTCAGTGCCAGCTGATCACTGTCATGGAGTTCAGTCCAGTGCTGTTGGATTGGCTGTGCTTTATTTTTTAGAAGAAGTCAGAAATCTGGATTATTATGCACAAACTCAAAAATTTTAAATGTGACCGGTCAATTCAGATTTAAACACTGGGTGTCTGATCCAACATAGGAAAAACACAGCACAACTGCACATATGAATATGATCTCTGTATCACCAATTTGCAAACTTTGGACTGGAATATCTGAACTAAATGACACCTTAGCTAACACCTAGCCCAGTTCTTTCCATGTGATCGATTGAGGAGCAAGAAGAGAGCAGGACTGCAATACAATAAAGGTACTTTTGTTGCAGACCTAAGACTCTAAGGTGATTATTTTATTCCTAATATTACATTGTTCTTTTACTACCAGACTCTGTCTTATGGTGATGACTTGGTAAGATACCTGTCTGGGTTTAGTGAATCTGCTTAAGGAAGTACATTAATTACTAAAGTGGATGGCTGGGAGGAAGTTGACATAGAAGAGAAAGGAAAACGCGTTTCTCTTAAATTGCCCACGTTGAGCCTTTCCCTAAATCTTGGTGCCAAATGACACTCCAGTTGCTATGGTAATGATGTCAGAGGCCTCATTCTCTACCAGATCACATAGCTACACATCCCAGAAGATACCCATTCTCTCTGTAATAATGACTCAAGGAAAGTCTGCGTGTCTCTTACTGGAAGGCCAGGAGGTCATCCCATGGATGGCAGGCACCTGTCTTCTTTCTAGGATCATGAGGCCGATGTCTGAATTTGATCAGCCCTTGGTGCAGTGACACTTCCAAACATCACCCCAAACACAGTTGCCTAGGCCAGGAGCTCTGTTGATTAGTATGAGGGGTCAAAGCAGCCAACGTTACTGTCCGTTTTCTCATCCAGGGCAATCTTTGGTTGGACCCAGATCATTGCCTAGTGATGGCATTAGTGATGAAAAGAGCGTCTGCATCAGGCTGTCTCTTTCCTAAAAGAGCTAGACAGCAGCTGCACACACAAATGCTTTGATCAATTAGGATGAGAAAGGCTGGCTAGCTATCAGATGCTCAGCAGAGCTGATACACGACCGGAGTCAGTGATCACCTCAGAAGTGGTGGAGATGGTGGGACCTATAAGTGGGCAGCAGCTACTCAGTGCCAGCTGATCACTGTCATGGAGTTCAGTCCAGTGCTGTTGGATTGGCTGTGCTTTATTTTTTAGAAGAAGTCAGAAATCTGGATTATTATGCACAAACTCAAAAATTTTAAATGTGACCGGTCAATTCAGATTTAAACACTGGGTGTCTGATCCAACATAGGAAAAACACAGCACAACTGCACATATGAATATGATCTCTGTATCACCAATTTGCAAACTTTGGACTGGAATATCTGAACTAAATGACACCTTAGCTAACACCTAGCCCAGTTCTTTCCATGTGATCGATTGAGGAGCAAGAGGAGAGAGGACTCGCAATACAATAAAGGTACTTTTGTTGCAGACCTAAGACTCTAAGGTGATTATTTTATTCCTAATATTACATTGTTCTTTTACTACCAGACTCTGTCTTATGGTGATGACTTGGTAAGATACCTGTCTGGGTTTAGTGAATCTGCTTAAGGAAGTACATTAATTACTAAAGTGGATGGCTGGGAGGAAGTTGACATAGAAGAGAAAGGAAAACGCGTTTCTCTTAAATTGCCCACGTTGAGCCTTTCCCTAAATCTTGGTGCCAAATGACACTCCAGTTGCTATGGTAATGATGTCAGAGGCCTCATTCTCTACCAGATCACATAGCTACACATCCCAGAAGATACCCATTCCTCTCTCTGTAATAATGACTCAAGGAAAGTCTGCGTGTCTCTTACTGGAAGGCCAGGAGGTCATCCCATGGATGGCAGGCACCTGTCTTCTTTCTAGGATCATGGAAGAGCCGATGTCTGAATTTGATCAGCCCTTGGAAAGCATCTAACCATCTCATTTAAAAACAGAGGACACAGGGGCTCAAAAGGGGCAAAGTCATGCAGTAAGTTCCCAGCAGAGGCCGAGCTAGATGCCAGCGTTCCTCCGCCCAGCACAGGCTCTCTCCTTGCGTCTCCCCAGCAGGGCCCTTTGGAGTTGAGGCCAGCCTTTGTGCTGCCTCTCCTGTGCCAATTCGGCTGCAGGAATACAATGAACAGAGGGTATGACAAGCAGCCAATAAAGCTCCTCATTGATTGGGAGGCTGCTGGAAAGAGTTATTTTCAGAGGCTTGGCATCGGCAGCATGCTTCTTTCTGCAGAGAGAGACAGAGATGAGACCAGAGAGGGAGATGATCCTTGGCCAGAGAAATGTTCTCTGAGAAGAACCTATTTTGAAATCGGCTATGAGACAGCTGTAGATGTGTGTTCAAGTACATAGAAAGAGCCTACAATTGTGCAATTGTCTGAGTGTGTCATGAGACCATGAGGACTTAAAAAAGGCTCTCAGTGTGAATGTATCTCGCTAACACACCAGCCACAACTTCATGTATAAAACCTTTCTATCTAGGATGCTGGATCTCCAAGTGGAAAGTCTCTTGTCACTTCAGAGATTATTAAAAATACAAAAGAAAGTATATTTGTGTATTACTGAGTCACCTTGCTATACAGCAGAAATTAACACAACATTGTGAAGCATCTGTACTTCAATTAAAAAAAGAAGACTCTAGACTTAGACTAATACAAGACCAGCTTTCATTTTTATCTGATACTGACTACCTCAGTACCTTATATATTGGGCTTCCCTGGTGGTCCAGTGGGTAAGGACACCACCTTGCAGTGCAAGGGGCGCCGGTTCAATCCCTGGCCTGGGAAGATCCCACGTGCCGCGGAGCAGCTGGACCAATGTGTCCAACTACCGAGTCGGAGCTCTGGAGCGCATGCACCCAGAACCAGCACTCTGCGACAACAGAGGCCACCGCGATGGGAGGCCCACATGGGCCAAAGAACAAAGATGGATGAAAATGGACAAATGAAAGACCAATAGAAGTGGCCCACCTGCTCCCCTCCCTCCACACCCCTCCCCCACCAAAATAAATAAATAAATAAATCTTTTTTTAAAAAATACCTTATATATCACTTCAGTAATTGTCACTATGTTTAGTAAAGATAGGTCATTTCTATGTTCCCAGTGTGCGAGTGAGCTTGTGAAGAACAGGAATACATGAACAGAAACAGTGAAGCTATTAATGAATATGTTAGATTTTTATTTTTTTAAGATTATCAGCCAGCAGGCCGAGCTAGATGCCAGCGTTCCTCCGCCCAGCACAGGCTCTCTCCTTGCGTCTCCCCAGCAGGGCCCTTTGGAGTTGAGGCCAGCCTTTGTGCTGCCTCTCCTGTGCCAATTCGGCTGCAGGAATACAATGAACAGAGGGTATGACAAGCAGCCAATAAAGCTCCTCATTGATTGGGAGGCTGCTGGAAAGAGTTATTTTCAGAGGCTTGGCATCGGCAGCATGCTTCTTTCTGCAGAGAGAGACAGAGATGAGACCAGAGAGGGAGATGATCCTTGGCCAGAGAAATGTTCTCTGAGAAGAACCTATTTTGAAATCGGCTATGAGACAGCTGTAGATGTGTGTTCAAGTACATAGAAAGAGCCTACAATTGTGCAATTGTCTGAGTGTGTCATGAGACCATGAGGACTTAAAAAAGGCTCTCAGTGTGAATGTATCTCTCGCTAACACACCAGCCACAACTTCATGTATAAAACCTTTCTATCTAGGATGCTGGATCTCCAAGTGGAAAGTCTCTTGTCACTTCAGAGATTATTAAAAATACAAAAGAAAGTATATTTGTGTATTACTGAGTCACCTTGCTATACAGCAGAAATTAACACAACATTGTGAAGCATCTGTACTTCAATTAAAAAAAGAAGACTCTAGACTTAGACTAATACAAGACCAGCTTTCATTTTTATCTGATACTGACTACCTCAGTACCTTATATATTGGGCTTCCCTGGTGGTCCAGTGGGTAAGGACACCACCTTGCAGTGCAAGGGGCGCCGGTTCAATCCCTGGCCTGGGAAGATCCCACGTGCCGCGGAGCAGCTGGACCAATGTGTCCAACTACCGAGTCGGAGCTCTGGAGCGCATGCACCCAGAACCAGCACTCTGCGACAACAGAGGCCACCGCGATGGGAGGCCCACATGGGCCAAAGAACAAAGATGGATGAAAATGGACAAATGAAAGACCAATAGAAGTGGCCCACCTGCTCCCCTCCCTCCACACCCCTCCCCCACCAAAATAAATAAATAAATAAATCTTTTTTTAAAAAATACCTTATATATCACTTCAGTAATTGTCACTATGTTTAGTAAAGATAGGTCATTTCTATGTTCCCAGTGTGCGAGTGAGCTTGTGAAGAACAGGAATACATGAACAGAAACAGTGAAGCTATTAATGAATATGTTAGATTTTTATTTTTTTAAGATTATCAGATATTTTTTAATTTTTAAATTTTTACTTATTTATATTTATTCATTTGCTGCACCAAGTCTTAGTTACAACATGTGGGATCTTATTCACTGCATGCATGTGTGCATGCCCAGTCATGTCTGACACTTTGCAACCCCGTGGATTGTAGCCCACCAGGCTCCTCTGTCCATGGGATTTCCCAGGCACGAATACTGGAGTGGGTTTCCATTTCCTTCTCCAGGGTATCTTCCCAACCCAGGAATCAAATCCCACTCTCCTGCATTGGCAGGAGGATTCTTTACCATTGCACCACCAGGGAAGCCCTTAGTTCCCTGACGAGAGATCAAACCCAGCCCTCCTGCATTGAGAGTGTGGCATCTTAGCCACTGGCCCACCAGGGAAGTCACAACATGTCAAATTTTTTAATCAAACTTTTCCTTTGCATGGAACTGAAGCGATATCATTAGCAATATCATACTAAAATCATCATCAGATCGATTTTGCTGAGTTTAATCACTGCATGATTTTAATTAACTATCAAGGAAATTGTTAATTGGATAAACTGACTTTCAAACCATCTGATGGGAGAAAGGTCAAGGTGATGGAAGATAGAAGCTATACTGACTGATTATTAAGAAAGCAAAATCCGAGCTTCCCGTGGTGGTCCAGTGGGTAAGGACACCGCCTTGCAGTGCAAGGGGCGCTGGTTCGATTCCTGGCCTGGGAAGATCCTACGTGCCGCGGAGCAGCTGGACTGATGTGTCTTACCGAGCCAGAGCTCTGAGGCGCATGCGCCCAGAGCCGGCGCTCTGCAACGACAGAGGCCACCGTGATGGGAGGCCCACAGGAGCCAAACAACAAAGACAGACGAAAATAGAGAAATGAAAGACCAATAGAAGTGGCCCGCCCATACCCCTCCCTCCCCACCCCACCCCTCAAAAGATAAATAAATAAAATAAATGTTTAAAAAAAAAAAAGAAAAAGAAAGCAAAATCCAGAAGGATTCAAGGTGATGGTATATGCAAATAAGGAAGGGAAGCGGGGACAAAATCGTGAGCTGTGGGTGAGACAGTGGAGCTGCTCATTTTTTATTGTTCTTTTGATCCTACATCCAATGAATTTATTTGCTGTACAAAAGAAAATTTTGTATACTCTCAAAGTTGTAACACAGCCATGTGCCAGACTGGAAATCTCACTCTATTTTGCTAATCAAAGGAAATGCAGGTTCTAACAACTTTAAAAAGATGTATGTAAATTTTTGTGTGTTAGATATTGAGAAAATGAGAAGACAGTCATTCTTCCCCAATGCATCCCAACCTGTCCTTTGGGACTAGGATTAAAAAGAAACATGTATCAAAGCATTATTTTTCTCAAAGCTTTTCCCTAGACACAATGATTATTTTGTAATGGTTTTCTATTATTTATCATAAAGCCTTAACAGACAGTATTGTAGTCCTTTCTACTTTAAAAAAAAAAAAAAGCTTTTGGAGGTAAACTTGACACAGTCAATTGGATACATATGATAAGTTTTGACATGTGTTGATATATACCACCACTTAAGAACATCACTCCAATCAATAGAATAAACACAGCGAATACCTTAAGAATATTTCTCCTGCTCCTTTGTGATCATTCTTTCCAGTTCTTGCTCACAATCCCCCACACCTTCCTCAGCCCCTCATCTCAGGCACCATAGTTACTATTCATTCATTTGTATTCTTTGTAATTTTAGATAAATGAAACTCTATGATACAAACTTTTTCTTCTTATTTCCTTCACTCAGCAAATTATTTTATTATTAATCCACATCTTTGTATTAATAGGTCATACCTTTGCACTGCCGACTAACATTCCATTATATGGATGTACCACAGTTTGTTGACTCATTACCTAAATTTGGGTTGTTTCCAATTTTCTGTTATTAGAAGTAAAGCTGCTAGAAACATTCATGTATAAGCATTTGCATATGCTTTTATTTCTCTTGAGCAAATGTCTACAAATGGGATAGTTGAGGATTATGGAATGTGTAATTATTTTTAATTATAAGAAATGCCAATCTAAATGGAATTTTCCCTCAAGTGAGTGTTATCACCAACACATCTGAGAATTTCAGTTACCCCATATCCACACTGGCCCACTGTATAGGCAGACATTTTAGCCAGCCTGCAGGGAATCTAGAGGCTTATTGAGCATTAAATGCACATTTCCTAAATAAGTATCTTTTCTGTCGCTTATTGGCTATGCATAGGTCTTATTTTTCTTGCCATGTTCCATTTGCTAAAACATGTCATAGATTTTTTAACAGAAGCAGTGAAATTAAGTATACTAGTCTTATTCCTAAACTGAAAGGGGAAGTCTCTAAGTATTTCATTATTAAGTATAATATTAATTGTAGATTTTTCATAGATGGATTTTCCCATTTACTGGATTAAAGAAGTTCCACTCTATTTCTAGTTTGCTGAGAGTTTTTATCAGGAATGTTAAATTTTGTGAAATGTTTTTTCATTATCTATTGCAGTGATTACATTTTTTCTTATACTTTTTATTTATGTGGTGAATTATACTAATTCTTAACGTTAAAGTAATATTCTATTTGGTCATGGCCCACTATCTATCTGTATATTGTTAGATTTTAATTGCTAAGATGTTGTTTATAGTTTTTGCAATTATATTCATAAGAGAAATTTGGTATCAGGGACTGCTAACCTCATAGAATGAGGCGGGAATTATTCACCTCTTTCAAATTTCTGAAAGAGTTTGTGTGTAATTGGTACTCTTTCTTCAAATGTGTGGCAGAATTCACCATCTAAACCATCTGGCCTAGAAGGAAGGAAGGAAAGAAGTAAGACAGAGCTGTACTAGGCTATGTTTACATTCCATACCCTTTGCCCTCAGATATCTTCAGAATTTTTTGGCCACCTTATGTTTCCATCCAGTGAAAACATTCATTTGCTTTAAGAAGTTACTGGCTTCCCAGCATGGCATCCCATCATTCCTGTGGGATGATAAAGTGTGTTTATCCATACCATTCCCTCAGACCATGTTTTCTACCACAGTTTGTTGACTCATTACCTAAATTTGGGTTGTTTCCAATTTTCTGTTATTAGAAGTAAAGCTGCTAGAAACATTCATGTATAAGCATTTGCATATGCTTTTATTTCTCTTGAGCAAATGTCTACAAATGGGATAGTTGAGGATTATGGAATGTGTAATTATTTTTAATTATAAGAAATGCCAATCTAAATGGAATTTTCCCTCAAGTGAGTGTTATCACCAACACATCTGAGAATTTCAGTTACCCCATATCCACACTGGCCCACTGTATAGGCAGACATTTTAGCCAGCCTGCAGGGAATCTAGAGGCTTATTGAGCATTAAATGCACATTTCCTAAATAAGTATCTTTTCTGTCGCTTATTGGCTATGCATAGGTCTTATTTTTCTTGCCATGTTCCATTTGCTAAAACATGTCATAGATTTTTTAACAGAAGCAGTGAAATTAAGTATACTAGTCTTATTCCTAAACTGAAAGGGGAAGTCTCTAAGTATTTCATTATTAAGTATAATATTAATTGTAGATTTTTCATAGATGGATTTTCCCATTTACTGGATTAAAGAAGTTCCACTCTATTTCTAGTTTGCTGAGAGTTTTTATCAGGAATGTTAAATTTTGTGAAATGTTTTTTCATTATCTATTGCAGTGATTACATTTTTTCTTATACTTTTTATTTATGTGGTGAATTATACTAATTCTTAACGTTAAAGTAATATTCTATTTGGTCATGGCCCACTATCTATCTGTATATTGTTAGATTTTAATTGCTAAGATGTTGTTTATAGTTTTTGCAATTATATTCATAAGAGAAATTTGGTATCAGGGACTGCTAACCTCATAGAATGAGGCGGGAATTATTCACCTCTTTCAAATTTCTGAAAGAGTTTGTGTGTAATTGGTACTCTTTCTTCAAATGTGTGGCAGAATTCACCATCTAAACCATCTGGCCTAGAAGGAAGGAAGGAAAGAAGTAAGACAGAGCTGTACTAGGCTATGTTTACATTCCATACCCTTTGCCCTCAGATATCTTCAGAATTTTTTGGCCACCTTATGTTTCCATCCAGTGAAAACATTCATTTGCTTTAAGAAGTTACTGGCTTCCCAGCATGGCATCCCATCATTCCTGTGGGATGATAAAGTGTGTTTATCCATACCATTCCCTCAGACCATGTTTTCTGCCAAAGACAGTGTTAACCAGAGAAACCAATTATTCTAAGCCATGAGTTACTGTTTTATCATTTATAACTAATATCACTAAAAGAGATTCTTTGAAAAGTTCTTACAAGATTCCTGAGAGTAGAAGCTTAAGTCACCACAGAAGATCATTTCTAGACACAATGAATATTTTTTTTGATATCACACCAGGTGACCAGAATCTTTGTTCATGTGAAACTAACTTTGAAATTACATATATAATCAAAATAATGTTATGGTATAGTTCTTGTTTTTGTTGTTTTCATATCAAACCCAAGCTCCTGAAGCAGACTCTATCTTCTCAGATGATTATTCTCTCTTGCACATTGTCTCTTTAGCCTGTACTTCTCATAAATGATGTGTCAGAAACTGCTAGTTGCCTAAAGCAATATCCATCCTTTCTTTATATCTTACTAACAGATACTTGACTTTGTTCATTACTACCCATTGTCTTGTTTAATCAAACAAACAAAAAAATTAAAATGCTTGGAATCACAGACTCTCTTGCAGCTAGGAGTGATCATGTTACTCATATCTGCTCCTCCAAGGAAGATCTGGAAACACTTTTTGTCTCATGATACAGATGCCACATTTCCTCCAAATATCACTGCTCCCCTTTGTCCTTTCTGAAATAATATGTGGTGACAGATGCTACTGCTGCCTTCTGTAATCCCAAGAAAAAGGACCAGAGAGCCCTTGACCCTGATTTAGTTAGGCCACTGTCCCTGATCTAGTTAAGCCACTGAACCAACACAACAATGCCTGCCTCTGGCTTTTCAGGGCAGGAAAAAAACCAACTTAATATATTGAAGCCACCCTTTATTCAGTTACAACTGAATCGAATCCCCCATACACAAATGGGGCAAAAGGCTGTTATCTTTGCATAATTACACAATCGTTTTTATTTCTTCCATAAGAAAAACCAGTCATCTTTAGATTTTAAGAGGTACATCAGTTCAGAACAACACATTGTACTCATCTTCTGGCTCACTATGTTCAACCTTCAGCCAAAATTTCAAGTATCAAAAAGTACAAATAGCATTACATTATAATCCTTTATTTACATCTGTTTATAGACTCTGAATTTTTTAAGGGCAGGGCCTATGTCTTCTTTATCCTTTCCCTTTTAGAACCTAAAACATCTCTTGGCACCTATTGAAAGGTCAGGAAATGAGTGCTTAATTGAATTAGGCTAGAAGGAGAAGAGGCTCTTCATTCCCAGGGTGGAAGCTATTGCCACAGGATAAAAACCCATGCTCTGATATGACAGGCCAGCAGAAAGGAGCCAGGATATAAGGCCTCTCTGTCACTGAACCAGTGTCTCAGTTCCTATCACACAGTGAACCTCATGTGACTCTACCAGGACAAAAATGCCTCTAGCATCAGGAAAACACACACAAAAAAACTTGCCAAAAAAGAAACCTTATAGACACTTTAGCAAATACTCCTCCATTTTCAGCTTTTTCTGCCTGTGCTTACTTTGTCACCTAAGACAGCAATCATAATTAAAAAAAAAAAAAAAAAAAAAAAGCTCTCTCCTACTGGCTTCACTTAAAATGGACGGTGACTTATAAAGCACAAGTAGCAAAAAAGCAAACAATGACCTGCTTATTTACTCTGATTTTCTTCTGCGTCTATGATTCACTCATCAGTTGCCCTGAAACTCAAGAGATTGTAGCCTCTTCTGGCCTTTGGGCTTCAGACTGACAGGAACCAACACTAGCTTAAATTCAGCTTCTTCTCAGGTCTGCCCATGAAGGTTAGATAAGTTATGAAGGCATGAAACACCCAACATTGGAATCATTCACAACTGAGGTTGCCTAAGTGTAAAGTTGTGTTTCTAGCTGAAACCTCACAAGATCATTTTTAGAATGGGTATTGCTGTGATAGATGCAACTCAATGGGAACTGGCAATTTTGACATTGTAAATTACTTTCAAATTTACACACTGGAAGCCATTCTCTTCAAATTCACAGGCCTATAATCCCAAGAAAGGGCATTCACAGTGTGGAGCCTGGAGTATTTTGAATAAAATAGGAAAGGCAGAATTGAAAAACCCATTTGTTCTACAAGTTGAGGGGAATGAATTTATAACGAGAATTTTTAGAATAAATGTTGAATTTGCAACCATTCATTGAATAGACATGCCTAGACCACCTGATAAATAATACATTTGTATTGCGCTTGTGAAATATGCAAATAGAGTCCAATTTGCAAATAAATGTCTTGAAGAATTCTTTTAAAATTTCAGAGATTACATAAACCCTAGGCTTTCTGTATTCATATTTGTGAGGTTTTTGTTTTATTTTGTGACAGCTGCCATAAATTCAATTAAACTGTATGGCAAATGAAGTTTTGGTGATGGCTGGGTTTTTTTCCTCCTGAAGGAAGAAACTGATCAAGAGGCTGGCAACATGGGAAGCAGTGAGCACATTTGCAGACAAAAGAATCAAACAATGCCTCATCAAAATAGGAAGGAAGGAAATCCAGCCAGCTAAACAGGGACAGCCAGATTTGGTACCCTTGTCCTCAATCCCTGTGTCCATATTTTTGCATAGCAAACAAAGGACAAACAAGTAGAACCTGCAAGTTAGCAGCTGAAATAATGCTCTAACAGCAAATGGAAACAGTAAGCCAAAACTCAGAAGGACGGTGACTTATAAAGCACAAGTAGCAAAAAAGCAAACAATGACCTGCTTATTTACTCTGATTTTCTTCTGCGTCTATGATTCACTCATCAGTTGCCCTGAAACTCAAGAGATTGTAGCCTCTTCTGGCCTTTGGGCTTCAGACTGACAGGAACCAACACTAGCTTAAATTCAGCTTCTTCTCAGGTCTGCCCATGAAGGTTAGATAAGTTATGAAGGCATGAAACACCCAACATTGGAATCATTCACAACTGAGGTTGCCTAAGTGTAAAGTTGTGTTTCTAGCTGAAACCTCACAAGATCATTTTTAGAATGGGTATTGCTGTGATAGATGCAACTCAATGGGAACTGGCAATTTTGACATTGTAAATTACTTTCAAATTTACACACTGGAAGCCATTCTCTTCAAATTCACAGGCCTATAATCCCAAGAAAGGGCATTCACAGTGTGGAGCCTGGAGTATTTTGAATAAAATAGGAAAGGCAGAATTGAAAAACCCATTTGTTCTACAAGTTGAGGGGAATGAATTTATAACGAGAATTTTTAGAATAAATGTTGAATTTGCAACCATTCATTGAATAGACATGCCTAGACCACCTGATAAATAATACATTTGTATTGCGCTTGTGAAATATGCAAATAGAGTCCAATTTGCAAATAAATGTCTTGAAGAATTCTTTTAAAATTTCAGAGATTACATAAACCCTAGGCTTTCTGTATTCATATTTGTGAGGTTTTTGTTTTATTTTGTGACAGCTGCCATAAATTCAATTAAACTGTATGGCAAATGAAGTTTTGGTGATGGCTGGGTTTTTTTCCTCCTGAAGGAAGAAACTGATCAAGAGGCTGGCAACATGGGAAGCAGTGAGCACATTTGCAGACAAAAGAATCAAACAATGCCTCATCAAAATAGGAAGGAAGGAAATCCAGCCAGCTAAACAGGGACAGCCAGATTTGGTACCCTTGTCCCTCAATCCCTGTGTCCATATTTTTTTGCATAGCAAACAAAGGACAAACAAGTAGAACCTGCAAGTTAGCAGCTGAAATAATGCTCTAACAGCAAATGGAAACAGTAAGCCAAAACTCAGAATCTGTAGACATGACAAATACTGCAAGGGATGGTCATTTAAAATGCATTCCAGATAGTCTGGAGAGGCGTGACTGAGAACACTGCCCTAGGTCAAGTTCACTAATGTGTCCTCCATGAGTCTTTCCTTTCCATCATATAAAAAACATTATCTAAATACTTTTTAATGTTCTGAGTTTCCACAGGATTGAATGTGAAAATCTCTTATTCCATTTAAATATGCTTGTGAAATATTAAAAAATTAAAATGTGTTTCAGGATCCTAGAGCAGCCCGTGACAGTCACTCAAAGCATCGTCGGTAGGCACATCCAACATGGGCTTCTTGCAAACTGAAGCTACAAACTGCTGCTGATGCATATAACAACAGACGTAACACCTAGTAGAATAGAACCTGCATATGGAAATGCATGAACAAGATACTGAATTTCTCTTACAAATGAGAGGTACTCTCTTAACTACTGCATGTTGAGGTTTTGTTTTATGCTGAGCACCAAGAGAAGCAGAACTCAAAGAGGTCTCACAACAGCCCCGTAAATGAAATGATTATAAGCAAGATCATAAAGCACAGAGTAGTTAAGGGGCTCGCCCAAGAGCATGGAGCTAAGAATTGCAAAGCTGGAATCAGAAATCAGCCCTCCCTACCCATCACATCTCCATCAGGTGCCTCTGGTGTAAAAAGCAGATGGAATTTCTATGACATGAAATCTAGCCTACATGTATGAGGGAAGCTTGCTGGTTAAAATGACCCTCAAGGTACTTTTGGTAAATGGAGCATTCATTAGTAATGGTCCATTAGTAAATTCAGACTTTTCTTAAATCTCTGCATACATGTCAAGTGCAAAAGGTAATAGTCAATTGGTGCATGAAGGAAAAAATGCTGTGGTTTGCTTTTTGATGATCTGAATTTTCTCCCTCTCATGCTTCTTTTAGGTCACACGATTCTTCCACAAGGGAAGACCTCTTTGGCTGGAGCCCAGGATGCCTGATGGAGGGCCTCCTAAAACAATCAGGTGTAGGGAGAGCCCCCAAGTGACTAGGCACATGCGGCTCAACTGGTGCTAACCCCACTGAACTAGACTCAGGACCATCATCATTAGGGAGATAAGTTGCCAAGGAAATGCAGCTCTGAGGGGCAAGAGCTACTCAGCCTTTTGTAGTCACGTGCAAAAAAAAAGAAGATATCTGATTAATAAACAGTAGACAGGACACTTAGAATGGCAGAAGATGAAGTGAGCTGAATGTCATTTGAATTGGGCCACTTCCCCAAGCTTTATGGCTGGTGTATATTGTTCCTCATAGAATCATTTATTTATCCAGTAAACTGTTCAGCAAATATTTATTGAAGGCCAACTATATCAAAGGTTGTGGGGATATGGAAAATAAGGCTGCTATTCTCATGAAACTTATAAGAGATGGGAAGATAGACAATACAAAGAAAACCAGTCAATCCTAAAGGAAATGCATGAACAAGATACTGAATTTCTCTTACAAATGAGAGGTACTCTCTTAACTACTGCATGTTGAGGTTTTGTTTTATGCTGAGCACCAAGAGAAGCAGAACTCAAAGAGGTCTCACAACAGCCCCGTAAATGAAATGATTATAAGCAAGATCATAAAGCACAGAGTAGTTAAGGGGCTCGCCCAAGAGCATGGAGCTAAGAATTGCAAAGCTGGAATCAGAAATCAGCCCTCCCTACCCATCACATCTCCATCAGGTGCCTCTGGTGTAAAAAGCAGATGGAATTTCTATGACATGAAATCTAGCCTACATGTATGAGGGAAGCTTGCTGGTTAAAATGACCCTCAAGGTACTTTTGGTAAATGGAGCATTCATTAGTAATGGTCCATTAGTAAATTCAGACTTTTCTTAAATCTCTGCATACATGTCAAGTGCAAAAGGTAATAGTCAATTGGTGCATGAAGGAAAAAATGCTGTGGTTTGCTTTTTGATGATCTGAATTTTCTCCCTCTCATGCTTCTTTTAGGTCACACGATTCTTCCACAAGGGAAGACCTCTTTGGCTGGAGCCCAGGATGCCTGATGGAGGGCCTCCTAAAACAATCAGGTGTAGGGAGAGCCCCCAAGTGACTAGGCACATGCGGCTCAACTGGTGCTAACCCCACTGAACTAGACTCAGGACCATCATCATTAGGGAGATAAGTTGCCAAGGGAAATGCAGCTCTGAGGGGCAAGAGCTACTCAGCCTTTTGTAGTCACGTGCAAAAAAAAAGAAGATATCTGATTAATAAACAGTAGACAGGACACTTAGAATGGCAGAAGATGAAGTGAGCTGAATGTCATTTGAATTGGGCCACTTCCCCAAGCTTTATGGCTGGTGTATATTGTTCCTCATAGAATCATTTATTTATCCAGTAAACTGTTCAGCAAATATTTATTGAAGGCCAACTATATCAAAGGTTGTGGGGATATGGAAAATAAGGCTGCTATTCTCATGAAACTTATAAGAGATGGGAAGATAGACAATACAAAGAAAACCAGTCAATCCTAAAGGAAATCATCCTGAATACTCATTGGAAGGACTGATGCTGAAACTGAAGCTCCAATACTTTGGCCACCTGATGCAAAGAGCTGGCTTACTGGAAAAGACTGATGTTGGGAAAGATTGAAGACAAAAGGAGAAGAGATCAACAGAAGATGAGATGGTTGGATAGCATCACCGATTCAATGGGAATGAACTTGGGTAAACTCTGGGAGATAGAGAGGGACAGGGAGCCTGGTGTGCTACAGTCCACAGGGTTGCAGAGTTGGACATGACTTAGCAACTGAACAACAACAATGTGTTCTTGGAAGCATGAAGAAGAAGGATAAGGCGCATATAAAATTCCTATGGACACTAGTTTATATAAGAAGGTCAGATAAGCCCCTTCTAACAAAGTCACATTTGAACACAGACCAGAAGAAGCGAGTGAGTTAAATGGCTAGCTAGGAGAGGTCATTCCAGGCAGAGAGAACAGCCATTGCAAAATCTCTAGAGTTAGTAAGAGCTTTGTGTTCAGGGAGTACTACAGAAACGAGTGTGACCGCTGAAGGGGAGGGAGGAGAGCGGAAAGTAATGGGGACAGAGAAGATGTGGTGGCAGGCAGATCGTTAGGGTTTAACGCTGAAGACGATGCAAAGACTTTTACTCTAAATGAAAGGAGAAGTCACTGGATAACCTGGTTGCTGTACAGAAAAAAAGAGTAAAAACAAATGAAAAAAGAAGAATTTTGTTAAAAGGCTAATGTAATAACCAAGTAAAAAAATAGATCAGAATGGTAACATTGCAGGTAATTAGGAGTGTTGAATGTTGGATATGCAAGAAAGGCAATTGTGAAGGGTGATGCCAAGATGAACTTGGCCTACATGCCTGGGAAAATGGAGTCCTCAAGAGCTGAGATGGGCGGAAAGCAGGTTTTTTGGCTTTAAATAGTCACGTGCAAAAAAAGAAGATATCTGATTAATAAACAGTAGACAGGACACTTAGAATGGCAGAAGATGAAGTGAGCTGAATGTCATTTGAATTGGGCCACTTCCCCAAGCTTTATGGCTGGTGTATATTGTTCCTCATAGAATCATTTATTTATCCAGTAAACTGTTCAGCAAATATTTATTGAAGGCCAACTATATCAAAGGTTGTGGGGATATGGAAAATAAGGCTGCTATTCTCATGAAACTTATAAGAGATGGGAAGATAGACAATACAAAGAAAACCAGTCAATCCTAAAGGAAATCATCCTGAATACTCATTGGAAGGACTGATGCTGAAACTGAAGCTCCAATACTTTGGCCACCTGATGCAAAGAGCTGGCTTACTGGAAAAGACTGATGTTGGGAAAGATTGAAGACAAAAGGAGAAGAGATCAACAGAAGATGAGATGGTTGGATAGCATCACCGATTCAATGGGAATGAACTTGGGTAAACTCTGGGAGATAGAGAGGGACAGGGAGCCTGGTGTGCTACAGTCCACAGGGTTGCAGAGTTGGACATGACTTAGCAACTGAACAACAACAATGTGTTCTTGGAAGCATGAAGAAGAAGGATAAGGCGCATATAAAATTCCTATGGACACTAGTTTATATAAGAAGGTCAGATAAGCCCCTTCTAACAAAGTCACATTTGAACACAGACCAGAAGAAGCGAGTGAGTTAAATGGCTAGCTAGGAGAGGTCATTCCAGGCAGAGAGAACAGCCATTGCAAAATCTCTAGAGTTAGTAAGAGCTTTGTGTTCAGGGAGTACTACAGAAACGAGTGTGACCGCTGAAGGGGAGGGAGGAGAGCGGAAAGTAATGGGGACAGAGAAGATGTGGTGGCAGGCAGATCGTTAGGGTTTAACGCTGAAGACGATGCAAAGACTTTTACTCTAAATGAAAGGAGAAGTCACTGGATAACCTGGTTGCTGTACAGAAAAAAAGAGTAAAAACAAATGAAAAAAGAAGAATTTTGTTAAAAGGCTAATGTAATAACCAAGTAAAAAAATAGATCAGAATGGTAACATTGCAGGTAATTAGGAGTGTTGAATGTTGGATATGCAAGAAAGGCAATTGTGAAGGGTGATGCCAAGATGAACTTGGCCTACATGCCTGGGAAAATGGAGTCCTCAAGAGCTGAGATGGGCGGAAGCAGGCTGGGAGGTGCTGAGTCTATGCTATGCTCAGATGCCCATTAGATATTAAATAGGCATTATGTGCCATCATCTTCCTTCCTTCCATGTATCTCATTACTCTATGCCAAAACTATCTTATTTAATAGGATGTGTGAATGGGATTGGGCTTCCCAGGTAGTGCTAGTAGCAAAGAACCTCCCTGCCAATACAAGAGACATAAGAGAAGAAGGTTCGATCCCTGGGTCGGGAAGTTCCATTGGAGAAGGAAATGACAACTCACTACAGTACGCTTGCCTGCAAATCCCATGGACAGACAAGCCTGGTGGGCAACAGTCCATGGGGTTGCAAAGAGTCAGACATAACTGAAGCAACTTGGCATGCACACACATGTGAATTGGATTGACATCCATCACCTCTCGTGGAGTGCAGTCCCTGAAAGCAGTGACTAGGTCTAACTCTCCACTGTATACCTTGCACAGTGCCCGACTTGTAGCCAGCACTCAGCAACCAGTGAATGGGTAAATGAATAAAAATGTGAAGGAGTGAATCCTCCCAGTGACTCTCTGTGGTGGGAACTGGGCCAACTGCATTCTGCTTGCACATGCTGCCTGGTCCAGGTCAGAGAGAACCACACCAGTAGAAGAACCTGCAGAAAGGCCACTGGAGTGGGCATCTTCTCTTTCCCTTTAATTCAGGTCATACCTCGACTTTAATTCAAGGGTATCAAATGTTGATGTTATTTTAGTATTACAAAATTTAGGAGGATTCAAAGAAATTCTATTTATTGCTTATATGTGGAATATACATACAAAATAATACAAATGAACTTATTTACAAAACAGAAATAGTCTCATAGACATAGAAAAGTAAACATATGGTAACCAAAGAGGAAAGGGGGTAAGAGATAAATCGTGAGTTTAGGATTACCAGATATACACTACATATATAAAATAGGTAAACAACAAGGTCCTAGTGTATAGCACAGAGGACTATATTCAATATCTTATAATAATTTATAGCAGAAAAGGATCTAAAAAGCATATATATATATATATCATCATTCATTTGGTAGGTCATGTCTGACTTTCTGTGACCCTGTGGACTATAGCCCACCAGGCTCCTCAGTCCGTGGGACTTCCCAGCAAGAATACTGGAGTGGGTTGCCATTTCTTTCTGCAGGGGATCTTGCCAACCCAGGGGTTGAACTTGCCTCTCCAACACTAACAGGAGGATGCCTTTCCACTGAGCCAACAGTGAAGCTTGCTTTGTACACATATAGATAAAGAGAGAGGGTGGGGGAGAGAGAGAGATACACAGTGCAGCAGGTTTCCCCTTTCTCCATATCCTCTCCAGCATGTATTCTGTGTAGTGTTTTTACGATGGCCACTCCTTATTGAAAGATAGTTGATTTACAGTGTTTTCACTTTCAGGTGTATAGCACAGTAACTCAGTTATATGAATCACTGAATATGAATGAATCACATATAACTGAATCACTTTGCTGTAGACCTGAAAGTAACAACTTTATAAATCAACTACCTTTCAGTAAAGAATGGCCGTCATAAAAAAAAAAAAAAATCACACAATAAATGCTGGAAAGGATGTGGAGAAAACATTGGTGGGACTGTAATTGTGTAACCATTATAGAGAACAGTATGGAGATTCCTTAACAAACTAGGAATAAAATCATCGTATGACTCAGCAACAAGTAGGACATGACAGTAACTGAACAATTATGACCCATCAATCCCAGCATGGGTATATACCCTGAGAAAACTACAATTCAAAAAGACACATGGACCCCAATGTTCACTGCAGCACTATTTACAATCGCCAGGCAACCTAGGTGTCCATCAACAGATGAATGGATAAATAAGTGCTGGTACATATATACAATGCAATATTGTTGTAGTTGTAGTTGTTTAGTCACTAAGTTGTGTCTGACTCCTTGCTACCCCAAGGACTGTAGTCAGTCAGATTCCTTTTTCCATTGACTTTCTCAGGCAAGAATACTGGAGCAGTACTGCCATTTCCTCTTCCAGAAGATCTTCCCAACCCAGGAATCAAACCCAGGTCCCCTGCATTGACGAGTGGATTCTTTACTGCTGAGCCCCCAGGGAAGCCCACAATGGAACATTATTCAGCCATAAAAAGAAACAAATTTGAAATGGTTGCAGTGAGACGGATGAATCTAGAGCCTGTTATGCAGAGTGAAGTAAGTCACAAAGAGAAAAACAAATACTGTATATTAGTGCATATATTTGGAATCTAGAAAAATAGCACCAATGAACCTTTTTAGAGAGAAGAAATGAAGATGCAGACATTGAAATAAATGTCTTACCCCCCCCACACATGATGGGGGGGAGGAAAGGGTAGGACAAATTGAGAAAGCAACATTGACATGTATACGCTATCATATGTAAAATAGATAATTAGCAGGAAGCTTAGATATAGATAGACAGATAGATAGATAACACAAGGAGCAGGAAACTTATGTATATATAAATGCCCAGCCTGGTGCTCTGTGACAGTCTAGAGGGGTAGAATGGGGTGCAGGAGGGAAGCTCAAGAAGGAGGGGATATATATCTATATGATATGTGTATATATATATATTTATATATATATATATTTATATATATGTATGTATGTATATATATGATTTATTCACATTGATATATGGCAGAAGGCCACCATAGCACTATGAAACAATTATGCTCCAATAAAAATAACTTTTAAAAAGACATCAAAAAATATATGTAGTCACAAAATAAATATTGTAGGTTTATTTTCTTGATTTTAAATGGCACTATTGCTGCCTAATTTTCAGTGTTCCATCCATGGTAATTGGAAAGTTTATTCTAGGATTTCGGTCTAACTGAACAATTATGACCCATCAATCCCAGCATGGGTATATACCCTGAGAAAACTACAATTCAAAAAGACACATGGACCCCAATGTTCACTGCAGCACTATTTACAATCGCCAGGCAACCTAGGTGTCCATCAACAGATGAATGGATAAATAAGTGCTGGTACATATATACAATGCAATATTGTTGTAGTTGTAGTTGTTTAGTCACTAAGTTGTGTCTGACTCCTTGCTACCCCAAGGACTGTAGTCAGTCAGATTCCTTTTTCCATTGACTTTCTCAGGCAAGAATACTGGAGCAGTACTGCCATTTCCTCTTCCAGAAGATCTTCCCAACCCAGGAATCAAACCCAGGTCCCCTGCATTGACGAGTGGATTCTTTACTGCTGAGCCCCCAGGGAAGCCCACAATGGAACATTATTCAGCCATAAAAAGAAACAAATTTGAAATGGTTGCAGTGAGACGGATGAATCTAGAGCCTGTTATGCAGAGTGAAGTAAGTCACAAAGAGAAAAACAAATACTGTATATTAGTGCATATATTTGGAATCTAGAAAAATAGCACCAATGAACCTTTTTAGAGAGAAGAAATGAAGATGCAGACATTGAAATAAATGTCTTACCCCCCCCACACATGATGGGGGGGAGGAAAGGGTAGGACAAATTGAGAAAGCAACATTGACATGTATACGCTATCATATGTAAAATAGATAATTAGCAGGAAGCTTAGATATAGATAGACAGATAGATAGATAACACAAGGAGCAGGAAACTTATGTATATATAAATGCCCAGCCTGGTGCTCTGTGACAGTCTAGAGGGGTAGAATGGGGTGCAGGAGGGAAGCTCAAGAAGGAGGGGATATATATCTATATGATATGTGTATATATATATATTTATATATATATATATTTATATATATGTATGTATGTATATATATGATTTATTCACATTGATATATGGCAGAAGGCCACCATAGCACTATGAAACAATTATGCTCCAATAAAAATAACTTTTAAAAAGACATCAAAAAATATATGTAGTCACAAAATAAATATTGTAGGTTTATTTTCTTGATTTTAAATGGCACTATTGCTGCCTAATTTTCAGTGTTCCATCCATGGTAATTGGAAAGTTTATTCTAGGATTCCTCCGTGGTCTTACACAACCCACCAGAGCTTCCTACTCATACAATCTGTACCTCTAGCATCACACCCCGAAACTCTCATCCTCTCTTAGTTGTATCTGCAGAGAGAATGCCATGGCCTACACTTTACCACCAGAGAGACCCTACAACCCACTCCTCAGGGCATCAGCAGATATTTGTGTTTAAAATTCCACTACTAAGAGGCATTTCTCTGCACTGACATTTCCTTTCAGAAGTCCCTCAATAGGACAGATCAAGAAATGAAGTCATTATTTTTTATTCATATTTTATCAGAGTAGAATGATCTCTGTGTGACTCACTGCACCCCAAAGGAGATGGGTCACATAAGAGCATTTAAGAGAGAAAAATGAAGAGACCTTACCATATCGGCAATTGGCAGCTCTGCTGACCTAAGATTCAGGTATTAGGTAGCAAAAAGGATGATTGCTGGTAAAAACTCCATTCTGCTAGGCAGGGGCAAAGGCACAGGAACAGAGCCTTGTCTATGGTAGACACATTGGCCAACCACTGGCCAACCTTTATTTTGGACAATGAAAAAAATGGTTCCTCAATCAAATAGGTTAGAGACATTCAGCTTATCATTTCCTGGTCTTGGATATTTACAATGGGCATTAGCAAGTTAGACGTTAGGAGAAGTCTTAAATTTCAGGAATCTGTTTTACCTTCTTTAACATAGCATTTTTGCAAGCACACTTTAATTCATTTCTCAACATCTTTAGAAATAGCATATTCTGTTCATAAGAGAAAGAGTTCCCTTGCTTTCCCTGGAAGCTGATAGTAAGAAAGAAGGGAGGCTGCCTAACACACTGAAAACCACAGCCTTTGACTGAGTTCAGAGACTCCAATTTAAATCTGCCACTAACCTGTTAACTGGTTGTATGTCCTTCACGAGTTACTTAACCTCTCTGAACCTTTGTCAATTGAAAATCTAATCTGGTTTTATTTCTAATCATTTTCTTTCTTTTTATTTTATTTTAAAAATTTATTAGAGACTAGTTGAGATAATGTTTTGTTAGTTTCAGGTATACAGCATCAGTGATGCAGCTGGACATGTATATATATATTCATTCTTTTTCAGATTTCCTTTCCTTTATGTCATAGCAGAATATCTAGGCATTTTATTTCTAATGCATATAAAATAGCTTGATGTAGAATAAAGAGTAGCCAGGCTTTTATAATCTTAATTTGTCCTCTCCAAATTCTACTTCCATCTCCAGTTAGCAACTCTGGGTTAGAGTAGCCAGGAGCAGGGACTAGGAGCAAGAATTCTAGATTAAAACTCTGTTCAAATCCTGATTCTGCTGTTTACTAGCCATGTGGTCTTGGGCAAGTTACTCCACCTCTGGGTCTCTGTCTCTTTATTTGTGAAAAACACCTGTTGGATCCAAATAACAATGTATATGCTACGCTCTACATAGAGTGTCCGGCCAAGGGTCCAACTCAGTGTAAAGAGCACAGTGAATAGCTGTTAGAGGGTTCTGGTTGTTATTTCCTGTCTCCACACTTTTCCATCTCTGGTTTCACTAGGATCGCTCTCCTGAACCCCATCGAAGAGCATTCCATCGTGATAGCTGACACTGCTGACAATGGGGTCTTCCTAGTAGTATCCTCACCCCCTTCCCAAACTGCAGCTTCCTCCCTGGGCAACCAGTGCTTCAAATTTACTTCGGATCCCTGGCCCAGCTGACACTGCTGACAATGAGGGTCTTCCTAGTAGCTTGGAAATATTTACCAATTTTTGGGCATTAGCAAGTTAGACGTTAGGAGAAGTCTTAAATTTCAGGAATCTGTTTTACCTTCTTTAACATAGCATTTTTGCAAGCACACTTTAATTCATTTCTCAACATCTTTAGAAATAGCATATTCTGTTCATAAGAGAAAGAGTTCCCTTGCTTTCCCTGGAAGCTGATAGTAAGAAAGAAGGGAGGCTGCCTAACACACTGAAAACCACAGCCTTTGACTGAGTTCAGAGACTCCAATTTAAATCTGCCACTAACCTGTTAACTGGTTGTATGTCCTTCACGAGTTACTTAACCTCTCTGAACCTTTGTCAATTGAAAATCTAATCTGGTTTTATTTCTAATCATTTTCTTTCTTTTTATTTTATTTTAAAAATTTATTAGAGACTAGTTGAGATAATGTTTTGTTAGTTTCAGGTATACAGCATCAGTGATGCAGCTGGACATGTATATATATATTCATTCTTTTTCAGATTTCCTTTCCTTTATGTCATAGCAGAATATCTAGGCATTTTATTTCTAATGCATATAAAATAGCTTGATGTAGAATAAAGAGTAGCCAGGCTTTTATAATCTTAATTTGTCCTCTCCAAATTCTACTTCCATCTCCAGTTAGCAACTCTGGGTTAGAGTAGCCAGGAGCAGGGACTAGGAGCAAGAATTCTAGATTAAAACTCTGTTCAAATCCTGATTCTGCTGTTTACTAGCCATGTGGTCTTGGGCAAGTTACTCCACCTCTGGGTCTCTGTCTCTTTATTTGTGAAAAACACCTGTTGGATCCAAATAACAATGTATATGCTACGCTCTACATAGAGTGTCCGGCCAAGGGTCCAACTCAGTGTAAAGAGCACAGTGAATAGCTGTTAGAGGGTTCTGGTTGTTATTTCCTGTCTCCACACTTTTCCATCTCTGGTTTCACTAGGATCGCTCTCCTGAACCCCATCGCGAAGAGCATTCCATCGTGATAGCTGACACTGCTGACAATGGGGTCTTCCTAGTAGTATCCTCACCCCCTTCCCAAACTGCAGCTTCCTCCCTGGGCAACCAGTGCTTCAAATTTACTTCCGGATCCCTGGCCCAGCTGCAGGGAAGGAGAACAGACAGTGATTTCTGTTCCCACACCCTCCCATGCATTAGTTTTCTCGGCATGTCTGACGTTTGACTTCTAACTCCCCTCGGGCTGCGATTACTCAGACAAAGTGAAGTGGACAGATGGAACAATTATTTGAAAAGCTCAGCGGATGGAAAACGAAACAAAAAGACAAGCAAAGAAAACTCTACACTGAGCCTTGCGATGGAGGGGGAAGAGTTTATTGGTTTAAATTATTCTTACTGCCTGCTGGCAGCGATTGCATTTTCCAGGTAATTGCTCAGCACTGCCATTAGTTTGCCCACGCAGAGAAATGATACCTTCTTAGATACTGGCCCTACAGGTAGCCTTCCCCAGCAGGAAGAGATGTGTCTGGGCAAAGCTCGTCGATACAGCAAATTTTTGTTAGCTGACTCCAGTCAGTTCACTGGCTTTTGTGATAAACAAGAGGTGTTGCAGGAGTGGGGAAAAAAGGGTCACTGGATGTGATAAGAAGTAACACTTTAAAGCATACTTTTAAAATCATGTATTTGAAATTTTTCTGAGAAAAGGCTAATTCATGTTTTACAGATATTGAGCCAAACAACCTGTGTTAAATTCCAGGCTCTGCCATACCTGTGTGACTTAGTATAAATTACTTAGTCTCTGAATCTCAATTTTGTGGTCTCCTCCCCTGGAAATAATGTCAGCTCACTCATAGACTGATGAGGATCAGAGAGTCATGTATACAGAGATGATCATCCTAAGGGAAGTAGGTCAGACAGAGAAAGACAAACATGGTATGTGATCACTTATACACAGAGTCTGAAAAAATGATACAAATACACAGAATACACATTTCTCCTACAGAGAAATGGAACTGATAGAATATAGAGGGAGGGAGATAAGAAAAGATTTATTATAGAATTTGCCTTACGTGGTTATGGAGGCCAAAAAGTCCCACAGTCTGCTGTTTGCAAGAGGAAAACTCAGGAAAGTTGGTGGTAGAATTCAATCAGAAGGTCTGAGAATCAAGGAGCCAATTGGCTAAGTATCAGCATGAATATGAGGGCCCAAGGACCGGGGACATTGATGTCTGAGGGCAGGTGAAATAGGATGTCTCAGTTCCAGCAGAGAAAGCAAAGGGGCCCTTCCTCTGCCTTTTCATTCTACTCAGGCTCTCAGCAGACTGGATGACCCACCACATTGGGAAGGATGATCTTCCTCACTCAGTCTGCTGGCTCAAATGGACTCTCTCTCAGAGCTACCCTCATAGACACACTCAGAAATAATGATCACCAGCAATCCGGGAAACACCTTAGCCCAGTCATGTTGATACACAAAATGGTCGTGTAAGCCTCCTCTGCAGTTGTGGAAACAGGTTAAGTGATTTGACCAGATCATACCACTATTTGCTGATAGTCTTCTGATCCCAACACCAGAAGACTGGATGGACTGCTCTGGTATCTTCTGCAAGAGTTCATTTCAATATGGGAAAAAGCAGAAGGGTCTGTTTTCCTGAAAGATGCTTTGGTCTTGATGAGAGCCCTACATGACAGCTTGTAATGAAACACAGACGTGAACCCCAGGTCTGTCCTAAATAACAGTGACAGAGATAATTGATACCAATTCAACAGAGATAATAATAGCCACTATCATTTAGTGGACAAATATTCTAAGTCAGTTACGAATCTCTAGAAGTCCTTGAAAATTAACATAACAGTCTCTCATAGAAACTGAAGTTCTGAGGTTTCATTTAGCATTTACCAGCTGTGGGATTTTCAATAAGGCCTTTAGTCTCTCTCCCTAATTTCCTTCACTTTAAAAATAAAATACGCCATGAAATATAAAGGTAAGGTACAGGGAACATTTATACAGTAGTCAGAAGGTGGGAGTCTCCAATACGTCTTTGCATTACTTTTGTCCCATTTCTATGAGATGAAGAAACAGAGTCTTACAAAAAATGGATGAACAGCCTGAGGTCACAAGGCTAGCAGAGTCTGTACTCTGAGTCAGTTTTCTTCCAAAGCCTGCTGATGCTTTTAACCTGACCAGTGACTTTCATGACTGGTCACATATCAGAAGCAACTGGGTAACTTGTTTACACTCCAATATTTTTTCCCCCATCCTCGAACTGGACTGTTGCGGGGCCAGGCTGGTAGCCACTGTCCCAGCTCATGCATCACCTCGTTCCCCACATTCCCTCTCCGCCCTCGCATGGGAGGGAGCAGATCTGTTCTCAGTGCCTGCAGAGAGCTGTCCTATCTCAGTGAAGTTGGGCTGCCATTACAAAATACCAAGTAGCTGAAGTCACAGAAAGGTACACTTCACAGTTCTGGAGGCTAGAAGTCCAAGATCAGGAGGCCAGCATGGTGGAAATCGGCAGAAGGCCCTTTTTCGGGCTTGTAGACAGCCACCTTCTCACTGTGTCTTCTCATGATGGGGAGAATGTGCAAGCTCTGTGGAATCTCTTCTTACAAGGGCACTAATCCCATCATAAGGGCCTCATGCTAATGATCATCTCTAAACCTAATTACCTCCCAGAGGTCCCATCTCCAGATACATCATCCTGGAGGTTAGGCTTCAACATAGGAAAATTGGATGAAAGGGTTGACAGCCATAATTTAGTCTCTAGCACCTTCCTGGTTACTTTAAGATGTTGTCCCTTTATATCCTACTTCATCAGCAATCATCCTTTAAAAGAATTAAAAGATTCTGGCTGAGCACTTGTTTGCTGGGCGTGGTACCCAAAGGACTATTTATTTATTTATTCATTATTTATACTTGGTCTGCTTTCAAAAAAAGATGCCTTCAGGAAATGTAAGATTGTCACAGGAAGCATGGAGAAGGACACATCAGTTCACAGGCTACAGAAAACAGGACCATCTTCCCCGTGGTTGTTTCTGTTGCCCCAGTTGTCATCCCTGTTCACACAGCTGTGGTTCCTGCCCCCGTGGTTCCAGTTTTCATTCCTCAGTCACTCTCCCTTTCCTCCTAGTTTTTGGCTCTGGACTTCAGGTACTTCAGCAGAAGCCAGAGGCAGTATCTTTGTAAGTGATGAGCTGAAAGGTTCACATCTCCATGCTCTTGCCAATACAAAAATAATGATGACGATATCAACTAATTTTCACTAATTACTACTTACTATGGGCTAAGCATGATTTCATTTCATCCTCACAGCAACCCTAAAACAGAGGTAGTAGTATCCCCCATTCTGAAGAAATGGAAACCGGGGCTTGGGGAAGCTGGGAATGTTGCTTGGGGTCTCTGCAAGCCCATAAACTGGGGAGTTGCACAGCCATGCACTTTCCTGCCTTAGCTTCTGCTCAGGGTGTCTGAATCTCCTGAAATGTTCTCTCCCGTTGGCTTCTTCTAAGACCTTGTCTGAAAAACAGTGTGTCTCATTGGCTAAGTTTTCTTCATCCTGGAGGTGGTGCAGGTATACAAGGGGGAAAGAGGTCCATCAGTCCACATGAAGACCCCACCATCAGTCTAGAGTGAAACAGATCCTCAGACCAAGACCTCATGGCTGTGTTAAATCACTTGTCATGTCCGACTGTTGGTGACCCCATGGACTGTAGCCTGCCAGGCTCCTCTGCTCATGGGATTCTCCAGGCAAGAATACAGGAGTGGGTTGCCATTTCCTCCTCCAGGCAAGGTCTCATTCCTGACATTATCAAGACTGATTTCAAGGGACAACCCCTGAGACAGTTGGGCAATCACAAATTCAATTTATTAAGAATAAACTCTGATTTTCTTTGTCATATGCCAGAACTGACTGAATTCAGAAATTTAAAAACACATGGGGGCTTCCCTGATGGTCCAGTAGGTAAAGATTATACCTTGCAGTGCAAGGGGCGTCAGTTTGATCCCCGGCTGGGGAAGATCCCACGTGCTGAGGAATGGCTGGGCTGGTGTGTCCAATTGAAAGCCAGCACTCTGGAGCACATGTGCCCAGAGCAGGTGCTCTTCAATGAGACAGGCCACTGAGATGGGAGGCCCACACATGCTAAAGAGTAAAAATGGATGAAAACAAAAATGATGACTTAAAGACAAGAGAAAAGGAAAAAAAGATTAAAAAAAAAAACCACAAAGAAATTAGAAAAGCTCAATAAGTGGGAGATCTAAAATAATGTCCAAAGGATGGAAGTTGATTATATGATATAAACACAGTTTGGTAAGAGATGTTTTCTAAATACCACTTCCCCTCTCAATGTGTTGTTGTTTTTTTTTTAAAGATTTATTTATTTATTTTGGGCGGGGGTCGGGAGGGAGGGGAGCGGGTGGGCCACTTCTATTGGTCTTTCATTTCTCTATTTTCATCCGTCTTTGTTCCTTGGCTCCTGTGGGCCTCCCATTGCGGTGGAGTCTGTCGCTGCAGAGCGCCGGCTCTGGGCGCATGCGCCTCAGAGCTCCGGCTCGGTAATTGGACACATCGGTCCAGCTGCTCCGTGGCACGTGGGATCTTCCCAGGCCAGGGATTGAACCGGCGCCCCTTGCACTGCAAGGCGGTGTCCTTACCCACTGGACCACCAGGGGAAGCCCTCAATGTGTTTTTACCAAGGAAAACACAAACACTGCCCTCTAGCCAGTCTTCAGATTTAGAGGGAAATAAATGAACCATTTCTATGGCCTTTGTACCCAAACTTTTTTACATAAACAAATTCTCATGTAGTATTTAATACATACAGTAAGATGAAGGAATAAAGACTGAAAAAAACCCATTCCACAAAGGAGATGGCCCTGCTTGTCACTAGCATATGCCCATGGGCAGGACTTCCCTCCAGGGGGCCCCAGGACCTTGACTGGTAGCTGGTCCAGCAGCTGCTTCATATGTGCATTTAGAAGCCACCTCAGCTGGTTTGAAGTTGAGGTCTGAAATAGTCTATGCATCTCTATCTGAATCTATACACATGCTGGATAGTCACTCTTTAGGACTAGAAATGGGAATGTATAACTAGTAGTTAAAAACAAGTTCCGAGATTAGACTGATGCGGACTTAAATCTGGGCTCTGTGACCTTGACTCTAAGTCTTGTCTCTGTGCATAAACATAGTGACAACAGGACTTCCACTCGTGGTCCAGTGGGTAAAGAGTCCGCCTTGCAGTGCAAGGGGCACCAGTTTGATCCCTGACCCTGGAGGATCCCACGTGCCATGGAACAGCTGGACTGATGTGTCCAATTGCGACCCAGCACCTTGGAGCACATGCCTCCAGAACCAGTACTCTGCAAGGAGAGAGGCCCCTGCGGTGGGAGGCCCACACAGGCCGAAAGAATAGAAATGGATGAAAATAAATAAATAAAATACCAATAAAAGAGGTCAAAATTTTAAAAAAAGAAAGAAACATAATGATGAAAGCCTCATCCTAGGGCTGTTCTGAGGATTATGCAAGGAAACGCATATATATCATATAACAAAGCAACAAGATAATGCAAACTGAAGAAGAACTAGTACTATGATTTCTACCATCATCACTATATTACTACTACTATTAGTACTACTGTTACTATTACTCATCCTCCTCAAATAACATACTTCTTCTACTGCTATCAAAACTATCCTATTACTACAACTCAGTGGTTCAATCAATTTTAAAAATGTTTTTACCATCCCCTTTTCTCTTGAGTTCTTTTACTACTTCCTTATTTATAATGAGAAGTGAAACTGTTTTTCCTGCCAAATGAGGAGCTTGAGAACATTAATTTATCTGAACAGATGTGTGTCGATGTTGCTCTGAAGGTCCCAGTATGCTCTGACATAGTTCATGACAAAATGAAGTATGGGTTATACATAAATTCACGTTTCAGCTCACGTCCCACCTCCTTTCAAAAGCCTTTTGCTCACACTGATGTCTCCTTTCTCTGAAACAGTCTTCATCATGTTCTCGAATTCTTTCCAAAGATACTAACATGTGAAAATTATATTGAATAAACCAAGATTCTGTATTAAAGGTATTTAATTGTTTATGTAGCCCAGAGTCCAGAGTTAGGTCAAGTATAGCTGGATCCAAGGGCTCAAAAAATACCACCAGTCCAGTCTCAAAATCTGCTTCCATCTGTACTGTTTCCTTGGAGGCTCGGTCCTAGTGCTCCATGCTCACATCCTCACAATAGCGAGTCCAAAGGAATATATCCTGCCTTTCTCCAACCACTCCTATGTAAATCCCAGGAGATGGTACTCAGCATGGGACCAGCTTCAGTTACATGTACAATCTGGAGCTGCAGAAAGGGAGCTTGCCCCCATCCAACCACCAAAGCCAATGAAAGAAGAGAAAAGGTTTCCCCCCCAAAATTTTAGAATTAAGGGAATGACCTTTGGATAGAGAGAAGACTTTATAAAGATCTCACTTGTCATTTGTAATTACCTTGGCTCTAAACACAGTAAAAAGCCACACCAGATACTCAATACGAGTTTTGAGATTGATGGATTTTTATGCATTAGGCTTCCAACCTAAATCCCAATCTGCTTTTCCTTCTCCCTGTGGATACTTTATGGCCGTATCCTAAAAATGTGGAAATGGTTCACTTAAAATCAACATCCTGCCGAAGTTTAGGTTGATTCAGGGGTAGCAGGTCCACAAAGACTGGGCCCCGTCTTCTTAGAACACTACCCCTTTCCCCCATGCCCTGGGCAGAAGTAATCCTTCTGTCCCCTGAACTTTAGCCTTGCTTAGCCCACACATCTGCTATGGCATTTGCTATATGGTCTTTTGTCCTTATGTGTAGTAGTCAAGACTATTTAAATGGCAGCAATCTTCTCCAAAAAAAAAAAAGGCTTAATTTAGGGCCTTGACCTAAGAGGTCTTGAGCCCCCTGTTCTCATCCTTTCTGTCTGTCAAAACAAAACCAAAAAAAAGAAATGGGGAAAAAGGGTTTATCAACTCACAAAATTGAACTGTTTAGGGATAGTTCTCTTTCAAAAATAGTCTAGAGGTTCATACAATGACAGCAGGTTCATACTTTGTTTCTTGACCTAGGTTTTAATATTTACTCCATTCTCAGTCTCACTACTCACAAGATGGCTGCCACAGCTCCAGCTTTTGTCTCCTATTCTAATAGAAAGAGAAAGAAGGTCTTTCTTAAGATTCCTATGATAATGTCATTGCTTCTTATGGATATTAAATACGGCTTATCCCTATTATTGCATCAGTCACTCCAAAAGCAAACTGATCAGTTTAGATCTAGGTCACATGCTCCATGCCTTGGCTAGGCATAGAGTTAAAATCAACTCTAAGAATGGGGAGGGATCAATCTCAAAAGAAACATTCAATTTGTGATCAGAAGGAAGCTGTTTACAGGGGCCAAGTGACATCTGGCTTTTCCTTTACAATATGTGTTTATTCATTCTCTTGGCCATAATACCTGATACAATGAATGACAGGGTGATTAACAAATATTTACTAGAGGGAGGGAGGAAGGAGAGGTAGGATAAACCACTGATTAGACATTTCTAACATTTTAACAGGGTTTTGGACAATACAGTCTTTCTTGGGAATCTATATTTGTCATGAAACTCGAACTTTGGTAATACAAAGTTCTTCATCAGTTTGATTAGCTCCAGCTTGTGCCAACTAAAAGTTTTCCATAAGCATTAGATGTTTATGCCCTTATTTGAAATATTTCATGGGAATAGCACTAGGGAAAAAAATAATTCATGTCTTAATGAGGCTGAATTCTTACCTTTCGTTCCCTGAAATTTCAAATTGGACCCTGGAGTCATATGATGGAACTACCGCCACTTACAGAATTGGTTGGAAAACTGTTTTAGCAGTCTCTCTTGAAGTAGTTTACCTCACTTTGTAAGCATCTCTACACTTTTGGCCCAGTGAGGGTTCAATGTTAATAATGATCTCTCTGCACAGGGGCCAGTTACAGGAAGAAAATAGAAACTAAAGCAGCTTCAGTGTTGCACCTCGAAGCAGATTTCATTGGTACAAGAGGGGGACTGGCTGGTCCTTTTCTCACCTTCCCTCCGTGACCAGCATCTCTGAGCAGGAACATGGGAACTGGAAATTACAAATGCAGAATCATTGATTTTCTTGTGTCCCCGTCGAAGCCACTTAACTTGCTTGGCCCTTCTGCACACTGCTCATCTCTTCCATTAGCTACAAAGGAGAGATGGGTTTAGGATCCTCTGATAAGGATGAATAAATCAATACCTGTAAATTCCTTCAAAGACTGAATTCTCATGAGCTCGACTCTTTTTTTCCCTAAAGAGAAAATGATGGCCTGTGTTCAGTCTACTCTATACTTTCCAGTATATAGATAATTGAAAATTATCTTGAATGAATTCTATCTAGCTCATGAAGTTGGAAGTGAGGAAAATGCATAATTGAAGACTCAGCAAAGATGTGTTTCAGAATGGAACACTATTGGGTCGGTAAAAGCGCCTATATGCACGATAAACAACTATAGAATCTCAGCCATGGGAGCATCAAAATTCTAATTATCAAATGATTATCAGTCACTACATGGGTTGGTGACAGTGTCTGAAGTAAAGAGAATGACCTATTTGGTCACAAGAGAAAAACATACAGGAAGTGGGAAGAGGGAAATGACATAGAAGAAGATGCAAAGAAAGTTACTGGCTGTTGATTCATTTTTTATCTTAATTCCATTTGATGCAGGACATCACTTTATGCTAAGATACTGCATGCCAATATAGTTTTGGCAAGATTCAAACTTCATAATCAAAGAGAAGGGGCAGAAGCTTGGCCCGAACAACTAGAACTAATTTTCAAGAGATCTGAAGCTTATTTCTGGTTTGATGTGGAGAATTTAGGAAAGGCAATGGGTACCACGAGAAAGCCACCAAATCAGAAACTTCAAGATGCAATTGGAAATAAAATCGGTATTTTTAAAAGTGTCAGATTCGGAAAATTGCTATAAAAAATGGATCTATGCTAAAACAGAGATTAAAATCTGAAGACAGCATACAAGAATAGTTTCATCATTTAAAATGTGTGATATTATACCAATTTTAAGAGCAATAAATGCTCAAATTTTAGAAAATTCTTAACATTTTAAATAATACTAAAATGATCTAGTCTCACTATTTAGAAATAGTTACTTCAAGTATTTTAGCCCTTTTCCTTCCATTCTTATATTTTCCCCTTATTTTTCAAAAAACTTTTTTCTAGACCTAAAAATAATTTAGGGCTTCCCTGGTGGTCCAGTGGGTAAGGACACCGCCTTGCAGTGCAAGGGGCGCCAGTTTGATCCCTGGCCTGGGAAGATCCACGTGCAGCGGAGGCGGCTTCCGAGTCCGAGCTCTGGGCGCCCAGATGCGTAAGAATTTTCCAAAAAACCTGTAAATTCCTTCAAAGACTGAATTCTCATGAGCTCGACTCTTTTTTTCCCTAAAGAGAAAATGATGGCCTGTGTTCAGTCTACTCTATACTTTCCAGTATATAGATAATTGAAAATTATCTTGAATGAATTCTATCTAGCTCATGAAGTTGGAAGTGAGGAAAATGCATAATTGAAGACTCAGCAAAGATGTGTTTCAGAATGGAACACTATTGGGTCGTAAAAGCGCCTATATGCACGATAAACAACTATAGAATCTCAGCCATGGGAGCATCAAAATTCTAATTATCAAATGATTATCAGTCACTACATGGGTTGGTGACAGTGTCTGAAGTAAAGAGAATGACCTATTTGGTCACAAGAGAAAAACATACAGGAAGTGGGAAGAGGGAAATGACATAGAAGAAGATGCAAAGAAAGTTACTGGCTGTTGATTCATTTTTTATCTTAATTCCATTTGATGCAGGACATCACTTTATGCTAAGATACTGCATGCCAATATAGTTTTGGCAAGATTCAAACTTCATAATCAAAGAGAAGGGGCAGAAGCTTGGCCCGAACAACTAGAACTAATTTTCAAGAGATCTGAAGCTTATTTCTGGTTTGATGTGGAGAATTTAGGAAAGGCAATGGGTACCACGAGAAAGCCACCAAATCAGAAACTTCAAGATGCAATTGGAAATAAAATCGGTATTTTTAAAAGTGTCAGATTCGGAAAATTGCTATAAAAAATGGATCTATGCTAAAACAGAGATTAAAATCTGAAGACAGCATACAAGAATAGTTTCATCATTTAAAATGTGTGATATTATACCAATTTTAAGAGCAATAAATGCTCAAATTTTAGAAAATTCTTAACATTTTAAATAATACTAAAATGATCTAGTCTCACTATTTAGAAATAGTTACTTCAAGTATTTTAGCCCTTTTCCTTCCATTCTTATATTTTCCCCTTATTTTTCAAAAAACTTTTTTCTAGACCTAAAAATAATTTAGGGCTTCCCTGGTGGTCCAGTGGGTAAGGACACCGCCTTGCAGTGCAAGGGGCGCCAGTTTGATCCCTGGCCTGGGAAGATCCCACGTGCCGCGGAGCGGCTGGACCGATGTGTCCAATTACCGAGTCCGAGCTCTGGAGCGCATGCACCTAGAGCCGGTGCTCTGGGACAACAGAGGCCACCGCAATGGGAGACCCACATGGGCCGAAGAACAAACATGGATGAAAAATAGATAAACGAAAGACCAATAGAAGTGGCCCGCCCGGCCCCCTCCCTCCCCAACCCGCCCCCAACCCCCTCAAAAAAAAAAAAAAAGAAAAAAAATTATATTTGTTAAGAAAAAATTGGAAATTAGAGAAATATAAAACGGTTTTTCAAATTTATAAATCTGGCAACAAGTAGTAAGCACTGTCAATATTTTAGAGATATTCATTTCCAGTTTTTTTACTATATGTATTTTTTTACAGTTTTCGGATACAATTCTGTAGGGGATTTTTAAACTTAAAATTACAACCATGCAGCTTAACTTCACTCCTGGGCATTTATCCTAGAGAAAGGAAAGCTTATATTCATGCAAAAACCACCATGAGGAATCACCTCAAACCAGAATAGCCATCATTGAAAAGTCTATGAACCATAAATGCTGGAGAGGGTGTGGAGAAAAGAGAACTCTCCTACACTGCTGGTGGAAATATAAACTGGTGCAGCAACTATAGAAAATTGCTTCAAAAACTAAAAACAGAGCTCTCACGTGATCTTGCAGTTTCGCTGGTGGTGTATATACAGAGAAAACCCTAATTTGAAAAGATACATGCATTCCAGTGTTCATTGAAACACTATTTACAATAGCCATGACATGGAATTAACCTAAATTTCCATCAACAGATGAGTGGGTAAAGAAGATGTGGCATATCTATACAATGGAATACTATTCAGTCATAAAAAGAATGAAATAATGCCATTTCTAGCAACATTGGATGGACCTAGAGATTATCATACCAAGTGAAGTAATCCCAACAGAGAAAGAGAAATAAAAAGGTTGGGGAGGGATAAATTAGGATCTTGGGATTAACATATACATTACTATACATACATATATATCCATATATACTATACATATATACATATACTATACACTATACATATACATACATATACACACATATACACTACTATGTGTAACAGAGATACTCAACAAAGACCTATTGTATAGCACAGGGAATTATATTCAATATTTTATAATAACCTACAAGGGAAAAGAATTAGAAAAAGAATATACATACACAAATATGTATATATGTGTGTGGCTGTTGGTGTGAATTACTTTGTTGTATACCTGAAACACAACATTGTAAATCAATTATACCTCAATTAAAAAAATAAACCTGTATAAAAATGTTCATAGCAGCATTGTTTGTAAAAGCCCAAAGCTGGATACATGCCAATATTCTTCAGTGACTCAATAGGTGGGACATTCCCATTGTGGAATACTACTAAGCCCTAAAAAAGAAACAAGTACTTAATGGGCAAAACTTGGATAAGCCACAAGAAAATTACACTAAGTAATAAAAAACCAACCTTAAAAGACTGTACATTGTATGTATTTATAGAACATTCTGTTTTTTAAAGATTCATTGATGGATTGATTTTTTGGCTGCTCTGGGTCTTTGCTGACTCACTCTGGCTTTCTCCAGTTGCAGAGAGTGGGGGCTACTCTTCACTGCGAAGCACGGGAATATAGGCATGCATGAGGGCTCAGTAGTTGTGGCACACAGGCTTAGCTGCCCTGCGGCATATGGGATCCTCCCCAACCGAACCCATGTCCCCTGCATTGGTAGGCAGATTCTTAACCACTAGACTACCAGGGAAGGTCCCTGATAGAATATTCTTGAAATGATAAAATTATACAGAGAGGGAGAACAGTAGTGATTGCCAGGAAAAGTGGGGCAAAGAGATGCCTTTTCCTGCCAAAGGGGAATGCGAGGGGGTTCTGTGATGGAACTGCTCTGGATCTTGACCACAGTAGTGGTTACATGAGAGCACACGTTATAAAACTGTGCAGAATCAAACTTATACACACACGTCTATAAAACCTGAATACGGTCAATAGATTGCATCAAGATCAGTTTCTCGGTTGTGATTTTGGATTACAGCTGTGCAAGATACTTCCCTTGGGGGAAGTGAGTGAAGAATATACAGAGTCTCCCGGTATTATTTCTTATAACTGCTTATGAGTCTACAGTCCTCTTAAAATGAAGAGTTAAGACAAAACAAAGTAAATGTAGCACAAGCAATTTGCCATGTAAATATAATTTTAGATAGGAAAACTCTGCAAACATAATTTTAATGCCTATATACTGTCCTGTTACAGAACCATTATTTGCCTAAGCAGTTTTTGAGTAGTATCAGATATTTAACACCGAGCTGTATAAACATGAACTTATCACAAATAAGGATGCAAAGAAGACTGTGCATTAAACTATCTCATTTCAGGGTATTTCATTAGGAAAATATTTCATAAAATGAGTTCTGTAGGATATTAACAGTTATAATGTAAAAATAATGTTCTTTGGTTAAATAGACTTGGGAAGAAGCTTTATTCATTCCAGGAATTCTCATAGTCATTTAAGAGGCAGAAGTACATTGAGAATGGCCCAAGGGCAACCATATAATCAATGTTTCCCCCTGAATGCACTTTCTCTGGAAAAATACATAATAGATTAAATATGACTGGCAATACTTTGACTTTACACCCCTCAGAGTCTGAATCTGGGTGGGCTCTCTGATTGCTTCGGTCAATAGAACTCAGTGGAAACACTATGCCAGTTTCTGAGCACAAACTCTTAAGAAATCAGCACCTTCCACTTTCTTTCTCTCAGAAGACTCCCTTTGGGAGAACCCAGCAGCCATGTAAGAGGTCTGAGTACTGTGTACTGACCTGTGAGCCCATGCTAAAACCTCCCCAACCGAACCCATGTCCCCTGCATTGGTAGGCAGATTCTTAACCACTAGACTACCAGGGAAGGTCCCTGATAGAATATTCTTGAAATGATAAAATTATACAGAGAGGGAGAACAGTAGTGATTGCCAGGAAAAGTGGGGCAAAGAGATGCCTTTTCCTGCCAAAGGGGAATGCGAGGGGGTTCTGTGATGGAACTGCTCTGGATCTTGACCACAGTAGTGGTTACATGAGAGCACACGTTATAAAACTGTGCAGAATCAAACTTATACACACACGTCTATAAAACCTGAATACGGTCAATAGATTGCATCAAGATCAGTTTCTCGGTTGTGATTTTGGATTACAGCTGTGCAAGATACTTCCCTTGGGGGAAGTGAGTGAAGAATATACAGAGTCTCCCGGTATTATTTCTTATAACTGCTTATGAGTCTACAGTCCTCTTAAAATGAAGAGTTAAGACAAAACAAAGTAAATGTAGCACAAGCAATTTGCCATGTAAATATAATTTTAGATAGGAAAACTCTGCAAACATAATTTTAATGCCTATATACTGTCCTGTTACAGAACCATTATTTGCCTAAGCAGTTTTTGAGTAGTATCAGATATTTAACACCGAGCTGTATAAACATGAACTTATCACAAATAAGGATGCAAAGAAGACTGTGCATTAAACTATCTCATTTCAGGGTATTTCATTAGGAAAATATTTCATAAAATGAGTTCTGTAGGATATTAACAGTTATAATGTAAAAATAATGTTCTTTGGTTAAATAGACTTGGGAAGAAGCTTTATTCATTCCAGGAATTCTCATAGTCATTTAAGAGGCAGAAGTACATTGAGAATGGCCCAAGGGCAACCATATAATCAATGTTTCCCCCTGAATGCACTTTCTCTGGAAAAATACATAATAGATTAAATATGACTGGCAATACTTTGACTTTACACCCCTCAGAGTCTGAATCTGGGTGGGCTCTCTGATTGCTTCGGTCAATAGAACTCAGTGGAAACACTATGCCAGTTTCTGAGCACAAACTCTTAAGAAATCAGCACCTTCCACTTTCTTTCTCTCAGAAGACTCCCTTTGGGAGAACCCAGCAGCCATGTAAGAGGTCTGAGTACTGTGTACTGACCTGTGAGCCCATGCTAGCTAAAGGAGAGACTGTATGAAGGAAAGGGAGATGTTTAGCCAGCCCCAGCTCTTCCTGTAAGTCCAGCTCAGGCATTAGGTATGAGAACAATGCCATCTTGGAAATTTTAACCCCAACACAAGCAAGCAGAATAAAACCAAGGAAGCAAGCCAACAGCCAGAACCAGGAGTCTGGATATATGCTACCACTGAAACCTTCTGAGAATATTCAAGACATTTGCGAAAGCTAACTAAAGTCATTGTAAAGCAGAAACAAGCCTTCCCTCTGTACTCTGCTCAAATTCCAAACCATAACATCGTGAGCACAATAAAATGGTTGTTTATACCTCTAAATACAGGCTTGTTTGTAGCACAGCAATAGCTAACCATTATACCTCTTCTTGTAAAACTTACAGAGAGTGATGCATAGTATTTAAGATCAATTGGTGTTAGAATCAGGATAACCGAATACTCAGTAAGTTACTAATGAAACTTACCTTGGGAAATTAAATTCTTGAAAACTGAGTTTTCTTATTGGTATCCTTACTTTACTGAGTTGAGAGACTGAAACCAGATTATGTGTGTAAAGTGCTTAGCCCCATGCCCAGCAGGCAGGAAGTGCTAAGCAATATTTCCTTCACCCTATCACTGGTCAGCCTAGGCTCTGTGGCACAGAAGAGGAACCGCTGCATTGAAGGGCATGTACAGTTATACTTTCTGAGGATTAAACTGCTTTCCAGAAAATAGGCACCAGTTTAACTTATCTGTATGCTACGAAAGTGGAAAACACTTTGTCTTTCAGAGCATGGCTTGACAAATTTTTCCTGTGACTGAACCAGATGGTAAATATTCAGGTTTTGCCGACTGTGTGATTTGGTCACAACCTACTGAACTCTGCTGTTTAAGCATGAAAGTAGCCATAGTCATTTTATAAGCAAATGGACACGGCTGTTTGAAATAAAGTTTTATTTATAAAAACTGAGGTGGGCTGGATTTGGTCCTGAAAGATTGCGCTTGTCAAGCTCCTTTCTAGAGAATCAACCCGATAGGTTTCCACGGTGGGCATGTCCTCATCAAAAGACTGACAAATTCATAAAAGTGTTGAGAAACTCTGTGGGCCCTTCTCTCTCAAGACCCACTGGCTACTTTTCTAGGCATAAAAGTGAACATTCAGAGCAGGGTAGCTTCAGTTTTGCTGTATTACTTTCTGCAAGATTAGCTACATCAGCTGCTTCTTTCTACAGATTTTAATTGGTGACGATCGACGCACCAGGCAGACACACCCTAGTACTTGGTTAAGCTTGCAATTAGGAAAGTCAGCTTTTTTCTTGAAGCAAAAGTAATTTGGTTTCTTTTTTAAGCATCAAGTAGATATTCAAAGTTAACTAAAGCAACAAGCATAATCACTAAATATAGAAAGTAGGTTTTGATAGAAAAAAGCCTGGGTTAGCAAAGAAAAAGCCTGAGTTCTGCATCCGGTTTAGCTTAACTAGCTATGTGACTTGAGGGAAGTCATACATCTGGGCCTCTGTGTGTTATCCATATATAAAATGGGACTAAAAATTGCTTCCTTATAACATTTTTAAAAGTATAAAATGCCACATGAAATTGAGAAACCTTGTATTTTACTATAGTTAACTGTTTGTGAGCCATCTTCCCAATGGAACTCCTTGGGGGTAGGAATGATGCCCTATGCATTAAAAAATAAAAAACAAAAAAACATTTCATGGCACAGTGCTTAGTACACCAAGCAAGCAATAACTGTTTGCAAAATGAATAACTAAATGGATGGGTGAATGCAAGAATTTGTAAACATGCTAATGAATATGAGCAGATATTAACATGAGGCTTATTACCATGAAGCGAATCAATAAATTTTGAAAAGATATTTGCGAGTGAAGTATTATTTATCCCAGGAATTTCAATGGGCCATTTTTTTTCTCTGAAATCCCTCGGATAGGAAAAGACCTGGTGTCCCAGGTGACCCACTCTATATCTATCCACCAATTAACTTCTGTTCTGAGAGTGCACATTAAATATCAATGTTGGCCCTATTTTTAAACTAAAAATGACTGCTTTTTCCAAAAGCCATGTATAATATCAAACTATAATTTGTAGACTTTGGAAGTAGAAATAAGAGAACATTTTAACTGCTGTTTTTTAATGTTACAATCAAAAGTGGTATGATTCCTTTATGATGTCTGAAGTGAAATTAAAACAGATGGATGGATTAAATAAGTACTTGTAAAGTTACTTCAGTACAATTGATACCTTAAGGGAATATCATTTAAAAGAGAAGAACTGTTTAGCTTTTTATACAATGATGCATTTCTTTTTCTTCACTGGTCAAGTTGGTCATCCTCGAATGAAACCTCATTTTAATATCTGCTCTTATTCATTGGGATGTTTACAAATTCTTGCATTCATCCATCCATTTATTCATTTTGCAAACATTTAACGAGTGCTTAGTATACTAAGCACTGGGCTAAGAAATGGGGATTTTAAAATTGACAGCCTTCGAAAACTTTGGAATTCTCTACTTGGCAAATCCATGACAATGTGTTACCTGATGCCATGATATTTTGCATCCAGTGTGATGAAGTGATCAACAGCTAGCAAAGAACTATTCCTCCTGAAAGAAGTTTTACAAGGAAAAATCTCGACAGACATGACTGTTGAATAATGGATTTACTTGAAGCACTGGATGCTAATTTACATAAGCAAATACTTTCCTAGGTGATCCTAAGTGGGAAGATTACGTGCACTCCCCTTATCAGGGCTGCTTATGACTGTGCTGACCTTACAGCAAGAATAGAAAACCAAGATCGCAAACAAAGGATTACTAGAGATGGCTGCTCATCAGAATGACTGTTTCACCTCAGAAAACGCAGGAGAGGAAACTTATCTTTTCTCAACAAGTCTACTGTGACACAGGAAAGAGGATTTATGTAGAACGATCTTATCAGCACATTTTGCATAATTTTGAGTCTAGATATCTGAATTCTTTTCCTCTTCTGGAAGAGACTCCTCATAGGATAGATTTGGTAGTGCCCTTATGGTGTGTAATAACACATCAAGGTCTCCAGGACAGAGAATGAAAGAAACTTGAAATAAAGAAATAAATCCCCCATTTATCAGAATTTACATAATCCAGACTTTGCCTACAAAGGTCCGTATAGTTAAAGCTCTGGTTTTTCCAGTAGTCAGCTGCGGATGTTAGAGCTGGACAATAAAAAAGGCTGAGCACTGAAGAACTGATGCCTTCAAACTGTGGTGCTGGAGAAGACTCTTGAGAGTCCTTTGAACTGCAAGGAGATCAAACCAGTCAGTCCTAAAGGAAATCAACCCTGAATATTCATTGGAAGGACTGATGCTGAAGCTGAAGCTCCAATACTTTGGCCACCAAATGCGAAGAGCCAACTTACTGATGAAGACCCTGATAAGGGGAAAGATTGAAGGCAGGAGGAGAAGGAGAAGACAGAGGATGAGATGGTTAGATGGTATCACAGACTCAATGGACATGAGTTTGAGCAAACTCTGGGAGATGGTGGAGGACAGGGAAGCCTGGCGTGCTACAGTGTATGGGGTCACAAAGAGTTGGACACAACTGAGCAACTAAACAACAACAACATTAATTCTGGTAACAAGCTGTATTTTACTTTTTTTTTTGTTTTGACGCAGACATATTTGACTTTAACCAAGCCTAACATGTAGTGTATATGTTGTTATCCGTACATGGAGGTGAGGTGACTTGAAAGATCTATTCAATATGATAATTTCTATATAATTCAACCTATAATTCCTTAAGTTAAAATGTACTGGGTGGCTTTACAAGATAAACATAAGACATTTATTGTTGCATAGCAGAGCCTGGAGTGTCACTTGCAGTCAGTACTCTACACTCCTTGCCCAGATAGAGTTGCTATCTCCAGCTCTGTATTGTAAAAACTGAAGCATGGAATGGTAAGTCAATAAGGACAGTGACAGACGCACGTAACACTGTCACTCCATTTCAACCCTAATGGAAATCACGGCTTTGTTTCCCAATATTATAGCAGTTTTCAAACACAAAAGTTGAAAGAATTCTACAGTCAACAACCACATCTACACATAGAACACTAACATTGTGCTGCATTGGCTTTAACTTCTCCAACCCCTACTATTCACCAAACATCTCATTTTTAACACATTTTAAAGTACATTGCTGACCTCAGACCATGCCTTCCTACTGAAGTGTATGCATATATTTAGCTACAAACTAAAGATGGATATCTTTTAGTAGGCTTATCTTTAGCTACAATTCAGTCTGTGTTTGCAGTTTTTCCTTTTGAGGCAAACTTTATATACAATAAATGCAAAGATCTCAACTGTGCATTTGCTTGAATTTTGATAAAATCATACACATTTATAACCCAGATTCCTATCAAGACAACATGACTGTCACTCACATTTCCTCCTCTTGCCCGTTCTCCATCAGCAGCCACTCCTGCCTCCCAACCAGAAGCAACTGTTATTTTTCCCACCTTAGACAAGCAGTGCCTCGTCTAGAATTTTATATAAATGGAATCCTATAGCATGTGCTCTATAAGAATCATATAGCATGTGCTTATATAAGCCTTATTCTATGCAACATGTTGCATCTGAGAGTCATCTGTGCTGCCGTTTTCATCATTAGCTTTTCTTAACTGCTCTGTGGTAGTCTACTGTATGAGCTACATAAAAGTTTATTTTTTTCTCCAACTGATTGACCCCAGGGCTGTTTCCTGCTTAGGCAACTAAGTTCAAGGCTGTTAGAATTTCTAGCACAAGACTTCTGTGAACTTCTGTTTTCCTTCCCTATAGGTCTATGTTTAAGTTACATAAGAGGCCATGCAACATTTCTAAAGTCATCATGCCATTTACACTCACTTATTTTTACCTGAAGTCTAGCTGATTTATAATATTGTGCTACCTGAAACAGGTATACAGCAAAGTGGTTCAGTTATATACAACTTTTTTCAGATTCTTTTTCCTTTATAAGATTATTATAAGATATTGACAATAGTTCCCATGCTATATAGTAAATCCTTGTTGCTTACCTATTTTATATATAGGACCTTGTATATGTTCATTCCATACTCCTAATTTATCCCTCCACCATCCCTTTGTCCCTTTGGTAACCAAAAGTGTGTTTTCTGCTGTGAGTCTGTTTCTGCTTTGTGTATAGATTTATTTGCATTATCTTTCAGAGTCCACATGAAAGTGGTATATAATATTTGTCTTTCCCTATCTTACTTCACTGAGTATAATATTCTCTAGGTCCACCTATGTTGCTACAAATGGCAATATTTCATTTTTTTATGGCTAAGTAACATTACATTTTGTGTATGTATATATTTATACACATACACACCACATCTTAAATTAGCTGTTTGTTGATGAATGTTTGGGTTGTTTCCATGTCCTGCCTATTGTAAATAGTGCCACTATGAACACTGGGGTACTTAAATCTTTTCAAATTAGAGTCTTTATTTTTTTCTGGGTATATACCCAAGAGTGGGATTGCAGGATCATATGGTAGCTCTATTTTTCGTTTTTTGAGGAATCTCCACACTGTTTTCCACAGTGACTTATAGCAACTTACATTCCCACCAACAATGCAGGAGGATTGTTGTCTCTTATCAACCTCTCCAGCATTGATTGTTTGTAGACTTTTTGATGATGACCTTTCTCATCGGTGTGAGATGATACTTCATGGTCTTGATCTGCATGTCTCTAATAACTAGTGGAAAGCATCTTTCCATATGCCTGCTGGCCATCTGTCTTCTTTCGACCCATTTTTTGATTGGATTGTTTGGTTTTTTAAGCATCGAGTTGACTTATTTGTACGTCTTAGATATTAACTCTGTTACTTGCGTCATTGGCAAATACTTCCTCTCGTTCTGAAGGTTGTCTTTTTTGCTTTGCTAATGGTTTTCTTGGCTGTGCAAAAGCTTTTTAAGTCTGGTTAGGCCCCATTCTTTTATTTTTGTATTCATTTCTTTTGCCTTGGGAAATTATTTGGAAAATATTGCTATGGTCTATATCCAAGAATGATTTACCTATGTTCTTTTCTAGGGGTTTTACGGTATCATGTCTTGTATTTAGGCCTTTGAACAATTTTACACTTATTCTTTTTAAACAGTGTGAGGAGATGTTCTAATTTCATTGATTTCCATGTAGTCGCCCAGCCCTCCCAACACCCCTTGCTGAACAGACTGTCTCTTCTCTTGTACATTCCTGCCTCCTTGTCATAGACAGACCGTGGGTGTGGGGGTTTATTTCTGGACTCTATTCAGTTCCATTCATTTCTATGTCAGTTTTTACGTGAGCACTATGCTGTTTTGATTCCTGTAGCTCTGTAGTATATAGCTCATGCAATCTTTAAAAGAATATTTACTATAGATGGTGTCATTCTCATTTTTCAGAATAGGAAATTAAGTTTATAAAAGTCAAGTCACTTGTTCAACTAAGTGATAGAGTTATGATCCAAATAACTAGCCACATGTACCTATTGATCATTTGAAATGTGGCTAGTCCGAATTGAGATATGATACAAAATACATTAATTTTTAAAGACTTAGATGAATAATAAGATTGTAAAATATCTCATTAATTTTTGTTTTTATTTTGGCCTGTTTGTATTCTTTCTTTCTTTATTTATTTTCATCCGTCTTTATTCTTTGGCCTGTGTGGGTCTCCAATTGCTGTGGCCTCTCTCACCGCAGAGCACCAGTTCTGGGTGCATGTGCTCCAGAGCACCGGCTCATATTGGACAGACTAGTCCAGCAACTCTGCAGCATGTGGGATCTTCCCGGATCAGGGATCAAACCAGTGCCCCTTGCAGTGGACTCTTTACACACTGAACCACCAGAGAAGCTCTCATTAATGGTTTTTAACATGAAATACATACCCAAATGATACGATTTGGGGGGAATTCCTTGGTAGTCCGGTGGTTAAGGACCTACCACCCAGTGCAAGGGACGCAGGTGGGATCCCTGGTCAGGGAGCTAAGAGTCCATATACTACAGGATACATTAGTCCACGTGCCGTGCAATCACTGAGCCCATGTGCCACAACTAGACAGCCCACACATCACAACATGAGAGAAGTTTGCAACACATCAAAGATCCCATGTACAAAGACCCCACACAGCCAAAAAAAAAAAAATTTTTTTTAAATGATAAGATTTGGGATCTAGTGGTTTAAAATATATGCTTAAAATTATCCCTGTCTGCTTCTTCCTACTTTTTAAGTGTGACTACCAGATAGTTTGAAGTGACATATATTTCTTTTTTTAAATTATTATTATTTTTTAAAATTCTTTAAGATTTTACAGAGTTTTGTTGTTCACCAACATGTATGTTCCCAGATCATTCATATGCATATCCCTGGACCCTCCCCCCACCCAGTTCACCCCCTCCCACCCCTCTCGTATATTTCTTTTTGATAGTCGTGCTCAAGGATTCTGTTCCCTAGCTCTGAGTAAGCCTTTGCAACTAATTACATTATTTGAAGGAGTACTGCCAAGGGATCTTTACCACGATGCTTCCTTTGATTTTCTCCATTAACTTTGGACAGTCCTCTAATGGAGAAGTGAGAGCTGTTCTGGTTTGCCTTTCTATGAGTGCTTGTCCTGCTGTTTGGGATATCGCCGGGCAACTGGTTGGGTTAACAGATAGATGTCCTACTAGCTGTGTTACCATGGGCAGCATATTAACCTCTCTGTGTCTCATTTTCTCAAGGCCACCATGAGGATGATTGTAAAGTCAGCCTCACAGGAATGTTGAAGGGATGCAATGAGTTCGTTTCCTGAGTCATTTCACAGATCAAACACTGCCTGAGGTAGAATAAATGCTCAGCACACGTTAGTTTCATGACTTAGGCCATGGCTGTGTGACTCCTGGTTGGGAGTTGTGGCAAGATCGTTCTGTGATCTGCCTCATTCTGCGGAGGGCCCGAGTAGAGATTTCCTGTCTCTGTGTCCTTGGCAGTTAGAAGCATCTCGACGGCAAGCTGCAGGGAGAGCAGCAAGGTCTTAGGAGGCCAGGCCATCCTCCGGCTGAATAACAAATCTGGTGACACTTGCTGTCAGCTCTGGGCCTTCACACGCCGAAAGCCTCCCTTCCTCAGGGCACTGGGAGCTAAGCATCTGGAGAGCAGCAGACTTAATTAACTTGAAGCAAGGGGAGCTTGGAGGAAGAAATAACAGTGCTAACTTCCAAACTTCCTCATTAAAATGCAGAAAGCACTGGAGGTCACACACAGAAATCTCATTCACAGACTCTGGCTTCCAGTAAAGTTTCCACAATGTTAGGCTGCAACACTGATCCCTGACCCATAAAGCAAGACGAAGGGGAGAGCTAAGTTTGGTCCCATGTGTATTTAAGGCATCTTCAGACCCACTAGGGAACCACCTCTTTCTTTGATCTCATGTAACATGGCCTGGGTTTGCAAATGCAATGCCTTTCCATTCAGATCTATAAGCATCTTTTCCAAGATCAAATCTGTCTGCACCCTTGAATGTTCCAGGGGACTGGAGCTGTAATGATCTTTCTGGCACTTACTGTAGCTGTTTATAGGATCTTTACCAACGTTTTTTGAAGGAGTACTGCCAAGGGATCTTTACCACGATGCTTCCTTTGATTTTCTCCATTAACTTTGGACAGTCCTCTAATGGAGAAGTGAGAGCTGTTCTGGTTTGCCTTTCTATGAGTGCTTGTCCTGCTGTTTGGGATATCGCCGGGCAACTGGTTGGGTTAACAGATAGATGTCCTACTAGCTGTGTTACCATGGGCAGCATATTAACCTCTCTGTGTCTCATTTTCTCAAGGCCACCATGAGGATGATTGTAAAGTCAGCCTCACAGGAATGTTGAAGGGATGCAATGAGTTCGTTTCCTGAGTCATTTCACAGATCAAACACTGCCTGAGGTAGAATAAATGCTCAGCACACGTTAGTTTCATGACTTAGGCCATGGCTGTGTGACTCCTGGTTGGGAGTTGTGGCAAGATCGTTCTGTGATCTGCCTCATTCTGGAGGGCCCAGTAGAGATTTCCTGTCTCTGTGTCCTTGGCAGTTAGAAGCATCTCGACGGCAAGCTGCAGGGAGAGCAGCAAGGTCTTAGGAGGCCAGGCCATCCTCCGGCTGAATAACAAATCTGGTGACACTTGCTGTCAGCTCTGGGCCTTCACACGCCGAAAGCCTCCCTTCCTCAGGGCACTGGGAGCTAAGCATCTGGAGAGCAGCAGACTTAATTAACTTGAAGCAAGGGGAGCTTGGAGGAAGAAATAACAGTGCTAACTTCCAAACTTCCTCATTAAAATGCAGAAAGCACTGGAGGTCACACACAGAAATCTCATTCACAGACTCTGGCTTCCAGTAAAGTTTCCACAATGTTAGGCTGCAACACTGATCCCTGACCCATAAAGCAAGACGAAGGGGAGAGCTAAGTTTGGTCCCATGTGTATTTAAGGCATCTTCAGACCCACTAGGGAACCACCTCTTTCTTTGATCTCATGTAACATGGCCTGGGTTTGCAAATGCAATGCCTTTCCATTCAGATCTATAAGCATCTTTTCCAAGATCAAATCTGTCTGCACCCTTGAATGTTCCAGGGGACTGATGGAGCTGTAATGATCTTTTCTGGCACTTACTGTAGCTGTGATTCCTGAAGGCAGTCCCCAGGCAGGTCAAAGAGTAGAGCAGTTGGGTATTTTTAGCCTTTCTGCTTTCCTAGAGATGTTCATTTCTGAAGGCAACTATGGCATAGAAAAGGCGCAGCTAACACAAGCAGAAAAGCTGTGATATTCTTGGAAAGAACATGGTTTCAAAATTAGGCAGACCTGGTGTAGAATGCTAGCCATACCCCGACTGGCTGTGTAGCCATAGAAGTCTCTTCTTTTTTTTTTTTTTAACATTTATTTTTTTATTTTTCATGCATCTTCATTTTCTGGCCTGCATGGGCCTCCCACTACAGTGACCTCTCTAGCCGCAGAGCACCAGCTCTGGGGGCATGAGCGCCAGAGCACTGGCTTGCAATTGGACACATCGGCCCAGCCACTCCGCGGCACGCGGGATCCTCCTGGGCCAGGGAACGAACCAGTGCCCCCTGCACTGCAAGGCGGACTTCTCACCCACTGGACCACCAGGGAAGCCCAAAGTCACTTCTTTTTAAGCCTTAGTTTTCTCAGCTGTCAAATGGATACAACAATAACAACCTCACAGAGTGTGTATGGGAAATAAATGAGATAATGTACATTACTCCTCTAATATGCCCCAGGCACAGTCCTAGAGGCTCAAACATGGCAGTTCTTGTCCTCTGTTTGTTGCTAACCATGACAATAATAAACCAGCATGCTCCTACAAAGAGGCACAGCTTCTACAGATAATCACAGTAAGCCTGGAATTCCTATCCGCTTAACCAGTGCTAAGACCTCATTACTGAGTGCTAAGATTAGTTCTTTTATTTATTCTGTTTTCAGCTACAACTCTGTATTTATACATTGATCAAGCCTCTTTTGAATACATATAACTGTAACAACCTCAAGGCAAAGGGAAGAGAGGCCTTTCCAGGTCTGACCTGATGGAACTTAAAATCCTGTTGCTGTTGACATGCTTCCCATATTTCACACATATTCTGAGCCATTAAAGCTTTCTTTGATCTCATGTAACATGGCCTGGGTTTAAATCTGTTCTGTCACCCTTGAATGTTCCAGGGGACTGGAGCTGTAATGATCTTTTCTGGCACTTACTGTAGCTGTGATTCCTGAAGGCAGTCCCCAGGCAGGTCAAAGAGTAGAGCAGTTGGGTATTTTAGCCTTTCTGCTTTCCTAGAGATGTTCATTTCTGAAGGCAACTATGGCATAGAAAAGGCGCAGCTAACACAAGCAGAAAAGCTGTGATATTCTTGGAAAGAACATGGTTTCAAAATTAGGCAGACCTGGTGTAGAATGCTAGCCATACCCCGACTGGCTGTGTAGCCATAGAAGTCTCTTCTTTTTTTTTTTTTTAACATTTATTTTTTTATTTTTCATGCATCTTCATTTTCTGGCCTGCATGGGCCTCCCACTACAGTGACCTCTCTAGCCGCAGAGCACCAGCTCTGGGGGCATGAGCGCCAGAGCACTGGCTTGCAATTGGACACATCGGCCCAGCCACTCCGCGGCACGCGGGATCCTCCTGGGCCAGGGAACGAACCAGTGCCCCCTGCACTGCAAGGCGGACTTCTCACCCACTGGACCACCAGGGAAGCCCAAAGTCACTTCTTTTTAAGCCTTAGTTTTCTCAGCTGTCAAATGGATACAACAATAACAACCTCACAGAGTGTGTATGGGAAATAAATGAGATAATGTACATTACTCCTCTAATATGCCCCAGGCACAGTCCTAGAGGCTCAAACATGGCAGTTCTTGTCCTCTGTTTGTTGCTAACCATGACAATAATAAACCAGCATGCTCCTACAAAGAGGCACAGCTTCTACAGATAATCACAGTAAGCCTGGAATTCCTATCCGCTTAACCAGTGCTAAGACCTCATTACTGAGTGCTAAGATTAGTTCTTTTATTTATTCTGTTTTCAGCTACAACTCTGTATTTATACATTGATCAAGCCTCTTTTGAATACATATAACTGTAACAACCTCAAGGCAAAGGGAAGAGAGGCCTTTCCAGGTCTGACCTGATGGAACTTAAAATCCTGTTGCTGTTGACATGCTTCCCATATTTCACACATATTCTGAGCCATTAAAGCTTTCATATTTGAGGCATAAATTCTTATTATGCTTAATTTTGAAACGCACAAAATGAAATGGAAAACATTCCAGTCCTCACGCTTTAAAAATATCACATTATATAACTAATAGAGAAAATACAGATGAGAGAATTTTCACATGTCATTTAATTTCGATTCACGGTGGAAACAAATCTCGTCTAAGTGAACCTAAACATGAATACAGAAATGCTTCAGCCAAGAAGGATTTAACTGCTGAAAAGGGTGAGTAATGTGATGTATTTGTGGCATTTAAGGCTACCCAAACAATGACATTTGCCTAGTTTTAATGGCTTTCATTTTGTTTTTTTTTCTAACGTTAGAAGGACTGAGAATGTTCAATAATCTGAACTTCTGCTCTGTATAAATTTTTTCATAATTATCATAACAATAATGATGATTTCAATAGTTAAGACATGAGTTGTCCTACAAGGCAAGCTCTTTGTATCTCCACATCAAGCTTAAAACCAAATGAGTGGAAAGTATAGGGGCAAATTATGGTAGGATTTTATTCTGTTGCATAGAATGCATGTGCTTTGCTTCTTCAAGGTGCCTACAAAAGAGAGAAACAAATAAAAAATTGACCTCTTTTTATCAGAGTCTAAAATATGTAGAGGCTTAGTAAATGTTAGTTGTTATGATGATTATCTTACATGCTGGAGTCCACAGTTCCTTGCCTAGAATTATATATTTAGTACAGAGACTGAATTTTAGCAAATGGTCAATAAGACATTGATTATTTTCATTGTTGTTATTTGAATACATTGAACTAATGCCCCAGGCACAGTCCTAGAGGCTCAAACATGGCAGTTCTTGTCCTCTGTTTGTTGCTAACCATGACAATAATAAACCAGCATGCTCTACAAGAGGCACAGCTTCTACAGATAATCCTATACATCCGCTTAACCAGTGCTAAGACCTCATTACTGAGTGCTAAGATTAGTTCTTTTATTTATTCTGTTTTCAGCTACAACTCTGTATTTATACATTGATCAAGCCTCTTTTGAATACATATAACTGTAACAACCTCAAGGCAAAGGGAAGAGAGGCCTTTCCAGGTCTGACCTGATGGAACTTAAAATCCTGTTGCTGTTGACATGCTTCCCATATTTCACACATATTCTGAGCCATTAAAGCTTTCATATTTGAGGCATAAATTCTTATTATGCTTAATTTTGAAACGCACAAAATGAAATGGAAAACATTCCAGTCCTCACGCTTTAAAAATATCACATTATATAACTAATAGAGAAAATACAGATGAGAGAATTTTCACATGTCATTTAATTTCGATTCACGGTGGAAACAAATCTCGTCTAAGTGAACCTAAACATGAATACAGAAATGCTTCAGCCAAGAAGGATTTAACTGCTGAAAAGGGTGAGTAATGTGATGTATTTGTGGCATTTAAGGCTACCCAAACAATGACATTTGCCTAGTTTTAATGGCTTTCATTTTGTTTTTTTTTCTAACGTTAGAAGGACTGAGAATGTTCAATAATCTGAACTTCTGCTCTGTATAAATTTTTTCATAATTATCATAACAATAATGATGATTTCAATAGTTAAGACATGAGTTGTCCTACAAGGCAAGCTCTTTGTATCTCCACATCAAGCTTAAAACCAAATGAGTGGAAAGTATAGGGCAAATTATGGTAGGATTTTATTCTGTTGCATAGAATGCATGTGCTTTGCTTCTTCAAGGTGCCTACAAAAGAGAGAAACAAATAAAAAATTGACCTCTTTTTATCAGAGTCTAAAATATGTAGAGGCTTAGTAAATGTTAGTTGTTATGATGATTATCTTACATGCTGGAGTCCACAGTTCCTTGCCTAGAATTATATATTTAGTACAGAGACTGAATTTTAGCAAATGGTCAATAAGACATTGATTATTTTCATTGTTGTTATTTGAATACATTGAACTAATGACTTTGTATTATTATTGTTACTATTACTACTATCATTACTATTATTAGTTGGTAGGATTATACCAAATACTAAGGATTACAAAGGATACAGAGGCAAAAGAGGACTCTTATGTCTATCTTATTGATTAAGAAACAGACTTGGAGAAGTCTCGGAGTGAGTTAAGTAACTCACTCAGGATTAATACACGTATATGGGAAAATTCAATTCTTTTTACCGTCTGCAAAATGTATTCCTAAGCTACTGGCTTGGATTGAGCCCACCTTGAGCTCCACCCTTACCACCCCTGTGGATTCTTGGGAAGATTACATACTTATAGGCAGTGACCCTCCAGAAAATGGAAGAAATAAAGAATTTTGAGATATCATTATCCTTCTTATAGTAGTCTCATATTTAGACTGTATTTCACTAAGCTTTGGCTTCTCATGAAATAGCTTAAAAATTAATGCAATTTCCCTGTACTAGACATTCATTCTATTAGAAAAACTAAGCTCCAGAAAGAGAATGAAATAGGGACTCAGGGAATGAGCTGACTAACATGTCACAAACATCATGAAGGGGCCTTGCCTTTGTCGAGATGTCAGGCTGTTCTGTTTCTCTGGTTGCTGGCCTCCCATGAGAAATCTGTGGAGAGGCATTCCCACTTGAAGAAAGAAGATACTGTATACACACACAGTGAAATACTACATGGCTACAAAGAAAAATGAAATGGCCATTGGCAGCAGTGTGGAAGGACCTAGAGATTATTTTACAGATAAAGATAAATACCATATGATATGACTTATATGTGGAATGTAAAAAATGATAAAAATGAATTTATATGATCTTATACACAAACACAGAGGCAAAGAAAACAAACTTATGGTTACCAAAGGGAAGAGAGAGAGAGGGATAAATTAGAAATTTGGGATTAACAGATATACATTATAATACATAAAATAGATAAATGACAAGGACCTATTGCATGGCATAGGGAACTAGACTCAATATCTTGTAACAATCTATAAATGATCAGTAGTATTTAAAAAATTAATTACTATTGAATGACCAGATTGGCACCCAACACAGAAAAGGTGCTAAGGTTTGATTGAGTGAATCCAGTGTTGGGCACAGGGTAGGCTCTTGAAAGCCAACCTGGTCATTCAATAGTAACTATGATCCCACTTCTTAAATCTCCTCAAATCTTGAAAACGCTAACATCATTACTGGTGACATCTGCTGCTCGTGGCTAGCAGCAAGGCTCTATCAAAACATGTGCTTGACTGCACGTGTCCTCCTTCACTAAAATCATGTATAACACTGACTTCTCCCTGATCTCTTCAAAGCAGTTCCTCAGAGTTATCTGAGATGCTGTCTCCTGGACTATAGTCCTTATCTTGCCCCAAATAGAAAATGCACTAAACATGTTTCTAAATTGTATAGTTCACTCATGTCTTATTAGGTTTTAGATAGTATACATTAAATAATTTTTCACATTTTAGCTTTGTTCTGAATAAATCTATTCAAAAGTTCTGGACCTTTTAGTATTTTATATAGCAGCCCAAAACAATGTTTTAAAATTCAGTGCATCTGTTTTTAAAAATCTATTTTGTATGAAGTGTTTTCACTTATGAATAAGTTTACGTACTTTTTCTACCTGGATTTATAGCCTTTGACAATGTGTGATTCAGATGAATCATATAAAGATTTAAAGTTGATTCTAAGAGCATAGTTCAATAATCCTGGTTGTTTGGAATTTGACAGGGAGTGTAGATGACTGTATAGATTTAATTTATAAATTTTTAAAAATTTATAGTTTTTTGAACTAGTGCAGTGCCATTATTTTCTTGGTTTTGTCATTTTGCCTAAAATAGGATATAAAAGGGGCAAAAAATCAAGTAGACTCCTTTGCATGTGTGAAGTATATTTGTAACAGATACGTTTTTTATAACTATGCTATACTTGATTATATATATATATAGATATATATATACACACACACACACACACATACACACACACACTAACCTGTTGAAAAAAACTCACAACTCTCATGATGTGTTTTTTTCAGTTGACAGTCACAACAAAAATATACTAATTGAGAATTTACTACTGTTCTAAACACATCACATTTAGTAACTCATTTGATCCTCACAAGTACCTATGAGATGCATACTGATACTATTCCTACTTTACAAATCAGGAAAGGGATGCCCAGAGAGATTCAAAAACGGAGTCAAATCACCTAAGTGGTAGCTGACATAGCTTGACCATACAGGTGACTAAAACTTGACTGCAAACTTTGGAAAGACTCAGTCATTATAGCTTGTTCACCCCCTTGAAACAAGTCTGTGTGAGATGAGAATCAGCATTCCTTATACTGTGGATCATTCATATTTAGTTTCTACAATTTTCACTCCAATCCCAAAGAAGGACAAGTTCAAAGAATATTCAAACTATCACACAAATGCCCTCATTTCACATGCTAGCAAAGTAATGCTCAAAATCCTTCCAGGTAGACTTCAACAGTACATGAACCACAAACTTCCAGATGTACAAGCTGGATTTATAAAAGGCAAAGGAATCAGAGATTAAATTGACAGCATCTGTTGGATTATAGAAAAAGCAAGGGAATTCCAGAAAAACATCTACTTCTGCTTCATTGACTACGCTAAAGTCTTTGACTCTGGATCACAACAGGCTGTGGATATTCTGAAAGAGATGGGAATACCAGATGGGTATGGGAATACCTTACCTGCCTCCTGAGAAACCCGTAAGCAGGTCAAGAAACAACAGTTAGAACCAGACATGGAACAATGGACTAGGTCAACATTGGAAAAGGAGTACGTCAAGGTTTTACACTGTCACCCTGCTTATTTAAATTATATGCAGAGTACATCATGCAAAATGCCAGGTTGGATGAAGAAGTGTGTGTTTGTGAGTGAAGGGAGATTTAGGTTCTCTGTGGGGTATAGATTTGAATGCCCAAAGTAGAACCCTGTTAGTGAAGAAAATCCGCATCTGTACATTAACATCCTTGTAAAGAAGGACATTAAAAGTTCCACATGAGTAGGTTTCATTACTAAGGAAACTCAGGAAACTTCAGAAATAGTCTTATCTGTTTGAGATAGAAACCAAGTTTGGAAATACTCATAATGCACTCCTTGGGTGCCTCAACTCAAGATGGAATTTTTGAGTAGATAACTTGTCCCCTTGGCTATGGCTGGCACTCAGAATGCAGACATGCATGTGAAATTGTGACACTGGACCCATCATCTTAGCTCTCTGGCTCTGTTTCCCCATGTGTATGGTTTTTGTTTTAAGGAAAAAAACAGAAAAAAAATATTTTTATATCCTTTTAAGAATATGGTGACATTTTTGGATTCCTTTTTCAGAAAAATGCAAATTTTTATGATACATAAGTTCAGAGATCCCCTGAAATCCAGTAAGGGGTTCCCAAAGGTCTTTGAATTCCACATTTAAATACTTTAGTCTAATTCATCTCTAAATTCAATTTCAGAAAAAAATGTGTTATTTTTAACAATCATAAAGCTTTAGATTTCTTGTATACCAAAGCAGCCACCCATTCCTGTTCTACTGTCAAGTGACTTAGCAGCTTCTGTCAGAGTTCTAAATGTCTGTACAATGAAAAGATGTGTACACAGGCTCAACAAAGAACCTAGACACTTCAGAAGTTCCCTTAAATATTCATTTGTGGAAAGGTTAACCTTTTGAGAGAGAAGAACTGCTGTACCAGGCACAGAGAGTACATTAGGATTACTAACCTAGTAACTTCCAGGGTTAAGGAACTTCTTGACACCAACTGATTATTGCTGGGAGAATATAATTGACTTCTATCTTCAAACATTGCTTAAACCCTGGATGATCTCTACTACCGAAGCAGTTACCTTTCATTCTGTCAACTAATACAGTTTGAATAATTACTATGCGCAAGTAATGGGAAAATACAATGATAATTCACTCAACCTTTTTTTTAAAGAGTTATTCTTTTTTTTTTTTTTAAAGATTTATTTATTTATTTACTTTGGGCGGGGGTCGGGTTGGGGAGGGAGGGGAGTGGGCAGGCCACTTCTATTGGCTTTCATTTCTCTATTTTCATCCATCTTTGTTCCTTGGCCCGCGCGGGCCTCCTATCGCGGTGGCCTCTGTCGTCGCAGAGCACCGGCTCTGGGCGCATGCGCTCCAGAGCTCCGGCTCAGTAATTGGACACATCAGTCCAGCCGCTCCACAGCACGTGGGATCTTCCCAGGCCAGGGCTCGAACCGGTGCCCCTTGCACTGCAAGGCAGTGTCCTTACCCACTGGACCACCAGGGGAAGACCCAAGAGTTATTCTTTATCTTTATTTATGTGTTTCAGTGTTGTTTGTTTGTTTTTTTAAAGTATTTATTTACTTATTTCTGGCTGCACTGGGCTTTCATATGCTCAGGCTTTGTCTTGTTGCCATAAGCAGGGGACTTCTCACTGCAGTGGCTTCTCCTGTTGCAGGAGGCTCTATGTGCTTGGGGTTCAGTAGCTGCAGCACAAGGTCTCAGGAGTTGTGGCACACAGGCTTAATTGCCCCATGACATGTGAATCTTAGTTCCCAGACCAGGAATGACACCCATGTCCCCTGCATTGGCAGGTGAATTCTTAACCACTGGCAGTAGGCTTAAAAAATGTTTTTCTCATGTTTACAAAGAGTTCCTGTTCTACTGTCAAGTGACTTAGCAGCTGTCAGAGTTCTAAATGTCTGTACAATGAAAAGATGTGTACACAGGCTCAACAAAGAACCTAGACACTTCAGAAGTTCCCTTAAATATTCATTTGTGGAAAGGTTAACCTTTTGAGAGAGAAGAACTGCTGTACCAGGCACAGAGAGTACATTAGGATTACTAACCTAGTAACTTCCAGGGTTAAGGAACTTCTTGACACCAACTGATTATTGCTGGGAGAATATAATTGACTTCTATCTTCAAACATTGCTTAAACCCTGGATGATCTCTACTACCGAAGCAGTTACCTTTCATTCTGTCAACTAATACAGTTTGAATAATTACTATGCGCAAGTAATGGGAAAATACAATGATAATTCACTCAACCTTTTTTTTAAAGAGTTATTCTTTTTTTTTTTTTTAAAGATTTATTTATTTATTTACTTTGGGCGGGGGTCGGGTTGGGGAGGGAGGGGAGTGGGCAGGCCACTTCTATTGGCTTTCATTTCTCTATTTTCATCCATCTTTGTTCCTTGGCCCGCGCGGGCCTCCTATCGCGGTGGCCTCTGTCGTCGCAGAGCACCGGCTCTGGGCGCATGCGCTCCAGAGCTCCGGCTCAGTAATTGGACACATCAGTCCAGCCGCTCCACAGCACGTGGGATCTTCCCAGGCCAGGGCTCGAACCGGTGCCCCTTGCACTGCAAGGCAGTGTCCTTACCCACTGGACCACCAGGGGAAGACCCAAGAGTTATTCTTTATCTTTATTTATGTGTTTCAGTGTTGTTTGTTTGTTTTTTTAAAGTATTTATTTACTTATTTCTGGCTGCACTGGGCTTTCATATGCTCAGGCTTTGTCTTGTTGCCATAAGCAGGGGACTTCTCACTGCAGTGGCTTCTCCTGTTGCAGGAGGCTCTATGTGCTTGGGGTTCAGTAGCTGCAGCACAAGGTCTCAGGAGTTGTGGCACACAGGCTTAATTGCCCCATGACATGTGAATCTTAGTTCCCAGACCAGGAATGACACCCATGTCCCCTGCATTGGCAGGTGAATTCTTAACCACTGGACCAGCAGGGGTGTCCCTTTATTTGCCTTATTGGTAATTCCAAAATCATATAGGTTTTTGTGGTATTTTGTTATTCTTTCTTCTGTTTTTTTCATACTGTCTATTTTCATGTGTATTGCATGTGGGAACATTTACATGCATGTGCCTGTTTGCGAATTCAAATTCCTTGCAAATTCACCTGTAGCAATTTTGGGGGAGCTTAACTCAAGTTCATTCCATGAGAGTAAAACTGCAGTTCTTCTTTAACCACCTTGGCATACGAACAATTTGGGACTTCCATAATCAAGGTCCCCTCTGAAGTATTTCATACCCTATCAGCAATGTGATTTGGTTGCAAAGCCACACAAGGACCAAGTTATAGTTACAAAGTCTCAGGGACCACATTTGTGAATTTTATTTTTCCCATAATTCAGTGCTTTTCCATCCTGACACTGGGTTTATTTCCCATTTCCTCTTAGTCTGAAGCTGTGGCCCTTTGGGGATGCCAGGAGTGGAGAGCAGTCACTCCTTAAGCAGTCTTCAAAGACAAGAACAAAAGCTGAGAGTCACTGTTTTTCTGGAGTTTTCTTCTGGGCAGACTTGCTTTTAACTTCCTGTTTCCTCCTGTCGTATGGTCTGTGGTTCACTTGCAATTACTCCAGAGGAAGTAATCTGTTGCACATTTGCATGTGTGCATACATTTTCATCTGCACCTTGAGGATGGTTACATCTCATTTTTAAAATCCTCACCTTAAAATCATAATCCAGAGTTGACTTGCACAAGCACTTTAATTATTCTTATGGTAATGGATGCGAGAATAAGGCTACTCCAATTTATGATCTTGGACCAGGAGCAATCAGCATCACCAGGCAGTTTGTTGGAAAGGCAAATTCTTCAGCTCCATTCCAGACCTATTGTATCAGGGGGTTTGCAGTGGCTTCTCCTGTTGCAGGAGGCTCTATGTGCTTGGGGTTCAGTAGCTGCAGCACAAGGTCTCAGGAGTTGTGGCACACAGGCTTAATTGCCCCATGACATGTGAATCTTAGTTCCCAGACCAGGAATGACACCCATGTCCCCTGCATTGGCAGGTGAATTCTTAACCACTGGACCAGCAGGGGTGTCCCTTTATTTGCCTTATTGGTAATTCCAAAATCATATAGGTTTTTGTGGTATTTTGTTATTCTTTCTTCTGTTTTTTTCATACTGTCTATTTTCATGTGTATTGCATGTGGGAACATTTACATGCATGTGCCTGTTTGCGAATTCAAATTCCTTGCAAATTCACCTGTAGCAATTTTGGGGGAGCTTAACTCAAGTTCATTCCATGAGAGTAAAACTGCAGTTCTTCTTTAACCACCTTGGCATACGAACAATTTGGGACTTCCATAATCAAGGTCCCCTCTGAAGTATTTCATACCCTATCAGCAATGTGATTTGGTTGCAAAGCCACACAAGGACCAAGTTATAGTTACAAAGTCTCAGGGACCACATTTGTGAATTTTATTTTTCCCATAATTCAGTGCTTTTCCATCCTGACACTGGGTTTATTTCCCATTTCCTCTTAGTCTGAAGCTGTGGCCCTTTGGGGATGCCAGGAGTGGAGAGCAGTCACTCCTTAAGCAGTCTTCAAAGACAAGAACAAAAGCTGAGAGTCACTGTTTTTCTGGAGTTTTCTTCTGGGCAGACTTGCTTTTAACTTCCTGTTTCCTCCTGTCGTATGGTCTGTGGTTCACTTGCAATTACTCCAGAGGAAGTAATCTGTTGCACATTTGCATGTGTGCATACATTTTCATCTGCACCTTGAGGATGGTTACATCTCATTTTTAAAATCCTCACCTTAAAATCATAATCCAGAGTTGACTTGCACAAGCACTTTAATTATTCTTATGGTAATGGATGCGAGAATAAGGCTACTCCAATTTATGATCTTGGACCAGGAGCAATCAGCATCACCAGGCAGTTTGTTGGAAAGGCAAATTCTTCAGCTCCATTCCAGACCTATTGTATCAGGTTTAGCAATCTGGGTATTAACAAGGTCTCTGGTGAAAAGAGGAAAGTCATGACAGGCATAGAACAAGTTTGAGCAAAGACCAAGATGAAAGAAGTGATGGTAATGTGGGAATAGTAAGTCATTCAGCTTGGAAGGAGCTTCTCTTTGGCAGGGTTAGTTCATGGAACCAAAATCACTGATGAGTTTAACATTTAATTACATTATTTTTCAGCTTCTTCCTGGTCATTTTTGTTTTTTTAAGTTTTATTTTTATTTTATTTTTTTTTCAATTTTTATTTTACTTTTCAATATTACAGAGTTTTGTTGTTTACAGATATGTATATTCCCAGATTAGTCATATGTATTTCTTCCTGTTCTATAAGAAAGCGGAAAGTAATGGAGACAGGACAGCCTTGGAGTTAAAACAACAAACTATTTCTAGAGACCCATGGAAACAACACAGAACACTGACACTGTAACCTGCAAGAAGAGTGAGAGGATCCACAGAGGCTGATGTTCACCAAGACTGGAATTCTATGACCATGTTTTACAGCCCCGTATTGACAAGGAGCACATAGAAATGTGTTTTCACAGTTCAAATCAGAAAGCATTGGGCAAAGATTGTCAAGTGCACAGATGCATATGTTAATTATCCTCATGGACAAAGTACCCGAGAACTTTGAGTGATTTATTGAAACGCTGTGCTAGCCTACTGCACTTGAATATCAATTAACTGGAATTCAGTGTTAATAGAGTTTTACTTCACGACTAAACAAAAAAATTTCTAGTTATCCCCTGCCTTGCAGAGCTGCTATTAATGTTTTTATTGAATTACATGGTATGGAAATTGGAATGGGAATGGTAATATGTCAGTACAAATGCTGCCACTAAGGGTTTTTAGAAATAGGTGGGGACAAAGAGACATTAGATTTTGTGTCAATGACTTTATTCCTTGAGGACATAATGTCATCAGTTTCCCTAAGAAATGCTATCTTGATGCTTGAAATAGACAACACTAAAGAAAACACTTCAACAATGAAAAGAGGACTTTCCTGGAAGGACGTGAGAAGCCTGTTCAGAGCTGCCAAGAAATGACTTGCTGATTAATGCCTCCTGGACATATGCATGTAAATTAACCATATGCATGTTTTGCTTCTCTGAAGAATGTGGACAGCAGATATAAAAGAGGAAAGTCATGACAGGCATAGAACAAGTTTGAGCAAAGACCAAGATGAAAGAAGTGATGGTAATGTGGGAATAGTAAGTCATTCAGCTTGGAAGGAGCTTCTCTTTGGCAGGGTTAGTTCATGGAACCAAAATCACTGATGAGTTTAACATTTAATTACATTATTTTTCAGCTTCTTCCTGGTCATTTTTGTTTTTTTAAGTTTTATTTTTATTTTATTTTTTTTTCAATTTTTATTTTACTTTTCAATATTACAGAGTTTTGTTGTTTACAGATATGTATATTCCCAGATTAGTCATATGTATTTCTTCCTGTTCTATAAGAAAGCGGAAAGTAATGGAGACAGGACAGCCTTGGAGTTAAAACAACAAACTATTTCTAGAGACCCATGGAAACAACACAGAACACTGACACTGTAACCTGCAAGAAGAGTGAGAGGATCCACAGAGGCTGATGTTCACCAAGACTGGAATTCTATGACCATGTTTTACAGCCCCGTATTGACAAGGAGCACATAGAAATGTGTTTTCACAGTTCAAATCAGAAAGCATTGGGCAAAGATTGTCAAGTGCACAGATGCATATGTTAATTATCCTCATGGACAAAGTACCCGAGAACTTTGAGTGATTTATTGAAACGCTGTGCTAGCCTACTGCACTTGAATATCAATTAACTGGAATTCAGTGTTAATAGAGTTTTACTTCACGACTAAACAAAAAAATTTCTAGTTATCCCCTGCCTTGCAGAGCTGCTATTAATGTTTTTATTGAATTACATGGTATGGAAATTGGAATGGGAATGGTAATATGTCAGTACAAATGCTGCCACTAAGGGTTTTTAGAAATAGGTGGGGACAAAGAGACATTAGATTTTGTGTCAATGACTTTATTCCTTGAGGACATAATGTCATCAGTTTCCCCTAAGAAATGCTATCTTGATGCTTGAAATAGACAACACTAAAGAAAAACACTTCAACAATGAAAAGAGGACTTTCCTGGAAGGACGGGGCGTGAGAAGCCTGTTCAGAGCTGCCAAGAAATGACTTGCTGATTAATGCCTCCTGGACATATGCATGTAAATTAACCATATGCATGTTTTGCTTCTCTGAAGAATGTGGACAGCAGATATCTCATTTGTGAAGATTAAATAAAAATGGGCTAAGAGTAGCCCACAAAACTTCCCCCACACAGGAGATCAGTAAATGAAGTTTTTGTTCTTAATGATGTACCAAAGGTGATCAACCAGGAGCCTGACTCAGACAACTGTCTATTGCTTTGGCCTGTCCAATGCCTAGTTCTCCTCCTGCTTCTAATTTCACTTTATAAATGAATAGATCTGCCTTTGATCTTCACCCACTATCTAAAACCACCACCTTTTTCAAGTCATGGATTAGAGGTATACTAAAGAACAATTACTATTCAATGCATTCACACACACACACACACACATCAAAGTAAACACAAATGCAAACACAAATTTATTTTGGAATAATGATTCCTTCCCAGTGGTACTATTTTTGGAGAATATCAGGCAGGTTCTTGTCATTTTCCCTGCAGAGACTCCTTAAAGACCTAGCCTAGGCCAATCTGATGTTTATTGACTAGACAGTCGGCAAAGCCCTGAAAACAGCCTGGGAATAGAATGCACATCAGTTGCTACTCCCACATCACAAAGCATCTGTCACTTTATCTCTTCCAAGATAGGTTCGTCAGCTTTCTCTTCAGTTGTTTGAGCTTCCCATTGGTTTCTGTTGCCAGAAAACAAACAATCCTAACTGATCACATAAAAGAGCTGGAGGCATCTTCAGTATCATTTATCTTTATTCCATGATTTTATAGATGAAGAAACTCTGGCCCAGAGAATGAAAGAGTCTTTCTATGTTCTTCCTTTTATTTTAGGTCATAGTGATAAAGCTGGAGCTCAAGCCCTAATGGATCTTGCTCCAGTGTATTTTTCATTATTTATTATTCCTATTATCTTTTACCCTGGCTACAGTCCTATCTTTCAGACAATCTAATGCAAACCTAAAGAAACACTTCAACAATGAAAAGAGGACTTTCCTGGAAGGACGGGGCGTGAGAAGCCTGTTCAGAGCTGCCAAGAAATGACTTGCTGATTAATGCCTCCTGGACATATGCATGTAAATTAACCATATGCATGTTTTGCTTCTCTGAAGAATGTGGACAGCAGATATCTCATTTGTGAAGATTAAATAAAAATGGGCTAAGAGTAGCCCACAAAACTTCCCCCACACAGGAGATCAGTAAATGAAGTTTTTGTTCTTAATGATGTACCAAAGGTGATCAACCAGGAGCCTGACTCAGACAACTGTCTATTGCTTTGGCCTGTCCAATGCCTAGTTCTCCTCCTGCTTCTAATTTCACTTTATAAATGAATAGATCTGCCTTTGATCTTCACCCACTATCTAAAACCACCACCTTTTTCAAGTCATGGATTAGAGGTATACTAAAGAACAATTACTATTCAATGCATTCACGCGCGCGCACACACACACACACATCAAAGTAAACACAAATGCAAACACAAATTTATTTTGGAATAATGATTCCTTCCCAGTGGTACTATTTTTGGAGAATATCAGGCAGGTTCTTGTCATTTTCCCTGCAGAGACTCCTTAAAGACCTAGCCTAGGCCAATCTGATGTTTATTGACTAGACAGTCGGCAAAGCCCTGAAAACAGCCTGGGAATAGAATGCACATCAGTTGCTACTCCCACATCACAAAGCATCTGTCACTTTATCTCTTCCAAGATAGGTTCGTCAGCTTTCTCTTCAGTTGTTTGAGCTTCCCATTGGTTTCTGTTGCCAGAAAACAAACAATCCTAACTGATCACATAAAAGAGCTGGAGGCATCTTCAGTATCATTTATCTTTATTCCATGATTTTATAGATGAAGAAACTCTGGCCCAGAGAATGAAAGAGTCTTTCTATGTTCTTCCTTTTATTTTAGGTCATAGTGATAAAGCTGGAGCTCAAGCCCTAATGGATCTTGCTCCAGTGTATTTTTCATTATTTATTATTCCTATTATCTTTTACCCTGGCTACAGTCCTATCTTTCAGACAATCTACAGATAAGCGAAAGAAGTTCTATCAAAACAGCCCCCAACCTGGCAGCCAATACCAGCGGCTTGGCTCATTTCTGGCTATGGCTATAGCTGGGCTGGGAGCTGAGATGCCCTGACAACTTTGCTGATGCCTCAAGCTAGTCTCTGGGTGAAAACAGAGCATAAGGCAAAAGAAATGTGACTTGCTACATTTTTTTTTTTTTAACCAAAATGGAGAATGTGGAGTTCTTGCCTTTTTGTCTTGCAAATTATCCTGGATAAGCAGAAATTTTTATTCAATGAGTACACAGAGAACACATTTACTGATACTAAGGGGAAAGTGGGGAGGAATAGGAGATTGGGATAAACATATATATATATATACTATTGATACAATATATAAAATAGGTAACTAATGAGATCCTACTGTAATAGCACAGGGAACTCTACTCAATGCTCTGTGGTGACCTTATTGGGAAGGAAATTCAAAAAGAGAGGATATATCTATCTATATAGATATAGATATAGATATAGATATAGATATAGATATATCTCCACATGATTGACCATGTGGAGTTTAGCTCCTGATTGGTACCTTTGGTTCATCAATAAGCACAAAACTTCCATTTATTGAGCACCTACAATGTGTGAGAAATTTTTGGGAGTACAAGTACAGCTGACTCTCCTCTCTGTAGAAGTAAAAACTAACACATTGCAACACAACTATACTCCAGTTGAAATTAATTTTAAAAAACAAGTAATGACCCTTAGGTCTCACCTGCCTCTCTTTCCCCTCCTCCCTATGTCCTCCCTCTTTATTCTTCCTCTTTCCTTCTTCTCACCCTCTCTCCTCTCTCCCTCAGTAATCTTTTATTTTGACTTGTTTCTCTTACCATCTAATACTTTGAAGATTTTGTGACTTTTAAGTCAATTAGTGAAAGATGGGCAGGAGAGGGAAAAACTGAACAAACCAGTAGATGAAGAAACTCTGGCCCAGAGAATGAAAGAGTCTTTCTATGTTCTTCCTTTTATTTTAGGTCATAGTGATAAAGCTGGAGCTCAAGCCCTAATGGATCTTGCTCCAGTGTATTTTTCATTATTTATTATTCCTATTATCTTTTACCCTGGCTACAGTCCTATCTTTCAGACAATCTACAGATAAGCGAAAGAAGTTCTATCAAAACAGCCCCCAACCTGGCAGCCAATACCAGCGGCTTGGCTCATTTCTGGCTATGGCTATAGCTGGGCTGGGAGCTGAGATGCCCTGACAACTTTGCTGATGCCTCAAGCTAGTCTCTGGGTGAAAACAGAGCATAAGGCAAAAGAAATGTGACTTGCTACATTTTTTTTTTTTTTAACCAAAATGGAGAATGTGGAGTTCTTGCCTTTTTGACTTGCAAATTATCCTGGATAAGCAGAAATTTTCATTCAATGAGTACACAGAGAACACATTTACTGATACTAAGGGGGAAAGTGGGGAGGAATAGGAGATTGGGATAAACATATATATATATATACTATTGATACAATATATAAAATAGGTAACTAATGAGATCCTACTGTAATAGCACAGGGAACTCTACTCAATGCTCTGTGGTGACCTTATTGGGAAGGAAATTCAAAAAGAGAGGATATATCTATCTATATAGATATAGATATAGATATAGATATAGATATAGATATATCTCCACATGATTGACCATGTGGAGTTTAGCTCCTGATTGGTACCTTTGGTTCATCAATAAGCACAAAAACTTCCATTTATTGAGCACCTACAATGTGTGAGAAATTTTTGGGAGTACAAGTACAGCTGACTCTCCTCTCTGTAGAAGTAAAAACTAACACATTGCAACACAACTATACTCCAGTTGAAATTAATTTTAAAAAACAAGTAATGACCCTTAGGTCTCACCTGCCTCTCTTTCCCCTCCTCCCTATGTCCTCCCTCTTTATTCTTCCTCTTTCCTTCTTCTCACCCTCTCTCCTCTCTCCCTCAGTAATCTTTTATTTTGACTTGTTTCTCTTACCATCTAATACTTTGAAGATTTTGTGACTTTTAAGTCAATTAGTGAAAGATGGGCAGGAGAGGGAAAAACTGAACAAACCAGTACATACTGTTTATCTTAAGGATGTACCTTTAAGATGGAAATATCTTTACAGTGAACTTATATTGAGGTCCAATGACTTCTAAAACTAGCACAAATGATCATCATCAGTGAAATGACACTGTGCCCTATCGTAATTAACAGCTCAGACTCTAGTCTCGGAGAGCAGAACACACTAGCAAATGCTGGCTCCGCCACCACTGTAGGTGTGAAGAAAAGCAACACATTCTAAGGCTCCCATCTCTTCATCTGCAAAAGGCAGTTTATAAAAATAGTATTTACCATGAGGGACAAGTTGGCTGTCTAATATAACTTCTATTCCAAACCTCTTTGTCCCTGTTCATGCACCTGCCATGGGCACTTGCCATCTACCCCTCAAGGATTAAATCATGCGCTGCTGCAGCTCCTGATTTCCAGTATCCCGTGAAAGGAGTTCAGGGGGATGTGGAATGAGGCATTCTGTGCTCTAAGGGCTGGGAAACCTGGAAGGACAGGTCTTAGATAGTTAACGTATTTTCAGGAGCTGATTTTATGAGCTCAATTCTTGTATTTCCTCTATCTTAAACACACATGCACACACACAAATCCTTCATGATGATGACACTTCCTCATAACTAGCAGAAAGCTACACGAGACTATCAGAAAACTTTTGGAAATATTTGTGCTTGATTGCATGTACTTTCCCTTCACCAAAATCTCATATATATATACTGTCCTCCCCCCTCCTCTTTGGAGAAATCTCTCAGAGCTGTCTAAGATGCTATCTCCTGGGTTGCAGTCCTCATGTTTGCCCCCAATAAAACTCCACTCACACCTTTCATGTTGTGCATTTTTAAAATCAACACTCATATCTATGTGAGACAGGAAGCTTAAATAGTTACTTTTCTAGCTTCTCTGGCCACTAGCATTAACCAGAGGATATAAAGTTAGATTTCTGGCCATTGAAGAACATGAGGAAACCTGCTGGAGAATTCTGGGTAAACTCTGCCTTCCAAAAAGTTTTATAGCTGCCCTCCTCCCTCCTCTTTTCCTTGATTTAGAGGATAATGTGATGCCAGGAGTTGTGCAGAAAAATCGCAGGGTAAGGTGTTGAGTCCTGGGGGTGAGGGTTGCTTTTGGGATGTAGATGGTTTTGGTCAGAGGATTGTTCAGGTAAACTGTTACTGTGCCAAAACTTAAGTGAACTTATATTGAGGTCCAATGACTTCTAAAACTAGCACAAATGATCATCATCAGTGAAATGACACTGTGCCCTATCGTAATTAACAGCTCAGACTCTAGTCTCGGAGAGCAGAACACACTAGCAAATGCTGGCTCCGCCACCACTGTAGGTGTGAAGAAAAGCAACACATTCTAAGGCTCCCATCTCTTCATCTGCAAAAGGCAGTTTATAAAAATAGTATTTACCATGAGGGACAAGTTGGCTGTCTAATATAACTTCTATTCCAAACCTCTTTGTCCCTGTTCATGCACCTGCCATGGGCACTTGCCATCTACCCCTCAAGGATTAAATCATGCGCTGCTGCAGCTCCTGATTTCCAGTATCCCGTGAAAGGAGTTCAGGGGGATGTGGAATGAGGCATTCTGTGCTCTAAGGGCTGGGAAACCTGGAAGGACAGGTCTTAGATAGTTAACGTATTTTCAGGAGCTGATTTTATGAGCTCAATTCTTGTATTTCCTCTATCTTAAACACACATGCACACACACAAATCCTTCATGATGATGACACTTCCTCATAACTAGCAGAAAGCTACACGAGACTATCAGAAAACTTTTGGAAATATTTGTGCTTGATTGCATGTACTTTCCCTTCACCAAAATCTCATATATATATACTGTCCTCCCCCCTCCTCTTTGGAGAAATCTCTCAGAGCTGTCTAAGATGCTATCTCCTGGGTTGCAGTCCTCATGTTTGCCCCCAATAAAACTCCACTCACACCTTTCATGTTGTGCATTTTTAAAATCAACACTCATATCTATGTGAGACAGGAAGCTTAAATAGTTACTTTTCTAGCTTCTCTGGCCACTAGCATTAACCAGAGGATATAAAGTTAGATTTCTGGCCATTGAAGAACATGAGGAAACCTGCTGGAGAATTCTGGGTAAACTCTGCCTTCCAAAAAGTTTTATAGCTGCCCTCCTCCCTCCTCTTTTCCTTGATTTAGAGGATAATGTGATGCCAGGAGTTGTGCAGAAAAATCGCAGGGTAAGGTGTTGAGTCCTGGGGGTGAGGGTTGCTGATGTAGATGGTGGTCAAGGAAGGAGTCTAGGTTAAGGTAGCATGTGAGTAAATTCCTGAACGAATTCAGAGAGTGAGTTGTTCAGGTAGGGAGGGAAAGGTATTTGAGGCAAGAAGCAGCAAGTGCAAAGGTCCTGAAGAAGAGGTACTACAGTAAGTCCCCTACATATGAACCTTCAAGTTGTGAACTTTTAAAGATGGGAAGTGTGTTCCATCAACACCAGGGAGTGAAATTGCAGTTTGCCCTCTGTCTCCTATTGCTGGTGATTCTTCACCTCTACTATCTCCCACCCCCTCTCCCTCCTCCAGTCAGTAATTCTTCTTGCCTGTTCACTCCATGCCAACCCTTGTATGCCAGCTGTTGTACTATATTACTGTACTTTTCAAGGTACAGTACTGTAAAATTAAAAGTTTTCTTGTGTGCTTGTTTTTTGTGTTTTATTTGTGTGAAAGTATTATAAATCTATTACACTACAGTACTATATAGCCAATTGTGCTAGTTGGGTACCTGGGCTAACTGTTGGATATTTGAACAAACAGGACATAGAAATGCACTCTAAGAACATAACTCATTCGTATGTAGGAGACTTATGGTAGGGGATTTCCTGTCTCTGTTTCTGAAACAAAACAGGGAAGAGGCCAGGGTGGCTGAGGAAGTGAAGGGGGTCACCAAGGGTCAGGTGTTCCATGGAAAGAAATTTAGCTTTACTGTGTGAGATGAGGAACTTTCAGAAGGCTGCCCAATTAGATCGAGGACAATGGCCCCTAGAAATCCCTCTCTGTCTGAGACACCAGGGAGCTCAACATTCTTGTATGATTTTCATTGCCTCCCCTTTCTACATAAGCCTCTCTACATGTGGGCTGTCAATTCCTTAGAGGGAATTTAGGTTTGTATGTAAGAATGTGACTACAGAGATGGACAGGTGTAGATGTATAGTCAAAGCTATGGTTTTTCCAGTAGTTATGTATGGATGTGAGAGTTGGACCACAAAGCAGGCTGAGGTGCTAAAGAACTGATGCTCTTGAACTGTGGTGCTCCAGAAGACTCTTGAAAGTCCCCTAGACAGCAAGGAGATCAAACTAGTCAATCCTAGAGGCAATCAATCCTGAATATTCATTTGAAGGGCTGATGCTGAAGCTGAAGCTCCAATACTTTGACCACCTAATATGAAGAGCCGACTCAATGGAAAAGACCCTGATGCTGGAAAAGATTGAGGGCAGGAAGAGAAGGGTGAGGCAGAGGACGGTTTGATGGCATCACCAAGTCAATGAACATGAATTTCAGCAAACTCAAATTCCCTGGAGACAGTGGAGGACAGAGGATCCTGGAGCACTGCAGTCCACAGGGTCACAAAGAGTCAGACACACCTGAACCAGCCACTGGACAACAACAGCAAGCAGACCCTGAGTCACATCCACTGTTGGGCCTCACACAGTACCAGCCACATGGTAAACTTGATCAATGTTTGAGTTATCATTTATCTAAATCTGTTAAATGATAATCAGAGAATCTCTTACACTTACAGAATAGGTCTTCATTCAGGACCACACATGTAACATGACAATGTGTCAGGGTCATTCTGCACATTGTACAGGATACAGACATACTTCCTGTGTCTTGAGGCTTGCCTCTTTCCTGCTTGAAGCCCTGACCTATCTCTGAACATCATTGGTTTCCTTATTAACACAAACATGCACACACACAGACACACAGACACACACACACACACACACACACATCTGATTTCAAAAATTTGGTAATGAGGATTTTTTTTTCGACCGAAGGTTTCATCCAGAACAGCAGACAGTGCTGTACCCAATGCCACACAATAAAATTTAAATTAAGTCCGCCACGACGTCTGTCCATCTTCTCTCCAAATTTTCTCTACATGCCCACATGCCCACCCTGCCGCTGGATCTCTCCTCTTACATCCATCTCCCCGTAGCCTCTAAAATGTCCATTTTTTTGCCCCAGCAATCTACATCCCCTCTTAGATTTCATACTCCAGTCTCCAAAGCAAAAGCCCCAAAGTGAATCAATGTGATTTTCCTCATCACACTCAACTCAACTCTGCTCACAATGCCCATGGAAGGTTGGCCTCGTTATCTACAAGAAGTTCAGAGAACTTAGGCAGCAGGTCAGGCTTGCCATTAGGAAGTGCAAAAGCTGGGGTCTGAACATCCATCCCTCTTACACTCAGGCCCATCCTCTGTGTTGGAAGCCCCTTGCCAGATGGCATTCCATACAGATGGGCAAGAGCATGGTTTCCTTTGGTGAGGTAGCCCTGGAGCTCCAGAGGGGAGATGCTTACATGGCACCAGTCACCAGGTAAACCATGGGTTTCTGGTCTGGAGTCTGATGACTTGTCAGCTCTTGGAAAAATCATTTCTCCCCCACAGTTTTCATTTGTAGCAAGTGAACTGGACATAAGCATCTGAAATTAACTATGAAATGGTGAATAAGTCAGCTTTGGGGACAAGAAAATCAAAATCTATATTTTAGAAGCCTCGGGGTACATGGAGGTTGGCTCAAAACCTAATCTCTATATTGCAAAGACAAATTGTTTTCTTTCTTCCCATTTTCCTCCTAATGTCCACTGCTCTGCTCTCTTGAATGTATATATTTTCTCCTGAGGATTTTGGGACACTGAAATAACCATCAAGGCATGTGAAGCATGTGAGTGGTCCAAGTGTGCAGTCATCAGTGTGTTACACAGCTGTCATGATAAATGAGTTGTGTGTAGGAGCACATTCACACACATGAATGACACAATCTGACCAAGACTGAAACCATAGCAGAATAACCCACAGAGGGGATCAAAGTCAGACTCTCACTTCATCAGTGATTGCAAAGTTTGGGAATGAAAGAGGACTCTAGAAACTAACAAACAGTTCTTCTGGCATTAGCAGATTCCTCTGAAATGGAAGCAAAAATCAGGAGAAAGGGAGGATAAACTTGCCTCTGTGGAGTGTTTACTACATCTTGAGCTCTTTCAAGCAGTTGGCTTATCATTAAACGTTAATTTCCCGAGAAACTGCAGCTTTCACATCTTGGAGCTATAGAAATGAGGGGCAGTTTTGGCTGGGTGGAAATCTGTGAGCTTCCCGGCAACAGTCCGTGAGCTCTGTGGCCTTGAATCAATAGAAAGCTTCCGGACTCTATTCTACAAAAGTAAGCCCATGGAAGGTTGGCCTCGTTATCTACAAGAGAAACTTAGGCAGCAGGTCAGGCTTGCCATTAGGAAGTGCAAAAGCTGGGGTCTGAACATCCATCCCTCTTACACTCAGGCCCATCCTCTGTGTTGGAAGCCCCTTGCCAGATGGCATTCCATACAGATGGGCAAGAGCATGGTTTCCTTTGGTGAGGTAGCCCTGGAGCTCCAGAGGGGAGATGCTTACATGGCACCAGTCACCAGGTAAACCATGGGTTTCTGGTCTGGAGTCTGATGACTTGTCAGCTCTTGGAAAAATCATTTCTCCCCCACAGTTTTCATTTGTAGCAAGTGAACTGGACATAAGCATCTGAAATTAACTATGAAATGGTGAATAAGTCAGCTTTGGGGACAAGAAAATCAAAATCTATATTTTAGAAGCCTCGGGGTACATGGAGGTTGGCTCAAAACCTAATCTCTATATTGCAAAGACAAATTGTTTTCTTTCTTCCCATTTTCCTCCTAATGTCCACTGCTCTGCTCTCTTGAATGTATATATTTTCTCCTGAGGATTTTGGGACACTGAAATAACCATCAAGGCATGTGAAGCATGTGAGTGGTCCAAGTGTGCAGTCATCAGTGTGTTACACAGCTGTCATGATAAATGAGTTGTGTGTAGGAGCACATTCACACACATGAATGACACAATCTGACCAAGACTGAAACCATAGCAGAATAACCCACAGAGGGGATCAAAGTCAGACTCTCACTTCATCAGTGATTGCAAAGTTTGGGAATGAAAGAGGACTCTAGAAACTAACAAACAGTTCTTCTGGCATTAGCAGATTCCTCTGAAATGGAAGCAAAAATCAGGAGAAAGGGAGGATAAACTTGCCTCTGTGGAGTGTTTACTACATCTTGAGCTCTTTCAAGCAGTTGGCTTATCATTAAACGTTAATTTCCCGAGAAACTGCAGCTTTCACATCTTGGAGCTATAGAAATGAGGGGCAGTTTTGGCTGGGTGGAAATCTGTGAGCTTCCCGGCAACAGTCCGTGAGCTCTGTGGCCTTGAATCAATAGAAAGCTTCACTTGTGTTTACAAGACTTCTTAACTTTCTGGAAAATATGAGATAAATCCTGCCCTAATGTGCTAACCCAAGTCAGATCTGTAAAGAGAATCCTAGTAATAAATGAACTGTAGCTATCCAAAGGAGGCTACATCTCTTGAATCATCCTCCCTTTGATCTCTAAGTAGAGCATCATATGACCTTCAGAAGCATGCTTGTTGTTGCTGAACCATTTGAACTGAGACTGAAAGTGTGACATCGATGGATACTTTCACCTCTGAGATGGTCACATATGAAAGGGCCACACAATGTCCTGGAAACCTGGTTTCATTCATCCTGGTCACCTCTCCCAGAAGGGGAAGCAGTATCCCACCTGCAGGTGCAGGAAGAAGTGGCTTTGCTGAAGTCACAGAGTGCATCACTGCTCTGCAAACAGAGGTATGGTCCTAGGACCCAGGTTATTTTACTGACTCACCTGTGGGCCTGGCAGTCTCCATGATCATTGGCCACTCTGATTTTATGATAAAAACACACTGACTCTTTTGAACTGATGTGTTCTTTGAGGCTCTGAAAGATTCTGACCCAGGACAGATGGAATCATTTTTCTTCAGTAAGCAACTATCTTTGCCTTGGTTAAGGCTGCTGTTGATTCTTGATTACCCATGTTAAATTGAGAGGAGCAGAGAATAAAAACACAAGATAATCAGAATGTCATTAATTGTGGACGATGATGTGTCTCCAAGGATGTTCACGGCCACATTTTCACAAGGGAAACAATGTCTTTTTCTCTCAAGGGATTTCAGAACTAGATAGAATAAAACATTCTTGATGAAACGCAAGCAGTCTTTTTAAAATATAAAATGTAAAGCTGCCAAATATTCCTTACTACAAAAGAATACCAGAGACAGAAGAAAGATAAAAGCTGATGAAAGATGATGCCAATGCAATTTGTATGCCTAAGGAAGGATAAGCCTCTGTGATCAGCATAGGGCAAGGTCATGTGGCATTCTGAGCCATATGGATGCTCTTTCAAGCAGTTGGCTTATCATTAAACGTTAATTTCCCGAGAAACTGCAGCTTTCACATCTTGGAGCTATAGAAATGAGGGGCAGTTTTGGCTGGGTGGAAATCTGTGAGCTTCCCGGCAACAGTCCGTGAGCTCTGTGGCCTTGAATCAATAGAAAGCTTCACTTGTGTTTACAAGACTTCTTAACTTTCTGGAAAATATGAGATAAATCCTGCCCTAATGTGCTAACCCAAGTCAGATCTGTAAAGAGAATCCTAGTAATAAATGAACTGTAGCTATCCAAAGGAGGCTACATCTCTTGAATCATCCTCCCTTTGATCTCTAAGTAGAGCATCATATGACCTTCAGAAGCATGCTTGTTGTTGCTGAACCATTTGAACTGAGACTGAAAGTGTGACATCGATGGATACTTTCACCTCTGAGATGGTCACATATGAAAGGGCCACACAATGTCCTGGAAACCTGGTTTCATTCATCCTGGTCACCTCTCCCAGAAGGGGAAGCAGTATCCCACCTGCAGGTGCAGGAAGAAGTGGCTTTGCTGAAGTCACAGAGTGCATCACTGCTCTGCAAACAGAGGTATGGTCCTAGGACCCAGGTTATTTTACTGACTCACCTGTGGGCCTGGCAGTCTCCATGATCATTGGCCACTCTGATTTTATGATAAAAACACACTGACTCTTTTGAACTGATGTGTTCTTTGAGGCTCTGAAAGATTCTGACCCAGGACAGATGGAATCATTTTTCTTCAGTAAGCAACTATCTTTGCCTTGGTTAAGGCTGCTGTTGATTCTTGATTACCCATGTTAAATTGAGAGGAGCAGAGAATAAAAACACAAGATAATCAGAATGTCATTAATTGTGGACGATGATGTGTCTCCAAGGATGTTCACGGCCACATTTTCACAAGGGAAACAATGTCTTTTTCTCTCAAGGGATTTCAGAACTAGATAGAATAAAACATTCTTGATGAAACGCAAGCAGTCTTTTTAAAATATAAAATGTAAAGCTGCCAAATATTCCTTACTACAAAAGAATACCAGAGACAGAAGAAAGATAAAAGCTGATGAAAGATGATGCCAATGCAATTTGTATGCCTAAGGAAGGATAAGCCTCTGTGATCAGCATAGGGCAAGGTCATGTGGCATTCTGAGCCATATGGATGGGCCCAGGGGGCAGCAAGGGCCGGGCTCACCCTTGAATATCTGAGAGGCTACATCATGGGCACCACAGGCCTGGAGAGTGGGCAAGGACATATACCAAACTCACACTAGGACCTAGAAAGAAAAATTACTGAGAATACAACAGACTCTTTGATGTACCAGGTAGAAAACATCAGACTGCACAGATCATAGCAAAGCATTTAGAAATCCTACTGATGGACAGGAGAGAGCTGATCAAAGAGGCTGGCAATAAAGAGAAAGCCTTTGCCATGAGTAGCTGGGTCATATTGGACATATCATCTTCAGAGCCTTGATTTCTCGTAGCCATTGTGAGGGTGAGGTGTGTTAATACAAAGGAAAGGTTCAACAAAGCTACTGGCATATGATAAGCCCCTAATACATGTTCACAAATAGTATTATTGTTGTTGTTGTTATTATTGCCATCTCATCTCAAAAAGTCGTTTTCCCATCCTTAAGCACGAGCAACACACAATGACTTCTGAAGAGGTTGCTTGCTATGCAAAGTAAAGCAAAGTATTGTCTTCCCATGGAACTTGGTAAACACTATCTCAGCCCAGTGACCAGGGTCAACATTCACAGTGATAAGGCATGTTCCTTGTATATACCCTTGTTGTGATGTCATGATACGCTCTCTTGTATTCTATGACCTCTGTGGTATTTTTCCAAAATATCCACAACTCCAGTCTAACCAAACATCAGACAAACCCCTCAGAGAGAGAGCCATTCTACAAAATACCAGACCAGCCATCCTCAAAACTGTCAAAGTCTCCAAAAACTAGGAAAGTCTAAGAAATAGTCACAGTCCAGAGGAGCCTAAGGAGACAGGGCAACTGAGTACAAGGTATATCCTCAATGGGATCCTGGGACAGACAATTAGGGACATGAGAGAAAATGATGAATCCAAATAAAGTATAATGTTTAGTTAAAAACAGTGTATCAATATTGGTTCATGAGTTGTGGCCCAGGTACCATGCTAAAGCAAAATGTCAACAGTAGGGAAAACTGAATGAAAGGTGTACCAAAACTCTCACTACTATCTTTGCAACTTTCCTGTAAAACTCTTCTTTAAAAAAATTTTTTTTATTTACCCATAGGCACATGAAAAGATGCTCAATATCACCTACGGATCAGGGAAATGCAAATCAAAACAACAATGAGATATCACCTCATACATATCAGAATGGCCATCATCAATGACCACAAATAACAAATGTTGGCCAGGATGTGGAGAAAAGGGAGTCCTTGTACACTGTTGGTGGCAAGGCAAATTGATGTGGCTACTATGGACACCAGTATAGAAAACCTGAACATAGAACTACCCTATCACCCAGAAATTTCGCTTCTAGGTATATATCTGAAAAAAATCAAAACCATTAATGGAAAAGATACATACACTGCAGTGTTCATAGTAGCCCTATTTATAATTGCCAAGGCATGGAAGCAACCTAAGTGTCCATCAACAGGCGAACAGATAAAGAAGATACATACAATGGAATACTACTCATCCATAAAAAAGGATGAAACTTTCCTATTTGAGCAACATAGAAGGATGTGGGGGGCATTGTGCTAGGTGAAACGGGTCAGACAGAGAAAGACAAATACCATATGACAGCACTTATATGTGGTATCTAAAAAAATATGGCTAGTGAATAAAAAAATAAGTAGCTGACAGATACAGAGGACAAATTAGTAGTTACCAGAAGGAGGAAGGAGGAGAAGGGGTAATATAGGAGTAAGGAGAAACAAGGGTTCTTATGGGATTATATGAAATCATGTGTGTGGAATTCTTGAAAATTGTAAAGCATTATAGGACTTAAGAGGGTATCAGAGGATGAGATGGCTGGATGGCATCACCAATGCAGTGGACATTAATGTGGGCAAGCTCTGGGAGACAGTGAAGGACAGGGAGGCCTGGCATGCTGCAGTCTATAGGGTCTCAAAAAATTGGACATGGGGCTTCCCTGGTGGTCCAGTGGGTAAGGACATCGCCTTGCAGTGCAAGGGGCGCCGGTTCCATCCCTGGCCTGGGAAGATCCCACGTGCCGCGGAGCGGCTGGACCAATGTGTCCAATTACCGTGCCAGAGCTCTGGAGTGCATGCGCCCAGAGCCAGTGCTCTGCGACAACAGAGGCCGCTGCGATGGGAGGCCCACACGGGCCAAAGAACAAAGATGGATGAAAATAGAGAAATGAAAGACCAATAGAAGTGGCTTGCCCTCTCCCCTCCCTCCCCAACCCGATCCCCGCCCAAAATAAATTTTAAAAAATTAAAAAAAAAAAAAGATAATCAAAAGGGGATTTTTATATAGGCTTACCCTAAAACTTGATTCTCTTTCTGAAACAGTAACTTGTAAAAGTGACCCAATATTTACCGAGAACATATTCAATGACAAACATCAGTCTAAACACTTTATAAAGCAATTTCACATAATTGTCACAAATTGGCTACAAACAAGGTACAATAGTATCCCCATTTCACAGGTGAGAAAAAGGAAGCACAGAAAATAGGTGTGACTTTGCAAGGTCACACACTGACCTGTAACCAGTTGGCTGTATCCAGGACCCAATAAAAATGAACTTTAGCAAATGGCCCGCACCTCTTCCACAGAGGGTTGACCTAAAATTCAGTGAGAATAGAATGATGGGTCTCCTCTTACCTGCAATAACACATCTTAATATAGAGCCTTCCAGACAAACCAGGAGGCAGCTGCTTCATTGGGTAAAACACATCTTGGCTGGTTGGTCTTTTTTTTTAATCCATTAATTTACAACAAATACTTCTGACCTCTATCCTGTCTCTGAGTCTTAGTTACCAACTATCCTATTTTTCTCTCTCACTTTAAACCTTGGCCTTGATTCCAAACTGAAATAGAATTGGGGGTGGACCGCAATTACCTTCTGCATTCAACACACCAGATAACACAACACTGTAAATCCATTCCGTTTCAGTTAAAACATCAGAAAACTGAAAACTAAATGAACTGATTTTCAGACTTTGTCAAACTCTCCCTAGTTTTATAACATTGCCTAATTTGGGGCCATGTTATAGACCCATCCAATTTGGGTAATGCCCAGAGAAGCAGTCTCACTGAAGAATAAAAAGTCATTAACGATAAGTAACAAGTCACTAAGCATAATTCACCATAACTAACCGTAACTTGTTTTAACCATCAGTGGATTTATTGAGCATCTCCTAAGGAAGTGGGCTGAGTGGGTGCTTTACAAAACAAATTATATTTTATGCTAATAATAAGGATTAACTAAGGCCTTATTCTTCCATTTTAGAGCTGGAGAAAACAGGCTTAGAGAAGTTAAGGCCCTTGCATGAGGTCATACAGGATGTAGGTAAAGGAGTGAATATCTGAGCACAAATTCACAGGATCCAAAACTCGAGGACTTGGCGCTAGTCCACAAGCACTCTCCTCATTTCTGACCTTCCCCTGATGCATGACCTCACCATCATACTTGAAACTTCCCAGCCTCATGCAAAACCTCTTATGTCCCTCCTTGACAGAAGGTCTTTTATAGCATTCTCTCAAGTCCAGCAAGTCAACTTTCTCCTCTGATAAAAACCACCACATAAAGTGAAGGCCAGAAGGAGGCTGTTGTGGCTGTGGATGCCACAGTCCTCAGGTCACACCTGTGTCCACCTCGGGCCCTTTGACAGCTGAACAAGCCACTAGACCTCTGTAAGCCTTGGGTATTTCTTCTCCAAATGAATTTTGGCTGTCCTGTCTGCCTAACATCTAGGAAATATACATGGATCATTTGAGCAGACGTTTCCTATTCTTAATTGCACTTATCAATAAAAACTGACAGAGAAGGGTGGGAAATTCTATGGACCAAAAGCATCAGCTGTGCAGATTTCACATAACAAGCACATAGCTAAGCGCATACAGGCTGTCATTTCGGTTTAAGACTCACAGGAAACTTATGGTACAAAGTATTACTGATGAGATCATCATGGCCCCAAGATAGTAAAGGACTTGGACAACATAACTAAGGAAGCAAGTATTTCTTAACTGTGGACAAAAAAGATGAAATGCCTTTAAAATTGTGATGAATGAGACACAGAAATTTCAACTGAATACATGAATGGGTTTCCAAAGCGGCATACTATTAAAGATTCATAAAATCCTCCCAAAAGCCCCTAAAGGAAGTTTTATAACATTGCCTAATTTGGGGCCATGTTATAGACCCACCCAATTTGGGTAATGCCCAGAGAAGCAGTCTCACTGAAGAATAAAAAGTCATTAACGATAAGTAACAAGTCACTAAGCATAATTCACCATAACTAACCGTAACTTGTTTTAACCATCAGTGGATTTATTGAGCATCTCCTAAGGAAGTGGGCTGAGTGGGTGCTTTACAAAACAAATTATATTTTATGCTAATAATAAGGATTAACTAAGGCCTTATTCTTCCATTTTAGAGCTGGAGAAAACAGGCTTAGAGAAGTTAAGGCCCTTGCATGAGGTCATACAGGATGTAGGTAAAGGAGTGAATATCTGAGCACAAATTCACAGGATCCAAAACTCGAGGACTTGGCGCTAGTCCACAAGCACTCTCCTCATTTCTGACCTTCCCCTGATGCATGACCTCACCATCATACTTGAAACTTCCCAGCCTCATGCAAAACCTCTTATGTCCCTCCTTGACAGAAGGTCTTTTATAGCATTCTCTCAAGTCCAGCAAGTCAACTTTCTCCTCTGATAAAAACCACCACATAAAGTGAAGGCCAGAAGGAGGCTGTTGTGGCTGTGGATGCCACAGTCCTCAGGTCACACCTGTGTCCACCTCGGCCCTTTGACAGCTGAACAAGCCACTAGACCTCTGTAAGCCTTGGGTATTTCTTCTCCAAATGAATTTTGGCTGTCCTGTCTGCCTAACATCTAGGAAATATACATGGATCATTTGAGCAGACGTTTCCTATTCTTAATTGCACTTATCAATAAAAACTGACAGAGAAGGGTGGGAAATTCTATGGACCAAAAGCATCAGCTGTGCAGATTTCACATAACAAGCACATAGCTAAGCGCATACAGGCTGTCATTTCGGTTTAAGACTCACAGGAAACTTATGGTACAAAGTATTACTGATGAGATCATCATGGCCCCAAGATAGTAAAGGACTTGGACAACATAACTAAGGAAGCAAGTATTTCTTAACTGTGGACAAAAAAGATGAAATGCCTTTAAAATTGTGATGAATGAGACACAGAAATTTCAACTGAATACATGAATGGGTTTCCAAAGCGGCATACTATTAGATCTCCTTTAGATTCATAAAATCCTCCCAAAAGCTAAGACCCAAACAACACACTAGACATGTACCAAAAATAGCAAGCTCTTCTCCTGAGTTCCATAAATAGCTTTCAACCTAAGATTGCAGCATTTGATCACCTCTCTATTACTTAAAGTTCTGGCAACCACATTGTACTGTGAGCTCCCGTAGGATAAAATGGACTTTGTTCCTTGTTCTCTCTCTGGCACCTGACATTGTGTCTTGACTGAACCCAGTAGAAACAAACTGAATCAAATGGAATCTTCTTGGGCAAGGGGAAAGATAAAACCGTCATTAACATTTCAGCTATTCTACCTTTCCGACACAAGATCCAATGTAGAGGATCCATGTGAGTGATCTCTGGGGAGGATGATGTTAATATTAGTGATATTATTAATTATCAGAGTTCATGCAATAAAAACAAAATGATATTCTTAGAAATCATGAATTATTGCATTAAGATAATTCTTAAGAATGAAGATGTTCACTACAGCACTAATGGCTAATATTTATTAGCCAAAGAATCATGCAAAATACTTTTTGTGTACGTTTTCTCTTTCTCACTCTACTCTGGGTCCTCAGGAGATAATAGTGTCTGGTTAAGGGCACTATACAGGGCAGATCTCTTGAGGTTTATGCTATACTATTATCTACATATTACAGACAAGGAAAATGAGTCTGAGAGACGTGCAAACTACTTGCCTACGTTCATACACCTGTGAATTACAGATCTGGAATGTGAATTCATGTCAAATTCAAGTGCAGATACCATGCAACCCAGTCTCCCCTTTAAGTGTGAAGCCCAGCTCAGGGAAGATGGACCTGAAGGGAATGGACCCCTTTCCCCCTCACCCAGTAGCAAAGAAAAGCATGAGAACCAGCATCCACCACTCAGCTTGCTTCCTCTCTTCTTCTGATATCCTTTCCAGAAAGTTCAACACCTTTCTCTTAAACAATTCTAGTTTCTACTCCACATTTTCTTCTTAATAAGGCCTGTGGACAAAAAAGATGAAATGCCTTTAAAATTGTGATGAATGAGACACAGAAATTTCAACTGAATACATGAATGGGTTTCCAAAGCGGCATACTATTAGATCTCCTTTAGATTCATAAAATCCTCCCAAAAGCTAAGACCCAAACAACACACTAGACATGTACCAAAAATAGCAAGCTCTTCTCCTGAGTTCCATAAATAGCTTTCAACCTAAGATTGCAGCATTTGATCACCTCTCTATTACTTAAAGTTCTGGCAACCACATTGTACTGTGAGCTCCCGTAGGATAAAATGGACTTTGTTCCTTGTTCTCTCTCTGGCACCTGACATTGTGTCTTGACTGAACCCAGTAGAAACAAACTGAATCAAATGGAATCTTCTTGGGCAAGGGGAAAGATAAAACCGTCATTAACATTTCAGCTATTCTACCTTTCCGACACAAGATCCAATGTAGAGGATCCATGTGAGTGATCTCTGGGGAGGATGATGTTAATATTAGTGATATTATTAATTATCAGAGTTCATGCAATAAAAACAAAATGATATTCTTAGAAATCATGAATTATTGCATTAAGATAATTCTTAAGAATGAAGATGTTCACTACAGCACTAATGGCTAATATTTATTAGCCAAAGAATCATGCAAAATACTTTTTGTGTACGTTTTCTCTTTCTCACTCTACTCTGGGTCCTCAGGAGATAATAGTGTCTGGTTAAGGGCACTATACAGGGCAGATCTCTTGAGGTTTATGCTATACTATTATCTACATATTACAGACAAGGAAAATGAGTCTGAGAGACGTGCAAACTACTTGCCTACGTTCATACACCTGTGAATTACAGATCTGGAATGTGAATTCATGTCAAATTCAAGTGCAGATACCATGCAACCCAGTCTCCCCTTTAAGTGTGAAGCCCAGCTCAGGGAAGATGGACCTGAAGGGAATGGACCCCTTTCCCCCTCACCCAGTAGCAAAGAAAAGCATGAGAACCAGCATCCACCACTCAGCTTGCTTCCTCTCTTCTTCTGATATCCTTTCCAGAAAGTTCAACACCTCTTTATACCTGCCTTGAAACCAAATTGATCTAGTTTCTACTCCACATTTTTCTTCTTAATAAGGCCTTTACTCACACTCAATCACTCCCTTACTATTTGCCTTTCTCCTTCTTCAGAGCACCTATTGAAAAGTCACACAGTTTTGGTCTTTAGTACAAATCAATAGTCCATTTCGGGAATGGATTTCCTCTCCCTTTAGGCTTCTGTGTCTGTAATCTGCTTCAAATATTGGAATGCAGAGAGGCTCCTTTTCTGTGATCTATTGATTACGAGGCTTCGCAGATTCAGCGGAAGGGGACACGGACCACACCTCTGACTAAGAGGAGCATCAGAGAGTTCTCTGGTGATCCAGTGGTTAAGACTCACTGTGTCCAATTCAGGGGGTGCAGGTTTGACCTCTGGTTTCGGAACTAAGATCCCCCACGCTGTGTCACTGGCCCAAAATAAATAAAATAATTTAAAAAAAAAAAAAAAGGAAAAAGTGAGAAAATTTTGAACAGAAAAATCAAAAAAAGAGGAATATCAAATAACTTGCGGGTACAATTATTTTCTATTATTTTATGAACACACTCCTATCACTTTGACAATTTTTTGCCTTTCTGGATTTGTTTCTCTCTGTCTAGAGTATCCTTTAAGTCCTCTTTTTCTACCAAGCTCCCCTTTCCCAAGTCTTGGGACCCATCCTCACTGCAAAGCTTCTGTTTTCCTCTCCTCTAGGCCATATGCTGGGGACATAATCCCTATGATAAAACTTTTTTCCTAATGTGTCGACTGTGTTTTAAGGCTTTAGCTCTGTCTCTATCAGTAGCCTTCACTCCTTGAAGGCAGAGACAAAGTCTTATTTGCCTCTTTGCTTCACCCACTGTCTCTCATAGGTCTTCAGGACATGTTTGCCAAATGACAAAATTAGATTATGGAGCCAGAGAGCTTTTCAAATGTTAAAGTGCTAATTCAAACAAAGGCTGTCATTATTTACAAGATAAGTGAGCCTTTTATTGAGGCAAATGTAATAGCTTCTAGTGATAGCTTTCTGCCTGACATATTCTAAATGGATAACCCATCTGACTGTCAAAAAATAAAAAAAACATTATTAAACTGTTTTTTGTTCTTTCTTTCTCTAGCTTAAATACTAGTGACATCTAGTCATTTGTCCTTTGTTATTCAGATCACTGTTCTCCAAATTTTATCAACAGTCACCTTTCCAGGGACCTGTTTTATCAGCTCAACCCTTCTCTATATCCTTCATAGTTTGGTATCTAATTTATTATTATCTGATTTTCTGGATCCACTACTTAGTAGTCTTAAGTAGTCCTTTATTTATTTAGTATATATTTTCTAAGGATCTGAGGATCTACTATGTATGAGGCATTAGGATGAACTCCAGGGATTCAGTGAAAAACAAGTTACAATTCCTCCAACAAGAACCTCACTGCCGGGCTTCCCCTGGTGGTCCAGTGGGTAAGGACACCGCCTTGCAGTGCAAGGGGCGCCAGTTCGATCCCTGGCCTGGGAAGATCCCACGTGCTGCAGAGCGGCTGGACCAATGTGTCCAATTACCGAGCCGGAGCTCTGGAGTGCATGCGCCTAGACAGACACCACCGCGATGGGAGGCCCACAGGAGCCAAAGAACAAAGACGAATGAAAATAGAGAAATGAAAGACCAATAGAAGTGGCCTGCCCGTTCCCCCTCCCTCCCCAACCCAACCCCCACACAAAAATAAATAAATAAATGAATCTTTAAAAAAAGAAAATTTATAGAAAAAAAAAAAAAAAAGAACCTCAGTGCCTGGTGGAGAAAGCAAATGTCAACACCATGTGGTGGATGTTAAACCAGAGGCCTGCAGGCAAGAGTATGGGGGTGTATACTTAATCCTGTATGGGCTGGATAAGAAAGATTCTGCAAGAGGAAAGAGCAATATATCCACAAAAAAGGGGTAGTAGTTATGTTCATAAAGAAGGAGACATCCCAAGGAGAAAGAACTCCAGGGATTCAGTTCTCTCTCGCTGGGCCAAGGTACACAGATAGGAAAGATGTGTGGAAGGCTAGTTAACATGTAGCTTCATGTTCTGGCTCTAAATGATGTGACAGAAAATGGCAGATGTCTGAAGCTTCTAGCTAACATGTTTGTGAAAACTGTCTTGATTTTCCCAAACAGGTAGTAAATGGATAACCCATCTGACTGTCAAAAAATAAAAAAAACATTATTAAACTGTTTTTTGTTCTTTCTTTCTCTAGCTTAAATACTAGTGACATCTAGTCATTTGTCCTTTGTTATTCAGATCACTGTTCTCCAAATTTTATCAACAGTCACCTTTCCAGGGACCTGTTTTATCAGCTCAACCCTTCTCTATATCCTTCATAGTTTGGTATCTAATTTATTATTATCTGATTTTCTGGATCCACTACTTAGTAGTCTTAAGTAGTCCTTTATTTATTTAGTATATATTTTCTAAGGATCTGAGGATCTACTATGTATGAGGCATTAGGATGAACTCCAGGGATTCAGTGAAAAACAAGTTACAATTCCTCCAACAAGAACCTCACTGCCGGGCTTCCCCTGGTGGTCCAGTGGGTAAGGACACCGCCTTGCAGTGCAAGGGGCGCCAGTTCGATCCCTGGCCTGGGAAGATCCCACGTGCTGCAGAGCGGCTGGACCAATGTGTCCAATTACCGAGCCGGAGCTCTGGAGTGCATGCGCCTAGACAGACACCACCGCGATGGGAGGCCCACAGGAGCCAAAGAACAAAGACGAATGAAAATAGAGAAATGAAAGACCAATAGAAGTGGCCTGCCCGTTCCCCCTCCCTCCCCAACCCAACCCCCACACAAAAATAAATAAATAAATGAATCTTTAAAAAAAGAAAATTTATAGAAAAAAAAAAAAAAAAGAACCTCAGTGCCTGGTGGAGAAAGCAAATGTCAACACCATGTGGTGGATGTTAAACCAGAGGCCTGCAGGCAAGAGTATGGGGGTGTATACTTAATCCTGTATGGGCTGGATAAGAAAGATTCTGCAAGAGGAAAGAGCAATATATCCACAAAAAAGGGGTAGTAGTTATGTTCATAAAGAAGGAGACATCCCAAGGAGAAAGAACTCCAGGGATTCAGTTCTCTCTCGCTGGGCCAAGGTACACAGATAGGAAAGATGTGTGGAAGGCTAGTTAACATGTAGCTTCATGTTCTGGCTCTAAATGATGTGACAGAAAATGGCAGATGTCTGAAGCTTCTAGCTAACATGTTTGTGAAAACTGTCTTGATTTTCAAGCACTAGAGTCTCTGGAAATTTTGGACTACCTGGAAATCTAGTTAATTACCCAAAAAATTCAGGAAACAACTGTGGAAGATCAAACTCAGGGGAAATTTTTAAAAAGATTGTGGAGCCATTTACCCAAGCCAAGTGAAATCTGCCACTTAAAAAACAAAAAAAATCTAGTCCAAGCTCTACATTTTGCCACTTTGGGGACTTTGAGAACAATTTATTCACTGTTCCTTAAGACCATGGAATCAAACAGGACTAGATGATATTTCTGCCTATCTCAGAAAACTGATGGGAAAATCATAATGATGGTATAAACAGAATTTCTTTCACAGACAGCAGTTACTTTTAATTTGCTAGCTTTTTTGCCATTGTTATTGCTAAGAGACCACTTCTTTTTCCTTCCTTATTTCACCTTCCTTACTTCATTCCATGTGTGAGCATGTGACCTTGATCTGACAAATAAGAATACTATTTAGCCATGTCCACATTAAACAATGCAGGACTAAGCACTGTCCCATTTTGGTTCATGGATGACCAAGTAGTTCGACCTGGTCCAATAAAATAAATCTTAATGATTCATAGGAAACTTGAAAAAGAAAAGCTTTCTTTCCAAAGGAGCTACTAAGTCAATATAGATCAAATCAAAAACCACTACAGGGTAAAAACAAGTGAAGACACACCCAAGAAAAAAGACCATAGAAAAAACAGAATAGAGACAAGCGACAGGAAACTGATGATAAGAATGCCTTGTTACCAATGTCTTTAAAATAAAAATATACCTTGCAGTTGATAATTTCAACTTTTTGAGTGAGTTTTACTTTTGTTTCTGTATCTTACAACTATAGGGAGTCTACTTTTCATATTACCAGCAGTTAACCAAGATCTAAAAATACTAAATGAAAAGTACTAGAAACAAAAAATTCATAAATTTTATTGTGCACCATTCTAAGAAGCGTGATGAAACCTCACACTGTCCCACTCTACCTCACTTGGGACATGAATGATGTCTTTGTCCAGGATACTAGTTAACATGTAGCTTCATGTTCTGGCTCTAAATGATGTGACAGAAAATGGCAGATGTCTGAAGCTTCTAGCTAACATGTTTGTGAAAACTGTCTTGATTTTCAAGCACTAGAGTCTCTGGAAATTTTGGACTACCTGGAAATCTAGTTAATTACCCAAAAAATTCAGGAAACAACTGTGGAAGATCAAACTCAGGGGAAATTTTTAAAAAGATTGTGGAGCCATTTACCCAAGCCAAGTGAAATCTGCCACTTAAAAAACAAAAAAAATCTAGTCCAAGCTCTACATTTTGCCACTTTGGGGACTTTGAGAACAATTTATTCACTGTTCCTTAAGACCATGGAATCAAACAGGACTAGATGATATTTCTGCCTATCTCAGAAAACTGATGGGAAAATCATAATGATGGTATAAACAGAATTTCTTTCACAGACAGCAGTTACTTTTAATTTGCTAGCTTTTTTGCCATTGTTATTGCTAAGAGACCACTTCTTTTTCCTTCCTTATTTCACCTTCCTTACTTCATTCCATGTGTGAGCATGTGACCTTGATCTGACAAATAAGAATACTATTTAGCCATGTCCACATTAAACAATGCAGGACTAAGCACTGTCCCATTTTGGTTCATGGATGACCAAGTAGTTCGACCTGGTCCAATAAAATAAATCTTAATGATTCATAGGAAACTTGAAAAAGAAAAGCTTTCTTTCCAAAGGAGCTACTAAGTCAATATAGATCAAATCAAAACCACTACAGGGTAAAAACAAGTGAAGACACACCCAAGAAAAAAGACCATAGAAAAAACAGAATAGAGACAAGCGACAGGAAACTGATGATAAGAATGCCTTGTTACCAATGTCTTTAAAATAAAAATATACCTTGCAGTTGATAATTTCAACTTTTTGAGTGAGTTTTACTTTTGTTTCTGTATCTTACAACTATAGGGAGTCTACTTTTCATATTACCAGCAGTTAACCAAGATCTAAAAATACTAAATGAAAAGTACTAGAAACAAAAAATTCATAAATTTTATTGTGCACCATTCTAAGAAGCGTGATGAAACCTCACACTGTCCCACTCTACCTCACTTGGGACATGAATCATGTCTTTGTCCAGGATATCCCACCCATGAGTCAATTAGTAGCAATTTGGGTTATCAGATGCCCATGGTGGTCCACTGTTTGTGTTCAGGTAACCCTTATTTCACTTAATAATGATCCCAAAGCACTAAAGCAGTGATACTAGCAATTCAGATATGCTAAAAAGAATCTGTAAAGTGCTTCCTTTAAGTGAGAAGGTGAAAGTTCTTGATGTAAGGAAAAAAATAATATGACGCAGTTACTAATATCTATAGTGAGAAAACTTCGGTGCACAAAATTGTGAAAAAAGAAAAAACAATCCATGCTGGTTTTGCTTTCACCACTTAAACTGCAAATGTTACAGTCCCAGGTCATGATAAGTATTCAGTTAAGATGAAAAATACATCAAATGTGTACAATAAGATATTCTGAGAGAGCAAGAGAGAATCCACATTCATGTAACTTTTTTTTTAAAAAATATTGTTGTAATTGTTCTATTTTATGATTTATTATTATTGTTCTCTTATTGTGCCTAATGAATAAATTAAATTTTATCATAGGTATCTATGTTTAGGGAAAACCACAGTATATATCGGGTTCAGTACTATTCACAGACTCATACATCCACTGGGCACCTTAGAATGTATTCCCTGTGAATACAGAGCCACTGCTGTAAGGTTGTGTCATCTGAAGAGAAATAATTTTACTTCTTACTTCCCAGGCTGAATGTCTCTATTTCTTTTTCTTGCTTAGGTGCTTTGGCTAGAATCCCCAATACAATGCTGCGTAGAAATTATGAGAACTGTCATTGTTTTCTTGTTCCTGATCTTAGGAGGATAGGATTCAGTCTTTCACCATTAAGCATGATGTTTGCTGAGAGTGTTTTGTAGATGCCTTTAATCAGAGTGAGGAAGTTCTATTTTATTGTTTGTTGAGTTTCTTTCATTGATTATAAGAAGATATTGGCTTTTGGAAATGCTTTTAACCAAGATCTAAATACTAAATGAAAAGTACTAGAAACAAAAAATTCATAAATTTTATTGTGCACCATTCTAAGAAGCGTGATGAAACCTCACACTGTCCCACTCTACCTCACTTGGGACATGAATCATGTCTTTGTCCAGGATATCCCACCCATGAGTCAATTAGTAGCAATTTGGGTTATCAGATGCCCATGGTGGTCCACTGTTTGTGTTCAGGTAACCCTTATTTCACTTAATAATGATCCCAAAGCACTAAAGCAGTGATACTAGCAATTCAGATATGCTAAAAAGAATCTGTAAAGTGCTTCCTTTAAGTGAGAAGGTGAAAGTTCTTGATGTAAGGAAAAAAATAATATGACGCAGTTACTAATATCTATAGTGAGAAAACTTCGGTGCACAAAATTGTGAAAAAAGAAAAAACAATCCATGCTGGTTTTGCTTTCACCACTTAAACTGCAAATGTTACAGTCCCAGGTCATGATAAGTATTCAGTTAAGATGAAAAATACATCAAATGTGTACAATAAGATATTCTGAGAGAGCAAGAGAGAATCCACATTCATGTAACTTTTTTTTTTAAAACATATTGTTGTAATTGTTCTATTTTATGATTTATTATTATTGTTCTCTTATTGTGCCTAATGAATAAATTAAATTTTATCATAGGTATCTATGTTTAGGGAAAACCACAGTATATATCGGGTTCAGTACTATTCACAGACTCATACATCCACTGGGCACCTTAGAATGTATTCCCTGTGAATACAGAGCCACTGCTGTAAGGTTGTGTCATCTGAAGAGAAATAATTTTACTTCTTACTTCCCAGGCTGAATGTCTCTATTTCTTTTTCTTGCTTAGGTGCTTTGGCTAGAATCCCCAATACAATGCTGCGTAGAAATTATGAGAACTGTCATTGTTTTCTTGTTCCTGATCTTAGGAGGATAGGATTCAGTCTTTCACCATTAAGCATGATGTTTGCTGAGAGTGTTTTGTAGATGCCTTTAATCAGAGTGAGGAAGTTCTATTTTATTGTTTGTTGAGTTTCTTTCATTGATTATAAGAAGATATTGGCTTTTGGAAATGCTTTTCTATGTTTATGGGGCAAGACATTCTTGCCATAATTACTGATTTCAAAGAAAAAGAAAAAATATCTAGGTGTATAGGCAAAAGACAAAGTCACTATAAGAAAAAAGAAAATCAAACCATCATCAGAAATATAAATATCAATGTTTTATACCAGAAAAAATGGGGTAACATATTTAAGACATGGAAGGAAAGTAAATGTGAGCTAAAGATTATATATCCAATCAAATAACTTTCAAACATAAAGGCAGAAAACAATCAAAATATAAGAATTCAGAGAATAATGTTACCATGACCCCATATAGCCTATGCCTATAATTAAAGCATAATCTTTAAAAATCATGACAAGTCAATATTAACTAAATTTTTGAAGCACATCTTTTTAGGGGAAAAAATAGCTTACCAAAACTAACACTGAGGGAAACAGAAAATAAGAAGAGACTTTACTCATTAAAGAAATTACACCAATAATTAAAAAATCATCCCAACACACAGAAAAAAATCAGACTTCCAGAAAATAGGAAAAAACAAAACATTTCCAAACTCTCTTTGTGAAACTAGGATAAATTTTAGGGCAGTGAGAACAAGAAAAATTAACAACTAGCTGAACTTATGAATATAAATGTAAATATTCTAAGAATATATTAGCACGATATAACCACAGCACTATATAAAATTATTGTCTTATTGTGATCAGTTATGTTTTTCCCATTAATGTAGGAATAGTTTAATATTAGGAAATTAATGTATTTAATAATATTAAGCAATTGAAAGAGAACAACATAGCTCATCTCAATAGAGGGAGCAAAACCAGGCAAAAAAACAAAATTTTATCAACACCCACTCACAATAAAGCAATTAGCACATAAAGAATAGAAGGGAACTTCCTTAGTTTGTTTAAGGACAGGCCTCTAAATCTACTTTTAGAGTACTTAACATTAAAGGAAAGAAATAAAATCCTCATTATTTAGATATAATATGATTATTTAAGCTACATTAAAAGTAAAAGATAATATACACATTTCATTAACTAAGGAGTGTTCAACGGCATTTCTATTCTTTATTATTTTATTCTAATTAGTTAACTACAAATTAAAAATTAGCAAGTGAATTTTTAGTAATATAGTGTATTATTTTAGAAACAGATTTAACAAAACATACATGATATTTCTAAAGAAAAATCAGAAAACTTTATTTTCAAATTAAATAACTTTAAATAAATGAAGAAATAATTGAGAACTAATATAGCAAAGACATCAATTCTAAAATAAATTTATACATTCACATTACTCAAAATACTAAGATGTGTTTCATGGAATGTAACAACTCAATTTTTAAAATTAATGTGTGATGCAAAGGTCCAAGAATAGCTTAGAGAACTTCAGAAAAAATCAAGGTTGAAGATTTTTACCACCAGATGTTAAATATATTATAAAGCTCCCGTAATTATGATAACATTGCATTGGTAGATTTAGATAAATTAATGAGTGGAATAAAACACTCGGAACCAGATCTCTGCCTGTGCAGGAGCTATCTAACTCAGAGTATATGCCAAGCAGAGGGCAGAGGACCGGCTGCCTGCAGTGGCACTAGGACATACATGGGGAATAAAGACTGAACTCAAAATCAGTTCTTGGCGTGGTAGGGATCTAAAAGTGAAAAGCAATATCCTTAAAACCTGGAGAATATCCAAACCAACTTTCTGACACTGAAGTTAGTGTTCTTTAAGTAAAACACAAAAAAGCATAAACAAAAATTAATAAATTCAACTATATTAAAGACATGTTCAGGGTTTCTCTGGTGGTCCAGTGGGTAAAGAGTCCACCTTGCAGTGCAAGGGGCGCTGGTTCGATCCCTGGCCTGGGAAGATCCCACATGCTGCAGAGCAGCCAGACAGGTGTGTCCAATGACGAGCCAGCGCTCTGGAGCGCATGCACCCAGAGCCAGTGCTCTGAAACGAAAGAGCCACTGCTATGGGAGGCCTACACAGGCCAAAGAATAAAGATGGATGAAAATAAACAAATAAATAAACCAGTAAAAGAGGACAAAAATTAAACAAACAAATACGCACATAAAAAACTTGTGTACATCAAAAGATACCAAAACAAAAACATATACAACACATACCAGAAACCAAGGATTTTGTTAATAATATGATAAAAGATTAGCATATATACATATATATATGTGTGTGTATGACTGTTTATCCACCGCACAGACATATATTTTCTACATATGTATAAAATAAGTAACAAATTTAAAACTTATAAATAAAAAAAAAGAAGAAATATAGCTAAAAAAACATCAATTCTAAAATAAATTTATACATTCACATTACTCAAAATACTAAGATGTGTTTCATGGAATGTAACAACTCAATTTTTAAAATTAATGTGTGATGCAAAGGTCCAAGAATAGCTTAGAGAACTTCAGAAAAAATCAAGGTTGAAGATTTTTACCACCAGATGTTAAATATATTATAAAGCTCCCGTAATTATGATAACATTGCATTGGTAGATTTAGATAAATTAATGAGTGGAATAAAACACTGGAACCAGATCTCTGCCTGTGCAGGAGCTATCTAACTCAGAGTATATGCCAAGCAGAGGGCAGAGGACCGGCTGCCTGCAGTGGCACTAGGACATACATGGGGAATAAAGACTGAACTCAAAATCAGTTCTTGGCGTGGTAGGGATCTAAAAGTGAAAAGCAATATCCTTAAAACCTGGAGAATATCCAAACCAACTTTCTGACACTGAAGTTAGTGTTCTTTAAGTAAAACACAAAAAAGCATAAACAAAAATTAATAAATTCAACTATATTAAAGACATGTTCAGGGTTTCTCTGGTGGTCCAGTGGGTAAAGAGTCCACCTTGCAGTGCAAGGGGCGCTGGTTCGATCCCTGGCCTGGGAAGATCCCACATGCTGCAGAGCAGCCAGACAGGTGTGTCCAATGACGAGCCAGCGCTCTGGAGCGCATGCACCCAGAGCCAGTGCTCTGAAACGAAAGAGCCACTGCTATGGGAGGCCTACACAGGCCAAAGAATAAAGATGGATGAAAATAAACAAATAAATAAACCAGTAAAAGAGGACAAAAATTAAACAAACAAATACGCACATAAAAAACTTGTGTACATCAAAAGATACCAAAACAAAAACATATACAACACATACCAGAAACCAAGGATTTTGTTAATAATATGATAAAAGATTAGCATATATACATATATATATGTGTGTGTATGACTGTTTATCCACCGCCACAGACATATATTTTCTACATATGTATAAAATAAGTAACAAATTTAAAACATTGAGAAAGCATACAAAGCCAATGCTATAAAAGAAACTCAAATTAATGCAAAAAGCAGACAAATTTTGTTCACTCTCATGTACAAACATAAAAATGATCATTAAAACCAAAATGGAAAACCATTTCATACCTGAATGATAGGCAAAACGAGTTAAAAGAATTGAGGAAGATTCGAAGAAATGGATGTTTAACATGTTGATGGGTATGAACTGATATAATCCCTCTAAGACTGTTTGTTTGACAACATCTAATCAGAGGATATTTATACCCTTCCATTCCCTTTCTAGATATACAGAACTGCTTTTGTACCTATGTAACCATACCCATCATCTGCTGAGTAAACAAATAACTTGTGGCATATATTATAAAATGGAATGTGATACAAGAGTAAAATGACCAGAGCTACAGGTATCAACATAGATGAATCCAGAAAAAAAAAAAAATCACACAGAGGAAATACAAAGGCAACTCCAGAAAAACTACTATCAGATACCACCTCGACAAAAATTTGAACTATGTGAAACAGTACTAAAAATACTAAAACTACATAAATGTACCATAAAAGGATAGACATGTCATGAAAATGATAAACACCAAAGTTCAGTGTGCAGTTACCTGTGCCAGTGTGATACGAGATTCAACTGAACTGTTTCTAATTTTTTAAAAGTGGTTGTAGGTACTTAGCATTTGTTCTGCTATTCTCCACACCTTTTTGTATGTCCAAAATATTTCATAATCATTTATCATTTTCAAAGAGAGAAAAATCTCATGCTATCATGAGAGATGTTTTGAATATATTACAAGGAAATAGAGTGAAATATATACAAACACCCACAATATGCACCATAAATTTAGAAACATGTGCATGAAAACATAAATGCACAGTAAAAGAGTGGAAAGATACATGCTATAACGTCAAGAATCCATAGCACTGGCTGGATTATGGTTGTTTATAATTTATTTGTGTTTTCCACTTCATTTTCTCTAGTGAGTATAATAGGCTCTTACCAAAACCAAGGATTTTGTTAATAATATGATAAAAGATTAGCATATATACATATATATAGTGTGTGTATGACTGTTTATCCACCACAGACATATATTTTCTACATATGTATAAAATAAGTAACAAATTTAAAACATTGAGAAAGCATACAAAGCCAATGCTATAAAAGAAACTCAAATTAATGCAAAAAGCAGACAAATTTTGTTCACTCTCATGTACAAACATAAAAATGATCATTAAAACCAAAATGGAAAACCATTTCATACCTGAATGATAGGCAAAACGAGTTAAAAGAATTGAGGAAGATTCGAAGAAATGGATGTTTAACATGTTGATGGGTATGAACTGATATAATCCCTCTAAGACTGTTTGTTTGACAACATCTAATCAGAGGATATTTATACCCTTCCATTCCCTTTCTAGATATACAGAACTGCTTTTGTACCTATGTAACCATACCCATCATCTGCTGAGTAAACAAATAACTTGTGGCATATATTATAAAATGGAATGTGATACAAGAGTAAAAATGACCAGAGCTACAGGTATCAACATAGATGAATCCAGAAAAAAAAAAAAATCACACAGAGGAAATACAAAGGCAACTCCAGAAAAACTACTATCAGATACCACCTCGACAAAAATTTGAACTATGTGAAACAGTACTAAAAATACTAAAACTACATAAATGTACCATAAAAGGATAGACATGTCATGAAAATGATAAACACCAAAGTTCAGTGTGCAGTTACCTGTGCCAGTGTGATACGAGATTCAACTGAACTGTTTCTAATTTTTTAAAAGTGGTTGTAGGTACTTAGCATTTGTTCTGCTATTCTCCACACCTTTTTGTATGTCCAAAATATTTCATAATCATTTATCATTTTCAAAGAGAGAAAAATCTCATGCTATCATGAGAGATGTTTTGAATATATTACAAGGAAATAGAGTGAAATATATACAAACACCCACAATATGCACCATAAATTTAGAAACATGTGCATGAAAACATAAATGCACAGTAAAAGAGTGGAAAGATACATGCTATAACGTCAAGAATCCATAGCACTGGCTGGATTATGGTTGTTTATAATTTATTTGTGTTTTCCACTTCATTTTCTCTAGTGAGTATAATAGGCTCTTACCAAATCCAGTGGAATTAATTAATGAACATTTTTAATGTCACAGTTATAATAAATGGTAACAAGCAATACACTTGCACTGAAATGTCAAACATAATCAGAAAACTACCTCACAACTACATCGTACAATATTTTGACATGCTTGAGAAAATAACTCTTCAACAACACAATACCCTATTTCTTTCTCCATGAGATTACTGATTAAAAACAGATGTCAGAATGTGAAACAGGCCTGTACATGAAGCATTAAAATATTACACTTGACTTGCAGTGTTTTCTGACATTTTACACACATGGTTGGTCTCGACTCAGCCTTTTCAGTTCTAGGGGGAGAGCTAGTGCCTTTCACAAGAGTGTGAAATCACTGTCAGACATTCCTTTTTTGGCACTGCCTTGTTCACACCAAATGTTCTACTTCTTTTTCACACAAGGACAGGACAACACTGCAGTCTTCCTTCGACTTTGGCAAATGGATATAATTGTTGCATGATTTGTGTTGGGGTTTTGTTTGTAACTCACCTCCTTAGTGACGATGCCTTTTGTCCTCAGAGCAGCAGTTCAGTGTGGGTGTGCAGGGCTTCCAAATCTTGTTATCCAGCCCAACCTGTGATAAAGCAGAAGTCATAAAAACACTGTATGCTTCCATGCACCAATCAGCTCCTATCAAAGAAATGTAGGTACATCCCAGATTATGAAAATGGAAAGGGTTCTGGAGCTATCTGAACAGTTGTTGGTCTGGGGTTGGTTGGTTTACAGATGGCGGCAGGGACACTTCAGATAATCTACACCAATTGTATTGAGGGTCCTGGGTAATGCATGATCAAAATATCACACTTACATTTGATTCGATGCTCATGTGTGCTCCATTCTGTGCTAAATGCTTTAGATTCATCATTTCAATTCAAGTTCCTGGGAAAATTTTGTCTTATCTGCTTCATGTTGCAGATGAAGAAACTGAAGATCAGAGAGAAGTAAATGACTTTCCCAGGCCATGGAACTAGCAGAAGATGGAGTCAGGATGGAATCCACATAGCCTATCTCATACTTGAATCCTTATCCTCTCTACACCTGTTCTCAGAGCCATTCAGAGAGTCCATGCTTTCATGTACAGTATCCATTTTAATTCTCTTCCTATAGTCATTAGTGGTGGATATTTTAATCCCTATTTACTGATGAGATAACTGAGTTTCTGAGAGATCAAAGAACCTGCCCAAACAACCAAGATCTCCAACTTCAAAATCTATGCATGCAACACTAGGTCACCCTCCCTTTCACAAATTCACAACCAAGATTCAGTCTCTCTTCCAAGTCCTCCCTCCCTCTCTTTCTCCATCTGAAGAACAAAGGGAATCCATTGCCTCCCTTAAAAATCTTCATAGAGATCAAAGGAGATTCAGTGTAAAAGAACTTTTCTGCACCTATATTTCAGCTGGGTTTATCAAGCATCAACTATTAGAAAATACTCAATCTCTCCCATTGATGTTTAGAATGCTATGAGTAACAACACATTCTCCATTCTCTATTCGTAACAGATTATCTCCCTTTCCATGATCTTCCTTCGACTTTGGCAAATGGATATAATTGTTGCATGATTTGTGTTGGGGTTTTGTTTGTAACTCACCTCCTTAGTGACGATGCCTTTTGTCCTCAGAGCAGCAGTTCAGTGTGGGTGTGCAGGGCTTCCAAATCTTGTTATCCAGCCCAACCTGTGATAAAGCAGAAGTCATAAAAACACTGTATGCTTCCATGCACCAATCAGCTCCTATCAAAGAAATGTAGGTACATCCCAGATTATGAAAATGGAAAGGGTTCTGGAGCTATCTGAACAGTTGTTGGTCTGGGGTTGGTTGGTTTACAGATGGCGGCAGGGACACTTCAGATAATCTACACCAATTGTATTGAGGGTCCTGGGTAATGCATGATCAAAATATCACACTTACATTTGATTCGATGCTCATGTGTGCTCCATTCTGTGCTAAATGCTTTAGATTCATCATTTCAATTCAACTTCCTGGAAATTCTGTCTTATCTGCTTCATGTTGCAGATGAAGAAACTGAAGATCAGAGAGAAGTAAATGACTTTCCCAGGCCATGGAACTAGCAGAAGATGGAGTCAGGATGGAATCCACATAGCCTATCTCATACTTGAATCCTTATCCTCTCTACACCTGTTCTCAGAGCCATTCAGAGAGTCCATGCTTTCATGTACAGTATCCATTTTAATTCTCTTCCTATAGTCATTAGTGGTGGATATTTTAATCCCTATTTACTGATGAGATAACTGAGTTTCTGAGAGATCAAAGAACCTGCCCAAACAACCAAGATCTCCAACTTCAAAATCTATGCATGCAACACTAGGTCACCCTCCCTTTCACAAATTCACAACCAAGATTCAGTCTCTCTTCCAAGTCCTCCCTCCCTCTCTTTCTCCATCTGAAGAACAAAGGGAATCCATTGCCTCCCTTAAAAATCTTCATAGAGATCAAAGGAGATTCAGTGTAAAAGAACTTTTCTGCACCTATATTTCAGCTGGGTTTATCAAGCATCAACTATTAGAAAATACTCAATCTCTCCCATTGATGTTTAGAATGCTATGAGTAACAACACATTCTCCATTCTCTATTCGTAACAGATTATTCCATGGTCCAGACTTTTCACAGATAGTCTATATTTTGAAGATAAGTTGACTTGATCTCCTGGTTCCAGGATGGACTCTGATACGCCAAAATCAATCAAAGTCATCCCAGTCTCCTGGATGCAATGATTCTTTCTGTTAACTTTGGTTTAAGGCAAGCAGCACATGCATTCTTCTGACTAGGGGGTTTAAATAAGTTTGGGCCAATGAGATGCATCCTGATGGTATGGTAAGTTAGTCCGGAGACTGTAGGTTATCACTGATCTGAGGATACGGTAGCCAGATGTGAGGCTGGAAACCAGGGCAGCCGTCGTCCATCACAATCCTAACATTATCACAAGTGGAAATGAGACAGGCCTGGGACCTTAGACCCTTCGCTGCAACACTTGAATCTGGACACACCTGTCCTCAAGCAACAAAATACAAAGAAACTATACAGGACTGAAGAATAACTGTGTATGCACAGTTGGGGCAAATCCTGGACCAAAAGATACAAAGAAGAAAAATGTTCAACTGCCATTCCTGAAGAGCTGAGCGCAAAAAAACCTTCCTAGACCCTTCTCATAGTAAGTATTTTTAGGACATCTTCATTTAAATTAGCGTATAGAGTCTCCAATTCATCCTTGCTCTAAAAGCCACCAGTATTTATTTCATTCAACTAATTTGTATGAAAAACAATCTCTTCCCTCCCCTCTTTCCCCTGTTAGTATCTCGTTTTTCTAAAGCATTAACATTTTATGGCTTTCGTGGGCAATGCTGGGAGAGGGAGGCATTTCCTGACACAGGTAATGAGCTCCTAGCTCTGTTTCTAATAAGAAGAGGCAGAGACTGCAGGTGAATCACGACCCTGTATTTCACAATGGAACATAATTATTAAGCATAATTTCCTCCAATTGATTTGTTCTAAATTTTATCTTGCTTTGTGAATTACAAGTATCTTTTCTCTCCCTGGGAAGTGCCATTGTGGAAGCCTTTTTTTTCTTGTAAAATAAAAATGTGATCAACATCAAGTAGCTTGCTTTTAGTATGAAAATGTTATTGTCAAAGAATTGTACACACACCAAGGAGACACATTCTCTATTCGTAACAGATTATTCCATGGTCCAGACTTTTCACAGATAGTCTATATTTTGAAGATAAGTTGACTTGATCTCCTGGTTCCAGGATGGACTCTGATACGCCAAAATCAATCAAAGTCATCCCAGTCTCCTGGATGCAATGATTCTTTCTGTTAACTTTGGTTTAAGGCAAGCAGCACATGCATTCTTCTGACTAGGGGGTTTAAATAAGTTTGGGCCAATGAGATGCATCCTGATGGTATGGTAAGTTAGTCCGGAGACTGTAGGTTATCACTGATCTGAGGATACGGTAGCCAGATGTGAGGCTGGAAACCAGGGCAGCCGTCGTCCATCACAATCCTAACATTATCACAAGTGGAAATGAGACAGGCCTGGGACCTTAGACCCTTCGCTGCAACACTTGAATCTGGACACACCTGTCCTCAAGCAACAAAATACAAAGAAACTATACAGGACTGAAGAATAACTGTGTATGCACAGTTGGGGCAAATCCTGGACCAAAAGATACAAAGAAGAAAAATGTTCAACTGCCATTCCTGAAGAGCTGAGCGCAAAAAAACCTTCCTAGACCCTTCTCATAGTAAGTATTTTTAGGACATCTTCATTTAAATTAGCGTATAGAGTCTCCAATTCATCCTTGCTCTAAAAGCCACCAGTATTTATTTCATTCAACTAATTTGTATGAAAAACAATCTCTTCCCTCCCCTCTTTCCCCTGTTAGTATCTCGTTTTTCTAAAGCATTAACATTTTATGGCTTTCGTGGGCAATGCTGGGAGAGGGAGGCATTTCCTGACACAGGTAATGAGCTCCTAGCTCTGTTTCTAATAAGAAGAGGCAGAGACTGCAGGTGAATCACGACCCTGTATTTCACAATGGAACATAATTATTAAGCATAATTTCCTCCAATTGATTTGTTCTAAATTTTATCTTGCTTTGTGAATTACAAGTATCTTTTCTCTCCCTGGGAAGTGCCATTGTGGAAGCCTTTTTTTTTTCTTGTAAAATAAAAAATGTGATCAACATCAAGTAGCTTGCTTTTTAGTATGAAAATGTTATTGTCAAAGAATTGTACACACACCAAGGAGACACATTTCTTCCAGCTACTTAAAAGTGGAGTTTGGGGATAAAGAAAACGTAACGGCGGGTTTCCTCCACTCCAGGATGGGCCCTCACAGGCTACTCAGATTTCTCTTTTGTATCTTTCCAGTTTTGTATTGTGGCCAATTACTTGTAACTAGGGAAAAGCTAATTTTCATTAATGAGCTCGCAGCAAATTTGTCTTCTTAAATGCTCTTAAATCTGCCCCTTCTTTTATCCATCGCAATACCAGCTATCCCATTTTAAAGCCCCATTGCTCTCACCTAGATTACTCAACAGCCTCTTGCCGTTTTCTACTCCATCCTCTTTCTCCCTCTTTCAATGTCTATGCCTTCTTTCTGCTCATGCTACTTTTCTAAAAGGCAAATCTGATGTAAAACGCCTATGTGAAACCTCTCAACAGCTGTCTTATCATCTGGATAAAACTCCAGCTTCAGGTCTGGTCTTAAACCCCTGACAACGATGTGCCTGACTATGCCAGTCATGTATCTCTGCTGCGCTACAGCGAGTTCACGGCACTGACAGTACTAGATCTCTGACAAAATAGAGGAGGAATAAATTTGGAAAGAAAAGCTTTTCAATGAAGTGAGTTCTTTCTTCCTATATATCTTTCTAAAAGTTTTTCTGTTCACAAGTTTTTAAGTCCCTAGCATTGATATGGTATATAATGTAAATAGGAATCTGTCATCGTTGTCTTTCATATGAGCAACTCGTTGAATCAATAGAGGGCATTTTTCTTTTTTGTTAGTATCTCGTTTTCAAAACATTAACATTTTATGGCTTTCGTGGGCAATGCTGGAGGGAGGCATTTCCTGACACAGGTAATGAGCTCCTAGCTCTGTTTCTAATAAGAAGAGGCAGAGACTGCAGGTGAATCACGACCCTGTATTTCACAATGGAACATAATTATTAAGCATAATTTCCTCCAATTGATTTGTTCTAAATTTTATCTTGCTTTGTGAATTACAAGTATCTTTTCTCTCCCTGGGAAGTGCCATTGTGGAAGCCTTTTTTTTTTCTTGTAAAATAAAAAATGTGATCAACATCAAGTAGCTTGCTTTTTAGTATGAAAATGTTATTGTCAAAGAATTGTACACACACCAAGGAGACACATTTCTTCCAGCTACTTAAAAGTGGAGTTTGGGGATAAAGAAAACGTAACGGCGGGTTTCCTCCACTCCAGGATGGGCCCTCACAGGCTACTCAGATTTCTCTTTTGTATCTTTCCAGTTTTGTATTGTGGCCAATTACTTGTAACTAGGGAAAAGCTAATTTTCATTAATGAGCTCGCAGCAAATTTGTCTTCTTAAATGCTCTTAAATCTGCCCCTTCTTTTATCCATCGCAATACCAGCTATCCCATTTTAAAGCCCCATTGCTCTCACCTAGATTACTCAACAGCCTCTTGCCGTTTTCTACTCCATCCTCTTTCTCCCTCTTTCAATGTCTATGCCTTCTTTCTGCTCATGCTACTTTTCTAAAAGGCAAATCTGATGTAAAACGCCTATGTGAAACCTCTCAACAGCTGTCTTATCATCTGGATAAAACTCCAGCTTCAGGTCTGGTCTTAAACCCCTGACAACGATGTGCCTGACTATGCCAGTCATGTATCTCTGCTGCGCTACAGCGAGTTCACGGCACTGACAGTACTAGATCTCTGACAAAATAGAGGAGGAATAAATTTGGAAAGAAAAGCTTTTCAATGAAGTGAGTTCTTTCTTCCTATATATCTTTCTAAAAGTTTTTCTGTTCACAAGTTTTTAAGTCCCTAGCATTGATATGGTATATAATGTAAATAGGAATCTGTCATCGTTGTCTTTCATATGAGCAACTCGTTGAATCAATGGCATGTAACCAGTATTCTTAAGATGAACGTTGTCAATTTTTTGGAATTTTACGAGAGATCTTAGGGTTTTTGAGGTTAGGCAAGCAACAGCTTATTATTTGACCCCACCCAGTATTTCAGTGTAGAATAGATGTCTTAGACAAAATACAGAGAGCACAATTGACAGATATAGCACATTAAACGTCATCAGTAGACCCTATGAACGAAATGTAAAAATCACCTATGCCCTTAAAATATACATTCATCACATATATATTTAACAAAGGGCTAATATAAAGGGTATGTAGAGAACTATTAAAAATTGTTCGGGTTTTTTTTTTTTTTAAAAAAAAAAGAGCAAAACGACAATAAAAACAACAGAGACGAGAGCTAAAGAATTTCAAGAGGGCACTCACAGAGGTGGCCACCTAATCAACCTGTTTAAAATACTACATTTTCTTAGTCATCAGGACATACAAGAAGAAAATGTGCTATATGCCTAAAAATTTAAGAGGGCAGTTTTTGTGTCATATATTTTTTACTGGAATTAATAACAAACAATGGAAAGCAGCAGAAAAGGAAGGCCAATAAGGGGAGTCTGTGGAGATGGAACACTGGTGAGGATGTGGCAGTGGCTAACCCTTGTCTGTTGCTGACAAGAAGGTAGGTGGTCCAGTTATTTGGGGACAACAGGCCTTTGTTGCACTTAATGGACCACTTCTGGGGGCCTGAGTCCGTGGGGCTGTGGGGTACTGTGGATCTGCCTTAGGAGCAAGATCTGAGTTTGTGGAGTGAGCAATTCGTGAGATGCTACTTTTCTAAAAGGCAAATCTGATGTAAAACGCCTATGTGAAACCTCTCAACAGCTGTCTTATCATCTGGATAAAACTCCAGCTTCAGGTCTGGTCTTAAACCCCTGACAACGATGTGCCTGACTATGCCAGTCATGTATCTCTGCTGCGCTACAGCGAGTTCACGGCACTGACAGTACTAGATCTCTGACAAAATAGAGGAGGAATAAATTTGGAAAGAAAAGCTTTTCAATGAAGTGAGTTCTTTCTTCCTATATATCTTTCTAAAAGTTTTTCTGTTCACAAGTTTTTAAGTCCCTAGCATTGATATGGTATATAATGTAAATAGGAATCTGTCATCGTTGTCTTTCATATGAGCAACTCGTTGAATCAATGGCATGTAACCAGTATTCTTAAGATGAACGTTGTCAATTTTTTGGAATTTTACGAGAGATCTTAGGGTTTTTTTGAGGTTAGGCAAGCAACAGCTTATTATTTGACCCCACCCAGTATTTCAGTGTAGAATAGATGTCTTAGACAAAATACAGAGAGCACAATTGACAGATATAGCACATTAAACGTCATCAGTAGACCCTATGAACGAAATGTAAAAATCACCTATGCCCTTAAAATATACATTCATCACATATATATTTAACAAAGGGCTAATATAAAGGGTATGTAGAGAACTATTAAAAATTGTTCGGGTTTTTTTTTTTTTTAAAAAAAAAAGAGCAAAACGACAATAAAAACAACAGAGACGAGAGCTAAAGAATTTCAAGAGGGCACTCACAGAGGTGGCCACCTAATCAACCTGTTTAAAATACTACATTTTCTTAGTCATCAGGACATACAAGAAGAAAATGTGCTATATGCCTAAAAATTTAAGAGGGCAGTTTTTGTGTCATATATTTTTTACTGGAATTAATAACAAACAATGGAAAGCAGCAGAAAAGGAAGGCCAATAAGGGGAGTCTGTGGAGATGGAACACTGGTGAGGATGTGGCAGTGGCTAACCCTTGTCTGTTGCTGACAAGAAGGTAGGTGGTCCAGTTATTTGGGGACAACAGGCCTTTGTTGCACTTAATGGACCACTTCTGGGGGCCTGAGTCCGTGGGGCTGTGGGGTACTGTGGATCTGCCTTAGGAGCAAGATCTGAGTTTGTGGAGTGAGCAATTCGTGAGATGCAAACGGAAGCAGTTAAAAGAGTGTCCAGTCCAAACAGTGTCCAGAAGCGCATCAATCCACAGAGCGCTATAGAGGGTCAGGGCCAGATGTTGCGCAAGAGCTCTGAACAGATAGACAGATGGACAGAACTGGTTTCCAAAGCCTTTGCTTGACCTCAGGAGACTGAGGGTGGGCTCCCCCCTGACCCTTTGACACTCTGTAATACTCAAGGGGCAACTGGAGTTGGTGAGAGTTGTGGGGAGCCTCAATAATAACACTGCATCTTTCATCATTCAGGTAGGGTAGAAAGTCAGTTCTATTTAATTATGTTCATTAATAACAATAACAAGAAATGGGACATTTTTACATACCCTTGTTTGCACAGTGCTAATGAAAACTCATAGTACCTTCTACATTAGAAATGATCGAGTAACATATGAACTAGTGTGCTTCTTAAAATTTCTTCAATCTTATCACCTCACGGGGCTTCCCAGGTTGCTCAATGGTGAAGAATCTGCCTGCCAATGCTAGAGACACAGGAGATGTGAGTTTGATCCCTGGGTGGAGAAGGTGCCCTGGAGGAAGAAATGGAAACCACTCCAGTGTTCTTGCCTGGGGAATCCTATGGACAGAGGGGCCTGGAGGGCTACAGTTCATGGGGTCGCAGACGAGTCGGACATAGCTGAGTACTGACTGACTGAATGATCTAAACAAGGAAGCCAAGTGAGTTCCAAAATCTCAAATGCAGCATCACAAGTAAAGAAGCACCCAGGTATTTCATCCAGCACTGTTTCCGGAGCCCCGGGTGCTTATTTGGAAAAGAATAGTACTCTAAGCATTTTAAAATGAGAAAAAACAAAACAAAAACAAAACAGCAATGTAAAAAGCTGGCAATCGAAATGAAGGTGGAGCCCGCTTGTCGTCGAAGCAAACTCTGCCTCATACTGCCCTCTGGTGGATTGAAAGAAAAATGCCTCCGCTCAACCCTGTTAACTCAATTTAAAGTCGACTCACTGTCCTGAGTCCGTGGGGCTGTGGGGTACTGTGGATCTGCCTTAGGAGCAAGATCTGAGTTTGTGGAGTGAGCAATTCGTGAGATGCAAACGGAAGCAGTTAAAAGAGTGTCCAGTCCAAACAGTGTCCAGAAGCGCATCAATCCACAGAGCGCTATAGAGGGTCAGGGCCAGATGTTGCGCAAGAGCTCTGAACAGATAGACAGATGGACAGAACTGGTTTCCAAAGCCTTTGCTTGACCTCAGGAGACTGAGGGTGGGCTCCCCCCTGACCCTTTGACACTCTGTAATACTCAAGGGGCAACTGGAGTTGGTGAGAGTTGTGGGGAGCCTCAATAATAACACTGCATCTTTCATCATTCAGGTAGGGTAGAAAGTCAGTTCTATTTAATTATGTTCATTAATAACAATAACAAGAAATGGGACATTTTTACATACCCTTGTTTGCACAGTGCTAATGAAAACTCATAGTACCTTCTACATTAGAAATGATCGAGTAACATATGAACTAGTGTGCTTCTTAAAATTTCTTCAATCTTATCACCTCACGGGGCTTCCCAGGTTGCTCAATGGTGAAGAATCTGCCTGCCAATGCTAGAGACACAGGAGATGTGAGTTTGATCCCTGGGTGGAGAAGGTGCCCTGGAGGAAGAAATGGAAACCACTCCAGTGTTCTTGCCTGGGGAATCCTATGGACAGAGGGGCCTGGAGGGCTACAGTTCATGGGGTCGCAGACGAGTCGGACATAGCTGAGTACTGACTGACTGAATGATCTAAACAAGGAAGCCAAGTGAGTTCCAAAATCTCAAATGCAGCATCACAAGTAAAGAAGCACCCAGGTATTTCATCCAGCACTGTTTCCGGAGCCCCGGGTGCTTATTTGGAAAAGAATAGTACTCTAAGCATTTTAAAATGAGAAAAAACAAAACAAAAACAAAACAGCAATGTAAAAAGCTGGCAATCGAAATGAAGGTGGAGCCCGCTTGTCGTCGAAGCAAACTCTGCCTCATACTGCCCTCTGGTGGATTGAAAGAAAAATGCCTCCGCTCAACCCTGTTAACTCAATTTAAAGTCGAAGTTGCTCAGTCCTGTCCGACTCTGCGATCCATGGAGGAGCCACGGAATTCTCCAGGCAAGAATGCTGGAGTGGGTAGCTCTTCACTTCTCCAGGGGACCTTCCCAACTCAGGGTCCGAACCCCCAGGTCTCCTGCATTGCAGGCAGTTGGCATCCTTGGCTCATTTCTGCTGGAACTAAGTATGGACTTGGGAGTACTCGCTTTTTTTTTTTTTTTAGTGGGGGTGGGTTCGGGAGAGAGGGGGGCAGGCGGGCCACTTCTATTGGTCTTTCATTTATCTATTTTCATCCATCTTTGTTCTTTGGCCCATGTGGGCCTCCCATCACAGGGGTCTCTGTTGTCGCAGAGCACTGGCTCTGGGTGCATGCGCTCCAGAGCTCCGGCTGGGTAATTGGACACATTGGTCCAGCTGTTCCACGGCATGTGAGATCTTCCCAGGCCAGGGATAGAACCGGCGGCCCTTGCACTGCAAGGCAGTGTCCTTATCCACTTGACCACCAGGGAAGCCCAAGTACTCGCTTTTTAATATATATGAGGTAACATAGATAAGCAGCTTCATACAACTAACCATCAAAAAAAATGGCCTGACTGAAAAATGGGAAGAACTGAATAAACATTTTTCCAGGGAAGAAATACAGATGCCTGAAGATACATAAAAAATGCTCAACAGTGCTAATCTTTAGGAAATGCAAATTAAAATCAACAGATACTACCTTCTACCAGTCAGAATGGATGGCTATGACTGACAGTCGGACATAGCTGAGTACTGACTGACTGAATGATCTAAACAAGGAAGCCAAGTGAGTTCCAAAATCTCAAATGCAGCATCACAAGTAAAGAAGCACCCAGGTATTTCATCCAGCACTGTTTCCGGAGCCCCGGGTGCTTATTTGGAAAAGAATAGTACTCTAAGCATTTTAAAATGAGAAAAAACAAAACAAAAACAAAACAGCAATGTAAAAAGCTGGCAATCGAAATGAAGGTGGAGCCCGCTTGTCGTCGAAGCAAACTCTGCCTCATACTGCCCTCTGGTGGATTGAAAGAAAAATGCCTCCGCTCAACCCTGTTAACTCAATTTAAAGTCGAAGTTGCTCAGTCCTGTCCGACTCTGCGATCCATGGAGGAGCCACGGAATTCTCCAGGCAAGAATGCTGGAGTGGGTAGCTCTTCACTTCTCCAGGGGACCTTCCCAACTCAGGGTCCGAACCCCCAGGTCTCCTGCATTGCAGGCAGTTGGCATCCTTGGCTCATTTCTGCTGGAACTAAGTATGGACTTGGGAGTACTCGCTTTTTTTTTTTTTTTAGTGGGGGTGGGTTCGGGAGAGAGGGGGGCAGGCGGGCCACTTCTATTGGTCTTTCATTTATCTATTTTCATCCATCTTTGTTCTTTGGCCCATGTGGGCCTCCCATCACAGGGGTCTCTGTTGTCGCAGAGCACTGGCTCTGGGTGCATGCGCTCCAGAGCTCCGGCTGGGTAATTGGACACATTGGTCCAGCTGTTCCACGGCATGTGAGATCTTCCCAGGCCAGGGATAGAACCGGCGGCCCTTGCACTGCAAGGCAGTGTCCTTATCCACTTGACCACCAGGGAAGCCCAAGTACTCGCTTTTTAATATATATGAGGTAACATAGATAAGCAGCTTCATACAACTAACCATCAAAAAAAATGGCCTGACTGAAAAATGGGAAGAACTGAATAAACATTTTTCCAGGGAAGAAATACAGATGCCTGAAGATACATAAAAAATGCTCAACATTGCTAATCTTTAGGGAAATGCAAATTAAAATCAACAGATACTACCTTCTACCAGTCAGAATGGATGGCTATCATCGAAAAAAAAAAAAAAGCCCAAAATAACAAATTTTGGCAAGGATGTGGAGGAAATACACCACTGGTGGGAATGTAAATGGGTGCAGCCACTGTGGGAAACAGTCTTTGAGTTTCTCCAAAAGCTATTATGTGGCCCAGAAATTTCAGTACAGAGTATATATCTGAAAAACACTCATTCAGAAAGATACATGTCCTCCACTATTCATGGCAGCATTATTGATTTATAATTGCCAAGATATGGAAGTAACCTAAATGTCTGTCAACAGAAGAATGGATAAAGAAGATATGATGTGTGTACACACACACACACACACACACACACACACACACACACACACACATATGCACATATACACAATGGAGTAATACTTGGTCATAAAAAAGGAATGGAATCTTGGAATTTGCAATGGATGGATTGACTCTGAATCCACTATGCTAAGTGAAATAAGTCAAACAGAGAAAGAAACATACTGTATGATATCACTTCTATGTGGCATCTAAAAAATACCACAAACTAGTGAATGAAAAAGAAGCAGACTCACAGATACAGAGAGCAAATTAGTGGTTACCAATGAAAAGAGGACTGAGGAGGGAGCAATATAGGGGGAGAGGGGGAGAAAAGGATTATTATAGGATTCTGTGAAACCCTGTGTGAAAAATTTTTGAAAATTGTAAAGCATTACTGAATTTAAAGATTCTTTCATTCAATTATAAAAAGAACTTATAAAAAATTAAGATGTATGATGTACAATGTGGGTCCAGCTGTTCCACGGCATGTGAGATCTTCCCAGGCCAGGGATAGAACCGGCCCTTGCACTGCAAGGCAGTGTCCTTATCCACTTGACCACCAGGGAAGCCCAAGTACTCGCTTTTTAATATATATGAGGTAACATAGATAAGCAGCTTCATACAACTAACCATCAAAAAAAATGGCCTGACTGAAAAATGGGAAGAACTGAATAAACATTTTTCCAGGGAAGAAATACAGATGCCTGAAGATACATAAAAAATGCTCAACATTGCTAATCTTTAGGGAAATGCAAATTAAAATCAACAGATACTACCTTCTACCAGTCAGAATGGATGGCTATCATCGAAAAAAAAAAAAAAGCCCAAAATAACAAATTTTGGCAAGGATGTGGAGGAAATACACCACTGGTGGGAATGTAAATGGGTGCAGCCACTGTGGGAAACAGTCTTTGAGTTTCTCCAAAAGCTATTATGTGGCCCAGAAATTTCAGTACAGAGTATATATCTGAAAAACACTCATTCAGAAAGATACATGTCCTCCACTATTCATGGCAGCATTATTGATTTATAATTGCCAAGATATGGAAGTAACCTAAATGTCTGTCAACAGAAGAATGGATAAAGAAGATATGATGTGTGTACACACACACACACACACACACACACACACACACACACACACACATATGCACATATACACAATGGAGTAATACTTGGTCATAAAAAAGGAATGGAATCTTGGAATTTGCAATGGATGGATTGACTCTGAATCCACTATGCTAAGTGAAATAAGTCAAACAGAGAAAGAAACATACTGTATGATATCACTTCTATGTGGCATCTAAAAAATACCACAAACTAGTGAATGAAAAAGAAGCAGACTCACAGATACAGAGAGCAAATTAGTGGTTACCAATGAAAAGAGGACTGAGGAGGGAGCAATATAGGGGGAGAGGGGGAGAAAAGGATTATTATAGGATTCTGTGAAACCCTGTGTGAAAAATTTTTGAAAATTGTAAAGCATTACTGAATTTAAAGATTCTTTCATTCAATTATAAAAAGAACTTATAAAAAATTAAGATGTATGATGTACAATGTGGGAGGAAATCTAGAGCAACAGCTGTATTTTCCAGGAAGGGCAGGGGCAGTGTCCCGAGACTGAATGGGACTCTTCAAGTTCAGACTTACATGGCGTTTGCTACAGGAAGCAGTAGATCACAGTACATTTGTACATGGATTTGACCATCAGATAGACTGATTGTCCTGGTTACCAATGTTCTTCTCTGTTTTACTTGTTAATTTTAAACCTCTTTCAAGAACTCAGAAGCAAAACTCAGAGCCAGACTGTTCAGGTTGAAAGGCAGCTTTGTCACTTACTGGCAGTGCAAATTTGCTGTTGTCCCTGACTTATCTATACTAACGGTGCACTCTGCATATAAAGATACAAAGCAGTTTTTCTCTGTGTCATATTCAGTGTACCATGATCACCAAATAATATTATCAATACTAGAAAATACAGAGCTTTTCTCTGTAACTAGAAGTTACAGAGCTTTTATCCTTTATCTTACGAGTTGAGCAATTTATGTTCATTGTACTCATTAACACTCAAGACAGTCATAGAATAACCACTATAAGATAACCTTCTTTCTATTTTCATTCCATAGATGGCGAAACTGAGCTGGACAATCGAGTAACTTGTACCCAGTTTCCACAGTTAGTGAATCGGTGGCATCATCATTTGAACTCAGATATATCAACTGTAAACATGGTGACTCAAACTGGGATCTGCAGACCCTTGCGGGTGTGCAGGGACACATTTTGGAGGTTTTCACATTCATCTGTAAAATGTTTTAAATTTCATGTTCAGTTTGGTTATCCTAAAAGACTGACTGCCAGCACTTTCTGAATACCTGGATGACCTCTTTCTAAGCAGGAACTTCTATAGGAGTTTTGTGCTTGTAGTCACACTGGTGCTTATGCTTAACGCTGGCACTTGGTGGCATCCTATCAATTGTCATAGGCTAATGAGAAAATAACAGAAGGGTCAACATGTTAATGTCAAGCTCAAGCCATGTAAAGGACAACTGATAATCACAAACCACGATGCCTTGGTATTTTTAATGGAAAAAAACAGTTGTGGTAGAATTGAGTCATCATGACCCACGGTACTGGAGGCATACCAAGTCAAAAAGAATTCCCACCTCAGAATCATCACCATATCCCTGATGAGTGATACCTTTGTTTCAATCAAGCAAGATTCATCTCCCGCCCCATAAAGATGTGTTAATTTGAATACTGTTCTTTTATAGTTAACTTCCACCTACATTGTGGTTTTAGTTTTATATGAGCCCTAAGCATAAAAATAGGGGGCTTCCCAGGTAGCTCAGTGGTAATGAATTCACCTGCCAATGCAGGAGATATAGGTTCAATTCCTGGGCCAGGAAGATCCCCTGGAGGAAGAAATGGCAACCCGCTCCAGTATTCTTGCCTGGAGAATCCCATGACCAGAGGAGCCTGGCAGGCTACAATCCATAGGGTAACAAAGAATTGGACATGCTCTCAAGTGTAAACAAAATACATGTAGATTTATGTTTCACCTATAGTTAGCAATATTATAATAAAAAATAAATCGGTAGACTTTAAGAATCTTTCTCATTTAAAAAGAGTCAGGTTATTTCTCAACTGTAAGAACATAGAACATAATGGAATAGTTTAAGGTGTGGGTTCTAAAGTCATGCCTTATACGACTGAGTTTCAGCTTTAACAACTATGAGCTGTTTCCACAGTTAGTGAATCGGTGGCACATATTTGAATCGGTATATCTTTGAACCAGTTTGTAAACATGGTGACTCAAACTGGGATCTGCAGACCCTTGCGGGTGTGCAGGGACACATTTTGGAGGTTTTCACATTCATCTGTAAAATGTTTTAAATTTCATGTTCAGTTTGGTTATCCTAAAAGACTGACTGCCAGCACTTTCTGAATACCTGGATGACCTCTTTCTAAGCAGGAACTTCTATAGGAGTTTTGTGCTTGTAGTCACACTGGTGCTTATGCTTAACGCTGGCACTTGGTGGCATCCTATCAATTGTCATAGGCTAATGAGAAAATAACAGAAGGGTCAACATGTTAATGTCAAGCTCAAGCCATGTAAAGGACAACTGATAATCACAAACCACGATGCCTTGGTATTTTTAATGGAAAAAAACAGTTGTGGTAGAATTGAGTCATCATGACCCACGGTACTGGAGGCATACCAAGTCAAAAAGAATTCCCACCTCAGAATCATCACCATATCCCTGATGAGTGATACCTTTGTTTCAATCAAGCAAGATTCATCTCCCGCCCCATAAAGATGTGTTAATTTGAATACTGTTCTTTTATAGTTAACTTCCACCTACATTGTGGTTTTAGTTTTATATGAGCCCTAAGCATAAAAATAGGGGGCTTCCCAGGTAGCTCAGTGGTAATGAATTCACCTGCCAATGCAGGAGATATAGGTTCAATTCCTGGGCCAGGAAGATCCCCTGGAGGAAGAAATGGCAACCCGCTCCAGTATTCTTGCCTGGAGAATCCCATGACCAGAGGAGCCTGGCAGGCTACAATCCATAGGGTAACAAAGAATTGGACATGCTCTCAAGTGTAAACAAAATACATGTAGATTTATGTTTCACCTATAGTTAGCAATATTATAATAAAAAATAAATCGGTAGACTTTAAGAATCTTTCTCATTTAAAAAGAGTCAGGTTATTTCTCAACTGTAAGAACATAGAACATAATGGAATAGTTTAAGGTGTGGGTTCTAAAGTCATGCCTTATACGACTGAGTTTCAGCTTTAACAACTATGAGCTGTTTGACCTTGGAGCAGTCACTTCTCTCTAAGATTCAGTTTCATAATGGAGTAAGTAGGAGAAATTGGGTAGCCATGAGAACAAAATAATAAAGTAGTAGTATTTAGCACAACAGAAAGGACGGGAGTTGATAAGGTGAACAGTAGAACACAAGGAGATAGTCTTTGCCCAGAGGATAAATGGATTCATGTATAGACATCTCTGCACGGTTTGCCTGTCAGTGATTCTGAGTGGAGAACTTACTCACTGGGAGGAGAGAATGTACTTCTTGTACAGCAGAGTTCTTCAGTCATGAGACAAGAGGTGTAATCACTGTGGCCCATAGGCAGCCATTTAATTTCTTAGAGCATCTTCCTTTTATTTTCAAGAGTAGCTTTCAGAACTCTGGGATTGCTTCCAGTGAGGCAATTAGATGGGTTTCCCAGAATGAGTTTCTCATTTCCAACCAAATGCACTTTTTTAAACCCGTCTCCTCTCTGCATGTCTTTGTGGCCCAGAATAGAGGAAATTTACTGCAACTATGACTTTATTTCATTAGGGAGTTAGCATCCTGCTGGCCCACGGTTTGGCAAGTCACTTGCAATAATTTCAGAGGAGTAAAAGTCATATTTACGAGAAAGAGTGTGATTCTAACACCATGAATATTCAATTGAGATTTGAAGACAAATTTTTAAACTACGTAATATTAACCACTATGCCATTAGACAATGTCTTCACTGAAAGAAACTTAGCCACTTATTGCGAAGGCTGTGCAGTAAAAAGGCCGTGCATTTTGGACTTAGACAGTTTTAGATTTGAGTCCTAGCTTTACTATTAGCAGAGTGAACCTGAAAATTCTTTACCCTCTTTCTCTTGATAGCTTTTATTTCCAACTGACAAGGAAATATCATTTTGAGAGCATATATCTTAGCAATTTCTACTCATTTTCCTTCTACCTTCTTAGAAGGATCTTCTGATCCAGTAATCTATTGTACTACTTTCATTTTCTTCTCATCCTTTCAGACTTAGAACCTTTTTAAATGGTTATTTCTCAACTGTAAGAACATAGAACATAATGGAAGGTGTGGGTTCTAAAGTCATGCCTTATACGACTGAGTTTCAGCTTTAACAACTATGAGCTGTTTGACCTTGGAGCAGTCACTTCTCTCTAAGATTCAGTTTCATAATGGAGTAAGTAGGAGAAATTGGGTAGCCATGAGAACAAAATAATAAAGTAGTAGTATTTAGCACAACAGAAAGGACGGGAGTTGATAAGGTGAACAGTAGAACACAAGGAGATAGTCTTTGCCCAGAGGATAAATGGATTCATGTATAGACATCTCTGCACGGTTTGCCTGTCAGTGATTCTGAGTGGAGAACTTACTCACTGGGAGGAGAGAATGTACTTCTTGTACAGCAGAGTTCTTCAGTCATGAGACAAGAGGTGTAATCACTGTGGCCCATAGGCAGCCATTTAATTTCTTAGAGCATCTTCCTTTTATTTTCAAGAGTAGCTTTCAGAACTCTGGGATTGCTTCCAGTGAGGCAATTAGATGGGTTTCCCAGAATGAGTTTCTCATTTCCAACCAAATGCACTTTTTTAAACCCGTCTCCTCTCTGCATGTCTTTGTGGCCCAGAATAGAGGAAATTTACTGCAACTATGACTTTATTTCATTAGGGAGTTAGCATCCTGCTGGCCCACGGTTTGGCAAGTCACTTGCAATAATTTCAGAGGAGTAAAAGTCATATTTACGAGAAAGAGTGTGATTCTAACACCATGAATATTCAATTGAGATTTGAAGACAAATTTTTAAACTACGTAATATTAACCACTATGCCATTAGACAATGTCTTCACTGAAAGAAACTTAGCCACTTATTGCGAAGGCTGTGCAGTAAAAAGGCCGTGCATTTTGGACTTAGACAGTTTTAGATTTGAGTCCTAGCTTTACTATTAGCAGAGTGAACCTGAAAATTCTTTACCCTCTTTCTCTTGATAGCTTTTATTTCCAACTGACAAGGAAATATCATTTTGAGAGCATATATCTTAGCAATTTCTACTCATTTTCCTTCTACCTTCTTAGAAGGATCTTCTGATCCAGTAATCTATTGTAACTATTTCAGAGTGTTTGCCATGGTACATTTCTTTCATTCATACATCCTTTCATTTAGCAAATAATTATTGATAGACTACTATTTGCCACATATTCTAATAACAGCTAAAATTTAACAGTGGGAAAAAGAGATAAGTTGCCTGCTTTCAAGGAGTTTGTCTTTCACTGGAGAAGTGAAAAAGAAGTGCAGAAACAAATAGCTAAGCAAGATGAATTCAGATCTGAATGGGTACTAAGCAGGATGCTAATAAACAAGTCCATAGACAGAGAATGGGGCCTCCACTGGAAGACTACTTTAGTCAGAAGGGCTATAGAAGTTCTCTCTAGTTAGGGGAGTCAAGAGTTGAAGAATAAGCAGCAGCCAGCCATGTGAAGATCTGAGGAAAGAGACCCTACACAGAGGGAATCACAAATGCAGGTGTTGTGATAAAGGACTGTGGGCAGAATCAAGGATCAGTCTACAGGGTGGTTGAAGCACATTAAGTCAGATGATCCAGAAGGAGATGATGTGAGTGAGGCAGGTCACATCAGATGGAGTAAGCTACAGTTAGGAGTTTGGATTCCATTCTGTCCAAGAGATAAGGAATCACTGAGGGAGAGTGATAGAACTGGGCTGCTGTGGGGAGTGCATTGCAAGGAATCAAGAGAAAGAAACCAGTTAGAAGCCTATTATCATGATCCAGGAGTCAGATGAAGGTATCTTAGACTGAGATTACACAAGAGAAGGTGGAGAGAATGAAATTAGAGAAAAGTGAATACAGTCAGTACATGATCTAAAACAAGGATGAACAGAACCACTGTAAGGCATTACACCTTTGGTGCCTTTAATGTTCTTATTTTTAATGGAAAGTGATTACATGTCCCACTGTTCTTGCCTAGCTTTTATTAGAAGTGAACCTGAAAATTCTTTACCCTCTTTCTCTTGATAGCTTTTATTTCCAACTGACAAGGAAATATCATTTTGAGAGCATATATCTTAGCAATTTCTACTCATTTTCCTTCTACCTTCTTAGAAGGATCTTCTGATCCAGTAATCTATTGTAACTATTTCAGAGTGTTTGCCATGGTACATTTCTTTCATTCATACATCCTTTCATTTAGCAAATAATTATTGATAGACTACTATTTGCCACATATTCTAATAACAGCTAAAATTTAACAGTGGGAAAAAGAGATAAGTTGCCTGCTTTCAAGGAGTTTGTCTTTCACTGGAGAAGTGAAAAAGAAGTGCAGAAACAAATAGCTAAGCAAGATGAATTCAGATCTGAATGGGTACTAAGCAGGATGCTAATAAACAAGTCCATAGACAGAGAATGGGGCCTCCACTGGAAGACTACTTTAGTCAGAAGGGCTATAGAAGTTCTCTCTAGTTAGGGGAGTCAAGAGTTGAAGAATAAGCAGCAGCCAGCCATGTGAAGATCTGAGGAAAGAGACCCTACACAGAGGGAATCACAAATGCAGGTGTTGTGATAAAGGACTGTGGGCAGAATCAAGGATCAGTCTACAGGGTGGTTGAAGCACATTAAGTCAGATGATCCAGAAGGAGATGATGTGAGTGAGGCAGGTCACATCAGATGGAGTAAGCTACAGTTAGGAGTTTGGATTCCATTCTGTCCAAGAGATAAGGAATCACTGAGGGAGAGTGATAGAACTGGGCTGCTGTGGGGAGTGCATTGCAAGGAATCAAGAGAAAGAAACCAGTTAGAAGCCTATTATCATGATCCAGGAGTCAGATGAAGGTATCTTAGACTGAGATTACACAAGAGAAGGTGGAGAGAATGAAATTAGAGAAAAGTGAATACAGTCAGTACATGATCTAAAACAAGGATGAACAGAACCACTGTAAGGCATTACACCTTTGGTGCCTTTAATGTTCTTATTTTTTAAATGGAAAGTAGGATTACAATGTCCCACTGTTCTTGCCTACTTCATTAAGACCCAGAAGAGCTAGAATAAACAGTTTGGCTCTCATAGGGCAGAGTGTAAAATTTTACATTATCCAACAAATATATACATCTGTTCAGAGTTCTGAGACATGCTTCTGCTCTCTAGGGTCTTAACGCCTAAAACAAAGCACATTCACAGACAAAAAGCATTCAATGAACACGTTGGCCACGAAAAGTCTTAGAAGGGTTATAACCTAAAGGAGCAGTTGTACTTGTTCAGGCTTTGGCATGTGGAAACTGGAGACTATGTCTTTTGGAGCAGTAGGTAGAAATTGCGTTCTGTTTACTCAATTCTGAAATATTCCAGTTCCCTGGTATTTTGAGTAAGATGTGTGTGTGAAATCAATAGGGCAAATACTATAAAATATCTGGAGCCCAAACTGACCTGTTGGGAAAAAATATGGTTGAAAGCAGCATAAGAATTAATACATGATAGCTGTATGAAAAAGTATGTTTCAGAAAGCATATTCTCATGGATTTTCTCCAAAAAGCCTCAAGCTCACCCCTAAGCCAGAACACAGAAAATCAAGACACTTATACAGAATGCAGGAGTTAACTGAGAGATGTGTGTGCTTGCAAAGTTTTATATTACTGTAAAAATAAAGTACAAAGCATTATAGATTACTCTAAATATTTAATTTGTATAACTTCCGAATAATAGCTTCAAAATGGAATGGCAGTTGCCATGTTCTGAGTGAGGAAAGGGGAGAGTTGCTATTCAGTGTGCATGAAGCTTGAGTCATGAGAGATGAACTTGTTCTAGGTATTTGCTGTACAACATTGTGCTCCCATCTACCAATACATGTACTATTCACTTTAAAATTTGTTAAAAGGGTGATCTCATATATTATGTCCTTTTCCCCATAGTAACAAAAGAACTTAGCACTAAGATTTCAGAAAGACGTTTATCTTGACCTGTATAACATTGTCTTCCCAACCCTTGCCAAAAATTAGGAAGTATTGAATTTTCAGGTTTGTAAAAGAGAGCTGTCATGTCTCTTTATCACCAGAAAAATATGATCCTTCACACGTTAGCAAGCCTCTTTGGAAACTTACCAGGGCTGCACAATGAGGCTGTGTCAGTGGAAAACATGAAAGGGGAAAAAAGTGAACACTGGCAGCACTGTGTTCCTTCCAGAAAATGGAAAGAATGCCTCTCTTCATCTACCACATTCTTCTCTTTGACTTAGGGATGAAAGAGAACTATTTAAAAAAAGCACATTCACAGACAAAAAGCATTCAATGAACACGTTGGCCACGAAAAGTCTTAGAAGGGTTATAACCTAAAGGAGCAGTTGTACTTGTTCAGGCTTTGGCATGTGGAAACTGGAGACTATGTCTTTTGGAGCAGTAGGTAGAAATTGCGTTCTGTTTACTCAATTCTGAAATATTCCAGTTCCCTGGTATTTTGAGTAAGATGTGTGTGTGAAATCAATAGGGCAAATACTATAAAATATCTGGAGCCCAAACTGACCTGTTGGGAGGGGAAAAAATATGGTTGAAAGCAGCATAAGAATTAATACATGATAGCTGTATGAAAAAGTATGTTTCAGAAAGCATATTCTCATGGATTTTCTCCAAAAAGCCTCAAGCTCACCCCTAAGCCAGAACACAGAAAATCAAGACACTTATACAGAATGCAGGAGTTAACTGAGAGATGTGTGTGCTTGCAAAGTTTTATATTACTGTAAAAATAAAGTACAAAGCATTATAGATTACTCTAAATATTTAATTTGTATAACTTCCGAATAATAGCTTCAAAATGGAATGGCAGTTGCCATGTTCTGAGTGAGGAAAGGGGAGAGTTGCTATTCAGTGTGCATGAAGCTTGAGTCATGAGAGATGAACTTGTTCTAGGTATTTGCTGTACAACATTGTGCTCCCATCTACCAATACATGTACTATTCACTTTAAAATTTGTTAAAAGGGTGATCTCATATATTATGTCCTTTTCCCCATAGTAACAAAAGAACTTAGCACTAAGATTTCAGAAAGACGTTTATCTTGACCTGTATAACATTGTCTTCCCAACCCTTGCCAAAAATTAGGAAGTATTGAATTTTCAGGTTTGTAAAAGAGAGCTGTCATGTCTCTTTATCACCAGAAAAATATGATCCTTCACACGTTAGCAAGCCTCTTTGGAAACTTACCAGGGCTGCACAATGAGGCTGTGTCAGTGGAAAACATGAAAGGGGAAAAAAGTGAACACTGGCAGCACTGTGTTCCTTCCAGAAAATGGAAAGAATGCCTCTCTTCATCTACCACATTCTTCTCTTTGACTTTGGGATGAAAGAGAACTATTTATAACACAAGGATTACTTGTGCCAATTATCTAGTTAATATCCAGCAAGGGCAATGGTTTTTTGTTCTTGCCTAACCAATCATTTGGAAGAGTGTACTTAGCAGACAGTTATAGCCTGTAAGGAAAAAAAAAGGTATTCCTGGTAAATGAGAACTTACTGGGGAGGAAAATAAGCCTATTTGTCATAAACCACAAATAATGGTTGGAGCAATTAAGTTTATTATCATAATTTTTACATAGTAATATAATTAACTAAGGAATTATACCGAAGCCGAGTCTATCATTTATCCTCAGAGCTCCCGTTTGCCAAAAGAGCCAGAGACAGAACTTCCTTTATTCCAAAGTTAAAAGCTGTTGAAAAGAACCAGCACACAGGGCAGAACCTGCATAGAAATTGAGTATCTTTAATTTCTGATTAATACTCCACTCTGTACTTTGAATATGCCACTTCTGTACTTTCCAAAGGATTTGCAGAAACATCTGTAAATTGAGAACAAAGAAAGGAATTTTTTTTTGCACTTGCATGCAGCATATGGGATCTTAGTTTCCAGACCAGGGATAGAACCGGTACCCCTTGGACTAGAAGCAGGAACTATATTTAGAAATCTTATTTGCCTTTGTATATGTTTTCTTTCTCTCTGTAACCAACTTCCCTATACTAGAAGCAATAGCTGAAAAGGCATGACTCAAGATTATGTGAATTGGTATCTTCACAAAATTTGTTAAAAGGGTGATCTCATATATTATGTCCTTTTCCCCATAGTAACAAAAGAACTTAGCACTAAGATTTCAGAAAGACGTTTATCTTGACCTGTATAACATTGTCTTCCCAACCCTTGCCAAAAATTAGGAAGTATTGAATTTTCAGGTTTGTAAAAGAGAGCTGTCATGTCTCTTTATCACCAGAAAAATATGATCCTTCACACGTTAGCAAGCCTCTTTGGAAACTTACCAGGGCTGCACAATGAGGCTGTGTCAGTGGAAAACATGAAAGGGGAAAAAGTGAACACTGGCAGCACTGTGTTCCTTCCAGAAAATGGAAAGAATGCCTCTCTTCATCTACCACATTCTTCTCTTTGACTTTGGGATGAAAGAGAACTATTTATAACACAAGGATTACTTGTGCCAATTATCTAGTTAATATCCAGCAAGGGCAATGGTTTTTTGTTCTTGCCTAACCAATCATTTGGAAGAGTGTACTTAGCAGACAGTTATAGCCTGTAAGGAAAAAAAAAGGTATTCCTGGTAAATGAGAACTTACTGGGGAGGAAAATAAGCCTATTTGTCATAAACCACAAATAATGGTTGGAGCAATTAAGTTTATTATCATAATTTTTACATAGTAATATAATTAACTAAGGAATTATACCGAAGCCGAGTCTATCATTTATCCTCAGAGCTCCCGTTTGCCAAAAGAGCCAGAGACAGAACTTCCTTTATTCCAAAGTTAAAAGCTGTTGAAAAGAACCAGCACACAGGGCAGAACCTGCATAGAAATTGAGTATCTTTAATTTCTGATTAATACTCCACTCTGTACTTTGAATATGCCACTTCTGTACTTTCCAAAGGATTTGCAGAAACATCTGTAAATTGAGAACAAAGAAAGGAATTTTTTTTTTTTGCACTTGCATGCAGCATATGGGATCTTAGTTTCCAGACCAGGGATAGAACCGGTACCCCTTGGACTAGAAGCAGGAACTATATTTAGAAATCTTATTTGCCTTTGTATATGTTTTCTTTCTCTCTGTAACCAACTTCCCTATACTAGAAGCAATGCTGAGCATTGAAAAATGGCAGCCGTGACTCAAGATTATGTGAATTGGTATCAGTATGGTCATAGGCTGCCAACTAGGCAGAGACCGAGGTGGACCCTAGTCAAGGGCCTGAGCTTATATGGCTGGAGTTCAGTATCACCACTTAAACCCCTGTTTGTCTGATCCCATTTGTCCTGTAGGGTGGCTTCCAGGGTGAACAGTTAGTGTAGATATTTGAATTACTAAGGTAATCTCATGGTTGAAGCATCTAATAAAGTTATTAGAAAGGTAAAGAATAGTCTCCAGCCCTGCTATGTACTTATCCCATATATAAAAGCCAGAGAAGGAGAATAAAGAATGAGTAAAGACACCATTCTAGAAAGTCACTCTTAACTCCTAAAGAGTAGGTTGAATTAATGCAGTTTCTCCTAAGTATGACAATGCAGCATCCTTCCTTAAGCATTGGACATACTCTTCAAATATTTATACCCCTGTGACTGAGGATACCAAGCTAAAAAAAATTGAGTTGTTAATATTTGGTACTTAGGGAACGTCAAAATTATGACCTAGAGCAGAGACAGATCTTTCAAGAGAGTTGAGATATAAGTACATCCCATAAGATAAAAATGCATCAAGTTATACCTGCATTTTGGAAAGTTCTACATTGGATTGAAACATAACATGTTTCAAAACATCCAACACAGACAAGTTTTCTCTCTTACTAAAACATACTTCTTTTATTTTTCTTACTGAACACCAGATTACATAGATGACTTGCATTTGGGACATGCTTTAATTTTTAAAGAAAATATTTTAAACCCTCGTATCTCTCTGCATGTCAATGTTCCTAACTGAGGGAATAAGAAATTCCTACCCATCTTCTCACACCATGAGGAACATACTCACTGAGTGGAAGGCAATCAGAAGAGCCTGTGGTGTTTCAATTGTTCATTCACTTGTTATCATTCCTCATTCTCAAGCTACCATTCATTCACACAATCTTGACTTCGGTCTCTTTGTCCCACCTTCTTCTCCTCCCTCTCCTTTAGCAGAGCACAAACAGGTGAATTTTGCCTACATTAAACATCATCCTGATACTGCTGTGGCACCTAAAGCAGACATAATCAATCACAACATGAGTTTCTCCTATTGACCCAGATTGGATCTCAAAGTTCTTCCCAACACAGCACCCCAGACAGCCACTATAGACTGACCGGTGCAGACTCTCAGACACTCCATACATTTTTAAACCGTAGAGTCCATTATGAGCTTCATTTCTGTATGTGATTTTAAAAAAGAAAGCACTAGATGAGATGCTTCCTAGACCTTATACTGAATTCTGTGATTCTATGACCCTTTAGATTATGTGCTGGAGAAGACTCTTGAGAGTCCCTCAGACAGCAAGGAGATCAAACCAGTCAATCCTAAAGGAAATCAGCCCTGAATATTCATTGGAAGGATTGAAAACCCCAATAGTTTAACCACCTGACGTGAAGAGCCAATTCATTGGAAAAGACTTTGATGCTGGGGAAGATTAAAGACCAAAGGAGAAGAAGGCAGCAAAGGGTGAGATGGTTAGATGGCATCACAGAGTCAATGGACATGAATTTGAACAAATGGCAGGAGATAGTAGAGAACAGAGAAGCCTGCCATGCTACAGTCTATGGGGTTACAAAAAGTCAGGCACGACTTAGCAAATGAACAACAGATTATAGAAGGGGCTGGCCAGTTAAGGCCCATTGATCAAATCCATCTCTTCATCCATTCTTCCATGGCTCGAGAGCTAAAAATGGATTTTATATGTTTAAATCGCTGGAAAAAAATCAATAATATTTTGTGAAATGTAAAAATCATATGTAGTTAATATTTGTCTATTAATAAAGCTTCATTGGAAAATAGTCACTGTCATTAACATTTTTGTCTGTAGTTATTTTTAGACTACAAAGAGTTGTAGTTGTGTCAGAGAGTGAATACCCCACAAAGTCTAAAATACTTACTAACTCATCCTTTACAGAAACAATAAACTAAAATACAATGAGTTAATTGTGAGTTGAATGCTAAATCAAGAGAATCAGTATTAATGGCAGAGGTGATAAAATAAGAGCAAATAATGTAACATGAATACATGTATTTGTCAAAATTTCATCTTCTGATACACTTTAAAAGGGTGATTTTTATTATAAAATATATATTACTTTTGTTATTTTGCAATAAAAATTTCTCATAAGAAAAGAAGGCCAAATATATAATAAGAGAGAAGCAGGAATTTACAGGGAACTCCAGTAACTTTGACATTCCAGAGAGAAATTTGACATGAATTTAGGTATTCTGATCAAGGCCACTGAAATGTAAATTTAACATGAAGTTTGTCGGTATTTCATAATCCAACTAAGAAGTAAGTTCAGTAAATAGTATGGGTGTCTTGGCAGAATGCATTCTATTTTTCAAATTGTTACCTATTTACTATTTACATTTTTTAGGTTGTATAAAACAAAACTTCTCTAATCTTCTATTTCAGAAGCTAAAATAAGTCCCTCCTTCACCCATAGGAATGGTGGATAAATTGGGAAAAATACTTTTCTTTTTTTTAAAAGATTTATTTATTTATTTTGATGGGGGGTGGGGTGGGGAGGGAGGGGAGCAGGTGGGCTACTTCTATTGGTCTTTTTTTTTATTTTATTTTCATCTCCTTTTATTTTTTTTATTTTTTTTTTAAACCTTTATTTTACTTTTAACTTTTACAGAGTTTTGTTGTTTACAGATATGTATGTTCTCATATTGGTCTTTCATTTGTCCATTTTTATCCATCTTTTGTTCTTTGGCCCATGTGGGCCTCCCATCGTGGTGGCCTCTGTTGTTGCAGAGCACCGGCTCTGGGTGCATGCGCTCCAGAGCTCCAGCTCGGTAATTGGACACAGTGGGATCTCGGCTCGAGAGCTAAAATGGATTTTATATGTTTAAATCGCTGGAAAAAATCAATAATATTTTGTGAAATGTAAAATCATATGTAGTTAATATTTGTCTATTAATAAAGCTTCATTGGAAAATAGTCACTGTCATTAACATTTTTGTCTGTAGTTATTTTTAGACTACAAAGAGTTGTAGTTGTGTCAGAGAGTGAATACCCCACAAAGTCTAAAATACTTACTAACTCATCCTTTACAGAAACAATAAACTAAAATACAATGAGTTAATTGTGAGTTGAATGCTAAATCAAGAGAATCAGTATTAATGGCAGAGGTGATAAAATAAGAGCAAATAATGTAACATGAATACATGTATTTGTCAAAATTTCATCTTCTGATACACTTTAAAAGGGTGATTTTTATTATAAAATATATATTACTTTTGTTATTTTGCAATAAAAATTTCTCATAAGAAAAGAAGGCCAAATATATAATAAGAGAGAAGCAGGAATTTACAGGGAACTCCAGTAACTTTGACATTCCAGAGAGAAATTTGACATGAATTTAGGTATTCTGATCAAGGCCACTGAAATGTAAATTTAACATGAAGTTTGTCGGTATTTCATAATCCAACTAAGAAGTAAGTTCAGTAAATAGTATGGGTGTCTTGGCAGAATGCATTCTATTTTTCAAATTGTTACCTATTTACTATTTACATTTTTTAGGTTGTATAAAACAAAACTTCTCTAATCTTCTATTTCAGAAGCTAAAATAAGTCCCTCCTTCACCCATAGGAATGGTGGATAAATTGGGAAAAATACTTTTCTTTTTTTTAAAAGATTTATTTATTTATTTTGATGGGGGGTGGGGTGGGGAGGGGAGCAGGTGGGCTACTTCTATTGGTCTTTTTTTTTATTTTATTTTCATCTCCTTTTATTTTTTTTATTTTTTTTTTAAACCTTTATTTTACTTTTAACTTTTACAGAGTTTTGTTGTTTACAGATATGTATGTTCTCATATTGGTCTTTCATTTGTCCATTTTTATCCATCTTTTGTTCTTTGGCCCATGTGGGCCTCCCATCGTGGTGGCCTCTGTTGTTGCAGAGCACCGGCTCTGGGTGCATGCGCTCCAGAGCTCCAGCTCGGTAATTGGATACATGGGTCCAGCCGCTCCACGGCACGTGGGATCTTCCCAGGCCAGGGATCGAACCGGCGCCCCTTGCACTGCAAGGTGGTGTCCTTACCCACTGGACCACCAGGGAAGCCCGGAAAAATACTTTAAATCAAAGTATGCCTAGTGATATTTATACTTCATGCTAGTATGATAATCCTTTTTAATTGATTAATGACATGCTTACAAGCATTTGAGTCTACAATAAATTATGCAAACTTAAGTAGAATTTTGCTTCTGATTTAATTTTGGTTTATGCAAACTGAAAACTATTTAATATTAACTATCAGTGTAAGTATATGGGTAAAGTTAAAACTGGACATGGGAAAAACTGACTGGTTCAAAATTGGGAAAGGTGTAAGACAAGGCTGCATATTGTCACCCTGCTTATTGAATTTCTGTGCAGAGTGCATCATGTGGAATGCCTGCTGGATAAATCACAAGATTATCAAGGGAAATACCAACAACTTCAGATACGCAGATGATACTGCTCTAATAGCAGAAAGCAAAGAAAATCTAAAGAGCCTCCTGATAGGATGAAAGAGGAGAATGGAAAAAGCTAGCTTGAAACTCAACATTCAAAAAACTAGGATTGGGCTTCCCTGGCAGTCCAATGGGGAAAGAGTCTGCCTTGTAGTGCAGGGGGCACGGGTTCGATCCCTTGGGAAGATTTCACATGCTGTGGAGTGGCTGGACGGGTGTGTCCAATTTCGAGTCAGTGCTCTGGAGCGCATGCATCCAGAGCTGGTGCTCTGCAATGAGACAGGCTCCTGTGGTGGGATGCCCACACAGGCTAGAGAATAAAGATGGATGGAAATAAAAACAAATAAATAAAAGAAGCCAAAAACAGCAACAACAACAAAAAACCCAACTAGGGTGATGCAATCCAGTCCCATCACTTTAAGGCAAGCATTTGGGAAAAAGTGGAAGCAGTGAAAGAATTTTATTTTCTTGGATTTCTTGGGATGGTGACTGCAGCTATGAAATTAAAAGACACTTGCTCCTTGGAAGGAAATGTATGACAGGCCTAGACAGCACATTACAAAGTTGATATCCCTTTGCTGACAAAGGCCCATGTAGTCAAAGTCATAGTTTTACCAGTAGTCGTGTACGGATGTGAGAGACCATAAAGAAGACTGAGCCCTGAAGAACTGAATTGTGATGCTGGGGAGAAGACTCTTGAGAGTCCTTTAGACTTGAAGGAGATCAAACCAGCCAGTCCTAAAGCCAATCAACCCTGAATATTCATTGGAAGGACTAATGCTGAAGTTCTAATACTTTGGCCACCTGATGTGAAGAGCCAACTGATAGCAAAGACCCTGATGCTGGGAAAGAATGAAATCAAAAGGAGAAGGGGGTGGCAGAGGATCAGATGGTGAGACAACATCACCAAATCAATGAACATGAATTTGAACAAACCCCAGAAGAGAGGACAGAAAAGGCTGCCGTCCATGGGCTCGCAGAGACTCAGTCAGATACGATTTAGCAACTGAATAGCCACAAATCAAAAGAAGTCGACAATTAATTAGTTCAGAACCTAATTGCTTTCTAAAATTTTTACAGATGAAGTTTTTCTTTTAAAGGATGGTGGAGCTATTAACTTCTCATGTGGAATGCCTGCTGGATAAATCACAAGATTATCAAGGGAAATACCAACAACTTCAGATACGCAGATGATACTGCTCTAATAGCAGAAAGCAAAGAAAATCTAAAGAGCCTCCTGATAGGATGAAAGAGGAGAATGGAAAAAGCTAGCTTGAAACTCAACATTCAAAAAACTAGGATTGGGCTTCCCTGGCAGTCCAATGGGGAAAGAGTCTGCCTTGTAGTGCAGGGGGCACGGGTTCGATCCCTTGGGAAGATTTCACATGCTGTGGAGTGGCTGGACGGGTGTGTCCAATTTCGAGTCAGTGCTCTGGAGCGCATGCATCCAGAGCTGGTGCTCTGCAATGAGACAGGCTCCTGTGGTGGGATGCCCACACAGGCTAGAGAATAAAGATGGATGGAAATAAAAACAAATAAATAAAAGAAGCCAAAAACAGCAACAACAACAAAAAACCCAACTAGGGTGATGCAATCCAGTCCCATCACTTTAAGGCAAGCATTTGGGAAAAAGTGGAAGCAGTGAAAGAATTTTATTTTCTTGGATTTCTTGGGATGGTGACTGCAGCTATGAAATTAAAAGACACTTGCTCCTTGGAAGGAAATGTATGACAGGCCTAGACAGCACATTACAAAGTTGATATCCCTTTGCTGACAAAGGCCCATGTAGTCAAAGTCATAGTTTTACCAGTAGTCGTGTACGGATGTGAGAGACCATAAAGAAGACTGAGCCCTGAAGAACTGAATTGTGATGCTGGGGAGAAGACTCTTGAGAGTCCTTTAGACTTGAAGGAGATCAAACCAGCCAGTCCTAAAGCCAATCAACCCTGAATATTCATTGGAAGGACTAATGCTGAAGTTCTAATACTTTGGCCACCTGATGTGAAGAGCCAACTGATAGCAAAGACCCTGATGCTGGGAAAGAATGAAATCAAAAGGAGAAGGGGGTGGCAGAGGATCAGATGGTGAGACAACATCACCAAATCAATGAACATGAATTTGAACAAACCCCAGAAGAGAGGACAGAAAAGGCTGCCGTCCATGGGCTCGCAGAGACTCAGTCAGATACGATTTAGCAACTGAATAGCCACAAATCAAAAGAAGTCGACAATTAATTAGTTCAGAACCTAATTGCTTTCTAAAATTTTTACAGATGAAGTTTTTCTTTTAAAGGATGGTGGAGCTATTAACTTCTCCACATATGTGAAAAGAAACATAAAGCTGCAGTTTCTTTAACTCTCATTAGGATTTGGATAACATTCAATTCCTGTTACTGGAAAACAACAACTAACATAGAAGGAGGAAATAACTGGACAGCAGAGGAAACATACTGAGTGTCTCATGAGAGTAAGATGCTAAAATTACAGTTAAGAAGAAAAATGTCCTCTACAGAAAAGTTTATCTAACTCTTCATGGCTGGAAGAAAGATGCTTTTTCAGGAAAGGTAGAAATTGGGCATAGAGACTGTATTTACCATAATAGTCCAAAAAAGTTAGGAAAATTGAATTAATATTTCACACATTGTTTTAATCTCTAAATTGCATAAAAGCAGCAAGAGTGTTTTCAATCAGATACACACGTACATTATAAGATCAGATTAACAATGGATGCATTCAGATGTACTGAATAATTTGAATATGGTCATAAGTAGTTACCTTGTCTAAGGTAATTAGGCTTACTATAACATACACTAGAACATCCCAGGGGAAGAATTCAAAAATAAAGAAACTAGAAAAAAAAAAAGTAAAAACAAAAATAAATAAAGAAAGAAACTTCTGGAATAATTCTAAGATATCACATTCAAGTGATATTAGGTTGACTAAGGTTCCAATATGGTCTCTAATATTATCTCTCATATTTCTTAGCATATAAATTAATTTGGCTGAACTTTAGATTCTGTGCTAGTACAACAGGAAAATTTATTTACCCATAGGCTTTTGTGAGGATTACATTCACATAGTAAGCATACAACAAATGCTTGTAATACTGTCATAATTTTGTAGCTTTGTTTGTTTAGATAATGCAAAAAGAGTGTTAATACTGATTAATTATTAGATTTCAAAATGATATTTATGTCTATTTTTATATACTTAAAAGCTAAGGATTTTCTAGTACTATATGCTGAATTTAAATGGACACATTTTGGAGTTCATGTATTTTATTTTATTTTTTATTATTTTTATTTTTTACATGCATGTTCCCAGATCATTCATATGCATATCCCTGGACCCTCCCCCCACCCGGTTCCCCCACTCCCATCATGTATTTTAAATTGTAGTTTAATAGGTAAATTCTGTTAAATGCTGAGAGTCATTGAAATGTTATTTCTCATTGCCTGAATGACCTAAGTCCAGGAAACAGATTTCTTTCAACTTTCTACTGATATTGTCGGTTTATGCTAATAATAAAAATAAGCTTTGCTTACTCTAACAAGAGCTGGAAATACAACTTCATTCTAGTGAATCAGGGAGCTTACAAAGTAATCAAAAAATATATAGCAGTACATAGGACACTTTGCTTCATGTCTGTCCAAGAAATAACCCCATATTCTGCATGGGAAAGTCGAGATTTGAAAGCAAGAAGCCAGACACCTAAGTGTATTTCACTGGAACCTCCAAGAACATAAGCAGCACTCATATTAAGATAAGCTAGAAAGTGTAGCTGTTCAGCACAGCAGAAGTCACCATCTGTATAGGAAAAACAGGGACTCTGAATTTGGGGGTGAAAGTGAACGTGTTAGTCGCTCAGTCATGTCTGACTCTTTGCAATCTCATGGAAGATAGCCTGCCAGGCTCCTCTGTCCATGGAATTCTCCAGGCAAGAATACTAGAGTGGGTAGCCATGCCCTTCTCCAGGGATCTTCCCACCCAGGGCTCAAACTCCAGGTCTCCCTTGCAATTTCCTCATTGAGGAAAGAAACTTCTGGAATAATTCTAAGATATCACATTCAAGTGATATTAGGTTGACTAAGGTTCCAATATGGTCTCTAATATTATCTCTCATATTTCTTAGCATATAAATTAATTTGGCTGAACTTTAGATTCTGTGCTAGTACAACAGGAAAATTTATTTACCCATAGGCTTTTGTGAGGATTACATTCACATAGTAAGCATACAACAAATGCTTGTAATACTGTCATAATTTTGTAGCTTTGTTTGTTTAGATAATGCAAAAAGAGTGTTAATACTGATTAATTATTAGATTTCAAAATGATATTTATGTCTATTTTTATATACTTAAAAGCTAAGGATTTTCTAGTACTATATGCTGAATTTAAATGGACACATTTTGGAGTTCATGTATTTTATTTTATTTTTTATTATTTTTATTTTTTACATGCATGTTCCCAGATCATTCATATGCATATCCCTGGACCCTCCCCCCACCCGGTTCCCCCACTCCCATCATGTATTTTAAATTGTAGTTTAATAGGTAAATTCTGTTAAATGCTGAGAGTCATTGAAATGTTATTTCTCATTGCCTGAATGACCTAAGTCCAGGAAACAGATTTCTTTCAACTTTCTACTGATATTGTCGGTTTATGCTAATAATAAAAATAAGCTTTGCTTACTCTAACAAGAGCTGGAAATACAACTTCATTCTAGTGAATCAGGGAGCTTACAAAGTAATCAAAAAATATATAGCAGTACATAGGACACTTTGCTTCATGTCTGTCCAAGAAATAACCCCATATTCTGCATGGGAAAGTCGAGATTTGAAAGCAAGAAGCCAGACACCTAAGTGTATTTCACTGGAACCTCCAAGAACATAAGCAGCACTCATATTAAGATAAGCTAGAAAGTGTAGCTGTTCAGCACAGCAGAAGTCACCATCTGTATAGGAAAAACAGGGACTCTGAATTTGGGGGTGAAAGTGAACGTGTTAGTCGCTCAGTCATGTCTGACTCTTTGCAATCTCATGGAAGATAGCCTGCCAGGCTCCTCTGTCCATGGAATTCTCCAGGCAAGAATACTAGAGTGGGTAGCCATGCCCTTCTCCAGGGGATCTTCCCCACCCAGGGCTCAAACTCCAGGTCTCCCTCATTGCAGGCAAATTCTTTACCACTGTGCCACCAGGAAAGCCAATTGGATTGCCAGTGTTCAAATTCCAGTTCAGATTTAGTTCTTAATTTCAGTAAGTTATTCATCTTCTCTGAGTCTTAGTTTCCTTGTCCTTCAAGTGTGAATAATAATAACTATCTGGAATCACTGTTGTCAAAATTCACTTAGTGCACACAAAGTGCCTTTTAAAGAATAGAGGCTTAATAAAATGAAGTTAGCATTGCTACGTAAGCATTTCCTTTCATCAATGGAGACCATTTCAAATGGAATAGTAATGCTCCAGTCTTGTTCATGTGCACTCTTCATGTGTCAGTGCAAAGGCAAATTTGCAAAACAAACCAGCCCACAATTTTGAAATAAAAGAAAAAGATGGTGAAACCATCCCAACAACTCAAGCATAACATGTCTGGGGAAGAAAAAGCAGGTCCTGTCCCTTGGAATAATCTGCTCTACAGTCCAGTTCTGCAAGAGTTTATCTAAGAAACAGGACATCCCAGTCAAAGGCATTCAGAGAACTTTCCAGAAACTGGTTATGCCCAGAACAACAAGGTCAAAGTAGCAGGCATTGTAGTAAGTGATCAACAGTCGAGGTTTGCCCTAGACTGTCTTGATAACAGCACCAAAAGCCCCACATCTCAATAACACTTTTAGGCCTGGGCAGTGTTGGTTGGTTATTCTAACCATAGGTCGTGGGACGTGTTTCACAATCACAGAAAAACAAACAGGACTAGAAGGGACCAGAGAAACCACTCAGTCCACACACTTCATTTAACAGTTGGGAAATCTTATCCTAGGTATGGGCCAGTGATATCTCTGCAGATACAGAGCTAAACCCAAGCAGTGTTTCAGAAGACAAGAGTGCTCCAGTTTGCTAATTCCAGATTTGTGAGTGTCATACAAAAGAAAGCCTCGCCTCAGTCATGTCTGACTCTTTGCAATCTCAGGGGCTCCAGGCTCCTCTGTCCATGGAATTCTCCAGGCAAGAATACTAGAGTGGGTAGCCATGCCCTTCTCCAGGGATCTTCCCCACCCAGGGCTCAAACTCCAGGTCTCCCTCATTGCAGGCAAATTCTTTACCACTGTGCCACCAGGAAAGCCAATTGGATTGCCAGTGTTCAAATTCCAGTTCAGATTTAGTTCTTAATTTCAGTAAGTTATTCATCTTCTCTGAGTCTTAGTTTCCTTGTCCTTCAAGTGTGAATAATAATAACTATCTGGAATCACTGTTGTCAAAATTCACTTAGTGCACACAAAGTGCCTTTTAAAGAATAGAGGCTTAATAAAATGAAGTTAGCATTGCTACGTAAGCATTTCCTTTCATCAATGGAGACCATTTCAAATGGAATAGTAATGCTCCAGTCTTGTTCATGTGCACTCTTCATGTGTCAGTGCAAAGGCAAATTTGCAAAACAAACCAGCCCACAATTTTGAAATAAAAGAAAAAGATGGTGAAACCATCCCAACAACTCAAGCATAACATGTCTGGGGAAGAAAAAGCAGGTCCTGTCCCTTGGAATAATCTGCTCTACAGTCCAGTTCTGCAAGAGTTTATCTAAGAAACAGGACATCCCAGTCAAAGGCATTCAGAGAACTTTCCAGAAACTGGTTATGCCCAGAACAACAAGGTCAAAGTAGCAGGCATTGTAGTAAGTGATCAACAGTCGAGGTTTGCCCTAGACTGTCTTGATAACAGCACCAAAAGCCCCACATCTCAATAACACTTTTAGGCCTGGGCAGTGTTGGTTGGTTATTCTAACCATAGGTCGTGGGACGTGTTTCACAATCACAGAAAAACAAACAGGACTAGAAGGGACCAGAGAAACCACTCAGTCCACACACTTCATTTAACAGTTGGGAAATCTTATCCTAGGTATGGGCCAGTGATATCTCTGCAGATACAGAGCTAAACCCAAGCAGTGTTTCAGAAGACAAGAGTGCTCCAGTTTGCTAATTCCAGATTTGTGAGTGTCATACAAAAGAAAGCCTTCGTTGGTGGCACTAGTGGTAAGAATCCACCTGCCAATGCAGGAAACACAAGAGATGCAGGTGGATAGAGGAGACCGCTGGGCTACAGTCTATGGGGTCACAGAGTCAGACACAACTTCGCAAGTGAACATACACACACACAACACACACACACACAGAAGAAAACATCTATAGCAGTGGAAGGCCCAGACTTTAAGGTCAGACTACTTGGGCTTCTGTCCTATGATTCTGGGCAAACTCTCCAACTTTTTAAAGTCCCAGTACTCTAGACAAAAAATTGGTATTGGTAGCATTGTATGAGAGGGTTCAAATAAAGTACTGGGCTCAGTGCTTGGCAGTTTTAAAAAAACCCTAAATAAATATTTATTATTAGTTGTAGTTTTATTTTTCTAAGATTTTTTTTTTTTTTTACTGTGGACCATTTTTTAAGACTTTATTGAATTTGTTACAATACTGCTTTTCCTTTAGGTTTTGATTTTTTTTTTTCTTTTGGCCATGAGGCATGTGGGATCCTAATTCCCCTACTGAGAATTGAGTTCACATACCTTGGAAGGTAAAGTCTTAACTACTGGGCCACGAGTGAATTCCCAGTAGTGGTTTTAATCTATTTCTCTTCTTTTCCTTCATTGCCATCATCATGATCATTTTTACTTTCTACTTAGAACAAGAGACATGCAACAAAGGATAATAAGACCCTTTCTTGGATTTTCACTAAAACCCCATGGACTTTAAGTATTCAGACATCAAAAGACAGTATTTCACACTTGGAATTCACTTGAAATAAGTCACTGTGAACTTATGTCATGCTGATCTGCACAATTTACAGACACTTTTGGAAAAGATTCTTCTTTGGCTAGGACAAATATACTGAAATTACTTAGTAATTTACCTCTGAAGCACTCCATGTAGTTCTTCTGAAAGGCTCCTTTCAAATGCCCAGGCTTCGTCACCATTTCCTATATCTTGCGCTAGTTCCTATAGAAACCATGTGCTCACTTGAAAACAGCTTTGAGTGAAGGCAAGAAGAGCATTTTATCCTTAATTTTAGAGACACTTGAAGGTATCTCACTGTTTCCTGGTTTGATTTCTATCCTAGATTGTCTCATATTTGTCTTTTCTAAACTTCTCATTGACGTAGTCTCCAAAAATAGAAAAAAAAAAATCACAACAACTCTGGGAGAATAACTCCAGCATGGATAGGTGAAACTGAGAAACAGTTCTGTCTAAAGAGAGCAATTCGTAGGGGGAAAAAAAAAAAACAAACAAAAACACCACTATTCCCAGAAATCCACAAAGGTAGGCAGACGAGAAGACAAAACACAGAAACTCATATGACACTTAACATTCATCTTCAACACGAAAAATATGTATCTATCCATTTATAGAGTTTTAGATAAGTCCCTAAGTGAATTTTTAAAAGGAAAAATAATTTCATCAGATGTATTTTCCATTGTCAGAACACAACTCCACATTATTCTGTTCACTTTGGGTCATATGGAAGGTCACCTCGTGGCAAAGACATCCAAGAAAAACACCAAGAGAAAGGTAGGAGAGGGCAGATGCTAGGTGAGTACTTGCTAGTTTGCTCTGCTATATATTGATAGGTAAATCCCAAGACTATTGGCCATTCCTACATGCTCCTGGATATCTTAATACATAACTATTGAGGGTGTGTGTGTGTATTGAGAGTAGGACTCAGGATGGAACCAGTGATGTTAGGAGTCAGTGTATAAGGGGAATAAGATCACTTCTGCCCACGAGCACAACTTTATGTTATCTTTCATAAAAGTGAGGTATAGACTAATAATGTACAGAACAAAGTCAAGCTGAGACTGTCTCATTTCTTTCTTTCTAATACACAGACAATGTTTAAGAAACTCAATTATGTGTATATTGTGAGTGTCAGTCATAGATCATTTGGTTGATCATTTAGCTGACATTAGAAAAGCCACAGGAATCTCAAACTGGGTGCTCTGTGACAATCTAGAGGGGTGGGATGGGGCGAGAGGTGGGAGGAAGTTCAAGCAGTAAGGGACATATTCTACCTGATAGGTGATAGATGACGATATGTTACCGTGAATGGTGTTGGGATCAAAAAGACTCCGCAATGGTCACTCAGAGCTTCATGCAGTGAAAAGTTTATTAAAGTGCGAAAGGATAGGGAAGAGCTTCCAGCATAGACACTGGAAGGGGGATAGAAGAGTAAACCCTTTGCCAGTTTAAGCATGACAATTTGTATTTTTCAGTCGGTTAACCTTCTCATTGACGTAGTCTCCAAAAATAGAAAAAAAAAAATCACAACAACTCTGGGAGAATAACTCCAGCATGGATAGGTGAAACTGAGAAACAGTTCTGTCTAAAGAGAGCAATTCGTAGGGGGAAAAAAAAAAAACAAACAAAAACACCACTATTCCCAGAAATCCACAAAGGTAGGCAGACGAGAAGACAAAACACAGAAACTCATATGACACTTAACATTCATCTTCAACACGAAAAATATGTATCTATCCATTTATAGAGTTTTAGATAAGTCCCTAAGTGAATTTTTAAAAGGAAAAATAATTTCATCAGATGTATTTTCCATTGTCAGAACACAACTCCACATTATTCTGTTCACTTTGGGTCATATGGAAGGTCACCTCGTGGCAAAGACATCCAAGAAAAACACCAAGAGAAAGGTAGGAGAGGGCAGATGCTAGGTGAGTACTTGCTAGTTTGCTCTGCTATATATTGATAGGTAAATCCCAAGACTATTGGCCATTCCTACATGCTCCTGGATATCTTAATACATAACTATTGAGGGTGTGTGTGTGTATTGAGAGTAGGACTCAGGATGGAACCAGTGATGTTAGGAGTCAGTGTATAAGGGGAATAAGATCACTTCTGCCCACGAGCACAACTTTATGTTATCTTTCATAAAAGTGAGGTATAGACTAATAATGTACAGAACAAAGTCAAGCTGAGACTGTCTCATTTCTTTCTTTCTAATACACAGACAATGTTTAAGAAACTCAATTATGTGTATATTGTGAGTGTCAGTCATAGATCATTTGGTTGATCATTTAGCTGACATTAGAAAAGCCACAGGAATCTCAAACTGGGTGCTCTGTGACAATCTAGAGGGGTGGGATGGGGCGAGAGGTGGGAGGAAGTTCAAGCAGTAAGGGACATATTCTACCTGATAGGTGATAGATGACGATATGTTACCGTGAATGGTGTTGGGATCAAAAAGATTCGGCAATGCTCACTCAGAGCTTCATGCAGTGAAAAGTTTATTAAAGTGAGAAAGGATAGGGAAGAGCTTCCAGCATAGACACTGGAAGGGGGATAGAGGAGTACCCTCCTTTGCCAGTTTAAGCATGACAATTTGTATTTTACAGTCGGTTATCAAAACAATAGCTTAAGGTTGTAAAGGCATTCCAGTCCCATACCCACAACATGAGATTAACCAGGGGATAATTTCTGGGCTAGGTGAGACATTCTGGTGTAAAGGCCTTTCTAGGCCCACAGCATCAACATAAAACAATAAACTTAGTTTGGGGTTGATCTTATCATAACAAACATTTCAGGTTAGAAAGACACTTGTCTTTCTTCTTTTTGTCCCTCACCTCTTCCTCCTTGGGCCCACTGGCCTCCTTACCAATCTGCCTATTAATCTAGCTATTAAACTCCTTCATACCTATGGCTGATTCATGTTCATGTGTGGCAGAAACCAACACAATATTGTAAAGCAATTATCCTCCAATTAAAAACAAATATAATTTTTTTTTTTAAAGAAAAGCCAGGCTGAAATCTTCTGACTTTATTTATGGGAATGACTATGTACTTCGTTTATGGACTCACAAAACATCCTAACTTCTGTTATCATGTCCTAGTTACCCTGGAGTGAAACTGTCAGCTCATTTGCCTGAATATTTAGATAATGAGCTCCTTAAAAAATATATTTATTATGAGGAGTTTTGTAACCATGTCTTCCGGCAATGATCTTTCCAAACCAACAGTGCTGAGGAGGGCACAGTGAGACGGGCATTCTTGGACAATTCTTGTACAAAAAGGAGAGATTTGGTGTAATAATAATAAAATTATGCAGTTATTAAGCATCTCTCTGCACCAAGCATGACAAAAAGTGCTTTTATGCATTATTTCATTTATCATTGCAATCCTTGTTGGAATACGTATCATTAGCATCCATAATGGGAAAAGGAAATGACAACTCACTCCAGTATTCTTGCTCAGAAAATTCCGCAGACGGAGAAGCTTCCTTGGCGAGCTACAGTCCATGGGGTCTCAAGTGTGTGTGTGTGTGTGTGTCTTCCCTGATTGCTCAGTAGTGAGGAATCTACCTCCAATGCAGGAGACCTGGGTTCCATTCCTGGGTTGGGAAGATTCCTATGGAGGAGGGCATGGCAGCCCACTCCAGTATTCCTGCCTGGAGAATTCCATGGACAGAGGAGCCTGGCAGGCTTCATGGGGGTCACACAGAGTCGGACATGACTGAAGTGACTAAGCAGCAGCAGCAGCCGCATCCGTATTGAACAGATCAAGAAACCAAGGCTCAGGAGTCTAAACAACTCCCACAGGGCATGAAGCTTTAGATGGTTAATTCAAGAACCAAACCCAGGTCTGTCGGACAAGAACAAACTTTTTTCTCAACAACAGCACTCTCCTGTGCACATTTTCAGGAGAACAGTTATTCATGTCCCAATATATGCTGTGGAATGGCCACATGAATGTATATACCCAGCAAGCACCATGACTATTCATTTCTTGTGTGTTTTAAGTCACACCCATTTTCCCTCTCTTTCTCTTTCTCAGTTAATGATTTTCAAATAAGCGTGTATGAGGGAAGTAGCTGATATCGTGTCTATAGTTTTACTTAGGGCAATAAATATAAAATGTTCCCATTGCATCTTATTCTTTTCCTCTCTGTCAATGAAACACTCACAGGCCAAGTGGTGAAGTTAGCAGGGTGGACTGCACGCTCACTCCAGGGCCTCAAGAACCAGGGCTGCTTATTTATCTTTGTGTTTCCAGCTCCTGGCATGATGCTGTCCCCATGGTACACACATGATAAACCCTGAAGGAGTGGGTTGTTAAAAGAAATCGTGAACTTAAGGTGACAGAATCTATAAAGGCTATTTAGAAGCTACAAATGTCACTCAATGAAACTGAGAGACAAAATGGAAGGTCTTTGCAAAGATAATAGCTAAATGAAAACTTCAGATTATGACACAGCATATCTAAAAGTGATTACATTGGTAAAAGTGGACCAACCAGCAAAAACAAAACATTAAATGGCATTCAACAAATATTTGAAAACTTACTAAATCTGAGGCACCAGGCTAGAATCCGATGACTTCTTTGGTAACTAAGGATCATTTTCTCATTTTTACAAGAGAGACCTTATCTTTTTTAGTAACAGAATCATTTGCCTATCAGACCAAAAGAAAATAAGGTTTTGTGTTATGTGGACAGGGCAGAGCGAACTTACTAAAGCTCAACACTAATGACATCCATTTTCCTGCCTGACACATCTGAGGGCTTCCCACCATCATTATCTTTAAACTTCTTCTCTTTTCCATGGCATATTTGGTTCTTGAGCTCTTCCTTCCATCCTCTCCTACTCCCACTGTACTTATTTACTTACTCCTTGTCCATCAGTCACACTCAATTTTTTTATATGTCTCCCATGAAACTATGCCTCTAGTCTTCTGATATGGAATGCCTTCCCTGCCCTCTGAAGACTCTCCATTCGTCCTTCAAGACACCGATCAAACGTGACTGAAGTGTCTGGCAGTGTCTGTAAATGATTTAGCCAGTACTCCACAGAAGCTCGCACTGGGCACCCAACAATCTCAGGCTGTGGTTACACTTCCATCCAAACCACAAGATCCTCACGTCCATCTGTCATGTCTTATTTGTCTTTTTAAATATACCCAAATAAAGGTCCATTTACATCCTGGGAATGGTTACTCCTTTGATGTGTGATCTGTTTGTGTGTGTGTTTTCATCCTGGACTGAGAAATAGAAAGAATGATGAATTGAAACATACACATTACCATATGTTAAACAGATAGCTAGTGGGAAGTTGCTGTGTGTATAACACAGGGAGCTCAACCTGGTGCTCTGTGACAACCTAGAGGGGTGGGGTTGGGGTGGGGCGGTAGTAAGGTTCCAGAGGAAAGCGACATGTGTATACTTATGGCTTATCCGCACTGTTGTATGGCAGAAACCAACACAACACTGCAAAGCATTAGAAAGTAAATAAATAACCATGTATTAAGAAAAAAATAATGAAAAGAATGATGAAAGAAGCAAGCATGCATTTATTGAATTAAATGCTTCCTGTTTACCCAACACTGGTTTAGCTTGGATGTGCAGTGATAAATAAGATACTATGTTTTCCTCTGTGGGGCGTGGGTTCAATGGAGACAAGCATGGCAAAGAACTTACATAAGCACATGAATTCTAGTTCATGGTAAGTGATAAGGTGGAAGAAATTAGAGTGTGGTGGGGAATGGAGAAACTGGCAGGGGAACAACTCCAGGGAAGAAGTTGAGGGAAGGTTTCTCTCAGTTAGAGAAAGGTGAACTGACAGCTGACTGAAGAGGCGTGCAGAATCATGCCTGTATATAAACAAGAGCCAAACCCATGCCTATGTGTAAACAACAGCCGTTCAAGTGTTCTGTTGGCATCAATCTCAGCACCGACTGCAGAAAGCAATGATGGCTGGAGTGAGCAGAGGACCACTGGTCCTGATGAAGTTGGACCAGTGGGCAAGCAATGAATAGTGTAAGGTTTCATTTACTGGAGAAAAAGTGCCACTCTATTCTCAGTGTGGCAGAACCCCATAGACAGCTTCAAGCCAAGAATGGCATGGTTGGATTGGTGTGGTATTTGTGTTTGTATTGTAAGCCATGATTTAAAAAACTTAAAAAAAAATTTTGGATATCTAACTTATATGACATACCTAGAATAGCCAAGTTCACAGAATCAGAAAGTACATTCGTAGATGCCAGGGGCTGTGGGTGGGAGGCTGGTGTGGTGGGGAGAGGGAAATAGGGACTTAATGTTTAAAGGGGATAGAAAGTTTAGGAAAGCGAAAAGTTCAGGAGAAGGATGATGGTGGAAGTTGTACACAAGTGTGAACGTGCTTAGTGTCACAGAGACGGACATTAAAACAGTCCGTTTCATACTGTGTGACTTCTACCACGATTAAAATCATTAAAACCAAAAAATTCTGGGAATCCGCCTGGACAAGACTTTCTCACTGGTTTACTGGTCACTTCCTTCTCCTTTCCACTAGGAGGCTCCAAAGATCATAAATAGCTGGCCCTTTTATCTCTCAAGTGACTGCTTTATGGCAGTCTCCTTAAACAGCTTTAAGATAGGAATAAGGGCAAGAAGACTATGGATGAATGAATACATAAAAGGTTAAAACACAGTTAGCTCTTTGAAACAGGTTTGCATTTGATAGAATATACATGATACAAGTTGGAAGCCCAGTTGGCGCCAGGTGGTAAAGAATCTGCCTGTTAATGAAGGAGACACAAGAATTGCAGGTTCTATTCCTGGGTCAGGAAATTTCCCTGGAGTAGGAAATGGCCACCCTCTCCAGTATTCTTGCCTAGGGAATTCCATGGACAGAGGAGCCTGGCAGGCTATGGTCCATGGGGTTGCAAAGAGTTGGACATACCTGAGTATAACCACAGAGGAATAAGGAGTATGGACATGACTGAAGAGGCGTGCAGAATGGGCCAAACCCATGCCTATGTGTAAACAACAGCCGTTCAAGTGTTCTGTTGGCATCAATCTCAGCACCGACTGCAGAAAGCAATGATGGCTGGAGTGAGCAGAGGACCACTGGTCCTGATGAAGTTGGACCAGTGGGCAAGCAATGAATAGTGTAAGGTTTCATTTACTGGAGAAAAAGTGCCACTCTATTCTCAGTGTGGCAGAACCCCATAGACAGCTTCAAGCCAAGAATGGCATGGTTGGATTGGTGTGGTATTTGTGTTTGTATTGTAAGCCATGATTTAAAAAACTTAAAAAAAAATTTTGGATATCTAACTTATATGACATACCTAGAATAGCCAAGTTCACAGAATCAGAAAGTACATTCGTAGATGCCAGGGGCTGTGGGTGGGAGGCTGGTGTGGTGGGGAGAGGGAAATAGGGACTTAATGTTTAAAGGGGATAGAAAGTTTAGGAAAGCGAAAAGTTCAGGAGAAGGATGATGGTGGAAGTTGTACACAAGTGTGAACGTGCTTAGTGTCACAGAGACGGACATTAAAACAGTCCGTTTCATACTGTGTGACTTCTACCACGATTAAAATCATTAAAACCAAAAAATTCTGGGAATCCGCCTGGACAAGACTTTCTCACTGGTTTACTGGTCACTTCCTTCTCCTTTCCACTAGGAGGCTCCAAAGATCATAAATAGCTGGCCCTTTTATCTCTCAAGTGACTGCTTTATGGCAGTCTCCTTAAACAGCTTTAAGATAGGAATAAGGGCAAGAAGACTATGGATGAATGAATACATAAAAGGTTAAAACACAGTTAGCTCTTTGAAACAGGTTTGCATTTGATAGAATATACATGATACAAGTTGGAAGCCCAGTTGGCGCCAGGTGGTAAAGAATCTGCCTGTTAATGAAGGAGACACAAGAATTGCAGGTTCTATTCCTGGGTCAGGAAATTTCCCTGGAGTAGGAAATGGCCACCCTCTCCAGTATTCTTGCCTAGGGAATTCCATGGACAGAGGAGCCTGGCAGGCTATGGTCCATGGGGTTGCAAAGAGTTGGACATACCTGAGTATAACCACAGAGGGAATAAGGATCAATATTTTTTCTATAAAATGCCAAGCATACATGACTAAGTACATGGACCGGTGACTAGTTTTATTTTAGGTAAAAATAACTGTACCAGCAGAAGAAATATATACAAAATTATCTGGAAAGTATTAGGGCAGAATCTGGGAACCTGCTAATTAAAATGGCAATCTTAAGGTGGCCAGTTTTCGAGTGCTTATTAGGGGTTGCTTGTGCTCAGTCATGTCTGACTCTTTATGACCTATGGACTGTAGCCTGCTAGGCTTCTCTGTCCATGGAATTCTCCAGACAAGAATACTGTGCTGCTTTGTGTATATTATCTCATTTAATCGTTCATCAGCTGTAGGTAATAGAAATAACTTTTATGCCCTTTACTAAAACTGGAAAAATTCAAAGTCCATCACACTGAACGTTACCAAAAAGAGGCTCCCAGAGACTTCAGTTCTAGTCTTAGAGTGCTTTTTTTGCCATCTCAGTTTTCTCGGTGATAAAATGTACACTGTTATCTCCTAGGGGAGAGGGATTGACAATAATATAGACCCAGTAAATCTATAGTGTGTCGCCAATGCTATGAAGACAATCAAAGTGCTTTGAAAACTACCAGACATTATATAAAAACAATGCATTTTCATTCAGGTGTCTGATTTGTGTCTTAAAAATAGTATGTTTCCCCAAAATGAATTCATTAAAAATTCTTTTACTTTTCTAAACTTGGTTTTTCTCTTTTGGAACTTGACCCAAATTTCACTTTAAATGTTCATCTGTATCCATCTGATCCCCTCTCAAACAGGGCTTTATAAGGAACTGGTAACGTAAAGTAAGTTTTGACAGAGTTGTGCCATCAGTTCACTATGCCGCTTTGGGCGAATTCCTTCCCCAGGACCTCCATTGCTAAAGCAGAGAATGGGCCAGTTTAGGGTCAAGATTGTTTCAAGTTTTATATTCCTTGGATAGACTGCAGCCCCTGGCTGAGGTACAGAAAGAAGAGAATGGGGCTAGGTCATCATCAAACAAGATAATTATTCTGAAATATGTTTAATGAGTAAATTATAGGGTTGACTACAAGGGGACCACCAACAGCTTCAATAATTTCAGCAGATGTTCAAGAGACATCCAACATCACTGTATGAGCTGGTACTGTGCCCAAAGCCAAGGTGGTTCTGCACTCTGTGCAACTTTACATCTAGATAGACTTTTTTTTGGCCTCTTTTATTTATTTATTTATTTTCATCCATCGTTCTTCTTTGACCTGTGTGGGCCTCCCACTGCAATGACCTCTCAGTACAGAGCACCCGCTCTGGGCGCATGCCCTCCAGAGCAATGGCTCCTAATTGGACACACCAGTCTAGCAGGTCCGTGGCACGTGGGATCTTCGTGGGCCAGGGATCGAACCAGTGCCCCTTGCACTGCAAGGCAGACTCTTTGCCCACTAGACCACCAGGGAAGCCCAGAATTTTTTTTTTAAGTGGGAGTGTGTAAAACACATTTCAGATACAGACGCATTTTGTTGGACCAACACAGTTTTCAATACTTTTAAAATTTGCCAATGTTCATAAGTGATGCGAGATTTCACGCACAAGTTCTCATTTCTAGCTTCGCGTTTAATACGAGAATACTTAGTAACACAGAGCTTGCATTTCCACCTTGCAGGGGAATACTGGACTTGAACAGAAGCTGTTTCCAGCCCACACCTGTACTAGATCTACACCCTCTGGTCTCCCCACCTCACCGCTGACCAACCTCTCACGTCCTCACATTTCAGTAAGAAATCTATGTGCCAGGAGTTCTCTATTTTATACACAGTAAAGCAACTATGGAAAGCTAAAGTGTTAGGTGCTCAGTCGTGTCTGATTGTCTGCAACCCTATGGACTGTAGCCCACCAGGCTCCGCTGTCCATGGGATTTCCCAGGTAAGAATACTGGAGTGGGTAGCCATTCACTTCTCCAGGGGATCTTCAAAATTTAAATAAATAAAGCAGTAAAAACAAAACAAAACAAAAAAAACCTATGCCGATTCTTCCATGGCTTAAGTGTGTGAGATCCCTGAGTTACAGGAAAACATTAAGAAGTTATTTAGTCAGCCCCTGGCTGAGGTACAGAAAGAAGAGAATGGGGCTAGGTCATCATCAAACAAGATAATTATTCTGAAATATGTTTAATGAGTAAATTATAGGGTTGACTACAAGGGGACCACCAACAGCTTCAATAATTTCAGCAGATGTTCAAGAGACATCCAACATCACTGTATGAGCTGGTACTGTGCCCAAAGCCAAGGTGGTTCTGCACTCTGTGCAACTTTACATCTAGATAGACTTTTTTTTGGCCTCTTTTATTTATTTATTTATTTTCATCCATCGTTCTTCTTTGACCTGTGTGGGCCTCCCACTGCAATGACCTCTCAGTACAGAGCACCCGCTCTGGGCGCATGCCCTCCAGAGCAATGGCTCCTAATTGGACACACCAGTCTAGCAGGTCCGTGGCACGTGGGATCTTCGTGGGCCAGGGATCAAACCGGTGCCCCTTGCACTGCAAGGTGGACTCTTTGCCCACTAGACCACCAGGGAAGCCCAGAATTTTTTTTTTAAGTGGGAGTGTGTAAAACACATTTCAGATACAGACGCATTTTGTTGGACCAACACAGTTTTCAATACTTTTAAAATTTGCCAATGTTCATAAGTGATGCGAGATTTCACGCACAAGTTCTCATTTCTAGCTTCGCTTTAATACGAGAATACTTAGTAACACAGAGCTTGCATTTCCACCTTGCAGGGGAATACTGGACTTGAACAGAAGCTGTTTCCAGCCCACACCTGTACTAGATCTACACCCTCTGGTCTCCCCACCTCACCGCTGACCAACCTCTCACGTCCTCACATTTCAGTAAGAAATCTATGTGCCAGGAGTTCTCTATTTTATACACAGTAAAGCAACTATGGAAAGCTAAAGTGTTAGGTGCTCAGTCGTGTCTGATTGTCTGCAACCCTATGGACTGTAGCCCACCAGGCTCCGCTGTCCATGGGATTTCCCAGGTAAGAATACTGGAGTGGGTAGCCATTCACTTCTCCAGGGGATCTTCAAAATTTAAATAAATAAAGCAGTAAAAACAAAACAAAACAAAAAAAACCTATGCCGATTCTTCCATGGCTTAAGTGTGTGAGATCCCTGAGTTACAGGGAAAACATTAAGAAGTTATTTCAACCGTGTTCATTATTACAAAGAAGTACAGGGAGCTGCTAAGGAAGAGAACAAAGAAACGTGGAGTGGGACAGATGTTAAACACAAGGGACTGGGAGTCAGGAGACCAAGGTCTAGACAAGCTTCTCCCCATTAATTCTGCTACACTGGGCAAGTACTTCCTTTTTCTGCGTCTGAATTTGCCCAGCTGTAAAACGAGGGAATCTATGAAACCATAATGGTTAAACAGTTCTGCCTGTCAGGCTCCATAAAATGCTCAGTCCTCTCTTGGACTTTCGGAACACCCCAGGAAGTCTTAAGATCCACAGCCTCCTATCCGCCACGCCCACATCCACCATCCACAGCGGCACCGCCTGGCCTCCTTGGGAGGGTGGGAGGGAGGGGTCACTTTAGGGGACCTGGGTCTCGGTCCAGGAAGTTGGGGCGTGCTCTGTCTCCGCGGCTCCAGGCCGTGCCCGGGCGCCGCGGGACCCCGCCGCCAGCTCCCCACCGGGCCGTCCTCCCTCTCCGCCCTCCCCTGGCGCGGCAGCACGGAGCCCAGGAGCCTGCCCGGTCGATTCCTCGGAGCTCGGCGCCTGGGACCGCCCTTCGGCCGCCTGCTCCCCGCCCTGGAATCGCCTCTCCAGGAGGAGCACGCACTCCGCAGATGCTCTGACCCCTCCGCGGCCGCAGGTGCGCGCCCGCCCCGGCCTCTCGCTAGCCGCCCAGGCTAGCAGCTGCCCTTCCCTGTTTGCTCCTCCTGCTCAGAACTGTTCTTTTACCCCTGCTCCCGAGTGGAAGCACCAGTCTGAGCTTCTCGGAAGGCGTGAAGGGATAACGGAGCTAGGTGAGTGATGCTCTAGATTTTTTTTTCCGTTTAAATAAAACTGTATACTAAGAGCACTGGTGGGAAACTAGTAAGTTAAATAGGAAGCGAAAGAAGACAAAGGCAGGCCATCAGGATGACCCCCCACAACCTGATAGGGACCATTCCTAGCTTCTTAGTAACGTGGACCTCACTTCGTTCACCAGCTTTTGACTCAGGTCCAGGCACAGACAGACTTCACTAAGTATTTGCTGGGTGAAGACAAGTGTAGGAGGTATCAATATTTCTGCTTGATTCTCTTTTCTAGCCTCAAAACAAGCTAACACAGCCTTTAGATTGCTGGCTTCATCTCCACCAGGATTCACCCTATCCCTTCCGTCCCAAAGCTGAAGAATCTGAATGTTTTTATACAAAGTGCGGAGGATTCACACAATGTACTGCTATGCAGCACTTTAAAAGTAGGAATCCGAGGTGTATAATATGTATTATAACTGAAGACCGCACAAGTATCATGGGATCAGTAAGATGCAAAGTATACCTACTGTCTGATACCATGTAGGCAACCTTTAAAGACCTGTCATGTGTGTAAAATCGCAGAAAGTAGGTTGTAAAAGGTATACAATCAGATTCCCAGTTACAGCTGTTTGGAGGGAAGTATAAAAAGGGAATTAATTTGGCACAAGAACTGAGATGGAAAAGCTACCTTTAGGTTTTAATGTATAAAAATGATGAAGCAGAAGTTGATGAAACATAAACACTAGGTACTGCAAGTGGTGTTTACTTGGATCTCTTTCAGGACATTTTCTTTCCTGTGTTTCCGAATTTGCCTCAGCTTAAGTAGGTCTGTTGTTCAAATGCAAACAAAGTATGTTATGTCTGTGCATATGCTATTGGAATAAAACTAAATCATTCTGTCAGAAGTTACAACTTTCTTGCATCACAGTGTAGGTTCTTCTTGAGGAAGACATCTCTTTACCCAGGGAACCTTAGCTGCTCAGAGCAGCCTACCTGTTGACCTCTCCCCAAAGGTCAAGTGTCATCTGTAGCTAATAATCTGAGAACTGGCCAGGTTAAGGTAGAATCTGGAAACTGCTTGACTTCCTGTAAGACACACTGCTGTTTCTCTTGTATTTTCTGTCTAGGATGTTCGTTTCCATGGGTGGTGACTGCCTGCTTGATATCCAAAATGAGGCTTATGTAACACTGGAGAGTTAATATCAGGTCAGGAAAGGGTGTGGGGGCTGGTAGGAAAGAGGTCTGTAGCTCTTCTGGGCCATAGTCTGCGGAATGGAAAAGATGTGTCTCCATGTGCCTGCTAGGGAAAGGTTGATTTCTTTCTGGATATGAGGAAAAGTTTACCAGTTCTCCCTTTACAAAAAGGAGAAAAAGAGAAAGACACGTCTAGATGGGATTGAGTGTAGTGGAAACAATGGAGAAGCCATAACCCAATAGTTCAAGCCTTCTGTCCATTCTCCAGACAAGACTGGTTCCCTGTTTACATATTTTCTTCCCACTAAAAAACATCACTGAATCTTCGGTAAACAAAACTGTTTACACACCAGACCAGACTCAGAAATATGGCAAATTGTGATCACATCCCTCCTTCTCTTTCTGGCCTGACAACTTGCAGGGTCAGTGGTTGGTGCACATTGTGTTGTAGGAAGACGGGCTACTTGAGAAAAGCCTGAGGGGTGAAGATAAATCTAAGAATGGCAGGACTCTGGAGTATGGTGTGAAAGCTATGTGTACTGAGGCTTTTACACACAAAACTGAAGAGGAAGTAGCCCCTGTCTACAGTATTAACAATGCCAACACCTTAAAATGAACATTCTCTTTAGGACCAAGCCTTGATAATGTCATCTGTGCTTTGACCCTTACTGTTTCCCACTTTGACTCTGAATGCAATAATGAAACACACAGGGCACTCCACTGCTTCTCCCTAGCCCACAAGGAAATAGTAAGAGTGTCTCATCTGCTTCTTCCTCACCCTCTCTTCCCCTGGGATTACAAACCTTTTGTTTGTAGGCAGATACGGTTGAGTTCTCTCTCATCTCCATCACCCGCTCTGAGCTTCCTTCAGCCACCTGTTACCTCCTGCCCTTCCCTCCCCGCCACCCCCCCTCCCCCGTACCGTTTAATGACTTGCTTCCTAATTGCTGACTCTGTCTTTGCTCTCCATTTAATGCTTATTTTTTAAAGTCTAGAAGGCACTTTGCCAGCAGTTGGCTTTCAGTGTGAAAAGTAGCATTTTCTTAATGAGTCTGCCTTCCAAATGAAGGCTCTACTTACATTTCCCCTAATAGGAAAAGGGGCATTTTTTCTAGATTTGCATGGGGTCTCCTTAAATTCCTCTTCAATTACTCATCCTTAGTTCAGGTTCACTTGGGACACTTTTTTCCATTCTGACTCTAACTTGTATTTCCTTCATGTGCAGAAAAGTCCAAGGAAAAATCAACAGGTGTCAAAAATTTTAAAGTAATACATGATAAGGAAATACTGCATTATTAAAAGCAGCAATAGCTAAAATTAATTCTTAGCAAATTATGTGTCAGGCATGGTACTAGTTGCCTCACCCAGATTATCTCATTCACTCTATGCCGTGAGTCATATTTGTCCCATGCATGAAAATGTGCTTAAGCCATATTGCTGAAATGAACTTTTAAATATTGCCTGATATAAAATCCCTATCTTTACCCTTGTAGGGGATAGACCTGAAGATCTGGTCTTTGGGCCCACGTTTGCACTTAGCAACAATCTTTTAGGTCAAAGCATAGTGGTATCTTTTAGATAGAGACTGGGTTCCCCAGGTCACCAGTGTCCCAGAAGGCCCTAATGTCTTCCACCTGGTCCAGTTCATTCATTTGCATTTCCCTCTGGCTCTTGTAAGTATCTGAGCTTGTGATTTCTTGAGAAGGCACTGTTGTTCTTGCATTTAAGAGATGGTAGATTAAGTCATTGAGCCAAAGATATTCTCTATTTCAGTTTTCTATACTCATTTCCAGGAAAGTAAAGTTCCTCATAATTATGTTAAGAATGAACAAAACTGTACATATACATTTTCAGGACTTTTTAGCTCTCATGTGCATCATTTAATTTGAGCTCCCTAGTGACCAACAGTTATTGAGCACTTGTACTTTGAAAACACCTTATGTGTTATCTCATGAAATCACATTTAATTTGTCTTTGAGGTAACGCTATTATGATCTTCAAGTTCAGGGAAAGGAAGAAAAGAAATATGTTTCATGAAACTCTGCAACTTGCTGGTATCGTCATACCCAAATTCTGAACTTGTGCCTTTGACGTTTTAGTAACTTTCAGGGTTGGAGGAAGAAGGGGATGACTTTTTTATGACTAAAAAATTAAGTTGTTGACCACACATCAAAAAATGTTTAAAATTAGCATAGTTTTTCAAAGATCTAGAGAGTCACAATAAAATATTTATTTTATTTTAAATGTGTTAAATAAAGTACTACTGGGAATTCCCTGGTGATCCCTGGTTAGGACTTAGCGCTGTTACTGCAGAGGTCCAGGTTCAATCCCTAGTGGAGGAACTAGGATCCTGCAATCCACACATCATGGCCAAAAAAGTCATTAAAAAACAATTTAAAAAGCACTGCCGACCTCACTTTAAGCTCTAATTCTTAGCAAATTATGTGTCAGGCATGGTACTAGTTGCCTCACCCAGATTATCTCATTCACTCTATGCCGTGAGTCATATTTGTCCCATGCATGAAAATGTGCTTAAGCCATATTGCTGAAATGAACTTTTAAATATTGCCTGATATAAAATCCCTATCTTTACCCTTGTAGGGATAGACCTGAAGATCTGGTCTTTGGGCCCACGTTTGCACTTAGCAACAATCTTTTAGGTCAAAGCATAGTGGTATCTTTTAGATAGAGACTGGGTTCCCCAGGTCACCAGTGTCCCAGAAGGCCCTAATGTCTTCCACCTGGTCCAGTTCATTCATTTGCATTTCCCTCTGGCTCTTGTAAGTATCTGAGCTTGTGATTTCTTGAGAAGGCACTGTTGTTCTTGCATTTAAGAGATGGTAGATTAAGTCATTGAGCCAAAGATATTCTCTATTTCAGTTTTCTATACTCATTTCCAGGAAAGTAAAGTTCCTCATAATTATGTTAAGAATGAACAAAACTGTACATATACATTTTCAGGACTTTTTAGCTCTCATGTGCATCATTTAATTTGAGCTCCCTAGTGACCAACAGTTATTGAGCACTTGTACTTTGAAAACACCTTATGTGTTATCTCATGAAATCACATTTAATTTGTCTTTGAGGTAACGCTATTATGATCTTCAAGTTCAGGGAAAGGAAGAAAAGAAATATGTTTCATGAAACTCTGCAACTTGCTGGTATCGTCATACCCAAATTCTGAACTTGTGCCTTTGACGTTTTAGTAACTTTCAGGGTTGGAGGAAGAAGGGGATGACTTTTTTATGACTAAAAAATTAAGTTGTTGACCACACATCAAAAAATGTTTAAAATTAGCATAGTTTTTCAAAGATCTAGAGAGTCACAATAAAATATTTATTTTATTTTAAATGTGTTAAATAAAGTACTACTGGGAATTCCCTGGTGATCCCTGGTTAGGACTTAGCGCTGTTACTGCAGAGGTCCAGGTTCAATCCCTAGTGGAGGAACTAGGATCCTGCAATCCACACATCATGGCCAAAAAAGTCATTAAAAAACAATTTAAAAAGCACTGCCGACCTCACTTTAAGCTTGTCTTCATACTTAGAAAAATCTCTTGCTTTCCACCTTCTTTATAAGCCCAGGTCCACTTCTGATGAAGCCGTGTAGTGAGTTTTCCCCGATGCTTGGCGTTCTGTTATTTATGAAATTGTCATTTCCAAGAACAAAACATTTCACCACAGAGGTCCAGATTAGGCTAATTTCAACCACTTTCTGGAATCAGGGTACCCTGAACACACCGTATCATAAGAATTCCTTTTCTTTTTGTCTTCTAGATCCATAGCTAAGGTTTCCAGACCCCTTTTGAGTGAAGGGGAATGTTTCTGCTGGAATAATGTAACTGGAGGGTCCAGGTCTGGGCAGACTCAACCATGGGAGCCAACACTTCAAGCAAGCCACCGGTGTTTGATGAAAATGACGATGGTGAGAAATACGTAATAATTGTATATTGATGTGGGACTTGCAGAGTCCAACTGTAAGCTCCTCGTTTCATAAGTCAATTGGCGTGGACTGGATTGGCCACAGAGTTCCTTTGGGTTTTTCCATACCATCTTACTGAAAAGCCAAAATGAACTTCCTGGGAAACCCAATGAGACCTTTAAAAAAAGTAGAACTGTGAGGGGAGGGTATGCCTGAGCATAACCTCGCATGCTAAGTGCTGGATTTTACCTTCCACTTTCCATGGGACCTTGGACAGTTTTCTCTGTTATGACTCTACCAATGTCCTTTGTCCAAAGGAAACTGTGAGTGGGCACCTGGTGGATAGAAGACCTTGAGACTAAATGATTTGTTTGTTCTCTGTGCTGCGCCCTTGACAGGTGAAGTTACCCCCCACTAGTAATTGTTACAGAAGGTTTCTTTTATTATCAAACTGAACGTGAATGATAATACTCATAATACAGTATTACAGAGAGGAGTAATGCAAGTCGGTGCCTTCCAACTGACATGTTCCAGGGTCTTTGCCAATTTCCAGAAGGCTAGGTCACAGGAAAAAGAATCCGTTTCGTTAGAGAAAAGGGAAACTTTATAGTAGCCTTATAGGTTGTCTGGGAAAAAGGTGGCCCTGGGTCTGAGCTAATAAATTCTCTAGGTTCCCCAGAGACTGCCCCCAGAGTCATTTCCAGGGAGTTCTGCTAATTGAACCACAAAGGAAAAGAACAATGAACGGAAATTTAGAAGATCTGAGCCCTTGTCCTCTTCTCAGCTACCTGTGTGGCTCAAATTTCCTCTAGTTTTAACTTCTTCACTAATCAAGTGAGATGAAAGGGTGGTAACCAGGAAGATCTTTTTCAATTCCCAAAGTTTATCATTTTGAGATCCTAAGGGCACGTTGCAAAAAATGATGAAGTAGCATCTAAATCATCAAGGAATGACTGCTCAAACAGAAAGTTACAAGTAGCAGTGTCTTAAAGAAGATGCTGTGTTTTTCTTTCTCATGTAACAAGCTAGGCATAAGTAGTCCAAGTGAGATGTGACTCTGAAGAGGTAGAGACTCTGGGCTCTGACAGGTTGGCTTAATCCCTTCCCTACCTAACCTTACTCTCACCACCATGCCTCAGGGTGCTTCAGCACCACGTCACATCCCAGCCATGAAAAGGGGAGCAGTGGGGGACCAAGCCCACTCTTTTTAAAAAGATGTGATCTGCCTATTGCTGTCACTAACCCTCACATACCGAGTTACAAGGGAGACTGGGAAATGTAGTGATCTTGTGTGGCCACGGACCTTCTAAAAATAAGGAGTCTGTTTTGTGATAAAAGAAGGGGACAAACAGAAATCTGCCATCATCTTAGGTTTTGAAGGAGAGTCTACCAATGTCCTTTGTCCAAAGGAAACTGTGAGTGGGCACCTGGTGGATAGAAGACCTTGAGACTAAATGATTTGTTTGTTCTCTGTGCTGCGCCCTTGACAGGTGAAGTTACCCCCCACTAGTAATTGTTACAGAAGGTTTCTTTTATTATCAAACTGAACGTGAATGATAATACTCATAATACAGTATTACAGAGAGGAGTAATGCAAGTCGGTGCCTTCCAACTGACATGTTCCAGGGTCTTTGCCAATTTCCAGAAGGCTAGGTCACAGGAAAAAGAATCCGTTTCGTTAGAGAAAAGGGAAACTTTATAGTAGCCTTATAGGTTGTCTGGGAAAAGGTGGCCCTGGGTCTGAGCTAATAAATTCTCTAGGTTCCCCAGAGACTGCCCCCAGAGCCATTTCCCGGGAGTTCTGCTAATTGAACCACAAAGGAAAAGAACAATAAACGGAAATTTAGAAGATCTGAGCCCTTGTCCTCTTCTCAGCTACCTGTGTGGCTCAAATTTCCTCTAGTTTTAACTTCTTCACTAATCAAGTGAGATGAAAGGGTGGTAACCAGGAAGATCTTTTTCAATTCCCAAAGTTTATCATTTTGAGATCCTAAGGGCACGTTGCAAAAAATGATGAAGTAGCATCTAAATCATCAAGGAATGACTGCTCAAACAGAAAGTTACAAGTAGCAGTGTCTTAAAGAAGATGCTGTGTTTTTCTTTCTCATGTAACAAGCTAGGCATAAGTAGTCCAAGTGAGATGTGACTCTGAAGAGGTAGAGACTCTGGGCTCTGACAGGTTGGCTTAATCCCTTCCCTACCTAACCTTACTCTCACCACCATGCCTCAGGGTGCTTCAGCACCACGTCACATCCCAGCCATGAAAAGGGGAGCAGTGGGGGACCAAGCCCACTCTTTTTAAAAAGATGTGATCTGCCTATTGCTGTCACTAACCCTCACATACCGAGTTACAAGGGAGACTGGGAAATGTAGTGATCTTGTGTGGCCACGGACCTTCTAAAAATAAGGAGTCTGTTTTGTGATAAAAGAAGGGGACAAACAGAAATCTGCCATAATCTTAGGTTTTGAATCCTTGTTTGGACCCTTAAAAAGCAAAAGTCTGACAGGTCAAGATGCCTTGTAGCCAACTAGTCACTGTCAATTCAGAGGTGCATCATGACTAGTTATACAAAATACTGCAAAGGAACCCCGAAATTAGATGGTTTGAAAATGGTCTTAAGAAAACTTCTTTCCACTCACATCTGTTGCTGTGCTTTACTCTATCAAACTGTAAAGTCAAGGATCTAGAGACCAGGGACATTACATCTCTAAAATAGGAAGAGAGGACAACTTGGATTTCACATGTTTGGTTTGCTATGTTTCCTACCAATTCAGAACTAAGGTTGTGCATGCATCTGGTCCTCAAAGGACAGAGGAGGAAAGAGAGGCCGACTTCATGCTTGTTACTTGCCAGGGCGATGTCATTGTAAGGAACTAGGATAGCATGATAATGAGAAAATAGAGATGTCTAAATCTTCTTTAGTTCAGTCAACCCTTGGTCTCAAGGAGGGCCCAAGAAAGCTACTTCCCCCAAGGAACTGTGCCGAATATGAAACCACCAGGTATCACTTTAAAAGTATTTTCAAGGGGCTCTGGGAAAATTAAGTTCTGGTGAAATTAGGGTTAAAGAGCAAGCTGCTGCTGCTGCTTAGTCATTTCAGTTGTGTCCAACTCTGTGTAACCCCATGGACTACAGCCTGTCAGGCTCCCCTGTCCATGGGGATTCTCCAGGCAGGAATACTGGAGTGGGTTGCCATACCCTCCCCTCCAGGGGGATCTTCTCAACCCAGGGATGAAAGTCCTGCATTGCAGGCAGATTCCTCACCACTGAGCTGTCAGGGAAGCCCTGTATATATGAGATCCCATGAACTGTAGCTCGCCAGGCTTCTCTGTCCATGGAATTTTCCAGGCAAGAATACTGGAGTGGGTTGCCATTTCCTTCTCTTTAAAGAACAAGCAGGTCTTTCTTAACACCTTCTAGGTCACCACTTTTTGTTGTCCTGCTCTGTAGCAGATGAACCTTCAGTAGCATCCTTAGAGAGAAGATCTGAACATGACAGCATGTCCCCGCTTCCCGGGGCAAGACTCTGAATCTGTTTATATGCTCCGTTGCAAGGCAGAGTAGAAAGACAGATCCACCCATTGTGAGCCTATCCCCTTGCTGGCTGTGAGGAACAGAGCAGGGGACCAAATGCCCCTTCCCCTGCCTTTGTGGAGCTCACTTTCTAATGCCAGGAGGCAAATAAGAAACCGGTTAACAAATACAGAAACCAGATAACCTCAGATAGTGTTCAAGTGCCACTAAGGAAATGAGGACTCTGAGGACCTTACAGATAATGACAGGGTGATGGTGGGGAGATTTCAGATAGGATGTGGCCAGGGCTGGCCTTTTTGAGAAGGTGATATCTGAGGTAAAGCCTGAAAAATGGGAGGAAGTCACTCACGTAGTAACAGAATAGTTCAAGCACAAGAAAATATCCAAATAATGACAAAATTGGAAATGGCCAACGGTAGAGTTGCCTCTACCTTCACATTTTATATATTATGGAAAGAGATCATATTTAATTGCCACATTATCTTATTTGTTTACAAAGTCATTGAGTTTGAGGGAGGAAAATTCTGACATTCTGGTTATTTTCTTAACTCATTAAGTCCTATAAAGTCAATTTGGCTCCTTTCACAGCTCTGAATTGAGCACAGGAAAAAGTTTATTTGATTGCTATGCGGCTTGTGACCAAGAAACGACAGAAAGCACACTGACTGATCCAAGAACATTAATGCCTGTATCATTTTTTACTTCTATATTTTATGTAAATAATTAAACGGGGCCAGAATCTAGGGCCGTTAAATGAACCAATTTAATTATTTTTTAAAATACTGCTGAAAAGAATCCCAAGATGTGATGGAAACGTGTCTAATATTTCCTTCAAAGTGTTTACTATTCTCATTATAGATTTGGGAAGAAAAATTGTACCCATTTTCCCAAGTAATATTTCAAGAGTTTTTTCTCATAGAAAAAAAGTTTTGGTTTACTTCAAAGATAATTAAGGAATAAGATGTTAGTGGATGTCCCTTGAGATAAGTTCTTCTTGCTGGAATTCCTCCTGACACTTTGTGTTTCATGCTGTTGCATCTGATACTGATCTTGAGAGAATCTTTCTGTCAGATACTTATATTGATCTTATTTAGTGAAAGCAAAGCCTAAGCTTTACAGCTGCTGAGGAAGAGCAGAAAGCTTGCTCAGTTAATTTCTGTTAAGTCATTTCTGAAGTAGATCTCACAGGATACTCTTGTTTTGAGGCTTAGAGCAAACCTAAATCCTGGGCTTTCCTGGTAGTTCAGTGGTAAAGAGCTTGCCTGCCAATGCAGGAGACACGAGTTCAGTCCCTGATCCAGGAAGATCCTACATGCTGCAGAGCAACTACAGATAATGACAGGGTGATGGTGGGGAGATTTCAGATAGGATGTGGCCAGGGCTGGCCTTTTTGAGAAGGTGATATCTGAGGTAAAGCCTGAAAAATGGGAGGAAGTCACTCACGTAGTAACAGAATAGTTCAAGCACAAGAAAATATCCAAATAATGACAAAATTGGAAATGGCCAACGGTAGAGTTGCCTCTACCTTCACATTTTATATATTATGGAAAGAGATCATATTTAATTGCCACATTATCTTATTTGTTTACAAAGTCATTGAGTTTGAGGGAGGAAAATTCTGACATTCTGGTTATTTTCTTAACTCATTAAGTCCTATAAAGTCAATTTGGCTCCTTTCACAGCTCTGAATTGAGCACAGGAAAAAGTTTATTTGATTGCTATGCGGCTTGTGACCAAGAAACGACAGAAAGCACACTGACTGATCCAAGAACATTAATGCCTGTATCATTTTTTACTTCTATATTTTATGTAAATAATTAAACGGGGCCAGAATCTAGGGCCGTTAAATGAACCAATTTAATTATTTTTTAAAATACTGCTGAAAAGAATCCCAAGATGTGATGGAAACGTGTCTAATATTTCCTTCAAAGTGTTTACTATTCTCATTATAGATTTGGGAAGAAAAATTGTACCCATTTTCCCAAGTAATATTTCAAGAGTTTTTTCTCATAGAAAAAAAGTTTTGGTTTACTTCAAAGATAATTAAGGAATAAGATGTTAGTGGATGTCCCTTGAGATAAGTTCTTCTTGCTGGAATTCCTCCTGACACTTTGTGTTTCATGCTGTTGCATCTGATACTGATCTTGAGAGAATCTTTCTGTCAGATACTTATATTGATCTTATTTAGTGAAAGCAAAGCCTAAGCTTTACAGCTGCTGAGGAAGAGCAGAAAGCTTGCTCAGTTAATTTCTGTTAAGTCATTTCTGAAGTAGATCTCACAGGATACTCTTGTTTTGAGGCTTAGAGCAAACCTAAATCCTGGGCTTTCCTGGTAGTTCAGTGGTAAAGAGCTTGCCTGCCAATGCAGGAGACACGAGTTCAGTCCCTGATCCAGGAAGATCCTACATGCTGCAGAGCAACTAAGCCTGGGAGCTGCAACTATTGAGCCCATGTGCCGCATCTACTGAAGCCCATGTGCCCTAGAACCCAAGTCCCAAAACAAGAGAAGTCACCACAAGAAGCCTGCTCACCTCAACTAGAGAGTAGCCCCCACGCTCCCTGCAACTAGAGACGAGCCTGTAGCAGCAGTGAAAACCCAGAATAGCCAAAAATAAATAAATTAATTAATTAATTTAAAAAAAACCCCTAAGTCCTGATCCACTTTGCCTCTGTGTGTGTGTGTGTGTGTGTGTGTGGTATAATATACATGGGCTTCTCTAGGGGTTGAGACTGTGAAGAATCTGTCTATAATGTGGGAGACCTGGGTGGGGAAGATTCCCTGGAGAAGGAAATGGCTACCTACTCTAGTATTCTTGTCTGGAGAATTCCATGAACAGAGGAGACTGGTGGGCTACAGTCCATGGAGTCACAAGGCACTGGACATGACTGAGTGACCAACACCATAATGCATATAATAAAGTGTACCATTTTCACCTCTTTTAAGTGTACAGCTCAGTGGCATTGAGTATATTCAGATTTTGGGGCAACCAACACCACCATCCATCTCTGCAGCTTTTAAAATTTTTTTTTGTGGGGGTGGGGCGGGTTGGGGAGAGAGTGGGGTGGGCGGGCCACTTCTATTGGTCTTTCATTTATCTATTTTCATCCATCTTTGTTCTTTGGCCTGCGTGGGCCTCCCATCGCAGGGGCCTCTTGTCGCAGAGCAGCAGCTCTGGGCACATGTGCTCCAGAACTCTGGCTCGGTAATTGGACACATCGGTCTAGCTGCTCCGTGGCACGTGGGATCTTCCCAGGCCAAGGATCGAACCGGCACCCCTTGCACTGCAAGGCGGTGTCCTTACCCACTGGACCACTAGGGAAGCCCTCTCTACAGCTTTTAAATCTTCCCTAACTGAAATTTTGTACCCTTTAAACATTAATTCTCCATTCCCTTTTTACCATAGTCCCTGATAAACACCATTCTACTTTATGTTTCTATGATTTTAACTATTCTGTGTGTGTGTTAGTCACTTGGTCGTGTCCAACTTTTTGTGATGCTATGGACTGTAGCCCCGCCAGGCTCCTATGTCCATGGGATCTTCCAGGCAAGAATACTGGATTGGGTTGCCATTTCCTTCTCCAGGGGATCTTCCCAATCCAGAGATCAAACCCAGGTCTCTTGCATGGTGGATGGATTCTTTACCATGTGAGCTATCAGGGAAACCCTTTATTCTAGATAACTTATAAAGTGGAATCATTGTCTTTTTGTGTCTGGTTCATTTCAGTTATCAAGGCTCATCCATATACTGTAGCATGTGTCAGAATTTCATTTCTTTTTAAGGCTGAATACTAGTCTACTATATGCAGATACCACATTTTATTTTCTCAACTCAGTTTTCATAATAACATTGAGTTGTTTCTACCATTTGACTACTATAAATAATACTGCTATGAACACAGTACTAGTGTCTGTTTAAGTCCCTGTTTTGAACTGGTACATCCTTTAGGAGTAGAATTCCTGAATCATTTTTTGAGAAACTGCCCATCATACTGTCTTCCACCTAATTAAGTTTTATATTTTAATAGTGGGAGACCACTTGACCTAATAGGTAGACCCGGGCCCATACACAGGTTCAAATTTCAGTTGTGCCACAAACTGGCAATCTCTGTGTGTTTCTTTCTTAAAGTTTTTTTTTTTTTTTTTTTTTTGGTCACTTCTATTGGTCTTTTATTTTTTTGTTTTCTTCCATTTTTGTTTTTTTGCCTGTGTGGGCCTCCCATTGCTGTTGCCACTCTCTCTACAGAGCACCGTCTCTGGGTGCATGTGCTCCAGAGCTCCAGCTCGGCAGTTGGACACATCAGTCCATCTGCTCTGTGGCACATGGGATCTTCCCAGGTTAGAGATCGAACCGGCGCCACTTGCACTGCAAGGCGGTGTCCTTACCCACTGGACCACCAGGGAAACCCAGTCTGCATATTTTTATGAGAAAAGTCAAAGGGCATATAGCCTGATCAACCATCAAACACTAGAGTCAACTTGACTAACTCTAAAACATTCTAAAAGGATTTTAAGTAGCACAGAAAAAGTCCCCAATCTAAATAACTTTAACTATTCTGTGTGTGTGTTAGTCACTTGGTCGTGTCCAACTTTTGTGATGCTATGGACTGTAGCCCCGCCAGGCTCCTATGTCCATGGGATCTTCCAGGCAAGAATACTGGATTGGGTTGCCATTTCCTTCTCCAGGGGATCTTCCCAATCCAGAGATCAAACCCAGGTCTCTTGCATGGTGGATGGATTCTTTACCATGTGAGCTATCAGGGAAACCCTTTATTCTAGATAACTTATAAAGTGGAATCATTGTCTTTTTGTGTCTGGTTCATTTCAGTTATCAAGGCTCATCCATATACTGTAGCATGTGTCAGAATTTCATTTCTTTTTAAGGCTGAATACTAGTCTACTATATGCAGATACCACATTTTATTTTCTCAACTCAGTTTTCATAATAACATTGAGTTGTTTCTACCATTTGACTACTATAAATAATACTGCTATGAACACAGTACTAGTGTCTGTTTAAGTCCCTGTTTTGAACTGGTACATCCTTTAGGAGTAGAATTCCTGAATCATTTTTTGAGAAACTGCCCATCATACTGTCTTCCACCTAATTAAGTTTTATATTTTAATAGTGGGAGACCACTTGACCTAATAGGTAGACCCGGGCCCATACACAGGTTCAAATTTCAGTTGTGCCACAAACTGGCAATCTCTGTGTGTTTCTTTCTTAAAGTTTTTTTTTTTTTTTTTTTTTTGGTCACTTCTATTGGTCTTTCATTTATCATCCATCTTTGTTCTTTTTGGCCTGTGTGGGCCTCCCATTGCTGTTGCCACTCTCTCTACAGAGCACCGTCTCTGGGTGCATGTGCTCCAGAGCTCCAGCTCGGCAGTTGGACACATCAGTCCATCTGCTCTGTGGCACATGGGATCTTCCCAGGTTAGAGATCGAACCGGCGCCACTTGCACTGCAAGGCGGTGTCCTTACCCACTGGACCACCAGGGAAACCCAGTCTGCATATTTTTATGAGAAAAGTCAAAGGGCATATAGCCTGATCAACCATCAAACACTAGAGTCAACTTGACTAACTCTAAAACATTCTAAAAGGATTTTAAGTAGCACAGAAAAAGTCCCCCAATCTAAATAACTACTCGTTATTTGAATTAATTTGAAAAAACCCTTCTGTGATACAACTTATTAAATCTCTGTAAGCTCAGTTTCTATATATATATATATAATTTAAATTAATTGGGCATACTTCACTGGGTCATTGTGAGGAGAGACTAAAATAATGCAGGTAAAACAGTCAGCAAGGTGTCTCATATAAAGTACCCAATTAATGCTAGTTATAATATTATTTACCAATATGAAGTCTCTGAGCATGAACTCTTTGAAGTATTTCTACTTCTGAAAGATGCAAAATTGATTACATGCAACTGTGTAGATGCCATAGTTAATATGACCTATTCACAGTTCTATCAACAGTGTTGGATTGCCAGATGGCAGAGTTTATGGATTCTATGAAAACCTACAGAAGCCCTCTGAAAAGAAGTCAAGTATTAACTTCACAAAAACATAATCTCATCTGTTTTTTTCTTTGGTCCCCTCTAGGGTGTTATATTTTCATTTAAGGCAAATTCAAGAACTCATTGGGCTGAGGGCTTCCCTGGTGGTCCAGTGGGTAAGGACACTGCCTTGCAGTGCAAGGGGCACTGGTTCAATCCTTGGGCTGGGAAGATCCCACATGCCACGGAGTGACTGGACCGGTGTGTCCAGTTATGAGCCTGCGCTTTGGAGTGCATGCGCCCAGAGCCGGTGCCCAGTGCTCTGCAATAAAAGAGGCCAGTGCAGTGGGAGGCCCACACAGGCCAAGGCACAAGGATGGATGAAAATAAATAAATGAAGGGCCAATAAAAGAGGCCAAAAATTTTTTTTTAAATGATAAAAAAAAAAAAAAAAAAAAGAACTCATTGGGCTGAAAATATCGAACAGTCTACTTTTTCTGATTTAAGCCCAAAACAGATTATTTAAGTAATCCCATTTGACCAACAAAACACTGTGACAGTTGACCCCCAGAACCAACTACCATGTGGATGCTACGAGAAATAATGAATGATACAGAAAACAACATTCTGAGTTTCCAAAGGATATAGCCTGATCAACCATCAAACACTAGAGTCAACTTGACTAACTCTAAAACATTCTAAAAGGATTTTAAGTAGCACAGAAAAAGTCCCCCAATCTAAATAACTACTCGTTATTTGAATTAATTTGAAAAAACCCTTCTGTGATACAACTTATTAAATCTCTGTAAGCTCAGTTTCTATATATATATATATAATTTAAATTAATTGGGCATACTTCACTGGGTCATTGTGAGGAGAGACTAAAATAATGCAGGTAAAACAGTCAGCAAGGTGTCTCATATAAAGTACCCAATTAATGCTAGTTATAATATTATTTACCAATATGAAGTCTCTGAGCATGAACTCTTTGAAGTATTTCTACTTCTGAAAGATGCAAAATTGATTACATGCAACTGTGTAGATGCCATAGTTAATATGACCTATTCACAGTTCTATCAACAGTGTTGGATTGCCAGATGGCAGAGTTTATGGATTCTATGAAAACCTACAGAAGCCCTCTGAAAAGAAGTCAAGTATTAACTTCACAAAAACATAATCTCATCTGTTTTTTTCTTTGGTCCCCTCTAGGGTGTTATATTTTCATTTAAGGCAAATTCAAGAACTCATTGGGCTGAGGGCTTCCCTGGTGGTCCAGTGGGTAAGGACACTGCCTTGCAGTGCAAGGGGCACTGGTTCAATCCTTGGGCTGGGAAGATCCCACATGCCACGGAGTGACTGGACCGGTGTGTCCAGTTATGAGCCTGCGCTTTGGAGTGCATGCGCCCAGAGCCGGTGCCCAGTGCTCTGCAATAAAGAGGCCAGTGCAGTGGGAGGCCCACACAGGCCAAGGCACAAGGATGGATGAAAATAAATAAATGAAGGGCCAATAAAAGAGGCCAAAAATTTTTTTTTAAATGATAAAAAAAAAAAAAAAAAAAAGAACTCATTGGGCTGAAAATATCGAACAGTCTACTTTTTCTGATTTAAGCCCAAAACAGATTATTTAAGTAATCCCATTTGACCAACAAAACACTGTGACAGTTGACCCCCAGAACCAACTACCATGTGGATGCTACGAGAAATAATGAATGATACAGAAAACAACATTCTGAGTTTCCTAAAAGAAAAGAAGTCCGGATAATACTTGTCCGGATAATAACATGTTTGTAACTTGTTCATTATATCTGCTTTATTTCTTCTCGCTGAATGCAGTGCTTTTTGTTTGTTTTGCTTGTTATATGAAAAGATTAGCATTTTCAAAATCCAATCACTGCGGGTTTCAGGCTGATTTAGAGAAAGAAACTCTTTAATACAGGGGAAAGTGGACTTGCATATAATTCACGGGCTGGGCAACAGAAGAGGATCTTGTAATCACTGTAAGTTGTCTGTGTTTCCAAGTATGTACAAATCATGTAGAGATGATAGAGTTCATTTAGTTAAATCAAGAGACAACATTCCTCTGGCAGGTAGCTGAGAAAAGTTGACCTTAGGTTAAACAGCCTCTGCAAAGAATACATCAATGTCCTGAGTTTGCAGAGAGTTCCATTACTGCATTGTTCTTTGGACTTGATGCAAACTCAGTGTGCTGCTTTCATTTGGCATCCCTTGTCTCCAGGATCTGTGATTGCTTCCAGTTTTCCTGCATCTTCTCTGGTGACAGAAGCAATGGGTCCTTCAAAAGGCTGGGCCAAAAAAATTGGTCTCAGATTTGCAATCCAAAAGAAATGGGAGGTTCCTGAATTGATTCCAGCCCTGAAGGACTGGGAGACTCTTCCTTCTTATTTTAATATCTCAGTGGGGGAGGCAAATAAATCAGACTTCCTCCTCTCAAACTTAAGCAATGTTGTCAGATACTATCTAGTATCTAGTGTTAAAATGGTTGGGAATGTAAAATGAACTTTTCCCTAGTGAGAACTAGCTTCTTAAAACCATTATCTTGGGGCTTCCCTGGTGGTCCAGTGGGTAAGGACACTGCCTTGCAGTGCAAGGGGCTCTGGTTCGATCCCTGGCCTGGGAAGATCCTGTGTGCCGCGGATCAGCTGGACTGATGTGTCCAACTACCAAGCCGGAGCTCTGGAGCACATGCACCCAGAGCCTGTGCTCTGCAGCAAGAGAGACCACTGTGATGGGAGACCCACACAGGCCAAAGAACAAAGATGGAAATAAATGGAAGACCCGTAGAAGTGCCCCCAACCCCCCAAAAAACCCCACTATCTTGGACAGTTTAACGTTGAGTTAAGGTATTTGCCATAAACACTCTCAGATCCACTGGTTTATGGCAACAGACACTTTTCATTGGGAGAACTTTATCTCCACTATCCCAAGGGATCAGAAGAGTCAAGGAGAAATGAACTAGACACAGCCAGTAAAGCAGACATTAAAGTCAGAGCCAGTGCTTCCAATTTGCATGTTTCCTGAGCAGTGAGTTAGGAAAACATGTTTGGGAGAATCTACTCAAACAAACTTACATCCTAACTTTGGAAATTCACAGTGCTTATTAGCATAATAAGGGCACTGAAATGTGCAACAATATTGAAATCTCAGTACTCTGATATTTTTCAAATGTATTTAAAAATAAAATCAAGTGTGGAAAACCTTTCAATGCCTTGTGGCACATAATTCTCCGTGGATCTCAATTTGGAAAACAAAAGGTCGCCATCAAAACACTCTTTTTCTATTGGAATCATCATTTCTTCTCCTCCCTTCCCTGGTTTAAAAGCTACAGATTATGATTTGCAAAATCTCTACAGCTGAAGACTGTGTTCTTCTGTAAGGTCTCCTGACAAGTTTTTCAGGCAACACAATTCATTTTATGGAGATTAATGAGTAAAACACAAAGTAGCTCTGTTTAATGTTGGGATGCTTCTAGTCCTCATGGTAATTAGATTGGGAGACAATTTGTTTCTTCTTTGTAGTGTGTTTAAAGAAAGAACATTTGGGTTCAAAGAGTGTCTTATGGACAAAGTATGGTGAAGTAGTTGCCGATTATTAAATACGCATGCTGTACTTCCATCCTGTCCAAAACTATAGACATTTTTTTTTCATTTTCATTTTGGAACTAATGGTGGTTGAAAAAAGCAGTCAGTAAGCCAGCTTCAATATTCAGCAACTACATCAGTGAAAATGGGCGTAAAGGCCCTCAGAGAATCTTGACATCTGCTATAACGGTTGCAAGTGTAAGCTTAATTCCCTTGAGCATTGTTACCAGTACTTGACCAATTCATATTCTGTGAATTCAATGGTTGCTCTGGGACTGTCTGTGGAAATTTTATTTGGAAGCACACATACACAATGCCAACGATGGAATTATATTCCTCTTAAAATAGGACACAGTACCAATGTATATGGTTGAAAGGACTGAAAACGCTATGGTTATAGATTTTAAATTCAGTAGACTGGCAGAGGCTTTACCTTTTTTCTCCTGAGTTGTTTCCTCTTTCCTTCCTGGAGACATATTTACAGTACAATAAGTTACATTAACCCTGTTTTACACTTGAGTTACCCAGATCTTTTGTTCTTTCTGAGAACAGTTTAAAGTAGGGTTGGCAGGCTTTGTTCGGGGGTGGCCAGAGAGTATTCTGTGCCCTGCTGTTTGGTCTGTGTCACGGAGACTGACTCTGCTCTTGCTCCATGAAGGCAGCCGTAGACAATGAGGAAACTAACGAATATGCCTCAGTTTCAGTAACACTTTTGTATGTGGCTGCTGAAATGTGAATTTTTTGTCATATTCACTTCTTACAAAATACTTTGATTTTCCAGGCATTTAAAAATATAAAAGCCATTCTTAGGTCATGAGCCACATAAAAATAGATGGTGGGTGGGATTTGACTTGTGTGCCCTATTGTACTATCCCTTGCTGTAAAGCATCCTGAATGCATTTCTTTACATGTGCCCAGGGGCTCATCTGATACCCATTCATAACCCTTGAGCCATCACTGAAAGCATTGGGCAGGGAGACCGGCACCTGTTTTCTGTAGCAGATTAACACAGGCAGTCTTCACAGACTGTTTTTGTTCATCAGTTTGAATCGAAGTACTTGCATGAATAAATCTACTATTTTAGAAAATAAAATATACTATTTTTGTCATATATATAATTTGGTACTCACACACACTAGATTCAATTAAATGGGTACAACCTGAAACTCATTTGAAGTATCATGAGGTAGAATTTATTTCCTACTGGGGGCATTTAGTTAACTAAGAGACATCCAACAATTGAGGCTATTGATTCCCCCATCCTGCCCCACTGTGCTACTTCCCAATGTGTTCGAAAGAAATAGCCAGTGTATTTCTGACTTCTGAGCTTATTCATGAATTGGGGTCCAGACAACAGCAAAAAAAAACTGTTGGTGCCCATTGCTTGGTCTTGGCACCAGGAATGGCTGTCAGTAGAGCCCAGGCTCCCTGGGACACTGTGTTTCATAAAAGGGAAGTGCTGACTATGCAGGCAAATGCCATCAGTTGGCCTTGGAAGCTGCATTTCTGGAGAAGTTTCAAATATTTCCTTAAAGGATCTGCCAAGCTCCACATGTATTAGTGGCAATCACTTGCTGCCAGTCACTTGGGATGATAAAGGGCAAGTGAGCCAGCTAAGTAATTTTTATTAGTGGACCATCAGTGAAATGTTCTACAGTGGACCTTCAACCTTAACTAACATCATGGTGTCAGAGTTAAGCCACAGAGTTAAGTTAGTGGCTTCCAGACACCGTCTTGTGAACAAATACAATGTTTTTCTTAGTCTTTGGTGAAAGGAGAAAAACAAAAGCCATGGAGTAAATTTCTCAAAAGCTAACTCTATTAAAAATTTTGATTTTAAGATTATCGTCTTTCTTATGTGTGTCTAGTATTTAAAGATTGTGGAAATATAATTTTTTTTTTCACAGTGAGAACTTCAAAAAGTGACTTGTCTCTCTGATCTCTATAGTTTTCTCAAAGGTAAATGGAGGGGCTTCCCTGGTGGTCCAGTGGGTAAAGACACCGCCTTGCAGTGCAAGGGGCGCCAGTTTGATCCCTGGCCTGGGAAGATCCCATGCGCCGCGGAGTGGCTGGACCGATGTGTCCAACTACCGAGCCGGAGCTCTAGTGCGCATGTGCCCAGAGCCGGTGCTCTGTGACAAGAGAGGCCGCTGGGATGGGAGGCCCACACAGGCCAAAGAACAAAGATAAATCAATGAAGGATTAATAGAAGTGGCCGAAAAAAAATGCATATGGAGGCTAATAATAGTATCTGCCTCAAATATATTTTGTGGGAATAACAAGATTATCCATAAAAAATGTTTAGCGTACTACCTAGCACATACTAATTGCTCATTAAGAGTTATGGCTCTTATCATGATCACCATAATTTTTAATGCTCTTACTTGGCAAATAAAAAGTAAAAGCTACCCTTTTCTTCCCTAGTTTTCATTTGCTTTTTGTTTATAAGGTGGATAGAATCTTCTGATCTGTAAAATCCAAAAATATAATTGTAATTTTTAATCAGTTCCTATGTAGATGCCATTTAAGTAGCTGAAATAAAAAACAAGAACAAGAAGAGGTAACCTCTTTTTTGTTTTTTAAAGATTAATTGCTCTGCATTTGATGTTTACTAGTGCTGTTTTATTTATTTTTTGGTGGGGGGGGGGTTGGGGAGGGAAGGGGGCAGGCGGGCCACTTCTATTGGTCTTTCATTTGTCTATTTTCATCCATCTTTGTTCTTTGGCCCGCGTGGGCCTCCCATCACGGTGGCCTCTATTGTGACAGAGCACTGGCTCTGGGCACATGCACTCCAGAGCTCCGGCTCGGTAATTGGACACATCGGTCCAGCCGCTCCGCGGCACATGGGATCTTTCCAGGCCAGGGATTGAACCGGCGCCTCTTGCACTGCAAGACGGTGTCCTTACCCACTGGACCACCAGGGAAGCCCAAGAGGTGACCTCTTAACTGGGACAACCATATTCATTTGAAGTGAAAGATGGTGGTTGCTAGGCTAAGCTAGCGGGAATGGAGATGGAAAGCTGAGGGTTTATTCAACATATATTTTCAATATAAAATAATTGAGAGTTACTGATGGTTTGAATATGAACTAAGAGGGAAAGAACAGAATCAAGAGTGAATTCTAGGATTTTGCTTGAGTAGGCAAGTAGATGGCTGTGACATTTTGCTGAGATCAAGAGAAGTGGTGCTGAGGGGTGGAGAGATGTTCAGACATAGTCCAGAGTTCTTGGTTAGATGCATAAAATGACTGTGTACAGAATGGTGATGTCAAGTAGGAAGCTGAGATGTGTGGAAAAGTCTGGGTTAAAGACATAAAGAAGTGGTTTTTAGTTTTACTGGGATGGATGAGTCTGCTTTGGGAGAGTAAGGGGAAACAGAGAGGAACCCTAGTATTTAGAAGTCAAGCAGAGGAAAGCAGTCAGCAAAGGAAACTGAGAAGGAACAGCCTGTAAGAGATGAAAACCACTTGTCCTGAAACGTAAGAGAAGACTGTCAAGGAGGAGGGAGTTGCTTGTGTTAACCATTCCTGGATGGTTGAGTAAGATGAGATTGAAAAGGAAAGTGTTAGTCACTCAGTCATGTCCAGTTCTTTGCAACCCCCTGGACTGTAGCCCACTTAGGGCTGAGGAAAGTGGGATTAGGCAGTCAGCAGGATATAGGTGATACTGACAAAAGCAGTTCAAGCAAGGATGTGGAGGTAAGAGCCAGAGAGGCAGGAATGTATGGGAGGACACAGACGCAGCAAGTAGAGTAAACCCTTTCGAGACATTGGCTCTCAAGAGAAGCAGAGAAATGAGCCAAGCACTGAAGCGCACTATGTTAAGGGAGGAATTTTTCCTCTTACAAAGAAGATAGTAGAACAAGTTTAAGCTAACTGTTGCTGTCCTTTTTATTGATTATTTCCTGTGAATTGATGAGACCAAGTTGGCTTTATCCGTGTGGGACCAGTGCCCGCACACAGGGTTTTGCATTCAGAAGGACCTCACACTTGGGCTGCACTGCCTATAGTTGCCGTTTTTAGACTCTCGCTAAATTTATCTTCAAATTTATGTTGGTGAGGTCTGATGGGGCATCATCCCCCAGGGGCTTGGAGCTTTGTCTTACATGCTGCCCCCTCCCTAGGAAGGCTTCTAGGTGAGTGATCTGGACCCTCCCATTCTCTGTCTACAACATATTTGGGTGCTGATGTAGGGATGATGGGAGGAACCCCCATGACATACTCAGGTGGGGCATGTGGTGAAAGCCATTGGTCCAGGTTGGTAGTTTGTTAGGTGGTCAATTGGACATTGTTACTTGGAATCTCATCCACCTCCACCTTCCCGTCCAAATACTCTGTATGCCATGGAGCTCGATTTGGAAGGAAGTGATGTGGAGATGTACTTACCATGCAGAAACTTTCTTGTTAAGAGTGATGACAGGGGCGGACTACCATAATGCACTTTATCATCGGACCGGCTAGCAATTTGAACACGGCAGGACTGAGGCATAGAAGATTAAACCACTGACTGGAAATCAGATAGCCACATGACTAGATTCTGAATCATGGTATAAAATAGCTTTCATTTATTTCAGTTATAAATGTCCTTCCACGATGGCTGACCAGAATGAATTTATCAGCTAAGCAAGCCAAGGGGATTGCTTTTCGATAAGAATACATCAGACACTCATTACAAGCATACTTGTGCATCCTGCTCTCTGAGAGCTGAGTCATTTCATTTCACAGGGGCATTCATCCTCACATTTGCTGTACCACACGCCTATCCCTTAGACCATGCTATTTCTGAAGTGTTAGGGGTTCAATATATAACACCTCTTTTTACCTGGAGTTAATTACACAGTTTATCACTACTCTTGAGCTTACTTGTCTTCCTCTATTCATTTTGATTCCAAGGACAACAATTTCAATGACCTGCATCGATGTCTTTCACAATTCATCTCATCGGCATGATCGTCATCACTCACTCTTCAGCCTTTTTTAGATCAACTTCATTGAATGATACCTTGTAGGATAATTTTGGTTTGCCTTTATAAAATATTAAAGTCATTGCCTCTTTGATAACTTCATTTTCTGTCCAGGGTATAATGTAACAGGCAAATCAGTCTAAACTAAGGCTTGATTGAAGCATTGAAAAGAATTTGTATTGAAGTCTTAGGTGCCTAACTGGTAGCTGGAATTGGCTTATTTGCCCCACTGAAGACAGTGGCACCAGTTTTCCCTATGGTTAACATTCCAGTATAAAGTTAGTTTAGGTGAACTATATTGCAGCTATGCTTAGGAAATACGTATTTAAAAGAAAGTTTTATCATGATAAAAGTAGTACATCTGAGTTGCAGATGGAGTTGCTTGGAAAATGAAATCACGAAGCAAAAAAATCACCCTCAATGCCGCAGCCCCTAGATAACTCTTGCTAATATTTTAGGAAGTTTCCCTAACTATCCTCATTCTTCATTCTGGCACGTCTCATCTCTCTCACTGTATTTTCTTCAGATTTCTTACTTTAATTCACTTTGTGAATTGTGCTTTTCTCATCAAAAAATAAATTCCCTGAGGACAGGGATGTTTGTCCATTTTGTTCACTTTTATATCTTCAGTGCCCAGCTTGTTAAATAAATGATCATTAAGTTGTTTTATTCTTACATTTGTTGTATTTGAGTTATAAATGTCCTTCCACGATGGCTGACCAGAATGAATTTATCAGCTAAGCAAGCCAAGGGGATTGCTTTTCGATAAGAATACATCAGACACTCATTACAAGCATACTTGTGCATCCTGCTCTCTGAGAGCTGAGTCATTTCATTTCACAGGGGCATTCATCCTCACATTTGCTGTACCACACGCCTATCCCTTAGACCATGCTATTTCTGAAGTGTTAGGGGTTCAATATATAACACCTCTTTTTACCTGGAGTTAATTACACAGTTTATCACTACTCTTGAGCTTACTTGTCTTCCTCTATTCATTTTGATTCCAAGGACAACAATTTCAATGACCTGCATCGATGTCTTTCACAATTCATCTCATCGGCATGATCGTCATCACTCACTCTTCAGCCTTTTTTTAGATCAACTTCATTGAATGATACCTTGTAGGATAATTTTGGTTTGCCTTTATAAAATATTAAAGTCATTGCCTCTTTGATAACTTCATTTTCTGTCCAGGGTATAATGTAACAGGCAAATCAGTCTAAACTAAGGCTTGATTGAAGCATTGAAAAGAATTTGTATTGAAGTCTTAGGTGCCTAACTGGTAGCTGGAATTGGCTTATTTGCCCCACTGAAGACAGTGGCACCAGTTTTCCCTATGGTTAACATTCCAGTATAAAGTTAGTTTAGGTGAACTATATTGCAGCTATGCTTAGGAAATACGTATTTAAAAGAAAGTTTTATCATGATAAAAGTAGTACATCTGAGTTGCAGATGGAGTTGCTTGGAAAATGAAATCACGAAGCAAAAAAATCACCCTCAATGCCGCAGCCCCTAGATAACTCTTGCTAATATTTTAGGAAGTTTCCCTAACTATCCTCATTCTTCATTCTGGCACGTCTCATCTCTCTCACTGTATTTTCTTCAGATTTCTTACTTTAATTCACTTTGTGAATTGTGCTTTTCTCATCAAAAAATAAATTCCCTGAGGACAGGGATGTTTGTCCATTTTGTTCACTTTTATATCTTCAGTGCCCAGCTTGTTAAATAAATGATCATTAAGTTGTTTTTATCTGTGCATGTGTAGAAAAAGGCATTTGTTGTATTTGAGATGATGCACTTCATGCTTCTGTGTCTTCTCTTCATTTTCATTTATGATCATTTGTTCCAGTTTCTTAAAATTTCTTGAATTCTTCAAAGTTTAATTCAGTGGCTCTGCAGCTCTACAACCTGAACATCCTATAATTCATTTAAATACACAGTTTTAAACATATCTCAGTGAGAAGATGCACTGATATTCTTTTAGATTGCAATTGTTTGTATGTATGTGTTTGATAATAATCCTAAAACCTATTTGCATGCAGGAGACAAGATACACTCTTCCTTATTTTGGAGGTTTAAATCACCACTATAGTGAAATAATATTCAAAGCAGTTTGGCTTCCTTAGATGGTGTCCAAGTATCCATTTGAGTTCTTGCTGTCAATTCTGTGGTGTATATACCAAAGTATGGACTTGCTCTGAGATGACTCGTAGAGTTAACCACTATATGCATTTACCAGATGAGGCTGCATTTATCCTTATATGATCATGAAGAATCAGGTTTCTATTCCATTCAGCATAGTTTCCAAGAAGGAACCCACAGTCAGCTAATGGCAACTTAGGACAGGGCCTGAGTCCTCAGCCCATACATCACTACCGGACATGCCAGAGCTTTTGCTGATCCTTACTGGAGCTAGTGCTTAGGAGACCAGGATCTATCATTTTATTTTGTTCAACATGTGCTGACATCAGCCATACTCAATCATCAGCAGATTCAGTTAAAGAGAAAAAGACACTCAGCAGAAGTACTTCCTGTTCCTCCAACTGCTAAGTCTGGGACAGTGCAGATTCCAAGCAATTGGAGAACCTTCTCTTCAATGATTTTTAAAATGGCTCTCGTGCTCTGCTTGACAATTTTCTCCAACCTACTTTGTGAACAGTAGAAGTGCACATCCATGTACCCATCAAGTTCTAGGAATATGTAATTAGAGTTAGAAAGCAGCCAGTCTTTTCTTGTGTCTTTTAACATTGCATCACATTTTTAAAAAATGTCTCTCAGTCATGCCATTTTTTCCTACATTTTAATATGTGGAAAGCATGTGCTACGGTGTCATAGTAGCCTGCTTAGGTATTGGAGTTAGTCACTGCAAATTAGTTTCCGAGTATTAGTTTCTTTTTTTTTTTTTTGGTGGGGGAGGGGTGGGGAAGGAGGGGAGCAGGCGGGCCACTTCTATTGGTCCTTCATTTGTCCATCTTCATCCATCCTTGTTCCCCGGCTCCTGTGGGCCTCCCATCGCGGCGGCCTCTGCTGTCGCAGAGCACTGGCTCTGGGCACATGCGCTCCAGAGCTCTGGCTCAGTAGTTGGACATATCCGTCCAGCCGCTCCACAGCACGTGGGATCTTCCCAGGCCAGGGATCGAACCAGCGCCCCCTGCACTGCAAGGCGGTGTCCCCACCCACTGGACCACCAGGGAAGCCCCCGAGTATTAGTTTCTTAAGGCTGGGGTAGTAAGTATCACAAAGTGGGTAGCTTTAAACAATGGAAATCTTCACAGTGGTGGAGAGGAGTACTCTGAGGTCAAGGTGTTGGCAGGGTCATGCTTCCTTCCCTGCCTCTTGTATCTTCTGGTAGACCCAGGAGCTCTTGGTTTGTGGAGGCAACCCTATGATCTCTGATTCTGACTTCACATGGTCTTCTGTGTCTGTGTGCACACTTCTCAGCCTCTTACAAGGGCACCGGTCATGGTGGTTTAGAAGCCTAGCCTACCTTACTCTGACACAACATCATCTTAATTATATCAGCACCAGAGTCACTCCCAAATAAGGTCGCATTCTACAGTACTAGGTGTGATGATTTCTATGTGTCTGTCTGAGAGAGAGCCTCAGCTCATAACTGATACCCTTAGTTTGTGTGCACACTCCAGCCGTTACTATTTCTATAGCCTTGAGCAAGTTACCTACTCTCAATTTTTATTTGTGTTTGGAGGCTGGTAAGAATGATAGGAAATAATCCGAGGAGAATGCCTAGCACAGTACTTCATATACTAAGTGAAAGTGCTGTCAGATTATCTGATTTCTGAAAGGGGCTTATACTTAGGGTTTTATGTTAGGATTCTGATGTAGAGGTAACATCTTAATGAGAGATCTACAAATAGGATCTCACATTTTGAGGAACCCTGTGATTTATATCAGTATTAGTTAGCTGACATTCTTTGTTTTTCCTGGAAAAAGAGTCCATGGATTCACCCAGGGAGAGTCCATGCTTTCCCCTCAAGGATGTGTTTGTATTCATATTTCATAATTCATGGTGGGCTTGAGGTAGAAGATTTGCAGGGAACTTCCAGTACAGAAAACTTACAGAGTGGAGGTTGAGAGACAGGTGCATACCAAGTGGAGTAAGAAAGACCAATGCTCCCCAGAGTACTGCCCAAAATGAGACCCTTTTCTTGAGTTGTATCACTTTACCCCCATCACAAATTGTAAGTAACTCATCTGCCATGCTTAGTTCTAGAGCAGAGAGCGGAGAGTCTGCCAGGTTAGGAAGCTTGCCCCAGTTCATAGTCTAGGAAGAAGCGGAACAGTCCTCACCACCTCTGTCTGCCTTCAGCCCAAAGACAGAGCTTTATATTACACAGCATTTGTTCACCTTATTTTACTCTGAACGTAATCCCGAAATAAATAAGAAAGCCATTATCATCCCTTATTTGGATGAAATGGAGTCAAAAAATGGTTTTTTAAGAAACATCAGCCATCACAAAGCTAATACATGACAAAATGATGGCTGTCTCTGCTCCTGCTGTTAGGTTTCCAAAAAAATTAAAAAAAGCTCTTGTTTATTGAGCACCTCTTCTACTCTCGATGTTTTTCTGCTTTATCTAGTTTAGTTCCCACCACAGCCCTGGGAGAGAGGTATCTCTCTTAAAGATGACAAAAAATGGAAGCAAGATTTCCAGTGACAGTGGTGAGTGAAACACATTTGTCTCCTTTCAGTCCCCAGGAACCTGCTGGGTCACATGTTTCTATAAACAGAGATGAAATGGGATGTTAACTATGGAGGCTTGCTTAGATGTCTGTTTAAAAACTGATCGGGTTTTTCTGCTGCTACATCAAAAAAGAGAAACTCGTCATCTGTTCCCCACACCATTGTTTAATTTAGCCTCTGGAAAGGAGGGAAAGACCTGGGATGCTGAGGGCCAGTGGTGCTTTGTGGAGAAAGGAAGAATCGGATAAATCAGTGCATGCTGCGTGTACAGACCCTCAGCCCTCTTTCCCATTAGGTTATCAGACACTGGGGGCCACACACTTCAAACAAGGCTCCAGATGGAGTCTTTCCTGGAGCTTTTGACCAGCCCAAGATACAAGATCTAACGTTAATCAGCATCGGAGTTTTCTAACTCCACATCCTAACCTTTGCTTTCTCGAGTCAAGGTTACTGTGAACAAATTCCACCCTCAGAACTTTCAGAGCAGAACTTCCAGCCAGGAGTTTAGATCACCACACTTAAAAATGAGAAGATAGCCAAGGATTTTCTAACGTGTGGGAAAGGCTTCTAATAGGACTGACAGATACTTAAACACAAACAGAAAAAAAGAAAAAAACTTAAGAAGAACTATCAGAGAGAGATGTGATATTTTGACAAATTTTTAATGAAAAAATAGGATACCAAGAGAGCAACATTCATAAACCCAAAATTAGTGTAAGAGGAAACATTACAACAAGAATGGAAAAATCTCCCAAAAGGTTTAGATGATAAATTTAAGAAAATTTCTCAAAGTAACAATAAGCTAATAGAAATAGAAAGCAGAAGGGTAAATACAAGAAAATTTAAGAGCCAACTGAAGAGTTCTAGTTTTAAGTAATAGTAGGTACAAAAGAAAGATAAAATTAAGGGAGGAAACCATTGCTATATAATTTGAGGGAAAAAGAAAAGTCCATAACTTCTCTAGATTGAATGAACCTATCTAGTACCCAGCACAGCAAGTAAAATAAACCCATATAATCATGAAGTTTTAAAACACTCAACACAGACAAAAATGGAAGCAAGATTTCCAGTGACAGTGGTGAGTGAAACACATTTGTCTCCTTTCAGTCCCCAGGAACCTGCTGGGTCACATGTTTCTATAAACAGAGATGAAATGGGATGTTAACTATGGAGGCTTGCTTAGATGTCTGTTTAAAAACTGATCGGGTTTTTCTGCTGCTACATCAAAAAAGAGAAACTCGTCATCTGTTCCCCACACCATTGTTTAATTTAGCCTCTGGAAAGGAGGGAAAGACCTGGGATGCTGAGGGCCAGTGGTGCTTTGTGGAGAAAGGAAGAATCGGATAAATCAGTGCATGCTGCGTGTACAGACCCTCAGCCCTCTTTCCCATTAGGTTATCAGACACTGGGGGCCACACACTTCAAACAAGGCTCCAGATGGAGTCTTTCCTGGAGCTTTTGACCAGCCCAAGATACAAGATCTAACGTTAATCAGCATCGGAGTTTTCTAACTCCACATCCTAACCTTTGCTTTCTCGAGTCAAGGTTACTGTGAACAAATTCCACCCTCAGAACTTTCAGAGCAGAACTTCCAGCCAGGAGTTTAGATCACCACACTTAAAAATGAGAAGATAGCCAAGGATTTTCTAACGTGTGGGAAAGGCTTCTAATAGGACTGACAGATACTTAAACACAAACAGAAAAAAAGAAAAAAACTTAAGAAGAACTATCAGAGAGAGATGTGATATTTTGACAAATTTTTAATGAAAAAATAGGATACCAAGAGAGCAACATTCATAAACCCAAAATTAGTGTAAGAGGGAAACATTACAACAAGAATGGAAAAATCTCCCAAAAGGTTTAGATGATAAATTTAAGAAAATTTCTCAAAGTAACAATAAGCTAATAGAAATAGAAAGCAGAAGGGTAAATACAAGAAAATTTAAGAGCCAACTGAAGAGTTCTAGTTTTAAGTAATAGTAGGTACAAAAGAAAGATAAAATTAAGGGAGGAAACCATTGCTATATAATTTGAGGGAAAAAGAAAAGTCCATAACTTCTCTAGATTGAATGAACCTATCTAGTACCCAGCACAGCAAGTAAAATAAACCCATATAATCATGAAGTTTTAAAACACTCAACACAGACAAACAATCCTGCAAGATCCAGGGAATAAATGTTTTACATCAGAGGGTCTGGAATCAAAAGAGCTTTAGATTCAACAGCAACCCAGAAAGCTAGAAATTAGGGAGGGCCAGGCCTCAAAAGTTTGAAGGAAAATAATTTCCAGCCTAATATTCAGTATTCAGCCCAACTCTCAATTGAATGTGAGGAGGATAAAGTATTTTGTATATATGCAAGCCTTCAAAATTTTACCTCCCATGCAACCCTTCTCCTTACAAGACTCTGGTAGGATACAGGATACACTCCATGAAAATAAGGGAATCAAACAAGAAAGAGGGAGACAGAGCTTGCAATAAGCAGGGACTCTGTCATTCAAGAGACGTGAAGGAAAAGCCCAGGGATGAGGGTGACAGGGAGCCACAAGATGACAGCTGTGAAGCAAAAAGAATAAGCAGGCTAGGGTGGAGGGGGTGGTGGAGATATTTTCAGGAAGATGGTCATGTGATTGATGCATTTGAACAAGTTAAAAGGAACTTAGACAACTAGAGAAGAATTTTAGACTGAATTAGTAAAGAGGATACAGAAAAGCAAGCGGGTGTAAACAAGACAATTATTAACTTCAGGGAAAACCAAAAAAAAAAAAGAAAAAAAACCCACATGTGCAAGATGGAAAAACCAGCTGTGGTTTACTACATGACTCAGGTGTGCATGCTGTTTCCATACTCATCATAATAGAAATATTGAATAGTGATCTAATTGAAATGATCACATCAGATACATTTATATTAGAAAGCTGGGACATGTTGGGGTAAGGCCAAAAGACCAAGGACTTGAGCTAAAGGCCTGCCTGCCATCTTTAAAATTCAGTAATGCCTGAAACTGACAAGAAAAAAAATATATATTGTTTAGATGATATGGTGGAAGCTACTACATTTATTAACTCAAAAAGGTAAGAGTGTTCAGCTTATTGGCCAGGACAGATTGGAGAGTGAGACAAGTGGGTTATAGGACTAACATCAGTGTTTTATAATAAACCTTCTAGAACTCTTTGACTTTTTAACCTGGTTGTCAATATAGATAGAGATAGATACATAGCTTTGATAAAGATAATGATGTCTAAAAGACAGAAACATTAATCAAAATATTAATCACTATTATCTTTACATGATTTTTATTTTTCCTTCCATGTTTCTGTATTTTTATGATAAAAGCTTATTAGTTTTATATAAAAATACTCTTCATTATGAACAAGAAATTGAAGCTCAGAAAGGTCCAGTAAATTTCCTAATTCCATTTATCTTGTAAATGGTGGAGCTAGGATTCCAGTGCACTTCTTTCTTTTTTTTTTAATATTTATTTATTTTGGGGGGGATGGGGGGAGGGAGGGGGGCGGGCCATTGGTCTTTCATTTATCTGTTTTCATCCATCTTTGTTCTTTGACCTGTGTGGGCCTCCCATCACAGTGGCCTCTGTTGTCGCAGAGCACCGGCTCTGGGCACATGCGCTCCAGAGCTCTGACTCGGTAATTGGACACATCGGTCCAGCTGCTCCGCGGCACATGGGATCTTCCCAGGCCAGGGATAGAACCGGTATCCCTTGCACTGCAGGGCGGTGTCCTTACCCACTGGACCACCAGGGAAGCCCTGCACTTCTTTCTGACTCAAATAATTTTTTTCTTTCATCAAAGCATTCCATCTTCACTGTAAACCAAGACACAGAACTGTTATGCCACAGTATTTACTCTTCACTCTGAGACTCCACAGAGCCTCTTTCTCTACCAAGCACTAACAGTTGATTGCTTTCATTTGTCTACTTATTTACCTATATATTTTTACCTATTTAATTCCAGAAAGATTAAAGAATTCATTCCAAATATACATACACTACAGATAAAATAAAATAAAAATGAGTCAGGGGCATTTGGTTATCCAGGTCTTGTAGATTCACAAATACAACTGACCGAGTCATGCTCAGTCAGGGATATGACTTAGTCCCAAGCTCATTTGTCTTCCCATCGGTGCCTAGCACAGGCCTGGACAAGAGAGATGCTCAGAGTCTAGGTCAATTTCATTTGCTGCAGGGCTGTGGCTTCTGGATGAGTGAGTTGAATTTCTTTCCTCCTTGCCATGACTGTCTTAAAAGTGTATAGTAGCCTTTTTTTGGTAACTGCCTCCATTTGGGGATATAACGTGATGACGAAACATTCACCTAATCAATGGAAAACTGGTAAAATTCACCAAAAGAATTATATTTAGCCAGTGCTTCAGTTTTTTGGTCCTTTTGTTCCCTTTTTGACAAAACGTGTAGTATCCATTCTTAAAAATTGGTGGGCAAAGTGAAAGCAGGAAGTCTGCGGAAGGCAGGATGAGGTGTATGGAAGACCTTCCTGTTGCCATAGTGAGATACATTTACCTCTGTTTGAAGATCACACAACACTGACAAAGCAAACATCCTTTGACTCCTGCTGTTAATTATCCGTCAGTTCCTGGGGGTGTGTTCATCCATGTCCTTGCTTAGGACAGCTGTTGGCTAGGAGGCTGGGAGGGTGGAGAAGGGCAGTTCAGAGAATGGCAGCACTTGACCTTTCTGAGCTCAAAGAATGAGTAAATCAATCCTTGAGGTGCCGAAGTTCTTAACATCAACGTCTACAGAGAAATCTAAAGTTGTCAGCATTCAGTTGGAGGCTTTACTGTCTAGCTCATGAAGCTTTTGGATAATAGCTTGTTAGTAAGACATTTCTTAGGAGGTACCTATTTTAGTTTTTCATAGAAAAATTTTAACGGAAGCATAGTGGGTTTACAATAATGTGATGGGGTACCTAGTTTAAATAATGACATAAGAGCAAATCAGTATGAAGAAACATATCTTTAAAGTGTTTCCTCCTAAGTCATATATATCCTGTTAAACTTTGGTGAGGGTACGTCTTTCACCTAATAAATACTGACTATGCATGGGTTGCCCAACATGGCTCTAGGTGATGTAGATACCAGAGTCAATAGGATGGGCCCAGTGTCTATCTTCAGATAGGGTACATACTTGATACTGTCTATCCTGTGTGATGTTCCAGGATCTTTTTGCCTAATGTTTTGGCAAAACAAAATTGTCCTGGATTGCTACCACAGGGACTCACCCAGTAACAATAGCAAAAACAGTAATAATGGTACTTCTACTGAGCTCAAACAAAAAACTCAACAAGCACCTTTGATATGCATGATTTCATCTAGTCCTCCTAATATCCTTAGAAAGGATATGGAACGCAATCAGTTTTACAGAGAAGGAAATTTAACCTCAGAGGTTAATTAATTTACTTCAACTGCATAGCTATCAAACAGTGCAGCCAAAACCCATTGTTTCATGCTCATAACCACAAAGTGTACCTCAAAACTTTTAGGACCCATCTCTCCTAGTAAAATCTCAGAACCCATTGGAGCCATACAAAGTCAGTTTCAATTCCAAACCCCACCACTGGGAGATGAATCATTTTGGGGTCTCTATAACTCATCAACAAAGTAGCAGTCATATGACCACCTTAGAGTGTTAAGGATTAATTGGGGAAGTGTATATAAAGTACTGGATCAATACCTCTAATTATTATTAATTAGCTTCAAATCCATGAGGATAGAGGCAGAGGAAGCAGGGGAGCTTCAAGGCCATGGAAATTAGATAAATAACACTGACTGCTAGCCTCTTCACCCTAGGGTTTGGGTAACTCGGCAAGTACGTCCTCCCTGCCCTCCAATGCTTGGTCACCTGGTCAACCCTTCCCCATTCTGCGAGACCCAGTGCAATATAATCTTTCCTTGAAGCTCTTTTATCTTCTGCAATAGGAAGAAATTTCTCCTGCCTTAGCTCCTGTGGCTTTTAGAAGACAAAGCAGTGGTCCATAAATAAAGCCCTCAGACTGATTCCAGGCAGGTTCTATCAGAATCCCTCAGGGGATGGATTAAAATACAGATTCAGTCCAGCCTCTGAATCAAGTGAGGCCCCTTTTTAATACAGTGCTGTCTGTGATTTTGACAGGTGGACAGACACATCTAGGAATCCTTGTGGGACCACTAAGGCTCTCAGTACCTACATATTCCTTTACACTGCAGTCATTCATGTGTTTGTGTCATTTGTTTTCCTGGGAGATTATCTTTCTGATCCTCAAATTCAATATAGGGATAAAATAGGAAGAAACAGAGGCAGTCTTCTGTAGCATTTTTTTCAGGTCTCCATTCTCTCGTCTGTGATGTTCTGCTGCATTCCCTGGACAACGCTGGTTTTCTCCCTATAGCAGTGGTGCTTGCATTAGTTGGAACTTGAGTGAATTTTGCTAAAACAGTCAAAAGTTATTGAAAGAATATCAGGATGCCTGCAGAGTAATGAGATAGGACTTATCTGGGTATAAAGCTGCACATGTTAATGCTATCAGAGCTCCCATTTTATCTTATGAGTCTAGTTTATTTCATGGGTTGGTTTCATTACAGTAGCACACAATGTACCACTGATTGAATCCATAGATGTGGAACTCAAAAATATGGGAAGAATAAAATTTTGGGGTCTCTATAACTCATCAACAAAGTAGCAGTCATATGACCACCTTAGAGTGTTAAGGATTAATTGGGGAAGTGTATATAAAGTACTGGATCAATACCTCTAATTATTATTAATTAGCTTCAAATCCATGAGGATAGAGGCAGAGGAAGCAGGGGAGCTTCAAGGCCATGGAAATTAGATAAATAACACTGACTGCTAGCCTCTTCACCCTAGGGTTTGGGTAACTCGGCAAGTACGTCCTCCCTGCCCTCCAATGCTTGGTCACCTGGTCAACCCTTCCCCATTCTGCGAGACCCAGTGCAATATAATCTTTCCTTGAAGCTCTTTTATCTTCTGCAATAGGAAGAAATTTCTCCTGCCTTAGCTCCTGTGGCTTTTAGAAGACAAAGCAGTGGTCCATAAATAAAGCCCTCAGACTGATTCCAGGCAGGTTCTATCAGAATCCCTCAGGGGATGGATTAAAATACAGATTCAGTCCAGCCTCTGAATCAAGTGAGGCCCCTTTTTAATACAGTGCTGTCTGTGATTTTGACAGGTGGACAGACACATCTAGGAATCCTTGTGGGACCACTAAGGCTCTCAGTACCTACATATTCCTTTACACTGCAGTCATTCATGTGTTTGTGTCATTTGTTTTCCTGGGAGATTATCTTTCTGATCCTCAAATTCAATATAGGGATAAAATAGGAAGAAACAGAGGCAGTCTTCTGTAGCATTTTTTTCAGGTCTCCATTCTCTCGTCTGTGATGTTCTGCTGCATTCCCTGGACAACGCTGGTTTTCTCCCTATAGCAGTGGTGCTTGCATTAGTTGGAACTTGAGTGAATTTTGCTAAAACAGTCAAAAGTTATTGAAAGAATATCAGGATGCCTGCAGAGTAATGAGATAGGACTTATCTGGGTATAAAGCTGCACATGTTAATGCTATCAGAGCTCCCATTTTATCTTATGAGTCTAGTTTATTTCATGGGTTGGTTTCATTACAGTAGCACACAATGTACCACTGATTGAATCCATAGATGTGGAACTCAAATATGGAAGAATCTTAGATATGGAGGGCAGAATGATAAATTACATGTAGGTTTTTGCTTCAAGAAGGGTTGGCACCCCAGCCTCCCACATTCTTCAAGGGCCAACTGTATAAAGTCAATTTCTCTCTCTCTTTTTTTTTTTTACATGTTTTACTTTTCTTACAAGTAAAACACTATGAGAGTTGATGTCATAGTGTTGGCAGGGCAATGGACAAACACACATTACTGACTTAAGGAGATTTGGTGTAACGTTTTTGAGGGGCTGTTTATAGTGTCTATTAAATTGGAAAATCTACATGATCTTTGACCCAGAAGTTCTACTTTTATAAAGATAGCCAACAACATATGCACATAAGCTGACTAAGGGTATTTGTGAGAAATTATAGATAATAAAAGATAATCAAATCATCTTTGGAAGTCTATCAATAGGTTAAATCTTTTTTTTAACTTTTATTTTACTTTTAACTTTTACAGAGTTTTGTTGTTTACAGATATGTATGTTCTCAGATTATTCATATGTATATCCCCCCTTCCCCCCCTCCTGAACATCACACAGCGCCCCTGAAAGATCTCCTCTTCTCACAGAGCAATGACTATAGCTATTTTCTTCACTTATGATAGTACAGGCCTTCATACCTACTTCCTTTATGCCTCTCACCCACTGTTCCTTCCCCACGATGTCCATTTGTCCACTGTCCATGTCTGTCTTTCCGTCGCTTCACTTCATGTGCCATCATCACCATCCTACTAGATTCCATATATATGTGTTAGTATATTGTACTTGTCCTTCTCTTTCTGACTGACTTCACTTTTTATGATAGGTTCTAGCTCCAGCCACCTCATTTTAGGGCTGTATTCTTCTGTATCCATTCAGCAGTTTGCATTAGTTGGAACTTGAGTGAATTTTGCTAAAACAGTCAAAAGTTATTGAAAGAATATCAGGATGCCTGCAGAGTAATGAGATAGGACTTATCTGGGTATAAAGCTGCACATGTTAATGCTATCAGAGCTCCCATTTTATCTTATGAGTCTAGTTTATTTCATGGGTTGGTTTCATTACAGTAGCACACAATGTACCACTGATTGAATCCATAGATGTGGAACTCAAATATGGAAGAATCTTAGATATGGAGGGCAGAATGATAAATTACATGTAGGTTTTTGCTTCAAGAAGGGTTGGCACCCCAGCCTCCCACATTCTTCAAGGGCCAACTGTATAAAGTCAATTTCTCTCTCTTTTTTTTTACATGTTTTACTTTTCTTAAAAGTAAATCACTATGAGAGTTGATGTCATAGTGTTTGCAGGGCAATGTACAAACACACATTACTGACTTAAGGAGATTTGGTGAAAGGATTTTGAGGGGATGTTTATAGTGTCTATTAAATTGGAAAATCTACATGATCTTTGACCCAGAAGTTCTACTTTTATAAAGATAGCCAACAACATATGCACATAAGCTGACTAAGGGTATTTGTGAGAAATTATAGATAATAAAAGATAATCAAATCATCTTTGGAAGTCTATCAATAGGTTAAATCTTTTTTTTAACTTTTATTTTACTTTTAACTTTTACAGAGTTTTGTTGTTTACAGATATGTATGTTCTCAGATTATTCATATGTATATCCCCCCTTCCCCCCCTCCTGAACATCACACAGCGCCCCTGAAAGATCTCCTCTTCTCACAGAGCAATGACTATAGCTATTTTCTTCACTTATGATAGTACAGGCCTTCATACCTACTTCCTTTATGCCTCTCACCCACTGTTCCTTCCCCACGATGTCCATTTGTCCACTGTCCATGTCTGTCTTTCCGTCGCTTCACTTCATGTGCCATCATCACCATCCTACTAGATTCCATATATATGTGTTAGTATATTGTACTTGTCCTTCTCTTTCTGACTGACTTCACTTTTTATGATAGGTTCTAGCTCCAGCCACCTCATTAGGGCTGATTCTTCTGCATTTCTTTTAACAGCTGTGTGATATTCCATTGTATATATGTACCAGAGCTTCTGTATCCATTCATTTGTCGATGGACATCTAGGTTGCTTCCATGTTCTAGCTATTGTATAGAGAACTGCAGTGAACATTGGGGTACAGGTGCTTCTTTCAGTTTTGATTTCATCAGGATATAAGCCTAATAGCGGGATTTCTGGGTCGTATGGTGCTTCTATTTTAAGTTTTTTAAGGAATTTCCATACTGTCTTCCATAGAGGTTGTATCAATTTACATTCCTACCAGCAATGCAGGAGTGTTTCCTTTTCTCCACACCATCTCCAGCATTTATTGTCTGTCGATTTGTGGATGATGGCCATTCTGACGGGTGTGAGGTGATATCTCATTGTAGTTTTGAGTTGCATTTCTCTAATTATAAGCGAGGTTGAGCATCGTTTCATGTGTTTTGGGGCCATCTGTATGTCCTCTTTGAAGAGGTGTCTGTTTAGGTCCTTTTCCCATTTTTTGATTGGGTTGTTCATTTTTCCAGTGCTGAGTTGTCTGAGTTGCTTAGGCTAAATCTTTTATGGTATATTCATGCAACAGAATACAAAGAATCTATTTAAAATAATTGCATACAGTACTAAATATAATAGTATGAAAAGACAATTTACATAGGAAGCACTTATGATCTGCATTCAAAAGGGAATACATATAGGGCATTCCTGGTAGCCCAGTGGGTAAAGAGTCCTCTTTGCAGTGCAAGGGGTACCAGTTCGATCACTAGCCCAGGAAGATCTCACGTGCTGCAGAGTGGCTGGACTGGTGCGTCCAATTACGAGCCAGCTCTCTGGAGTGCATGCACCCAGAGCCAGTGCTCTGCAGTGAGAGAGGCCACTGTGATAGTAGGCCCACACATGCCAGAGAATAAAGATGGATGAAAAATAAACAATGACTTAGAGGCAAAAAAAGGGGGAATACATATAGTACGCAGGAAAAAAAATTTCTTAAAGGTTACAGAAGAATTGGTTAATAGTAATCGCATTTTAGGAATAGAACTAAAATTTTGTAATGGGAAGAAGTCTTCTTTTTCTAAATAACTGTATTTTTATCATATGTAATGTTTAGTTTTCAGTCGGCCAAACGTTATACTTCTGACATTATATCTCAATTTCAAAACCACCTATGAATCAAGTTTAATGAGCTCTGTTTTTACAGATGTGGGCAATGTGATTTTTTAAAAAATGAAATAACTTATCTAAGGTTCCATTACTGGTGTCCCTTTTCTCTCATTAATAGAAAGATTCACAGAAATATCGAGAAGTGTGGTTCTCAGAAATCTCATATATGTGCATGATTTAGTATTTGAAAGGCTGGCATCTTTTTTAAGGGAAAAATAAAATTTTTCAAATATTCCTTCCTCAAAAGTAGAAGAGGGCTTCCCTGGTGGTACAGTGGGTAAGGACACCACTTTGCAGTGCAAGGGGCGCCAGTTCAGTCCCTGGGCTGGGAAGATCCCACGTGCCGTGGAGCAGCTGGACCGATGTGTCCAACTGCCGAACCGGAGCTCTGGAGCACATGCGCCCAGAGCCAGTGCTCTGCAACGAGAAAGACCACTGCGATAGGACACCCACACAGGCCAAAGAGCAAAAATGGATGGAAATAAATAAATGAAAGACCAATAGAAGTGGCCAAAAAAAAAAAGTTTAAAAAGTAGAAGAAAAAACAGATTTTTTGCTTCACTCTCTAGAATGCTCTTCTCTCAGATTCCAAGTGTCAGGGCAGTATAACAAAGTTTAAAAAGTGTTTCTCCAAAAGAACTGTACACAGAAAATTACAAGACACTCATGAAAGAAATTAAAGAAGACTTAAACAGATGGAGAGATATTCCATGTTCCTGGGTCAGAAGAATCAATATTGTGAAAATGACCATACTACCACATATCATCTACAGATTCAATGCAATACCTATCCAACTACCGTTGACATTTTTCACAGAACTAGACCAAAGAATAACACAGTTCATATGGAAACACAAAAGACCTTGAATAGCCAAAGCAATCCTGAGAAAGAAAAACGGAGCTGGAGGGATCAGCCTCTCTAACTTCAGACTCTACTACAAAGCAACAGTCATCAAGACAGTATGGTACTGGCACAAAAACAGAACTATAGACCAATGGAACAAGATAGAGAACCCAGAGATAAACCCACGCACCTATGGGTACCTTATTTTTGACAAAGGAGGTGAAACTATAAAATGGGGCAAAGACAACCTCTTCAACAAGTGGTGCTGGGAGAATTGGACAGCTACATGCAAAAAAATGAAGTTGGAACATTCCCTGACACCATACACTAAGATCAACTCAAAATGGATTAAAGACCTCAATGTAAGACCAGAAACCATCAAATTCTTAGAGGAGAATATAGGCAAAACCCTCAAGGCCATAAATCAAAGCAAGATCTTCTCTGACCCACCTACTAAAATAGCGGAACTGAAAAGAAAAATGAACGTGTGGGACCTCATGAAACTTGAAAGCTTTTGTACAGCAAAAGAAATTACAAAAAAGCTCAACAGACACCCCACAGAATGGGAGAAAATCATAGCAAATGAAACAACAGACAAAGAATTAATCTCCAAAATCTACAACCAACTCAGACAACTCAGCACAGGAAAAATGAACAACCCAATTAAAAAATGGGAAAAAGATCTAAAGAGAAGCCTCTCCAAAGAGGACATATAGATGGCCCAAAAACACATGAAACGATGCTCAACCTCGCTTATAATTAGAGAAATGCAACTCAAAACTACAATGAGATATCACCTCACACCCGTCAGAATGGCCATCATCCACAAATCGACAGACAATAAATGCTGGAGAGGGTGCGGAGAAAAGGGAACACTCCTGCATTGCTGGTGGAAATATAAACTGATACAACCTCTAAGGGAGACAGCATGGAGATTCCTTAAAAAACTTAAAATAGAAGCACCCTATGACCCAGCAATCCCGCTATTAGGCTTATATCATCTACAGATTCAATGCAATACCTATCCAACTACCATTGACATTTTTCACAGAACTAGACCAAAGAATAACACAGTTCATATGGAAACACAAAAGACCTTGAATAGCCAAAGCAATCCTGAGAAAGAAAAACGGAGCTGGAGGGATCAGCCTCTCTAACTTCAGACTCTACTACAAAGCAACAGTCATCAAGACAGTATGGTACTGGCACAAAAACAGAACTATAGACCAATGGAACAAGATAGAGAACCCAGAGATAAACCCACGCACCTATGGGTACCTTATTTTTGACAAAGGAGGTGAAACTATAAAATGGGGCAAAGACAACCTCTTCAACAAGTGGTGCTGGGAGAATTGGACAGCTACATGCAAAAAAATGAAGTTGGAACATTCCCTGACACCATACACTAAGATCAACTCAAAATGGATTAAAGACCTCAATGTAAGACCAGAAACCATCAAATTCTTAGAGGAGAATATAGGCAAAACCCTCAAGGCCATAAATCAAAGCAAGATCTTCTCTGACCCACCTACTAAAATAGCGGAACTGAAAAGAAAAATGAACGTGTGGGACCTCATGAAACTTGAAAGCTTTTGTACAGCAAAAGAAATTACAAAAAAGCTCAACAGACACCCCACAGAATGGGAGAAAATCATAGCAAATGAAACAACAGACAAAGAATTAATCTCCAAAATCTACAACCAACTCAGACAACTCAGCACAGGAAAAATGAACAACCCAATTAAAAAATGGGAAAAAGATCTAAAGAGAAGCCTCTCCAAAGAGGACATATAGATGGCCCAAAAACACATGAAACGATGCTCAACCTCGCTTATAATTAGAGAAATGCAACTCAAAACTACAATGAGATATCACCTCACACCCGTCAGAATGGCCATCATCCACAAATCGACAGACAATAAATGCTGGAGAGGGTGCGGAGAAAAGGGAACACTCCTGCATTGCTGGTGGAAATATAAACTGATACAACCTCTAAGGGAGACAGCATGGAGATTCCTTAAAAAACTTAAAATAGAAGCACCCTATGACCCAGCAATCCCGCTATTAGGCTTATATCCTGATGAAATCAAAACTGAAAGAAGCACCTGTACCCCAATGTTCATTGCAGCTCTCTATACAATAGCCAGAACATGGAAGCAACCTAGATGTGCATCGACGAATGAATGGATACAGAAGCTCTGGTACATATATACAATGGAATACTACTCAGCTGTTAAAAGAAATGCAGAAGGCTCAGTCCTAGTGAAGTGGCTGGCTCTAGAACCTATCATAAAAAGTGAAGTAAGCCAAAAAGAGAAAGACAAATACAGTATACTAAGACACATATATGGAACCTAATAGGATGGTCTTGATAACACATGCAGTGAACTCATGGAAAAACAGACAGAGCACAGACATAGGGACATTGTGGGGAAGAAATAGGGAGGGGGAGGCATGGAGGGAGTAACATGGAAACCTATACTGTCATGTGTGGAAAAGATAGCTATTGTCATTGTGCTAAGGGAATAGGGGTGCTCACAATGGCATGGGGCGATGGTCCACAGGGGTGGGAGGGGGGATCTGGGGGGGTGGGGACCAGGGATATACATATGAGTGATCTGGGAGCATGCATGTCTGTGAACAACAAAACTCTGTAAAACCTTTAAAATAAAAAATAATAATAATAATAAAATAAATAAAAATAAAAAGTGTTTCTCTTTTTCTTTCCTTCAACACTGTGTATTCATCAGAATGTTCAAGAAGTACAAGGAAGGAACTAAAGATCATCAGCCCTGGATGCACCATCAGCAGGCTTCTGTTTAGGGGAAAGACTTGGGAAAACCTGACTTGTGATTCTAGAAGGAGAGACAGAGCAGTAACACCTTGCTTTCCCCGATTCTACCTTTGAGATAGGTGGTCAGTAAGAATAACCTAAAGACAACTATGAAAACAGAGATAAGAGTGTGGACCCAGGATCAGAAAGGTATATATGTATTCATATGATGGTCAATTGCTTCTGTCCATTCCTCGACTCAAGTGTTGGGTGTGATTCTATGGCAACAGTCAACTGCTATCCCCTTCAGTCAGTCTTCCTGTCCATGTGACTGATAGTTTTAACCTTCCAATGAGCTGAGTGTGTTAGTGCTTCAACTTCTATATCCCATTCGATAGTCCTTAAATGCAGTTTATGAATTTCCTTGGGTGCTCACACAGGGAAATAAAACTGGGCTGGCCTTTTCAATAGACCATCTTGGTTTCAAATGGGGTAACCTCTTGGAGAATTTACATGTGTCGCTTTGACTGAACAAGGTTTTGCTTTACTTTCTGACTTCCGAACCTAACCCCAAGGTAAATAAGTCACAACACTAGTTATAATCATGGCAAATTAGTTGATCTCTCTGAGGTGGAGCACTCCTATCTACAATAACCATCAAGTTATTCTGAGGATACAATGAGACAGACAAAGGAAACATAACAGATTCCTCATGCATATAGACTTTCTGTGTTTGGTTGATTAGTGGAGAATGTGCACATATCCAAAAGAAAAACTGTAAAGGAATTTTAGTCCTTTCAAGATGCTTGGGGTCTTTTAGTCCTTTCAAGATGCTTGGGTGGGGTGGGGAGGGAGGGAGTGGGCAGGCCACTTCTGTTGGTCTTTCATTTGTCTATTTTCATCCATCTTTATTCTTTGGCTCCTGTGGGCCTCCCATCGCGGTGGCCTCTGTTGTTGCAGAGCGCCGGCTCTGGGCGCATGCGCTCCAGAGCTCCGGCTCGGTAATTGGACACATCAGTCCAGCCGCTCCGCAGCACGTGGGCTCTTCCCAGGCCAGGGATCCAACGGCGCCCCTTGCACTGCAAGGCAGTGTCTTTACCCACTGGACCACCAGGGAAGCCCTCAAGATGCTTAGTTTTTAAAATACTCCATGTGGTACCATAATGTTAGGATGTGTTCAACTTTGTCTATTAACTTGATATACCTCCAGGCAGCCTTAAGGATGCTCCAGTGGCATGAGGGTCACTAAGACCCAGGAAGAAGACCAGTGTGAAAGCAAGGTTCTGAAGCAGAGAAGAAGGTATAGGAGGTTGAGCTGCTGTTGCCTGTTAATTTCCCCACAGGCCACATTCTTTGGCCCAGCCTTATCAGCATAAATGAGAACCAGGTACTTTAAACAACCTAGCTATCCCAGTTCGTTGACTGATAGTTTTAACCTTCCAATGAGCTGAGTGTGTTAGTGCTTCAACTTCTATATCCCATTCGATAGTCCTTAAATGCAGTTTATGAATTTCCTTGGGTGCTCACACAGGGAAATAAAACTGGGCTGGCCTTTTCAATAGACCATCTTGGTTTCAAATGGGGTAACCTCTTGGAGAATTTACATGTGTCGCTTTGACTGAACAAGGTTTTGCTTTACTTTCTGACTTCCGAACCTAACCCCAAGGTAAATAAGTCACAACACTAGTTATAATCATGGCAAATTAGTTGATCTCTCTGAGGTGGAGCACTCCTATCTACAATAACCATCAAGTTATTCTGAGGATACAATGAGACAGACAAAGGAAACATAACAGATTCCTCATGCATATAGACTTTCTGTGTTTGGTTGATTAGTGGAGAATGTGCACATATCCAAAAGAAAAACTGTAAAGGAATTTTAGTCCTTTCAAGATGCTTGGGGTCTTTTAGTCCTTTCAAGATGCTTGGGTGGGGTGGGGAGGGAGGGGGTGGGCAGGCCACTTCTGTTGGTCTTTCATTTGTCTATTTTCATCCGTCTTTGTTCTTTGGCTCCTGCGGGCCTCCCATCGCTGTGGCCTCTGTTGTTGCAGAGCGCCGGCTCTGGGTGCATGCACTCCAGAGCTCCGGCTCGGTAATTGGACACATCAGTCCAGCCGCTCCACAGCACGTGGGATCTTCCCAGGCCAGGGATCCAACCGGCGCCCCTTGCACTGCAAGGCAGTGTCTTTACCCACTGGACCACCAGGGAAGCCCTCAAGATGCTTAGTTTTTAAAATACTCCATGTGGTACCATAATGTTAGGATGTGTTCAACTTTGTCTATTAACTTGATATACCTCCAGGCAGCCTTAAGGATGCTCCAGTGGCATGAGGGTCACTAAGACCCAGGAAGAAGACCAGTGTGAAAGCAAGGTTCTGAAGCAGAGAAGAAGGTATAGGAGGTTGAGCTGCTGTTGCCTGTTAATTTCCCCACAGGCCACATTCTTTGGCCCAGCCTTATCAGCATAAATGAGAACCAGGTGCCATGTCTCACTACACTCAACTGTTACCTTCAAAACCCCACAGAGACCCACAGTCTAACAGGGCCTCCAGAAAGCCTTTTTATCTTGGCAGCAGAGCTTCTCCTTGAACCAGAAGGAAAGTTTTAGAACATGATACAAAGACAAGACACAAGCAGAAGACACAACAAAGGTCAGTGTTGGCTTTAGAGATTAAAGGAAACATTACTTCAGGATCACCACACCACAGATAACAAGGCCCAGATGTGTAGAAATAACACTGATACTGGCCATTTCCCTGCATGTTGCCTGATTGTATCCATGTATAATGATAGCAACTTACTGTGGTATTTTTGAGAGTTCTCAATTCAGCTACTCCCCCAAAAGTAGTAGCATTACTAGTAGAAGTAGTTAGTTCCAGTGCATCATGTAAGGGTTTTCAATAAAGTCCTCATTTCATCTTCCTACAAACCTTATGAGGTATTTATTATTTTCCTATGTTATCAATGAAGAAACAGAACAGAGAAGTAAACGGCCAGAGTTACACAGCTGTTAACTGTAGGGTCTGGGATTTTAACATGGGGATTCTGTTTCCAGAGACCATGCTCTTACTGTCAGCTGTCAGGAGTTGGCAAACTTTATTGTAAAGTGAGTATTATCAATTTTCGTATCATCTCTGTTGCATAAAAAGTGCGAGTGAAGTCGTGTCCGACTCTTTGCGACCCATGGACAAGCCATGGAATTTTCCAGGCAAGAATACTGGAGTGGGTGCCTTTCCCTTTCCAGGGATTTTCCTAAACCAGGGATCAAACCCAGGGCATTGCAGGCAGATTCTTTCCCAAACTTTTCCTTTAAATGTAGAACCAATCTGAGCTGGTACCATAATGTTAGGATGTGTTCAACTTTGTCTATTAACTTGATATACCTCCAGGCAGCCTTAAGGATGCTCCAGTGGCATGAGGGTCACTAAGACCCAGGAAGAAGACCAGTGTGAAAGCAAGGTTCTGAAGCAGAGAAGAAGGTATAGGAGGTTGAGCTGCTGTTGCCTGTTAATTTCCCCACAGGCCACATTCTTTGGCCCAGCCTTATCAGCATAAATGAGAACCAGGTGCCATGTCTCACTACACTCAACTGTTACCTTCAAAACCCCACAGAGACCCACAGTCTAACAGGGCCTCCAGAAAGCCTTTTTATCTTGGCAGCAGAGCTTCTCCTTGAACCAGAAGGAAAGTTTTAGAACATGATACAAAGACAAGACACAAGCAGAAGACACAACAAAGGTCAGTGTTGGCTTTAGAGATTAAAGGAAACATTACTTCAGGATCACCACACCACAGATAACAAGGCCCAGATGTGTAGAAATAACACTGATACTGGCCATTTCCCTGCATGTTGCCTGATTGTATCCATGTATAATGATAGCAACTTACTGTGGTATTTTTGAGAGTTCTCAATTCAGCTACTCCCCCAAAAGTAGTAGCATTACTAGTAGAAGTAGTTAGTTCCAGTGCATCATGTAAGGGTTTTCAATAAAGTCCTCATTTCATCTTCCTACAAACCTTATGAGGTATTTATTATTTTCCTATGTTATCAATGAAGAAACAGAACAGAGAAGTAAACGGCCAGAGTTACACAGCTGTTAACTGTAGGGTCTGGGATTTTAACATGGGGATTCTGTTTCCAGAGACCATGCTCTTACTGTCAGCTGTCAGGAGTTGGCAAACTTTATTGTAAAGTGAGTATTATCAATTTTCGTATCATCTCTGTTGCATAAAAAGTGCGAGTGAAGTCGTGTCCGACTCTTTGCGACCCATGGACAAGCCATGGAATTTTCCAGGCAAGAATACTGGAGTGGGTGCCTTTCCCTTTTCCAGGGGATTTTCCTAAACCAGGGATCAAACCCAGGTCTTTTGCATTGCAGGCAGATTCTTTACCAGCTGAGCTATGAGGGAATACTTTTTAAATCCTTTAAAAATGTAGAACCAATCTGAGCTCACAGGAGCCACAAAAACAAGTAACGGGCCTGTTGTGCCTGTGGGCCATATGTACTCTGCTGGTTAATAATGTACAGGTTGACCAAAGGTTTAAGCACACAGTGGGTAGGATATTCCATACTCCCTTAAGGCAAACCTTATATGCCATAATAGGATTTCTGTTAACGATATAAGCTACAATTCTGACTTCATCTCTTGTCTTATTTTGTCTGAATTGAAGAAGCTTGGTTGCCTTTTCCATCAGCCTTCCTTCAAACTAGGAATGCTGTTGGACACTTAAGAAGGGACTCTATCCAATAAAAGGTTATTTTCCTGTTATTGGCTTTTGCTCAGGGTGCATCATTATACAGGGACGTGGCTTTAGGCACCATGAGATCCGACTGGAGTCAGTTCTTTCTTTGACTGACTAGAAATAAAGACATCAGTAAGATGCAGTTTCTCTAAAATTTTAGGGTTATCACTTTTCTGGGACCTAAGCCGACATTAATTAAGACAGTTCTGCTAGTAGAAATTTATCAGAAACCTGGCATCTAATCCTCCATCACTTTTATTAAAGTTTCAAATGGCTTATAAAGAGACACAGCTCATGAAATGGATTAATATCACAATAGAACTTCATGGTTCTAGGTATCTGCTATATTGATGCTTGGAGTTCACAAATCATCACAGCATTTTAGGCTAGGCTGCTAGTGAAGAAACCACTGTGAGATATTGGATTTGTTAAAGATGAAATCTTGGGCTTGCAAATAAATCTTGGTCTTTTTTTTTTTTTTTTAACACGTCTGTAGTTCATGACGTGTAACTCAGCCTCATGTAATGAGTGTGAGGAAATCATTGCATTGGTTGTTTCACTTGGACACTTAAAAGGAAACTTACAAAAGTGTTTTCCATTTATTTTTGACCACAACTCATAGTAAAATATAGATAAGAAAAAATGATACAGGACATATCTATCTACACACATATGTCAAACTGAAGTAAAAGTTTCAGAGTCAATACTACTGACTATATTTGAGACATTGCTTATATTTTCTTATCTATTATGTTCCATTTAAATTTCAAGTTTCTTATTATCACTAATTTATTTTTTAACTTATTAATGGCTCTTGGCTCAGTTTGAAAAATACTTCCCTGGATGACCCATGTTCTCTGTTCTTGCTTACAAAAAGCAATTGTTTTGGAGTTCTCTATCTTTACAGCTTGTTTTGCCAAATAAATAAATACATAAATCATTGTAACAGACTCTGTGGAAGTACAAAGAGATGCCTTCAACTACATCAAGCTAGGAATTTTCTGAGTTGCCAGGAAAACAAAGATTAACTACACAACATGTAATCTCTGCCCTCTTAGAGTCTCTGATATAGTGAATAAAATAAACTCAGAACCAAAGAGTTTGGGAAGATGACATAGTCAAGTGAACGACTTAAGTAAATAAAGAGTTTTATTAGCATTTTTTCGCATTAAAAGCTATTTGGTCTAGCAGGGTCAGTCCCATTTTTTTTCAGATGATAAAATTGAGATTCAAAAGTGTTCATTCAGGCTTAAAGACTTACATATAAGACAAGACACCATAAAACTACTAAAAAAGAACATAGGGATAACATTCTCTGACATATGTTTACCAATGTTTTTTTAAGATAATCTCACAAGGCAGCAGGAAAAAAAAGCCAGAGTAAACAAGCAAGACTTAAACTTAACAGACTTTTTCACAGGAAAGGAAACCATAAACAAAAAGTCAACCCACAGACTAGGGGAAAATATTTGTAAACAATGTGAGCAATAAGGGTTTAATTTCCAAAATACATGATCAGCTTATACAACTCAGCACCAAAAAAACCAAATGATCCAATCAAAAATGAGCAGAAGACATTAATAGATATTTCTCCAAAACATAAATATACCCAATAGGCATGTGTCAAGGTGTTCATCATCATTAATTATTAGACAAACACAAATCAAAACTACAATGAGGGACCAAAAACCAGTCAGGATGGCCATTATTAAAAGTCTGTTTATGAGAAGAGCCAATTCAATGGAAAAGACTCTGATGCTGGGAAAGATTGAAAGCAAGAAGAGAAGGGGGTGACAGAAGATAAGATGGTTAGATGGCATCACCGACTCAATGGATGCGAGTTTGAGCAAGCTCAGGGAAATAGTGAAGGACGGGGAAGCCTGGTGTGCAGAAGTTTATGAGGTCACAGAGAGTTGTACTCAATCTGGTGACTGAATAACAAAAAACAAACAACAAATGCTAGAGGGCGTGTCGAGAAAAAGGAACTCTCTTACACTAGTGGTGTGTAAATTGGTGCAGCCACTATGGAAAACAGTATAAAGGGTCCTCAAACTACAGAGTTGTCACATGATCCAGCAATCCCACTCCTAGGCATATATCCAGACAAAATTATAACCCAAAAAAGATACAGGCACCCCTGTGTTCATAGCAGCACTATTTACAGTAGTCAAGATATGGAAGCAATCTAAATGTTCATCAGCAGAAGAATGGATAAAGAAAATGTGGTGTATTTATACAGTGAAACATTACTCAGCCTTAAAAGAAGAATGAAATAATGCCATATGCAGCAATATGGATGGTGTATGTATTGCCTAAGTGAAGCAAGTCAGACAGAGAAAGACAAACATCATATGATATCGCTTATATGTGGAATCTTAAATGGAATGATTCAGATGAACATAGTTTTGAGAGACAGACATAGAGAACAGACTTGTGGTTGCCAAGGGGGAGGAGTAGGAGTAAGAGGGATGCATTGGGGGTTTGGGATTGCAAACTGTTGTTTATAGAATGAATAAACAATAAGGTCCTACTGTAGTACAGGGTACTATATTCAATGTCATGTGATAAACCATAATGGTATAACTGAAAATCAAAAGACATTAATAGATATTTCTCCAAAACATAAATATACCCAATAGGCATGTGTCAAGGTGTTCATCATCATTAATTATTAGACAAACACAAATCAAAACTACAATGAGGGACCAAAAACCAGTCAGGATGGCCATTATTAAAAGTCTGTTTATGAGAAGAGCCAATTCAATGGAAAAGACTCTGATGCTGGGAAAGATTGAAAGCAAGAAGAGAAGGGGGTGACAGAAGATAAGATGGTTAGATGGCATCACCGACTCAATGGATGCGAGTTTGAGCAAGCTCAGGGAAATAGTGAAGGAGGGGGAAGCCTGGTGTGCAGAAGTTTATGAGGTCACAGAGAGTTGTACTCAATCTGGTGACTGAATAACAAAAAACAAACAACAAATGCTAGAGGGCGTGTCGAGAAAAAGGAACTCTCTTACACTAGTGGTGTGTAAATTGGTGCAGCCACTATGGAAAACAGTATAAAGGGTCCTCAAACTACAGAGTTGTCACATGATCCAGCAATCCCACTCCTAGGCATATATCCAGACAAAATTATAACCCAAAAAAGATACAGGCACCCCTGTGTTCATAGCAGCACTATTTACAGTAGTCAAGATATGGAAGCAATCTAAATGTTCATCAGCAGAAGAATGGATAAAGAAAATGTGGTGTATTTATACAGTGAAACATTACTCAGCCTTAAAAGAAGAATGAAATAATGCCATATGCAGCAATATGGATGGTGTATGTATTGCCTAAGTGAAGCAAGTCAGACAGAGAAAGACAAACATCATATGATATCGCTTATATGTGGAATCTTAAATGGAATGATTCAGATGAACATAGTTTTGAGAGACAGACATAGAGAACAGACTTGTGGTTGCCAAGGGGGAGGAGTAGGAGTAAGAGGGATGCATTGGGGGTTTGGGATTGCAAACTGTTGTTTATAGAATGAATAAACAATAAGGTCCTACTGTAGTACAGGGTACTATATTCAATGTCATGTGATAAACCATAATGGAAAAAATATGAAAAACATATATAGATGTATAACTGAATCACATGCTGTAGAGCAGAAATCGACACATTATAAATCAACTATTCATCAATAAAATGTTAAAAAATAATCTGTCATTCATCAGAGTTACACCATTCCTTTCAGCCTAAATCCAGGATTATTTGATAGACATGGTGCCTCACATGATTAAATGGCTCTCTCTTTTTTTGCTGAATGAAGTGAATTGTGCATTGAAAAGTAATGATTATGAAGTCAGATTATAAAAACATTTCAACCTCAAGCAAGCTTCGAAGATGAGAGGTTCCTTTACTCATCTCTCTTTCCTTCAAAAGTAGTTAATCTGGTTGATTTTGAAATCAATAAATCATGTCATTTAAAGAGAAGAATGGCACCTTTTAGTATTTTTCAATCTTTTCTGATTAAATTCTTAAACTTCTTCATTTGGAATTTTACTCATCTCAATTCTTATATAAAAAAATCAGAAAATAAAGTGGGATATTTTCTGAAGATCATCAAGGCACGGAACCAACACTTGTCATCTGTCTGGGAGAATCTATGCTTTGTGCTTCTCTTCACCAAGCATTTCTTGAGCATGACCCAAGAGACCATGCTATCTATAAACAAAACATCTATTGCTTCTGACTCCTAGAAGTGAACATATTATTTTTTATCGATTTATAGTTGACTTAAAATATGTTAATTTCAAGCATACAATATAGTGATTTAATATTTTTATAGATTTACTCCATTTAACTTATGGGGTAGAAATTGCAATTTTATTTATTTATTTTTTTGGCCACGCCATGCTGTATGCAATCTTTGTTCTCTGACCAGGGATCAAACCCAAGTCCCCTGCAGTGGAAGTGAGGAATCCCAACCACTGGATTGCCAGGAAATTCCTTCAGAGTGGAATATTTAAATGGCGGATGTAAAAGATCACCTCAATTTCAAATGAAGTTTATAAATTAGACTTTTATACTCACATTTATCCTCATCTGTTAGATAGTTGTGCCTTGGGAATCAACTCATTCTCTAAACTTCCATGTGTGATAGTATTCTGATACGTGAAAGAGTGGTTGTAGTGAGAAAATTGATAAGGATAAGATTTTTAAAAGTGCGAACCCTTTGTGGAACTGTTTTCAGGTCTTTGGCCACCTCTGTGAAACCCCCTGTTACACTCACTCAGATCCTCAGAGCTTCTCTTCTTCTTAACATTCAGCAAGAGTTATAATTCCCCCCTCATTTAATAAGTATTTAATCCATCAGAGTCTCTCTGTGGAACCCTCACTAGACTATAGTCTTTGTGAAAGTAGAGATGTGATTTCTACTGTTACTACTATGTACCCCAGTACTAAGCACTGTGACTGAGTGTTCCAGAAATATCTACTGGATGAATGAATGGTCATATTAAGATAATCTAGGGGCTTCCCTGGTGGTCCAGTGGGTAAAGACACCGCCCTGCAGTGCAAGGGGCGCTGGTTTGATCCCTGGCCTGGGAAGATCCCACGTGCCGTGGAGCGGCTGGACTGATGTGTCCAATTACCGAGCCAGAGCTCTGGAGCACATGCGCCCAGAGCCAGCACTCTGCGACAACAGAGGCCACCGCGATGGGAGGCCCACACGGGCCAAAGAACAAAGATGGATGAAAAGAGACAAATGGAAGACCAATAGAAGTGGCCCGCCCACCCCCTCCCTCCCTACCCCACCCCCCAAAAAATAAATAAATAAATGTTTTTTTTTTTTTAAAAGATAATCTAGAATGTTGTTTTAAATAGGATACTTAGGTTTAGTACAGTCTTTCTATATTACTCTTCAGTTACTAAAGAGCAACTGAATCTCTCACGACATTGTTTTTGTTTTACAGTCACCTTTGACCACTTTGAAATTTTGCGAGCCATTGGAAAAGGGAGTTTCGGGAAGGTGAGAACCGTGATGATTCACCGCTCGCAGGGTTTGTAGCTCAGAGAACAGAGAGCCGGAGAATGTCCAGATGAGTTACTGTGATCACAATAAATGATGAGATGTTTTTATAATGAGTTTTTATAAAATGATTCCCACAGTGTGAACAGTGCATGTGACAGGGGGCTACAAAATGAACAGATATGTTCTCAGAATTATCTCAAAGTCAAATCAGTTTATTCACTAGAGTTTTACACTCTCTCTACGCTAACAGGGAGAGTAAGGTTTGATAATCATTTTCAAATTGTACCACTACCTTCAGTAATAGTTATCTGGTCAGTGTAAGAATTAAATCTCTTCATGTGGGATAGATGCTGACTTCTGTATTTTCCCCAGTTCCACTATGTATTTCTTTTTTAAAGACGTACCATAAAATAATACACATTCAGTCTAATTTTTTGTAAGAATATTCCTGATTCAAATCCTGATTATTAGTTTCTTCACAGAGACAAACTTTAACAGGATTATCTCATAGTTCACATTGAACTAGCATTTTAGAGCCATCTTGCTATCGACTTATCTGGCATAATATGCACCTCTTAGAGAATTTAAAAGATATGGACATCACAGTGTTTTTTCCAGTGCTTCAGGTCCTTTCTGGTTACATCACTTGTGGTTATTAAAAGTTCTTTGCACAATATTGTTCATCTTGACATTGACCCATGCCTATTTCCACTTCGACTGCATTTGTTACTGGAGCGCTGGACTGATGTGTCCAATACGAGCCCACACTGCGCCCAGAGCCAGCACTCTGCGACAACAGAGGCCACGCGATGGGAGGCCCACACGGCCAAGAACAAAGATGGATGAAAACAGATATATGAAAGACCAATAGAAGTGGCCCGCCCACCCCCTCCCTCCCCTACCCCACCCCCCAAAAAATAAATAAATAAATGTTTTTTTTTTTTTAAAAGATAATCTAGAATGTTGTTTTAAATAGGATACTTAGGTTTAGTACAGTCTTTCTATATTACTCTTCAGTTACTAAAGAGCAACTGAATCTCTCACGACATTGTTTTTGTTTTACAGTCACCTTTGACCACTTTGAAATTTTGCGAGCCATTGGAAAAGGGAGTTTCGGGAAGGTGAGAACCGTGATGATTCACCGCTCGCAGGGTTTGTAGCTCAGAGAACAGAGAGCCGGAGAATGTCCAGATGAGTTACTGTGATCACAATAAATGATGAGATGTTTTTATAATGAGTTTTTATAAAATGATTCCCACAGTGTGAACAGTGCATGTGACAGGGGGCTACAAAATGAACAGATATGTTCTCAGAATTATCTCAAAGTCAAATCAGTTTATTCACTAGAGTTTTACACTCTCTCTACGCTAACAGGGAGAGTAAGGTTTGATAATCATTTTCAAATTGTACCACTACCTTCAGTAATAGTTATCTGGTCAGTGTAAGAATTAAATCTCTTCATGTGGGATAGATGCTGACTTCTGTATTTTCCCCAGTTCCACTATGTATTTCTTTTTTAAAGACGTACCATAAAATAATACACATTCAGTCTAATTTTTTGTAAGAATATTCCTGATTCAAATCCTGATTATTAGTTTCTTCACAGAGACAAACTTTAACAGGATTATCTCATAGTTCACATTGAACTAGCATTTTAGAGCCATCTTGCTATCGACTTATCTGGCATAATATGCACCTCTTAGAGAATTTAAAAGATATGGACATCACAGTGTTTTTTCCAGTGCTTCAGGTCCTTTCTGGTTACATCACTTGTGGTTATTAAAAGTTCTTTGCACAATATTGTTCATCTTGACATTGACCCATGCCTATTTCACTCACTAAAATCAGACTAAAGAAGTCATTTGTTACTGGAAGATTCCTGACATGGAGGCACCTATTTTTTTCCCCAAACGCTTTCTGAAAAATCCCCAAAAGTAAAAACAGGCAAACTTTTTTGAGAAAGCAGAGATTTAGAAATTGACTTAGTAAAGGGGGAAGAAAAATCAATTTTTACTCTTAAGTCAGAGCTAAGGGGTAACTTTCACATCAGAGAATTTGCACATGACAGGGCCTCCAAGCTTGCTCAACAGTCTTGTTCTGTCTCATGCCCACGATCCATCACCACCCTAATCATGGTCTCACTCTGGTTGGTACCATTAGGTCTGCATCGTACAGAAGAACGATACCAAGAAGATGTATGCGATGAAGTACATGAACAAACAAAAATGTGTGGAGCGCAATGAAGTGAGGAATGTCTTCAAGGAGCTTCAGATCATGCAGGGACTGGAGCACCCTTTCCTGGTTAATCTGTGGTGAGTGGTTTTCCTGAACATCTGAAAGGGGCACGCCTACCTTCACCTCCCCATCCTGTTCCATAAACACACCTTGATTTCTATGTGGATTTGCAAACTCCTTCTTAGGATCTCCTTGGGACTTTCATTCACGTTGGTTTGACTTTCTAAAGAGATCAAGTTGTTATATTATAAATACTGTTCAGTTGCTCTATTTTCCCTGTCCTTGCGGTTAGTTTTCTTATAAAGTGGGGCTCCCCAAGCCTTGGTTAGGAGCCAGGCCACACAGCAGGAGGGGAGTGAGCTTTACCTGTATTTTCAGCCCTCCCCACTGCTCACATTACCACCTGAGCTCCGCCTGCCGTCAGATCAGTGGCGGCCTTAGATTCTCATAGGAGTAAGAACCCTACTATGCTTGAATCTTTCCAAAACCAAACCCCCAACCCTCTCCCATTCATGGAAAAATTGCCTTCCACTAAACTCGTCCCTGGTGCCAAACAGATTGGGGACCGCTGTTTAAAGCACTATCTTTTTTTTTTTTTTTTTTTAATTGAAGGATAATAGCCTTACAGACTTTTGTTGTTTACCACCAAACATCAACATGAATCAGCCATAGGTATACATATGTTCCCTCCCTCTTGGACTTCCCTCCTGTCTTCCTCCCCATCCCACCCCTCTAGGTTGTTACAGGGCCCTTGTTTGAGTTCCCTTGGTCTCACAGCAAATCCCCACTGGTTATCTATTTTACATCTGGTAATGTAAGTTTCCATGCTACTCTCTCCATACATCTCGCCTACCCCTCTCTCCTCCCAGTATCCATAAGTCTGTTCTCTATGCCTATTTCTTCATGGCTGTCCTGTGTATAAATTCATCAGTACCATCTTTCTAGATTCCATATATATATGTGTTAGTATACAATATTTATCTTTCTCTTAATGACTTACTTCAGTCTGTTTAATAGGCTCTAAGTTCATCCACCTCATTAGAACTGACTCAAATTCATGCCTTTTTATGGCTGAGTAATATTCCATTGTATATATGTACCACAGCTTTATTTATTTCATGCTTTTTTAAGATCATGCAGGGACTGGAGCACCCTTTCCTGGTTAATCTGTGGTGAGTGGTTTTCCTGAACATCTGAAAGGGGCACGCCTACCTTCACCTCCCCATCCTGTTCCATAAACACACCTTGATTTCTATGTGGATTTGCAAACTCCTTCTTAGGATCTCCTTGGGACTTTCATTCACGTTGGTTTGACTTTCTAAAGAGATCAAGTTGTTATATTATAAATACTGTTCAGTTGCTCTATTTTCCCTGTCCTTGCGGTTAGTTTTCTTATAAAGTGGGGCTCCCCAAGCCTTGGTTAGGAGCCAGGCCACACAGCAGGAGGGGAGTGAGCTTTACCTGTATTTTCAGCCCTCCCCACTGCTCACATTACCACCTGAGCTCCGCCTGCCGTCAGATCAGTGGCGGCCTTAGATTCTCATAGGAGTAAGAACCCTACTATGCTTGAATCTTTCCAAAACCAAACCCCCAACCCTCTCCCATTCATGGAAAAATTGCCTTCCACTAAACTCGTCCCTGGTGCCAAACAGATTGGGGACCGCTGTTTAAAGCACTATCTTTTTTTTTTTTTTTTTTTAATTGAAGGATAATAGCCTTACAGACTTTTGTTGTTTACCACCAAACATCAACATGAATCAGCCATAGGTATACATATGTTCCCTCCCTCTTGGACTTCCCTCCTGTCTTCCTCCCCATCCCACCCCTCTAGGTTGTTACAGGGCCCTTGTTTGAGTTCCCTTGGTCTCACAGCAAATCCCCACTGGTTATCTATTTTACATCTGGTAATGTAAGTTTCCATGCTACTCTCTCCATACATCTCGCCTACCCCTCTCTCCTCCCAGTATCCATAAGTCTGTTCTCTATGCCTATTTCTTCATGGCTGTCCTGTGTATAAATTCATCAGTACCATCTTTCTAGATTCCATATATATATGTGTTAGTATACAATATTTATCTTTCTCTTAATGACTTACTTCAGTCTGTTTAATAGGCTCTAAGTTCATCCACCTCATTAGAACTGACTCAAATTCATGCCTTTTTATGGCTGAGTAATATTCCATTGTATATATGTACCACAGCTTGTTTATCCATTCATCTGTCCGCGGACATCTAGGTTGCTTCTAGCTATTGTAGATAGTGCTGAATGAACAGTAGGGTACGTGTAAAGCACTCTCTTAATAGACTGACAAGGAATGGGTTCAGACATTTTTTCACTCATTACATCTTTTTCCCCTTAAGTGTGAGGCAGGGACTTTGAGTGCAATGTATGTTATCCCTGGCAGATATGAAGTTGATTGTTAGGACTTGTACAGAGTGCTTTCTCCTTAACGTGATGGGCAAGCAACCTGCTTTCCTTGCAACATATTTCTTAAGCAGCCACATACACATACATGAACTGGGAAAAGATGGGTGCTGCCTTTCTCGCCACACCAGCTTTCACACAACTGGAACTAATTTGTGTCAGTGCTACCTAGACATTAAATGACTGATCTCTTCTCAAAGCCATTATCATAATCCAGGATTTAGAAGATGGCTGAGACGCTTGCATTATCTATTACTTGGAAGTCTTTGTGTGGCTGGCTCATTTTACTCCACATTTTAATGCATCCATTAAGTTAAGAGCCAGTTCTTAATGCTAATTCAGTAGGACTGTTATTTAAATATGCATGCCAAGCAGTTCTTACTTACTAGCAAGAGAATATTTATTCAGAGAATACTAATGGAAAAATCATCAAAATGTTGCTATGTGTTTAGGGAGATTCTCTGGAGGAACCAGTGCCTAAAATCTGTCTCCATCTTTAATTAATACAGCTTACTTCATACACAGTTTGTGCAAATACTCTGCTGCAGTTGAAAAGAAGATGGTTCTGTGTGACTTGGAAATAGGTCTGTTAGGGTGTATGCCGTCCTCAGATATGGGGAAGCAGATTTTAAATACAGCCTCAGTGTAGTTAATCAGTCTTTCAGAGCAGCCCATTCACAATGCAGCCATGTAAAGAGTTAAATGGATGCAGCTCTTTCTTTCCTATCCTCAGCAATCATCAAATTGCCCCTTTCCCTTCTCTTCACAAAGATGAACCTCCCTTTGTTCAGAGTCACATTGTCCTTCTTCAAAAGTTAAACCAGCTAATTCTCTTCTTTTAAGACCAGGAACTCTTCATCAGGACACACTTAGCATTTTGCTTTCTCATGCTTGCCTCTCATCGCTGAACAGGCCCAGTGGCTCTATTCCTCTTTTTAAACTAATGTGAGTGTTATGAGACTCTACACTGGCCGGAGCGTGTAGATTTTGCTTTGCTTACTTGGTGTCATTCTAGACGACCTTCGCTTCTCCATGCATGTGATCACAAGGCACGTATCCTATTCTGCCCTTCTTACTTACAGAACCTGGGGCACCATTAACACTGACAGGAAAGAGAAGAGATTCTCCACCCTCCGTGATTCTAGCATTCAGTGCTAGAAACTGGGAGGGGGCATTCCTAAATGTACAGCAGAAACCACTTCTGTCCTTCAGACCTTGAGACAACTCTTCAAAAAGCATCTTTATTCCTTCTAATAAATGCTTTAATAAGTATAATATAGTATAGTATAGCATAGCATAAGTATAGTATATAAGTGTCTCTTTCCACAACTCTTGTGTGACTGTGAGCAATTTACTTTGTAATTCTTTTAAGTTTTTTTATGTTTATTACAGAGCTCTATAACGTCTGACACTTAAGTAACATTTTTTGACAATGTTGTGTTCATTCCTGCCATACAACAATAGGTATCCGCCATAATTATACACACATCCCCTCCCTCCAGAGCCTCCTTCCCTCCCCCTTTCCATCCCTCCAGGTACTTTGTAATTCTTAAGTCCCATTGTTAGAATGGACTAACCTGTGCAATTTGGATTCTTTCTGTGAACAAAGAGCTATCCTAGGTGCCCACAGCTTAGTCAGCATCTTACCATTGGTCATTCTTACTTCCCTTGCTCCAGTAAGTTACAGTATTCTGAAGGTTCCCATCACTGATGGCCAGTGTGGACCCCAAAAGACACCTTGAAGGGTGCTTGGCCCCAAGGCATCATGATCAGCTGTGTGTGTCCTCAATTCATTCCCTATAAAGAGCTTAGGCTTATTTTGTTTTCCACCCTTATACTGTGAATCAAAGAAAAAAAAAAATCCCCAGTGTGTTATATACCATTTAATCAAGATTTTTAGTCCTAGGTTCACAGTTAAACCAGCTAATTCTCTTCTTTTAAGACCAGGAACTCTTCATCAGGACACACTTAGCATTTTGCTTTCTCATGCTTGCCTCTCATCGCTGAACAGGCCCAGTGGCTCTATTCCTCTTTTTAAACTAATGTGAGTGTTATGAGACTCTACACTGGCCGGAGCGTGTAGATTTTGCTTTGCTTACTTGGTGTCATTCTAGACGACCTTCGCTTCTCCATGCATGTGATCACAAGGCACGTATCCTATTCTGCCCTTCTTACTTACAGAACCTGGGGCACCATTAACACTGACAGGAAAGAGAAGAGATTCTCCACCCTCCGTGATTCTAGCATTCAGTGCTAGAAACTGGGAGGGGGCATTCCTAAATGTACAGCAGAAACCACTTCTGTCCTTCAGACCTTGAGACAACTCTTCAAAAAGCATCTTTATTCCTTCTAATAAATGCTTTAATAAGTATAATATAGTATAGTATAGCATAGCATAAGTATAGTATATAAGTGTCTCTTTCCACAACTCTTGTGTGACTGTGAGCAATTTACTTTGTAATTCTTTTAAGTTTTTTTATGTTTATTACAGAGCTCTATAACGTCTGACACTTAAGTAACATTTTTTGACAATGTTGTGTTCATTCCTGCCATACAACAATAGGTATCCGCCATAATTATACACACATCCCCTCCCTCCAGAGCCTCCTTCCCTCCCCCTTTCCATCCCTCCAGGTACTTTGTAATTCTTAAGTCCCATTGTTAGAATGGACTAACCTGTGCAATTTGGATTCTTTCTGTGAACAAAGAGCTATCCTAGGTGCCCACAGCTTAGTCAGCATCTTACCATTGGTCATTCTTACTTCCCTTGCTCCAGTAAGTTACAGTATTCTGAAGGTTCCCATCACTGATGGCCAGTGTGGACCCCAAAAGACACCTTGAAGGGTGCTTGGCCCCAAGGCATCATGATCAGCTGTGTGTGTCCTCAATTCATTCCCTATAAAGAGCTTAGGCTTATTTTGTTTTCCACCCTTATACTGTGAATCAAAGAAAAAAAAAAATCCCCAGTGTGTTATATACCATTTAATCAAGATTTTTAGTCCTAGGTTCACTAGAGTGAGCTTTACCTCCCCAAACCTTCAGGAGTTGGTTTTCTTAAGAAGCATTATATGATGAACAAAATTGCAGCAATATTTATAAAAACAAAAACACAACCTCCTCTGTACCATTCGTGTACTCTGTTCTGCTAATATGCTCTGTAGACCCATCAGTACTCCTTTCAGTCAGCTTCTCATGAATATTCAAAAATGCCCTTGTCCTCTGAGGGATGGTCAGAAAATTCTGGTTTTCAGGTTGTAGGAAAATGCAAACTGTTTCTCTTTCAAGGAGGTTTTTTTTTTTTTTTTTTTTAATGGTTTCTTTTTGGGGGCAGGGGCGGCTTGGGGAGGGAGAGGGGCGGGTGAGCCACTTCTATTGGTCTTTCATTTATTTATTTTTCATCCATCTTTGTTCTTCCGCCCGTGTGGGCCTCCCATCGCGGTGGCCTCTGTTGTCACAGAGCACCGGCTCTGGGCACATGTGCTCCAGAGCCCGGCTCGGTAATGGGACACATGGGTCCAGCTGCTCCACGGCACGTGGGATCTTCCCAGGCCAGGGATCAAACCAGCGCCCCTTGCACTGCAAGGCGGTGTCCTTACCCACTGGACCACCAGGGAAGCCCTCAAGGAGGTTTTTACACTAATGTTGTGGATTTACGAATGTACTGAAATAAACACACACATAATGACCTTTGAAAACTTTTCCACTCATGGCAACTTGATAAACAGAAGATCACCCAGAAAAATGAAAATTCTCCAATAATCCTATCACCTTGAAATGACCACTCCTAACAGTGGGTACTTTCCAGTAAAATGTCTGCCTTGGATGATAGATGAGTCCCATCCATTCCTTCATTCATGTATAGATTTCCTGAGCATCAATTTATAGTTAGGGTTGCCAGATAAAATCCAAGATGAATAATTAGATTTGAAATTCAGGTAAATAGCCAGTAACTTTTAGTATATGCCCCAGGTATTTTACTAAAATTAGAAGTTTAGGTAATGAGTGGGCATCTTATTTTGTTTTCCACCCTTATACTGTGAATCAAAGAAAAAAAATCCCCAGTGTGTTATATACCATTTAATCAAGATTTTTAGTCCTAGGTTCACTAGAGTGAGCTTTACCTCCCCAAACCTTCAGGAGTTGGTTTTCTTAAGAAGCATTATATGATGAACAAAATTGCAGCAATATTTATAAAAACAAAAACACAACCTCCTCTGTACCATTCGTGTACTCTGTTCTGCTAATATGCTCTGTAGACCCATCAGTACTCCTTTCAGTCAGCTTCTCATGAATATTCAAAAATGCCCTTGTCCTCTGAGGGATGGTCAGAAAATTCTGGTTTTCAGGTTGTAGGAAAATGCAAACTGTTTCTCTTTCAAGGAGGTTTTTTTTTTTTTTTTTTTTTTTGGTTTCTTTTTGGGGGCAGGGGGGGTGCGAGCCGGGGGAGCCACTTCTATTGGTCTTTCATTTATTTATTTTTCATCCATCTTTGTTCTTCCGCCCGTGTGGGCCTCCCATCGCGGTGGCCTCTGTTGTCACAGAGCACCGGCTCTGGGCACATGTGCTCCAGAGCCCGGCTCGGTAATGGGACACATGGGTCCAGCTGCTCCACGGCACGTGGGATCTTCCCAGGCCAGGGATCAAACCAGCGCCCCTTGCACTGCAAGGCGGTGTCCTTACCCACTGGACCACCAGGGAAGCCCTCAAGGAGGTTTTTACACTAATGTTGTGGATTTACGAATGTACTGAAATAAACACACACATAATGACCTTTGAAAACTTTTCCACTCATGGCAACTTGATAAACAGAAGATCACCCAGAAAAATGAAAATTCTCCAATAATCCTATCACCTTGAAATGACCACTCCTAACAGTGGGTACTTTCCAGTAAAATGTCTGCCTTGGATGATAGATGAGTCCCATCCATTCCTTCATTCATGTATAGATTTCCTGAGCATCAATTTATAGTTAGGGTTGCCAGATAAAATCCAAGATGAATAATTAGATTTGAAATTCAGGTAAATAGCCAGTAACTTTTAGTATATGCCCCAGGTATCACACAGAACATATGTTAACTAAAATTAGAAGTTTAGGTAATGAGTAAGTTTACGTGGGCATCTTATAATTTGTTTGGCTCAATCTGGGGATCCTAATTGTAACACAGATCCATACTGTGTGGTCGCAATGGCGAGCACAGCCAGACAGACCTGCTCATGCACATTACTAGTAGCTGTGAGAAGCCACTTTTAATCAGAAGGCACATGAATATATCAGCTGTGAGAAGCTGCAGGAAGCGTGTCTCAGTGCATGTAGGGGTTTCAGAGAAGGAAGGTCACAAGTCAGGAGCAGCAGTGGTAAGGGTGGAAGAACCTTCTGACTTAAAATTCAGCCTCCCCCATCTTCACGGACTCGGCTCCGCGCAGAGCACAGTCATCAGAAAAAGGCCACGTTAGAAAGTGAAGGCTGCTAGTCAGGGCTGACATCCAAGAAAAGCAAATCCACTCTTCCCGCGAGCCCCTCCCCAGGGGCCTCTAACAAAGCCCTGGCAACCCACAGCCGGAGAACCAATTGCCCCAGACCTGCCCGGCCACGTCCCCAGGTGGCTCTTGTTAATTGGGATGAAGCCTGCAGCCGCACACGGCCTCTCCATGTGCACCCTGCCCGAGTCCCCTGAGCCTGTGAACTCCCAAAGGCCTGCATGTGGTTTCAGGAAATGAGGAGTGGAGATTGTCTGTGTTAGTGGAAAGGACCGTTGGTCCTGGGAGTGTGAAAAGGAGCCCTGGGAGCTGGCTCCACTGAAGCCGGAGGTTTTACACTAATGTTGTGGATTTACGAATGTACTGAAATAAACACACACATAATGACCTTTGAAAACTTTTCCACTCATGGCAACTTGATAAACAGAAGATCACCCAGAAAAATGAAAATTCTCCAATAATCCTATCACCTTGAAATGACCACTCCTAACAGTGGGTACTTTCCAGTAAAATGTCTGCCTTGGATGATAGATGAGTCCCATCCATTCCTTCATTCATGTATAGATTTCCTGAGCATCAATTTATAGTTAGGGTTGCCAGATAAAATCCAAGATGAATAATTAGATTTGAAATTCAGGTAAATAGCCAGTAACTTTTAGTATATGCCCCAGGTATCACACAGAACATATGTTAACTAAAATTAGAAGTTTAGGTAATGAGTAAGTTTACGTGGGCATCTTATAATTTGTTTGGCTCAATCTGGGGATCCTAATTGTAACACAGATCCATACTGTGTGGTCGCAATGGCGAGCACAGCCAGACAGACCTGCTCATGCACATTACTAGTAGCTGTGAGAAGCCACTTTTAATCAGAAGGCACATGAATATATCAGCTGTGAGAAGCTGCAGGAAGCGTGTCTCAGTGCATGTAGGGGTTTCAGAGAAGGAAGGTCACAAGTCAGGAGCAGCAGTGGTAAGGGTGGAAGAACCTTCTGACTTAAAATTCAGCCTCCCCCATCTTCACGGACTCGGCTCCGCGCAGAGCACAGTCATCAGAAAAAGGCCACGTTAGAAAGTGAAGGCTGCTAGTCAGGGCTGACATCCAAGAAAAGCAAATCCACTCTTCCCGCGAGCCCCTCCCCAGGGGCCTCTAACAAAGCCCTGGCAACCCACAGCCGGAGAACCAATTGCCCCAGACCTGCCCGGCCACGTCCCCAGGTGGCTCTTGTTAATTGGGATGAAGCCTGCAGCCGCACACGGCCTCTCCATGTGCACCCTGCCCGAGTCCCCTGAGCCTGTGAACTCCCAAAGGCCTGCATGTGGTTTCAGGAAATGAGGAGTGGAGATTGTCTGTGTTAAGTGGAAAGGACCGTTGGTCCTGGGAGTGTGAAAAGGGAGCCCTGGGAGCTGGCTCCACTGAGCCGCATAAATGGATTCCCTGGAAGCAGATTCCATCATGTGACTCAAAGCACCGGTACCTTTCACGGAATCAGAGACCATGAGAACTCAGGGTGGCCTTCTGCGTCAACCATAGCAGCATCTATTACCTTGAGTTTTACCTATGTGACCTCCGGTATTCATCCCAGCAACATATGCGCATAGGAATTGTTCATCCCATTTTATACCTGAATAAACTGAGGCTCAGAGGGGTTAAGCCATTTCCCCGGAGTCTCACGGCCAAGATTCAAAACCAGCAATCCTGACTTCAAAGCCCCTGTTCTTCCTACTGACCTCTACCCTCCCCTACAATCCTCTTGGTAGACTCTTACAAAATATGTAAGAAAATGAGATTGATTTTGTCGATCATTCTCCATACTCCACAAGAATACAAAGTCTATGAGGTGGGTTTGTCTGTATCTTTTAAAAGTCCACTGCTCACTCTCCAGCTCCTGACAGCAACAGTGCCCACCTCATGGGAAGAGCTGGATAAATCTGTGTTGAATCAACAAATGAACGAACTGAATTAGCAGCAGGATGAAGCTTTTGGCTCTTGACTTTTTGCTGCTTTCCTATCACACTCTTCCATCTCTCACACACTCACCAACAGGCTCGTATAGTCAGGCCCGTTCCAGGTTCTTTATAGGCCATGAGATCAGAGAGACCAGAGTTTGAGTCCCTGTTTTACCACTTGTTAACTATGTAAATGAAGCAAGTGACATTTTGTATTTTGCTAGGTTTGCCTCATCTATAATTGGTAATAATAGTAATATCCATAGCAGAAGGTACTGCTGTGAATGACATGTATATAAAGCATTTCAAACACAGTAAATGTTTCAGAAATAACTGCTTTAAACAAACAACTCTGAGGCCCCTCCCAGAAATGAAATGGCTCCCTGCCCCCATGGCCAGAAATGATTCTAAAGATTCTTAGCTGCTTTAACAAATTACCATACAACAACAGCAACTTACCACAAGCTTAGTGGTTTAAAATAACATGAATTGGAGAAGCTGAGGTGAAAGCTACCTTCATAGTATATGAAAGCATGATTTTCCTTTTGCCCTGCATAGTGAGTTGCACTGAAAGTTCACAAACAGACAAAACTAATCAGCACAACAAATAGCTACCGAATGTAGAGGTTAACTAGGAGGTAGCCTGTGGAAAACCTTTGGAGGGATTCCAAGTTTCAGTTATCTTTACTGTGGTGTTGTCCGTAAGAGAGTAAGTATTTGTCAAAATTCATTACATTTTACACCTCATGTCTGTACGTTCACTCAAAATAAATGTTTCCTGATTAAAATATATAACTTTTAAAAATACAAATTTAAAAGAATATGAATTTTAAAACACACCAATGTATTATCTTACAATTCCGGAGGTTACAATTGCCAAAATCAGTCTTGTGAGTTAACCACCAAGCTGTCAGCCTCCTTCTGAAGGCCCTAGTGGAGAATTTGTTTCCTTACCTTTTCCAGTGTCTTGGGGCTGCCTTTGTGCCTTGATTCATGGCTGTTTCTTTCGTCTTCATCCCTCGGACGTTTCGCCTTCCTCTCACCTTCTGAGGACGCTTGTGACTACACTGGGCCCACCTGCTGATGATGGGCCTCTCCACACTTGGCTCTAGCCAGGCTCCTGTGAGCCCTCTTCTCAGCTAGGCCTCAGCCTCACCCTTGCCATAAAGACTTCAACTAAACACATTGTTTCTGAGAGCTCAAGGTCTCATCCTAGAAGGAACCTAGGCCTGTAAAGTGCTTTGCTGAGAAAACTCTCAAGTCTGCAGGGAAAACTTACTCTTTGTTCCATCGACACCTCAAGGTACGGCTTCTTCTCTCAGCTTCTGGGAGGGGAGGAGCCCAGCTTCCCTACGTAGCGTCAGTTAACAAACCAAATGGGTTTCATGTGGACCAACCTCCCCTTCCCAGTGTTTGTAGGTTTTCGCCTTCCTGACTCTTCTGAGCCCCTGCTCAACACCCTCCATGTTCCATATTCAACAAATCAAAGTTCAGTTCACTTTGGACTCTTCTTATTACTTTAACCACTGTCAGTTTTATGAACTTAGGAAGCACTGTGATTAAATTAAGGACCTGGTGAAAGGGAGATAATCCTAAATTATGCACCATTGTCACTGGAAGAAATTGTTCAGATATGGCCCTGATGAACTCAGATAAAAGGTGGTTGATTTTCCTTTTGCCCTGCATAGTGAGTTGCACTGAAAGTTCACAAACAGACAAAACTAATCAGCACAACAAATAGCTACCGAATGTAGAGGTTAACTAGGAGGTAGCCTGTGGAAAACCTTTGGAGGGATTCCAAGTTTCAGTTATCTTTACTGTGGTGTTGTCCGTAAGAGAGTAAGTATTTGTCAAAATTCATTACATTTTACACCTCATGTCTGTACGTTCACTCAAAATAAATGTTTCCTGATTAAAATATATAACTTTTAAAAATACAAATTTAAAAGAATATGAATTTTAAAACACACCAATGTATTATCTTACAATTCCGGAGGTTACAATTGCCAAAATCAGTCTTGTGAGTTAACCACCAAGCTGTCAGCCTCCTTCTGAAGGCCCTAGTGGAGAATTTGTTTCCTTACCTTTTCCAGTGTCTTGGGGCTGCCTTTGTGCCTTGATTCATGGCTGTTTCTTTCGTCTTCATCCCTCGGACGTTTCGCCTTCCTCTCACCTTCTGAGGACGCTTGTGACTACACTGGGCCCACCTGCTGATGATGGGCCTCTCCACACTTGGCTCTAGCCAGGCTCCTGTGAGCCCTCTTCTCAGCTAGGCCTCAGCCTCACCCTTGCCATAAAGACTTCAACTAAACACATTGTTTCTGAGAGCTCAAGGTCTCATCCTAGAAGGAACCTAGGCCTGTAAAGTGCTTTGCTGAGAAAACTCTCAAGTCTGCAGGGAAAACTTACTCTTTGTTCCATCGACACCTCAAGGTACGGCTTCTTCTCTCAGCTTCTGGGAGGGGAGGAGCCCAGCTTCCCTACGTAGCGTCAGTTAACAAACCAAATGGGTTTCATGTGGACCAACCTCCCCTTCCCAGTGTTTGTAGGTTTTCGCCTTCCTGACTCTTCTGAGCCCCTGCTCAACACCCTCCATGTTCCATATTCAACAAATCAAAGTTCAGTTCACTTTGGACTCTTCTTATTACTTTAACCACTGTCAGTTTTATGAACTTAGGAAGCACTGTGATTAAATTAAGGACCTGGTGAAAGGGAGATAATCCTAAATTATGCACCATTGTCACTGGAAGAAATTGTTCAGATATGGCCCTGATGAACTCAGATAGGTGTGGAAAAAGGGAGTAGTCCCTGAAGACAGATTTAGCAAAGAACAGTGTTATTGTGTGGCCAGCACATAATAATTGTTCCATATAGCTGTAAACTGACTGATGGACTAATAAGAAACTGGGTCTTTATAATGCAGACATTCATTTCTCAATATTACAAAGGAGCCGTTCATTGCAGACAACACAAGGAGCTATTAGAAAACTTAAGCTCAAGAGAGATTCATTGGAAGGATATGGGGTAGCTTACATAGTATCAGAAGGAAAGCTTGAAGAAGTAGGTCTCAGGAGGGTGAGGGCCAAATGCAGTTCTGGGACTCCAGGTGGCAGGAACTAATGGACAAGCTGTCTCAGCTGGGATGAGTCAGCTGCAGCCAATTTTCTAACCTTGCATCACCTACTCAAGGTTCAGAGTCCTGGGAGGGAATCCAAGGGCCTTGCTCAGAAAACATGCCTACCCCTTGACTAGAAGAAAGAGTGAAATAAATATGACTCCTAGACTGGTGGTCTGAGCAACTTCATAAACAAAATTGTGTCCTTTGCTGAAGAGGGAGATCTGAGGAGGAACAGGTTCACTGTCAAAATCAAGCACTCTTCTCTTCACTGTGTTAGTTTTGCACTGCATCTTAGGCATCCAGGTAGAACTGTTGAATAGACAGTGAGTCTGGAGCTCAGAAGAGACAGCCAGAGTCCAAGGAGAAGTCCCACAAAACACAACTATGGGACCACTGGCTCACTAGTACTATTTAACTCAGGAATTTAAAGAAAGCACTATTGGAGAATGATCAGACAGAATAAAAGGGTTGAGGACTCAAGACCTTGAGCATTTAATAGTTCTGATGGAGGAGGAAGACTCGGAACTAGACAAAGTGGGAACTGCCAAGGACCTAGCCAGCAACTGAGGGATAAATCAGTTCACTTTGGACTCTTCTTATTACTTTAACCACTGTCAGTTTTATGAACTTAGGAAGCACTGTGATTAAATTAAGGACCTGGTGAAAGGGAGATAATCCTAAATTATGCACCATTGTCACTGGAAGAAATTGTTCAGATATGGCCCTGATGAACTCAGATAGGTGTGGAAAAAGGGAGTAGTCCCTGAAGACAGATTTAGCAAAGAACAGTGTTATTGTGTGGCCAGCACATAATAATTGTTCCATATAGCTGTAAACTGACTGATGGACTAATAAGAAACTGGGTCTTTATAATGCAGACATTCATTTCTCAATATTACAAAGGAGCCGTTCATTGCAGACAACACAAGGAGCTATTAGAAAACTTAAGCTCAAGAGAGATTCATTGGAAGGATATGGGGTAGCTTACATAGTATCAGAAGGAAAGCTTGAAGAAGTAGGTCTCAGGAGGGTGAGGGCCAAATGCAGTTCTGGGACTCCAGGTGGCAGGAACTAATGGACAAGCTGTCTCAGCTGGGATGAGTCAGCTGCAGCCAATTTTCTAACCTTGCATCACCTACTCAAGGTTCAGAGTCCTGGGAGGGAATCCAAGGGCCTTGCTCAGAAAACATGCCTACCCCTTGACTAGAAGAAAGAGTGAAATAAATATGACTCCTAGACTGGTGGTCTGAGCAACTTCATAAACAAAATTGTGTCCTTTGCTGAAGAGGGAGATCTGAGGAGGAACAGGTTCACTGTCAAAATCAAGCACTCTTCTCTTCACTGTGTTAGTTTTGCACTGCATCTTAGGCATCCAGGTAGAACTGTTGAATAGACAGTGAGTCTGGAGCTCAGAAGAGACAGCCAGAGTCCAAGGAGAAGTCCCACAAAACACAACTATGGGACCACTGGCTCACTAGTACTATTTAACTCAGGAATTTAAAGAAAGCACTATTGGAGAATGATCAGACAGAATAAAAGGGTTGAGGACTCAAGACCTTGAGCATTTAATAGTTCTGATGGAGGAGGAAGACTCGGAACTAGACAAAGTGGGAACTGCCAAGGACCTAGCCAGCAACTGAGGGATAAATCAGGAGACCGGCAGCCCAGAGTCAAAGAAGTTAAGTGCTTCAGAAAAGGTATATAAACCATGCCAAGTGCTTCAGAGAAGTCAGGAATGAGGAGACAGCTGCCCACTGACTTGGGAAGATATTCATATTGTGACCTTGATAAGAGACAACTTCAAATGGTTAGACAAAAGACCGAAGAGAGTGACTTGATGAGACCGTCGGAGGGCGGGGTACAAACTGGGTTTGTTGTGGTTTGAGATTAATCCCTGTTGGCACAAGTAGCAAATATATAGTCGTTTCTTTATTGTAGTCCGTTTGTATAACTATTACATGATTTATTTTTACATCTTAAACTTTTTTATTATGCAACACATTTTTTTAATTGAAGTGTGGTTGATTTACAATATGTTGATTTCAGGTATACAGAACAGTGATTCATGTATATATATATTATTATAAAACTTAGAGTATAGTTGTATATAGTTCCCTGTGCTATATGTAGTAGATCCTTATTGATTATCTATTTTATATACAGTAGTGTGTATAGCTACATCTTATTATTGATGGATGTTTGGGTTGTTTCCAGTTTGAAATTTTTACAAATAGTTATGTTATTAGCATGCTTGTTTATATCTTTTGGTAAACAAAAGTACACATATTGGGGGTCATAAGCCTTAGAACTAAATCACAGGATCCTAAAATTTATGTAAGTTTACCTGGCAAACAGTTTTCCAGAGAAGTTATACCAATTTCTATTCATATTAGCAAGTGGTGGTCTGAGCAACTTCATAAACAAAATTGTGTCCTTTGCTGAAGAGGGAGATCTGAGGAGGAACAGGTTCACTGTCAAAATCAAGCACTCTTCTCTTCACTGTGTTAGTTTTGCACTGCATCTTAGGCATCCAGGTAGAACTGTTGAATAGACAGTGAGTCTGGAGCTCAGAAGAGACAGCCAGAGTCCAAGGAGAAGTCCCACAAAACACAACTATGGGACCACTGGCTCACTAGTACTATTTAACTCAGGAATTTAAAGAAAGCACTATTGGAGAATGATCAGACAGAATAAAAGGGTTGAGGACTCAAGACCTTGAGCATTTAATAGTTCTGATGGAGGAGGAAGACTCGGAACTAGACAAAGTGGGAACTGCCAAGGACCTAGCCAGCAACTGAGGGATAAATCAGGAGACCGGCAGCCCAGAGTCAAAGAAGTTAAGTGCTTCAGAAAAGGTATATAAACCATGCCAAGTGCTTCAGAGAAGTCAGGAATGAGGAGACAGCTGCCCACTGACTTGGGAAGATATTCATATTGTGACCTTGATAAGAGACAACTTCAAATGGTTAGACAAAAGACCGAAGAGAGTGACTTGATGAGACCGTCGGAGGGCGGGGTACAAACTGGGTTTGTTGTGGTTTGAGATTAATCCCTGTTGGCACAAGTAGCAAATATATAGTCGTTTCTTTATTGTAGTCCGTTTGTATAACTATTACATGATTTATTTTTACATCTTAAACTTTTTTATTATGCAACACATTTTTTTAATTGAAGTGTGGTTGATTTACAATATGTTGATTTCAGGTATACAGAACAGTGATTCATGTATATATATATTATTATAAAACTTAGAGTATAGTTGTATATAGTTCCCTGTGCTATATGTAGTAGATCCTTATTGATTATCTATTTTATATACAGTAGTGTGTATAGCTACATCTTATTATTGATGGATGTTTGGGTTGTTTCCAGTTTGAAATTTTTACAAATAGTTATGTTATTAGCATGCTTGTTTATATCTTTTGGTAAACAAAAGTACACATATTGGGGGTCATAAGCCTTAGAACTAAATCACAGGATCCTAAAATTTATGTAAGTTTACCTGGCAAACAGTTTTCCAGAGAAGTTATACCAATTTCTATTCATATTAGCAAGATACAAGAATTCAGGTTACTCTAAAACCTCACCAATGATTGATATTATCAGTTTCTCTACAAATAGGTTCCCCCATAAATGTGTAATTGTCTCTCATTTGGTTTTAGGTTGAGTTTCCCTGGTGACTTAGAGTTTGGGCATTTTTTTTATATGCTTATTGACCACTGTGAGCCCTTATTTTAGAAGTGCTTGAGGTTTTTTGTCCATCTCTCTATGGTTTTCCCCTTTCTCTCATTGATCTATAGAAGTTCTTTATATATTTTGTGGTTGGTGGTTTAGTTGCTGAGTCATGTCCAATTCTTTTATGACTCCATGGACTGTAGCCCTTCAGGCTCCTCTGTCTATGGGATTTTCCAGACAAGAATACTGGCACAGGATGCCATTTCCTGCCCCAGAGGATCTTCCCGACCCAGGGACTGAACCCACATCTCCTGCATTGCATGCAGATTCTTTTACCACAGACCCACCAGTGTTGGATATATTCAAGCAAGTCCTTTTTCCTTTTTAAAATTTTGGCCTCTTTTTACTGATTTTTTATTTTTCATCCGTTTTTATTCTTTGGCCTGTGTGAGCCTTGCATTGCAGTGGCCTCTTGTTGCAGAGCACTGGCTCCAGGCACATGCGCGCCAGAGCACTGGCTCGCAATTGGACACGCTGGTCCAGCCGCTCTGCGGCATGTGGGATCCTCCCAGGTATTGAACCGGTGCCCCCTGCACTGCAAGGCGGACTCTTTGCCCACTGGGCCACCAGGGAAGCCCAGTTGGTTGCTTGTTTACCAAAACAATTGACTTTCACTATGACTTTGTGTCCAGTGATCTTGTTAAATTCTCTTATTTATTCTACCAATAGGCCTGTAGAGTCTTCTGGACGTATTAGAGTATAGTTGTATATAGTTCCTGTGCTATATGTAGTAGATCCTTATTGATTACATAATAGTTATGTTTATTGGGGGGCATTGCTTTGTTTATTTTATCTTTTGGTAAACAAAAGTACACATATTGGGGGTCATAAGCCTTAGAACTAAATCACAGGATCCTAAAATTTATGTAAGTTTACCTGGCAAACAGTTTTCCAGAGAAGTTATACCAATTTCTATTCATATTAGCAAGATACAAGAATTCAGGTTACTCTAAAACCTCACCAATGATTGATATTATCAGTTTCTCTACAAATAGGTTCCCCCATAAATGTGTAATTGTCTCTCATTTGGTTTTAGGTTGAGTTTCCCTGGTGACTTAGAGTTTGGGCATTTTTTTTATATGCTTATTGACCACTGTGAGCCCTTATTTTAGAAGTGCTTGAGGTTTTTTGTCCATCTCTCTATGGTTTTCCCCTTTCTCTCATTGATCTATAGAAGTTCTTTATATATTTTGTGGTTGGTGGTTTAGTTGCTGAGTCATGTCCAATTCTTTTATGACTCCATGGACTGTAGCCCTTCAGGCTCCTCTGTCTATGGGATTTTCCAGACAAGAATACTGGCACAGGATGCCATTTCCTGCCCCAGAGGATCTTCCCGACCCAGGGACTGAACCCACATCTCCTGCATTGCATGCAGATTCTTTTACCACAGACCCACCAGTGTTGGATATATTCAAGCAAGTCCTTTTTCCTTTTTAAAATTTTGGCCTCTTTTTACTGATTTTTTATTTTTCATCCGTTTTTATTCTTTGGCCTGTGTGAGCCTTGCATTGCAGTGGCCTCTTGTTGCAGAGCACTGGCTCCAGGCACATGCGCGCCAGAGCACTGGCTCGCAATTGGACACGCTGGTCCAGCCGCTCTGCGGCATGTGGGATCCTCCCAGGTATTGAACCGGTGCCCCCTGCACTGCAAGGCGGACTCTTTGCCCACTGGGCCACCAGGGAAGCCCAGTTGGTTGCTTGTTTACCAAAACAATTGACTTTCACTATGACTTTGTGTCCAGTGATCTTGTTAAATTCTCTTATTTATTCTACCAATAGGCCTGTAGAGTCTTCTGGACGTTCAGTATTTACAATTGTGTCATTAACTAACAATGACAGTTTTGGTTTTTATTTTCTAAGCTTACCTTTTACTTTCATGCCCATTGCATTTGTATTGAGAAAAATGGGGAATATGGTGGACATCCTTATGTGTTTGTCGTGATTTCGTGGGGAAGGTTTTTGGGATTTCAAGACTTCATATGATAGCTGTAGATCTGTAGATACCTGTTATTACAGTAAAGTTTTATTTCAGTCCTAATTTGCTAGAAGTTTTTATCATGAATGAGTATTACATTTTGTCAAATATGTTTTTTGTTTTATCATTTCTACCATGTGGTAAAGTAAATTAATTGATCTGCAAATCTTAAAACAACCTTGATCTGAAACTAAACCTTAGTTGGTCATGTCCTATTACATTAAACCCTAGTAGATCATATTTTATTATCCTTTTGTATATATCATTAGATATGATTACAAATTTTAAACTATTTATATTTTATTAATGTATATTATTTTATTTATTAACATTTATTTTATTATGTATTATATATATATATATTTTTTTTTTTTAATGTGCATAAACAAGTTTGAACACAGCATATGAGCCAATCACGAGGAAGGACCTGGTAACATAGGATAGAAAGGTGAAGGCAGACAGAGCAAGCCGCTCAAAGTGGAGAAATAACTGTGGTTCAGGGCACAGGTAAGTGCACTGGCCTTAAGGAGAAGCCAGGGCTCCTCTTTCATTGCACTAGGGCAGTGAAAGGCAGAGTATGTAACTAGATATGTTTCAAATGTGGTGGATTTGTTTCAGATTTGTTGGTAGGCAGAGGAAATATTTCTCAAGTCACTACCTCTGTGACATATGGAGTCATCAAGTGAGAATGAAGACTGGGCCCAGGGTGGGAAATTTTGAGGAGAAAATCTGCTAGGTGACTGAAAGTATGAAATTAATAGAAAACTGAAAAAAAGTTAAAGTGAAGTTGCTCAGTCAGGTCTTTGCAGCCAGCCCATGGATAAGCCATGGAATTCTCTAGGTAAGAATTCTGGAGTAGCTTTTCCGTTCTCCAAAGGATCTTCCCGACCCAGAGATCAAACCAAGGTCTCCTGCATTGCAGGGGGATTCTTTACTCTTTGAGCCACAAAGGGAAGCTGGAGAATACTGGAGTAGGTAGCTTATCACTTCTCCTGGGGATCTTCCCAACCCAGGAACTGAACCAGGGTCTTGTGCATTGAAGGCACAGTCTTTACCAGCTGAGCTACAAGGGAATCCTGATAGAAAATTGGGACTTTCTAAATATTTGAGACTTGCTTAAATGTAAAGTGAATCCAGCCGGAACTGTTTGTTTTCCTTCGTAGAGTGCTCTTAATGGATGTTAGTTGGGGTTTTTGCTGCTGTTCTAAAACATACAGGTGTGTTTAATCAGGATTGGAGTTTAGTTAGGAGAGATATCCTCATTATGACAGAATTTGTTGAATTTTGAATTGAAAAATATATTTTGAGGAGGTAGACTCAAGAAGTAGACTCCGGGAAGAAACTTCAGGAATCATATATATGTGAAGTCTAAGTTCATATTTTTGAGAGTTTATTTTTGAGGTGTTATGCTAAAATATTACATGTATATTCACGTGTATTTTCAAATATTTGTTCCTACACAATAGGAATAGTATTTGTTCCTTTATAAAGATGAGTATGCTGAAGATGAGAGGCTTGATTCCTTGCCCAACGATGAAGCCATAAAGTCATGGCAAGTCTAGATTCTAAATCTCAGCCCCAAATTCTTTAAGAGACTGTTAACTTTTATTTTAATGTTACTTATGCATGTATCATTACTTCCAGAACTCAGGAACTTAAGTTTAAAAGATTACATGCATCTGCAAAATCAATTAAAAAATTCTTTTGAGCAGGCTTCCCTGGCGGCCCAGTGGGTAGAAAGTCCGCCTTGCAATGCAGGGGGCACCGGTTCCGTCCCTGGTCCCAAAAGATCCCATGTGCCATGGAGCGGCTGGACTGATGTGTCCAATTGCGAGTCAGCGCTCTGGCGTGCAGGTGCCCAGAGCTGGTGCTCTGCAACGAGAGAGGCCACTGTGAGGGGAGGCCCACACAGGCCAAAGAATAAAAAAGATGGATGAAAATAAATGTAAAAATAAAAGAGGCATGATGGGGGGAAAAAAAGAGGATGCAGTCTAAAAAAAATTTTTTTCGAGAGCCTTTTAACATGAGAAGTTATGTGTTACTGAGACACAATCGCCATTTGTAACTTGATATATTCTAGTTTGAAATTAAAAAAGAAAGCAAAGCATTATGCCTGCTTTTGCTTCCCTGGTAGAATTCCAAGTGCTGAATATCAGAACTGGAGATACAACTGGAAAGTCTCATGAGATGGGAACAAGAAGCAGGAAAGATCAAAACATTTTGGAAGATGCAGTGGGTCTTGTTTGACTACAAACACGAGTCAGACCAAGGGAGGCAAGGATGCTTTAAAAATAAGAAGGGCGTGGAGGACAAAATAAGGATCTCTGTGTTTAGTAACATCATCTCCTTGCCCCGGAATTCTGAGGCAGGGACATCTAGGTCAGTAAGGACATAAATTGCTTTATTGACTAGAGGGACAAACAAGTAGATAATACCATGTGCCAGATGGACATTTTCTCTCCCCACTTCACCCACAGAAGAGATCAATCAAAATACAAGAGTCAGCACATCCTAGAGGCCGTGCAACCCAATCAGGGCCTGTCCAGCCACTTCTTGGATCACAAGTGGTAACTGGTGACCCGTCAGTGACCCAAACTCATCCCTCTCAGACTGTCTCTCTGCAGGCAGGCTACAATTCTCCTGAAACACAGAAACTGTTAACTTCATATATTTTTTCTCTGGACCTGTGATCAGTTCTACGGGTTCAAATCTGATTTAATGGTTCCTTGTTACCATCTGAGCGCAGTTCTTGGCTTTTCCTTTTATGTGGTGGGTAAGACGTTGCTATTCCCCTTTGCCTGTTTACTGGCTACAGTATTCCCTGAGGTAATTACCCCAAGAGATTCTGTAAAAGATAATAATAGTCATATTTTCACCAGAGCCAGTCTGGAAATAACATCTCCAGAGCCAGTCCAGATGAGCTGACAGATTACAAAAGAGCATTTAAAGTTCTGTCCGGAGAAAGGTCAGAGCTGGAGGAAAATCAGCTACTATATCAGAACATCGGGAAAATAATCTGCACCTCTTAGGCGTGGTGCTTCAAAGGCATCCACAATCTTTATTACTGTGTAAATTATGAATTTTGGTTCATTTTTTTGGAGGCTATAGTTTATGGTGTGAATCAGACAAGTGTGTGTATTACTCTTGCTGAGGATTTTATGATCCCGTGCAACCAGAATCAGGTCCTTCTTTTAGTTTCTAACAGAGTGTCCTATACTTTCCCTTCCCAGCCCTTACCATGTTTTATAACTAGATATTTATGCAAATATTTGTTGTATAGATGATTAAAGAAGGAAACCATGATCCTTGATTTATTCTTTTAGCCTCAGCAGCTTGTACAATAAATATATCATAATTAGTTGTAAAATGGCCATTGAATAAACAAGTGTTCATTATGTGCCAGGTTATTGGTTGGGGATGCTGATGTATGGAATGAACAAAGCATAAATTCCTCAAAGCATTCAAAACAGGAATTCAGGCAAAAAAAATAAATAAAAAACAATGATTACGATACAATATAATACAAAACAAGCATCTATAGTTACATTTCTGGAGTGTTCTGTAACAGAGAAATGGCAGAGTGCTAGGGCAGTAGAGAGGATTTAACGTCTTACTTGTGCTCAGTGAGAAAAGGTCAGGAAAGACATAAGTAGAAGATGAATGAACTCTGAGTCTTTATGTCTCCTGAGATGTACATTAAAATTTCTTTTGGCTAAAAAGTTTTAATGAACATTTATTGTAACTATTATATGGTAGGTCCCTCACATCCATTCTATGCACTGCCCAAAAGATCTATGTAAATTTTCCATGTTTATGAATTTTAGATTTATGGGCTTTTTCCTCTATTTTCTGGCCATAGTCTGCAGTAGGTGAGGGCTTCTCTGGTACCTCAGCTGGTAAAGAATCATCTGAAATGCAGGAGGCCTGGATTCAATCCCTAGGAGGTAAAGATCCCCTGGAGGAGGGCAAGGCAGGCCACTCCAGTATTCTTGCCTGGAGAACCCCATGTACATAGGAGCTGGGTAGGCTTCAGTCCATGGGTCAGAGTTGGACACAAACAAGCAATCAATACTTTCACTTTGCAGCATGTGGGACCTTAGTTCCCTTACAGGAATTGAACCCACACCCTCTGCTTTGGGAAGCAGAGTCTTAACCACTGGACCACCAGGAAGTCCCTAGATATGTGCATTTTGAACCTGGATATACTGTACACCCAAGATATACAAGAGTGGGTGAGGTCATCTATGTGTGTTTTGATGAAGCCATTTAAGGTGCTTTTTCTCCTTGGAGAATATTGTAAGGCTACTTATAAGACAGGGAAAAAGCATTTTTTATGCTTCAAATCTTAATTCTACTGCTGTGTTTTTCTGAAGAGGAAAACTTCTGAAAGCTGGACAACATATTCTACAGAGAGAATGTAGGGAATAGGTACTCTTATAAATTTCTGGTGAGAATTAAAAATGATACGCCCTATATTGGGATAAATTTGGCAATATAGAGTCTAAAATTACATATGCCTTTACTCTTTGTTTTAACACACTTTATCTTAGCAAACCCACTTCTAGGAACCTATCTGTAAGTAGTTCTGACCAAAATATAAAAAGCCAGATGCAGAAAGGTTTTTCATTATCAATAATAGCAAAATGCTAAAAACAACCCAAATGTCCTTCAGTAGGAAACAGTTTAAGTAAACAAATGACATCCATAAAATGCAGCACTACCCAGCTGAAAAAAAGGGGAAAGAGAAATAACTCTATATACTATGAGGGACTGTTGTCCAGAATATACTGTTAAGTGAATAAAAACAATGTGGCCTCAAATTAATCTGTAGATTCCATAACATCCCTATCAAAATCTCAGCTAAATTTTTCGAAAAAAAGGCAAGCTGATCTTAAAATTCATATGTAACTTCAAGGGGTCTGAAACTCAAAATATTCAAGAGAATAGCTAAAACAGTCTTGTAAGAACAAAGTTGGAGGGCTCACACATGATTTCAAAATTTAATCCAAATCTACACTAATCACAACAGTGTGGTACTGGCATAATGACAGACACAAAATTGAGTTGAGAGTCTAAGAACAAGCCCTTCGTTTATGATCAGTTAAGTTTTGATCAGGGTGCCAAGACAACTCTGGTAAGGTCTTTTCAACAAATGGTACTGGGACAAAGTGATATTCAAAGTGACTTTCACTTTGCAGCATGTGGGACCTTAGTTCCTTACAGGAATTGAACCCACACCCTCTGCTTTGGGAAGCAGAGTCTTAACCACTGGACCACCAGGAAGTCCCTAGATATGTGCATTTTGAACCTGGATATACTGTACACCCAAGATATACAAGAGTGGGTGAGGTCATCTATGTGTGTTTTGATGAAGCCATTTAAGGTGCTTTTTCTCCTTGGAGAATATTGTAAGGCTACTTATAAGACAGGGAAAAGCATTTTTATGCTTCAAATCTTAATTCTACTGCTGTGTTTTTCTGAAGAGGAAAACTTCTGAAAGCTGGACAACATATTCTACAGAGAGAATGTAGGGAATAGGTACTCTTATAAATTTCTGGTGAGAATTAAAAATGATACGCCCTATATTGGGATAAATTTGGCAATATAGAGTCTAAAATTACATATGCCTTTACTCTTTGTTTTAACACACTTTATCTTAGCAAACCCACTTCTAGGAACCTATCTGTAAGTAGTTCTGACCAAAATATAAAAAGCCAGATGCAGAAAGGTTTTTCATTATCAATAATAGCAAAATGCTAAAAACAACCCAAATGTCCTTCAGTAGGAAACAGTTTAAGTAAACAAATGACATCCATAAAATGCAGCACTACCCAGCTGAAAAAAGGGAATGAGAAATAACTCTATATACTATGAGGGACTGTTGTCCAGAATATACTGTTAAGTGAATAAAAACAATGTGGCCTCAAATTAATCTGTAGATTCCATAACATCCCTATCAAAATCTCAGCTAAATTTTTCGAAAAAAAGGCAAGCTGATCTTAAAATTCATATGTAACTTCAAGGGGTCTGAAACTCAAAATATTCAAGAGAATAGCTAAAACAGTCTTGTAAGAACAAAGTTGGAGGGCTCACACATGATTTCAAAATTTAATCCAAATCTACACTAATCACAACAGTGTGGTACTGGCATAATGACAGACACAAAATTGAGTTGAGAGTCTAAGAACAAGCCCTTCGTTTATGATCAGTTAAGTTTTGATCAGGGTGCCAAGACAACTCAATGGGTAAACGGTCTTTTCAACAAATGGTACTGGGACAAAGTGATATTCAAATGTAAAAGAATGAAATTGGGGCCCCTGCTTCAAACTATACAAGTAGGAACTTGAAATAGATAGTTGACCTAGATATAGGAGCTAAAACCATAAAACTTATTTTTTTAAAAAAAAATTGGAGTAGATCTTTGTTATCTTGGATGAGGCAATTTTAGAGACAACACCAAAAGCAGAACTAACAAAAGAAAAACATAGATAAAATGGACACCATCAAAATTTAAAACTTTTGTTTTTCAAAGACAATCAGGAAAATTAAAAGATAACCCATGGTTTGGGAAAAATATATATAAAATCATATATCTGATAAGGAGCTTGCAACTAGAATATGTAAAGAATTCCTACAAGTCAAAAATAGAGAGATTAAAGAATTGGAAATGGACCAAAGGTTAGAATAGACCTTGTGCCAAAGATAAACAAATGGACAATAACCACATGAAATGATGTTCAACATAGGCGTGAGGGAGCTACAAATCAAAACCACAGTGATATACCACTTCACACCAGTTAGAATGTCTACTGTTTAAAAATTGGAATACAAGAAGTGTAGGCAAGGATATGAAGTAGTTAGAGCCAGTGTGCATTGCTGGTGGAACTGTAATGTCACAGTCACTGTGAAAAATGGTTTGGCAGTTCCTTAGAAAGGGTTTCCCTGGTGGCTTAGATGGTAGAGAACCTGCCTGTGTTGTGGAAGACCCAGGTTCGATCCCTGAATCAGGAAGATCCCCTTGGAGAAGGGAATGACTACCCACTCCACTATTCTTGCCTAGAGAATCCCATGGACAGAGGAGCCTAGAGAGCTACAGACCATGGTGCCTCAAAGAGCCAGACAGGACTGAGCAACTAACACTTTCAGTTTCACTTCTTAAAAAGTTACACATAGAATTACCATGCAATCCAACGATTCCAATCCTAAATACATACTAAAATAAACAAAAGGGACTCAAACAGATACTTGTACACCAATGGATCGTTGAGGAGTCTAAGAACAAGCCCTTCGTTTATGATCAGTTAAGTTTTGATCAGGGTGCCAAGACAACTCAATGGGTAAACGGTCTTTTCAACAAATGGTACTGGGACAAAGTGATATTCAAATGTAAAAGAATGAAATTGGGGCCCCTGCTTCAAACTATACAAGTAGGAACTTGAAATAGATAGTTGACCTAGATATAGGAGCTAAAACCATAAAACTTATTTTTTTAAAAAAAAATTGGAGTAGATCTTTGTTATCTTGGATGAGGCAATTTTAGAGACAACACCAAAAGCAGAACTAACAAAAGAAAAACATAGATAAAATGGACACCATCAAAATTTAAAACTTTTGTTTTTCAAAGACAATCAGGAAAATTAAAAGATAACCCATGGTTTGGGAAAAATATATATAAAATCATATATCTGATAAGGAGCTTGCAACTAGAATATGTAAAGAATTCCTACAAGTCAAAAATAGAGAGATTAAAGAATTGGAAATGGACCAAAGGTTAGAATAGACCTTGTGCCAAAGATAAACAAATGGACAATAACCACATGAAATGATGTTCAACATAGGCGTGAGGGAGCTACAAATCAAAACCACAGTGATATACCACTTCACACCAGTTAGAATGTCTACTGTTTAAAAATTGGAATACAAGAAGTGTAGGCAAGGATATGAAGTAGTTAGAGCCAGTGTGCATTGCTGGTGGAACTGTAATGTCACAGTCACTGTGAAAAATGGTTTGGCAGTTCCTTAGAAAGGGTTTCCCTGGTGGCTTAGATGGTAGAGAACCTGCCTGTGTTGTGGAAGACCCAGGTTCGATCCCTGAATCAGGAAGATCCCCTTGGAGAAGGGAATGACTACCCACTCCACTATTCTTGCCTAGAGAATCCCATGGACAGAGGAGCCTAGAGAGCTACAGACCATGGTGCCTCAAAGAGCCAGACAGGACTGAGCAACTAACACTTTCAGTTTCACTTCTTAAAAAGTTACACATAGAATTACCATGCAATCCAACGATTCCAATCCTAAATACATACTAAAATAAACAAAAGGGACTCAAACAGATACTTGTACACCAATATTCATAGTGGCATTTTTCACAGTCTTCAAAAGGTAGAAACAATCCAAATGTCTGTCAGCAGGTAAATGAAAAACAGAATGTGGTATACGCATATATCAGGATCTTATTCAGCCTAAAAAGGAATGAAATTTTGCTAAATATTACATGAATTAACCTTGAAAACATTATCCTAAGTGAAATAAATCTGATGTGAAATCTCACATGAGATGCCTAAAATCGATAAATACATACAGATAGAAACGGGTTGTCAGGGGTTGGGACAGGAGGCATTGGGAAGTGTTATTTTACTGGGCAGAATTCTTGTTCAGGATGAAAAGAAAATTCTGGAAATAGGTCATGATGATGATTACATGTCACCGAATTGTACACTGGAAGTGGCTAATACAGTAAATCTTATATGTACTTTACCACAAAAAAATTTTTAATTAAAAATAAATGAATAGAGGTATTAAAGAAAACAGAGGAACAGGAGACTTTTCTCACTATACCTTGTTTGTTTTACAGACTTGACTCGAACTTCACAATTACGTATTTTATATAACTAAAACAAATTTTTAAAAAGCCCCAAATGGAATGTATAATGAAACAAATGAACCCAAGTATCTATCCAGTTTCGCAGTATAACCACACAGAAAAGTACTATTTCAAGTGACTTTCAGTGGAATTATACCTTAAAGGCAAAAAGAATACCGATTCCTTAAGGTGTTTTCAGTAATGGTATTGTTGACGGTAATATTGCTATTGCTGTTCGAAAGTGTTTTACATCTTTAAAAAGTGGGTTTTCAGTAAGGATGTTCAGGTGGGGCTTAGATGGTAGAGAACCTGCCTGTGTTGTGGAAGACCCAGGTTCGATCCTGAATCAGGAAGATCCCCTGGAGAAGGGAATGACTACCCACTCCACTATTCTTGCCTAGAGAATCCCATGGACAGAGGAGCCTAGAGAGCTACAGACCATGGTGCCTCAAAGAGCCAGACAGGACTGAGCAACTAACACTTTCAGTTTCACTTCTTAAAAAGTTACACATAGAATTACCATGCAATCCAACGATTCCAATCCTAAATACATACTAAAATAAACAAAAGGGACTCAAACAGATACTTGTACACCAATATTCATAGTGGCATTTTTCACAGTCTTCAAAAGGTAGAAACAATCCAAATGTCTGTCAGCAGGTAAATGAAAAACAGAATGTGGTATACGCATATATCAGGATCTTATTCAGCCTAAAAAGGAATGAAATTTTGCTAAATATTACATGAATTAACCTTGAAAACATTATCCTAAGTGAAATAAATCTGATGTGAAATCTCACATGAGATGCCTAAAATCGATAAATACATACAGATAGAAACGGGTTGTCAGGGGTTGGGACAGGAGGCATTGGGAAGTGTTATTTTACTGGGCAGAATTCTTGTTCAGGATGAAAAGAAAATTCTGGAAATAGGTCATGATGATGATTACATGTCACCGAATTGTACACTGGAAGTGGCTAATACAGTAAATCTTATATGTACTTTACCACAAAAAAATTTTTAATTAAAAATAAATGAATAGAGGTATTAAAGAAAACAGAGGAACAGGAGACTTTTCTCACTATACCTTGTTTGTTTTACAGACTTGACTCGAACTTCACAATTACGTATTTTATATAACTAAAACAAATTTTTAAAAAGCCCCAAATGGAATGTATAATGAAACAAATGAACCCAAGTATCTATCCAGTTTTGCAGTATAACCACACAGAAAAGTACTATTTCAAGTGACTTTCAGTGGAATTATACCTTAAAGGCAAAAAAAGAATACCGATTCCTTAAGGTGTTTTCAGTAATGGTATTGTTGACGGTAATATTGCTATTGCTGTTCGAAAGTGTTTTACATCTATTAGGGAATTAAAACAAAGAGCATGGAGGGTAATTTGATGAAAACTTGAAAGATCTCATCATCTTTGAGAATAGGATTTTCAGTAAGAAAGAAAGGAGTGTTACCGCTGTAATACTGATGCGGTTGAGTTGCTATAATCTTGAATATAAATTTTAAATGCCATTATGAATTTATGGCACATTTATCTTCAGTGATGCTGTGTAAGCATGTGTGTGTGTGTGTGTGTGTATGTGTGTGTGTATACTTGCATGCATGTGTGCTGTATCTCTTCAGCCCTGTCTGACTCTTTGTGACCCTATGGACTGTAGCCTGGCAGGCTCGTCTGTCCATGGGATTCTCCAGGCAAGAGTTCTGGAGTGTTGCCATCCCTCCTCCAAGGGATCTTCCCAATCCAGGACTGAACCCACATTTCATTATGTCTCCTGCATTGGCAGGTGGCTTCTTTACCACTATTGCCACTTGGTAAAACTATATATATAGATATATAGGTATATTCTTTTTTTTTTACCTATACTTGTATCAAGTTATTTATATCTATGCCTAGCTCTGTCCACTGAAAAGACGTAGTAGTCATGACAGTCCAATTGCAACTGTCACTGCATCTGGAGGAGGAAATGTACAAAACAACCATGAATATCTTCATATCAGAAAGCCTTTTGATAACATTATAGGTATCAAGCCTACTAGGGTCATTTCAACATAATCCATGATCCAACTTGGCTGCGTTCCTCCTGGCCAAAGAATGGACATCAATGAGAGGTGATGACATCAAACCCATGATTGCAATTTTTAATTAAAAATAAATGAATAGAGGTATTAAAGAAAACAGAGGAACAGGAGACTTTTCTCACTATACCTTGTTTGTTTTACAGACTTGACTCGAACTTCACAATTACGTATTTTATATAACTAAAACAAATTTTTAAAAAGCCCCAAATGGAATGTATAATGAAACAAATGAACCCAAGTATCTATCCAGTTTTGCAGTATAACCACACAGAAAAGTACTATTTCAAGTGACTTTCAGTGGAATTATACCTTAAAGGCAAAAAAAGAATACCGATTCCTTAAGGTGTTTTCAGTAATGGTATTGTTGACGGTAATATTGCTATTGCTGTTCGAAAGTGTTTTACATCTATTAGGGAATTAAAACAAAGAGCATGGAGGGTAATTTGATGAAAACTTGAAAGATCTCATCATCTTTGAGAATAGGATTTTCAGTAAGAAAGAAAGGAGTGTTACCGCTGTAATACTGATGCGGTTGAGTTGCTATAATCTTGAATATAAATTTTAAATGCCATTATGAATTTATGGCACATTTATCTTCAGTGATGCTGTGTAAGCATGTGTGTGTGTGTGTGTGTGTATGTGTGTGTGTATACTTGCATGCATGTGTGCTGTATCTCTTCAGCCCTGTCTGACTCTTTGTGACCCTATGGACTGTAGCCTGGCAGGCTCGTCTGTCCATGGGATTCTCCAGGCAAGAGTTCTGGAGTGTTGCCATCCCTCCTCCAAGGGATCTTCCCAATCCAGGACTGAACCCACATTTCATTATGTCTCCTGCATTGGCAGGTGGCTTCTTTACCACTATTGCCACTTGGTAAAACTATATATATAGATATATAGGTATATTCTTTTTTTTTTACCTATACTTGTATCAAGTTATTTATATCTATGCCTAGCTCTGTCCACTGAAAAGACGTAGTAGTCATGACAGTCCAATTGCAACTGTCACTGCATCTGGAGGAGGAAATGTACAAAACAACCATGAATATCTTCATATCAGAAAGCCTTTTGATAACATTATAGGTATCAAGCCTACTAGGGTCATTTCAACATAATCCATGATCCAACTTGGCTGCGTTCCTCCTGGCCAAAGAATGGACATCAATGAGAGTGATGACATCAAACCCATGATTGCATTATGTTTGAAAAAACTCACTGATTGCTTTTGAAGGATTCTAGGAAACCAACAAATCTTTGTGAGAAGTGATAAATAAAAGACTTCAGCATTTGTTTTATACCTTTACTGTTTACAGTAAACAATGCCTTAAGGAACCAAACAATTGATGAAAGCCCATTTCTCTTTCTAAAAATACCCCAGCTAAAATACAAAGGAGAAATGATAGGACTCAAATGTTACAAGCTCTAAGGAATCTTTGGATCTAGGCACTCAGGTGATTAGTGGTTGGTAACACCATGAAAAGATAGACCTGGTAAGTATATACCTCCCGATCAAAGTACACACCTCTATCTATGAAGTTGTCTTGCCCATCCAACCCTCCCAAGTCAAACCTGAATCTGAGCAAACCTACAGATCTAACCACCAATTTTCACAAAATACAGAGAATTGTGAAACACAGAGAAAGACATGCCAGAAGAGAAAACAGTAAAATTCAGACTGTGGAACTGCTTCAGCAAAAATGGTTTTGTTTCTACAACAAAAAATTTAATAGGAATAAAAAAAGAGAAAGGTTTGGTCAGGTGAGCTATAGAATAAAAAAGGTTTTAAAGGCATATAAACCAAGGACAAAGTATGAACATTGTTTGAAACCATGTTGAGGGCCCAAATATTCTATAAAAGATCCTTTTTACAAGCAGACATTTATAGAACAATCAGGGAATTGTGAACATTAAGTATTTGATGAAAACCTCAATTCCAGATAATTTGTATAGATTATAGGCTGATGAATATATGTTAGTTCCTTTCCTAATGAGACAACATAAATGATTTTTTTCTTTTTTTAATTGAAATACATTTGACATCTAACATAGTGCAGATTTTAAGTAAACAACATGTTAATTTGACACAAATTATGGAAATGTACAAAACAACCATGAATATCTTCATATCAGAAAGCCTTTTGATAACATTATAGGTATCAAGCCTACTAGGGTCATTTCAACATAATCCATGATCCAACTTGGCTGCGTTCCTCCTGGCCAAAGAATGGACATCAATGAGAGTGATGACATCAAACCCATGATTGCATTATGTTTGAAAAAACTCACTGATTGCTTTTGAAGGATTCTAGGAAACCAACAAATCTTTGTGAGAAGTGATAAATAAAAGACTTCAGCATTTGTTTTATACCTTTACTGTTTACAGTAAACAATGCCTTAAGGAACCAAACAATTGATGAAAGCCCATTTCTCTTTCTAAAAATACCCCAGCTAAAATACAAAGGAGAAATGATAGGACTCAAATGTTACAAGCTCTAAGGAATCTTTGGATCTAGGCACTCAGGTGATTAGTGGTTGGTAACACCATGAAAAGATAGACCTGGTAAGTATATACCTCCCGATCAAAGTACACACCTCTATCTATGAAGTTGTCTTGCCCATCCAACCCTCCCAAGTCAAACCTGAATCTGAGCAAACCTACAGATCTAACCACCAATTTTCACAAAATACAGAGAATTGTGAAACACAGAGAAAGACATGCCAGAAGAGAAAACAGTAAAATTCAGACTGTGGAACTGCTTCAGCAAAAATGGTTTTGTTTCTACAACAAAAAATTTAATAGGAATAAAAAAAGAGAAAGGTTTGGTCAGGTGAGCTATAGAATAAAAAAGGTTTTAAAGGCATATAAACCAAGGACAAAGTATGAACATTGTTTGAAACCATGTTGAGGGCCCAAATATTCTATAAAAGATCCTTTTTACAAGCAGACATTTATAGAACAATCAGGGAATTGTGAACATTAAGTATTTGATGAAAACCTCAATTCCAGATAATTTGTATAGATTATAGGCTGATGAATATATGTTAGTTCCTTTCCTAATGAGACAACATAAATGATTTTTTTCTTTTTTTAATTGAAATACATTTGACATCTAACATAGTGCAGATTTTAAGTAAACAACATGTTAATTTGACACATTTATGTATTAGAATATGGATTCCATTGTGATAATCAGCCCCTCTGTCATATTACATAATGGTCTCTTTTTTAAGTGGTTGGAATCATTAAGCTCTAATCTCTTAGCAAGTTTATTGCTTGTAATATAATACTGTTGTCTGTACTCACTATACTGTACTAGATATCTGGGCTTATTTACTTCTGGTTGCAAGGAGACAGAATATATTAGGCATATCAAAATAGAAATATTTTTGTTGAATTTATTAGTCCTTTAAAATATAAAAATAAAATGACATAATCTTACTGTTTAGATACCTGGTTATCTTATTTTCCAAAAGCTTTTATGCACATACCAGCATATGGGTGTAACGTGTTCCTTTTGTGGTGATGTTTGTATGTCCTTTTTTTACTATATATTTTTTTGTATACTAACGATCCATGTACTGTAATGCATATTATAGTCTAAACATGTTCTTTCATTACTGTATCTCATAATATCTTTTTTAATTTTTATTTTACTTTACTTTTACAGTTTTGTTATATACAGATATGTATGATCCCAGATTAATCATATGTATATCCCCCCTATCCCACCCCTCCAGGCCGTCACACAGTATCGCCGCTGGATCCCCTTTTCCCACAGCGCAATGACAATAGCTATTTTTTTTCACATATGATAGTATAGGATTTCATGCTACTTACTTTATGCCTCCCACCGACTGTTCATTCCCCACCATGTCCATATGTCTGTTCTCCATGTCTCTTTTTCCATCGCTTCACTGCGTGTGTTATCATCATCATCCTACTAGATTCCATATATATGTGTTAGTATACTGTACGTATTCTTTGTCTTTTTGACTTACTTCACTTTTTATGATAGGTTCTAGATCCAGCCATCTCACTAGGACTGATTCTTCTGCATTTCTTTTTTACAGCTGTGTTGTAGTCCATTGTATATATGTACCAGAGCTTCTTTATTTATTCATCGATGGACATCTGGGTTGCTTCCATGTTCCACCTATTGTATAGAGTACTACAATGAACATTGGGGTACAGGTGCCTCTTTCAGTTTTGATTTCATCAGGGTATAAACCTAATAGTGGAATTGCTGGGTCGTATGGTGCTTCTATTTTAAGTTTTTTAAGGAATCTCCATACTGTGTTCCATAGTGGCTGTATCAATTTACATTGCTATTAGCAATGCAAGAGTGTTTCCTTATAGTGTCTTTAAAATCTTTTCAGAATATAGATATGCCTCAATTAAAAAATTGCTGTATAATCAGTAACATGAATATAGTATAATTTTTTTTTTAAGATTTATTTATCTATTTATTTTTGGCCAGGGGTCGGGTTGGGGAGGGAGGGGAGCGGGCGGGCCACTTCTATTGGTCTTTCATTTCTCTATTTTCATCTGTCTTTGTTCTTTGGCTCCTGTGGGCCTCCCATCGCGGTGGTCTGTTGTCGCAGAGCGCCAGCTCTGGGAGCATGTGCTCCAGAGCTCTGGCTCGGTAATTGGACTCATTGGTCCAGCCGCTCCGCGGCACGTGGGATCTTCCCAGGCCAGGGATCGAACCGGCGCCCCTTGCACTGCAAGGCGGTGTTCTTATCCACTGGATCACCAGGGGAAGCCCAGTATAATTTTTTTATATACTTCCTTATTAATGGGCATGCAAACTGTTTTTGATTTTATATGATGTTCTGTGTATCCTTACAAGTACATCTTGGTGTAATTTTTCGCCGCTGGATCCCCTTTTCCCACAGCGCAATGACAATAGCTATATCTTTTCACATATGATAGTATAGGATTTCATGCTACTTACTTTATGCCTCCCACCGACTGTTCATTCCCCACCATGTCCATATGTCTGTTCTCCATGTCTCTTTTTCCATCGCTTCACTGCGTGTGTTATCATCATCATCCTACTAGATTCCATATATATGTGTTAGTATACTGTACGTATTCTTTGTCTTTTTGACTTACTTCACTTTTTATGATAGGTTCTAGATCCAGCCATCTCACTAGGACTGATTCTTCTGCATTTCTTTTTTACAGCTGTGTTGTAGTCCATTGTATATATGTACCAGAGCTTCTTTATTTATTCATCGATGGACATCTGGGTTGCTTCCATGTTCCACCTATTGTATAGAGTACTACAATGAACATTGGGGTACAGGTGCCTCTTTCAGTTTTGATTTCATCAGGGTATAAACCTAATAGTGGAATTGCTGGGTCGTATGGTGCTTCTATTTTAAGTTTTTTAAGGAATCTCCATACTGTGTTCCATAGTGGCTGTATCAATTTACATTGCTATTAGCAATGCAAGAGTGTTTCCTTATAGTGTCTTTAAAATCTTTTCAGAATATAGATATGCCTCAATTAAAAAATTGCTGTATAATCAGTAACATGAATATAGTATAATTTTTTTTTTAAGATTTATTTATCTATTTATTTTTGGCCGGGGGTCGGGTTGGGGAGGGAGGGGAGCGGGCGGGCCACTTCTATTGGTCTTTCATTTCTCTATTTTCATCTGTCTTTGTTCTTTGGCTCCTGTGGGCCTCCCATCGCGGTGGTCTGTTGTCGCAGAGCGCCAGCTCTGGGAGCATGTGCTCCAGAGCTCTGGCTCGGTAATTGGACTCATTGGTCCAGCCGCTCCGCGGCACGTGGGATCTTCCCAGGCCAGGGATCGAACCGGCGCCCCTTGCACTGCAAGGCGGTGTTCTTATCCACTGGATCACCAGGGGAAGCCCAGTATAATTTTTTTATATACTTCCTTATTAATGGGCATGCAAACTGTTTTTGATTTTATATGATGTTCTGTGTATCCTTACAAGTACATCTTGGTGTAATTTTTCAAGTGTATCTCTAGTGAAATTTTCCAGCAGTGAAATCGGTGTCAAATACAAGGTGTTTTTTCAAAAGGTATTTCCAAATCGTCCTCAAAGGCACTCTTCCCAAACTTCCTTCAAAACAGAGCACGTGGGAGTGCCCAGTTCTCAACATACCCACTGACAGTGGCTCAGCATTGAGCCTTTATGGACATCTCCTCCCTCTGACACACTGATGAGTAGTAGGCTGTGAATTCTCTCCTTCTGAATTGAGAGCAAAGAGTTTAGACTCTTGTCTCCATTTAGATTCCATGTTACCTTAGCCATTAACCTTTCTTTCAGCTTGTCGTACACACTGTGGCATTTTAACCCAATCACACACACCCCCACACCCACACCCACACACCGCCAAACAACTGAGCATAACTATTTATAAACTCTTGAAATCTGACTTTCACAAATGTAAGGTTTTCTGACTTTCACAAATGTAAGGTTTTCTGTGGTCATAGCAAATCCATTAGGTGAAATAATATTGAAGTGACCAAAAGGTTAATTTAAGTTTTTCTATACCATCTTACAGAAAAACCCAAACAAACTTTTTTGGCCAGCTCAATACCAGCGTGGTTTTTCATGCTAGATACACTTTGGAAAATTATTGCAGAGTCACAAGAGGAGAACTATGATGTGCAAATGCTCCAAAGAAAGGTTTTAAACTTCCAGTGTGTACTTCATAGATGGGGCAGTGCAGTCTAGCCTCCTCTTGGCTTACCCAAGAGGCATACAAATTGAATTTTGAGAGTTGAATTGAAGGATGTTTAAATAAGTCTTCTACTCCCTGACAGGATTTTATTATAAGCTTTAGGTGCTTCTCATTTCATGAAGTGCATTGGCCTCCGTGCACACCACATGTGTTTTCATTACTTGGGCTTAGATGCAGTCTTGCCCCAACAGTGTCCTAAGGTGTGGTTCTTGAGCCTGTCTCCATAAACTCCTCTCTACACCATAATCTTTTTTACCCGAATTAATGTTTTCTCTTTATTTTGCAACAACTTTATTGAAGTATATTATATACATAAAATTCAATCATGTCAAGTGTACAATTCTGTGATCTTAAGTATGCAACCATCACCAGAAATCAATTTTAGAACCTATTAGCCTCCCAGTAAGACCACTTGTTCCCATTGAGTTAATCCCCATCTCCACCTTGAGCCCCAGACAACTAATAGTCTAGTTCATATATCTATAAATTTGACTTTTCTGAACATTTCATATAAATGGGGTTATAAATACGTAATCTCTTGTGTCTGGCTTCTTTCATGCAGCATAATGTTTATGGGGTTCATGCATGATGTAATTTGTGCTATTGATTTGTTTCTTTTTAGTGCTGCATAACATGCCACTGTATGGGTGTTCTACACTTTGTTCATTGACAAGTTAATAGACATTTAGTTTTTCTCTAGTTTTTGACAATTATGAATAATGCTACAATGAATATTGAATATTTGTGTACTGGTCCTTACATGGAAATGTTTATCTCTCTTGGATAGATAACTCAAAGTGGAACTCCTGGAGGATATGGTAATGTAATGTTTAACTTTTTGAGAGACTCACAAACTGTTTTAGAAAGTGACTTCACCATTTATATTTCCCACAGAAATGTTCACATGTTCCCTTTTTCTCAGCATCTCAAAGCCAACATTTGTTATTGCCTGTCTTATTTATTACAGCCATTCAGATGAGAATGACATTTGTGTTTTAGTTTCCATTTCTATAATGCCTAATAGTGTTAGGCATCTTTCCATGTGTATCTTCTTTAGTGAAATGTCTGTTCATATCTTTACTCACGTTTTTCTTGGGCTGTTTTATTTTTGAATGGTAGCAGTTCATTTCAGCTCAGTCACTCAGTCATGTCTAACTCTTTGCAGCCCCATGGGCTGCAGCATACCAGGCTTCCCTGTCCTTCACCATCTCCTGGAGTTTACTCACATTCATGTCCATTGACTCAGTGATGCCATCCAACCATCTCATCCTCTGTTGTCCCCTTCTCCTTTTGCCTTCTATTTTTCCCAACATCAGGCTCTTTTCCAGTGAGTCGTCTCTTTGCATCAGGTGGTCATAGTATCGGAGTTTCAGCTTCAGCCTCAGTCCTTCCAATGAATATCCAGGGTTGATTTCCTTTAGGATTGACTGGTTTGATCTCCTTAAAGTCCAAGGGACTCTCAGGAGTGGCAGCAGTCCTTTGTAAATTCTGGATATAATCCTTTATCTGTAACATATTTGACAAATATTCTCTCCTAGTCTGTTGCTTTCCTTGTCATTTCCTTACTGGCATCTTTTGAAGTGCAAAAATTTTGAATTTAGATAGTCTAAATGTATCAGTTTTTAATAGATCTTGTCTTTAGTATTGTATCTAGGAAAGTTTTGCTTAATCCAAAGTCTCAAAGATTTTTTCCTATGTTTTGCTCTAAAAGTTTTGTTGTTTTTGCACTTACATTTACATTGGTGATCTATTTGAGTTATTGTTATGTATGGTGTGGAGGTCTTAAGCTCATCATTTCTGGATCTGAATATCTAATTGTCCCGGCACCTTTTGTTAAACTGCTTATCTTTTCCTGGTATCTCAGTCAAAAATAAATTGATTATAGAGATATATTTCTGAACTCTTAGTTCTGTTTCATTGACGTATACCTCTTTCCTAATGTCAATACCACATTATGTTGATAACTCTAGCTTTTTAGTACATTTAGAAATTGGAAAGTGAAAGTCACCTGATTTTTACCTTTTCTTCAGTATTATTTTGGCTATTCTAGGTGTTTTGCATTTCCTTATAAATTTAAGAATTGCATGTCAATTCATACAGAAACAAAAACCCTGCTGGGAATTCAGTAGGAATTGCACTGACTCTATAGATAAATTTGGGTATAACTGACATCTTAACAATATTTGAGTCTTTTAATCAATGAACATGGAATGTTTCTCCAGTTATTTAGATCATTAATTTCTTTAAGTGAAATTATGTGATTTTCCATGTATGTCTCGCTCTTTTTTGCTAAATTTATTCCTGAGTATTTTCTTATTTTTGAACTTTTCTGAATGCAGTTGTATTCTTAATTTTACTTCCATTTTGCTCATGGTTTAATAGAAAAATACAATTTATTTTTGTATATTGATTTTGTATCCTGAAACCTTGCTGTCTTGTTGATTAGTTCTAATGGATTTTTGTAGTTCCCTTTTGATTTTCTATATACAGAATCATGCTGTCTGTATTTAAAGGAAATTTCACATTTTCCTTTCCAGCCTTCTTTCCTTCTTTTTTTTTTCCTTTCTCCTTCCTTCCCTCCCTCCATCCCTTTTTTCCTTTCACTGGCTAGAATCTTCAATACTGTGTTGAAAGGAGGTATTCTTGCCTTTTTTCTGATGTTAGAAGGGAACAATTTAATCTTTCCCTATTATGATATTCACTGTTGGTTTTACTGCAGATACCCTTTCTCAGATTAAGGAAGCTCCCTTCTGTTTCAAGCTTGTTGAGAGCATTTATCACAAACGAGTGTTTTATGTTATTGAGGTGATCATACTGTTTTGTCCATTAGTCTATAGATATGATGTTTATATTCATTAATTTTCAGATATTCATCCCATTTGGTCATGGTGTATAACTTTGTTTTTTTAAGATTTATTTATTTATTTATTTTGGGTGGGGGTCGGGTTGGGGAGGGAGGGGAGCAGGCGGGCCACTTCTATTGGTCTTTCATTTCTCTATTTTCATCCGTCTTTGTTCTTTGGCTCCTGTGGGCCTCCCATCGCGGTGGCATCTGTCGTTGCAGAGCGCTTGCTCTGGGCGCACGCGCTCCAGAGCTCCGGCTCGGTAATTGGACACATAGGTCCAGCCGCTCCGCGGCACATGGAATCTTCCCAGGCCAGGGGTTGAACCGGTGCCCCTTGCACTGCAAGGCGGTGTCCTTACCCACTGGACCACCAGGGGAAGCCCTATAACTTTTTAAATACGTTGATGGATTTGGTTTGCTGTGTTATTTTGAGGACTAAACCTGAATTGCTACCATCAGTAAAAATGAGGATAAAGATATTTTTTGTAGGTTTATAGTAACAATTAGATACAATAATATACATAAAGTACCTGGCATGGTATCAGAACACAGTAAGAACTCATTTAACAGGCATCATGTTGATCATTACCATTGACAATAAATATATTCATAAAAGAGCACCCTTGTACTCTGTTGGTGGGCATGCAAACTGGTGCAACCACCATGAGGAACAGTATGGGGGTTTCTTCAAAAACTCAAAATAGAGTTACCATTTGATCCAGTAATCCCACTTCTGGGCATATATCCAGAGAAGACAAAATCTCTAATTTGAGCAGATACATGCACCCAAGTGCTCCTGGTGGCACTACTTATAATAACCAAAACATGGATGCAATGTAATGGATAAAGAAATTGTGGTGTATATGTGTATATATGCGCCATGAATATTACTCAGCCATAAAAAAGATTGCTATAATGCCATTTGCAGCAACATGGATGGTCCTAGAGATTATCATAGTAAATTAAATAAGTTAGAGAAAGACAAATAGAATATGATATCACCTATATGTATAATCTAAAAAATATTGTAAAACTGAACTTATTTACAAAATAGAAATAGAAAACAAACTTATGGTTACCAAAAGGGAAGGCAGGGAGGGGTAAATTGTGAATATAGAACTAGCAGATGCATGCTACTATATATAAAACAGATAACAAGGATTTATAGCACAGGGATCTATATTCAGTATCTTACAATACACCATAACATCAAAGGATCAGAAATAGAATAGACTATATATTTTTATATATGCATAAACATATATATATGTATGTGTCTGTGTGTGTGTATATATAGATATATAAAACTGAATCACTTTGCTGTAGACCTGAAACACAATATTGTAAATCAATTATAGACCAATCGATCAATACATGTCTTCATATAATTATCTCAGTATAAAATGATAGGAAACAACTACATAAAATAAGCTACTCTGCCTAATACAAGAGCTATATTACATTCATGGGTGGACAAAGAAGGGTAATTATGATAGCTATCTTCAGGATACTTCCAGGTACTGTATTAAGCATTTTATGCATATTACTTGCACGTAATCTTCCCAGGTGGAGAAGGAAATGGCATCCCACATAATATGGACAGAGGGGCCTGGTGGGCTGTAGCCCATGAGGTCGCCAGGAATAGGCCACGACTGAGCACACACATGCCCACACAATCCTCCCAACAGCCCTATGAAGTATGTACTGGTATGGATGGGCATGCTGGGGGCTTATATAACATGTTGCATCCAGTTTCAAAAACCTTAAAGGGCAGAACTAGGATTTGAACACAAGCAGTCTGCCCTCAGGGCCAACCTCCTTACCACCATCCTATGTGCCATCCTATGTGTTACTTAACAAGCATTAGATCTAATTTGCTCTTTACCACATGGTGCACAAAGTTATTTCCAATGTATAAATGCCCTCTCTGAGTTTAAGTTTCCTTTAAGGGACTTGCTCTAAATTCACATTTGATGTGTAAATCCAGGCCTACCTAAAGTGGATGCGTTTTCCCTCTGTATATCCTCTGTGTGTGTGTGTGTGTGTGTGTGTGTGTGTGTGTTTAACTTTTTTTTTTTTTTTTTTGCCTCTGAGTCATCATTTATTTTTCATCCGTCTTTATTCTTTGGCATGTGTGGGCCTCCCATTGCAGTGGCCTCTTTCATTGCAGAGCACCAGCTCTGAGCATATGCGCTCCAGAGCACTGGCTCATAATTGGACATACCCACTCAGCTGCTTCTCAGCATGTGGGATCTTCCCTGGCCAGGGATTGAATCAGTGCCCCTTGCACTGCAAGGCAGACTCTCTACCCACTGGATTACCAGGGAAGCCCTATATGTGTGTTTTTAAATGGATTCCATCCTTGATGAATTAGTGTGTTTTCCTACAAAATTAAGAGCTTTTAAAAGGCATAACTGATACTTGTCCTGTGTTTCCCATGCATTGCCAGATGATGACATCAGAACTAATCCTTACTCAGGTAAAGTCTGGACGAGGGTTTGACACAATCACTCTAAAACCAGCAGTTCAGTCTTCTAGAGTCATCGTTTTCAGGCTTTTCTGTCTGCCACCCACAGGAAGGAATATATTTTCATCACCACCCAGGAGATATACTCAGAGAGACGCTCATTATATGCACAAAACAATGTTTAGTCTTATATGTTAATAACGTTTATTTTATATTATTCACTCTATTTTATTTCTTCAAAAAAAGTGCTTGTTAAATCCAAACTGATTTCATAACCATTAATGGGTTATGAGCCACAATTTGAAAAACACCCCATTGGAAAATATTTTATTGACTTGACCAAAAAAGGCATTCAGGTTTTTCATGACATCGTATGGAAAAAGCCTGAATGAACTCTTCGACCAACCCAATAGTTCTTACAAAACCTCCACCTCCACAAAAACAGAACTATAGACCAATAGAACAAGATAGAGAACCCAGAGATAAACCCATGCACCTATGGGTACCTTATTTTTGACAAAGGAGGCGAAACTACAAAATGGGACAAAGACAGCCTCTTCAACAAGTGGTGCTGGGAGAATTGGATAGCTACATGCAAAAAAATGAAGTTGAAACATTCCCTGACACCATACACTAAGATCAACTCCAAATGGATTAAAGACCTAAATGTAAGACCAGAAACCATCAAACTCTTAGAGGAGAATATAGGCAAAACCCTCAAGGCCATAAATCAAAGCAAGATCTTCTCTGACCCACCTACTAGAATAGCGGAAATGAAAAGAAAAATTAACATGTGGGATCTCATGAAACTGAAAAGCTTTTGTACAACAAAAGAAATTACAAAAAAGCTGAACAGACACCCCACAGAGTGGGAGAAAATCATAGCAAATGAAACAACAGACAAAGAATTAATCTCCAAAATCTACAAGCAACTCAGACAACTCAGCACAGGGAAAACGAACAACCCAATCAAAAAATGGGAAAAAGATCTAAGGAGACGCCTCTCCAAAGAGGACATACAGATGGCCCCAAAAGCACACGAAACGATGCTCAACCTCGCTTATTATTAGAGAAATGCAAATTAAAACCACATGAGATACCACCTCACACCCGTCAGAATGGCCATCATCAACAAATCGACAGACAATAAATGCTGGAGAGGGTGCAGAGAAAAGGGAACCCTCTTGCATTGCTGGTGGGAATGTCAATTGATACAGCCTCTATGGAAGACAGTATGGAGATTTCTTAAAAAACTAAAAATAGAAGCACTCTATGACCCAGCAATCCCACTATTAGGCTTATATCCTGATGAAATCAAAACTGAAAGAAGCACCTGTACCCCAATGTTCATTGCCACTCTCTATACAATAGCCAGAACTTGGAAGCAACCTAGATGTCCATCGACGAATGAATGGATCCAGAAGCTCTGGTACATATATACAATGGAATACTACTCAGCTGTTAAAAGAAATGCAGAAGACTCAGTCCTAATGAAGTGGCTGGCTCTAGAACCTATCATAAAAAGTGAAGTAATGGGCTTCCCCTGGTGGTCCAGTGGGTAAGGACACCGCCTTGCAGTGCAAGGGGCACCGGTTCGATCCCTGGCCTGGAAAGATCCCACGTGCCGCGGAGCAGCTGGACTGATGTGTCCAATTACCGAGCCGGAGTTCTGGGCGCATGCACCCAAAGCCGGCGCTCTGCAACAACAGACGCCACCGCGATGGGAGGCCCACAGGAGCCAAAGAACAAAAAGACGGATGAAAATAGAGAAATGAAAGACCAATAGAAGTGGCCCGCCTATCCCCCAACCCGTTCCCCACCCCACCCCCAAAAAAAAAGATAAAAAAAAAAAAAAGTGAAGTAATCCAAAAAGAGAAAGACAAATACAGTATACTAACACACATATATGGAAATCTAGTAGGATGGTCTTGATAACACATGCAGTGAACTCATGGAAAAACAGACAGAGCACAGACATAGGGACATTGTGGGGAAGAAATAGGGAGGAGGAGGCATGGAGGGAGTAACATGGAAACCTATACTGTTATGTGTGGAAAAGATAGCTAGTGTCATAGTGCTAAGGGAATAGGAGTGCTTACAATGGCTTGGGGCGATGGTCTGGCGGAGTGGGAGGCGGGGGACTGGGGGGGTGGGGACCATGGATATGCATATGACTGATCTGGGAACATACATGTCTGTGAACTACAAAACTCTGTGAAACCTTTAAAATAAAGAATAAAAAAAGAAAAAAACCTCCACCTCGGGGCTTCCCTGGTGGTCCAGTGGGTAAGGACACCACCTTGCAGTGCAAGGGGCACCGGTTCGATCCCTGGCCTGGGAAGACCCCACGTGCCCGCGGAGCGGCTGGACTGATGTGTCCAACTACGGAGCCGGAGCTCTGGAGCGCATGCGCCCAGAGCCAGCCAGTGCTCTGCAAGAGCAGAGGCCGCTGCGATGGGAGGCCCACACGGGCCAAAGAACAAAGATGGATGAAAATAGAGAAATGAAAGACCAATAGAAGTGGCCCACCCATCCCCCTGCCTTCCCAACCGCCCACACCCAAAAAAAAAAAAGCTCCACCTCTAAGCATGTGAGTGACTGAGTTAGCAGCCATGCCAATTTCTAAAAATAGAACCTAAGGAATGTATATCAGTCTCACCCAAATTTGTGTTTTAATCTTGCTTGTTTTCTTTCCTTTTCTAAGTTCATTTATAGATTTATTATTTTTTGGTAGAGTCTACATTTCAAGCAGCATACAGGGACTGAGGAGTCAAGGATGAATAGAAGCAGGCATGCATCCTGAGGGCATAGTAGGAATGAAAGCAGTTAACCCAAAAGCATGCGGGAAAATAGTATGAACAAGAGTATGACATTGTGCATTAAAGGGAGACATGATTGGATATGGAGTATTAGAAATGTCTCTGAGTGAAGTGTCCCTTGGGCTGAGACCAAAAGATGAAGAGACAATAACCAGATAGGGGACAGTGCTGTGTGTGCAGGCAAGGTCACACCACCTCACAGTCTTCCAAGGCTGGAGGGCATGAACCACTAGTTGAAGAATGGAAGGAAAAGATCTTCAAGGTATGTCTGGGGAAGTAAACAGGGCCAGACCACATAGGGTCCTGCAGACCATGCAAAGAGGTGAAGGGGTTTCCTGGGCCTGGAGAACATAAAATCGCCTTGTAAAAAGACAGCTATGGTGTGTAGAATGGACTGGAGAGCTTCAACATGATACAGAGAGCTGTGAATAGTCTACTGCAATACGGTGGAGCAGGGTCGGGTAGGCTGGTGGTCCTTTGTCATTTATTTCCTCTCTCAGTGAGCAGACTTTACGAGGCGTTCCACATATACCAGGACCAGACTTTACCAATTTTGGAGCTGTCAGTTGAGAAATAAATAAACCAAGACATAGCATTTTTTATAAGTAAAGAAAACTGTGTCACTAAGACTATGGGATAAATGGCCAAGGTATAGGGAAGCTCTTACTCTTTTATACTGAAAAAAATCAGATTAGGATATGAACCTTCATATTCTAGTTATTTTAGCTGCATTATGCCTGTGTACTTTACTGAATGTAGGTCTAGAAATAAAATACTTATCTTCTCTCCCTTTGAGAGTTTAGGATCTGTGATTGAGGGCCTCAGATAGCATGTGCTAAAGGGGAAAGTGGATTTTTAACAGTCACACCTGGCTCTGTGATTAAATAAATTTAAAATCATACCGGCAAGGGAAGTGTGGTGCCTCTTGCAGGGGCTGCTGCTTTCTTTGATTAATCATCCCTTGCATGGTTGAACACTGTTGTTAACTTCCACAGTCAGCCCCTTTATCATTCCATTTCTTTTCTTTTGGATAAAAACAGCTTTGCCCAAGTCCCAGTAAAGTGTGTTTGTTCATTCAGGGTGAGTTTAGTAAGACCCTTATCCCCCACTTAAAGTTAAATGGAGTAATGGGAGAGGAGCTCTGGTGTGTCCTCAGGTTGGGAGCCTCCACCCTGCCGGCAGCAGGGAGCTGCACACAGCCAGTCGCCGCTCTGTTTGGAACCCAGCCTGCCTGAGCTGTTTCCATGGGCATCCAGTGATGCTCATGGTTAACACTCTCTTCTCCCTCCAGTTGGTACCCAGACCCCACCCACCTTATTTGCCAGCTATCCCAATAAGACCCTGCTCACATGCCATGAACCGTCATTGCTTCTATCCTATTAGCTGAAGACAGTCTAAGCTGCAGTAGCTCTCAGGCAGGATTACATATAATAAGCACATCCTTACTTCCTGAAAATCTGTAAAACTCTATAATGTATAGTGATGCAGCTGGACGGATTGGGAACCAAATTTACCAGGTTCAGCCACCCAATCGCTGTTCCCATTAAGCCTACGGCAGAGATACCCAGTCAGTCTTTACAGAGGTGGAGAATAACACTTCCTAAAGACAATACTAAGGATGCACATCTCGCGTTTTTAACAAGCACTCCCTGTGTTTCTGTCTAAATTTCCCCCAAGGCTTAATTTCTGACATCTGTGTGAATCAGTCTTCAGTGGTAAACAGAAGCTTATTTATTCAACAAGTGAACTCTGAGGACCTAGTCTTCATTAGAATGTTGCTGCCTCAGATTAATGCTTCATTGAATTGCTTTTTTTCCTTTGGTTTGCAAATCTCTTCTTCCTGTAGCAAAATGATCATTCTAAAGAAGAAAATGTACCCAATACATCTATTCCATCATTGATATTCTACATTTGTTTTCCTAAGTAAAGAATTTGCCCCTAGGCAGTGGTTTGCATTCTTGGGCACTGCTTTGCTGTCTCTCAATTCTGTGATTCAGTTAAAACCTTAATGTATGATCTCAGTGACATCAAGTCAAAAGAAGCATGTCAAAATAGTGTTGATACAGACAGCCTTTTTGATGAGAAATCATGTCTGTGCTTTGAGGAAAACAAAACAAGTCATAGCAGTTGGAATGCATTTTTATAGGAGATTCTTTGCAAACAAGCAGAGGCCAGTCCTGCTTACCTGTCTCATTTTCCGTCCCTCCAGCCTGTGCCCTTTTGCTTTTTAAACAGCTTAAAGTTTTAAGGGTGATTGGAAAAAAATTTTTTAAATGGGAAGGGAGGGAGCTCTGGTGTGTCCTCAGGTTGGGAGCCTCCACCCTGCCGGCAGCAGGGAGCTGCACACAGCCAGTCGCCGCTCTGTTTGGAACCCAGCCTGCCTGAGCTGTTTCCATGGGCATCCAGTGATGCTCATGGTTAACACTCTTCTCCCTCCAGTTGGTACCCAGACCCCACCCACCTTATTTGCCAGCTATCCCAATAAGACCCTGCTCACATGCCATGAACCGTCATTGCTTCTATCCTATTAGCTGAAGACAGTCTAAGCTGCAGTAGCTCTCAGGCAGGATTACATATAATAAGCACATCCTTACTTCCTGAAAATCTGTAAAACTCTATAATGTATAGTGATGCAGCTGGACGGATTGGGAACCAAATTTACCAGGTTCAGCCACCCAATCGCTGTTCCCATTAAGCCTACGGCAGAGATACCCAGTCAGTCTTTACAGAGGTGGAGAATAACACTTCCTAAAGACAATACTAAGGATGCACATCTCGCGTTTTTAACAAGCACTCCCTGTGTTTCTGTCTAAATTTCCCCCAAGGCTTAATTTCTGACATCTGTGTGAATCAGTCTTCAGTGGTAAACAGAAGCTTATTTATTCAACAAGTGAACTCTGAGGACCTAGTCTTCATTAGAATGTTGCTGCCTCAGATTAATGCTTCATTGAATTGCTTTTTTTCCTTTGGTTTGCAAATCTCTTCTTCCTGTAGCAAAATGATCATTCTAAAGAAGAAAATGTACCCAATACATCTATTCCATCATTGATATTCTACATTTGTTTTCCTAAGTAAAGAATTTGCCCCTAGGCAGTGGTTTGCATTCTTGGGCACTGCTTTGCTGTCTCTCAATTCTGTGATTCAGTTAAAACCTTAATGTATGATCTCAGTGACATCAAGTCAAAAGAAGCATGTCAAAATAGTGTTGATACAGACAGCCTTTTTGATGAGAAATCATGTCTGTGCTTTGAGGAAAACAAAACAAGTCATAGCAGTTGGAATGCATTTTTATAGGAGATTCTTTGCAAACAAGCAGAGGCCAGTCCTGCTTACCTGTCTCATTTCCTCTTCCTGTCCCTCCAGCCTGTGCTCCTTCAAGTCTGATCATATGTTTTGCTTAATCCTCTTTCAGTGTCTTCCAGTGTGTACAGACTTGCAACCAAGCTCCTGCCATGGGATCTGCTGTCTGCCTTCCTTTTCAGTCTCAGGTTTCCCCATCACACATCATTCCTACAAACCCAAACTCTTTCCTTTTCCCTCACACTCTGTTCTTTCCCATGTCTATGCTTAATCCAGGCTGTTCCTCTCTTTCACATCTTACTTTTGGACCTGGAGACCCCTTCGCTGCTACCATATGTTGGGTGTTTTACCTCGTGTAAATTACTTAAACTTCACCAGGCCTTGATTTCCTCATCTGCAAAATGGGAGCATAAGAGCTTGACTCCTTTTTTAACTATTCATTTATTTTTCATTGATTGATGATTTGCTTTACAATATTGGTTTGATTTGTGTCTTACATCAACATGAATTAACCATAGATGTACCACCAGCAAGACACACAAAAAGAGCAGCCTTGTGGGGTCAGTGACATCACCCATGTAACAGGCGTTAGAGGCTGTCTCAGAGAAGTCACCTAGTGGAAACATCAGTGATGTTGGCTTTATTTTGCACTTCTTTTTTTTTTTTTTTTATGGAACGCTTCACGAATTTGCGTGTCATCCTTGCGCAGGGGCCATGCTAATCTTCTCTGTATCGTTCCAATTTTAGTATATGTGCTGCCAAAGCGAGCACTTATTTTGCACTTCTTATTGTAAGAATCGCAAAGACACGGTGGACAGCAAGCTGTTAGGCAAAGAGCCTATTTGGGAAGAGTTCCTGGGCCAGACCCACAGGTCCAAGAGGTGGGCCAGTGAAGTCGCGCCCCAGAGATGGGACAAGGAGGTTTTATTTGGGAGGAGAAGGGGAAAGAAAGGGGAGGGGGGTTTCTTAGAGCAGGCGCAGAAACAAAGTCTTTGTTTAAACTGAGCAGGAAATTAGTGATGAGTCGGCTGTCCTTGAGTTGACTGTGGGCATGGGGGTGTGCAGTTCTTGTTACTTTCCACACCTGGTGGACAGTCTTCATGGCCAGGGCGAGCTCCCTATCACCGGCCTTGAGAGACTCCCAGACACCAGCAGATCAGCAACAGGCAGGCCCCTTGCTGTTAACACTGCAGCTGCAGTGTTAACCCTTTAATAGCCCATAAACCTAACACTTTTTACTGTCACCATCCTTCAAAATTGAACTCAGGTGTCTCCTGTGCGGAGAAACTTTCCTTTCACTGCTCATCCCCAGGACCGAGTGAGTTATTTCCTGTTCCTGTGCATTTACGTCTTTATTGCCCTCTTTATATCTTTTTCTTATCATTAATGTGGCTCATGATTTGTTATCATTTCAAGCGATGAAGTTGTTAATGTGGAAAAATAAGCATGAGATGGTCCAAGGAGGCCTCGTAACGTGTATTTTATGGACCTCCTGTAGCTGTGTGTTCAAGATATGATCATTAATAACAGGTGAATAAATGGAGTTTTCTTTATTTTCTGGGCTTTATAGCTCTGTAGACTTACGGTTAATGGGTGCTTACTGTATGCCAAGAATGACATTAAATATTATACTCATCATAGAGTTGAAACATCTACATTACCATATGTAAAATAGATAGCTAGTGGGAAGTCGCTGTGTAACACAGGGAGTTCAACCCAGTGCTCTGTGACAGCCTAAAAGGGTGGGTTAGGAGGGGTGGTGGAAGGGTTGTTTCAGAGGGAGTATGTATACTTATGGCTGAAGTATACATTCAGTATACATTGAACCTCAGAAACTAATACAGCATTGTAAAGCAACTATCCTCTAATTAAAAATAAATTTTAAAAATACTACATCATATTCAAAGCTCCAATATTTTGGCCACCTGATAGGAACAGACAGCTCAATAGATAGTAAGGAGCACTTCTTATTGTAAGAATCGCAAAGACACGGTGGACAGCAAGCTGTTAGGCAAAGAGCCTATTTGGGAAGAGTTCCTGGGCCAGACCCACAGGTCCAAGAGGTGGGCCAGTGAAGTCGCGCCCCAGAGATGGGACAAGGAGGTTTTATTTGGGAGGAGAAGGGGAAAGAAAGGGGAGGGGGGTTTCTTAGAGCAGGCGCAGAAACAAAGTCTTTGTTTAAACTGAGCAGGAAATTAGTGATGAGTCGGCTGTCCTTGAGTTGACTGTGGGCATGGGGGTGTGCAGTTCTTGTTACTTTCCACACCTGGTGGACAGTCTTCATGGCCAGGGCGAGCTCCCTATCACCGGCCTTGAGAGACTCCCAGACACCAGCAGATCAGCAACAGGCAGGCCCCTTGCTGTTAACACTGCAGCTGCAGTGTTAACCCTTTAATAGCCCATAAACCTAACACTTTTTACTGTCACCATCCTTCAAAATTGAACTCAGGTGTCTCCTGTGCGGAGAAACTTTCCTTTCACTGCTCATCCCCAGGACCGAGTGAGTTATTTCCTGTTCCTGTGCATTTACGTCTTTATTGCCCTCTTTATATCTTTTTCTTATCATTAATGTGGCTCATGATTTGTTATCATTTCAAGCGATGAAGTTGTTAATGTGGAAAAATAAGCATGAGATGGTCCAAGGAGGCCTCGTAACGTGTATTTTATGGACCTCCTGTAGCTGTGTGTTCAAGATATGATCATTAATAACAGGTGAATAAATGGAGTTTTCTTTATTTTCTGGGCTTTATAGCTCTGTAGACTTACGGTTAATGGGTGCTTACTGTATGCCAAGAATGACATTAAATATTATACTCATCATAGAGTTGAAACATCTACATTACCATATGTAAAATAGATAGCTAGTGGGAAGTCGCTGTGTAACACAGGGAGTTCAACCCAGTGCTCTGTGACAGCCTAAAAGGGTGGGTTAGGAGGGGTGGTGGAAGGGTTGTTTCAGAGGGAGTATGTATACTTATGGCTGAAGTATACATTCAGTATACATTGAACCTCAGAAACTAATACAGCATTGTAAAGCAACTATCCTCTAATTAAAAATAAATTTTAAAAATACTACATCATATTCAAAGCTCCAATATTTTGGCCACCTGATAGGAACAGACAGCTCATTGGAAAAAACCCTGATGCTGGGAAAAATAGAAGGTAGAAGGAGAAGGGGATGACAGAGGACGAGATGGTTGGATGGCATTACCGACTCAATGGACATGAGTTTAAGCAAGCTCCAGAAGGTGGTGAAGGGCAGGGAAGCCTGGCTTGCTGCAGCTCACTGGGTTGCAGAGTCAAGACACGACTGAGAAACTGGACTGTGCATCATATTCAGTCTTTATGATGATCAAATATGGAAGATCTTATCATTCATATTCTACACATGTGGAAACTGAGGGCCTAGAACAAGTAATAGACCAGTACTCCCAAAGCATGAATTCTTAGGTTAGGAAAATGCTGCTCTGATCTGTAAGGAGTCCTTTGCCTCTAGGCCTCTTTAGTGGGCACTTGTAGTTAACCCACTTGCATTTCTAACTCTCCTCCAGGTATTCCTTCCAAGATGAGGAAGACATGTTCATGGTGGTGGACCTCCTGCTAGGGGGAGACCTACGTTATCACCTGCAGCAGAATGTCCGCTTCCAGGAAGACACCGTGAAGCTCTTCATCTGTGAGCTGGCCATGGCCTTGGACTACCTGCAGAGCCAGCGCATCATTCACAGGTCAGTCGAGTCCAGGGGGTAGCCCTGTGCTCAGTGGATAGGAGGGGACACAGAACCTGCCCGCATTCAACAAGTGCTTGTTGAACATGACATCTAACTCTTACAGCATTCCTGGAGGTAGGTGTATTGTCCCCATTTTTCAAGTAAAAATTTACTGAGCACATTGAACTTATTTGCCCAAGGTCAGTGTTAGTAAACAAGACCAGAATGAATGAGTCTTGGTGCGGCTTGTAACTAAGCCTAGACAAAGAGAAGGAAAGATGACATATGAGAACTTAATATTAAATGAATTAACTGAAATAGAAATGGGGAGAGTTCATGAAGGGAAAGACATAGAGTGGGTAGGAAGAAAATTCCTTGGGGAAAACTGGAGTCCTAACTGCTGCCTGTCGTCCACCCTATAGTGAGCCCCTGGTGTGGACATGCTGCAGACAGAAGTCAGCAAAAGCAATGTATCTCTTTCACTTGGGGCATTTGTGCTAAAGACAAGTAACACAAGTAGCTATAAACCCAAACAGCCAATAGAGAGAAAAGGATAATGCTCAATATTTATAAAAGTGTTGGTATTTTTTTTTCGGCCACTTCTATTGGTCTTTCATTTCCATCTTTGTTCTTTGGCCCGTGTGATCCTCCCATCGCAGTGGCCTCTCTCGCTGCAGAGTGCTGGCTCTGGGCACATGAGTTCCAGAGCACTGGCTTGGTAGTTGGACACATTGGTCCAGCCACTCCACGGCACGTGGGATCTTCCCAGGCCAGGGATCGAACCAGCGCCCCTTGCACTGCAAGGAGGTGTCCTTACCCACTGGACTACCAGGGAAGCCCCAAAAGTGTTGGTAGTTTTGATGGCAATTTCCTATGTAGTGTCTCCCTTGATCTCTATAATTAGTGATAAATGAGCAGGGCAGGTGTAGTTAGACCAGTATTAAATCTGAGATTTTGTGACTTGGAGACATTAAATTATCATCTATTTATTAAACATTAAACTATCATCTCTTAAATAAAGTATCATTATTATTTTAAAGAATTTTGAACCTAATCCCCACCAAAGCAGCTATTTACCTGGGTTTCCATATGCTAGTCACTGCAAGGTATTTTCATCTATTATTCTATTCAATTCTCAAAGAGTGTTCTGCATTTCATTACAGTCCTACTATTCTTCAGAGGAAAAAACTGTGGCTCAGAAATTCTCCAAGGAGAAACCCTGACAAATGACTTTGCCAAGAAATTTCTCCAAAAAACTGAGTAGGTGTATTGTCCCCATTTTCAAGTAAAATTTACTGAGCACATTGAACTTATTTGCCCAAGGTCAGTGTTAGTAAACAAGACCAGAATGAATGAGTCTTGGTGCGGCTTGTAACTAAGCCTAGACAAAGAGAAGGAAAGATGACATATGAGAACTTAATATTAAATGAATTAACTGAAATAGAAATGGGGAGAGTTCATGAAGGGAAAGACATAGAGTGGGTAGGAAGAAAATTCCTTGGGGAAAACTGGAGTCCTAACTGCTGCCTGTCGTCCACCCTATAGTGAGCCCCTGGTGTGGACATGCTGCAGACAGAAGTCAGCAAAAGCAATGTATCTCTTTCACTTGGGGCATTTGTGCTAAAGACAAGTAACACAAGTAGCTATAAACCCAAACAGCCAATAGAGAGAAAAGGATAATGCTCAATATTTATAAAAGTGTTGGTATTTTTTTTTCGGCCACTTCTATTGGTCTTTCATTTCCATCTTTGTTCTTTGGCCCGTGTGATCCTCCCATCGCAGTGGCCTCTCTCGCTGCAGAGTGCTGGCTCTGGGCACATGAGTTCCAGAGCACTGGCTTGGTAGTTGGACACATTGGTCCAGCCACTCCACGGCACGTGGGATCTTCCCAGGCCAGGGATCGAACCAGCGCCCCTTGCACTGCAAGGAGGTGTCCTTACCCACTGGACTACCAGGGAAGCCCCAAAAGTGTTGGTAGTTTTGATGGCAATTTCCTATGTAGTGTCTCCCTTGATCTCTATAATTAGTGATAAATGAGCAGGGCAGGTGTAGTTAGACCAGTATTAAATCTGAGATTTTGTGACTTGGAGACATTAAATTATCATCTATTTATTAAACATTAAACTATCATCTCTTAAATAAAGTATCATTATTATTTTAAAGAATTTTGAACCTAATCCCCACCAAAGCAGCTATTTACCTGGGTTTCCATATGCTAGTCACTGCAAGGTATTTTCATCTATTATTCTATTCAATTCTCAAAGAGTGTTCTGCATTTCATTACAGTCCTACTATTCTTCAGAGGAAAAAACTGTGGCTCAGAAATTCTCCAAGGAGAAACCCTGACAAATGACTTTGCCAAGATTCAAACCTAGATCTCTCTGATCTAACGTCAGAGCTCTGTCAGCTGTAGTAACTTGCATATATTACACGTGTGAAATATATGCCTAAATGAACAATCAGCACATGTGACTCTGCCGCTGTCACCTCTAATCCTTGAAAAATCTGTTGAATGTTTAAGCTTATGTCTCATTTACTATGTTCGACTAGATAAACTGTTTCCCCACATTAGTTAACATTTATCTAGAATTTACCAGGAGTAGTACACAGCCTTGGTTGAGAATGTAGCATCATAATTTATAGACTCTCTCTGCAAGCACTGTCGACCAATCTTTTTTTTTTCTTTTTGGCCTTGGCACTTACGTAATTAGTATTTTTCTATCTTTGGAAGGGCCCATTTGTATTTGAAAAGTGCTCTTTGGGCAATGGATAAATGGACAGAAAACCAGTTAATCATGTATGATCTCTGACATAAAATTTACACACCTGGTGTTTTTCTGGGTAACTGGGAATCCTGTTGACAAGAGATCTTTCTCCCATACTGGCTTTTTGGTACCCATCACACAGCTCCTTCCTAAGAGCAACTTTTCCCTCTCAGAGTCTTCATGCTCACTCCTCCTTCCTCATATTGCCAACCCACAGTCCATCTGGGGTGCTGACGTGGCAGACCTCTGACCATGAGAAGCTCCCAGAGGTGACCTTTTCACTCTCTCTCTTCTCCATTTGAATCTGACTCCAGGAAGCCCCAAAAGTGTTGGTAGTTTTGATGGCAATTTCCTATGTAGTGTCTCCCTTGATCTCTATAATTAGTGATAAATGAGCAGGGCAGGTGTAGTTAGACCAGTATTAAATCTGAGATTTTGTGACTTGGAGACATTAAATTATCATCTATTTATTAAACATTAAACTATCATCTCTTAAATAAAGTATCATTATTATTTTAAAGAATTTTGAACCTAATCCCCACCAAAGCAGCTATTTACCTGGGTTTCCATATGCTAGTCACTGCAAGGTATTTTCATCTATTATTCTATTCAATTCTCAAAGAGTGTTCTGCATTTCATTACAGTCCTACTATTCTTCAGAGGAAAAAACTGTGGCTCAGAAATTCTCCAAGGAGAAACCCTGACAAATGACTTTGCCAAGATTCAAACCTAGATCTCTCTGATCTAACGTCAGAGCTCTGTCAGCTGTAGTAACTTGCATATATTACACGTGTGAAATATATGCCTAAATGAACAATCAGCACATGTGACTCTGCCGCTGTCACCTCTAATCCTTGAAAAATCTGTTGAATGTTTAAGCTTATGTCTCATTTACTATGTTCGACTAGATAAACTGTTTCCCCACATTAGTTAACATTTATCTAGAATTTACCAGGAGTAGTACACAGCCTTGGTTGAGAATGTAGCATCATAATTTATAGACTCTCTCTGCAAGCACTGTCGACCAATCTTTTTTTTTTCTTTTTGGCCTTGGCACTTACGTAATTAGTATTTTTCTATCTTTGGAAGGGCCCATTTGTATTTGAAAAGTGCTCTTTGGGCAATGGATAAATGGACAGAAAACCAGTTAATCATGTATGATCTCTGACATAAAATTTACACACCTGGTGTTTTTCTGGGTAACTGGGAATCCTGTTGACAAGAGATCTTTCTCCCATACTGGCTTTTTGGTACCCATCACACAGCTCCTTCCTAAGAGCAACTTTTCCCTCTCAGAGTCTTCATGCTCACTCCTCCTTCCTCATATTGCCAACCCACAGTCCATCTGGGGTGCTGACGTGGCAGACCTCTGACCATGAGAAGCTCCCAGAGGTGACCTTTTCACTCTCTCTCTTCTCCATTTGAATCTGACTTCCGTGTTTTCGTTCTCTGAACTTCATTTTCTCAGTCATCAGAAGCCAAGCGGCTCTGATCCTTTTTGCCATGTGTTTAGGACCATGTCCCAAGAAGAATTCAAGAGAAAAACAAAACCAAAAATGTGACACAATTTTCACCCTCAAGGAACCATATCAAACAGCATTGGTCTGTCTTCCTCTCCTTCGTTCTTTTTTGTCATCATGGTTTTGCCACTTAAGTAAGAAATCAAGGATTAAGTTTCTGCTTCTTGCCCTTTACAGGCTCACAATAAGTACTTAAAACCCATCTTCAGAGGGCCTCTTTGTTCTGAAATGTCTCCTCACCGTGGCAGATCAATGGAAGGCAAACTCAGTGACAGTATGAATACTGAGTTAAAATAAGATGGCATCCTCTTGGGATAAAACAACAATTCAGATGTCTCTCAACTGCTGGTGTGTCCTAGCTGCATCCTTACATGTTGTTTAAAAGACAGTCATAGCATCTTGTACCTCTCCTGAGGAGTTACAATGCATTCAGTATGTAAAAACCTGATGTCTGTTTGTTCTACTAATTTGTAAAGCCCATGACTTAGGGCCACGTGGGGTATGCTTCTCACTGTATAACCAACGTTCAGCAAAAAATTTTAAGGAATGAACACTGCCTGAGCCACACGGATGATGGACTGACTGACTGACAGCCCAGGTTTACAGATAACAAAGATGAAATTCAAACAGGAGAAATTAAAGCCATAAATTTCAGACCTTTGTTGGTCTTCACGTTGGGTAATCATATAATCTATCATCCCAACCAGGTGCTTCCTGAGAATGAAAGGAGCTGCTGTTAATAATTTCGCCAGGATCACAGGCAAGACTCATTTTAAAAAATTGTTAAAAAAAAAAAAAAAACAGGACATACACCAATCTCTTTAGGGCTTTTCAAGACAGTGGTGACCAAATAGGTTTGAACTGTGAGAGAGTGCTAATAACTAGAGCCCTCTGCTTTCGGAATACTAGGGATCAGTGTGATTTGATTTCCATTTAAAATGGTAATGAATGGGTTAAAAAAACAAGTACACAGTGAAATAAGCAATGTCCCTTTGTCGACAGCATTTAGAGGATAATAGTGCACTCTGAAGCTGGAACTTCATTTTCTCAGTCATCAGAAGCCAAGCGGCTCTGATCCTTTTTGCCATGTGTTTAGGACCATGTCCCAAGAAGAATTCAAGAGAAAAACAAAACCAAAAATGTGACACAATTTTCACCCTCAAGGAACCATATCAAACAGCATTGGTCTGTCTTCCTCTCCTTCGTTCTTTTTTGTCATCATGGTTTTGCCACTTAAGTAAGAAATCAAGGATTAAGTTTCTGCTTCTTGCCCTTTACAGGCTCACAATAAGTACTTAAAACCCATCTTCAGAGGGCCTCTTTGTTCTGAAATGTCTCCTCACCGTGGCAGATCAATGGAAGGCAAACTCAGTGACAGTATGAATACTGAGTTAAAATAAGATGGCATCCTCTTGGGATAAAACAACAATTCAGATGTCTCTCAACTGCTGGTGTGTCCTAGCTGCATCCTTACATGTTGTTTAAAAGACAGTCATAGCATCTTGTACCTCTCCTGAGGAGTTACAATGCATTCAGTATGTAAAAACCTGATGTCTGTTTGTTCTACTAATTTGTAAAGCCCATGACTTAGGGCCACGTGGGGTATGCTTCTCACTGTATAACCAACGTTCAGCAAAAATTTGAAGGAATGAACACTGCCTGAGCCACACGGATGATGGACTGACTGACTGACAGCCCAGGTTTACAGATAACAAAGATGAAATTCAAACAGGAGAAATTAAAGCCATAAATTTCAGACCTTTGTTGGTCTTCACGTTGGGTAATCATATAATCTATCATCCCAACCAGGTGCTTCCTGAGAATGAAAGGAGCTGCTGTTAATAATTTCGCCAGGATCACAGGCAAGACTCATTTTAAAAAATTGTTAAAAAAAAAAAAAAAACAGGACATACACCAATCTCTTTAGGGCTTTTCAAGACAGTGGTGACCAAATAGGTTTGAACTGTGAGAGAGTGCTAATAACTAGAGCCCTCTGCTTTCGGAATACTAGGGATCAGTGTGATTTGATTTCCATTTAAAATGGTAATGAATGGGTTAAAAAAACAAGTACACAGTGAAATAAGCAATGTCCCTTTGTCGACAGCATTTAGAGGATAATAGTGCACTCTGAAGCTGGAACTCCCAGGGCAGAGTTAAAAGCATGATGAGCAACATAGAAGAAGAGATGGAGGCTTCTGAGTACTCTCATTCTCTTTCTAAATCTCTGCCTTCAAAAGAATCTGCAAAATGCATGCTGTCTTTGATGGAATCAAAGATAACAAAACATCTTCCAGCTACTTAGAGGATTAGATTAGAAGACATGTCTTGAGTTCCAGGTATTAAAATGTGAATGAAAAATAAAATGGAGAAAATATAGTAGATTCCCCAGACGAGGAAAGACCATCTGCCTAAAGGGACAGATATAAAATACATGACTTCCATATTCAGATGGCTAATTGTTAGAGAAATGCAAATCAAAACTGCGATGAGATATCACCTCATACCAAAATGGCCATCATCAAAAAATTCACAAAAAATAAATGCTGAAGAGGGTGTGGAGAGAAGGGAACCCTCCTTCATTGTTAGTAGGAGTGTAAATTGGTATAGTCACTATAGAGAGCAGTATGGAGGTTTCTTAAAAAACTAAAAATAGAGCTATATGACCCTGCAGTCCCACTCTGGGCATATGCCCAGAGAAAAACATGGTACAAAAGGATACATGCACTCTAATGGTCATAGCAGCACTGTTTCCTATTGGAAACAGGGCATGGAAGCAACTTAAATATCTATTGGCAAGGGAATGGATGAAGCTGTGGTACATGTACACAATAGAATATTACTCAGCCATTAAAAATGAAATAATGTCACTCACAGCAACGTGGATAGACCTGTGTGTGTGTCTGTTAGTCACTCATTCATGTCTGACTGTTTGCAACCCCAGGGACTGGGGCCCGTCAGGCTTCTCTGTCCATGAAATTCTCCAGGTAAGAATACTAGAGTGGGTTGCCATTTTCTTCTCCAGGGGATCTTCCCAACCCAGGAAATCAAATCCAGGTTTCCTGCATTGCAGGCGTATTCCTTACCCTCTGAGCCAGTGAAGTAAGTCAGACAGAGGAGAAATACTGTATGACACCCCTTATATGTAGAATCTAAAAAGAAGTTATTCAAATGAACTGTTTACAAAACAGAAACAGACTCACAGAGAGTGAACTTATGGTTGCCAAGGGAAGAGAAATGAGGGGAGGGAGAGTTAGGATTTGGGGTTGACGTGTACACACTGCTATATTTAAAATGGATAATTAGCAAGGACCTACTGTCTATCACAGGGAACTCTGCTCAATGTTCTGTGCTGGCCTGGATGGGAGGGGAGTTTGGGGGAGAATGGATACATGTATATGTATAGCTGAGTCCCTTTGCTGTCCAGATATCAATCATAACATTTTGTTGTTGTTGTTTTTAAGATATTTGTTTATTTATTTGGCTATGCTTGATCTTAGTTGCAGCATGTGGCATCAACTTCCCTGACCAGGGATCACACCTGGGCTTCCTGCATTGGGAGCACAGAGTCTTAACCACTGCACCACCAGGGAAGTCCCATAACATTGTTAACTGGCTATGTTCCAATATAAAATGAAGAGTTTGAAAACACATGTGACTTCCTCATTTCAAAACAATTTGTCTCTGGACAGAGTAGAAGATTCCAAATTATCAGTGGTGATCAGCAACTAGGGGCGGAGCAGGAGTAGTACCAGCTGCCGTGAATGAGTACCGGGCTCTCTGCTCAGCACATGTGAATTATTTTCCCCCATGCGCCCACAACTCCAAGAGGTTAATGGTGTGGTTGTCCCATTTTACAGTTGATGAAACTGTAGTTCAGAAAATAACATGGCTGACATATACGCGAGGCATTACTTGAAGGACATGCAGGGCTCTTAGCCTTTTTGCACGCTCCTGATGATCAGCACAGTTGTTGATCTGAGGAGGGCAAGGTACAAGGTGAGGCATGGCCCCCACCTTCAGGTACCCATGCTGTCTGGCTGTACAAATGACGACGACACATAGGGAACTAACAGATGACAGAAGAGCCTAAAACTAGAAGCTAAATTGTATGAGAAAGACAAGTATTTCAGTAGAGAAGATGATGTGGGGTAACAAAAGAAGTTTCTTGAGAGTTCAGAGGGTTTAAAACCAGGAAGGAGAGTGTAGTCCTTGGAAGGGGAATTGTATTCTGAATGAAAGTATTCCTTTGTCTGCTGTGGTAACATAGAAGGGCTCTGTCTTTAATTTTTTTCCTGCCATCAATGTCCAGCTTAGTTATTTTTAACACCATAAATCCTACTTCTGCAAATGAAACATAAATGGGGTTTTGTTTTATTTTGCTTGTAGACTTTTTTAATTCACAGACTTGCCTTTTTGTAGTTTCCCAAATACGTAGAATATTTAGCTAATTTTTCTCATGTTTAGAATCTTTTTTTCTCTATAGTTGTGACAAACACAGGATTGCACAGTCACCATTCATTTTGAGTTGTGCAATTAGAGATTTCTTATTAGTCAAAAAATCACACATTTTTGTACTTGTGAAGCTTAAAACTTAGCTGTAGTTTCCAAATTATAGCCATTTCCTTGTTCAACATTTCCCTTTACTTGTATTAAATCAGTGAGTGAAGATTTTAAAACTGTGGATACAGTCATTATTTGTTTTAATTTTTAAAAATAAGAAAAATTAAACTCTTTACAGTCCTTTCTATGGGATAATTTTCTGATTTGTTGATTGCCACAGTGTCTCCAGTGACTAAAGTGATAGAAAGTAATTATTATAGTGCAAAGACAAATTTGTATTCTCTCGCTCATCAGATGGTAAAGATTCAATTATGAATTTCAGCTAGTAAGATGAATCATTAAGACAGTTAAATAGTAAGTCATCTTGTGTCAAAATGCTATTTGAGTGGATGTTTGTTTTTCTCTTTCTAAGAATTATCTTACTCTAATGACGTTATAACACCCTGCTTTCTAAATTCCTATAGGACTATGATTAGAAATCTGATTAGGCCATTGATTGCAGTTCAGTGACTGCAGTACCACAGAGTGAGTTGCAAAAGTTCATCTCCAACTGATTACAGATATACTGCAGTAGGAATAAAAGAAATCCATGGTTGTCAAAAAAGAATAGAGTGTTATTTTTCTTCATCACCTTTGTTTTATTTATAAGAAAGACAAGTATTTCAGTAGAGAAGATGATGTGGGGTAACAAAAGAAGTTTCTTGAGAGTTCAGAGGGTTTAAAACCAGGAAGGAGAGTGTAGTCCTTGGAAGGGGAATTGTATTCTGAATGAAAGTATTCCTTTGTCTGCTGTGGTAACATAGAAGGGCTCTGTCTTTAATTTTTTTCCTGCCATCAATGTCCAGCTTAGTTATTTTTAACACCATAAATCCTACTTCTGCAAATGAAACATAAATGGGGTTTTGTTTTATTTTGCTTGTAGACTTTTTTAATTCACAGACTTGCCTTTTTGTAGTTTCCCAAATACGTAGAATATTTAGCTAATTTTTCTCATGTTTAGAATCTTTTTTTCTCTATAGTTGTGACAAACACAGGATTGCACAGTCACCATTCATTTTGAGTTGTGCAATTAGAGATTTCTTATTAGTCAAAAAATCACACTTTTTTGTACTTGTGAAGCTTAAAACTTAGCTGTAGTTTCCAAATTATAGCCATTTCCTTGTTCAACTTTTCCCCTTTACTTGTATTAAATCAGTGAGTGAAGATTTTAAAACTGTGGATACAGTCATTATTTGTTTTAATTTTTAAAAATAAGAAAAATTAAACTCTTTACAGTCCTTTCTATGGGATAATTTTCTGATTTGTTGATTGCCACAGTGTCTCCAGTGACTAAAGTGATAGAAAGTAATTATTATAGTGCAAAGACAAATTTGTATTCTCTCGCTCATCAGATGGTAAAGATTCAATTATGAATTTCAGCTAGTAAGATGAATCATTAAGACAGTTAAATAGTAAGTCATCTTGTGTCAAAATGCTATTTGAGTGGATGTTTGTTTTTCTCTTTCTAAGAATTATCTTACTCTAATGACGTTATAACACCCTGCTTTCTAAATTCCTATAGGACTATGATTAGAAATCTGATTAGGCCATTGATTGCAGTTCAGTGACTGCAGTACCACAGAGTGAGTTGCAAAAGTTCATCTCCAACTGATTACAGATATACTGCAGTAGGAATAAAAGAAATCCATGGTTGTCAAAAAAGAATAGAGTGTTATTTTTCTTCATCACCTTTGTCTTCTTTACTATAATTATAAAAGCCATTAACTGACACTCAGGTCCAATTCAGAGCCTCCATAGACACACAAAGCAAGTAGTTTTTGCACAGCCTCTCCTCTGAAGAAGCTACTTGCCAGAAGTTTCTGTCATTCACCTAGAAATCAGCATCTTGGTGGTAAAAAAAAAAAAAAAACCTCAGGGATAATACTTCTGTCATAAATATTCAAGAATTGTTTCTTGAGTATCTGTTTGCCAGACAATGTTCTCAGGGCTGACCTTCAATGTTGAAAGGACAGAAACGTCCCTGTCATCAGAGTTGATAGGTGAAAGGAAGTCGAGTAACCATTTCAACAGCATACTGAAAGATGTTTAAATTCTGTGGCATTCGCTCCAAAGAAAATGAACAGTTATATGTGCATCCTGAGTGTCACATACCTGTCACTCACACTCAGAGCATCTTCACAGTGGTTGTGATCATATTTCTAGTGGAAGCCCCAGCTCACAGTATTCTTTTTGTTCTTTTATAAAAAGTGGTCTCTCCTTCCTGTTCCTCATTCCTGTTCTAATCTCCAGCATGTAGTCTAGTCCAAAGCAGGTGCTGAACAAGTCAGTGACTTAACAACTGAATGAGGAAAGAAGATATGCATGATCTTTGGGTGTACATGAAAAGTAAAGATTTCTGTAGATGTCTTCAGCATCATTGTTTGTTTTTTAGTTTTTGGCCACACTATGAGGCTTGCAGGATCTTAGTTCCCTAATCAGGAGTTGAACCTGCACCCTTGACAGTGAAACCTTGGAGCCCTAACCACTGAACCACCATAGAATTCCCAGAGCATCATTTTCATTTATTCTGCACATTCCTATTATGCGTCCACAGTATCTGGGCTTCGTGTTGCCTTTCTTCCATGCTGTGATAGTTTTTATGTCATGTAACAAAATCACCACAGACACAAGAACTTAACACACGTCCATTATCTCACAGTTTCTTTGGGCCAGGAGTCTGGGCACATCTGAGCTGGGTTCTCCAAAAGGCCATCAAGGTCTTGATGGGAACTGAGTTCTCTTTTGGAGGCTGGACTGGGCCGCGTCTAAGTTCAGTGAGGGACTTCCCCTGGTGGTCCAGTGGGTAAGGATACCGCCTTGCAGTGCAAGGGGCGCCGGTTCGATCCCTGGCCTGGGAAGATCCCACCTGCCGCGGAGCGGCTGGACCGATGTGTCCAATTACCGAGCCGGAGCTCTGGAGCGCATGCGCCCAGAGCCGGTGCTCTGCAACGACAGAGGCCACCGCGATGGGAGGCCCACACAGGCCAAAGAACAAAGACGGATGAAAATAGAGAAATGAAAGACCAATAGAAGTGGCCCGCCCGCTCCCCCCCCTCCCCAACCCGACCCCCGCCCAAAAAAAAAAAAAGGTTCAGTGAGGACACTGGCAGAACTCATTGCTTTGTGATTGTAGGACTAAGGTGGTTTCTTCAAAGTTATTCTGTGCCATAGAATGTCAGTCAGAAGCAACCCGCACAATCAGCCCATACACAGGCGTGAGGATGATACAAGAGATGAACACCAGGACCGGAGACCAGGTGGGACGCCATAAAGTCTGTCCACTACCTCCTCTAAGGAAGTTGTCTTACACTCGACTCAGACATCAATGTGCTCTATGACCTTCCTCTGTGACCTTCAACATAACCTTGACCATCCCTCTAGGAAGTGGTGAGGAGGTCTGACCAAATGAACAGGAATGGATCTTTCATACCTAAGAGTCTAGGGTGATTTCCTCCCAACCTTGGTAGGAGGATGCACTTCAAACTATAACTTCTTTGATTTTCAGCTCTCAGCCACACACACCATTTCTCCCACAAAAGCCCCATTCTGAACCTTGACAGTGAAACCTTGGAGCCCTAACCACTGAACCACCATAGAATTCCCAGAGCATCATTTTCATTTATTCTGCACATTCCTATTATGCGTCCACAGTATCTGGGCTTCGTGTTGCCTTTCTTCCATGCTGTGATAGTTTTTATGTCATGTAACAAAATCACCACAGACACAAGAACTTAACACACGTCCATTATCTCACAGTTTCTTTGGGCCAGGAGTCTGGGCACATCTGAGCTGGGTTCTCCAAAAGGCCATCAAGGTCTTGATGGGAACTGAGTTCTCTTTTGGAGGCTGGACTGGGCCGCGTCTAAGTTCAGTGAGGGACTTCCCCTGGTGGTCCAGTGGGTAAGGATACCGCCTTGCAGTGCAAGGGGCGCCGGTTCGATCCCTGGCCTGGGAAGATCCCACCTGCCGCGGAGCGGCTGGACCGATGTGTCCAACTACCGAGCCGGAGCTCTGGAGCGCATGCGCCCAGAGCCGGTGCTCTGCAACGACAGAGGCCACCGCGATGGGAGGCCCACAGGAGCCAAAGAACAAAGACGGATGAAAATAGAGAAATAAAGGACCAATAGAAGTGGCCCGCCCGCTCCCCTCCCTCCCCAACACGACCCCCGCCCAAAAAAAAAAAAAGGTTCAGTGAGGACACTGGCAGAACTCATTGCTTTGTGATTGTAGGACTAAGGTGGTTTCTTCAAAGTTATTCTGTGCCATAGAATGTCAGTCAGAAGCAACCCGCACAATCAGCCCATACACAGGCGTGAGGATGATACAAGAGATGAACACCAGGACCGGAGACCAGGTGGGACGCCATAAAGTCTGTCCACTACCTCCTCTAAGGAAGTTGTCTTACACTCGACTCAGACATCAATGTGCTCTATGACCTTCCTCTGTGACCTTCAACATAACCTTGACCATCCCTCTAGGAAGTGGTGAGGAGGTCTGACCAAATGAACAGGAATGGATCTTTCATACCTAAGAGTCTAGGGTGATTTCCTCCCAACCTTGGTAGGAGGATGCACTTCAAACTATAACTTCTTTGATTTTCAGCTCTCAGCCACACACACCCATTTCTCCCCACAAAAGCCCCATGACGGAAATGAACTCTCCAAAGAACATGGGCTAGTGAGGTGAGAGAATCAGCTTTTAGCACATTTAATCATCAAGACCTTTTTGCAATTCAGCTGTGAACCAAAATTCTGTCTTCACGAAGGTCTTCAGTCTGTTACAGGCAGAGACCTTCAGGGCAGAGGTTTCGCCTTTTTGTCTGACTGATACACCCTGCGGCGTCTTGGAAGTCACATTTTATTTTCATAGGGATGATCATTCATAGGAAAACAATAAGATCTTTCTACAGCTAATCATTTCAGTCAGTGATCGCTGAGTGACAGATGAGCTTCTGATGAATGAACTCGCCAGCACAGAGACACCCTAGCCTGAGGGAGTGAGTCATCTGGAGAGAGGCTTTTCTAATTCCTAGGGGTGTTCACTTCTCTCTGCTTACCATTTAATTTATACTACAATGACATATCTCATTTTCTTAATGGCTCAAGAAGAGCTATCATTCACTGTGTATCTATCAAGAACTAGGCACTGCGCTAACAAGCATTTTGCAGACCCTGAGAGTGAGCAGTACCATGACAGGGTTAAGTGTTTTGCCCAATACCATGCAGTGGGTAGTCTAAGGCCAGACTCAAATATAGGATGATCTGATTCAAAGGTGCTGCTCTTAATATAGGCTCTTGTAGTTTCATCCTTATGAACATAATAGATCTCTTCAAGATCAGAAGAGCTATTCAGTGCTGTTTATCCAATAGCCACAAACATGAGCTTTGATACATATTTTTAGTTGGTATATATTATGGGTTAAATTGTGTGGTCCTCCCTGACCCCCTGCCAGCCCGACAAAATGTATATTGAAGTCCTAATCCTTAGTCTCTCAGCATGTGACTTTATTGGGAAACAGGGTCTTTATCTTCCCAGTGGTAAAGAAACTGCCTGCTAATTTAGGAGACACCAGAGACATGGGTTCCATCCCTGAGTGAGAAAGATCCCCTGGAGGAGGAAATAGCAGCCCACTCCAGTATTCTTGTCTGGGAAATGCCGTGGACAGAGGAGTCTGGTGGGCTACGGTCCAGGGAGTCACAAAGACGCCAACTTGATTGAGCATGTGAGCACACAAGAACAAAAGTAATCAAGCAAAAACAAGTTTGTGAGGGTGGGCCCTAAGTAACTTGTGTTATCAAAAGAGGAAATGTGGGTATAGAAATAGACACACACAGAGAAGGAAGATGATGTGAAGAGACCCAGGGAGAACTCCACGTGAAGATGGAAGTATTGGAGTGATGTGTCTATAAGCCCAGGAAGACTGAAGTGGCCAGCAAACCAACTAGGAAGAAGCGAGGCTGGCCCCTCACCTACAGGTTTCAGAAGGAGGAGGGCCTAATGACACCTTGATTTCAGACTTCTAGCCTCCAGAACCATGAGACTATATACTTGTTTTTATTAAGCCACCTTGTTTCTGCTACTTTGTTATAGGAGCCCTAGCAAACTAATACAGTGAAATTTTACAGTTTTCTTAGAGGGTAAAATTTCAACCTTTGCTTCTCTAGCACATGCTAGTCAGAGCAACTTCTGCTTCACTCCTGATATGTTGCTCCAAAGATATTATGGGATGGGAGACCAGATAACAAAACTTGTTAGAACTGTTTATAAAACTACTACCCAAGAGAACATCCAATAAGTCCAGTCCATTAGTTTTTGTATATGGTAACCTATTTCATGTTGCCCAGAGACTGTCTCTGCTTACTTCCGTCTTTCAGATTTGATGAGCTATTTCAGGTATCTCTGGCTTTTCAATAACGTTTCTCTAGCCCAGGGGGGTTTGTTTTGCTTAAAATCCAATACCAAACATGAGCTTTGATACATATTTTTAGTTGGTATATATTATGGGTTAAATTGTGTGGTCCTCCCTGACCCCCTGCCAGCCCGACAAAATGTATATTGAAGTCCTAATCCTTAGTCTCTCAGCATGTGACTTTATTGGGAAACAGGGTCTTTATCTTCCCAGTGGTAAAGAAACTGCCTGCTAATTTAGGAGACACCAGAGACATGGGTTCCATCCCTGAGTGAGAAAGATCCCCTGGAGGAGGAAATAGCAGCCCACTCCAGTATTCTTGTCTGGGAAATGCCGTGGACAGAGGAGTCTGGTGGGCTACGGTCCAGGGAGTCACAAAGACGCCAACTTGATTGAGCATGTGAGCACACAAGAACAAAAGTAATCAAGCAAAAACAAGTTTGTGAGGGTGGGCCCTAAGTAACTTGTGTTATCAAAAGAGGAAATGTGGGTATAGAAATAGACACACACAGAGAAGGAAGATGATGTGAAGAGACCCAGGGAGAACTCCACGTGAAGATGGAAGTATTGGAGTGATGTGTCTATAAGCCCAGGAAGACTGAAGTGGCCAGCAAACCAACTAGGAAGAAGCGAGGCTGGCCCCTCACCTACAGGTTTCAGAAGGAGGAGGGCCTAATGACACCTTGATTTCAGACTTCTAGCCTCCAGAACCATGAGACTATATACTTGTTTTTATTAAGCCACCTTGTTTCTGCTACTTTGTTATAGGAGCCCTAGCAAACTAATACAGTGAAATTTTACAGTTTTCTTAGAGGGTAAAATTTCAACCTTTGCTTCTCTAGCACATGCTAGTCAGAGCAACTTCTGCTTCACTCCTGATATGTTGCTCCAAAGATATTATGGGATGGGAGACCAGATAACAAAACTTGTTAGAACTGTTTATAAAACTACTACCCAAGAGAACATCCAATAAGTCCAGTCCATTAGTTTTTGTATATGGTAACCTATTTCATGTTGCCCAGAGACTGTCTCTGCTTACTTCCGTCTTTCAGATTTGATGAGCTATTTCAGGTATCTCTGGCTTTTCAATAACGTTTCTCTAGCCCAGGGGGGTTTGTTTTGCACTTAAAATATCTCTAAAGGAAGTTCAACCTTTTCTGATGTACCAAAGCTGCACATCCAGGATGAGAAATTAAAAGTCTAAAAATAATTATAGATTGTCTGATTCCTGTATCACTCTGCTCCACATGATGCTGCTTTTATTCCTCTTGGTGTATTGATAATATTTTCTGTTCATGGCAGTGGAATAATAGAGTTTGGCTTCCGGCTGCCATTTTCTGTGGCTTGGTTAAGAAAATGCCCTGCCTTTTTGTTTTGGTAAATCTTCACTTCAGGAGTTCACAAGCCCTGTGCAGGTTCTCGCTTCCTGACTGCCACAGCAGAAGGGCCACCTGAGTCTCAAAAACAAAACGGCAGTGTGGTAATGAGGGTATTAGGTGCATATGTTCTATTCAGCACCTGCTCCCCAGCTACCAAATAATGAATGAGCATGAATTACACATTGTGAAAACAGGAGACTCTGCCTGCTTTGTGTTGTTCGTCAGGCACTTCCAAAAGAAGCTTTGAAAGTCTGCTTCTCACCCGTTTGTGAAAACCCACATGAAAAAGGCAAAGAACTGCTTGCTTACGGGTTAACGTTTAACTCGCCTGCGACGAGCTTCGAGCTTTTAAAAGTTTCTCTAAGGTTAAGAAACTTTTCATTGTAACTTTTCGTTATTAACTTTTCGTTAATATGCAACCTGTGACTTGGTCCAAATTAAATTTTACTCTGCCTAGCCTACATTTTAGTCCAAAGCTGAAGTATCATTCTTTCAGGGTTAGTCATTTAACACATAGTATTGATGACTTTTGTGCATGGGGTGAGTTTTTTTTAATTCATCAATTCATGCTCATGCTTAGTCCCATCAGTTGTGTCCGACTCTCTGCAACGCTATGGACTGTATCCTGCAGGCTCTTCTGTCCAAAGGGATTCTCCAGGCAAGGATACTGGAGTGAGTTGCCATTTCCTTCTCCAGTTCATTAACTATGTTGTTTATTCACATGGGTATTGTTCAGACTTTTTATTAAAGGATAGTTGGTTTACAATGATGTAGTTGATTTAGAGTGATGTTGTGTTAGTTTGGGGTATACAGCAAAGCGATTCATATATAGGTAGATAAATACACACACACACACACATGTATGTATTCTTTTTCAGATTCTTTTCCATCATAGATTATTATAAGATTTCATATATAGTTCCTTGTGCCATACGGTAAGTCCTTGTTGAATATCTGTTTTATATATGGTCGTATATATGTTAATCCCAAGCTCCTAATTTATCCCTTTCCCTCTTTTCCCTATTGTAACCATAAGTTTGTCTTCTATACTTTGAGTCTGTCCCTATTTTAAAAATAAGTTCACTGATACCCTTTTTTTAGATTTAACATAGAAGTGATATCGTATGATACTTGTCTTCTCTGACTTATTTTACTCAGTATGAAGAGGTTTTCTGTTCCCTTAGAGCTGATAGTTTGGTTGAGGAGATGGACAAAGAATATAACACAGAGATATAAACAATGAACAAAGATATAAATTACTGTGTTAGGTACAGATTTTGTTGAATGCTTTATGGGAGATAACTAAAGATCTAAGAAAAGTGTACAGGTTTGGGGGGACTGGGTGACTTTAGCATCATACTGGAAGAAGCCCCGCCAGTAGGTGGCATTTGAGCTCCAAGGTGCAAGTCTGTTACATCCTTTAGCAGAACAGAGTCCTTTGTGCTCAGAACATGTGAGGAAGGGGAGCGAGTGATTGAAGAAGCCTCAAGAGAGCCAAGGCCAGGTCCTCTTACCATGTTCAAGTAAATGCCTAGTTCAAGGTTAGTCATTTAACACATAGTATTGATGACTTTTGTGCATGGGGTGAGTTTTTTTTAATTCATCAATTCATGCTCATGCTTAGTCCCATCAGTTGTGTCCGACTCTCTGCAACGCTATGGACTGTATCCTGCAGGCTCTTCTGTCCAAAGGGATTCTCCAGGCAAGGATACTGGAGTGAGTTGCCATTTCCTTCTCCAGTTCATTAACTATGTTGTTTATTCACATGGGTATTGTTCAGACTTTTTATTAAAGGATAGTTGGTTTACAATGATGTAGTTGATTTAGAGTGATGTTGTGTTAGTTTGGGGTATACAGCAAAGCGATTCATATATAGGTAGATAAATACACACACACACACACATGTATGTATTCTTTTTCAGATTCTTTTCCATCATAGATTATTATAAGATTTCATATATAGTTCCTTGTGCCATACGGTAAGTCCTTGTTGAATATCTGTTTTATATATGGTCGTATATATGTTAATCCCAAGCTCCTAATTTATCCCTTTCCCTCTTTTCCCTATTGTAACCATAAGTTTGTCTTCTATACTTTGAGTCTGTCCCTATTTTAAAAATAAGTTCACTGATACCCTTTTTTTAGATTTAACATAGAAGTGATATCGTATGATACTTGTCTTCTCTGACTTATTTTACTCAGTATGAAGAGGTTTTCTGTTCCCTTAGAGCTGATAGTTTGGTTGAGGAGATGGACAAAGAATATAACACAGAGATATAAACAATGAACAAAGATATAAATTACTGTGTTAGGTACAGATTTTGTTGAATGCTTTATGGGAGATAACTAAAGATCTAAGAAAAGTGTACAGGTTTGGGGGGACTGGGTGACTTTAGCATCATACTGGAAGAAGCCCCGCCAGTAGGTGGCATTTGAGCTCCAAGGTGCAAGTCTGTTACATCCTTTAGCAGAACAGAGTCCTTTGTGCTCAGAACATGTGAGGAAGGGGAGCGAGTGATTGAAGAAGCCTCAAGAGAGCCAAGGCCAGGTCCTCTTACCATGTTCAAGTAAATGCCTAGTTCAAGGTTATGTCTTACTTGTTCCTTAGTGAAAATACAGAGCCTGTCAGGAAAGGGGGCTTATTTAAATTTGCTATCAGTTTGGAGGTAACAGGAGGGCATTCACAGTGGGTAGTAAGACAATAAAAATGGAAATGAGAGTGAATGGGACCCATTAGCTACTCTATATATCAGAGCAGCTAGGAGCCTGGAGATTATTAGTTCAACTTGCTCCCTCTGTAAGGGAGGGATCCTTATACCTTTTTTCTGCATAAGGCTAGATAGGGTTTTAGACTTTCTAGGCTGTACCGTCTGGCACAGCTCATTGACTCTGCCTTTCTAGAGTGGAGGCAGCCACAGAAAACATGAAAGCAAATGAACGTGATTGTGTTGCAATAAAGCCTTATTACAGACACTGAAATCTGAATTTCACATGATTCTTTGTGTCATGGAATGTCATTCTTCTTTTATTTTTCAACCGTTTAGAAAGTTAAAGTCCCTTCTGAGCTTTTACCCATACAAAAACAGATGACGTCCTATAGTTCAGTCACAGGCCATAACTGGTTAAACCTGTACAGTTACTGAAATTGTGGCCCAGGGAAGCAAGTAATATGAAGGTCACAAAGCAAATCAGAGACAATGCTAAAACAAGAAATTATGTGTTCTAGCTATTAGGCTGATACTTAAAAAAAAAAAAGTGTCTTCATTGATGATAAAAATAATAGAAAGATAATTGTTGTTTTCCAGTCACTAAGTAGTGTCCAACTCTTTGTGACCCCATGCACTGCAGCACTCCAGGCTCCTCTGTCCTTCACTGTTTTCCACAGTTTGCTCAGATGCATGCCTATTGAGTCGGTGATGTTATCTAACCGTGTCGTCCTCTGCCGCCCTCTCTTCCCTTCTTCAATCTTTCCCAGCATCGGGGTCTTTTCAAATGAGTTGGCTGTTCACATCAGCTTAAAATAGCTTAAAGTAACTAAAATAAGAAATTATGTAATGTGCATGCTAAGCTACTTTAGTCGTGTTCAACTCTTTGCAACCCCATGGACCATAGCCTGCCAGGCTTTTCTGTCCGTGTGATTCTCCAGACATGAATACTGGAATGGGTTGCCTTGCTATCCTCCATGGGATCATCCCAACCCAGGGGATGTCTTGGTGGGTTTATGTCTCCTGCCTTGGTAGGTGAGTTCTTTATCACTAGCACCACCTGGGATGTCCCATTTATATAATACTTTGGTTCAAATAGATGAAGGTAGCATTTAGACATTTGAGAGGAAATATAGAAAAAGTATTGCAGAAAATAAAAACCCAGTGGTAATCTTTGTCGAGCATTAGTGAAGTGAAAGTCTCTCAGTCACGTCAGACTCTTTGAGACCCATGGACAAGCCATGGAATTCTCCAGGCAAAAATACTGGAGTTGGAAGCCTTTCCCTTTTTCAGGGCATCTTCCCAACCTAGTGATCGAACCCAGGTCCCCCACATTGCAGGCAGATTCTTTACTGTCTGAGTCCCCAGGGAAGCCCAAGAATACTGGAGTAGGTAGCTTATCCCTTCTCCAGGGGATCTTTCTGACCCAGGAATTCAAGCAGGGATCTCCTGCATTTCAGGTAGATTCTTTACTAGCTGAGCTAGTGGTTGAGGGAAGTAGTTGGGCATTATTTTTTAGAATTATCACTATTTATATGTAGGAATATACAAAGATATACATATAGAGTCATGTCCTTTGAAAACATATAATCATATGAAGATATTTAATATTCTCAAACTTTGGCATGCAGGTGTCCACCATGATACTCAAATGTCCATAGCGGGACTATTTGCAAGGCATCCACAACAGCAGGTTAGAACTATATGCATTATATGATGGCTTTGCCACTTAAAAAGGGGCAACGGGGGTAAAGTTACTTAGTATCCTGACCCTCATTTGCTGTATCAGTAAAAAGGAAGATACCTGTACATACAGGGTTTCCCTGGTGGCTCAGACAGTAAAGAATCTGCCCATGATACAGGAAACCTGGGTTCAACCCCTGGGTCAGGAAGATGGAGAAGGCAACACACTCCATATATTCTTGCCTGGAGAATCCCATGGATAGAGGAGCCTGGCAGGCTACAGTCTATGGGGTCACATAGAGTTGGACATGAATGAGGGACTGACTATTTTTTCATACATACTTTACAGGGCAGGGCTGTGGTGAAGACAGATTTTAATGTTTATACAACACCTACATTGAAATAAATTTATAGTTATTAGTTAACATTGATACCTTACATTCAGATTACTTTCCTTTCACTAAAGGGAAAATATACTGTTTCTTCTCATACTCTGGAATATGTCATCACCAACGTTACACATTTATCTAGTTAGATCAGGGCTTAGTCTGGGGGCTTGTCCACTTATTAGCTATATGTCTAAGCAAATGAATAAACCCTGAGATCTGTCTCTTTAATTTGTAAAATAGACATAATAATGTCATATTCATCATAATAAAGCAGGAAAAATATGAAAAGTTCCTATTACAGTACTTGGAAAATTCAGGGACAAGTCATAATGAGAAGAAGCCATCCTACTATTTTCCTGGCAGTTGGAAAACTACGGGCTCTTACAGAACCATGGGATGTTGGAGTGAAGGTTAACTTGGAGGTCAAGTCCTAACTTCCTCCAAAGGCAGAATTTCTTCCACTCCCCAATAAGGAATTGTCTTTGTAACTTCTAAATACTTCAGAGGCAAGAGACTCACGCCCACACAAGGTACATGATTTCATTTTTAGAATTCTTAGATGCTGAATTATTAGGAGGATATTCCAGTTTCTGCTGGGTCATGCTCATGGAGCCCCTCCTGCCCACTCTAGCTAAGTACTAAGTAAGGCATCAACTCAGACAGGGCTTCTGTTAGTCGTCCCTGACTTGTAGTCGTACTGGTAATTTATCTTGGGCCTCCACTGATCCTCATGATCAGTGTCCTGTTCTGATTAGTCAGTGTTCATTCCTTGTCAAGTATTTTGAGTATCACACCTGGTGTCAGTTAAATATGAACTGGAATCCTGACTTTTTTAATAGGATGGCAATGCAGTAGTTCCTGAAAGTAGCTCTCTGTGTTCCTCAGTGGTCCCATCAATAATAATTACACGTCCTTCAGAAGGTTGTTGGATGATAACATGGAATAAAGTATTTAAAGGGCTTATCCTTATCTCATGTGTTGCCTTAGATGAGGGCTGCCATCATTGGTACATCAGAGTGGCTCCATGACAATTGAAACCAACTATTCATCATTTATCCTTCTCAGTGAAGTATCAGTTTCATACTATTCTTGCCCTGCCTACACTGACACTTCCCAATTATTTGTTCAATGTTTTCTGAAAGTTACTTGAACAGTTATGATGCACCAAATACTAAACTAAAAGTTTTTCATGCACCATCTTACTAAAGCTTCACAATAGCTCAATGAAACAGATTCTATTACTACCCTGGACTGGGGCTGAATCTCAGAAGGTTACTGCCAACCATGTTTCTAGTCTCAGTAGAAAAGTAATCCACATGAGGCTAAGCAATAAAGGGGATTTATTATCTTAGGATACCTGAAAGTCCCAATGTATGTGGGCTATCTTGAAAAGGTAATCCACAAGGACAAGTCATAATGAGAAGAAGCCATCCTACTATTTTCCTGGCAGTTGGAAAACTACGGGCTCTTACAGAACCATGGGATGTTGGAGTGAAGGTTAACTTGGAGGTCAAGTCCTAACTTCCTCCAAAGGCAGAATTTCTTCCACTCCCCAATAAGGAATTGTCTTTGTAACTTCTAAATACTTCAGAGGCAAGAGACTCACGCCCACACAAGGTACATGATTTCATTTTTAGAATTCTTAGATGCTGAATTATTAGGAGGATATTCCAGTTTCTGCTGGGTCATGCTCATGGAGCCCCTCCTGCCCACTCTAGCTAAGTACTAAGTAAGGCATCAACTCAGACAGGGCTTCTGTTAGTCGTCCCTGACTTGTAGTCGTACTGGTAATTTATCTTGGGCCTCCACTGATCCTCATGATCAGTGTCCTGTTCTGATTAGTCAGTGTTCATTCCTTGTCAAGTATTTTGAGTATCACACCTGGTGTCAGTTAAATATGAACTGGAATCCTGACTTTTTTAATAGGATGGCAATGCAGTAGTTCCTGAAAGTAGCTCTCTGTGTTCCTCAGTGGTCCCATCAATAATAATTACACGTCCTTCAGAAGGTTGTTGGATGATAACATGGAATAAAGTATTTAAAGGGCTTATCCTTATCTCATGTGTTGCCTTAGATGAGGGCTGCCATCATTGGTACATCAGAGTGGCTCCATGACAATTGAAACCAACTATTCATCATTTATCCTTCTCAGTGAAGTATCAGTTTCATACTATTCTTGCCCTGCCTACACTGACACTTCCCAATTATTTGTTCAATGTTTTCTGAAAGTTACTTGAACAGTTATGATGCACCAAATACTAAACTAAAAGTTTTTCATGCACCATCTTACTAAAGCTTCACAATAGCTCAATGAAACAGATTCTATTACTACCCTGGACTGGGGCTGAATCTCAGAAGGTTACTGCCAACCATGTTTCTAGTCTCAGTAGAAAAGTAATCCACATGAGGCTAAGCAATAAAGGGGATTTATTATCTTAGGATACCTGAAAGTCCCAATGTATGTGGGCTATCTTGATCCAACACCTCAGCCTAGGACTCCTTTAAATCCAATGAATCACACACCTTTTGGAAGCTTTCCCCGGGAGAGCAAGGACACTTCTTCCTCAGAGGCCCATAGCATAACTCATCTCCCTGCATAGTGGTTTAAAGGGGGTTTCAGTCCATCCCTAAACCAATAACCGGGACTGTAGAGCAACATAACTTTCATTAGGTTAGTTCTGGGTCACAGAACTGTCTCCTAAAGTCAAGCATGGGATAGATTTCCCCCAAACAAAAGGACCACAATGTGTGTATGTATGCTCATGTGTGGCAGAGAGGTTAAATACATAAATGATAACTGGAATGATGAAGAGAATTAGGAATGCATGTGAAGAAGGTAATCACAATGTACATTATACAAGGTTATAACTTGCTCAAGATCCTGGAACTGTCAAATTCTCAGCTGAGACTTGAAACTGGATCATCTGACTCCCAAAACCTAGACTCATAGCATGTAGGTTCTACTGCCTCCCGGATAAACCAAGTAACGCCTGGGGATGGATACAACTATTTGTGATTGGGACTGTTGCCCACTTTATTCTACACATACACACATTACATAGTACAATACCACATACCATATACATGACTCATATTTAGTCCATATACTAGTACAGCCATACCCATTGCAAAACTACTGAAATTCTTGTATCTCAGTGGAGTGGTGGATAAGGAGCTGAGGCCTCAGCTTTCCTAATACCCAGTTCCTTTCCTGAGCCCCCCCCCGAGCTCTGCCTTTTGCTTTGATGACAATTGAAACCAACTATTCATCTTTTTGTGAATACAGTTTCATATTTCTTGCCCTGCCTACACTGACACTTCCCAATTATTTGTTCAATGTTTTCTGAAAGTTACTTGAACAGTTATGATGCACCAAATACTAAACTAAAAGTTTTTCATGCACCATCTTACTAAAGCTTCACAATAGCTCAATGAAACAGATTCTATTACTACCCTGGACTGGGGCTGAATCTCAGAAGGTTACTGCCAACCATGTTTCTAGTCTCAGTAGAAAAGTAATCCACATGAGGCTAAGCAATAAAGGGGATTTATTATCTTAGGATACCTGAAAGTCCCAATGTATGTGGGCTATCTTGATCCAACACCTCAGCCTAGGACTCCTTTAAATCCAATGAATCACACCCCTTTTTGGAAGCTTTCCCGGGAGAGCAAGGACACTTCTTCCTCAGAGGCCCATAGCATAACTCATCTCCCTGCATAGTGGTTTAAAGGGGGTTTCAGTCCATCCCTAAACCAATAACCGGGACTGTAGAGCAACATAACTTTCATTAGGTTAGTTCTGGGTCACAGAACTGTCTCCTAAAGTCAAGCATGGGATAGATTTCCCCCAAACAAAAGGACCACAATGTGTGTATGTATGCTCATGTGTGGCAGAGAGGTTAAATACATAAATGATAACTGGAATGATGAAGAGAATTAGGAATGCATGTGAAGAAGGTAATCACAATGTACATTATACAAGGTTATAACTTGCTCAAGATCCTGGAACTGTCAAATTCTCAGCTGAGACTTGAAACTGGATCATCTGACTCCAAAGCCTAGACTCATAGCATGTAGGTTCTACTGCCTCCCGGATAAACCAAGTAACGCCTGGGGATGGATACAACTATTTGTGATTGGGACTGTTGCCCACTTTATTCTACACATACACACATTACATAGTACAATACCACATACCATATACATGACTCATATTTAGTCCATATACTAGTACAGCCATACCCATTGCAAAACTACTGAAATTCTTGTATCTCAGTGGAGTGGTGGATAAGGAGCTGAGGCCTCAGCTTTCCTAATACCCAGTTCCTTTCCTGCTCCACTTTGTTCTGTCTTCTATTCTCTCACCCACAAACTCCCTTGATCCAGCAGCTAACATGCTAACTCCTGACCCACCAGGGGTTCCTTCAGTTCTGCTTTGTGCCTCCACCAGCATTCAGATGACAGACGCTATCTGTTACCATCAACGGACCACAACTATTTTATTCCTTTCTGGTTCCCCTTACGTGTTTCGACTCTTTTGCCTTCCTCAAACAAGTACATTTCTTTACTAAAGATTTCCTGGGTTTGAGTAGAAGACCCGAGTTCAGGCTGGTCTCTGTGGCTGAATGATCTACTCTATGTCCTTGCCTCCTTGCATATAGAATGCATAAATGTTACCTAGGATTCTAGCTATGTGAATCCAAATTCAAGAAAATAGTGGTAATGAAGAGCACTGATTAATGCTAAATAGTAAGACAGAAAGCCTTGTCGTCTAAATATTCTGCCTTCATAGACTACAAAATGGTTAAAAACCTCAGGTTTCTGGGATGGTGGTACATGGCCATACTTCTGAAACTGGAGGGTCTGTTCTATTGTACCGTTGAGAATTCATCTTCCTAGAACAGATTTATTCAGAGTAAGAAAGGTAGTTTATTTTTATATTAAAAGAGATATGGCCATATGTATATTATAGAATAGGGTGCAAAGTCTACATGGTTTTCAAATATATAATAGAAATTATGAAAAAATTAAACTTGCTGCAGACCAGTTTCAGCCACACCTCAGACCCCTGAGTATCTTAGGACATTCTCTGCTGAGAGGTGATGTCTGTTGGAGATATAAATTAAGATTGCCTCTCAATCTTTAATTATAATTCCAGTTCTGTCTGTTTTTTAAAATTAGCTTGCCTTCTTCATCTGCAGAAATAGCCTGGGGATGGATACAACTATTTGTGATTGGGACTGTTGCCCACTTTATTCTACACATACACACATTACATAGTACAATACCACATACCATATACATGACTCATATTTAGTCCATATACTAGTACAGCCATACCCATTGCAAAACTACTGAAATTCTTGTATCTCAGTGGAGTGGTGGATAAGGAGCTGAGGCCTCAGCTTTCCTAATACCCAGTTCCTTTCCTGCTCCACTTTGTTCTGTCTTCTATTCTCTCACCCACAAACTCCCTTGATCCAGCAGCTAACATGCTAACTCCTGACCCACCAGGGGTTCCTTCAGTTCTGCTTTGTGCCTCCACCAGCATTCAGATGACAGACGCTATCTGTTACCATCAACGGACCACAACTATTTTATTCCTTTCTGGTTCCCCTTACGTGCTCGACTCTTTTTCCTTCCTCAAACAAGTACATTTCTTTACTAAAGATTTCCTGGGTTTGAGTAGAAGACCCGAGTTCAGGCTGGTCTCTGTGGCTGAATGATCTACTCTATGTCCTTGCCTCCTTGCATATAGAATGCATAAATGTTACCTAGGATTCTAGCTATGTGAATCCAAATTCAAGAAAATAGTGGTAATGAAGAGCACTGATTAATGCTAAATAGTAAGACAGAAAGCCTTGTCGTCTAAATATTCTGCCTTCATAGACTACAAAATGGTTAAAAACCTCAGGTTTCTGGGATGGTGGTACATGGCCATACTTCTGAAACTGGAGGGTCTGTTCTATTGTACCGTTGAGAATTCATCTTCCTAGAACAGATTTATTCAGAGTAAGAAAGGTAGTTTATTTTTATATTAAAAGAGATATGGCCATATGTATATTATAGAATAGGGTGCAAAGTCTACATGGTTTTCAAATATATAATAGAAATTATGAAAAAATTAAACTTGCTGCAGACCAGTTTCAGCCACACCTCAGACCCCTGAGTATCTTAGGACATTCTCTGCTGAGAGGGAGTAAGATATGTCTGTTGGAGATATAAATTAAGATTGCGCCTCTCAATCTTTAATTATAATTCCAGTTCTGTCTGTTACTTATAATCTTGAGCCATCTCTGAGCTTGCCTTCTTCATCTGCAGAAATAGGTGTAATATCTAGGTTACAGATATTATTATGGTGAGTAATAAGAGAAATATGGTCTCTCAAGTGTCTGCCACATGCCTGTCACAGCATGGACCATAAATTCTAGCTCTAACCACTCATGACTCATAGGAAGTACAGTTGTTTGAAAACATGTTTATGGACTAGCCTCAGACACCTCTTCCTGTGGCCAAGCAGGCATTACTAATCAATCTTTCCCCTTGGGCATGGAGGCCCTTTACCAACACAGCCTGAAAGCCTTCAGTCCCTTTACTTCATTTCTTGTAATGACTTCTGTAACTGATACTCCCTTGAACCAGCTGTGGGAAAGGTTGGAATTGAACAACAACAAAAAGAGTTAGCCAGAAAGTTGCTGAGAGAGTAAATGTTAAAAGTTCTCATCATCTCAGGGAGGTATTTGTGCTGTACTTCAGACTGAATGCAATATTTTCATTCCTGATGAATCCTTTAGTGTAACACCTTTGATGAACCATATGAAAAATTAGATTTCTGCCTTAAGTGACCCATTTCCTAGTTCTGATGATCTTTTAGAAAACTGGTTTGGTATGGGAGGTTCATGGCTAAAATATTTACTTATAATTCTGCTAATGTTATTAGCTATACTGTTTGTATTCTGCCTGTTTTACAAGATTATTGTTTCTTGTATTATCAAGTATTACAACTGAGCCTCTAATGAAAATAATGATGAATAGACTTGAAGTAGTTGATCAAACATATAACTCGATATGTGATCAGTGATTGTAACAGTATAACTCTAGATATGGGAAGATGCAATGAGAGGGAATACTTTCCTGGACCGGTGTCCAGAGATCTTTGACTATTAACACTGAGTTCATAATAGCACACTGAGTGGCCTATCAGCAAAAACCTTCTTCAGAACTGGGAATGAGCCTTCCCAGCAACATGGGACAAAATGGTCATGAGGTGACACCCAAAGTATGGTCAGATTTATGACCATAAGGGGGGTGTGTCAACTACAAATTGGCATTTACCGATTTCATTGCCAGTGACTGAGGAACAAGGCTGTTGGCCCTCTGCCCCTGCGGAGATGGAACGCTGTGCTGTTGGGAGCTGCTGACCTTCAACACCCGCTGAGGGAGTTCAGGGTGGAGTGAGATTGTGGTGATCATTTCAGAATATACAAAAATATTGAATTATTATATGGCACAGCTAAAACAAGCATATGTCAATTATATCTCAATCAAAGCAACCAGTTGGAAAGACAGTTGGAGGATGATATTTGGTCCTTAATAATCCAATCCTGACAGTGTTTCACTTCTGCCTCCTGCTAAGAATTCTGTGTTTTTGCTTAAAATTTCCCATCACACTCTCATACCACCCCTCTTTTTTCTTAGCATGGGTCTGTCTGTTGTGACCAAGAGCCTTCATGTAACACTGTAATTAAAATATTATAGGCACAAGAAATATGATATAAAATAATATCTAAATAAAATATTAGATATATAATATTTTCCCTTCTTACAAACTTGGAGAGGACCCAGTCTTGGAGAGAGCATCATGTACCAAAGAATTAAACCCAAACGGTGGGCCTGTTAGAAAGCCATGGGGCTGTGAAGGGGCTGAGTTTGGTTTGGATACACTGATTTTCCTGTTCCCTCTTCTCACAATCACCCCGTGTCATATTGCAGGGTGAGCAACTTGATTCCAGGCTAGGCTTAGCGAAGGGATGTAATTAGCTTATTAAGTTCTGTTAATGTCTTGTTAAAGCCATTCAAGTGAGAACAGCAGACATATCAGTTCTGCCTTGGACCCTGCCATAGGGAGCACTGAATTGCCATGCTTCTATTTATAATTCCCACAGTAGGAATCCGCTGATTCAGCAGGACCTGGCTTTTCTATTTCATCAAGTCACGAGGCAATGAGAACTTTCTAGAGAATGTGTTTGTTCCTGGAGCACTTTAGCACTCCCTGAATGATCAGTGTTTTCATTGCAGCAAATAGAGTGTGTCTGGCATAGATGGAGAGTGTTTTGTTGCTAGTGAAGTTCTTGTTCTTTTGCTGTTGTTCTCTTCCTAGGAGAAAAAGAAAGACATGGCTTCTTATTCAGGAAGTTGGGGAGTCCAAGAGGCCAGAAGCACTCACCTTTCTGACACATATTTACTCAAGCACTGACTTTATTCTGGGCATTTTGAGGAGCCTGGAAGCTACAGCACTGAGCAGTCCAGTACAGAAAAGATGTCCTTTCTCTGAGAATTCACATTCGAGTGGGGGTGGGGAAGACAAATAATGAACAAATAAAAAAGAAAATAGGTAATGATAGTGCTGTTCTGGAAATAAGGTGGAGGGGAGGAGATGGAGCCGAGTGGTCAGGAAAGAACTTGGAGGGTGTGATATTTTAGATGAGATCTGAATGACAAGAAGGAACAAACTATGTGAAGGTGGAGGAACCCTAGACTGTAGGTAAAGAAGACAATACATCAGGGAGACCAAGAAGACCAGGGTGGCTGGAGCTGGTGTGTGGCCGGGAGAAAATGCTATGAGATGGAGCTCCGGGCTCTGCAGGATTAAGAGTGTCTGCAGGTTGTATAAGGCCAGGGACAAGCAGTTCAGAATGTGTTCCATGTGAGTTGGGAGTCAGTGGAGGACCTTAGGCAGGGACGGTGTGTGTGATGAAAACCTCCACTCCGAGTGCTTTGTGGATAATGGATTGCCAAGGAACAAGAGAAGAAGCAGCAACAAGGTCCTGTTGCCAATTACCCCGTTTTTGCAGGGTAACTTGATTCCAGGCTAGGCTTAGCGAAGGGATGTAATTAGCTTATTAAGTTCTGTTAATGTCTTGTTAAAGCCATTCAAGTGAGAACAGCAGACATATCAGTTCTGCCTTGGACCCTGCCATAGGGAGCACTGAATTGCCATGCTTCTATTTATAATTCCCACAGTAGGAATCCGCTGATTCAGCAGGACCTGGCTTTTCTATTTCATCAAGTCACGAGGCAATGAGAACTTTCTAGAGAATGTGTTTGTTCCTGGAGCACTTTAGCACTCCCTGAATGATCAGTGTTTTCATTGCAGCAAATAGAGTGTGTCTGGCATAGATGGAGAGTGTTTTGTTGCTAGTGAAGTTCTTGTTCTTTTGCTGTTGTTCTCTTCCTAGGAGAAAAAGAAAGACATGGCTTCTTATTCAGGAAGTTGGGGAGTCCAAGAGGCCAGAAGCACTCACCTTTCTGACACATATTTACTCAAGCACTGACTTTATTCTGGGCATTTTGAGGAGCCTGGAAGCTACAGCACTGAGCAGTCCAGTACAGAAAAGATGTCCTTTCTCTGAGAATTCACATTCGAGTGGGGGTGGGGAAGACAAATAATGAACAAATAAAAAAGAAAATAGGTAATGATAGTGCTGTTCTGGAAATAAGGTGGAGGGGAGGAGATGGAGCCGAGTGGTCAGGAAAGAACTTGGAGGGTGTGATATTTTAGATGAGATCTGAATGACAAGAAGGAACAAACTATGTGAAGGTGGAGGAACCCTAGACTGTAGGTAAAGAAGACAATACATCAGGGAGACCAAGAAGACCAGGGTGGCTGGAGCTGGTGTGTGGCCGGGAGAAAATGCTATGAGATGGAGCTCCGGGCTCTGCAGGATTAAGAGTGTCTGCAGGTTGTATAAGGCCAGGGACAAGCAGTTCAGAATGTGTTCCATGTGAGTTGGGAGTCAGTGGAGGACCTTAGGCAGGGACGGTGTGTGTGATGAAAACCTCCACTCCGAGTGCTTTGTGGATAATGGATTGCCAAGGAACAAGAGAAGAAGCAGCAACAAGGTCCTGTTGCCAATTTCAACTGAAAGATGGTGGTGGTGCTGCTGGAGACAGTAATTCACATGTGTGTGTCTATTTCACTGTAGCAAAATATACATCCCATAAAATTTATCATTTTAAGCAAAAAGTACATTAAGTACATTTAGACTCTTATGTCACCAGAACCATTGTCCATCTCCAGAATGTCCTCAGCATCCCAAACTGAAACTCTATAAACATGGAACAATAAACCGTCAATCCTTCTTTCCCCTCAACCCAATCATTATTCTATTTTCCATCTCTGTGAATTCGACTCTTCTAAAGCTCTCCAGTAAGTGGAATCACATAATAATTGCTCTTTTGTGCCTGACATATTTCACTTAGCATAAAGTCTTCAAACTTCATCCATGTTTGAGAATGTATCAGAATTTTATTCTTTTTTAAACTGTGTAATATTCGGTACATATATACCACATTCATCTGTATATGCATCGATGGATACTTGGGTGGTTTCCACTGCCTGGCTGTTGTGAACAGGGCTGCCTCGAGTGTACAAATAGTTGTTCAAATACCTGCTTTCAATTTTGGGGGGTATATACCCAGAATCAGAATGACTGGATTGAATGTTCATTTCATGTTTAATTTTCTTGAGGAACCATCATACTGTCTTAGATAATTGTATTTTAAAGGTGGAGTTATCAAGGGTTTCTGAGGGACTGATGTTATGAGTTAAAAGAAAGAAAAGATATCAATGTTTTCATTTTTATCATGGGAGCATATTGGGGCCATATTACTGGGCTAAGGACTTTGCAAATAAGAGGGTTTTGGTGTTTGTGTTAGATATGATGGATATCAAAGGGTCTCTTCAGAATGTAGACTTTTGTTTATCATGGATGCTACACATACAGATGGAAACAACAGTTAGGAAGTTTCATATATTATTAGTCTAAAAGACCAGGGTCAGAGTTGATGATAAAAGGTACATGAGTCATGCTGCTTAGGTGTAGGCTATAGTCATGACAAAAGAATGATAAAGGAAATGGGAATGAGGAAATCATCTGGATGCATCTTCCAGCTCCCTGGGTAACTTTAGACATAGCCGGGCTAGGTAATAACCATCTTATAGATGGTAAAGCCATCTTATAGATTGCCTTAAATGAAGGGAACCATTCAGAATTATTGGAAAAGATGAAAAAGATAAGAAGTGACGCTACATTTCTGAACTAGAACAATCTCAACTTGCTCTAGCAGGCATTTTAATATAGCACCTGGTTTATTTTCATTTCCTTTCTCCTGCTACATGAATAAACAGTCTTATCACACTGCCACTCACCCTTAGTGACTTAGAGGTTCCTTCATCACTTTTTAAAGAAACTCTGTACTCAGAATCTCTGCTTCTAAACTTATTTTTCTGTTAAGAGTCCACTTTCTCTTTAGGACAGAGAAAGGATACGATTTCCCTCATATCCTTTCTCTGAATTTCATAATAAACATGCCTCTTTACCACTTGGAGCCTTTTTGACATGGTTTCTCACGAACTTTTCTTACATTCTCCATCCCTGGGGAAACTAGATCTCATGTATCTTTCTATTTCCCATATCCCAACACAGTGACTTATCAAAGTAGATAAATGTTTGATGCATACATGAACAGAAGGTTTAAGTAGGACATATCACCTTTAAACTATGACCTCTCTGATCTTTGTGTTGCTCTTTAAGCTGCAAGGACATTTCTGGGGGAAAGTAGTGGATATAATGAAATGCGGCTATAACAAATTTTAAAAGAAATGATGTCTAGAAATTTAATAGAAAGCCCATATAGTGCCAGACCCATAACAATTCATTCCTCCCAGCGTGCCCTCAATAAATTCAGGCCACAAGATCATTATTTCATCCTGCCTCTCCCTTCCTGGGAGGGCTCCTTAGAGCCCCTGATGCTCACTGATGCAGGTCTGAAAGAGGTTGATTAGACAAGAGCCTAATGCCTGGTGTACCTTGATCTTGAAACTAGAGTGTTTGAGGGTTCGCTGTGGTGCTCTTCTATACCCTACTTTATATATTAATCAAGAAATCCTCCTGCCATCAAGGAGCTCATGATCCAGCTAGAGAAAAAATGAGTAGAAGTGTGATCAATGTTATGATCGAGGAAGTATGTCCCTCCTGTGTAGAGCACACAGGAGGGCCCCTCACTTGGGACTGGAAAATCAGGGAAGGCTCCCTGGGATGGCATCTGAGCTATGAGGTGAGGGATGAATCTGAATTTTTTGGGTGCAGCTGTTCAAGGCTCTGATTTACACAAAGGAACAGCAGAAGGTGAAGGGATGGAGGATGCTTTTATGGGACTCCGTGCACTCCATGTGGCTGGCACCCACGAGCCAGGCTATAAGAGGGCCTTTATTCTGTATGAACTGGTTTAGACTTGAGTTTTTTAAAATGACATCCATCAAAGGGGGGGAGGGGTAGAGTTTGCAATCTTAAGAGTTTAGCCAGAGAAACATGCAATTCAAACCCCCCTGACCCTGTTTTTAGTAATTGTACTCCACACTGAAAAATTTGCCACAGCCACAGTCATTTATAACTCCAGAACTAATTTTAAGAACCTAACAAACTAAATGAGAAGATATTTAAGGCTTGTGCAAGTATTCATGTACCTGCCTGTTGGGTGGAGCATGTACTTCATTCTGTTTGTAGGTAAGAGACTTGTTATACATTAATATTGTCAAGAGGACTCTGACAATCTTGGTCTGGCAAAGGCACCTTATTCTAGAGACATAAAAGCCACTTGACTAGGCTGAAAATGTGCTCCCAAACTAGTCGCAGAATTTCTTCCCTGATGACTTCTGTAAATTTGGGTTGAAGGGCTTTCATGGTACATTAGGGAAGGGCAGTAAAAACATGAGTGTGGAAGAGTGAGGGCTGTTATAAACTGCAGCACTCTGCTCTCATGGAGGAACACTGCTTGAAATATTTGTTTCTTGGGAACTTTTAACACTCTACAGGCCATTCCTCTAAGTCTTTACCATCAAAGCTCTTGAGTATCTACCATGAAACTACTCCCTTCAGTGAATGAGAGTGGATTGTATTCCTTTCTGTGGGTTTAAGGATCTTACCAATGAATGGAAGACTGGTCCAAATACTTTCATTAACAGCCCTGGGGATAATACTCCTTGAGCTCATATAGGCCTTATAGCATTATCCTGAAAAAGATTCTAATCTCTACAACTTTAAAGTATAATCACAGTTTTGAAAACGTAATATAAAAGGTTCTTCCTGGGGTATTTTTTGAGTTACATAGATTCCCTCTTTTCGTGGTGTGTGAAAAACTAGAAGAGATTGGGGGCATTATATCATTGCATCTTCCTCAGTCTATATTCAGGAATCTTAATTTTCATAGTATGTCTCTCCATGTCATCTTAATCAAGACTTATTACCATTAGCTTCTATTTTATTAAGACCTAAGGTGTAGAGAGTATGAAGAAGCTATTACTGATTTAAAAAAAAAAAAAAAAAAAGTATAGTCACATCACAGATCATTTTGTTTCTCATTGTGTAGTCTTTAAGTTCAGTTCCTCTGTGTATCTCTGGAGTTACAGACAACAGTGACAATTAGTACTACTACCTTATGATAATGTAAATGCCACACAATCTACAGAGCAGTACTTACATGCTTGACTATAACACACTATGGAATTTAAGGGTCTGAGCTTTGGAATGAAAGAGGCCCAGTTCAGAGCCCAGTTCTTCTGTTTACTAGCCCTGTGAAGTTGGATTCAATGATTTAACTTCCTTAAGCCTTGGTTTTCTGAGCTACAAATTGGGGGTGTTCCTGGTAATAATCTCAGTCCACTGTGAGGATTGAATGAAATTGTGATGAAGAACTAGTATGTTGTTTCAACCCTAGCTACCATTCTTGAGAAGTTCGCCTTTATCCTTCAGTTCTGCTTATTATGAGCAACTCACTTTTCTCTTTTTCCTCCCCTAGGGATATGAAGCCTGACAATATTTTGCTTGATGAACATGGTAAGTAAATGACTTGTCTGCCATCAACCACATGGCCTGCCTGTAGAACAAGTTGATTATCCCCAGCAGAGGAGTCCTAGGCATGGGAAATGTGTCTTTCTTGATTCAGCTGTGGTGTTTGTACAAACTCTGTTTATGAGGGGAGGAACCATGTGGGGGAATGTTATCGCTTATTGCAGTGGTTTAGTACACTCATATAGGGGTGCCCAATCCACACTGGTCCACAGCCTTTTAGGAACAGGCCTCACAGCAGGAGGTGAGCGGCTGGCCAGCTAGTTAAGGTTCATCTGCTGCTTCCCATCGCTTGCATTACCACCTCAACCATTACCACCTTCCCTGCTCCTCTCCACCACCCCGACCCCGGTCCATGGAAAAATCGTCCTCCACAAAACTGACCCCTAGTGCCAAAAAGGTTGGGGACCGCTACACTAGTACACCCATAAATCGCCTCAGATTTACATAAGGAAAAAGTCATTCTCTTTTCAATTTTCTTCCGTTTCTACTGAATTCTTCTAGAAAACCACTCCAGTGTCTTGGTGCTAGTTTGCTTAGTATCTGTATACCAGTCATCCTCCTTTTTTCATGAAGACCGACAACACCTCAAATATAGACCTTTTGGTAGGCAATAGTATCTACCTAGAGATTTGTGGAATTATTTTATTCTCATTTCATCTGTTTTTAGGTTTTCTTTCTCATGAGGGAAAATTACTTGTATATTTCTATAAGAGATATTAAGTTCTCTGTTGAATGATTTTTCAGTTAACAAAAAAAATCAGTCCACTTAAAGACATATATCAAGTAGGTAAGAGTGACCATGGCAGTGACCATGAAGGTGATAAAGGACCTCCTGAAGTTCAGGAGGTGCTGATTGAAGATGCCCTGTAGAAAAAGCTTTGGCCAACAGTGATTAAATGTATATACTCTCTTCCTAATGTTATTTTAATAGACATTTGGATTTATTGGTACATCAGTGCAGAGCTGTAGGACACACAGCCCACATGTTATAAATGTTACAGAGGCAATAAGATCCTTGTTAAATTTTTAGAGAGCTGCTAGGTGAGGGATTCCTAAATCTGCAAGGCTCTGTATTCATCTGACTTTTACAAAAGGGATTTGCAAGTGGGACTGAAACTCTACAGACCATCCATGGTTCATGATTTATTTACCCAGTTGCATTTTAAACCTGGTTTGCCAGACACCACGTGTGCTCAGAGCACCAAGAAACACTTTTGTGTATGACCTCTAATTTCAAAGCTCAGCGTCATTATTTATTGATGGACTGTCTAAAAAGATTTTTTCCACTTTGTTCCAGTGCCTTATTTCTTCCTTTCCTTGACTGGTTCTGACATTTGGGAACAGATTCTCTGAAACTCAGAAATGTGGGTACTGGTGAGACAACATGAAGGTGACTTTCATGAAAATACAAGCTATCTCTGCCTTTATGTAGGAAGCAAAATCCCCTCGTGCTGGTTCACATAGAGTCTGTGGAGCTTCATAACTGTAGGCTTCACAGCCTAGCCTCTAGAGGCCACCTCTGTACAATGCAACAGGAGAAAGGCCCTGAGTAGATGAGCACTGGTCACACAGAGTCTGGTTTGGGGTTCTGTCCCCACTTTCTCCTCAGCTGCTTGGCTTTGCCCAGTGTATTGCCCAACCCTTTGTCAGGACCCTGAAAGGAGACATATTGGTCCTATCCACCAAAACCTTTTCAAGATTCACCTTCCATTCAGAGAACAACGTTTCAGTCTTGGAGCTCAAATGTGACCTCATCTTATTTCTACTATGAGGTCATCCTGTTTTTTCTCATTCAACTTCTTTCTCTTCCTCATTTTCTTATCAACTTGGTGATTGTCAATTAGGAGAAAGGTCCAAGAAAATATTAATCTTCCAAGTTAACCACTCTTAGAGACTCAATTAATCTTGGGAAAGATTGTATTGTAGATAAGGCTTCCCAGGTGGTGCACTGGTAAAGAATCCACCTGTCAATGCAGGAACCGTGGATTTAATCTCTGGGTCAGGAAGACCCCCTGGAGAAAGGAATGGTAACCCATTCAAGTATTCTTGCCTAGAGCATGCCATGGACAGAGGAGCCTGGTGGGCTATAGTCCATAGGGTCCCAAAGAGTTGGACATGACTAAACACACACATTGCATATAAGAGCATGGGTTCCAGAGCCAGAGTCCCAGAGCTCAAACCCAGTTCTGTCCCTTTCCCTTACCATCTCTGAGACTCTTGACACATTACCTAAAATGTCTCTACACCTTAAATTCTTCAGGCATGAAAGAAGTTCTTACTTCTCAGGGTCATTATAAACACTAACTGATATGTGTTTAAAGTGTTTGACTGCCATGTGTACAAGGAGATCACTCATATGTCTCCAGGAGGCAGTAGGGGCCTTCTCCCTTAGGAAAGGAAGCTTAGACAACTTCATCTTGTTTTATAGGACTTTATCACATAAAGTCACTGAAAGCTTGGTCCTTACTTGACTTTACTAAAGAATTACTGATGTTTTAATTCCCAAAAGGATATACAGACGATTGTACACATTTACTTCCAAACAGCTTTGGCCTTTAATTCTCAGGTAACTGCACTTTCAGTCCCTGTTCTGCATTTCCTTCATGAGTGCAGGAGTCTAAGCCCAGTTTTTCAGGGCATATTATTCCTGGCTGGACATTGGCTCTGTTGCTTAGGGCCTGTGAGCAGGCATCCAGTTTGCCTGGGGGACAGTCCCTGTCCACATCTGTCACCTAGTGTCCTATTTACAAAGGTCTTTTTCAGTCTTAAACGTTGGGCTTTGGGCAGTGACTTCAGAGTTGCTTTTCTGTGTTTTATTCCCATCCTGAACTCAACTGGAGAATCGCTGCAGTCAATAAGAGAAATACTCCTTTGGGAAGAAATGAATATGTGAATGAGAGAAGCAAATGAACAAACAAGATTGAGAGCCATTCTCTAAGCATTGTCCTGGGGGTCCTTTTCTGGAGAAAATATTCTTTGAGGTTATTTACTTTCTGTTTATTCAGAGTCTGAAAAACAAACAAGCTTTCAGGCATTGTTCTTGGACCCTAATTGACTATTGGGTTGGCCAAAAAGTTCTTCTGGGTTTTTGCATAAGATGTAATGGAAAAACCCAAATGAACTTTTTGGCCAACCCCACACTTTGAAATGGAATTCCTGCTGGCCTCCACTACCCAGCTCATTACACATGCAGCTGCTCTTGTGAGAACCTACTAGACTACTAATCAGTGTCTGCCTTTGGGAGTGCCTTCTGGTGTGATTTTCCATGTCTCCTGTTTGAAGCCCTCATTTGTCTTCTCTGCCCCCATTTATAACATTTCACCCTTTATGGACAAGATCATGTATGCCTCTCAAATTGGGATTTAGCAATTATGAAAATAATTGCCTCTTTTTCCCATTCCTCCAAGTGAGCTGTGTTATTACACTACATGACTTATAGTTAAATTCAGTACCATCAGTAACAGGCAGAAATTTTGTATTACTCTTACTGATCCATACTGGTCCATGTTCATCAGAAAAGACAGACATTTAAAGGAACCAAATCCTTTTGTAAATGCAGAGTCCTTCTACCTGTGTGAGTGACATTCTTTATACATCTGAGTTTGACTTAAAAATGTTTTAAATTTAGAGTATACCTTTTACTGTCCTACTAAAATGTCTCATCAATCAGAACCTGAAATGACATTAGATCTCAGATAACTCATAACCAACTGTTGTGATATATAGTTTTCATATCCTACCAACTGAAGTACTCTGTCCAATTCTATCAGTTCTTTAGTGTCTAAAATTCTTGTGTTTTTCCTAAATTATTCAGGAAATAAGTACTGCTTACAAAGGAACAATAATGTCTCCCTCGTGTATCTGAGAGAATGACAACTACCACATCATCTATAATTTAGGGTTGTTGATATCATCCTTTGTCACAGGGAACAGAGAAAGGCAAAAACTGAGCTGAGGGGTGTGAGGAAACCACACCTATGAGGAACCAGGTCTGTGAGGAACCAGATCTGCAACCTTAACAGCTCTTCCCTTGCAGAGCCCCAAAATGTACCTAGAAATCAAGTGAGCAGCACCTTTATATGTAAACACAGACACATACACACATACTGCACACACACACAGTAGAACACTGTACCCTATCCCCAGATAATCAGATTTATAAATCTTAGCTAGTGTCTGAAGATATGAATTTTTAATAAGAATCCTAGAAAACTGTGGTACAATGATCTAAGCATTTTTGACTTGGGGAAATTTTTGAAAGCTAGGAGCCATGCCAACCAATTGGTTATGGTGTCCTTGAGGGCTGTGTGGAGAAACATCCTCAGGCTGGACCCATGCACAATAAAAAAAAAAAAAAAAGATTATAAATAATGACCACAGTGATGACTAAATTCAGTGACTCAATACTGTGAGCTCCATTTTTTAATGTGATTCTGTGCCTCAAGGTACAGAACTGAAAAGAACAGGCAGATGGCTCCCTAGGGTGCTCAGTCAGGAAGTTCTGAGTCTGGTACTTGAAAACTTCACAGTAAGACAGTGGTTCTGCTGTCTCTCCCTGCAAGGATTCAGCAATGTCTAGAGACATTTTTGATGATCAGGTTAGCATTCAGGAGTGGGAAGTGCTTTTGACATCTAGCAGATAAAGGCCAAGGATGCAGCTAAGCATTCCACCATGCACAGGACAGCCCTTCTGATCAACACAAGTTGATCAGATACAAGATCTCAGCAGTTCCAAGTTGAGAAATTCTGTTCTAAGGCTTCTTCAGAGCCAGGGCTTATGGGAAAAGCCAGAATGGTCCCTCACTCCCTCCCAAGCCATTCCTGTGTCCCTCCATCAGCAGGTAATCAAACCTTCCTTTTTGAGCCAGCACTCAGATTCATGTCCACAGCACCGAAGGGAACTTGGCAGAAAGATCCCCAAGGTGAGCAGAGGGAAGTACAGCAGCATCCTGGGCCTGGAACTGAGATTTGGGGCTGGTCACCATGGGATCTGTGAGACTCCGCTTTCCTTGTTCAGCTTGAGGGCACTAGGCTGCAATTCCTCGTAGATACTGACCCTCGGATAATTCCTCTCCATTGTTTACTATACATCCTGGAGAGAGAACCTTGAGCCAACCAAAAGGCAGTGCTTTGAGTTTCTTCAACTCTTTGGTCTTATGATACAGTGAAAAAAGGTTTTGGGTGATTCATAACCCACCAAAGGAATCCTCGACCAAATACTAGATCCTAATTCCAGCTCTGCTACTTCTGAGCACTGAGGACGTAGCCACAGACAGCTCTTCTTGAAACAGGGATGACTTCACTAAGCTAAAGTATGTGAAAGCTGCAACTAATCGTACAAATGCAAGGACTGCTTGTAAAACCCCACAGTCATTATGGTGTCCTTGAGGGCTGTGTGGAAAAACATCCTCAGGCTGGACCCAAGCACAAAAAAAAAAAAAAAAAAAGATTATAAATAATGACCACAGTGATGACTAAATTCAGTGACTCAATACTGTGAGCTCCATTTTTTAATGTGATTCTGTGCCTCAAGGTACAGAACTGAAAAGAACAGGCAGATGGCTCCCTAGGGTGCTCAGTCAGGAAGTTCTGAGTCTGGTACTTGAAAACTTCACAGTAAGACAGTGGTTCTGCTGTCTCTCCCTGCAAGGATTCAGCAATGTCTAGAGACATTTTTGATGATCAGGTTAGCATTCAGGAGTGGGAAGTGCTTTTGACATCTAGCAGATAAAGGCCAAGGATGCAGCTAAGCATTCCACCATGCACAGGACAGCCCTTCTGATCAACACAAGTTGATCAGATACAAGATCTCAGCAGTTCCAAGTTGAGAAATTCTGTTCTAAGGCTTCTTCAGAGCCAGGGCTTATGGGAAAAGCCAGAATGGTCCCTCACTCCCTCCCAAGCCATTCCTGTGTCCCTCCATCAGCAGGTAATCAAACCTTCCTTTTTGAGCCAGCACTCAGATTCATGTCCACAGCACAAGGAACTTGGCAGAAAGATCCCCAAGGTGAGCAGAGGGAAGTACAGCAGCATCCTGGGCCTGGAACTGAGATTTGGGGCTGGTCACCATGGGATCTGTGAGACTCCGCTTTCCTTGTTCAGCTTGAGGGCACTAGGCTGCAATTCCTCGTAGATACTGACCCTCGGATAATTCCTCTCCATTGTTTACTATACATCCTGGAGAGAGAACCTTGAGCCAACCAAAAGGCAGTGCTTTGAGTTTCTTCAACTCTTTGGTCTTATGATACAGTGAAAAAAGGTTTTGGGTGATTCATAACCCACCAAAGGAATCCTCGACCAAATACTAGATCCTAATTCCAGCTCTGCTACTTCTGAGCACTGAGGACGTAGCCACAGACAGCTCTTCTTGAAACAGGGATGACTTCACTAAGCTAAAGTATGTGAAAGCTGCAACTAATCGTACAAATGCAAGGACTGCTTGTAAGATAAAATGAACATTCTTTCAACCACATTCAAAAGAAATGGAATGAGTACTAACTGCTCTCAAGATCTTCTACTAAGCCAGGTCCTCTCTTACAAGCATCATCTCAAAATGAACTAGGTGTCAGAATCACATGGGGAGTTTGTTTAAACACTGGGGCCCACCCTCAAGAGTTTCTTTTTTTTTTAAAGATTTATTTTATTTATTTATTTTAGGGGGTGGGGTGGAGGGAGGGGAGCAGGCAGGCTACTTCTATTGGTCTTTCATTTGTCTATTTTCATCCATCTTTGTTCTTTGGCCCGTGTGGGCCTCCCATCGTGGTGGCCTCTGTTGTCGCAGAGCACCGGCTCTGGGCGCATGTGCTCCAGAGCTCTGGCTCAGTAATTGGACACATGGGTCCAGCTGCTCCACGGCAGGTGGGATCTTCCCAGGCCAGGGATCAAACCGGCACCCCTTGCACTGCAAGGTGGTGTCCTTACCCACTGGACCACCAGGGAAGCCCCTTCAAGAGTTTCTGATTCAATAGTCAGGGAAAGGGCCCACAAATTAATTTGCATTCCTGGCACGTTCTTGATGCTACTGGTCTGGGAACCACACACTTTGGGACCCAAATGGTTCTACAGCATCTTCTGTCTTCTGTTGGACTGGCCGAAAAGTTCATTTTGGTTTATTTCCTATGGAAAAACTCAAATGAACTTTTTGGCCAACCCAACACTTCTGTGTGAGTAGAGTCAGTCTCAGGATTGTGTCACCTCAGAGCACCTACTCAGGCTAAAGTCGAGGATCTCAAGCCTGGCTGCCTATCTGAATTGCTTGTGGAGTTTCCTATTAATGTTTACTATACATCCTGGAGAGAGAACCTTGAGCCAACCAAAAGGCAGTGCTTTGAGTTTCTTCAACTCTTTGGTCTTATGATACAGTGAAAAAAGGTTTTGGGTGATTCATAACCCACCAAAGGAATCCTCGACCAAATACTAGATCCTAATTCCAGCTCTGCTACTTCTGAGCACTGAGGACGTAGCCACAGACAGCTCTTCTTGAAACAGGGATGACTTCACTAAGCTAAAGTATGTGAAAGCTGCAACTAATCGTACAAATGCAAGGACTGCTTGTAAGATAAAATGAACATTCTTTCAACCACATTCAAAAGAAATGGAATGAGTACTAACTGCTCTCAAGATCTTCTACTAAGCCAGGTCCTCTCTTACAAGCATCATCTCAAAATGAACTAGGTGTCAGAATCACATGGGGAGTTTGTTTAAACACTGGGGCCCACCCTCAAGAGTTTCTTTTTTTTTTAAAGATTTATTTTATTTATTTATTTTAGGGGGTGGGGTGGAGGGAGGGGAGCAGGCAGGCTACTTCTATTGGTCTTTCATTTGTCTATTTTCATCCATCTTTGTTCTTTGGCCCGTGTGGGCCTCCCATCGTGGTGGCCTCTGTTGTCGCAGAGCACCGGCTCTGGGCGCATGTGCTCCAGAGCTCTGGCTCAGTAATTGGACACATGGGTCCAGCTGCTCCACGGCAGGTGGGATCTTCCCAGGCCAGGGATCAAACCGGCACCCCTTGCACTGCAAGGTGGTGTCCTTACCCACTGGACCACCAGGGAAGCCCCTTCAAGAGTTTCTGATTCAATAGTCAGGGAAAGGGCCCACAAATTAATTTGCATTCCTGGCACGTTCTTGATGCTACTGGTCTGGGAACCACACACTTTGGGACCCAAATGGTTCTACAGCATCTTCTGTCTTCTGTTGGACTGGCCGAAAAGTTCATTTTGGTTTATTTCCTATGGAAAAACTCAAATGAACTTTTTGGCCAACCCAACACTTCTGTGTGAGTAGAGTCAGTCTCAGGATTGTGTCACCTCAGAGCACCTACTCAGGCTAAAGTCGAGGATCTCAAGCCTGGCTGCCTATCTGAATTGCTTGTGGAGTTTCCTATTAATGTTTTTAACCTAGACACCTGGCTCACCTACCTGTCCCACAGCACTGGGGTCTCAGGAGAGAGAAGTCCAGGCACTTGTGTTTTGCAAAATGACACTGGAGCGTCTGCTCATGACAAATAGCAACTATTGGAAAACACACACTTCCTACCAAATGCTGAGCTAAGTCTTGAACAGCATTGTTTCATTCAGCCTTCCCAACACCCTCATGAGACAATGGTAAATATCATCCCAACTTTACAGACTAGATTAGTCACCTTTTTGAGGTAGTACAGATAGTCAGTGGTAGAGTGAGGACTTGAAGCCAGACAGACTCCAGAGAGCATCATCATGAAGTCTCCAGGTTCACCTATTTTGTATCAAACCAAAGGAAACACTGGAAACAACTTGTGTTACAACAGGGTGAGTTCTTGAAATCCTCTGTTGGAACCATGTATGCAAGAATACCTTCACTTACAGCTACTTTTACTTTATTAAAATGCCCTCAGATAAAAACAAAACACTTTTTGCATCAAACAAAACCCGGGAGATAAGGACTGAGATTTATCATTAGCAGCGGGCTGGATGCTGTCAGAGAGCAGGTAGTGAAGTTGGCAGGGGCAGTGGAGTCTGTGGGATGTAGAAGAATCTGATGGCATACCCTCCAATCACCACTATATCTCATCACCACCGCAGAAGCATGCAAATGGAAATGCCAACACTCCATGATCCTCTCAAAGCATATGATGTCTGTGCCAACTGCTTAGCACAACGGGCTTGTCTCCCTGGGACAGCTGGTACTTCCCTTTCCTATTTCTGTCTGTGACTGCAAGGACAAGGATACACTCTGTAGGGGGTGTGCTCTGCTGAACTTGAGAGTTAGACCCGCATGGTATTGCCACGAGTATTAAATCTCAAGAGAGACCCTAGACATCAAGTCCACCCATTCCTTTTTTAAAGGGAAACTTGCGTTCAGCACAGGAAAGCAACCTCAAGTCTGCACAGTCTTAGGGGAGGAGAGAGAAGAACTCTTCCTTGGCAAAGAAATACCAGTAAATGTGTATCCACAGTTACATCCGTTTTGTATTAATAATATGTGTCTTGTTAAAAAAAAGAGAGATGCTTGGCAATTTGATACTTTGAATTGTTCTTGTCTGTCCCGTTCTTGATACTCACAGGCTATACCAACTTAAAATGCTACCAATGGATGAAAATTGCCTAAGTAGAACTTACCCAAGTGTGAGCTCTTAAAGACCAAGGTTAAAACTTTTTGAGGTTGAACTACAAATTTACAAGCAAACACTAACCTTCTCATCTCATGGCCTGGCTCCTGGAGAGTGGATGGTTTAAGGCCATGTTGGCCTTGAGGATAGAATAAGTGAGTTTTTACCGTCTATACCCAATTGCAAATGGCATACAATGGTCATTAGTTTATAAATCCTTATACACCATTTGCAACTGTGTACAGGCAGTAAAAAGCATACTCATTGGGTTCTCAAGGCCAGTATGGCTTAAACCATCCACCCTCCAGGAGCTAGCTCATTATATGAAAAGGTTATCCTTTCGTTGTACAGCAGAAACTAACGTAACATTGTAAAGCAATTATACTCCAATATTTTTTTTTAAAGAGAGAGAATTTACAAACTGAGTTTCCAGGTACTTTGGATGAGAAACATGGTGTGCTGCGGGACTGAGTGAACAGGACTCCATTTTTTTTCTGTGTTCCTCCTCTCTCACAGGACACGTGCACATCACAGACTTCAACATTGCCACCATGCTGCCCGTGGAGATGCGGATCACCACCGTGGCCGGCACCAAGCCTTACATGGGTATGGCCCCCCGTGCCACCACGGCCACTGAGAGCAAGGCTCTGTGTCTCATTCCTATGGACACCGTGCACTACAGGTCCAGTCATCTGTGGGTCTTGCAGCTAGGAATGACAAGTCCTTCCCTGACTGGACCTGCAGAGCTTCTAATTTCACAGGTCTGAGGTGAACCTCAGGAATATCCTTTTAGCCAGCACCCAGTCTGATCTTGATCTGGGGTGTGGGGGGTGGACTGCATATACAAATGTTAGTTTATGAGTTATTAAGGACAGATTCTACCTATTTCCTGATAAAAAAACTGTTAATTGTTCATTCGATAAATACCTACTCATTGCCTCTGTGTACTCAGCAGTGTTTCAGGTGCTAGTGATCCTGTCGGGAGCGAAACAGACAAGGTCTCCAACTCATGGGATTTACCTTCTAGTGAGAAGAGTTTGTTTGTTTGTTTTTTTTAATTAAATAGAGAAGGTACAACAATAAATAGGATGGTAATAAGTGGTGTACATATAACTGTAACCATGATTTACCTAATCCTGAATAAGGATGTAAGTTCACAAGGGGTCTTCCAGTTGTAACTTTGATTTTAGGTTTAGCACCACCACAATCCCATGAGTCATTCACAGGCAGAACTTGAAGTTAAAGGCAAGAGCAATGCCACCTTCTTTCACTATTTCATTGTCATCCTCACAGAACTAAAGAAAGAACTGAAGAGAGAGGAAAAAGAAGTCATCTGTGGGGGAAAATGGGCCTGATTTTATGTGGTATTTGAACACCTGCAAATTTCCTGGCTTAAACCATCCACCCTCCGGAGCTAGCTCATTATATGAAAAGGTACTTTGTTGAGAAAATAGATTTCCAATATTTTTTTAAAGAGAGAATTTACAAACTGAATTTCCAGGTACTTTGGATGAGAAACATGGTGTGCTGGGACTGAGTGAACAGGACTCCATTTTTTTTCTGTGTTCCTCCTCTCTCACAGGACACGTGCACATCACAGACTTCAACATTGCCACCATGCTGCCCGTGGAGATGCGGATCACCACCGTGGCCGGCACCAAGCCTTACATGGGTATGGCCCCCCGTGCCACCACGGCCACTGAGAGCAAGGCTCTGTGTCTCATTCCTATGGACACCGTGCACTACAGGTCCAGTCATCTGTGGGTCTTGCAGCTAGGAATGACAAGTCCTTCCCTGACTGGACCTGCAGAGCTTCTAATTTCACAGGTCTGAGGTGAACCTCAGGAATATCCTTTTAGCCAGCACCCAGTCTGATCTTGATCTGGGGTGTGGGGGGTGGACTGCATATACAAATGTTAGTTTATGAGTTATTAAGGACAGATTCTACCTATTTCCTGATAAAAAAACTGTTAATTGTTCATTCGATAAATACCTACTCATTGCCTCTGTGTACTCAGCAGTGTTTCAGGTGCTAGTGATCCTGTCGGGAGCGAAACAGACAAGGTCTCCAACTCATGGGATTTACCTTCTAGTGAGAAGAGTTTGTTTGTTTGTTTTTTTTAATTAAATAGAGAAGGTACAACAATAAATAGGATGGTAATAAGTGGTGTACATATAACTGTAACCATGATTTACCTAATCCTGAATAAGGATGTAAGTTCACAAGGGGTCTTCCAGTTGTAACTTTGATTTTAGGTTTAGCACCACCACAATCCCATGAGTCATTCACAGGCAGAACTTGAAGTTAAAGGCAAGAGCAATGCCACCTTCTTTCACTATTTCATTGTCATCCTCACAGAACTAAAGAAAGAACTGAAGAGAGAGGAAAAAGAAGTCATCTGTGGGGGAAAATGGGCCTGATTTTATGTGGTATTTGAACACCTGCAAATTTCCTGGCTTCCAATTTTCCACGGGGGGAATAAGTCTCTTTTGTCGCTTCTAAAATAATGGGCACATATAATTCAGTCTATTTTCTGCCCCAAATCCACAGTACTCAAATGATAAAAAGGAATCTCCAAGCCTGCTGGTCTGACGAGTTTATTCCCCAGGTTTCCTGGGTTTCCATATTAAGGGCTATTTTCTTGGAGCCAAATCAGAAAATGTACATCTGGGTTTTCTAGGCCTGGTTTCCATGGTGAAAGGAGTAAAGGAAGATGATCTTTCTTTTCTCTCCCCAGTGATTTTAAATACAATGCCCGTATAATTTGATTCTCCTCAAAATTGGTATTTCCAGTCCTTTTACCACATAGAGCTAGGAAATTGGAACCCAGTCAAGTTTCTCTGCCCCTCTCCACCCTCATCCTTATAATTAACAATTACTAATATTTATCGAAAGCCTTCTAGGAATCAGACAATGTGTTAAATGTTTTGCATTCATTGACTCATTTATTTTTTCTCAACAACCCTGTGAGGCAAACTGTAATTATCGCCATTTTACAATGAGGAGAACAAGAAGTAATTTGCTGACGATCACATGGCTAATAACTGAAAAAGCCTAGATTTAAAGCAAACTCTGACTTTAGAAAATCAAGCTTCTCCCTAAAAGACAGAGGAAGTTAAAAATATATGTATTTATGATTCCAAAATGCTTATAAGCCAGATTAGGTAGGCCAAGCTTAAGCTCTTAGAAATGTTTCTAATTTCATTTTAAAAAATGAGTATCTGACAGTCAGCACTTGTATCTTCATCCAGAGTTGTTCTTGCCGCTGATTTTTGGTTGGGAATCTAAGAGATACCAAAGAGAATGTCTGCTTTCTTTCTTAAGTAATATTCCCAATAATTTAGTTAAATCTATCTAACAGGTATTCACCAGCACTCTTTTTAAAGCGTTCCTGCTAATTACCAATGAACCAGAAAGAAACAAATTCTAAAAAGAAAGAAAACTAAGATGAAATACAATAGGAATATACAACACGTTCTAATATAAGGTGCTGAACCTATTACACAGCATGTCCTCAGCTCTGGCAATAAGAAGACGGACCATCTGCCGGTCCTTCAGCACCGTCATCCAGTGAGAAAGTTTTGCTTTTTTGAATTCATTATCTTCTGCCTACATGTTCTTCCCAATCACTCCAGTCCTTCCTTCCTTCTCCCTTCCCTTGGTCTGTATGAATAGAATCAGGATCACCTAGAGCCTATCCAATTAAAATATTCCTGTTCATCATAAACTTAAGTATTTTTATGCACTAGCATCATATTCTGTGGCTTTTATTAATAAATCTTAATTATTATAGCTTTATAATACAGTTTAATCCATGCAAGTCCCTTTATCCTTTTTCAGAAAACCTTTATTATGCACATATTTTATAAAGGAAATTTAGAATCATTTTCACAAATTCCTTGAATTATTTTTATGTACTTAATTTGTATATTAATTTTGGACCATTTTTCATGCCCTGACCAGAACCTATTGTCCAGCTGCTTTAAAATCTGAAAACCAGTGCTCGCCCGCAGCACATATACTAAAATTGGAACGATACAGAGAAGATTAGCATGGCCCCTCGCAAGGATGACACGCAAATTGTGAAGCTCCATATTTTGTAACATGGGAACCTTTACTGTCATGTGTAGAAAGGATAGCTATTGTCATTGTGCTAGGGGAATAGGAGTACCTACAACCACTTGGAGCAATGGTCTGAGGGATGGGGGAACCTGGGTGGGGAGGGCCAAGGGATATGCATCTGATTGATCTGGGAACATACATGTACAAAAATAAATAAATAAATAAATAAATAAATTTAAAAAAAAAAAATAAAAATAAAATCTGAAAACCAAATCAAGTAATGGAAACACAGATAGCTAATAAATGTATTGAAACATGGGCACGCTTATTAGTAATCAGGTGAGTGACAGTTTATACCACAAGGGAAGGCCATTACATACTCACTAGACTGGAAAAAGCTACAAGGTTAGTTAATGCGGAGTGTGGATAAGCAGGTTGAGCAAAGTGAAGTCTCCTTTGTTGCTAGTCAGAGTGTTAATTGGTTCAACCACTGTGGTGAATAGTTGGACATTATCTAGTATGTGCAAAGATGAGCAGCATACCCAGCATTTCCCTTCCAAGAAATGTAACCTGAAGATGGATGGACTTAGCGGAGTCTTATGTGTGCTGGAACATTCATGAGAGCCAGTTCAGAATAGTCCAAATTGAGGGGCTTCTCTGGTGATCCAGCGGGTAAAGAGTTCGCCTTGCAATGCAAGGGGCACCGGTTCGATCCCTGGCCCAGGAAGATCCAACATGCTGCAAAGCGACTGGACCTGTGTGTCCAATTGCGAGCTGCACTCTTGAGCTTATGCACCCAGAGCCGGTGCCCTGGTGGGAAAAGCCACTGCAATGGGAGACCCACAGGCCAAAGAAAAAAGATGGATGAAAATGAATAAACTTAAAATCATTGAAAGAGGCCAAAATTAAGAGAGAAAAAAAGAATAATCCAAATTGAAAACAATCCAAGTGGCTATGAACAGTAGGAAAGGTAGGTTAATTACAATGTATATGTGTAGCTTTGAATGTGAAGAAACTATGTGCATCAAGTTGGAGAAATTTTATACACATAATGTTGAACAAGAGAAACAAGACACCAAACAAAACAAGGAGTGAGTTTTAGCACAACACACATGCTCATGTTATACTTATATGTTATACACACAGCTGTTATATATACAGATATACATAACATCTACGTAGCATATATGTTACTGAAATAGGCAAAACTAAGTTGTTGCTTAGAAATGTATAAAGAGAGTCAATCTGCATAGAAAGGCAGGAAGAAAATGACCAACAGAAATTCAGAATAGTGGTTATGTCTATGGTTGCAAGTAGGACAGGACCGAGTGATGGGGGCAAGAGTCTATGTTGAAAGGTTACATGGCCATTTGAGAATAACTACTTATTAAATTCTTCTTTTATGTTTTGTTTACTTCTCTGAATGGAGGTATGGAAATATCTTAAAAACCAAAGAGAATACTCAATGTTTTTTTTTTCTTTTTGAAGGAAATTTAGTCCCTCTCCACCTCTATTTCTATCATCTCAGGGATGGCAGAGAGATGGAACAAGGGATTCTCCTGCAGGGTTGATGGAAACCCTCAGCCTCCCCCTGCTGTAGCTTTTCATCTCTTTGAGAACTCAAAGAATTACCTATCGGTTGTGCTTTCTGTATGTTGCGTCCGTGTTTTTTTCGTAATCTTCTTCCAAAAGTCCTCAATGCCTAGCCTTCTGTGAATATTCGTTGAATGAATAAATGCATATTCATGTAACGCATATTCATGCTACAATACAGCGTTAAGTAGGAGAGGGTTCTCCTCATATAAACTCCAAGGGTGGTCCAAAACAACAGAATACACAGCTTTATAGATGTTTATTCTTTTAGGTATTTTCTCAGTACAGTGGTCTGTTTACATCTCCAAGTTCTCTGCAGCTTCTTTGAGATATCTGTCACCTGTCACCTGGAGGGACGACGTCAGATGACTTGCTGTGAGACACTGACAAGGGAAAGCAGAGTTATGGTCCACTCCATCCAGGCTAAGGGGGCACCATGGGGTCAGGGCCATTATCTGCCAACTTGTGTGAGGAGCTGTGACTTGCAGAAAGAATGCACTGATGCATGAAAGGGGAATTCACCAGGGAATGAAGCCTACTTAGTCCTGCTAAGGGCTTTTACAGTCAGAGTCAGTCCTGGCATTGGGATGTCAACATTGTACCTCACTAATTGGATGTTGCCCACAGGATTTTACTTGAAATTGAGTGCACCGAGCAGGGAAAACCCATGTGCATTTCCCACATCACACCAATTTCCTATGTCCAGAACTTGCATCATACTACCAGAAGCTTGAGTCTAATGTGCAGCTTTTGGCTAGGTAAAATGCCCAGTATTACAGATGTTTGTCTCTGTAGAAGAGTACCTAATTTTCTGAGAACTTTGCAAATGCCAGACACCATGCTGAGATTTTGGCTGGCATTATCTCAGTTTCTCACCTCTGTGAGAATTGCCTTTTCGTGATTCTTGTTTTGCTGATAAAGATTCTCACCCTCAGCCCACTAACTCAGTTAAGTGGGGAAGGTAGGTTTTGAGGCCAGACAGCCTGGGTTCACAGCTTATGACTGATTCAGTATTGATCATTCATTTAACAAGTTCTATTGAATGACTCTAAATGGCAGGGTCACTACCGAACAGGCAAGCAGAGAAGAGACCTTTCCTTGCTTCCTAGCTCATTCTCCCCACACTATCCCTCAGGAGTTAGGTCTATCCTTGGAAGGATGTGTAGAAGGTTCTCAGCGTGTTAGAGAACACATCCCTGGGGTCTCCACTGGGGTAAGATTGACTGAGGTTCTTCTCTCCATTGGAGTCATTTCAAGAAATCATTAGAGAAGTGGAAATCAAAACTACAGTGAGGTATCACTTCATATCCATCAGAATGACCATCATTAAAAAGACTACCAATAGCAAATGCTGAAAGGGTGTGGACAATGGGGAACTCTCCTACACTGTTGGTGGGAATATAAATCGGTGCAGCCACTGTGGAAGACAGTGTGGAGGTCTATTTAAAAACTAAAGATAAAATTATCATGTGATCTGGCAATCCCACTCCTGGGCATATACCCAGAGAAAACTCTTAATTCAGAAAGATACATGCACCCCTGTGTTCATAGCAAAACTAGTCACAGTAGCCAAGACGTGGAAACAGATGAATGAATAAAGAAGATGTAGTGCATATATACAATGTGGAATACTCCTCAGCCATTAAAAAAAGAATGAAATAATACCATTTATAGCAACATGGATGAACCTAGAGATGACCATACTAACTGAAGTAAGTCAGAAAGAGAAAGACAAATGCCATATGATATCACTTACATGTGGAACCTCAAATATGCCACAAATGAACCTATCTATGAAACAGAAACAAAATTAGGGACATGCAGAACAGACTGGTCATTGCCAAGGAGGAGATGGTGGGAGGGAGGAATGGATTGGGAGTTTGAGCCGATCAAATGCAAACTGGTATAGACAGAATGGATAAACAGCAAGGCCCTCCTGTATAGCACAGGCAGTTATATTCAGTATCATGTGGTGAATCATAATGGAAAAGAACATAAGAAGAATGCATGTATACATATATATATATATATGTATACAACTGAATAACGTTACCATACAGCAGTAATGAACACAACATTGTAATTCAATATACCTCAGTTGGAAAAAATTATGGAACAAAGTGTCAGTGCCCCACAACGGATGCAAAATTATCTCTCTCTCATAGTCCCACGCCCTTTCTTCTCTTCCTCACTCCAGTAGCAGGCTGAAAATGCTGCTCTTGCCTCTTCCAGATGACTTCCCACAATCTCCCATAGTTGGAGCCAAATTCTGAACATTCTTGGCCAAGTAATACACGTTTATGCCCTGACCACAATCCTTTCAAATCAAGACAACTAATTAACATCTTCTCAGCCTTCTTGCATTCAGAGTCAGCTGCACATTTGAGGCCTGAGGAGATCCAGGTTTATTTTTTTTAGATCCAGTTTTTAATAGGCACATGTTCTAAGTCAGAGAAGAATGTGTCCAGTAAGGCCTGTGCATGCCTGTGTGTGTTGGAGATGAATAGGAAAGACTAGAAATTTAGAAAATTTGCCTACAGTGAGCAATCCAGCAATGGATGATAAACACCCATAAAAGTAGTTTATACCCTTTTCCCTGGTAATTTGCCTTTGGAGGAACATGTTGGAAGATAGATTTGTTAATGTCTCAGGGAATAAAGCAGGGTTCCCAGGTAGCTCAGTGGTAGCAAATCCACCTGCCCATGCAGAAGACATGGGTTTGATCCCTGGCTTGGGAAGATGCCCCGGAGGAGAAAATGGCAACCCACTCCAGTATTCTTGCCTGGGAAATCCCATGGACAGAGCACGCTGGTGGGCTGCATGCAGTCCACAGCTTTGCAAAATGTCGGACACAGCTAAGCATGCACAATCCATCCAATCAGGGAGTAAAACTAACTTAACTCTTCTATGTTTTCCAGCACCGGAGATGTTCAACAGCAGAAGAGAAGCAGGCTATTCCTTTGCGGTTGACTGGTGGTCCCTGGGAGTGACAGCCTATGAGCTGCTGAGAGGCCGGGTACAATAGAATTCCATTTTTTTTTTTTTTGGTTGCTCTTCCAGTAAGTTTCATTTCTACAGTGAAAGAATTGATCTCTTTTTTTTTGGCTAAAAGTCAAGTCATTTGTTTCAGAGATGAAAGCATCTGTGCCATGCGATGCTGGTAACAACCCTTGGGACTTCTGCTCATAATTAACTCCCCCTCCTACATAGGGGACCAAGCATGTGAGTTGACATTACATTATGCAGATAAAATTAAATCAATTATAGGGAAATTATTAACTCCCAGAGAGCGAAAAATCCACACACCTCCCTCCGTATCTTGTGTAAATATATTTGTTTGTTTAAAGAAAATCATTTGGCAGTCACAGTCCAGGGCTTTGATTCAGACACACTTCCCCAAAGCAAGTGTGAATTATTAATCCAACACAATTCATGCCCTGTCTTGTTGGATTTCTGTCTCATGTGGCTCTCGGGTTCTGGGTTCAGTGGCAAATTAGTTTTCTTTTGAAAGTAGCATTACTTAAAATGCCCAGGAAGAATTTTGCTAAGAAAGATTTTTTTTTCTCCCTTCCATATTATCGTACTTCCTGGCAGTTCCCTATAATTTGTTGTAACTGACAATGTATTAACACCATCAGTTTCATTTTTCTTTTCTTCTTTTGCTGAAGAAAGGGGAAGAAAAGTGACTGTTAGGTGGCTGAATTTGAATCCACATATATGGATTCAGCTATGGTATCAGCTATGGTGACTATGTTACACTTAATATTTGTTGTTGTTGTTCAGTCGCTAAGTCACGTCCGACTCTGTGACCCATAGACTGCAGCATGCCAGGCTCCCCTGTCCTCCACGAAAATGGCAACCCACTCCAGTATTCTTGCCTGGGAAATCCCATGGACAGAGCACGCTGGTGGGCTGCATGCAGTCCACAGCTTTGCAAAATGTCGGACACAGCTAAGCATGCACAATCCATCCAATCAGGAGTAAAACTAACTTAACTCTTCTATGTTTTCCAGCACCGGAGATGTTCAACAGCAGAAGAGAAGCAGGCTATTCCTTTGCGGTTGACTGGTGGTCCCTGGGAGTGACAGCCTATGAGCTGCTGAGAGGCCGGGTACAATAGAATTCCATTTTTTTTTTTTTTGGTTGCTCTTCCAGTAAGTTTCATTTCTACAGTGAAAGAATTGATCTCTTTTTTTTTGGCTAAAAGTCAAGTCATTTGTTTCAGAGATGAAAGCATCTGTGCCATGCGATGCTGGTAACAACCCTTGGGACTTCTGCTCATAATTAACTCCCCCTCCTACATAGGGGACCAAGCATGTGAGTTGACATTACATTATGCAGATAAAATTAAATCAATTATAGGGAAATTATTAACTCCCAGAGAGCGAAAAATCCACACACCTCCCTCCGTATCTTGTGTAAATATATTTGTTTGTTTAAAGAAAATCATTTGGCAGTCACAGTCCAGGGCTTTGATTCAGACACACTTCCCCAAAGCAAGTGTGAATTATTAATCCAACACAATTCATGCCCTGTCTTGTTGGATTTCTGTCTCATGTGGCTCTCGGGTTCTGGGTTCAGTGGCAAATTAGTTTTCTTTTGAAAGTAGCATTACTTAAAATGCCCCGGCAGAATTTTGCTACGAAAGATTTTTTCTCCCTTCCATATTATCGTACTTCCTGGCAGTTCCCTATAATTTGTTGTAACTGACAATGTATTAACACCATCAGTTTCATTTTTCTTTTCTTCTTTTGCTGAAGAAAGGGGAAGAAAAGTGACTGTTAGGTGGCTGAATTTGAATCCACATATATGGATTCAGCTATGGTATCAGCTATGGTGACTATGTTACACTTAATATTTGTTGTTGTTGTTCAGTCGCTAAGTCACGTCCGACTCTGTGACCCATAGACTGCAGCATGCCAGGCTCCCCTGTCCTCCACGATCTCCTAGAGTTTGCTCGAATTTATGTCCATTGAGTCAGTGATGCTGTCTAATCTGGTCATCTCTGCCACCCCTTTCTTTTCCTTATGAAGCTCATGACTAAATACCCTTTTACCAACCTCTGCCTATTTCCTCCACCCTCAACCCCTGGCAACTATGATACTTTTCTACTCTCTGTTTCTATGAGTTTGACTCTTTTTTTAAAAGATTCCATATATAAATGATATCATACAATATTTGTCTTCTCTGTCTAATTCATTTCACTTTGCATATTGAACTCAAGTTCTGTCTGTGTTGTTACAAACATCATATGGCTGAATAATATCCTATTATTCATATATATTGTATAGGAATATATATTATATACATTCTATGTAATGCTCCATTATTTATTTATAATATATCCATATCTATCTGCAGTGCAGGAGATGCGGGTTCAATCAGTGTGCAACTGAACACATACAAATAATGAATATTATGTGTAAATATATGCCATATATAATATATAGGTCTGTATTATATATAAATATATGTACTCAGCCACTCAGTTGTATCCAGCTCTTTGAGGCCTCATTGACAGTAGCCTTTCAAGGCTCCTCTGTCCATAGAGTTTTCCAGGCAAGAATATTGGAGTGGGTTGTCATTTTCTACTCCAGGGATCTTCCTGATCCTGGGATCAAACTGACATATCTCACATCTGCACTGGTAGGCGTTGATTTTCCTTCCTGTGCTCATTCGGGTTTGGCATAATTAGTTTTCTTTTGAAAGTAGCATTACTTAAAATGCCCAGGAAGAATTTTGCTAAGAAAGATTTTTTTTTCTCCCTTCCATATTATCGTACTTCCTGGCAGTTCCCTATAATTTGTTGTAACTGACAATGTATTAACACCATCAGTTTCATTTTTCTTTTCTTCTTTTGCTGAAGAAAGGGGAAGAAAAGTGACTGTTAGGTGGCTGAATTTGAATCCACATATATGGATTCAGCTATGGTATCAGCTATGGTGACTATGTTACACTTAATATTTGTTGTTGTTGTTCAGTCGCTAAGTCACGTCCGACTCTGTGACCCATAGACTGCAGCATGCCAGGCTCCCCTGTCCTCCACGATCTCCTAGAGTTTGCTCGAATTTATGTCCATTGAGTCAGTGATGCTGTCTAATCTGGTCATCTCTGCCACCCCTTTCTTTTCCTTATGAAGCTCATGACTAAATACCCTTTTACCAACCTCTGCCTATTTCCTCCACCCTCAACCCCTGGCAACTATGATACTTTTCTACTCTCTGTTTCTATGAGTTTGACTCTTTTTTTAAAAGATTCCATATATAAATGATATCATACAATATTTGTCTTCTCTGTCTAATTCATTTCACTTTGCATATTGAACTCAAGTTCTGTCTGTGTTGTTACAAACATCATATGGCTGAATAATATCCTATTATTCATATATATTGTATAGGAATATATATTATATACATTCTATGTAATGCTCCATTATTTATTTATAATATATCCATATCTATCTGCAGTGCAGGAGATGCGGGTTCAATCAGTGTGCAACTGAACACATACAAATAATGAATATTATGTGTAAATATATGCCATATATAATATATAGGTCTGTATTATATATAAATATATGTACTCAGCCACTCAGTTGTATCCAGCTCTTTGAGGCCTCATTGACAGTAGCCTTTCAAGGCTCCTCTGTCCATAGAGTTTTCCAGGCAAGAATATTGGAGTGGGTTGTCATTTTCTACTCCAGGGGATCTTCCTGATCCTGGGATCAAACTGACATATCTCACATCTGCACTGGTAGGCAGGTTCTTTACAAGTATCACTACCTGGGAAACCCCATATAAATATATATATGTGTGTGTATATATGTATATATACATGTGTGTGTATAAATATATATATGTACATTATATATACACGCAACACATCTTTAGTCATCTGTTGATGGACATTTAGCTTGTTTTTGTGTCTTGGCTGCTGTGAATAATGCTGCAATGAACATGGAAATGTAGATTCTTTTTTGTAAAGCACAAATCTAACTTTTCCTAATGAAGAAAAAAATGTTGCTCCCTAATGCTTCACACACACACACCCTTTTGTGTGCCTTACCAACCTTCCCCTTCCGCCCACACTCTTCAAACACCTTAGCTGGGCATCCTTTGCCCTTTAGCCCCAGGTTAACTTTTCAGATTTTGCTTCAGTTTGAATGACCCTGACTTTTCACAAACTCACTTGAGCCTCTTTGAACTTCCTCTTCTCTCCGGGCATCCCTCAGAGCTGTTTCTCTCATTCCTTTGCCTATAAAGATATTTCCTAAGATAAACTCTGGTCTTTTAAAAATCACTCTTTGAGTAAGTCTGGGACTTGCTAAATTAAGTTTGAATAAAGTTAAGGCTGTGCCTAATTGTAGAACTTATCTGAATCCTTATATTTCATGAAGATCATTTCTAAGAAAGGACAGACAGACTGTCCCAAATTTCTTTTGCAGGAAAAGCCTTTCTCCAGGTCTTTTCCTACTGAGATCCTACCTGTTCTTTGTGGACTTAGACAACACAGCCCCTTCTCTGAAGAAACATTCTCTGATCTTTCTAGCTAAAGTGATCTATATGTCTTCCAAATATTTATGTACTTTCTCTCTCTTATAACCCTTCTGAATTTAAAATTATTGGAAAATATAGAAAAGCACAAAAATAAAGGTAAAAATCAACTACATCCTCTAAATCAAAGTCTCAATTAAGAAATTAAACCCTCATTTCACCTTCCACATCTCATTTCTGAGAGTGTGTTCACTTCCAAATCTTTTCTGCTTTTATAAAGATAGCTTATTTTCACATACATGCACATAAACATTGTTATTGCTGTTTCTGTAAAAACGGAATTATGCTTTAGCCTTTCTGCTGAGACTATTTTCACTTAAGATGAAATGTAGAACTCTCTGCATCAGAGCACCTAAATCCAGTTTATGTTTTAGGATTAAAGTCATTTCCTAAATGTACTGCCCTTGTAAATTTTTCCAGCTATATCAGTTTTTATGTTTTCAATCTCTTCTATATTATTAGAGTAGAAATTTGTTGAAGGTGAAGCCAGTGTGTTCTATAGTTTAGTGCTGTCCACAGAATATAGCTTTAAATAGGTCCATGGCAAATGTTTGTTGAATGTGTTGGGAAACAAGTCAGTAATCAATTCTGACACATTCTTGGAAAGAATCACCAAGGAGGCAGTATGTAATTACGCTTCAAAATATAGCCAGCCTGAAGAAATGAAATAGTAACATTTAATTACAACCAGAAATGCAAATAAACCACAGAAGAAGGGTGCTAAACAATCGTTCCTTCCACACTGACAAACTGTGATTTACAGAAAAATAGAGGCTTCAAAGGGAAACATGCCTGAAGCATCCCTGTAGTGTCTGAGCCTGACCATGGTCTTGATGAATGGCTCCATTGGCCCTTAACCTGCTTTCTCATCTCTTTGTGTCCCAGCTTGCATTGTACAGCTGTGGTCCTCGGCTTCTCTAGTCTTGTATTATCCATAGTATTAGCATAGGATAGGGACATACATTGCTTTGAACAAATTGTACGTTCGTGAGAGACCAGGCTGAGTCTCTTTTGCTTTCATACTCCTGAGATAAGACTAGATCACAGCACGTTGTCCCATCTAGCATCTGACCTTTTCCACCTTGTTTATTCTTTGTGTTCTCATTCTTAATTACTTGCTACCCTAGAACTGTCCGCTGTATCCTGTCATTGCATATTATAATTTACCTTTATATCAGTGTATCCCATTGGTCTGTGTGTGAGTGTGAGTGTGTACAGTCTCTGTCATTATTTGTGGTTTCGCTGAGTAGACTCTAGGCTCTCCCAATGGAGAAATTCCATCTGTCCTGTCTTCATTGTATCCCCAGTGCCCAGCAGAGATGCTGGAGCATCGTTGGCAATCAATCAATATTTGATCAATGAATAAATATACAGTTCTGGTTGTTGATGGCTTGATGTGGATTTTAAAATTTAGAAATAGAAAAATAGGTTATTGGCTATTTGTAACAAGTTAAGAGACATGAAGGTTTAAAAATATATGCATTGAATCCAGTCCTATGGCCTTCTAAAATAAAAGAAAAACTGCAACATAATCTTAAGCCATTTGCTTATAGTATCTGTTAATTTATTAGTTTATCAAAGCATTTTGTGTATTTAGAGGTTTCAGATTTAGAAATATCAATGGATTGAAGAAGAAAATTTTAAAAAAGAAAAAAACATATATACACACACATATAAATGGAAGCTTTTGTGTGAACCTGCACCAGCTCTTACACTGGTAAACAGGCATTGACTCACAGGTAGGAAACCACAGTGACCTTGGCTTGTGAAGTCAAACATTGATGATGTTGATAAGGTACACTCTGTTTCTGATACTGAATTACAAGGGTTATTTCCACTCTATCATTACTGAGACAAATAAATTAATTGTGGTACTTTATTCAGTCTTAAGGGAAGAAAATATATGGCAGGTGTTTGCAATCCTCACATAAAAAAATAAAGCTTGGTCAAGCTCCCTTTTAGGCAGTCAACCTAGCACTTCCTGGTCCCCAGGATAACTGGTGTTGACATGCCATGTTTAGAGTTAAGCCTTTCCTTACATCACCTTTACTGGTGTCTCATCTTCCTATTCATTATCTACATTTATTGGGTTGTTCAAAAAGTTCATTCAGGTTTTTCCATGAGATCATATGGGAAAACCTAAACAAACCTTTTGACCAACCCAATATATCCACCATCCTTTTTACCCTTATTTTAAAGTAATAATAATATCTCTCCTGTATTGTATCTAATATATATTAGCCACTCTATTGAGAAATTTGCATGTATCATGCCCCTGAATTGTCCTATCAGTTCCCTAAAGTGGTTCATTTTACAGAAGAAGTAGCTTTATCTTACAGATGAAGAAATCAAAACCAAAATTGACAGACTCAGTTTGGCACTCAAGTCCTTTTGCCTTCAGAGGTCAAACATTTCATTACATTATAGGACCTTTAAATACTGATAACATTAGGGGAAAAACTCCTCCAGTTCTCCCAATTTATCAGTCCACAGTCATTTATTATCCTTAAAGAACCAGGCACATGACAAATGTACATAGCCACAGTCACTGTCCTGTGGTTGGTTAATCTAGTGTGGAAATTTTGTTCATTCAACAAAAATATGAGTACTTACTAGGTGCTAGCTCCCATGAGCAAAAAATGGGAATATGGTATAAACTCTAGCTTTAAATCGCTCACTGATCACATAGAGACAATCCCAGGGCCAATCCTTCATGAAAAAGGGAAATCAACGTAGGTAAAGGCTGCCCTCTAGTGGATATCTGTGAGAATTAGCCGTTTTGTTTCATTTCTTTTGCTTTTCCCCCAAGTTAAAACTATAGAAGTGTCTGGCTCTCTCGAAACTAAAAATGCTTTTGCCTCATCATAAAATTCTCCACCCAGCTCCGTAGAACTAGAGGCTCATAGTATTTGGGGCTGGGATTGAAGTCTTCTGGGTAACCTTCCAACCTGAATTTGTCAATACGATTCAAGCAAAGAAAAAGAGGTGTGTGTATGGTAAAACTCTGAATCTCTTTATAATCAGCACTTTAAGTAATAATTTTAAAATCTTCCATTTACCGAGTGCTTGTCCAGTATTTTAGGTAAATACTTCTCTTAAGTTAACCATCTGTTGACTGATTTTGTTGCTTCTTACATCACCTTTACTGGTGTCTCATCTTCCTATTCATTATCTACATTTATTGGGTTGTTCAAAAAGTTCATTCAGGTTTTTCCATGAGATCATATGGGAAAACCTAAACAAACCTTTTGACCAACCCAATATATCCACCATCCTTTTTACCCTTATTTTAAAGTAATAATAATATCTCTCCTGTATTGTATCTAATATATATTAGCCACTCTATTGAGAAATTTGCATGTATCATGCCCCTGAATTGTCCTATCAGTTCCCTAAAGTGGTTCATTTTACAGAAGAAGTAGCTTTATCTTACAGATGAAGAAATCAAAACCAAAATTGACAGACTCAGTTTGGCACTCAAGTCCTTTTGCCTTCAGAGGTCAAACATTTCATTACATTATAGGACCTTTAAATACTGATAACATTAGGGGAAAAACTCCTCCAGTTCTCCCAATTTATCAGTCCACAGTCATTTATTATCCTTAAAGAACCAGGCACATGACAAATGTACATAGCCACAGTCACTGTCCTGTGGTTGGTTAATCTAGTGTGGAAATTTTGTTCATTCAACAAAAATATGAGTACTTACTAGGTGCTAGCTCCCATGAGCAAAAAATGGGAATATGGTATAAACTCTAGCTTTAAATCGCTCACTGATCACATAGAGACAATCCCAGGGCCAATCCTTCATGAAAAAGGGAAATCAACGTAGGTAAAGGCTGCCCTCTAGTGGATATCTGTGAGAATTAGCCGTTTTGTTTCATTTCTTTTGCTTTTCCCCCAAGTTAAAACTATAGAAGTGTCTGGCTCTCTCGAAACTAAAAATGCTTTTGCCTCATCATAAAATTCTCCACCCAGCTCCGTAGAACTAGAGGCTCATAGTATTTGGGGCTGGGATTGAAGTCTTCTGGGTAACCTTCCAACCTGAATTTGTCAATACGATTCAAGCAAAGAAAAAGAGGTGTGTGTATGGTAAAACTCTGAATCTCTTTATAATCAGCACTTTAAGTAATAATTTTAAAATCTTCCATTTACCGAGTGCTTGTCCAGTATTTTAGGTAAATACTTCTCTTAAGTTAACCTTACAAGACAGTGCCAAAGTGACATCTCAGTGGTGAATTTAGCCCACAGGAAAATTTCCTTTGATCCAGAGGGATTACCAACTTTTAAGAACTCTGAGATTTCATGGGAAACTACAGACTTCTGGTATCTTTGTAAAAAGTAAGAAATCTGGCAACCCTGTACTGTATTTGCATATGGCGACAAAACAGTCCTCTAGAGGGGATTAGAAATTTCTATCGATATTTAATTGGTTGGAAGTTTAGCTTGGAAACATGTGTAAAGCAACGTTTTCCCTTTTACCCTATAAAATTAAAGACTCTCATTTCTGTCTTTTAAGAGACCGTATCATATTCGCTCCAGTACTTCCAGCAAGGAGATCGCACACATGTTTGAGACGGCACTAGTGACGTACCCTTCTGCCTGGTCACAGGAAATGGTGTCGCTTCTTAAAAAGGTAAGAAGTGATGGAAAAAATAAAGGTAAGAAGGTTTTTTACCTTCTTGAAAGAAGGTAAGAAGAGTTCCTTTGCTCGGTCCCTGGCCTCTCCATCCACACATTTTACAAGCCAGAGCCAGAAATCATTCATCATCCCCATATCTAGTTCATCACCACGTTCTGTTATTTGACTTTTATCATACCTTCTGAATCTGTCACTTCTCCCCCTCTCCCCTGCTATCTCCCCAGTCCTCTTGCCATCAAGTCTTGTTTGTCCTGGACACTTTTACACATTCAATTCTGTTCCCCACTTGGCCCCAGAGGGACCTAGTCAAAGCCAAGATCATTGGTTTCCTATTGTTCTTAGAAGAAAGATAAAAATAATTTGTATGGTATAACGATTCTAACTACCCTTCTGGTCTTATTTTGGACTTTTGTCCCCCTTTTGATTACACACTGCTTTGGGCTTCCTTTTCTCTTCTCTTCCCCCCGTCCCCCCCACTTCACCCTCAAATACCAGTCTCTCACCACAGGGCCTTTGCACATGCTAGAAAAAAAAGTTCAGCTTGACATTCTCACAGCCTAGAACACTGCTCCCATCCCCACCTCTTGCAACTCGCATCTTTAGATTATTACTACTCAATGTGATTCACAGAGTGGTTCAAGTCCATTGATGACTCCCCATTGGGTCCATAGCAATCATAGAAATTGAGAGAAGCGTTTAAAAACTTGTATAGCAGTTTGATACTGCTGATGCCCCAAAGCACATGGTTAGTATACTCTTCTCACTGAACAGGGTACAGCCTATGTGGTGACGTGGAGCTCAAGTCACTAGTTACATAGGGTGTAGAGTTCCATAGTAGCCACACAAAATAACACCATATATTGGTTTCAGTGGGTTGGAAATTAAACCAAAGACAAATAACTAGCCGTTATGCATAGTCTGAAAAAAAACAGTTTAGATCTCAGCTCAAATCTCACTTCCTCAGGGAGCCTCCCTCTGTTGTCAGCTCCCATAGCATGAAGTTTCCTTCATCGTACTTCTTGCAATTTGATATTACACATGGTACATGTGTGACTCTTGGGTTAATACCATGGCTCTCTAAGCTGCAAGGTGGAAAGACCACATCTGACTTGTTCACCGTGGTGTCCTCAGCACCGAACACAGAGGCTGACAGGTGGTAAAATTTGAAATTTGAATTCACAAGGTCCAGCAGTTTCATCAGATTTTCAGGGTGCCCATCTTCACCGGGAAGATTAAGGATAACGGAGACGGTATCTCAATTATGTGTACTGAATTATGTGGAAGAAACAACGAGGAGCCCAAGAGGATGAGCTTGGCTCTTTTCTGAAAAGAGAAAATTGCACAGATAGTCTCTGGTCAAAGAAAAGAGCTTTGCAGACTCAGGAACCCAAAACCTGTCTCTTGTCTGTGGGTCAGGTATTCTATTTCTGAATAGGGCTACTTCTGTTGGTGATGTCAAAGATAAAGAATAAGGGCAGAGGTCGTATTTCATAAGCACAGTTTCCTTAGTTCCAAGATAGCCCTGCCACCCCAGAAGTGCACCCTGATGACCCAGGTGGTCACCTCCAGGCCCATTCTCAAGTGGAGCTGCTTCTTCCCATTTGAACCACAGGGTTTAAATGACGGTAGCTCTGGAGGGGCTTAAGGAGGAAAAAATATCTTTTTTTTTTTTGTATAATTGTCAACCAAAATTGGAAGTTGGATTCTTTTTTTTTTTTTTTAATTTTGGACTCTTTTATTGTTTTTTTATGTATTCATTTTTCATTCATATTTATTCTTTGGCCTGTGTGGGCCTCCCATTGCAGTGGCCTTTCTCCTTGCAGAGCATCGGCTCTGGGCGCCTGCGCTCCAGAGTGCTGGCTCGTAATTGGACACACCAGTCCAGCCACCCCACAGCACGTATGATCTCCTCGGGCCAGGCATCAAACAGGTGCCCCTTTCACTGCAAGGCAGGCTCTTTACCCACTGGACCACCAGGGAAGTCTGAGGGAAAAAATCTTTAATCTCAGTTCACAAACCCCAGAACTATCACAAATAATCTTAAAGGCATCTTATCTCTGTCACTCCCAGTATATACTGATTCGTTGTGAACAGTGGTAAAATTTTTAGTGAGAAATGAATTTTATCTATTAAAACCAATGTATATTTTCCACTCAAGAAGAACAGATTTCGTAGTCACTTTCTATACATGGCCTTATTTGAACATGGCCATATTTAGTCAGAGCTAAACCTTATGAAATAGTTATTAACCCTTCATTGCAGATGGGTAAGCGGAGGTTTAGAGAACAAATTTGCCCATCACTACTAAGTTGGGGTACCAGGAATCAGATATATTTTTGACTCAGGAGAACAAGCTGTTCTCACTCACCACATGGCAAAAACCAACTTACAATTCATTCCGACCACTCGTAATCTATATTATTTGTTTATGGGACTAAGAAAGGAAAACACTGCTGGTTTCCTTCAATTCTATTCTTGAAAATATTTATAGGGAATCTTTACAGTGATTTTATTTTCGCTCTCCAAGTTTTGACCTTGCTCCTGACCTTGTGTTTGTATTCTGTTGGCAGCTACTGGAACCGAATCCGGACCAACGATTTTCCCACTTGTCCGATATTCAGAACTTCCCATATATGAACGATACAAACTGGGATGCAGTTTTGCAGAAGAGGCTCATTCCAGGATTTTTCCGAGTCAATCCCTTAATAGCCCTCAATGCACAGGGTTTAAATGACGGTAGCTCTGGAGGGGCTTAAGGAGGAAAAAATATCTTTTTTTTTTTTGTATAATTGTCAACCAAAATTGGAAGTTGGATTCTTTTTTTTTTTTTTTAATTTTGGACTCTTTTATTGTTTTTTTATGTATTCATTTTTCATTCATATTTATTCTTTGGCCTGTGTGGGCCTCCCATTGCAGTGGCCTTTCTCCTTGCAGAGCATCGGCTCTGGGCGCCTGCGCTCCAGAGTGCTGGCTCGTAATTGGACACACCAGTCCAGCCACCCCACAGCACGTATGATCTCCTCGGGCCAGGCATCAAACAGGTGCCCCTTTCACTGCAAGGCAGGCTCTTTACCCACTGGACCACCAGGGAAGTCTGAGGGAAAAAATCTTTAATCTCAGTTCACAAACCCCAGAACTATCACAAATAATCTTAAAGGCATCTTATCTCTGTCACTCCCAGTATATACTGATTCGTTGTGAACAGTGGTAAAATTTTTAGTGAGAAATGAATTTTATCTATTAAAACCAATGTATATTTTCCACTCAAGAAGAACAGATTTCGTAGTCACTTTCTATACATGGCCTTATTTGAACATGGCCATATTTAGTCAGAGCTAAACCTTATGAAATAGTTATTAACCCTTCATTGCAGATGGGTAAGCGGAGGTTTAGAGAACAAATTTGCCCATCACTACTAAGTTGGGGTACCAGGAATCAGATATATTTTTGACTCAGGAGAACAAGCTGTTCTCACTCACCACATGGCAAAAACCAACTTACAATTCATTCCGACCACTCGTAATCTATATTATTTGTTTATGGGACTAAGAAAGGAAAACACTGCTGGTTTCCTTCAATTCTATTCTTGAAAATATTTATAGGGAATCTTTACAGTGATTTTATTTTCGCTCTCCAAGTTTTGACCTTGCTCCTGACCTTGTGTTTGTATTCTGTTGGCAGCTACTGGAACCGAATCCGGACCAACGATTTTCCCACTTGTCCGATATTCAGAACTTCCCATATATGAACGATACAAACTGGGATGCAGTTTTGCAGAAGAGGCTCATTCCAGGATTTATTCCCAATGTGAGTCAATCCTAATAAACCCTTAATAGCTCTCATTCAATGCACATTCCGCTGTGTTCCATAGATACACATGGTCTCATGAGATAACCACACCAGTTTGGTAAGTCAGCCAGGACTGCAGTTTTATAGATGCGGAAACTGAGGCACACACAGGGTGAGTTGGCCAAGAAAGGCCTCATGGCTAGCAGGCGGCTGAGCTGGGATTCCAATGTACGTCAGTGTCGAGAGTGCTAGCTCCTAGCTTGTGACTTATTTTAGTGGAAAGAGTCCTAACCCTACAAATAGTCACTTCCAGGAATCGGCCAATTGAAAACGTTTTCTCTGATTCCAAAGATGTAGGAATTTGTATCCAAAAATTCTCTGAGTCAAAGGATTGAAAGCTGGGAGGCTTGGGTATTTATTTTTACCACTCACTTCTCTCTTCCTCTGGTAGTTCTACACTGAGAACCATATTCTCAATGACTAATAAACAAAGGGAAATAAGTCCTGCCAGATGTACCTAGTCAAGAAACATCTGTGGCCTCCTGGAGTCCAGGGAGCCATGTGAGACCTCTAACGCCTTGCTCCCCACAGCCTGATTCTACACATTCCGTTGTAGGTAGATAGGCAGAATAATGATCTCTTAAAGGAGTCTGCAGAAACAATTCAGAGTTTTCTATTCTTAAACCCAAGCCAGGTCTCTGCTGTGGGCATGTGGGGGTGTGGTCTTTTATGTGCAAACAGCAAATGAGTGAGTGGGGTGCAGAGTGAGTGGGGTGCAAAGCGAGAGGCAGGAGAAAGCAGTGTGTGGGCGGGGGGGTGCTGGGGTAGGGGAGAGCAACCTCATGAAACAACAGGGGGTGGGATCCCACCTGGCCACTCCTCCCCTCCAGCAGGGGCAGCTTGTGCCCTTGGGTGATGCATGAGACCCTAGAGATCTAGGCATCTTTTCTGTGGGGTCTATTCATTCATGTGCTGCCCCATCAGAACTGCCCTCTACCTGTGCTTCTCTGATTTAATTGAGTCTGAATCATCTGGGAGCTTGTTATACATGCAACTTCCTGCCCCTCAGTGTTCAGAAACACTGACTCTGGAAGTCTGGTTGGAGGACAGGGAATCAACTTGGGTGATTCTGATCTACCACTTCTTTGAGAAACATAGTCCTCAAGGGCAAACTTTCTAAAAATAATTATAAGAGGATTTCCTTTCTAACTCCTGGAAGGCTCTTTGGGAGTTTAGAAAAATAAACAAAATACCAAAAAAACTTGAGAAACAAGGCTGGTGATAAACAACCTAAAATTATGAGTGGAAATCCCAGCTGGTTATTCCTGGACGGTTCCTGCCAACCTCAGTTTTAGTCTCCTTATTCAGTCCTGTCTATTTTTAGAAAGATACAGGAATGTAAGGACTCAGTCAACCTGTCTTCCTTGCAGAAAGGCAGGCTGAACTGTGACCCCACCTTTGAACTAGAAGAAATGATTTTGGAGTCCAAGCCTCTTCACAAGAAGAAGAAGCGTCTGGCTAAGAAGGAGAAGGAGATGAGGAAATGTGATTCCTCTCAGGTAAGCAGTCCCCTCAGACTCAGGGTCGTGGGAATCTTCATGGTTGCTGCCATTTGTTGAAGAGCTTCTGGTGGGAGGCCATCTCGCGAGAACCTACTGCTATCTCGCAAGAACTGGCAATTTCATGACTGTAAGAAGGAGCTGAACACTCCAGCTTCTGAAAGGGAAGCTCTGGGGCAGGGCTCCCAGCAGCAATAGGTCCCATCTGAACCTCCTACCTAGGCCTCTGCAATTAACTTGATTCCCTTACTGCCCTCTCCCATCTCTCAGTTCAAATTCTGTGATCTCCTGGGGGTGGGGATCTAATTGGCCAAGCGTAAGTTAGGAGACCATCCCTAAAATGATAGAAAGTGCTTAATCACTAAATTGTGTCCGGCCTGGTTCTAAAGCAATACTCATGGCTATTTGGGGCCCCATTCCTTCAAGGAATCACTGGGAGCAGCCAACCTGAGGGAGCGGGGGGTGTCTATTCTTTGCCAGAAGCATGACCTTATAATCTCAGGGCTAGCAGAAGTAGGGAGTATCCAGTCAGAGAAGATGAAACTTTTATATGGTTGAGCATTATTACAGTTCAATTTCAGGCTGAATTAAATTAATCTGGTAACTAACTACACTATCCTCTGTCAGAGTTAAAGATCAGATTTCAGTAAAGTAACTTCCTGGGGCTCAGGAAGATTTTACACAGTGGATCTGTGTATAGTAATGATGGTGAAGCATTAAATATTCACCTTGCCTCTAATGGGCTTCCCTGGTGGCTCAGTGGTAAAGAATTTGCCTGCCAATGGGAAGATCCTCTGGGGAAGGAGATGGCTATCTACTCCAGTATTCTTGCCTGGGAAATCCCATGGAAATAAGAGCCTGGTGGGCTGCAGTCCGTGGGGGTCACAAAATAATCAGACGCAAGTTATCAACTGAACAACAACAATGGCCATCCATTCATCTCCCGACCTGTTCAACTAATGGTCATCCATTCTTCCATGCCTCCATCCCTCTCTATCCATTTGTTTAGGCTTTTTTTTGTTGTTTTTTTAAATTTTGGCCTCTTTCATTGTTGTTTTTTTTTTTAATCTATTTTCATTCATCTCCATTCTTTAGCTGGTGTGGGCCTCCCACTGCAGTGGCCTCTCATTGCTGAGCACTGACTCTGGGCGCATGCGCTTAAGTGTGCTGGCTCATAATTGGACACACAGGTCCAACCACTCCACAACACGTGGGATCTTCCCAAGCCAGGGAGCAAACCGGTGCCCCTTGCACTGCAAGGCAGACTCTACCTATTGGACCACCAGGGAAGCCCTGTTTAGGCTATTTTTTTATTGAATCCCTATTATCTGCCACATTCTGTGCTAAACACTGGAAAGAGATATGGAAAAGATATAATTTCTGCATTCACTGACATCCTTGTTCTCAGAGATTGCGTGCTCTTGGGGTTAAAATCGCTCTGCAAAGAACTATCCTCAATGTGTCTTTTTCTAGTCCTCAGGGTGTACTATACCCTTTAATGGTCAGCTAGTAAACCAAAGTCCACATCCTGTTTGTCCCCAGAACATCCTTGCAAATTCCCATCCTTAAGTGATTTCACTATGACCTTATAATCTCAGGGCTACAGAGTAGGGAGTATCCAGTCAGAGAAGATGAAACTTTTATATGGTTGAGCATTATTACAGTTCAATTTCAGGCTGAATTAAATTAATCTGGTAACTAACTACACTATCCTCTGTCAGAGTTAAAGATCAGATTTCAGTAAAGTAACTTCCTGGGGCTCAGGAAGATTTTACACAGTGGATCTGTGTATAGTAATGATGGTGAAGCATTAAATATTCACCTTGCCTCTAATGGGCTTCCCTGGTGGCTCAGTGGTAAAGAATTTGCCTGCCAATGGGAAGATCCTCTGGGGAAGGAGATGGCTATCTACTCCAGTATTCTTGCCTGGGAAATCCCATGGAAATAAGAGCCTGGTGGGCTGCAGTCCGTGGGGGTCACAAAATAATCAGACGCAAGTTATCAACTGAACAACAACAATGGCCATCCATTCATCTCCCGACCTGTTCAACTAATGGTCATCCATTCTTCCATGCCTCCATCCCTCTCTATCCATTTGTTTAGGCTTTTTTTTGTTGTTTTTTTAAATTTTGGCCTCTTTCATTGTTGTTTTTTTTTTTAATCTATTTTCATTCATCTCCATTCTTTAGCTGGTGTGGGCCTCCCACTGCAGTGGCCTCTCATTGCTGAGCACTGACTCTGGGCGCATGCGCTTAAGTGTGCTGGCTCATAATTGGACACACAGGTCCAACCACTCCACAACACGTGGGATCTTCCCAAGCCAGGGAGCAAACCGGTGCCCCTTGCACTGCAAGGCAGACTCTACCTATTGGACCACCAGGGAAGCCCTGTTTAGGCTATTTTTTTATTGAATCCCTATTATCTGCCACATTCTGTGCTAAACACTGGAAAGAGATATGGAAAAGATATAATTTCTGCATTCACTGACATCCTTGTTCTCAGAGATTGCGTGCTCTTGGGGTTAAAATCGCTCTGCAAAGAACTATCCTCAATGTGTCTTTTTCTAGTCCTCAGGGTGTACTATACCCTTTAATGGTCAGCTAGTAAACCAAAGTCCACATCCTGTTTGTCCACAGAACTTCCTCTTAGCAAATTCCCATCCTTAAGTGATTTCTAGGGCTCTCCAAGGAATGCTTAGCTATACCACAAACCGATCTTGCTTGTTCCTCCCAATGGTCGTTTTTCTTCATATCATAACCAACTGGCTTCTCCAGGACAGCCCCTTCCTTTGCCGCCAGAGAGCTGCCTAGGTAGGCTCTTCTGTTAACAGACCTCCCAGATGTAGCCAAGAACAAGACTTCATGGGGTTTTCTTAAGACTTCATCTTAAATTCTGAGTTTTTTTTTTTCAAGTTTTAGAGATGACAGCAGTTTGTGAGTAACTTTCTGCCACACCTGCCATGTTCTGTATGATCTGTCTACCTTTCCCCCACCCTTGGACAATGCTATTCTTGACGTCATTCAAAACCCTCCAAACGCACAGGCCCTACCAGTGTCTGACCCTCAAGATCTCCAGATTTTGCTCCTCAAGGCCACTGCTCTTCCCTTTTCCTTGGACCTTCATGTAGGTGCCTTCTCCCTTGTTTACACCCCAAATGCTACCTTATCAAAGACGAGGTACCCTCACCACCATTCTCTGTCTCAGCCCCTATTTTTAATTCCTTTATGACCTCAACATAGTTTTTAAATATTTTATTTATATTTATTTGTGTGTCTTTTTCTGTCCCACTAAAATAAAGCTGCTCCTGTGCAAAGACCAGCTGTCAGTCTTACCATCATTGTCTTCGTGGTACCCCAGGAGTGCCTGTAATAGAGCAGAGGCTCAGCCAGTGTTTGGTCAACACATTAAAAGAAGAAGAATCTAAAACTGAACCATGAAAACTGGTCATTGCTGTTCTTAGAATTATAAGATCAAGCTCCATCCACAGTATATCTTCCTGTGGTTGCTTCTTTGTCCTAGTCCTAACCTGTGCCCAGGCACCAGGTTGCAGGAAAGATGCTGAGCCACTCACCCGTAGTATAGAACCTCTGACATTTCCTGATGCCTAGGAGAAGAAAAAGGCAATGTCCTCTTTTTCACAGGTATCAGGTCAACCTCAGAATATGGTTTTGCCCATGATAAAGAGAGGCCTTTACATTGTTAATCAAAGTTGACATCCTCTTTACAATCTTTTTGCTTAGTCTTAGCTTGTTTATAATCTATCTTATTATGGTAAAACATGTATAACATAATTCTCCATTTTAAGCAATAAGTGTACACTTAGGGCTATTAAATACATTTGCAATATTGCATACCAGCCACCACTATCTGTCCAAATTTTTTTCAATATTCCAAATACCATTGGTTTTTCTTTCTTTTGTTTCAGCAGTGTTTGTACTTCTCAGAGGATAAACCTTTCACTTACTTGATTGATCTTATTTCTAGGTCTTTTATGCTATGGACTATGGACATATGGAGACTATGGACACTTTTTCCTAATTTCTTTTTAGATTATTAATTACTGGTGTGTAGACACATGTGATTTCTCTCTATTAATTTGTACTCTGCAACTGGACTCGTTTATGAGCTCCAGTAGCTTCTCATGGATTCTCTATAGTTTTCTATATTAACAGGATGATGTCACTGAATATTGAAAGACTTTTACTTCTTCTTTTCCAGATTGGATTCCTTTATTGTTGCTTTTTTTGGGGGGAGGTCTGGTGGCTCTGGCTAGAAGTTCCAATACAGTGTTCAATAGCAGTGGTGAAAGCGGGTATCTTTGTCCTTTTTCTATCTTAGGAGAAAAGACTTTTTAGCCTTTTACCGTTGAGTATTATTGCTAGCTATGGGGTTTTTGTCAATGTTTTTGCTCATGTTGAGAAAATTCAGCTCCATTTCTAGTTTTCTGAGTGTTTTTAATCATTAAGGGTTTTGGATTTTCTCAAATGTATTTTCTGGGTCAATTGAGACATCGTGTGTGGGTGGGTGGGTGTGTTTACTATGAAGTATTACATTGATTGCTTTTTTTTTTTTTTTGAACCGTTTTTGCACTTGGGCAATAAATCCTACTTGATCACAGTGTGTAATTTTTTAAATATGCAGTTGAACTGTTTGTATGTTGTTTAAGATTTTTGCATCTATATTCACAAAGGATATTAGGTTGTAATTTTTTCTAATAATGTATTTTTGTATCAGAGTGATGCTGGCCTCACAGGATGGGTTAGAAAATCTTTCCTTCTCTTCTATTTTTGGAAGAATTTGAGAAAGTTAGGTGTTAATTCTTCTTTATTTAGAGTTTATCTCTGAAGCCATCTGGTCCTGGACTTTGTTGTGAAGTTTTTGATTATTGATTGTCACTTGTAGATTCTCTTATGAAATGTCTGCCGATATTTTATTTCTTCTTGAGTCAGATGAGGTACTTTGTGTTTCTAAGAATTCATCCATTTTGTCTAGATGTTCTGGGCTTCCTAGGGGGCGCAAGTGGTAAAGAACCCACCTGCAAATTCAGGAGACATAGGAGACACCAGTTCGATCCCTGAGTGGGGAAGACCCCCTGGAGTAGGAAATGGCAACTCACTCCACTACTCTTGCCCAGAAAAATCTCATGGACAGAGGAGCCTGGTGGGCTGCAGTCCATGGAGTCACAAAGAGTTAGACCCAACTCAAGTGACTGAGCACAGCACATCTAGATGTTCTAATTTGTAGATGTAAAGTTGTTCGCAGTATTCTTATTTCTGTAAGGTTGGAAGTAATGTTTCCCATCTCCTTTGTAATTTTCATTATGTGCATTTTTTTCCTTTATCATTGTAACTAAACATTTGTCAGTTCTGTTGATCTTTTCAGAGAACCAATTTTGGATGTCTTGATTCTATTATCTTTCTATTCTCTATTTCATTTATCTCTGCTCTAATCTTTCCTTGCTTCTGCTAACTTTGTGTTTAATTGGCTCTTCTTTTTCTATTTCCTCATGGTGTAAAATTAGATTATTGACTTATTTCTTCTGCATCCTCTAAGTTTTAGCATGTTGTATTTCTGTGAACAGTCATCTCAAAGTATTTCCTAATTCTTCTTTGGGTTTATTTTCTGACACATTGGTTGTTAAGTATGGGTTGTTTCATTTCCACATATTTGTGGATTTTCCAATTTTCCTTCTGTACTTCATTGTGGCTAGGGCAAATTTTGTATGATGTTAATCTTTCTAAATTTATTCTAATTTACTTAGACCTGTTTTGTAGCCTAATATATGGTTTCCTTTGACTTTTTCAGTCCTTTTATGTGCTCAGTCATTCAGTTATGTTCTTCTCTGTGGCCCCATGGACTGTAGCCACCAGGCTCCTCTCCATGGAATTTTCTGGGCAAGAATACTGGAGTGGGTTGCCATTTCCTTCTCTAGGGGATCTTCTCAACTCAGGAATCAAACCTACATCTCCTGCCTCTCTTGCATTGGGAGGCAGATTCTTTACCACCAGTGCCACCTGAGAAGTCTGAGCATATTTAAGGGAGTTGTTTTAAAGTTTCTGTCCAGTAAGTCCAACGTTTGGGCTTCCTTGGGGATGACTGATGTTGGTATATCTGGTTTGTTTGAATGGGTCACACTTAGTTGTTTCTTTGTATACAGTATGACTTATTGTTGTTGAAAAGTTGATATTTAAAAATTACAATGCTGTAACTCCAAAAATCGGATTCTCCCCTTCCTCCTTTAGGATTTGCTGTTTCTTGGTTATTGAAGGCTATACTTGTACTTTTGAGTGACTTTTACCAACTGTTTTTGCAAAGATTATTCCTTGTCATGCATCACCACTAAAGTCTCTCTTATTTCAGCTTGTGTTCAGCTATTATTTTGATAGAGACTTCCTTCCTTAAACACCAGGACCATTTTTAAGTTGCTTTTTTGTTGATTCAGTATTTGGTTGCTCAAACTTGGATGTCTTGATTCTATTATCTTTCTATTCTCTATTTCATTTATCTCTGCTCTAATCTTTCCTTGCTTCTGCTAACTTTGTGTTTAATTGGCTCTTCTTTTTCTATTTCCTCATGGTGTAAAATTAGATTATTGACTTATTTCTTCTGCATCCTCTAAGTTTTAGCATGTTGTATTTCTGTGAACAGTCATCTCAAAGTATTTCCTAATTCTTCTTTGGGTTTATTTTCTGACACATTGGTTGTTAAGTATGGGTTGTTTCATTTCCACATATTTGTGGATTTTCCAATTTTCCTTCTGTACTTCATTGTGGCTAGGGCAAATTTTGTATGATGTTAATCTTTCTAAATTTATTCTAATTTACTTAGACCTGTTTTGTAGCCTAATATATGGTTTCCTTTGACTTTTTCAGTCCTTTTATGTGCTCAGTCATTCAGTTATGTTCTTCTCTGTGGCCCCATGGACTGTAGCCACCAGGCTCCTCTCCATGGAATTTTCTGGGCAAGAATACTGGAGTGGGTTGCCATTTCCTTCTCTAGGGGATCTTCTCAACTCAGGAATCAAACCTACATCTCCTGCCTCTCTTGCATTGGGAGGCAGATTCTTTACCACCAGTGCCACCTGAGAAGTCTGAGCATATTTAAGGGAGTTGTTTTAAAGTTTCTGTCCAGTAAGTCCAACGTTTGGGCTTCCTTGGGGATGACTGATGTTGGTATATCTGGTTTGTTTGAATGGGTCACACTTAGTTGTTTCTTTGTATACAGTATGACTTATTGTTGTTGAAAAGTTGATATTTAAAAATTACAATGCTGTAACTCCAAAAATCGGATTCTCCCCTTCCTCCTTTAGGATTTGCTGTTTCTTGGTTATTGAAGGCTATACTTGTACTTTTGAGTGACTTTTACCAACTGTTTTTGCAAAGATTATTCCTTGTCATGCATCACCACTAAAGTCTCTCTTATTTCAGCTTGTGTTCAGCTATTATTTTGATAGAGACTTCCTTCCTTAAACACCAGGACCATTTTTAAGTTGCTTTTTTGTTGATTCAGTATTTGGTTGCTCTAAACCTTGGATTGCTTTCCAGGGTTTTGACAATCTGGGCCCTGACAGTTTCTGCTTGTTTTTTTTATATTTCTGTTGAGGGGTGGGCGTTTGGAGTTCCCTGTGCCATCATTTCGCTCTAGTTTGTCCTAACGTTACAGTCTCCATTTGAAAATAAAAAGGATTTTGCTTCAAACCAAAGAGCAGTCTTCCCCCAAAGAACCAGAAAGATGGTCAGTCTCAACATAGCACTTTATCTCTACTCAGGGATTTTTAAATGTTGGGATCAATCTTAGCAACCCACTATATTATCATCATTTCTTGTATTCATTCATCTGAACCTCAGGGTGTATCCAAGTCATCAGGATTTTTGTAATTTCTTTGGGTGATTCAGGTATGCAGTTAAGGTTACAGTCTACAGCTGTAGAATTAGGCTGGTTAGTGTAAAAGCACTATTGGTTTCCTTTCCCCCCGTGTCTGTTTCCTCATTTATAAAAATGAAGATGCCATACATATATACAATGGACTATTACTCACCCATAACAAAGAATGAAATAATGCCATTTGCAGCAACATGAACGGACCTAGAGATTATCATACTAAGTGAAGTAAGTCAAACAGAGAAGGATAAATTCCATACGCTATCACTTATATGTGTAATCTAAAAGATGACACAGATGAACTTATTCACAAAACAGATCATCATGTTGAAATTCTAACAGAGATGAGTACCCGTTTGGGCTTCCTTGGGGATGACTGATGTTGGTATATCTGGTTTGTTTGAATGGGTCACACTTAGTTGTTTCTTTGTATACAGTATGACTTATTGTTGTTGAAAAGTTGATATTTAAAAATTACAATGCTGTAACTCCAAAAATCGGATTCTCCCCTTCCTCCTTTAGGATTTGCTGTTTCTTGGTTATTGAAGGCTATACTTGTACTTTTGAGTGACTTTTACCAACTGTTTTTGCAAAGATTATTCCTTGTCATGCATCACCACTAAAGTCTCTCTTATTTCAGCTTGTGTTCAGCTATTATTTTGATAGAGACTTCCTTCCTTAAACACCAGGACCATTTTTAAGTTGCTTTTTTGTTGATTCAGTATTTGGTTGCTCTAAACCTTGGATTGCTTTCCAGGGTTTTGACAATCTGGGCCCTGACAGTTTCTGCTTGTTTTTTTTATATTTCTGTTGAGGGGTGGGCGTTTGGAGTTCCCTGTGCCATCATTTCGCTCTAGTTTGTCCTAACGTTACAGTCTCCATTTGAAAATAAAAAGGATTTTGCTTCAAACCAAAGAGCAGTCTTCCCCCAAAGAACCAGAAAGATGGTCAGTCTCAACATAGCACTTTATCTCTACTCAGGGATTTTTAAATGTTGGGATCAATCTTAGCAACCCACTATATTATCATCATTTCTTGTATTCATTCATCTGAACCTCAGGGTGTATCCAAGTCATCAGGATTTTTGTAATTTCTTTGGGTGATTCAGGTATGCAGTTAAGGTTACAGTCTACAGCTGTAGAATTAGGCTGGTTAGTGTAAAAGCACTATTGGTTTCCTTTCCCCCCGTGTCTGTTTCCTCATTTATAAAAATGAAGATGCCATACATATATACAATGGACTATTACTCACCCATAACAAAGAATGAAATAATGCCATTTGCAGCAACATGGATGGACCTGGCGATTATCATACTAAGTGAAGTAAGTCAGACAGAGAAGGACAAATATATGATACCACTTATATGTGAAATCTAAAAAGATGATACAAATGAACTTATTCACAAAACAGATACAGATTCACAGACTTAGAAAACAAACTTATGGTTACCAAAGGGGTTAGCTAAGGGGATGGGGAAGGGATAACCCGGGAGTTTTGGATTGACATGTACACACATTTAAAATAAATAACCAAGGATCTACTGGGATAGCACATGGAACTCTGCTCAGTATTCTGTAATAACATAAATGGGAAGAAAATTTGAAAAAAATATGCATATGTATAACTGAATCACTTTGTTGTATGCCTGAAATGAACACATTGTAAATCAACTACCGGCTAATATAAAATAAAAATTAAAAGCAAAATGAAAAAAATTATAGTGCTAGCCCTAAAAGGAAAGTTAGCCACTGTTATGCTTTGCTTTTCCACTCTGCTTCCTGACTTCTGACTTCATTCTTTTCCATGGCTCATGGCATATGCCTCTGTTCCTGCTCATGGTAGGAGCTCTGCTGTTTCTCTGCTTCCAGGATGTCTCCACCGACCCTCTCTGCTCTTAGTCCCTTTAAAGTAAAGAACCAAAAAGAATGACACACCTGTCTGTCTGCTATGGAAGCAAGCGACCTAAATCCTCTTTGTCTGCCTCCTGAGATTTCCACCTGCTATAAAGCCTTCCGATATTTCAGATGCCATTTGTACATAGACTGGTCTAATCATGGTTGGCTCTCTTTTCAGGGAGGCACACCCCAGGATTTTTTTTTTTTTCACCCCAGGATTTTTAACCAGTGCTGCTCTTGTCAATCACCTAAGAGGCGTGCATTCCTTCATTCATTTTGCTCCCTGCTCCTCTACTTCATACTCTTTCTGGCTAATCCTCTTGACTCTTCCATGTAGTTGCACTTCTTAACCGTTTCCAATGAAAGCAGAGGAAAGAGAATATGTTGCATGTGAGCCCTTAGGGCCTGGGGTGGGACTCCAGGTATCTGCAGTGCTATATCACAAGCTTATCTCTAAGTGTGCATGTCACACCTTTGTTTAAGTAAAACAGAGTTATACTTCAGAGAAAAAACCTTGAGTGGATTTCTGCACTTTATTTGATTACAATCTTGATTTTTAATGTTAAATATTTTTAAAGGTTAATGTTTTAAATATTTTTCATGTTAAATTGTGTATAACTTTTATCTTTATATATATATATTTTTTTTTTTTTTAAAGATATATTTATTTATTTATTTTGGGCGGAGGTCGGGTTGGGGAGGGAGGGGGATGGGCGGGCCACTTCTGTTGGTCTTTTATTTATCTATTTTCATCTGTCTTTGTTCTTTGACTCCTGCGGGCCTCCCATCGCGGTGGCCTCTGTTGTCCCAGAGCGCCGGCTCTGGGCGCATGCACTCCAGAGCTCCGGCTCGGTAATTGGACACATCGGTCCAGCCGCTCCACAGCATGTGGGATCTTCCCAGGCCAGGGATCGAACTGGCGCCCCTTGCACTGCAAGGCGGTGTCCCTACCCACTGGACCACCAGGGGAAGCCCTCTTTATATATTTATGTTTATATTGTACATATTTCAGCTTAAAATAAGTACATAAATATAGAAATATGTATGTATAAGTATAACACGTATGTACAAACATATAAGATATATAAACATAGAATATTATATGTTAAATTGATATACTTTAATATTTTAATGCTAAAATATTTTTTCTAATATTTTTAGAAAAAAAAATTCCAAAATTTTAATATTTGAATGCTAAACGATTTCTTCTAAAACCTTTTTCTAAAATCTTGCTCCAAATCACTCTATCAGATCACAGGGATTCCCCATGACTGATAGTGGAAACCCTCAGGACCCCAAATCCCCAAGGCTGAGGTTAAGAGTGAGGTGCAGCAGTGTCTTCTTTCTCTCCTTTGTTTTGCTTCCTTCCCCTCTTCTCTGAAATTTTCTCTTTTTTTATTTGAAAGTGTGTAGTTACTTATTTTTAATTAGGGTATAGTTGCTTTACAATGTTGCTCATTTCTACTTTATGAATGGATAGATAGAAGATGTGGTATATATATACAATGGAGTATTACTCAGCCATAAAAAGGAATGACATTGGGTCATTGGTAGAGACATGGATGCTCCTTGGCTTCAGTCGTACAAACTGAAGCAAGTCAGAAAGAGAAAAACAAATATCGTATATTAATGCACACATGTGCAATCCTCTCCTTTTTATAGTTTACTTAACTATTTCATCACTATCACGTAAATACTTGTTCAGGAAAGAAAAGAACTCTCCTGTACTTGATGACTTACTGTTTTCTGTTTCTTAGGCTTGAAAATGAAATGAAATGATCTTTTTTTCCTTTGAGAAGAACATTTTTCATTAGGGGTAGTTTGGAAATATTTTGTTGCAGTTTTGAACTCACCTACCTGAAGCCATGGATTCTTGTTCTAAATGGCTGAAAGACATCAAGCTCATAAACCATAACCCAGGTCTTCTCTTCCTTGCTGCCCCTCCGTAGGGAGCAAAGAGCTTATGTATTTATCCTGTTTCTTCCCTATTTATGCATCTATTAATCTGCTTGGGGTCTCATGCTGGCTACAAATTCTCAGATAGCATCTATTTTTGAGGACGCACTGGTGTTCATTGATTTGGACCATCAGTTAAACAGACACTCAGTAGGCTATTGGCTATTTGAGGCTCTTCATTAGTCTGCTAACTATATCTCTTTTTTTTTCCCAATGTTCTCCTGGAAGACGTGCCTTCTTCAAGAACACCTTGAATCTGTCCAAAAGGAGTTCATAATTTTCAACAGAGAAAAGTAAGTAACTCCTGGAAGGACTACAGCTCAGCAGATGATGGACTGTTTCAGTCACATCTGACTTGCAAAGCCTCAATATATTTTTAAACAGTTTTATTCTTTCTGATTACAAAAATGATGCAGGTCCATAATAGAAAAATCTGGAAATTTCAGAAATCTTTTTTTCTTGTAAGAGAATTCAAAAATTTTAATAAGTAAATTAGCTTAGCATGAGGTCTCTATTGATGGGAAGGGCAGGAGAATCAGAACTTCAACACTTAGAATTGATGTGTTGACGAGTTACCCAGTTAATGCCTTTTTATAAATTGTTGGACTTCATGCTATCATTTCAAAATTCTTTTTATTTTTCACTTCAATGAATAAACCCATTTAATTTTTTTTCCTTTTAAGAGTCAAAAGGGACTTTAATAAAAGACAAGCAAATCAAGCCCTGGAACAAACCAAAGACCCACAGGGAGAGGATAGTCAGAATAACAACCTGTGAAGTCCTCGTCATCTTCTTCTTGGGACATTTTCACATCAAGAAGAGCTGCAGTAATTCTCACCTCTTCACACCTCACACCCCTTAGAAAATGGGAACGAGTGCCTTGGGAAGGAGGCAGCATGACCCGGCGAAGAGCCCCTGGGTTTCTGGGAGCTGGTTTCACCAATAACTCTGTGACCTTGAGCAAGTCTGTTAGTCCCTCTCTCTGCTTCAGTTTGTTTGTCTAAAACCAGAAGTTAATACTAGATGAGCTCTATGCTTTTTTACTGCCACCATTCTGTTCTTCTAAATAGCCTCTATTTTTATTTTAAGAGGACTATGTAGACTTATGTTTCCACTCCTAATTACACTGTGACAAATGGACAGAGGTGGGTGACGGAGGGAAGTGGAGCTAGAAAACATCATAAGGAAGTCAGAAGCCCCAGTCCAACGAAATAGGAGTAAGGGATTCATTCAGGAAGAAATGATGAGACTAGACAAGAAGTAACACAGACTGATGAGGGCCTCCCAGTGGTCCAGTAGTGTGCTGGAGTTGAACACTATGCCAGCTTGAATCAGCTAGTAAGAGCCGCTAGGCATAGATGCCCCAATACCCTGTATGGTGATGTGAAACTGGTGGTGGTAGAAATATTTGCACCATGGAAACTGGCAGATGCTACAGATCAGGGCTTTTCTCCCCTTCCCAGCAAGCCAGTTATTAGCACACCCCTGGCCATCTTCCAGAAGCATGTTCCTTGAGAACTATTATTTATTGTCCTTTTAAGATTCTCAGAGACCTGTGTCCAGAGGACGCTATCACACTGAAAGCACGTCCAACTTACAGCACACTGAAGTTGTATCTTACACAGAGTTATAGTCTAAGTTAGAATGTGAGGTAAATTTGGAGATAGTAAGATTTACCCTTGAAAAATCCCCCTTAATACACATTAACACATGTTGAGTATCTTTTCCTAGAGAAACCCAATATCGAGAGACTCTTCACTAATGAAATGAGTCATTTTTTTTTATTCATTATTTGCTGTCATTTTAAGCTAATACCAGATATCCTAAAATGCGGTACAGATTATTCATGGCTTGGTAGACTAGAGTCACACTCTGAACTCTGGAAGGTCCACACATCTGAGAGGTCTCAGGTCATGGAGACTGCCTAAAGAAACAGCGATACCTACTTGTGCTTACTGTAAGAATGGCAGGACACATCGCCTCTTCACAATAATTATTGATCTTTCACTATCTGCCAAAACACCAAGTTTAACTCACCTATGCTAAGATGTAACTCTGTTCTCTAGATACACAGAAGATCTTTCAGAACTATTTTTGGCAACTCCCAGTTGCTGCTGGGTAAAGAATAAACAGGGTTGGTAGGGGAGTGTTGTAACTGTTGGCCAATCAGATCCTCAAAACCTTGCCCTGACTTATGGAGAGTCTGAGCCTCACCAAGATGGCAGTAAGCCGGCAACGTGGGAAACCAGACAGGTATAAACGGGCAGAAGTAACAGTCCTGCTGCGTAGGGCTTTTCCAGAAGGGAAGTCGCACTGGGCAACTAAACATGGGGAGAAAACCAGTGCTGAACTGTAACTGAGCATTAATGATTTTCTCCTTGCTGAGCTAATAGGCCCCAAATTCTGGACTTGAGCCCAGCAACGCCACAGTGCCTCTCTGCTTTAAGAGTAATCACATTTTTGTTAAAAATTAAAAGCTGACTCTTCTGTTCTGTTTGACTCCTTCTCTCTACATTTCTCCCATGTGATCCGTCCGTGCTGGATTTTCTCCAAAACCAGAAATTCTGGCTCAGTTTCCCAAGGAGGGGATTGGCAACATCTGTAAGGAAGTGACCAGATTCTGCTCCTAGAGGGTAACCAGGAGTGTCAGGGGCCACTTGCATGTTGAACAACTTCCGTCTTTCATTTGTTCAGAGGCAAGTCCTGTGTTTGGACTCACCTCTCCAGTCACCTGGTTCCTCCTCTTGCTCTGACCTTGTGTATATCATCCCAGTGGAGAGACTTTGGGAAACACTAAACTGAGGGCAGTGGATTGGCAGGGTCTCCACTCGGATGGGAGTTCATCACTTGTGCCATTTCTCGTCTGTTCAGCTTATGATGGGACCCAATACAACCTCTGTAAGTTGAATCCCTTTACGGTACTGTTTGATTTCTTCCCCTCCACATCTCCCCCAGTCTATCTGTCTGTGCTAGCTTGTTTTTCTTCAAACACTAGAAACATTCTGGAACCATGGGTGCAATGATGGGGGAGCACAGCCTCAGAGAGTTAAGAATGGTTTCCAGTCATCAGCAGATTACAGAGTCACATGCTAGTTCAAGTCAAGGAATAAAAAGCAAGGCATCCATCAGTGTGGGGCAACCGATTCCAAGTATCCCCTGCCCCTGAACGTTTTGAGCATTAGGACAAAGGTTTCCCCCAGTTTAAAATGATCCTTAAATCCTCACTGTAATGGCTAGTTGTTGAAATTGGATCCTTCAGTTTTATTCCATAACTTGGGCCAAAATTGACTACCCTACTGGGTGGAACATATCTAGGTTTATGACAACCAAGGCTCAGAGCTAACAATTTTAGAAAAGAGAGTGACTCTTACATCCTTTTGTCTGGTATTTTTGTCATCTTTTCGTCTCCTCACAGCTTCCCCCCTTACCTGGGTGGAACACCTGGAAAGTCTGAGCAGGTTTGGAAGACCAGGAGTGTCCTGGTTTGAACACACTGGTGCTGCAGAGAGGCCACCTACCCCAGCACGTTCACCAGGACCCCAAGTGGGTGGGTGGCTGGCCCTGCCACCCTGGCTATGACCTGCGTCCCAGGAAGGAAATGCTAATGACTCACATCCCAAGGATACCACCTGAGGGCACTGTTAGGGCTGAAATGAATGTCAAGGAGCACAGAACAAGGCTCCATTAATTGGGGTAATTTAATTACTTAGCGATTAGCCTGCTTCTGATAGTAAAGTTTTAACCAGAAACAACTAGGCTATACTGTCATAGCTTTTCTAGCCTGGAGGGATGAGTAAGTAAATAGGGAGAAAGAGCAAGTCACCCAGCTAGTAGGAGCCAGTGCTGCTGCTCTTGGCTGACTCAGTAATGCTAAGGCTTTAATTCTTCAAGGGCTGAATGAAAAGGCATCAAAAACAGTTCATTGTTTTAGTATCCAGTTTTCCCTGCATTCTGTTGACGCAAATCCCTGTTTCCTAGAAACTGCTGATCCCTTCGAATCTCACTGTTTGATTTCTTCCCCTCCACATCTCCCCCAGTCTATCTGTCTGTGCTAGCTTGTTTTTCTTCAAACACTAGAAACATTCTGGAACCATGGGTGCAATGATGGGGGAGCACAGCCTCAGAGAGTTAAGAATGGTTTCCAGTCATCAGCAGATTACAGAGTCACATGCTAGTTCAAGTCAAGGAATAAAAAGCAAGGCATCCATCAGTGTGGGGCAACCGATTCCAAGTATCCCCTGCCCCTGAACGTTTTGAGCATTAGGACAAAGGTTTCCCCCAGTTTAAAATGATCCTTAAATCCTCACTGTAATGGCTAGTTGTTGAAATTGGATCCTTCAGTTTTATTCCATAACTTGGGCCAAAATTGACTACCCTACTGGGTGGAACATATCTAGGTTTATGACAACCAAGGCTCAGAGCTAACAATTTTAGAAAAGAGAGTGACTCTTACATCCTTTTGTCTGGTATTTTTGTCATCTTTTCGTCTCCTCACAGCTTCCCCCCTTACCTGGGTGGAACACCTGGAAAGTCTGAGCAGGTTTGGAAGACCAGGAGTGTCCTGGTTTGAACACACTGGTGCTGCAGAGGGGCCACCTACCCCAGCACGTTCACCAGGACCCCAAGTGGGTGGGTGGCTGGCCCTGCCACCCTGGCTATGACCTGCGTCCCAGGAAGGAAATGCTAATGACTCACATCCCAAGGATACCACCTGAGGGCACTGTTAGGGCTGAAATGAATGTCAAGGAGCACAGAACAAGGCTCCATTAATTGGGGTAATTTAATTACTTAGCGATTAGCCTGCTTCTGATAGTAAAGTTTTAACCAGAAACAACTAGGCTATACTGTCATAGCTTTTCTAGCCTGGAGGGATGAGTAAGTAAATAGGGAGAAAGAGCAAGTCACCCAGCTAGTAGGAGCCAGTGCTGCTGCTCTTGGCTGACTCAGTAATGCTAAGGCTTTAATTCTTCAAGGGCTGAATGAAAAGGCATCAAAAACAGTTCATTGTTTTAGTATCCAGTTTTCCCTGCATTCTGTTGACGCAAATCCCTGTTTCCTAGAAACTCTGCCTGTGATCACCGTTTCTTAGAATCTCAGTGCGTCTGATATTTAACACTGATGTTAAAAATCCAAACACAGCTCACGAACTATGCTGTTGTGCATGGGGAGCCCTTGGCTGGGAAATCTGTGTTTCTGTTGAGCTGTAGCACATGTACTGTCAGTGTGCCTGCATCTATTAAAATGTCTTTGGTACACTGGAAGCCCACTGTCCTTTCTTTTGTCAGCCGTGTGTGTGTGTGTGTGTGTGTGTGTGTAATCGCTTCCCTGAAGGGTAAAGCTGTGGGTTCCCAAAGTCATCTGTTCTTATTTCCATTTCCTGTTGTGAAGAATGCCCTTCACCAGCGAGAAGAAGGTATTAGACATGATGTTCTAGTGTAAGGGTTAGGAGGGAAAGGGGCAGGGCCCAACTTTTGAAAAGAATGACAGCCCAAGGACACAGCATAAACCCATTAGAATCAAATGGGTCCAAAATGGCAGACCAGATCTTGATCCTCAGTCAGCAAGCTAAATGACACACCCAAAGGCGCCTTGACAGTTCCACCCCTTCCCTAAAAGAGGTGGAATAATCCTCCCACTCATTAGCATATGAAATTACCCAGCCTATAAAAGCTAAGAACGCCATGTTTTCAGGGCCACTGGATTCGCTCTATGATGGCCCACACTGTCTGTGGAGTGTGCTTTCTCTGAATCTGAATAAATCCATTTCTTACCTATCACTTTGTCTCTTGTTGAATTCTCTGCAAAGAGACATGAAGAACCTGAACTTCAGTGGGTCCAGACATTGGGTGAGTGATTTTAATTAATAGGGTTTAGGCTGGGTTCAAGTCCCGGCCGCATGGGTTCAAGTCCCAAACAGGGTTTAGGCTGGGTTCAAGTCCCGGCCGCGTGGGTTCAAGTCCCAAACAGGTTTGATTAAGTCTGGACCCTGGGTTTAAGTCTCAAATTGAGGTTGAACACTTTCACTAGAACTATAGAATGTTAGAGATGATGTTCTAGAACTATGAAGGGCAGCACAATCCAGCTGATCTGCATGTGTAGCAACTGAGAACCCAACCCCTCCTGCAGTCACACCTAAGTCCAGCACGGGGCTCTGGATTTTTCCTTTCTCTATGATCTCATGGCTGTCGACAGCCCCCTTTCTCAGCACTCTGCCTTTCTACCAGACAATATCTTTGTCCTATCCTATTCTACACACACAAGCAGTAGGTGGACACTCCAGGCCCAGAACCCCGGACAGGAAGGTAACCTCTGAACTCTTGCAAACAAGAAGCAACTTCTACCTTGAAAGAATCAAGGAGCCTTCTAATCACCTATCAGACCCACAGCTGCTTAGCAGCCATAGGCTTTCCAGTTCCTGGGACAGGTTCTCATTTAAGCCTGGTGGGCTTTCGTTGTCCAGGTCATGGGAAGTGTCCGTTATGTTCTCAGCACCCGCCAAGCACAGGGCAGGGTCTAGAGCTCTTTCATTCTGAGGAATGCCAGGTTTAAGGATGTGACCTCATTTCTGCAGGCTGCTTTGGGCCCTTCATCCCATTTCCTGCTCATTTCCTTTTGCCTTGTGATAGCTTGATGATAATAAAGTTGCCCAAAAAAGGTCCAAGATGGCAGACCAGACTTGATCCTCAGTCAGCAAGCTAAATGACACACCCAGAGGCGCCTCTCCCCCTCAAAAGAGGTGGAATAATCCTCCCACTCATTAGCATATGAAATTACCCAGCCTATAAAAGCTAAGAACGCCATGTTTTCAGGGCCACTGGATTCGCTCTATGATGGCCCACACTGTCTGTGGAGTGTGCTTTCTCTGAATCTGAATAAATCCATTTCTTACCTATCACTTTGTCTCTTGTTGAATTCTCTGCAAAGAGACATGAAGAACCTGAACTTCAGTGGGTCCAGACATTGGGTGAGTGATTTTAATTAATAGGGTTTAGGCTGGGTTCAAGTCCCGGCCGCATGGGTTCAAGTCCCAAACAGGGTTTAGGCTGGGTTCAAGTCCCGGCCGCGTGGGTTCAAGTCCCAAACAGGTTTGATTAAGTCTGGACCCTGGGTTTAAGTCTCAAATTGAGGTTGAACACTTTCACTAGAACTATAGAATGTTAGAGATGATGTTCTAGAACTATGAAGGGCAGCACAATCCAGCTGATCTGCATGTGTAGCAACTGAGAACCCAACCCCTCCTGCAGTCACACCTAAGTCCAGCACAGGACTCTGGATTTTTCCTTTCTCTATGATCTCATGGCTGTCGACAGCCCCCTTTCTCAGCACTCTGCCTTTCTACCAGACAATATCTTTGTCCTATCCTATTCTACACACACAAGCAGTAGGTGGACACTCCAGGCCCAGAACCCCGGACAGGAAGGTAACCTCTGAACTCTTGCAAACAAGAAGCAACTTCTACCTTGAAAGAATCAAGGAGCCTTCTAATCACCTATCAGACCCACAGCTGCTTAGCAGCCATAGGCTTTCCAGTTCCTGGGACAGGTTCTCATTTAAGCCTGGTGGGCTTTCGTTGTCCAGGTCATGGGAAGTGTCCGTTATGTTCTCAGCACCCGCCAAGCACAGGGCAGGGTCTAGAGCTCTTTCCATTCTGAGGAATGCCAGCTTTAAGGATGTGACCTCATTTCTGCAGGCTGCTTTGGGCCCTTCATCCCATTTCCTGCTCATTTCCTTTTGCCTTGTGATAGCTTGATGATAATAAAGTTGACACCAGGAAGTTCTTTGAAGCCAGAGGGACCTCATTATTCTTATTCAGTGTTCTCATTCCCCGCCTTTTCAATGTGACTCAGTCCTGAATATCTCCAGCCTGCAGAGGTGTTAAAGTCAATGTGTAAACTGCACTAACTTAAGAAAGAAAGAAAAAAAAAAACTACTTCATCCCTTTTAGAGCCCTGCAGACTGACCTCATTTAAGCACTGACCCTGACCTTGACACCCACACTAATCCTAAGCAGAGCGCCATTCTGCCATGGTCATGAACAGGGAGAGGTGTTTCACCCATTCTGAAAAAGCCACAAAAAGGGACTGTGGGCACAAGTTTATTAATCATCAAACCTTAAATGTCAAACTGAAATAACTTGTTAGGTGCTCAGAGGAGCTTCTGATGTGGTTTCTGAGCTTTTGTGTTACTGAAGACACTGCTCTGCCAAAGCGGGGTGGGGGGGTGGGTTCATCACACACAGACGTAATTCACCAGCACCACCATTCCCTGATCCCCTGCCCCCTTACCCTCGACCTGCAGAGATACTGTGCGGAGAAAACGTTCCTGCCCCCCAGCTTGAGAATGGTGCCCTGGCCACCTGCCTAGCATCCAGGCCCTCCTCTTCGGGAATCACAAATTGGTTTTCTTTGCGTTACTGAGAGTCCATGTGCTTCACGTGGCTTCGGAGCTGGGTGTGTTACCAGGTGTGGCCCACTCCAGTCCGCTGGACACAGTGACTACTAGGTCAGTGGTGATCACGTGACAGAGCTGGACCAATCAGGATCGGCCTCCTTGGCCTGCACTATCCAGGGAGCCTCTCTCCGCCTCAGAGAGCTAGGCAAGTGAACTGCAAACTTGGAGATACTGATGGCCAGTGCTGCTCCCACGCAAAAAGAGCTTGCCTGAGAATGAAGCACTTACTAAAGGGAAGCCAGGCAGCCATGCTTCAATCTACCCAAATCTATCCTTGGAGTTTTCAGTTACACCAGACTTTAAAAAATCCTTTTCATAAATTTTTCTTTGCCTATAGGCATCTAACATTTGCCATTCAAAATGTCTTAAAAGGACTTCCCTGGTGGTCCAATGGTTAAAAAATATGTCTTCCAATGCAGAGGACAAGGGTTCGATTCCTGATCAGAGAACTAAGATCCCACATTGCTCGGGGCAACTAAGCCCTCCTGCCTCAACAACAGAAAGAAAAGATCCTGCATACCACAACTAAGCCTAATAAATAAATAAATAAATATTTTAAAAAATGTCCTACGTAAATTCTAATGGGATCCAGGGGTGTTTCTCCAAATAGTGTATTGGGTTTGGTGGAATGTACATGATACAGAAGGGTTCGGAACCATGAGCTCGACAAATTTTGAAAGATATAAAATTTCTGAGCCTTTAACCTGATAATATATACTTCAATTCTTTCAATTACTTTAGGAAGTAACCTTTTCCCACCTTGGGAACAGTCCAATATTTGGAACATGCTTAGTTTCAACTTTCTCGAAGTCCAGGCTTTTAGAAGAACAGGAAATGCTTTAAGGGGAACACCCACACACACACACGCACACACACCCTCAGAACAAAAGAAATCAAACCTTTGGGATCTGATTTATCCCAAATGGTAATATCTTTTATATTCATACTAAATTTGATGACCTATTAAAAACTTTATTCTCCAAAGTTTCAGTAACACTCATTTAACTCTGTGGCCAGAACAAAACACCAAGCTCCACTGAAGACAGACACTCCTGTGTTTCTCAGGGTGACCATTCGCAGCAGACATGCCCCCGTAGTAACCACGTCCGTTCTCTCGTGCAGTGCTCACACGTCTGGTGGATGGGCACGGCACACACAGAAGGAGGCTGGACAATGCGGTTGTGATTTCAGAGTTATTTTAATAACCAGGTTTACATTAACAGTCACTGGATGAACTTTTTTTCCCCTTAATCTCAGCTAAACTCAAAACACAGTTTTCGTCACGGTTCAAAGCAAACAGCTCTCGGCATTGCAGAGCTGCTTCACAGCTACCACAGGTCACAGGGAGAGTCACTGTCTGTCCATAGTCACCAGACACAGAACGGAACACCCACACACCATTTCCAAAGAGGGAACTTACAAGGGACGCTGGCTGCCCAGGACAGCCCACGTGTACACTGGGACTCAAGCTGGAGGTTTCCAGGGCAGAAGGTCTGGGAAGCTTGTGGCAAGAAGCTGTGGGGGAGATTTCTCAGGGGGGAGCCCACGTCCAGGCCTGGGGTGGATGGATACCTTTGGAGCAGAGCATGACTCTCTGTGCAGAGTTACAAAGGAAAAGGCCAGAGGATGACTAGACTTTGAAGAAATGCACTTTGGGGATAACTACAACCCTGCCCTCTTTAGAAAATTTAGAAGAAATATCTCTAGGGGGCTCGCTGATTTATCTGCCAATACCTTCTCAACTACCCACCCAGAGAGAGGCCCAGATAATTGCCATCCCCCCTTGGAGAGGGGCCAGGCCAAGAGGATGAGACAGCCAACAAAAGCTTGGGGAGATGGAAAACCCAGCATGCCCTCCCACCCTGAGATGAGATGCCAGCTAATTCCAAGAGGGCTATGGCTCACCAGTTTGTTCTCTTCCTAAACCCTTTGGACAGGGCTCTTCGATGGGTTTCATGGAATGGGGCACATTTGAATACAAATTTTAACTTTAGTAACAACGAACCAGAGCTCAACGTCAAAAATATAGTGGGAGTTTTCTTGGAATTCTCAGAAATTCCTGTGCTTAGAAAGATATGAACAGTAAGTGAAGGCAGGGAGACTTCTTTAGAGAAGCTGCCCATCATGAATGCATATAGGGGTTCTCCTTCAGCAAAAGCAAAAGAAAAAAACTTGCACCGAATATAAAGTTCTGGCGCAGTGTTTCATTCATAAGTCCTAAGTGCAACCAATTTGGCCATGAAAGACTGAATTCTCAAAGGACAGAGGGGTCATGGGGAGGGCGAGTTGGACTTAGGATCTAGGCAAGAGCAGCAGACACACAAGAGGATGCTCGGACTAGTCATTTATGTGTAAATTTTCAAAACAACAGTTTTCGTCACGGTTCAAAGCAAACAGCTCTCGGCATTGCAGAGCTGCTTCACAGCTACCACAGGTCACAGGGAGAGTCACTGTCTGTCCATAGTCACCAGACACAGAACGGAACACCCACACACCATTTCCAAAGAGGGAACTTACAAGGGACGCTGGCTGCCCAGGACAGCCCACGTGTACACTGGGACTCAAGCTGGAGGTTTCCAGGGCAGAAGGTCTGGGAAGCTTGTGGCAAGAAGCTGTGGGGGAGATTTCTCAGGGGGGAGCCCACGTCCAGGCCTGGGGTGGATGGATACCTTTGGAGCAGAGCATGACTCTCTGTGCAGAGTTACAAAGGAAAAGGCCAGAGGATGACTAGACTTTGAAGAAATGCACTTTGGGGATAACTACAACCCTGCCCTCTTTAGAAAATTTAGAAGAAATATCTCTAGGGGGCTCGCTGATTTATCTGCCAATACCTTCTCAACTACCCACCCAGAGAGAGGCCCAGATAATTGCCATCCCCCCTTGGAGAGGGGCCAGGCCAAGAGGATGAGACAGCCAACAAAAGCTTGGGGAGATGGAAAACCCAGCATGCCCTCCCACCCTGAGATGAGATGCCAGCTAATTCCAAGAGGGCTATGGCTCACCAGTTTGTTCTCTTCCTAAACCCTTTGGACAGGGCTCTTCGATGGGTTTCATGGAATGGGGCACATTTGAATACAAATTTTAACTTTAGTAACAACGAACCAGAGCTCAACGTCAAAAATATAGTGGGAGTTTTCTTGGAATTCTCAGAAATTCCTGTGCTTAGAAAGATATGAACAGTAAGTGAAGGCAGGGAGACTTCTTTAGAGAAGCTGCCCATCATGAATGCATATAGGGGTTCTCCTTCAGCAAAAGCAAAAGAAAAAAACTTGCACCGAATATAAAGTTCTGGCGCAGTGTTTCATTCATAAGTCCTAAGTGCAACCAATTTGGCCATGAAAGACTGAATTCTCAAAGGACAGAGGGGTCATGGGGAGGGCGAGTTGGACTTAGGATCTAGGCAAGAGCAGCAGACACACACAAGAGGATGCTCGGACTAGTCATTTATGTGTCTTCTCCTCCATCTGGTGGTTATGGCTGGTACTGCAATGTATCTTAAAGCACAGCCCAGCCATTGAGGTATATACAGATAATTCAGATCTGACTAGCTCCCTTTGCCTGCAAAACTATCGTTCCAAGTTCTACCAAAGGCCCCCAAATCTTTGAATATATAAATCAAGAGCTACAACCTCCCCTTCACTTAAGTTTCTCTTAAGATAAAGGCACCATGAAAAAGCCTTAAAAACAGCAAGATTCCGTTTTATGAAAGGAACCTTTTTCATGATTAGGACAGAAAGTACCTTGCTAGGGAAATCCTCTTTCTTGACTATTTCCAAACTCCTTTATAGCCATGTACCCTCTTTTCTCTGGTCTTCAACTTATTAAAACCTGCAGAGATAACAGCTTCTCCAAAGCACTTGAAAGGGGTTTGCTTTTTTCCTGAAAGTACTTAGTACACAGAGTTATGGGACCGACCAGCAGGATCCCCTGGGCACAGAAGTCAGATCCCAGGTTAAATATGTTTTTCCCGCATATGGACCTCGGGGTTGTATAGACCCTAGGTGGGATCATAGAACTTGCTCCAAAAGTGAATTTTCAGAAGTGGAAGGATATGGAATGGGACATTCAGGTCTGACCGACAAGGTGGAGGCTGACACTTTATGCTAATTTCCTTTATGCCTCAGGTCACATCTACTCCCGGGGGAGATTCTGGTGCTGAAACAAAATGTTACCCCGAAGGATATGCTAACAGGAGGGGAGAAAGATGGTTCAGAATTGACAAACAGAACCCGGCTGGCTCAAGAACCTGCCCCTTTTGCTTGACGCTGCCTTTCTCACAACTCTGCTGCCCTCCCCCATGAGCTGAGATTCCCTATGTTACTTTAGGGAACACCTATGAAAACAAACTGTCAACAATAACTAAAAAAAAAGCATATTCAGTCACAGATGTGCCTGGATCTTAGGAGATGAAGAGAATCACTCACCCCTGGCAAGAGAAGCCCATCTCAGCTCCCGTCCTCACTGGAGACGCCTCCTGCTTGTCTCCATTTGCAAAAAGCCCAGAGAAGCGATCTCTACCAGGTGTTCAGAGGGAGGCGTTAGGCAAGCATGGCCGCCCTCCCCCAGGGCCGGTGCTGTACTCCCAGCTGTTGCCGTTTAAGAGCACCAAAGAGGCGGGGAGGGCAAGAGGAAGAGAAAGGTCCTTGCGTCTCTCTCCTCTTAGTTCCCAGCCCAAGAAAGAGAAGAATGTGAAAGCAACACTGAGAAAGAGGCCCGACCAAACACTAGCCAGACTAAGCAGGTGGAAGCAATGGTCCTCTCTTAAGTTCACCAGCCCAAGAAGAGGTCCTTCTAGGAAATCCTCTTTAAAACTGCAGAGATGAAAGGAACCTTTTCATGATTAGGACAGAAAGTACCTTGCTGGGAAATCCTCTTTCTTGACTATTTCCAAACTCCTTTATAGCCATGTACCCTCTTTTCTCTGGTCTTCAACTTATTAAAACCTGCAGAGATAACAGCTTCTCCAAAGCACTTGAAAGGGGTTTGCTTTTTTCCTGAAAGTACTTAGTACACAGAGTTATGGGACCGACCAGCAGGATCCCCTGGGCACAGAAGTCAGATCCCAGGTTAAATATGTTTTTCCCGCATATGGACCTCGGGGTTGTATAGACCCTAGGTGGGATCATAGAACTTGCTCCAAAAGTGAATTTTCAGAAGTGGAAGGATATGGAATGGGACATTCAGGTCTGACCGACAAGGTGGAGGCTGACACTTTATGCTAATTTCCTTTATGCCTCAGGTCACATCTACTCCCGGGGGAGATTCTGGTGCTGAAACAAAATGTTCCCCCGAAGGATATGCTAACAGGAGGGGAGAAAGATGGTTCAGAATTGACAAACAGAACCCGGCTGGCTCAAGAACCTGCCCCTTTTGCTTGACGCTGCCTTTCTCACAACTCTGCTGCCCTCCCCCATGAGCTGAGATTCCCTATGTTACTTTAGGGAACACCTATGAAAACAAACTGTCAACAATAACTAAAAAAAAAGCATATTCAGTCACAGATGTGCCTGGATCTTAGGAGATGAAGAGAATCACTCACCCCTGGCAAGAGAAGCCCATCTCAGCTCCCGTCCTCACTGGAGACGCCTCCTGCTTGTCTCCATTTGCAAAAAGCCCAGAGAAGCGATCTCTACCAGGTGTTCAGAGGGAGGCGTTAGGCAAGCATGGCCGCCCTCCCCCAGGGCCGGTGCTGTACTCCCAGCTGTTGCCGTTTAAGAGCACCAAAGAGGCGGGGAGGGCAAGAGGAAGAGAAAGGTCCTTGCGTCTCTCTCCTCTCTTAGTTCCCAGCCCAAGAAAGAGAAGAATGTGAAAGCAACACTGAGAAAGAGGCCCGACCAAACACTAGCCAGACTAAGCAGGTGGAAGCAATGGTTCCATTCTGGTGCTTTAATACAATGTTTCAAGAGATAATATCTACTAGGAGCGGACAGGACAAAGTCCCGAACCCGAAGATCAGCTTTCTTGTCTGTGGACCCCAGGGGACGGTGATGGAGTGCCGGCTGCTCTGAGCGGGCCATCTTCCGTGGAAATAGACACACTTTATCAACACAATACACAAGACCCCTCTGCTCACCCACCCGCGCTCCCCGACACGCCCTGCCCCCGCCCCTCTGAGCCCTCCGCCTCGTTCTGGGTTCCCACCACCCGCTCACCCCAAATAACTGGCATCCCTTTCGTTCATTTTCCAGCCGTCCCAGCTCGTCTGTCCCCTTGTCGTAAGATGCAGCACTACACACGCTCTCAACACTATATAGCAGACGCTTTGCCTTAGTGGCCTGATTGCATGCATGTAAATGGGGGAGGGGAGTCAAACAAATCCAGGCTATGCATCAACAGAAAACAAAGCAATATTCGTAAAGCTAGGCAAGCGAGCGTTAACATTGGAGAAACATAAGGCTTGAGGCTTATTGATTCTTTAGATCGAAACTGTTTGGATTCGCTTTCCTTCTTAAATATTGGTGTACCATTTTGGCTTCAAAACAATCTCTTCTTGCTTCGGCCCCTCACATTGGGGGAGGGGTCGCTTAACTCAGGGATGTGATGTTAGAGCGGCCTCCAGGGGGCGCCACGATGCGCTTGCTGGCCGAACGGACCCCCTCATCCACTTGGGTGCCTGCCGGTGACAATAAATTCCCAGGGAATAAAAAGGGAGGGGGGTGTGGACAAGAGAGAAAATGAATTAATTTGAAGAGTGTAAGAGATCAAATGCCTTCCTTCATTTCTCAAGAAACTTCCATTCCATTCCAGACTTTCCATACCCACCATCCTGAAAGCAATCCTTGGCCAAGAGAAGCCAGATTCTTATGGGATTTCATCAGACCCTCAGCATGGAAACAAATGGCAATAAGAGGAACAAAGGGAATGATGTGAAAAACGCTGGTCAGGTGCACTGTGATCAGCCACGCTGAACTGCTTCTCGGATCACCTCCTTCAATCCTCCTCACTATCCTGGAGGGAGGTACTGTTGTCCTATTCTACAGAGGAGGTGACTGAGGCTATGAGAGGCCAGACAGCTTGCTCAGGGTCTCACCACTTGGGGTGGTGATGGTCTGGTCTGGGGCTACCGCTAAAAAGAAACACTGATATGCACACCCCTTTTCAGAAAGGAGCCAAAAAAACAAAAACAAAACATAAAAACCCCCAAATTTTAGCCATGGCAGTAGTCTGGGAGCAATGAAAAATAGCAAAAACACTAGAAAGTTTCTGGCAGCTAGCACATGTGGTCTCTGATCCCATCACCTCAAGTTTAAGCACTTCTTTTTCCTCAGTCTTCCTCCCCTCTGACCCCCTTACACCTTTCCCCCCCTGACTTTCCATTTCTCCTACATCTTTCTCCTCTTTCTCTCCACACAGTTAGGTCTCTTTCTGTTGCTGTGACCTCTCTTCCCTCACATGAAAATTTTCATCGGAGAGATGCACATCTACCCTTATTGGTTATCTACACTACTGGTATGGAACAGTTGAACATTTTCTATGAATATCAGAGAGTTCTTAAAGATTCATGATATAGCTAAGCCACGGTAAATCTTCAATTAGTGGTAGCTGTGGCTAGCATTATTATGACAAGAAATGGGAGAAGATAAAGTCCTAGGTTAGAAGAAGTTACTGCAATTTGAGCAGAAAATAATCTGAGCTAGTAACCAAAAACATATTGCAGGGCTTTCCCAGTCTAACACAATCACACTCAGCCCATTAGGAAAGCGTCCAGTCCCTTCCCCAACCTCGCCTGCCCCACCCCAAGCAGGTGTGATCGCTAAGCAGTACTGGCCATCTTTTAATCCTGATGTTTTATCTGACTGAGCCTTGGCTTCCTTTCCCACCAGGACCTCTCTTTGACTCAGCATACCTTCCAGCTTGCTGCCCAGTGATCATCAAGATTAACTTCCTGGGTCACCGCTAGTCTCTGAGTGCCAATTTTCTCCTCCCCTCTTCTGTCCTCCCTGTTTCACTAACCTCGCCATCAGCCTGTCCAACTCACCTGACAGGCTAAATCCGGACTGATGCAGGTTCCTCACGGGCGGGTTGGGCCGCGTCGGGGAGCCCCGGGTGGAGCCGGCGGGAGTGCCCGCCTTGGGCGTGGTGGTCAGGTCGAACACAGGCCCATCATACATGCCCCTGGGCACGGCGTGCAGGTCTGCCATCTGCAGCAGAGAGAGAGACCACCCTTTATTCCCTCAACAGCTAAGCGTCTGTTCTAGGCAGCCCAGACGTGGCAGTGAATCAAGTATGTGTAAGTGAGAGCTAGACGATCATAATCACATTATTTTTCAATACTAGGGATGCAACGTACAACATGATAAAGATACTTAACCCTGATGTACACTAAAAGTCAAAGTTGTTAAGAGTGTACATCCTAAGAATTTTCATCACAAGGGAAATTGTCTTTCTATTCCTTTAATTTTGTATCTATATGAGATGATGGTGTTCCCTAACCTTATTGTGGGAATCATGCCATGATGTCAGTCAAGTCATTATGCTATACACCTCAAACTTGTGTTTGCACTGCGTATCAGTCGTATCTTGATGAAACTGGGAAACAATTCAAAGGTTATTTTAAGGAAAGGAGAAGCAGTGTACAATACATACAGCGGGTGTTGTGATACAGTGACCACGGATGTGGCAGATGAAGGTCTCTCTCAATCAATGACTCTCTCTTAAGAGTCAAAAGTGCTTATGTGGGGACCGAGATGTAGAGAGAGGCTGCGGCAGGCAGAGGAGTGGCCTGGATGGCAGTTTTCTCAGCAGAAGAAACCAACAGTGGGAACAGCACTGAAGAACCACTGTGCGGTGGAGCGGAGCAGGTGGGAGGGGGAGCAGTTTGAGATGAGGTCCTCACTGTTCGCAGGGATGTGTCCCTGGGAGAGCACCATCCTCAAGCTCCCAGCACAGATCAGGACCAGCAGCCTCCAGACGGGCGTCCTCACGCAGTGGGTCTGACCCACTGACCGCTGGCTATGGCTGTGCACTTGCCTTGGGACCGTGGAGCCCACCAGCAACCTCACCCAGTTCCAGGCTCTGTATCAGGCAGGGTGTGACCCAAGCTCATGGTTTTTTTTTTTTTTTTTTTTTAATTTTTGGCCACTTTTGTCTCTCATTTATTTATTTTCATCCATCTTTGTTCTTTGGCTTATGTGGGCCTCCCATTGCAGTGGCCTCTCTCGTTGCAGAGCACCGGCTCTGAGAGCATGTGCCCCAGAGTGCTGGCTCACAATTGGACACATCGGTCCAGCCGCTCCGCAGCACACGGGATCTTTCTGTGCCAGAGATTGAACCGGCACCCCTTGCGGTGCCGGACCACCAGGGGAAACCCCACGCTCATGGTTTCACATGAAACAGGGTGCCTCGCCCAAAGGGGCTCATAGTCTATTACACAAACCTGCGAGACCACCCAAGACAGGAGAACGGCTGGCAAGCAACCTTCACCTATTTCTTACCATTGGCCAGAGGTGAAGCAACGAGGACAGGCCAACAGAGAGCCTGAGAGCATAGAACAGCCCACTGTAAGACTCCATGGAAAGCAGCCACAAAGCCATCCCTCTCCTTTGTGACTCAGGGGCAGGCACAGAGAGAGGCAAAGCTCATCAAATTTGCAGAAGCCAATAATTCAGGTGAGATGATTGTGTGTGTATTAGTCACTCAGTTGTGTCTGACTCTTTCTGACTCCATGGACTGTAGCTCACCTGGGTCTGTCCATGGAATTCTCCCAGCAAGAATACTGGAGTGGGTTGCCATTCCCTTCTCCAAGAGATCTTCCCAACTCAGTGCTTATGTGGGGACCGAGATGTAGAGAGAGGCTGCGGCAGGCAGAGGAGTGGCCTGGATGGCAGTTTTCTCAGCAGAAGAAACCAACAGTGGGAACAGCACTGAAGAACCACTGTGCGGTGGAGCGGAGCAGGTGGGAGGGGGAGCAGTTTGAGATGAGGTCCTCACTGTTCGCAGGGATGTGTCCCTGGGAGAGCACCATCCTCAAGCTCCCAGCACAGATCAGGACCAGCAGCCTCCAGACGGGCGTCCTCACGCAGTGGGTCTGACCCACTGACCGCTGGCTATGGCTGTGCACTTGCCTTGGGACCGTGGAGCCCACCAGCAACCTCACCCAGTTCCAGGCTCTGTATCAGGCAGGGTGTGACCCAAGCTCATGGTTTTTTTTTTTTTTTTTTTTTAATTTTTGGCCACTTTTGTCTCTCATTTATTTATTTTCATCCATCTTTGTTCTTTGGCTTATGTGGGCCTCCCATTGCAGTGGCCTCTCTCGTTGCAGAGCACCGGCTCTGAGAGCATGTGCCCCAGAGTGCTGGCTCACAATTGGACACATCGGTCCAGCCGCTCCGCAGCACACGGGATCTTTCTGTGCCAGAGATTGAACCGGCACCCCTTGCGGTGCCGGACCACCAGGGAAGCCCCACGCTCATGGTTTCACATGAAACAGGGTGCCTCGCCCAAAGGGGCTCATAGTCTATTACACAAACCTGCGAGACCACCCAAGACAGGAGAACGGCTGGCAAGCAACCTTCACCTATTTCTTACCATTGGCCAGAGGTGAAGCAACGAGGACAGGCCAACAGAGAGCCTGAGAGCATAGAACAGCCCACTGTAAGACTCCATGGAAAGCAGCCACAAAGCCATCCCTCTCCTTTGTGACTCAGGGGCAGGCACAGAGAGAGGCAAAGCTCATCAAATTTGCAGAAGCCAATAATTCAGGTGAGATGATTGTGTGTGTATTAGTCACTCAGTTGTGTCTGACTCTTTCTGACTCCATGGACTGTAGCTCACCTGGGTCTGTCCATGGAATTCTCCCAGCAAGAATACTGGAGTGGGTTGCCATTCCCTTCTCCAAGAGATCTTCCCAACTCAGGGACTAAACCCAAGTCTCTCGCATTGCTGGCAGATTCGTTTCTGTTTGAGCCACCAGGAAAGCCCTGGTAACTCCTCTGAAACCTTCACCAATAACTGACATTTCATCAACATTTCTTGGGGTCCAGAAGCTACATCACATTCATGGAAATACAAACCTGGTACATAGGACATTTGAGTTTCCTTCTCTTTTTTATTAGACCAAAACTGGAATTATACTCCATGTTACCTACCTTCAGACGATCACTCATAGAGAAGGATGGGTAAAGAACTTAAGAGCACTGTCATGCATGAATAGAGGAAGGCTGCAGGGATCTTTAGAAGGAAGGGCAGGTGACTTGGGGAACACAGGGATGCTGAGAGGTGGGTTCAGCTGAGGCTGTGCAGATGCCTGCAGCAGAAGTGAGCTGTGTGGTCAGTTTCAGGGAGGCAGACCTGAGCCCAGCAGCCTCTGAGGGAGGCTTTGGATAAGGCTGTGGCTGCCCATGGGGCTCTGGAGGAAACAGATTCTCTCTGCCTTCTACTCAACGACTGCCTCAGTAACTGTATGTCTGAAATTAGAAAAAAAACTCCCCAAATCTGAGCTCAGTAACTGGACAACTAAGATCACACTGGGGCTATTTGCACAAAAGTAAACTAGCTTCTCACAATTCTGATAATTTATTTCCATTTATGCTTATATTTCCATCATAATTCTAGAATCCTCTCCTTTTGCTTTTAGCACTTTGTTTAGTCCTTCCCCTTTAAAAAGAAAAAAGGCTCACCTATTTCTTACCATTGGCCAGAGGTGAAGCAACGAGGACAGGCCAACAGAGAGCCTGAGAGCATAGAACAGCCCACTGTAAGACTCCATGGAAAGCAGCCACAAAGCCATCCCTCTCCTTTGTGACTCAGGGGCAGGCACAGAGAGAGGCAAAGCTCATCAAATTTGCAGAAGCCAATAATTCAGGTGAGATGATTGTGTGTGTATTAGTCACTCAGTTGTGTCTGACTCTTTCTGACTCCATGGACTGTAGCTCACCTGGGTCTGTCCATGGAATTCTCCCAGCAAGAATACTGGAGTGGGTTGCCATTCCCTTCTCCAAGAGATCTTCCCAACTCAGGGACTAAACCCAAGTCTCTCGCATTGCTGGCAGATTCGTTTCTGTTTGAGCCACCAGGAAAGCCCTGGTAACTCCTCTGAAACCTTCACCAATAACTGACATTTCATCAACATTTCTTGGGGTCCAGAAGCTACATCACATTCATGGAAATACAAACCTGGTACATAGGACATTTGAGTTTCCTTCTCTTTTTTATTAGACCAAAACTGGAATTATACTCCATGTTACCTACCTTCAGACGATCACTCATAGAGAAGGATGGGTAAAGAACTTAAGAGCACTGTCATGCATGAATAGAGGAAGGCTGCAGGGATCTTTAGAAGGAAGGGCAGGTGACTTGGGGAACACAGGGATGCTGAGAGGTGGGTTCAGCTGAGGCTGTGCAGATGCCTGCAGCAGAAGTGAGCTGTGTGGTCAGTTTCAGGGAGGCAGACCTGAGCCCAGCAGCCTCTGAGGGAGGCTTTGGATAAGGCTGTGGCTGCCCATGGGGCTCTGGAGGAAACAGATTCTCTCTGCCTTCTACTCAACGACTGCCTCAGTAACTGTATGTCTGAAATTAGAAAAAAAAAAAAACTCCCCAAATCTGAGCTCAGTAACTGGACAACTAAGATCACACTGGGGCTATTTGCACAAAAGTAAACTAGCTTCTCACAATTCTGATAATTTATTTCCATTTATGCTTATATTTCCATCATAATTCTAGAATCCTCTCCTTTTGCTTTTAGCACTGGTTGGATTATCAGTTCACCTTCTAAGAAAACATCCCACTTGAAAACAAAAACGGGCAAAAAAAGAGGTCAGTTCTCACAGGCAGGACTGGACAGCTGCCTCTTGAGATAGGTAACCCCATCTCAAGCATCCACACGGAGGCTAGATGACCGCTAACTGCACTCACAGGTGTCTAGGAGTAGGGTGGGGCTCTGACATACTGAGTTTCAAGCCTCTCTCCGAAGGATGTCAAGGTGGGTACCCACTTCCTGTCCTCAAGTCCCCGCCCCACATTCTGCCAGCTGCTGGGGGTGCTGGCAACAGGAAGGGCTCACTGGACTCGCATTCAAGAACTGCCCTCAGACAAAGAGAGCCGCTTGGCCCAAAGCCTCACCCTCCGCCTGGGCCAAGGGTGGGATGGGCGTGGGAGGGAGTGATTATAAGGCCCCGACTCCTTTCAAAGACCAGTCCAGTCGAGGCCTCCATTATAACTGCGTCCTGGTCCGACTTCTCCCTCTGTCCTATCCTGCTTGTTCATCCTGTCACAAGGGGTGAACCTGAAAGCAATACCTAGCCTCCCACTCAGAGCCTGGTTCCCAGGCAATGTGCTCTACAGGGAGGCTGAAGACCCTGTGATGGGTCCAGGCCCTGAGCTGGGCATGACTGTAGCCTGGCCCACACTACTTACAAAGTCAGCCCCCTGCATTCCCCGCACCGCCACCTCCTCCCATACACACAGATGACCTTTACCGGGCCTTGACGGGGATGCAGAATTGAGATCCAAGTGAGCTGTGTGGTCAGTTTCAGGGAGGCAGACCTGAGCCCAGCAGCCTCTGAGGGAGGCTTTGGATAAGGCTGTGGCTGCCCATGGGGCTCTGGAGGAAACAGATTCTCTCTGCCTTCTACTCAACGACTGCCTCAGTAACTGTATGTCTGAAATTAGAAAAAAAAAAAAACTCCCCAAATCTGAGCTCAGTAACTGGACAACTAAGATCACACTGGGGCTATTTGCACAAAAGTAAACTAGCTTCTCACAATTCTGATAATTTATTTCCATTTATGCTTATATTTCCATCATAATTCTAGAATCCTCTCCTTTTGCTTTTAGCACTGGTTGGATTATCAGTTCACCTTCTAAGAAAACATCCCACTTGAAAACAAAAACGGGCAAAAAAAGAGGTCAGTTCTCACAGGCAGGACTGGACAGCTGCCTCTTGAGATAGGTAACCCCATCTCAAGCATCCACACGGAGGCTAGATGACCGCTAACTGCACTCACAGGTGTCTAGGAGTAGGGTGGGGCTCTGACATACTGAGTTTCAAGCCTCTCTCGAAGGATGTCAAGGTGGGTACCCACTTCCTGTCCTCAAGTCCCGCCCACATTCTGCCAGCTGCTGGGGGTGCTGGCAACAGGAAGGGCTCACTGGACTCGCATTCAAGAACTGCCCTCAGACAAAGAGAGCCGCTTGGCCCAAAGCCTCACCCTCCGCCTGGGCCAAGGGTGGGATGGGCGTGGGAGGGAGTGATTATAAGGCCCCGACTCCTTTCAAAGACCAGTCCAGTCGAGGCCTCCATTATAACTGCGTCCTGGTCCGACTTCTCCCTCTGTCCTATCCTGCTTGTTCATCCTGTCACAAGGGGTGAACCTGAAAGCAATACCTAGCCTCCCACTCAGAGCCTGGTTCCCAGGCAATGTGCTCTACAGGGAGGCTGAAGACCCTGTGATGGGTCCAGGCCCTGAGCTGGGCATGACTGTAGCCTGGCCCACACTACTTACAAAGTCAGCCCCCTGCATTCCCCGCACCGCCACCTCCTCCCATACACACAGATGACTTTACCCCTTTGACGAGCAAGGTCGTCAGGACCAGGGCTCAAGTTCCACAATCCCAGAGCTGGTCAAACCTGCTGTGAGGAGCTTTAAGGCTTCCCTATGGGAAGCTGACCTGGAGGATGGTGTAGGGATAGGAGAGGGAACCGAACAGAGTTCTGGGCCTCACCCCTCCATCAACCAGAGCTACTCCTTCTGTAATGTATAGGGAGGAAGGGGGATAGGTAGACATATTCATAAACATGGACGTATGAGTGTGTGTTTCTACCTACCTATTTATCTTTGAAATCAGGGACATAAATAAGATTTTATTTGAACCATAGAACCTGCTTAAAAGAGTTCTAAACATTTGCCCCAGTGGATAGTTCCACACTAGGCAGATCAGGGATGGCGCAAGGAGGGGTGGACATGGTCTGCTGGTTCTTGTTGTAAGCCTCAAAGAGTAAATTATTTCTCAAAAATATATACGGACTTAATTTTGAATTATTAAAATATTTCAACACTAATAAGCAAAAGCACTCTAAAGATGAGGAGGAATCGTTTGGAAAAAAGCTTTCTTTAGCCAAGAAAGCTTTTGAAACCCCTCTTTTATAAAATGGATTACAGTCCATTAAATCTGTGCCATTGTCCTTTGGGAAGAGAAACTCGCTGTGAATTTCTCTGGGAGGATCTAGAGCACAGAGGCCCTTCCCCAACTCATAGCTCCTATCCCTGTGCTGAATGGGACTCAGCGCCTCCTCCCCGACCTCTGGGCTCCACCTGCTCCTCACCTTCCTCCGGGCTTTAATGCGCTTGTAGACATAGTCCGAGAAGGGGCTGCAGGGGATGAAGCGGCCGGCCCCCTGGGTCACGTGCAGGTTGCCATCTTCCAGCATGATCTTGCCCTGGCAGATGACCACTAGAGGAGCCCCACGCAGCTCCATCCCTTCAAAGATGTTGTATTCTGCGGCCTGGAGACAGGGGCGAGGGGCAAAGTAAGGAGAGAACGAGGAACGCAGTTCTCCTGCACTTGGGATCCTGCCTTCAGCATCCCTAGGAACTGATTCACCAGGTAAGCTGGGAACAGCTTACAAAGCATCTGCAACCTTTCAGTGGGGAGAGGCCTCAGGAGACACACGTTCACTAGGCTGGGCTTCCTAGCAAAGAGAACCGTCCAACCTTTAGTAGGATCCTCACGTGGAAGTAAATGTTTGTCACTGGCAGTGTTCGGAGAGAAGGTAGATGCCAGGGATGGTATATTTGCTCTCTTGTACTGAGCAGATGGGATACACCACCCTCAAGTCCCTGCTAGCTCGAAATCCAATCATGTGACATGATACGTTTAAGCGAAGACCACTACCACCCCAGAATGAGCTTCTTCCCTACCTCCCTCCTTTATTCAGTACGTGCAAGGTGTCATTGCAAAGCAGCTAAGGGTATCAGTTTGGAGTCAAGTTATCTGAGTTTGAATCTAGCTTCACATTAACTTGCTGCATTATTTAGTCTCTTGGCATCTCCGCTTCCGTATCTATAAAGTGAGGATAGTCATAGTGCACACTTGGAGAAGCCATGACAGAAATTCAACAAATTAAAAACACATGGCCTGAAACCTAAATCCTAACATTATATCTTAGATTTACTTTCTTCACTTTCTTTGATTTGAAAATATTCTTTTTACTAATGTTTCACAAATACTTTTAAGCCCCTTTCTGTAGGCCCCAGCTTTCTCTATTATCTTTCCCATGAAACTCTTCATGAGGAAGTCATTCGAGCTCTTCACCAATTTTTTTCCTGTTCTTTCTCCTTCTGGGCACAAGGTATCCTTGTATGTCCTGCTCCCTTGGAATAAGGGATGGCCACAGCCTGGCTCTGGCCAGGGCAGGGGGAGAAGTGACAGTCTGGAATGCTTTCAGGGATGTCCTGGTCTCCGGCTCAGCAGTCACAGCATGTGTAGAGATGGTCCCTGTACTGGCCCCTGGACCTGAGTGCTGGTGATGGGCAGAGGCCCTCTCCTCCTGCCACCCATTTTGCAAAGTGGGAGTGAGAAATACATTGCTGAGGTGTTATGTCCCTGGGAATTTGCAGTGGCTGGTTATTGCAACACATCTTTGCCCGACTACCCTGGTTCATCACAAGTTCACCTCTCTCCCGACCCTGTTCTCAGCCCACGTTCCCCACTCTGCTCCGCACACCCCCCGCGCCCCCCCGCTGAGGCCATACCGACTGGTGGTTCTTGGCAGAGACGATCTTGACAGCATCTGGATCCCAGATCACCAGGTCACTGTCAGAGCCCACGGATATTCTTCCCTTACGAGGATAGAGATTAAAGATCTTGGCAGCATTTGTGCTTGTCACGGCCACGAACTGGTTTTCATCCATTTTCCCTGTGGCCTAAAGAAACGCACAGGCAGAACAGTCTGTCAGAGCTTCAGAGCTCAGAGCAGGGTGACCACGAAGGCCCAGACATACAAAGAGGGACCTCAGAGGTGGTGAACACAGAAGTCCACCCAGCCAGCTACACAGTCAGCTGGGTTCTCACGATCACCCAGGCAAAATGGACAAATGCATGGCTGCATGGCTTAAGATGGAATTTACTGCTCTGGAAGTATGCATGTTTATTTTCCAGATATGTACATTCATTTACTTACTTATTTATCCCTTCTAACTCCAGAAAGGATTATAGAGAGTTCAAAGTAATAACAAAACAAACGTACACTATGAGGCCCTTGCTTTTCATGTCAAAGGGTTAGAGCCAATCTTCAAAGATGAAAACCCCAAAAAGAGGCCCTTGCTTTTCGAGAAGACCCCTTTCTGTAGGCCCCAGCTTTCTATTATCTTTCCCATGAAACTCTTCATGAGGAAGTCATTCGAGCTCTTCACCAATTTTTTTCCTGTTCTTTCTCCTTCTGGGCACAAGGTATCCTTGTATGTCCTGCTCCCTTGGAATAAGGGATGGCCACAGCCTGGCTCTGGCCAGGGCAGGGGGAGAAGTGACAGTCTGGAATGCTTTCAGGGATGTCCTGGTCTCCGGCTCAGCAGTCACAGCATGTGTAGAGATGGTCCCTGTACTGGCCCCTGGACCTGAGTGCTGGTGATGGGCAGAGGCCCTCTCCTCCTGCCACCCATTTTGCAAAGTGGGAGTGAGAAATACATTGCTGAGGTGTTATGTCCCTGGGAATTTGCAGTGGCTGGTTATTGCAACACATCTTTGCCCGACTACCCTGGTTCATCACAAGTTCACCTCTCTCCGACCCTGTTCTCAGCCCACGTTCCCCACTCTGCTCCGCACACCCCCCGCGCCCCCCCGCTGAGGCCATACCGACTGGTGGTTCTTGGCAGAGACGATCTTGACAGCATCTGGATCCCAGATCACCAGGTCACTGTCAGAGCCCACGGATATTCTTCCCTTACGAGGATAGAGATTAAAGATCTTGGCAGCATTTGTGCTTGTCACGGCCACGAACTGGTTTTCATCCATTTTCCCTGTGGCCTAAAGAAACGCACAGGCAGAACAGTCTGTCAGAGCTTCAGAGCTCAGAGCAGGGTGACCACGAAGGCCCAGACATACAAAGAGGGACCTCAGAGGTGGTGAACACAGAAGTCCACCCAGCCAGCTACACAGTCAGCTGGGTTCTCACGATCACCCAGGCAAAATGGACAAATGCATGGCTGCATGGCTTAAGATGGAATTTACTGCTCTGGAAGTATGCATGTTTATTTTCCAGATATGTACATTCATTTACTTACTTATTTATCCCTTCTAACTCCAGAAAGGATTATAGAGAGTTCAAAGTAATAACAAAACAAACGTAAACTATGAGGCCCTTGCTTTTCATGTCAAAGGGTTAGAGCCAATCCCTTCAAAAGAGATGACAAAACCCTCCAAATGAAAAGAGTTTTAAGTCACTATTGCTCTAAGTACAGATAATTTGTCTCATCAGATGAAGAATGTGTTTCTGGTTCCTATGCATGCATGCTAAGTTGCTTCAGCCGTCTTCAACTCTTTGCAACCCTGTGGACTGTAGCCTACCAGGTTCCTCTGTCCATGAGGTGCTCCAGACAAGAATACTGGAATGGGTTGCCATGCCTAGGGGATCTTCCCAACTCAGGGATCAAACCTGGGTCTCTCCTGTCTCCTGCGTTGGCAGGCAGGGTCTTTACCACTAGCGCCACCTAATTTGTAGTCCTTCACAATCTAGAGGTAGCCTCCTCAGAACCCGGCCCTTGGGATTCATCACTCTGGAAGGGACATTCCCAAACCACCTGAGCCACCTGACTCCAGAGACACCTCAGCAGGTAGGAGGCCTCCTCTGCACCCCCAGTGCCCCTGTCACCAAGGGGCCAAGAGGAGCAGAGGCAGGATGCTCTGATCTGGCCGAGGCTGCCCTCCTACGACCTCCGTCCTTACCACAGCCTTGTCCCAGATGACAGACATGCGCTCCTCCACACCATTGGTGCCCTCAGGGATGGCTGTGAAGTTGTCCTTCCCGATCGCTTTCTGGGCAGTGCTGAAGGTGCAGTGGGCACTCCCAGACAGCTGCAGGTCCCCACTGGCCGAGGAGAGAAGTTCCATGTGAACAGGGAGTCTAGAGGCACCTCAGGGGCCCAGATATGAGGGTCTCATGTAAGCGTGTGGAGTGCCATGAATGCAGTTTGGAATTCTTTCTGACCCTCTTGCCAACTGTGTGAACTTGGGTGATTTCTTCCCCTCCCTGGGCTCAGTTACCCTATCTGGAAAATGAGGGGTTGGATTAGATCACTTTGTACCCACCAATATAAAAGGTAGCCACGTGAGTGATGGCTTTTGTCCACAGAGGGCAGCAGTAAGCCAGTCTCCCTCTAATTTGGGGTCAGTGATCATCAGGACCATCATTTGCCAAAAATTAGGCAAGTGACTTTTGCTGGGACCTTCAGTTGCTTAATCTTGTTGCTTCATCTATAAAATGGTGATGATAGTTCCTCACAGTGTTATGAAGAACAATGAAATCTTGCATGTAATCTCACCCTACAGCTTGGCATACCATCCGTATTAATTGCTGTTACCATTACTAAGATGTTTACTAGGGGAGAGTCCATTGTCTGCACTCAGCACTGTAGGGGAATTCCTGATATGCTTTCCTCACTACAGACTCCAGTCTAGCCGATAGATGGACGGCTCTGGTCCTCATCCTATTGGCCCCAAGATGTCTCCATGCGACACCCGCTGCTTGTCATTCTGCACCAACCTGGCCAGCAAGGAGTTGATGTAGTCGGGAGTGGTCGGGTCAGGACTCAGAGGTGGGGATGTCACAAATGCAGCTGCCTTGGCCCAGTTCTTGCTCCAGTAATGGGTCCCATCTGTGCCCAGGCTGGCGGTGATGGGCTCACCAAAGACCACATTTCCTGGAAGGGGTTGGAGAGAGGCAGTGGGTTTGCATAATGTATGTGCTGCCCAGGGCAGGGCTTAGATACTCATGGCCCCTGAGCCTACTCAAGGCTGTGACTCTGCAGTCAGGCAGGTGTGGGTTTGAGAGTATGTTCCCAGCTTTTCTAAGCCACTGTTTGCAAGAGGCAGCATGCAAGTGTGCTCAATTGTTTAGTCAAGTCTCACTCCTTATAACTCCATGGACCGTAGCCCGCCAGGCTCCTCTGTCCATTGGATTCTCTAGGCGAGAACACTGGAGTGAGTTACCATTTCCTTCTCCAGGGGATCTTCCCAACCCAGGGATCAAACCCTGTCTCTTGCATTGACAGGTAGATTCCCTACCACTGAGCAACTTGGGAAGCCCTGCAAGATGCAGCATTACTTCTCAAATGTTGAGGCAAATTCAAATTTGAAAGAAAAAAATACATTTATGGTAAGATTCATCCTCACTTCAGAAATGTGAAAGTGTGGAATAAATCAGTCCTGGAATTGAAGACATATAAGACAATGTCTACTTCCCAGCCTTGTGAAAATGGAGGGTTTGGTGTACGCACAGTGTCTGGCACATGAGAGATGCTAAGGAAATGTGATTCCTCTACACCTCCGCCTCTTCACTGTAGTGCCTGAAGCCCCATATGTGGCCACATCCCTGGGAACTGCTAGATCTCCCTGCTGCACAGACATGGTCTGGTTCTACAAAGTAAAGCCCATTCCCATGGATGACAGGCCTCATGGTCTTTTTCCATCATGTTTGTTACTCCTTAAAATTCTGGGACATGGCAAAAGAGGCGGTTCTGGACCCTCCTGATATGCTTTCCTCACTACAGACTCCAGTCTAGCCGATAGATGGACGGCTCTGGTCCTCATCCTATTGGCCCCAAGATGTCTCCATGCGACACCCGCTGCTTGTCATTCTGCACCAACCTGGCCAGCAAGGAGTTGATGTAGTCGGGAGTGGTCGGGTCAGGACTCAGAGGTGGGGATGTCACAAATGCAGCTGCCTTGGCCCAGTTCTTGCTCCAGTAATGGGTCCCATCTGTGCCCAGGCTGGCGGTGATGGGCTCACCAAAGACCACATTTCCTGGAAGGGGTTGGAGAGAGGCAGTGGGTTTGCATAATGTATGTGCTGCCCAGGGCAGGGCTTAGATACTCATGGCCCCTGAGCCTACTCAAGGCTGTGACTCTGCAGTCAGGCAGGTGTGGGTTTGAGAGTATGTTCCCAGCTTTTCTAAGCCACTGTTTGCAAGAGGCAGCATGCAAGTGTGCTCAATTGTTTAGTCAAGTCTCACTCCTTATAACTCCATGGACCGTAGCCCGCCAGGCTCCTCTGTCCATTGGATTCTCTAGGCGAGAACACTGGAGTGAGTTACCATTTCCTTCTCCAGGGGATCTTCCCAACCCAGGGATCAAACCCTGTCTCTTGCATTGACAGGTAGATTCCCTACCACTGAGCAACTTGGGAAGCCCTGCAAGATGCAGCATTACTTCTCAAATGTTGAGGCAAATTCAAATTTGAAAGAAAAAAATACATTTATGGTAAGATTCATCCTCACTTCAGAAATGTGAAAGTGTGGAATAAATCAGTCCTGGAATTGAAGACATATAAGACAATGTCTACTTCCCAGCCTTGTGAAAATGGAGGGTTTGGTGTACGCACAGTGTCTGGCACATGAGAGATGCTAAGGAAATGTGATTCCTCTACACCTCCGCCTCTTCACTGTAGTGCCTGAAGCCCCATATGTGGCCACATCCCTGGGAACTGCTAGATCTCCCTGCTGCACAGACATGGTCTGGTTCTACAAAGTAAAGCCCATTCCCATGGATGACAGGCCTCATGGTCTTTTTTTTCCATCATGTTTGTTACTCCTTAATCTACAGCAACAAGTGATTGGCTGAAGGACACCCAACAAGCTGGGACATGGCAAAGATGAGGCTGGCTTCTGGGACCCTGTGTCTGAAAGGAGGGTCTGAAATGCCCAAACCAAGGAGACAGGAGAAAGAATATAGGGGCATATCCTGATCTAAGCTGAGCTTCTTAAAGAAGGGATGGTAATACAGAAGGCAAATGCTATCTCATCAAAGGTGGGTTAGTACCAAGTTTCTCTACATCAGAGTCTTGAGCTAAAGAGGCCTGTGCAGCCCTAGGCTTCTTTCAGTTCAGTCCTTCATCTTCCACATTCAAAGTCCTCACAAGGTGGACATTTGAGAAGACTCAATGGCCGGGATTACAGGTTTTGCCTTACTTCAACTCCAATAAATTGGTTTTGGTTGCCTGGATTTCTGTATCAAGAAGAATTCTAAATATGCTTCTGGTTTCTCTAGGGAAGACTCATGATTGACTTGACATGTGCAAAAGAAGGGAGCAATGGCAATGATTCCTACAGCACAGTCCTTCTCCTCGGGACAGCAATGAAAAAGATCTACACAGGACTAATGAGAACTTTAAGGGCTCTCCAAAAATATTTACCAAACTAAAGCAACAAAGAAATGAAGAAATCAAAGGCAAGGCAAGCACTCAAGAAGTACTGCAAAGAGAAACAGAAACTTAAAAATGGACACCGCTCCCTTTGGACTATCTTTAGATGGAGGGCTGGAATAAGCAAAGAGTATAATTTACTACAACAGGATTTGGAGTCTAGCTCTCCCTGCTGGAAGATTTTGGACAAGATGCGCTCATCTGAAAAATGGTGACAACAAATGCCAATTTCTCAGAATTTCTCGTGAATTCTACATAAAAATACATTTAAAGTAGCTCCTTCAGTGCAAGGCATACAGTTGGTCCTCATTAAACTGAAATTTCTAACATGGATTCTGAGCAGCCAGGCAGACGTGCTAAGGAGTCCTTGGGGATTCAACACCTTGGGGCTTACATAGTCCCCTGATCTAGAGGGAAGAATGAATCCTGCCAGACTCTGTGGACCCGCCCTGGATGCTCCTGACTCTTTCCCTGAGGATGACAGTTCATGACTTGTTTATTGGCTTCAATCTCAGCAGCCAGCCTTTCATCACTAAAGTAATGCCTCTCTTCCACCCTGGAGACACAGCTGTCCTAGTTCCCCTTGCCAGAGTCATGATCCAGAAGGCTAAGGGTGAAGAATTTTTCTACATGGAATTTAAAACAAGACCCGGCATACACGTGAAACACCTTCTCTTTGAAGCCCCCAGCTCATCCAAGAATGGGTCCCAGGCTGGGTGTAGCCATCAGCAGAAGGCACGAGAGGGTGAGGATGGTAGGAGGCCATAGGGAGAGGTGTGTAGGGGGGTCCCCCATGGACTTTCCTTTTCCTTTTTCTTTTTTTTGGCTGCATGGCAAAAATCTCGACCAGGAATAGACCCTGTGCCCTCTGCATTGGAAGCAGAGTCTTAACCTCTGGACCACCAGGGATCCCTTCTTCTTTTTCTTTGTTTCCCTTCTTGAAGCTTGGGTAGGGAGCACCCAGTTGCTTTCCTGGTTCTGTCCTGATGACCCAGACCCAGTGGAGCAGCCATGCCCCACCATATGAGCCAGTTAGAAGGTGAGAAAGACACCAGCAGGCTTCCTGTGAGCAGGGTGAGGCAGGTGGAGCCCTGAAATCCGCCAGCTAGAAAGGCTGTCGGGGCCATCAGGAAGCTGCCCCTCTCCCTCCCAGAAAGGGTCCCCTTTGCTGGAAGGCCAGCCAGTCAGACGCTTGGCTGTCAGTCCACTGGGGCTATTTTTAGCCCTCTCCGTCACTCACATGGGGAGTTTCACAGACCAATTCTGAGTTTGGGAAATGTGTCACTCATCGTGGGTCTCCCCACAGCACAAGGCAGTCACAATCATACGGCTAGGTCTAAAAATCCTCCCTTCCAACCAGCCCGTGTCTCAACCACACTCTGCTCACAAGCAAGCCCATGAGGGTGCCTCTGAGGACAAGACTGGAAAGCAGGAAAGCATTGAAACAAAGATAAACTTGAGCTTAGCACAAGGTGAGTACAGGAAGCTGAGTTAATAGCCATGGAGGAAAGAAGCAGAAATCAGAAGGTCGTGGGGACAGAGTCCCAGGTCATGTCAGCCATGCCACTGAATGTCCTGTGGAGACCCATTCAATTCCTTCTCTGAAATAACCTGTGCTGACCTGCATGGCTGGTGGGGAGGGGAGTAGGAGGGCTGCCTCCTTGCACGCTGCCCTCAATCCCAGCCAATGACACCATCCTCGGAGCAGACAGTGGTTTAGACATGAGCTCCTGCCTCAAGCCAAGGCAGTGGCACTATTCCTGGGGACTTTTGCTTGAGCTGTTGGGAAAAGACACTCTCCACTCCGTCACCATGCCCCTACCAAGTGTGAGGACAACAACAGCTCTTAGCATTTATTTTTGTGACTCTTTATACTGAAAATAAAGCCAACAGAGAGGAAAGCAGAGTCCAGGAAGGAATAAAAGTGACGAAAAGTGAAAGTCAAGTTGCTCAGTCATGTCAACTCTGCGACCCATGGATGAGCCATGGAATTCTCCAGGCATGAATACTAGAGTAGGCAACCTATCCCTTCTCCAGGGGATCTTCCCAACCCAGGAATCAAACTGAGGTCTCCTGCACAGCAGGCAGATTCTTTACCAGGTGAGCTACAAGGGAACCCAATAAAAGTGATAGACCCGTAATATTAAATCCCTTGATGCAACCATGCCTGAAACACCTTTGGCCAATAATTAACTTGTTTAAGTCCATTTTAGCTGGGACTCCAACTACGGCGCTCAATACAATCTTGACTAATATGTCCATTTATAAAGTTCAGACAATATGACCTGACAGTGAAAGATCACAGGGAGGGAAAAAAGGTGTAGCAACTCTCCAAAGCAGCGATTCAAGTTGCGTCATCTTGGGAAGACCACGTACCCTTCCTAAGCCTCAGTGTCCTCATCTACCAAGCAGAAGAATCCTGGGATCCTGCCATCCTCACAGGATGCAGAAAGGACCCAGTGGACTAACAAGGATGTGGGGCTTCGCAGAGAGCAAGGCAGCGAGCCAAATAGGCGCTCCTGATACAGGACAGCTAAGGGGAAAGGAGCCACATGGCTCTTTAGGGGTTCCAAGATCTCCGAGGCCCAAATCACCTTTTTTCCTGGCTTGCGAGATGAGGTCGGCCGCACTCTTGCTCATGACCTTCGTGACGTAGAGAGGACAGTTGGTTTGGCTGGCGATGGTGATGGCACGGAACACAGCCTCCGCTTCCAGCTGCAAGAAACAACCCCTGGGGGTCAAGGGGAGGAGGACCATCTCGAAGCACCACCCCCGGCCCCCACAGAGGGAGAATGCTGTGCCAAAGGGAGGTTACAAGCCTTGAGAACCTGGAGGTCCACACCCTGGATTCAAACCTCAAATCTACAGCTTCCCACTCTGTCGCTTCCCCGGGCGTCTCAGAGCCCCTGCCCCTCTCCTGGAAAGTGGAGATCAGGAGGGTGTGAGCAGGGAATCGTTGGGTGAGACCCTGGCCAGAGTGGGCGCTGCATCAGCACAGTGAGAGTCTGCCCTTGGCCTCTTCTCTCCTCTTCCTGTGATTTTCAGAAAGGCCACATGAGAGGGAAACCTTGGCTCTCTCAATCCGCCCAGGACAGACTCTCTGACAAAACACAACCCCAACACCAGGACGTCTAAGCAACTAGTAAAAACAACTAGGTATTAAATCCTTTCCCGCAGCAATAGGTTGGTTCCTGCAGGCATTTCTTATATGGATCACTCCCAGACTTCTCAACACCCAGATTTCTTTTATTAGCGATCTCCTCCAGCCCACCCTCAAGTAGGATTCATGGTTTTGAATGTGCCAACTAATGCAGCTGACTGTAATAAGTGCGGAATCACGAATCTCCCCCTATTCTATTAATAAAGCAGGATCTTAGAGCTCAGCCTCTTTTCCTGAGTTGGGTCCGAGTCCTGCATCTGCCCCTTAGAAGCTGGGTGACCTCAGGAGTGTTACACAGCCTCCCCAGAGCTCAGTTTCCTCATCTGTAAAGTGGGGATAACAATAGGAACTGTCACACAGGGCTGCTGAGAGGATTAAGAGAGTTCATCCTTGTAAGGCAGTGACTAGCCCAATCCTAGAACAAAGCAAGTGTTCCCTGAAGGCTGGCTATGGGTCCTGTTGCTGATGACAGCTTCTGACCAGAGGGAGAGAGCCTGCGTTATTATCCAAAGCCTGAATTAGTCCAATTCAACCCAAAGCAGAGATGCTGGCCTTTCTCCTTTCAATCAGCAACAGTTCCTTTATGGATAGATATGACACACTGGTGAGCCATGCAGCCCAACACTTTTAAAAATATCAAAATCACCGGAGGAGAGACGCTTAATGTTTTGATAATGCAAATCGGTAACTCCCCTTGGAGGGTACGGCTTAGCAGACAGACTCTAAGAACTTGGCTGGTCCAGCTAGCATCACTCTCTGGACCACGCGGCAAGATCAAGACCCCAGAGCCTAGAGAACAGGTGGCTATGGTCACCTTCCTGAAGCACCCGGTCATCAGAGCGGCTATTTCTGGGCCTCGGCGTCAGCTCTCTGGACAGCATCACTCAAGATGCTCCCTAAGTGAACCCAAGACGGGTTGCTCCTCGTGTGCCCAGGCCTCTGCATACCTACACTGACCACCCCGGCTCCCCTCATGACCAGAGTCCCAGCCCCTCTGATCTCATTGCTCCACTCCCTAGAACCTCTTGGTTTTCAGCACCTTGACAACACGACTATCTTTGGAAGGTTACATCACCCTCCAACTTCATCCACAAGGGCTTCCAGTGTCTGGAGATCTACAGCCGAGAGGCTTTTTACTAAAAAGGAGACAGCAACAGGGAGGAGGGTGGGGTTGAGGGGTGGCTGGAAAAACAAACCAAGGAACAAAAATAGACTTTGCTCAGAAATCCCCTGGCTGCTGCTTGAGGAATCGATCTTGCCAGCACATCTCCACAGTGACCAGCATTTCAGAAAAGTTGCACAAACAGGGCTGATCACCGGGGCCTGCTCACACTGGGTGTTTTCCAGGCCTTCAAGTGTGATGGCCACTTGTTTAATCTCTCTATGCTGTAGCTTCCTTATGTAACAATAATACCCACCACCCAGACGGAGGAAAGGATAACATTTATCTCTGTTAAATGCAATCCGCATAATCCTGGGTCTAGGCAAGGATTCCAGAGAAGGGACCTTGTGCGAAGGAGACAGACTTTTCAGGAACGCTGTGACCGACGCCCTGATCAAGCAGTTATAAATTATTTCAAATGACAACAAAATATCATTGAACACATGGAGTTTCTATGGTACTGATAATGTTGTTTCTCCAAATGGTGTTACACCTGAGTGTTCAGTTTTCGGAAAATCCATTTGTATCTTTATGAGAGGGACACTTTTCTCTATCTATTTTCTTTCTTTAGAAAGATCCTAACAGAGATGGGCAATGGGAATATTGTGAGTTATGGTTGTGGCTTCTTCGCCTACATGTTTGTTTTTTTTTTTTTTGAATTTTTTTAATCGAAGGAAAATTGCTTTAAAATGTAATGTTGGTTTCCGTGGCACAACAATTCAAATCAGCCATAAGGATACATGTATCCCCTCCTTCGAGAGCCTCCCTCCCCTCCCCACCATCCTACCCCCTAGGTCATCACAGAGCATCAGGCTGGGCTCCTTGTGTTATGTAGCCACTCCTTACTAGCTATCTGTTTTACACATGATGGTGTATATATCGATGCTACATTCTCCATTCATCCCACTCTCTCCTTCCCCCATTGTGTCCACAAATATGTTCTCTACCTCTGTATCTCCATTTCTTCCCTGCGAACCAGTTCATCAATACCATTTTTCTAGATTCTATATATTAATATATATATTAACATATGATCTTTACTTTTCTGACTCACTTTGCTCTGTATAATGGGTTCTAGGTTCATCCACCTCACTAGAACGGATTCATTCTTTTTTATGGCTGAGGATGACTCCCTGGTGTATATGTACCATGTTCTCTTTATCCATCGCCGACCTGTTGCAGGATGCCAGACTTGGGATGATAAACAGGAAAGGGTTCACTTCACTGACACAGAGGACGTGGAATTCCCTCCAGGTGCCAGACTGGGGCTGGTCTCTGAAAGCCACGTGCTGTCGATGGGCAGCCAGTCCCATCTCAGGGCCTGTGCCAGCCACTGAAGCTTCCTTATGTAACAATAATACCCACCCAGACGGAGGAAAGGATAACATTTATCTCTGTTAAATGCAATCCGAATAATCCTGGGTCTAGGCAAGGATTCCAGAGAAGGGACCTTGTGCGAAGGAGACAGACTTTTCAGGAACGCTGTGACCGACGCCCTGATCAAGCAGTTATAAATTATTTCAAATGACAACAAAATATCATTGAACACATGGAGTTTCTATGGTACTGATAATGTTGTTTCTCCAAATGGTGTTACACCTGAGTGTTCAGTTTTCGGAAAATCCATTTGTATCTTTATGAGAGGGACACTTTTCTCTATCTATTTTCTTTCTTTAGAAAGATCCTAACAGAGATGGGCAATGGGAATATTGTGAGTTATGGTTGTGGCTTCTTCGCCTACATGTTTGTTTTTTTTTTTTTTGAATTTTTTTAATCGAAGGAAAATTGCTTTAAAATGTAATGTTGGTTTCCGTGGCACAACAATTCAAATCAGCCATAAGGATACATGTATCCCTCCTTCGAGAGCCTCCCTCCCCTCCCCACCATCCTACCCCCTAGGTCATCACAGAGCATCAGGCTGGGCTCCTTGTGTTATGTAGCCACTCCTTACTAGCTATCTGTTTTACACATGATGGTGTATATATCGATGCTACATTCTCCATTCATCCCACTCTCTCCTTCCCCCATTGTGTCCACAAATATGTTCTCTACCTCTGTATCTCCATTTCTTCCCTGCGAACCAGTTCATCAATACCATTTTTCTAGATTCTATATATTAATATATATATTAACATATGATCTTTACTTTTCTGACTCACTTTGCTCTGTATAATGGGTTCTAGGTTCATCCACCTCACTAGAACGGATTCATTCTTTTTTATGGCTGAGGATGACTCCCTGGTGTATATGTACCATGTTCTCTTTATCCATCGCCGACCTGTTGCAGGATGCCAGACTTGGGATGATAAACAGGAAAGGGTTCACTTCACTGACACAGAGGACGTGGAATTCCCTCCAGGTGCCAGACTGGGGCTGGTCTCTGAAAGCCAACGTGCTGTCGTATGGGCAGCCAGTCCCATCTCAGGGCCTGTGCCAGCCACTGAAGTTGCTGACAGCCCAGAGATGTGCCATCAGCCACCAGTCACCATTCATCTGCTAGCCAGCTCCTAAGCACTGATGCTAATCAGCATGCATCTTACAGAGGGAAAAACGCACCTGGATGTCCTTGTCACTATATAGAAATCAATAGATACCTTGCCTATGACAAACCCATCCAGTCCATTATCAATATGGCTGATATTGTGCTGGACTCAAAATATAATACAGAATAAAGGAACAAGTGGAAACATCTCTTGAGTTTCACACTGATTATGACAAGATTTCAATGTTCACCACTATTTAAGTATAATCCTACTGAGGAACTGAGGAATGCCCTACAGCTTGTATTATCTTTAGAGTGATCAGGGGTCAGAAGTAAGCATTTCCCTTCCGTTCCTTTCTGATTTTCTCAGGGGGCTTGAGGTGGGTCAGTCAGATGTGGTCTTTGGAAGAAGTATCCCAGTTTCTGTCTACCAGCACCTTTCAGAGGGGTCTGTTCACGCACCTTGTATGTGTGTGCTGAGGGGGGATATGGATGCAAATAAACATGGGCAGCGGGATATTTAAAATGGATAACCAACAAGGTCCTACTGTATAGCACAAGGAACTCTGCTTGGTGTTATATCATATGCTGCCTGGATAGGAGAGGGGAATTTGGGAGAGAACAGATAACATGAATATGTACGGCTGAGTCCCTTTGCTGTCCACCCGAAACTATCACAACATTGTCAACTGGCTATACACCAACATAAAATAAAAAGGTATTCAAAATAAAATAAAATAGGTAGCACGTTGTAATCCAGGCTGCTGTGGTAACGGGAGTCTTCCACAAGATGCTGCTTAAAAAAGAAAAGCTTCCATTGCTGTTGCTTCTCTCCCTGTCCCCCTGCCCCCACCACATCCTCCTGACAATTACCTCCTCTGGTCTGCTCAGGACATGCCCTTCTGGGCCCGTTATCCCCATTTCCAACATCCGGGTTTGTTCCTAGAATGAGAAAAGAAGAGAGAACCATTTTTATATGAGCTCAACCGAGGCTCGAAGAAGTGATGCTGGAACAGTCTAAAGATGGTCCGCCCACCTGCATCAGCATCTCTTGAGTTGCTTTTGTCAAAGTACAGATGTCACCTTACCCAGGTCTCCCAAATCAGAATATATGATCTAGAATATAGGAGTCTGCCTTTTAATAAGCCCCCAGGCTCTCGTGCTTTAAACAATGGTTATAATAAGTTGATTCACCATTTAACCAAACAAAACAATGCCTCTAAACAGTATTACCTGACGTGGGCTTTGAGTCAAATTCTATTTAACTGAGTCGTGGAGCTCTCAGCCCCTTGTGATGGATGGCTAGGTTCCTCAGACCTGGCTGGCTTTCTGGAAGAGGCAGGTGGCTGGGCTCCTTGGAGCCGGTGCCAGTCCTCAGCAGCAAGTCTGGAGCTTTGCAAGGGACCATGCTCAAACCTTGAGGCCAGCTCCTAGGAACCTCATGGAGATGAAGGACAGAGTGAGCTGAACGAGGCTGTGTCTCACCTGAGACAATGCGATGCTTACAAAGAAAGGGATTCCTTCTCCCTGGAAAATAACCTTTCCTTTTTTTTGCTTTTATTCACACAACTTTTTTATGGAGGAGGAGAAAGGAAGATACATACACTGTAAGCAGCCACAAGAAGGAAAACGGTCACAGCCTCCAGCTCTCCAGAACGTGACACAAGGTCAGAGGCGGACCCTTCCAGTGGAGTATCTTCTCCATTTTACATTCTTCCCATCCCATCAAAGCTCGAATTGAATACAATCTCTTCCCAGCGCTGGTGGGTTTGGACTCTGGACTGCCTTGTGAAGCCATACAAGGGTTGAGGTGTCCAACTAAGGATCTTCTGTCTCACGCAAAGCTCTCATTCCTACCCTGTCCAAAAGAGCTGGGACAATGCACAGGATGAAATCTGCTCGAGCCATGGTCTCTGAGCCCACTTCAATCATCAGGACCACTTTTACAGAATACACCTGAATGAGGATCTACTCAGACCTTCTCAGTCAGGATCCCTGGAGCTCAGACAATCCCAGAGATGGTTCTTTAACCTTCTTCTCAAAGCCATGTCCCTACAGCCGGATGGTTAGGAATAGCCTGTAGAGACCCACGGATGCCAACTGACGTGGGTGGGGGAGGTGTGGGCACTTTGAGGTCCCGATTGCTGCTGTAACTGCATCATAGTTTTGGCTGCTCCATGAAGATAAGGACCCTGTCTTCTTCACCTTCCCCTCCAAGGCTTAAACAGTATTACCTGAAACCCAGGCTCTCGTGCTTTAAACAATGGTTATAATAAGTTGATTCACCATTTAACCAAACAAAACAATGCCTCTAAACAGTATTACCTGACGTGGGCTTTGAGTCAAATTCTATTTAACTGAGTCGTGGAGCTCTCAGCCCCTTGTGATGGATGGCTAGGTTCCTCAGACCTGGCTGGCTTTCTGGAAGAGGCAGGTGGCTGGGCTCCTTGGAGCCGGTGCCAGTCCTCAGCAGCAAGTCTGGAGCTTTGCAAGGGACCATGCTCAAACCTTGAGGCCAGCTCCTAGGAACCTCATGGAGATGAAGGACAGAGTGAGCTGAACGAGGCTGTGTCTCACCTGAGACAATGCGATGCTTACAAAGAAAGGGATTCCTTCTCCTGGAAAAAAACCCTTTTTCCTTTTTTTTGCTTTTATTCACACAACTTTTTTATGGAGGAGGAGAAAGGAAGATACATACACTGTAAGCAGCCACAAGAAGGAAAACGGTCACAGCCTCCAGCTCTCCAGAACGTGACACAAGGTCAGAGGCGGACCCTTCCAGTGGAGTATCTTCTCCATTTTACATTCTTCCCATCCCATCAAAGCTCGAATTGAATACAATCTCTTCCCAGCGCTGGTGGGTTTGGACTCTGGACTGCCTTGTGAAGCCATACAAGGGTTGAGGTGTCCAACTAAGGATCTTCTGTCTCACGCAAAGCTCTCATTCCTACCCTGTCCAAAAGAGCTGGGACAATGCACAGGATGAAATCTGCTCAAGCCATGCTCTCTGAGCCCACTTCAATCATCAGGACCACTTTTACAGAATACACCTGAATGAGGATCTACTCAGACCTTCTCAGTCAGGATCCCTGGAGCTCAGACAATCCCAGAGATGGTTCTTTAACCTTCTTCTCAAAGCCATGTCCCTACAGCCGGATGGTTAGGAATAGCCTGTAGAGACCCACGGATGCCAACTGACGTGGGTGGGGGAGGTGTGGGCACTTTGAGGTCCCGATTGCTGCTGTAACTGCATCATAGTTTTGGCTGCTCCATGAAGATAAGGACCCTGTCTTCTTCACCTTCCCCCTCCAAGGCTTGACACACAGTACACACTCAGTAGGCATTTATTGGATGACTGGCTCAAGACTCTATCCTTTCAGACTGTCCTGCCAGCTTAAAACTTTTGGAAACTGCTCCTTGTTGGTTCCCCCAGGAAATAGTTCTTCTCGCTCTTGAGTCAATTTGCGTAAAGTGCAGCAAGAAACTCTGAGCACAGCAGCCACCTTCATTTAAACAAGGTGATAAAACCTTTCTGCTTGAGCTGAATTTAATAAACACACATGAGAAACTCATCCCCATGGGGCAAAAAAATACCCTTATTCTTTCCCTGATGAGAACAGATCTTCCCAAAGCAGGGGGCGGGGAACACCAGAGCCACTTCTGTGCTCAAAAGCTACGAGAGGAAGCTGGAAAGGGGCTGAGAGTTGGAGCCCATCTGCCTCCACAGAGTCGAAGATGAAAAAGCAGGGGGTCTGGCTGGGAGGGAATCTGGAGGGACGGCTGGGATGTCTGGCGGCTGCCCTGAAACCTTGGACAATGGGGAAGGGAGAAGTGACAGCTTCAGCACCTCTGGATGCCTCCCATGGGAGCATGGCCTTTGGCGCCTCCTTGGAAAATGACCTCATTATCTGGGTGTGCAGGGGGGTGTGGGAGAAGGCTGTCAGGGGCCTGACTAATTAGCCTCCTTGGTCATAAGGGAGTGGAAACTGCATGCTGAGCCCACCTCCTCCCCTGGCGAGTCTGAAAGTCTGACAGCTGGAGCCTGCACAGCTGGGGTGCTGGTCTCTCCAAGAGCCTGCAGCTGGACCGGTGGCTAGGGGGCCTTCCCCAACATCGCTGTGTAGAGATGCCCACAGAGGCACATCCCTGAGAAGTTAAGACTATGTTCTCCCAGTTACTGGCTGCGGTCCCTGGGCTGGGTACCTCGCCCTTCAGAGCCTCATCTGCAGAAGACGGAGGAGGCTGGGTGCCGTCCTGAAAGGATTCGGTGAGGATCAGATGGGGACACATGAGAGCCCTGACCAGGGCCCAGCACACAGCAGTGAATGCTGTCCAGTGGGACCTGTGGTGGAAGCTGATGGCTCTGAGATGAGAGTAGGTCTCAATAGGTTCCCACACCCCTCCTGACCACGTTCACCATATCTGGGACAATTCCTAAAGCACAGTTCGAGCCCTGGAGAGCTCTGGCATTGCATCTGGGCTGGCTGCCTCTAGAGCCTAGTGCCTGGTCCAAAACACTCAGGAACACTTTCAGGAAGAGTGAATAATGGTCTCTGGTTGTTAATGTTATCAAATGGACTGAGAGAGCCGACACTCCTTGCTGGCTGCCGCCTCCTTGCGGAAGCCAACCCTGAATGCTTCTGAGATAAACAAAACCCTGGCAAAGACACATCTGTGCATCAAGCCCATTAAGCAACCCAAGAGATGGAGATAGAAGTGCTTTCTGCTTCCTAACGAATGATTCGTGTGGGCCTTGGGGCCCTCGCTTTCATCACTCTTTCCTCGGGTTGCTCAATATGATTTCTAGGAAACCAGTGGGACGTCTGATCCCCACAAGACGCAAATTCTTCATTATCTAAGGCCGTGAGTTCCGCAGCCCTGGATCAGATTTCCAGCTTCTGGGAAACACTCTCTTAAAGGTTTTCTTTAGGATGGAGTGTGTCCTGTTGCTTGGACTCATTTTCACAACAGAATCAGCGATGTTCTCCCACCAAATACCCCATTTTGAGAACCTCCTCTACCAGAATGCCTGCTCTGGTTTCCCAGAATTCTGTGCAGCATCTTCTATTGATACGTCCTCCCTCACTTCTTTGTTTGCCCTTATATTTCTTCCTCTTAGACAGTGAGGTCCTTAAGGCCAAGTTCTGTTTTTAGCGCAGTGCTCAGGAGGGTGCCTGGTACACGTTGAGAGCTCCGGTAACACTGAAGAAATGAGAAAATAAATGGGAGGTAGGCCCTCGCCCAGAGAGCTGGTATACTGCAGGGAGTCACGCCACGTTACCTGGGCAATGATGTCCCCATTCTCAGCATGCACCTGAGCGATGGCTCCCAGCTCCCCCAGACACGTGAAGATCTCATACAACTGAAACAGAAATGAGACTTTGTCACCTTCACAGGACACCATGCTTTCAGCCACCACGTGCACAGGCCGAAGACTAGAGCAGGAGCTAAAATAAATGGGACTGGGACCTCCCTGGTGGTCCAATGCATAAGTCTCTACACTCCCAGTGAAGGCGGGCGTGGGATTCATCCCTGGTTGGGGAACTAGATCCCACATGCCACAACGAATGGGTCCGTACACTACAACCAAGAGGTCACACTCTGCAGCTCAGACCCAGTGCAGCCAAAATAAATACATAATTAAAATAATAAAAATAAAATAAACGGGATCAACCAGGAGAAATAAGTGACTAGGGCAGAAATACAAACTTAAACACGCATGACCAAAGAAGAGAGCTAGTCCACAGGAATTCTAGGAAATGGGCTGTGGAAGGAACCCATGGCATCTCTGGGGCAGATGAGCTCAGATAGTGCTTCACAATCCTTAACACTCCACAAAGGCATTGCAGCCTGGTCAGAAGCTAACTCAAAAGTCAAAAGCTCTATCCCTTAGCCTCTCGGGGCAAAACACTCTTCATCTCCTTGCCAGGAGGTACACGAACTCATTTCTTGTATGCCTTCTGAGAAGCTGAGGTTTGTCTAAAACAGGAACACTGCAAGCATTTTGTAGGAAGAGCCTCAAAGGTAAGCCGGTAGGATGAGCCCAAAGGGTGCTGCAAGGGTGAACACTTACACCTCCCTGAGTTCCCAAGAGGTGTAGAGTTTGTTGGATAGACAGAGATTTAGACGCCCTTCCTCTTGTCCTTTTGAGAAAGCTGCTGCCAGTGGAAATGCTAGCTCCCCATCAGCCTGGTCCTAAGCACCCTTCCTGTTACTGTATTTAAAACATAACATGGACGGTAATGACGTGAAGACGCTTTCTCATCCAGCGTTCTTCCACACAGTGACCACGTGTGCAAAGAGCCGAGGTCACTGGCCACCATAGGAAACCCATCCAGAGACCCCACACCACACAGCGGTGGGCCATTACCTCCGTGTTGGACACTTGATACAAATCCTTATAGGCCATGTAAACCATGAAGGAGTTCACCCCTGCAAGAGAGACGGGAGGGAAGACAACATGATCATGATCTCGTTGAGACCCGTGCTCCTGATGTATCTCCCTCAGACCCGAGAGCATCACAGGCCCCAGCCCCAGTGCAGAGTGGACACGCCCCATTCCCCAAGAGCCTTTCTCTAGATCCTCTTCTACTCTGAAAACCTGACAATTCCTAGGACATCATAGCAGACGGGTCTCTTCTGCATTTCTTGTCTGCCTTCCTCTACACTGTTCCAAGCCCAGAGGGTCCACAAGCCTCAACACTGGGCAGCATAGAGTGTCAAGAATCACCATGGCACATCAGTTGTGTTCACACACTAGGGCTGACACCACATCCTAACCTCTTGAGCCTTGGTTTCCTCATCTGTAAAATGTAAAAATAACACTATCCTCGTGGTGGTTGGAAACTTTACATGAGATAACACATGCAGAGCTCTTAGCACCAGCATGAGGTTGATCTCCTGGGATCGGATGATTTTGCTCTTTGTGTTCACGCTCTATCAGGGCCTGGGCCGAGTATTAAGGTTGAGAGAGAACTGAGATCTAGAGCCTGTCCCTGTGAAGTAACTGAGCTAATGCGTAGAAGGAAAGGCTCACCTTGGGCTTAAATACCTACGTCGTGAGGGTTAAAAGGAAAGAGCCATTTAATTTCTCCCTCCAAATACACTATTCATAGAGTGCTTTACAGAAGTAGGTAGGACTAAGAGCCATTCAGAGGAAAGGAGGGTATTTGTGGTCTCCAACCATTAGGGCCACTTTAGCCCACACGGTTCTAGGCAAAAGCAGACTGTAACTGAGAACTTTCCCACGCAGAGGGGTACACCTCAGGCAGTTTTCCCCTACACAACCCTTCTCACAAGCCTCTGTGTCAGCTGTGGAGTGACCCAGGCCCTTCGGAAGGGAAGTGAGTGTTAAATGCATTCACTTCTCCATCGTGGCTGAGAGGCACATTGTGGAAGGAGACACAGAGAGAAGCGAGGTGTTGACCTTACTCTCAATCAGTGAGGACTGGGCAGAGCCTGGGAGTGGGGAAGGAAACCCATCCAGAGACCCCACACCACACAGCGGTGGGCCATTACCTCCGTGTTGGACACTTGATACAAATCCTTATAGGCCATGTAAACCATGAAGGAGTTCACCCCTGCAAGAGAGACGGGAGGGAAGACAACATGATCATGATCTCGTTGAGACCCGTGCTCCTGATGTATCTCCCTCAGACCCGAGAGCATCACAGGCCCCAGCCCCAGTGCAGAGTGGACACGCCCCATTCCCCAAGAGCCTTTCTCTAGATCCTCTTCTACTCTGAAAACCTGACAATTCCTAGGACATCATAGCAGACGGGTCTCTTCTGCATTTCTTGTCTGCCTTCCTCTACACTGTTCCAAGCCCAGAGGGTCCACAAGCCTCAACACTGGGCAGCATAGAGTGTCAAGAATCACCATGGCACATCAGTTGTGTTCACACACTAGGGCTGACACCACATCCTAACCTCTTGAGCCTTGGTTTCCTCATCTGTAAAATGTAAAAATAACACTATCCTCGTGGTGGTTGGAAACTTTACATGAGATAACACATGCAGAGCTCTTAGCACCAGCATGAGGTTGATCTCCTGGGATCGGATGATTTTGCTCTTTGTGTTCACGCTCTATCAGGGCCTGGGCCGAGTATTAAGGTTGAGAGAGAACTGAGATCTAGAGCCTGTCCCTGTGAAGTAACTGAGCTAATGCGTAGAAGGAAAGGCTCACCTTGGGCTTAAATACCTACGTCGTGAGGGTTAAAAGGAAAGAGCCATTTAATTTCTCCCTCCAAATACACTATTCATAGAGTGCTTTACAGAAGTAGGTAGGACTAAGAGCCATTCAGAGGAAAGGAGGGTATTTGTGGTCTCCAACCATTAGGGCCACTTTAGCCCACACGGTTCTAGGCAAAAGCAGACTGTAACTGAGAACTTTCCCACGCAGAGGGGTACACCTCAGGCAGTTTTCCCCTACACAACCCTTCTCACAAGCCTCTGTGTCAGCTGTGGAGTGACCCAGGCCCTTCGGAAGGGAAGTGAGTGTTAAATGCATTCACTTCTCCATCGTGGCTGAGAGGCACATTGTGGAAGGAGACACAGAGAGAAGCGAGGTGTTGACCTTACTCTCAATCAGTGAGGACTGGGCAGAGCCTGGGGAGTGGGGAAGGGGATGGAAAGGAGAGCTCTTCCTCTGGGAGGTCATCCCTTCCCCTCACCCCCAGCACACTGCCTTCTGCCCCACTCTTGGCTTTGTGTATCCAGACTGCTCACTGACAACAGTACTATACTCATTATACCATGAGTGTCAGTACTAGCATCACAGTCCTAGCACTAAGACCTGTTATTATATAATGAATCTTATGACTGTTAGAACATCTTGCAGCATCTATTCTATTGCTCTGCCCTGGGTTGTTTCCTTCTGCCCTGGCTAGTCAGCAGAGGGTGTTCCTCAGGTTCCCCCAGGTCCTCTAGCCCCTGGACCCTTAGAATGCTGAACTCATCACACATGGTCACGGGCGGTGCATGTGTGAAAGAGCTAGCCATCAGAATGCAGAAAGAAAAAAAAAAAAAAAAGGAATGCAGAAAGAAGCGGCACACAAAACACAGTCTAAAATGTCAGAGGGAGCCTAAGTCATGTACTCACAGAGAGGAGACACACACACACACACACACACACACACATTTTCATGATCGAAGTTTCTATGAACACAACTTTGCTCCCAGAAATGTCTTAGCCTTTCCTGAGGATGCTATTGTTGTAATAAGAATAATGCTTGGGTATTTGGACTAAAAAGTTTCTCAGTTTCTAATCGCTTACATACAAGCTATGGGACCGCTCCTGACCTCAGTTTCTTTGTCTGTACCATGGGCAGTATTGCATCGGGATAGACTTTGGGGAGATCTACTGCTTATTAGCCCTATAATCCTAGGCTACTTATGCTGAGTGTCAGGTTCTCCATCTGTAAAGATCACGATTCCCATGTCATGAGGATCCTGTGAGGCATAAGCAGGATGGCATAAAATGTTTGGGTCATAGACGTCCAACTCCATCCAGACTGTACAGTTTCCCCCCCAGGCAGTTTTCCCTACACAACCCTTCTCACAAGCCCCTGTGTCAGCTGTGGAGTGACCCAGGCCCTTCGGAAGGGAAGTGAGTGTTAAATGCATTCACTTCTCCATCGTGGCTGAGAGGCACATTGTGGAAGGAGACACAGAGAGAAGCGAGGTGTTGACCTTACTCTCAATCAGTGAGGACTGGGCAGAGCCTGGGGAGTGGGGAAGGGGATGGAAAGGAGAGCTCTTCCTCTGGGAGGTCATCCCTTCCCCTCACCCCCAGCACACTGCCTTCTGCCCCACTCTTGGCTTTGTGTATCCAGACTGCTCACTGACAACAGTACTATACTCATTATACCATGAGTGTCAGTACTAGCATCACAGTCCTAGCACTAAGACCTGTTATTATATAATGAATCTTATGACTGTTAGAACATCTTGCAGCATCTATTCTATTGCTCTGCCCTGGGTTGTTTCCTTCTGCCCTGGCTAGTCAGCAGAGGGTGTTCCTCAGGTTCCCCCAGGTCCTCTAGCCCCTGGACCCTTAGAATGCTGAACTCATCACACATGGTCACGGGCGGTGCATGTGTGAAAGAGCTAGCCATCAGAATGCAGAAAGAAAAAACAAAAAACGGAATGCAGAAAGAAGCGGCACACAAAACACAGTCTAAAATGTCAGAGGGAGCCTAAGTCATGTACTCACAGAGAGAGACACACACACACACACACACACACACACATTTTCATGATCGAGTTTCTATGAACACAACTTTGCTCCCAGAAATGTCTTAGCCTTTCCTGAGGATGCTATTGTTGTAATAAGAATAATGCTTGGGTATTTGGACTAAAAAGTTTCTCAGTTTCTAATCGCTTACATACAAGCTATGGGACCGCTCCTGACCTCAGTTTCTTTGTCTGTACCATGGGCAGTATTGCATCGGGATAGACTTTGGGGAGATCTACTGCTTATTAGCCCTATAATCCTAGGCTACTTATGCTGAGTGTCAGGTTCTCCATCTGTAAAGATCACGATTCCCATGTCATGAGGATCCTGTGAGGCATAAGCAGGATGGCATAAAATGTTTGGGTCATAGACGTCCAACTCCATCCAGCGTTCGTGCTCAAGGGCCCAGGCAGCCAAGTGAGGAGCGGACGTGAAGGGAAGGACAGACACGGCGGGGGGGAAGGGCGTGGCCACACTCACCTTTATCCTTGATGAGGCCCTGCACCTCCTGCTTGACGCTGTCGTTCCAGTGGGTAATGTCCACGTGCAAGGAGTAGTCGCAGCAGCTCTTGCCGTCTGCCCACTCCCGCCACTTCTCATAGGCCTCCGTCAGGCTGGACTCGGGCTCAGGCACCACGTGGTCAACTGGAAGAGAGAGGCCCCACACAGATAACGCACCAACCCAGCCTCTGGTGCCCTCTGTACAGGTGTGTCCTGCTTGCTTTGCTACAACATCACAGGCTCTAGCTCTCAAGCATAAGGTTAACTGAGGAAGGGTCCAATGTGACTTCAAGGTTGCTGATGATTCAACCATCACTTAGCTATGCAACCTTGACCAAATGACTAGCATCCCTAGACTTTGCTTTTCTCATCCTGCAATGAGTACCAGGTGGGGTGGGGGACAGGAGAACACTGCCTTCCCTCTAAGATTGTTAAGAGAGTAAATGGGAAAAAGCAATAGACAGTGCTTCATCTGAGGCCTGGCACATAGTAAGTGCTCAATAAATGTTAGCTGTTGATGGATAAGCACCTACTATATGCCATCATGACCAGTACTATGGGAGTCACTGCTGATGATCAAAGTCGAACTCCCTTCTATGGGCAGAAGGAGGGCATAAAGAGAGTGACGTCACAAGAGAGTGACATTTTTGTTTTTCCCGCCATGGAAAGTGCAGGTCTCTGTTAAGTAAGCTTGAAGCTAAGCTCACAGACCTTATTTCCATACAAACTTTTCATCAAGAATATGATTTCATTGAGGCCCAAACCTACCCTCGCAGTACCTGCCATAGAGGACAATGTGCTTAAAAAGAATAACATTTACACCAATAACACTGGTAGGGATAAGACAAATGTTGCCCTTTCATGGTTCCCCATGTCAATTGAGAGAAAGTGTGAAGTGACAACTTTCCTAAGAACGATTTCAAAAGGCATGTCAAAAAAACCTCGATATTTTTCATACCTTAAACTCAACAATTATTTCTGTGCCTAAGAATTATCCCTCAGGAATTTATATTAAACACACCCGACTGCAAAATCTGGGTCCTCAGGATATTTGCCACTATTTATTTAAGTAAAAAGCAGGAAACAAAGTCTTACGATAGCAAAGTCTAGTTAAATACATAAATCATGATACCTTCATAAAAACGGATGTCCATTTAAAATTTGGTAGAATAAAAATAACTGAATGGAAGGACATCCATGACATTAATTAGTGAACAGAGGAAAAAATACAATATGCTTATTACAATTCTATTTTTGTTAAACAGAAAAACTAATATAGCCAAATTATAACTGCAAAGTGAAATTTATGGTTTCTCTGTTTGCTTTTAGGATATTTGAAGTATCTAGAAAAGACATGATTCTGTGATTCTCGCTTGCTTTCCTTTCTTCTCATGCTCCTCCCTAATGCAGAAGCCAAGCCTAATGTGTATGCCCAGGATTCTGAACAGGTCCAGCTCCTCGGCCAGGTGGCAGAGAGCCAGGCCAAGATCACTCATTTCCTCAGCCTTCTAGCACAGGCGTCCCAAGTGCACTTATCGGAAAGCAAAGGCCTGGCGCTTTTTGTGGATTGTGGGGCTGCAGAGAACACTGCCTTCCCTCTAAGATTGTTAAGAGAGTAAATGGGAAAAAGCAATAGACAGTGCTTCATCTGAGGCCTGGCACATAGTAAGTGCTCAATAAATGTTAGCTGTTGATGGATAAGCACCTACTATATGCCATCATGACCAGTACTATGGGAGTCACTGCTGATGATCAAAGTCGAACTCCCTTCTATGGGCAGAAGGAGGGCATAAAGAGAGTGACGTCACAAGAGAGTGACATTTTTGTTTTTCCCGCCATGGAAAGTGCAGGTCTCTGTTAAGTAAGCTTGAAGCTAAGCTCACAGACCTTATTTCCATACAAACTTTTCATCAAGAATATGATTTCATTGAGGCCCAAACCTACCCTCGCAGTACCTGCCATAGAGGACAATGTGCTTAAAAAGAATAACATTTACACCAATAACACTGGTAGGGATAAGACAAATGTTGCCCTTTCATGGTTCCCCATGTCAATTGAGAGAAAGTGTGAAGTGACAACTTTCCTAAGAACGATTTCAAAAGGCATGTCAAAAAAACCTCGATATTTTTCATACCTTAAACTCAACAATTATTTCTGTGCCTAAGAATTATCCCTCAGGAATTTATATTAAACACACCCGACTGCAAAATCTGGGTCCTCAGGATATTTGCCACTATTTATTTAAGTAAAAAGCAGGAAACAAAGTCTTACGATAGCAAAGTCTAGTTAAATACATAAATCATGATACCTTCATAAAAACGGATGTCCATTTAAAATTTGGTAGAATAAAAATAACTGAATGGAAGGACATCCATGACATTAATTAGTGAACAGAGGAAAAAATACAATATGCTTATTACAATTCTATTTTTGTTAAACAGAAAAACTAATATAGCCAAATTATAACTGCAAAGTGAAATTTATGGTTTCTCTGTTTGCTTTTAGGATATTTGAAGTATCTAGAAAAGACATGATTCTGTGATTCTCGCTTGCTTTCCTTTCTTCTCATGCTCCCTCCCTAATGCAGAAGCCAAGCCTAATGTGTATGCCCAGGATTCTGAACAGGTCCAGCTCCTCGGCCAGGTGGCAGAGAGCCAGGCCAAGATCACTCATTTCCTCAGCCTTCTAGCACAGGCGTCCCAAGTGCACTTATCGGAAAGCAAAGGCCTGGCGCTGTGTGATTGTGTCTGGACCCGCACCAGGGCTTTCGTGGGCAGGCAGCTGCTGAGAAGTCGGCTGGCTTCGTCCTTCTGGCTGGAGAAAGGCTTTGGTCTCCCAGAAATGCACCTTTTATGGCCCTGATGCAATGTTCCTGGGTTTCTACACCACCTAGCTGAAGTGGAACCCTGCTACTGCTCCTATCGAAGGGAAGCAAAGGACAGAGGATACGGCTACAGTTCAGGCTGTCCTGAATTCCTGGGGCGGATATACACGGTGGTAAACAGTGCTGCTGCTGGCCAAGCGGGGGGCCAGGGCTGGGCTAGGAGCCAGTTTGCTGGAACATCTTTGGGACAGGAAGGAGTGCCCTGGAATGTGTTCTGTTCAGTAATCCAATGGCATGCAACTGCCTAGGTTTCTTTGGAATTGCAAAAATCATCAGAAAAACAAAATAAGAGAAACAACTCCTCGGCTTGTTCAATCTTAAAGCTCTGCTTTGGTCAAAATACAGGACAACCAAATCACAGTAACTGCCACTGAAGCCTCTGAGTTCTCAGGAATTGCCAGCCTTGATGTCATTCTCTCAGGGGTGCTCCTTAGCCCTTCCCACGGCTCTGCCTGTACTCGCTGCCTCACCCCCAAGCTGGAAGGTCTAAGATCACCTTTGGCCCAAGGTCCACAACTTTTCAAGTCCACTTTCCTCAGGGTCTGGCCCAGAGATGCTAGGTGCTTGTTTCCCCATGCTCTAAGGCAGACAGAGAGGACCACTGCTTTCAAGGTCACGACCCTCCTGCATCTTCTCTATACAGTTACAGGAATGGCCAGAGACCACACTATAACCAGCTTTTCTCAGGTTCCATCAGGCAGAAAGTCTAGAAACTGAATTGAGGGGAAGGGTACAAGACAGCATCAGAGTGCCCTGTGGTTAACATGTGAAACACTCATTTCTTGGGACCTCTTGAACGCTCCACAAGAGTGTGTAAAGCTAGGGGACTTACTGATCATGGTGGTGCCCCCTGCTAAGGCGGCCTTGGTCCCTTGGAAGAAGTCATCCACTGTGGTCATGCCCTTGTATGGCATCTGGAAGTGAGTGTGGACATCGATGCCTCCAGGGATCACCATCTTCCCATTGGCCTCGATGGTCCTTCTAGCACAGGCGTAGTGATTATAAAAATTGTTTTTCTGGACCCGCACCAGGGCTTTCGTGGGCAGGCAGCTGCTGAGAAGTCGGCTGGCTTCGTCCTTCTGGCTGGAGAAAGGCTTTGGTCTCCCAGAAATGCACCTTTTATGGCCCTGATGCAATGTTCCTGGGTTTCTACACCACCTAGCTGAAGTGGAACCCTGCTACTGCTCCTATCGAAGGGAAGCAAAGGACAGAGGATACGGCTACAGTTCAGGCTGTCCTGAATTCCTGGGGCGGATATACACGGTGGTAAACAGTGCTGCTGCTGGCCAAGCGGGGGGCCAGGGCTGGGCTAGGAGCCAGTTTGCTGGAACATCTTTGGGACAGGAAGGAGTGCCCTGGAATGTGTTCTGTTCAGTAATCCAATGGCATGCAACTGCCTAGGTTTCTTTGGAATTGCAAAAATCATCAGAAAAACAAAATAAGAGAAACAACTCCTCGGCTTGTTCAATCTTAAAGCTCTGCTTTGGTCAAAATACAGGACAACCAAATCACAGTAACTGCCACTGAAGCCTCTGAGTTCTCAGGAATTGCCAGCCTTGATGTCATTCTCTCAGGGGTGCTCCTTAGCCCTTCCCACGGCTCTGCCTGTACTCGCTGCCTCACCCCCAAGCTGGAAGGTCTAAGATCACCTTTGGCCCAAGGTCCACAACTTTTCAAGTCCACTTTCCTCAGGGTCTGGCCCAGAGATGCTAGGTGCTTGTTTCCCCATGCTCTAAGGCAGACAGAGAGGACCACTGCTTTCAAGGTCACGACCCTCCTGCATCTTCTCTATACAGTTACAGGAATGGCCAGAGACCACACTATAACCAGCTTTTCTCAGGTTCCATCAGGCAGAAAGTCTAGAAACTGAATTGAGGGGAAGGGTACAAGACAGCATCAGAGTGCCCTGTGGTTAACATGTGAAACACTCATTTCTTGGGACCTCTTGAACGCTCCACAAGAGTGTGTAAAGCTAGGGGACTTACTGATCATGGTGGTGCCCCCTGCTAAGGCGGCCTTGGTCCCTTGGAAGAAGTCATCCACTGTGGTCATTCCCTTGTACGGCATCTGGAAGTGAGTGTGGACATCGATGCCTCCTGGGATCACCATCTTTCCGTTGGCCTCGATGGTCTTCACTCCCCCAGGGACGATCAGATTGTCTCCAATTTGCCTAGTGAGACAAGGAAACGATCAGCAATTTAAAAGAAGTATTTCCAAGACAAACATGGTATTATAAGGGTTTTAAGTGTCGTAACCTATGTTTATCATAGTAGTCTTTGCAAGTGATTCACCAGCTTAGCAATCTAGAAACAAATAATATAAAACATTTTTTAATTTTTTTATTTTTGTTTTGAAAGGAAAGGAAAGTTTATTAGATTAGGGGAAGGAAAGTCACTGCCAGTACAGCGGGTCAGCTTAAGGGACAGTCAATGTTGTTAAAGTGGGAGACGCTGCTAGAACAGCGAGCCGGCTCAAGGGAGAGCTGACCTAAAACATTTTTTTATTACAAGACATTGAATATAGTTCTCTGTGCTAACCAGCAGGAACTTGTTGTTTATTTTATATATATAATAGTGCATATCTGTTAACCTCAAATTCCTAATTTATCCCTTCCCTTCTTCCCCCTTTGGTAATCATCAGTTGGTTTTCTGTCTGTGAGTCAGTTTCTGTTCTATAAATAAGTTCATTTGTATCATATTTGAGATTCCACATACAAGGGATATCACATGATATTTGTCTTTCTCTGTCTGACTTACTTCAGACAGAGCTAGATCACCTCTACCTCCATCCAGGAAACAATCTTTATAGACATAAGACAATCCAGTATGTTGTTTGGTAGGACCATCTGTCCTGAGTTAGTGTTGTCACCCCAAGCGTTTGACTCTGTCTGGAATATAGGGCATTTAATAAATATTTTTAATAAGTGTTTTTATTACCCCTTTCATTTCACTATTTAAGGGTCAGGAAGAACATTTGCAGAAGGACTAAATACAGCTGTCAATAATGAACTGTTAGAAGGGATTGAAGGAGGTGGTGAAGAACATGTTAAAGAACCAGTGTATAACCTTTGCCATCTAAATGGGTTTGTCTGTGCTCTTAATGAGAAATGGAATATGTCTAGGGCATTCCCAAGTCCATCCTCCCTCCCAAGTCCATCCTTCCCTGATAGCTCATCTGTCAATCACAACTGATGGCAGATTCTCAAAGAGGAAACCAAAGAGGCCGATGCCCACATCAGCTGCTTTTGTAGGGTCAGCATCTCAGGAGAAGCTTCCAGCCCAGGAAGGTGACTATGACAACCTCCGCCAGGCACAGCTTCACCCAAGAAGCTTCAGAACATCCCAAGGAGGCAGAGGAGGGAAGCCTGGCGTGGGGAGGAAGCCAATGAGTATGCCAAGGGCACACCACCCAAGGCGAATGATAAATACAGCTACCCTTAGCACAACGTAACATCATAGACCAACAATGTCGCCCAGTTCAGATTCTTCATTTCAGCATCCAGTTAACTACAGGCAGACTTAAGATTCATAAAGATCTACATTCTTAGGAACCGTCTCCTACCTTGAGGACACATGCACTCCCTGCTAGTGGCATGAACTCTCTGCTTTTGTTCACAGCCATCCAAGAGAGACATTCTGTTGGGGTAGTAAAAAGTCTTCCACTGGTCTGACAAAATCTAAGTTCTACAACCAAAATTAGGCCTTCCGACATCTCTGAGATTTCACCCTTACCACATCACCACTGGGCCATTCCAGAGCCACCACAATTCAAAACACAACTGTGGAAAAAATGCAGCCTTGATGGTAACTCCATTCCAGTCCAGATACTGGTCAGTGCATTCCCGCTTTCCTCCCTCACTGATTCACCTCTTAGGGAACTGAGAACCAGGGGCAAGAAGAGTTGCCTGACTTGGGTATGTTTATGTAGGCATGTTTCCATCCATTTTTGACAACTGGTATAACACCTAGTCTGAAACAGAAATGCTTTCCTCACTTTTCTCCACCGAGCCAATCAAGGTCAGATGAATCCTTGAAGGCTTAGCTTCCATCTTCCCTCCTCAGTCAAGTTTCCGCTGACAGCCAGGTCTAGTGCTGAAGAGTGTGGCTCTGCCCTGCATGTGGGCTCTCCTGAATTCACAGTCCTGGCTCTGCTAATGCTCGCTTTATGACTTGGACCAAGTTACCGAACCTCAGCATGTCTCAATTCCTTCATCTGTAAAATGTAGTAAAAAAGCCTCCCCCATAGGTCTGTTGTGTAGATTAAATGTTAATCTGTATGAAGCCCATAGAACCCTGCCAGGCACATAAACAATCAATAAATACAAACTATTACAATGAATATCCATCCTAATTTCATAGTCCTCTCCTTCCTCTGGCTCTCATCTATTCTACTAATTTAATCCTTGGTATTGATACTATCGGGTTTCCCTGGCAGTTCTGTGGTAAAGATCTACCTGCCAATGCAGGTGGGTTTGATCCCTGAATTGGGAAGATCCCCTGGAGAAGGAAATGGCAACCCTCTCCAGTGTTCTTGGCTGGGAAATCCCATGAACAGAGGAGCCTGGTGGGCTACAGTTCATCATTGATATTATTGGGTAATGTCATGTGCTTGCAATGGACAGACATGCTATGTCCCCTAAAAGATTCTCCAGTCCCTGAGAGTACAATGATCTGGATTCTAACGACATCTACCGTGACATGTACACAGTACAGGTCCAGAGCCTGAGACAGTTGCTTTGCACACAGCAGGCATTTCATCAACTTTCCCAGGCAGACGACTCAGTAAAATAACTGGACGGCATTATTTCTGTTTCAGAGTTCTGTGAGTTAAGAATGTTGTTGGAAATGTATCAAACTACAAGATTTGAGGAAAATCGCGTTTACACACCTTCTCTCCACCACCAACACACACATCTGACGGTTAAATTCCTTCTATAACATCCTTGGCAAGTGACCTTCCAGTCTATTTTAATGGAGATGGCGAAGAGGATTCAGTTTACATATTCAGTCATGGTAGTAGATGCCTACATCACTGTACAAAGGTGGATTTAGGGCTTGTGCTTAAGGCTCAACTACAAAAAGTTCTGTGATCAATTAGTGATGCCTGCCATGAGTTCTGGAATGAGAAAGAAGCACGAGGCACTGAATTTTTTCTCCAATTCTGAAAATATCTAAATTCCTCTGAAGAGAGCGGTCTATTAAAATTAATTGTGCCTTAATTTTGAGGAAAGAGTTCTTTTACATTGGTTGGCTTGTCAAATAACTCCATGTCTTCCTACTTCTAATACGAAAATGTATGCAAATCGGCAAAACTGCTAAGCGTGAACATCTTCATCTTGCATTTGTTCGTTCATTCATTCAATATATTAATATATTGATTTTTGGCAAGTTATTTACTGTCTTTGTTTTTCTTTCTCCTCTATCCTCCTCTAAAAAGAGGGTAATAAGAGTACCTACTTCATAGGACTGCTGGAAGACGAAATGAGATGAGCCATGTAAAACATTTACCCTGGTGCCTGGTACTTACTACAATAGATACTCAATACACGGTAGCTCTTACAAAAGTCTCTAGGTGCCAAGTATTAGGTTAAGTGCTATAGATACAGAGAAGAACACAATCCTTGCTCTCAAGGGCGCCTAACAGTGTCAGAACTCCTATGACTGATAAAAGCCTGGGGCATTTTAAAAGCTCATCCAGGGACTTTCTTGGTGATCCAATGGTTAAGACTTCACCTGCCAGAGCAGGCGGTATGGCTTCAATCCCAGGTTGGGAAGCTAAGATCTCACATGCCTCAGGGTCCCAAAACCAAAACATAAACAAAAGCCATACTGTAACAAATTCAATAAAGGCTTTTTTAAATGGTCCACAAAAGAGAATATCTTTAAAAAAAACTCATCAAACGGAAAACTAGCCTAGATTTAGGGACTGGTAAGGAATGTCTGCCCACAGAAACTTTAATCTAAGCCAAGTTTCCAAAGTAGGCGATCTATAATCAGAATCTTAAAGATAGCCAATGAAGCTGAATACTATAAAAGTAAAACTGAATGAGTCCAGGGATGGCTGATTTGATGGGCTGGATACACTAGTTCTATATCTTATCAGTGTGAGGAAGCAGCCTACTTTATGTGATGAAAGGCTATGAATAGGTCAAATCCTTTTTAAAAGATCACCATATAAGGAAGATGCACATAAAGGTTATCTGACTATGCTGCTTACAGGCAACCAATAGCAAACCATTCTATAAAGTAATTCCTCTGAAGAGAGCGGTCTATTAAAATTAATTGTGCCTTAATTTTGAGGAAAGAGTTCTTTTACATTGGTTGGCTTGTCAAATAACTCCATGTCTTCCTACTTCTAATACGAAAATGTATGCAAATCGGCAAAACTGCTAAGCGTGAACATCTTCATCTTGCATTTGTTCGTTCATTCATTCAATATATTAATATATTGATTTTTGGCAAGTTATTTACTGTCTTTGTTTTTCTTTCTCCTCTATCCTCCTCTAAAAAGAGGGTAATAAGAGTACCTACTTCATAGGACTGCTGGAAGACGAAATGAGATGAGCCATGTAAAACATTTACCCTGGTGCCTGGTACTTACTACAATAGATACTCAATACACGGTAGCTCTTACAAAAGTCTCTAGGTGCCAAGTATTAGGTTAAGTGCTATAGATACAGAGAAGAACACAATCCTTGCTCTCAAGGGCGCCTAACAGTGTCAGAACTCCTATGACTGATAAAAGCCTGGGGCATTTTAAAAGCTCATCCAGGGACTTTCTTGGTGATCCAATGGTTAAGACTTCACCTGCCAGAGCAGGCGGTATGGCTTCAATCCCAGGTTGGGAAGCTAAGATCTCACATGCCTCAGGGTCCCAAAACCAAAACATAAACAAAAGCCATACTGTAACAAATTCAATAAAGGCTTTTTTAAATGGTCCACATAAAAAAATATCTTTAAAAAAAACTCATCAAACGGAAAACTAGCCTAGATTTAGGGACTGGTAAGGAATGTCTGCCCACAGAAACTTTAATCTAAGCCAAGTTTCCAAAGTAGGCGATCTATAATCAGAATCTTAAAGATAGCCAATGAAGCTGAATACTATAAAAGTAAAACTGAATGAGTCCAGGGATGGCTGATTTGATGGGCTGGATACACTAGTTCTATATCTTATCAGTGTGAGGAAGCAGCCTACTTTATGTGATGAAAGGCTATGAATAGGTCAAATCCTTTTTAAAAGATCACCATATAAGGAAGATGCACATAAAGGTTATCTGACTATGCTGCTTACAGGCAACCAATAGCAAACCATTCTATAAAGTAATTACATATCCCTATAGTATCTGCTTGGAAATCTGGCCTGAAATGTATGTCCTATCTGAGCACTGCTCATCCAAGTCCCACCTAAACTGAGGTTCGGTTTAAATGCCCTCTCCACCTCAAAACCTTCCTTTGAAGAGATTTCTCCTTTTGTGCACTTCTAAAGTACTTATCTTTATTTGAATTCCTTTGGTACCTATTGTGGAACTTCCCTGGTGACTTAGATGGTAAAGAATTCACCTGCAATGCAGGAAAGCTGGGTCCGATCCCTGGGTTGGGAAGATCTCCTGGAGAAGGTAATGGACCTATTACACTAAGTCTTGTAATGTTAGGGTAGTGTAATATGTGGACGTTTACCAGTGACCTTAAGGATGATGGTCACCTCACCCACTTCTCCGTGACACATAGAGAATGCATCAATGCAGCTTGCCCAAAGGAGCCTAGAGCACCATTTGGGGGACTGAATTCAGAGTTTTCACTACATTCGTGCAATCCAAGTGAACGAAGACCAGTTTAAAATCCCATTTTAAAGGAATTATGTGCATCTAGGATAAAGGGCTAAATAAAAGATTCATTCTTGGGATTTCCCTGGTGGTCCAGTGGCTAAGACTCTGAGCTCCCAATGCTGGGGACCTGGTTCATTCCCTGGTCAGGGAACTAGAGCCCACATACCGTAACTAAGACCCAGTACAACCAAATAAATACATTTTTTTAAAAATTTAAAAAAAAAAAGATTCATTCTTAAGGAGAAGGAGAAATGAAACACACAGAAGCATGGGTCTACTAAGCAAAAGAAGCAATTTTCTTTCTGAGCCTCTAGGAAAGAAAGTTCAGAATATAAAGTGAAGGGCTCTATATACATACTTTATTAAGCCATCTTCCATGTAAATATCAGCATAAAAGGACTGATCATCATTGACGATTCTGCCTCCCTTGATCAGAAGACGGTCGCTCTAGAAAAGAAGGAAAACAGGAGTCATTCTCACAACTAGGATTTCAGAGACGAGTGCTCTCCAGGGATGGCTGATTTGATGGGCTGGATACACTAGCCGTGTGAGGAAGCAGCCTACTTTATGTGATGAAAGGCTATGAATAGGTCAAACCTTTTAAAAGATCACCATATAAGGAAGATGCACATAAAGGTTATCTGACTATGCTGCTTACAGGCAACCAATAGCAAACCATTCTATAAAGTAATTACATATCCCTATAGTATCTGCTTGGAAATCTGGCCTGAAATGTATGTCCTATCTGAGCACTGCTCATCCAAGTCCCACCTAAACTGAGGCTCGGTTTAAATCCCCTCTCCACCTCAAAACCTTCCTTTGAAGAGATTTCTCCTTTTGTGCACTTCTAAAGTACTTATCTTTATTTGAATTCCTTTGGTACCTATTGTGGAACTTCCCTGGTGACTTAGATGGTAAAGAATTCACCTGCAATGCAGGAAAGCTGGGTCCGATCCCTGGGTTGGGAAGATCTCCTGGAGAAGGTAATGGACCTATTACACTAAGTCTTGTAATGTTAGGGTAGTGTAATATGTGGACGTTTACCAGTGACCTTAAGGATGATGGTCACCTCACCCACTTCTCCGTGACACATAGAGAATGCATCAATGCAGCTTGCCCAAAGGAGCCTAGAGCACCATTTGGGGGACTGAATTCAGAGTTTTCACTACATTCGTGCAATCCAAGTGAACGAAGACCAGTTTAAAATCCCATTTTAAAGGAATTATGTGCATCTAGGATAAAGGGCTAAATAAAAGATTCATTCTTGGGATTTCCCTGGTGGTCCAGTGGCTAAGACTCTGAGCTCCCAATGCTGGGGACCTGGTTCATTCCCTGGTCAGGGAACTAGAGCCCACATACCGTAACTAAGACCCAGTACAACCAAATAAATACATTTTTTTAAAAATTTAAAAAAAAAAAGATTCATTCTTAAGGAGAAGGAGAAATGAAACACACAGAAGCATGGGTCTACTAAGCAAAAGAAGCAATTTTCTTTCTGAGCCTCTAGGAAAGAAAGTTCAGAATATAAAGTGAAGGGCTCTATATACATACTTTATTAAGCCATCTTCCATGTAAATATCAGCATAAAAGGACTGATCATCATTGACGATTCTGCCTCCCTTGATCAGAAGACGGTCGCTCTAGAAAAGAAGGAAAACAGGAGTCATTCTCACAACTAGGATTTCAGAGACGAGTGCTCTCCCGAGGTTCTCCCAAGTCCTTATTGCAGAGGGTTAGCAGGAGCCACCGTCTTCAGGTGCCTGTGTGTTTGGTGCACTCAGAGTTTGAGTGGGTGCACCTCTGGGGATCCAATCTTTCTTGTTTGACCCTAACTGAAATTATTCTGGAGTTTCACCTCTTGCTTCTACAACCTATGACAGGCACTTAGAAACACAGCTCCTCTTTATATTATCTTATTCCAGAAAGCACTAAATAACACAAAGTAGGATAACATTTACCTCAGTGCCCACCATCCATTCTGGTGTTCTGTTGGCACTCAATAGAAAGTCTCAAAAACAGAACTTAGGGGCTTCCCTGGTGGTCCAGTGGGTAAGGACACTGCCTTGCAGTGCAAGGGGAGCTGGTTTGATCCCTGGCCTGGGAAGATCTCACAAGCCGCGGAGTGGCTGGACCGATGTGTCCAACTACCGAGCCGGAGCTCTGGAGCACATGCGCCCAGAGTCGGTGCTCTGCAGCGAGAGAGGCCACTGTGAGGGGAGGCCCACACAGGCCAAAGAACAAAGATAGATGAAAATAGACAAGTGAAAGACCAATAGAAGTGGCAAAAAAAAAAAAAAACAGAACTTAGGATCAGACTAACATGAAACTGCCTTGAAAAGTCTTTCTATGACAGGGGGATTGAGGTATGTTTCAAACTCAGGAGGCTTATACATGCGCCCATACACACACAAAGTTGTGGGATATATAACTCAAGGAGGAGAAATCATGCAGGATCCATATATGCTACCCTATTCTCGGTATTTCTCACATTCTCTGAAACATAGTTCTCTATGGCTTTTCTTATGAAAAAAACTGCTTTTCTTATGAGAAAAGTCGCTTTGAAAAATCATAAATGAAGGTTGGATAAGTGACCCAACTGGAAACAAGGCAAAGACACAACAAGGTAATTAACAAAATATAAACGCGTATTGTGTGCCTAAGGCAGGAGAGAAACAAATCACTGTCAGCTTTAGAGATCATAGATTTGATTAAGTGAACAGAGTTTAGATCACAGAATAAAGGGTGGACGTAGCTTTGTTGGGTCCATGGAGAAGAAGAGTCCGGCTGAGTGGAACTGCTGCATGAAAAACAATGGTGGGCTGTGGTTTGTTAAGAATGCAGTGCACTAGGGCTTCCCCTGGTGGTCCAGTGGGTAAGGACACTACCTTGCAGTGCAAGGGGCGCCGGTTCGATCCCTGGCCTGGGAAGATCCCACGTGCCGCGGAGCGGCTGGACTGATGTGTCCAATCACTGAGCCGGAGCTCTGGAGCGCATGCGCCCAGAGCCGGCGCTCTGCAACGACAGATGCCACCACAATGGGAGGCCCACGCAGGCCAAAGAACAAAGATGGATGAAAATAGAGAAATGAAAGACCAATAGAAGTGGCCTGCCTGCTCCTCTCCTTCCCCAACCTGACCCCTGCCCAAAATAAATGAATAAATAAATATAAAAAAAAAATTAACCTGTATCAACTTACAATTAAACTATGTTTAAAATGAAGGTAATATTCAAAGTTCAGCACTCCCTAATTATAAAAAAAAAAAAAGAATGCAGTGCACAGACTTCAGTTCCTCCCATCCATTCATTCATCCATCCATCATTCACACATGCACTCACTCAGCAAATAGGTATCTAATATTTATTATTAAATAAATACAATATTTATTATTAAATAAGTGGGAAGGATGTGGTAGTGAGTGAACCACACCAGGTTCCTGCCTTGATGGAATTTAAAGGGGAAGTCTGTCTAAAGAAATAAAGTCACTAGAATAAGTAAAACAATGTAAAATTGTGTCAAGTCTCATAAATAAAGGGGAGTGGGGCTTTTTAAGATAGAGGCTAGACATGGCAGAGAACTATAGGCAGCGAGAACAGTGTGTGCAAAGGCCCTGTGGTGAGAAAAAAGTTGTGTTTCTTTGAAAACCTATAATAGATAAGTGTGGGGGAAATTTAGGAATCAAGGAAGGATATGATGAGGATGTGAGATGACCCTGGTGAGACAGCTTTCAAGGACATAGGCTTCATGAAGAAGGATACCCTTCAAACAGGCTGACTTCTGGCTTCAGAAATCAAGGAATGTGAACAGGGCCAGAAGATAAGAGTTGATGCTAGGGCTCCACGGGAGATGTAGCCAATTACTGCTGCATCTCTCCTGCTTCCAAGGTATTGTGTGAGAAGAAGCAATTCCATCATGCTCTACTGTCGCGGGAAGGATTTTTTTTTTTTTTAAGATACACATCTATGAGATGTTGAGAAAAACCTTGCAGGTGTAGCAAAGAAAATGTGTTAAAGAGGTCAAATACAAACTCCCACCCTGCACGACCTCACAGCCCCCCGTGAACTAGGGAGCATCCAGCGCTGGACTGATGTGTCCAATCACTGAGCCGGAGCTCTGGAGCGCATGCGCCCAGAGCCGGCGCTCTGCAACGACAGATGCCACCACAATGGGAGGCCCACGCAGGCCAAAGAACAAAGATGGATGAAAATAGAGAAATGAAAGACCAATAGAAGTGGCCTGCCTGCTCCTCTCCTTCCCCAACCTGACCCCTGCCCAAAATAAATGAATAAATAAATATAAAAAAAAAATTAACCTGTATCAACTTACAATTAAACTATGTTTAAAATGAAGGTAATATTCAAAGTTCAGCACTCCCTAATTATAAAAAAAAAAAAAGAATGCAGTGCACAGACTTCAGTTCCTCCCATCCATTCATTCATCCATCCATCATTCACACATGCACTCACTCAGCAAATAGGTATCTAATATTTATTATTAAATAAATACAATATTTATTATTAAATAAGTGGGAAGGATGTGGTAGTGAGTGAACCACACCAGGTTCCTGCCTTGATGGAATTTAAAGGGGAAGTCTGTCTAAAGAAATAAAGTCACTAGAATAAGTAAAACAATGTAAAATTGTGTCAAGTCTCATAAATAAAGGGGAGTGGGGCTTTTTAAGATAGAGGCTAGACATGGCAGAGAACTATAGGCAGCGAGAACAGTGTGTGCAAAGGCCCTGTGGTGAGAAAAAAGTTGTGTTTCTTTGAAAACCTATAATAGATAAGTGTGGGGGAAATTTAGGAATCAAGGAAGGATATGATGAGGATGTGAGATGACCCTGGTGAGACAGCTTTCAAGGACATAGGCTTCATGAAGAAGGATACCCTTCAAACAGGCTGACTTCTGGCTTCAGAAATCAAGGAATGTGAACAGGGCCAGAAGATAAGAGTTGATGCTAGGGCTCCACGGGAGATGTAGCCAATTACTGCTGCATCTCTCCTGCTTCCAAGGTATTGTGTGAGAAGAAGCAATTCCATCATGCTCTACTGTCGCGGGAAGGATTTTTTTTTTTTTTAAGATACACATCTATGAGATGTTGAGAAAAACCTTGCAGGTGTAGCAAAGAAAATGTGTTAAAGAGGTCAAATACAAACTCCCACCATGCACGACCTCCAAGCCCCTCGTGAACTAGGCTCTGTCAGCACACCCACCCCTGTTTCTAGCACATGTTTTATCACTATGTGTGTGCGTCTTCAGCCACTCAGGCATGTCCAACTCCATGGCGACCCCATGGACTGTAGCCCCAGCAGGCTTCTCTGTCCGTGAAATTTCTCAGGTAAGAAAACTGGAGTGGGCTGTCATTCCCTACTTCAGTGGGATCTCCCCAACCCAGGGATCAAACCCTCATCTCTGGTGTCTCCTGAACTAGCAGGCAGATTCTTTACTACTAGCTACCACATATATGGTGGCAAAACCAGGAAGATGCAGTTCTCGGCCCCTAGGGCTCTCCGGCCACTAAACCTTTGCAAAGATGTTCTCTCTGCCTTCTATGTTCACCCGCCATGGACAACATTCTCTCTTCTGTTAAGCCTCAAAGGGTTTATACTCCAGAATCTACTACCTGAATTTCCAGCAAATTGTACCTGCTCCCACTGTAGTTCAAACAATGATATTACTCTACAAGAGCTGGTTCACTGTTTAAGGGTCTCCTGGCTACAGCCACAGGCTCCTGCGGTCCTAGAACTATGTGTCTTTTCATCTCTTTAGCTCATTTCCTGGGGCCCATCTCTTGTTGTTCAGTCACTAAGTCATGTCTGACTTTTCGTGACCCCATCTTCGACAGCTGGGACCCATCTGAGACAGCTGTTAAATATTGGTCAAATGAATGGCTGAAGTGTGGGACACAGGAGGGTGTATTATATCAGAAAGACCATCTGAGTCATAGAATTATGTGGTCAGAAAATTGGACTTTTAAGGAAAAAAAATTTAATGGAAGGCTCTTGTGATCTACCATTTTAACAGTAATTGCAAAATTACATGAGGCCATCCTACGACTATGCTTCCCAAACTAGGGTTAGAAAAAATATAGATTTCCAGGCGCTGCTCTAGGCCAACAAAGCTGTATTTGATAAGCTCTATAAATGGCTCTTTGGCAGCCATCAGCCAGCCCAGTGCCAGGTCACAGACCAGCCACCAATCACTGCCCCAGACATCATTTGTTTCTTTGTGAAGGTGACAGAAACTTCTCCAGCAGGAGCTTCACACTAATAACAACCTTGGTAACTGTAAGAGTTTCCTCTCATAGCTTATTGCTTTTCTCACATTCTTTATCTCTCTAGCAAAGAGCTGAAATCAGCTGGTTTGGGGAAAGCAGCCAGCTGCGGCTTGAACTGAGCGCAGCCATGAAATACGACAATCCTCTGGCCGGAGCCACTGGGGATCATCACTTCCTTCAGGAAGCATCAAATATCAGCAAAGAGGCAAAAGCTATCTCAGGTCCCTTGCACATCAGAGGCATAGGAAGAGGACATCCAAGTAGAATTAACATCACTGAGACAGCATCATCGAAAACTGTTGAGATGCTAATGAAATAAACTCTGACTCAATCATCAGAAATCTAAGTGAGCACAAAGATGAACTGGAGGGAGATTTGGTGTAGATTTCAGATATGGGAATAACAAGCCTGCTGCTCTTTTTACTATGGGATTGTTTATTGTTTGTATCATAGAGAGCAGAGGTATTCAAACCACAACACACAGAGGTCAAGCAAATGCTGCTGCTCGGGGTCCTCAGCTTGTCCCCCAAACTTTTAGAAAGTAGTTAATGCGTGTGTGCATGCTAAGTCACTTCAGTCGTGTCTGACTCTTTGCAACTGCATGGACTGTAGCCCACCAGATTCTTCTGTCCCAGGCAAGAATACTGGAGTGGGCTGCCATACCCTCCTCCGAGGGACCTTCCCGACTCAGGGATTGAACCCGAGTCTCCTGCATTGGCTGGTGGGCTGTTTACCACGACCACTACCTGAGAAGCCCCTAAAGTGGTTAATAAGACAGCTTTATTCATTTAAAAATCTTTCCATGCACGCGGGTTCCACTACAAAGGATGACCCCGGCAACAGTCACCAGACACAGAAGCATCTGAAAGGCAAGTCTTGGAACTGGCGTTGAAGAATGACGCAACGGTGGCCCCCTCCCAGGCCACATAAAACCTTATCTCCCTGGTTATGGAACGTGCTTGTCTGTGAATTCATGGACCAGCCTTAGGGCGTCACACAGGCTCGCCCCCAAAACCAACCAGAAACCCAGCTCTGATGGCTCTTGCTAAAAGTCACCCTTCAATGGTGTTCGAAAAGTGGGTGTGACTCTGGGGGGCTCTATGCTTTCCATTCTCAGTAGCGGAGGCAGTCAAGAGCCCGAGAACTGATGCCCAAGGAGGTAATGTGGTCTGGATGGGAGCCGACCAATGCTCCCTCTGCCTTGAAACCTATAAGGAATGATGGCGCTTCCGGGGCACACGGGGATAATCTGGAGGGTGTTTGGAACCCAAGATGAAGCTAATCAGAGTGTGAAGCACCACATCAAGGACTGTGGTTGCCTGAGGCCCTACACGGTTACCATGGCTACGTGAAGCTCCCTCTGACAGACCAGCCGGGGGCCAGGTGTGCCAGCTGCCCAGCTTGGGCTCCACTGGGTCCTCCCACTACTGGCAGAATCAGGCCAACCACCTAACCAGAACTGTGACCTTGAGTTAGGGCTTAACCTCTCAGCACCTCACTTGTTTTATTAGCTCAGAGTGGATGATATTAGTAACACCCAGCTCACCTCCCAGCGTGGCTGCCAGGGTGAAATGTGGAGGATGAAAGGGGAAATGTGTGTGTGTGTGTGTGTGTGTGAGAGAGAGAGAGAGAGACAGGGAGAAGAAAAGGAAGGAAGGAAGGGAGAAAAGACAGAGATGCAGAGGGAGGAGAGGGAGGAAGGGGAGGAGGAAGAAAACTTCTAACGAGGGATGCTGTTAACAACGGCTTTACTCCAGTAAGACTAGAGAATGCAAGGACAGACTCTTGAGCTCAAGCTGGCATGGGATGCTGGTTCCCATTTCAGTTTTCCTCACCTAATATTCAGCTTAAAGGACTTAAATGACCACCTCCACCTGAGCTAATATGAAGACGTCCTCCCAGAGAAACCTGAGCCCTCCGTGGGTTTCTTCCCAGTCAATAAAGTCATCCCTGGAACAGTACTTAGGACACATCTGTTCTATCCTCTGCAGACATTCCAGCAGCTCAGAATAAAAACTCTTTCTTTCCGGGCAAGAAAAAAAAAGGGGGCAGGGATATAAACTGGAGACTGAATCTTCCACCATCAAATCTTTTATTACCTGTGTTCCAAATCACAAAGTTCGGGCTCCGACCCTCAGGGTGGGGATGGGGGTGGAGACTCAAGATCCTTTTAAATCCAGAGGAAGGTGCAGGTGGTCATTTAAAATCAATTCCCATCTGGGTGATCAGATATGACTCCCTCAAAACACTCCCACTCTTAAAAATAAACAGGATGGATAGACGACACACATGAAACCTTGTTGTTTTTCTTTCCCAACGCAGCATCATTTACAGAAGACAGAGAGGGCTTCCCTGGTCACTCAGTGGTAGAGTTCACCTGCCAATGCAGGAGGCATGGGTTCAATCCCTGATCCAGGAAGATCCCACATGCTGCAGAGCAACTAAGCCCTCGAGCCACAACTACGGAGCCTGTGCTCTAGAGCCTCTGAGCCATGACTACTGAGCCCATGTGCTGTAACTATTGAAGCCCGTGTGCCCTAGAGCCCATGTTTCACAACAAGAGAAGTCATCACAACAAGAAGCCTGCTCACCTCAACTAGAGAGCAGGCCCCACTCCCTGCAACTAGAGAAGAGCCTTCAGCAGCAGTGAAAACCCAGAAGAGCCAAAAATAAATAAATAAATAAAAGAAGAAGGTTCTAAAAAAAATACAGAAAGACAGAAGACCGAGAAAAGGCTTTCTACGAGGGATGCTGTTAACAACGGCTTTACTCCAGTAAGACTAGAGAATGCAAGGACAGACTCTTGAGCTCAAGCTGGCATGGGATGCTGGTTCCCATTTCAGTTTTCCTCACCTAATATTCAGCTTAAAGGACTTAAATGACCACCTCCACCTGAGCTAATATGAAGACGTCCTCCCAGAGAAACCTGAGCCCTCCGTGGGTTTCTTCCCAGTCAATAAAGTCATCCCTGGAACAGTACTTAGGACACATCTGTTCTATCCTCTGCAGACATTCCAGCAGCTCAGAATAAAAACTCTTTCTTTCCGGGCAAGAAAAAAAAAGGGGGCAGGGATATAAACTGGAGACTGAATCTTCCACCATCAAATCTTTTATTACCTGTGTTCCAAATCACAAAGTTCGGGCTCCGACCCTCAGGGTGGGGATGGGGGTGGAGACTCAAGATCCTTTTAAATCCAGAGGAAGGTGCAGGTGGTCATTTAAAATCAATTCCCATCTGGGTGATCAGATATGACTCCCTCAAAACACTCCCACTCTTAAAAATAAACAGGATGGATAGACGACACACATGAAACCTTGTTGTTTTTCTTTCCCAACGCAGCATCATTTACAGAAGACAGAGAGGGCTTCCCTGGTCACTCAGTGGTAGAGTTCACCTGCCAATGCAGGAGGCATGGGTTCAATCCCTGATCCAGGAAGATCCCACATGCTGCAGAGCAACTAAGCCCTCGAGCCACAACTACGGAGCCTGTGCTCTAGAGCCTCTGAGCCATGACTACTGAGCCCATGTGCTGTAACTATTGAAGCCCGTGTGCCCTAGAGCCCATGTTTCACAACAAGAGAAGTCATCACAACAAGAAGCCTGCTCACCTCAACTAGAGAGCAGGCCCCACTCCCTGCAACTAGAGAAGAGCCTTCAGCAGCAGTGAAAACCCAGAAGAGCCAAAAATAAATAAATAAATAAAAGAAGAAGGTTCTAAAAAAAATACAGAAAGACAGAAGACCGAGAAAAGGCTTTCTACGAGGGTCCTGGTTAACTCCATGTGGAATTCGGAAAAAGGTACTGACAAGGCTCTCAGGAGACCAGAGTTCTCATCCCACCTTCGCTGCTGAATATGCAACCTTGGGTGAGGAGTTTGAATTCTCAGACGAACCCTAGCTGTGTTTGGGTGAGTGACTTCATCCCCCTGGGCTTCAGTTACCTCATCTGTGAAACTAGGGACAATGATCGCTTTCTCTCAGGACGCTGGTTAGGACGATGGGGAGTCTCTGCTCAGCAATGTATACATGCTTAGTGCCTGGGAGCTACTATCCTGGTTAGTCTTCCTTCCCTTCATGACAGCCGCTGTTACAATGCCCCTCTCACAAACACTCGAGAACTGAACCAACGCTCTGTTCATCAGAGTCAAACAGACCTTGCCATAAAGGGAATTCCAGAGACGCCAGGCCCCCGCCAACCCCCAGCCACTGCTCTCAGCTCCTGCCACCAGCAGCCAAGGTCAGCCAAGACGTCTCCGTTTACACCCAACCGCACAGGGCAAGTTCCCACGGCCCCTCCAGGTCACTCCTCCCCTGGAAAGAAGGCTCTGTGAGCAAATAACCACCTCCTTGCCCTCCTCCTGCAGGAATGTGGAGTGGGTGGCGAGGTCTCAAACCTGCCCTCAACCTCGCTCTCCCTGCCCAACGCATGGATCCGTTTCCAGGCCCCTCAGTGACACACATGCCACAGAGACAAAGGGACAGGGGGAGGTCAAGGGAGGAAAGAAGACTTCCCGGAGGGCGAGGCAGTTTCTCGACTCTGAGTCTTTACTGAAACCGGGCGCCATTGTACAGGGCGGGCTGTACCAAAACTCTTAAACCGCTACAGGTGAATCTCAAGAACATTCCCATGGGACATCCCTGGGGGTCCAGTGGTTAAAGACGTTGCACTTTCAATATAGGGGGCATAACATTCCATATGCCCCATGGTATGGTCCCCCCAAAAAAGAAGAAGAAATTCCTCCTTGCTCTCATCACCCCCACATACTTATGAGCAAGTGTACACCATGGGAGCTAACAGGGGTGACTCCCTTTAAAACACAGTCCACTCCCAGAATGACAGAAGACCGAGAAAAGGCTTTCTACGAGGGTCCTGGTTAACTCCATGTGGAATTCGGAAAAAGGTACTGACAAGGCTCTCAGGAGACCAGAGTTCTCATCCCACCTTCGCTGCTGAATATGCAACCTTGGGTGAGGAGTTTGAATTCTCAGACGAACCCTAGCTGTGTTTGGGTGAGTGACTTCATCCCCCTGGGCTTCAGTTACCTCATCTGTGAAACTAGGGACAATGATCGCTTTCTCTCAGGACGCTGGTTAGGACGATGGGGAGTCTCTGCTCAGCAATGTATACATGCTTAGTGCCTGGGAGCTACTATCCTGGTTAGTCTTCCTTCCCTTCATGACAGCCGCTGTTACAATGCCCCTCTCACAAACACTCGAGAACTGAACCAACGCTCTGTTCATCAGAGTCAAACAGACCTTGCCATAAAGGGAATTCCAGAGACGCCAGGCCCCCGCCAACCCCCAGCCACTGCTCTCAGCTCCTGCCACCAGCAGCCAAGGTCAGCCAAGACGTCTCCGTTTACACCCAACCGCACAGGGCAAGTTCCCACGGCCCCTCCAGGTCACTCCTCCCCTGGAAAGAAGGCTCTGTGAGCAAATAACCACCTCCTTGCCCTCCTCCTGCAGGAATGTGGAGTGGGTGGCGAGGTCTCAAACCTGCCCTCAACCTCGCTCTCCCTGCCCAACGCATGGATCCGTTTCCAGGCCCCTCAGTGACACACATGCCACAGAGACAAAGGGACAGGGGGAGGTCAAGGGAGGAAAGAAGACTTCCCGGAGGGCGAGGCAGTTTCTCGACTCTGAGTCTTTACTGAAACCGGGCGCCATTGTACAGGGCGGGCTGTACCAAAACTCTTAAACCGCTACAGGTGAATCTCAAGAACATTCCCATGGGACATCCCTGGGGGTCCAGTGGTTAAAGACGTTGCACTTTCAATATAGGGGGCATAACATTCCATATGCCCCATGGTATGGTCCCCCCAAAAAAGAAGAAGAAATTCCTCCTTGCTCTCATCACCCCCACATACTTATGAGCAAGTGTACACCATGGGAGCTAACAGGGGTGACTCCCTTTAAAACACAGTCCACTCCCCAGAATGCATAACAAATGGCAAGCACAGCTTTCACTTTCTTTAGAGTATCTGATTTGGCCCTGGAGGGACTGCCACAAGATGGGAGAAGCAGTAGCCAAGGGCAGGATTAACCAGGGCAGGGTGGCGCCCCGTCTTCTGAAGAGGAACATCAAAGCCAGCTGTGCGAACTCCTGCCCCCCGAGAGCTCTGCGTTCACTGTTTTGAAGATACAGTTATCAAAGGGCCAGACAAGTGCTGGAGTTACCCTGGGTCAGACCGGAGTGGCGGAGTGAACTGTGGATGGCATCTTAATCCCAGCCCCGATAATGCTCTCCCAATCTTGAACAGAGTACCCAGGCATGGATAAGCACAAGTGGAAAACCTGGCCGGGAACCAGAGGCCAGCAATGGAAGGGGTGACCCAGCAATGAACAGAAGGAGTCACAAAGCCATCTTACCCTCAGGCACAAAGGTCAGCGGGGCCTGTGAAGCCTACACCACAGTCCCCACTGGGTTATTTTCATGATACTGGACAGATCTTGATACAAAGGGTACTGTTATTTACTTAATATTATCCTGAAATAAATGTACTTTAAAAGCAAACACGGTCTCACTCCCATAAACTCTAGGCTAGGATCACTTACCCAAAATAGACAGTAAACCTCGGAATGAGTACAATAAAAACCTCATGAAATTTGGGCTACTTTCCGTCACCCTTCAAAAGGGTTCTGAAGGATGAGCTCAGGGAGGGGTTGGGAGGGGAGGTCTTCAAGAAAAACCAGCACTACCTGAAGAGGTTTTCCTTGATCTGCTCAGAAGGTTAGGAAAAGAATTAGGAGACAAAAATCTCTCTCTATGTGGTTCAACATTATTGAATCCCCTCTTTCAGAATCACCTGAAATGATGTAACAGTGGGACCACTATCTCTGCTCTTGAAACATGGCCCAACATGGGCCAACACGGGTTGACACAGGTTTGTTCGAAACAAGAGTAATGCCTGAAGCCGTTTCACAAGGAAGGCCCTGGTACTGAGCCGCACAGCAGAGGGAGGAGGTTACTAGAAGGGCCACTGGGTCAGGAGGTTACAGGGAGAAGGAGGGAGAGGGGCAGGGTGGAGTAAATCTAGTGTGAGCACATGCATGCCTCATCAGAAAATAGGATGTGCCAAATCTGGGCACAAGAAAAAAACGTGGTACATCCTTAGCTGGGCTTAGGGGAGGGGAAAACGGAAAGGCTGTCATCTGGATGGATACCAGCCCTCATCGCAGCTCTCAGAGCCACGTAGACTGGCGGCAGCAACTGAGGGAGTCTGGAAGCCAGGGCTACGCTGGCATCGCTGCTACTGACTCACCGTGTGCTTTTTGACAAGTGACTCCATCCACCTGTGAGTCTCAGTGTCTCCAGCTGAGTGAAGTGGTAGCTTTCCCAAAAGGCCCACTTGTGTGTTTGTAAGATACAAGTACCAATGCCTACCTCCCAGGGCTACCGTGAGAAATAAATATCATGGCCGGCATTACAAATATTGCTACTAATTTCTCTGTGGTACCATCACCTCTGTGCTATTGCTTTGATTATGAACATGTCCAATTAAAGGTAAATTCAAAATCACAGTACAAATGTAAGGTTGCCACTTGTATTAGATATAAAGCACCTGATAAACCCATTGTGTTGCTAAGAACAGACGGTAAAGGAGAACAGAGACTGACCAAAAGTCAGTGGTATAGAGGTTTAATTCCTGGCCACCTTTGGTCTGGATTTATATGAGAGTTTCGAGTTTTGCTTTTTTTTTTTTGTTTTTGCTGGCTGTTGTATTTTGTTCTGGATTGTTCTTTGAGGCCTCAATTCCATAAGCTATGGAGGACAGCTTTCTATCATATGTAGACTAGGAAACAGGGGTCCAGTGACATTCAAAGAGGATGCTATGCCCCATTAGCCCAATAGCCTGTGTAACAGTCTAACACCTCCTTCTTCAGGGAGGAGGCCTGAAATTTCAACCAGGCCTTGATTCTAGGGATAAACAGATTTAATAATTCATTCCTGAAACATACACTTGTGTGACTACAGGCTGTGAAGATGTGATATAAGGTATATGGGAGAGCAATTCTGATCAAAGCCAGGGAACAGTACATCGTAAGTAGCATTTACTGAAAAATTCTAACATGTCAGAAACTCATAGAAGCTTTATGTACATTTTGTTCAATTACTCCTCTATGAAATGAATTAGCTGCTGTTATTCTCCTCATGAGGTTGATCAAGACAGGGCAGCTGAGCAGGGGGCTGGCACAGGGTCTGGTGTCACATAACCAAGTCACTGTGAGAACCAAAGATATGAGTGCAAGAAATGTATCTCAGAAATGTGGAATGGGGTGGGTCCCCTGATATATCAGGTCCTGGAGATGCCAACAATGACTGGCTCTGGGGGTTCACCTTGATCATCCCACAGGTCCTGGGGAGCTCAGGAAGGATTTTGAGAAAACAAGTGAAATACAATCTCAGATTTAAAAAAAAACAAAAACAAAAAAACTCACAGAACAGCCATGTTGGAGATAAAGGAAGGCACTAGTCGGAAAGTAACAACAAGTGGCAAGGAAGGGTAGAAAAGGAAGAAAAAGAAGGAAACTTTATTGCTCAGGATGCAAGGACACAGATGGAATACTCAAAGTAGATTATTAAAAAGCCCTTAACAAAGGGATCAGTTAGCAAAGCGTGGGCAGGCTTTAGGGAGATTAAATGGATGGGCAGCACCCTAGGCCCCCCAACAGCAGCGAGTCACACCATCCCCAGGCCCAAGGAGGCCAGAGACGTGGTCGCCTGAGTCAAAGAGGGCAGCTATAGGGAGAGAGCATCTGGCAGGAGCTGTGACCTCCAGCAGGGGCACGCGGCCACTCAACGGGACCCAGCAGCACGGAATCGGGAGAACACCTTGGCTTCATTGTCCACCCGCTCTCAACCCTGAGTGACACCACGTGAACTAAACCCAACCCGAGCCCAAGGGCAAAGGACCTACTGATGCGTTCCAGACAGATCTAGGGTGTGGAGGACAGAAAATCCTGGAGACGGCAGGTGAAGAGGCAGACAAGAGCTATCCCGTCCAGTCCCTGAATAGCCAACCAAGGGATTAAAGTGCAACAGAGCCACACTGCAGATTATGAGGCAGCTACTTTTTAAACAGGTTCGATCTATATCCTGAAGAAACACCTAAAATAAGTAAATCGTGATACGTAAAATATGATACTGTTCTCGCAAAAGCAAACAAATATACTATAGGTGAATAGTTTCTTATGTTTCTGTATGAGCAGGAAAAAGGTCTGGAGGGATATACACAAAATTATCAAGATCAGGTATGGCAGGAGACAGGGAGAGAAAGGGCAGAGTAGAGGAACTTCTTTCTTTTCTCTTTCTCCTCTATTTATATACATTACTTCACTAGTTACACAATGCATATGCCATCTGATAACTTTCAAAATAAAGATACAATAAAGAAAATGATCAAAAGGAAAAAAGAGGGCTCCCCTAGTGGTCCAGTGAGTAAAGAGTCTGCCTCAAAGTGCAAGGGGCACCAGTTTGATCCTTGGCCCAGGAAGATCCCACATGCCAAGGAATGGCCGGGCCAGTGTGTCCAATTACGAGCCAGCGCTCTGGAGCGCATGCACTCAGGGTCAGTGCTCTGCGACAAGGGAGGCCACTGTGATGGGAGGCCCACACATGCCAAAGAATAAAGATGGATTAAAAATAAACAATGACTTAGAGACAAAAAAAAAAAAAAATATATATATATATATATATATATATATACAGAACAGAATAAAGAACAAGGAGTTTGCTATAGTCCAGGTATGAGTATGGATTAGAACACATATGCTGGACCGTGGAGGAATGCCAGAATCTACTTGGTAACTGAAGGGGAATAGAAAGTGACATGCCACTATTTACAGCAGCCAACATGGAAGCCACCTAAATGCCCATCCACAGAGGAATAGATAAAGAAGATACATACATACAATGGACTACTATGCTGCCACCAAAAGAATGAAATAATGCCATTTGCAGCAACATGGATGGGCCTAGAAAATGCCATACTTAAATGAATCAGAGAAGGACAAATATCATATGATATTACTCATATGTGGAATCTTAAAAAAATGATACAAGTGAACTTATTCATAAAACAGAAACAGACTCACAGACATAGAAAACAGACTTATGGTTACCAAAGGGGTGGGGTAGGGCAGGGATAAATTAGGGGTTTGGGATTAGCAGATACAAACTACTATATATAATAAACTGTAATGGAAAAGAATCTGAAAAAGAATGTGTGTGTGTGTGTGTGTACATGTGGGCATGTATGAATCATTTTGTTGACACCTGAAACTAACACAACATTGTATATGAACTATACTTTGATAGATCGATAGATAGAAATACAAGAAGTGATGTGCCAAAAAATAATAATAATAATAATTAAAAGGGCTTCCCTGGTGGTCCAGTGGGTAAGGACACCGCCTTGCAGTGCAAGGGGCGCTTGTTCGATCCCTGGCCTGGGAAGATCCCACGTGCCGCGGAGCGGCTGGACTGATGTGTCCAACTACCAAGCTGGAGTTCTGGAGTGCATGCGCCCAGAGCCGGTGCCCTGCGACAACAGAGGCCACTGCGACGGGAGGCCCACATGGGCCAAAGAACAAAGATGGATGAAAACAGATAAATGAAAGACCAATAGAAGTGGCCTGCCCGCTCCCCTCCCTCCCCAACCTGGCCCCCACCCCACCCCCCGCTGCAAAAAAAAAAAAAGAAGTGATGTGCCAAAGATGAATGACAAGTCAGGACAAGTTGGTCATGAAGAACTCATTAATAAAAATGGAAGGAGAGTCACAGACTTGGGGTGTGAGAATATGAGGAATGATTCTGAGGTGCTGTCAGTGACACAGAAACAGATAGGAGTAAGCATCTGAGGTTTAAGAGACTGATCAGGGGGCTTCCCTGGTTGTCCAGTGGGTAAGAACACCGCCTTGCAGTGCGAGGGGCGCCAGTTTGATCCCCGGCCTGGGAAGATCCCACGTGCTGTGGAGCGGCTGGATGGATGTGTTCAATTACGAGCCAGTGCTCTAAAGCGCATGCGCCCAGAGCCAGTGTTCTGCAACGAGAGAGGCCACTGCAATGGGAGGCCCACACAGGCCAAAGAAAAAGGATGGATGGAAATAAATAAATGAAAGATCAATAGAAGTGGCCAAAAAAAAAGAGAGAGACTGGTCAGAAGCTGATGGGATTTGAGCTAACCGCACACTGAGACGGCTATACCAGCTGAACTGCAGTGAAAGATGGTACAGACTCCTGAAGTGGGAGGCAAGGCCTGGACTCTGGCCCCAGCTGGGTAACTCCAAGCAAGGCACTTAGTCTCTTGGGGCTGCTGTCTGCTGCATGGGACTCCCTTCCCTCTTTTAGAAGCAGCACTCTCCACTTTGATCACAGGTACCTGGCAGCTGGCCTTGACTAGGCCTTTGGACTGACAGGGAAGCCTAGTGAATTCCCACACCATTGCTTCTCAGAAACAAAACACTCTTTCACTAAATCTAAAAGCCAGCCAAAATGCAATTCCCGGAGGAGCAATCATGCTTGGGCCTTGGAACGTGTGAGTGGCACCTGCAAATACAGCTGGTGTTTCCCATCCATTTGTGGAGGCCACGGGGATCCTCCTCCAAGTCTGACCCTGTACTTCTAAAATTGGCAGGGCTTGCCTAGTGACTGCAGTTGTAAGCACACAACCACTGGCTCCTGTAGCTTCCTAGAACCAGTCCGTGGTGGATGAGTCGAGAACGTACACCTACCGTGTGGTAGCTCACACCACACTGCTGATAAGGGCCCTTGTAGAGAGTGTGGGAGGGAGGGAGGGCCTGTTTCAAAGAACAGAGAGGCTCCCAGTTTGCCCTGCCATGGCGTCCACGTGGTGAGTCCGGGCCCGGGCAGCTCGATGGAATGATGAAAATGAGAAGGACATTAGAGTCACAGTCCTGGCTAGAAAATGAGGAAAATGATATCCGCTCCAAAGGACTGAGGTCAAGAGTCCATCCCAAATTCTGGTGCGTGGTAGGCGCTCAAAAAATGCACTGTTCCTTTAAATGATGGACTCAGATCTTCTCAGGTCAATGTCTCTCGCCTGGATGCCCACCCACTCTCGCCCCTATCGTGCTTGACTTTCCAGCTCTTTTTAGTGAACATACATGCCTTTACTACCTTCCTATTAGAACCCAAACATGCTTCCTACGAAGTAAGGGAAACAAAGAGGATGGGGCATTTCCTCTCTTTTTTTTTTGGCTCTTTCTTGACCCAAGAAGCAGACAATGGTGATGACGGACTCTGAGTCATGCCTTCTGCTGCCTAGGAACCTGCAGCCCCACAGCTCTGCTTTCATCTGATCAATTGGTGGTTAAGCACTAACTGTTTTTAATTCGTTGACTACTTTTGAAGCCTCAAACACCTCCAAGTTATATGGACAGAGAAAACTGCGGACACTCCAAGAACAAAGACTTCAGGAGATCGGGCAGACCTTGGATGAAAAGAACCTTGGAAATAAACATAATGGGGGCATCCCTTGAAAATGACCAGAACTCAAACAAGAGATAAGCGGGCTTATTGTAACAAGAAGCAGCACTCTCCACTTTGATCACAGGTACCTGGCAGCTGGCCTTGACTAGGCCTTTGGACTGACAGGGAAGCCTAGTGAATTCCCACACCATTGCTTCTCAGAAACAAAACACTCTTTCACTAAATCTAAAAGCCAGCCAAAATGCAATTCCCGGAGGAGCAATCATGCTTGGGCCTTGGAACGTGTGAGTGGCACCTGCAAATACAGCTGGTGTTTCCCATCCATTTGTGGAGGCCACGGGGATCCTCCTCCAAGTCTGACCCTGTACTTCTAAAATTGGCAGGGCTTGCCTAGTGACTGCAGTTGTAAGCACACAACCACTGGCTCCTGTAGCTTCCTAGAACCAGTCCGTGGTGGATGAGTCGAGAACGTACACCTACCGTGTGGTAGCTCACACCACACTGCTGATAAGGGCCCTTGTAGAGAGTGTGGGAGGGAGGGAGGGCCTGTTTCAAAGAACAGAGAGGCTCCCAGTTTGCCCTGCCATGGCGTCCACGTGGTGAGTCCGGGCCCGGGCAGCTCGATGGAATGATGAAAATGAGAAGGACATTAGAGTCACAGTCCTGGCTAGAAAATGAGGAAAATGATATCCGCTCCAAAGGACTGAGGTCAAGAGTCCATCCCAAATTCTGGTGCGTGGTAGGCGCTCAAAAAATGCACTGTTCCTTTAAATGATGGACTCAGATCTTCTCAGGTCAATGTCTCTCGCCTGGATGCCCACCCACTCTCGCCCCTATCGTGCTTGACTTTCCAGCTCTTTTTAGTGAACATACATGCCTTTACTACCTTCCTATTAGAACCCAAACATGCTTCCTACGAAGTAAGGGAAACAAAGAGGATGGGGCATTTCCTCTCTTTTTTGGCTCTTTCTTGACCCAAGAAGCAGACAATGGTGATGACGGACTCTGAGTCATGCCTTCTGCTGCCTAGGAACCTGCAGCCCCACAGCTCTGCTTTCATCTGATCAATTGGTGGTTAAGCACTAACTGTTTTTAATTCGTTGACTACTTTTGAAGCCTCAAACACCTCCAAGTTATATGGACAGAGAAAACTGCGGACACTCCAAGAACAAAGACTTCAGGAGATCGGGCAGACCTTGGATGAAAAGAACCTTGGAAATAAACATAATGGGGGCATCCCTTGAAAATGACCAGAACTCAAACAAGAGATAAGCGGGCAGTTAATCCTGTAACAAAAGAATTCTTCACCTTCAAGGAAGATTCAGGGCTTTACCCAAAAAGGCACCTCCTGGAATATATTCAAGACTGCTTTCGGGACTTCTCTGGTGGTCCAGTGGCTGAGACGCCAATGAAGGGGGCCTGGGTTCAATCCCTGGTCAGGGAGCTAGATCCCACATACTGCAGCTAAGACCCAGCACAGGCAAATGAATAAATAAATATAGGGCTTCCCCTGGTGGTCCAGTGGGTAAGGACACTGCCTTGCAGTGCAAGGGGCGCCGGTTTGATCCCTGGCCTGGGAGGATCCCACGTGCTGCAGAGCGGCTGGACCAATGTGTCCAATTACCGAGCCAGAGCTCTGGAGCACATGCGCCCAGAGCCGGCACTCTGCAGCGACAGACGCCACTGTGATGGGAGGCCCACAAGAGCCAAAGAACAAAGACGGATGAAAATAGAGAAATGAAAGACCAATAGAAGTGGCCCGCCCGCTCCCCTCCCTCCCCAACCCGACCCCCGCCCCAAATAAATAAATAAATAAATTTTTAAAAAAATAATAAATAAGTAAATATAAAAAGAAAGGCTGCTTTCTTTTTGCAAATGCCATGCTGACATTACAAGAATTGATTCTCTGTGCCTGAGGAAATTTTCCTACCCACTCGCCCTATCGTGCTTGACTTTCCAGCTCTTTTAGTGAACATACATGCCTTTACTACCTTCCTATTAGAACCCAAACATGCTTCCTACGAAGTAAGGGAAACAAAGAGGATGGGGCATTTCCTCTCTTTTTTGGCTCTTTCTTGACCCAAGAAGCAGACAATGGTGATGACGGACTCTGAGTCATGCCTTCTGCTGCCTAGGAACCTGCAGCCCCACAGCTCTGCTTTCATCTGATCAATTGGTGGTTAAGCACTAACTGTTTTTAATTCGTTGACTACTTTTGAAGCCTCAAACACCTCCAAGTTATATGGACAGAGAAAACTGCGGACACTCCAAGAACAAAGACTTCAGGAGATCGGGCAGACCTTGGATGAAAAGAACCTTGGAAATAAACATAATGGGGGCATCCCTTGAAAATGACCAGAACTCAAACAAGAGATAAGCGGGCAGTTAATCCTGTAACAAAAGAATTCTTCACCTTCAAGGAAGATTCAGGGCTTTACCCAAAAAGGCACCTCCTGGAATATATTCAAGACTGCTTTCGGGACTTCTCTGGTGGTCCAGTGGCTGAGACGCCAATGAAGGGGGCCTGGGTTCAATCCCTGGTCAGGGAGCTAGATCCCACATACTGCAGCTAAGACCCAGCACAGGCAAATGAATAAATAAATATAGGGCTTCCCCTGGTGGTCCAGTGGGTAAGGACACTGCCTTGCAGTGCAAGGGGCGCCGGTTTGATCCCTGGCCTGGGAGGATCCCACGTGCTGCAGAGCGGCTGGACCAATGTGTCCAATTACCGAGCCAGAGCTCTGGAGCACATGCGCCCAGAGCCGGCACTCTGCAGCGACAGACGCCACTGTGATGGGAGGCCCACAAGAGCCAAAGAACAAAGACGGATGAAAATAGAGAAATGAAAGACCAATAGAAGTGGCCCGCCCGCTCCCCTCCCTCCCCAACCCGACCCCCGCCCCAAATAAATAAATAAATAAATTTTTAAAAAAATAATAAATAAGTAAATATAAAAAGAAAGGCTGCTTTCTTTTTGCAAATGCCATGCTGACATTACAAGAATTGATTCTCTGTGCCTGAGGGCCCACTAACTTCATCTATACCTGCAAAGCCATGAGTTACACATTCCTCTTCCCAATGGTCACTATCCCACATTCTGTGGTTCTAACGCCAGAGAACAGTATTCTTTGGAATAGTTCCAAAACTAGTCTGTTCTTTTATGACGTGTCTCTGCTTAGAAATGTTTCCAAAAGTGAAGTTCATAGTTGCAGATATTTTCAGTATACTAGAATAAGATGTACATTGTGACATGTATTCAATTGTGTCTAAAAAAATAGTGAATGAGTTACAACCTTTATAAATCTCTGCAAGTCATCTGGGAAGCAGCAGGTTTCCATCTATGTATTAGGACTTGTGTCCATTATCCCAACATTGATTATTTTATTCACTTGAGATTGGACCATGAGTTTGTCTCTTTTTTTTCAGACTTTAATATTTTTATTTAAGAATAATTGATTTAAAATATTCCGTTAGTTTTGGGCATATAGCATAGTGATTCACTTTGCTATACAGCAGAAAATCACACAAAATTATAAAGCAACTATATTCCAATAATTTTTTAAAAGGATGTGGTATATGTATTCAGTGGAATATTATTCAGCCATAAAAAGGATAAAATACTGTCATCTGCAGCAACATGGATGGACCTAGAGAATATTACACTTAGTGAACTAAGAGAAAGACAAATATTATCTGATATCACTTGTACACAAAATCTAAAAAATATATACCATTGAATATATATAGAAATCAGAAACAGATTCACAGACATAGTTGTTTTCTGATAGTCCTGTTTCCTTGACACTCATTCTCCCCAAAGGAAAAGATACGTTTTGCCCAAGGGAAAGCACACTAGTTTAAGATGAAGGAACAGCATGTTTTTTCATTCACTTATTCATTAATCCATTCATTGCTTCATGTAACGTTTGTAAATGCCTCCCTTTCACAGTCTTAGGGATACAAAAGTGAACAAAATTAATTCCCTGTCCTTACAACAGCAGGAGGTGAAATAGCAAAGATTAAGTCAGCTACTAAGTAGTGCAATTTCAACAGTGACAAGTGACATTTAGAAAGAAGGCGAGGAGATAGTGGAGGCTTGGAAGAAGGTCTAGGACGGCTCCTGACCAGGTTTTCAAAAAGGCACCTCTAGGAAGCTGTCAGCTGAACTGAGCTCTGCAAGCAAGGAAAAGACTCCCAGAAAAGACTGCTTCCCTCTCCAAAGGCACAGCGAGTGCAGGAGCACCGAGCAGGAGGTGAACACATAAAGACTGCTTCCCTCTCCAAAGGCGCAGCGAGTGCAGGAGCACCGAGCAGGAGGTGAACACATCAGGGCCGAGGGAGGGTGAGACGGGAGGACGGCTGTGCTGAGACCCTGGGGACAGTGGAGAGAGTCGGGGCCAGCCACGTGGAATCTTGAGTGCTGTGGTCTGGGTACTATTTCAAGTGCAGCAGATTTTTTTTTTTTAAGCTGTGCTGGAACTTCACTGCAGCATGTGGGCTCAGTTGCCCTGAGGCATGTAAGATCTTATTCCTTGACCAGGGAATACCCACTTCTTCGGCACTGGAAGTCTAGTTCTTATCTACTGGACAACCTGGGAAGTCCTCAGCAACCCATTTTTGAGCTGGAGAGTGACCTGCTGTGATTTGCATTTTTGAAGGGTCACTCCCCTTACAAATGGAGAAATAACCTGACGGCTGGTGTCGTGGAGGCGCTGAGACCAATGGAGGGTTCCTGCAAATAGGGTGATGGAGGCTCTAGTAGGGATGAAGAATGGTGAGAAGGGGCTATAAAATAGAGCTAATAATAACTATACTTTAGGCATGTTACAAGCATGAAATGAGAAGCCATATATAAAATCATGATTGAAAATCAAGTTGGCATGGGCTGTGGCATGACATTATTTCTTAAAAAAAAAAAATACTGTCTGGATTTCCTTTTCCATTCATGGAGAACTTCCCAAGTTTCTGAAGTTCTGAATTTTAAATGTCTTTGTTCTTAACTCTCCTCCGTATTAATTTGCTTCTTCCATGATAAAGTGCCACAGACCGGTTGTCTTAAACAGACCTTGATTTTCTCACACTTCTGGAGGTTACGCGTCCACAGGCTGAGGTGGCAGCAGGGTTGGTTCCTTCGGAGGCCACCTCCCTGGCTTGCAGATGTCGGCTTCTCCTCCTCGCGTCCTTCCCTGTGTGTGCATGTCCTATTCTCCTAAGACACCAGCCAAACCAGATCAGAGCCCGCTCTGACGACTTCATTTCACTTAATTATTCTTTTAAAGACCCTTTCTACAAACACAGTCACATTTTAAGGTACTAGGGGGCTAGAATTTAAACACATGAATTTTGAGAGGACATGAATCTACTTATGATGAACCCCCCTCCACATTATCCCTCTGGAACAAATAAAAGTGCGAAAAGCACAAAACCAGAAAAAAAGGAAATGAGTCCTTGGCCTCATATTTTCAAAAATGATTTCTCTGCATGACCTCTGGCAAGTTATCTTCCTTCTTTGGTCCACATTTTTCTTTATCGTTTTCTTAAAATGAAAGGGTTGGAATAACAGATCTTTTATTTCTCTTCCTGCCCTTAACCGAGCAAAGCTAAGATGATTTCTCCTACCAGAGAATCTGAGATAAGAGCGTGCAATGAAATAACTGGAATCACAACACAACAAAACAAAAACATACCTTCTTTGTGGAATAAACCTAGGATGCATGTTTCTAGAAGCAGAAGAGGATGACATTCAATTGTTTTCAAATGTTTTCGCTTGTTTAAAGCCCTTTCTCTCTGTAAGGCCATAATGTAAACTAACTTGGTTGGATAAACCAGAAACTCCACTCTGAATTTGTCCATCTCGCCAAACAAAGCAATCATCATCAAGAGAGGAGGCACAGATTGGCTTGAGGGGAAGAGAGGATGATTTCAAATAAAGGTCTCCTTGAAAGAATTAGTGGGGGACACTTTTTCAAAACACACATCCACAGAAAAAATGTACAATTAAAACCAGCTTCCAAGTGTATAGATTAAGCCTTAACGAGAGGGAGGAGAAAGGGGAATGGGCGTAATTCCTCTGCAGCTGTGCAGCTCTGGGGCCTGAGACACGGTGTGTCTCTACAAACATTGAGAGCTTCAGCAAGACAGCGAGCACCGACGGCGGCGGGAACAGGCGTGCTCATGGAGAGCAGGAGAAAACAGAGAGGGAGAGTCAAGTTTCCCCCCAAAAGGGCAAAACTGCTGGCGCAGGTGAATTGCTGACAAGCATATAAGATTCACATCAAAGATCCTAGGACTCCAATCAGAATCTAATACCAGCTGAGCAACGGTGGTCAAGAGACTCAACTTCTCATCCCGGGGTAGCTTTTAACTTTACCTGTAACATCGCAACTGAAAACATACCCACCATTTCATTTTTGCTGTTAATAGCAAGTTGTTGGAAACAACCAAAAATTCAAACAAAACGGAATTAACTAAGGCACTGGGATAATATGTAGATATCTGAAATTAAGGAATACCAGAGTGGCCATGTGACCCCACAATCACATTCTCCAGCATATATGCAGAAAAAACTGTAATTCAAGAAGACACATGCACCCCAATATTTATAGCAGCCCTAGTCACAATAGCCAAGGCATGGAAACAACATACATGTCCATCGATAGATGAATGAATAAAGAAGATTTTTTCCGCCCTTAACCGAGCAAAGCTAAGATGATTTCTCCTACAAAATCGATAAGAGCGCAATGAAATAACTGGAATCACAACACAACAAAAACAAAACATACCTTCTTTGTGGAATAAAACTAGGATGCATGTTTCTAGAAGCAGAAGAGGATGACATTCAATTGTTTTCAAATGTTTTCGCTTGTTTAAAGCCCTTTCTCTCTGTAAGGCCATAATGTAAACTAACTTGGTTGGATAAACCAGAAACTCCACTCTGAATTTGTCCATCTCGCCAAACAAAGCAATCATCATCAAGAGAGGAGGCACAGATTGGCTTGAGGGGAAGAGAGGATGATTTCAAATAAAGGTCTCCTTGAAAGAATTAGTGGGGGACACTTTTTCAAAACACACATCCACAGAAAAAATGTACAATTAAAACCAGCTTCCAAGTGTATAGATTAAGCCTTAACGAGAGGGAGGAGAAAGGGGAATGGGCGTAATTCCTCTGCAGCTGTGCAGCTCTGGGGCCTGAGACACGGTGTGTCTCTACAAACATTGAGAGCTTCAGCAAGACAGCGAGCACCGACGGCGGCGGGAACAGGCGTGCTCATGGAGAGCAGGAGAAAACAGAGAGGGAGAGTCAAGTTTCCCCCCAAAAGGGCAAAACTGCTGGCGCAGGTGAATTGCTGACAAGCATATAAGATTCACATCAAAGATCCTAGGACTCCAATCAGAATCTAATACCAGCTGAGCAACGGTGGTCAAGAGACTCAACTTCTCATCCCGGGGTAGCTTTTAACTTTACCTGTAACATCGCAACTGAAAACATACCCACCATTTCATTTTTGCTGTTAATAGCAAGTTGTTGGAAACAACCAAAAATTCAAACAAAACGGAATTAACTAAGGCACTGGGATAATATGTAGATATCTGAAATTAAGGAATACCAGAGTGGCCATGTGACCCCACAATCACATTCTCCAGCATATATGCAGAAAAAACTGTAATTCAAGAAGACACATGCACCCCAATATTTATAGCAGCCCTAGTCACAATAGCCAAGGCATGGAAACAACATACATGTCCATCGATAGATGAATGAATAAAGAAGACGTGGTGCATAGTACATACATACAATGAAATATTAGTCAACCAATAAAAAGAATGAAATTATGCCATGAGCAGCAACGTGGATGGGCTTAGAGACGATCATATTAAGTAAGTCAGAAAGAGAAAGACTAATACCATATGCTATCACTTATAGGTGGAATCTAGAATATGACACAAATGAACCTATTTACAAAACAGCAACAGCCTTAAAGAATTAGAGGACATACTCTGGTTGCCAAAGAGGAGGGGGAGGAACAGTGAGGGCAGGAATGGATTAGGAGTGTGGTATTAGCAGATGCAAACTACTATACATAGGATGGATTAACAATAAGATCCTACTGTATAGGGAACTATCTTCCATATCCTGCGATAAACTATCATGGAAAAGAACGTAAAAAACAATTTATACTGATATGTATGTATATATATACATGCATACACAGGTACAACTGAATTATTTTGCTGTACAGTAGCAATTAACACATTATGACACAACTATATTTCAGTTTTAAGAAAGAATAAAATTACAGAACAAGGAAAGATGTCATAATACATTGTGGAATGAAAAACAGGACATAAAACAGCATGAATAACATGCTGTGCTATTTTAATAAAAAACATATACAGTAGAAAGAAAACACTTTAATTTTTAAGATTTTTTTTTTTAATTTTGGCCTCTTTTTATTGATTTTTTATTTACTTATTTTTCATCCATCTTTATTCTTCGGCCTGTGTGGGCCTCCCATTGCAGTGGCCTCTCTCCAGTAGCAGAGCACCGGCTTTGGGCGCTTGTGCTCCAGAACACTGGCTCCTAATTGGACACATGGGTCCAGCCGCGCCGGGGCACGTGGGATCTTCCCGGGCCAAGGATCGAAACAGTGCCCCTTGCACTACAAGGCAGACTCTTTACCCACTGGACCACCAGGGAAGCCCGGAAGAATACACTTTAGATGGATATAGTCAAACTTTATAGCTTCATTGTGGCTTATTTTTATTGACCTCTCTTTTTTTGGAGCAGGGAGTAAATTTTATACAACCATCATTTTTTTTTCAAAACTGGTAAAAAAAAGAAAGTACTCATTTTATATATTTTAGTGCCCTACCGTAAACCAGACAGTAGGTAAAGCCGTAATTCAGTCTACAAATGAAACTTGGGTTTTAGCTTTCTCATCTGTAAAGGGAGACTGGACTTAAGAATTCTTTTAGAATCTTTTGATTCTATAAGTCTCACAGAGCCCTATTAAGTCAAAACTTCAGCAGAATCTTAATTAGGATTTATTAAAAGAAGCTGGGGAAGGCACCACGGGGCACAGAATGTAAAGCAGGCGTTTCAGTCCAAATGAAGAGTCCTTCAAGGGCGTTCTTTGCTAATTCAATGGACAACAGCCTTGGGTGCTGAGTATAGCCAGCACCTCCTTGGCAAGCTGGCAGTGTTTAAGCACAACCACATGGAGCTATACCTGACATGCCTGGAAGTGAGGCTGCTACAAGAGGAAGGCTGGAGAGCTTCTGGAACCACATAGGGCTCCAGGGTCCAACCCTGCACAGAGCAATTAACACATTATGACACAACTATATTTCAGTTTTAAGAAAGAATAAAATTACAGAACAAGGAAAGATGTCATAATACATTGTGGAATGAAAAACAGGACATAAAACAGCATGAATAACATGCTGTGCTATTTTAATAAAAAACATATACAGTAGAAAGAAAACACTTTAATTTTTAACATTTTTTTTTTTATTTTGGCCTTCTTTATTGATTTTTTATTTACTTATTTTTCATCCATCTTTATTCTTCGGCCTGTGTGGGCCTCCCATTGCAGTGGCCTCTCTCCAGTAGCAGAGCACCGGCTTTGGGCGCTTGTGCTCCAGAACACTGGCTCCTAATTGGACACATGGGTCCAGCCGCGCCGGGGCACGTGGGATCTTCCCGGGCCAAGGATCGAAACAGTGCCCCTTGCACTACAAGGCAGACTCTTTACCCACTGGACCACCAGGGAAGCCCGGAAGAATACACTTTAGATGGATATAGTCAAACTTTATAGCTTCATTGTGGCTTATTTTTATTGACCTCTCTTTTTTTGGAGCAGGGAGTAAATTTTATACAACCATCATTTTTTTCAAAACTGGTAAAAAAAAGAAAGTACTCATTTTATATATTTTAGTGCCCTACCGTAAACCAGACAGTAGGTAAAGCCGTAATTCAGTCTACAAATGAAACTTGGGTTTTAGCTTTCTCATCTGTAAAGGGAGACTGGACTTAAGAATTCTTTTAGAATCTTTTGATTCTATAAGTCTCACAGAGCCCTATTAAGTCAAAACTTCAGCAGAATCTTAATTAGGATTTATTAAAAGAAGCTGGGGAAGGCACCACGGGGCACAGAATGTAAAGCAGGCGTTTCAGTCCAAATGAAGAGTCCTTCAAGGGCGTTCTTTGCTAATTCAATGGACAACAGCCTTGGGTGCTGAGTATAGCCAGCACCTCCTTGGCAAGCTGGCAGTGTTTAAGCACAACCACATGGAGCTATACCTGACATGCCTGGAAGTGAGGCTGCTACAAGAGGAAGGCTGGAGAGCTTCTGGAACCACATAGGGCTCCAGGGTCCAACCCTGCACAGAGCAGGGCACCAACTGGCTGTGCTTCCTGTCTCCCATAACCTGCCCCTCCTGGCCCTCAGAAAATAGGAGTAGACGAACTTAACCACGGACTTCGGTGACTAACTCCAATTTGGACCCATGTGTCATGATCCCATAGATACAAGAAGATAAAAGAAGGTAGAATTTAAGGTAGCACTGTAGAAATGGGTTAAGAATGTGGTTCTGGGGCTTCCCTGATGGTCCAGTGGGTGAGGACACCACCTTGCAGTGCAGGGGGCGCCGGTTCGATCCCTGGCCTGGGAAGATCCCACATGCCGCGGAGCGGTTGGACTGATGTGTCCAGTTGCCCAGCCGGAGCTCTGGAGCGCATGCGCCCAGAGCCGGTGCTCGGCAACAACAGAGACCACTGCAATGGGAGGCCCACATGGGCGGAAGAACAGAGATGGATGAAAATAGAGAAATGAAAGACCAATAGAAGTGGCCCGCCTGCCCCCCTCCCTCCCCAACCCGCCCTCCCCTCACCGCCCCAACCCGCCCAAAAACAAACTTAAAAAAAAAAAAAAAAAAAAAGAACGTGGCTCTGGGGCTTCCCTGGTGGTCCAGTGGGTAAAGAGCCTGCCTTGCAGTGAAAGGGACACCAGTTCGATCCCTGGCCCAAGAAGATCCCACATGCCATGGAGCAGCTGGACCAGTGTGTCCAGTTACGAGCCAGTGTTCTGGAGCGCGTGTGCCCTGAGCCAGTGCTCTGCAACGAGAGAGGCCACTGCAATGGGAGGCCCACACAGGCCAAAGAATAAAGATAAACGAACATAAATAAATAAAAAAGCAATAGAGGAGACCAAAAATTTTTTAAAATTTAAAAAAGAATGTGGCTGAGTCATTATGACTTTTGCCTCCACCACAGAAAGGCTTAGGTGATCTTAGGCCAATTTCCTGATCTCTAGACGTTTCCTCAACAATAAAATGAGAAGACCTAGTTGGATGGCCATCTGCCTGGGTGTTTTTGAGGATGTCATGAGAAAAGGAATAAAAAGCACTTAACACAGGACACGGCTGTGGTGGTTTATTTGCTAAGTTTGTATCTGATTCTTGCAACCCAATAGACATTTCCTAGGCAAGAATACTGGAGTGGGTTGCCATGTCTTTCTCCAGGGGATCTTCCTGATCCAGGGATCCAGCCCGAGTTACCTGTATTGCAGACAGATTCTTTACCACTGAGCCACCAGGGAAGCCCTAACACAGGATAAATAAACGCTAATTATTATTCTTATTTTTAGATGCTCCTGTGACAAGCATCACTTTGCAAGGCAAAGAGACAATCATCAATAGAATAGTCAATCAAAAATGGAAAAAAGGTATTATTATACCTGATTAATTATATATGACACATCTTAATACACATAGTACTTCAAATGCAGTATTTTAGATTTCATGAATATATTTTAATTCTCCTCTTCTACCTTCCCTTTGTAGATGCTCACCTCAAGAAGATCTAATGATTATTATTACACTTAGATCATTGAGACTATTGACTTGTATGGCTTATGGCCAGAGATAAGCTTGGCAAAATGTTCCCCACCCATCAAACCAAAAAATGAATTTTAGAATAAAAGCTAATAACAGGAATATAAAGACCTGAACAGGGGCTTTCCTGGTGGTTCAGTGGTTAAGAATCTGCCTTTCAATGCATGGGTTGCAGGTTCTATTCGTGATCAGGGAACTAAGATCCCACATGCCTTGGGGCAACTGAGCACACACACACAACCAAAGAGAAGCCCATGCACTGTAACAAAAAAGATCTCTTAGGTCGCAACAGAGATCCCAAGTGCCGCAATCCAATGTAATCAAATAAATAAATGGAAATTAATATTCTACAAAGTTGTCACCAAAAGGGGAGATGATGTAGAAGCAGAAATGTACACAGATTCAGATCATCTTCTTACTTGACATTACTTCTCCAAAGTAAATGTCAAATAAATATACCCATTCATTCAGTAAATATTTACAGAGGGCTTAAAACGTGCCAGCTGAAGGCTAAGTGCTGAAGATTCCATGGAAATGAAACGAGAAAACTATCCCTACCTCAAGGAGCATCCATGACATTATTTGGCCTTTGCGGGGAGGTTATTTCCACTGGATGGGAGCCATCACATTTCAGATACTGGCAAGAACAAGTGAAAAGAGCTTTCAAAGCATCTATAGACTCGGAACTGTTCCCTGTTGGTTTACTTGTTTATTTGATCAGTCTAGATTTGGGGCAACTGGTGCCTTTGTGCTCTTTCTCCAGGGATCTTCCTGATCCAGGGATCCAGCCGAGTTACCTGTATTGCAGACAGATTCTTTACCACTGAGCCACCAGGGAAGCCCTAACACAGGATAAATAAACGCTAATTATTATTCTTATTTTTAGATGCTCCTGTGACAAGCATCACTTTGCAAGGCAAAGAGACAATCATCAATAGAATAGTCAATCAAAAATGGAAAAAAGGTATTATTATACCTGATTAATTATATATGACACATCTTAATACACATAGTACTTCAAATGCAGTATTTTAGATTTCATGAATATATTTTAATTCTCCTCTTCTACCTTCCCTTTGTAGATGCTCACCTCAAGAAGATCTAATGATTATTATTACACTTAGATCATTGAGACTATTGACTTGTATGGCTTATGGCCAGAGATAAGCTTGGCAAAATGTTCCCCACCCATCAAACCAAAAAATGAATTTTAGAATAAAAGCTAATAACAGGAATATAAAGACCTGAACAGGGGCTTTCCTGGTGGTTCAGTGGTTAAGAATCTGCCTTTCAATGCATGGGTTGCAGGTTCTATTCGTGATCAGGGAACTAAGATCCCACATGCCTTGGGGCAACTGAGCACACACACACAACCAAAGAGAAGCCCATGCACTGTAACAAAAAAGATCTCTTAGGTCGCAACAGAGATCCCAAGTGCCGCAATCCAATGTAATCAAATAAATAAATGGAAATTAATATTCTACAAAGTTGTCACCAAAAGGGGAGATGATGTAGAAGCAGAAATGTACACAGATTCAGATCATCTTCTTACTTGACATTACTTCTCCAAAGTAAATGTCAAATAAATATACCCATTCATTCAGTAAATATTTACAGAGGGCTTAAAACGTGCCAGCTGAAGGCTAAGTGCTGAAGATTCCATGGAAATGAAACGAGAAAACTATCCCTACCTCAAGGAGCATCCATGACATTATTTGGCCTTTGCGGGGAGGTTATTTCCACTGGATGGGAGCCATCACATTTCAGATACTGGCAAGAACAAGTGAAAAGAGCTTTCAAAGCATCTATAGACTCGGAACTGTTCCCTGTTGGTTTACTTGTTTATTTGATCAGTCTAGATTTGGGGCAACTGGTGCCTTTGTGCTCTTATCAATAGCAGCCTGATCCAGAAGAGACACTATACGTGCCAGCAAATGAATCATGGTGTCATTTTCATAACACTCATTTGAATGAATACTAAAGTTCTGCTAAAGAAAGGACCTATCAATCATCATTATTCCACTGTTGTCTTGCACACAGTCTATTAACCAAGTCTACTCCTCTGAATGAAAAAAAGGCTGGGATTTTAAGGAGTAAGAGCAACCAAAGACCCTTCTATCCAATACAGATGCTGGCTGCTCCCACTAAATGTAAGTCAACGGCTACTGCCCTAATCCATTTTCTCACTGTTCTCTCTTCCCTTCCAGGGAGGGATTAGAACTCCTCTCTTCCGGGCTTCCCTGGTGGTCCAGTGGGTAACGACACTGCCTTGCAGTGCAAGGGGCGCCGGTTCGATCCCTGGCCTGGGAAGATCCTACGTGCCACCGAGCGGCTGGACCGATGTGTCCAATCACCGAGCAGGAGCTCTGGAGCACATGCGCCCAGAGCCGGTGCTCTGCGACGACAGAGGCCACTGCGATGGGAGGCCCACATGGGCCAAAGAATAAAGATGGATGAAAATGGTTAAATGAAAGACCAACAGAAGTGGTCCACACCCACCCCCCTCCCACCCCAACCCGCCCCCCTTCCCCCGCAAAAAAAGAACTCCTCTCTTCCAACTGAGAACACAGCACAGAGGGCTGACCATAATCTCAGGAGAAAACAGAAGACAAAATTAAAGCTCACAGGGTCATCTGCACTGTCCGGGACTCAAGGACCACCTACTTTGATCCCCTCATTTTACTGATGCAGAATCAGAGAGGGATAAATAAGGTTTCCCCAAAGTCGCAGAGAAATCAGAGACAGGGTCAGCCTGAATCACAGTGTGCTGACACGCCGTCCAGGGCCTTCTGCCTTTGCCTGCCTCAACAAACAAGAGGACTCCTCTGCTCTGCTCATCAGAGGAACCCCTCTCTTAAAAAAGAAAGTCTCATTTTATGCTTCATTGCTCACTGCCCAGCCATCCATCAAAATAAAAAGACTAACCTAGGCAAGAGAACTGTGCCCTTGAGTTCCAGATGCCCCCTTGAGATCCAGACGTTCCTGGACCGTTCCTGAGCAGAGCTCTCCATGTGGATTGGAGTGCTGGGCATGTGCTGTGTTCTGAGGCCCCACTGAAGGAGAACAGAGAGCCTGGCTCCTTCTAGGTTTGGGAAGAGGACAGGGACAGAGAGTGAGAAGGGGCCTTGGACCCAGATCAGCACTTAACAAGACAGATTCCACCCTGCACTCACACTTACTCCTGGGGAAAAGCCAGAAGCTAACTCAGACAGCAGGCGAGCAACGCACGAACCTCTGCCAGCAGGGGACGCCAGCAGGGGACGTGGATTCCGTGGCTCCAATGGTGATGTGAGAGGTCTTGGCCTGACCATCCCCACCCCTTCCACCCAGTGAACACTGTTTGCTTGTGAGCTAACAAGGTATGGCTAGCTGGTGGCAAGAGGGGTGGGACATTCACCTGTGAACATGGAATTACTGCTGTCCTGCCTGTGAAGCTGACTCATCTCAGGAGGGATCAATCCCAGAATCTTTCTTTTGCAGCTGTGTGACTTTAGTCAAGCTCCTTAATCTCTCTGAGCCTCTATCCAGAATACAAAACGTTGATTAACCATGCGAGCTGCAGGAGCTAGTCAAATGAGATAATCGAGGTCATTTGTCCTAAATATCTCAATACATGGGAGTGATACATATATAATAGCTCCTCTATGCTGAATCCAAGCACTGAGTCTCCTATAATCTAGTTAACACGAGAAATGCTCCCCCGGAAAAGTAGTTTTTATACTAAACTCCATGTACAGACAAAGACCAAAGAAGAGGTCAAGTGGAAGGGCTCATCCTATTCCACCAAACTATTCTTTGGTTGATTTCATATATATTCAATATGAAATGGACACATACTGAATTTGATGAAAGGGAGATGTCACAGTAGAAATGTCTAAAAACAGAGGAGCCTATTTGTCTGGTTGTCCCAGGTTATCCTCATTTGTTTCCCTCTGGCTACAGGAAATGGCAGAAAAGGTAAAGAGCATTGACTTGTGGAGGGAGTGATCAGGGATCTGTCCAGTCCTCCTATTAGCCTCCATCCCTGGAGGTGATGGCGATTCCTTTGAGATCCAGACGTTCCTGGACCGTTCCTGAGCAGAGCTCTCCATGTGGATTGGAGTGCTGGGCATGTGCTGTGTTCTGAGGCCCCACTGAAGGAGAACAGAGAGCCTGGCTCCTTCTAGGTTTGGGAAGAGGACAGGGACAGAGAGTGAGAAGGGGCCTTGGACCCAGATCAGCACTTAACAAGACAGATTCCACCCTGCACTCACACTTACTCCTGGGGAAAAGCCAGAAGCTAACTCAGACAGCAGGCGAGCAACGCACGAACCTCTGCCAGCAGGGGACGCCAGCAGGGGACGTGGATTCCGTGGCTCCAATGGTGATGTGAGAGGTCTTGGCCTGACCATCCCCACCCCTTCCACCCAGTGAACACTGTTTGCTTGTGAGCTAACAAGGTATGGCTAGCTGGTGGCAAGAGGGGTGGGACATTCACCTGTGAACATGGAATTACTGCTGTCCTGCCTGTGAAGCTGACTCATCTCAGGAGGGATCAATCCCAGAATCTTTCTTTTGCAGCTGTGTGACTTTAGTCAAGCTCCTTAATCTCTCTGAGCCTCTATCCAGAATACAAAACGTTGATTAACCATGCGAGCTGCAGGAGCTAGTCAAATGAGATAATCGAGGTCATTTGTCCTAAATATCTCAATACATGGGAGTGATACATATATAATAGCTCCTCTATGCTGAATCCAAGCACTGAGTCTCCTATAATCTAGTTAACACGAGAAATGCTCCCCCGGAAAAGTAGTTTTTATACTAAACTCCATGTACAGACAAAGACCAAAGAAGAGGTCAAGTGGAAGGGCTCATCCTATTCCACCAAACTATTCTTTGGTTGATTTCATATATATTCAATATGAAATGGACACATACTGAATTTGATGAAAGGGAGATGTCACAGTAGAAATGTCTAAAAACAGAGGAGCCTATTTGTCTGGTTGTCCCAGGTTATCCTCATTTGTTTCCCTCTGGCTACAGGAAATGGCAGAAAAGGTAAAGAGCATTGACTTGTGGAGGGAGTGATCAGGGATCTGTCCAGTCCTCCTATTAGCCTCCATCCCTGGAGGTGATGGCGTATTTGCATTTCCACTTCCTTTAGAAGTATAAGCAGTGATTTAATCAAAGGGAGGCACATTTAGCTCCTAGGGAGACATTCCTACTGTTGCAAATATTTTGTGATTTTTTTCTAATAAGCAGACAAACAGTTCTAGGAAATATGTCAAAGGGTAAAGAATAGAGGGCCCTTTAGTATACGAAGAGTTTTCTGGTTCTTTTTCAAATTTATTATTTTTCCCTTATCAAGGAGAAAGGACAGAGGAAAAAACATTCAATGGGAAGTTGTGAAGAAATTGCTAGAAAGGGTATCCAAAACCTGTGTCAGTCTAGGCTAGAAGCTGATTAGGACTGAAAGCAATACAGTTCAACCTAAATAAGGAAAAATGTCCTTTCTTTAAGCGAACAGAGTCTCTGGGATCAAAGATCAAATGCAATCTAATAGCCTAGATGAGCGTGTCAGAAATGAGAGGTAAGCATAAATCTGAGAAACATGGTAACATAACTAATGCAGACAAAAACAGTTTTTAATAAAACATTGTGCTGATTTTGTTTGTTTCTGAAAGCTTGTATTAAAACATTGATTCCTAAGTAATCTCTTCCTACTCTAGACCTTGGTCAAATCTTCCCTTATTAATTTCCCCATTCCAAAGTAGTTAAGAGTTTATAAACAAATGTTTCCCATCTTGAATCCATCTGGGCTCAGGGACATCATCCACAGTCACTCCTTCAGCTGAGCTTTTCTAATACATGGGAGTGATATATAATAGTTTTGAATCCAAGCACTGAGTCTCCTATAATCTAGTTAACACGAGAAATGCTCCCCGGAAAAGTAGTTTTATACTAAACTCCATGTACAGACAAAGACCAAAGAAGAGGTCAAGTGGAAGGGCTCATCCTATTCCACCAAACTATTCTTTGGTTGATTTCATATATATTCAATATGAAATGGACACATACTGAATTTGATGAAAGGGAGATGTCACAGTAGAAATGTCTAAAAACAGAGGAGCCTATTTGTCTGGTTGTCCCAGGTTATCCTCATTTGTTTCCCTCTGGCTACAGGAAATGGCAGAAAAGGTAAAGAGCATTGACTTGTGGAGGGAGTGATCAGGGATCTGTCCAGTCCTCCTATTAGCCTCCATCCCTGGAGGTGATGGCGTATTTGCATTTCCACTTCCTTTAGAAGTATAAGCAGTGATTTAATCAAAGGGAGGCACATTTAGCTCCTAGGGAGACATTCCTACTGTTGCAAATATTTTGTGATTTTTTTCTAATAAGCAGACAAACAGTTCTAGGAAATATGTCAAAGGGTAAAGAATAGAGGGCCCTTTAGTATACGAAGAGTTTTCTGGTTCTTTTTCAAATTTATTATTTTTCCCTTATCAAGGAGAAAGGACAGAGGAAAAAACATTCAATGGGAAGTTGTGAAGAAATTGCTAGAAAGGGTATCCAAAACCTGTGTCAGTCTAGGCTAGAAGCTGATTAGGACTGAAAGCAATACAGTTCAACCTAAATAAGGAAAAATGTCCTTTCTTTAAGCGAACAGAGTCTCTGGGATCAAAGATCAAATGCAATCTAATAGCCTAGATGAGCGTGTCAGAAATGAGAGGTAAGCATAAATCTGAGAAACATGGTAACATAACTAATGCAGACAAAAACAGTTTTTAATAAAACATTGTGCTGATTTTTGTTTGTTTCTGAAAGCTTGTATTAAAACATTGATTCCTAAGTAATCTCTTCCTACTCTAGACCTTGGTCAAATCTTCCCTTATTAATTTCCCCATTCCAAAGTAGTTAAGAGTTTATAAACAAATGTTTCCCATCTTGAATCCATCTGGGCTCAGGGACATCATCCACAGTCACTCCTTCAGCTGAGCTTTTCAAGAGCCCAGGGAGATAAGGAGGGAGGATGTTTATTTATAAACCGACAATTCTACTACATAGGCCTGAATCCTCTCAGGAAATCTGTTTCTCCAGAATTCTCCCAAGTGCCCCACTGGCTCCGTCACAGCCATCAGTAGTCAGAGCTCTCTTGATCCACCTGAGGCGCTTGGCTATACTGTTTGAGCAAGAGGAATGACCTGCCTGTGAATCACCACGTACCTGTCCAAAAAATACAGTAACACACGAACACCCCAGGCAGGGCTTGAACTGACATTTCCTTGATCAGATATTTAAGACGCTTCTCATTCCTAAGTGTTGGATATTTTTCCTTTGTCTTTTCTCTGGAATTTCCCTTCCAAGATGCCTTACACGGATTGAGCTGGCTTTAGGTGACATCTCCTTCTTTTGGTCTTCATTCTCCATCTCCTAACATTTGCTCCCAATCCAAAGGGCCACTTCCTGAAGCAAGAGGCAGATCCAGATCCAGAGATGGAGCTGCACTGGCCCGTTCCTTGGGTTCTAGTCTAGTCCAAAGCCCCCAGCTCAGGTGGGCCAGAGAGCTGGGTGTTCCTCCAGCTCACAGAGCTCCTTCCTTCCCCTCCCAAATGAAAATTCCCAGGACACCACAATGCCCACAATCACACCTTTCAAAGGAGAGCACAGCACCCTGACTACATGCCCTAGGCCAAACCCTCCAGGTCGTGCTCTGGACAGAGGATGTGTCTTCCGGCAATTCCCAAACATCACATGCATACACCCCAATCTCCAATGCAGCAGAAATGCATTAACTGCAAGGTCAGATCTGCAGAAATCCTATTAGTATTTGCAAAAAGCCAGTTTTTAGTGATTTGTCTCCTAGAGGGAATTCTGGAGCCCTTTATCCTCACCTTTCAAAATCCCCACAGCAGATACCTCTGGGAGGCAGGCAGCTGAGACTGTGAAGTCAGATGAGGGCTGTGTTTGATTTCCAGCTTTGCCTCAAATCCTCCGTGTACGACTGGATAACTGACTTCCTCTCTCTAGGTCTCAATCTTCTTAACTGTAAAGTGGGTTTTTACAGAGACCTTGATAAGAAAATACATGGAAAGCACTGGAACTTAAGTGTTAGGTCTCTACCGATTCTTGTGGCCAGCTTTTTTCAGAAGGACACAGTGAGTATAACTAGCAAACTTTCCACCTGCAGAGTTGAGATGGTCAGCCATCATCCCTCAAGTTTACATCTGGTCAGTGTACAGAGTAAGAGAGACCATGGATCTAAACCATTTGCTCTATTATCATCTCATCATAGCAATGGTCAGGGCGGAGAAGCCAAGGCCAGTGCGGCAGTGAGGCACTTTGATTTCAGTCAGGTGTGGAGGCTTGAGCCCTGCCTCGAATACTTGCTATATCTCTGACCTTGAGCAGGGAAAAAAATCTATAAAACAGAGATAACTTTAGTATCTCTCAGAGAGGGCTGATTTGAGGGATCAAATGAAACAATGCATATAAGGCATAATGTTGGTTGTTGGTTTAGTCGCTCAGTCATGTCTGATTCCTTTGTGGCTCCATGGACTGTAGCCCACCAGGTTCCTCTGTCCATGGGATTCCCCAGGCGAGAATACTGGAGTGGGTTGCCATTTCCATCTCCAGGGCATCCTCCTGACCCAGGGATTGAACCCAGATCTTCTGCATTGCAGGTGGATTCTTGACCGGAGCCACCAGGGAAGGTACAATAACTACAACCAAATAAACATTCAGTAGGTAGGTGCAAGCTGTTCTTAGTAGGAACCATTTGTAATTCATTTGTGGCTTTAACTGATTCTCATTAGGCATCTGTATGGCAGAGACTGTGGGAGAAGAAGGAGACAGGTGGAGGACAATACCAGGTTCCTGCTCTGATGGGCAGGACCACCCAAACTGCTGAATCTGACATTTAAAAGCAAGAGCTAGTGTTGGGATAAGGACATGCAGGTCATGCAGGTGGGTGACCTGAGAACAATGAGATCTGGGGCCTGAGCGACTCCCGGGGAGAGTTCCAGTCAAGTCTACCAGTGACAGAAATAACCCCTTCCAGGAAACCATTCCAGGATGAAGGCTTTCTTTTAGGTCTCAATCTTCTTAACTGTAAAGTGGGTTTTTACAGAGACCTTGATAAGAAAATACATGGAAAGCACTGGAACTTAAGTGTTAGGTCTCTACCGATTCTTGTGGCCAGCTTTTTTCAGAAGGACACAGTGAGTATAACTAGCAAACTTTCCACCTGCAGAGTTGAGATGGTCAGCCATCATCCCTCAAGTTTACATCTGGTCAGTGTACAGAGTAAGAGAGACCATGGATCTAAACCATTTGCTCTATTATCATCTCATCATAGCAATGGTCAGGGCGGAGAAGCCAAGGCCAGTGCGGCAGTGAGGCACTTTGATTTCAGTCAGGTGTGGAGGCTTGAGCCCTGCCTCGAATACTTGCTATATCTCTGACCTTGAGCAGGGAAAAAAATCTATAAAACAGAGATAACTTTAGTATCTCTCAGAGAGGGCTGATTTGAGGGATCAAATGAAACAATGCATATAAGGCATAATGTTGGTTGTTGGTTTAGTCGCTCAGTCATGTCTGATTCCTTTGTGGCTCCATGGACTGTAGCCCACCAGGTTCCTCTGTCCATGGGATTCCCCAGGCGAGAATACTGGAGTGGGTTGCCATTTCCATCTCCAGGGCATCCTCCTGACCCAGGGATTGAACCCAGATCTTCTGCATTGCAGGTGGATTCTTGACCGACGGAGCCACCAGGGAAGGTACAATAACTACAACCAAATAAACATTCAGTAGGTAGGTGCAAGCTGTTCTTAGTAGGAACCATTTGTAATTCATTTGTGGCTTTAACTGATTCTCATTAGGCATCTGTATGGCAGAGACTGTGGGAGAAGAAGGAGACAGGTGGAGGACAATACCAGGTTCCTGCTCTGATGGGCAGGACCACCCAAACTGCTGAATCTGACATTTAAAAGCAAGAGCTAGTGTTGGGATAAGGACATGCAGGTCATGCAGGTGGGTGACCTGAGAACAATGAGATCTGGGGCCTGAGCGACTCCCGGGGAGAGTTCCAGTCAAGTCTACCAGTGACAGAAATAACCCCTTCCAGGAAACCATTCAACACAGGATAGTAGGAAGGCTTTCCTCTCAGGAGGGCAGCGAAAAGGAAGGGAAAACATCAAATGAGCAAACAAAACCTGACTCTGTCCTCCAAATTGTGGCTGAGGGTGGTGCCCGTGAAAGCAGAGGTAATCAGCAAGAAAGACTGCCCCCATCGGCTCTTAGCTGACAGTGACATTTTAGCTACTGGGTGGGGCAGTCTGCACAGAAAGGAACACAGAGAGGATAGGAAATTTTAGCCAAATTCCACAATCTTATCATTAAAAAAAAAAAAAAGGACTAGACGACAGGAGAGGATATATGGTGTATTTAGATCTTTCATCATATTTTCTGTGTATATATAGACCCATGTCCAAATTTTTATGTTTTTACCTATATCTAGGAAGGATATGTAACCTGCGATAGTATGGAAATAACCATATCCTCTTTGGATGTGCAAGAGTACAAGAATTACAACAACGTTTTCTTCTAAACCAGAATCCATCTTTAAGGAGCTACAAACACAAAGCAAGAGAAAAAACTGACAAATGGATTCTTTCTCTCAAAGACCAAAAGCCCTCTCCTGCCATGCCCCTCTGCCTCTCCCCAGCCCACACCCCTCTCAACAATGAAGGCAAGGCAGGCTGGCTTGAGCAATTCACAACCGCTGTCTATTTCCATTCAGTTTCTGGAGGCACAGCCCCTCACAGCAGAGGCTGCTATGCAGCACCACGCCCCACGCAGAGAAAGGATGGAAGCCACGCTGAAAATTGAAGGATGCACCCCAGGAAGAGCATCCAAGCAAGAACAAGAGAGCCCCTGCAAACGTGGCCTTGGGATTAGAACACAACCACACTCACAGAGGCTTCTAAGGCTAAAGAAGAAGGAGACTGTGGGAGAAGAAGGAGACAGGTGGAGGACAATACCAGGTTCCTGCTCTGATGGGCAGGACCACCCAAACTGCTGAATCTGACATTTAAAAGCAAGAGCTAGTGTTGGGATAAGGACATGCAGGTCATGCAGGTGGGTGACCTGAGAACAATGAGATCTGGGGCCTGAGCGACTCCCGGGGAGAGTTCCAGTCAAGTCTACCAGTGACAGAAATAACCCCTTCCAGGAAACCATTCAACACAGGATAGTAGGAAGGCTTTCCTCTCAGGAGGGCAGCGAAAAGGAAGGGAAAACATCAAATGAGCAAACAAAACCTGACTCTGTCCTCCAAATTGTGGCTGAGGGTGGTGCCCGTGAAAGCAGAGGTAATCAGCAAGAAAGACTGCCCCCATCGGCTCTTAGCTGACAGTGACATTTTAGCTACTGGGTGGGGCAGTCTGCACAGAAAGGAACACAGAGAGGATAGGAAATTTTAGCCAAATTCCACAATCTTATCATTAAAAAAAAAAAAAAGGACTAGACGACAGGAGAGGATATATGGTGTATTTAGATCTTTCATCATATTTTCTGTGTATATATAGACCCATGTCCAAATTTTTATGTTTTTACCTATATCTAGGAAGGATATGTAACCTGCGATAGTATGGAAATAACCATATCCTCTTTGGATGTGCAAGAGTACAAGAATTACAACAACGTTTTCTTCTAAACCAGAATCCATCTTTAAGGAGCTACAAACACAAAGCAAGAGAAAAAACTGACAAATGGATTCTTTCTCTCAAAGACCAAAAGCCCTCTCCTGCCATGCCCCTCTGCCTCTCCCCAGCCCACACCCCTCTCAACAATGAAGGCAAGGCAGGCTGGCTTGAGCAATTCACAACCGCTGTCTATTTCCATTCAGTTTCTGGAGGCACAGCCCCTCACAGCAGAGGCTGCTATGCAGCACCACGCCCCACACGCAGAGAAAGGATGGAAGCCACGCTGAAAATTGAAGGATGCACCCCAGGGAAGAGCATCCAAGCAAGAACAAAAGAGAGCCCCCTGCAAACGTGGCCTTGGGATTAGAACACAACCACACTCACAGAGGCTTCTAAGGCTATTGCCCTATGGCCTCAATGTCTGTATCTTCCCTTAAAGGTGGCTTAACTGATACCTAGAAGAATGGGCGTGGCCCTCAATACCAGGGCACAGGTTGAATCCCTAAGAACGATTGCAGTCTTCAGACTAGGAAGAGAAAGATCAGTGGTTCTCTGCTTATCCCGAACAGGAGAAATGGCAAGTGCACACTGGATACAAAACAAGCAGCATTTTTACAGTATAACTGTCACATGTCATTGCATGAGAGCTGAGGTTCGCCTCTCCAAAGTTACAAGAATAAGTATAAAAATTGTGCTTTTGTCCCAATCAGCTTTAAAAAAAAATTTTTTTAAATACCATCCACAGCTTTCTGCCAGAATGGGCACTGAGAAAATACTGTGAATTATCATAAAAGACTCACTGTGTTTTTACAATAATGTGAAGTCAGCGCCATCAGGTAGTGGTAAAGGAGGATGGGCTTAAGCCCAGTACCTCTAGTTGGCCACAGGATCCCTAGCCATCCCAGTTCTATCCCTCTGGGGGTGCTGCTCCCCAGAGACCAGGTGGACAGCAGGTAGGGGTGTGGCACACTTGTATCCAGTAAAGCTCTGGTGCATGAAAAGGTACGATACTGCAAGAGAGATAAAGTCTTTGACAATAACGTGCACGGGAGGCAAGAAGCGCTTCCTCTTGCCTGCAGAGGGGAAGGGTCCAGACAGCCATCAGGTTGTTCCAAGCCTAACAGAACAAGTGCAGACAGACATCCCCACAGCAAAACCTAGTGGACGGGGCAAAGGAATTACAGAGGCAGGTACATGATTGCCCTAGGGCTGCTGCAGAGCCTCCCAGGGGCCAGCTCATCACTTCCTTTGTTCGCTTGCGAAGATGGAGTAGCCACACGTTCCCCTACTACACACACACGACACACACACGACACACACACACAAACTCATTCGCTACAGACAAAGCACAACCGCACTGCTTTGTGCTCAGCTGACGAATGTCAGTGGGTTTTCTGTGGCTTTTGTTTTGTCCCTTTTTTTCTCTTTTCTTTTCAAATGCCCATTCCAGCCTGTCTTGTATCCTTTCCATGGGAGGAGTCATTTCAGCGCATTCTGGAGGAATCCCAGACCGGGGCGCGGTGTTTTTGCCGCGAGAGCTGCTGGCTGGACACCAGCGAACATGAGGCTTCTGTCCCTGGTAATGGCTCTTCCTCTCTCCCCGCTCCTACCCTAGGGGCTCGCTCAGCGCTTCTGACACCCTCCGGCCGCAGGAGCTCTGCTCTGCACACAATGGCAGTCGGACACGGCGTGCAGACAGCGTGCGCCAGTCACCGCAAACTAAAACGTGTTCTAAAAACTCAGCCTTTTCTTGGGATGAAGGGGAGAAATCACAGGAAAAAAGGTAAATGCATCAAGGGCAAAAAAAAAAAAAAAAAAGTTGATTATTCTCACTACAGCCACGTTAGCTGTCCAGTCCCGAGTATGAGGCACCGAAATATGAATTGGGGTGAATACAAGCAAGCAGTGGCCAAGGTGAGGACAGATGGTCCAGGCACCCATCACCCGTTCAGGGCGGGGGCAGAGCCAAGGGGCTGGAACTCAGAGTGGGGCGCGGTCGGGCTACCCAGGACCTCTGCGGAAAGGTGTCATCTCTCCCCACCCCGCCAAAAAGCAACCTTCTGCAAAAAAAAAAAAGAAAAAGAAAATCTCTTCTCGCCTGGGGCAGCTCACACGGACGACCCAGGTGGCGCTGGGGTCCAGGAAGGGCCGAGAGCCCCGCGTTATTTGGGAACTACAGAGCGGTGGAAGGAAGGAAGATAAATAACCCGAAGTTCTCCACGCCACTGTTTGGGTTTCCTCTTTGTTTGGTTTTCCCCCAAACCCCAGGGTCGCTCCGTCTGGGTGGCGCCCCGTCGCGCCGGCCGGACCGACCGCCGCTCTCCACCCCCTCGGACCCCGGGTGCCGGTCCCTCCCTGGGGAAGGGCCCAGGGAGGCCGGCGGGAACCAAGCCCCAGCAGTGGCAACGAGCGAGCGAGCGAGCGAGCCAGAGTGGCGTCCGACTCACCGTGATGCGCGGGATGTTCTTCTTGCCTTGGTAGGACATGGTGGCGGCGGTGGCTGCAGCAGCTGCCTGCCTCCCTCCTCCTTCTGCTGCTCCTGCTCACCCGCGCCTTCCTCAGCGCGCAGCGCCCCGAGATCAGGTGGAGCGAATGGTGCGCTGGCCGCGGCCGCCGCCTCCTCGCCTCCGCCCCTCCCGGGCTGCGCGAGACAATAGTTTTTGCCGAGAGCTGCTGGCTGGACACCAGCGAACATGAGGCTTCTGTCCCTGGTAATGGCTCTTCCTCTCTCCCCGCTCCTACCCTAGGGGCTCGCTCAGCGCTTCTGACACCCTCCGGCCGCAGGAGCTCTGCTCTGCACACAATGGCAGTCGGACACGGCGTGCAGACAGCGTGCGCCAGTCACCGCAAACTAAAACGTGTTCTAAAAACTCAGCCTTTTCTTGGGATGAAGGGGAGAAATCACAGGAAAAAAGGTAAATGCATCAAGGGCAAAAAAAAAAAAAAAAAAGTTGATTATTCTCACTACAGCCACGTTAGCTGTCCAGTCCCGAGTATGAGGCACCGAAATATGAATTGGGGTGAATACAAGCAAGCAGTGGCCAAGGTGAGGACAGATGGTCCAGGCACCCATCACCCGTTCAGGGCGGGGGCAGAGCCAAGGGGCTGGAACTCAGAGTGGGGCGCGGTCGGGCTACCCAGGACCTCTGCGGAAAGGTGTCATCTCTCCCCACCCCGCCAAAAAGCAACCTTCTGAAAAAAAATCAAAGAAAAAGAAAATCTCTTCTCGCCTGGGGCAGCTCACACGGACGACCCAGGTGGCGCTGGGGTCCAGGAAGGGCCGAGAGCCCCGCGTTATTTGGGAACTACAGAGCGGTGGAAGGAAGGAAGATAAATAACCCGAAGTTCTCCACGCCACTGTTTGGGTTTCCTCTTTGTTTGGTTTTCCCCCAAACCCCAGGGTCGCTCCGTCTGGGTGGCGCCCCGTCGCGCCGGCCGGACCGACCGCCGCTCTCCACCCCCTCGGACCCCGGGTGCCGGTCCCTCCCTGGGGAAGGGCCCAGGGAGGCCGGCGGGAACCAAGCCCCAGCAGTGGCAACGAGCGAGCGAGCGAGCGAGCCAGAGTGGCGTCCGACTCACCGTGATGCGCGGGATGTTCTTCTTGCCTTGGTAGGACATGGTGGCGGCGGTGGCTGCAGCAGCTGCCTGCCTCCCTCCTCCTTCTGCTGCTCCTGCTCACCCGCGCCTTCCTCAGCGCGCAGCGCCCCGAGATCAGGTGGAGCGAATGGTGCGCTGGCCGCGGCCGCCGCCTCCTCTCGCCTCCGCCCCCCTCCCGGGCTCCCGCGGCGGCTGCCAGAGACAATAGTAAATCTCCCTGGTCCCCCTTTCACCCCCGACCCCCCCACCTCCACACACACACACTCACACACACTCACACACACACCCTCCTCCACTCGCGTTCACGCCCGGGCTTTTTTTTTTTTCTTTTGCGGTGCCAGCTGGGACCCCGTACGACCAGAATGGCTGATCCGAGGCTCCTCCCTCTTCTCTCTTATCCCTATTGATTTTCCTCTTTGCATCTGCCTCACCCACTTTTTCTTTCTTTTTTTCTGGTGACTTGCGAGAGCGGCGGAGTCAGCCTTCGCCACCGCCACCAGAGGGCGCGAGGGACTGTTCGCGGCGGGGATGCTGCAGTCCCCGGCGCCGGCGGAGGAGCGCCAGCGTCGCCCTCTCGTCTCCATGGGCCAAGCCCGGGAAAGCGCCCACGCCTCCAACCTGCCTGTGATCCGATTTCCCACCTTCTTCACCCTCGTTTCCAAAAGGAGACGGCTCCCGGCTTCTACTGGGAGCCCGCTTTCCTCCGCCACCCTGCGAGCTGGATGCAGCGGCCGCCGCCTTTGTTACTGCGGAGGCCGGGCGCCGCCTCTGCTTGCTGGTCGCCGAGTGTGTAAACAGCCAGCGCGACCCCTTAGAAAGCGGAGAACCGGCCTGACTGCAGCCTGACTGGCTTTCCAGAGACCATGAAAATAAGGATCCGAAAAATGCGAAGCAATCCTCCCTCTCGGAGAGCAGCGAGGGGGGCCCGTGTCAGCTACTATCAACCGTTCTCTGTATTGTAAAAATAATTCTCAGAATAATGTGCTTTAAAGGAACTCCACTGCCTGGCTTTCAGAATCGAAGAAACCAACGTGTCAGCAAAGAGTAGAAAACACCTGTAGAGAGAAGGCAAATGCCCTGGCAGTTATGCGCGGGATGTTCTTCTTGCCTTGGTAGGACATGGTGGCGGCGGTGGCTGCAGCAGCTGCCTGCCTCCCTCCTCCTTCTGCTGCTCCTGCTCACCCGCGCCTTCCTCAGCGCGCAGCGCCCGAGATCAGGTGGAGCGAATGGTGCGCTGGCCGCGGCCGCCGCCTCCTCTCGCCTCCGCCCCCCTCCCGGGCTCCCGCGGCGGCTGCCAGAGACAATAGTAAATCTCCCTGGTCCCCCTTTCACCCCCGACCCCCCCACCTCCACACACACACACTCACACACACTCACACACACACCCTCCTCCACTCGCGTTCACGCCCGGGCTTTTTTTTTTTTCTTTTGCGGTGCCAGCTGGGACCCCGTACGACCAGAATGGCTGATCCGAGGCTCCTCCCTCTTCTCTCTTATCCCTATTGATTTTCCTCTTTGCATCTGCCTCACCCACTTTTTCTTTCTTTTTTTCTGGTGACTTGCGAGAGCGGCGGAGTCAGCCTTCGCCACCGCCACCAGAGGGCGCGAGGGACTGTTCGCGGCGGGGATGCTGCAGTCCCCGGCGCCGGCGGAGGAGCGCCAGCGTCGCCCTCTCGTCTCCATGGGCCAAGCCCGGGAAAGCGCCCACGCCTCCAACCTGCCTGTGATCCGATTTCCCACCTTCTTCACCCTCGTTTCCAAAAGGAGACGGCTCCCGGCTTCTACTGGGGAGCCCGCTTTCCTCCGCCACCCTGCGAGCTGGATGCAGCGGCCGCCGCCTTTGTTACTGCGGAGGCCGGGCGCCGCCTCTGCTTGCTGGTCGCCGAGTGTGTAAACAGCCAGCGCGACCCCTTAGAAAGCGGAGAACCGGCCTGACTGCAGCCTGACTGGCTTTCCAGAGACCATGAAAATAAGGATCCGAAAAATGCGAAGCAATCCTCCCTCTCGGAGAGCAGCGAGGGGGGCCCGTGTCAGCTACTATCAACCGTTCTCTGTATTGTAAAAATAATTCTCAGAATAATGTGCTTTAAAGGAACTCCACTGCCTGGCTTTCAGAATCGAAGAAACAGCATTAACGCTGCTCCCTGAGCAAAGAGTAGAAAACACCTGTAGAGAGAAGGCAAATGCCCTGGCAGTTACAGCCCAGCCTTGAGTTTTGCGAATGGTCAGATGAGTGTTGGTCACAATCCCTACTTTAGGCAGGGCTGATAGACAAAGGTCAGTGGGCTGTTAGGAGCAAAAAACACATTCTTATTTTGCAACCTGTTTCAATTAAATGGCCAAGGGAGGTAGATTTAGAGGAACCACTGAGGCTGGGGGCTTAGGGTTGGTGGGATGAGGGAGCTTTCTCAACTTCAGAAGAAAAAAAAATTATATATACATATATGACTTGCTCAGCAAAAATTATAAAGCCCTCTCAAGACATGTCTCCTATGATCACCCCACCCGCTTGTGGATCCTAATCCCCCCACCCCACCCCAAATAGAAATTCCATAAATATCACTGAGCATGACTAGCTCTGTGTTAGGGTAGCTTGAATTCACATTTCTGTGAGACAGGCCACCAGTCATACTTTGCAACATTAAGTTAAAGGCTTCCTTTGCACTAAAGACACTACACAAAGCATCTGCAAATGAGGCAACTCCAGCTTGGGCTCTTGCTAAACCTGAAATGAACCAGCTTAGTCACATAATCAAAGGGCAGGCTAAGCCCCCCTGAAACACTCCTCAAGGCAGTTAATCCAAGTGGCTGGTTATTCATGGGGAACTAGACAGAATGCAGTCTTCACAGGAAAAGTGCACAGCATTCTCCACTTTATTTCTCTGATCCTCTGGCTTGGAGGATGAATGCCAAGCAAATGTCACCTCCCTGTACTCTTTTGCAAAGAAAGAAAAAAAAAAAGACTAAAGCCAAAGAAGACACGCCCTACACATTTTGCTTTGTTCTTAAAGCATAAGTACTGAGACCACTAGCCAAGAATTGTGAAATTACAAAGCATTCTGGGGATTGGCATGCAAATGAGCAGGATTATATTTAGAACAGAGTAAAAAGAGAATTAACTACATACTATACAACCCTGCAGAGGTCTCTTTGAATCTCTCTCATAAACTTGTTTGCAGGGATCTTGCAAGTTCTTAGGAAAAGCAAAAGAGTACATGAGGGACATATTTACAATCCTAAAGAAATGCCACTGCCTTTTTTCCTTTTCTTTTTCTTTTTTTGTAAATTTCGTGAGTTTGTCGGGGTTTTTCTTATTCCTTTCTTACACTCTAATTATCTCCTCTGTTACCATCATTAGAAGCCAGAACACTCTACTAAATAGATTCATACCATATTTTTGATCACTTGATGATTTTGTGTGTCTGTTGTTTCAAATTACAGGACTTGGTTAATCTCTTTGAGGTCAGGCTGCAAGAAGCCATGTAAAATAGGACTTGCGATGTTTCTCTGGATCAGACGGCTGTGAAAAGCCATGCACAGGAATGCATAATAACCAGCTAATCGGTTCAAGCTGTGGCCCTGAGCAGAAATGTACAACAAACACTATGTTTTTCTCTCTTTCAACCCCTTCAATCATCTCTTTCTTAAATCAAAATCAAGTGTCTGAGATGAGTTTGCAAGGAAAAGCCATCCTTAGCTGTGCCTTTCTTATCCAAGGAATCAGAAGAAAGGCAGCCCTCAACACAAGATGCCTCTGTGTCTGGCCAAGAGAGTAAGGGGTGGAACCAGCATGGATTTCTACTGTTTTCCACAGTAGAATGACTCTGAATGGTTTTCCTTGGATACACAGCAGTATTTGGCTTTACGTATCTCAGGAAACTATGAGAGAGGGAGAGGGAGACTTCATTTACGGGACCAAAGAAACTTAGTTTTGGCCGCCAAACCTACCACCTCCATAGATTTCCACACCTCAGTCAAGACTACTTTATTCTAATTGCTCAGGCCAAAGGTGTGGCATTGTCCAAACCTTGACTTCTCTCCCTCAGTACAATTCAATTTGCACTCCAATTCCAACCTTAAGGTTGGAAATAGTCTTGGATTTGCCTATTAAAGATGTGCAACTACTTAGCCTGTGTTCTCCAGAGCCCACAACCACAACAGTCCATGTGCACAATGAAAAAATCCTGCATGCCACAACTAAGACCTGCTGCAGTCAAATTCATAAGTAAATATTTTTTAAAGATACTAATACCATCCTGGATCTCAGCAAGTTTATTTTATACCATTATTCAAGAGAACACCACCGGCACCTGTTAGTCCCCCTTTTATGCTTTATTTATCTTCATAGTACTCTCGATTGCATAATATTTAATAATAGATTAATATATTATGTGATATATTAATATAGTATTAATTATATAATATATTAATCTATTATAAAACATTATCTTCCTTCTTATCACTAGAATATAAAACTCCCCGAGGGCAAGGAATGTGTCAGTTTTATTTACTGTCTGGGTCCTGAGTGTGTGAAACAAGGCCTTGACCACAGAAATTGCTCAGTAATTCTTAGGGAAGCGAATATAAGAATGATTGCAACTGTGTCTGAAGAAAGAGTAAATAGAATTTTTATAAAACGATCTATCTTCTGTCTTATCACTGTTCTAGAAACCGGTTTGGGGAAAAGCCATGCACAGGAATGCATAATAACCAGCTAATCGGTTCAAGCTGTGGCCCTGAGCAGAAATGTACAACAAACACTATGTTTTTCTCTCTTTCAACCCCTTCAATCATCTCTTTCTTAAATCAAAATCAAGTGTCTGAGATGAGTTTGCAAGGAAAAGCCATCCTTAGCTGTGCCTTTCTTATCCAAGGAATCAGAAGAAAGGCAGCCCTCAACACAAGATGCCTCTGTGTCTGGCCAAGAGAGTAAGGGGTGGAACCAGCATGGATTTCTACTGTTTTCCACAGTAGAATGACTCTGAATGGTTTTCCTTGGATACACAGCAGTATTTGGCTTTACGTATCTCAGGAAACTATGAGAGAGGGAGAGGGAGACTTCATTTACGGGACCAAAGAAACTTAGTTTTGGCCGCCAAACCTACCACCTCCATAGATTTCCACACCTCAGTCAAGACTACTTTATTCTAATTGCTCAGGCCAAAGGTGTGGCATTGTCCAAACCTTGACTTCTCTCCCTCAGTACAATTCAATTTGCACTCCAATTCCAACCTTAAGGTTGGAAATAGTCTTGGATTTGCCTATTAAAGATGTGCAACTACTTAGCCTGTGTTCTCCAGAGCCCACAACCACAACAGTCCATGTGCACAATGAAAAAATCCTGCATGCCACAACTAAGACCTGCTGCAGTCAAATTCATAAGTAAATATTTTTTAAAGATACTAATACCATCCTGGATCTCAGCAAGTTTATTTTATACCATTATTCAAGAGAACACCACCGGCACCTGTTAGTCCCCTTCTATGCTTTATTTATCTTCATAGTACTCTCGATTGCATAATATTTAATAATAGATTAATATATTATGTGATATATTAATATAGTATTAATTATATAATATATTAATCTATTATAAAACATTATCTTCCTTCTTATCACTAGAATATAAAACTCCCCGAGGGCAAGGAATGTGTCAGTTTTATTTACTGTCTGGGTCCTGAGTGTGTGAAACAAGGCCTTGACCACAGAAATTGCTCAGTAATTCTTAGGGAAGTGAATATAAGAATGTTTGCAACTGTGTCTGAAGAAAGAGTAAATAGATGGAAGAACTTTCCTGTAATTAAAGGGCATTTAAGACGATCTATTTTTGCTTCTCTAAGCCTTCTTAGGGTTTCCTGATTCTAGATTTCAGAGCAACTGAATTCAAAATGGTGAGAAATCATTTTGCTAATTACAAGGCAATACATGGGCCACGGAATGATTCTATAAAATAGATTTGGTACATGAACAGTGATTAGAGAGCTGTGTCTTTGAAATGAGTTGGCATCAAAGCATGAGAGAAGATCAAAAGATCAAAGAATTTCTTTTAAAAAATAATATTGAATTCATAAGAAAAGCTATGGACTAGAACCCAGGATGGTATACTGCTTAAAGGTCTGGTATTGGGAATAAAGAGACCTTGGTTCATATTCCAATTCACCCAGTTCTTGTTTCTATGACCTTCAGCAGATTATTCCAACCTTCTGAGTCTTGGTTATCTCATCTCTAAAATGAGCATCTTACTACCTATCATATAGTGTTTTGTGATGATTTATTAATTCATTCAACTAATATTTATTGAGAACCTATTATGGGTCTCCAGTCACTAGGGATACAAATATTTGAATAAAATAGGCAAAATTCCTGCCCTCTTGAAAATTCCATTCTGGGGAAGGTATAAACCAAGAGTAAAAAAACTGTTTGTATAAAGTATATAGTGTTTAAGATGGTAGCAAGTACACTGGGAATTAAGCTGGGATGGGGAAGTGAAAGTCATTCCAAAAAAAACTAATACCATCCTGGATCTCAGCAAGTTTATTTTATACCATTATTCAAGAGAACACCACCGGCACCTGTTAGTCCCCTTCTATGCTTTATTTATCTTCATAGTACTCTCGATTGCATAATATTTAATAATAGATTAATATATTATGTGATATATTAATATAGTATTAATTATATAATATATTAATCTATTATAAAACATTATCTTCCTTCTTATCACTAGAATATAAAACTCCCCGAGGGCAAGGAATGTGTCAGTTTTATTTACTGTCTGGGTCCTGAGTGTGTGAAACAAGGCCTTGACCACAGAAATTGCTCAGTAATTCTTAGGGAAGTGAATATAAGAATGTTTGCAACTGTGTCTGAAGAAAGAGTAAATAGATGGAAGAACTTTCCTGTAATTAAAGGGCATTTAAGACGATCTATTTTTGCTTCTCTAAGCCTTCTTAGGGTTTCCTGATTCTAGATTTCAGAGCAACTGAATTCAAAATGGTGAGAAATCATTTTGCTAATTACAAGGCAATACATGGGCCACGGAATGATTCTATAAAATAGATTTGGTACATGAACAGTGATTAGAGAGCTGTGTCTTTGAAATGAGTTGGCATCAAAGCATGAGAGAAGATCAAAAGATCAAAGAATTTCTTTTAAAAAATAATATTGAATTCATAAGAAAAGCTATGGACTAGAACCCAGGATGGTATACTGCTTAAAGGTCTGGTATTGGGAATAAAGAGACCTTGGTTCATATTCCAATTCACCCAGTTCTTGTTTCTATGACCTTCAGCAGATTATTCCAACCTTCTGAGTCTTGGTTATCTCATCTCTAAAATGAGCATCTTACTACCTATCATATAGTGTTTTGTGATGATTTATTAATTCATTCAACTAATATTTATTGAGAACCTATTATGGGTCTCCAGTCACTAGGGATACAAATATTTGAATAAAATAGGCAAAATTCCTGCCCTCTTGAAAATTCCATTCTGGGGAAGGTATAAACCAAGAGTAAAAAAACTGTTTGTATAAAGTATATAGTGTTTAAGATGGTAGCAAGTACACTGGGAATTAAGCTGGGATGGGGAAGTGAAAGTCATTCCAATTCCTTGAGGATGGCCTGGAATTTTCTACATCAGGAGTCACAGAAGATCAGGTAAGATAGTGGTCTGGTCTCTTAGACCAAATGGTAAGAGCAGAATCATTGAGAAATGGTCAGATATTAGATATAATTCAAGATAAAGCCAACAACATGCACTGAGGGATTTGACTGGGGTATGAGAAAAAGGTGAATCAAAGATTACACTAAATGTATTGGCTTGAGAAACTCAAAAGATGAAAGTGAGATAAGGGAAATTGTTGGAGAAATGGGACTGGGAGAGAAAGTCAGGAATACGTTTGAGGACATTCCTATTCAGCACCCAAGTAAGATGTGGAGCAAGCCCATCACAAAATCAGAAATCTAAGGGACGAGCTGGGCCAGAGATACCAACTTGGGAGCAGTCAACTCCTAGGTATTATTTAAAGCAACAATGCTGGATGTGCCAACCAAGGACATGAGCAGAAAAGGAGCTCGCAGGTAAGCAAGCATCCTGAGGATAAAGGAAGAACCAGCAGGAACTCAGGTCAATGAGACAGTCAGGATACCACAAGAGTACAGTGCTGTGAAGGTCAAGAAATAAAATTATTTCAAATAAGACAAAGTATCCACATGCTGTTGAAAGGTCAAGCACCATGGGTGTTGAGAATTCATCAGTGCATGAAATCACCAAGGAGAACCAAGAGAACCTATAAAATGAGTATCTTCATAGATATGAAGATACTCACAGTGTTTTATGTGTACGTATATGAGCAAGTATTAAATTATCCAGGTAAGATTTACTGCATACCCACTAAGTATGCATGCATATATGTGTGGCAGTCTTAAGGAAGCTGTGGGGATGAAATCTGATTGCAAGGATTTCCCTAGTGGCCCAATAGTTAAGAATCTGCCTTGTGATGCAGGGGATGCTGTTTGATCCCTGGTCTGGGGATCTCTCTGCAGGGCAACTAAATCCATGCACTGCAAATACTGAGTCAGAGCCATAGCTAGAGAGCCCATTAGCCAGAACAAAGATCCCACATGCCACGATGAAGACCCGATGTAGCCCCCAAAACGAAATTTAAAAAAAAAAAAAAAAAAAACCCAAAGACTCTTCATTTAATAAAGAAAAAAAATCTAATTAGAGCATTTCCAAGAGGAAATTAAAGTGGAAACAGGAAACACCTCATGTAGGCAGCTCTTTCAAGAGATTTTTTTTTGGTAAACAGGGAGAAGGGTATGGAGCAGAAACTAGCAGAGAATGTGGAATCCAATACGAGGGAAACAGCATGGTTTATGTCAATGGGGCTGATTCAGAAAGAAGCCATTTCCCGATGCAGGGGAGAAATGGGACAATTGCTACCAGGTTCTTGAACAGGCAGCGCAGGTGACATCTAGTGTTCAAATGGAGGGCGTGCCCTTAGCTAGGAGCAAAGACAGTACCTCCACAAGTAACCAAGAAGTTAGAATGCACTGGCACGTGTTGGGGAGCTGCGTAAATTTCCTGGAGGGTGTTTATGGTCCTTCTGTTCTGCGTCTGTTTTCTCTGCTGTCAGCCAAGATAGTCTGGGAGAGAAGGTACTAAAAGGTAAGAGGGGAGAGGAGCTGGTATAAAATCAGGTTTTAGGAGAATAAAGGGGCTAAGGAAATATAGTATGATTCCTTGGCAGCACTAAGGATCTCCCCCACATCCCAGGTAGTGGCCCTACGTTTCAAGACAGACCCGGAATGTGGTTGTGGCTATGCCTCTAGTCACCTACGGCTGTATACATGCAGGCATGGGGCAGGCAGCCTGTGGAATTTCACAAGGGTTTTGCTAGGTGAGTGCTGAGATGAGAAAAGGAAATTCAGGGAACTGAGGCAAAAGCATGGGATCTAAATTGGCTGCAAGAGAAAAGGAAAATGTGTACGATATGAGCAAGTATTAAATTATCCAGGTAAGATTTACTGCAATAGTATGCATGCATATGTGTGGCAGTCTTAAGGAAGCTGTGGGGATGAAATCTGATTGCAAGGATTTCCCTAGTGGCCCAATAGTTAAGAATCTGCCTTGTGATGCAGGGGATGCTGTTTGATCCCTGGTCTGGGGATCTCTCTGCAGGGCAACTAAATCCATGCACTGCAAATACTGAGTCAGAGCCATAGCTAGAGAGCCCATTAGCCAGAACAAAGATCCCACATGCCACGATGAAGACCCGATGTAGCCCCCAAAACGAAATTTAAAAAAAAAAAAAAAAAAAAACCCAAAGACTCTTCATTTAATAAAGAAAAAAAATCTAATTAGAGCATTTCCAAGAGGAAATTAAAGTGGAAACAGGAAACACCTCATGTAGGCAGCTCTTTCAAGAGATTTTTTTTTGGTAAACAGGGAGAAGGGTATGGAGCAGAAACTAGCAGAGAATGTGGAATCCAATACGAGGGAAACAGCATGGTTTATGTCAATGGGGCTGATTCAGAAAGAAGCCATTTCCCGATGCAGGGGAGAAATGGGACAATTGCTACCAGGTTCTTGAACAGGCAGCGCAGGTGACATCTAGTGTTCAAATGGAGGGCGTGCCCTTAGCTAGGAGCAAAGACAGTACCTCCACAAGTAACCAAGAAGTTAGAATGCACTGGCACGTGTTGGGGAGCTGCGTAAATTTCCTGGAGGGTGTTTATGGTCCTTCTGTTCTGCGTCTGTTTTCTCTGCTGTCAGCCAAGATAGTCTGGGAGAGAAGGTACTAAAAGGTAAGAGGGGAGAGGAGCTGGTATAAAATCAGGTTTTAGGAGAATAAAGGGGCTAAGGAAATATAGTATGATTCCTTGGCAGCACTAAGGATCTCCCCCACATCCCAGGTAGTGGCCCTACGTTTCAAGACAGACCCGGAAGTGTGGTTGTGGCTATGCCTCTAGTCACCTACGGCTGTATACATGCAGGCATGGGGCAGGCAGCCTGTGGAATTTCACAAGGGTTTTGCTAGGTGAGTGCTGAGATGAGAAAAGGAAATTCAGGGAACTGAGGCAAAAGCATGGGATCTAAATTGGCTGCAAGAGAAGAAAGGACACAGGTATATGGAGAGAGGGGCAGAGGACAGTGCATATATTAAAGATTAAATAAGATTATTCACATAAAGCTCTTAGCACAAAGTTAGTTAGATGGCTGTTATTCCTACCATTATTTTTAATGTTCTGATTAGTATTTGCTGAACTCATTTATGTCAGGGACTACATCTTATTTATCTTAGTAATCTCCAGCTCTGTTATAAAAGCTTGGAATAGAGAAGAATCAATAGAGGAAAATTAACTGAATTGGGGGAAAGCGAAGAATAGTCTGTCTTCCCTTTAGTCCCTCAAATACGTAAAATAAGTGCTTGGTAAGTTACACAGTTTTGACTACTGAAAATACTTTCTCTTTTTTAAAAACACATTTATATTTTGCTCTATGAATATAGATAAACATTTCCTCTGGTCCTGAACTGAAAGATGAAGAAAAACATAGTCCCAAAACACAGAGAAAAGGTTTGAAGGGGAAAAAGCCACACACAAGGCTTTTGTGAAATATACAGATTATTCTAATGTGAATAAACATTTAATCTCAGAACAGCCTGTTAAGTCATCTGGGCTCATTAATTTTACCTACATTTCAAACAAAGGAAACCTTAGTCATGTACTTCCAATGTCACAGAATGAAAATCAAAGTGGTGATTCACCTGCTATTATTAGATGTTTACATATTAAATACACAGAAATAACCTGACAAATAATCCTATCCTTGAAACACATGAGCCAAAAAAAGAAAAGAAAATATGATAGTTACAGAAAGTAGTCTCATGGGCTTATTCCAAAATCCAACTTATATCAGCCCAAGCAAGGTGTGCAAGCCTGTGGTGGTGTAGTCACTCAGTCATGTCCAAGTCTCTCTAATCCCATGGACTGTAGTCCATCAGTCTCCTCTGTCCATGGGACTTTCCAGGCAAGAATACTGGAGTGGGTGGCCATTTCCTTCTCCAGGGATCTTCCCTACCCAGGGATGGAACTCACATCTCCTCCATTACAGGCAGATTCTTTACCACTGAGCCACCAGACCCACTTCTTCCTGAATGGACATTTCTATTGATTACCTCCGTAGAGGATGACTCTGTAGGCCTCTGGCTTTCTCCACACAAAGTTTGAGGGGCCAAGCAACATATTCCATACCTGGAATACGTTTGGACTACAAATGCATATTTAAATTTTTCTGAAATTAGTATGGCTGTTATTCCTCCCATTATTTTTAATGTTCTGATTAGTATTTGCTGAACTCATTTATGTCAGGGACTACATCTTATTTATCTTAGTAATCTCCAGCTCTGTTATAAAAGCTTGGAATAGAGAAGAATCAATAGAGGAAAATTAACTGAATTGGGGGAAAGCGAAGAATAGTCTGTCTTCCCTTTAGTCCCTCAAATACGTAAAATAAGTGCTTGGTAAGTTACACAGTTTTGACTACTGAAAATACTTTCTCTTTTTTAAAAACACATTTATATTTTGCTCTATGAATATAGATAAACATTTCCTCTGGTCCTGAACTGAAAGATGAAGAAAAACATAGTCCCAAAACACAGAGAAAAGGTTTGAAGGGGAAAAAGCCACACACAAGGCTTTTGTGAAATATACAGATTATTCTAATGTGAATAAACATTTAATCTCAGAACAGCCTGTTAAGTCATCTGGGCTCATTAATTTTACCTACATTTCAAACAAAGGAAACCTTAGTCATGTACTTCCAATGTCACAGAATGAAAATCAAAGTGGTGATTCACCTGCTATTATTAGATGTTTACATATTAAATACACAGAAATAACCTGACAAATAATCCTATCCTTGAAACACATGAGCCAAAAAAAGAAAAGAAAATATGATAGTTACAGAAAGTAGTCTCATGGGCTTATTCCAAAATCCAACTTATATCAGCCCAAGCAAGGTGTGCAAGCCTGTGGTGGTGTAGTCACTCAGTCATGTCCAAGTCTCTCTAATCCCATGGACTGTAGTCCATCAGTCTCCTCTGTCCATGGGACTTTCCAGGCAAGAATACTGGAGTGGGTGGCCATTTCCTTCTCCAGGGGATCTTCCCTACCCAGGGATGGAACTCACATCTCCTCCATTACAGGCAGATTCTTTACCACTGAGCCACCAGACCCACTTCTTCCTGAATGGACATTTCTATTGATTACCTCCGTAGAGGATGACTCTGTAGGCCTCTGGCTTTCTCCACACAAAGTTTGAGGGGGCCTCTTCAGGTTTTAAAGACAACATATTCCATACCTGGATATACGTTTGCAGGACCTCTACATCAAAGGCAGTCAGTTCTGAGTGGCGTCTGGGACAGGAAAGTGTTCTGCAGCAGGTCCAGGATGCAGTACAAATGACCCTGCCACTTCAGCCAATGACTCAATACATTCTACTGCACTGGAGGAATGTGTGCTGGTAAAAGTCACCACAGAAAAGTTATGCGGTTCCAACAGGAGTTCACAATTGACACTCTTAGGGCTCTGGAGCAAGAGCACCAGGCACGATTTGAAAAATGGGTCCTTGAATGTTCCAGGACCTTAGTAGAAACAGAAGGCCTCGCCAGGGTCATGAAGTGGCCATGCAGCCAGAGATGTCCATCCTGAGGTGGATTCTATTAGACCCACCAGGTCATAAGATCCAGTTGGCCAAGCAAACACTGACCCATGACTGGAAGGCCTGGAGGGCCTATGTAAGCTACCTGAGCCAGCGGCCCATCTCCTGTGTCTCCCACTGCTGCTGCCTTGTTTGTTAGCACACATCGATGGCCTTCGGGATCAGCTGATGGAGGAGGAAAACACCTGAGCCTGATTTCTAGATGGGCTGTCTCAGTACATAGATCACTTTGAACACAGATCATGGCCACTTGACCCCCCACTCAGGGGGCTCGTTGAAAGACAAACGTGAAGAGATCTTTTCCCAAATGGTTAGGGCTTCAGACAGTACACCTAATCATCCACTTTGTTAAGAAAAAGGGTTCAGGATTATATACAGTGTTGGAGTATTCTTAGGTAGTAAGCAAGGTGTGCAAGCTGTGGTGGTGTAGTCACTCAGTCATGTCCAAGTCTCTCTAATCCCATGGACTGTAGTCCATCAGTCTCCTCTGTCCATGGGACTTTCCAGGCAAGAATACTGGAGTGGGTGGCCATTTCCTTCTCCAGGGGATCTTCCCTACCCAGGGATGGAACTCACATCTCCTCCATTACAGGCAGATTCTTTACCACTGAGCCACCAGACCCACTTCTTCCTGAATGGACATTTCTATTGATTACCTCCGTAGAGGATGACTCTGTAGGCCTCTGGCTTTCTCCACACAAAGTTTGAGGGGGCCTCTTCAGGTTTTAAAGACAACATATTCCATACCTGGATATACGTTTGCAGGACCTCTACATCAAAGGCAGTCAGTTCTGAGTGGCGTCTGGGACAGGAAAGTGTTCTGCAGCAGGTCCAGGATGCAGTACAAATGACCCTGCCACTTCAGCCAATGACTCAATACATTCTACTGCACTGGAGGAATGTGTGCTGGTAAAAGTCACCACAGAAAAGTTATGCGGTTCCAACAGGAGTTCACAATTGACACTCTTAGGGCTCTGGAGCAAGAGCACCAGGCACGATTTGAAAAATGGGTCCTTGAATGTTCCAGGACCTTAGTAGAAACAGAAGGCCTCGCCAGGGTCATGAAGTGGCCATGCAGCCAGAGATGTCCATCCTGAGGTGGATTCTATTAGACCCACCAGGTCATAAGATCCAGTTGGCCAAGCAAACACTGACCCATGACTGGAAGGCCTGGAGGGCCTATGTAAGCTACCTGAGCCAGCGGCCCATCTCCTGTGTCTCCCACTGCTGCTGCCTTGTTTGTTAGCACACATCGATGGCCTTCGGGATCAGCTGATGGAGGAGGAAAACACCTGAGCCTGATTTCTAGATGGGCTGTCTCAGTACATAGATCACTTTGAACACAGATCATGGCCACTTGACCCCCCACTCAGGGGGCTCGTTGAAAGACAAACGTGAAGAGATCTTTTCCCAAATGGTTAGGGCTTCAGACAGTACACCTAATCATCCACTTTGTTAAGAAAAAGGGTTCAGGATTATATACAGTGTTGGAGTATTCTTAGGTAGTAAGTATTAAAGATCAAGGAAAAGGTAGCCTTAGCTATAAATGTAAGATAGACTTCTGGGAGTGGGTATAAAGATTGAAGATATGTATATAATATATATATATTACATGTAATATAATATATACATTCTTTTAATACCTTTGAGAGTGCATCCATCACAGCAGAGGCACAAAACAATGAGGCAGAAAAAATGACTCTGTCAGCTGACATCAGTCACTCTCCATCATCAACCCAGTGTTGGTGCAGTGGGTACAAGAATGGAGGAGACAAACCATGGTGACAGGGATGGAGGCCATGCAGAGAATGTCCACACACTAGTGTTGATCCAGCCACTAGATCTTCAAACATTGCGCCTGCCAGCAACAGAAAGTGACACTTGCTCCCCAAGATGGCACCATTCCTCCAAGATATACACAGCCCCTTGTGTAGACGACTTTGACCCCTTGCACACTGGAAGGCATGGTGATTCATTTTTATAGAAACAAACACATATTCTAGACATGGATTTGGACATTCTACTGCCGTGGCCTCAGTCAGCCCTATTTGAGGACTTAAGGAGAGTTTGATACACTGGCAAGGATCTACATAGCATCACTTCAAACCAAGGGACTTGTATGGACAACAAATGAGATGCAAAAAAAGCCACATGGGCTTCTCTGGTGGTCCAGTGGGTAAAGAGTCTGCCTTGCAGTTCAGAGGGCACAGGTTCGATCCCTGGCCTGGGGAGATCACAGATGCCATGGAGTGTCTAGACTGATGTGTCCAATTATGAGCCAATGCTCTGGAGCACATGTGCCCAGAGCCAGTGCTCTGCAACAAGGGAGGCCAATGCAATGGGAGGTCCACACAGGCCAAAGAATAAAAAAGATGGATGAAAATAAATATAAATAAAAGAGGCATGATGGGGAAAAGAAAAAAATATTTAAAAAATAAATAAAAAAAAAAAAGCCACATGACTGCAGGATGCATTAGTCACATGAAATACCTTCTCACTCTGAAGCTGACAATCTGAGTAAAGAGGAATGACTATTGAAGGCACAACTGAGGCACCAATTCAGAGACAACCACTTGTAAAGGATAAGGCACCACCCTTCTCAATGTCCGGTGCATTGTCAATGTCCTTTATACGGTGCTGTGTCTTAAAAGGAAGAACACGTGGATCCAAGAGCCAAGGGGGAAAAGCAGGAGTGACCGTTCTTACCTTCACTCTCAGGAGCTTTCCTGGGAGCTCAGATGGTAAAGAATCTGCATACAATGCAGACACACCTGGGCTCATTTCCTGGGTTGGGAAGATCCCCTGGAGAAGGGAGTGGCAACCCACTCCAGTATTCTTGCCTGGAGTACTCCATGGACAAAGGAGCCTGGCAGACTACAGTCCATAGAATTGCAAAGAGTCAGACACAACTAAAGTCACTTAGCATGCATGCACACGAGGAGACTCTAGAATGGTTTGGAGGGGACATTAATGAATACTAGCATGGACCTAAGACCAGCTGTGGGAAAAGAGACTCTGAGACCCCTGAGAGAAGAGGCATATCCACATCCTCGAGTTTTTGCTTCCAGAAATTACACAAGGAGTTGAATCTGAGCAAGGCAAGGAAGAATTTGCAGAGACAATATGAACATCCACTCAGCGCCTTCAGGGCTGAAGGACTCAGTACCCCAGGTGCTCTCAACCCCTTCCTGGAAACTGCCCTTGTCTAAGGTCCCCACTCTCACAAGGACAGCCTGATCCAGCAATTGCCAATGCAACTATATAAAGGCCTGGCCTCTCAGGCACAAAAGGGCAACAACTCTAAAGGGTCATCCCCATTTCAGACCTATCAGGTCAACTGAAGCCATTTTTTTTTTAATTAATTAATTAATTTATTTATTTATTTATTTATTTATTTATTTATTTATTTTTGTACATGTATGTTCCCAGATCAATCAGATGCATATCCCTTGGCCCTCCCCCCACCCAGGTTCCCCCCCCCCCCATCCCTCCAGACCATTGCTCCAAGTGGTTGTAGGTACTCCTATTCCCCTAGCACAATGACAATAGCTATCTTTTCTACACATGACAGTATAGGTTCCCATGTTACTCCCTCCCATTGTTCGGTCTCCACAATGTCTTTATGTCTATTCTCTGTTTTTTCATGAGTTCACTGTGTGTGTTATCATGACCATCTTACTAGATCCCATATATATGAGTTAGTATACTATACTTGTCTTTCTCTTTTTGACTTACTTCACTTTTTATGATAGGTTCTAAAGCCAGCCACCTCATTAGGACTGAGTCTTCTGCATTTCTTTTAACAGCTGAGTAGTATTCCATTGTATATATGTACCAGAGCTTCTGGATCCATTCATTTGTTGATGGACATCTAGGTTGCAACTGAAGCCATTTTTAAGAGCACATCACAGCTCAACTTCCCTCTCTGCCCAGTCCTTCCTTCCCCTTCCCTTCCACAGACACTGAACCTAAGCACACTCCCTAATACACTTCCCATCTCTTATTCTTCTCAGAATCTGCTTCCCAGGAAACACAACCTACAGCAGCGAGGCTGGTATTAAGTGAACATGTAGAGTGACTTTTTTATTTAGTCAGTATTTTTAAACGTATAGATTTCCTATTTGGATTTAGATTTGAAAAAATTTGGAACACTTGGCAATTCTGGGCTCATAGACACCATTGATGCCCATCAATGAGAGGTGAAGACTGGTTGCTCTTTGGCACAAACATGTACAGTAAGTCCCCTACATAAGAATGTCTAGTGTTGCGAAAGTCTATGTATAACATCTAATCATGTAAGTTTGTTTACATCTCTGCAAAGATTGTCACATTTATGCATCCTCTATCAGTGGTTGTGCTTTCCTGTACTTCACTCGTGGCAAAAGAAATCCACCTGCCCATGCAGGAGACATGGGTTCAGGCCCTGGGTCAGAAAGATCCCCTGGAGAAGGAGATGGCAGTCCACCCCAATATTATTACCTGGGAAATCCTATGGTGCCTGATGGGGTACAGTCCATAGGGTTGTGAAAGAGTCCGACTCGACTCAGCAACTAAACAACTGTAGAGAGTAGAGTAGTATCTTTAGTTTAAGCCCAGGATGTCCGGAGGCAAATGTACTCCTTTCCCTAGCACAATGACAATAGCTATCTTTTCTACACATGACAGTATAGGTTCCCATGTTACTCCCTCCCATTGTTCGGTCTCCACAATGTCTTTATGTCTATTCTCTGTTTTTTCATGAGTTCACTGTGTGTGTTATCATGACCATCTTACTAGATCCCATATATATGAGTTAGTATACTATACTTGTCTTTCTCTTTTTGACTTACTTCACTTTTTATGATAGGTTCTAAAGCCAGCCACCTCATTAGGACTGAGTCTTCTGCATTTCTTTTAACAGCTGAGTAGTATTCCATTGTATATATGTACCAGAGCTTCTGGATCCATTCATTTGTTGATGGACATCTAGGTTGCAACTGAAGCCATTTTTAAGAGCACATCACAGCTCAACTTCCCTCTCTGCCCAGTCCTTCCTTCCCCTTCCCTTCCACAGACACTGAACCTAAGCACACCCCCTAATACACTTCCCATCTCTTATTCTTCTCAGAATCTGCTTCCCAGGAAACACAACCTACAGCAGCGAGGCTGGTATTAAGTGAACATGTAGAGTGACTTTTTTATTTAGTCAGTATTTTTAAACGTATAGATTTCCTATTTGGATTTAGATTTGAAAAAATTTGGAACACTTGGCAATTCTGGGCTCATAGACACCATTGATGCCCATCAATGAGAGGTGAAGACTGGTTGCTCTTTGGCACAAACATGTACAGTAAGGCCCCTACATAAGAATGTCTAGTGTTGCGAAAGTCTATGTATAACATCTAATCATGTAAGTTTGTTTACATCTCTGCAAAGATTGTCACATTTATGCATCCTCTATCAGTGGTTGTGCTTTCCTGTACTTCACTCGTGGCAAAAGAAATCCACCTGCCCATGCAGGAGACATGGGTTCAGGCCCTGGGTCAGAAAGATCCCCTGGAGAAGGAGATGGCAGTCCACCCCAATATTATTACCTGGGAAATCCTATGGTGCCTGATGGGGTACAGTCCATAGGGTTGTGAAAGAGTCCGACTCGACTCAGCAACTAAACAACTGTAGAGAGTAGAGTAGTATCTTTAGTTTAAGCCCAGGATGTCCGGAGGCAAATGTAAATGCACCAATGATGTAACCGGTACTGCTAGGAGGTGTCAGCTGTGGTAATGTACTACTCTTCTTTTCAAGGTACTATTGCTGTTATTCAGTCGCTAAGTCATGTCTGGCTTTTTGTGACCCCACGGACTGCAGCACATCAGGTTTCTCTGTCTTTCACTATCAGGGGACTAATGATTAAAAATGTTTTCTTCATTTTTTGTGTTTGTTTTTTTATGAAACATTTGTGTGACAAGTATAATAAGCCTATTACAGTACAATACTATATAGCTAATTGTGTTAGGTGGGTACCGAGGCTAACCTTGCTGGGCTTAGGAACAAACTCAACTTACCAATGTGCTCCTGGAACGGAACTTGTTCGTACATAGGGAACTTATTGTATTTCCCCAAGCAGCTATAATGTATGCTACTTCCTCATCCTTCATGTAGGTTTGGCTTCTATATTTTTCTGCCACCTGCCTCACTTAGAGTTACTTGAATTTCTGATACCAGGACACTTGGAGACTGAGTTATTCAGATATTAAAGAATAGGGATTCTGGTTTCAAAGGTGAGGGCTGTTCTTTCCCAAAGCAGAATTTGATGCCTGTTCAGGACTGGACAGCAATGAGCTATCCCCAGGGAAGCACCTCCACGCCACCCACCCTCACTCCAACCCCATGGGGCCCTAAGCCACAAGACTGAGTCCTGGAACTCTCGCCCTCTTCTAAAGCCAGTTTGAGAGCCTGGGCAGAGCTGCCTTAGTGTTGGGGAAAGGGGCCACAAACATGTACAGTAAGTCCTACATAAGAATGTCTAGTGTTGCGAAAGTCTATGTATAACATCTAATCATGTAAGTTTGTTTACATCTCTGCAAAGATTGTCACATTTATGCATCCTCTATCAGTGGTTGTGCTTTCCTGTACTTCACTCGTGGCAAAAGAAATCCACCTGCCCATGCAGGAGACATGGGTTCAGGCCCTGGGTCAGAAAGATCCCCTGGAGAAGGAGATGGCAGTCCACCCCAATATTATTACCTGGGAAATCCTATGGTGCCTGATGGGGTACAGTCCATAGGGTTGTGAAAGAGTCCGACTCGACTCAGCAACTAAACAACTGTAGAGAGTAGAGTAGTATCTTTAGTTTAAGCCCAGGATGTCCGGAGGCAAATGTAAATGCACCAATGATGTAACCGGTACTGCTAGGAGGTGTCAGCTGTGGTAATGTACTACTCTTCTTTTCAAGGTACTATTGCTGTTATTCAGTCGCTAAGTCATGTCTGGCTTTTTGTGACCCCACGGACTGCAGCACATCAGGTTTCTCTGTCTTTCACTATCAGGGGACTAATGATTAAAAATGTTTTCTTCATTTTTTGTGTTTGTTTTTTTATGAAACATTTGTGTGACAAGTATAATAAGCCTATTACAGTACAATACTATATAGCTAATTGTGTTAGGTGGGTACCGAGGCTAACCTTGCTGGGCTTAGGAACAAACTCAACTTACCAATGTGCTCCTGGAACGGAACTTGTTCGTACATAGGGAACTTATTGTATTTCCCAAGCAGCTATAATGTATGCTACTTCCTCATCCTTCATGTAGGTTTGGCTTCTATATTTTTCTGCCACCTGCCTCACTTAGAGTTACTTGAATTTCTGATACCAGGACACTTGGAGACTGAGTTATTCAGATATTAAAGAATAGGGATTCTGGTTTCAAAGGTGAGGGCTGTTCTTTCCCAAAGCAGAATTTGATGCCTGTTCAGGACTGGACAGCAATGAGCTATCCCCAGGGAAGCACCTCCACGCCACCCACCCTCACTCCAACCCCATGGGGCCCTAAGCCACAAGACTGAGTCCTGGAACTCTCTCGCCCTCTTCTAAAAGCCAGTTTGAGAGCCTGGGCAGGAGCTGCCAGATCTCTGGTTCCATGCAATCAGTTTCACCTCTGGGCTGAATGGAAACACATGTGATTCAATTCAGATCTCTCCAGGTAAAGCACAACAGCTCATCCCGAGATGAGGGACGTAAGACTCACTCTTGGACAAATGCTCAAAAGAGCAAGCCAACCCCCAAGTGCGAGGCTACAACCCCAGTTTATATTTTCCAGGTTTCCCACCCATCTCCAGGAAGGGACTTTGGATACATGTCTTTTTATCCCCCCGTCTCTGGTTTCCTGGACCCGGCTATAGCAAATGCTCTAAGGCCATGAGGCCTCATCAACCTCTGGCTCCCTGTCTTTTCAGAGAAATAGGAATGGCAGAGACATATGCCCAAGGGCACAGTGGCAGGTCTCTCTGAGCAAACCTCCAAAGGAACAGTGGAGTGGAAAACAGGCTCCTCACACACATCCCTGGCATGCCAGAAATGAGCACTTCTCTTTGGTCACCTGTGTGCATTAATCCCAAATGAAACCCCGGATTTCTGACCTCAAGACAAAGTCTGACCTGGCCCCCGGGCAGAGTGCCTCATCACTTTTGAAGGTCCAGACACTCATATTTTTTTTACCTAAGACAGTAAACCTAAGAGGTGAGAACTAGGGAGTGAAATAAAGAAAAACTTAGATTTTTTTCAAATTCACTTCCAATGAGTTGACTTTGGAATGAGTCTGAAAACCTTTTAAGCTTGCCTCATCTGTAAAATGGGTCAGGAGAAGAGCTGAGTGGATATGCTGACCAAAACTTGAAAAAATAGGTTCCAACAAAGCAAAAAGATGAGCTGATTCATTTAAAAGGAGTTGCTGGTGCGTATCCTCCTTATGGCACACAGTGATTAAAAGAATACTTTGGAGTCCCTGCAACAGTGAGTGGATAAAAAACAAAGAGTCCTGATCACCTGAGGCCTCAGTTCAATTCTACTCTTGCCCTTTTGCTATAATCATAACCAAAGTAGATAAGGGCTGTCTGGACTTATCAGTACAGTCTACCGAGCATTGACTTTATCACAAAGTTTGCTGTAAAAGATTCTACTCAGATAAAGTAGAGACTATTTGCCACAGAAAACTGATTTGACTCATTCATTTTGTGATGACAAATTTACTCTGGTCTTACTAACTGACTTCTCATTAACTACTATGAGAAGATGGTAAAGGCTCTTAGAAGCACAGAACTAATGGCACCTATATGGCAGTATTTTTTTCAAGTAAAATAGAAAGTCAAAGCCAATGAACTTGAGATCATAGGTAGACTATTTTCCATGACAATGTCTGTAACAAGGAAAAAATATCTGAGGCAGCCAACTTCCCATCTCCAGGGACAGAGTGAGGGACTGGTTTGTCCTCCTCTCTTGCCAAAATTCCTGTGATTTTGGGTCACTCTCAAGCTAACATCACCTTGGGAGCCTTCGCCAGCACCCCACTTCCCTGCACTCTGGAGCCATCTGCCTGAGGTCAGCAGTAGACTCTTCCTCCCCAGGAATGCAGGTCTCTGCACCCTGACAGCTACTGGAAGGTAGTACTCATAGACCTACTTGACTGGTCCCCAGGGCCACTGGCTTTCCTCCCCACTTGGCAAGAATCCAGTTATTCCAATAACATCCATTGGGTGCACAGAGAGCCAACTATGGAGCTCAGGAATGGAATCCAACTCTGCTAGTCACACGGACTGCAATTTTAAGCTCTGCTAACAACAGTGTCCCCGGATAAGTTTATTTAAGCTCAGTGTCCACCTCTGTAAAATGGGGTCATACCTTCTGTAGTATGAGGATGAGGAGAAATAAGGAACAATATCTGATAGTCTCTGAATGCTCCAAGAAACTGGATTGATTAATCAGATTAATTAAAATATTGCCTGATGTTGCTCAGGGTATAGAGTGTTACGGAGTGAACCCAATCCAAAGAAAGTCAAGCCACCTAGAGATTATCACACTGAGTGAAGTAAGTCAGACAGAGAAGGAGAAATATCCTATGACATCCCTTATATATGAAATCCAAAAAGAAATAATACAAATAAACTTACTTACAAGACAGAAATAGACTCAAAGAAAGCCAGTTCTTTTGGCAAAACTACCAAAGTAGATAAGGGCTGTCTGGACTTATCAGTACAGTCTACCGAGCATTGACTTTATCACAAAGTTTGCTGTAAAAGATTCTACTCAGATAAAGTAGAGACTATTTGCCACAGAAAACTGATTTGACTCATTCATTTTGTGATGACAAATTTACTCTGGTCTTACTAACTGACTTCTCATTAACTACTATGAGAAGATGGTAAAGGCTCTTAGAAGCACAGAACTAATGGCACCTATATGGCAGTATTTTTTTCAAGTAAAATAGAAAGTCAAAGCCAATGAACTTGAGATCATAGGTAGACTATTTTCCATGACAATGTCTGTAACAAGGAAAAAATATCTGAGGCAGCCAACTTCCCATCTCCAGGGACAGAGTGAGGGACTGGTTTGTCCTCCTCTCTTGCCAAAATTCCTGTGATTTTGGGTCACTCTCAAGCTAACATCACCTTGGGAGCCTTCGCCAGCACCCCACTTCCCTGCACTCTGGAGCCATCTGCCTGAGGTCAGCAGTAGACTCTTCCTCCCCAGGAATGCAGGTCTCTGCACCCTGACAGCTACTGGAAGGTAGTACTCATAGACCTACTTGACTGGTCCCCAGGGCCACTGGCTTTCCTCCCCACTTGGCAAGAATCCAGTTATTCCAATAACATCCATTGGGTGCACAGAGAGCCAACTATGGAGCTCAGGAATGGAATCCAACTCTGCTAGTCACACGGACTGCAATTTTAAGCTCTGCTAACAACAGTGTCCCCGGATAAGTTTATTTAAGCTCAGTGTCCACCTCTGTAAAATGGGGTCATACCTTCTGTAGTATGAGGATGAGGAGAAATAAGGAACAATATCTGATAGTCTCTGAATGCTCCAAGAAACTGGATTGATTAATCAGATTAATTAAAATATTGCCTGATGTTGCTCAGGGTATAGAGTGTTACGGAGTGAACCCAATCCAAAGAAAGTCAAGCCACCTAGAGATTATCACACTGAGTGAAGTAAGTCAGACAGAGAAGGAGAAATATCCTATGACATCCCTTATATATGAAATCCAAAAAGAAATAATACAAATAAACTTACTTACAAGACAGAAATAGACTCAAAGAAAGCCAAACAAATTCTGTGGGTATACATTTTGGCACATTTTTCTTCCTGGCATGGGTGAGTCTCTGGTTTTCTTCAGATTCTCAAAAGGGTACATGGCCCCCCAGAAGGTCAAGCATTCTCTTCACTAATAAGATACTGCTTTCCAGTTCTTGCTCCAGCCAGACCTCCTCTCTCAGCTTCAAGCTCTAATATCCAATGACAGAAGGGGTGCCTCTAACTGAGGAGCCACCAGCACCTCTGCTCCCCTGCAGTGGGCCCTGCAGTCCACCACCCAGATTCCCCTTCATCAGAAAAGGGCTTACGACCCCAATTACTCAGTGCCACCAGCAGAGGGTCTCACGTGTCAGTCACTTTTGCAGGCTGCTTCACCCAAGGAGATACACCTTGCCCAAGATGACAGCCTTGGGGATGGCCCATATCCAGCGACAGGAATGAGAAATTGAGGCCCTCTGAGCCCCACTCAGCTAGACCTGAAGGTTCATCTTCTCTCCAGAGCTCCCGGCAGGATAGGCTGGGGTTCCTGTTGAAGCTGCATTTTCCTTCTACGCAATTCTGCTTCTTTCCTTTCCCCTTCCTTCCCATCAGCTGGTGTTGATCTCAAGAGCATCCCATAGAAAGCTTTCTGCGGGTTAATCTTGCCTTATGATTTGATTCCTAGGGAAACTGGAACACTCAGCATGTCTCCAGTGGGTTCTAGAACCTCTTGCACTTTCTCCAATGTTTTGTAACTTAGCTGATTTTACCTCACTTCACCTGGTCTTTAACCAGTAACCTGAGCCTTAGTCCTTGGTGCTTTCTGCTCCCTCTTCCTGGATCAGTCTCAACCAGTTTGGGTTCTTCTTATCATTCTGGACTCACTCAAATGTCATTTAGTCATATGGAAGTCTCCAGTTCTCTCAGGTTAAAGTCTAAGACTCCAAACACAGAACTTCCCATCCTTGGTCTCTCTGCTCATCTTTGTGGCTTCCTGACTCTTCAGTTCTGATTGTACTTTATGTTCCAATAACCCTAAGAACCAGGGGTTCCTCTCACATCATGCTTTTTGGGGCTGACCCATGTCATACCGTCTGCCTGAAACAATCACCCCCCCTCAATCCTTCATAACTCGGGAATCAACAACCCTTTAAGATCAACTCAGGCAATATCTTCTCCAGAAAGCTTCCCCTGACCCCTATTCAGTAGCCCCTGGGTCTTCGTTGAGCCTCTGCCAGCTTGCAGCACCGCGCTTATAGAGTATGTTAATGATTATCTGTTTTGTCTGCCATCTTCCTCAGGTTTCTTGAGGGTCGGACTCTGTTTATTAACTACTGTATCCCAGTGCCAGCACAGTGCCCAGCACATAGATAAAGACACGTATGAGATGTGTGTTAAAAGATCATGTTGGATGAATATATCCAATATACATATATACATACATGCATGTATGCATGCACACATACATATACCAAAGGTCAATTTCGTTCACTCAGCGAAAACATCTTGTTGAAAAGTTAATCGCAATAAAACAATGTTTAGCAGTGTAGGGGGAAAGGAGACTGTGTTAAAAAGGTTGAAGTGTAAGTATTCAGTCAGACTGGAACCAGGATCTATCAGCAATTACCTCCTTTCCCTTCTGAGGCGTCATGGACCTTCACTGTTAACATTACCTACATTTCTTCTCTAAACATTCAGTTCCTCCATATTTCTTTGTTCTAATCACACTGAAAGAATCAAAGGAGTTTCTCTAACTGCCAGCTAGACGGAGCTGGCTTTGCATGAGTTGTGTGTTACCCTCGAATCTAATCAACTATGGAGACAGGATAAAGGAATCTGGACCAAAACATGAGTGCCAGGAGCCTATCCATGGGTGTGTTGGCCATCATGACCTTGGAAGAGCCTAGAAAGACGCTGAGTGTTTCCCACTGGTAGTTCACAAAAGGAGCAGATGAGGGTGCCCCCAAACTCTCCCTGTATTACCAAGGAGAAGAAGAAAATGACAGTCAACTTTAAGACAGGAAGTAGCGAGAACATGAGAGAGGAACCTGAGGTATGTTTTGCAATGATGATCCTTGAAAATGTAAATGTACCCGCTTGCTGTATGCTAATAACTGTCCACAATGTGAATATCACATGCATGTCCAGGTCTCTCCCCGACTCCCTGCCACATCTCGGGCATCTTGTCTTTGTCTGCATGTACCAGTTTCATTCTTTTTTCAGATCTACAAAGAGGTAAGTTCCATAAGACCATAAACAGTCAACCCATCAATCCTACTGGTGAAACACACAAGAGTAGAGAAGGCACATGGTTTGCCAACCTGGAACCCTGAAGTCAGTGACATCGTTAGTGTTGGTTTCTGACTCCTAATCCAAATATCCACCATCCATGCCATATTGCCACACTTCATCCTGGAAATATAGGTAAGGGTGTTGGGGAGGCTGGGGTTCAAACACTTTTGTAATACTAAGCTCAGTCCCAGATGAAATTAAATCATGTATAATATCAGAAAGAGATGAGTAAATGCTAAGCCAGAAACAATGACTATTCTGAGGTCTAAGATGTAATAACAAGGTGTTGTCATGAAAACAGAAAACAACAAGGAGTCAAGAGATCCATCTTTTAGCCAAGTCTATTTTATGAACAAATTGTTTGACTTTAAGTAACTAACTTAAACCTCTCTTTATCTCTTTAATGGAGAATGAGTTGTTTGCTTCCAATCTCTTTGGGCCAATGATCAAATGAGATAACAGAAATGCCCTTGTTTGAAAAAAAAATACACTCTAAAGTCTATCTGAACACCAGGCCTTCGTATTATTTTTCCATCATGTTACAAATGCATCCCAAATTGATATCCACTCCAAAGCCCATTTACCATTGTTGCTTTCCAAGTATGACCCTTCCTTTAAGTAACTCTCTGTTTTTCAAATTATGTATTTCTCCAGACGCATGTTTCTACTTTTCCAGGCTGATCTCATTTGTTCATTTCCTGTCCATATTTCTAATCTCTCTAGGTTGCTCTGGACTATGTCTCTTCCGCACTAGTGTCTCTAACACCATCCTATTTACCCTCATCTGCAGATATAATTCCCATAATAGGTTTATAGCCTCTTTCCAAGCCATTAATAACAATGCAAAATGAAATGCATCTGAAGCTGATCTCTCCAGCATCCTCCTGGAAATTGCAGCATGCCACTTTTCATTCTTGTTGGGTTTTTTGGCCAGTTTTGAGGTCATTTCTCATGGTTCAGAGAACTTCCTAACCCAACCCAAGACTGTTTGGTTTGGTTTTTTGAATCATATGGCAACCAGACCTTGTTTCTCCTGCTCACAATAAATAAAATAAAGGAAAATAAGGTAAGTTATAGCATGCCAATGCACAAAGCCAGGCGCTTAAAGCCCTGAGAATCAATTAGTGGGTTCCTACTCAAAGATCTTCTGTCTCCCATCAATGCGAGTGCTCATGGGAATTCTGCCTCCGTACTGATCCATAAATCAGGAAGACCTAGGTTTTCTGAGTGGAATTCCAAAGCCTATTGTTTCTTTCCAGCAGAAACCTGCAGCCAAGTTCCTCCATAAACCTGAGGAGTGGGAGGTATAATCTTTGAGGCTCACTACAAAGAAACAGCTTCTCTTTATTGTCTTTCCTCAATAAATTGGCTGACATTAGAGTCCTGTCTTTGCTTCCATTACAACACTTGCCAGTTTCTAAAGACAAAGGAATTTACAGAAAAAAGAGAAAGAACTCAAAGACTAATCCATGGGTGAATAAATTTGAGAAATAGCTTCACTGGGTATTATTGCAGACAATTTTATTTTCTGCTTGGCGTGGGGTTCTGTTTTTGTTTTTGTGTTGTTTTTTTAATTGAGTTTGGCAGGGGTTGCTTTGCCTTTTTCCAGTCTCTAGGATCTATCTCTTTACTTCTTTCTGAGCACTTCTGGCCATGCACTTTCCCACCAGCACTTCTGTTCTTTGCACTTTAACTTTGGATTCAAGTTCCAAACAGCTAAAAATCCAAAATGAACAAAACCTTGGTACTTTTTCTGAACTCCCTAAGGATACCCAAATTTGTCCAAATTTAAAATGTTAAAATATCTGAAACACCAACAACTAACAATTTGTGCTGAGTTTTAGTTTCTTTGAAACACCAACCTATTTACCCTCATCTGCAGATATAATTCCCATAATAGGTTTATAGCCTCTTTCCAAGCCATTAATAACAATGCAAAATGAAATGCATCTGAAGCTGATCTCTCCAGCATCCTCCTGGAAATTGCAGCATGCCACTTTTCATTCTTGTTGGGTTTTTTGGCCAGTTTTGAGGTCATTTCTCATGGTTCAGAGAACTTCCTAACCCAACCCAAGACTGTTTGGTTTGGTTTTTTGAATCATATGGCAACCAGACCTTGTTTCTCCTGCTCACAATAAATAAAATAAAGGAAAATAAGGTAAGTTATAGCATGCCAATGCACAAAGCCAGGCGCTTAAAGCCCTGAGAATCAATTAGTGGGTTCCTACTCAAAGATCTTCTGTCTCCCATCAATGCGAGTGCTCATGGGAATTCTGCCTCCGTACTGATCCATAAATCAGGAAGACCTAGGTTTTCTGAGTGGAATTCCAAAGCCTATTGTTTCTTTCCAGCAGAAACCTGCAGCCAAGTTCCTCCATAAACCTGAGGAGTGGGAGGTATAATCTTTGAGGCTCACTACAAAGAAACAGCTTCTCTTTATTGTCTTTCCTCAATAAATTGGCTGACATTAGAGTCCTGTCTTTGCTTCCATTACAACACTTGCCAGTTTCTAAAGACAAAGGAATTTACAGAAAAAAGAGAAAGAACTCAAAGACTAATCCATGGGTGAATAAATTTGAGAAATAGCTTCACTGGGTATTATTGCAGACAATTTTATTTTCTGCTTGGCGTGGGGTTCTGTTTTTGTTTTTGTGTTGTTTTTTTAATTGAGTTTGGCAGGGGTTGCTTTGCCTTTTTCCAGTCTCTAGGATCTATCTCTTTACTTCTTTCTGAGCACTTCTGGCCATGCACTTTCCCACCAGCACTTCTGTTCTTTGCACTTTAACTTTGGATTCAAGTTCCAAACAGCTAAAAATCCAAAATGAACAAAACCTTGGTACTTTTTCTGAACTCCCTAAGGATACCCAAATTTGTCCAAATTTAAAATGTTAAAAATATCTGAAACACCAACAACTAACAATTTGTGCTGAGTTTTAGTTTCTGAATAAATAGGAGAAAAAACTACAAGGACTACACACCCTAAGTTACTGGCAGTGTTTGAAAAAAAGTCTAATTTATATTCATTCCTTTCATCGGTGAAAAGTACAAAAACATAAACGTGGAGCACAGACCTGGTTCACTACCTTAGTTACATCAAATACTTGTTTTATGAAATTGGAAAATTTTCTGAAACTTTTTGAGTTTGTTTAGTCTACCATTCCCCAAAGATACTACCATTCCCATAGTGGAGCAATGTTTGTATTAAATGTGTATTAAATGAGCAGTGTTTGTACTAAATGTGCATTAAATGAGTAATGTTTGTATTAAATGTACAACGCCTGGTACATTGTAGGTGATTAACAAATACCAGCTCCTTCCTTTGTCCTCCTATATATATAATGGGAAAATGTCACCTTTTATTAATACACATGGCTCTTTTTTTCCAATAATACTGTCACCAGACTGTCATGAACTCTAAGAGGAAAATGTCTTTTCATGAATTTAATATGAGGATGATGACACTATGCAGACAGCATTCTAAATGCTTTTATATGCATTTCATTTAATCTTCATAAAGGAAGGTCATTTTACTATAGAAAAGGATGCAGATGTTGAGAATGGTCAGATAACATGCTAGTTGTCATTAGATGAGTCAGAAGTTGATGTGTATACTGTTAAGCACTACATGTAACGCCTGCCACATGGTCAGTTCTTAATACTAGAAACTTAGTGAAGGAATGAGTTTTTTTGATAATACAATTTGATCCTTTCTTGTAATATCCTTTTGCTTTTTACCACCTTTATTGAGTTGTAACTCACATGCCATAAAATTCACCATTTAAAGTATCCAGTTCAGTGGGGTTTTTTTAGAGCTGTACAAACATCAGCAAAATCGAAATGGGAGGGGCTTTGCCTGGTAGTCCAGTGGGTAAGGACACCGCCTTGCAGTGCAAGGGGCACTGGTTCAATCCCTGGTCTGGGAAGATCCCACGTGTGGCGGAGCGGCTGGACCAATGTGTCCAACTGCCGAGCCAGCACTCTGGAGCACATGCACCCGGAACCAGTGCTCTGCAGTGGGAGAGGACACTGCGATGGGAGGCCCACATAGGCCAAGGAACTAAGATAAATAAATGAAAGACCAATAGAAGTGGCCAAAAAAAAAAATATCGAAGTGGGAGAATGTTTTCATTACCGGACAAGTTCTATATTTTTAAAATCTGAATTATTCAGGGAATTTTTTAAAGAAAAAAGATCATTGCATCAAAAATGGCAGTTCTGTTATACATTGTTGCTTGGGGAACACACAGTCACTCCAGAAAATATTAACTGGGCTGTTTCCCTTAAGACTATATATGTATTAACATAATATCGTATGTCAGCTACATTTCTATTTTTTAAAAAGACTAGATACACATCAACTAGTCAGCTCTACAACTGTACTTTTGGTCATTTATCAAAAAAAAAAGAAAAGAAAACTTATGTTCCCACAAAAACTTGTACAGGAATATTCATAATAGTCCTATTTTTAATCACCAAAAAGTGCAAATAACTCAAGTCTCCTTCAATAGGTGAGTGGAAAAACAAAGTCTGGTACATTCACACAATGCCATACTACTTAATCAATAAAAAGGGTCAAATTATTCATAGGTGAAAAGCTAGGATGAATCTTAAGGGAATTATGCTTAATAAAACTAATTTCACAAGGCAACATACTATGCTATTCCATTTATATAATGCTTTCAACAAGACAAAACTATAGAGATGGAAAACAGGTCAGTAAAAAAAAAAAGAAAAGAAAAGACAACGAATTGGTAGTTGCCAGGAGACAGGGATGATACAGATAGATAATAAAGTGGTAGCATTAGGGAGTTCCTTTGTAGTGATGAAACAAATCTGTATTTTGCATCATAATGGTTATATGAATATGTATGTAATAAAACTGCATAGAATTATACACATGATAATCAAGTTGTGTCAATCTTAAGATCTCAAAACTCATACATGACTATGCAGCATGTGGGATCTTCGTTCCCTGACCAGGGATTGAAGTCGTGGGGTTTTTAAGCAAATCCCGAAATGGGAGGCTTTGCCTGGTAGTCCAGTGGGTAAGGACACCGCCTTGCAGTGCAAGGGGCACTGGTTCAATCCCTGGTCTGGGAAGATCCCACGTGTGGCGGAGCGGCTGGACCAATGTGTCCAACTGCCGAGCCAGCACTCTGGAGCACATGCACCCGGAACCAGTGCTCTGCAGTGGGAGAGGACACTGCGATGGGAGGCCCACATAGGCCAAGGAACTAAGATAAATAAATGAAAGACCAATAGAAGTGGCCAAAAAAAAAAATATCGAAGTGGGAGAATGTTTTCATTACCGGACAAGTTCTATATTTTTAAAATCTGAATTATTCAGGGAATTTTTTAAAGAAAAAAAGATCATTGCATCAAAAATGGCAGTTCTGTTATACATTGTTGCTTGGGGAACACACAGTCACTCCAGAAAATATTAACTGGGCTGTTTCCCTTAAGACTATATATGTATTAACATAATATCGTATGTCAGCTACATTTCTATTTTTTAAAAAGACTAGATACACATCAACTAGTCAGCTCTACAACTGTACTTTTGGTCATTTATCAAAAAAAAAAGAAAAGAAAACTTATGTTCCCACAAAAACTTGTACAGGAATATTCATAATAGTCCTATTTTTAATCACCAAAAAGTGCAAATAACTCAAGTCTCCTTCAATAGGTGAGTGGAAAAACAAAGTCTGGTACATTCACACAATGCCATACTACTTAATCAATAAAAAGGGTCAAATTATTCATAGGTGAAAAGCTAGGATGAATCTTAAGGGAATTATGCTTAATAAAACTAATTTCACAAGGCAACATACTATGCTATTCCATTTATATAATGCTTTCAACAAGACAAAACTATAGAGATGGAAAACAGGTCAGTAAAAAAAAAAAGAAAAGAAAAGACAACGAATTGGTAGTTGCCAGGAGACAGGGATGATACAGATAGATAATAAAGTGGTAGCATTAGGGAGTTCCTTTGTAGTGATGAAACAAATCTGTATTTTGCATCATAATGGTTATATGAATATGTATGTAATAAAACTGCATAGAATTATACACATGATAATCAAGTTGTGTCAATCTTAAGATCTCAAAACTCATACATGACTATGCAGCATGTGGGATCTTCGTTCCCTGACCAGGGATTGAACCTGCGCCCCATGCCTTGGAAGCGAGAAGTCTCAACCATTGAACCACCAGGGAAGTCCTTGGGTATCTTCCTTAAAACTTATTTTGACTTTTCTTTTGAAGTACCATTATTTTCACTTTTTATTTTGAAATGATTATAGGTTCACAGGAAGTTGCAAAAATGGTACACAGTTCTTTGAACATTTGACTCAGCTCTCGTCAATGGTCACATCTTATATAACAGAAGCACAATGCCAAGACCAGAAAACTAACATGGGTACATCAGTCATCACTGTTACTGATGCAAAGACCTGAAAGAAAGATATAAATCACAATCAAAATTGCTCAAAAATGGAAAATTATTCAAGGGAATGGAAAGAACACCTGGAACAAACCAATGAAAGTAAAGCCTCAAAGCTAGTTTGTAAGTACAAGCTCAATTAAAAAATAAGTAAAAGCTTCCTTAGGAAGGGTGGAAATATCTAAGTAATTAGGAACTACAGAAGAAATCCCACATCAAGGACTGTCTTAACATGTCATCATAATGAGAAAGATGACTCAGACTCTTGAAAACACTCCTGAATGTTTCAGACAGGAAAACTACAGTGAAAAAAATCTGAACTTAATCTATTTGGATTAAAATCATAAACAAAGTAGTTTGGACACTAAGCAGCACCAATGAACACATTCTCAGAAATAAATGTGCAGTGACTATACTGACAGCATCAGTATACAGATCGTAACAGTACACTGTTTTACTATAGAGATAGTAACAGTAATAATAATGATAAATACCATTACTAAATGTCATGCACCCAAGGCCTTTCTCAAATACTTTTCATCTATTACACAATTCTCATAACCACCTGGTGGAATTGGTATCATCACGGACTTTTTTACAATGTCAAATCTGAGGCACAAAGCTGAGAAATGCATGTAACTTGACCAAACTCATATTGCAAGTAACTAATAGACCTAAAGCTGCAATTGATGTAGCTACAAATGGTCATAAATTCCATTCTGAAATGCAAAATTAATAAAGGATAGGAATTAATCTATAATTTTTAGCACAGAAAATGACTCTCTAATGCTAACTAGTCAACTACCTAAACAAAGGAAGAAATGAATTTATTAGAATTAACCTAAACTTTCTGTTACTGAGAGGCCAATCAGAGGATAATTTCTGTGACTATAAAAGATTTGATGTTCATAATGATGAAGACAGAAATATGGTAGGTTAGATAATCTACGCTTTTCAACACAAGATACAAATGCATGGTGGTGGTGATTTAGTTGCTAAGTCATGTCTGGCTCTTGTGACCCCATGGACTGCAGCCCATCAGGCTCCTCTATCCATGGGATTTCCCAGGCAAGAATGCTGGAGTGGGTTGCCATTTCCTTATCCATAGTTAGGGGCAAAAACAAGGGAACTTAAAACAGAAGTAGGCAGAAGAGCCGACACTTGGACTATATAATGGGAAGTCACCCATCTTGGTAACCAAGGGTCTGGGTTTTAAAGCTCTGGGAGAAAGTGAAGAAATGAAGTGTGTCTGGTCTTTTCCAAAGAGAGAGAGATTGGAATAGACACCTATCCCCCCATATACATTTTAGTCCCTCTGCGAGAAAAATAAACTAAGAAAATCTTATTAACAAAGGATGATGACATGGTGCTTTTTTGCCTCGGCACATGCTGTCGATGACTCCAGTACCAGTGAGTCACCTTAGAATTTGTCACAGTGGGAGGATGCTCACAAAGGTTTAGATTTTACTTTAAACCAGCAGAAATTCTTAAAGTAGGATACAAACACTAAAAACAATCATGGCAAAAAAAGAACCGCGGTATCCGGTAAGAGCAAAAACATTCAAAAATAGATGCTCTGGTCCCAGGTCCTTTAGACTCTTTCAAAAAAAAAATATTACCTATCATGAATTCACAATTAGAAATTACAAAACACATAAGAAAATAATGTATCATGAGCAAAATTCAGCAGAAATAATAAGTAAAGTAGAAACTGAAAACCACAGAATAGATACAATAAAATAATGTGTTTATATTGATGAAATTCACAGTAAAAATACTACTTAGGCATAGGAACAGAATTATACACTGTCAAAACAAAATGTATTTTTCAAAAGGGGCAATGGAATATATCTTCCAAAAATGAAAGAGCAATGAAATTAAAACTTAATAGCAAACTGATTAAAAACACCTGAAGAGAAAGTTTGTGAGCTGGAGTGTCAGTATGTTCAAAGAACTCTAATTGTGGTGAAGAATGAAAAGAAATGAAAAATACAACAGACATGTAAAAAAAAAACCCAGGCATTAGTGAAATGGTTCACCATAATTAATAGGCATTTCAGATAAAAATGGAGAAAGACTATTCTCCATAGGTAATGAGCTAAGTGAAATGGTTCACCATAATTAATAGGCATTTCAGATAAAAATGGAGAAAGGCTATTCTCCATAGGTAACGAGCTAAGACAGTTCTAGAATTGTTTATAAAGACATGAATCTTTAGGTTCCAAAATTTATTGTGTTCAGAGAAGAAATATCTTTACTCAAATCACAGAACTCAAAGTCAAAGATACTAAAGGCATCTGTCTCATCACCCCTGTGGCCCCTTGTGCCAATGCCTACTATAACACTGATCACACCCACCCTACTGCAGGTGTGTTTGTGAGAGTGACCAATTTCCCTTCTACCACTTCCCAAAACATTGGCACCTTAAAGGCCGGACCTCTATTCTATTTTCACCAACTCATGTTTTCATCTTGTTCATTTGGGCCTCACCAAGTATTTGCACAGATGATCTACAAACACCTGTGGATAATACATTCAACTCTATTTCATAAAAGAAAAACATGGTGCAGATAGGCACTCATAATAGTTATTGTATGCTGAAGGTTTATGAAATATGAGGCATTTTACATCAATTAGGGTTCTTTTTGGCCTCTAAGTCATCATTAGTTTTATCCATCTTTATTCTTTGGCCTGTGTGGGCCTCCCACTGCAGTGGCCTCTCTCGTTGCAAAGCATCGGCTCTGGGCACATGTGCTCCAGAGCGTTGGCTCGTAATTGGACATACCAGTCCAGCCGCTCTGTGGCACAGGGGATCTTTTTCAGCCAGGGATCGAACTGGTGACCCTGCACTGCAAGGTGGACTCTTTACCCACTGGACCACCTGGGAAGCCCTGATATTGATGAAATTCACATCTACTTAGGCATAGGAACAGAATTATACACTGTCAAAACAAAATGTATTTTTCAAAAGGGCAATGGAATATATCTTCCAAAAATGAAAGAGCAATGAAATTAAAACTTAATAGCAAACTGATTAAAAACACCTGAAGAGAAAGTTTGTGAGCTGGAGTGTCAGTATGTTCAAAGAACTCTAATTGTGGTGAAGAATGAAAAGAAATGAAAAATACAACAGACATGTAAAAAAAAAACCCAGGCATTAGTGAAATGGTTCACCATAATTAATAGGCATTTCAGATAAAAATGGAGAAAGACTATTCTCCATAGGTAATGAGCTAAGTGAAATGGTTCACCATAATTAATAGGCATTTCAGATAAAAATGGAGAAAGGCTATTCTCCATAGGTAACGAGCTAAGACAGTTCTAGAATTGTTTATAAAGACATGAATCTTTAGGTTCCAAAATTTATTGTGTTCAGAGAAGAAATATCTTTACTCAAATCACAGAACTCAAAGTCAAAGATACTAAAGGCATCTGTCTCATCACCCCTGTGGCCCCTTGTGCCAATGCCTACTATAACACTGATCACACCCACCCTACTGCAGGTGTGTTTGTGAGAGTGACCAATTTCCCTTCTACCACTTCCCAAAACATTGGCACCTTAAAGGCCGGACCTCTATTCTATTTTCACCAACTCATGTTTTCATCTTGTTCATTTGGGCCTCACCAAGTATTTGCACAGATGATCTACAAACACCTGTGGATAATACATTCAACTCTATTTCATAAAAGAAAAACATGGTGCAGATAGGCACTCATAATAGTTATTGTATGCTGAAGGTTTATGAAATATGAGGCATTTTACATCAATTAGGGTTCTTTTTTTGGCCTCTAAGTCATCATTAGTTTTATCCATCTTTATTCTTTGGCCTGTGTGGGCCTCCCACTGCAGTGGCCTCTCTCGTTGCAAAGCATCGGCTCTGGGCACATGTGCTCCAGAGCGTTGGCTCGTAATTGGACATACCAGTCCAGCCGCTCTGTGGCACAGGGGATCTTTTTCAGCCAGGGATCGAACTGGTGACCCTGCACTGCAAGGTGGACTCTTTACCCACTGGACCACCTGGGAAACCCTGACTTGGGGTTCTTGATTTTTCCATCAACGCTATGATACATATACAATTTCCATGCTCATTTTACAGATGAGGAAATTGAGGCTCAGCAAAGTGATTTGCCTATGGTCACAGAGTTAATAAAACATGGTGTAGGGATGTGAACACCTGTTGTTTTCTGCTCCACCATCAAAATCCTGAATTACCAGGCTATGCTGCTGAAACTGGAGCTGGCTGTATATTTGGAGAGGGTGCTCCAGAAGGAAGTTCAGGAGTACCAAGTTGCTGCATGATACTGCCAGTCTATCTGACTTGGCCAAGGACATTTTATCTTCTGTGAAGAGAGAATGGAAAGTGGGGGAAGTGAAAGGCTAGAGGGCCTTTATGTTGGGAAAGAGAGGAAGCAGGATGACAAATGAAGTGAACTGAGAATCCCACATCAGAGCAACCACAGAGCCCATCTCAGACAGCCATTTCATCTCGCAACACCATCCCGACCACCAGCTAATTAAAGATCTTTGGGGAGAGGGTTCCCATCTTGACTTCACAAGGCCAGTGCTGAGTTCTAAAGCCTGCTCTCCACATGGAGCTTAGCAAAACCAGCTTCCCAGCTGGCCAATAATCCCCAAGCATAACACCCAAGTCCTCCCTCCCCTCCCCCACCGGAACACAAACAAAGGTAGCAGATTATTCCGAAAGCAAGCTTAGCATAATGAGAGTAATAAAAGCTTACTTTATTGGGCACTTGCCATCAGTCTCAAGCAACGGATTATTTCATTTAATCCTTCAAAAGAATATAATGAGATAGACATTATCCCCATTTTACAGACAGGGGACAAAGGGACAGCAACTGTGTCTGTTACAGGTCTACCACTTCTTACCCTCAAGTCCACCCTTCCACCTCCTCCACCTCCTGTGCTCTCTAATCTCTAGGCAGCTGAACTCTGCAAACTACATCACCCTCACCAGGGATCCTTAACCTGCTGGGTTCCTATTCAGTAAGTAGAAGGTAGACAAAGGAGAAAAGACTGGCTCATAATTGGACATACCAGTCCAGCCACTCTGTGATACGCGGGATCTTCCACAGCCAGGGATCGAACTGGTGACCCATGCACTGCAAGACGGACTCTTTACCCACTAGACCACCAGGGAAGCCCTGACTTGGGGTTCTTGATTTTTCCATCAACGCTATGATACATATACAATTTCCATGCTCATTTTACAGATGAGGAAATTGAGGCTCAGCAAAGTGATTTGCCTATGGTCACAGAGTTAATAAAACATGGTGTAGGGATGTGAACACCTGTTGTTTTCTGCTCCACCATCAAAATCCTGAATTACCAGGCTATGCTGCTGAAACTGGAGCTGGCTGTATATTTGGAGAGGGTGCTCCAGAAGGAAGTTCAGGAGTACCAAGTTGCTGCATGATACTGCCAGTCTATCTGACTTGGCCAAGGACATTTTATCTTCTGTGAAGAGAGAATGGAAAGTGGGGGAAGTGAAAGGCTAGAGGGCCTTTATGTTGGGAAAGAGAGGAAGCAGGATGACAAATGAAGTGAACTGAGAATCCCACATCAGAGCAACCACAGAGCCCATCTCAGACAGCCATTTCATCTCGCAACACCATCCCGACCACCAGCTAATTAAAGATCTTTGGGGAGAGGGTTCCCATCTTGACTTCACAAGGCCAGTGCTGAGTTCTAAAGCCTGCTCTCCACATGGAGCTTAGCAAAACCAGCTTCCCAGCTGGCCAATAATCCCCAAGCATAACACCCAAGTCCTCCCTCCCCTCCCCCACCGGAACACAAACAAAGGTAGCAGATTATTCCGAAAGCAAGCTTAGCATAATGAGAGTAATAAAAGCTTACTTTATTGGGCACTTGCCATCAGTCTCAAGCAACGGATTATTTCATTTAATCCTTCAAAAGAATATAATGAGATAGACATTATCCCCATTTTACAGACAGGGGACAAAGGGACAGCAACTGTGTCTGTTACAGGTCTACCACTTCTTACCCTCAAGTCCACCCTTCCACCTCCTCCACCTCCTGTGCTCTCTAATCTCTAGGCAGCTGAACTCTGCAAACTACATCACCCTCACCAGGGATCCTTAACCTGCTGGGTTCCTATTCAGTAAGTAGAAGGTAGACAATGGAGAAAAGAAAGCCAAAGGGAGGGGAACAGAGCTGCTTTCCTGCTTCCCTGCTCCAGGACTCCTGTAGCTGCAGTCACCTCCAGCCCTCAGCTTCTCTCCACTCTTCCTCTCCTGGTGTCTGCTTGTTTAGGTGTTTTACTGAAGTACAGTGGATTTAGATAGTTTCAGGTGTACAGCCAAGTGATTCAGTTACACTTTTTCTTCAGATTCTTTTCTGTGATAAATTATTACAAGATACTGAATAGAGTCCCCTGTATCAGGCAGTAGGTCCCTGTCTATTTTATACACAGTTGTTTCTTTTGCCACATCCCCTCAAGGGCAGCCGGAGCAGCCAGGTGGAGCTCTGTCCTCAGAACTCTGAGTGCTCACCCCACAGGCAGCCTCTCTGAGTGCCCCCATTCTGGCAGCCCCGTCTCTTGGTTCCCTAGGCCTTGGGCAGTTGGTATTTCCTTTAATTATCTCTGAAGTAACTGCTCTGTTCTGTTGTGCTCTGGCAGCTTCCAACTCGTGTATCCTCAATTCTCAGTATTAAATTCCTTCTTTCTGAAGTACTGATTATGGTGGTCTGTTTCTATGAATGAGCCTAGACCAAAACAAGATGTCAACTCTCTGTCCAACGTCATGCAGCCAGGAAGAGTGATTACGAAGTCCAGGTTCTGCAAAGAAGTTTAAAGAGGCAGTTCCATCTGCCAGGGGGAGCGGGAGCCATAGCAGACCATCAATACAAACGTGCTGACATGAATCAATTTCCTAGTGCTCATATCATAATTATATTTCATTAATAACAATAACATATGTGCATAATGCTTTGGAGCTTGCAAAGGATTTCATAACCATTGCTTCATATGCTTTAGGAAGAAAATATATTATAGTTAAAGGAGTAAGACAGATACTAGTTCAATATCTTGGTTCTGCTATATAATGGCTGCATGATCTCTGGAAAGTTAATGAATTTTGTTCCCAAACTTACTTTTGTTATCTATGAAATATGGTTACTCAGCTACCTAGTGTGTGTAGGCTTTTTGTGAGTCATTTATTTTTAAGCTGGGTTCCTATTCAGTAAGTAGAGGTAGACAATGGAGAAAAGAAAGCCAAAGGGAGGGAACAGAGCTGCTTTCCTGCTTCCCTGCTCCAGGACTCCTGTAGCTGCAGTCACCTCCAGCCCTCAGCTTCTCTCACTCCACCTCTCTTGGTGTCTGCTTGTTTAGGTGTTTTACTGAAGTACAGTGGATTTAGATAGTTTCAGGTGTACAGCCAAGTGATTCAGTTACACTTTTTCTTCAGATTCTTTTCTGTGATAAATTATTACAAGATACTGAATAGAGTCCCCTGTATCAGGCAGTAGGTCCCTGTCTATTTTATACACAGTTGTTTCTTTTGCCACATCCCTCAAGGGCAGCCGGAGCAGCCAGGTGGAGCTCTGTCCTCAGAACTCTGAGTGCTCACCCCACAGGCAGCCTCTCTGAGTGCCCCCATTCTGGCAGCCCCGTCTCTTGGTTCCCTAGGCCTTGGGCAGTTGGTATTTCCTTTAATTATCTCTGAAGTAACTGCTCTGTTCTGTTGTGCTCTGGCAGCTTCCAACTCGTGTATCCTCAATTCTCAGTATTAAATTCCTTCTTTCTGAAGTACTGATTATGGTGGTCTGTTTCTATGAATGAGCCTAGACCAAAACAAGATGTCAACTCTCTGTCCAACGTCATGCAGCCAGGAAGAGTGATTACGAAGTCCAGGTTCTGCAAAGAAGTTTAAAGAGGCAGTTCCATCTGCCAGGGGGAGCGGGAGCCATAGCAGACCATCAATACAAACGTGCTGACATGAATCAATTTCCTAGTGCTCATATCATAATTATATTTCATTAATAACAATAACATATGTGCATAATGCTTTGGAGCTTGCAAAGGATTTCATAACCATTGCTTCATATGCTTTAGGAAGAAAATATATTATAGTTAAAGGAGTAAGACAGATACTAGTTCAATATCTTGGTTCTGCTATATAATGGCTGCATGATCTCTGGAAAGTTAATGAATTTTGTTCCCAAACTTACTTTTGTTATCTATGAAATATGGTTACTCAGCTACCTAGTGTGTGTAGCTTTTGTGATCATTTATTTAACGCAAGCACTATGTAGAGTCTGAGATTATATTCTGCTTACAGCCTAAAAAGCTAGCTTGTTACTGTTTCCTGAGTGCTGACAGAAGTCAGGAGACTTTTGGGTCAGAGAAAAAGGGTGTTATTACACATGACAACAGCATCAGCTGGTTTTGTGTTGGTTTTCATGGACTGCTTGCACCTCAAGTCTCACAAGGATGATGCCAACAGCCCATCATAGATGCTTACACTCACAGTGGGCTGTATGATGGGGGAAAACTGCGCTTGGGGAATTCGCTACTTTTATAGGAAGCTAAAGTAAGACGATTCTTTGTCTAGGGGAACGTTACCTCATCTCTCAAGCTTGCTCCTTGAAAACATAACCATGAGAAATGATCTGAGAGCCTTCAGAGTCTTGCATTTGGGGGAAAATCAGCAAGAACAAGCAGCGATATTCAAAGCCCATGGTAGATGGCCTCTCCCAACAAAATTTACTAAGTGCTTACCTAGCTAATTACACAGTGAATGGTAGACATCACTCTATGTCTCATAAAACTCAGTCATGATGGAATACTAGTCCCAATTAAGAGTTGAGGGAAATGGCTCAGAGACATGAAATGACTTGCTCAATGGTAGTACTCTTTGGGGAAGTGGTGGTTATGGGCCCAAAATTCAGAATCAAGACTCCCAAATTCCATGTCTGTTCCTCACCAGCACCAAATTCAGAATCAGCCCAAATGCATTAGGTTCTGCAAAGAAGTTTAAAGAGGCAGTTCCATCTGCCAGGGGGAGCGGGAGCCATAGCAGACCATCAATACAAACGTGCTGACATGAATCAATTTCCTAGTGCTCATATCATAATTATATTTCATTAATAACAATAACATATGTGCATAATGCTTTGGAGCTTGCAAAGGATTTCATAACCATTGCTTCATATGCTTTAGGAAGAAAATATATTATAGTTAAAGGAGTAAGACAGATACTAGTTCAATATCTTGGTTCTGCTATATAATGGCTGCATGATCTCTGGAAAGTTAATGAATTTTGTTCCCAAACTTACTTTTGTTATCTATGAAATATGGTTACTCAGCTACCTAGTGTGTGTAGCTTTTGTGATCATTTATTTAACGCAAGCACTATGTAGAGTCTGAGATTATATTCTGCTTACAGCCTAAAAAGCTAGCTTGTTACTGTTTCCTGAGTGCTGACAGAAGTCAGGAGACTTTTGGGTCAGAGAAAAAGGGTGTTATTACACATGACAACAGCATCAGCTGGTTTTGTGTTGGTTTTCATGGACTGCTTGCACCTCAAGTCTCACAAGGATGATGCCAACAGCCCATCATAGATGCTTACACTCACAGTGGGCTGTATGATGGGGGAAAACTGCGCTTGGGGAATTCGCTACTTTTATAGGAAGCTAAAGTAAGACGATTCTTTGTCTGGGGAAAAGGTTACCTCATCTCTCAAGCTTGCTCCTTGAAAACATAACCATGAGAAATGATCTGAGAGCCTTCAGAGTCTTGCATTTGGGGGAAAATCAGCAAGAACAAGCAGCGATATTCAAAGCCCATGGTAGATGGCCTCTCCCAACAAAATTTACTAAGTGCTTACCTAGCTAATTACACAGTGAATGGTAGACATCACTCTATGTCTCATAAAACTCAGTCATGATGGAATACTAGTCCCAATTAAGAGTTGAGGGAAATGGCTCAGAGACATGAAATGACTTGCTCAATGGTAGTACTCTTTGGGGAAGTGGTGGTTATGGGCCCAAAATTCAGAATCAAGACTCCCAAATTCCATGTCTGTTCCTCACCAGCACCATGTATATTGGTAAGGACAGGTGGCATGTACCATCAGCCCAAGACTGGCTATATATAGTTTTATAGTTTGTGGGGGCTCAGAGACCATATTTCTAGAATTGTTGAACCTTAGAAGCAAAGGAGCTCTAAATAGAGTCTATGCTTGTGGGTCCCCAACTATGTTTACCAGAGGCCTAGTTGTCCACGGAGCATCCCCAGAGGCTATCAAGAGTGGAGGTGGGGTGCATGAAAGGAAAGTTAGTAGAGCCTCTATCCAAGCAGCTCCACTTTTACTGGGATGATAGATAAGATTGCTTGTATATTTTTAATTTTTAATTTACTTTTTACTTTTACAGAGTTTTGTTGTTTACAGACATGTATGATCCCAGATTAGTCATACGTATATCCCCCCCATCCCACTCCTCCAGGGCGTCACAGATTGCTTGTGATTTTTTTTTTTTTTTTAAGGAGAGGTACACTCCTAGAAATTCTCAGATTTAACTCAACAAAAATCTATTTTAAAAATAGAAAAATTGGGCTTCTCTGGTGGTCCAGTGGGTAGAGAGTCTGCTTTGCAGTGCAAGAGGCACTGGTTTCATCCCTGGTCTGGGAAGATCCCACTTGCTGCAGAGCAGCTTGACCAGTGTGTCCAATTATGAGTCAGTGCTCTGGAGTGTATGTGCTCAGAGCCAGTGCTCTGCAATGAGAGAGGCCACTGCAATGGGAGGCCCACACAGGCTAAAGAATAAAGATGGATGAAAATAAGTATAAAAATAAAAGAGGCATGATGGGGGGAAAATTTAAAAAAAAAAGAAAAGAAAAGAAAAAAACTAGGCTTAGAAAGACCAAGGGATTTGGCCAAATCTGCTTCCAATGCAAGAGACCTGGGTTCCATCCCTGGGTTGGGAAGATCCCCTGGAGAAGGGTATGGCTACCCACTCCAGTATTCTTGCCTGGGAAATCCCATGGATAGAGAAGCTTGGAGGGCTACAGTCCATGGGATGGCAAAGAAACGGACACAACCTAGCGACTAAACAGTAACAATCAATTCACTACCAGGAAGCCATGTACTCCGAATTGCCTGACCAAACATTGTAATGACCTCTCCTACCAGCTCACGCAACATAATGCCTGAAGTCAAATAGCCTAGCATGACTCCCTGAGACACTGTATGATGAATTAGCTGAGGTTCACTGATTCACCATTTTACTCAAATATTTAATGAGGGTTTATTATATACCAGGGACTGTGTTAACCACCAGGAATACAACTGTGAAAAGATAAATTTTGATTAAGTTACTGAAACTTCCTTATTCATTCATTCAAAAATATGTAACTCTGAGTTAACCACTGTGCAAGCCCTCAAGGGGTTCTAGGCTACTGGAAACAGGTAAATAATTTGTAATGCAAAAATGATAAGTATCCAACAGAGCACACCGGTGAGTACACAGATGCACCTCATCTGGCTGTGAGGGCAACACTCTAGATGAAGCTGAGATCTGAAGGAGAGGGAGTGAGAGTAGCCCAGTTACCTCATCTATAAAACGGGAAGAAGAATAGCATCTTCCCCTCAAGCATGCTGTGAAGGTCCAAAGAGATCTTCATGTGAAGAGTCCAGCCTGGCACACAGGGATGGCATGACATGTTACTTCTGTCCCTGTCTTCATATAACACAGGAGCTGACCAGGAACTGATGTCTGTCTGTCTGTCTGTGGCTGATGACCAAGGAAGCCAGCAGCCCACACAGGAAGAAATCTGTCTCCAGCTTCCTTAGCACCTGGGTCCAGCACACACATAATCTGTCCAGGCTCTTAGACACTGGGTCACTACCAGGTTTCCTGGCCTTGGACGGAGCCTGCATGGCTGGCCACTTCATCTGGGAATTTCACCCTGAGGCAAAGACGACACCAATACCGTTTTCTTCCTCAAGTGGTTTCCATCCCTGGGTTGGGAAGATCCCTGGAGAAGGGTATGGCTACCCACTCCAGTATTCTTGCCTGGGAAATCCCATGGATAGAGAAGCTTGGAGGGCTACAGTCCATGGGATGGCAAAGAAACGGACACAACCTAGCGACTAAACAGTAACAATCAATTCACTACCAGGAAGCCATGTACTCCGAATTGCCTGACCAAACATTGTAATGACCTCTCCTACCAGCTCACGCAACATAATGCCTGAAGTCAAATAGCCTAGCATGACTCCCTGAGACACTGTATGATGAATTAGCTGAGGTTCACTGATTCACCATTTTACTCAAATATTTAATGAGGGTTTATTATATACCAGGGACTGTGTTAACCACCAGGAATACAACTGTGAAAAAGATAAATTTTGATTAAGTTACTGAAACTTCCTTATTCATTCATTCAAAAATATGTAACTCTGAGTTAACCACTGTGCAAGCCCTCAAGGGGTTCTAGGCTACTGGAAACAGGTAAATAATTTGTAATGCAAAAATGATAAGTATCCAACAGAGCACACCGGTGAGTACACAGATGCACCTCATCTGGCTGTGAGGGCAACACTCTAGATGAAGCTGAGATCTGAAGGAGAGGGAGTGAGAGTAGCCCAGTTACCTCATCTATAAAACGGGAAGAAGAATAGCATCTTCCCCTCAAGCATGCTGTGAAGGTCCAAAGAGATCTTCATGTGAAGAGTCCAGCCTGGCACACAGGGATGGCATGACATGTTACTTCTGTCCCTGTCTTCATATAACACAGGAGCTGACCAGGAACTGATGTCTGTCTGTCTGTCTGTGGCTGATGACCAAGGAAGCCAGCAGCCCACACAGGAAGAAATCTGTCTCCAGCTTCCTTAGCATCTGGGTCCAAACAAATAACCAGGTTTAGACACTGGCCTTGGACGGGAGCCTGCATGGCTGGCCACTTCATCTGGGAATTTCACCCTGAGGCAAAGACGACACCAATACCGTTTTCTTCCTCAAGTGGTTTCCTCCCCTACCCTGCCCTCCTACTCTCCTCACCTCCCCCCTACCAACCCCCCACCCACACCCCACACAAAGTGATTAATGTCCCACTGAGGGCCTTTTCCCCTTCACAGCCCATCTGGCCTTCCTGCCTCAGCCTGCAGGGAGGGTGTAATCCTGTGTTTGCAGCTTTACCGACAGTTTCTATGGAAATTATGACAATATTACAACTATTGTGGAACCACATCACTGCCAACTGAATGAGGAGACACGAGCTGAAAGGGGAAATTTGGAATTAAATATCAACAACCTAAGTGCTTAGCGACAATGACTAGTTTTTTGTACCGTGGTTCCTACCCACAGTAACAAACAATAACAAACTGGCATTGTTCTTGTATTCACAATGTAAAGAAGGGTTATTTCTCAAATCCCTGTGGAGATGACAGAGAGAAGATAAAAAGCAGGCCCCAAGCCAGAGCTCACTGGCAATAACCAGAAATGAGAGTCTCACTTACATGTGGAGTCAAGAAAAGAAAAATAAATTTTTTTAACCTCATAGATACAGAGAAACTGGTGGCTGCTGCCACAGGCAGGGGAGGGCAAACAGGGGGAAGGGGTCTCAAAAGGTATAAACTTCCAGTTATAAAACATATCTGGGTTCTGCAACAACCTAGAGGAGTGGGATGGGGAGGGAGACGGGAGGGAAGTTCAAGTGGGAGGGGACATGTACGCACCTGTGGCTGATTCAGGTTTACGTATAGCTGTCGCAAAACTCTGTAAAAGTAAAATTAAACAGTGAAAAAAAAAAAAAGACAAGTGATGATAAGTTTTGACAAAGATGTGGATAAAAAGGATCCTTAGTGCCTTGTGGGTAGGAATGTACGTTGGTATAGCCACTGTGGTAAACTGTATTGAGGATTCTCAAAACTCTTTCAGTGGATACGTGTGTACGTATGGCTGAGTCCCTTCATTGTTCACCTGAAACTACCACCAACTTGTTAACTGACTATGCCCCGATAAAAATGTTTTGGGGGTTAAAATAAAACGAGTCAAATAAATAAAAGTCATGGGGATGTAATGTATAGCATGATAACCACAGCGAATAATCCTATATGGTATATTTGAAAGTTCCTAATCCCTTCAAAGTTTTCATCATAAGAAAAAAAAATTCTGGAAAAAAAGAAGTGAAAGCAAGGTGAAATTTTAGATAGAAGTTAGACGACGGAAGGGTTCTTAAGTAACCGAAGACTTCCAAATTCCACGGGGGCACACAAGGCCTGGCTACACCTGCATCTGATTTGCTGCGGTTTGTTAATTACCCTCTCCAATCATCGGAAGGCCTTTGCCAGGAGCAGGGAAAGAGAAATGCTTTGTTAGGGAAAAGGAGTGGTCAGCACCCATTAATAGTTTCCAAATGGTGAGATGATAAAGCAACCGTAAAACCAGACCTCCACAGAGGGCTTCTTGTCAGCACCATTCCTTACTTTCTTGTGGCCCATATTTTCTTCCATGAGAGACACAATCTTCATTTTCATCAGCTACATTTTGAGGTTCATTTGATCAGGATTCTTTTCTTTGTAAGAGAAAACGCACTGCCCTTACCCCATTTCAAAAGCAAAGCAAGATAACTATTAAAAAATGTCAAAAATGTTCCTGGCTGTCCAGTGGTTGAGACTCTGTGCTTCGACCACAGCGGGGACGGGCTTGATGCCTGGTTAAGGAGCTATGATCCTACATGCCATGTGGGGTGGCCGAAAGATAAGAAAAAAAATGTGAAATATGTTCTGAAGAAATAGAAGAAAATACAAGTTATCTCACTACGAAGATTTTGTTAAATTTCTGTTTGTTTGTGTTTTTGTTGTTTTTACTGTGGCTGAGACTGTGGGTTTGGAGATCTAGACAGAATTCTGGCTTTACAAGCTGTCTGAGCTCATGTCGATTATGAAACCGCTATAAACCTGTTTTTTGCCGCTGGAATTTTTCATGGTGGCTTCCTTCAGAAGGCAGTGGGTCTAACTAACCCAGGAACATGTTCTCAGTCACTGTGTTTTCATAGCATTGTTCTTAATGACTCTACAGTATTCTATCCTATGAATAGGCCATAAATTATTTACAGTATCCTGCTATTGAATCTGATATTCTATACATTTAATGTTAAAATAAAAAGTGACTTCCTGTAAATAGTCACTAAATGACGTCTGACTCTTTTGCGAGCCCATGGCTTATAGCCCACCAGGCTCCTCTGCCCTTGGGATTTTCCTGACAAGAATATTGGAATGGGTTACCATTTCCTCTTCCAGGGGAACTTCTCCACCCAGGGATCAAACTGGCATCTCCTGCAGGCAGATTCTTTACCACTGAGCCACCAGGGGAAACCCAGTCTTTCCTTTACTTCCTATACGTTAGTCATAGAAAGGCTCAGTTCACCTAGTTTATAGTAAATACACTGAGCACATATGAGGATGGAGGGCTTTAAGGAAGAGTAGTCAGGAACAAGTGGTGGGTTATTCCCTCACAAAACTGGGTCAGTGGTCACACAGAAAAGAGCACTGCCTGGGGAAATAAGAAATTTGGGTCTGGGCTCCACCCCACCAACCCTCTTCTTTCTAAATGTGTGACCTGAGCATGTGACTTAATTTTCTCTTACTTCTTATCCCTACATTTTGAGGTTCATTTGATCAGGATTCTTTTCTTTGTAAGAGAAAACGCACTGCCCTTACCCCATTTCAAAAGCAAAGCAAGATAACTATTAAAAAATGTCAAAAATGTTCCTGGCTGTCCAGTGGTTGAGACTCTGTGCTTCGACCACAGCGGGGACGGGCTTGATGCCTGGTTAAGGAGCTATGATCCTACATGCCATGTGGGGTGGCCGAAAGATAAGAAAAAAAATGTGAAATATGTTCTGAAGAAATAGAAGAAAATACAAGTTATCTCACTACGAAGATTTTGTTAAATTTCTGTTTGTTTGTTTTTTTGTTTTTTTTACTGTGGCTGAGACTGTGGGTTTGGAGATCTAGACAGAATTCTGGCTTTACAAGCTGTCTGAGCTCATGTCGATTATGAAACCGCTATAAACCTGTTTTTTGCCGCTGGAATTTTTCATGGTGGCTTCCTTCAGAAGGCAGTGGGTCTAACTAACCCAGGAACATGTTCTCAGTCACTGTGTTTTCATAGCATTGTTCTTAATGACTCTACAGTATTCTATCCTATGAATAGGCCATAAATTATTTACAGTATCCTGCTATTGAATCTGATATTCTATACATTTAATGTTAAAATAAAAAGTGACTTCCTGTAAATAGTCACTAAATGACGTCTGACTCTTTTGCGAGCCCATGGCTTATAGCCCACCAGGCTCCTCTGCCCTTGGGATTTTCCTGACAAGAATATTGGAATGGGTTACCATTTCCTCTTCCAGGGGAACTTCTCCACCCAGGGATCAAACTGGCATCTCCTGCAGGCAGATTCTTTACCACTGAGCCACCAGGGAAGCCCAGTCTTTCCTTTACTTCCTATACGTTAGTCATAGAAAGGCTCAGTTCACCTAGTTTATAGTAAATACACTGAGCACATATGAGGATGGAGGGCTTTAAGGAAGAGTAGTCAGGAACAAGTGGTGGGTTATTCCCTCACAAAACTGGGTCAGTGGTCACACAGAAAAGAGCACTGCCTGGGGAAATAAGAAATTTGGGTCTGGGCTCCACCCCACCAACCCTCTTCTTTCTAAATGTGTGACCTGAGCATGTGACTTAATCTCTCTTTTCTCATTTATCTTCTTAGGTCACTCAGTTGTGTCAGATTGTTTGTGACCTCATGGACTGTAGTCCACCAGGCCCTCTATCCATGGGATTCTCCAGGCAAGAATACTGGAGTGGGTAGCCATTCTCTTCTCCAGGGAATCTTCCCAACTCAGGGATACAACCCAGGTCTCCTGCATTGCAGTCAGACTCTTTACTGTCTGAGCCACCAGGGAAGCCCTTCTCATTCATCAAATCTATGTAATTAGAGAACAACTCTCCTGGGTTTTTATCAACAGAATTAAATTAAGGAAGGTTAAATGCTTTAAAAAGTGCCTGGCATAGAACCATTCACAACAGCCCCAAAAGAAGTAACATCCTAAATGTTTATCAACTGGTAGATGGAAAAAACACATGATAAATGGAATCCTATCTTGCCATAGTAAGGAATAAAGTAGGGTGGTTCATTTGTAAAGTTCACACGCCTCTATTGGGTACTGTTTTTAAAAATATGAAGCTACTAGATTTTTAGTATGACAGAACAGAGGCAAGAGAGAGAAGGTAAAACAAAGACCACTCCGAATATCAGAGTTGGAAAAGGGTGGGGGAAGGGGGGAAGGAATAAAGAACTGAAGAATGCTTCAGCATGGATGAGCCCTGAAAGCATTATGCTAAGTAAAAGAAGCCAGGCATAAAAGGGCCTCATATTGTGGCATTCCATGTACATGAATTCTCCATTACAGGCAAATCTATAGAGACAGAAAGCAGATTAGTGATTGCCAAGGGCTAGAGGGAGGGAGGGAGCGAGGAATGAAAGTGATTGTTTATTGGGTGGAGTGTTTCCTTTTGGGGGATGGAAAACTTCTGGACCTTGAGAATGGTGATAATTGTACAACCTTGTAAATGTAGTTACCACCACTGAAATGTACTTAACATGCTTAAAAATGACAGTTTTTATGTTATGTATGTTTTACTACTATTTAAAAAAATGGTGCGTGGCATACAATCAGCACTCAATAAACTTTGTTTTTCATCCTTATTCCCCTCTTGAGAGCTCAGTTTTCCTATTTCTAAAGTGAAAGAGACAAAATGATGTTTGAAACTGCTTCTAACTCTGAGATTCCACAGTCTAGTTGGATGCATCTGTCTAGGGACAGAGAACTGTTCACGCACATCCCTTTCCTTTCCTCCCTTCCTCTGACCCGCTCCCTGCTTCAGAGGACTCATTTTTGAAGCTGCCATCACCTCTTCCACACACTCCCTTCGAGTACCTCACAGATTCCTAATTGCTGGCAACCTGGAAGAGGCTTACAGTGGGTCCGACTATCTGCTGGACCCATAAATGGATGAGAGAATCAGTAAAGGAAGGAGTGAGCAGATAACCGCTGACCGGCCAGCAGACCTCCTGGGGAGCCAGCCACAGCTGGCCCCTAAGTCAGCTTTACTGGATGATGAGCACACATCTTCCAAAAGGCAATAAACACCCACCCAAGGATGCTTTCCCTGAAAATTCCCAATGACAAGACAACGCATTGGACAAGCCATTACGTCCATTCCCAAAGCTCCCAATTTTCAATCTGCGGACACGTTTTAAGAGTAGGGGGTTGGTTCCTCTTCCACTGGGGTTCAGGTAGGCAGAAGGATATAGTTCAAAAAGGAGTGAGTGAATCTAGCCTTCATCTTGTTCACTTAGGACTGCCAAGTCTTGTCACTGTCACCTAGAGGTCTTTTCCCCCAGTCCCTCTCCTCTCTGCAGCTCCAAGCTGTCTGCTGCCTTCACACCGCTCCTTTCATGCAACCCACCAGAGCTTGACCTCCTTCTCCTTCCCAATCACTCAGAGTTTCTTTCTTTCCTCCTTCCTCCCTCCCTCCCTTTCTTTCTTTCTTGCTGTCATTTCCAGGTCATCCTCTTTACCCTCCCCTCTTTTCTCCTGTCTGCTCTTTACAAAGTCTCAACTCTGTTTCATATTTCTTTCTCTAAAATAGCTTGCATTGTGATTTCCCTGGTGGTCCAGTGGTTGAGAATCCACCTGCCAATGGAGGGAACATGAGTTCAATCCCTGGTCCAGAAACTAAGATCCCACATGTCATGGGGCATCTAAGCCCACGGGTTGCATCTGATGAAGCCAGCCTGCCTAGAGTCTCTGTTCCACAAGAAAAGCCACCAAAGTAAGGAGCTGGTGCACCATGATTAGAGAGTAGCCTCTGCTCACCACAACTAGAGAAAGCCTGTGCACAACGATGAAGAACCAATGGAGCCAAAATTGAACAGATAGACAAATAAGTACCATAATTTTTAAAAAAAAAAATAGCTTGCATTGTTCTCCTCTTCACAGTCAGATATATATTTATCTTTAACACCCTCCTCAAATCTCAGACATCCTGAAAGGTGGACAGGTGTTTCTGAGCCTTTCAGGTTATCTTGCATAGTTCCTATACCTATTACAAATTTCTAAATCTTTTCATATTGACAAGTTGCCATGACTCACTCTGCCATTCCAACACACATGAAACCACACCCACACCCCTATGTCCTTTTATTGTATTCAAGATCAGGGTTTAGCAAACTATTGCTTTTGGGTCAAATCCAGCACACCACCTGATTCTGCAAACAAGGTTTTATTGGCACACAGCCACACCATTCATTTAGACACTGTCTACAGATGACTTTGCTGTATAGAGTTTAGGAGCTAGGACAGATACGTTATAGCCTGAAAAGCCTAAAATATTTACTCTCAATAATTGGACCTTTACAGATAAAGTGTACAGATGCTTATTATGGACAACGGAGGAACACCTCACCCTTTGATTTGCAGACACTTAGCTGAAAGCAAGAATTGCCAGATACTGTCTTCATTTCAAATCACCTCTGCTCATTTCATACTCCCTGCTCCTCACCTGCCGTCTCTCTGGCTTCTTGACCCTCCCTTGATGGTCTGTAGGAAAAAACTACATCTCTGGAAAGGTTTCCCCTGACTACCTATTGTGTGAGATACCAACATTCATCAACAATATTGTTTTCATCCTGAGTATCCATTTATCACACAACTTTTCATCCCATTGGCTTTATTTATTTTTACCTAAGTGACAGGATATTGTCAGAGGAAAACAGCTCCTCCATCACCCACTCCCAATACCATGTAAGCACTGCAGCGTAGCTCTGTAGTTACAGTTTCTAACTTCTTAGAAATAAACCAAGTGATCCTGTCCTCAAAACAAACTGTCATTAATCATGGTGTGTAGCCTTCAGAGTCCTTCAGACCTGGAACTAAGCTCCATCTTTGCCACCATTCTTTGAATACTACCTGCCCTTAGCAAGTATCTTTAAATAAGGTCAAGCAACCAGCATGCCACAGCACCCAATAAAACTAATTAGACAACAAAAATCAGCCTGCATTAAGTACCATAATTTTTAAAAAAAAAAATAGCTTGCATTGTTCTCCTCTTCACAGTCAGATATATATTTATCTTTAACACCCTCCTCAAATCTCAGACATCCTGAAAGGTGGACAGGTGTTTCTGAGCCTTTCAGGTTATCTTGCATAGTTCCTATACCTATTACAAATTTCTAAATCTTTTCATATTGACAAGTTGCCATGACTCACTCTGCCATTCCAACACACATGAAACCACACCCACACCCCTATGTCCTTTTATTGTATTCAAGATCAGGGTTTAGCAAACTATTGCTTTTGGGTCAAATCCAGCACACCACCTGATTCTGCAAACAAGGTTTTATTGGCACACAGCCACACCATTCATTTAGACACTGTCTACAGATGACTTTGCTGTATAGAGTTTAGGAGCTAGGACAGATACGTTATAGCCTGAAAAGCCTAAAATATTTACTCTCAATAATTGGACCTTTACAGATAAAGTGTACAGATGCTTATTATGGACAACGGAGGAACACCTCACCCTTTGATTTGCAGACACTTAGCTGAAAGCAAGAATTGCCAGATACTGTCTTCATTTCAAATCACCTCTGCTCATTTCATACTCCCTGCTCCTCACCTGCCGTCTCTCTGGCTTCTTGACCCTCCCTTGATGGTCTGTAGGAAAAAACTACATCTCTGGAAAGGTTTCCCCTGACTACCTATTGTGTGAGATACCAACATTCATCAACAATATTGTTTTCATCCTGAGTATCCATTTATCACACAACTTTTCATCCCATTGGCTTTATTTATTTTTACCTAAGTGACAGGATATTGTCAGAGGAAAACAGCTCCTCCATCACCCACTCCCAATACCATGTAAGCACTGCAGCGTAGCTCTGTAGTTACAGTTTCTAACTTCTTAGAAATAAACCAAGTGATCCTGTCCTCAAAACAAACTGTCATTAATCATGGTGTGTAGCCTTCAGAGTCCTTCAGACCTGGAACTAAGCTCCATCTTTGCCACCATTCTTTGAATACTACCTGCCCTTAGCAAGTATCTTTAAATAAGGTCAAGCAACCAGCATGCCACAGCACCCAATAAAACTAATTAGACAAAAACAAAAATAAACAAATGAGATCAAATCAAACTTACAAGCTTTTGTACAGCAAAGGAAATCATAAACAAAATGAAAAGACAATTGATGAACTGGGAGAAAATATTTGCAAAAGATGAGACTGACAAGGGCTTAATTTCCAAAATATACAACCAGCTCACACAATTCAACAACAACAACAGCAAAACAAACAACCCAATTAAAAAAAATGAGAAGGAGACCTAAATGGACATTTCTCCAAATAAGACCTCCAGGTGGTCAACTGACACATGAAAAGATTCTCAACATCATTAATTATTAGAGAAATGCAGATCAAAACTACCATCTCACACCAATAAGAAAGGTCATCATTAAAAAATCTATAAGTAACAAATGCTGGAGAGGATGTAGAGAAAAGACAACCCTCCTACATTGTTGGTAGGAATGTAAATTGGTGCAGCCACAATGGAAAACAGTATGGCAGTTCCTTAAAAATTAAAAAATAAAGTTGCCATATGATCCAACAATCCCACTCCTGGGCACATACCCAGACAAAACTGTAATTCAAAAATATACATGTCTCTTATGTTCAGAGCAGCACCGTTCACAACAGCCAAGACATGGAGACAACTTAAATGTCCGTCAACAGATGAATGGATAAAGAAGATGCAGTCCATATATACAATGAAATTCTACTCGGCCGTCAAAAAGAATGACCTCATGCCATTTGCAGCAACATGAATAGACCCAGAGATTGTAAGATTACTGAGACCCAGAGATTACTGAGAGAAGAAATTACTGAGTGAAGTCAGTGAGACAGAGAAGGACAAACACTGTATGATATCACTTATATGTGGAATCTAACATACAACACAAATGAATTTTCCTAGGAAACAGAAACAGATGCATAGACATAGAAAACAGCCTTGTGGTTGCCAAAAGGGAAATGGGGTGGGGAGGAATGGACTGGGAGTTGGGGATTAGCAGATGCAAATAATACTACATATAAAATGGATAAACAACAAGGTCCTTGTGTATAACTCAGAGAACTATATTCAATGTCCTGTGATAAACTATAATGCAAAATAATATTAACAAATTGAATCATTTTGCCATACAGCAAAAGTTAATAGAAATCATAAATAGACTATATTTACATAAAATAAATGTAAAAAATAATTTTTAGGCATTTGGAGCATTGCATGAAACTATCTTGGGTCCCTGTCTACTTACTTTCTCCCTGCCTCTATGTCCTGGTCTCTTTGTAGGGCCAGCTCACTTCCAGAACGGTCAGCTTTAGCCACTGAGTTCACCTTTTGGACTTGACCAAACTCTGCTTTCCTCCTTCGATTCTACGAAGCCCCCTTTTCTTACTCTCCAAAGTGTCTCACCAACAGATGCTTTATTTTGGACAATCTGCTCAGCTAAGCCAGTTCTAAGTGCTGAACCCCATTCTGGACTCTGTCAACATATATTAGGGAACAGCAACATGGGGTCTAAAAAGCAACTGGATCATATAAGAGCTTAAATCCTGCCTTGTTCATTTCAAGTTGTTTGACTATAGAAGTCAAGTCATCTCTCAAGATTCAGTTTCTCTTCCAGACTATGTAGCCATTAATACCTATTTTGTAGACTTATTGTGAGGATTAGAAACAGCATCAAACTTTGCATCAGTTAGTATTCATAAATGATCTTTTCATTAGAACACACTCTGAAGCTCATATGTGTGCTCTAAACACAAGGAAAAATAAAAGTACAACAGATTATAGTGAGAACTACTTTGGTAGAGAAATATTCTCAAGGAGAATTTTGGTTAATCAAAGAAAAATTCTCAAGGAGAATTTTAGTGGATCTCCCTTTACAAATTCAGTTTTATTCCTTTCTACGTTTTTATGTCAAGCTAAGATCTAAAATCTTCCCATCTCTTTCACTTTGTCTGCATTTACTTGGTTTTGTGTTTCCTTAACCTCATCTGTTATTGAGCAATTTGGCCTGGACTAGACTTGTCTTTCTTACAGAATTCATACGAAACACTTTCCTGGCTTTATACACTGTAGAATCTTGCCCATGAAGCTTCACATTGGAAACAGTAACCCCACACTCAGTATTTCTACAGTATGAAAATGACCATACCACAGGTATCTGTTTCTAGGAAGTTTTCCACTAAGAAATGGTAATGAAATGGATATGCAAAAAGATTTAGCTAGAAGGAAGTCTATCACATCCTTATTTACAACAGCAAAAAAAAGTGGGGGGAGTAAACATGAAGATAAAATGAAAACAAAAACATAAATTTAAATGCTCAGTTAAAAGGAATAAGTGGTTAAATACATGATACCTCACAGCAGGGTATTCGATTGCTATTGTAAGTTATCCTTTGGGAAAATCTTTGGTGCCCTGTAAAGACAGAATAATAACTTAGATTTAAAAAAATAATTTAGGATTTCAGATCTAGCACGTAAGGAGCTAAGAAGTTGCCACTTCATCCTAACAAGTAAAAAGTTGAGCAAATTAGCTAACTAATAACTCTTAGATCCCAGCAGAAAAGTGAGGGCACAAAGAAAACTACTGCCCCCAAACTAAACAGAGGAGTGAATGCAGAATGACAGCTCACCTGAACAGAAAATCAGAAGCAAGCACACCCAGAGGAAGCACTGCCAAGGGAGGGACATCTGAACTGGTTTTTTTTTTTTTTCTTTTAATATAGCTGCACCAGGTCTCAGTTGCAGCACGTGGGATCTAGTTCCCTGACCAGGGATCGAACCAAGGCTCCCTGCATTGTGAGCTTGGAGTCAGCCTCTGGACCACCAGAGAAGTCCCTGGAGAGACAACTCTTGAGAGTCTCCAGGGGACCCAGTTATCCCATTATCAGAGAACCCTCACAGTTCTGTGACTTGCCTCCAGTGGCCCCATCTGGTCCTCAGAGTGAATGTTAGAGAAAAAAAACCATTTTGAAATATAGATAGATGGAGAAGAAAACATACCATGCTAATACTCATTAAGAAAGCAGGAGTAGCTGTGTTAATCTCAGTGCAGACTTCAAAGAAGGAAAATTAACAGGTATAAAGAAGGACATTAAATGATGATAAAGGGACTAATTTTCCAGGAAGTTATAACAATTCTAAATGTATATATGCCTTAAAAAGGGCATCAAAGTATATGAGGCAAAATCTATTAGAACTGCAAGAAGAAACAGATAATTCCACCTAGAGATTTTTAACACCCTTCTATTGAAAATGGACAAATCCAGCAGGACAAAAAGCAATAAAGCCACAGTTAAACACAATAGAATTATCAATAAATTAGATATAACTGATACCTATAGACTATTTCATTCAGCTACAGTAGGCTGTATATTCTTCTCAAGCTCACACAAAACAGTCACCAAGATATACCACATTCTGGGCTATAAAACATACTTTGACTAAGAGAATAGAATAATGTAAGAGAATGGAAATCACATAATATTTATTCTCAGACCAGAGTAGAATCTAACTAGAAATCAAGAAGAGAAAGATAGCTGTAAAATCCCCCAATACTTGGAGATTAAACAACAGCCTTCTAAGTAACATGCTGAGCAAAGGAGAACTCTAAAAAGAAATGTTAAATATTTTGAGCTAAATAAAAGTGAAACTACAACATATCAAAATCCATTGATGCAATTAAAATAGTAAATTGATGCATTATAATTAAAGTGAGAAAGTTATAAAGCTCACCTGACAGATAATCAGAAGCAAGCACACCCAGAGGAAGCACTGCCAAGGGAGGGACATCTGAACTGGTTTTTTTTTTTTTTCTTTTAATATAGCTGCACCAGGTCTCAGTTGCAGCACGTGGGATCTAGTTCCCTGACCAGGGATCGAACCAAGGCTCCCTGCATTGTGAGCTTGGAGTCAGCCTCTGGACCACCAGAGAAGTCCCTGGAGAGACAACTCTTGAGAGTCTCCAGGGGACCCAGTTATCCCATTATCAGAGAACCCTCACAGTTCTGTGACTTGCCTCCAGTGGCCCCATCTGGTCCTCAGAGTGAATGTTAGAGAAAAAAAACCATTTTGAAATATAGATAGATGGAGAAGAAAACATACCATGCTAATACTCATTAAGAAAGCAGGAGTAGCTGTGTTAATCTCAGTGCAGACTTCAAAGAAGGAAAATTAACAGGTATAAAGAAGGACATTAAATGATGATAAAGGGACTAATTTTCCAGGAAGTTATAACAATTCTAAATGTATATATGCCTTAAAAAGGGCATCAAAGTATATGAGGCAAAATCTATTAGAACTGCAAGAAGAAACAGATAATTCCACCTAGAGATTTTTAACACCCTTCTATTGAAAATGGACAAATCCAGCAGGACAAAAAGCAATAAAGCCACAGTTAAACACAATAGAATTATCAATAAATTAGATATAACTGATACCTATAGACTATTTCATTCAGCTACAGTAGGCTGTATATTCTTCTCAAGCTCACACAAAACAGTCACCAAGATATACCACATTCTGGGCTATAAAACATACTTTGACTAAGAGAATAGAATAATGTAAGAGAATGGAAATCACATAATATTTATTCTCAGACCAGAGTAGAATCTAACTAGAAATCAAGAAGAGAAAGATAGCTGTAAAATCCCCCAATACTTGGAGATTAAACAACAGCCTTCTAAGTAACATGCTGAGCAAAGGAGAACTCTAAAAAGAAATGTTAAATATTTTGAGCTAAATAAAAGTGAAACTACAACATATCAAAATCCATTGATGCAATTAAAATAGTAATTAGAGAAAAATTTATAACATTGAATGCATATATTAATTAGAAAGGTAGAAAGCTCTAAAGTCAATAGTCTCAGCTTCCATCTTAGGAAACTAGAAAATAAGACAAGTTATATCTAAAGGAAGCAGAAGAAAAGAAAAAGTAAAAATCAGAACATAAATCTATTAAGCTGAAGACAAAAAAGGCAACAGAGAAAACTAAACCAAAAGCTTCATTTTTATTTTTCAAGAAGAGAAGAAAGATTGATAAGCATTTAGGCAGTATGATTACAGAAAAAAGAGAAGACATAACTTATATGTATAAATTACATGTGTCAGATATAAAAGAGGGGGTATCATTATAAATCCCATACACATTAAAAAGATAATAAGAGAGTATTATGAAAAACTCTATGCCTATATATTTGATAACCCAGATGAAACAGCCTAATTCCTTGAAAGACACGACCCATTAAAACACACAGGAAGAAATGAACAGTCTGAACACTTAACGATAGGAAACTTTAAGAAACAGATATTATCCAACTTCAACACTCCCTATAAAGCTACAGCAATCAAGACAGTATGGTTTTGGCAAATGGATAAACAAATAGTTTAATGGATCAGAATAGAGAGCCTAGAAATAGATTAATATAAATACACTCAACGGATCTTGAACAAAGAAGCAAAGGGAATACAATGGAGCAAAGACAGTCTTTTTCTACAAATGGTGCTGGAACAACTGGACATCCACAGGCAAAAAAAATGAGTGTAGATACAGATCTTACACCCTTTACAAAATTTAATCAAAATAAATCACAAGCCTAAGCATAAAACACAAAACTTTAAATCCCTGAAAGATAAGAGAGAAGAAAACCTAGATGACCTTGGGTATGGCAATGATGCTTTAGACACAATACCAGAGGTACAATGCATGAAAGCAGCAAGGGGCAAGTTGAACTTGATTAAAATTTATAACCTTCTGCCCCATAGAACAAAATGTCAAGAGAATAAGAAGACAAGCCACAGACTGGGAGAAAATACCTGCAAGAGACACATGTGATAAAGGATCTTTATAGAAAATATAAAAAGATGCATAAAATAATAAACAATAATAAAATGAACAACTCAGTTTAAAAATGGGCAGAAGACCTGAATGGACAACTCACAAGAAGATTACAGATGACAGGTAAACATATGAAAACATGTTCAGCATTTTAGGCCATTAGGGAGCCGCAAATTAAGGCAATAATAAGATACTACTACACACCTATTAGAATGGCTAAAATCCAAAATAGTGATTATTATAGTATTATTATACCAAATGCTGACACAGATGTGAAGCAACAAGAATTCTCATTCACTGCTGGTGAGAATACAAAATGGTACAGCTACTTTAGAAGACAATTTGGAGATTTCTTATAAAACTGAACATATTCTTATCATATGATATAGCAATCAACTTACTCAAGCAAATTAAACATTTATGTTTGCACAAAAAGCTGCAAATGAATGTTTACAACAGCTTTCATCAGAACTGCCAAAACTTGGACACAACCAAAATGTCCTTCAGTATGTTAATGGATACGTAAACTGCAGTAAATCTAGACAATGGAATATTCAGTGCTAAAGTGAAACGAGCTATCAAGCCATGAAAAGACATGGCAGAAATTTAAACTCATATTACTGAATAAAAGAAAGGAACCTGACAAATTTGGATATTATATGATTTCAACTGTATGATATTCTGAGAAAAGGGAAAACTACAGAAACAATTAAAAAAATGTAGTTGTCTGGGTTATAGGCAAGGGAGGGATGGATAGAGCACAAAAGATTTTTAGGGCGGTGAAAATACTCGTATGATATAATAATAATGGAGACATGTCAGTATACATTTGTCATAATCAACAGAATGAACACCACCAAGAGTGAGAGAATGTGTCAATAGGTTCATCAATTGCAATAAATGTACCACGCTGGTGGAGGATGCTGATAACCGAGAAGATTATGCAAGAGTAAGGGCAGGAGAAATAGGGGAAATCTCTGTACTTTCCACCCAATTTTGCTATGAACCTAAACCTGCTCTCAGAAGTACAGCTTATTAGATGTTTTAAAGAGTGGTAATTTAAAGGCAGACAATGCTGCACATTCCCACTTATCCTGGGAAGTGGAAAAAGTACACTCGTGTTAACAGCAGTTTCTGTATGGGAGATTCCAAGGAAAGGGAGTTTATGTTTTCCTAATATTTATTTGATTCACCTTTGCTTCTCCAATATTAGTTTTTGACTGTGCAGAAACTAACTCATTTTTGACCTACATAACTGGTGATTACGAAATTAACTAATAGATACTACAAAAACACACCTATTAGAATGGCTAAAATCCAAAATAGTGATTATTATAGTATTATTATACCAAATGCTGACACAGATGTGAAGCAACAAGAATTCTCATTCACTGCTGGTGAGAATACAAAATGGTACAGCTACTTTAGAAGACAATTTGGAGATTTCTTATAAAACTGAACATATTCTTATCATATGATATAGCAATCAACTTACTCAAGCAAATTAAACATTTATGTTTGCACAAAAAGCTGCAAATGAATGTTTACAACAGCTTTCATCAGAACTGCCAAAACTTGGACACAACCAAAATGTCCTTCAGTATGTTAATGGATACGTAAACTGCAGTAAATCTAGACAATGGAATATTCAGTGCTAAAGTGAAACGAGCTATCAAGCCATGAAAAGACATGGCAGAAATTTAAACTCATATTACTGAATAAAAGAAAGGAACCTGACAAATTTGGATATTATATGATTTCAACTGTATGATATTCTGAAAAAGGCAAAACTACAGAAACAATTAAAAAAATGTAGTTGTCTGGGTTATAGGCAAGGGAGGGATGGATAGAGCACAAAAGATTTTTAGGGCGGTGAAAATACTCTGTATGATATAATAATAATGGAGACATGTCAGTATACATTTGTCATAATCAACAGAATGAACACCACCAAGAGTGAGAGAATGTGTCAATAGGTTCATCAATTGCAATAAATGTACCACGCTGGTGGAGGATGCTGATAACCGAGAAGATTATGCAAGAGTAAGGGCAGGAGAAATAGGGGAAATCTCTGTACTTTCCACCCAATTTTGCTATGAACCTAAACCTGCTCTCAGAAGTACAGCTTATTAGATGTTTTAAAGAGTGGTAATTTAAAGGCAGACAATGCTGCACATTCCCACTTATCCTGGGAAGTGGAAAAAGTACACTCGTGTTAACAGCAGTTTCTGTATGGGAGATTCCAAGGAAAGGGAGTTTATGTTTTCCTAATATTTATTTGATTCACCTTTGCTTCTCCAATATTAGTTTTTGACTGTGCAGAAACTAACTCATTTTTGACCTACATAACTGGTGATTACGAAATGTTTCTGAATCAATGAGAAAGGAGAAAATTGGTACATAAAGGGAGATTTGGGGGTCTCTCATTATATTTATGGTGACCCTTGTTATCCACACCTCACTGGCCCAACCTCACACATATATTTGTACACTGAGCACCACCCAGCACCTGGCCTGCAGCAGCATCACAATGGTCGTGAATTTTTCCTTTCATCACCAATCCATAAAAGAGGATATGTCCCTGAAGAACTCTGACAATGAACTCATTAAGGACTGTAAGAGTAGAACCACTGACCATTATGGCTTTGTTCTGAAAACCATAGACTCACAGGAACTCACCCAAATGGGTGGGAAAGATGAGCCACCAGGGTACAAGAAAAAAAAAATCAGGACATACTTGTATCTCTGATGACATCTCTTCCTTTTCAGTTTGCACTTTTTCTTTGTATCTAATAATATCATAAGATATTAATATATTATTTGCGTATGTAACTTACATATATGCATGGCCTGCCAAGCAGGAGGCAGGAGTTCGATTCCTGGGTTGGGAAGACCCCCTGGAGAAGGAAATGGCAGCCCATTCAAGAACTCTTGCCTGAGAAATCCCATGGACAGAGGAGTCTGATGGACTACAGTCTATGGGGTTGCAAAAGAGTTAGACGCTACTTAGCAACTAAAAAGCAACATATATATGTTACTTCTTTGGTATCTAATAATGTCATTAGATATTCATATATTTATGCATGCAATTTATATATATGCAATTTATAAATCTTCCTCCGCCAGATTTCCTCTTCCTAGGGAGCTTTTACCCAGTGTCTCACAGGAATATTATTTGCAGGGATAATGCACATGTGTACACTCACTCACACATGCACACCCCCCGACACATATATATAGAAAGAGAGCATGCTCTAAATTTTTTGCATAAAGGTACACAATCAGAAACCTATACAGACCTTCTGGTCCAGCCTCTTCATTTTAGAAAGGCAGAAACTAAAGCTCAGAAAAGGGAGGTACTTGCCTAAACTGGATAGGTATGGTTAAAGGAAACAAATGCCTTTTCCCAATTGTCTTTTTTTCTGCCTCATCTCACTGATTTTAATGGAGTTGAACTTTTTCTTGAATGCCATGTGAGTCCATGTTAGTATACAGATAAATTCTAATATTTTCCTAAAAGTTTAATTTTTAAAATGTGCTTACACACCCAAATGGACCTTCTGCCTCAAAGAAAGGCCGAACTTGCATTCATAGACTGCATTTTCCTCCGCCAGATTTCCTCTTCCTAGGGAGCTTTTACCCAGTGTCTCACAGGAATATTATTTGCAGGGATAATGCTTAGTGGAAACTAATCATAGAGAGAATCATCTATAGAAATCACTCACAGGAAAGCATCGCAGACAGTCCTCTGGCCTTCTAAAACATTACTTACAAGCACCGTCAGCAAACCCTGTCTCCAGAGACCATTACTTTGAGGGAATTCTGCCAATCATAGCATTACTTAGAAGGTGCATTTCTTATGTTCCTCAAATGCCTACTGTCAAACTAAACTAAAGTTTTGAATGGTTTCAAATACTTCCAAGTAGTTTGTCTAAGTAAATATACTCCCAGATTCAAGTGTGGCCTGAGGACCAGGTAAGTAAGAGCTTTTTTCCCCAGCCTGAGTGCAAATTTTTGTTTGTCAGAACAGCTTTGTAAAATGCATTTACACTTCAGCATCTAGATGCAGATGCCTAGAGAGACCTAGGATTCCTTTGCCAGCTGTCTTCCTTTGTGGAGAGTAAGGACAAAGACTACAATTTCCCTCAATCATTTTGAAAACCATCACACCAAATTAAAAAAGAGAAGACAAATGATAAAAGATAAGAGGCACCTCTCATTTGTCTCAAATTCTCTCCCCCTCGGCTCAAAAGTCCTGTTGATTTCATAAGGAAACATCTTACAAACAAGTGGCCTACGTGAGAACCTGGGAACTAGAAATGACCCCTAGTTCCCAAAAGGGAATTATCAATAGACCTAGGTAATCATAATGTCATTACTTTGTTCTTACTGGATAACAGAGTCTTTACAGAATCATTTGCTCTTGGAAGACCATATATTTTAACCTTTTTTCTAAAGCTCAGAAAAGGGAGGTACTTGCCTAAACTGGATAGGTATGGTTAAAGGAAACAAATGCCTTTTCCCAATTGTCTTTTTTTCTGCCTCATCTCACTGATTTTAATGGAGTTGAACTTTTTCTTGAATGCCATGTGAGTCCATGTTAGTATACAGATAAATTCTAATATTTTCCTAAAAGTTTAATTTTTAAAATGTGCTTACACACCCAAATGGACCTTCTGCCTCAAAGAAAGGCCGAACTTGCATTCATAGACTGCATTTTCCTCCGCCAGATTTCCTCTTCCTAGGGAGCTTTTACCCAGTGTCTCACAGGAATATTATTTGCAGGGATAATGCTTAGTGGAAACTAATCATAGAGAGAATCATCTATAGAAATCACTCACAGGAAAGCATCGCAGACAGTCCTCTGGCCTTCTAAAACATTACTTACAAGCACCGTCAGCAAACCCTGTCTCCAGAGACCATTACTTTGAGGGAATTCTGCCAATCATAGCATTACTTAGAAGGTGCATTTCTTATGTTCCTCAAATGCCTACTGTCAAACTAAACTAAAGTTTTGAATGGTTTCAAATACTTCCAAGTAGTTTGTCTAAGTAAATATACTCCCAGATTCAAGTGTGGCCTGAGGACCAGGTAAGTAAGAGCTTTTTTCCCCAGCCTGAGTGCAAATTTTTGTTTGTCAGAACAGCTTTGTAAAATGCATTTACACTTCAGCATCTAGATGCAGATGCCTAGAGAGACCTAGGATTCCTTTGCCAGCTGTCTTCCTTTGTGGAGAGTAAGGACAAAGACTACAATTTCCCTCAATCATTTTGAAAACCATCACACCAAATTAAAAAAGAGAAGACAAATGATAAAAGATAAGAGGCACCTCTCATTTGTCTCAAATTCTCTCCCCCTCGGCTCAAAAGTCCTGTTGATTTCATAAGGAAACATCTTACAAACAAGTGGCCTACGTGAGAACCTGGGAACTAGAAATGACCCCTAGTTCCCAAAAGGGAATTATCAATAGACCTAGGTAATCATAATGTCATTACTTTGTTCTTACTGGATAACAGAGTCTTTACAGAATCATTTGCTCTTGGAAGACCATATATTTTAATTTGCCTTCCTTTATAATTTCTTCACTGGTAGTAAAAACTCTGCATGAGTGAAAACTGTCTTAACAAATGGTGAAGAAATACTTACTTTTTACTTAGAATTGCCTTTTTATGTACTGATTGTCAGAAATTATAAACAAAAAGCTGAGTGGAGGATTTTGGTAATAAGAATGCCTATCATGTGAAAAATATAAATACGTAACATAACAAGGTGTTTACAAATAAATCCAGAACCACAAGAGAAATACCCGGTGATCTCTCAGACTTGGAACTTGGCATCTGGAGTATAACTCAGTGACATTTTTTACAGTTTTATTCTGCCAAACACTTTTGTTATTTAATCCTTTCATAAGATATTCATTTATTAACTACACTCATTTCCTTCACGTGGGAATTAATACCTACGTGCGCTAGAGATAAAGCACACTTTAATTTTCTCATGATATTTTTAAAAACCTCTTTTGATAATTTCAGAATCAACTTGCAAGAATAAGGAAGGACTATTCTCAAAGACTGAGCAACTGAGCTCCAAGCATCCTGGAAAATGGGCTGTCAGGAAGATGGAGATGGTTTTTTAAGGTGTATGCAGTTGGAAGATATGTCCTCGCCCTCCATTATAGTTACATGTCCAGAAGACACACACACACACACACACCAAGCACACAGAAAGTGCTCAAAAGGGACATTATCAAATCTACAGTCTGGAATAAGGGATGTTTTACTATAGAATTAAGCTTCAAAATTATCATGATAATAGAAAAATAAGCTAAAGTGGTAACGAATCTTACAGAGGGTGAAAAAAATAAAATCCTATGGTTAAGGGGTATTTTTCCTTTTGGTTTTAAGTTCAACTGTACCAAGACAGTATGTAGATACCCTGAGTTTAAGAAGGAACAGTTAGAACCAGACATGGAACAATGGACTGGTTCGAAATTGTGAAAGAAGTATGTCAAGGCTATATATTGTCACCCGAGTCTTTACAGAAGGGAATTATCAATAGACCTAGGTAATCATAATGTCATTACTTTGTTCTTACTGGATAACAGAGTCTTTACAGAATCATTTGCTCTTGGAAGACCATATATTTTAATTTGCCTTCCTTTATAATTTCTTCACTGGTAGTAAAAACTCTGCATGAGTGAAAACTGTCTTAACAAATGGTGAAGAAATACTTACTTTTACTTAGAATTGCCTTTTTATGTACTGATTGTCAGAAATTATAAACAAAAAGCTGAGTGGAGGATTTTGGTAATAAGAATGCCTATCATGTGAAAAATATAAATACGTAACATAACAAGGTGTTTACAAATAAATCCAGAACCACAAGAGAAATACCCGGTGATCTCTCAGACTTGGAACTTGGCATCTGGAGTATAACTCAGTGACATTTTTTACAGTTTTATTCTGCCAAACACTTTTGTTATTTAATCCTTTCATAAGATATTCATTTATTAACTACACTCATTTCCTTCACGTGGGAATTAATACCTACGTGCGCTAGAGATAAAGCACACTTTAATTTTCTCATGATATTTTTAAAAACCTCTTTTGATAATTTCAGAATCAACTTGCAAGAATAAGGAAGGACTATTCTCAAAGACTGAGCAACTGAGCTCCAAGCATCCTGGAAAATGGGCTGTCAGGAAGATGGAGATGGTTTTTTAAGGTGTATGCAGTTGGAAGATATGTCCTCGCCCTCCATTATAGTTACATGTCCAGAAGACACACACACACACACACACCAAGCACACAGAAAGTGCTCAAAAGGGACATTATCAAATCTACAGTCTGGAATAAGGGATGTTTTACTATAGAATTAAGCTTCAAAATTATCATGATAATAGAAAAATAAGCTAAAGTGGTAACGAATATTACAGAGGGTGAAAAAAATAAAATCCTATGGTTAAGGGGTATTTTTCCTTTTGGTTTTAAGTTCAACTGTACCAAGACAGTATGTAGATACCCTGAGTTTAAGAAGGAACAGTTAGAACCAGACATGGAACAATGGACTGGTTCGAAATTGTGAAAGAAGTATGTCAAGGCTATATATTGTCACCCTGATTATTTAATTTATATGCAGAGCACATCATGTGAAATGCCAGGCTGGATGAATCACAAGCTGGAATCAAGACTGCTGATAGAAGTATCAAAAACTTCAGATATGAAGATGATACTACTCTAAGGGCAGAAAGTGAAAAAGAACTAAAGAACCTCTCCATGAGGGTCAAAGAGGTGAGTGAAAAAGCTGGCTTAAAACTCAATAGCAAAGAAACAAAGATAGGGGCTTCCCTGGTGGTCCAGTGGGTAAAGAGTCTGCCTTGCAGTGCAAGGGGCGCCAGTTCGATCCCTGGCCCGGGAGGATCCCATGTGCCGCAAAGCAGTTGAACCGGTGTGACCAATTGCGAGCCAGTGCTCTGGAACATGTGCCCAGAGCTGGCGCTTTGCAACAAGAGAGGCCACTGCAACAGGAGGCCCACACAGGCCAAAGATGGATGAAAATAAATAAATAAACAATTTTTTAAAAGAGGCCAAAATTTAAAAATAAAAAAATTTTAAAAATAAAAATAAATAAAGATCATGGCATCCAGTCCCACTACTTCATGCCCATTATAAGGGGGAAATGTGGAAGCAGTGACAGATTTTATTTTCTCGGGCTCCAAAGTCACTGCAGACAGTGACTGCAGCCATGACATCAAAAGATGCTTGCTCCTTGAAAAGAAAGCTTTCACAAACCTAGCAGCATATTAAAATGCAGAGACAAAAGTCCACATAGTCAAAGGTATGGTTTTTCCACTAGTCATGTATAGATGTGAGAGTCGGACCATAATGAAGGCTGAGTTGATGAAAGAGTTGATGCTTTTGATGCTTTTGAACTATAGTGTTGGAGAAGATTCTTGAGAGTCCTTTGGAGAGCAAAGAGATCAAACCTGCCAATTCTAAAGGAATGTTCATTGTAGGGACTGATGCTGAAACTGAAGCTCCAATGCCTTGGCCACCAGATTTGAAGAACTGATTCACTAGAAAAGACCCTGACACTGAGAAAGACTGAAGGCCAAAGGAGAAGGGGATGGCAGAGGGTGAGACGGTTAAATAGCATCACAGACTCAATGGACATCAGTCTGAACAAACTCCAGGACATAGTGGAGGACAGAGGAACCTGGCGTGCCACAGTCCATCAGGTCACAAGGAGCTGGGCATGACTTAGTGACAGAGAAACAACAATATCCTGGCTTATGTGGAAGTTTCTGGAGTCTTGAATGACACGGAATTTACTATGGAGACAATAGTAGGACATAGATTACTGAATTGATTATGCATAATCTTTACTACAGAAACATATGTTGTATTTAAATCAGGGAAAGTAACTAGCCTAACATACCAGGCATGACCGTATCCCATGTGGAACACTGTGTTCAGTTCTGGGTACTGTATTTTAGAAAGAATATTTATAAAATATATTAATAGTATAACTTGAATAGGAAATCCAAGTGATGAAAAGGCTCACAGAAGGGAGAGCTGAAGAAGCCAGAATAGTAAGGCTAAAAAAGAGAATTTTAGCGAGAATGTGATAATTGCCCTAAAACATATAAAGGGCAGTGAAAGCAAACAGTATTCGTAATTAACACACATTGAGTACTCTATGCAAAGTAGTCCCTGTTATCTGCATTTTGCAAAAGAGGAAAACTGAGGCATAGAGATAAGTAACACATTTATGGCCACATAATATTTGTAAGGGTTGAGCCAGTTCTCACCCCACTAATCCATCCCCCAATCTGGAAGAGATATTAAAGCTACTTCCCAAATATTTCTAACCTCTGTCTTACAGGATCCTGGTAAGATTGCACTTCCTCAGTTCTTCTGAAGCTGGACATGGATTGATGACTTGGCTCATGAGATATGAGCATGTCATACATGTGACTTCAGTGTGGGAGTTTAAGAGTCAGTGAGTAATTTACCACATGCTTTTCCTTCGATGGATGTGAAGACATGGAACCTCCATCAGTCTGGTCTCTGAGGCGCAAGGATTAAAAGTTGTCCAGCAGATTCTTGATAGACAAATAGCATGAGCAAAAGAAACCAGTTACTGTTTGATTAAGCCACTGAGATTTGAGGACTGTTTGTTACATGGCGTTGCCTCGCCTTTTCTGACAACAAGCCTACATGCTTAAAATCATGAAAATATCTTTATCATAAAGAAAAAAGTTATTCTTATATTCTCAGAACTAAGAATCGCTTATAAAAATTATAGATAGGTAGACTTGGATTTTTTTTTCATGTAAAATCATCCAAAATTACTTCATGTGAAGTGAGCTCCCTGAAAATGGCGGTATTTAAACAGAGACCAGATGATGATTTTTGTATCTATGTAGTAAAACAGAGGGCTTCATTAAGGGGGTTTTATCAAACTTTTATCCAGCTTTCAGCCACCAAGATAAACACTCCATCTCTAAAACATACCAGGAAAAATGACCGTATCCCATGTGGAACACTGTGTTCAGTTCTGGGTACTGTATTTTAGAAAGAATATTTATAAATATATTAATAATATAACTTGAATAGGAAATCCAAGTGATGAAAAGGCTCACAGAAGGGAGAGCTGAAGAAGCCAGAATAGTAAGGCTAAAAAAGAGAATTTTAGCGAGAATGTGATAATTGCCCTAAAACATATAAAGGGCAGTGAAAGCAAACAGTATTCGTAATTAACACACATTGAGTACTCTATGCAAAGTAGTCCCTGTTATCTGCATTTTGCAAAAGAGGAAAACTGAGGCATAGAGATAAGTAACACATTTATGGCCACATAATATTTGTAAGGGTTGAGCCAGTTCTCACCCCACTAATCCATCCCCCAATCTGGAAGAGATATTAAAGCTACTTCCCAAATATTTCTAACCTCTGTCTTACAGGATCCTGGTAAGATTGCACTTCCTCAGTTCTTCTGAAGCTGGACATGGATTGATGACTTGGCTCATGAGATATGAGCATGTCATACATGTGACTTCAGTGTGGGAGTTTAAGAGTCAGTGAGTAATTTACCACATGCTTTTCCTTCGATGGATGTGAAGACATGGAACCTCCATCAGTCTGGTCTCTGAGGCGCAAGGATTAAAAGTTGTCCAGCAGATTCTTGATAGACAAATAGCATGAGCAAAAGAAACCAGTTACTGTTTGATTAAGCCACTGAGATTTGAGGACTGTTTGTTACATGGCGTTGCCTCGCCTTTTCTGACAACAAGCCTACATGCTTAAAATCATGAAAATATCTTTATCATAAAGAAAAAAGTTATTCTTATATTCTCAGAACTAAGAATCGCTTATAAAAATTATAGATAGGTAGACTTGGATTTTTTTTTCATGTAAAATCATCCAAAATTACTTCATGTGAAGTGAGCTCCCTGAAAATGGCGGTATTTAAACAGAGACCAGATGATGATTTTTGTATCTATGTAGTAAAACAGAGGGCTTCATTAAGGGGGTTTTATCAAACTTTTATCCAGCTTTCAGCCACCAAGATAAACACTCAATCTCTATCCTCAAGGAAATAAGTTCAGAAGTAGATAACCTCAGATGTCTCTTCTAACAGTGTGATTCAACCAAATTAGAGATAATAACAAGGTCAAGGATATAGCTGACAGCAAGCCCGAACTTAGAAATAAGCATATAGCACTAGAAATCCTAGTTGTATTATTACTTTTGAATTAAGAATCCAAAGTACAGGGTTTGCAAAAAGAAAGAAAAAGAAAGGCGTGTTTAAAGAGGAACATTTCTCTTTTCTCTAGTTACCATTCTTAAATCTTGCAAACCTGGCATATGATCTGGCTTACATCAGGGGTGTTCCAGCAAAGGGAATGGCACTGACTCACAGCAATTGTTCCTGACCTTTTTCATCACCTCTCCCGCCCCTCAGAGTCAGGAAGGGAACATTTCAATACTGATCAAAGTCAGGCCTCTAAAGGGGCAATAACCTTTCCCTAGGGCTATTCTTCAGTTTAGAAATCAGCCAGCCCTTTCCTAAAGATCAGAAGATTTTCCTAAAACGGTATTTGAGCTGGGGTTAGAGACATCCCACTTTCTAAGGATGACGTGAAAAATCACATACTAAATGAGTGATTCCAAGGCACAGTGACATTGTTTCCCCAAAAGCACCTCGAAACCTTACCTATTTTGGTACTTTCTTTTCTGTTATCGGTACTTTACCCTTGCTTTTTTTCTTAACTTCCAAAAATCAAAACACAGAGAGGTTCTGTCCTTTCACTGGCTCACTGAATTTAAATGGAAAAACCCTTCAAAAATTCAAAACACAGATGAGGACTGTTTGTTACATGGCGTTGCCTCGCCTTTTCTGACAACAAGCCTACATGCTTAAAATCATGAAAATATCTTTATCATAAAGAAAAAAGTTATTCTTATATTCTCAGAACTAAGAATCGCTTATAAAAATTATAGATAGGTAGACTTGGATTTTTTTTTCATGTAAAATCATCCAAAATTACTTCATGTGAAGTGAGCTCCCTGAAAATGGCGGTATTTAAACAGAGACCAGATGATGATTTTTGTATCTATGTAGTAAAACAGAGGGCTTCATTAAGGGGGTTTTATCAAACTTTTATCCAGCTTTCAGCCACCAAGATAAACACTCAATCTCTATCCTCAAGGAAATAAGTTCAGAAGTAGATAACCTCAGATGTCTCTTCTAACAGTGTGATTCAACCAAATTAGAGATAATAACAAGGTCAAGGATATAGCTGACAGCAAGCCCGAACTTAGAAATAAGCATATAGCACTAGAAATCCTAGTTGTATTATTACTTTTGAATTAAGAATCCAAAGTACAGGGTTTGCAAAAAGAAAGAAAAAGAAAGGCGTGTTTAAAGAGGAACATTTCTCTTTTCTCTAGTTACCATTCTTAAATCTTGCAAACCTGGCATATGATCTGGCTTACATCAGGGGTGTTCCAGCAAAGGGAATGGCACTGACTCACAGCAATTGTTCCTGACCTTTTTCATCACCTCTCCCGCCCCTCAGAGTCAGGAAGGGAACATTTCAATACTGATCAAAGTCAGGCCTCTAAAGGGGCAATAACCTTTCCCTAGGGCTATTCTTCAGTTTAGAAATCAGCCAGCCCTTTCCTAAAGATCAGAAGATTTTCCTAAAACGGTATTTGAGCTGGGGTTAGAGACATCCCACTTTCTAAGGATGACGTGAAAAATCACATACTAAATGAGTGATTCCAAGGCACAGTGACATTGTTTCCCCAAAAGCACCTCGAAACCTTACCTATTTTGGTACTTTCTTTTCTGTTATCGGTACTTTACCCTTGCTTTTTTTCTTAACTTCCAAAAATCAAAACACAGAGAGGTTCTGTCCTTTCACTGGCTCACTGAATTTAAATGGAAAAACCTCTAAAACGTGGGACACTATTAACTGTAATTGCTCTGAGGCAAACATTTCCATTTCAGGTTATGATTCATAACCTTATTAGTCCAGTATAATATATGCGGCTGGATTTTGCAGCCATTATCTAGACAAGGGTGGGGAATCTGATTACTATTGTTCCCTGACTCAAAGGGGCCAGTCTGAACCCTGAATACTCCAGTCCTGACCAGGCCCTGAATTTTCTGAACTACCGTCCTGATTTTCTATGACATAAAGGAACAAATGAGGGCAAGTTGGAGTTTCCGTGCCATATTTTAAGTGAGCTCCGTGTGACATGAGTTTCTGAAAACTACACACAGAAGAAATTGACTTTGGCACATGAAAGAGCAGCAGGGAACTTGCAGCTCGTACTCTTTCAATGTGCACCCTTAATACTCTCGCCTGTTTTGAAAAATACAATACTACTCTTCTGGAGACAGTTGGATCCCCAGCCTTGAGCCAAGTTACCTACAGAAATATACACACACTTTACAAACAGATGTGAAATGTCAATTTAGGACAGAAAAAAAGGCAAGCGGGTTCGGGTGTTTAGTGGCTCCATACTCAAAAGTTTCAAGAGCACAACTCCTGTTGGAAGAATAAGAGGGGAGCCCGCCCATCCTGTAATTTCATCCGGGTACTATGGAGATGACCCCGTTTTCCCAGGACCAGTTTGCCCTCTGCCCTGGTGACCCGGGTTGAGATTTAATCTAGAGTGAGAGGGGAGACCAAGACCATTGTGCTGGTGGGTAAGACCGAGAGAAGGGCTCAAGTCATTCAGCCTTCCTGGACGGGCCAAGCTGACACACCCACTCAGAACCCGCGGCCGGGGATGCGGCAGGGAGGCGAGGGGACCCACTCAGCCGGTGTCCCACGCGCATGAAGATGCTACAGCTGAGGATACGCGCAAATAATCCAGAATTTCGATGCAGTCCGCTGCGGAGGATGCCCTTTTCCTGCCGCTGGTCCTCCCCCACCCGCCACCACCGCAAAGTGAGCGAGAGAAAGTTATGCCCGGGCCAAGGCGCCCCGGGCTGGAAAGGACACAGAGGAGAGGAATCCCAGGCCCCCTTACCTTGTCCTTGGGGCCAAGGTTTTGCAAAACCTCTTTGCCGGTGGCGCTCCGGATCTCCACCCCAGCGGGCGCAGGCGACGCGGGCGCGGGCTCCCGGCTTTCCTCCCGGCCTTGGCCCCGGCGCGGAGTGTCCGCCTCGGCGCCAGGTCGGCTCCCCGAGCCTCGCGCGCTGCTCTGGCTGCTCCGGGGAGTCTTCGCGCCCCGCTGCCCCACGCTCAGGGCATCGAAATCCAGCGTCTTGCTCTCGAAGGCGCCCTCCACGTTGCAGAACATGCCGCCGTACTTCTGCCGCGGGACCTGGTCGGTGGTGCCCGGCCTGGCCAGGTACACGGGCAGATCGTCTTCATGGGAGCTGTCCCAGCCTCTGCGGCCCGAGGCCATGGTTGGATCACAACAGCGGCCCGCGGGTTCTCTTCCCCAGAGGCGGAAAGGGCAGCCGCCGGCAGCGTGCGCCGAGCCACAGTGACTGGGGCGGGAGGAGGCGCCTGAGCCTTCGCGCCAGAGGCGGCAGTGCTGCGCTGGTTCCTGCCAGTCCCCTGCGAGCCCCGAGCCAGCGAGCGCAGCGCAGGGGCCGGAGCGGCGGCGGGTTCCGCTCGCCCGCCTCGCCCGCCCCGCGGCCGCACCTACTGCGCGCCGGGACCCTAACGTGGCCTCCTGCGACCACGCATCCCAGCTGCCATCCAAAGGAGAATTCCAACTTGGCGTGCGCGCGCGCACACACACATACACACACACACACACACACTCTTCCAGCTCGCCCACAACCCCCTGGTTCACATTCAAGAGCTAGACTCACTCACATGTGAGCATGAACCCTGCTTTACCCACACTCACTCCCAAGGTGGCCTCCCAAACACAAGTCCCTGTCCCACTCAGGTAAGCAAACTTTGTTGGCTCAGGTGAGTTGATTTAAGCGCCAAGTTCTTCCTGATTTACAGGAACACACATGCGCAAACTCCGATATACCAGGCTCACAATCTCAGACTTTGTTTACCTATAATCCCAGACCTTTCCCAGCCTAATGTTAGAACTGTCTCACAATTGGGCCCAGTGCTAGAATCTGACTCACAAACCTGCACCCTTGCATAATAAACTCCTGAATTACTGACTTGCAGAGCTGTACAGCCAGATCTTCTTATTGACAATCACGGAAACCTGTAATAGGCTCACACAGTTTAACTTCTTCTTTTAAAAAATTTTTTGATGCAGACCATTTTTAAATCTTTGCTTCTGTTTCATGGTGTTTGGCCTTAAGGCACGGCTCGAGCCTCGCGCGCTGCTCTGGCTGCTCCGGGAGTCTTCGCCCCGCTGCCCCACGCTCAGGGCATCGAAATCCAGCGTCTTGCTCTCGAAGGCGCCCTCCACGTTGCAGAACATGCCGCCGTACTTCTGCCGCGGGACCTGGTCGGTGGTGCCCGGCCTGGCCAGGTACACGGGCAGATCGTCTTCATGGGAGCTGTCCCAGCCTCTGCGGCCCGAGGCCATGGTTGGATCACAACAGCGGCCCGCGGGTTCTCTTCCCCAGAGGCGGAAAGGGCAGCCGCCGGCAGCGTGCGCCGAGCCACAGTGACTGGGGCGGGAGGAGGCGCCTGAGCCTTCGCGCCAGAGGCGGCAGTGCTGCGCTGGTTCCTGCCAGTCCCCTGCGAGCCCCGAGCCAGCGAGCGCAGCGCAGGGGCCGGAGCGGCGGCGGGTTCCGCTCGCCCGCCTCGCCCGCCCCGCGGCCGCACCTACTGCGCGCCGGGACCCTAACGTGGCCTCCTGCGACCACGCATCCCAGCTGCCATCCAAAGGAGAATTCCAACTTGGCGTGCGCGCGCGCACACACACATACACACACACACACACACACTCTTCCAGCTCGCCCACAACCCCCTGGTTCACATTCAAGAGCTAGACTCACTCACATGTGAGCATGAACCCTGCTTTACCCACACTCACTCCCAAGGTGGCCTCCCAAACACAAGTCCCTGTCCCACTCAGGTAAGCAAACTTTGTTGGCTCAGGTGAGTTGATTTAAGCGCCAAGTTCTTCCTGATTTACAGGAACACACATGCGCAAACTCCGATATACCAGGCTCACAATCTCAGACTTTGTTTACCTATAATCCCAGACCTTTCCCAGCCTAATGTTAGAACTGTCTCACAATTGGGCCCAGTGCTAGAATCTGACTCACAAACCTGCACCCTTGCATAATAAACTCCTGAATTACTGACTTGCAGAGCTGTACAGCCAGATCTTCTTATTGACAATCACGGAAACCTGTAATAGGCTCACACAGTTTAACTTCTTCTTTTAAAAAAATTTTTTTTGATGCAGACCATTTTTTAAATCTTTGCTTCTGTTTCATGGTGTTTGGCCTTAAGGCATGTGGGATCCTAGCTCTTCAACCAAGGAACCAAGCGTAGCCGCTGCATTGGAAGAAGTCTTACCTAACTGGACCACCAGGGAAGTCCCACTTCAACATATTCTTACTTCATATATATTTACCCTAGAGTTTGCTTGTTATCCACCCTTAATTTGTTATTTGGTTTCGGCCACGTCTTGCTGGCATGTGGGATCTTAGTTCCCAGACCAGGGATGGAACCCACATCCACTGCATTGGAAGGTGGAGTCACAATCCCTGGATCACCAGGGAAGTCCCTCAAAAGATGCTGAAGCATAGTTTTGGTTTGAATTGTCTGGTTTTCTACTCTGTGCTTATCTGAATAGGTAAAAATGAAAGCCACTTCCATTTTTCTCTTGAAGTGTCAAGTTTTTTTCTCTTTTTTGGATATTACCATGAGCTATGAAGGATCTTAGCTACCTGACCAGGGATTGACCTTGTGCCCCCTGCAATGGAAGCTCAGAGTCTTAAACACTGGACTGCCAGGGAAGTCCCTATCCACCCTTAATTTGCAACACACACAATTACACTACTGATCGGACATGTCTTGCAAAATATTCTTAATGCCTTGTCCTCATAGGACAACCTCTTGGATGATCCCTCACTTACTGAGGTCAGAACCCTACACTTGGCCTCACACACAAGTCCATATTTACCTCCAAATGGGCAACTAAAGACTTTGCCATTCTACTAGTGGACACACGCACAGGTTTTATTCATATGCACATTCTCAGAGCTTATCCTCTTCTCACATCTACCCGCATACACTCGATGCCAGACTGTCACATACACACAGTGCAGCACTCCTAACCATGGGTGCACACATGGCCTAAGCCCCAGTCCTGTAATGCCCACCTTCAACTGGACCCCCTCTTGGAAATTCATTCATATAGTTTAGTCATCCAACACATATACTGTGTTCTTCAGAAGGTACTGGAGCAAGCGTTAAGCAAGGCAGATGGGGGTCTATCCCCAGCAAAAGTGTAGACTACAACTACCCATCTGGGTAGCTCAGTCATTCACTGGTCTCCCCAGTTTCTGAATTCTCCACTGCATCATAAACTATGATGCATCATAAGCTATACAGCAGATATTCAATGTTTAGTCTACCTTTCAATATCTTGAGTCAAGAACCTCTGTTGGCACCAAAGGTACTCTGTAAAATCCCTTTTGAATGAGCAGATGGTGATGATAATATTAAAGAGAACAATAGGGAACATTTATGGTACAGTTGCTGTGTGCCACCCATTAATTTAACTCTTTCCCCATATATGTATTAATTCATTTAGTGCCCATAAGCATCTGGCAGACTTCTTTGTGCACACAGACACGATTTCTAAAGACATCTGCACTGATATTGATGAACTAAAACTCTGAACATCAACTTGAGGGGAGATTTGGATATTGGAAAATGGGATCTCAGTGGCGGGTCTGGATCTCCTTGGCGGTTTGAAGGATGGAAGTTGACATAGAGTCAGATCAAAGACAAGTATGTTGACACAAGGTCTACATTCCTCTCAGTGAGGAGAAAGGTCCTTAAAAGCTGTCTGTGCTTCATCAAAATTACTGCCTTCCTTTGGGAAGCTGCTTCTTTTTAACAAATGCTGGTTGAGGATGGACTCAGAAATTCATGTGAGGGACTTTGCTGTTGGTCCAGTGGTTAAGACTCCATCTGCTAGTGCAGGGGTCACGTGTTTGATCCCTGGTCCAGGAAGATTATACCTGCTGTGGGAGAGCTAAGTCTGTTCTGCTGCAGCTGCTGAAGCCTATGCACTCTAGAGCCTGTGCTCTGAAGTTCTACTAGTGGACACACACAGGTTTTATTCATATGCACATTCTCAGAGCTTATCCTCTTCTCACATCTACCCGCATACACTCGATGCCAGACTGTCACATACACACAGTGCAGCACTCCTAACCATGGGTGCACACATGGCCTAAGCCCCAGTCCTGTAATGCCCACCTTCAACTGGACCCCCTCTTGGAAATTCATTCATATAGTTTAGTCATCCAACACATATACTGTGTTCTTCAGAAGGTACTGGAGCAAGCGTTAAGCAAGCCAGACGGGGGCCTATCCCCAGCAAAAGCGTAGACTACGACTGCCCATCTGGGTAGCTCAGTCATTCACTGGTCTCCCCAGTTTCTGAATTCTCCACTGCATCATAAACTATGATGCATCATAAGCTATACAGCAGATATTCAATGTTTAGTCTACCTTTCAATATCTTGAGTCAAGAACCTCTGTTGGCACCAAAGGTACTCTGTAAAATCCCTTTTGAATGAGCAGATGGTGATGATAATATTAAAGAGAACAATAGGGAACATTTATGGTACAGTTGCTGTGTGCCACCCATTAATTTAACTCTTTCCCCATATATGTATTAATTCATTTAGTGCCCATAAGCATCTGGCAGACTTCTTTGTGCACACAGACACGATTTCTAAAGACATCTGCACTGATATTGATGAACTAAAACTCTGAACATCAACTTGAGGGGAGATTTGGATATTGGAAAATGGGATCTCAGTGGCGGGTCTGGATCTCCTTGGCGGTTTGAAGGATGGAAGTTGACATAGAGTCAGATCAAAGACAAGTATGTTGACACAAGGTCTACATTCCTCTCAGTGAGGAGAAAGGTCCTTAAAAGCTGTCTGTGCTTCATCAAAATTACTGCCTTCCTTTGGGAAGCTGCTTCTTTTTAACAAATGCTGGTTGAGGATGGACTCAGAAATTCATGTGAGGGACTTTGCTGTTGGTCCAGTGGTTAAGACTCCATCTGCTAGTGCAGGGGTCACGTGTTTGATCCCTGGTCCAGGAAGATTATACCTGCTGTGGGAGAGCTAAGTCTGTTCTGCTGCAGCTGCTGAAGCCTATGCACTCTAGAGCCTGTGCTCTGAAGTAAGAAGAGCCACCACAGTGAGAAACCCATGCACAGCAAGTATAACGTAGCCCCCGCTCACTGGACCTAGAGAAAGCCCGTGTGCAGCAAAAAGACCCCAGCACAGTCAAATATATATAAATATTTTTTTAAAAGAAATGTATATTAAAAAAGGAATTCACATGAGATATCCATAAAACAGACCATTCCCTCCCTTGTGGCTCCTATAGATTACTTTCCTTCCCTTTCCCATTGTTCTCAAATATCCTCCTTTCATTAATTCACCTACAGACTGTTAGGGGGACACTTGCTATATGTCCAGCATTGTCCTGGGCTCCTGTCTCGGTAGGACACAAGCCTAGTGGCTGGGAACTGACATTAAGTAAGAACAATTAGGTCAGAAGAGCTATGAAGAAAATAAGATGGCTCTTCAATTGGCCAGTGAGGAAAGACTTGACGTCTTCCGCCTCTGACTCGCTATAAACACCATAGACACCTCCACCATCAGTAAGGGTCACAATAAAGATACTAGTTAACATTTCTTAGGAATTTATTCTATGTGAGGCTCAGTGGTCAGGATTTCCATTGTCTTGATTAGTTTCAGTGACACAACAAGTCAAGAGCCATTGATTCACTAGTGAAGAAGCTGAAGCTACTCAGTGCCCAGGCTATGACAGAATGGTAACTGGAAGCAAAATATGTGCCAAGAGTCCAAGGTTGCCTTTGAGAGGAGCACATTCTGAATGTAGACACAGGCTTGTCTGCGCTCCCACGTGTGGGTGTAGATAAGCTCCACTGTTAGAGCTGCATTGCCTCACCGCGGGACTGTTGCAATGGACATACTCCATAATTACATTTGTTGACAAAACATCACCTTTAAGAGTCAACAGTTGCATACACACATATGAATGTAATTAAGAAAGCCAAGCAGTCTTGAAATGAAGACTGAAATGGGAATGGGTGATCTGACTCCAGTTCAGCAACTGTGTGGCCATAGGCCAAGCCTCTTACTTAACTTCTAAATGTCTTTCTTCTTCATATTTGTCTCACCCACTTAATAGGACAATTAAGAACTTTTTTCCTTGAGTAACACATTGTGCTGAGAACTCCACATGCATGGCCTTAACCTTCATAACAATCCCATAAATTTGGAGTGATCATTATTCTCATTACACCCGTGAAGAAAACAAGGCCTGGATAAGTTACATTTCTTGCCCAAAGTGCCACACCTAGCACTTCAAGCTAGAATTCAAATCCTCCACCAGCTAACTCGGAGCCTGTACTCTTAAAGAAACACCCCATGACAGAGTTCTGTTGGAAGAATCCAAAGAGAGACTAAAAAGAAAGACTCAAAGTAAGATGCTAACAAAGGAATTGTTTCTAAGGGCCCCCAACTGTTCTTGGGCAGAGGGCAACTTTAATTAAGATAAACATTCACATAAAGAAATATCCTACCCGTGTTCAACTAACAAAGGCGGGAGCCCTGTGAACACATGGCAATTTTGTCACATTCCTCCCTAGCAAGGTAGAGCAGACATCACTTGCGGCAGTCAAGAGGACCATTATGTCTATGGGCACCTAAAGTCACTTCCTAGTGAAAAAGTTATCCAAAACCACATATCAACAGCAAACTATTTCTATAAATGAGCAACAAAATAGAGTTTTCCACTTGTGACACACCTGATCAGATTCACATTTCCTGTAACTGCAGTAAATGACTTGCCACTTTGCATTGAGATGACCTGTGAAGTGTGCCCATAGGATACATTCAGGGAAATGTATTCCGGAGACATTGTTACTACCTGTGGATCAGCAAAAGGCAGAGACTCCTGATGGTAAGCAACTGTATGGCAGAGCCTAGGACATATTTCATGTGAAATAATCTTTACTGCAGTCTGTTCTGTGCGTTTGTTTTGTTTTGAGAAGTGGTATTTAAAGAGTTTCATGAAGGGAAGGAGGATTTTATAAAGATGGGGGCAGGTAAGACAGAGGTATGAGATTAAGAGATACAAACTGCCATGTATCAAATAAACTATAAGAATATATTGGGCAGAACAGAGAATGTAGGAAATATTTTATAATAACCACAAGTGGGGTATAATCTATAAAATGTCCTCTTAACTTCTAAATGTCTTTCTTCTTCATATTTGTCTCACCCACTTAATAGGACAATTAAGAACTTTTTTCCTTGAGTAACACATTGTGCTGAGAACTCCACATGCATGGCCTTAACCTTCATAACAATCCCATAAATTTGGAGTGATCATTATTCTCATTACACCCGTGAAGAAAACAAGGCCTGGATAAGTTACATTTCTTGCCCAAAGTGCCACACCTAGCACTTCAAGCTAGAATTCAAATCCTCCACCAGCTAACTCGGAGCCTGTACTCTTAAAGAAACACCCCATGACAGAGTTCTGTTGGAAGAATCCAAAGAGAGACTAAAAAGAAAGACTCAAAGTAAGATGCTAACAAAGGAATTGTTTCTAAGGGCCCCCAACTGTTCTTGGGCAGAGGGCAACTTTAATTAAGATAAACATTCACATAAAGAAATATCCTACCCGTGTTCAACTAACAAAGGCGGGAGCCCTGTGAACACATGGCAATTTTGTCACATTCCTCCCTAGCAAGGTAGAGCAGACATCACTTGCGGCAGTCAAGAGGACCATTATGTCTATGGGCACCTAAAGTCACTTCCTAGTGAAAAAGTTATCCAAAACCACATATCAACAGCAAACTATTTCTATAAATGAGCAACAAAATAGAGTTTTCCACTTGTGACACACCTGATCAGATTCACATTTCCTGTAACTGCAGTAAATGACTTGCCACTTTGCATTGAGATGACCTGTGAAGTGTGCCCATAGGATACATTCAGGGAAATGTATTCCGGAGACATTGTTACTACCTGTGGATCAGCAAAAGGCAGAGACTCCTGATGGTAAGCAACTGTATGGCAGAGCCTAGGACATATTTCATGTGAAATAATCTTTACTGCAGTCTGTTCTGTGCGTTTGTTTTGTTTTGAGAAGTGGTATTTAAAAGAGTTTCATGAAGGGAAGGAGGATTTTATAAAGATGGGGGCAGGTAAGACAGAGGTATGAGATTAAGAGATACAAACTGCCATGTATCAAATAAACTATAAGAATATATTGGGCAGAACAGAGAATGTAGGAAATATTTTATAATAACCACAAGTGGGGTATAATCTATAAAAATTTTTCATCACTGTAGCATACACCTGAAACTAATATAATATCATAAATCAACTCTACTGCAATTTAAAAAGTCATAAACTCTTAACAGGGAAAATGGGAGAATATGAACAATGGCAGATTACATGAAGAAGCAGTTCATGAAACCATTCGTATGTCATGTTTATGACTGTTGAATACATTGACTATTGACAAGGCAGAGAAATCAGAGATCAAACAGCGAACATACGCTGGATTATAGAGAAAGCAAGGGAATTAAAAAAAAAAAAACACTTCCACTTCATTGACTATGCTAAAGTCTTGACTGTGTGGATCACAACAAATTGTGAAATATTCTTAATGAGATGGGAATACCAGACCACGTTACCTGCCTCCTGAGAAACCTGCTGCAGGACAAGAAACAACAGATCTGGACATGGAACAACAGACTGGTTCCAAATTGGGAAAGGAGTACATCAAGGCTGTATATTGGCAACCTATTTATTTAACTTATATGTAGAGTACATCATGCAAAATACCAGGCTGTATGAATCACAAACAGAATAAAGATTGTCAGGAGAAATATCAACAACCTCAGATATACAGATGATGTCACTTTAATGGCAGAAAATGAAGAGGAACTTAGGAGCCTCTTAATAAAGGTGAAAGAGGAAAGTGAAAAAGCTGGCTTAAAACTCAACATTCAAAAAACGAAAATCATGGTATCTGACCCAATCACTTGATGGCAAATAGATGGGGAAAATGTGGAAACTGTCAGAGTTCATTTTCTTGGGCCCCAAAATTACTGCAGACAGTGACCACAGCCATGAAATTAAAAGACACTTGCTCCTTGGAAGGAAAGCTATGGCAAAGCTAGACAGTGTATTCAGAAGCAGAGACATCACTTTGCTGCCAAAGATCCATATATTTAAAGCTATGGTTCTCCCAGTAATCAAGTATGGATGTGAGAACTGGACCATAAAAAAGGCTGAGTGCCAAAGAATTGATGCTTTCAAACTGTGGTGCTGGAGAAGACTCTTGACAGTCCCTTGGGCTGCAAGAAGATCAAACTCGTCAATCCTAAAGGAAATCAATCCTGAATACACACTGGAAGGAAGTTGAAGCTCCAATACTTTGACCACCTGATGCAAAGAGTCAACTTAGTGGAAAAGGCCCTGATTCTGGGAAAGACTGAAGGCAGAAGGAGAAGAGGGCAAGAGAGGTGAGATGGTAGAGTGGTGTCACTGGCCCTAGGACATGAGTTTGAACAAACCCAGAGAGACAGTGAAGGACAGGGGAGCCTGGCATGCGGCACTTCATCGGGGTCACAAAGAGTTGGACAAGACTTAGTGACTGAATAATAACAACAACAACATTAACAAGGAATAAACAAAAATTTTAAGAATTGTGTTTATGTTATGATATTTTTCTCTTTTTTGTTAAACGTGTATTGGTGTTATCAAAAACTTTTAATGGAGTATAATTGCTTTACAATGTTGTGTTAGTTTCTGTTGTACAACAAAATGAACCAGCTGTAAGTACACATACATCCTCTTTTGAGCTCTTTCTCCAACCCCATCCCATCCCTCTAGGTCATCACAGAGCAGGAACCTGAGTTCCCTGTGCCCTACATCAGCTTCCCATTATCCATTTTACACGTGGTAGTAAGTATATGTTGTGCACTATAGTTTTGCAAGGCAAAAATCTACCCAACAGAAGATAAAAATTTAATACTCTCTAAGGGTGTGCCTCCATACTCAAAGCAAGGAGAAATTAGAGGACTTAGGTAGCTTACTTTGACTGAACAGTGCATTGAAATTTCTCTGATCAAAACTCACCCTCTGTCTTTTCCTTCCTGAATGGCAGGAATTTAAACCTACATTATTTTTTTCCTACTTGTGGTACAGTTTTTTTTCACCATAAAAATGACCACAGCCATGAAATTAAAAGACACTTGCTCCTTGGAAGGAAAGCTATGGCAAAGCTAGACAGTGTATTCAGAAGCAGAGACATCACTTTGCTGCCAAAGATCCATATATTTAAAGCTATGGTTCTCCCAGTAATCAAGTATGGATGTGAGAACTGGACCATAAAAAAGGCTGAGTGCCAAAGAATTGATGCTTTCAAACTGTGGTGCTGGAGAAGACTCTTGACAGTCCCTTGGGCTGCAAGAAGATCAAACTCGTCAATCCTAAAGGAAATCAATCCTGAATACACACTGGAAGGAAGTTGAAGCTCCAATACTTTGACCACCTGATGCAAAGAGTCAACTTAGTGGAAAAGGCCCTGATTCTGGGAAAGACTGAAGGCAGAAGGAGAAGAGGGCAAGAGAGGTGAGATGGTAGAGTGGTGTCACTGGCCCTAGGACATGAGTTTGAACAAACCCAGAGAGACAGTGAAGGACAGGGGAGCCTGGCATGCGGCACTTCATCGGGGTCACAAAGAGTTGGACAAGACTTAGTGACTGAATAATAACAACAACAACATTAACAAGGAATAAACAAAAATTTTAAGAATTGTGTTTATGTTATGATATTTTTCTCTTTTTTGTTAAACGTGTATTGGTGTTATCAAAAACTTTTAATGGAGTATAATTGCTTTACAATGTTGTGTTAGTTTCTGTTGTACAACAAAATGAACCAGCTGTAAGTACACATACATCCTCTTTTGAGCTCTTTCTCCAACCCCATCCCATCCCTCTAGGTCATCACAGAGCAGGAACCTGAGTTCCCTGTGCCCTACATCAGCTTCCCATTATCCATTTTACACGTGGTAGTAAGTATATGTTGTGCACTATAGTTTTGCAAGGCAAAAATCTACCCAACAGAAGATAAAAATTTAATACTCTCTAAGGGTGTGCCTCCATACTCAAAGCAAGGAGAAATTAGAGGACTTAGGTAGCTTACTTTGACTGAACAGTGCATTGAAATTTCTCTGATCAAAACTCACCCTCTGTCTTTTCCTTCCTGAATGGCAGGAATTTAAACCTACATTATTTTTTTCCTACTTGTGGTACAGACATTAACAATCTCATTTTTCACCATAAAAATGCCATATATGAATGAAATATCCTTTGCAAAATACTCAGCACTCTGCCTGACACACAGTAGATGCTCAATAAACATTAGTTCCCCATTTTTTCAGAGTATATTTAGATACATCATTAATACCATACAGAGTTTATAATAATGAGCTTGACCATGTCCTGCAATGGTGTACACAGAAAAAAATCCTGCTATTTCATGACTATCTACATATAAATGGGAAAACTATAAGAATATATATATAAATATTAATAGAGGATGAGTTGTAGGATTATGGGTAACATTTAGTTTCTTCTTTCAAGCATTCCTTTATTTTCCAAAATTGTTATAAATGTGTTGGCTTTTTATAATCATAAAGCTTGTGATTTTTTAAAAAATTCATGTCCAGGATATTATTTTTGATTAAAATACATTTATTGAAATGTATTTATCATTTGATAAACACAAATTTATATACATGTATCAAACACATTTGTTGAAAGTTGCTGATGGAGAATTATTGAATGAAGCTGTTAGCTCTCTATTATGAAGATCTGTTATCAAAAATGAAAAATAAAAATAAAGGAAATTAGACTCCTCATCAGAGTCAAGTTGTCATTTCATGCAAAGTGTCTCAGCAGTTGGACAGCTGAGTGAGACAATGATCATGATGATCAGGGTGTAAAATGAGAGCTTATAAAATGTCCTCGAGGTAAATCCTTTCCACCAAAGGATTAGTTAATATGACAAGACATAATCACCTTCCTAGTGTGGATTTGTGGGGTTCCCTTCCCCATTTCATACACAAAGCACCTCTCTTTGACATTACTGTTCTCAAATGTTTGAAAGCCCTTCCCAATTACATAAGGGTTTTTTTTTTTTTTTTTTTGCCTTCAGTGGGAAGGAGACAAATGTTGAAGTAGTTGCTAAGATGATGAAGCAGATACTTACATCGAATGCTCTAATGCTCTAATTTCCTTGATGTAAATTCACAATTGCAACTTAATCTTGTAAATGAAAATCTCTAAGTAAGGGCCAGACATAAATTGAGTTAAAAGATAAAACCGGGAAAAAAACAAACAAAATGTATACCTGCCTAACCTCTTTACAAGTACAGCGTCCATAATATGTTTCCAAGGTTTCTTAGAAAGCTATTTATTCTGTTGTTTTTCTAGTTAATCTTCCTGTTTTACTTGCTCATTTACAAATTAATCTCATTGGTCTTACATTATTTAATAATCTTCCTCTGATTACTTGTAATAAAAATAACTTTCTCATGCCTTTTGCCAGAGAAAAATATAACAATAATAAATGATTTGTTTCTCTCAGCCTCCCTCCCTCCCTTCCTTCCTTCCTTTTCAATGAACATTTCAAAACTACAGACAGGCAATGAGGGTAGTTTAACAAATGTCCATGTATGCACCACCTCGACCTTATAAATGTTAACTTTTCATCATATATTTTTTTAAAGATTTATTTATTTATTTATTGGAGGGGTGGGATGGGGAGGGAGGGGAGCAGGCAGGCTACTTCTATTGGGTCTTTCATTTGTCCATTTTTATCCATCTTTGTTCTTTGGCCCATGTGGGCCTCCCATCGCGGTGGCATCTGCTGTCTCAGAGCACCGGCTCTGGGCGCATGCACTCCAGAGCGCCGGTTCGATAATTAGACACATTGGTCCAGCCGCTCCGCGGGCACGTGGGATCTTCCCATGTCAGGGATCGAACCGGCGCCCCTTGCACTGCACGGCAGTGTCCCTACCCACTGGACCACCAGGGAAGCCCTCATCATATTTTAATGACATCTATTTTAAGCAATAAAACATACTACAGTTGAAACGCCCTATGTATCTCTTACCTGTTCTATCTCTGTCTTCAAGTGAAAACGAACCACTAACCTATATTAATCTTTCATATTCTCCTAGGGTCTTCTATCTTCTGGAGCCTGACCCTTTAATTAAGATTTTTATACCTTTTTCTTACTGAGCAAACTATTGTCCTAATTATTTGCTTTAAAAAATAACCACTGAATCTAGTAAAAGGGTAATGATAACACACACGGTGAACTCATGGAAAAACAGATAGAGAATAGACATACAGACATTGTGGGGAATGAACAGTGGGTGGGAGACATAGAGGGAGTAACATGGAAACCTAAACTATCATATGTGAAAAAGATAGCTATAGTCATTGCGCTGTGGGAATAGGAGATCCTACAAGGGCTCAGTGCTTTAGCCTGGAGGGGTGGGATGCAGAGGCCTAGGGGTGGGGAGGGAACCAGGGATATGCATATGACTGAACTGGGAACATCCATATCTGTGAACAACAAAACTCTGTAAAAACTTTTTTTAAAGTTAATTAATTAATTAACTTTAAAAAAAATAACCACTGGTCATAGATAATGTACAGAAGTCTGTCTCTTCTAGGAAACCAAGACATGCAAGCGTAACATTAGGGATCTCTTGCTAAAACAAAGGTGATCATAAAGAAAAACATGTTATCATAATTCATGCATCAGGACACAACATGTACAACTCAAACAGAAGGCGTGTGTCTTCAGAAGACTAGGTTTCTGCATCAATCAACACTAACTCTGCTAGAGACAGGCTTAAAAACCAACCATTTTCCTCTAATTGGAAATATTGTTATCATCACTTGAGCATTTTCAGGGCCCAGACTTGAAATGTATACTTTATATTTAAAAGAATGAATTTATTTCAGTTTTCCCTTTAGGCTAAATGAAGTAAAGCACAAAGAAAGGTAGTAAAAAAGAAATGACAATCTAAAAAGAGACGCTCCTTTCATTCCAGACAGAAAATTGCTGGCTCTGCAAGACTAGGAAACATCCTGGCTCCAACATAAATAGCCGACAGGCAAAAATATGAATGACAGATATTAAGAGATATGAGAGAAAAAAATGGAAACATGATGAATAAGTCTTTCATTGAGAATGTTATAGCCATGTATAGATTCAGAAAGCATAAGTGCATTGGCAATGCCTTCGTATCCCAGGGCTTTTGTCTGATTTCATTTTCTCTGTTAATGAATAACTCCTTGTTTAGGCAGTTCCTTTGAATGTCTTATTTCTCAGATCATTCAAAATTAAGATAAAGGGATAGGAAGCAATCCATTCAATGTTTCAAGTTTTTATAGTGATTTTTATTGGAAACGAAGAAAAATATAGAAAGAGAATTAGGTGAATCCTATAGCCCCAATTTCCATCTCTGATTAAGAAATATCAGTCTTCATGTGGAGTGTGATACATCTAAGAAAGGTGTGTGATCTGAAGTCAGAACCCACAACTGTGAGTCTACCGCTGGCTAGGAGATCCTACAAGGGCTCAGTGCTTTAGCCTGGAGGGTGGGATGCAGAGGCCTAGGGGTGGGAGGAACCAGGGATATGCATATGACTGAACTGGGAACATCCATATCTGTGAACAACAAAACTCTGTAAAACTTTTTAAAGTTAATTAATTAATTAACTTTAAAAAAAATAACCACTGGTCATAGATAATGTACAGAAGTCTGTCTCTTCTAGGAAACCAAGACATGCAAGCGTAACATTAGGGATCTCTTGCTAAAACAAAGGTGATCATAAAGAAAAACATGTTATCATAATTCATGCATCAGGACACAACATGTACAACTCAAACAGAAGGCGTGTGTCTTCAGAAGACTAGGTTTCTGCATCAATCAACACTAACTCTGCTAGAGACAGGCTTAAAAACCAACCATTTTCCTCTAATTGGAAATATTGTTATCATCACTTGAGCATTTTCAGGGCCCAGACTTGAAATGTATACTTTATATTTAAAAGAATGAATTTATTTCAGTTTTCCCTTTAGGCTAAATGAAGTAAAGCACAAAGAAAGGTAGTAAAAAAGAAATGACAATCTAAAAAGAGACGCTCCTTTCATTCCAGACAGAAAATTGCTGGCTCTGCAAGACTAGGAAACATCCTGGCTCCAACATAAATAGCCGACAGGCAAAAATATGAATGACAGATATTAAGAGATATGAGAGAAAAAAATGGAAACATGATGAATAAGTCTTTCATTGAGAATGTTATAGCCATGTATAGATTCAGAAAGCATAAGTGCATTGGCAATGCCTTCGTATCCCAGGGCTTTTGTCTGATTTCATTTTCTCTGTTAATGAATAACTCCTTGTTTAGGCAGTTCCTTTGAATGTCTTATTTCTCAGATCATTCAAAATTAAGATAAAGGGATAGGAAGCAATCCATTCAATGTTTCAAGTTTTTATAGTGATTTTTATTGGAAACGAAGAAAAATATAGAAAGAGAATTAGGTGAATCCTATAGCCCCAATTTCCATCTCTGATTAAGAAATATCAGTCTTCATGTGGAGTGTGATACATCTAAGAAAGGTGTGTGATCTGAAGTCAGAACCCACAACTGTGAGTCTACCGCTGGCTGAGTGGATTTGGGATAAGCGCATAAACTGTCTATTTCTGTTCCCTCCTAAACAAAATGGCAATAAAATACTGTGGTGCTGGGGGAAGAAAAATGAGGTGTGGCATACTAAACTGTAACTATTCTCTATACATGTTGTTGTTTGATCTCTGTCAGTACCTGGGACCACTTTTTGAGATTCAATAGATATACAATAAACACGTGTTGAATTAATGGTAACTGGAATTTTTGTTTTTAACTGTAGATAGAACTGTATATAGTAAATAGGTAACAGTTACTAGTGGATATTAGCCATAACCAAAGTGAAAATATATTTTGGGAAACCAAATCAGATTACGTTCTATTCTAATCCTAAAACTCTTTTAAGATAGTTGTCTCCAAAGGTATCCTAGACCAAAGATGTAGTCAGATGTATATGTAAAACTTATGATACAAAAATACACTGGGCTTCTCTGTTGGTGCAATGATAAAGAATCTGCCTGCCAATGCAGGATACACAGGTTTGATCACTGATCCAAGAGGATCCCACAATCCACAAAGCAGCTAACTCATGTGCCACAATTCCTGAACCAGTGCTCTAGAGTCCCCAAGCTGCAAATCCTGAATCCATGTGCCACTACTACTCAAGCCCGAGCACCCTAGAGCCCATGTTCCACCAAAAGAGAAGCCATGGCAATGAGAAGACCACACATCACAACTAGAGTGTAGCCCCTGCTCACCACCACTGGAGAAAAGCCCACGCGGCAACAAAGACCCAGTGCAGTCAGAAAATAAATAAATAAACAAAAAATCTTAAATACATTAAAAAAAAATAAGATACAGACAGAAGTTTTTAAAGATGGTTAAAGTAGACCTTAAATTAAAATTTATTCAGTTTTGACTACATGATGCGTAATAACTTATTTAATAATTCTTAATGTGGGCTGGTCACTAGAAATTATAATATTGTTCATTTCTTTTAAAAAAATATTTAGGGGTTTCCCTGGTGGCCCAGTGGATGAAGAGTCCGCTTTGCAGTGCAGGATGCACCGGTTAGATCCCTGGCACAGGAGGATCCTGCGTGCCGCGGAGCGGCTGGACTGGTGTGCCCGAATGTGAGCCAGTGCTCTGGGGAGCATGTGGCCAGAGCCGGCGCTCTGCTGTGGGAGGGGCCGCTGCGATGGGAGGCCCGAACGGGCCGGAGAGCAAGGATGGATGAAAACAGATAGATGAAGGACCAATAAAAGTGGCCAAAAATCAAAAAAAATAAATAAAAATAAAAAAATTCAAGATGAGGGCTTTCCTGGTAGCTCAGTGGTAAAGAGTTCATCTGCCAATGCAGGAGACACCGGCTTGATCCCTGATCCAGGAAGATCCCACATGCTGTGAAGCAACTAAGCCCATGAGCCGCAACTATGGAGCCTGTGCCCTACAGCCTCAGAGCCACAACTATTGAGCCCATGTGCCATAACTACTGAAGACTGTGTGTCCTAGAGCCCGAGTTCCACAACAAGAGAAGTCACCACAACAAGAAGCCTGCTGACCTCAACTAAAGAGTAGCCACTACTCCCTGCAACTAGAGAAGAGCCTGTGGCAGCAGTGAAAACTCAGAATAGCCAAAAATAAATTAATTAATTAATTTTTTAAAAAAAATCACGATGAGTATACACTCGAATAATATAGTAAAAGATCATATATCAGAAATAAAGAGTTTGGGGGCTATAAAATTTATACCTACAAAAATACACACTGCAGTCTTTTGCAGTAAGATTGACTGATTTGTTCTAGTAATAACTAGAGCATATCAAGATGAACTAATCTAAAATTCTCAAAGTCATACATTTATTGAGTACATAATTTACGAGGGTTTTCAAAAGAAACTCCAAGGTTAAATACCACACAAAAATAATATTAGTAGATTAATTACCTAATGAGGTATTTTATCTTTAGTATAATTATTTTATGGTTTAATTTTAAATAAATTAATTCCAGAACTTAAAATATTGTTCATTTCTTTTAAAAATATTTAGGGGTTTCCTGGTGGCCCAGTGGATGAAGAGTCCGCTTTGCAGTGCAGGATGCACCGGTTAGATCCCTGGCACAGGAGGATCCTGCGTGCCGCGGAGCGGCTGGACTGGTGTGCCCGAATGTGAGCCAGTGCTCTGGGAGCATGTGGCCAGAGCCGGCGCTCTGCTGTGGGAGGGGCCGCTGCGATGGGAGGCCCGAACGGGCCGGAGAGCAAGGATGGATGAAAACAGATAGATGAAGGACCAATAAAAGTGGCCAAAAATCAAAAAAAATAAATAAAAATAAAAAAATTCAAGATGAGGGCTTTCCTGGTAGCTCAGTGGTAAAGAGTTCATCTGCCAATGCAGGAGACACCGGCTTGATCCCTGATCCAGGAAGATCCCACATGCTGTGAAGCAACTAAGCCCATGAGCCGCAACTATGGAGCCTGTGCCCTACAGCCTCAGAGCCACAACTATTGAGCCCATGTGCCATAACTACTGAAGACTGTGTGTCCTAGAGCCCGAGTTCCACAACAAGAGAAGTCACCACAACAAGAAGCCTGCTCACCTCAACTAGAGAGAAGCCCGCACTTCCTGCAACTAGAGAAGAGCCTGTGGCAGCAGTGAAAACTCAGAATAGCCAAAAATAAATTAATTAATTAATTTTTTAAAAAAAATCACGATGAGTATACACTCGAATAATATAGTAAAAGATCATATATCAGAAATAAAGAGTTTGGGGGCTATAAAATTTATACCTACAAAAATACACACTGCAGTCTTTTGCAGTAAGATTGACTGATTTGTTCTAGTAATAACTAGAGCATATCAAGATGAACTAATCTAAAATTCTCAAAGTCATACATTTATTGAGTACATAATTTACGAGGGTTTTCAAAAGAAACTCCAAGGTTAAATACCACACAAAAATAATATTAGTAGATTAATTACCTAATGAGGTATTTTATCTTTAGTATAATTATTTTATGGTTTAATTTTAAATAAAAATTAATTCCAGAACTTAAAAATACGACTGACTCTAGATTTGGATAGGATTTATAAAGTGTCCATAGTATTGTGATAATTCCAGTGGATGTAGACCTTGGCAATCATCCTTGTAACAAAATACCATAAGACTGTAATATTGTTAGCTGGATTCTTCTTTGTTATGGATATAATTTTTGACATTGGCCGGCAAAGTCCATAATTACTTAAAAATTCAATAGTTAGTAATTAGAATATAATCTTAAATCACATAATGATGATTAATTTTCCCATTTGGATTTTTACCAGTGTTTTTTTTTACATCTGGATCCTGCAGAGTCTTTAACTCAGGACAAGGTATAAATGAAAACTCCCCATCCGGAAGACAGATTCAATTTTATTAGAAATGTAACTATTTCTGCAGATCTTTAACTCTTTCCCAAGTTCTAGAAAACTTGATGATACAGAAATCAAGCTTACTTCTTGTTGTTGTTTAACCTTTGAAGACATTGTATAATGCCTAAGAAAACACTTCGAAACTTGTCCTTGTAAAAAACTGTGAATTCTTGAATTAGCCTATTCATCTTCTTCTTCGTTTCCAGTCCAAAGTCGGGTTCTGTCTGTTGTCCTAAAATAATTCAAATGCAGAGGAGACAATATCTAAGCCAAGTCCACTCTCTCCCAGCTAGGCGGGGAGAACTCTCTGGAGTGACAAAAGGGAAACAGTCTGTTTAATCTATTCAACTCATTACATATTTATTGAGTCCTTATTTTGTGCCAGGGAATATTTAAGGTGTAGCAAGAGTTTATAATACAAGAGATAAGACGAGTCTTCAAATATAATGCCGCTTAGATTATAAGAAGTGTCAACAAGAGGGAAAGAGAGCTACAGATCAAGCCCTTTGAAAAGCAAACTGCACGTCACAAAAGGGTGAGGGGATTCTGACAGAGCAAGGGGAATGGAAATAGTATTTTATCTTTAGTATAATAAAATTTTTTTTGAGTACTTTTACGAGGGTTTTCAAAAGAAACTCCAAGGTTAAATACCACAAAAATAATATTAGTAGATTAATTACCTAATGAGGTATTTTATCTTTAGTATAATTATTTTATGGTTTAATTTTAAATAAAATTAATTCCAGAACTTAAAAATACGACTGACTCTAGATTTGGATAGGATTTATAAAGTGTCCATAGTATTGTGATAATTCCAGTGGATGTAGACCTTGGCAATCATCCTTGTAACAAAATACCATAAGACTGTAATATTGTTAGCTGGATTCTTCTTTGTTATGGATATAATTTTTGACTTTGGGCCCGGCAAAGTCCATAATTACTTAAAAATTCAATAGTTAGTAATTAGAATATAATCTTAAATCACATAATGATGATTAATTTTCCCATTTGGATTTTTACCAGTGTTTTTTTTTACATCTGGATCCTGCAGAGTCTTTAACTCAGGACAAGGTATAAATGAAAACTCCCCATCCGGAAGACAGATTCAATTTTATTAGAAATGTAACTATTTCTGCAGATCTTTAACTCTTTCCCAAGTTCTAGAAAACTTGATGATACAGAAATCAAGCTTACTTCTTGTTGTTGTTTAACCTTTGAAGACATTGTATAATGCCTAAGAAAACACTTCGAAACTTGTCCTTGTAAAAAACTGTGAATTCTTGAATTAGCCTATTCATCTTCTTCTTCGTTTCCAGTCCAAAGTCGGGTTCTGTCTGTTGTCCTAAAATAATTCAAATGCAGAGGAGACAATATCTAAGCCAAGTCCACTCTCTCCCAGCTAGGCGGGGAGAACTCTCTGGAGTGACAAAAGGGAAACAGTCTGTTTAATCTATTCAACTCATTACATATTTATTGAGTCCTTATTTTGTGCCAGGGAATATTTAAGGTGTAGCAAGAGTTTATAATACAAGAGATAAGACGAGTCTTCAAATATAATGCCGCTTAGATTATAAGAAGTGTCAACAAGAGGGGAAAAAGAGCTACAGATCAGCAAGAACCTTTTGAAAAGCAAACTGCACGTCACAAAAGGGTGAGGGGGATTCTGACAGAGCAAGATGGGTGAGATCACTCCTGGCAGAGTGAGAAATGGGGAGAAGAGTGGGCAGTGTTGCTTAGCCCAAGAGCACAGGGCTTGCAGGGTGGCAATGGGTAAGGCCAGGAGGACTGGACAAGGCTTGAATGTGAGGCCCTTGAATGAGAGGCATGAAATTTTTTTGATCAGGAAAATAAATATGTACTAGGTCTGACCTACTTGCTTTGTAGTATTGACCTTACCTACCTAGCCATGGAGCTTCCCAGGCGGCTCAGTGGCAAAAGAATCCACAGGAGGCAGAGGACTCTCCGGTTCCATCCCAGGGTCAGGAAGATCCCCTGGAGGAGGAAATGGCAACCCATTCCATTTGCCTGAAAAATCCCACAGACAGAGGAACCTGGTGGGCTACAATGCCAAGAGTCGGACACGACTGAGTACACACACACACAAGCCAGCTGTGATTTCCTGGGATTGATTTAAATGTCACAACTACTTCTGCATAGACCCTCTGCCCCAAACTTCTCTTGCTGTCTGAAAATAATTTTGAGGACCTCTGTTCTTATTGCTGAAAACATCAATGCTTTTGAAGAAATGCACTGAAATGCTCCTGACAGGGATAACTCCTCCACCTCTCAGCAAATAGATTTCCCATCCCTTGCTGAGTGAGTCTACGAAGAGAATGTCACAGCGCAAAGTCTCAGTGCATAGTGCTGGAGAAAGGCTTAGAACCTGAAGACAAATTTTCAACACAAAAGGGAGAGTTTCTAAATGAGTCTGCAGCATGTTTCTGAACACTTTTGTCAATGAATGATCATTTTCTCGTTTCCAGTCCAAAGTCGGGTTCTGTCTGTTGTCCTAAAATAATTCAAATGCAGAGGAGACAATATCTAAGCCAAGTCCACTCTCTCCCAGCTAGGCGGGGAGAACTCTCTGGAGTGACAAAAGGGAAACAGTCTGTTTAATCTATTCAACTCATTACATATTTATTGAGTCCTTATTTTGTGCCAGGGAATATTTAAGGTGTAGCAAGAGTTTATAATACAAGAGATAAGACGAGTCTTCAAATATAATGCCGCTTAGATTATAAGAAGTGTCAACAAGAGGGAAAGAGAGCTACAGATCAGCAAGAACCTTTTGAAAAGCAAACTGCACGTCACAAAAGGGTGAGGGGGATTCTGACAGAGCAAGATGGGTGAGATCACTCCTGGCAGAGTGAGAAATGGGGAGAAGAGTGGGCAGTGTTGCTTAGCCCAAGAGCACAGGGCTTGCAGGGTGGCAATGGGTAAGGCCAGGAGGACTGGACAAGGCTTGAATGTGAGGCCCTTGAATGAGAGGCATGAAATTTTTTTGATCAGGAAAATAAATATGTACTAGGTCTGACCTACTTGCTTTGTAGTATTGACCTTACCTACCTAGCCATGGAGCTTCCCAGGCGGCTCAGTGGCAAAAGAATCCACAGGAGGCAGAGGACTCTCCGGTTCCATCCCAGGGTCAGGAAGATCCCCTGGAGGAGGAAATGGCAACCCATTCCATTTGCCTGAAAAATCCCACAGACAGAGGAACCTGGTGGGCTACAATGCCAAGAGTCGGACACGACTGAGTACACACACACACAAGCCAGCTGTGATTTCCTGGGATTGATTTAAATGTCACAACTACTTCTGCATAGACCCTCTGCCCCAAACTTCTCTTGCTGTCTGAAAATAATTTTGAGGACCTCTGTTCTTATTGCTGAAAACATCAATGCTTTTGAAGAAATGCACTGAAATGCTCCTGACAGGGATAACTCCTCCACCTCTCAGCAAATAGATTTCCCATCCCTTGCTGAGTGAGTCTACGAAGAGAATGTCACAGCGCAAAGTCTCAGTGCATAGTGCTGGAGAAAGGCTTAGAACCTGAAGACAAATTTTCAACACAAAAGGGAGAGTTTCTAAATGAGTCTGCAGCATGTTTAAGAAGAGAGCTGAACACTTTTGTCAATGAATGAGAATGGTGTGGGGCAAAAAAACAGTGATTCAACAGCAAAGCGAAAAGGTGAGAATTGTGACAGGTGAGATAAACAGATTTCTGTCTGACTGCAGGGAAGGGTAGGAGATGAAATATAAAAGTGAATTATACACAAAGGCAGCTGCAGAAAGGTTTTAATTCTCCCTGTATGAGACTGTATTACTTTTCCATTGCTATACGGCACGTTACCACAAATTCAGCAACTTAAACAACACACATTTGTTATCTTGGAGTTTTTCAAGGCTTTGGAATTCAGGGACAGATTTAGCTAGGTCCTCTGCTCTGGTTTCAACAAGCTGAATTCAAGGTGTCTGTTGAGCCTGAGATCTCACCTCAGTCTTGGGCTCTTCTCCCAAGCTCACTGGTTGGTGAAAGAATCCAGTTCTTATTTTTTTTCCAGAATTCAGTTCTTTACAGTTGCAAGTCCACCAGCCATTTTCTGGTGGTCACACAGAGACCAGCTCCATGTCCCAGCCACTCTCGTGTCCTTGCCATGTGATTTGCTTTCCTAGGAGGTTCATGACGTGGCTGTTTGCTACGTCAGGATCAGCAGAAGAATCTCTGTTGCTTTCAGTCTCTGACTTCTTTTCAGGTTTCACCTGATGAGGTAAGGCCCACTCAGGATAAGCAGAACTTCTCTGGTGACTCAGTGGTAATGACCTCACCTACCAATGCAGGAGACGTGGGGTGGATCTCTGGGTAGGGAAGATCCCCTAGAGAAGGAAATGGCAGCCCACTCCAGTATTCTTGCCTGGGAAACTCCATGGACAGAAAGAGCCTGGTAGGCTACACAGTCCATGGGATTTCAAAAGAGTCAGACACAACTTAGCGACTAAACAACAACAACAGCTACCCAGGATGAGCTCCCTAACAAAATCAAATGATGAATGACCTTAATTACATCTGCAAAATCCTTTCAGAGCAGCACTCAGATTAACATTTGATTAAAGAACTGAGAGAAGTACACATACAAGGGTAGAGGGACTGTTGGAGGCCCTTTTAGCATTCTGCTTGTCACAAAGAGACATACCCTAGAATCTTTAAAATATGAGAATTTCATGCTGATGCTCCATTCCACCTGGAAAGTTGTTGAAAAGTGGGCCAGCCCAGCCATGTCCTACATATCCGTAAAATTCCTTCCACCACTGAGCACCTGGCACTTCTGACTATACTCCATATCAAAATATCTACATTTACAATATTGGAGGATGGCTATATGCTGCTGCTACTTAGTCACTTCAGTTGTGTCTGACTGTGGGATCCGCCAGGCTCCTCCATCTATGGTATTCTCCAGGCAATATGGATATGAACAAATGATTCAAAATTTTATTCATAAAAAATTTTACTATAGAAGGGTCAGGGTACAGCACTAATGCACAAAACGAGTATATAGTATCTGGTAATATGCAAGAAAAATGCATATTGAATTAAATGAAGTGCATTTTCTTGTTATTGAGTAGGATTTTTTTGAGAGTCTTTGTGAAGCAGGAGGAAGATTGCGTTAAGAGATCTACATTCTAGCATCGGTTACTAGTAGAGGGCTCTCGGGCAGGTCACTCTGGTTCTTTGAATCTTAACCATTGACACAGATGGGACAGTAAACCTAATAGACTCAGCTATTTTACAAAGTTGTTATAAGGATTCATGAAGATCGGTAATATAATGTGGAAGTTTATATGAAATTTAGGGAGAAATCTGTAGACAAAATCTCGATGAGTTATTAGTTGTGTAAGACCCCCATCCCAGATACTTAAGCCAGAGAAGCCACTGATCTTCTGTGAGTTAGATCAGTGCCAGACTCTTGCCTATGCAATCTTCATCAATGCTCCTACCACAGTCCCAGTAGCCCCCTTCAACCCTCAGTGGCCTCAGAGATTCTCATGAGGAGGCTCAGAAGTGTCTAAAGTTGGAGACTTGAGGACTTAGTTTATGTGCACGTGGTTAAGTCAGCCAGATCCTGTGCAGGAAATACCCATGTTGGTTTCTTCTATTTAGTTGAAATAAAAGTCTCTTCTCTTCTCTGTCTTTAAAAGGCAATGATGGAAGTGCATAGGGGAAGTTTTAGGAGTTTTATCTTTTATACATGTTGTGAAAACTAACTGCAAATCCAAAAAGAATCTCTCTAATTACTACCACAATGAATTTAATGGCATCTATCTGGTGGTCAGCTAATTACAGCCTACAGACCAAATACAAGCTCAGTGCATACTTTTCTGTGGCACACAAACTAAGGATGTTTTCTATATATTTTTAAGATAGTATGAAAAAACCTGAGTTGATCTTGAAAGTCTTCAACACAAGAAAAAAAGGGAAAACTGTTACCATATATGTACTGAAGAAGGAAATGGTAACCCACTCCAGTATTCTTGCCTGGAAAATTCCATGGACAGAGAAGCCTGGCGAGTTATAGTCCATGGGCGTGTGTGTGTGTGTGTGTGTGTGTATATACACACACACACACACACACACACACACACACATATATATATGTAGGGCTTCCCTGATGACTCAGTTGTTAGGAATCTGCCTGCAGTGGGGGAGACCTGGGCTCCATCCTTAGATTGGGAAGATCCCCCTAGAGGAGGGCATTCTTTCCTGGAGAATTCCATGGATGGAGGAACCCAGTGGGCTGCATCCCATGGAGTCACACACAGTCAGACAAAACTGAAGAGACTAAGCATGATGATGGATATTAGTAACGACTTACTGTGGTGGTCATTTTCCAGTTATCACAAATATCAAATATTGTAGATGGGACAGTAAACCTAATAGACTCAGCTATTTTACAAAGTTGTTATAAGGATTCATGAAGATCGGTAATATAATGTGGAAGTTTATATGAAATTTAGGGAGAAATCTGTAGACAAAATCTCGATGAGTTATTAGTTGTGTAAGACCCCCATCCCAGATACTTAAGCCAGAGAAGCCACTGATCTTCTGTGAGTTAGATCAGTGCCAGACTCTTGCCTATGCAATCTTCATCAATGCTCCTACCACAGTCCCAGTAGCCCCCTTCAACCCTCAGTGGCCTCAGAGATTCTCATGAGGAGGCTCAGAAGTGTCTAAAGTTGGAGACTTGAGGACTTAGTTTATGTGCACGTGGTTAAGTCAGCCAGATCCTGTGCAGGAAATACCCATGTTGGTTTCTTCTATTTAGTTGAAATAAAAGTCTCTTCTCTTCTCTGTCTTTAAAAGGCAATGATGGAAGTGCATAGGGGAAGTTTTAGGAGTTTTATCTTTTATACATGTTGTGAAAACTAACTGCAAATCCAAAAAGAATCTCTCTAATTACTACCACAATGAATTTAATGGCATCTATCTGGTGGTCAGCTAATTACAGCCTACAGACCAAATACAAGCTCAGTGCATACTTTTCTGTGGCACACAAACTAAGGATGTTTTCTATATATTTTTAAGATAGTATGAAAAAACCTGAGTTGATCTTGAAAGTCTTCAACACAAGAAAAAAAGGGAAAACTGTTACCATATATGTACTGAAGAAGGAAATGGTAACCCACTCCAGTATTCTTGCCTGGAAAATTCCATGGACAGAGAAGCCTGGCGAGTTATAGTCCATGGGCGTGTGTGTGTGTGTGTGTGTGTGTATATACACACACACACACATATATATATGTAGGGCTTCCCTGATGACTCAGTTGTTAGGAATCTGCCTGCAGTGGGGGAGACCTGGGCTCCATCCTTAGATTGGGAAGATCCCCCTAGAGGAGGGCATTCTTTCCTGGAGAATTCCATGGATGGAGGAACCCAGTGGGCTGCATCCCATGGAGTCACACACAGTCAGACAAAACTGAAGAGACTAAGCATGATGATGGATATTAGTAACGACTTACTGTGGTGGTCATTTTCCAGTTATCACAAATATCAAATATTGTTGTGCACCTGAAACTAACAAAATATTGTCTGTCAATTATTCCTCAATTTAAAAAAGAAAGGAACTATAGAATGGTAATTGTTGCATGCCATGGTGAATATACTAAAACATACTGAGTTATGCACTTCAAAACAGTGAATTTTATGTTATGTGACTCAATCTCAATCAAAAATAAAATAAGAAGCAGCAAACAAAGTCAGAAAACATTTTATGTCATGAAAATTATATGACTCCATTTTCGATGTCTATAGCATAGATAAAGTTTTTTTTTAATTTTATAATCCTTTTTTTTTGACCACTTCTATTGGTCTTTCATTTATCTATTTTCATCCATCTTTGTTCTTTGGCCTGTGTGGGCCTTCCATTGCAGTGGCCTCTCTCCTTGCAGAGCACCGGCTCTGGGCGCATGTGCTCCAGAGCTTCCAATCGGTAGTTGGACACATCGGTCCAGCTACTCCATGGCACATGGGATCTTCCCAGGCCAGGGATTGAACTGGCACCCCTTGCACCACAAGGCGGTGTCTTTACCCACTGGACCACCAGGGAAGCCCTATAGATAGTTTTATTGGAAAACAGTCATACTCATTTGTTTACCTATAGCCTGTGTTGTAGCTTTTGTGTGGCAATTACAGAGCTGAAAATTGCAACAGAGACTGCACAGTCCACAAAACTGAAAATATTTGTTTTCTGGCTCTTCACAGTAAGAGTTTGCCAACCCTTGATCTATGGTGGATTCAGGCTGGGAAATGTACAGCAACGTGTTCTCATGATTTCTGGATATCACTTTTAAAAGGTAATTTGACAACAGATTTATAAGCAAGAGTCCCAATACAGTCAGCAAATCTGCATCCATCTCCCAGTTACTACCGCTGCCAGTGGTTCTCCATTAGGGCACATTCTGAGAAATAGTTCTCTGATATCGCTGCCTGGATACCATGTCCCTGAAACTCTTTCTGTTCCATATCACTGATGCTTCCTAACCTGGAAATATTCCCAGGTCCCTTTTCCCTGTCTCTGCTGGTACAGGTGAAGGAATTCCCTAGGAACTGTTCTTTCAGCACCACACCCCATAGGTCTTGTCCAAGTCCATTCACACACCTGAAGGGAGCTGAAACTGATGGAGCCTTCAAAGAGCAAATCCTAGGAACTCTCAGGATTCCCCAGAATAAATGGCAATAGTTCATACTAACTGGGCTTTCCTGGTAGCTCAGAGGTTAACAATCTGCTTGCCAACGTGGGGGACTCAAGTTCAATTCCTGGGTTGGTAAGATCCCCTGGAGAAGGGAATGGCAACCCACTCCAGTATTTTTTATTTATTTATTTATTTTTGCTGGGGGTGGAGTGCGGAGGGAGGGGAGCAGGGGGGCCACTTCTATTGGTCTTTCATTTGTCTATTTTCATCCATCTTTTGTTCTTTGGCCCGTGTGGGCCTCCCATCGCAGTGGCCTCTGTTGTCGCAGAGCACCGGCTCTGGGTGCATGCGCTCCAGAGCTCTGGCTCAGTAATTGGACACATCAGTCCAGCCGCTCCGTGGCACGTGGGATCTTCCCAGGCCAGGGATCGAACTGGTGCCCCTTGCACTGCAAGGCAGTGCCCTTACCCACTGGGCCACCAGGGAAGCCCCCACTCCAGTATTCTTGCTGGGGGAATTCCTTGGACAGAGGAGCCTGGTAGGCTAAAGTCCATGGAGTCGCAAAGAGTTGAACATGACCGAGTAACCTAAAGACTTTTTTTAAAAGTCTTTGACCTTCTACTGAGAGTCAAAGACTTTTATAGTTTCACAGTCAGGAAAAAATCTTGCACCTTATAGCATAGCATCCTGTTTGGATATTTTTTTTAAGCCAGATCACTCTGCTTTAAATTCTAACATTAATTCTAAAGAGTTGAAATTGTGTTTCAGATGTCAAGAAAAACAAATAAAATATCTGGACTGAGACTAACAATTCAATTAATCTATTTGTCTCCTTGTCCTTTTTCTAAATCTGCAACAGATTGATTTCATTTTATCAAAATGCAAAATCTGAGAATGATCCAAGAAAAGCTAATAATTGAAAAAGAAAAGAGAAAGCGGTTGATCAAGTACAAAATAGTTCTACATATTCCTGCTGTAAATAGTTTTGGCTCCACCTCACCAAGGCTGGCAAGGCAGGGATTTGAAATACGGCATGTGGTGCTGCCTAGGAGGTTTAGGGTGGATTATTATTCATTATTAAGAAACCTTTTCCCCCAAGAGTCTACCATATGCGAGCACTTTGCTATGAAGACCAGATGCGTCAGTCACTGTGGTACAGGAGCTTCCAACAACACTTAGGAGACAAATGCATTTCGAATAAAATGCTACCAAGTAGTTGCCAACGTGGGGGACTCAAGTTCAATTCCTGGGTTGGTAAGATCCCCTGGAGAAGGGAATGGCAACCCACTCCAGTATTTTTTATTTATTTATTTATTTTTGCTGGGGGTGGAGTGCGGAGGGAGGGGAGCAGGGGGGCCACTTCTATTGGTCTTTCATTTGTCTATTTTCATCCATCTTTTGTTCTTTGGCCCGTGTGGGCCTCCCATCGCGGCGGCCTCTGTTGTCGCAGAGCACCGGCTCTGGGTGCATGCGCTCCAGAGCTCTGGCTCAGTAATTGGACACATCAGTCCAGCCGCTCCGTGGCACGTGGGATCTTCCCAGGCCAGGGATCGAACTGGTGCCCCTTGCACTGCAAGGCAGTGCCCTTACCCACTGGGCCACCAGGGAAGCCCCCACTCCAGTATTCTTGCTGGGGGAATTCCTTGGACAGAGGAGCCTGGTAGGCTAAAGTCCATGGAGTCGCAAAGAGTTGAACATGACCGAGTAACCTAAAGACTTTTTTTAAAAGTCTTTGACCTTCTACTGAGAGTCAAAGACTTTTATAGTTTCACAGTCAGGAAAAAATCTTGCACCTTATAGCATAGCATCCTGTTTGGATATTTTTTTTAAGCCAGATCACTCTGCTTTAAATTCTAACATTAATTCTAAAGAGTTGAAATTGTGTTTCAGATGTCAAGAAAAACAAATAAAATATCTGGACTGAGACTAACAATTCAATTAATCTATTTGTCTCCTTGTCCTTTTTCTAAATCTGCAACAGATTGATTTCATTTTATCAAAATGCAAAATCTGAGAATGATCCAAGAAAAGCTAATAATTGAAAAAGAAAAGAGAAAGCGGTTGATCAAGTACAAAATAGTTCTACATATTCCTGCTGTAAATAGTTTTTGGCTCCACCTCACCAAGGCTGGCAAGGCAGGGATTTGAAATACGGCATGTGGTGCTGCCTAGGAGGTTTAGGGTGGATTATTATTCATTATTAAGAAACCTTTTCCCCCAAGAGTCTACCATATGCGAGCACTTTGCTATGAAGACCAGATGCGTCAGTCACTGTGGTACAGGAGCTTCCAACAACACTTAGGAGACAAATGCATTTCGAATAAAATGCTACCAAGTAGTTCAGCTGAGACATGGGCCTGGTAAAGTCATCTTCAGAGGGTGTGGGAAAGTGAGTTTTGAAGAATGATTACAGAATAGAAAAATGAACTCGAAGCAGCACCTTGCAGAGGAAGACTATAAGCAAAAGCCCAAAAGTAAAAGATAGTGCAGCTGGTACTTAGAGCTGCAAATAGTTTCCTAGGAGCAGAGCGGAAGGAGCAGAGAGTGTGAGAACTAAAGTAGTAGACATGATCTATGTATGTAAGTACATATACCTAACTGTCAGTGTGTAAAACAGTTCATTAGTTTCAACATTTACATGTAGTTATTTTAGAAGAGGTGGCTCAAAGGAAAGAAGAAGTCATAAAAAGTATCTGGTGCCTGGTCAGTCCTCAAAAATGTCAGTTACTAGAATAATAACAAAAACACACACACAAAAAAAGTGAAAGTAAAGTTGCTCAGTTGTGTCTGACTCTTTGTGACTGCATGGACAAGCCATGGAATTCTCCAGGCAAGAATACTGGAGAGGGTACCCTATCCCTTCTCCAAGGGATCTTCCCAACCCAGGGATTGAACCCGTCTCCCACATTGCAGGCAGATTCTTTACTGTCTGAGTCACCACAACTTTTTTCTGAGATGGATGCCTTATTTCTTCTCTGATTTGAGCTAGAACAAAGGACAGAATCTGGGTGGGCCAAACAGGAATTTAATGTAGTAGCCAAGGGCCAGACAGATTTGAAGTCCAAACCAGGTGTTAAATTTAGCTCTGTGCCCATGGGCAGGTTTTTAATCTCTCTAAGCCTATTTCCTCATCTGTAAAATGGAGATAATATATTTCATTCACAAAGCTGTCATGAAGGTTAAATGCAATACTGTATGTCAAATAATTGGCACAGAGAAAGCACTCAAAAGTGGTTCCTCATAGTATTACAAAAAGAGGCAAAGGACATGTTTGGCAGGGACTGGGGAACATTCCCAGAAGATGCAGGGCGATAAGGACAGCTGGCTCCACTGGGCATCAATTCATCTTGCTGTGGCTGGGTCTGTTGTAAAGAATAATCCCATGGATGAATAGGCAGCCAGCCAAGATGGCTTGACCTCTCACACTGGCCCTACCCGGGAAATCTCTGGAGTGTGAGTAGACTGTGAATCACCTGCTTACTGTAAATTAATTATTATTATGCACCCAGCAAAGAGGGAAAAAGTGCTTGGTCAGAATTAATGACCTTAAAAAAACCCAGTTATTTTAGATTCATTACATTTGAATATGGTAATGAGACATTTGTCACTTTTACAACTCTTTGTGGGGGAGAGTGCCTATTGTAGGATGGAAAGGGATTAACATGTAATTTTAAGAGTGTGCCCTTCTTTTTCTCCTTTTTTTTCCATATTCATCGAGGGCTACTATAATATTTGTTGCATGTCCTCACTTTACAGATAAGGAAATGGGCTTTGAGCTTAAAGTGATTTATTGCAAAATAGCATTTAAAAATCCAGAAGTTTTCTGACTCTAACCAATGATTCTCAGTTCTGGGTTCATATTAGAATGAACTTGAGAACTTTTTTAAACTAATGATGGTCAGGGTCTATTTCTAAAGGTTTTATGGAGCTGTTCACTGGGAAACAATTCCTAAATATGAAATTTGTTGGTCAAAAGCAACCTCCTTTGTTAAGTCTTGCTAAATAGAGGATTGAAATTTTTTAAATATGTGCTGCCTAGTGAGGAAGCAAGCTCAACAACCAGGGGACACCCCTCTTCTCCTCACTTGCCCCTCTGTTTTAACCAGTGCAGGACATTTCAGAAGCACACTGAAAGCTGGGAGAATGAATTCAACCATTTATGCTCTGCTAAGGGCAGGGAGTAGATTCTTCCCCCTCTGACCTTTGCAATGAGTCACTGATAGCCTTAATATGGTGATTTTTCAGTCTCATCAGAGAACAAACCCCTCCAAACATTCTAAGTAATCAGAACATTATCTAACACTGGAGTGAACTTGGTCCACATCACTTAACCACTTGACCTTGAAGGCTTAGCTCTCCAAAGGAAAGATGAATCCATTTTGCTTCATCGTTTTGGAATAGACAAGAATTTTGAAGAGTGGTCTCTTGCTAGTCTGTGAAATTGCAAGAATCACACACTCTGTGGCTTTTTGCAATCACTCTCTCCCTTCTGGAATTACACTCATGCCAATAAGAGCCTTGGTGGAGATGGAACAAAGGCCAAGTTAAAAACTCTTCTTCCACCTCTCCAAAGAGGACATATAGATGGCCAGAAAACACATGAAACTATGCTGAACCTCGCTTATTATTAGAGAAATGCAAATCAAAACTACAATGAGATATCACCTCACACCTGTCAGAATGGCCATCATCAAAAAATCTACAGACAAACAGTGGGTGGGAGGCATAAAGAAAGTAGCATGAAAACTCACACTATCATATGTGAAAAAAATAGCTATTGTTATTGCACTGTGAGAAAAGGGGATCCTGCAGGCATGCTGTGCGACAGTCTGGAGGGGTGAGATGGCGGGGATATACATATGACTAATCTGGGATCATACATATCCATAAACGACAAAACTCTGTAAAAGCAAAAAGTAAAATATAATTTTTTAAAAAATCTACAGACAATAAATGCGGGAGAGGGTGCCAAGAAAAGGGAACACTCTTGCATTGCTGGTAGGAATGTAAATTGATACAGCCACTGAGGAAGACAGTATGGAGATTCCTTAAAAAACTAAAAATAGAAGTACCATATGACCCAGCAATCCCACTATTAGGCTTATACCCTGATGAAATCAAAATTGAAAGAAGACCCTGTACTCCAATGTTCATTGCAGGTCTCTATACAATATCTAGAACATGGAAGCAACCTAGATGTCCATCGATGAATGAATGGATAAAAAAACTCTGGTACATATGTACAATGGAGTACTTCTTAGCTGCAAAAAGAAATGCAGAAGAATCAGCCCTAATGAGGTAGATGGATCTAGAACCTATTATAAAAAGTGAATTAAGTCAAAAAGAGAAAGACTAATACAGTATACTAACACATATATATGGAATCTAGTAAAAGGGTAATGATAACATGTGCAGTGAAGTGATGGAAAAACAAACATGGAGAATAGACATATGGACATTGTGGGGAATGAACAGTGGGTGGGAGACGTAGAGGTAGTAACATGGAAACTTATACCATCATATGTGAAAAATATAACTATTGTCAATGTGCTGTGGAATAGGGGATCTTACAGGGGTGCTGTGCGATGGCCTGGAGGGGTGGGGTGGGGGTTCTGGGAGGGGGTCAGGGATATACATATGACCCATCTGGGATTATAAGTATCTGTAAACAACAAAACTCTGCAAACATAAAAAGTAAAATTAAAAAAAAAAAAAAAACAAACCTCTTCTTCAAGTCCATGTCCCCATTGCATATTGACTGGAAGGAACAATAAAATGATTGCCATTCTTCTAAAATCTTCTAAAGCAGTAAGTCTTAAATGTGGGTTAATCTTCAGCCCTTTTAAGTAGATAATAAAAGTAAGGCCCCCAGAAGAATGTATTAAAACATACATGCATCTAATGTTCACCTATCTTAACCTCTTAAAGCTCCATGAATTCGTAATTTAAAAATTTGACACTTTTAAGAAAAAAAAATCACTGTGGCTTTCATCTTTTACCTATGCAGATGAGCACATAGTAGAAAACCAAAATTATGAATCAGAAACAAACAAACAAAAAAGCTTTCCTCCCCAAAATAAAAGGAACAACAACGCAAGCACCGACTTGGTTTCCCTGAGATACAATTTCCACCTCCTGAGCATAGTTTCCAATTTGCAGATAAAGGCTGCTTCTCCCAAGCTGGCTTTTCAGTTCAGTGTGACACTTCCTTTTTCTACCCTACTGTTTCTGGATTCTTTAATCTTCTGTCTTTGTCTTCCTGACACTCAGATATTCATGAAGGAGCTTTGTTATGATCTGGCCAAAAGAGAGAGATGGCCTTACGGTCACAAAGGACCCAAAAATGTCTCAGAAAATACATTAGCATGAATTGGCTAGAAAAGATTTCTAAATTGGTATCTTAAAAATGAGTCTCCTGAGACCAAAATAACCCTGATAACTGAGCCTCTGCCCATTTTCTATTTTGAGTCTGAGATTTGTAAGAAATCCTGACAGAGTGAGGGTGTGGGAGGTGGTCTGAAAGAGAGAAACAGGAAGGACCTATTGTCTATCAAGTAAGAGGCTTTGTTTTGGAAATCCCAGGACACTTTATTTGCAGAGTGGGACAAGAGCACAGAACAATAGCTCAAATGAGTTCAATCCTCCCTCCTTCTGTCACCTCAACTTGTCCTCCCTTACATGGAACTGTGACTGTGAATACTTAAGATGTGTGACTGGAAAAATTTTGCTTTCTGTCTTTAACTTGCTAAGATTTACTGGGACCCAGAATTTACCTGTGTATCTCCTTATTAAGGGCTTTCCTTGTGTCTCAGATGGTAAAGAATTTGACTGTAATGCGGGAGACCTGGGTTCGATCCTGGGTTGGGAAGATCCTCTGGGGAGGAAATGGCAACCCACTCTGTTAGAGGAGTGCAAAGAAAGAGAAGACCAACGGATAGGGGAGGAACAGGTTTATTCATAGTGGGCTTCAGTAGGAGAGACAAGCAGGGGAGAGCGAGGCGGTGGCAAGAATGTTACATCTTTTACCTATCTTAACCTCTTAAAGCTCCATGAATTCGTAATTTAAAAATTTGACACTTTTAAGAAAAAAAAATCACTGTGGCTTTCATCTTTTACCTATGCAGATGAGCACATAGTAGAAAACCAAAATTATGAATCAGAAACAAACAAACAAAAAAGCTTTCCTCCCCAAAATAAAAGGAACAACAACGCAAGCACCGACTTGGTTTCCCTGAGATACAATTTCCACCTCCTGAGCATAGTTTCCAATTTGCAGATAAAGGCTGCTTCTCCCAAGCTGGCTTTTCAGTTCAGTGTGACACTTCCTTTTTCTACCCTACTGTTTCTGGATTCTTTAATCTTCTGTCTTTGTCTTCCTGACACTCAGATATTCATGAAGGAGCTTTGTTATGATCTGGCCAAAAGAGAGAGATGGCCTTACGGTCACAAAGGACCCAAAAATGTCTCAGAAAATACATTAGCATGAATTGGCTAGAAAAGATTTCTAAATTGGTATCTTAAAAATGAGTCTCCTGAGACCAAAATAACCCTGATAACTGAGCCTCTGCCCATTTTCTATTTTGAGTCTGAGATTTGTAAGAAATCCTGACAGAGTGAGGGTGTGGGAGGTGGTCTGAAAGAGAGAAACAGGAAGGACCTATTGTCTATCAAGTAAGAGGCTTTGTTTTGGAAATCCCAGGACACTTTATTTGCAGAGTGGGACAAGAGCACAGAACAATAGCTCAAATGAGTTCAATCCTCCCTCCTTCTGTCACCTCAACTTGTCCTCCCTTACATGGAACTGTGACTGTGAATACTTAAGATGTGTGACTGGAAAAATTTTGCTTTCTGTCTTTAACTTGCTAAGATTTACTGGGACCCAGAATTTACCTGTGTATCTCCTTATTAAGGGCTTTCCTTGTGTCTCAGATGGTAAAGAATTTGCCTGTAATGCGGGAGACCTGGGTTCGATCCCTGGGTTGGGAAGATCCTCTGGGGGAGGAAATGGCAACCCACTCTGTTAGAGGAGTGCAAAAGAAAGAGAAGACCAACGGATAGGGGGAGGAACAGGTTTATTCATAGTGGGCTTCAGTAGGAGAGACAAGCAGGGGGAGAGCGAGGGCGGGGGTGGTCAGGGCAAGGGGTCCAAGAGGGAAGAAGGGTTCAGGGAGATAGGGGGAGAGAGGGGCCAGGCAGGCCCAGAGGCCATAAGGCCAGCGGGCTGAAAGGGACCTTGCAGCCAAGAGTCGGGGTTAAGTATCTGGTGTGGCCAGGGAAGGAATTGGTGCTGATGTGAATCCTTAGGAAGGAAAGTTTTGGTCCCTGGCGGGAAGAGACTGTGGGGAGGGTGGGGCTGCCTCCACTCTTAGCAGATTTTCAACTCCAATACACTCCAGTATTCTTGCCTGGAGAATCCCCTGGACAGAAGAGCCTGGCGGGCTACAGTCCGTGGGGTTGCAAAGAGTCAGACACCACTGCGCATGCACACAGCATATGCCACACATTGTTTGAGGAGCTCATGTGGTTCTTACAACAATCCTAAAAAATCAGTTCTATTATCTCTGCTGAGGCACTGTGGGGCTCAATAGCAAGCCTAATATCAGAGAGCTTAAGGAGAGAAAAAGTGGCAGACCTGGGTATATTTTGAACACAGGGGCGTCTAACTTCAAATCCTGTACTCTTTACTATACTCTATTCCCCCTGAACCCATCACCTCAGTGAACCTGGATGATCTGAGTAATTTGATGCAATTCAATCTTGACAAAGTGCAATTTTTTGGGGGAAAAAAAAAAGGTTAAAATTATGACTCTCCTATAGAAATAAACATGAATATATGTCAGAGATTTTATTAACTCATTAGTGAGAAAACTAGGTATGTGTTAAAAAGTGCCATAAAATAAAGAGGGGTGTGACTGTCACCTCAACTTGTCCTCCCTTACATGGAACTGTGACTGTGAATACTTAAGATGTGTGACTGGAAAAATTTTGCTTTCTGTCTTTAACTTGCTAAGATTTACTGGGACCCAGAATTTACCTGTGTATCTCCTTATTAAGGGCTTTCCTTGTGTCTCAGATGGTAAAGAATTTGCCTGTAATGCGGGAGACCTGGGTTCGATCCCTGGGTTGGGAAGATCCTCTGGGGGAGGAAATGGCAACCCACTCTGTTAGAGGAGTGCAAAAGAAAGAGAAGACCAACGGATAGGGGGAGGAACAGGTTTATTCATAGTGGGCTTCAGTAGGAGAGACAAGCAGGGGGAGAGCGAGGGCGGGGGTGGTCAGGGCAAGGGGTCCAAGAGGGAAGAAGGGTTCAGGGAGATAGGGGGAGAGAGGGGCCAGGCAGGCCCAGAGGCCATAAGGCCAGCGGGCTGAAAGGGACCTTGCAGCCAAGAGTCGGGGTTAAGTATCTGGTGTGGCCAGGGAAGGAATTGGTGCTGATGTGAATCCTTAGGAAGGAAAGTTTTGGTCCCTGGCGGGAAGAGACTGTGGGGAGGGTGGGGCTGCCTCCACTCTTAGCAGATTTTCAACTCCAATACACTCCAGTATTCTTGCCTGGAGAATCCCCTGGACAGAAGAGCCTGGCGGGCTACAGTCCGTGGGGTTGCAAAGAGTCAGACACCACTGCGCATGCACACAGCATATGCCACACATTGTTTGAGGAGCTCATGTGGTTCTTACAACAATCCTAAAAAATCAGTTCTATTATCTCTGCTGAGGCACTGTGGGGCTCAATAGCAAGCCTAATATCAGAGAGCTTAAGGAGAGAAAAAGTGGCAGACCTGGGTATATTTTGAACACAGGGGCGTCTAACTTCAAATCCTGTACTCTTTACTATACTCTATTCCCCCTGAACCCATCACCTCAGTGAACCTGGATGATCTGAGTAATTTGATGCAATTCAATCTTGACAAAGTGCAATTTTTTGGGGGAAAAAAAAAAGGTTAAAATTATGACTCTCCTATAGAAATAAACATGAATATATGTCAGAGATTTTATTAACTCATTAGTGAGAAAACTAGGTATGTGTTAAAAAGTGCCATAAAATAAAGACACGTGTGCAGATCGGGAATATCGAAATGAACATGAAATGGAGATGAAACAGGACTCTACCAGGATGGGAGCCGGAAATCAGCTGGACTTCCTCCACTGGTTAGAATTTACATGTCTGAGATGAGAATTATTTCACCTTGCTAGCAGTTCTTTAGACCTTACAGAATTTTAACTCCCATAGAATCAGAGTAAGGTAACACTGGAAGGATTTACTATAGCCAATGTATAGTTTTCCACTGAAGTGCAGTGTTTTTTCCTGTAATAAATTTATTTCACACTTGTTCCTCAAACCCAGGAGGATTTACAATTCTTTGGAGTAAAAGGCATTTTGGGAGACAGACATATCAATAAAAAGTGACTTACAAACTACCAGAACATTCATAAATGATTTCTACAAGGCAGGTTGTTAAATGTAAATAAGGAAAGGAAAGATTCATTCAGCTCTGAGAACCTATTAGAATTGTGAGGCATTTAGAAGAGGCAATCTAGTTGGAAGAGGGGCTGGAGGCCAGCCTGATGCTGTTTTTAGAAACCATTTACATAAAACTACGAAAAAGTAGATCGTCTCTATTAAAGAATCCATCCTCTCTGTTAATGGCTTGGTAGGAGCCATTAACGCCATCTCACAGACTTCATTTGAAATCTAGAAAAATCCCTTGGTTAAAAAGGCATTTAGTTTGACTTGGGAAGAAGTGTAAAAATGTACTCATACTATCCAAAAAAGTATTGATTTTTTTTAATGTTTTAAAATTTATTTTTAATTGAAGGATAATTGCTGTACAATATTGTGCTGGTTTCTACCAGATATCAACATGAATCAGCCATAGATACACCTATGTCCCCTCCTTCTTGAACCTCCCTCCCACCTCCCTCCCCATCCCCCCCCCCCAGATTGTTACAGAGCCCCGGTTTTATCCAAGATGCAGAAACCCAGAAGGGGAGGTGATGTGGGAGGAATGGTAAGAAAGAGGCAGTAAGAGGAAGAGAGGATGCCTCAAAGAAAGTCCAGTGCTCCCTCAGTCTATGCAGGTCAAGCCACCTACTAAACTGTTTTCTTTCACAAGGACTTGATAGCAGGATCCTCTAACCTTCAGCCCAGAGCCCTAGTCCCAACATAAAAGCAGATGGTTGATATACATAAATTTCCTGAATGAACAAAAATATGGAAAGAAGAAGGGGTAAGAAATAGAAATGCATTTTTATTTATCCGAAGAAGGTATTCAAGATGTAGTTAAAGGTGGATGCAAACAACAAAGCTATACCTCTGACCTGCTTGGCAAGATGAAAAAACACGCAATTTTAACTCCCATAGAATCAGAGTAAGGTAACACTGGAAGGATTTACTATAGCCAATGTATAGTTTTCCACTGAAGTGCAGTGTTTTTTCCTGTAATAAATTTATTTCACACTTGTTCCTCAAACCCAGGAGGATTTACAATTCTTTGGAGTAAAAGGCATTTTGGGAGACAGACATATCAATAAAAAGTGACTTACAAACTACCAGAACATTCATAAATGATTTCTACAAGGCAGGTTGTTAAATGTAAATAAGGAAAGGAAAGATTCATTCAGCTCTGAGAACCTATTAGAATTGTGAGGCATTTAGAAGAGGCAATCTAGTTGGAAGAGGGGCTGGAGGCCAGCCTGATGCTGTTTTTAGAAACCATTTACATAAAACTACGAAAAAGTAGATCGTCTCTATTAAAGAATCCATCCTCTCTGTTAATGGCTTGGTAGGAGCCATTAACGCCATCTCACAGACTTCATTTGAAATCTAGAAAAATCCCTTGGTTAAAAAGGCATTTAGTTTGACTTGGGAAGAAGTGTAAAAATGTACTCATACTATCCAAAAAAGTATTGATTTTTTTTAATGTTTTAAAATTTATTTTTAATTGAAGGATAATTGCTGTACAATATTGTGCTGGTTTCTACCAGATATCAACATGAATCAGCCATAGATACACCTATGTCCCCTCCTTCTTGAACCTCCCTCCCACCTCCCTCCCCATCCCACCCCTCTAGATTGTTACAGAGCCTCGGTTTTATCCAAGATGCAGAAACCCAGAAGGGGGAGGTGATGTGGGGAGGGGAATGGTAAGAAAGAGGCAGTAAGAGGAAGAGAGGATGCCTCAAAGAAAGTCCAGTGCTCCCTCAGTCTATGCAGGTCAAGCCACCTACTAAACTGTTTTCTTTCACAAGGACTTGATAGCAGGATCCTCTAACCTTCAGCCCAGAGCCCTAGTCCCAACATAAAAGCAGATGGTTGATATACATAAATTTCCTGAATGAACAAAAATATGGAAAGAAGAAGGGGTAAGAAATAGAAATGCATTTTTATTTATCCGAAGAAGGTATTCAAGATGTAGTTAAAGGTGGATGCAAACAACAAAGCTATACCTCTGACCTGCTTGAGGGAAAAAACAATCAGGGGATCATTGAAAAGATTTAGTACAACTCAATACTTGAAGAAAAAGTTCACGTATAGCTCTGAGATACAGAAGGGAGAAAGGGAATGGATAGTGATAAATGAGTTCCTACTCCTTTCAGCCTCTGTCCCTCTGTCAAAGATTCAAATTTTAGGCAGAGGGCATCTGATTGACAGGACTTGGATCACATGCTCACCTCCACGACAAGTCAGCTCAGTCCTGAGGAGTTAATGGACAGTTCCTCTAAGACTGTAGCCAAACCAGGAAACAACATACATCAAAATGGGAGGTGGGAAAGAATGCTACCAAACGGAAGAGTCAAGGGTTTGGAGAAGGCAAAACAGTAGCTTTACATAGAATTACCACATAGGTCAGTGATTCCATACCCAAGAGCAATAAAAACATACATTCACACAAAACTTTACATAAATACTTGTAGCACTGTTATTCATAATAACCATAAAGTGGAAAACCCAGATGTCCATCAATTAATGAATATATATTCATACAACTGAATATTATTCAGCTATAAAAAGAAATGGACTGCAGTGGACATGGCATTGCCACAGGTCTGTCTCTTGCTTCATCAGCCTTTGATGGAACAGACCCAGGGTCGCCCCTTAGTCTCCAACCATTTTTCCAGTCTCAACCTTTTGGATCAGTCACTCAGCTATCCTTGGCCTCCAGGACCAGCGGACATTGCTTTTTAACCCCCATTATTACTGAGCAACCATGAACTTCCAGATTTGTCAGAATTATTCTACAATCAACCACGTGGTCCACCTGCATCCATGGGCCTCCTATATCTACCTCTCTCTTGGCTTCTATTTTGACCACGATGATGTGACGCTGGAAAACAAAGGTCATTTCTTCCTCGAATTGGCTAAGGAGAAACATGAGGGCACCCAGCGTCTTTCGAAAATGCAAACCCAGCTCGGTGGCCACGCACCTTCCAGGACATGCAGAAGCCATCTCAAGATGAGTGGGGTAAAACCTACAATGCTAGTGAAACCACCCTTCTTATGAGGAAGAACCTGAGCCAGGACCTTTTGGGTGTCCCTGCCCTGGGTTCAGAGCGTGGGCAGAGCCCCAAGTTCTGTGACTTCTGGTAGAGATGATTCTGGGAGGAGCAAGTGAAACTCATCAAGCAGATGGTGGCCACCTGACTGACCTCCTCAAACTGGTTGTTCCATTTCAGCCTCTGTCCCTCTGTCAAAGATTCAAATTTTAGGCAGAGGGCATCTGATTGACAGGACTTGGATCACATGCTCACCTCCACGACAAGTCAGCTCAGTCCTGAGGAGTTAATGGACAGTTCCTCTAAGACTGTAGCCAAACCAGGAAACAACATACATCAAAATGGGAGGTGGGAAAGAATGCTACCAAACGGAAGAGTCAAGGGTTTGGAGAAGGCAAAACAGTAGCTTTACATAGAATTACCACATAGGTCAGTGATTCCATACCCAAGAGCAATAAAAACATACATTCACACAAAACTTTACATAAATACTTGTAGCACTGTTATTCATAATAACCATAAAGTGGAAAACCCAGATGTCCATCAATTAATGAATATATATTCATACAACTGAATATTATTCAGCTATAAAAAGAAATGGACTGCAGTGGACATGGCATTGCCACAGGTCTGTCTCTTGCTTCATCAGCCTTTGATGGAACAGACCCAGGGTCGCCCCTTAGTCTCCAACCATTTTTCCAGTCTCAACCTTTTGGATCAGTCACTCAGCTATCCTTGGCCTCCAGGACCAGCGGACATTGCTTTTTAACCCCCATTATTACTGAGCAACCATGAACTTCCAGATTTGTCAGAATTATTCTACAATCAACCACGTGGTCCACCTGCATCCATGGGCCTCCTATATCTACCTCTCTCTTGGCTTCTATTTTGACCACGATGATGTGACGCTGGAAAACAAAGGTCATTTCTTCCTCGAATTGGCTAAGGAGAAACATGAGGGCACCCAGCGTCTTTCGAAAATGCAAACCCAGCTCGGTGGCCACGCACCTTCCAGGACATGCAGAAGCCATCTCAAGATGAGTGGGGTAAAACCTACAATGCTAGTGAAACCACCCTTCTTATGAGGAAGAACCTGAGCCAGGACCTTTTGGGTGTCCCTGCCCTGGGTTCAGAGCGTGGGCAGAGCCCCAAGTTCTGTGACTTCTGGTAGAGATGATTCTGGGAGGAGCAAGTGAAACTCATCAAGCAGATGGTGGCCACCTGACTGACCTCCTCAAACTGGTTGTTCCTAGGCAGGGCTGGGTAAGTGCGTTAAGCAAACTAAAACATTCCTCTCTGGAATAAAAGTCACATGAGGCAGCATGGAATACTCTAGAGAGGTGGTTCCCAAAGTTTCAGGGACAAGGGACTGGTTTCATGAAAGACAACAGGACTGGGGGATGGTTTTGAGATGATTCAAGTATATTACATATATTGTGTACTTTATTTCTCTTATTATGATATCAGCTCCCCCTCAGATCATCAGACATTAGATCCACAGGTTGGGGCCACTGCACTAGAGGATGCTGGCTAGTAAGTGTGAAATCTGGGCTTCTCTGATAGCTCAGTGGTGAACAGTTCACCTGCCAATGCAGGAGACACGGGTTCCATCCCTGATCCGGGAAGATCCCACATGCTGCGGAGCAACTAAGCCCATGAGCCACAATTATAGAGCCTGTGCTCTAGAGCCTCAGAGCCTCAACTATGAGCCCATGTGCTGCAACTACTGAAGCCCGTGTGCCCTAGAGCCTAAGTTCTACAACAAGAGAAGTCACTTCAAAATAAGAAGCCTGCTCGAGGCGCTGTGCAACAGTGGGATGAGGGGGACTGGGCGGGGGGTGGAGGAGGGAGGTGGCCAGGCTATACATATGACTAATCTGGGATTATACATATCTATAAACAGCAAAACTCTGTAAAAGTAAAAAGTAAAATGAAAATAATTATTAAAAAAAAAGAAGCCTACTCACCGCAACTAGAGAGTAGCCCCCATTCACTGCAACTAAAGAAGAGCCGGCAGCAGCAGTGAAAACCCAGAACATCCAAAAATAAATAAATAAATGAAATTTTTAAAAATGAAAAAGAAGTTCAAATCTGAATCATCCTCCACTGATAAGCCATTAACACATACTTGGCAAAAAGGAAAGTTTCTGCTCTTCCCCAGGCCTCAGTCTCTTGGAACAGGAGTGAGACAGAATAGACTAGTTGTTTCCAAAGGCTAGTTTCTCATTATGGGCTGTGATTTAACATTTCCTCAAAACAAATTAATGTGAATAAGACGTGAATCAATATAAAGAAAATTTGGGGTAAATAATATGGATGTTGTAGAGATTTGGCAAAAACCACATTGTGAGTGTCACAGGCCAGAGAAGCCTGGCGAGGTGCAGTCCATTGGGGTTGTAAAGGGTGGAACACAACTGAGCAACCGAACTGAGCTGGCAAATGCTACATGAAATACCTTTTATTGTAAGCTGGTTACATAGAACAAGAGGTGGGAGAGTGCATTATTTGGTAAAGCTGTCTTTACTTCATTTATTTGATTAGTTTCTAAATAAGAATGAGAGACTTCACTGGTGTTCCAGCAGTTAAGAATCCACCTGCCAGTGCAGGGAAAGATCCCACGTGCTGCAGAGCAACTAAGCCCATGTGCCACAACTACTGAGCCTGGGCTCTAGAGCTCAGGAACCACAACTACTGAGTCCATGTGCTGCAACTGCTGAAGCCCACACACCTAAAGCCTGAGCTCTGCAACACGAGAAGCCACAGCAATGAGAAGCCTGAGCACTGCAACTCCAGAGTAATCCATGCTCACCACAGCAGCAAAGACCCGGAGCAGCCAACAAAGAATGGTATTAGTAAATAAGCATCACTTGTTCTGTGCCAGTCCTCACAAAGGAAATGTTCGGGAAGATGGTATGACCAGCCTAAGGTTTAGGTGCGTGGGTAAGTCCTCTCCAATAACTGAGGCTGGAAGGATGATGAGATTTAGTAAGGTGAAGGGCTAGAGCTTCCTGTAGCTTCAAGGGAATCCGTGAAGGTCTACGGTTGAAATTAAACATGCAGTTCACTGTGGGAATGAATCTATCCCACATGGTTGGAACAGAAAGAATGAGGGAGATAGAATTACATCAGCCACCAGCACTTACTGAGCACATACCTCACTTCCCACACTGCTAGATGCTTTGTTTATCTCATTCAAGCCACAAAAGCTCCCTGGGGTCAGTATTTTTCACTCCATTTTCAGATGGGGGATGAGGTTTAAAGGTAAAATATCTTGCCTGTAGGTTGTAGAGCTAGTAAGAGGGAAAGCCTGGATTTGAACATAACCACTTTGCTTCCAGAGCTAGTAGGCTAATGCCCTACATGCTGCATGCTGGTCACCTCAGCTTCTCCCAAGCATGGCCATCCCTCGAATTTTCCTTGGCCCCAGACAGATGACAGTCTAATTTAGCAGTAGATTCTTTGCTCTGTGATCCTGGTTAGGAAGCCTGTTGTTACAGTAAATAAGACACTTGGAAAGCACAGCCAAAGCCATTAAAGTTTTATAAGCCAGCTTTCTCAAGATTCTGTACTGGGAATGAATGTCAAAAGGACTTGCTAGGAAATCATATATTTTAGCACTTCCATATAATTTCTTTCTCCTTAACAGAGAGTTGAGAAAGGTAAAAATAACAGTGTTTTGTTTTTCCTGGGAAAAATACTCTATCTTTATTTGGGACAATGATTGAAAACGAACCAGCCAGTTTTTGCCTCCCTACTATGATTTGGTACAGAAAGGGCAAAAGTCACTCTTTAAGACATGCTTAAGAGGTTTGCTTAAAGTTGTATAATTTCTCAGGGTTCAATATGTGCTCCTCATAATAGAATAAATCTCTAATAATAACACACAGCACTCCTCTCATTGTTGACGCTCAAGTTCTTGTTCCACACCTCCAACTGTATTGTTATTGAACAAAGGCTGAAGAGGGGAACACACTGCAAGAATTTCTATGCTACCAATTCCAACTTCAACAGAGAGAACAAATGACCCAAACACTTTAATTCCAGTCCAGACTTTGAAAGAAAGCCATTTAGTTAATGTTTGAGTTCATTATGTTACCATTGGGACATCAGAAAAAATTAAAAAGAAGGCAACATGGACCCATGATGGCTAAGGAGTGGACCTATATTTGGGATAAAATTGTCATTTTTTGCCTCTATTCCTAAGAGGCATTTTAAAATGGAGCTAAGAATCCCTGTCATATTCTCTTAAATAAAACGTTCGTTGGAAAGGAGAAATATTCAGGAAGTTAGAAGATCAAAAACTAAACGGTTTTCTTTTTTTCTATGTGATTACTTTGTTGCCTTCAATGACCCAAGAAAGATAACTTGTTCATTTCAAAGATTTCACTCATTCTTTCTGTTCATTTCTCTGCGCTTGCACCCTGACTAAATGTGATTCAAGTATGGTCTGGTTAGGAATCTACATAGATGATTTAAGATGACCAAATGGCCCTGTTTGCCCAGTGGTGAGGAGTTTCCTGGAATGCAGGACATTCGGTGCTAAAATCAGAACATGCCTGAGAAAAGCAGAACATGGTTGAACACACAAAGATGGTTTTTTTTGGTTTTTTTTTTGGAAGAGTTACAGGTCTTTGCTTAAACAAACGAGAGAGGACCCCCAACCCTTGTCTACTGAGTCACAGACTCCTATGAGCCCAATCACTTAAGATTCCAAGGTTGTTCTGATAATCAGTCAGGTTTGGGAGTTTCTGAGACACTACAGGTAATTACTAAATAGAACTATTTCTATTAGTCTCAAATGGAAAATGTCATTGATATAATATTTCCTTTTTCTAATTTTTGTAATATCCTTGAAGTTGAGTTGTACTTTAAAACAAAAGCAAGCAGCTTGCATGAGAAGAGGGACAGCTATAGTCTTAAAATTTCACAAGGTGCATGCTCTTTTAAAGACTGACTTTTGTCCAAAACCCCAGGGACTGAAACATCAGCTACATATATGGTTTTGAGAAATCTGAAAGCTACATTCAGACCAAATGATCTTTCTTTCCCTCTGATTCTGGGGAGGGATGAGAGATGGGAAATGGAACTCTGGATAATTTCTGCTGCTCTAAGAATGCTGACTTCTCCCACTTTTGACTTTCGGTTCTTAATTCGTCTTAAGACTGTAATTGACTACTTTACAGTATAACTCATGCTTATTATAAAATATTTTAAAAACATAGAAAAATAGAAGGGAAGAAAAATTATTCAACTGCCTTCTCTCCAACTCAATCTTAATATTCTAGTGTATTTCTTTTCTACATTTATTCCTTTCTATTATAACTGTGATCCAATATATGCATACTACATTGTATTCCTTTTTATATAACCTGAACATGTTCCTATATCATAACATACTCACTATAATAATACATTCAATGGCTGAGTTATATTTAAGAAGAAGGGCATAATTCAATATATCAGTCTCTCGGATAACTTTCCGGAGCAATGTCTTTAATATAATCTCTCAAAAGCTAGAAGACCATTAAGAAACAGATATTCCCAAAATAGCCTGAGGAAGAATCACCATCCTAATGGTTCACTTACAATTAAATGTTTACTTTATGTTACAGAACACGTCATTTCTCAGGATGATTTAAGATGACCAAATGGCCCTGTTTGCCCAGTGGTGAGGAGTTTCCTGGAATGCAGGACATTCGGTGCTAAAATCAGAACATGCCTGAGAAAAGCAGAACATGGTTGAACACACAAAGATGGTTTTTTTTGGTTTTTTTTTTGGAAGAGTTACAGGTCTTTGCTTAAACAAACGAGAGGCCCCCAACCCTTGTCTACTGAGTCACAGACTCCTATGAGCCCAATCACTTAAGATTCCAAGGTTGTTCTGATAATCAGTCAGGTTTGGGAGTTTCTGAGACACTACAGGTAATTACTAAATAGAACTATTTCTATTAGTCTCAAATGGAAAATGTCATTGATATAATATTTCCTTTTTCTAATTTTTGTAATATCCTTGAAGTTGAGTTGTACTTTAAAACAAAAGCAAGCAGCTTGCATGAGAAGAGGGACAGCTATAGTCTTAAAATTTCACAAGGTGCATGCTCTTTTAAAGACTGACTTTTGTCCAAAACCCCAGGGACTGAAACATCAGCTACATATATGGTTTTGAGAAATCTGAAAGCTACATTCAGACCAAATGATCTTTCTTTCCCTCTGATTCTGGGGAGGGATGAGAGATGGGAAATGGAACTCTGGATAATTTCTGCTGCTCTAAGAATGCTGACTTCTCCCACTTTTGACTTTCGGTTCTTAATTCGTCTTAAGACTGTAATTGACTACTTTACAGTATAACTCATGCTTATTATAAAATATTTTAAAAACATAGAAAAATAGAAGGGAAGAAAAATTATTCAACTGCCTTCTCTCCAACTCAATCTTAATATTCTAGTGTATTTCTTTTCTACATTTATTCCTTTCTATTATAACTGTGATCCAATATATGCATACTACATTGTATTCCTTTTTATATAACCTGAACATGTTCCTATATCATAACATACTCACTATAATAATACATTCAATGGCTGAGTTATATTTAAGAAGAAGGGCATAATTCAATATATCAGTCTCTCGGATAACTTTCCGGAGCAATGTCTTTAATATAATCTCTCAAAAGCTAGAAGACCATTAAGAAACAGATATTCCCAAAATAGCCTGAGGAAGAATCACCATCCTAATGGTTCACTTACAATTAAATGTTTACTTTATGTTACAGAACACGTCATTTCTCAGGAATATTTATTTATTTTTGTATCTCGTTGGGGTTGTTTTTCACTTAGATAATAGAAAAGCTTCAGATGAAATTTTAAAAAGAAAAAAATCACCCATAATTTTACTGCCCCAGCACAGCCACTCATAGGTATATAGACACATAGATGCTTATACTGCTTTATAGAATTTCCATAGCTTTATATACAATGCATGCAGTTCTGTGTTCCTTTTCTCCACTTAATATTATACTATAGTCATCTTGCCATATTAGTACATGGCCCTTATAAATATCACCTTATAAATGGTTCTGTAATCACCTGCAAATTATGGCTTGTGGCAACACAGTTCTTTTGGGTTAAGAACAGGTAACAACTATGTGAAGTAACTGAGGAAGAAAAAAATTATTCAGGCACATTTTAAAGTGGTAGTTTTGGGATTCCGATCCCTGGTATACCCCAAAGATCACCATGGAATGGGAGCTGAGGAGAAATTTGGGAGTACTCAATCTTTTTTCTAACAAAATAGTTCTCCTTTATGTCTTCTTCTGAAAATATGCTCTTAATAAAAAAAAGAATGGAAGAGGAAAAAGTATGAAATTAAATAGATGTACCCTTTTATGGTAGAATCTGTCATTTCCTAGCTCTGTGACCTTGGGCAAGTTACACACATGCCTGAGCTTCCTTGCCTATAAAATGAGGCTACTAATTACTAATTTTACCAAACTCATAGGGTTGTGATAAAGATGAAATAAATATATGTGTGATATATATATATATATATATATATTCACATCTTGCTCTATCTATCTATCAGTATTGCTTAGAGCAATACCAGGCACCTAACTATTGTAAAGGGGCTTTCCTGATGGCTCTGAGAGTCCACCTGCAATGCAGGAGCCCTGGGTCTGTTCCTCAGGTCAGGAAGATCCCCTGTAGAAGGCCATGGCAACCCACTTCAGTATTCTTGCTGGAGAATCCCCGGACAGAGGAGGCTGGTGGGCTACAGTCCATGGGGGCTCAAAGAGTCGGACACAACTGAGCGGCAAACACTTTCACAACTATTGTAGAAGCTTTCATGAAATAAATAAAATACTAGAAAAAAATAGCATCAAGCCAACAAATATAAAGCATATTCATGTGAACTTCAAAGAAAGAAGTAGAATAATCAGACAGTGATAGATCTGTGGATGGTAGTGAGTGTTCCCAAAATAGACAAAAACTTAACCCACAGGTTTGGGGGTAAGATTATAGTGTCTGACTAGACTCTGATAGTTTATTCCTGTTTGATTTTAGGCAATTGATGTAATACTTAAGACTGAGTATTCTCATCCGTCAAAGACTGTTAATAATATTAACTATATCATAGGGCTTTTATGGGCAGTAAATCAAGTCATCCCTATGAAGCATTTAGTTCAGGACCTGGTTCATTTTGCATCTTCAATAATAGACAGTTAGTACTTTCCCTTGTACAATGCATGGGTTTGTTTGGGTTTTGTTTTTTTGGCACATTCACAACCTAAAGAGTCAAAATGCACAGCAGAAATGAACACAATACTAAATTAACTATACTTTGATGACATTTTTTTAAAAAGCAGAATGGAAAAGAAAGTATGAAATTAAATAGATGTACCCTTTTATGGTAGAATCTGTCATTTCCTAGCTCTGTGACCTTGGGCAAGTTACACACATGCCTGAGCTTCCTTGCCTATAAAATGAGGCTACTAATTACTAATTTTACCAAACTCATAGGGTTGTGATAAAGATGCAATAAATATATGTGTGATATATATATATATATATATTCACATCTTGCTCTATCTATCTATCAGTATTGCTTAGAGCAATACCAGGCACCTAACTATTGTAAAGGGGCTTTCCTGATGGCTCTGAGAGTCCACCTGCAATGCAGGAGCCCTGGGTCTGTTCCTCAGGTCAGGAAGATCCCCTGTAGAAGGCCATGGCAACCCACTTCAGTATTCTTGCTGGAGAATCCCCGGACAGAGGAGGCTGGTGGGCTACAGTCCATGGGGGCTCAAAGAGTCGGACACAACTGAGCGGCAAACACTTTCACAACTATTGTAGAAGCTTTCATGAAATAAATAAAATACTAGAAAAAAATAGCATCAAGCCAACAAATATAAAGCATATTCATGTGAACTTCAAAGAAAGAAGTAGAATAATCAGACAGTGATAGATCTGTGGATGGTAGTGAGTGTTCCCAAAATAGACAAAAACTTAACCCACAGGTTTGGGGTAAGATTATAGTGTCTGACTAGACTCTGATAGTTTATTCCTGTTTGATTTTAGGCAATTGATGTAATACTTAAGACTGAGTATTCTCATCCGTCAAAGACTGTTAATAATATTAACTATATCATAGGGCTTTTATGGGCAGTAAATCAAGTCATCCCTATGAAGCATTTAGTTCAGGACCTGGTTCATTTTGCATCTTCAATAATAGACAGTTAGTACTTTCCCTTGTACAATGCATGGGTTTGTTTGGGTTTTGTTTTTTTGGCACATTCACAACCTAAAGAGTCAAAATGCACAGCAGAAATGAACACAATACTAAATTAACTATACTTTGATGACATTTTTTTAAAAAGCAGAATGGAAAAGAATACATGAAAGAATATATATGTAAAACTTAGTCACTTTGCTGGACAGCAGAAATTCACATAACATTATAAATCAACTATACTTTAATAAAATAAAAGTTTTACAAAAGCCAAAAAATGTTACATATGGAGTCCAGGTGGTCAGGATGGAAAAGAATCTAGGCTTCAAATTGCAAAAAAGACAACATAGAGGAAATCTACACTGATAGCTCTCTGGAAGCGAAAGTGCCAAGACCTTTCCTACAGAATTGCAGTCAGTGAGGAAGCACAGGAAAGACCTGCAAAGCACTGCCCTAGGAGTTAGGTGACCTAATCCTAGTTCCAGACTTGTCCTAAACTTACCATGTGTCCTTAAGTCAGCTTTTGCTTCACTCTTAAACTAGCTCCTGTCTAAACTGTAGTGGTTAAACAAAAGAAAAGCTCAAATTCTCACCATCTCTATTACTCTTATGGAATAAGGAATCCTTTGCTAGCTCTAGAATCCTTTGGGGCATTCAGGTTTTGTGGATAAGAAAGTGTTACAGGGTAACGCAGCTTTGATGAAAAGTGCTGTTTGTCAATCAGGCATACTGCCTTCACCTTTTCTCTCCATAAGAGAGAAATTATCACACTAAATAACCAAAATTTTATGGTTATATTCCTGGAGAATAAGAATGATGTTGTAAGAGTCTGCTCTTAAAAAAGAATATTTAATCCAGTTATTGGTAGTTGGAACCCACGTATTTAAGTTAACCGCTCCTTTCTCTGTAAAATGAAATGGATTACCACTGTGCCTTAATATTGTCTCTGGCTCTAAGCAGAGGGGCAAAAATGTTGCTGTTCAGCAATACAGGAGAATTAGAGAATGTTTGCCTTATTTAGTCATGGTCTGGCCCAGTCACTCCGGTTGACATTGTTTGGAATGAAAACTTTACCAGATGTTCACTTAAATGGGCTAGAGAGATTAATTATCAGCCCTACCACATTATCTTGAAGGGTGGGTATAATCATCTTCAAGGAATTTCCTGGAGCCAGACCCAAAGGTAGCTGATTACAATTACAGCTAACCCTTTATGAAGTACACACACCACTCTGGGCGCTTCATGTATATTAATTCATTGAGTCACACAATATTCCCTGGAGGAAGGTACTACTGTTATCCTTTTGCAGGAATGAAGTCATTCAGCTAATAAATGGTGAAGGCAGGATTTGAATTAGGAACATTGACCCTAAGGTTTTGCCCTATACTATACTCTGTTTCTGAGCCAAGGTGCGATTAAAACTTGAATGAATTAGGCTACCCGGGTGAAGAGGGATCTGAACTGTTTTGAGTAGGAAAAAATACAATGCTTGACCTGAGGGAAGGAAGACTGCTAGATTTGGGGTGGGGGGAGAGTTATATACCTGCTTAGAATCTCTTAAACAACATATCCACTGTTTATGCGTTTTTTAGAATAATTTAAGGAATGTAAGGGGAATTGAAGATTAGATCTCTAGCTTTTGCCTGCAGAGGATATCTGGAATGTTTTATTTTTATGATCAAAGCTGAGCAGATAATGTTGGGTGATGCTTCTTGGTTAACCTTAAGAAGAAGCAATGGATTTTCCTCATTTCCAATGGAATCTCAAATATTTCTTTGTTCTTGGGGTTTATTGGAAGTACTATACTGGTTGACATTGACATTCTTCTGAGCTTAATGTCTGAGAGCTCCCTTATCTTTTGTTAGCATGTACTCTTCAACAATAGAAAGAACGCATAACACGTGTAAGCTATCCTTTTAGGTTTTGAAATAACAGAGTGATTTGAAAAGGGTGTTGGTTCTGGGAAGATTTGTGGACAGAACCTTTCAGATCTGAGACTGTGAACTCATAATGTATTTGAACAGCATATTTTCATCTCAGATCCAAATCCTCCTTTTTTTCTCCTAAAGACTGTTAAAGATATTTTTATTATGGCACATTTTTTTTCTTATTCCTCTCTCTGCGAAGGTTTCCAATCCATTTGTATGCAACACAAGCTTTCATCTATATAATTAGGATCCCAGAAGCTTGCAGCAGTTGGTTGTGACAGTCGCATAAAAGCAATTTTGTCAGTTCAAGCATCATGATATGACATTAAAAACTTCAGTAATGGGATAAGAAAGATTGCAAGGGAGGCAGCTTTGACACAAGTTAAATATTGTGCTAATTATAAGAAATCGTAGAAATTGGAACTCAGATTAAGACTTTAATTAGCTAAAATATAGCCTATCTTAAGAGTAAGAGAACCTATCTCTGTGTCTCCTTTTAAATATAGATTTTATCCTATATGAAATCATCTGTCTCCTATCACCTGGAACTTTTTTCCTTTTTAAGAATGCATTTTTTCTACTATTAAAAAATTATACATTATCAATGAAAACAGAGAAAAGCGGAAAGATTACCCAGGGTCTCACTATCTTCACAGTGTTACTTAAACATCGACATACTTTCACTTAGTTAGAAGTATGCTCTGCATATATATGCTGCATCCTTCATTTTAAAAGAGGAACATCAAATTCCCTTTTTATTTGGTGTATAGAACTGTAACTTTTAATGGCTTTCATAACAGTCTTCTGAGTGGAGGCTCTATAATTTAACTACATATTCCCAGATGCCTAAACTTTAACAATAAATTTCAACCTTTCTAAACATCCTTAAGAAGAAGCAATGGATTTTCCTCATTTCCAATGGAATCTCAAATATTTCTTTGTTCTTGGGGTTTATTGGAAGTACTATACTGGTTGACATTGACATTCTTCTGAGCTTAATGTCTGAGAGCTCCCTTATCTTTTGTTAGCATGTACTCTTCAACAATAGAAAGAACGCATAACACGTGTAAGCTATCCTTTTAGGTTTTGAAATAACAGAGTGATTTGAAAAGGGTGTTGGTTCTGGGAAGATTTGTGGACAGAACCTTTCAGATCTGAGACTGTGAACTCATAATGTATTTGAACAGCATATTTTCATCTCAGATCCAAATCCTCCTTTTTTTCTCCTAAAGACTGTTAAAGATATTTTTATTATGGCACATTTTTTTTCTTATTCCTCTCTCTGCGAAGGTTTCCAATCCATTTGTATGCAACACAAGCTTTCATCTATATAATTAGGATCCCAGAAGCTTGCAGCAGTTGGTTGTGACAGTCGCATAAAAGCAATTTTGTCAGTTCAAGCATCATGATATGACATTAAAAACTTCAGTAATGGGATAAGAAAGATTGCAAGGGAGGCAGCTTTGACACAAGTTAAATATTGTGCTAATTATAAGAAATCGTAGAAATTGGAACTCAGATTAAGACTTTAATTAGCTAAAATATAGCCTATCTTAAGAGTAAGAGAACCTATCTCTGTGTCTCCTTTTAAATATAGATTTTATCCTATATGAAATCATCTGTCTCCTATCACCTGGAACTTTTTTCCTTTTTAAGAATGCATTTTTTCTACTATTAAAAAATTATACATTATCAATGAAAACAGAGAAAAGCGGAAAGATTACCCAGGGTCTCACTATCTTCACAGTGTTACTTAAACATCGACATACTTTCACTTAGTTAGAAGTATGCTCTGCATATATATGCTGCATCCTTCATTTTAAAAGAGGAACATCAAATTCCCTTTTTATTTGGTGTATAGAACTGTAACTTTTAATGGCTTTCATAACAGTCTTCTGAGTGGAGGCTCTATAATTTAACTACATATTCCCAGATGCCTAAACTAACAATATTTTCAACCTTTCTATTCGAATAAATATTAGCTCCATATTCATCTTTATGCCTAAACATTTTCCTTTTTTTAGGATTATTTCTTTAGATCAGCTTCCCTCAAGTAGAATCACTACTCAAAAATGTTGTATTCTGAAGTTTATTGCATATCAACATATTTCATCAGTTTATACTAACTTCCTGCAATAAATTCACCCATAATACAATGTTAATTGGTTTGTCCAATGCCAGAGATAAGGTCTGGAAAGCAAAAAGTCACTGCTCCCCGAAGGAATTCTGAATTCTGCTGCTGCTTTAACCAGAGTTTCTGAATTTTTCATGTGTGACTTTTACCTTTTTGCTTTGGCATGTATGTCTGTCATGAACTTAAGTCCCTGAGTTTATTCACTACGAAGGTTCTGACTTGGACCACAGGCTCTTTCCACACTGATGAATTTCCTCTTGTGGCCTTAGTTTCCTGTCTCCTCTCAATAAGGGTAAAAAGTGGATACTGTGGTTATTTCCTCACAACTCCTTTATGTCTTCCCATTATCAATCCTTTGGGGGACTGCTCCTGCTACCACAGCTGAAGAGGTGGTCCCTGATTGAACATAATTGAAACCACCCTGGTAATGTCACCATTGACCTCCACTTTATTAAATCTAATAATCAATTCTTGATACTGATCTTACTTGACCTCTTAGCCATATTTAGCATAGTTAATTACTGCTTCCTTTTTGATATACTTTCTTCACTCAGCTTACAGGATCAAGTCAAGTCAGGAGCTAATCAAGAAAGTAAGCTATTATTATTTGACAAGAGGGAATTTAATTCAGGACCTTGACAGCATAGTTGACCAAAGAGCTGAAAAGGAGAAAGTGAGAAAACCAGAGATGGGCAACCGCAAAATCCAGTATCAATGCTGGCTGGAGGAACAAAGAAGAGAGGAGTAGCCCATGGGCATGAGGGACCCAGCAGAAGCTAGTGTCATGGAGTGTTTGTAAGTTAGAAGTGCCTGCTATTTTTTTTTTGGGAACTGTAACTTTTAATGGCTTTCATAACAGTCTTCTGAGTGGAGGCTCTATAATTTAACTACATATTCCCAGATGCCTAAACTAACAATATTTTCAACCTTTCTATTCGAATAAATATTAGCTCCATATTCATCTTTATGCCTAAACATTTTCCTTTTTTTAGGATTATTTCTTTAGATCAGCTTCCCTCAAGTAGAATCACTACTCAAAAATGTTGTATTCTGAAGTTTATTGCATATCAACATATTTCATCAGTTTATACTAACTTCCTGCAATAAATTCACCCATAATACAATGTTAATTGGTTTGTCCAATGCCAGAGATAAGGTCTGGAAAGCAAAAAGTCACTGCTCCCCGAAGGAATTCTGAATTCTGCTGCTGCTTTAACCAGAGTTTCTGAATTTTTCATGTGTGACTTTTACCTTTTTGCTTTGGCATGTATGTCTGTCATGAACTTAAGTCCCTGAGTTTATTCACTACGAAGGTTCTGACTTGGACCACAGGCTCTTTCCACACTGATGAATTTCCTCTTGTGGCCTTAGTTTCCTGTCTCCTCTCAATAAGGGTAAAAAGTGGATACTGTGGTTATTTCCTCACAACTCCTTTATGTCTTCCCATTATCAATCCTTTGGGGGACTGCTCCTGCTACCACAGCTGAAGAGGTGGTCCCTGATTGAACATAATTGAAACCACCCTGGTAATGTCACCATTGACCTCCACTTTATTAAATCTAATAATCAATTCTTGATACTGATCTTACTTGACCTCTTAGCCATATTTAGCATAGTTAATTACTGCTTCCTTTTTGATATACTTTCTTCACTCAGCTTACAGGATCAAGTCAAGTCAGGAGCTAATCAAGAAAGTAAGCTATTATTATTTGACAAGAGGGAATTTAATTCAGGACCTTGACAGCATAGTTGACCAAAGAGCTGAAAAGGAGAAAGTGAGAAAACCAGAGATGGGCAACAGCAAAAATACAGTATCAATGCTGGCTGGAGGAACAAAGAAGAGAGGAGTAGCCCATGGGCATGAGGGACCCAGCAGAAGCTAGTGTCATGGAGTGTTTGTCTAGAAGAAGCCAGAGCCAAGGCAGAGGTAGAGCCACAGCCAGGGACACCACCCCTCAGAAGGAGATGAAGTGCCTGGTTTCTCCTTTTCTCCCTCCTTCCAATTTTCCATCAGTACTCTTCATAAACTAATCCCTGCTGGAAACCAAATAACAACAGAATCATGGAAAAGCAACTCACAGAAGTCAATCTCACTGTCATACATTTTGAAGAAGAAGGGGAGGAGGGATGGAATAAGGGTCAATGGGACCAAGGCTGCCACCACAGATGGCTTTATCCTCTGCTTAATGAGTAACACCTCTGCCTTTCTACTGACTTCTCCTCTTCTCTTTGCCCTTTTAACATTGAGGTTCTCTGAAGCTCAGTCTATGTTCCATCTTCTCTTCTATCTATCCATGAATACCCAACAAACTCATTCCTAAATTATAAGTTGTTTGGAACAACAAATCATGGTCACCTCTTGCAATTCTGTGGGTTGACTGGGCTCAGCTGGAAAAAAAAAAAACTAAATAGGAAGCAACCTAAATGTCCATCAACAGATGAATGGATAAAGAAGCTGTGGTACATATACACAATGGAATATTACTCAGCCATAAAAAGAAACGCATATGAATCAGTTCTAATGAGATAGATGAATCTAGAGCCTATTATACAGAGTGAAGTATGTCAGAGAGAGAAAGATAAATATTGTATACTGACATATATATATGGAATCAAACTGATAAATGAATATGCAGAGCAGCAAAATGGAACAGATGACATTCACCATTGCTATTTAAATCTAATAATCAATTCTTGATACTGATCTTACTTGACCTCTTAGCCATATTTAGCATAGTTAATTACTGCTTCCTTTTTGATATACTTTCTTCACTCAGCTTACAGGATCAAGTCAAGTCAGGAGCTAATCAAGAAAGTAAGCTATTATTATTTGACAAGAGGGAATTTAATTCAGGACCTTGACAGCATAGTTGACCAAAGAGCTGAAAAGGAGAAAGTGAGAAAACCAGAGATGGGCAACAGCAAAAATACAGTATCAATGCTGGCTGGAGGAACAAAGAAGAGAGGAGTAGCCCATGGGCATGAGGGACCCAGCAGAAGCTAGTGTCATGGAGTGTTTGTCTAGAAGAAGCCAGAGCCAAGGCAGAGGTAGAGCCACAGCCAGGGACACCACCCCTCAGAAGGAGATGAAGTGCCTGGTTTCTCCTTTTCTCCCTCCTTCCAATTTTCCATCAGTACTCTTCATAAACTAATCCCTGCTGGAAACCAAATAACAACAGAATCATGGAAAAGCAACTCACAGAAGTCAATCTCACTGTCATACATTTTGAAGAAGAAGGGGAGGAGGGATGGAATAAGGGTCAATGGGACCAAGGCTGCCACCACAGATGGCTTTATCCTCTGCTTAATGAGTAACACCTCTGCCTTTCTACTGACTTCTCCTCTTCTCTTTGCCCTTTTAACATTGAGGTTCTCTGAAGCTCAGTCTATGTTCCATCTTCTCTTCTATCTATCCATGAATACCCAACAAACTCATTCCTAAATTATAAGTTGTTTGGAACAACAAATCATGGTCACCTCTTGCAATTCTGTGGGTTGACTGGGCTCAGCTGGAAAAAAAAAAAAACTAAATAGGAAGCAACCTAAATGTCCATCAACAGATGAATGGATAAAGAAGCTGTGGTACATATACACAATGGAATATTACTCAGCCATAAAAAGAAACGCATATGAATCAGTTCTAATGAGATAGATGAATCTAGAGCCTATTATACAGAGTGAAGTATGTCAGAGAGAGAAAGATAAATATTGTATACTGACATATATATATGGAATCTAGAAAGATGGTGCTGATAAATGAATATGCAGAGCAGCAATGGAGAGACAGACATGGAGAACAGTATTACGGACATTGAGGTGAGGGAGGGGAATATGCTGTGGGACTTAAGGGATCTCAAACAGGGGCTCTGTGGCAACTTAGAGGGGTGGGATGGGGAAGGAGATGGGAGGGAGGTTCAGGGGGTGGTAACATACATGTATGGAGGGCGTGGGTCAATGTGTGGCAATAAACAACAAAACTGTAAGAAACAAAAATTTAAAAAACTGAAATAGCTGTCACTTCTTCAGGATGGTACAGGTTTTTCATTCTATGACTCTGTTACCTTCAATACATAGCTTCTTATATTGCTGTCCGTTTTTAGCATCAGGTCAAGAAATGGAGAAAGAACAAGGAGGATGAGAGCTGGGAGATTTTTATGAGTCAATCACACATAATCACAAGGCAGTCTGGAAAACATTTTCTAGCTGCAGATGCTAAAGAAGATAACATGATTCTGGACACTGACTTACAGTCTCTTCCCCTGGGCAGGATGGAACTCTCTCCTCTTCTACTATGAACTGGGCCACCTCTCTCTCTTATATCAAAATGAGGGAAACAAAAAGTAGTTTATATGATGGAAGCAGGCGTAGTTTCTGTGATTTTGAGTTGTTAGGAAACCTGTCCTCTGGTTAAACACAGAGAAGGGAATGTTCCATAAAGTAGGTTTGGGGTGGCTTCAGATGCATTGGAACCAGGGAAGGGGCAGAGGCAAAATATCATGGTTTATATGGACCAGAAAGAGGAAAATGAAAGAGCAGTCTATTTGCATCAGTGGCCCCAGGGTATTACTTTGCCTTTATCACACCTTCTATTTATAAATCTTTCGAGTTCAAAGCACTCAACAAAGGATCCATACTTCACAATTTGTTCCCTATGAGAGATGAAGCTGTGGTACATATACACAATGGAATATTACTCAGCCATTAAAAAGAATGCATTTGAATCAGTTCTAATGATGTAAATGAATCTAGAGCCTATTATACAGAGTGAAGTATGTCAGAGAGAGAAAGATAAATATTGTATACTGACATATATATATGGAATCTAGAAAGATGGTGCTGATAAATGAATATGCAGAGCAGCAATGGAGAGACAGACATGGAGAACAGTATTACGGACATTGAGGTGAGGGAGGGGAATATGCTGTGGGACTTAAGGGATCTCAAACAGGGGCTCTGTGGCAACTTAGAGGGGTGGGATGGGGAAGGAGATGGGAGGGAGGTTCAGGGGGTGGTAACATACATGTATGGAGGGCGTGGGTCAATGTGTGGCAATAAACAACAAAACTGTAAGAAACAAAAATTTAAAAAACTGAAATAGCTGTCACTTCTTCAGGATGGTACAGGTTTTTCATTCTATGACTCTGTTACCTTCAATACATAGCTTCTTATATTGCTGTCCGTTTTTAGCATCAGGTCAAGAAATGGAGAAAGAACAAGGAGGATGAGAGCTGGGAGATTTTTATGAGTCAATCACACATAATCACAAGGCAGTCTGGAAAACATTTTCTAGCTGCAGATGCTAAAGAAGATAACATGATTCTGGACACTGACTTACAGTCTCTTCCCCTGGGCAGGATGGAACTCTCTCCTCTTCTACTATGAACTGGGCCACCTCTCTCTCTTATATCAAAATGAGGGAAACAAAAAGTAGTTTATATGATGGAAGCAGGCGTAGTTTCTGTGATTTTGAGTTGTTAGGAAACCTGTCCTCTGGTTAAACACAGAGAAGGGAATGTTCCATAAAGTAGGTTTGGGGTGGCTTCAGATGCATTGGAACCAGGGAAGGGGCAGAGGCAAAATATCATGGTTTATATGGACCAGAAAGAGGAAAATGAAAGAGCAGTCTATTTGCATCAGTGGCCCCAGGGTATTACTTTGCCTTTATCACACCTTCTATTTATAAATCTTTCGAGTTCAAAGCACTCAACAAAGGATCCATACTTCACAATTTGTTCCCTATGAGAGATGAAGTAGGAAGGAGGTAATTTCACAAGTGGGGGAAATTGGAATTTCAAACAGGTTGCTCTCAGGCAATAAGGGACTCTGGACAAGAATCTAAGCTTCCTTGTTCATCTTACGTAATGACTAAATACTGTGTGTGTGTTGGGAGGGGGGTTATGTTTGAGCCCTAAGCCCTTCTTTCTTTTCTATGGCTAGAAAGTTGATGGGATTTGACCCAAAGGGAGTTGATACTTTATCATCTTTTAAAACTATTTTTGGAGTGTGCTGGATAACTAACAAATTGTATTAAACTACTCTTTTTGACTTCAAGCAGTTAAAAATGTCTTCTGTCCTTTTCATTCCCATTTTTACTCTCCAACAAAGAGTTCACTGACTCATGGTTATATCTATAGGGATTTATCTACAGACATGTGCTCTCCCTCAGATTATTAGAGGGCAGAGATGATAAGCAGAAGCAAGTGGAGAGCAACACTTTCCTGACTCTCAGATGCGTGATCTCCTCACTCAATTTGTTGACTATACAGAAATGGAAAACAAAGGGATAGTCTGCAGATTTTAAACTACATGTTGGTAAAGACAAATACTACTGATGCATATTAAAATAATATGAACCTATATACAATCCTACATTGAGCGCTGGTTCAATCCCTGGTTGGGGAGATAAGAACCCAGATACCTTGTGGTCAAAACCCCAAAACATAATACAGAAACAAACAAACAAAACCAGAAACAATATTGTGAAAAATTCAATAAAGAGTTTAAAAATGATCCACACCAAAAATATCTTTAAACAAAAAGACATGAACAAGATGAACACTGTTTGTATGAGCTCACGGCCTTGCCCTTAGGATGATCCTAGCAGCGCCTTTAAAGTGACTGCCTGAGAAAACCTAAGACTGCCAAAATATTTTACTGTTTGTTTCACCAGCACCTGAAGATAGGGGTCCTGTCTCCCAGCCTCTATGGGTCCCGAGGAGCCCCACTTCTACACATAGCATCAATAACAAACCAGGTGGGTTTCACCTGGACCAACTCCACCTTCCCAGTTTTTAAAATTTTTCCCTTCCCTGACTCTACTGGGTCCCTGCTCACCACCCGCACTATTCCCTCATCCTCCCTTTAGAACACCCAGTTTCTTATGTACAAACCAAAGTTGAGTTCCATTCACTCTGGCCTCTTTTCCTATTACAGTAGGACATTGCTGACTAAAATCTGTCCTTACCACTTTAACGAGTGTCTGGCCTATCTGTGACACAGAGCAGGACTGCCCTAGGACCTGGGTTGCCCTTTCTAATCTTGAGCTCTTCAGTGAACCCCAGGACTTTATCTTTGGGGACCAATAGTAATCCAGAACACCACTATCATGCTGAGTCTGGTAACTCACTGCAGGCATGTCCTGCTCCCTCTTCTCTTTTTCCTTTCTGAAAAGTGCAGGTTTAGCACTGTGATGAAGTTTCTATCCCTCTTGGCAGCAACAAGAGAGGGCTCATGGGCAGCTTTCAGTGTGCTTGCTTGGACACTTCTCTAAATATATCCTCCTAGTCTGCCAAGTTTCCTGGGCTTTCCACATTAGTTCAGTGTTTTAAGTCTCAGAAGCTCTTTATCAAATGTGCTTATTCATAGGAACTCATTAGGCCTTTTAAAAAACATAGATGTATATACCCTGTTAGTTTTTTGATAGCAGGATGAAAAGGAAATGGGGAATAGTTAATTTTGATGGGGGAGAAGAAGAAAGAAATATGATTTTTTGTATCTAATGAGGAACAATGGGACAGGCAGCCAAGATTATTAGATACCTAAGTAGAGGGATTGCCAATCAGCTAAGGAAGTTTCCTTCTTTTAAAATATAATAATCTTCCTGTCACAGTTAATCATGTAATTCATGTGGTGGTCATGATAGTGGGAATTCATGCCTGTTCCTGAAATTGAAGGGAAGAATGTTTCACTACTGTAGTACGGTGTCTACTGAAAGGTTTTTTCTTGATATCCTTTATCAGAATAAAGAAGTTTCTATTAAAAAAAAATATATATATATATAATAATCTTATTTACATATAATTCATATATATCTCATAGTTCATCCATTTCATGTTCACAACCCAATAGCTTTATTTTTCTTTAAACAAATGATAAAGGAGTTTTCTTCTTTTTTGATTTAATTTTATTTATTTATTTTTGGCTATTCTGGGTTTTCACTGCTGCCACAGGCTGTTCTCTAGCTGCAGGGAGTGGGGGCTACTCTCTAGTTGAGGTGAGTAGGCTTCTTGCTGTGGTGACTTCTCTTGTGGAACACGGGCTCTAGGGCACATGGACTTCAGTAGTTGCGGCACATGGGCTCAATAGCTGTGACTCTGAGGCTCTAGAGCACAGGCTCCATAGTTGTGGCTCACGGGCTTAGCTGCTCCGCAGCATGTGGGATCTTCCTGAATCAGGAATTGAACCTGTGTCTCCTGCATTGTCAGATGAACTTTTTACCATTGAACTACCAGGGAAGTCCCCACAACCCAATAGCTTTTAGCATTTCACAGGACTGTGCAACCATCATCACAATACATTTTAGGATATTTTCATCACCCACCCCCAAAGCCTTTTACTCATTAATACTTATTTTATCCCAACCCCCTGTAGCCTTAGACAACCAGTAATATACTGTCTGTCTCTATGATTTGCAGCAAAGGAGTTTGGGTTTTATTTGGGTTGGTTTTTCCTGTTTTTTTTTTTTTTAATTTTATAATTTTAACCTTGTTTATGTATACAGATCAGTTGCATTAAGTACATTCACACTGTTGTTCAGTCATGACCATTCAACTCCCAAATGAGCACTCCATACCCCTTAAACAGTAACTCCTGTCCCTACCCCGGCCCTTGGTAACCACCATTCAATTTTCTGTCTCTATGAATTTGACTACTATAGATACATCATGTAAGTGGAATCAGACTGTATTTGTTCTTTTGTGACTGGCTTATTTCACTTAGCATAACACCTTCAATATGTATCCTTGTTATAGCATGTGCCAGAGCTTTTCCTCTGCAAGGTTTGATAATATGCCATTGCATGGATATACCACATTTTGTTTATTCAATCATCCACCAGTAGACACCTGGGTTGTTTTCATCTTTTGGCTGTGATAAATAACGCTGTTGAGAACATGGGCATACAAATACCTGTTTGAGATTCTGCTTTCAGTTCTTTTGGATAGATTCTCATAAATGGGATGGCTGGATTATATGGTAATTCTAAGTTTAGTTTTTAAAGAGAGTGTTGTACTGATTTCCATTAAGGCCACACCATTTTCTCATTCCTAGCAGCAATGGACAAAGCTTCCAATTTCTCCACATCCTGGATAACACTTGTCATATTCTGGTTTTGGTTTTCTTTATATAATATCCATCTTAATGCATCTTAGAGGGTTATCTCATTATGGTTTTAATTTTATTTACATTTCCCTAATGATTAGTGATGTTAACCAACTTTTCATATACTTCTTGGCCATTTGTATATCTTTGTTGTAGAAAAGGTTTATTTTTAATCTATCTTAATCAGGAATTGAACCTGTGTCTCCTGCATTGTCAGATGAACTTTTTACCATTGAACTACCAGGGAAGTCCCCACAACCCAATAGCTTTTAGCATTTCACAGGACTGTGCAACCATCATCACAATACATTTTAGGATATTTTCATCACCCACCCCCAAAGCCTTTTACTCATTAATACTTATTTTATCCCAACCCCCTGTAGCCTTAGACAACCAGTAATATACTGTCTGTCTCTATGATTTGCAGCAAAGGAGTTTGGGTTTTATTTGGGTTGGTTTTTCCTGTTTTTTTTTTTTTTAATTTTATAATTTTAACCTTGTTTATGTATACAGATCAGTTGCATTAAGTACATTCACACTGTTGTTCAGTCATGACCATTCAACTCCCAAATGAGCACTCCATACCCCTTAAACAGTAACTCCTGTCCCTACCCCGGCCCTTGGTAACCACCATTCAATTTTCTGTCTCTATGAATTTGACTACTATAGATACATCATGTAAGTGGAATCAGACTGTATTTGTTCTTTTGTGACTGGCTTATTTCACTTAGCATAACACCTTCAATATGTATCCTTGTTATAGCATGTGCCAGAGCTTTTCCTCTGCAAGGTTTGATAATATGCCATTGCATGGATATACCACATTTTGTTTATTCAATCATCCACCAGTAGACACCTGGGTTGTTTTCATCTTTTGGCTGTGATAAATAACGCTGTTGAGAACATGGGCATACAAATACCTGTTTGAGATTCTGCTTTCAGTTCTTTTGGATAGATTCTCATAAATGGGATGGCTGGATTATATGGTAATTCTAAGTTTAGTTTTTAAAGAGAGTGTTGTACTGATTTCCATTAAGGCCACACCATTTTCTCATTCCTAGCAGCAATGGACAAAGCTTCCAATTTCTCCACATCCTGGATAACACTTGTCATATTCTGGTTTTGGTTTTCTTTATATAATATCCATCTTAATGCATCTTAGAGGGTTATCTCATTATGGTTTTAATTTTATTTACATTTCCCTAATGATTAGTGATGTTAACCAACTTTTCATATACTTCTTGGCCATTTGTATATCTTTGTTGTAGAAAAGGTTATTCTAGTCCTTTCCCCATTTTTGAATTGCAGTCTTTGGATTTTGTTATTGCTGAGTTGTAGGAGTTATTGATATATTCGTGATATCAACACCACATCAAACATATGATTTGCAAATATTTTCTCCTATTTCATAGGTTGCCATTTTACTATGATAATAGAGCCCTAAGACTCACTAAAGTTTAAATTGTCTTCTGCACGTCAATTTATCTATTTTTTCTTTCATTGGCTATGCTTCTGGTATTATCGCTCAGAAATCGTTTCCAAAGCCAATGTCATACAGTTTCCCCCTTTGTTTCTCCTAAGGGTGCTACAGTTTTAGATCTTATATTTAGGATTTTGATCCATTTTGAGTTAATTTCTGTATGATATGAGGTAAGGGCCTAAATTCATATTTTGCATGCATACATCCAGTTTTTTCAACACCAGTGTTGAAAGCAAAGGAAACTTTTCATAAAGGAAATGTTAATTTTTTTCTTTCAAGGTCCTTTGAACCAGAGCCTATAGCAAGATCTCATCTAAATTCTTATAAATCAGCAAGAATTTATTTGCAAATGCTTTCAGGAAGCAGGAGTGGGGGAAAAGGGAAGATTGATGTAAGGAAGGGTAAAAATCCAGTATAAAGTTATGTTATGGAGGTTGCTGCCATAAATGACAGAGGCTTGGTTTATAGCAGCACTATTCACAGTAGCCAAGATATGGAAGCAACCTAAGTGTCCATTAGCAGATGAATGGGTAAAGAAGATATGGTGTATATGTACAATGAAATATTACTTAGCCATAAAAAGAATCAAAGAATGTCATTTGCAGGAGTACGGTCAGACCTAGAGGGATTCCCAGGTGGCACTAGTGGCAAAGAACACACCTGCCAATGCAGGAGACATAAGAGACATGGGTTCAATGCCTGGGTTGGGAAGATCCCCCGGAGAAGGCATGGCAATCCACTCCAGTATTCCTGTCTGGAGAATTTCATGGACAGAGGAGCCTGACAGGCCCCAGTCCATGTGGTTGCAGTCACCTGAAGTGACTTAGTACACACGCATAGACAGACCTAGACGTTATCATGCCAAGTGAAGCAAGCCAGACAAATATCATGAAATTGTTTATATGTGGAATCTAAAATGTAGCACAAGTGAACCTATTTCCAAAACAGAAACAGACTGACAAATGCAGAAAACAAACTTACATTTACCAAAGGGGTAGGGGTGGAGGAGGGATAAATTTGAGAGTATGGGATTAACAGATACATACATAGAGCCCTAAGACTCACTAAAGTTTAAATTGTCTTCTGCACGTCAATTTATCTTTTTTTTCTTTCATTGGCTATGCTTCTGGTATTATCGCTCAGAAATCGTTTCCAAAGCCAATGTCATACAGTTTCCCCCTTTGTTTCTCCTAAGGGTGCTACAGTTTTAGATCTTATATTTAGGATTTTGATCCATTTTGAGTTAATTTCTGTATGATATGAGGTAAGGGCCTAAATTCATATTTTGCATGCATACATCCAGTTTTTTCAACACCAGTGTTGAAAGCAAAGGAAACTTTTCATAAAGGAAATGTTAATTTTTTTCTTTCAAGGTCCTTTGAACCAGAGCCTATAGCAAGATCTCATCTAAATTCTTATAAATCAGCAAGAATTTATTTGCAAATGCTTTCAGGAAGCAGGAGTGGGGGAAAAGGGAAGATTGATGTAAGGAAGGGTAAAAATCCAGTATAAAGTTATGTTATGGAGGTTGCTGCCATAAATGACAGAGGCTTGGTTTATAGCAGCACTATTCACAGTAGCCAAGATATGGAAGCAACCTAAGTGTCCATTAGCAGATGAATGGGTAAAGAAGATATGGTGTATATGTACAATGAAATATTACTTAGCCATAAAAAGAATCAAAGAATGTCATTTGCAGGAGTACGGTCAGACCTAGAGGGATTCCCAGGTGGCACTAGTGGCAAAGAACACACCTGCCAATGCAGGAGACATAAGAGACATGGGTTCAATGCCTGGGTTGGGAAGATCCCCCGGAGAAGGCATGGCAATCCACTCCAGTATTCCTGTCTGGAGAATTTCATGGACAGAGGAGCCTGACAGGCCCCAGTCCATGTGGTTGCAGTCACCTGAAGTGACTTAGTACACACGCATAGACAGACCTAGACGTTATCATGCCAAGTGAAGCAAGCCAGACAAATATCATGAAATTGTTTATATGTGGAATCTAAAATGTAGCACAAGTGAACCTATTTCCAAAACAGAAACAGACTGACAAATGCAGAAAACAAACTTACATTTACCAAAGGGGTAGGGGTGGAGGAGGGATAAATTTGAGAGTATGGGATTAACAGATACATACCATTATATATAAAATAGATAAGGATTTAGTGGATAGCATAGGAACTATGTTCAATGTCTTGTAACAAACTAAAATGGGAAAACATTGAACTATATAATATATATATACATATATAAATTTTTTAAAAAGAAAGGAGATACATATGGAAGAGAGTAGAGGTTTCTAGTAATGAGTAATACAGGTTTCACAAGAAAGGTCACATGTAAACTGGGACTTGAAAATAGCTTGCTCACTGATTCATTCAAAAAATATTTATTGATAGCCTTTTGTGCATCAGACACTTTACTTGGAGATAGGGATTCTGCGGTGAGTAAACAAAAGTAGTCCCTGCTTTTCTTATACTCTAAAAGAAAGACACAATGATTTACAAATTAGTTTATCAGATTAACAAGCAAGATAGCATAAGAGTAGGTAAGCATTATCAAGAAAACAAAATATGACAATTTAATAGTATTGAGGTGTGATGAGGGGGTATGGCTGTGGACAGAGTGATCCTGAAATTCTCTAAAGAGAATACACTTAAGAGAAGACCTGAATTGTGATAAGAACATGCCAATCTCATAACAATCAGAGAATAAGAGAAAATGAGGGGGCTTCCCCTGGTGGTCCAGTGGGTAAAGACACCGCCTTGCAGTGCAAGGGGCGCTGGATCGATCCCTAGCCTGGGAAGATCCCACGTGCCGCAGGGCAGCTGGACAGATGTGTCCAATCACCGAGCCGGAGCTCTGGAGCACATGCGCCCAGAGCCGGAGCTCTGCGACAACAGAAGCCACCGCGATGGGAGGCCCACAGGAGCCAAAGAACACAGACGGATGAAAATAGAGAAATGAAAGACCAATAGAAGTGGCCCGCCTATCCCCCTTCCTCCCCACCCCACCCTCCAAAAGATAAATAAATAAAAATTTAAAAAATAAAATAAAAAAGAGAAAACGAGAAGACCACAAGCCAGGGGAAGGGCTTGCTCCTTTAAGGAATGGAAATAAGTCAGTGACTCTGGAGAGTAAAAGCCAAGGAGGGAAGAAGGCTATGCAATGACATCAGATGCATGGGCTCAGGCCAGGTCACACAGGATCCAGTGGGCCTCCCACCCAGTAAGGCCTTTGGACTTAATTCTTGTGCCAGGAAAAATCACTGGAAGGTTTTATGCAGGAGACTGAACTATCACAGCTTATGTGTTAAAAGTTCCTTGTGACTGCTGTAACAAAAATAGACCACGGAGGACTGAGTCCAGTGATGACGCCCCTACGGATGTTACCCAGGTTGGACTTAGGGATGGTGTGGTCCAAACTGATGGCCGTAGAAAGAAAGAGGAGGGGAAGCTTAGGATTTCATGTTGGAGGTGGGCTTGAAGATGGCCTTGGAGGCATGGACCGAAGTGCCAAGCCAGGCAAGAGGCTTATGAAGAAATGAGGCCTTGGTTCTCCTTGAATGATTTAAGAGTGCTATTGACAGATGATGGAGCTGTGGCTTTGAAAGAGATCAAGATCTAGCCCTGCTTTTCTTATACTCTAAAAGAAAGACACAATGATTTACAAATTAGTTTATCAGATTAACAAGCAAGATAGCATAAGAGTAGGTAAGCATTATCAAGAAAACAAAATATGACAATTTAATAGTATTGAGGTGTGATGAGGGGGTATGGCTGTGGACAGAGTGATCCTGAAATTCTCTAAAGAGAATACACTTAAGAGAAGACCTGAATTGTGATAAGAACATGCCAATCTCATAACAATCAGAGAATAAGAGAAAATGAGGGGGCTTCCCCTGGTGGTCCAGTGGGTAAAGACACCGCCTTGCAGTGCAAGGGGCGCTGGATCGATCCCTAGCCTGGGAAGATCCCACGTGCCGCAGGGCAGCTGGACAGATGTGTCCAATCACCGAGCCGGAGCTCTGGAGCACATGCGCCCAGAGCCGGAGCTCTGCGACAACAGAAGCCACCGCGATGGGAGGCCCACAGGAGCCAAAGAACACAGACGGATGAAAATAGAGAAATGAAAGACCAATAGAAGTGGCCCGCCTATCCCCCTTCCTCCCCACCCCACCCTCCAAAAGATAAATAAATAAAAATTTAAAAAATAAAATAAAAAAGAGAAAACGAGAAGACCACAAGCCAGGGGAAGGGCTTGCTCCTTTAAGGAATGGAAATAAGTCAGTGACTCTGGAGAGTAAAAGCCAAGGAGGGAAGAAGGCTATGCAATGACATCAGATGCATGGGCTCAGGCCAGGTCACACAGGATCCAGTGGGCCTCCCACCCAGTAAGGCCTTTGGACTTAATTCTTGTGCCAGGAAAAATCACTGGAAGGTTTTATGCAGGAGACTGAACTATCACAGCTTATGTGTTAAAAGTTCCTTGTGACTGCTGTAACAAAAATAGACCACGGAGGACTGAGTCCAGTGATGACGCCCCTACGGATGTTACCCAGGTTGGACTTAGGGATGGTGTGGTCCAAACTGATGGCCGTAGAAAGAAAGAGGAGGGGAAGCTTAGGATTTCATGTTGGAGGTGGGCTTGAAGATGGCCTTGGAGGCATGGACCGAAGTGCCAAGCCAGGCAAGAGGCTTATGAAGAAATGAGGCCTTGGTTCTCCTTGAATGATTTAAGAGTGCTATTGACAGATGATGGAGCTGTGGCTTTGAAAGAGATCAAGATCGTGAGCCCTTGGTGCAAAGGAATCAGACTTCATTCTGTAGGCAATGGGGAGTCATTGAAGCTTTTTTCAACAAAAGGCTGATAGGAACCAAGCTGCATTCTTGGTCTTGTCACCATTGCGTCAAACAGCTCATAAATGTAATCAGAAAAACAACAATCACAACAATAGTGTGTGTGTGTGTGTGTGTGTGTGTGTGTGTGTGTTTAAGTGGGGAAAGGAAAAGCAACTTGGACTGTAAAGCCAGCGAACTTCTTCAGAGGTTAATTTACTTCTCTGTTTATTGATGTTGCTATGGTGATGCTAAAAGGCTAGCCAGGAGGACAGAGAACAGTTGACTCTCTCTGCACTTAATAATCTGATTTTATGTAAGACATCGAGAAAGAATGCAATAACTCAGGGCCTTTGCTGTGAGCATTAAAAGAAACCAGATGAGGCTGAGCTCACATCCTTCCAGCCACAACAGTGCCCCTCCTCGGGTGCAGGGTTTCAGTCCCAGCTGTTTGGCACTACCCAGCCTGACATTTGGAGGAACTCACCCTGCATTTTGCTCCCTCAAACCAGAATACTGCTAACAGTTCACAAAGAGAAATAAAACCACAAGGAAATAGAAAAGGAATTCTGCCTATAAAAGGGGATTTGCAAAGGGAAGCTAGCTTCATTGGTGGATGAAAATGAGTCCCTCTCAGAGTATTAGTTGATATGACCCTGAGTGTGGGTCTTGGAAAAGCTGCAGTCTTTTATTTAGATTTGGATTTTTATACTTTCTTTCAGGAAGTTGATGTTTGGAAGCTGGTGGTTATGGTATTTTTTTCCCCTTAATTAGAAACATATTCTTTCTGTTCTTGTTTAGGATAAAACCACTTAATTTTTTACTTTTCTCAATATCACAATAAGGTTGTGTTCTCTAACTGGATTTTTGGATGTGAGTAGTAAAAAACAAAAAGGGACCTTCCATCATAAGAAATTCTAAACTCTGAACACTGCAGATTTTTAAATATCTCACATAAATCTCTTAGCAGTCATAGAAAGCATTAGTATGATCCTTATTTCATAGATTAGCAAGATGGGGCTTCATTGATATGGGGGCTTCACTGTTATGTATGATGTGATTTGAGCAATAACAAGAAAGGATACAGCCATTCAGAAATAGCAAGGACTAGACAGTTTTATATGCAAAAGTTCTCTTTTGCTCAAACATTAGAGGATTTCAAGAATGGTTCAAAATACAGTGCAGAATTACGTTCAAACCTCATAGCTTTGACTAGTCTTTATTTTACAGATTGAGTACTCCCCTTCTCCCAGTTTGTGATGACTTTGTAAAATATCCACAGCATGTACCAGAACCAAATACTGAATCAACACGGTGTATATACATTTAAAATATAATGAACTCTAAGGGGCTTCCCTTTTGGTCCAGTGGGTAAAGAGTCCACCTTGCAGTGCAAGGGGTGCCGGTTCGATCCCTGGCACAGGAAGATCCCATATGCCGCGGAGTGACTGGACCAGTGTGTCCAATTACAAGCCAGCAATCTGGAGCGCATGCACCCAGAGCCGGTGCTCTGCAACGAGAGAGGCCACCATGATGGGAGGCCCACACAGGCCAAAGAATTAAGATGGATGAAAATAAATAAATGAAGGATCAGTGAAAGAGGCCGAAATTAAAAAATATAATAATAATAATGAAACTATCCTGATTTTCAAAGGCTAATACAGTCAACATAGCCCAGAATCATTTGGGGGATAAAATAAACAAAATATGTTCACACTTGCCATCTGTTCCACGTTAATTTTCCAATAGTAAAGAAAAACTGCTGAGTGTGGGTCTTGGAAAAGCTGCAGTCTTTTATTTAGATTTGGATTTTTATACTTTCTTTCAGGAAGTTGATGTTTGGAAGCTGGTGGTTATGGTATTTTTTTCCCCTTAATTAGAAACATATTCTTTCTGTTCTTGTTTAGGATAAAACCACTTAATTTTTTACTTTTCTCAATATCACAATAAGGTTGTGTTCTCTAACTGGATTTTTGGATGTGAGTAGTAAAAAACAAAAAGGGACCTTCCATCATAAGAAATTCTAAACTCTGAACACTGCAGATTTTTAAATATCTCACATAAATCTCTTAGCAGTCATAGAAAGCATTAGTATGATCCTTATTTCATAGATTAGCAAGATGGGGCTTCATTGATATGGGGGCTTCACTGTTATGTATGATGTGATTTGAGCAATAACAAGAAAGGATACAGCCATTCAGAAATAGCAAGGACTAGACAGTTTTATATGCAAAAGTTCTCTTTTGCTCAAACATTAGAGGATTTCAAGAATGGTTCAAAATACAGTGCAGAATTACGTTCAAACCTCATAGCTTTGACTAGTCTTTATTTTACAGATTGAGTACTCCCCTTCTCCCAGTTTGTGATGACTTTGTAAAATATCCACAGCATGTACCAGAACCAAATACTGAATCAACACGGTGTATATACATTTAAAATATAATGAACTCTAAGGGGCTTCCCTTTTGGTCCAGTGGGTAAAGAGTCCGCCTTGCTGTGCAAGGTCCCGGGTTCGATCCCTGGCACAGGAAGATCCCATATGCCGCGGAGTGACTGGACCAGTGTGTCCAATTACAAGCCAGCAATCTGGAGCGCATGCACCCAGAGCCGGTGCTCTGCAACGAGAGAGGCCACCATGATGGGAGGCCCACACAGGCCAAAGAATTAAGATGGATGAAAATAAATAAATGAAGGATCAGTGAAAGAGGCCGAAATTAAAAAATATAATAATAATAATGAAACTATCCTGATTTTCAAAGGCTAATACAGTCAACATAGCCCAGAATCATTTGGGGGATAAAATAAACAAAATATGTTCACACTTGCCATCTGTTCCACGTTAATTTTCCAATAGTAAAGAAAAATGCTGCAAAGCACAACAATAGGACATCTACTTGACCATCCTCTCTTACAGTCTGGCATGAGGGGCCTTAAAATGAACATCTCCAAAGTATATGCAAGGCAAGAAGTAGAATGCCCATTTGTAACAAGAGTACAAAGTGATATAGTGATCATTTTAAAGTGCTCATTTTATCAACAGATGAATGGATTAACAAGATGTGGTATACATATGGAATGGAGTACTACTCAGTCATATTAAAGAATGAAATTTTGGCATCTACAACAACATGAATACAGGGTATTATGCTAGATGAAATAAGACAGAGAACTTAAAGGAGAAATAGAAATGAATATATGACATAATTTCTATGTTGAACCTAAAATAGAAAATGAATGAATATATAAAAAAAAAAAAACAGAAACAGACTCACAGATATAAAGAACAAACTAGTGGTTACCCGTGGAGAGGGGGAAAGGCAAGGGGCAATATAAGATTGCAATATAAAAGCTACAAACTGTGATGTATAAAATAAATAAATATGTACAATACAGGTAATATATCCAATATCTTATAATAACTATAAATGGAGTTAATCTTTAAAGATTATGAATCAATATACTGCATACCTGAAATTTATATAATACTATATATCAACTATACCTCAATAATAAAAATAATACCCACTGAGGAGCTGTTACACAGTTTGCATAGTCAGATATACTTGGTGAAGAAGTCCCACAGGGTGGTCAGTGGCTTGGTGAAGGGCAAAGCGGGGCAAAGGGGTAGAAGTCTCAACTTAAATATCCCTTCTTGAGGGAGGATTCCCTGGAGCCTTCAGACTGGGCACTGTCCCTTGAAATATTAATATCTATACTCTCACCCTCTAAGTTTCATTCACAGCATCTGTCACACATGCAATTTAAACAAGTATTTGGGTAAAAATTCATTAAAGGATATCTTCTGCACTGTAACAAAAGGCCTGTGAGGTGATGTTTGTCCTTTCACTTCTTGAAGGAATCCAAGTGTTTATTTCAATGCTGAACACATATGAACAATTCAGCTAGGTTTTACTGAATGATTTGACAGATGGGGAAATCATTTACCTAAAATGATAAACCACAACAATGAAAAGAGTGAATTCACTGGAAATGAATTTAGGTAAAGTCATTTCCAAAATTTTGATATTAAAAAAAGGTCATTTATGAGAGTAGCTCTAATTTTAATTACTTTGGGAAAGTGTGTGATGATTGCCAAGCCCCCGTGAATTCACTCATACCTTTGCAAGGCTTTGTATTGTGTGGTTCTGAAATGAGGGAGAGGAGCAGGTACAACCTTTAAAAGACTGACATGACCATAGGACATGACAGAAACTGGTTAGGACCCACTATGTCCAGGATGGCTGAATATTCCACTGCCAATGGACCTTGAGCATCTTTGTAATATGCTCATTGTCATAAATTAGCATCTAAGTGACACACTCATCAGCACCAAGACAGTTCTGAGGCCAACAATAAAAAGGCTCAAAGGTGGGCGGTGGCCCAGTTTCTGGGAATCTCTACCCCTTCCCTAAAATAATTTAAATAATTCTTCCATTCATTAGCCTATGGGATTACCCCACCCATAAAAACTAACCATGCCATGTTTGGGGGCCTCTTACCTCCTGAAATGACCCATAGTCTGTCTGTGGAGTGTGTTTTTCTCTAAGTTAACCCACTTGCCCATCACTTTGTCTCTCACTGAATTCTTTCTCTTTCATTAGGTCCTGAGACCAGGGGTGTGATCTCTCTCTTTTCCGTAGCTCCTAGGATACCAGGCACTGTCACTCACAGTTTGGAAATGTCTAGACTTAATCTTACACCAGCTGCTCCCTAAAGTTCTTAGGTTGATATGTTCAGGGATTGGCAACAAGTGAATAAGAAGACTTCCTACTCAATGATTACTACAAACCCACCACAAAATCTTGAGAATGCCTTCCAGCCTTCAGCAATGCACAGTAGTTGGTGGCCCCTATGCTCCTGAGGATTCTCAACAGTCACATAGGTATCTGATAAGAAGGGAGTAGGAGGGCTTCCCCTGGTGGTCCCGTGGGTAAGGACACCGCCTTGCAGTGCAAGGGGCGCCAGTTCGATCCCTGGCCTGGGAAGATCCCACGTGCTACAGAGCGGCTGGACCGATGTGTCCAATTACCGAGCCGGAGCTCTCGAGCGCATGCGCCCAGAGCCGGCACTCTGCAATGACAGACGCCACCGCAATGGGAGGCCCATAGGAGCCAAAGAACAAAAGACAGATGAAAATAGATAAATGAAAGACCAACAGAAGTGGCCCGCCCGCTCCCCTCCCTCCCCAACCTGACTCCCACCCAAAATAAATGAATAAATAAATGATTAAAAAAAAAAAAAGAAGAAGGGAGGAGGAGTGAAGGAGTAAATACCCTCACATCTATCTCTATCACCTTCTATTGTTCCTTCCTATGAGCCAAACCCAATAGAAGTCAGTTATGAGGGAGTCTGGACAATACAGTCTAAAGACATCTCAAGGTGCAGACTAGCTCAGAAAAGGACAAAGAATGGATCTAGTAGGGGCAGATGTGTGGTGTAATAAGGAATATATTTAGTCTTTGCCCTGGGTTCTTGACACAAAGCTCCCAAACCCTTGTCATTTCCTAAGTGATAAGGTTATCCTCTGTTATTCATGACAAGCACTTTCAAACATACCTGAGTTTATGCTCATGAGGTGGTTTAGAGTGAAGTCCCAACAAAACCGAGAAGGATGGTCCCCCAAAAGATCAAGTAATTAAAGGGTTGGAACTTTTAGTCCTACTACCCATTACCTCTGGGAAGGGGAAGGGTGCTGGAGACTAAAGCCCTATAAAAATTTCAAACATAAACTGAGTTAGCTCTAGAGGCACTGTCACTCACAGTTTGGAAATGTCTAGACTTAATCTTACACCAGCTGCTCCCTAAAGTTCTTAGGTTGATATGTTCAGGGATTGGCAACAAGTGAATAAGAAGACTTCCTACTCAATGATTACTACAAACCCACCACAAAATCTTGAGAATGCCTTCCAGCCTTCAGCAATGCACAGTAGTTGGTGGCCCCTATGCTCCTGAGGATTCTCAACAGTCACATAGGTATCTGATAAGAAGGGAGTAGGAGGGCTTCCCCTGGTGGTCCCGTGGGTAAGGACACCGCCTTGCAGTGCAAGGGGCGCCAGTTCGATCCCTGGCCTGGGAAGATCCCACGTGCTACAGAGCGGCTGGACCGATGTGTCCAATTACCGAGCCGGAGCTCTCGAGCGCATGCGCCCAGAGCCGGCACTCTGCAATGACAGACGCCACCGCAATGGGAGGCCCATAGGAGCCAAAGAACAAAAGACAGATGAAAATAGATAAATGAAAGACCAACAGAAGTGGCCCGCCCGCTCCCCTCCCTCCCCAACCTGACTCCCACCCAAAATAAATGAATAAATAAATGATTAAAAAAAAAAAAGAAGAAGGGAGGAGGAGTGAAGGAGTAAATACCCTCACATCTATCTCTATCACCTTCTATTGTTCCTTCCTATGAGCCAAACCCAATAGAAGTCAGTTATGAGGGAGTCTGGACAATACAGTCTAAAGACATCTCAAGGTGCAGACTAGCTCAGAAAAGGACAAAGAATGGATCTAGTAGGGGCAGATGTGTGGTGTAATAAGGAATATATTTAGTCTTTGCCCTGGGTTCTTGACACAAAGCTCCCCAAACCCTTGTCATTTCCTAAGTGATAAGGTTATCCTCTGTTATTCATGACAAGCACTTTCAAACATACCTGAGTTTATGCTCATGAGGTGGTTTAGAGTGAAGTCCCAACAAAACCGAGAAGGATGGTCCCCCAAAAGATCAAGTAATTAAAGGGTTGGAACTTTTAGTCCTACTACCCATTACCTCTGGGAAGGGGAAGGGTGCTGGAGACTAAAGCCCTATAAAAATTCTAGAAGAGCAAGATCTGATGAGCTTCTGGGTTAGTGAACACTTGGAGGTGGTGGGAGAGTGGTGTGTTGAGGAAATGCATGGAAGCTCCATAAACTTTTCCATACAACTTTCCTTGTGCATCTATCTCTTCCATCTGCCTGATCCCGAGCAATATCCTTTTATAATAAACTGGTAATCTAGTAAGCAAATGTTCTCCTGAGTTTTTTTTTTTTTTTTTTTAAGATTTATTTATTTATTTATTTTGGCCGGGGGTCGGGTTGGGGAGGGAGGGGAGCGGGCGGGCCACTTCTATTGGTCTTTCATTTGTCTATTTTCATCTGTCTTTGTTCTTTGGCCCGTGTGGGCCTCCCATCGCGGTGGCATCTGTTGTCTCAGAGTACTGGCTCTGGGTGCATGCGCTCCAGAGCTCTGGCTCGGTAATTGGACACATTGGTCCAGCCGTTCCGCAGCACGTGGGATCTTCCCATGTCAGGGTTCGAACCGGCGCCCCTTGCACTGCAAGGTGGTGTCCTTACCCACTGGACCACCAGGGGAAGCCCTCTCCTGAGTTTTGAGAGATGTTCTAGCAAATATGAATAAATTGAAAGCAAAGAGGGTGTCACAGAACCTCAGATTTATAGTCCGTAGGTCAGACGTACAGGTGGAAACCTGGGACATGAGATTCCCATTGGCAGGAGGGGGAGAGCTATCTTGTGTGACTGAGCCCTTAACCTGTGAGACACGATGCTCTCTCTAGGTAGACAGTGTCAGAACAGAATTAAACTGCAGGATACCTAGTGGCATTGTAGAATTATTCAATGTGTGAAAATCTCACAGATCTGGTGTCAGAAAGGAAATAACATTGTAGAAGGGGACTGAGGGAGAGGAGACACACGAGTGTGTGTTTTCCCTTAGACCAGCATAGCAGGAAACTCTCACCTTTGTAAACCTGACAGTTAACAAAGCACTCCTTCAATCCTCAGAGCTGGAGACTCCCAAACCCTTGTCATTTCCTAAGTGATAAGGTTATCCTCTGTTATTCATGACAAGCACTTTCAAACATACCTGAGTTTATGCTCATGAGGTGGTTTAGAGTGAAGTCCCAACAAAACCGAGAAGGATGGTCCCCCAAAAGATCAAGTAATTAAAGGGTTGGAACTTTTAGTCCTACTACCCATTACCTCTGGGAAGGGGAAGGGTGCTGGAGACTAAAGCCCTATAAAAATTCTAGAAGAGCAAGATCTGATGAGCTTCTGGGTTAGTGAACACTTGGAGGTGGTGGGAGAGTGGTGTGTTGAGGAAATGCATGGAAGCTCCATAAACTTTTCCATACAACTTTCCTTGTGCATCTATCTCTTCCATCTGCCTGATCCCGAGCAATATCCTTTTATAATAAACTGGTAATCTAGTAAGCAAATGTTCTCCTGAGTTTTTTTTTTTTTTTTTAAGATTTATTTATTTATTTATTTTGGGCGGGGGTCGGGTTGGGGGGGGAGGGGAGCGGGCGGGCCACTTCTATTGGTCTTTCATTTGTCTATTTTCATCTGTCTTTGTTCTTTGGCCCGTGTGGGCCTCCCATCGCGGTGGCCTCTGTTGTCGCAGAGCACCGGCTCTGGGCGCATGCGCTCCAGAGCTCTGGCTCGGTAATTGGACACATTGGTCCAGCCGTTCCGCAGCACGTGGGATCTTCCCATGTCAGGGTTCGAACCGGCGCCCCTTGCACTGCAAGGTGGTGTCCTTACCCACTGGACCACCAGGGGAAGCCCTCTCCTGAGTTTTGAGAGATGTTCTAGCAAATATGAATAAATTGAAAGCAAAGAGGGTGTCACAGAACCTCAGATTTATAGTCCGTAGGTCAGACGTACAGGTGGAAACCTGGGACATGAGATTCCCATTGGCAGGAGGGGGAGAGCTATCTTGTGTGACTGAGCCCTTAACCTGTGAGACACGATGCTCTCTCTAGGTAGACAGTGTCAGAACAGAATTAAACTGCAGGATACCTAGTGGCATTGTAGAATTATTCAATGTGTGAAAATCTCACAGATCTGGTGTCAGAAAGGAAATAACATTGTAGAAGGGGACTGAGGGGAGAGGAGACACACGAGTGTGTGTTTTTCCCTTAGACCAGCATAGCAGGGAAACTCTCACCTTTGTAAACCTGACAGTTAACAAAGCACTCCTTCAATCCTCAGAGCTGGAGACTGGGAAACTGGCAACAGCATGAAATAGAGGAACAGGAATGAAGGGACTTTCCCAAGGTTAAACAGCTAGTGGGAAGCAGAACTTGACCTTTCCTTAAGCAATGTGACCTGTGTCTAGTGCCTGTGTTGTATGTATGCTTCCCATCTCTTTCCACCCTCCACAAACAGAACACTGTAGCCAGAGATTCTTTGGTGCTGTGTGTTCAGTTACCAAGTCATGTCCAACTCTGCAACCCCGTGGACTGCAACACACAGGCCTCCCTCACCATCTCCCAGAGTTTGCCCACGTTCACGTCCATGGACTCGATGATGTCATCCAACCATCTCATCCTCTATCGCCCACTTCTCCTTCTGCCATCAATCTTTCCCAACATCAGCGTCTTTTTCAGTGAGTCAGCTGTTAGAATCAGGTAGCCAAAGTAGTGGAGTTTCAGCTTCATTCCTTCCATTGAGTATTCAGGGGGTTGACTTCCTTTTAGGATTGACTGATTTGATCTCCTTTCTGACCAAGGGACTCTCAAGAGTCTTTTCCAGCACCATAGTTTGAAAGCATCAATTCTTCAGTGCCCGGCCTTCTTTATGGTCCACTTCTCCCATCTACACATGACTCCATGGACCTTTGTTGGCAAAGTAATGACTTTGCCTTTTAATACACTGTCTAGGTTTGTCCTAGCTTTCCTGCCAAGAAGAATCATCTAACTGCATTTAGCCTGCAGTTGAAAGCAAAATTTAATTCTTCAGTGCCCCTCAGATTTATAGTCCGTAGGTCAGACGTACAGGTGGAAACCTGGGACATGAGATTCCCATTGGCAGGAGGGGGAGAGCTATCTTGTGTGACTGAGCCCTTAACCTGTGAGACACGATGCTCTCTCTAGGTAGACAGTGTCAGAACAGAATTAAACTGCAGGATACCTAGTGGCATTGTAGAATTATTCAATGTGTGAAAATCTCACAGATCTGGTGTCAGAAAGGAAATAACATTGTAGAAGGGGACTGAGGGAGAGGAGACACACGAGTGTGTGTTTTTCCCTTAGACCAGCATAGCAGGGAAACTCTCACCTTTGTAAACCTGACAGTTAACAAAGCACTCCTTCAATCCTCAGAGCTGGAGACTGGGAAACTGGCAACAGCATGAAATAGAGGAACAGGAATGAAGGACTTTCCCAAGGTTAAACAGCTAGTGGGAAGCAGAACTTGACCTTTCCTTAAGCAATGTGACCTGTGTCTAGTGCCTGTGTTGTATGTATGCTTCCCATCTCTTTCCACCCTCCACAAACAGAACACTGTAGCCAGAGATTCTTTGGTGCTGTGTGTTCAGTTACCAAGTCATGTCCAACTCTGCAACCCCGTGGACTGCAACACACAGGCCTCCCTCACCATCTCCCAGAGTTTGCCCACGTTCACGTCCATGGACTCGATGATGTCATCCAACCATCTCATCCTCTATCGCCCACTTCTCCTTCTGCCATCAATCTTTCCCAACATCAGCGTCTTTTTCAGTGAGTCAGCTGTTAGAATCAGGTAGCCAAAGTAGTGGAGTTTCAGCTTCATTCCTTCCATTGAGTATTCAGGGGGTTGACTTCCTTTTAGGATTGACTGATTTGATCTCCTTTCTGACCAAGGGACTCTCAAGAGTCTTTTCCAGCACCATAGTTTGAAAGCATCAATTCTTCAGTGCCCGGCCTTCTTTATGGTCCACTTCTCCCATCTACACATGACTCCATGGACCTTTGTTGGCAAAGTAATGACTTTGCCTTTTAATACACTGTCTAGGTTTGTCCTAGCTTTCCTGCCAAGAAGAATCATCTAACTGCATGGCTGCAGTCACCATGCAGTATGATTTTAGAGCACAGGAGGAGGAAATCTCTCACTGCTTCCACCTCTTCCCCTTCTATTTGCCATGAAGTAATGGGACTGGCCTAAACTCCAGGAAATGGTGAAGGAAGGCAAGCTGGCATGCTACAGTCCATGGGGTCAAGAAGAGTTGGACATGACTTACTGACTGAATGACAAGAGCAACAACAATGGGATTGGACGCCATGATCATAGTTTTCTTAATATTGAGTTTTAAGCTGGCTTTTCCACTCTCCTCTTTCACCCTCATCAAGAAGTCCTTGAGTTCCTTTTCTCCTTCTGCCATGTGAGTGATATCATCTCCATATCTGAGGTTATTGGTATTTGTCCCAGCAATCTTTGATTCCAGCTTGTAACTCATTCAACCCAGCATTTAGCATGATGCGCTCTGCATATAAGTTAAATAAACAGGGTGACAGTGAACAGCCTTGATGTACTTCTTTCTCAATTTTGAATGATTCAGTTGCTCCATATAAGGTTTTAACTGTTGCTTCTTAACTTGCATACCAGTTTCTCAGGAGACAGGTAAGATGACCTGGTATTCCCATCTCTTTAAGACTTATCCACAATTTGTCACAATCCACACAAGACTTTAGCATAGTCAATGAAACAGAGGGGCATGGTTTTTGGAATTCCCTTGTTTTCTCTATGATCCAGCAAATGTTGGAAATTTGATCTCTGGTTCCTCTGCCTTTGCTAAACTCAGTTTGAAGATCTGGAAGTTCTCGGCTCACGTACTGCTGAAGCCTACCTGTAAGGATTTTGAGAGTAACCTTACTAGCCTGCGCAGTGAGTGCAATTGTCCAGTAGTTTGAACATTCTTTAGTACTGCCCTTCTTGGGAATTGGGATGAATACTGACTATTACCAGTTCTGTGGCCATTGCTGGGCTTTCCAAATTTGCTGACATATTGAGTGTGGCACTTTAATAGCATAATCTTTCAGGATTTTAAGTAGCTCTGTTAGAATTCCATCATCTCCACTAACTTTATTGGCAGCAGTGTTTCCTAAAGCCCACTTGATTTCACACTCCAGAATGGCTGGCTCTGGGTGAGCGACCACACCACTGCAGTTATCCAGGTCATTAAGATCTTTTTTATACAGTTATTCTGTGTATTCTTGTCATCTCTTCTTGATCTCTTCTGCTTCTATTAGGTCTTAACCATTTCTGTCCTTTATTGTGCCCATCTTTGGTGCAGGGCTAAGCAATATGGGTGGTTTGTAGTCTGTTTCTCTTTTCTGTTTGTTTGGAGATTTTGCCTCTATTTATAAAATATTATCTCTGTGTCTTATAGTATTTGTAGGTATTGTTAATGTATCCAGAATCTTTCATAGCCCAGTTTAAGATGAGTTATGATTAACAGGAGGCCTGATTATTAACACTGGAGGGGGGAGGTTTATGTGGGGATGCCCAGCAATCTTTGATTCCAGCTTGTAACTCATTCAACCCAGCATTTAGCATGATGCGCTCTGCATATAAGTTAAATAAACAGGGTGACAGTGAACAGCCTTGATGTACTTCTTTCTCAATTTTGAATGATTCAGTTGCTCCATATAAGGTTTTAACTGTTGCTTCTTAACTTGCATACCAGTTTCTCAGGAGACAGGTAAGATGACCTGGTATTCCCATCTCTTTAAGACTTATCCACAATTTGTCACAATCCACACAAGACTTTAGCATAGCAAATGAAACAGGGGGGCATGTTTTTCTGGAATTCCCTTGTTTTCTCTATGATCCAGCAAATGTTGGAAATTTGATCTCTGGTTCCTCTGCCTTTGCTAAACTCAGTTTGAAGATCTGGAAGTTCTCGGCTCACGTACTGCTGAAGCCTACCTGTAAGGATTTTGAGAGTAACCTTACTAGCCTGCGCAGTGAGTGCAATTGTCCAGTAGTTTGAACATTCTTTAGTACTGCCCTTCTTGGGAATTGGGATGAATACTGACTATTACCAGTTCTGTGGCCATTGCTGGGCTTTCCAAATTTGCTGACATATTGAGTGTGGCACTTTAATAGCATAATCTTTCAGGATTTTAAGTAGCTCTGTTAGAATTCCATCATCTCCACTAACTTTATTGGCAGCAGTGTTTCCTAAAGCCCACTTGATTTCACACTCCAGAATGGCTGGCTCTGGGTGAGCGACCACACCACTGCAGTTATCCAGGTCATTAAGATCTTTTTTATACAGTTATTCTGTGTATTCTTGTCATCTCTTCTTGATCTCTTCTGCTTCTATTAGGTCTTAACCATTTCTGTCCTTTATTGTGCCCATCTTTGGTGCAGGGCTAAGCAATATGGGTGGTTTGTAGTCTGTTTCTCTTTTCTGTTTGTTTGGAGATTTTGCCTCTATTTATAAAATATTATCTCTGTGTCTTATAGTATTTGTAGGTATTGTTAATGTATCCAGAATCTTTCATAGCCCAGTTTAAGATGAGTTATGATTAACAGGAGGCCTGATTATTAACACTGGAGCAGGGGTGGGGGCAGGAAGAATATTCTGATAGCATGGGGATGCATAGCATGTTCTGTCCCCTGGGGGCCAGAAGAATGAGCCCCTTCTGGCAGGGAGTGGAGGGGCTGTAGGAAGCTAAAAGGTGAGAATGCTTGAGAGCCTCTGTGCTTAGTGGGTTTAGCCTGGAAAGCTTCAGTCGTGACAGTCTATTGAGCTCTTTTTTGCCAATTTATGGTTTTTCTATGCCTTACTTTAATCTTCCTTTAGCTGTGTAGATTCAGTGAAGATTACCAAGAACTAACTCTTAAAACTTAATAGGTATTTCCTAAAGAAAACTTAAAAAAAAAGAAAAACATTGCTCATAATTCCATCACCAGCAAGAACATTTTCATCTAAATCTTTCCAGTCATTATTCCCTGCATAGATATACATGCCTATTTATATAAAATTTATTTTTAAATGCAATTATTCTATACACACTGCTTTGTAGCTTACTCTTTCATCCCATATGGTGCCTTCACAGCATAGATTTTTTTCTAATTTCATACAGAACTCTTCTCAACTATTTCATATCCAGGGTAATGCCATGGCTAGAAATGAATGCCCTCCAGTTGAAGTAGGTGGCATGGTAGAATGCCAGCTTCTCAAATGCAAGTGTGCATGGAGATCTCTGGGGATCTTGTTAAAATATACATTCTGATTCAGGAGATCTGGGTGCAGGACTTGAGACTCTGTATTTCTAACACATTCCCTGGTGGTGATGCCAATGTGGCTGGTCTGAGGCCCACACTCTGAGAACTACGCAGGTGTGATGGAAAGAACTTCCGTCTAGGAGCCAAAAACATGGCTTCAAATCTTGGCCATGGATTGTGGCAAGTTTTTAACCCTCTTTAGTTCTTTTATATAAGAATAGTTCATAAAACCTGAAAACACTTAGCATAAAACATGTGTTTACACTTGTGTGGAATAGTTACATATGTCTGGTTATATAGCTTCCTTGTAGCTCAGCGGTAAGAAATCTGCCTGCAATGCAGGAGACACGCGGGGTAAAGGGGAATCTCTGGGAAGGTGGCAACTATCTAGTATTCTAGGCAGAACCCGAGTGGAGGGGCTGAAAAGGAGAGCAGGAAGAATATTCTGATAGCATGGGGATGCATAGCATGTTCTGTCCCTGGGGCCAGAAGAATGAGCCCTTCTGGCAGGGAGTGGAGGGGCTGTAGGAAGCTAAAAGGTGAGAATGCTTGAGAGCCTCTGTGCTTAGTGGGTTTAGCCTGGAAAGCTTCAGTCGTGACAGTCTATTGAGCTCTTTTTTGCCAATTTATGGTTTTTCTATGCCTTACTTTAATCTTCCTTTAGCTGTGTAGATTCAGTGAAGATTACCAAGAACTAACTCTTAAAACTTAATAGGTATTTCCTAAAGAAAACTTAAAAAAAAAGAAAAACATTGCTCATAATTCCATCACCAGCAAGAACATTTTCATCTAAATCTTTCCAGTCATTATTCCCTGCATAGATATACATGCCTATTTATATAAAATTTATTTTTAAATGCAATTATTCTATACACACTGCTTTGTAGCTTACTCTTTCATCCCATATGGTGCCTTCACAGCATAGATTTTTTTCTAATTTCATACAGAACTCTTCTCAACTATTTCATATCCAGGGTAATGCCATGGCTAGAAATGAATGCCCTCCAGTTGAAGTAGGTGGCATGGTAGAATGCCAGCTTCTCAAATGCAAGTGTGCATGGAGATCTCTGGGGATCTTGTTAAAATATACATTCTGATTCAGGAGATCTGGGTGCAGGACTTGAGACTCTGTATTTCTAACACATTCCCTGGTGGTGATGCCAATGTGGCTGGTCTGAGGCCCACACTCTGAGAACTACGCAGGTGTGATGGAAAGAACTTCCGTCTAGGAGCCAAAAACATGGCTTCAAATCTTGGCCATGGATTGTGGCAAGTTTTTAACCCTCTTTAGTTCTTTTATATAAGAATAGTTCATAAAAACCTGAAAACACTTAGCATAAAACATGTGTTTACACTTGTGTGGAATAGTTACATATGTCTGGTTATATAGCTTCCCTTGTAGCTCAGCGGGTAAAGAAATCTGCCTGCAATGCAGGAGACACGCGAGATGGGGGTTCAATCCCAGGGTTGGGAAGATTCTCTGGAGAAAGAAGTGGCAACCTAATCTAGTATTCTTGCCTGAAATATCCCATGGATAGAGAAGCCTGATGGGCTATAATTCAAAAGGTTGTAGAGAGTCAGACACGACTGAGCATCTAAGCAAGTAATCATGGAAGTATAGCTGAATTGGAATCAGATCATCATAGAACAGTTAGCTGAGGGGAAAAGTAGAAGTCTTCCCTCAGATTACCCCTTATGCTGCACCAAAAAACATAAATTCCGATATTCGAAGAGAAAAGAATGTTCATTAGAGGGCAATGAATGTAGAGAGATAAGTTGATCCAGGTTTTCCTTTCTTAAAATAGTCAACTAAAAACAATCTACAGCTCAAATGAGATCAGATTGCCTGGCTGTCTGTTACCCATCAGCAGCTGTAAGACTGAGTCATTTCTTTTTCAAATATACTGACATCACAAACATATGTCCAAATCTCAGAAGGTCCACTTTTCCTATTTCTGTTCTTTTTCTGTGTTTTCTGTACAGGTGTCAGATATGCTCTTTCTCTTTCATCAATCTCCTTTTCCATGTCCGCCCTATGAAACCCAGTGGCATATTATGGGGCTCCTGGGCATGGAAGCCATTCTGTTCCCTATTTCTTGTCTGTAGGGAATAAATTCTAGCCTCATGACACTCCCCGAATCCCCGTGGCAGACCCCAACAGTTGCCAATCAAGGAAGGCAGGAAATCCAGAGAAAAAGGAGGGACACATGTTATACACACCGTTGTGTACATACATATAATATATATAAAGTTCCCTGAGGTGGGCAGGCACCCTGCTTGGGGTCCAGCCCCAGTTATGTATATGCATGGTACACCCAAAATTCCTTTGCGAAAACATAACATGTCCACTGTAGTGTATGGGGCTTCCCTGGTGGCTCAGACAGTAAAGAATCTGTCTGCACTGCAGGAAATCTGGGTTCCATCCCTGGGTCAGGAAGATCCCTTGGAGAAGGGTATGGCAATCCACTCCAGCATTCTTGCCTGAAGAATTCTGTGAACAGAGGAGCCTAGTAGACTACAGTTCACAGGGTCATAAAGAGTCAGACACAACTGAGCCACTAACACATACAGACATATGTATATACATTGTATATCCAAAGTTCCTTTGGGGACACACAGTATGTCCACTGTTGTATATATACATTGTTTACCACCCCCACCTGGATCTTGCCAGGGAAGGAGGCAATTTCCACCTCAAGGGATACAGATAATAATATCTTTGAGCTCAATACAGAACTAAAACTCCCGACTAATGGAAGATGTTAGCATTCTTCAATCGAGATAGCCTCAAGAAGCTCCTCAGGAGAGCAAAGTAAAGGAGTACAGGCTCTGCAGAAACCCTGATTCTTACCAACAAACCCATCCTTCAGCCATTTCTATAAAACTCTTCTCCAAATTCTCCTGGTTAGGACACACAGTTTTTGCACGGCATGAGGCCCCCGTATCCCTGTTTATCTGGCAAAGTCATAAAGTTATTCTTTTCTACTTCAGTCAAAACTCTGTCTCTGAGATTTGTTTTGGCACTGGTGCACAGAGGAGGAGTATCTCCTAATCTGCTGTCATTATCTTTATCTTCTTTTCCCTTCAAGACCTTCCCTCTGGGCTCCTTCAGATACCTTTTCTTAGGAAGTGCTTGGTTTCTTTAGTTTGCATCTTCATATGCATTTCTAGGAGTCTGGTAGGACCTTGTGTTTTTCTTGCATAATCATGATCATTTGAATTTTTTTTTACTGGCATTCAAACACAGAGTATAGAATTAGACTTCTGTGCTTCTCTTTTCAAACTTGCCAGCTGTATCATTGTGTAATCCTTGATAATAACTTTTTAAACAGGAACAGACTCTTACTCACTCACTGTGGCTTCCCTTACCAGGTTAGGGGCAGACAGAGCCATGACTGTCCTGGGAAAAATGACTTGTTCTGCCTTTCCTGGAGCCCCTGAAGGGTTTTGAAACATCGTCCACTGTAGTGTATGGGGCTTCCTGGTGGCTCAGACAGTAAAGAATCTGTCTGCACTGCAGGAAATCTGGGTTCCATCCCTGGGTCAGGAAGATCCCTTGGAGAAGGGTATGGCAATCCACTCCAGCATTCTTGCCTGAAGAATTCTGTGAACAGAGGAGCCTAGTAGACTACAGTTCACAGGGTCATAAAGAGTCAGACACAACTGAGCCACTAACACATACAGACATATGTATATACATTGTATATCCAAAGTTCCTTTGGGGACACACAGTATGTCCACTGTTGTATATATACATTGTTTACCACCCCCACCTGGATCTTGCCAGGGAAGGAGGCAATTTCCACCTCAAGGGATACAGATAATAATATCTTTGAGCTCAATACAGAACTAAAACTCCCGACTAATGGAAGATGTTAGCATTCTTCAATCGAGATAGCCTCAAGAAGCTCCTCAGGAGAGCAAAGTAAAGGAGTACAGGCTCTGCAGAAACCCTGATTCTTACCAACAAACCCATCCTTCAGCCATTTCTATAAAACTCTTCTCCAAATTCTCCTGGTTAGGACACACAGTTTTTGCACGGCATGAGGCCCCTGTATCCCTGTTTATCTGGCAAAGTCATAAAGTTATTCTTTTCTACTTCAGTCAAAACTCTGTCTCTGAGATTTGTTTTGGCACTGGTGCACAGAGGAGGAGTATCTCCTAATCTGCTGTCATTATCTTTATCTTCTTTTCCCTTCAAGACCTTCCCTCTGGGCTCCTTCAGATACCTTTTCTTAGGAAGTGCTTGGTTTCTTTAGTTTGCATCTTCATATGCATTTCTAGGAGTCTGGTAGGACCTTGTGTTTTTCTTGCATAATCATGATCATTTGAATTTTTTTTTACTGGCATTCAAACACAGAGTATAGAATTAGACTTCTGTGCTTCTCTTTTCAAACTTGCCAGCTGTATCATTGTGTAATCCTTGATAATAACTTTTTAAACAGGAACAGACTCTTACTCACTCACTGTGGCTTCCCTTACCAGGTTAGGGGCAGACAGAGCCATGACTGTCCTGGGAAAAATGACTTGTTCTGCCTTTCCTGGAGCCCCTGAAGGGTTGGTGGTCTAGTTTCTTGAAGGTGGGGGTGATGGTGGGTGTAGACATCAGGCTGAGTCAGTCGGTACTTGTTTGGGCCCCAGGAAGCTCTTTGTATGAAAACTGAAAGAGCGAATTCTTAAGTGCTGTTTGAGTCTGGACCCCAGTAACTAAATTCTGAAGGGTCTCATGCTGAGATGAAAAGCGGGGAATTATATTATCTTGAAATACCACCCTGGGTGGGCTTAGCATGGGGACAGATAGTTACAGTAAGGCAAACAAAATGAGTGAACTAGAATAATTGAATAGACCAAATCAGGCCAAGATAAAATTTCCAAGGCTTACATGTTCAGATACTTAATGAACAAGTACTATCTCTGATTTGAATTATTTATGTAGTTACATCTAATTCGCTTGGTTGCTATTTTCTTGTTTATTTTCCTGGAGACTATCGTACTTTCCAGTTTCTTAGTGTGAAGATTGCAAATCCTTCCCTGCAAATCCACAGTAGTTGGGGAGGGGCAGAGGATGGCTGGTTTCTTTGCTGTGACCCCTGTTTATGTTTTACCTCTGACTCATGATTTTACACAATAATTTTTTGTATGCATATGTGTGTCTGTTGGTGGGGGGTGGTTAAGGTTCACCTAAATGTGATGATTCAAATCCTTTTAGAATAATTAGTGTATACTTTTGATATAGAATCCACAAATACAGAAGCGGGTAACGAAGTATGGAAAGAGAATGGAGTGAAAGGAAGAAAACATACCACCTCAAAATACTCCTCTGTCATTATCTTTATCTTCTTTTCCCTTCAAGACCTTCCCTCTGGGCTCCTTCAGATACCTTTTCTTAGGAAGTGCTTGGTTTCTTTAGTTTGCATCTTCATATGCATTTCTAGGAGTCTGGTAGGACCTTGTGTTTTTCTTGCATAATCATGATCATTTGAATTTTTTTTTACTGGCATTCAAACACAGAGTATAGAATTAGACTTCTGTGCTTCTCTTTTCAAACTTGCCAGCTGTATCATTGTGTAATCCTTGATAATAACTTTTTAAACAGGAACAGACTCTTACTCACTCACTGTGGCTTCCCTTACCAGGTTAGGGGCAGACAGAGCCATGACTGTCCTGGGAAAAATGACTTGTTCTGCCTTTCCTGGAGCCCCTGAAGGGTTGGTGGTCTAGTTTCTTGAAGGTGGGGGTGATGGTGGGTGTAGACATCAGGCTGAGTCAGTCGGTACTTGTTTGGGCCCCAGGAAGCTCTTTGTATGAAAACTGAAAGAGCGAATTCTTAAGTGCTGTTTGAGTCTGGACCCCAGTAACTAAATTCTGAAGGGTCTCATGCTGAGATGAAAAGCGGGGAATTATATTATCTTGAAATACCACCCTGGGTGGGCTTAGCATGGGGACAGATAGTTACAGTAAGGCAAACAAAATGAGTGAACTAGAATAATTGAATAGACCAAATCAGGCCAAGATAAAATTTCCAAGGCTTACATGTTCAGATACTTAATGAACAAGTACTATCTCTGATTTGAATTATTTATGTAGTTACATCTAATTCGCTTGGTTGCTATTTTCTTGTTTATTTTCCTGGAGACTATCGTACTTTCCAGTTTCTTAGTGTGAAGATTGCAAATCCTTCCCTGCAAATCCACAGTAGTTGGGGAGGGGCAGAGGATGGCTGGTTTCTTTGCTGTGACCCCTGTTTATGTTTTACCTCTGACTCATGATTTTACACAATAATTTTTTGTATGCATATGTGTGTCTGTTGGTGGGGGGTGGTTAAGGTTCACCTAAATGTGATGATTCAAATCCTTTTTAGAATAATTAGTGTATACTTTTGATATAGAATCCACAAATACAGAAGCGGGGTAACGCAAGTATGGAAAGAGAATGGAGTGAAAGGAAGAAAAACATACCACCTCAAAATACTCCTCTTGGGCATGTACATTATTTGGGATTGATTAGATTTGAAAAGATGCAGATGCAGGAGAAACTCTGAAAACTAAGCAGAAGTTACTCTTTATATTTATAAAGGAAATCTCTGTTCGTCAGGGTGTCTCTGTACCAGGAAGAGAAGGAGGGTCAAAACTGTAGAAATTCACACCTCTCCAAAGATGACATACAGATGGCCCAAAAACACATGAAACGATGCTCAACTTCACTAATAATTAGAGAAATGCAAATCAAAGCTACAATGAGATATCACCTCACACCCGTCAGAATGGCCATCATCCACAAATCGACAGACAATAAATGCTGGAGAGGCTGTGGAGAAAAGGGAACACTCCTGCATTGCTGGTGGGAGTGTAAATTGATTCAGCCTCTATGGAAGACAGTATGGAGATTTCTTAAAAAACTAAAAATAGAAGCACCATATGACCCAGCGATCCCACTCTTAGGCTTATACCCTGACGAAATCAAAACTGAAAGAAGCACCTGTACCCCAATGTTCATTGCAGCTCTCTATACAATAGCTAGAACATGGAAGGAACCTAGATGCCCATCGACGAACGAATGGATCCAAAAGCTCTGGTACATATATACAATGGAATACTACACAGCTGTAAAGAGAAATGCAGAAGAATCAACCCTAATGAGGTGGCTGGATCTAGAATGTATCATAAAAAGTGAAGTCAGTCAGAAAGAGAAGGACAAATACAGTATATTAACACATATATATGGAATCTAGTAGGATGGTGATGATGGCACATGCAGTGAAGCGACAGAAAGACAGACATGGACAGTGGACATATGGACATTGTGGGGAAGGAACAGTGGGTGAGAGGCGTAAAGGAAGTAGCATGAAGGCCTGTACTATCATAAGTGAAGAAAATAGCTCTAGTCATTGCTCTGTGAGAAAAGGGGATCCTTCGGGGGTGCTGTATGATGGTCGGGAGGGGAGGGAAGGGGGGGATATACATATGACTAATCTGAGAACATACATATCGGTAAACAACAAAACTCTGTAAAAGTTAAAAGTAAAATAAAGGTTTTAAAAAAAAAAAACTGTAGAAATTCTTATCAAGGGAGAAGACATGAACTTAACAGCTGCGTAACAGCCATACTGGTTTACTGTGCTTTGCCTGTAAACCTTCCATAAGGGCCCTCCTCCCACCCAACACATTTTTCTCTTCTGTTTGTGTGTGTGTGAGTGTGTGCACGATCAGTCATGTCAAACTCTGTGTGACCCCATGAACTGTAGCCTACTAGGCTCTTGTGTCCATGGGATTCTCCAGGCAAGAATACTAGGTATTGCGGATTACCATTACCTTCTCCCGGAGATCTTCCCGACCCAGGGATCAAACTCGTATCTCCTGCATTTCCTGTATTGGCAGGTGGATTTTTCATCACCGTGCCACCTGGGGAACCCTACATATTACCAAACTTCTGTTTGGTTTTCTCCTGTTAATTTGCCTCAACTACAGGAGATCTTAGCCAAGAACCTAAAGGAGTAGAGGGAAAATTACTTTTCCTCCCCTATGGGAAAAATGGGTGAGAAACTGACCCAGAAGATTTTTTTTAAGAATATCAGGTTAATTAGGAACCACTTAACGAGACTGAGTTTAAAGAAAATTAAAGTCTGAACAAAACTGACGTAGATGAGATGATATTTCTGGGAACTGTGAGGATAATATCCTGGACTCGACTTGATGATAATTTGTACATGGTTATAAATTCTTCGTATCCTGGAAAGGTTCTCACCCCAGTGGTGCTGTCTTACCTTATAAAGGCAGTTCCATTTATTGAGCACATTTGTAAGCAAATCTTTGCAGGAAATCACCCTCCACAGGAAACCCCTTTTCTTGTCAATTTAAGCAAAGCTACATTGGAGCTTATTTTTAAATCAATGTTCTACTCATCTCTGACCCTAGTATACTGTTCATATCTTTGGACAACACAATATCTTGACCCACCTGTTGGTTCTTTACACAGATCAAAGAAGTAGAAATGAAGAATGAGTGATTAAGAGATGACTAGATCTCTCCTCTAGCTTCCCCTTCAGGGATCTTGGGAACAAACTGTGTGAATAAGACAGCATCTAAAGAAAGATCACAGGGGGCTTCGCTGGTGGTGCAGTGTCTAAGATATCTGTTTCCATTCCAAGGGGCTCAGGTTTGATCCCTGGTCAAGGAAATAAGATCCTGCATGCTGCATGGCACAGCCAAAGAAAACAGAAAAATAAAGTGGAAAAAAAAAGATCACAAGGAGTCAACTAGCTTGTACCCAATGTGGGATGGTGACAATTCTGACTCCCTTCTCAATGACTGAGATTAGTTCTCTTTTTCCCTTGTAAAACTTTCATAGACAAGCAGAATCTTGAGAAATGGTTTTTGTGAGATACTAAGTACATCTTGCCAGATTCCCGCCATTCTGATTAAAAGCAACATTTCTTTCTACCAACTGCTTCATGAGTACTGATTTTCCAGTAACTGGACCAGAGTTTGGTAACATTTATTAGGTAGATAGCAATGTTTCTTAGGTGTGTAGATTCCAATCAATGGGCAAGTTTAATATTACTATCTGGTACCTTCCCTTAGTTACAAAGAGAATTGGCTGAAGGGAAATAAAATTGGCAACACTATGAGATAGCTAGTTGGGCTGCAGTATTCCTGCCTTGAGAAGTCTGGATCACAACAGTGTACACCTGCAAGAACAGTATTCTGTGGTCATTCCTCAACAGACTGTTCTGAGTTCCCTCTGCTGGTGGCCTGGGAAGTGCACTGATGCCCCTGTGAGTTAGGTTGTCAGGCTTCAGGGTACAGCAGGGATAGTTGTCAATCTGGTGCATGATGAGTTGTAACAATCTCCCCTTTTCTTCCCTGGGGATGACTCATCCTCATGGATAGCTCGAAACATAATGGCCTTACCAGCATCTCTATTTCCTTTATTATCTACTATTCTGGATTTGAAGCACTACATGTTCTTTTTTAAAATTTTATGTGGCATGTGGCTAAAACAAGGAGGACAGTTTAGAGCTCCAGGATGAGCACAGAGATGGGAAGAGATTAATACATCATCCATGGTTTCAATGGGGGGCATTCTGTTTTCAATGAGGAGCAAAATTTATCCATTTCTGCTATAGGTATACTAAATCACTGAATTTTCGCAAAACTCGTTGGCTATATTTTCTCCAGTGGGGGAAACCAAGTCTCAGAGAAGTACTATTAACCTGCTTTTGATCAGATAACCTGCTCTTGATCTTAATCTAGACTTCCCTGGTAGTGCAGTGGATAAGAATCCACTTGCCAAGGCAGGGGACCCAGGTTTGGTCCTCATTCTGGGAAGATTCCAACTGCCACCGAGCAACTAAGCCCATGCACCACAAGTACTCAGCCTGTGCTGTAGAGCCTGCGAGCTGCCGCTACTGAAGCCCACATGCCTAGAGCCTGTGCGCTGAAGCAAGAGAAGCCGCCACAATGAGAAGCCTGCACACAGCAACAAAGAGTAGCATGCCACACCCCTGCCGCTGCCACCACCTGCTTGTTGCAACTAGAGAAAGCTCACATGCATCAATGAAGAACCAGCACAGCCAAAATGAAAAGAGAGAGAGAGAGGGAGGGAGAGCACAGAATTTGAGCATGAAAGAGCTAGGCCTCCAACCTCTATCCAGTGACACCATAGGTCAGTATCTTACACCTGTGTACGTCTGATGTCTAAAACCCATCACCTACGACCCATCTCACCTCAACTGGGGCAGTGACAGGAAGGGAGTATGTATCACTGAGGTCTGCTGCTCTGACAGCTCTTCCCAAGTAGTTACCAGCTGTTTCCTCCCACTTTCGTTTTGAGGGAGGAGGCAAATCCCGTTCATTTGCCAACTTCTTTATTCCATAGAACAGTTGGATCTTGGGATTCCAGTTAAGACTTCAGTTTGGAGAACTCGGAGCCCAGTGAACCATGTCATAACCACATCAGGTTTTCTTCTTTCTTTTTCTGTTTTTTTATCCCCCCCTTAGCCAAATACAGGCTCGAATGGATGGGCTCTTGGCAACCTCATTGTTTCTATTATGTTCTCATCATTATTTAAACAAATGGTATTCACTGGGATCCAAGTCAGAAGACAGGACACAGAGAAGGCTTTTATCAGTCAGCTGGACTGCTCTTTGCTTTTCCCAAGTCTTTTGTGTTCCCTGAGGGTCCTCAAGTGTGGAGCAGCTCACAAAAGACTAAGATGGACACAGCCTTTGTCTGAGAAGGGACAGTCAGTCAGTCCCCTCTGCCTCTCTGCCGATGTCTTGATACTTTTGATAGAACGGCACTTTTGTATTTAAGGTACTTAGACAGGCTGTTAAGGCACTGGGGGCCGCCAGAGTGGAAAGAGTCATGTGCTCGTACTTTTTAAATAAGGTACAAAGAATCTGCTTAGGCAGTAGGACTTGCACAGAAGAGAAAGGTGTTGAAAGATGCTGGCTCTGCAGACAGAACCCTTCTGTTCCAATAATGACACAAGTGATCTCAAAAATGCTTTGATCTGGCAAGACTGACATCCCTCATATATAAATGGGAATAATAATTACAGGTATTCCACAGCTTTAACCAGAGAATTAAGTAAAATGTTGCACGCAGCATGATTATTGGGACATTTTGTGCTTTACTTGAACTCTCACTTTTATAATTACAGCTGAGGTTAGATTTATGGAGGGAGGTGGCCTTGGGTCTTAGAAAGGAGAAAAATTATAGAATGTTTCAGGCCCCAAGTCCAAGAAGTCATGACATTTGGAGAATAAAGGCATCTGCAATTTATCTTTTCACTCTAGGGTATGTAGTTAGTGAAATATTTTACAAACTTGAGAAGTTCACCTCAACTGGGGCAGTGACAGGAAGGAGTATGTACCTGAGGTCTGCTGCTCTGACAGCTCTTCCCAAGTAGTTACCAGCTGTTTCCTCCCACTTTCGTTTTGAGGGAGGAGGCAAATCCCGTTCATTTGCCAACTTCTTTATTCCATAGAACAGTTGGATCTTGGGATTCCAGTTAAGACTTCAGTTTGGAGAACTCGGAGCCCAGTGAACCATGTCATAACCACATCAGGTTTTCTTCTTTCTTTTTCTGTTTTTTTATCCCCCCCTTAGCCAAATACAGGCTCGAATGGATGGGCTCTTGGCAACCTCATTGTTTCTATTATGTTCTCATCATTATTTAAACAAATGGTATTCACTGGGATCCAAGTCAGAAGACAGGACACAGAGAAGGCTTTTATCAGTCAGCTGGACTGCTCTTTGCTTTTCCCAAGTCTTTTGTGTTCCCTGAGGGTCCTCAAGTGTGGAGCAGCTCACAAAAGACTAAGATGGACACAGCCTTTGTCTGAGAAGGGACAGTCAGTCAGTCCCCTCTGCCTCTCTGCCGATGTCTTGATACTTTTGATAGAACGGCACTTTTGTATTTAAGGTACTTAGACAGGCTGTTAAGGCACTGGGGGCCGCCAGAGTGGAAAGAGTCATGTGCTCGTACTTTTTAAATAAGGTACAAAGAATCTGCTTAGGCAGTAGGACTTGCACAGAAGAGAAAGGTGTTGAAAGATGCTGGCTCTGCAGACAGAACCCTTCTGTTCCAATAATGACACAAGTGATCTCAAAAATGCTTTGATCTGGCAAGACTGACATCCCTCATATATAAATGGGAATAATAATTACAGGTATTCCACAGCTTTAACCAGAGAATTAAGTAAAATGTTGCACGCAGCATGATTATTGGGACATTTTGTGCTTTACTTGAACTCTCACTTTTATAATTACAGCTGAGGTTAGATTTATGGAGGGAGGTGGCCTTGGGTCTTAGAAAGGAGAAAAATTATAGAATGTTTCAGGCCCCAAGTCCAAGAAGTCATGACATTTGGAGAATAAAGGCATCTGCAATTTATCTTTTCACTCTAGGGTATGTAGTTAGTGAAATATTTTACAAACTTGAGAAGTTTCAAGTAAGCCACACTGGTTTAACATATCGATGCCTGAACATATTTCCCATACCACACTTTCCACAAATAATAGTTCAGGAAAAAATTTTTAAAGTTACGTCCTTGAATCCTATACAAATGGGAACTTGGGTTAAATATATTTGGGGGAAAAAAACCAGTGTATTTGGAAATTCATAATGAATATTACAATACAGTCTCTGAATAGGTCTGAATGAAAATAACATAGTTCAGCACTGCCCAAATGAATTTGAATATGAAGCATTGTCGTCTCTACTGCTGCTGTTGTTTGGAGTGAGGGAGGAGAAGGGTGCACATAACCACACCTTAGAGAGCAGAGGTCCATGGGACGTGATTTGGAAGCTCCCCAGATTATTCCCAACAGGGGAGTTGGCTATAAGCTGCCCCACTCAGAAATGTACTGTCAGCTCAAGTGTTTGCATCTAAAAATGTTCTTTGCAACAATTATGATGACACTAGGTGTTGCTCTGAAACAGTGATGCTTAAAAGGAGAAGAATGAGGAGAAGGGATAGTTAGGGAGTTTGGGATTGACATGAACACACTACTATATTTTAAAAGGATAACCAACAAGGTCCTACTGTACAGTACAGGGAACTCTGCTCAATGTTACATGGTAGCCTGGAGAAAGAGGAGCTTGGGGGAGAATGGGGACATGTATATTTATGGCCAAGTCCCTTTGCTGTCCACCTGAAATGATCACAACATGGTTAATATTTGTTATTGTTGCTGTTAAATCGTTCAGTCATTTCTGACTCTTTTGCAGCCCCACGACTTGTAGCCCACCACTCTCTTCTGTGCGTGGGATTCTCCAGGCGAGAATACTGGAGTGGGTCACCATTTCCTTCTCCAGGGGATCTTTCCAACCCAGGGATCAAACTGGAGTCTTCTACATTGCATGCAAATTCTTTACCACTGGAATCACCTGAGGTTAGATTTATGGAGGGAGGTGGCCTTGGGTCTTAGAAAGGAGAAAAATTATAGAATGTTTCAGGCCCCAAGTCCAAGAAGTCATGACATTTGGAGAATAAAGGCATCTGCAATTTATCTTTTCACTCTAGGGTATGTAGTTAGTGAAATATTTTACAAACTTGAGAAGTTTCAAGTAAGCCACACTGGTTTAACATATCGATGCCTGAACATATTTCCCATACCACACTTTCCACAAATAATAGTTCAGGAAAAAATTTTTAAAGTTACGTCCTTGAATCCTATACAAATGGGAACTTGGGTTAAATATATTTGGGGGAAAAAAACCAGTGTATTTGGAAATTCATAATGAATATTACAATACAGTCTCTGAATAGGTCTGAATGAAAATAACATAGTTCAGCACTGCCCAAATGAATTTGAATATGAAGCATTGTCGTCTCTACTGCTGCTGTTGTTTGGAGTGAGGGAGGAGAAGGGTGCACATAACCACACCTTAGAGAGCAGAGGTCCATGGGACGTGATTTGGAAGCTCCCCAGATTATTCCCAACAGGGGAGTTGGCTATAAGCTGCCCCACTCAGAAATGTACTGTCAGCTCAAGTGTTTGCATCTAAAAATGTTCTTTGCAACAATTATGATGACACTAGGTGTTGCTCTGAAACAGTGATGCTTAAAAGGAGAAGAATGAGGAGAAGGGATAGTTAGGGAGTTTGGGATTGACATGAACACACTACTATATTTTAAAAGGATAACCAACAAGGTCCTACTGTACAGTACAGGGAACTCTGCTCAATGTTACATGGTAGCCTGGAGAAAGAGGAGCTTGGGGGAGAATGGGGACATGTATATTTATGGCCAAGTCCCTTTGCTGTCCACCTGAAATGATCACAACATGGTTAATATTTGTTATTGTTGCTGTTAAATCGTTCAGTCATTTCTGACTCTTTTGCAGCCCCACGACTTGTAGCCCACCACTCTCTTCTGTGCGTGGGATTCTCCAGGCGAGAATACTGGAGTGGGTCACCATTTCCTTCTCCAGGGGATCTTTCCAACCCAGGGATCAAACTGGAGTCTTCTACATTGCATGCAAATTCTTTACCACTGGAATCACCAGGGAAGCCCACAATTGGATATGCTCCAATATAAAATAATAAGTTAAAAAAATTTTCAAAACCTACCTACTGACTTTTGATCCTATTTCTTTCCTAAATTTTTCCAATTGAAGAAGCAACTGATCAGGCTGAGGTATTACTTTAAACATTGAGCAAAGTGTATATCTTCTCAATAAATATTTGAGCAAATCTAAAAATGATTGTTACACACCCAAAAGTCAAGGTTCTATAAACTGTGATGGAAATATATCTGCAGTATACTATAAATTTGACAATTTAAGAGATAAACCATAGATTTGCATGCTGGTTTACATAAAGAGTGACCAAAGAGACTGAATACATTGTGAATTAAATTTTGCAATTTTAAGGGAAAATATGTCAAGGTCTATAGTACAAAAGGTGCATGATTTAAAAACCAAAATGTTTTGCTCTTGACCTAAAGCAGTCAAAGTCACATTAATAAAATGTACACCAAAATGAAAAAGTAAAAGTAAACAGTGGCTCTAAAGGGCAGTCATTCTGAAGACTCAGGAGCTGAGAACAGGTCGAATCAGGCAGCCTTGTCTCAGGAGGAAAGACTTCATCATGATGTTGGGACTTGGCAGCAAAGTTTGAGTGGCTCTTAATTAGCTGAGTTTCCAAGATGCTTTCATTATCAAATTGTTTCTAAAACCATACACAAACTTACCAACACACTTCACTTACTCCAACACTTGCCTACTGTAGTACCCAGAGTGTATGAAAGGTCAAGGCATTAGGTAGCACTGAGAATGTACGGGAGTATGTGTTAGCTGTTGGAGAAGAGGACACAGGGGAGGAAGACATAGAAAGAGAGAATGATGAAGCCACATTCTATTTGCATATATATGTATTATATATATTAATATAAGTATTAATAGCATTTTAAAATGAATCAGTTAACCATATTGTTAGATTATCTAGATATATAATTTGTTGGGTGAGTGGAAATATGAAGTATAACTGATGAAAATTTCAATTTTCTTTTATGTATTTATAGCTACATAACTATAGCCTAAAATGTGTTGGGACTAAGCTTTTGTGAATTACTTAGCATTTCATAGGCTGCCAGCACTGTATCATGAGAACTTCCTAATTCTGAGCTTTTTTGGGTTTGAGTCCATCCACTCAAGTCTAATGCCCTGGGTCTTTGGAAAATCTCTTTACCCTATGTATTCTTTAGTTTATTCTTATGTAAACTGAAAGTAGTAACAGTGTTTCTGGATTTTTATGAAGCAAATAATATATAGCAGTCATTCCTAAAAAACCTTACCATATATTTAGACTAGTTTAACAACAAAGTTTTCATGAATATATAGTAGAATAAGAAAAAAAGATCACTGTGATGAGTGTTAATCAAATTTTGTATATTTTTTTAAAAAAATGGTGGATATAAGTTCTTCCTATATTTTGGTTTAAAATTTTCTTTATTTTACAAAATACCTTTCTGAGGTTTCTCCCAATTTCCCCACCCCCTATTTCATTAGTAGGTAAAATCTCAAAGCTCCAGGATTGATGAGCTGATGATAGAGAAACACTGAGTACCATACACATATGAGTCAGTGTTCCCATGAAGTTTGCTTTGGTATGAAGTTATCCCTTTGTCTAGCAGTAGACAGAAAGAAAGATCTTCATATATAACATTTTTGGGTGAGTCCTTTTGAAAAACAATGTTTTTGTCAATGGCAAAAGCTGAGAGCCTTCCACTAAAATCTGGACCAAGACAAAGATGTCTGCTCTCACCACTTCACAATGTTTTGTCAAAAAAGGCCAAAAAAGCTGAGAGCATAATCATTTTAAAATGTAGTATCCCAGAGTGTATGAAAGGTCAAGGCATTAGGTAGCACTGAGAATGTACGGGAGTATGTGTTAGCTGTTGGAGAAGAGGACACAGGGGAGGAAGACATAGAAAGAGAGAATGATGAAGCCACATTCTATTTGCATATATATGTATTATATATATTAATATAAGTATTAATAGCATTTTAAAATGAATCAGTTAACCATATTGTTAGATTATCTAGATATATAATTTGTTGGGTGAGTGGAAATATGAAGTATAACTGATGAAAATTTCAATTTTCTTTTATGTATTTATAGCTACATAACTATAGCCTAAAATGTGTTGGGACTAAGCTTTTGTGAATTACTTAGCATTTCATAGGCTGCCAGCACTGTATCATGAGAACTTCCTAATTCTGAGCTTTTTTGGGTTTGAGTCCATCCACTCAAGTCTAATGCCCTGGGTCTTTGGAAAATCTCTTTACCCTATGTATTCTTTAGTTTATTCTTATGTAAACTGAAAGTAGTAACAGTGTTTCTGGATTTTTATGAAGCAAATAATATATAGCAGTCATTCCTAAAAAACCTTACCATATATTTAGACTAGTTTAACAACAAAGTTTTCATGAATATATAGTAGAATAAGAAAAAAAGATCACTGTGATGAGTGTTAATCAAATTTTGTATATTTTTTTAAAAAAATGGTGGATATAAGTTCTTCCTATATTTTGGTTTAAAATTTTCTTTATTTTACAAAATACCTTTCTGAGGTTTCTCCCAATTTCCCCACCCCCTATTTCATTAGTAGGTAAAATCTCAAAGCTCCAGGATTGATGAGCTGATGATAGAGAAACACTGAGTACCATACACATATGAGTCAGTGTTCCCATGAAGTTTGCTTTGGTATGAAGTTATCCCTTTGTCTAGCAGTAGACAGAAAGAAAGATCTTCATATATAACATTTTTGGGTGAGTCCTTTTGAAAAACAATGTTTTTGTCAATGGCAAAAAGCTGAGAGCCTTCCCACTAAAATCTGGACCAAGACAAAGATGTCTGCTCTCACCACTTCCATTCAGCATAGTATTGAAAGTCCTAGCCACAGTCATCACACAAGTAAAAGAAATAAAAGGTACCCAATTTAGAAGAGAAGAGTTAAAATTGTCAATATATGCAGATGACATAATACAATATATAGAAAACTCTAGAAACCCCACACAAAAATTACTTGAGCAGCTTCTCTGCCGGCCAGTGACTAAGACTTCTTGCTCCCAAAACAGGGGCCCCAGGTATGATCGCTGGTCAGAGAACTATACGCCACATGCCAGAACTAAGAGTCAGCAAGCTGCAACTAAAGATTCTGCACGATGAAATGAAGACCAAAGATCTATGTACTGCAACAAAGACCTGGTGCAGCCAAGTAAATAAACAATAAATATTTTAATTAAAAAAAAACTGATAAATTCAGCAAGGTAGCAGAATACAAGATTAACATACAGAAATCTGTTGTGTTTCTTTACACTAATAATAAAATATCAGAACAGGAAAGTTAAAAACTATATCTTTTAAAATCACATTAAAATTTACTAAGGACGAAATTTGACCAAGGAAGTAAAAGACTTACATGCTGAGAACTATAAAACATACACAAAGGAAATTGGAGGTGATTCAAATAAATGGAAAGATATTCTATGCTCTTGGATTGGAAGAATTAATATTGTTAAAATTGCCAACCTGCCCAAAGCAATCTACAGATTTGATACAGTCTCTATCAAATTACCCATAACATTTTCCATGGAACCAGAACAGAGAATCATAAAATTTATACGGAAGCATAAATGACCAGAATTGCCAAAGCAACCCCAAGCAAAAAGAACAAATCTGGAGGTAGAATCCTCGCAGACTTCAGACAATACTTTAAGCTACAGTAATCAAAACAGCATGATGTTGGCACAAAAAATAGATGTATAGATCAACTGAACAGACTAGAAAGCACATAGAAATAAACCCACACATTTACAGTCAATAAATCTTGAATAAAGGAGGCAAGACTATACAATTGAGAAAGGACAATCTCTTCAGCAAGCGGTATCGTAAAGCAGGATAGCCACATATAAATCAACGAAGTTAGAACACACCCTCTTGCCATACACAAAAATAAGTTCAAAATGGTTTAAAGACTTAAATATAAGACAGGACACCATTAAACTCCTAGAAGAGAATATAGACAAAACGTTCTCTGACATAAACTGTACCAACGTTTTCTTGGGTCATCTCCCAAGGCAATAGAAATAAAAGCAGAAATAAACAAATGGGACGTAATCAAAACATAAATTTTTGCATAGCAAAGGCAACCATAAACAAAACAAAAAGACAATCTACGGACTGGGAGAAAACATTTGCAAATGTTGCAACCAACAAGAGCTTAATTCCAACATACAAAATCAGCTTATACAACTCAACAACACAAAACCAAACAACCCAATCAAAAAAATGGGCAGAAAGCCTAAGTAAATGTTTCTCCATAGAAGACATAGAGAAGGCCAACAAGCACAAGAAGTGATGCTGAACTTTGTTAATCATTGCTGCATGCTAAGTCACTTCAGTCACATCCAGTTCTTTGTGACTCTATGAACCACAGCCTGCCAGGCTCCACTGTCCATGGGGGTTCTCCAGACAAGAAAACTGGTGTGGGCTGCCATGCTCTTCTCCAGGATGTCTTCCCCACCCAGGGACCAAATCTTCATCTCTTATGTCTCCTGCATTGGCAAGAGTGTTGTGTAGCACTATTGCCAGAGAAATACAAATTAAAACTACAATGAGGAACCACTTCATACTGGTCAAAATGTCCAGCATTACAAAGTCTACAAACAACAAATGCTGGGGAGGGTGTGGAGGAAAGGGAACCCTCCTGCACTGTTGGTGGTGATAGATGACAGTAGATAGCTTACCGTGAACAGTGTCGGATTCTTGATCTCCAAAGGAGAAGATTTCACACTGGGATCAAAAAGACTTGGCTCTGGTTACTCAGCTTTGCGCAGGAAAAGTTTAATTAAAGAAAAACGGGATAGGGCTTCCCCTTGTGGTCCAGTGGATAAGGACACCGCCTTGCAGTGCAAGGGGCGCCAGTTCGATCCCTGGCCTGGGAAGATCCCACGTGCCGCGGAGCGGCTGGACTGATGTGTCCAATCGCCGAGCCGGAGCTCTGGAGCGCATGCGCCCAGAGCTGGCGCTCTGCGACAACAGACGCCACCGCGATGGGAGGCCCACAGGAGCCAAAGAACAAAGACGGATGAAAACAGAGAAATGAAAGACCAACAGAAGTGGCCTGCCTGCTCCCCTCCCTTCCCAACCCGACCCCCGCCCAAAATAAACAAAGAAATAAATCTTTAAAAAAAAAAAAAAGACTAAATCTTCACTTGACCTGCACAGTGGTGTGTCAAAGACAAAAGAAATTCTTTAAAAAAAAAAAAAGAAAGAAAAACGGGATAGAGAAAGCTTCCAGCTAAAGGAACTGAAAGGGGGATAAAAGAGTACCCCCAGAAGCTAGTTTAGTAAGGCATTTTGTACTTTCCAGTTGGTTATTAACAACAGATCAAAAGACTATTTTAAGGCTGTAAAGGTCTTACTAGACCCACACCCACAACATACATCTTTAGATAATACAAGCACAAGCTAAGAAGGAGCAACATGTTCTCCAGCAAGATCCATTGCTGTATAAATATTAACTCTGGGCTTAAGGAAGGTCTTAGGCAAAACAGATTATTGTCATAGGTGTAGCAATCAAGGTGAAGGCACCTTGGTCAAAAATGTTTGATCCTCCCCCATCCTTCCTTGGAAACTGCTGGCCTCCTTACCATGTCTGCGTATTCACCCCTTTCAGTGGGAATGTATGTTGGTGTAGATGCTATGGAAAACAGCATGCATGTTCCTCAAAGAACTAAAAACAGAGTTACCATATGATCCAACAATCCCACTCCTAGGTAAAACCATAATTCAGAAAGATACATGAATCCCCATGTTCATAACAGCACTATTCACAATAGCCAAGAAATGGAAACAACCTAACTGTCCACCCACAGATGAATGGACAAAAAAGATGTGGTACATACATACAACGAAATACTACTCAGCCATAAAAAAAGAATGAAATAATGCCATTTGCAGCAACATAGATGGACTTAGAGATTATCATAGGATAAGGACACCGCCTTGCAGTGCAGGGGGCGCCGGTTCGATCCCTGGCCTGGGAAGATCCCACGTGCCGTAGAGCGGCTGGACTGATGTGTCCAATCGCCGAGCCGGAGCTCTGGAGCACATGCGCCCAGAGCTGGCGCTCTGCGACAACAGACGCCACCGCGATGGGAAGCCCGCAGGAGCCAAAGAACAAAGATGGATGAAAACAGAGAAATGAAAGACCAACAGAAGTGGCCTGCCTGCTCCCCTCCCTTCCCAACCCGACCCCCGCCCAAAATAAACAAAGAAATAAATCTTTAAAAAAAAAAAAAAGACTAAATCTTCACTTGACCTGCACAGTGGTGTGTCAAAGACAAAAGAAATTCTTTAAAAAAAAAAAAAGAAAGAAAAACGGGATAGAGAAAGCTTCCAGCTAAAGGAACTGAAAGGGGGATAAAAGAGTACCCCCAGAAGCTAGTTTAGTAAGGCATTTTGTACTTTCCAGTTGGTTATTAACAACAGATCAAAAGACTATTTTAAGGCTGTAAAGGTCTTACTAGACCCACACCCACAACATACATCTTTAGATAATACAAGCACAAGCTAAGAAGGAGCAACATGTTCTCCAGCAAGATCCATTGCTGTATAAATATTAACTCTGGGCTTAAGGAAGGTCTTAGGCAAAACAGATTATTGTCATAGGTGTAGCAATCAAGGTGAAGGCACCTTGGTCAAAAATGTTTGATCCTCCCCCATCCTTCCTTGGAAACTGCTGGCCTCCTTACCATGTCTGCGTATTCACCCCTTTCAGTGGGAATGTATGTTGGTGTAGATGCTATGGAAAACAGCATGCATGTTCCTCAAAGAACTAAAAACAGAGTTACCATATGATCCAACAATCCCACTCCTAGGTAAAACCATAATTCAGAAAGATACATGAATCCCCATGTTCATAACAGCACTATTCACAATAGCCAAGAAATGGAAACAACCTAACTGTCCACCCACAGATGAATGGACAAAAAAGATGTGGTACATACATACAACGAAATACTACTCAGCCATAAAAAAAGAATGAAATAATGCCATTTGCAGCAACATAGATGGACTTAGAGATTATCATACTAAGTGAAGTAAATCAGAAGAAGAAAGACAGATACCATATGATATCACTTATATACGGAGTCTAAAATATGACACAAGAGAACTTTCCCACAAAACAGACTCACAGACATAGAAGACAGACTTGCAGTTGACAAGGAGAGTGGGGAGAGGGGTGGATTGGCATTTGGGATTTGCAGATGAAAACTGTTTTATATCGAGTGAATAAACAACAAAGTCCTCCTATATAGCACAGGGAACCATATTAAACATGCTGTGATCATCAAAATGGAAAAAAATAAGAAAAAGAATTGCTACCTATATCTAGATATCTGAATCATTTTGAGGTACTCCAGAAACTAATACAACATTATAAGTCATTATACACTTCAGTTAAAAAAATAGTGCTTTCTGTTGGTGGGAATGTAAATTGATACAGCCACTATGGAAGAGAGTAGTGAAATTCCTCAAAAAACTAGGAACAGAACCACCACATGACCAAGCAATCCCACTACTAGGCATATACCCTGAGGAAATCAAAATTGAAAGAGATACATGTACCCCATTATTCATTGCAGCACAATTTGCAATAGCTAGAGCATGGAAGCAACCTAGATGTCTATCGACAGATGAAGGGATAAAGGAAAGCTGTGGTACATATATACAATGGAATATTACTCAGCCATCAAAAGACATGCATTTGAATTAGTTCTAGTGAGGTAGATGAATCTAGAACCTATCATAGAGAGTAAAGTATGTCAGAGAGAAAGATACTGTATACTGACATATATATGGAATCTAGAAAGATGGTGCTGATAAATGTATGTCTAGAGCAATAATGGAGAAGCGAACATGGAGAACAATCTTATGGAAATTGGGGTGAGGGAGGGGAATATGCTGTAGGACTAGGGGATCTCAAACAGGGGCTCTGTGGTGACCTGGAGGAGTGGGATGGGGAGGGAGATGGGGGAAGGTTCAGGGTGTGGTAGGGGGGACATGTGTATACCTTTGGCAGAGTCAAGTCAATGTGTGGCAGTAAATAACAAAACTCTGTAAAAAATACAAAAATTAAAAAGTAGTTCATAAAAATTTTTTTTTAAATCTTGATAAAAAAAAAAATAGTGCTTTTAAACAGCTGTCTTACAGATGTCACTGGCACTTATTGAGCCAAAGTGAATTGTTCCCAAGGGCATGGTATGGCCTGATTAGCACTAACTTGCCACAGACTGCAACAGGCAAGAGAACTGAGAGAGCATCATGGGGCTGCCTTCTCTAAATGTGTCTGGCCAGTGTCACAAAGCAAATATGACTTTGAATCCTGTTAGTCACTGTCACTTCATATCTATTTATTCCCCTATTCATGCTAATGGCTATAGGCTTGGTCCTTAATTCACCTGAGAGACAGTCACTGGGGTCCAATGTTTGTCAGGTATCACACTGAGTAGTTTACATACCCTATTATCTCGTTTTAATTCACACAATAGTCTAGTGAGGCAGGCCTTTTCATCTTCAGTTTTCACAAATGAGGAAATGGACTCAGACACAGATGGGCCATCGCAGGGCCACTAATCAAGAGTCACCAACAGCATTCGAGCTCAAGTATCTCATATGACCATGTTCACAGTATGGACCGTGGAAAGACAGATTCTTCCATATCACAGGGAGACCTATGGTGGCGACATGATAAGAAAGGACTTTGGAAATATGCAGACCTCCGTTGTTGCTGATGTTATTTCAAGTTTGTTCAGAAAACTGAGAAAATGGTTGTCTAATCTCGATGGCTGTTGCATTAATTAAATTAAAACAGTGTATATAAGGTCCTAGAACATAACAAGCTTTTGTGGAATGGTGACTGTAAGTAATGTTAACAGTAGAATATTATTCGACTGTGATGTGAGTGGTACGAGACTGTGTAGTAAATGAGAAAACATGAAGGACAATAGGAAGTCTGGGAATTGAGTAGAAGGCTTGAGGAACTGTAATTAGAGACAAAAAGATCATTGGAGATGGGTTCCTGTGTGGTGAGGGCATGCTTGTTGGGTTCATCCTGGCCTGGTGGGCCCCAGCAGCCTAAGAGGTAGAGCACATGTTTGTGTGTGGACACCAAGTTCACCGAGCTTTGTTCCACTCCTGCTGGGGAGGGATGTGACCAGTGAGAAATGAGGTTCATGCAGCTGAGACCTTGTGAAAGGAGTCTGTGTGGATGACAAGCAGAGCCAGGCTCCCAAGGGGAAGCCTCCACCCTGGCTGTCTGGTTTGTGTTGAGAAGTGGAGTCAGTCTCTTATTACGTTGGCCAACAACCCTTTCTCACAATGGCTGGGAAACTAAAAAATTAGGATCCTTCTGGCAGCTGCTGGCATGCTCTGAACCACAAGGTTTGAATTGATTCCAAGCCTGGGAACCAGCTGCCCCATGGAGTGAAAGATGAGGGAATTTCACATGTCCAAGAACCTGAAAGAAGGGAACTTGTTCTGGAAGGAAATGAAATCATAGCTCTTATAAGCAGAGCATTTCATCCAGATTGGAGGATCAGAGCCATTCCTGAGACAACTTTAGAAAATAAAATCCACTATTATAATGTATATTTAGAAGCTGGCAAAATGGAGGAGTGTGGCATGTTGATCATTTATTTGCATGCATTTTCAATGGAGACAAGGCATGGAAGGTATTATAACTTCCCAAATCAAGAGTCACCAACAGCATTCGAGCTCAAGTATCTCATATGACCATGTTCACAGTATGGACCGTGGAAAGACAGATTCTTCCATATCACAGGGAGACCTATGGTGGCGACATGATAAGAAAGGACTTTGGAAATATGCAGACCTCCGTTGTTGCTGATGTTATTTCAAGTTTGTTCAGAAAACTGAGAAAATGGCCATCTAATCTCGATGCCTGTTGTATTAATTAAATTAAAACAGTGTATATAAGGTCCTAGAACATAACAAGCTTTTGTGGAATGGTGACTGTAAGTAATGTTAACAGTAGAATATTATTCGACTGTGATGTGAGTGGTACGAGACTGTGTAGTAAATGAGAAAACATGAAGGACAATAGGAAGTCTGGGAATTGAGTAGAAGGCTTGAGGAACTGTAATTAGAGACAAAAAGATCATTGGAGATGGGTTCCTGTGTGGTGAGGGCATGCTTGTTGGGTTCATCCTGGCCTGGTGGGCCCCAGCAGCCTAAGAGGTAGAGCACATGTTTGTGTGTGGACACCAAGTTCACCGAGCTTTGTTCCACTCCTGCTGGGGAGGGATGTGACCAGTGAGAAATGAGGTTCATGCAGCTGAGACCTTGTGAAAGGAGTCTGTGTGGATGACAAGCAGAGCCAGGCTCCCAAGGGGAAGCCCTCCACCCTGGCTGTCTGGTTTGTGTTGAGAAGTGGAGTCAGTCTCTTATTACGTTGGCCAACAACCCTTTCTCACAATGGCTGGGAAACTAAAAAATTAGGATCCTTCTGGCAGCTGCTGGCATGCTCTGAACCACAAGGTTTGAATTGATTCCAAGCCTGGGAACCAGCTGCCCCATGGAGTGAAAGATGAGGGAATTTCACATGTCCAAGAACCTGAAAGAAGGGAACTTGTTCTGGAAGGAAATGAAATCATAGCTCTTATAAGCAGAGCATTTCATCCAGATTGGAGGGATCAGAGCCATTCCTGAGACAACTTTAGAAAATAAAATCCACTATTATAATGTATATTTAGAAGCTGGCAAAATGGAGGGAGTGTGGCATGTTGATCATTTATTTGCATGCATTTTCAATGGAGACAAGGCATGGAAGGTATTATAACTTCTCCAGAGGATGACTCATTCTTCTTGATTTTTATCTTGGGCATTGCCTGAGAGTAGTGAGGCATAGTTTCTTAATCTTAATAAATGCTCTTCCACTTCCTGTACATTTATACGTATGTCCTCAAGAAATAGCTTAGTTAATAGTTACTGAGTGTCTGCCAACAGCATTGGCATAGATAAACATATACATATTTATGGCAATATATTTACACATATTGTGATAGGTAGATAGAGACATACATATATATATATTTGACTTCTTTTTAAATAATTATAGATCTACAGGAAGTTTCAAAGATAGTATAGGGAGGTTTCTGTGTATACTTCACCCAATTTTTTCCAATAATTATATCTTACCTAACAATAGTGTGATATCAACCAGGAAACTAATATTGGTACAAGGTATGCATAGTTCTACGTCATTTCATTACATTTACAGTTTAGTAAAACAACTCCCTGATTCAAGATACAGAACTATTCTATCACCACAAAGATTTTCCCCATGCTATTCCTTTATAGCCACACCCATTCCTTTCCCTCCACCATCCCTACCCCCTGGCAACCCAGTAATTTGTTCTCTATTTCTATAATTTTGATATTTTGAGAATGTTGTATAAATGGAATCACATACATAACTTATGAAATTGTCTCTTTTTGTTCAATGTAATGCCCTTGAGATCCACCCAAGTTGCATGTGTCAATAGTTCATTACTTTTTATTGGTGATTTATTCTGTGGTATGGTTGCATCACAATATTTTTAAGCAAACTGCCCTTTTGAAAACACATTTTGATTATTCAGTTTTTCAGGTGTGCCAATTGAGGGATCTTGGTTCCCTTAGACCAGGTATTGAACCCAGTCCCTTGACAGTGAAAGTGTGGGGGCCTAACCACTAGACCACCAGGGAATTCTGTCTTGGCATTCTTCGCAAATCAACTGACTGCATGCCATATATTTTAGAATCTTTTTTTCTATCCCCAAACTCCATTTCCTAAGAATTAAGCAATGTAAGCCTCCAAATGATTAACTAAAGCTTGATCTCAAGCTTCAGCAGCAAGGACTTTTAAAACTGTGAAGGGTTACTTGATCCTTTATGTTGAATGAGATCCAGACACCTTTTAGAGAGTAACTTTAGATCTGGATGAGAGGAAAGGCCCAGTGGCTTTGGGTAACCATGGAGAGGAGGGGACTAGGAGAAGGGGGCCAAGAATGCATGACAATCCCAAAGATCAACTTTTCTTTTTCATTTGTGTCTTTAATTAGTCTTGGGTTCTGTCTGTTCTTTTGGCCTCCCTCTAATCTCCAGAGTATAGTATGGCCCTGCTCTGGCTAAAAATGTAGGATTTTACATCAGATAAATAGGAGATCCAATCCCAGATCCTTTGTTGCTTCATACCTGTTTGATCTTGTCAATTTTCAGTTTCTCCTTTTGCAAAATCAGAATAAAAATTATGTCTACCTTAATGGATGGTTTGAACATTAGATAATAAATGTATAGCACTGTCATGGTATTTTAAAATATCATCCATTATTGTTTTCTTTATCCAAAATAAAACCTTATCTATCCTGTGCTGTATTTCCTTGAATTCTACTCTGTAAAATGGAACAATCCGCTAATATGATTGAAAAAAATCCTACTAACCTATTTGTAGTTTGACATATTTTTCTTTGGGGGAGTAGTGAATATTTCAGTTTTCTGGTATACCTTAATTTCCTGTGTGAATTACAAGCTGTATTAAATTACATTTACTATTTGCACATTTTAAGGGCCCTAACGTGATAACTAGGCTTCTATTAACATGTGATAGAAAGGGAAAAATTCCAGGAATCTATAAATAGTTGCATGTGTCAATAGTTCATTACTTTTTATTGGTGATTTATTCTGTGGTATGGTTGCATCACAATATTTTTAAGCAAACTGCCCTTTTGAAAACACATTTTGATTATTCAGTTTTTCAGGTGTGCCAATTGAGGGATCTTGGTTCCCTTAGACCAGGTATTGAACCCAGTCCCTTGACAGTGAAAGTGTGGGGGCCTAACCACTAGACCACCAGGGAATTCTGTCTTGGCATTCTTCGCAAATCAACTGACTGCATGCCATATATTTTAGAATCTTTTTTTCTATCCCCAAACTCCATTTCCTAAGAATTAAGCAATGTAAGCCTCCAAATGATTAACTAAAGCTTGATCTCAAGCTTCAGCAGCAAGGACTTTTAAAACTGTGAAGGGTTACTTGATCCTTTATGTTGAATGAGATCCAGACACCTTTTAGAGAGTAACTTTAGATCTGGATGAGAGGAAAGGCCCAGTGGCTTTGGGTAACCATGGAGAGGAGGGGACTAGGAGAAGGGGGCCAAGAATGCATGACAATCCCAAAGATCAACTTTTCTTTTTCATTTGTGTCTTTAATTAGTCTTGGGTTCTGTCTGTTCTTTTGGCCTCCCTCTAATCTCCAGAGTATAGTATGGCCCTGCTCTGGCTAAAAATGTAGGATTTTACATCAGATAAATAGGAGATCCAATCCCAGATCCTTTGTTGCTTCATACCTGTTTGATCTTGTCAATTTTCAGTTTCTCCTTTTGCAAAATCAGAATAAAAATTATGTCTACCTTAATGGATGGTTTGAACATTAGATAATAAATGTATAGCACTGTCATGGTATTTTAAAATATCATCCATTATTGTTTTCTTTATCCAAAATAAAACCTTATCTATCCTGTGCTGTATTTCCTTGAATTCTACTCTGTAAAATGGAACAATCCGCTAATATGATTGAAAAAAATCCTACTAACCTATTTGTAGTTTGACATATTTTTCTTTGGGGGAGTAGTGAATATTTCAGTTTTCTGGTATACCTTAATTTCCTGTGTGAATTACAAGCTGTATTAAATTACATTTACTATTTGCACATTTTAAGGGCCCTAACGTGATAACTAGGCTTCTATTAACATGTGATAGAAAGGGAAAAATTCCAGGAATCTATAAAACCCTATGGTCCTTCTGCCTACTCCTTACAACCTGAGGCAAGCTGTTCACCCTCTGTGAGCCTCACTGTCAGCATTTGTAAAACAGGAGTAAAACATCAGTCTGGACTGTTGTACAGAGTGGCGATGATATTTGAAAGAGGCAAAAACTGCAGAGCTTTAAAAACTGTGAACATTGCTATATATGAGATGACTTTTATTATTTAATTGAAGTACACAACCAATGAACTCTTTGACAAAATGCCAATATTAATTTTTGGTTATTTTTCATTTATAGTATACTACCATATCAGGGACCTTAAAGATAAATAGAGGACTGTAAGGTCACACACTTTAGGTGTGAAACAAAGCAGGGACTCAAATTCAGAATGCACAGCTGTAGTTCAAGCTCTAAGAAGTTCTGAAGGGTTATTACTCAGTGTTTTTGCATTCTGTTCTGAAATCTTAGTGGGCTGGCTCTCTCAAGGCTTTCTTTCTTAGCTGTATTATCTTTGGTAACAGGAAATAGATGAACTCAACCTATAATTTTAAGGGCCTTAATTTTAGGGCCAAAGAAATGGTCCCACAGGCTTTGGTCTGGTCATTTAAGAAATCTCATACTCCATTTTGTGTGTGTGTGTGTGTCTGTGTCTGTGTATAGTGTGTGTGTATCACACGCATGTGCATAGTCACAGCAAATGTATTTGGAATTCACTAATTCTTACAGTTTAACATCAGGTTATTTTGCTACATTCAAATATAATTAAAGTATCTAAATATATTTTACTATTATAGGACTCTTTGGGGCTTCCCTGGTGGCTCAGATGGTAAAGAATCTGCCTGCAATGCAGGAGTCATAGGAGACACAGGTGCGATCTCTGGATTGAGAAGATCCTCTGAAGAAGGGCATGGCAACCCACTCCAGTATTCTTGCTTGGAGAATTCCATGGACAGAGGAGCCTGGCAGACTAGCATCCATGGGGTCGCAAAGAGTCAAATACCACTGAGTGACTGACACACACAAAGGACTCTGTTTCCGAAAAGAAGCCTCAACCCTTCTCCTTCCACCTTAATATTTACAAAGAAAAATGTCTAAGATATTGGTCACCTGATGATTAATTATGTATGGTATCATTTGGGGAATATTTTACTGTCACCTTTATATTTTCCTCTATTTTTGAGGATTTCCCTTCAACTTTTTATTTTAAAATGATTATGGAGACATCCCTGGTGGTCCAGTGATGAAGAGTCCATTCTTCTAACGCAGGGGCCCAGAGGTGATCCCTGGTCAGGAAACTAGATCACACATGCTGCAACTAAGAGTTTTGTAGCCCCAGTTAAAGATCTAGCATGCTGCAATAAAGACTGATAATTGCAACTTCAAGATTTAGAATGCAACTAAAACCTGGCACAGTCACATAAATAAAAATATTTTAAAATAAAATAATTATGAACACAAAGTTGGGAAAATAGGAAGCCCATGTAACTTCTCCCTATGGCAACAACTTACGACAATAGTATAAGAGCAAAGCCAGGAAACTGACTTTACTACAATACAAACTACAGACTCAATTCCGGTTGCAACCAGTTTTGACATGCAGTGATTTGTGGGGACATCCCATCTTAACTCTCTTTACTCTTCAGTAAGCACTGCTATTACAGGGGTGGAGCTGAGGTACAGAGCACACTGCATTTTATAAGGATAACCATGTCCCTGCTTTGAAAAGGCACATTATCACTCATACAGTAACAAATTGTCAGGAAGTTACCTCACCCTTCCAAAATGACTGGTCCAGCAAATGTATTTGGAATTCACTAATTCTTACAGTTTAACATCAGGTTATTTTGCTACATTCAAATATAATTAAAGTATCTAAATATATTTTACTATTATAGGACTCTTTGGGGCTTCCTGGTGGCTCAGATGGTAAAGAATCTGCCTGCAATGCAGGAGTCATAGGAGACACAGGTGCGATCTCTGGATTGAGAAGATCCTCTGAAGAAGGGCATGGCAACCCACTCCAGTATTCTTGCTTGGAGAATTCCATGGACAGAGGAGCCTGGCAGACTAGCATCCATGGGGTCGCAAAGAGTCAAATACCACTGAGTGACTGACACACACAAAGGACTCTGTTTCCGAAAAGAAGCCTCAACCCTTCTCCTTCCACCTTAATATTTACAAAGAAAAATGTCTAAGATATTGGTCACCTGATGATTAATTATGTATGGTATCATTTGGGGAATATTTTACTGTCACCTTTATATTTTCCTCTATTTTTGAGGATTTCCCTTCAACTTTTTATTTTAAAATGATTATGGAGACATCCCTGGTGGTCCAGTGATGAAGAGTCCATTCTTCTAACGCAGGGGCCCAGAGGTGATCCCTGGTCAGGAAACTAGATCACACATGCTGCAACTAAGAGTTTTGTAGCCCCAGTTAAAGATCTAGCATGCTGCAATAAAGACTGATAATTGCAACTTCAAGATTTAGAATGCAACTAAAACCTGGCACAGTCACATAAATAAAAATATTTTAAAATAAAATAATTATGAACACAAAGTTGGGAAAATAGGAAGCCCATGTAACTTCTCCCTATGGCAACAACTTACGACAATAGTATAAGAGCAAAGCCAGGAAACTGACTTTACTACAATACAAACTACAGACTCAATTCCGGTTGCAACCAGTTTTGACATGCAGTGATTTGTGGGGACATCCCATCTTAACTCTCTTTACTCTTCAGTAAGCACTGCTATTACAGGGGTGGAGCTGAGGTACAGAGCACACTGCATTTTATAAGGATAACCATGTCCCTGCTTTGAAAAGGCACATTATCACTCATACAGTAACAAATTGTCAGGAAGTTACCTCACCCTTCCAAAATGACTGGTCAGGATGTGCTTGAGCTGGCCTGTAGCAGCCCTGAAGGCCAACCGTTAAATATTCAGGCATTTCGTCATTGGTAGCTTGAAATCAGCCATGGTGGAAGCATTTACCTCAGAAACATCTGCAAGGAGCATACACTAAGACTCACTCTCCATGGTCTGAGCCTGCTTACCGTATAGCACTGCTTGCCTGACACTGACAGTTTGCCTCAGATGAACCAAGTTCCTCACATACATCTGCTCAGCTGCATTCTGGCACCACCTTATTTCCCAGCAGGATATCGCCTTGTCATTCATGATGCATTTGTCCTCAGGGCTGTAGACTAGACAGCCAGATAGTCATAAAAAAAAAAAAAAAAGAAAGATTTTTTTATTAATGGATTCTAATGCCATAATTATGACCTTTCTTGGTAACTCCCTTTCGTTTTGCCCAGGGGCTTTCTGGAATATGTACTTATTTTGAACTCCAAGAGAACATTTAGCGGCATGAGAGAGACAGGCAGCAGAAGAGAGTAGTGGGAGGTAGAATAAGCAATGGGGTCTTGCGTGCTCTGTCCGTTTCCACCCAGGGGGCAGTGTCGAGTCACCTCCACTTGGGGTCAGCACTGCCGTGACCACCCCTGTCCCATCATTTTCTCTGTAGGCGGTGAGAAGTCAGTGGTCCTTTTTCTTGAGGCAGAGGACCTAAACTGGGAAGAGAATCTTGCTGTCTGCTTGAAAAGGGGTCAAAACGCAAAGGGATTCTTTGCAGATCACAGTGGATTCATAAGCTTTTATTGTATATAATGAAGGGGCATAGGCCATATTCTTTCATTGTTAGTCAACAAGTGTGTTATGTTTCCTGGTACGCTTAGTAGATTGCTTGTAGGCAGAAAAAGCGTAGAATCAAAAACAAAACTCTGGGCTTCCCTGGTGGTCCAGTGGGTAAGGACACCGCCTTGCAGTGCAAGGGGCGCGGGTTCGAGCCCTGACCTGGGAAGATTCCACGTGCCACGGAGCAGCTGGACCCATGTGTCCAATTACCGAGCCAGAGCTCTGGAGCGCATGCACCCAGAGCCGGCGCTCTGCGACAACAGAGGCCACCGTGATGCGAGGCCCACAAGAGCCAAAGAACAAAGACAGATGAAAATAGATAAATGAAAGACCAATAGAAGTGGCCTGCCCGTCCCCCTCCTTCCCCACCCCACCCCCTAAAAAGTAAATAAATAAATAAATAAATGTTTAAAAAAAAAAAAAACTCTCCATTTCTACCTACTCCCCTTGTCTAAGTATGTTGCTCACTTAGCAGACTCACATGGACTATTAACATATACAGTTTAATCCAAGCAATGTGCGGAAGTATTAAATGTTCTCTCACCTCAAGGACCCAGTAATGGTCTGGAGACAAAAAAGCATACTAGCAAGACAGTAGAGCGGAAGGAGCACAAGCCTTCAAGTGAGATCTGAGTTCAAATCCTAGCTCAAAGACTTGCTAGCTGAAGAAACTTGGGCAAGTGACCACCACTTGAATGTGTTAGTTCACTCAGTAGTAAATGCAAAGTTGATCAAAGCACAAATGGTATGAACTGGACCCCTACCCTTAATAGTGCATTTTATACCTTTTTTTTTTTTTTTAAGATTTTTTATTTATTTATTTATTTATTTTGGGCGGAGGTCGGGTTGGGGAGGAAGGGGAGTGGACGGGCCACTTCCATTGGTCCTTCATTTCTCTATTTTCATCCGTCTTTGTTCTTTGGCTCCTGCGGGCCTCCCATTGGGGTGGCCTCTGTCATCGCAGAGCGCCGGCTCTGGGCGCATGCGCTCCAGAGCTCCGGCTCAGTAATTGGACACATGGGTCCAGCCGCTCCGCGGCACGTGGAATCTTCCCAGGCCAGGGCTTGAACCGGCGCCCCTTGCACTGCAAGGCGGTGTCCTTACCCACTTGGCCACCAGGGGAAGCCCATATACCTATTTTTATAGACAAATTTTATTTTTGTTACATTTTACTTTATTTAAATTTCTTACCATAGCCCTGCCAGGCAGGTTTCATTTTATTTCCATTTTATGGATGGGAAAATTGAGCCTTAGAGAACTTGATTAAGGTCATAGAGAAAATGGGGAATAGAAATGGAATTCTAAAGAACACTCTGTAGTCCATACCACCTATGAAAAAATGTATTAAAAAATTCAGACACTTGGTAGGAACTCAGCCATTGTCACGTTTTTATTCACTTAATATATAATTAATTACTGGTTAGCTATATTGATAATTATGTTAATATAATTATGTGCCATTATATATAGGGTTATAGAGTACATTAATTACATGAATTAATTATACACATTTTAAGTGGAAAGTTGACTAAACCTGGAGATGGATGATCTGACCCCCATTTTGACTCTGCTTTCTGTTAGTTCTGCCAAAGGCAAGTCACTCACAGACAAATAATTCTCTTATAAAGGCATGAGTGAGACCTGGTAAACTGTTCAATAAATATTTGTTGAAAATGCAGAAATAAACCAATGAAAGGATAAATGTTTGTCTCTTCTGGGGCTTAAAAAATGACTTTCATTGTGATGAAAAATTAAATAGTTAATTCTCAAGTGAAAACTTCATTGTCAATAGTCCAACTCAGAGCTATCCCAGACCATGGTGGTCTCTTATAGCGACCCACTGTGGTAGAAAGCAGGTACTGCTTTTATTGTGCAGGCTTCCCAGGTATGCCCAGGATTTGCCCTGCTCCTTCTTTGCTCCTCCTAGTCAGAGGACTATTAACCCTCAGGTTAATAAAGAAGGACAGAGGAGTGAGGTTTTTGCTTAGTCCTCTATATAAATGCCTGCTTATCCACTTAATACCGCAATGCTCTGGCGGAATACATTTTGCTTGGCTTTGTTAGAGAGTACCAGGAGTCGGGAAAGATCCTCAGAGCAGAGATATCTGAGGGCAAGAAGCATATACTGTTCTTTCACAGTCTATGGTCTTACATTCACTTTTGGTACAGCATCCTTTTATACTTACAAATGAACTGAAAACACTGGAAATAATCAAAATGTGACTTATGAAGCCTGCTGGTGAAGCCAGCCATTATATCTCAAGGCATACGTTAAAACTTTTCTGTAACAATCTGGAGGGGTGGGATGAGGAGGGAGATGGGAGGGAGGTTCAAGAGGGAGGAGACATATGTATACCTGTGACTGATTTATGTTAATGATGTTTGACAGAAAACAACAAAATCCTGTAAAGCAATTATCCTTCAGTTAAAAAAAAACAACAAAAAATCCTTTGGTACTAATCCTGCTATGTATCTCATTTAGTTCTCACAACAACCCAACAAGAAAAATGATCTTATTTATCCCATTTTATGAAAAGGAAATAAAGGCTTCAAATGTTCCAGTAACTCCATGACACATACCCAGTGGCAGGGCTAGGACTGGGATCCAGTCTGTCTTCTAAACACATGTGTGTGTGCATGCTTAGGCTCAGTCATGTCCCATTCTGTGACCCCCTGGACTGTAGCCTGCCAGGCTCCTCTGTCCATGGAGTTTCCTAGGCAAGAATACTGGAGCTGTGCTTGCTTCGGCAGCATATATACTAAAATTGGAACAATACAGAGAGGATTAGCATGGCCCCTGCACAAATGTTTGTCTCTCGGGGCTTAAAAATGACTTTCATTGTGATGAAAATTAAATAGTTAATTCTCAAGTGAAAACTTCATTGTCAATAGTCCAACTCAGAGCTATCCCAGACCATGGTGGTCTCTTATAGCGACCCACTGTAGAAAGCAGGTACTGCTTTTATTGTGCAGGCTTCCCAGGTATGCCCAGGATTTGCCCTGCTCCTTCTTTGCTCCTCCTAGTCAGAGGACTATTAACCCTCAGGTTAATAAAGAAGGACAGAGGAGTGAGGTTTTTGCTTAGTCCTCTATATAAATGCCTGCTTATCCACTTAATACCGCAATGCTCTGGCGGAATACATTTTGCTTGGCTTTGTTAGAGAGTACCAGGAGTCGGGAAAGATCCTCAGAGCAGAGATATCTGAGGGCAAGAAGCATATACTGTTCTTTCACAGTCTATGGTCTTACATTCACTTTTGGTACAGCATCCTTTTATACTTACAAATGAACTGAAAACACTGGAAATAATCAAAATGTGACTTATGAAGCCTGCTGGTGAAGCCAGCCATTATATCTCAAGGCATACGTTAAAACTTTTCTGTAACAATCTGGAGGGGTGGGATGAGGAGGGAGATGGGAGGGAGGTTCAAGAGGGAGGAGACATATGTATACCTGTGACTGATTTATGTTAATGATGTTTGACAGAAAACAACAAAATCCTGTAAAGCAATTATCCTTCAGTTAAAAAAAAACAACAAAAAATCCTTTGGTACTAATCCTGCTATGTATCTCATTTAGTTCTCACAACAACCCAACAAGAAAAATGATCTTATTTATCCCATTTTATGAAAAGGAAATAAAGGCTTCAAATGTTCCAGTAACTCCATGACACATACCCAGTGGCAGGGCTAGGACTGGGATCCAGTCTGTCTTCTAAACACATGTGTGTGTGCATGCTTAGGCTCAGTCATGTCCCATTCTGTGACCCCCTGGACTGTAGCCTGCCAGGCTCCTCTGTCCATGGAGTTTCCTAGGCAAGAATACTGGAGCTGTGCTTGCTTCGGCAGCATATATACTAAAATTGGAACAATACAGAGAGGATTAGCATGGCCCCTGCACAAGGATGACATGCAAATTCATGAAGCGTTCCATATTTAAAAAAAAAATAAAGAATACTGGAGCTGGGCTTCCCTGGTAGCTCAGTGGTGAACAGTTTGCCTGCCAATGCAGGAAACACAAGTTTGATCCCCGATCCAGGAAGATCCTACATGCTGCGGAGCAACTAAGCCTTTGAGCCACAACTATGGAACCTGTGCTCTAGAGCCTTGGAGCTGCAACTATGGAACCCATGTGCTGCAACTACTGAAGCCATGTGCCATAGAGCCCAAGCTCCATAACAAGAGGAGTCACTACAACAAGAAGCCTGCTCACCTCAATTAGAGAGTAGCTCCTACTTCCTGCAACTAGAGAAGAGCCTACGGCAGCAGTGAAAACCCAGAATAGCCAAAAATAAATAAATAAATAAATTTAAAAAAATGAATACTGAAATCAGGCGCCACTTTCTTCTTCAGGGTATCTTCCCAACTCAGGGATTGAACCCTTGTCTCTTATGCTTTCTGCACTGTAGGCAGGTTCTTTACCCACTGAGCCATCAGGGTGGCTTCTAAGCACATATTATCTTTCATAACAGAACAGAAAGAAAAATAGGCCCAAAAGAGAAAAGACCAACAGAAGTGGGGTTCTGCTTTACTTCCCTCAGTAATTAAAATGGAAGTACTTGGCTTGTTCGGAACTATCCTTTCCCACAGCAGCCCTGAGAGAACTGGGGAGACGCCAGCATTAAGAAGCAGGGGTCTTTTATCAATTACAGAGTAATGTGTTAAATGCTGTGTATAGTGTATAGTGAAGAATGGCAGAGTAATAGAATAAGAACTTATCTTGCCAATGCTTTCTACAAACAATCAGAAATTATTGCTTTTTTCCATTTGTGCTTCTTGGGTGGCAAATGTTTTTGAAGGACAAAACCCTATTTTTTCTTTAAAGATTCTTTTCAGAGATATAATATGTTTCGGCAAAGATTTAAAGCATAACACTGTTTTTTTTTTTAAAAAAAAAAACTTCAAGTACATTCACAGAGAGAAACTCTAGACACAATAACATACCTTCCCTTGTCCTCCAGGAAGAACTTGCTTTGGAGGTGGAGAATTAGGGAGGGAATCTGATAAACTGCCTTGACTCCTTTTGTCTGGCATTTTAGCAAGTCTGGAATATTTGGCCAGTGTGCAATCCCTTGCTAAATTTCGCTGAGCCTTTGTGTTTGCAAATAAATGTGCTGCCTCGGGGAAAGACAACAATACAGCTTCTCTGAAGTACAGAGAGACGGAAAAAACCCAAAATAGTAAAAACCCACTCCAGAAGAGTGGACAAGACAGTATTTATATTTACATTATTGCTTTCATATGGACATGTGGAAGAGAAACACAAGACCAAGGGACCCAGAACGCCCCATAAAATCAACCTCAGATTTTCTTGAAGCTGACACTTTTTCCTGGACTTCTAGACAAATGCTCCCCTCCTGTGGTCAGAGAGTAGAATACAGGGGAATAGAGAACCTTCCCTAAGAGGGTAGAGGAGTGAGTCCAGAATGTGTTTGTCTTTTTGCCTGTTTTCCGAAGAATTTTTGGTGTATGGACCAGAGCTGTTGTTCAAAAAATACGCTAAGAAAAGGAAGAAATGGCAAAACCCTAATATACTAACAAAACCCGCCAACAAACAACCCCGAAACAACAATAAAATAACTTTCCAAAAAAATGGCCAAGTTTATCTATTTCCATACTCATGAAACCTTCTTGGATCATCCAAATGAGAAGCAATACTCTTCTAAAAAAATAAAACAAACAAATGAACGTACAAAATAGAAGCAGTTTCACAGATGTAGAGAACAAATCAGTGGTTACAAGTGGTGAAAGAGGCGGGGGAGAGGCAAGATAGGGGAAGCGGATTAGAGGTCCAAACTTCTAAGTCTAAAATAAACAAGATACAGGGCTGTAATGTACAGCACAGAGAAAATAGCAAACATTCTCTAATAACTTCAAATGGAGTATAATCTATTTTAAAAAAATCAAATACATTGCACACCTGAAACATAATGTCAATCAGTTCCACTTCAATTAAAAAAAAAAAAATGGAAAAAGGACTCCTGCCACTGTTTATTGCTATATAAGCAATAAAATTAAGATAATTTAGTGAGTCTTTGCTAGATATTAGGAAATGTATTAGATGTATGAAATGTATTAGATGCTGAAGACTGAAAACTAGAAAACGCATATTCTCTGCTCTAAATCATCAGATTTCATTGGGGGGAGATAAGTGGGAATAAACCTTGCCCTTTGTGATTTGCAGGATTTTCGGAAAAACCCAAAATGTGCTGCCTCGGGAAAGACAACAATACAGCTTCTCTGAAGTACAGAGACGGAAAAAACCCAAAATAGTAAAAACCCACTCCAGAAGAGTGGACAAGACAGTATTTATATTTACATTATTGCTTTCATATGGACATGTGGAAGAGAAACACAAGACCAAGGGACCCAGAACGCCCCATAAAATCAACCTCAGATTTTCTTGAAGCTGACACTTTTTCCTGGACTTCTAGACAAATGCTCCCCTCCTGTGGTCAGAGAGTAGAATACAGGGGAATAGAGAACCTTCCCTAAGAGGGTAGAGGAGTGAGTCCAGAATGTGTTTGTCTTTTTGCCTGTTTTCCGAAGAATTTTTGGTGTATGGACCAGAGCTGTTGTTCAAAAAATACGCTAAGAAAAGGAAGAAATGGCAAAACCCTAATATACTAACAAAACCCGCCAACAAAAACCCAGAAACAACAATAAAATAACTTTCCAAAAAAATGGCCAAGTTTATCTATTTCCATACTCATGAAACCTTCTTGGATCATCCAAATGAGAAGCAATACTCTTCTAAAAAAATAAAACAAACAAATGAACGTACAAAATAGAAGCAGTTTCACAGATGTAGAGAACAAATCAGTGGTTACAAGTGGTGAAAGAGGCGGGGGAGAGGCAAGATAGGGGAAGCGGATTAGAGGTCCAAACTTCTAAGTCTAAAATAAACAAGATACAGGGCTGTAATGTACAGCACAGGGGATATAGCAAACATTCTCTAATAACTTCAAATGGAGTATAATCTATTTTAAAAAAATCAAATACATTGCACACCTGAAACATAATGTCAATCAGTTCCACTTCAATTAAAAAAAAAAAAATGGAAAAAGGACTCCTGCCACTGTTTATTGCTATATAAGCAATAAAATTAAGATAATTTAGTGAGTCTTTGCTAGATATTAGGAAATGTATTAGATGTATGAAATGTATTAGATGCTGAAGACTGAAAACTAGAAAACGCATATTCTCTGCTCTAAATCATCAGATTTCATTGGGGGGAGATAAGTGGGAATAAACAGAATAAATAACTTTAATTACCTGGTAAAATGACAAGATGAATACATGCAGAAGGCCCTGGGAGAACAGAGGATATTGTGTCCAACTAACAAGGAAGATGGCGGCTAAGCTGAACCTTCAAGCATTAGAAGAGGTATCCAGGATATAGACGGCCGCGCTGAGAGTGTGCATCTTATTATTTCCTACAGCTGGGTTAGACAGAATAAGAGCCTTGGATTGGCTGCAGTCTTATCCCAGACCCAAATCTCACGTTTATGGTACGAGTTCAGTTCCATAAGCACTTGAGAGTTAACCCAAGGTAGGCCAGGGAAAGCAAGAGTAATTTTAAAGATGAGAACAAGCGGCAGTGATAGGTACATTAAATCAACCTGGAAACAACAATGAATGTAACTAAGACGCTGCTGCAAGGGTCCAGATAAGAAGCTCTTACTAGAAGTGACAGAGAATAGAAGACAGGTGGGAGAACTAGCATTGCCAGAACCTGTGAAGGATTGGCCACAGATGGTGAGGGAGAAGCAGGAGAGAGTGAAGCCCACAAATCCCTCATAACTCCATCTAACGTCTCACACTGGTTGAGAGAACTAGGATCGGGAGCAGGTCTGGAATGAAAGATGAATTCAGGATACTTACAGGCTGGGGGTACCCCTAAGGCTTTTAACCCTCCTATATTGATTTCTATGTCATCATTTCTGGGACTTAACTGCTCGGTTTTACCAGGTCACTGAGAACAAGGAATATATCTTGTCTCATGTTCCTTAGAATGGCTTTTGAAAAAGGATTCCTTTCCAATGGTTATAAAGGTCATTCTCATAAAAATTAATGAGCATGTGTCCAAGTTTTACGTATTTCATTATATAAATGAACTGACTGAAAAAGATTTGAAGAAGGGGACAAAGTATGGTGAAATGAAGATAGTATGCTAGAAACCAACATAGTTAATTTGCCTGTAGGACATACCCCTCATCTTTGAGTTTTTCTTTTTCTATCATGCCAAAAAAGAAAAAGTCTTACCCTTTCAATTTTCTGGCAGTTAGCTTCTAACTTTACAGGGCTGTAAAACATCCAGCTGTCAGCAATTGTTGCATTTCCCCAGAGTCAAAAGGCTTTTTCTCACTTGATGTGTTAGAAACCACCCTGAATTGAAATGATAAAGACAAATACTCATGGTTTTGCTTTATTTCCAAGTTTTGAAAATTTCTACCTATTTTCCTATAGTAGCTATATGAATATCTAATGTGTATTTAAGAAATACAGAATTTATACTCTGTGTCTGTACAATTGAGGTCATGTAAATTAAAGACAAAGGGGTAAAATCAATAAAGTAAAAAGGAAATAGAAATAATTGATGATTCCATAATTGAATGTTAGATTTATTTGTTCATACATGTCTAGGCAGTCAGGGCAAAATAATTTACATAATAAATTGCTTACTGCTTATTATAAAGGAAGAAGAATCCAGTTCCTGAAGTGGCTGTTGTTTTGTGTTTCCTCCTTTTCCTTCTAAATTATAAAACAGTGTCATAGAGTTTCACAAAGATGATAGAGATGTAGTAGTGGTCCTTGTTCTCAATATTTGTACAGTAATTATAGGCACAGATTCCCAATACTTCTTTGTTATAAGCCTTTTATTGTGTCACAGAATGGTACTAGGCACAAGCAGGAAGAGTGAAGATAACCCCAAATCCATCTAACGTCTCACACTGGTTGAGAGAACTAGGATCGGGAGCAGGTCTGGAATGAAAGATGAATTCAGGATACTTACAGGCTGGGGGTACCCCTAAGGCTTTTAACCCTCCTATATTGATTTCTATGTCATCATTTCTGGGACTTAACTGCTCGGTTTTACCAGGTCACTGAGAACAAGGAATATATCTTGTCTCATGTTCCTTAGAATGGCTTTTGAAAAAGGATTCCTTTCCAATGGTTATAAAGGTCATTCTCATAAAAATTAATGAGCATGTGTCCAAGTTTTACGTATTTCATTATATAAATGAACTGACTGAAAAAGATTTGAAGAAGGGGACAAAGTATGGTGAAATGAAGATAGTATGCTAGAAACCAACATAGTTAATTTGCCTGTAGGACATACCCCTCATCTTTGAGTTTTTCTTTTTCTATCATGCCAAAAAAGAAAAAGTCTTACCCTTTCAATTTTCTGGCAGTTAGCTTCTAACTTTACAGGGCTGTAAAACATCCAGCTGTCAGCAATTGTTGCATTTCCCCAGAGTCAAAAGGCTTTTTCTCACTTGATGTGTTAGAAACCACCCTGAATTGAAATGATAAAGACAAATACTCATGGTTTTGCTTTATTTCCAAGTTTTGAAAATTTCTACCTATTTTCCTATAGTAGCTATATGAATATCTAATGTGTATTTAAGAAATACAGAATTTATACTCTGTGTCTGTACAATTGAGGTCATGTAAATTAAAGACAAAGGGGTAAAATCAATAAAGTAAAAAGGAAATAGAAATAATTGATGATTCCATAATTGAATGTTAGATTTATTTGTTCATACATGTCTAGGCAGTCAGGGCAAAATAATTTACATAATAAATTGCTTACTGCTTATTATAAAGGAAGAAGAATCCAGTTCCTGAAGTGGCTGTTGTTTTGTGTTTCCTCCTTTTCCTTCTAAATTATAAAACAGTGTCATAGAGTTTCACAAAGATGATAGAGATGTAGTAGTGGTCCTTGTTCTCAATATTTGTACAGTAATTATAGGCACAGATTCCCAATACTTCTTTGTTATAAGCCTGTTGATCAAAGCCAATGATGTCACGGGGAGAATGGACGGATACATGTATGTGTATGGCCAAGCCCCTTCACGGTTCACCTGAAACGATCACAAAATTTTTAATTGGCTATACCCCAATAAAAATGGTTTTGGTATATAAAAAAAAAAAAGAAGCATTCTTTGTCAGCCACTGGACTCAAGTCTCTACCCATGGAGTAGGTAAGCACTGACTATACATCTGCACCCCTATGTCAGAGGCTCACCTGTAGGTCAGAGGCAGAGCTGAATACTGAGCCTTCAAGAGGAATCCCTCTGTATGGACTTTGTATGAACTGAATAGATGTGGTCCAACTGGCACAATAGTAGGACGTGCTCCCCACCCCATTAATGTCTCCAAAGACACTGGGCATTCAAACATGCTCAGTGGCTCAATCATGTCTGACTCTTTGGGACCCCATGGACTGTAGCCCACCAAACTTCTCTTTCCACGGAATTTTCCAAGCAAGAATACTGGAACAAGTTGCCATTTCCTACTCCAGCGTGGCATACTTTCAAATTTTGGAGGTAAAAGAAGTGAGCTGAGCTATTGACATGATAGCATATTTGATTTATATACCAGAATTGGAGTTCATCAAAACAGAGCTTTGCATTTATAATATTAGACAGAATCCATAACAAGAATAGGATCATGGCATGCTGATATGCTTTGTACCTTTCTCATAGACTCAGCAGTTGTAAGTCTTCATCAGGTGATTTAGATGTGATGTCTTGAGGGCTGAGGAAAGGTCTTATGCTCTGTTTTAGGGATCTGACTCATCACGGGGGATGGTTCCTATAAACGGGTCACAGAGCTTTAGAATGAACTGAGGAGTGATGCTTTTTGCTAAAATTATGAAGTTGCAACTGAAAGAAGAACCATTCTTATCACGGATTTTTCAAACCCACCCCTAAAGACTAATCCTATAACCATAAGTGGCTGTTGTTTTGTGTTTCCTCCTTTTCCTTCTAAATTATAAAACAGTGTCATAGAGTTTCACAAAGATGATAGAGATGTAGTAGTGGTCCTTGTTCTCAATATTTGTACAGTAATTATAGGCACAGATTCCCAATACTTCTTTGTTATAAGCCTGTTGATCAAAGCCAATGATGTCACGGGGAGAATGGACGGATACATGTATGTGTATGGCCAAGCCCCTTCACGGTTCACCTGAAACGATCACAAAATTTTTAATTGGCTATACCCCAATAAAAATGGTTTTGGTATATAAAAAAAAAAAAGAAGCATTCTTTGTCAGCCACTGGACTCAAGTCTCTACCCATGGAGTAGGTAAGCACTGACTATACATCTGCACCCCTATGTCAGAGGCTCACCTGTAGGTCAGAGGCAGAGCTGAATACTGAGCCTTCAAGAGGAATCCCTCTGTATGGACTTTGTATGAACTGAATAGATGTGGTCCAACTGGCACAATAGTAGGACGTGCTCCCCACCCCATTAATGTCTCCAAAAGACACTGGGCATTCAAACATGCTCAGTGGCTCAATCATGTCTGACTCTTTGGGACCCCATGGACTGTAGCCCACCAAACTTCTCTTTCCACGGAATTTTCCAAGCAAGAATACTGGAACAAGTTGCCATTTCCTACTCCAGCGTGGCATACTTTCAAATTTTGGAGGTAAAAGAAGTGAGCTGAGCTATTGACATGATAGCATATTTGATTTATATACCAGAATTGGAGTTCATCAAAACAGAGCTTTGCATTTATAATATTAGACAGAATCCATAACAAGAATAGGATCATGGCATGCTGATATGCTTTGTACCTTTCTCATAGACTCAGCAGTTGTAAGTCTTCATCAGGTGATTTAGATGTGATGTCTTGAGGGCTGAGGAAAGGTCTTATGCTCTGTTTTAGGGATCTGACTCATCACGGGGGATGGTTCCTATAAACGGGTCACAGAGCTTTAGAATGAACTGAGGAGTGATGCTTTTTGCTAAAATTATGAAGTTGCAACTGAAAGAAGAACCATTCTTATCACGGATTTTTCAAACCCACCCCTAAAGACTAATCTTATTTTTAATAACATTATACCCCACATTGTACTCTATTGTTGCTTTCTTTCTTCATGTATACATGGGCTGCTTCCCGCACAAACTGTAAGCTCTTTCAGGGTCAATCATTCGTACCAAGCCACAGGGCAGGACACCTGAGGGAGGCTCATGTAATACATTCTTGTTAACTTGTTATATCTAGTGGGTCTATAAGGTAGAGGAAAGGTAGGGGGATAAAGGAAAAGAGGCAAGAGCTAGAATAAGAATGGCAAATAGTTGGCAAGATTCTTCCCCAAACTATATTCAGAGCAGGCTAATGACCACGATCCTATCCTCCTGAATGTAAATTCTGCCTTGGACTCCTCACCAAAGTTCAGAGTGGAGAGATGAGAATGAACCTGTTTACCAAGTTTGACACAGAGTTTGTTCTCTGACTTAATGTGGATAAGCTGATTTCTCTCACCCTGTTTTTCAAAAGTAGATTAAGTAAAGAACCCACCTGTCAATGCAGGAGACACAAGACACGGGAGTTCCATCCTTGGGTTGGGAAGATTCCCTGGAGAAGGAAATGGCAATCCACTCCAGTATTTTTGCCTGGGAAATCCCATGGACAAAGAAGCCTGGCGGGCTACAGTCCATGGGGTCACAAAGAGTCAGACACAATGGAGCACACATGCACAACCACACTTAAAATGAGAACCTAGGGACAAGTTTTTAAAAATGCAGTTGGTTTTATTTTCATATAAACTAAAACACCAGAGCTTATTGATTCCTATATTAAATACATAAATTATAAAATAACCATTCATAAACCTTTACATACAATAGGTTGATTCCATTCTCTATGGTAATACATACAGTACATGTACATGTTCAGTGTACTTCAGAGAATCATTCTGGTGAAAATCAACTTATATTTTTCTTCTGTTAATAAGCAAGTGCTGAAGCAATAAATGGAGTCATGCTAATGAGGCAGAGAGAAAGAACACCAACTGAAGCAGTTGATTGAATGAAAGTTCTGAGAAATTGATCCCCTGGCTGCATTAATACAGTAGCTATCGGGGGATCGGGTATTCCTGTGCATTGGCTCTACCATATCCTACTACCTAATGTCCCTACCTGAGTTCCTGCAGAATTGGATCTTGCAGGTTCAAGCAGGCATGAGCCCTTTTTGGAATGAGATTGTTAGCTGATAAAAAGATCGGACTTTGGGCTAATAATCCTACTGTAGATTGGGCAGGATTCTGTTGCTCATTTTCCAGAAGACCGCTTGCATCACAAGAAGGCTAGTTTACAGGCTTGAGTAATTGGAAAACCAATGAGTAGTTCTTTGCTTCAGTCAAAAACAGAGAACAGTAGTGATGGACAGAAGGTGGAGAAAAGGGATGTGAGACAGCCAAAGAGGGGAAGAGCACAGGTATCAGATGCTAAACAAAAACAGGAGTTACCCAGCAGCCTCAGAAAACCCCTTCCCAATTCCTCAATCCTAGGACAGAAGTACACATTTTATAAGTGCTCCCACCAAAGTTCATTCTGACTTACACGAGTTTGTTCTCTGACTTAATGGATAAGCTGATTTCTCTCACCCTGTTTTTCAAAAGTAGATTAAGTAAAGAACCCACCTGTCAATGCAGGAGACACAAGACACGGGAGTTCCATCCTTGGGTTGGGAAGATTCCCTGGAGAAGGAAATGGCAATCCACTCCAGTATTTTTGCCTGGGAAATCCCATGGACAAAGAAGCCTGGCGGGCTACAGTCCATGGGGTCACAAAGAGTCAGACACAATGGAGCACACATGCACAACCACACTTAAAATGAGAACCTAGGGACAAGTTTTTAAAAATGCAGTTGGTTTTATTTTCATATAAACTAAAACACCAGAGCTTATTGATTCCTATATTAAATACATAAATTATAAAATAACCATTCATAAACCTTTACATACAATAGGTTGATTCCATTCTCTATGGTAATACATACAGTACATGTACATGTTCAGTGTACTTCAGAGAATCATTCTGGTGAAAATCAACTTATATTTTTCTTCTGTTAATAAGCAAGTGCTGAAGCAATAAATGGAGTCATGCTAATGAGGCAGAGAGAAAGAACACCAACTGAAGCAGTTGATTGAATGAAAGTTCTGAGAAATTGATCCCCTGGCTGCATTAATACAGTAGCTATCGGGGGATCGGGTATTCCTGTGCATTGGCTCTACCATATCCTACTACCTAATGTCCCTACCTGAGTTCCTGCAGAATTGGATCTTGCAGGTTCAAGCAGGCATGAGCCCTTTTTGGAATGAGATTGTTAGCTGATAAAAAGATCGGACTTTGGGCTAATAATCCTACTGTAGATTGGGCAGGATTCTGTTGCTCATTTTCCAGAAGACCGCTTGCATCACAAGAAGGCTAGTTTACAGGCTTGAGTAATTGGAAAACCAATGAGTAGTTCTTTGCTTCAGTCAAAAACAGAGAACAGTAGTGATGGACAGAAGGTGGAGAAAAGGGATGTGAGACAGCCAAAGAGGGGAAGAGCACAGGTATCAGATGCTAAACAAAAACAGGAGTTACCCAGCAGCCTCAGAAAACCCCTTCCCAATTCCTCAATCCTAGGACAGAAGTACACATTTTATAAGTGCTCCCACCATCATACTATATACAGAATATATATATATGTGTATATATCTACATCACATATTTATAACAGCATTTGGATTGTGATCTGCCTCACTGTGGGAAGTTATGGTTAAAGGGGGAAATAGGCACATTTTGTGAATTACTAGTCAAATATAAGTGACTGCTGTTACCAACGGATACGAGGGGCCTGCTTTGGGGAACTGCATCATCCACAGTATAGGAAGTTCATGGAGGCTTGGCGAAAGGCAAATTTGGACTCCAAATTGTTTATCTACAGCCCTCTCATCCTACAGAACTTTGACATCACAAGGATGGAAATATAAGCATGGGAACAAAGACCCCAGTGCACACATACAAAGATAAAAATAGGGAACTTCCCCCCTGCCCCCGTCAACCACCTCTACTTCTGAGTCTGATATACTAGGTTGAATACAGCAAATTAGAATCCCTCTGTTTTTGCCACATTGATCCTTGAAGTTTATCTTTAGTGATTATGGTTAATCACTGGACTTGGATTCTCAATAATTAAAGGTTTATTTAGAAAGAAAGTAAACTGCCACACTGAAGGCAGCAAAGGAATGTGAATCTGCTCTGCCTGGTTCTGAAATGGGATCACAAAGGATGAACTCTGACTTCTATTATGTCTGAATCCTCCTGCCACAATACTGAGGTGCAGTCTCCAGACGGTGTATCATATAGTTCTGAAATGGGATTCACTAAGACTTGACCTACTACCTAATGTCCCTACCTGAGTTCCTGCAGAATTGGATCTTGCAGGTTCAAGCAGGCATGAGCCCTTTTTGGAATGAGATTGTTAGCTGATAAAAAGATCGGACTTTGGGCTAATAATCCTACTGTAGATTGGGCAGGATTCTGTTGCTCATTTTCCAGAAGACCGCTTGCATCACAAGAAGGCTAGTTTACAGGCTTGAGTAATTGGAAAACCAATGAGTAGTTCTTTGCTTCAGTCAAAAACAGAGAACAGTAGTGATGGACAGAAGGTGGAGAAAAGGGATGTGAGACAGCCAAAGAGGGGAAGAGCACAGGTATCAGATGCTAAACAAAAACAGGAGTTACCCAGCAGCCTCAGAAAACCCCTTCCCAATTCCTCAATCCTAGGACAGAAGTACACATTTTATAAGTGCTCCCACCATCATACTATATACAGAATATATATATATGTGTATATATCTACATCACATATTTATAACAGCATTTGGATTGTGATCTGCCTCACTGTGGGAAGTTATGGTTAAAGGGGGAAATAGGCACATTTTGTGAATTACTAGTCAAATATAAGTGACTGCTGTTACCAACGGATACGAGGGGCCTGCTTTGGGGAACTGCATCATCCACAGTATAGGAAGTTCATGGAGGCTTGGCGAAGGCAAATTTGGACTCAAATTGTTTATCTACAGACCTCTCATCCTACAGAACTTTGACATCACAAGGATGGAAATATAAGCATGGGAACAAAGACCCCAGTGCACACATACAAAGATAAAAATAGGGAACTTCCCCCCTGCCCCCGTCAACCACCTCTACTTCTGAGTCTGATATACTAGGTTGAATACAGCAAATTAGAATCCCTCTGTTTTTGCCACATTGATCCTTGAAGTTTATCTTTAGTGATTATGGTTAATCACTGGACTTGGATTCTCAATAATTAAAGGTTTATTTAGAAAGAAAGTAAACTGCCACACTGAAGGCAGCAAAGGAATGTGAATCTGCTCTGCCTGGTTCTGAAATGGGATCACAAAGGATGAACTCTGACTTCTATTATGTCTGAATCCTCCTGCCACAATACTGAGGTGCAGTCTCCAGACGGTGTATCATATAGAAATGACTAAGCAGTTGAACAGAACGGAAGTGTTTGGCCCTCAAGACCTTGTGACATACTTTTTTCCCTTCAGAAAGTAGAAGTCCATTTAAGGAGAAGTTTGGGCTATCCTGAAAGTATTAATGCATGACATCATCTAAGATTTGCTTAGATTCAGTTATACTGAAGTTTTTCAATATGGTAGATAAGTATATACATACACATTCATATATATATATATATATATATATATATATATATATGAATATATATATATGCTGTGCCATTCTTTGACAGATCAAAATATGCAATTAAGTAATTAAAAAACAAAATGTCTATGCTGCCCATCTATTCTGATGTACTATAACACATATGATCCAGTTATTTAGCATCAACACAGAACCAATGGATATTATTTTTACAGTTTTCATGAAAACATAGGCAGGTCAAAAAGACATGCTTCATTTTAAAACAATGAAGTTATGAATTATGTCGAAGACGCTGAACCCCTGACTTACACAGTGGGTTTACATAAAAAGTTGACAATAGGCAAAAAGGAACAAGCTGGCCAGAGATTTAAACTTAAAACCACCAAAGTAAGTCAAAATAAAATACTGTAGCAAAAATCATTTGGCAATACCTTATTTCTTCTGTTACTAGTGAAGAACACATGTCCTCGTTTCACTTCAGTGTGGACCCACGAGCCCTCTACATCATCTCTGTCCTCCTGAAGGTTCCTGCTACTTACGTGAGCAATTTTTTAATAAATGGAAAAAATGAAAAATGATTATTCTTCTACCCCTAAAAGCTTTTCTGCTGGCAAAAATTTTATTTTATTTTTTTTTTTCAAAAATTTTATTTATGTGACATAAATTAAAAGGGATATGGTAGGCAATTTTAGCAAATTTCAGTGTTACCAAAAACAAAACCTGAGTGGCATTAAACGTTTTAGTAATAGATGTTTGCCAGTTTTATAGTCAAATATAGTCTTCAATTTCTTTTCCCTTTCTTGTGAAACTTTTCCTGTTCTGAATGAGTTCTGCTAAATTGGGCTTTCATTTATCTCAAACTATTTTTTAATACTTTCAGTTATGTTTATTTTCTAAGAGATGAAGATTTTAGGAAATGTTACATAATATGAACCCTGAAGAATGTTGCCTTGATTGCTCCTGAATCATTGACCAAATACGTCAGCATAGTTAAGATGTAGGTATTAAAGATCCAGGTGGGGACCATCTGATCCCTGTTAAGAAGTGGAGCCAACAGAAAGCCACAGGAAACCTCTCAACTATGAGACTTTTTTTTTTTTGGCTCTTGCTGATCATAACATGCAACGGAATCATTCCTGTGAATACGGTACATTTCCTTGGATCCACAAGTGACTGAAAATACATGTACAATTTTGCTGATGACTTTTATATTTGTGGAAATGGATAACAAAGAGATGTGCCTATCAGAATATTTGCCCTCATACTTTTATATGTTTAATTTTGATAAGTATGGTAATTTTTATAAGTATGGTAAAAATATCAACTTGTAGCTTAAAATCTTAGAGAAATTTACTAAACTCCTGGGCCTTAAGGGAAATCAAAGTATTCCCTTTTTGTCTTGCATTTTCCCCAAACACATCTAAAGCTGCTCAGATGGTCCTCCCCATGGAGATGGCTCTTGTGTGATTTAATGAATGTGATACAATTCAACTCATAGCAGATAAGCTACATGACTAAACTACATTACTTTAATAAATAGTCTGGTCATCCAAAATATAGTCAGTGCATGGATATAAAACTTAGCCTACAAGTTTCTTGGTGGAGAAGCAAGATGAAGAGGAAGGAAGTAGGTTTGTGGGAGAAGATGAGGTATGAATTTAGTCAGATGCACCCTGGGATGGCCAATGGAAGAGAGAAGCCATCCAAAATATGGGGGAGTACTTTATCCTCTTCCATAAATTCTGACTGAGACTGGAAAGTGTTGGGCCAAACTGCACTAGCACTTTTTCACACTGCTTGCACAGTGAGTATACTATTCATACTTAATATGAAACCTACTCACTTGAACAGAGAATCTAGCAGAAGGATGGTGACCAAAAAACCTGAGTGGCATTAAACGTTTTAGTAATAGATGTTTGCCAGTTTTATAGTCAAATATAGTCTTCAATTTCTTTTCCCTTTCTTGTGAAACTTTTCCTGTTCTGAATGAGTTCTGCTAAATTGGGCTTTCATTTATCTCAAACTATTTTTTAATACTTTCAGTTATGTTTATTTTCTAAGAGATGAAGATTTTAGGAAATGTTACATAATATGAACCCTGAAGAATGTTGCCTTGATTGCTCCTGAATCATTGACCAAATACGTCAGCATAGTTAAGATGTAGGTATTAAAGATCCAGGTGGGGACCATCTGATCCCTGTTAAGAAGTGGAGCCAACAGAAAGCCACAGGAAACCTCTCAACTATGAGACTTTTTTTTTGGCTCTTGCTGATCATAACATGCAACGGAATCATTCCTGTGAATACGGTACATTTCCTTGGATCCACAAGTGACTGAAAATACATGTACAATTTTGCTGATGACTTTTATATTTGTGGAAATGGATAACAAAGAGATGTGCCTATCAGAATATTTGCCCTCATACTTTTATATGTTTAATTTTGATAAGTATGGTAATTTTTATAAGTATGGTAAAAATATCAACTTGTAGCTTAAAATCTTAGAGAAATTTACTAAACTCCTGGGCCTTAAGGGAAATCAAAGTATTCCCTTTTTGTCTTGCATTTTCCCTAAACACATCTAAAGCTGCTCAGATGGTCCTCCCCATGGAGATGGCTCTTGTGTGATTTAATGAATGTGATACAATTCAACTCATAGCAGATAAGCTACATGACTAAACTACATTACTTTAATAAATAGTCTGGTCATCCAAAATATAGTCAGTGCATGGATATAAAACTTAGCCTACAAGTTTCTTGGTGGAGAAGCAAGATGAAGAGGAAGGAAGTAGGTTTGTGGGAGAAGATGAGGTATGAATTTAGTCAGATGCACCCTGGGATGGCCAATGGAAGAGAGAAGCCATCCAAAATATGGGGGAGTACTTTATCCTCTTCCATAAATTCTGACTGAGACTGGAAAGTGTTGGGCCAAACTGCACTAGCACTTTTTCACACTGCTTGCACAGTGAGTATACTATTCATACTTAATATGAAACCTACTCACTTGAACAGAGAATCTAGCAGAAGGATGGTGATATTATACATCCCCAGTAGGATGTCTCACAAGACCTTCCCTAAAAATGAAAGGGATATCCATCAGACTAATTCTGTGATACTCTGTGTTCCCTCCAAACCTTCATTTCATGGCTGACTCTTCTATGCTAGACGTGAACTTCAGTATCATGGCATACATATGCAGTAAGGAGAACTAGAAGTTGCTGATCGCTGAAATGACACATTCTTCTATCTTGTTCAATAGCATGAAAATGATCTATTTACTCTAGGTGATTAGAGCTCCTGGTTCTGGATCGCTCTGTTTTTATTGCTAGTAATTGATGGGGAAGCTTCAGTATCACAGGGCTTAGACTGAACCAAGATGAAGCACTATTTTATTACACAGGGGACTCTTTCTCCCAACAACACATGAAATTCAGGTATAGCAGTTTTTATAATTACAAAGCACTTTGTGCTACTTTAAGCACCTCTTGTTCCAGAATTGCAAAAAAAAAAAAGAAAGAAAGAAAAGAAAAGAGAAGAAAAATCTTTATGAAAAAGCATTTTAACCTCATTTTGCAAATGAGGAAACGGAGGCACAGAGAGGTTAAGTAACTGAGCCAAAGATAGCTGGGTCAGCAGTAAATAACAAAAAGTGGGACCCTGCCTTATCGCTTTCCTTGTACATTCTTCAATTACTGTTCTGGCTTTGAAAATACCAGTACTAAAACTGAAGAATAAGATACTGAACCCATTTGTGGAAGGATTTGCGTAACATTTCATAGAAAGAGTTTCTGGCTCCCTACACACATTCTTAATGCATGGGAATGCTAGCCCTGTAAATAAAATCTTGACCGTTTGAAAAATTGAGGCTGTTTTGTTATCAACAGTAAATGAAGCTAAAATTAGCTTTTCAGGAGCTGAATCCAAGAGTCAGTATTACATAATGTAGGAAAAGGACCAGTCTTTGAATTGTCTATAGTAGAAAATGACCTTATCAAGTAACACAATGTTCCTTTTATATAAAAAAGTAGAGCTACCTTGTTGCTGTCATATCGCTGGGGGAAAAAAGAAACAAAACATTATCAGTCTAAATGACAAGAGGTCAGAATGCTCTAAGCATATCAGGATACTTCTAAAAACAATCATCATTTCATTTAATAGTCACATCTCTGCGGCAAACTCATTTGTTGGTAGAAGTTGACTTAGCGCCTCTATTTGTATCAAATCACATGTTATGTGAGGGCAATTTTAAGCAGCCGTTTGAAGACCAGTATTTTGCAAATGGAAAGATTCAGAGATGCCTCTGGCCTGACAGTCGGTGGCGTTCCTAGACAGAACTAAGTCAGGAGCTCCATATCTAGAGCATTGTCTTAATTTTCAATATGAATGAGATCAGTTTGTTGTTCTTGGAGGATCACTGGAGGCCAAGGAAGCATCTGCTTCTATACATCTCGTGCTGCATCCGCCTGGAGGCTCCACCTTGGTTGCCAGTTTAGTCAGGGTCACGGAGATCCACTTCTCATCTGTCATGTGTGGAATGCGTTCCACAAGCGCCACTGTTCACAGAAAAACAAACCAGACACGGCTTTTCTTCTCACTCACATTTGCAGATGCCTCTGTTCCTGAGTTTTAAGCAACAATACAGACAGAAAAGCAAATCCCTGTAGTAAGAAACCAGACTTTTCAAATGAAACATTTTATTGTAAATAGTTCCTCATAGGTATCCCTCGTGCTTCGATCCCCACCCTCCCCCCTTATCTTTTTTATTTTTTTAAACGATGTTTATTTCAAGATTAGTTTGTTTCCATGGGGTGTGGTGTTACATTGACCCCATTTGTGGAAGGATTTGCGTAACATTTCATAGAAAGAGTTTCTGGCTCCCTACACATTCTTAATGCATGGGAATGCTAGCCCTGTAAATAAAATCTTGACCGTTTGAAAAATTGAGGCTGTTTTGTTATCAACAGTAAATGAAGCTAAAATTAGCTTTTCAGGAGCTGAATCCAAGAGTCAGTATTACATAATGTAGGAAAAGGACCAGTCTTTGAATTGTCTATAGTAGAAAATGACCTTATCAAGTAACACAATGTTCCTTTTATATAAAAAAGTAGAGCTACCTTGTTGCTGTCATATCGCTGGGGGAAAAAAGAAACAAAACATTATCAGTCTAAATGACAAGAGGTCAGAATGCTCTAAGCATATCAGGATACTTCTAAAAACAATCATCATTTCATTTAATAGTCACATCTCTGCGGCAAACTCATTTGTTGGTAGAAGTTGACTTAGCGCCTCTATTTGTATCAAATCACATGTTATGTGAGGGCAATTTTAAGCAGCCGTTTGAAGACCAGTATTTTGCAAATGGAAAGATTCAGAGATGCCTCTGGCCTGACAGTCGGTGGCGTTCCTAGACAGAACTAAGTCAGGGAGCTCCTGATCTAGAGCATCATCTTAATTTTCAATATGAATGAGATCAGTTTGTTGTTCTTGGAGGATCACTGGAGGCCAAGGAAGCATCTGCTTCTATACATCTCGTGCTGCATCCGCCTGGAGGCTCCACCTTGGTTGCCAGTTTAGTCAGGGTCACGGAGATCCACTTCTCATCTGTCATGTGTGGAATGCGTTCCACAAGCGCCACTGTTCACAGAAAAACAAACCAGACACGGCTTTTCTTCTCACTCACATTTGCAGATGCCTCTGTTCCTGAGTTTTAAGCAACAATACAGACAGAAAAGCAAATCCCTGTAGTAAGAAACCAGACTTTTCAAATGAAACATTTTATTGTAAATAGTTCCTCATAGGTATCCCTCGTGCTTCGATCCCCACCCTCCCCCCTTATCTTTTTGATTTTTTAAAACGATGTTTATTTCAAGATTAGTTTGTTTCCATGGGGTGTGGTGTTACATTAAAATGACCCCCCCTGCACAGCAGGGGTAGAATGTTTCTTTGCAACTTTGGTTCCATGGCCAAGACACCTCTTTGCTTGCTCTGCTAAACTTCTTTGCATTGCTGAATTGTTTCTTTCACACAATATATGTCTAGAGTTCTTTCCTTCTGGTTTGACATTAAATGCATTAAATGTTTCATTAAATGCAGCATATATTGTAGATTTTCAACAGGGTCACGTAGGAACTGTCAAGTAAGAAACCTTGAATAATGGCTTTAAAATACACAGGTGTAGTCCTGGCTACAGGGTAGGTCTTAGCTTTCAATCTCCCTTTCATTGCTGTAAACATTTCTGCCATCTTTGAAGGTTTAGAAGCATTTGCTTTTCTGCGGTCTTATCCGTGTTTTCGGTTTCTCTGTAAGACAGAGGGAGAAATTCTTTAATCGTCATTTCTGTCAATAGCTGAAACAGTGGGGGGAAAGCACAATTTTTTTTAAAGAAAAAAACATTTAAAAAAAATTCTTTACCACCTCTTGGAATAGTGTAATCCTGCTCATGTTACAAAAAGAAAGTCTCTAAGTTTAATCTCTTTAAAATGAGAATAGAAGTAGTTATTTCAAGAGCTGCTGCAATGTAATACATGTAAAGCAATGAACAGATTTTTTTTTCATTGACTGATTTTTCATCCATCTTTATTCTTCAGCCTGTGTGGGCCTCCCATCGCAGTGGCCTCTCTCACTGCAGAGCACCGGCTCTGGGCGCGTGCGCTCCAGAGTTCAGGCTCGGTAGTTGGACACATCGGTGCAGCCGCTCTGCGGCACACAGGATCTTCCCAGTACGAACCAGCACCCCTTGCACTGTAAGGCGGTGTCCTTACCCACTGGACGACCAGGGAAGCCCTTCTCTGGGACTTTTAAAGCCAATGTCTTCAGAAGTACAAATTAAATATTACTTTAATTTTAATTTTTTAAATTATTGAAGTATAGTTGATTTACAATGTTGCATTAATTTCCTCCATACAACAAAATGACTCAGATGTGTGTGTATATATATATACACATACATATTTCATATTCTTTTCCATTACGGTTTGTCACAGGATATTAAATACTGTTTTCTATGCTATATAATAGCATTTTGCTATTTATCCATCTTGTATACAACAGTTTGCTTCTGCTAAACCCAAACTCCCATTCCTTCCCTCCCCAAACCACCAATCCCTTGGCAATCACAAGCCTGTTCTCTCTGTGAATCTCTTTTTGTTTTGTAGATATGTTGGTTTGTACTGTATGTTAGGTTCCACATATAAGTGATATCATATGGTATTTGTCTTTCTGACTTACTTTTCTTAGTATGAGAATCTCTAGGTCCATCCATGTTGCTGCAAATGGCATTATTTCATTCTTTTAGATGGTTGAGTAATACTCCATTGTATACATATACACTACATCTTCTTTATCCATTCATCTGTTGATGGACATTTAGGTTCCTTCCATATCTTGGCTATTGTAAATAGTGCTGCTATGAACACAGGGGTTCATATACCTTTCTGAATTATAGTTTTGTCTGGGTATATGCCCAGGAGTGGGATTGCTGGATCATACGGCAACTCTTTTTTTAGATTTTTGAGGATCCTTTATACTGTTTTCCATAGTGGTTGCACCAGTTTAAATTCCCACTAACAGTGTAAGCATGCTTTCATGCTCAGCAGCTCAGTCATCTCCAACTCTTTGAGACCCCATGGACTGGAACTCACCAGGCTCCTCTATCCATGGGATTATCCCAGCAGGAATACTGGAGTGGGCTGCCATTTCCTCCTCCAGGAATAGAGTAAGAGAGTTCCCTTTTTCTCCACACACTTTCCAACATTTATTATTTGTAGACTTTTTAATCATGGTGATTCTCACTAGTATGAGGTGGTGCCTCATTGTACCTTTGATTTACATTTCTCTAATAGAGATGTTAAAGCATCTTTTCTAGTACCTATTTGCCATCTGTATGTCTTCTCTGTAGAAATGTCTGTTTAGGTCTTCTGCCCATTCTTCTTTCTTTTCTTTTCACTTGTATTGAGTTGTATGAGCTATGTATATTTTGGAAGTTAAGCTCTTGTCAGTCACATAAAATATTCTTGCATTCTGTGGCTCAAACACAGAGTGATGCTCATCTTTCTCATCCTCTGCTGTCTATCTAGGCACAGACCTGGAGAAGAATGGCGAGGTAAGACAGGAGCTGGAACTGCTAATGATGGGATCCAGAGTGTCAGTGGATGAGCATGGGCTCCATCCAGGCAGGAGACAGGGCAGTGGGTGTGACTGAACAGCTTTTGAGGAATGTACACATATGAGCCCTCGAATGGTCCCATTGCCTCCCACAGAAAATAAAACAAGAACTGGTCAGTAATAGACAGAAAAAGAGCTTCAACCACCATGGAGAGGGCCATAACCACTGCCCATGAGGTTGAGAGGCATGAATGACTTTCCCTCTTCCTCTTCCCTGTCCTCTGGAAGAGCTGACCCTTGAAAAGGGCCAGGGCAGAGACCTCTTAGAGCCAGATCATGAACCTCCTTCACTGTGGGGGCAAGAGGAGAAACGAGATGAAGCAGAGTCTGAGACTGAATTTTTACATTAGGCTAGACTCTCAAGAACTGGAAATAACGAGAAAACATTGGGGAACAGACCTAAGATTTAATTAAATGATTAGAGAGGGAAATAAGTGAAAGCCTCCTTTTGATAAAAACAGTGCATTCAGAATTGCACCCCACTAAGATGAGAGCTTCAGACAACTAATTACAAATACAACATTCCTGTGTGTGTGATGGTCGCTCAGTCATGTCTGACTCTTTGCAGCACTATGGACTTTAGCCTGCCAGGCTCCTCTGTCCATGGAATTCTCCAAGCAAGAATACTGGAGTTGGCTGCCATTTTCTGCTCCAGGGGATCTTCCCAACATAGGGATCGAACCCAGTTTCCTTCAGTGCAAGCAGATTCTTTACCATCTGAGCCACCAGGGAAACCCTATCATAATCCCATGATCCTTGGTAAAAAAGAGAACTAATCTGAATGTCTATAAAGATGCATTAGGTATGTGCAAATATATTCTCTTCTACAAATATATGTACACATACATATAGTGTGTTTTCATATACAAAATATGTATGTAAATACAAAAGTCTTTTACTTGCAAAATTTCAGTTTATATAACCTCAGAAATACATCGTAAATTCTGTTTTAAAGTATATATGCACCATTTCTTCTCATCACAACTGAAATAAAGCCCATCATTTGAACAAAATCATGTTGGTTTTTTAAAATAAATGGACTTGGGCTTCCCTGGTGGTCCAGTGGGTAAGGACACTGCCTTGCAGTTCAAGGGGAGCCAGTTCGATCCCTCGCCTGGGGAGATCCCACGTGCCGCGGAGCAGCTGGACCCATGTGTCCAATTACCGAGCCGGAGCTCTGGAGCGCATGCGCCCAGAGCCGGTGCTCTGCGACAACAGAGGCCACCGCGACGGGAGGCCCACACGGCCAAGGAACAAAGATGGATGAAAATGGACAAATGAAAGACCAATAGAAGTGGCCCGCCTGCTCCCCTCCCTACCCACCCCACTCCCCCAAAATAAATAAATAAATAAATCTTTAGAAAAAAAAAAAGGACTTATAGATAGTTTCCCAGAAGGATAAATTTCTGTAAATTGAGTACCTGTAAAAAGAACTATAGTTTCTACAGCAAAGCTAAGCTTATTTAGACTGGTATTATGGATAGCTGAAGTGTCATCCAATGGCTCACCATAGATGAGCAATCTTCCATGAGTTAAAAGGTGGGTATTCCATAACTAAAACTGCATGGAACACAGATTCATCTTTGATTCAGAAGGCCCTTCTGGATACTACAGAACCTCGGGGATTCTTGTGAACGTGTCGCTCTGCAGCGCTGAGCTTCAGCTTCCTCCTCTGTAACACGGTGACTGCAGTCATCACTTCTGAGAGGTTATGACATGCCATCAGACTCTCAGTCGTGAATACAGGGATGTCCCTTCTGACTTGGGACTCTAGTATCCAAGTGTCTGCTGCCTTGTCTGTTTCACAGAAGATACCCAGCATAATGTGTCCAAGATCCAACAAACAAACAAATTCATAGAGAAAGAGATCAGATCTGTGGTTACCTGAGGTAAGGGATACTGGATGAGTAGTCAAAAGCTATGATACAAACTTCCAGTTACAAAATAATAAGTACTAGTGATATTATGAATGAGATATAAATATAATAAATGTGATTATATTTTATACATACAAGCTGTTAAGAGACTAAGTCCTAAGAGTTTTCATCTCAAAAATTTTTTTCTATTTCTTTAATCTTGCAGATGTTTACTAAATTTACTGTGGTAATCATTTTGCAATGTATGTAAGTCAAATCATTATGCTGTACACCTTAAACATATATGGTGCTGTATGTCAATTATATCACAATAAAACTGGAAGGAAAAAATAAATGCATGAGCAGATGGCATCTTCTGAAATGATGTGAGCTTCCCCTACTTTAGGTAAGAGTCCCAGTCTAATGCAAGGAACTGAGTTATTTCATCAGCAACCACTGAAAGCAGTGAGGGTACCTTCCTGGGAGCCCACAGCAGCTTCTAGATCATCACTGACAAAAATGACTTAGGTATTTTCTAAAAGGAAAGAAGCATAAGTCATTTCATTTTAAGGGGGCTATCTTTATATGCAATTTAATTTAGTCTTTGGTTTAAGAACAGAATATAAACCACTGATTTCTTGGGGCAAATATCTGTATGGTTATTTACAGTATATGTTTTTGCTACCTGCCAGGAAGCGAAGCCCTTTTCTTCCTTAATTTCTCCTACCTCTCTCTTGCCTGCTTTGGGCACGTAATCACTTTCTAGCAATGTCTTACTCCCCTGTGTAATTAAAATCCAGATTATTCTCTGAAAAGAAGAGATGAAAAGGTAACTACTCATTTTGGTTTAGTTGCTAAACTATAGTACTTGACAGCACTACAGGTTTTATTTTCAAACTTGCATATTTGCAAACCCAGTCCATATGAAAGCCACTTTTCTCATAACTGTAGCTAAGAGCTGCTGATTTTTGAACCATGTGCCTGTCAATGCGGCATATCCTTTATAAGCATAATTTAATTCTTTCAACATATTACCTTTGCTTTGGGGCCAAATTTGGTCTAAACCTACCATGATACAGCCAGTATACTGCAGGATTCAAATGTACCCAGCATAATGTGTCCAAGATCCAACAAACAAACAAATTCATAGAGAAAGAGATCAGATCTGTGGTTACCTGAGGTAAGGGATACTGGATGAGTAGTCAAAAGCTATGATACAAACTTCCAGTTACAAAATAATAAGTACTAGTGATATTATGAATGAGATATAAATATAATAAATGTGATTATATTTTATACATACAAGCTGTTAAGAGACTAAGTCCTAAGAGTTTTCATCTCAAAAATTTTTTTCTATTTCTTTAATCTTGCAGATGTTTACTAAATTTACTGTGGTAATCATTTTGCAATGTATGTAAGTCAAATCATTATGCTGTACACCTTAAACATATATGGTGCTGTATGTCAATTATATCACAATAAAACTGGAAGGAAAAAATAAATGCATGAGCAGATGGCATCTTCTGAAATGATGTGAGCTTCCCCTACTTTAGGTAAGAGTCCCAGTCTAATGCAAGGAACTGAGTTATTTCATCAGCAACCACTGAAAGCAGTGAGGGTACCTTCCTGGGAGCCCACAGCAGCTTCTAGATCATCACTGACAAAAATGACTTAGGTATTTTCTAAAAGGAAAGAAGCATAAGTCATTTCATTTTAAGGGGGCTATCTTTATATGCAATTTAATTTAGTCTTTGGTTTAAGAACAGAATATAAACCACTGATTTCTTGGGGCAAATATCTGTATGGTTATTTACAGTATATGTTTTTGCTACCTGCCAGGAAGCGAAGCCCTTTTCTTCCTTAATTTCTCCTACCTCTCTCTTGCCTGCTTTGGGCACGTAATCACTTTCTAGCAATGTCTTACTCCCCTGTGTAATTAAAATCCAGATTATTCTCTGAAAAGAAGAGATGAAAAGGTAACTACTCATTTTGGTTTAGTTGCTAAACTATAGTACTTGACAGCACTACAGGTTTTATTTTCAAACTTGCATATTTGCAAACCCAGTCCATATGAAAGCCACTTTTCTCATAACTGTAGCTAAGAGCTGCTGATTTTTGAACCATGTGCCTGTCAATGCGGCATATCCTTTATAAGCATAATTTAATTCTTTCAACATATTACTTTGCTGCAGTTAATATAATCACAGCCATTTTATGGGGCAGGAAACCCAATTTTGGTCTAAACCTACCATGATACAGCCAGTATACTGCAGGATTCAAATGTAACAGTATATTTAAGTTTAAAGCCGTACACAATAACTACTCAGCCTTTTTCCTGTACATCTTTTCTATTACCCAGATTCATTGCCCCATTAATTTGTTACACTATTCCTATTAAGTATCATTATGTGATTTTTTTTTCATTTGATCACTCCTAAGTGTCAGTTATGTGCTACCCTGGAGGAAAAGTAAAACAAATTTTGCATATCCCTCAAAAATTTTTAGAAAAAGTATGGGAAGTGAGCACACGGCAATTTCAAATCCCAAGAGCTATATAGCAGTGCACAGATCATAAAACACACCTCTGACTGCAGATATATATAAACATAAATGATGCTCAAAATGTGAGAGAAAGGCCTCTTTCACTTACGAGGAAGTGGACTCTGGCATGAGGTGGCCTGGGTACAAATCCTGTCCACGGTAGCTATATGGTCTTAGGAAAGTCACATGCTATAGTTTCTCCAATTGTTAAAAAAAGGAAAAAGAAAGAAAGAAAAGCAACATGTACTTTCTAGGGGATTTTGTGAGGATTAATGTATCTATTTCTCAGTACAGCACCTAGCTCATAGGTGTTAGTCCTTATTGATATTAATGTTCAAACCTACTTCTTTTCTAGCCAGTATTTATGTGTTTATGAGATTTGATTTCTCTTCCCTATACCACCATGTAATATTTACATCTCACTGACCTTTACTTGCCTCATCAGTTGATTATTATTTGGGGGTAGGGGTTGTTTGTTTTCTGATACTTGGGTCATTTTGATCCTCTGCTAGAGAATCTTACCCATTTCTCTTTAGATATTCTCATTCGGTTTTAAGAGACTAAGTTCTCTTTTTTATGTGCCACAAAGCTACTACCCTTCTTGTCTGACAAAAGATAATGTTCAATCTGAAAAGAAAATCTTTTGGAGGAAGGAATAAAACCACGGCGTCAGTTTTATAAGGATACAACTTTCTGGGCATATCTGCTTTACTTCTTCCTTGGGTCAGGTCATGCTAAAGTACCGTAGCTTTTCTGTTCCACGTCCAGGTAACCAAGTTGATATGAACACAGAGAGAAAGCACCTCTCTTCCGTTTTTCAACTTGTGATAGAAAATGTTAAGTAACATGGGGTTCAGGAAAAGATCTCTGCATAATATAACTTAATAAGATTACCAAAGTAGACACAGACCAGGGTAAATGGACTCAGAACAGCTGCTAGCCCTTCTTTATTTTTAAGTAATGGTATTAAGGTTTATGCTTTCTGTGCTTGGGTAGACATCAGAAACCCCTGGTATGTTTGTTAAAAATATAGGTCAATCTTATTTTCCACTCCCACATTGTCACATCCCCATGTCCAGTAATCAGTTTCATTAAATTGATGGTAAGGTTTTAAACTCTGTACTTTTACAAGCACTGGGAATCACCATCTAAGATTCTTTATATTTGTATTCATAAGAAATGAATTTGATAGTATAATAATACTGAGTCTTCATTTTTTTCTAAATTGACATTAAAAGCTATCTGATTTGAAAACAAGATTCTATTTCCCTAAGTAGCCTGGTTTCCTGAGTTCTGATAAAGATGAACTGGGAGAAAGGGTTAGTCAATCATTTTAACTTGTTAGGCTCACAGGAGCAGAAATTTTCAAGCTGGAGGAGATACTAAAAACATACTCATATTTCTTCACTTTGCAGGTACAGAAGTGCCGCTTTGAGTACAATGAGAATTCAGAGATCCACTAACATGACTTACCAAAGCAAGACACTTAGTAGAAAAAGATTCTTGATTTCCATCATGCTTCATGTTGGCTTCGTTTCTTTAATAATCACTCAAATGGATTGGATCAATTTCTAATTTTATGACATTTGAGATTGCCATTTAAATACCAAATGCATTTGTTTTTTAAAAAACATGAGCACAGTCACTCTATGCTAGCATACATCTTAGAAGTACATTTTGAGAATTAAATGGCATCTTACCTGTAAGAGGCACCTTGACATCAAGGCCATAGAATAAAACCACGGCGTCAGTTTTATAAGGATACAACTTTCTGGGCATATCTGCTTTACTTCTTCCTTGGGTCAGGTCATGCTAAAGTACCGTAGCTTTTCTGTTCCACGTCCAGGTAACCAAGTTGATATGAACACAGAGAGAAAGCACCTCTCTTCCGTTTTTCAACTTGTGATAGAAAATGTTAAGTAACATGGGGTTCAGGAAAAGATCTCTGCATAATATAACTTAATAAGATTACCAAAGTAGACACAGACCAGGGTAAATGGACTCAGAACAGCTGCTAGCCCTTCTTTATTTTTAAGTAATGGTATTAAGGTTTATGCTTTCTGTGCTTGGGTAGACATCAGAAACCCCTGGTATGTTTGTTAAAAATATAGGTCAATCTTATTTTCCACTCCCACATTGTCACATCCCCATGTCCAGTAATCAGTTTCATTAAATTGATGGTAAGGTTTTAAACTCTGTACTTTTACAAGCACTGGGAATCACCATCTAAGATTCTTTATATTTGTATTCATAAGAAATGAATTTGATAGTATAATAATACTGAGTCTTCATTTTTTTCTAAATTGACATTAAAAGCTATCTGATTTGAAAACAAGATTCTATTTCCCTAAGTAGCCTGGTTTCCTGAGTTCTGATAAAGATGAACTGGGAGAAAGGGTTAGTCAATCATTTTAACTTGTTAGGCTCACAGGAGCAGAAATTTTCAAGCTGGAGGAGATACTAAAAACATACTCATATTTCTTCACTTTGCAGGTACAGAAGTGCCGCTTTGAGTACAATGAGAATTCAGAGATCCACTAACATGACTTACCAAAGCAAGACACTTAGTAGAAAAAGATTCTTGATTTCCATCATGCTTCATGTTGGCTTCGTTTCTTTAATAATCACTCAAATGGATTGGATCAATTTCTAATTTTATGACATTTGAGATTGCCATTTAAATACCAAATGCATTTGTTTTTTAAAAAACATGAGCACAGTCACTCTATGCTAGCATACATCTTAGAAGTACATTTTGAGAATTAAATGGCATCTTACCTGTAAGAGGCACCTTGACATCAAGGCCATAGAATAAAGGCAAGAGAGAAGAACAAGAATAGAAACAGAAACTGCAGAAGAAAAAGAAGAAGATTATGTAAATCTGAATTTCTGTAGTGTCATTCAGGTTGTACAAAACCTTAGCTCTTCTATATTGCTCAAATCTGATCATGTCTCACATACACACCAAGTACCTTTTATTTCAAAAAATCATACCTTTTTATTTATTCACTGGTAAAGCAATGTAATGAATAACTTGTTTAGCTCACATTGATTGATACATTTTAGAATTCTGAGAGGGTCTTAGAGGTAATTGGTCTAAGTTCCTAGTTTTATAAGTGAGAAAAATAAACACAGAGCAGTCAATCAATAGACTAATTGCATGATTTGACGGTACAGTGAAGCCTAGAGCTTAGACCTCCCGAGTCCTACTCTACTATGTGTTATTGTCCCTATTTTTAATGTGTGAGAGGGTAATTAAAAAATTTTTTAAATGATCTGAGTATATGCTTTCTCACACAAAGATATCATTATTTGGTTACTATGGCAGAACAGGAAGAATATTAATTTCAGGATAGATGTATGAGTACTTATCCACAGTGGGCACTTCTGAGAAGGAAACAGAATAGTATTAGTAATTACATCAGGGAACCAGGTATAACTTGGGTCTGTCCTGGATAAGTGAGGATATGTGGTCCTCCTACTGGTATGAACCATGCTTATACATCAGAGCTAACATCAGACAGCAAATGGATGCTGTTTCTCCAGCCTATCATGCTTCTGAGATAGATGTCTCCTTATTTGAGTCAAAGAAGTTAAATAGAGTCCAATCTCTCTCTCTTTACCAAGAGCCTTCATCAGAGAAGCAAAGACTCAGATGGAAAACATGCTTGTGTAGCACTGGTATACTAATTATAAAATGTTACAAGTCAGAACGTCTTTTCAAATACCGAATTCCTTGGGAATTTACTCCTACAGAATCATGAAGTCTTTTGACTTATTATCACATTTCAGGAGCATTCTGTTGGACATGATAGTTTTGAATAGGTCCTGTATGGTAGGCTCATATGGGCATATTATTTGCATATTTCCTTTTTAACGCCACTTACTCTTGCTTCACTGTGGCAAAACTGTATGAACAAGTTACAAGCACAGTGCAAAAAGCTATGTATTAGTGACAGTCTAGTAGAATGAAGAGCAGAAACTCTGCCTTTTTTTCCCATTCCTTGAAGACGGACAGTCATAGGATGTCACCTGTAGGCAGAGTGGATGAAAGAGGAATGGAACACTTCTGCTAGTACTGTGAGAAGGTCAGGTGCCAGAGCTACTTCTCTGGGCATGAGGGGTTTCCCACCACTTGATTTACAATGAGAGTCTAAACTCTATGCCATGTGGTGGGTAGGGTCAGACACCTTACCTTTGCCTTTGATTTGCTGCAGACTGGTTATATGATTTTGTGAAAGTTGTTGAATGTCTCTGTGCCATTGTTTTATTACCTCCAGAAAAGGGGAACGTAATATATGCTGTGTCTGTCTCAGAATAATTAGGAGAATCAAATGAGACGATGAATTTGGTAGTGTTAAGTGAAGAGCTGCATGTGGGAACCGATTCTGCTGTTTGTTATCACCTGATTTACATTGTGTGCCTGAGAATTGGGAATAAGAAGGAACAGTGTATGTATCCTGAGGGGGTGGTCACCTACCCCAGGGGAAAGAATGAAGACTATCTCTGACATAAATGACTATTAGCCTTTTTACTTTGCTTGTGGATAAACAGAAATGAGGTCAACTGAATAGAAGGTGCCTTATAAACCTCACCTCTTATTCAAATCTCTAATGAAGTGAAGTGGCTTAGTCTAGTACTACATATGGAATAAGCTGATCTGACAGCTAAATAATCCTCATTTTCTGTTAAATACATTAACCTACTATTATAAATATTTAGGAAGGTCAGATCTGTAGAATGAAAAGTTCACTTACTTCAGTTGGGGTGATGACATGACCAGATATAAAAAAAATTCCTTTGTTTTTCCTCCATTAAATGGGACTGAACTGAGTGAAAGTACTCGGGCAGAGCTAACTTCACAATCTTCCGAATTCCTTGGGAATTTACTCCTACAGAATCATGAAGTCTTTTGACTTATTATCACATTTCAGGAGCATTCTGTTGGACATGATAGTTTTGAATAGGTCCTGTATGGTAGGCTCATATGGGCATATTATTTGCATATTTCCTTTTTAACGCCACTTACTCTTGCTTCACTGTGGCAAAACTGTATGAACAAGTTACAAGCACAGTGCAAAAAGCTATGTATTAGTGACAGTCTAGTAGAATGAAGAGCAGAAACTCTGCCTTTTTTTCCCATTCCTTGAAGACGGACAGTCATAGGATGTCACCTGTAGGCAGAGTGGATGAAAGAGGAATGGAACACTTCTGCTAGTACTGTGAGAAGGTCAGGTGCCAGAGCTACTTCTCTGGGCATGAGGGGTTTCCCACCACTTGATTTACAATGAGAGTCTAAACTCTATGCCATGTGGTGGGTAGGGTCAGACACCTTACCTTTGCCTTTGATTTGCTGCAGACTGGTTATATGATTTTGTGAAAGTTGTTGAATGTCTCTGTGCCATTGTTTTATTACCTCCAGAAAAGGGGAACGTAATATATGCTGTGTCTGTCTCAGAATAATTAGGAGAATCAAATGAGACGATGAATTTGGTAGTGTTAAGTGAAGAGCTGCATGTGGGAACCGATTCTGCTGTTTGTTATCACCTGATTTACATTGTGTGCCTGAGAATTGGGAATAAGAAGGAACAGTGTATGTATCCTGAGGGGGTGGTCACCTACCCCAGGGGAAAGAATGAAGACTATCTCTGACATAAATGACTATTAGCCTTTTTACTTTGCTTGTGGATAAACAGAAATGAGGTCAACTGAATAGAAGGTGCCTTATAAACCTCACCTCTTATTCAAATCTCTAATGAAGTGAAGTGGCTTAGTCTAGTACTACATATGGAATAAGCTGATCTGACAGCTAAATAATCCTCATTTTCTGTTAAATACATTAACCTACTATTATAAATATTTAGGAAGGTCAGATCTGTAGAATGAAAAGTTCACTTACTTCAGTTGGGGTGATGACATGACCAGATATAAAAAAAATTCCTTTGTTTTTCCTCCATTAAATGGGACTGAACTGAGTGAAAGTACTCGGGCAGAGCTAACTTCACAGCAACTTCCTCCTTGAGCCACCCCAGGACCATCTTAAAATAAGTAGAGAGAGTGACTAGGTCCAAAGGTAGCCACTCAAAAATGTGTAAAGTGGAAGATACTAGGCGTATCTTGGACAACCACAGAAACTGTGGACAATCCCTGCCGTCCCTGGTTCTTTTTTCTAAGCATTAGAAAACGAGACTCGGCTTTTGGTTTATTACACTTTTACCTTTGCCCCATTTAATCCCATAGAACTAAACAGCCTAATTCTGAAATGAGGAAAATTCCAACTTAAAATTTTGCATAAGATACGTAATTTTTAAAATTATACTTTTAATTTGACTTGTACTTTCTTAGTGTTTCCTGAATTTTCATATAGGTGACTTCATTTTTTCCATCATGGAACACATGAGAGAAGGTGAGGCAGTGTGTTACCATCCCTATTTTAGAGATATGGCTTAGACACAATGGGTAAAGTCACTTACCCAAGCTCAAATAAGTACATGAAGACCCAGCCTACCTAAGAGTCCAGGTGGCTGATTGATTGGCTGCTGGACCCTACTGAATTCCTCTGAGTTCATATAAGGACAACTATAAAAGCAATTTGGATGGACCAAATTCTAATGATTATCTTGGAAATGGCAGATGGTTTGCAATTTGCTCCTTGGGTGTCCATGGAAGATACTGCAAAATAATCAGGCTTTTTTGCAGCACAGGGATTCAGGCAGTTACTTCCAGTCATTGAGACTGAAACTCCAGAGACTGCCTCTTGCTCTCCCTGCTGTGGTCTTCCTCAGGCCCATGGTGCTCCTGGCATCCGAGGAACGACCGTTCTGTGTTAGGCAAGCCTGCTGAACTCTCTGCAGCCAGGAAGCATCCCTGTGTTAGTTCTCTTCCTTCTTCCAGAGCACACACATTTACAGATGCCCTCTTTTGATCCACCCCGCCATCCAAAGAGTGTTGGATGACTAAAAAGAAGCAGGTCTTCTTCCAGACTAACGGGGAAGTGACATGAGGGCATAATTTTCATGTGTCCATCTAAATTTCTGAATGTATTCTTTCAGAAAGGAAGAGGAAATTAGAGTCATAAAACTAGAAGAAACTTCTGGAAAATAAGTGAGGATGGAAAAGGGAAAACTAAGGAAAGAAAACACTTACAGTAAAGGAAAAAAAAAAAACAAAACAGAAATCAAAACAAATGGCACACAAGTAACTGAAGGCAAAAGCTTTGCCAGAACCCTGGTGCCTGACTACAGGTGGAGTTTCCATTTACTGTAACCACACCTGCCTCCACACGATATACAGTGGCTGAGGAGAAAGGAAAAACAGTGACTGAAGCCAATCCTATTGCCTGATCTAAAAAATAAAGACGGAAGTACACAATGAACTTCACATACCTTTTCTTCTAAGTCCTTTATCTGTCTTTTCTGGATGTCTGTTTTATCTTCTAAGTCACGGATTCTCTGAAAAAAAGGGAAAAAAAAGAATGCTTTACAAGGTGTGAGTTAAACAAGAAGATCATTCACCAGCCTAAAACACATAACTTCCATAAAAACAGCATCTGGAAATGTCATGTATATATTTTTCTGTACCTGGAAGGTTACTGCATGCTTCAAAATCTGTCCATACTCATAGTGGCAATGATTGTCATTGACTGTATTTTAAACATATTTGCCATCATTTTTCTTCTGGGTCAATCTATCTCTGCAGACCCCCTCCCTGTAAGAGAGATATAGTTCTCACCCCACTGTCCTTGAGCTTGGTCAGAAGACCTGTTTTGGCCAGTGGAACGTGAGTTGGGCATGAGATGTGGGAAAGCCACATCCTTGTGGAGACAGCTGTGTGCCCCAAACTAGACAGCAAGAAATGCACTTTGCTGTAAACCACCTGGATTAAAGTTTTTGGTTACTTATTGCCTCATTAAAAAATGGCTAAAAGTAGCTCACACAAATACAACTATCCTATTAGTTGCTGTTCTACTTTTTATTCAATCTTATTTCCAATTTGTTTCAGGGTGCAATCTTCTCACAAAACCTGACTGACCAATTTTCATAAAACAAGGTTAGAGATTACACTTCAAAAAAATTCAAAAGGAACTGAAAACTTCTTTTCATCAGGTAAGGGCAAAAAAACAAAGAGAGCAAGAATAGCACAAGTAATCCTGATGACAAAATAGTTCCAGAACTGTCTTTGAAACTACCTGTAAACTATAACACAATTCCAGAATTTGAATAGATTGGCTCTGAAATCAACACTACATAGACACTCATTTATAAGTGGGGAAAACGTTTTCAGATTCCTTTTTGGCAAACTAAAAGTTTTATATGTTCATGGCATAGGGTTACACAGAGTTGACTTGAAATTTAATGTCTCTTTTGAGAACAATTGGAAAACGGACTATTGGAATCTAAGAAGAAAACAGCGGAAGCTAAATGACATGATAACATAGAATGACAGGTTTTTACAATCCCATGCAGGGAAACAAGAGAGGGAAGCTGAACAAAGAACAGCTGAACTTGGAAACCATATCTTCCTCTCTCTAAACAGTGGTTCTCAACTAGGGGTGATCTGATACCCCAGAGGACATTCAGCAATATCTGGACATTTTTAAAAGCTAATTTTTACAGTGTGCAGTTCAGTGATTTTAGTCGTCACAAAGTTGTGCGACCATCACCACTGTCTAATTGTCTGGACAGTTTTCAATCACACGCGCTCACTCGCCACAACTAGCCTCTAAGGGGCAGAGGCCAGGGGTGCGCTAAACATCCTACAGTGCCCCTGACTGGCCCCTGACCTCTAGCCTGACCTCCACAATGACCAAGTGCCAGACCCCAAATGTCAGTCATGCAAAGACTGAGAAACTCTGCTTTAAGGGAAAAGGAGTGAGGGTTCTGCAGGAGAGGAAGGGTTTTTTTTTTTGTCAGAAAGACCATGAAATTAAGTGACCATGAATGCTGATGTGTGAAAATGAATGATAAATATGTGTGATGTGTGTGCTTGGGTGTATTTTCATAGTGCTGCTTATTGTCCGAAGCTACATAGTAAATGAATAAATCTGTTAGGCTATTTCTACCTTGAGCGTGCAAGTACTTCCTTGATATAATGACATGATAATATGTGGAGTGCTGGTGTATTTTCTATCTTATTTCCAATTTGTTTCAGGGTGCAACTTAAAAACCTGACTGACCAATTTTCATAAAACAAGGTTAGAGATTACACTTCAAAAAAATTCAAAAGGAACTGAAAACTTCTTTTCATCAGGTAAGGGAAAAATCAAAGAGAGCAAGAATAGCACAAGTAATCCTGATGACAAAATAGTTCCAGAACTGTCTTTGAAACTACCTGTAAACTATAACACAATTCCAGAATTTGAATAGATTGGCTCTGAAATCAACACTACATAGACACTCATTTATAAGTGGGGAAAACGTTTTCAGATTCCTTTTTGGCAAACTAAAAGTTTTATATGTTCATGGCATAGGGTTACACAGAGTTGACTTGAAATTTAATGTCTCTTTTGAGAACAATTGGAAAACGGACTATTGGAATCTAAGAAGAAAACAGCGGAAGCTAAATGACATGATAACATAGAATGACAGGTTTTTACAATCCCATGCAGGGAAACAAGAGAGGGAAGCTGAACAAAGAACAGCTGAACTTGGAAACCATATCTTCCTCTCTCTAAACAGTGGTTCTCAACTAGGGGTGATCTGATACCCCAGAGGACATTCAGCAATATCTGGACATTTTTAAAAGCTAATTTTTACAGTGTGCAGTTCAGTGATTTTAGTCGTCACAAAGTTGTGCGACCATCACCACTGTCTAATTGTCTGGACAGTTTTCAATCACACGCGCTCACTCGCCACAACTAGCCTCTAAGGGGCAGAGGCCAGGGGTGCGCTAAACATCCTACAGTGCCCCTGACTGGCCCCTGACCTCTAGCCTGACCTCCACAATGACCAAGTGCCAGACCCCAAATGTCAGTCATGCAAAGACTGAGAAACTCTGCTTTAAGGGAAAAGGAGTGAGGGTTCTGCAGGAGAGGAAGGGTTTTTTTTTTTGTCAGAAAGACCATGAAATTAAGTGACCATGAATGCTGATGTGTGTGAAAATGAATGATAAATATGTGTGATGTGTGTGCTTGGGTGTATTTTCATAGTGCTGCTTATTGTCCGAAGCTACATAGTAAATGAATAAATCTGTTAGGCTATTTCTACCTTGAGCGTGCAAGTACTTCCTTGATATATCTGTTGGATGTGGAGGCAAGCATTACATCAATAAAATCCTGGGCATGACTGCGGTATCTGTTCGGCCACCAAATCTGTGCTTTTGGGCACCTTCTTACATGTTCACGACTGTGCTGGATGTAGTAGAGAATAGAGACAAGGCGTCACTTAGTTCCTGACTTCAAAGAACCATCACATCCAGATGCGGAGATAAAAATGTAAAACACAGCGAAAAACAGATGACGTAGAAAAGGAAAACATGGTGAAACTATGCATAGCTTCACCACCAATCTCTATTACCTACCTAGTACAGTGTTTAACTGTAAAACAAGCTGCCTATACATATTTATTAAATGAGTCAGGTACACTCCATTCTGTGCTGTGGGCTATCTTTTCCCTTCCCAGCTGATTCCCAGACTGCCATCTGATCTAACAGGAAGCCCTGTAGAATCCCAATCAGATCTCTTTTCTACCTACTTTATATCTCCACTGCTACCAAGCATACCAAGTCCCCCATCAGGATTATGAGAGGTTACTGCAGCTTTCCCTGCTTCTAATCGTGTTCATCCTACATCCACCTACAGCAGCCAGTGTGAACTCTTAGAATGTGAAACAGCAGGCTTCCTTGGCAGTCCAGTGGTTAAGACTGCATTTCTAACGCAAGGGGTGTGGGTTTGACCCCTGGTCAGGGAACTAAGATCTCACATGACCACGTGGCACAGCCAAGAAAATATCACACACAAACAAACACCCCAGAGAATGTGAAACAACCACACCAGTCTCTGAGCTTTAAGAGGGCAAGGAAGAAGAGTGGAGTTAGCTGAGTTGCTCGTGGAATAAAATCCAAACTCCTTCAGGCCCAACATGATCTAGACCTGTCTTATCTTTCCAGACTCACCTCATAGCCACCTCTCCTTGGCTCCATATGCTGTTGACATATGGCTCTTCTCTCTGCTCCTTGAATATTCCAAATATCCCACAGTGGAGACTTAGCCCCTGCTCACCCTAACTCCTGCCCATCTTACCAAGATCTCTGTGTGGCTGATTTCTCGGGATTTCAACATCTTCAGACCAGTCAGGTTAGAGTGACTAACTCTACTCCCAAACTCTTTCTCTTTCACACACACACAGACACACATATGCCTCTTCAGAGCACTCACTGCCTCTCTCTGAAATTGCCTTGGCCACTGCTTGTGTCCCTTGTTGCTTTGTCCCTCCTCATCCACAGGACTCACGAGAGCACTTTACGTCTTTGTCTGCCATCACATTCCCAGCACCCAGCACAGGCAGCCCTCAACGACTGGTTTCAAATGAGCAGAAAAGTGTATGGGATATATATATTTTAGTAGTATGTAGTCCGTTGCTTTCATCAGGGAGAGCATCCTGCAGGAGGTGGATCTTACACTGGGATTAGAAAAAACAAGAGCATTTGGATAAATGCAGTCTACTTGGAAGGGCATTTTGGGGCAAGTAGTAAGAAAATGAAGGCTTGGAAGTGGGAAGTCATGGCCTCAGGGGTACAGGAAGAATTCCACAAGCAACACAGGAAGGTAAGCTCTGGGGATGGCCTTAAATCCAGTTCATAGGGAGGGTGGCCAGTTACTAAAGGGCCTGGAGATTCCTGCATGACTAGACTCAGCTGGCAAGGGGAATCATGGAGGTTTTTGAGGAAGAATGTACCATCAGTAAAGGTGAGAAGGACAAGGAAGTTCCCAGGGTTTTCAGTCTGAGTGCTTTGAGATATGGTAGTTTCACTAACCAAGGTAAGCAGATGGGGAGAGAAGGAAGAAGCAAGGATAAGAATGTATGCTTAGGTATGTTTCATATGAGTTCACTCTGAAACATTCAAACAGAAATGCCGAAGTTATTAGTAATATGATCTAGAATTTAGACTGGTTAAACTTTATAGGACAAATCGTAACCAATGTCTTCTGGAATAATCCCTTCAAAGCTACTGATTGAAAGAAAAGGAGAGGAAGAAATAACTGGAAAGGGGTATTCTAATGAACATCTGTTTGGGAAATGGAAAACGTCAATGAAATTCTGACACTGAAAAATACAATGTACTTAACAGCTCAGATTGGATAACTTACCACAGAACCTTCTCTTTGGAAGTCAAGTACCTTAGCTGACTGAAGAAAACACTGAAAGATCTCTGTGTGGCTGATTTCTCGGGATTTCAACATCTTCAGACCAGTCAGGTTAGAGTGACTAACTCTACTCCCAAACTCTTTCTCTTTCACACACACACAGACACACATATGCCTCTTCAGAGCACTCACTGCCTCTCTCTGAAATTGCCTTGGCCACTGCTTGTGTCCCTTGTTGCTTTGTCCCTCCTCATCCACAGGACTCACGAGAGCACTTTACGTCTTTGTCTGCCATCACATTCCCAGCACCCAGCACAGGCAGCCCTCAACGACTGGTTTCAAATGAGCAGAAAAGTGTATGGGATATATATATTTTAGTAGTATGTAGTCCGTTGCTTTCATCAGGGAGAGCATCCTGCAGGAGGTGGATCTTACACTGGGATTAGAAAAAACAAGAGCATTTGGATAAATGCAGTCTACTTGGAAGGGCATTTTGGGGCAAGTAGTAAGAAAATGAAGGCTTGGAAGTGGGAAGTCATGGCCTCAGGGGTACAGGAAGAATTCCACAAGCAACACAGGAAGGTAAGCTCTGGGGATGGCCTTAAATCCAGTTCATAGGGGAGGGGTGGCCAGTTACTAAAGGGCCTGGAGATTCCTGCATGACTAGACTCAGCTGGCAAGGGGAATCATGGAGGTTTTTGAGGAAGAATGTACCATCAGTAAAGGTGAGAAGGACAAGGAAGTTCCCAGGGTTTTCAGTCTGAGTGCTTTGAGATATGGTAGTTTCACTAACCAAGGTAAGCAGATGGGGAGAGAAGGAAGAAGCAAGGATAAGAATGTATGCTTAGGTATGTTTCATATGAGTTCACTCTGAAACATTCAAACAGAAATGCCGAAGTTATTAGTAATATGATCTAGAATTTAGACTGGTTAAACTTTATAGGACAAATCGTAACCAATGTCTTCTGGAATAATCCCTTCAAAGCTACTGATTGAAAGAAAAGGAGAGGAAGAAATAACTGGAAAGGGGTATTCTAATGAACATCTGTTTGGGAAATGGAAAACGTCAATGAAATTCTGACACTGAAAAATACAATGTACTTAACAGCTCAGATTGGATAACTTACCACAGAACCTTCTCTTTTGGAAGTCAAGTACCTTAGCTGACTGAAGAAGCACTTAAAAGCACTGACAAGGTTTTAATCATAAATAAATTTAGATAACCATTTGTCCATCTTGAACAGGTCTGAGGTTCTATGACACACCTCCTGCTTTGTTGAAATTAATCAAATGCAATTGCATTCTAAGAAATGTACGCAGAGGACACATTCGTTCCTTTAGAGAAGCAATGATGCTGTCAAGTCTACTATTCAAAGCTCTAAAAACTCTCTTCAGAATTGAAATCCAAAACTTTATGATGGAATCTCAAGAACCGATATGTTTGTTTATTGTCTTGGGGACAAAATGGCTTCAGAGTTCCCTGTCAACTTGGGTAATTTGTTAGCCTATAAAGATCCACAAGATTCTTGGCTCCATCTGTGTGTTCTCTGGATTCTTGGCTCCAAGTGTGCTAAATATCACGCTCCCCATAAATTGTTCTTCCTGGCATCAATAAATAACCTGATCCCTTCCCACTCACCTTAATCTCTAACGACCACAAGATTGTCACCTCTTGCATAGTCCATCTGGATTTCATACCAGTTGCTTATTACAGTCTACAAACACCAAGTACACTAGCCTGGAACTTTCAATTCTGAAATGAGTACAGAATCTGCTCTTTTGACCAGGACCCTGGTGTTTGCCTACCAAGCTATGACAGGAGTAAATAGTTGAAATTAAAAACTTTGTCTTTATACTAATACTGGGTGTTTATTTTGAGCCTTGCTGATCTAGAAACATGATGTAAATGAGAAATGACTCAAACTGTGGAAGACAGCACCGTGTGATGTTGATATGCCTTGGCCTTGGAACAGGGCCGACCAGGCTTATAATTCTGGCTCTGCAACTTACTCTCTGTCACCTTGGGCAAATTACTTAAGCACTCTTGTTCGGTTGTATGATCTCTTTAAGTTGCAATAATAAAACTACTTACATCAGCGGGCCCTTATGAGGATTATATGAAATGATGGAAGGAGAGCCTTTAGTTTAGTTCCTGACCTACAGTAAATGCCAGGAAGTCCGATGTGGGTTCCATGCTTTGCTGTCATTGCTGTGTATATTCTGGGAATAAAGAAAATCACCCTCTTCGGATGACTCCATCAGGCTCAGTTATGGCCTGGTGTGAGTAACACCAGGGTAGCGTGACCTCTGTTCTGGAGACAGCCTCCAAGAGCCCCTTCCCAGCATAAGTCCCTTCCCAGGTTCCACGATAGGCAAAGCGTATTTCACGACAAAAGTAGTTGCAGGGCTTCCCCTGGTGGTCCAGTGGGTAAGGACACCGCCTGGCAGTGCAAGGGGCGCCGGTTCGATCCCTGGCCTGGGAAGATCCCACGTGCCGCGGAGCGGCTGGATCTACGTGTCCAATCACCGAGCCGGAGCTCTGGCACGCATACGCCCAGAGCCGGTGCTCAGCGACAACAGAGGCCACCGCGATGGGAGGCCCACAGGAGCCAAAGAACAAAGACGGACGAAAATAGAGAAATGAAAGACCAATAGAAGTGGCCAGCCTATCCCTCTCCCTCCCCACCCCACTCCCCAAAAAAGATAAATAAAATTTAAAAAAAAAAAAAGAGTAGTTGCAAAAATGATAGCATACACAAGGCTCTGAAGTGCCAACTTTCTTCGGACTAATTCATTAGGAAACCATCACCCTGCTTCTGAGTGCAGGTGGAAAACAACAGCTATTTATTTTACTCTGTGAAAACAGCTTCAAGCTCCCAGGCTTCCCATACTCAACACTCTGTACCAACCACTAGGTCCCAGGTGCTTAGTACCACCTGACACAGAGGCAGTGGCGCCATCCTCACCTGATGGGCCTGCTGTAAGAGCTCCATTCTCTCCTGAAGAATCTGACAGTCGTACTCTCTGCTCTTCCTCAGCATCTGCCGCCGTAACTTTTCCACGGCTGTCCTCAGCTCCTCCTGCTGTTTCTCACTTAATAATTCACCAAACTTGATAACAGTCTCTTGCTGCAGAGCATTGTACAAAGTTGCTTCTAGTTCCTGGATTCTCTGGCAAATAGAAAATTTGGGAGGTTAGTATCTTCAATGTGGTGTGGAAATGTGCGCAGGTGTATATAGAGAGGGTTGTGTTATTTTAGTCTCTAAGGATCACAGCAACAAAATAAATGTCAGAGCTTATCCAGCTTAAATCTCCTTTTGATGATCCCCTTATAAGAGGCCATAAGGGTCATCTAGCCAATACGTGAATTTCTCTGATGGGGGGGCAGTTTGTTCTTTTTGTTGGGATCCTATCTATTTCACATACGTTTCATTTGTTATAACTGTATAGCCTTCTTTCTCAAATGTAGTTGAGCAGAAGCTTGTTCTCTCTTTCATGTGACAGATATTTAGAGACATCTATCATGGTGGTCATATTTTTGGAAACAAGCATTGTAAAGTGGGTCAAGTTGGAATAAAACACTCAAAACTGGAGATATTTCATGCATACAATGCCATCTCTCTCTCATGTGACACACCTTTGAAGATGGCTTTCTAGGCTCCTTTTTTTTCTTAAAATAAAAATTGGGGAATAGAGCCTGGACGCCTTGGAATTGGTCTGTTTTCTCATACTCTGAGATCTGTAATTGCTCTAACTATAAAATGCCTCCTTGAAGCTCCTCTTTTTTAGATGAAGCGTCTACTGCTCTGTACACTCCAGTTTTCTTTTCTTTCACATGCTTGAGATATAGTTACCACAATCTATAACCTCATCCCTATGATTCTGACAGAAGTAAAAGGTTACAGCCCAGTGAAGGATGTCCTCCAAGGTCCTGTCCTGGACTAAGTGGGTCTCAACTTTAAAGATTTAAAGATAATGATCTGAATGAGTCTTCAGTCCTGGGGCACACACATGTGGTTCAATCTTATCACCTGGAGGCAGGGGAGGCAAGGCTGAAAGGCTAGGAAGGGAGGAAAAACAATCCCCTCCTCCTTTAGTCTGATCAGTAGGCAGCTCCCATTTCCCATCAGGCAGTGCTCAGAATCTCTTACTCATCTTGGAGGGGGTGTACTCATTCATCTTTGTTACCAGCAGGGGCTAAATGCTTCACTCTTTTCCTAACAGCAACTCAGGCTGATTCCAGGACCCCTTTTACAATTTAAAAGGTCTCTTGCTGCAGAGCATTGTACAAAGTTGCTTCTAGTTCCTGGATTCTCTGGCAAATAGAAAATTGGGAGGTTAGTATCTTCAATGTGGTGTGGAAATGTGCGCAGGTGTATATAGAGAGGGTTGTGTTATTTTAGTCTCTAAGGATCACAGCAACAAAATAAATGTCAGAGCTTATCCAGCTTAAATCTCCTTTTGATGATCCCCTTATAAGAGGCCATAAGGGTCATCTAGCCAATACGTGAATTTCTCTGATGGGGGGGCAGTTTGTTCTTTTTGTTGGGATCCTATCTATTTCACATACGTTTCATTTGTTATAACTGTATAGCCTTCTTTCTCAAATGTAGTTGAGCAGAAGCTTGTTCTCTCTTTCATGTGACAGATATTTAGAGACATCTATCATGGTGGTCATATTTTTGGAAACAAGCATTGTAAAGTGGGTCAAGTTGGAATAAAACACTCAAAACTGGAGATATTTCATGCATACAATGCCATCTCTCTCTCATGTGACACACCTTTGAAGATGGCTTTCTAGGCTCCTTTTTTTTCTTAAAATAAAAATTGGGGAATAGAGCCTGGACGCCTTGGAATTGGTCTGTTTTCTCATACTCTGAGATCTGTAATTGCTCTAACTATAAAATGCCTCCTTGAAGCTCCTCTTTTTTAGATGAAGCGTCTACTGCTCTGTACACTCCAGTTTTCTTTTCTTTCACATGCTTGAGATATAGTTACCACAATCTATAACCTCATCCCTATGATTCTGACAGAAGTAAAAGGTTACAGCCCAGTGAAGGATGTCCTCCAAGGTCCTGTCCTGGACTAAGTGGGTCTCAACTTTAAAGATTTAAAGATAATGATCTGAATGAGTCTTCAGTCCTGGGGCACACACATGTGGTTCAATCTTATCACCTGGAGGCAGGGGAGGCAAGGCTGAAAGGCTAGGAAGGGAGGAAAAACAATCCCCTCCTCCTTTAGTCTGATCAGTAGGCAGCTCCCATTTCCCATCAGGCAGTGCTCAGAATCTCTTACTCATCTTGGAGGGGGTGTACTCATTCATCTTTGTTACCAGCAGGGGCTAAATGCTTCACTCTTTTCCTAACAGCAACTCAGGCTGATTCCAGGAAAGTATTATGAAAACCTCCACTAGCAACTTCTCGAAATGCTCCATTTTGAGGATTCCTCTTTTTATCTTGAGTCATTATAGTGTGTTGTGGTAGGGGACAGGGTGGCGCCCACCCAGAGAGAAGAAATGCAAGCTGTACTCCAACATTAAAAAAATTATGCTTTATGAAACTGGTACAGGGGAGTGGATCAAACATGCTCCTCAGTCAACATAATCTGGAGGAGAGAGAAAGGCATAGCACATTCCCCCTCATATTGTTACTCATTGTGGCTGGATTATGGTAGTGATGGCCAGTCTCTGGTGTCAGAGCTAAACACTACCTACTCATCTACCAAGCTGGGCCAAGGTCATCCTCTCTCTAAGCCTTCATTTTCTCATATGCAATATAGACATAATAATATGCCCAATACCTCAAAGGACGGTTGTAAGAAATAAATGAATTAAAAGTATCTATCACATTATATGCATTATTATTCTACCTCTAGATTAGGATCCCCAGTCATCAAATTTGACTTAATAAAATTTCTCTTTAATCTATACTGTCATCCAATCTGTCTTTCATGTAAATATTATTTATCAACATAATTAAATTAAAAATGAAGTACAATGAGATAGTAAGTATTATAATAGTATTGTAAACAGTAAAGAGCTAGACATGTATTTGTTCTCAAATAAGAACTGGAAACCACTGAATAAGTGAGCTACATGTTGTGGTCTATTCAGATATAGTACATGACAGGTCACACAGGTCACTACAGAGCCTACGATCATCAACACTCAGAGAGTGTCAAATGTCTGTTGTACCTACCACGTATGCTTGGTCGAGGACTTGTTGCTTGTAGTCTAGTTGTACCTACCATGTATGCTTGGTCGAGGGCTTGCTTCCTGTAGTCTAGTTCTTCCTCCAGATAGCCTTTGATTTTGCAGAATTGTTCCTAAAGCAGAGGGACACATCAGTATATACAGTCAGCTTAGTTAATGAGAATGTATATCTAAACTGTATTGATTAATGTTTTCCCTAATTCTACTGTAACTCAAGTCACTAGTATTTGAAGGGCCAGAGATCTTGTCTTTAGTGAAACAGTTTAACTTTTATAATTTCACATAGGGAATGCAAATATCAGTGGAAAAAAACCATAGAATAACATAACAAACTCTGAATCCATATGGAATGTCTTAAAGAATATTTATATCAATTTTAGAGTATGTCATTAAGGATAGTTTTTTTTTTTTTTTGCTTGTTTTGGCTGCACTGCAGGATATGTGGTATTTTAGTTTCCTGACCAGAAGTCAAGCACGAGGCCCCTGCTGTGGAAACCTAGAGTTTTAACCACTGGACTGCCAGGGAATTCCCTAAGGATAGATATTTGATAAGATAAACACTATGGATGCTAACTAGTAAGTATATCTGTGTAAATACACTGTGATAGTATATTTTGCAAGAATGTTATCAAATGTAATAGAGTTGCAAAGTAAAGAACTTAAAGTATTTAAACTCAACTGTGTATCATTAACAAACAAAAAGCGAGATAATAATTCAGAGTTGGGGTGATTCCACCCACAGGGCCACTCAATGCGTGAGGGCTCTTGCTACAAAGCCAGGATGAGGTAGGAGAAGTACATCAGATATTCCCTTGATGTCCTCAGTTTCTGTGTGGTTCTCATATTGCAAGTGTTACAAATGTATCTTTGTACACAACATAGGCCCAAGCACAACTCAAGTTTTTCCTTTGTATGCTTAACAAGGAAGAAGGACCCCTTCCAATGTTGAAGGTAAACTTGATTACATCAAGTCTTTTCCCGTTTTTATCTTTGTGCTGTGTCTTCGTTGATTCATTCAGGCTTTCTCTAGTTGTGGCGAGCAGGGGCGACTCAGCATTGTGATATGTGGGCTTCTCGTTTAAGTGGTTTCTCTGGTTGCAGAACACAGGTTCTAGGATACGCGGGCTTCAGCAGTTGCGGCACTTGGTCTCTAGAGCACAGATTCAGTCATTGTGGGGCACCGATTTAGTTGCTCTGCAGCATGTGGAATCTTCATGGACCAGGGATTGAACTGGTGTCCCCTGAATTGGCAGGTGGATTCTTACCCACTGCGCCACCAGGGAAGTCCTGAATTGACTTTTGAGAGAGGATATGTCTACATGCAATTGTGCTGGTGACTTCTCTGAGCTCCAGTGCTTAAAACAGTGTCTGTAACAATCTGACTGCTTAATTAAAATTTGTGCACCTAAAGAGTTCAAGGGCATTTTGAATATAGACAGTTCTTGTTTTATCTTTTGACTTTGGAGCATAACTTGTAGGTAAAATCTAAGTCCTAGGTAAAACATAAGCAAATGATCTGTAAGATGGCACATGCTATAGAAATTCAAGCTGTTGTTATTGCTGTAGGATTCTCTAATCTGACAGGAATCACTACCTGTTTTTTTAGTAATAGTGGTAACAGTCATGACAGTACTGTTATAAAATTCTATGTATTGCTGTAAGTTAATAATGAACAAGTGCCAGGCTGCGGGATTTAAACAAAAACTGATTGTGGCAAAATATATACAATATAAATTTATAACTGTAACCATTTTTAAGGATATAGTTCAGTAGTGTTAGGTATATTCACAATGCTCTAAGACCAATCTCTAGGACTCTTTTTCATCTGCAAAACAGAAACTCTGTACCTATTAAACAACAACTGCCCATTTCCTTCTCTTAGCTCCTGACAACCATCTTCTGTTTCTGTAAATTTGACTACTCCAGGTACCTTATATATGTAGAATCCCACAGTGTCTGTCTCTGTGTGACTGGCTTATTTCACTTAGATAATGTCCTCAAAGTTCAGCCATGCTGTAGCATGTGTGAGAAGGTCCTTCCTCTCCAAAAGTGGTTAATAGTCCACAGATGTATATACCAAATTTTGCTTATCCATTCATCCACTGATATAGACACTTGGGCTGCTTCCACATTTAAATGTTATAGTGAATAATGGTGCTTTGAACACAGGTGTACAAACATCTCTTCGAGAGCCCACTTTCAATTGTATTGGGTATATACCAGAAATGGTACTGCTGTATCACATGGTAATTCTGTTTTGAAGATTTTGAGCTGTCACTAAGCATACTGCTTTCCATAGCAGCTGCACCATTTTACACTCCCAGAAACACTGCACAGGGTTCCAGTTTCTCCACATCTTCATCATTGTCTGCTACCTTTCTCTCTTTTTTTTTTTTAAGTAGTAACCATCTTAATGGGAGTGAGGTGGCTTGGGGATTTTTAAGTTATAGCCATCATCTCTATAATTTTTACTATAATTATATATGGTAGAAAAATTGTTTAACCTCAGAAAGAAAACACCTAGATGGATTTTCTTCTGCATTAGTTTTAGAAATACTAAAAAATTATAACATGACATTTTTAGAGAATATAACTTGAAATTCTGGGGTACCTCAATTTTTCCTTGTTTTTATGACATCTCATCTTTACTCACCATGTCACTTTCCAATTCCATCATTTTCTGGTGTAGGGCAGCCTCTGCTCCTTCAATTTGCTGAATCCACTAAGGGACAAAGCAGACACAGGGTTTGACACGACTGCTTGATGTGGGGTAGACGGTGCTATCTCCCGAGCTGCTGTCCTTGCTTGCCCTCCTCTCTCTGAAAGCTGACTAAGAACTGAAGTGACAGCTTGGTCCATTTTATCTCTTAGCTCAGAAACAAGTTAATAATTTTCCATTCATTTATTAACTCACTATTCATCCAACAAATGCGTTCACTGGTGTCTACCATGGGTCAGGTAATGTGCTAGGTACCAGGGATGTGAAGGTCAATAAGATAAACCCATGTTTTGTGCTCACTGAAGATTAGCATGAGGCTAAGGAGGCCAAGGAGGCTTTCTTAGAAATGACATTGCACTGGAGTGTAAAGAACGAGTCAGAGATGACCAGGCACAGTGAGGGGCGTGTTCCAACTGGAAGGTATGTCTAATTCTCCATGATAGGAGGGAGCATTATGAAAGAAAGAAGGCCAGGTGAGATGGATAAATGGCAATTTTTCTGTAAAGAAAACAGACTACAGCTGAACATTGAAGAATCATTTTGTTGAGTAGAGACAGATCTTAAATTAACAGAACTTTTCAGCTGAACATTGAAGAATGGTACTGCTGTATCACATGGTAATTCTGTTTTGAAGATTTTGAGCTGTCACTAAGCATACTGCTTTCCATAGCAGCTGCACCATTTTACACTCCCAGAAACACTGCACAGGGTTCCAGTTTCTCCACATCTTCATCATTGTCTGCTACCTTTCTTTTTTTTTTTTAAGTAGTAACCATCTTAATGGGAGTGAGGTGGCTTGGGGATTTTTAAGTTATAGCCATCATCTCTATAATTTTTACTATAATTATATATGGTAGAAAAATTGTTTAACCTCAGAAAGAAAACACCTAGATGGATTTTCTTCTGCATTAGTTTTAGAAATACTAAAAAATTATAACATGACATTTTTAGAGAATATAACTTGAAATTCTGGGGTACCTCAATTTTTCCTTGTTTTTATGACATCTCATCTTTACTCACCATGTCACTTTCCAATTCCATCATTTTCTGGTGTAGGGCAGCCTCTGCTCCTTCAATTTGCTGAATCCACTAAGGGACAAAGCAGACACAGGGTTTGACACGACTGCTTGATGTGGGGTAGACGGTGCTATCTCCCGAGCTGCTGTCCTTGCTTGCCCCTCCTCTCTCTGAAAGCTGACTAAGAACTGAAGTGACAGCTTGGTCCATTTTATCTCTTAGCTCAGAAACAAGTTAATAATTTTCCATTCATTTATTAACTCACTATTCATCCAACAAATGCGTTCACTGGTGTCTACCATGGGTCAGGTAATGTGCTAGGTACCAGGGATGTGAAGGTCAATAAGATAAACCCATGTTTTGTGCTCACTGAAGATTAGCATGAGGCTAAGGAGGCCAAGGAGGCTTTCTTAGAAATGACATTGCACTGGAGTGTAAAGAACGAGTCAGAGATGACCAGGCACAGTGAGGGGCGTGTTCCAACTGGAAGGTATGTCTAATTCTCCATGATAGGAGGGAGCATTATGAAAGAAAGAAGGCCAGGTGAGATGGATAAATGGCAATTTTTCTGTAAAGAAAACAGACTACAGCTGAACATTGAAGAATCATTTTGTTGAGTAGAGACAGATCTTAAATTACACAGGATAACTTATCTTTTGTAATACTTAGGATATATCATTCTGTTAGATGGAATTGATCAACACCTTGAATGAATTTAGACTTCAAATAATGTAGTGTGAACCTACCACATATATGGTTTCAGAGAATAAATTGTTACAATGGGTCTCTAATAAGTGAACCATCAGCTTAACCCTCATGGAGGCAGGCAATCAGGCAACATAATTGTATGGGTTCTAGAGACCAACTACCTTGGGTTTAATCTCAATCCTAGCTTTTCATGGCTGTGTGGCCTTGGAACATTACCTGGTGACTCTAAGCCTCAAGTTTCTTAACTGTGAAATGGGATTAATAATAATATGAAGATTAGGGAGGTAATTAACCCAAGACACTACTGACAGAATACTGCATATACTAGGTACCCAACAGATTCCAAATTTTGGTTAACATTCATTTTTTGCCGTTCTACACTGTTAGAAATTTGCCTCACTACTAGCTATTTCTTCTGTTTGCAATGAATTATGCTGTGTGCTGAACATTTTTCTATATACTAAGACCTTGATAATTCACAAGAAGCCACCCCATCTAACAGCTGTTTGGCTGTAAGGAGCAAGGGAAAAGACAACAAACCTTGGAGACTGCAGAATGGCTAGTCTCTCAGTTCTTGAACATACGCCATCCCTCAAGAAGCAAACCTCAGTCCCAAGTCACGCATTTCTTGTAAACAACTTCTATTGCAATTGTGTACCATCCAGTTTTATTAAAAAAAACTTTGACTTGCTGCCCACTTACCACTGAGAAATAAATTCTCTTGCATATCATGTAAGAGAACTCTCAAGTGAAGTAGTCCTTGCTTCATAGAAACTTCCTCAAGTAGTCTTGGCATTCCTGAACTAAAGTGACTTTTCTTGCCGTAAATTACAATCACAGCCCTTTGTGACTCCAACTGGATGAGATGCTCTGCCTACCAATGCCAAATAAATGGAACAGAACGAGTGGTAAGACTGTGTTTTCTTCATTACTGTGTCATGAGAATAGTGTCTTGTTCACGAATTTGCTCATTCTGGAAACACTGATCGATCTCTTACTAAATGTGCTAGAATGGTGTGACACTAGGAAAACAAGAGTGAAAAACAGAATCCAGAGTTGTCCACATGAAACTTAGAGTCCAGCAAAAAGAACAGCAAAAAGAACAGAAAAAAAAAAGATGCTTATATTACAGTTGTTAAAAGCCATGGCAACACAAGCACAGATCACTCTAGGAAAGAAGATCTAACTGGTCTAATAATTAATATTTAGCCAGACAAAGGTAAAAAGGAACAGTGTAAAGGACCAAGGAATGGAAATATGTAGAAGTAGACAGAGATATATCTAGAGAGAAGACTGAATCCTCCAAAGGATTTGTGCATGGTTGAACCTTCGCTGGTGACCAGGGAAGGAAGGGCGGTGCTGCGGAGATAGGAAAGGGCCAGCTACCGGGGGGCCCCTTACTGAGTCTGAATTCAGGACAACGTGGTGCTATTAATTTGCTCACAAGAGGAAAGTGATAAGGTCTGTTATTGAACTGTGAAGGGAGGAAGGCTTTTAAAAAACAAATCCTAGGACACATACTTCAGTATGTGTCCCTAAGACACTTGACGTCTTTAAAAAAACACAACCAGGGCTTCTCCTGGTGGTCCAGTGGGTAAGGACACCGCCTTGCACTGCAAGGGGCGCCGGTTTGATCCCTGGCCTGGGAAGATCCCACGTGCCGCGGAGCTGCTGGACCGACGTGTCCAATTACCGAGCCGGAGCTCTGCAGCTCTGGAGCGCATGCGCCCAGAGCAGGCGCTCTGCGACGACAGATGCCACCGCGATGGGAGGCCCACAGGAGCCAAAGAACAAAGACGGATGAAAATAGAGAAAGACCAACAGAAGTGGCCCGCCCGCTCCCCTCCCTCCCCAACCTGACCCCCGCCCAAAAATAAATAAATAAATCTTTAAAAAAAAAACACAACCAGATGGCCATTCCACACTGCAGACTTCACTTTAGTTCCTTTTGTCATCTGATACCTGGTCTATGTTAAAATTTCCCCAGTTGTCAGCAAATGTGTTTTTTTTCATACTTGGTCTGCTTGAATAGGATACAAAAAAGGATCACTTTAGCATTTCTTAAGTACCTTTTTATTTTATAGCAAGCCTTCCCTCTCCCGCCGCCATTTTTTTCTTGATGTCATTGCTTTGTTTAAGTAACTGAACAACGTCACTTGACCTGTGGAATTCCCTCATTTCAGACTGGAGCAAGGTGAATGCTTGCTCATGGTTTCACTTAATTTATAACATGCTTCTTATGCATTTATGAATGACGAAATCATCTCAAGGAACTTATACTACAGTTGTCAGTTTATCTTCATGGGGACCATTCAGCTATGTGCCAATTCTCAAGACACCCTGAATCCACCCAGCAGACACCTGGCTCTTTCCTTTTTTCTCTCCCTTGCATTTACCAGGTCTAAACACAAGGGGGCGAGAGACCCTTCAATGCTGCCCTTCTGACAGTCCCTAGGTTAGGCTTTCTGAATGAGGTTGCCGGGAGCCCCCACCAAGTCACAAAATCAGTTGGAACAATTGCATGTACCTACCCAAGGAAAAGCCCATAGAAACAGCCTTGCTCCAATTTTCCACCTCTTAACAAAAACCTTCTTTATTGGTTTCCTAGCTTGGTAAAACTGGCTTAAGTAGCATAATCCAGGTTTTGCATTTTTACAGAATTATGATTTTAAGAGGCTTCAAAGCAAGAATTTGAAGCTACCCACCCCAAATCAGTGTGTAGACTCTTCTTTTGTGTGTTCTTATTCTATATGGGTTCTATCACCCTGAAGAATAAAATATTTATTAGGCATTCAATAATGCAAAATCATGTGCAAAGAGAATGTCCTTCAACCCTGGGTGTCAGGTCAGACACTGAGATGATTTGAATGTTAGTACAATTTATTACCTTTTCTGCCAGAGATAGCACAGTGCTGGCCTGAATTATAGCCACTTGCTCTTCATTTCTTAAATTCTGTAGGGGGTTGGGGGGGAGAAAGAAAATAAGCTGAAGACACTTTCGACATTTTCACTGTCAGAAAATACTGCCTAACCTCCCTGCGATATATACATGCCTGGACCATTCACGAATAGCCTATTCTATTTAGTAATAATTCCTAACAAAGAGTTCATTCAAAACCTGTAAAAAGTGCATTAAATGTGATGTTTTTAACATCTCTCTAGTACTGACTTGGTTTTATGTTTCACTATAAGCATAGTTCATTAATAGTCATAAGAAAAGCAGAAATCAAAATGAAATAAAAGTAACTGAACAACGTCACTTGACCTGTGGAATTCCCTCATTTCAGACTGGAGCAAGGTGAATGCTTGCTCATGGTTTCACTTAATTTATAACATGCTTCTTATGCATTTATGAATGACGAAATCATCTCAAGGAACTTATACTACAGTTGTCAGTTTATCTTCATGGGGACCATTCAGCTATGTGCCAATTCTCAAGACACCCTGAATCCACCCAGCAGACACCTGGCTCTTTCCTTTTTTCTCTCCCTTGCATTTACCAGGTCTAAACACAAGGGGGCGAGAGACCCTTCAATGCTGCCCTTCTGACAGTCCCTAGGTTAGGCTTTCTGAATGAGGTTGCCGGGAGCCCCCACCAAGTCACAAAATCAGTTGGAACAATTGCATGTACCTACCCAAGGAAAAGCCCATAGAAACAGCCTTGCTCCAATTTTCCACCTCTTAACAAAAACCTTCTTTATTGGTTTCCTAGCTTGGTAAAACTGGCTTAAGTAGCATAATCCAGGTTTTGCATTTTTACAGAATTATGATTTTAAGAGGCTTCAAAGCAAGAATTTGAAGCTACCCACCCCAAATCAGTGTGTAGACTCTTCTTTTGTGTGTTCTTATTCTATATGGGTTCTATCACCCTGAAGAATAAAATATTTATTAGGCATTCAATAATGCAAAATCATGTGCAAAGAGAATGTCCTTCAACCCTGGGTGTCAGGTCAGACACTGAGATGATTTGAATGTTAGTACAATTTATTACCTTTTCTGCCAGAGATAGCACAGTGCTGGCCTGAATTATAGCCACTTGCTCTTCATTTCTTAAATTCTGTAGGGGGTTGGGGGGGAGAAAGAAAATAAGCTGAAGACACTTTCGACATTTTCACTGTCAGAAAATACTGCCTAACCTCCCTGCGATATATACATGCCTGGACCATTCACGAATAGCCTATTCTATTTAGTAATAATTCCTAACAAAGAGTTCATTCAAAACCTGTAAAAAGTGCATTAAATGTGATGTTTTTAACATCTCTCTAGTACTGACTTGGTTTTATGTTTCACTATAAGCATAGTTCATTAATAGTCATAAGAAAAGCAGAAATCAAAATGAAATAAAGAGTAATTTTCTTTATTGCAGTTTGATGTGATTTAACTGATTTTGTTCTCTGATAATATTTCAAGGGAAAAAAATAGCATGACTACTTCAACCTACATGCATCATTCATGAATGGCCCTCCCATTGAATTAATATGCCTTGACCCTATCAGGAAGGTGTTTTAGAAAGAAAAGGGATTATATTTTCCTGGTCCATTTTTATGGGACTGCCACCAGCCCTACTATTTAGCAGCATTTGCAACTGCATGACTAATTAATTTCATGCCGGATGCCTCCTAGTGACAATCAGAAGGTAATTAGCTTTAATCACCGCGGACGTGGTCGGCATCCAAACCTGAAACCTGCCCTAGAAAAACACCTTCCGGGCTCTCACTTCTGCCACTGCCTTGCAGAAACTCTCAGTCTTTAAGCTGAATGGTTTGATAAACTGTTGACTCTCTTCCGGAAGCCATAAGCTTAAGTGAACCTAGAGTCTCAGTTGCTATTACTTTTTTAATTTTTTTTTTCAATTTGTATGTATGTATGTATTTAAAGTACAGTTGATTTACAATATTGTGTGAGTTTCAGGTGCACAGCATGGTAATTCAGTTATACACATATATATTCTTTTTCATCTTCTCCCTTACAGGTTATTATAAAATACTGAATAGAGCGCCTTTCATTTGCTCTTATTTTACATGTGATGCACTGGCAAGTATTTCTTGTTTCTCTTTATGCAAATTCTTACCTTTACTGCCCAACCCTGGGTGTCAGGTCAGACACTGAGATGATTTGAATGTTAGTACAATTTATTACCTTTTCTGCCAGAGATAGCACAGTGCTGGCCTGAATTATAGCCACTTGCTCTTCATTTCTTAAATTCTGTAGGGGGTTGGGGGGGAGAAAGAAAATAAGCTGAAGACACTTTCGACATTTTCACTGTCAGAAAATACTGCCTAACCTCCCTGCGATATATACATGCCTGGACCATTCACGAATAGCCTATTCTATTTAGTAATAATTCCTAACAAAGAGTTCATTCAAAACCTGTAAAAAGTGCATTAAATGTGATGTTTTTAACATCTCTCTAGTACTGACTTGGTTTTATGTTTCACTATAAGCATAGTTCATTAATAGTCATAAGAAAAGCAGAAATCAAAATGAAATAAAGAGTAATTTTCTTTATTGCAGTTTGATGTGATTTAACTGATTTTGTTCTCTGATAATATTTCAAGGGAAAAAAATAGCATGACTACTTCAACCTACATGCATCATTCATGAATGGCCCTCCCATTGAATTAATATGCCTTGACCCTATCAGGAAGGTGTTTTAGAAAGAAAAGGGATTATATTTTCCTGGTCCATTTTTATGGGACTGCCACCAGCCCTACTATTTAGCAGCATTTGCAACTGCATGACTAATTAATTTCATGCCGGATGCCTCCTAGTGACAATCAGAAGGTAATTAGCTTTAATCACCGCGGACGTGGTCGGCATCCAAACCTGAAACCTGCCCTAGAAAAACACCTTCCGGGCTCTCACTTCTGCCACTGCCTTGCAGAAACTCTCAGTCTTTAAGCTGAATGGTTTGATAAACTGTTGACTCTCTTCCGGAAGCCATAAGCTTAAGTGAACCTAGAGTCTCAGTTGCTATTACTTCTTTTTTAATTTTTTTTTTCAATTTGTATGTATGTATGTATTTAAAGTACAGTTGATTTACAATATTGTGTGAGTTTCAGGTGCACAGCATGGTAATTCAGTTATACACATATATATTCTTTTTCATCTTCTCCCTTACAGGTTATTATAAAATACTGAATAGAGCGCCTTTCATTTGCTCTTATTTTACATGTGATGCACTGGCAAGTATTTCTTGTTTCTCTTTATGCAAATTCTTACCTTTACTGCACTTCATTCATTACTTACCCCATTATCACCCAAGATATCAAGCTGCTTTATGAGATCAGGGATGTTCACATCCTGCAAAGTCAGGGAGATACATTCACATCAAAGGCGCAAGAGTGGCTTACTCTTCTATCAGTACCCACACCTTAAATTGGAGAGGACAGTTTAAGACTTGTACCTCCTTGGTCTTTTTTCAGTTAGACACAGCTGATTTTACACTTCCACTCTGCTTCTTATGAGCTATGTGAACCTGGGAAAACTACGTAACAGTGCATTTTCAATTCTGCCAATTGCAAAATGGAGATAATAAATACCTCCTTCATAGGCTGATCTGAGGATAAAGATATCATATATGAAAGGGTCTAGAGGATGTAGTAAGAACTTACAATTTTCTCAGTAACTTTTTCTCTTAGGATTATCAAAAATCTGTTTTGACTGCAGGAGATTTCAAGTACAAAGAAAAGTAACAGGTAGTAAATTTAAATAACCAGTCAATTTCATTCTAATTAATAAGATTCTGACCTGGTTGAGATTTTGACTGCCACACAGAAAATCACAGGGCAGTTCCATTTTTTAGGCACTTAGTATGAATTCCATTTCTATGGAAAACAGCTGATTTTTATTCTATTCCCTGTCCCCTAGTCAGTTTGAAGCAGCTGCATTCCATTTAAAAGAGTGCCCTTGGATATAAATTACATATGTTGGATTAGGCGGTGATTTATCTAAAAACAAAACATCTAAGTAAAACACAAGGTGAAGTGCTTCTCATTTAATTAAGAGTTGAATCCAAAAGCTTGTGTTGGTTTACAAATTTTCATGTAGCCCAGGAAGCCCCGAAGTTTACAAGCGTGATTTACAATAGAAGTTGATGAAGCACAATTTCGATCTAATTTTCCCCACGTTAGTACCACTTTCTCCTCTCACTCATGTTCAGATTAACACAATAGCAGATCCCTAGTGCCAGAAATACAAAAGTCTTGCTCAGTCTTAGAGGCAGACAGAAGGCAACTAAAGCAGGTATATTTGGCAGCTCAGAGTGGGAGCAGGAGGGGCCATGCAGAAGGTACAAGCAGGAGGCTTCCTAGCCTGATATCTTAAAGCAGTCACTATTGTGATTTTGTCACATTGAAGGACAATATATTTTCCAGGAGATGGAGCCACTTCCACTTGACCTTAACATTTAAAATGTATTCCAGTATCACTAAAAATAAAATTATATATTAGGTCTAAGGGAACATGTTATAATCCCTAAGGTCTTCCAAAAGGGCGTGTGTCAGTAGCTAAATCATGTCCAACTCTTTGCAACCCCATGGACTGTGGGTTGCCAGGCTCCTCTGTCCATGGGATTTCTCAGGCAAGAATTGTAGAGTGGTTTGCCATTTCCTTCTCAAGGAGATCTTCCTGACCCAGGGATCAAAACCAGGTCTCCTGTACTGCAGGCAGATTCTTTATCATTTGAGCCACCCAGAAAGCTCAAAAGGGAAATCTTCCCTAAAACACCCGTATCAAAAGAGCTGGTGGGTGAGATGGTTTCAAGATTTCTTCTAATACTAAAATTCCACGATGATGAATTCCAATCAGAACAGCAAAAGAAAGGGACTCAAATTTTAATCTGCTGACATTCTTGACGTATTTCTTAAAGTACTAACTTTATTTAATATTGCCTCTAGATAATTAAGGTTAATTATCTTAATAGATATTTTTATTCTGTATCACTCTTTTCAAAATAATCATTGCTCCCTTTTCATTTTTTGCTATTACTATTTATACATCCGTCACACATTTATTTTGTGCACATTCTGTTAATTTTTCCATAGACATGACTGCTTTCAGTTCCCGCATGGTTTGTATCAAAATGACACCCAAGTGACTGAAAGACCAAACAGTGAGAAGTAACCTCCCCCTTTCCAATTCCCAGCTCTCTACTGTCTACAACACACAGAAAGAAACCTCTGCCTACCTTGACACCTTCTTTCATGCAGTAGATCTGGAGAGCACTCACACCATCTGAGAATGGGTGAATCTGCAGATTAAAGGGAGGGGATCGCCTCTCTCTTTCCTTGAAATGCAGTAAAGAATAAATCCGAATTGGAAAAAAAAAAACAAAGCAACAACTGATTAATCGCTAAACCAGTTGTCTGTGATCTCTATGCAATTTCAGCAGTTTATCAATATGCCATTAGGCAAAAAAAAAAATCAAACTCAAGATGTTCATGCTTGAATGCAATAGAAAAGAACTCAACTAAGAGGTATGGGGGAAGAATTTATCACCATGTCATCCAGGTTTGCAAATTTTTTGATCAGGGAAATGTGAGAAGTGGCATTCCATTTTAAACTGTATAAATATTTAGACCCATCAAGTGTTACAAAGAATGTTCTCTGACCAAATTTTAGGGGCCTTTTGCATATTCAATCCACTCAAGCTTTGTAAGTAAGATATGTGGGCTACCTTCTCAAGGAGATCTTCCTGACCCAGGGATCAAAACCAGGTCTCCTGTACTGCAGGCAGATTCTTTATCATTTGAGCCACCCAGAAAGCTCAAAAGGGAAATCTTCCCTAAAACACCCGTATCAAAAGAGCTGGTGGGTGAGATGGTTTCAAGATTTCTTCTAATACTAAAATTCCACGATGATGAATTCCAATCAGAACAGCAAAAGAAAGGGACTCAAATTTTAATCTGCTGACATTCTTGACGTATTTCTTAAAGTACTAACTTTATTTAATATTGCCTCTAGATAATTAAGGTTAATTATCTTAATAGATATTTTTATTCTGTATCACTCTTTTCAAAATAATCATTGCTCCCTTTTCATTTTTTGCTATTACTATTTATACATCCGTCACACATTTATTTTGTGCACATTCTGTTAATTTTTCCATAGACATGACTGCTTTCAGTTCCCGCATGGTTTGTATCAAAATGACACCCAAGTGACTGAAAGACCAAACAGTGAGAAGTAACCTCCCCCTTTCCAATTCCCAGCTCCTCTACTGTCTACAACACACAGAAAGAAACCTCTGCCTACCTTGACACCTTCTTTCATGCAGTAGATCTGGAGAGCACTCACACCATCTGAGAATGGGTGAATCTGCAGATTAAAGGGAGGGGATCGCCTCTCTCTTTCCTTGAAATGCAGTAAAGAATAAATCCGAATTGGAAAAAAAAAAACAAAGCAACAACTGATTAATCGCTAAACCAGTTGTCTGTGATCTCTATGCAATTTCAGCAGTTTATCAATATGCCATTAGGCAAAAAAAAAAATCAAACTCAAGATGTTCATGCTTGAATGCAATAGAAAAGAACTCAACTAAGAGGTATGGGGGAAGAATTTATCACCATGTCATCCAGGTTTGCAAATTTTTTGATCAGGGAAATGTGAGAAGTGGCATTCCATTTTAAACTGTATAAATATTTAGACCCATCAAGTGTTACAAAGAATGTTCTCTGACCATGAAGCTTTATGGCAGCTCGGAGCCTTTTGCATATTCAATCCACTCAAGCTTTGTAAGTAAGATATGTGGGCTACCAAAACGACTTAACTCTTCTTCACTGAGGCATGTCACCTGCTAACGGTATTCAAACCTAATGTGAAATACCCTCAAGAAGAAATTGCTGGCAAAATAACAAAAAAAAAAAAAAGGGAAGTATTCTTATTCTTCATATAGCAGAAAACTTCAACCAGACCTAAGCCAAATTCTGCATGATACAATCAACATCTGATTTGTTTATGTTTTACTTAAAAAAAATATAAACTCTGAAACCTGGTCAGGTTAACCAAAGTATTTCCTAAAACAAAAACTGTCTTGCTTCCTAGCCCTTTGCATAATGCATTACAGAATAAAAAGCTCATAAATTCAAGTCTAACGATAAAATACTTTTGTATAAAGGACATTTTGAAATATAATTCTTGAAGTAACATTTTTCTGAGTCAGAATTCAGAGGAGGATGGAAACGACTATGGAGAAGAAATGAAATATTTATGAAGTTTGAAAACAATTTAAAAAGTATTCATTAGTCTTGTTCAGAAAGGCAACCATGCTGTAAAGCAGTGTTTGAGTAGACAATTCTGACTTGCACCAAATGCTTCATCACTGATCAGTCCCAGGACTTGGACAAGTTACCTAACCTCAGTCGCCTCTTTTTATCAAATCTTGGTTGTGGTTGAGATCCAGTGAGAGTATGTATCTGAAATGCTTAGTTCAGCAACTCATGCACAGAATGGGCTCAGTGCATGTTAACTGTTATGATTATTTTTTAGCATCATTAGCATCATTTCCTTACTTCTAGTTCTAGGTTTCGAAACTCCAGCAGCTCATTCTGGTCTCTGGCATCCTGTAGTTCCTGTTGGAGCCGGTGATTTTCTGCCTCTTGTTTTTCTATCTAATAAAGTAAATCCTCAAGTTAGGCGGACATTGCAGAAAGCATCTACAACTTTGCAAAGCAAGCGTGGACAGTGTTCATTTACTCAGTGCCCAACCATCTAGACCATTAAGAAAAACATCCCAAGTACATGTGAATAAAATGGCTTTCCTTCTGGTTATCCTTTGGTTGAGTTGTTTGGGTCATAGAGGAAACTACTGGAGGATCCACCTCCGTTCATTGAGATCAAGCCCGGAGACGCTGTGAATAGCGAATCTGCCCCTTGCTGTCACTGACAGGGTCCAAGAACTAGATTACATGGTGCAGACAATGGAAACTGACACCTCTTATTTCTGGAGTTACAAGCTGTTGAAGAAATACGCTTTATAAAACAGCTCTGATCTGACACAAAACTTCGTTGAATTCTGGCTACCTTCAGAGGAAAGCCAAAGTCCTCAATATGGAAACATAATCAAATGAAAAAACCTTAATAATATGCTCACCAGATGCAGGTGTTATCACTGCCACGTCTACACACACACACACACTCACATGTGATCACGTACACTTGAATCCAGATCTGCCTTATGTTCTCATTACTCCACGAGCTCTGCCTGCTCATCTCGGCCTGAAAAGAGCTCTCCCAGTTCCTTTTCTACATGAGGAAACTCTACACTTCCTTGATACCTCCTCCCACAAGAGGCTCCCCCTGGCTCCTCAAGGCAAAGTGATACCTCTCTGTTCTGTTTTCCCAGAGGGCTTTCCTGGAGAGACGTCTAGCACAACCTGATGAAGTACCCAGTTAAGTTAGTCATGTACAAACCTGCCTTGCTCTTTCACAGGACCCATATGAGGCATCAGAACATTTTCATTTGGGGCTGCCTTCGCTATTAGCTGTGTGAGTGGGTCTTGTGTGCAGTAACTGTCTAAAATCTTGAATTTAGAAATAAAACATCAGGGGCTTTATAATCCAGGGCGGATTTTACTTTCTCAAGTGTAAATACTTAAAGCTGAATGTTTAGTTTTATGGTCACTTTGGTTTTCCTTTACTCTTAGAAGGCCGAGCTCAAAAATTTCCTTTACAGACCAAAGGAAATCAGACAGAAGCATAATGGGGGTTATTTTTTGGAGGATAAACAGCGTGATGATGCTTATTACTGGGTATCTCAGAGACATCTAAAATTCTCTTTTCACATAGCCTCCTGATATAGAAAAATAACACAAAAAAAAATATGGGGTGAAGTGAGATAACATATGGCATTAATTGATGTAGTCAACCAAGTTTTTTCCACTAGATTTTTATGGTCTAGTAAACTTTCAAAAGCTTTTAGAAGTCAACTATTTCCTGAATTAGACTGAGATTGGAGATGGGATATCTGGGGAAATTCCTGGATGTGGTGATTAGCACCAGCCATCATCTTAGTGGTTCACTGGTGGCCGCCATTCGAAGACCAGGGCCAGCGTCCACCAAGTTTCTCTAGAAGGACCTTAACCTTCCTGAAGGTGCCAGTCCTCAATCCTGGAATACCCACCCCCCACTCCTATACATCAGCTCTGTCTCTCATCTGCAAAAAGGGAGACAGAACCAGAAGGAAGAGAGGACAAGCATCTTCCTTCCCTTTTCATGTTTACCAGGGTGCTGCAGTTAATTTTTTTTGACTCGTCAAGGCCAGTGAATATTGGTAGAAACAATCCTAAAATAATTTCTTCACAACCCTGTGTCACCCAATAGAATTATTTCCTGAAAAGAGCTCTCCCAGTTCCTTTTCTACATGAGGAAACTCTACACTTCCTTGATACCTCCTCCCACAAGAGGCTCCCCCTGGCTCCTCAAGGCAAAGTGATACCTCTCTGTTCTGTTTTCCCAGAGGGCTTTCCTGGAGAGACGTCTAGCACAACCTGATGAAGTACCCAGTTAAGTTAGTCATGTACAAACCTGCCTTGCTCTTTCACAGGACCCATATGAGGCATCAGAACATTTTCATTTGGGGCTGCCTTCGCTATTAGCTGTGTGAGTGGGTCTTGTGTGCAGTAACTGTCTAAAATCTTGAATTTAGAAATAAAACATCAGGGGCTTTATAATCCAGGGCGGATTTTACTTTCTCAAGTGTAAATACTTAAAGCTGAATGTTTAGTTTTATGGTCACTTTGGTTTTCCTTTACTCTTAGAAGGCCGAGCTAAAAAATTTCCTTTACAGACCAAAGGAAATCAGACAGAAGCATAATGGGGGTTATTTTTTGGAGGATAAACAGCGTGATGATGCTTATTACTGGGTATCTCAGAGACATCTAAAATTCTCTTTTCACATAGCCTCCTGATATAGAAAAATAACACAAAAAAAAATATGGGGTGAAGTGAGATAACATATGGCATTAATTGATGTAGTCAACCAAGTTTTTTCCACTAGATTTTTATGGTCTAGTAAACTTTCAAAAGCTTTTAGAAGTCAACTATTTCCTGAATTAGACTGAGATTGGAGATGGGATATCTGGGGAAATTCCTGGATGTGGTGATTAGCACCAGCCATCATCTTAGTGGTTCACTGGTGGCCGCCATTCGAAGACCAGGGCCAGCGTCCACCAAGTTTCTCTAGAAGGACCTTAACCTTCCTGAAGGTGCCAGTCCTCAATCCTGGAATACCCACCCCCCACTCCTATACATCAGCTCTGTCTCTCATCTGCAAAAAGGGAGACAGAACCAGAAGGAAGAGAGGACAAGCATCTTCCTTCCCTTTTCATGTTTACCAGGGTGCTGCAGTTAATTTTTTTTGACTCGTCAAGGCCAGTGAATATTGGTAGAAACAATCCTAAAATAATTTCTTCACAACCCTGTGTCACCCAATAGAATTATTTCCCTTATTCACATGGGCTTGTAAATTCTATTTTGGTCAAGAATAACATAAGGTGATTTTGTAATCAGTTTACATCATTGAAGGTAAGTATTAATGCCAAGGAAAAGCCACGTTTGAACTTAAAATGATCTCGGTTGTGTTTCACTGTCCCAAATCAAAAGCCTAGGTTCAACTAACCCAAGTTTATTCTATCTGTTGGCGTGAAACCATGTCTTAACATCTTGATTTGTTGAAAAAACCTCCTGGACATGGCTTCTGTGCTCTGGATGTATCTTTTGAAACGTTCTTTCATAAAATAAATCAATAAACAAGCAGCCAAGATTAGCAAAAAATTAACAGTGAGAACACACTCTGCTAGGTTGCAGCATGTCTTGGAGTCACTTCCTTGCAGAAAATAATCAATCCTATTCATCAGTGCTCTTGTAGGTGGACAACCACATAGGATGTGTGCACATGTGGGGATATATATATATATATATATGTACAGTAAATATACATTATATATATATATGGGCAACAGATCAATAGATTTCGGGGGTTACGTTCTTTTAGGTCAGCACAACATCCAGCACAGAGCCATGCATACCACGTGCCACTCAACTGATGGTGATGGCGGTGACAGAGATGCAGTCGGGCACGCAGCAGAGGGGAGCACAGCCGGAAAAGCCTCCCATCCCCTAGCCCCGGTGCCACTCCTGAGAGGACCCCCTGCTGCTCCTGGATCTCTCATAGTCTCTCCTCTGCCCCATTAGGGTGTTGCGCCCCACATACCTTTTCTAAAAGCTCCTGGTTTCTCTTAATGAAAAGTTGTTTATCTTCTACCCAGTGTGAATCCTGTTTGACAAAGAATATTGCGCAGTCAGCATTTTCAGAGTGGCACAAAAGAGCCTGTGTCGTCCAACCACTTTGCCAGAGCTGTGTTCTCTCCACCCGGCTTGTTTGCCTGCCAGCAACTGGTAAATGTCACCCACCCGGGCCAGCTCCTCATTCCACGACATCGGGGCTGACGTTGCCAGGAAAACTGAACCCCTTTTCACCGTCACTGGCTATCCCTCTCTTTCAGTCTGAATAATCCAGGACCAGCCTTCTGGGGACTCAGAAGTGACCACACAGGCAAAAAAGTGAAAAGGGTCAGAATGCACACAGGCTAGATACATATGGATGGAAAACATTAAAATGCAGAACCATCAATGTAGCATAGAGGCAAAGAATGCAGCTTGGGTGGGGCGGCTCTTGGTCTTAGCAGCTCAGGATCACTCTAGGCTAAGTGTACAGGGCTCCTCTTCCTCAGCCATTCTCTCCCTTGCCCAGACTCATTTGCTGCTGTAGCTGGGTTCGCGCTCTGGCCAGCAAACTCCGGGGACAGAAACAGAGAACTCAACACTCTGACACAGTTTGAGAAGGTCACTGTGGAGAGCCAAGCCAGCTCCTGGATGGGCCCATGCGGAAGGTGATCTAGAGGAAGGCCAGACTGAATCATGTGCGTCTGCAGAAGCGTGAGCAACCAAATGCCTACCTGCCCTTTCTGAGCCAGGGTTGCTTCCAGATCTTCTATTTTGGCTTTATACCTCAGCACCTCAGCCTGGAGTTGTTCTTGAGCCTAGTGAAACCAAAGTTCCAGAACTCAATAAGTAAAATCGAAGTTCTACATTTTTCTTCCCATCATGTTCCCTGATTAGAACTAAACAAGTGAGAGAGTAAAAAAAAAAAAAAGAGTTTTCTATCACCAAAGAATCCTTTAAAGAGTCTCTGCACACAACTTTCAGTGGCTGCCTTTACACTGAACTGTTTGGTTTCAGATTCGAGAACTGGTCTTGTAGTTCCAATCTTTCCCCACCATTTTTCAGTCCAGAGTCCACCCCTCATCGGCTAGTGATCTCTTTGTTTCCTAAATATGCCTTGTAGCTCTCCACTTCTCTTTTTAAAAGTTGTCTTCCATTTGCCTCTCCAAAACCGTTCCATTCTTTCTAAGCCAATTGTGCACCCTGTGCTTAAGTCTCAACCCAAATCTATGCATGTACTATGTAGGTATGTATGTATCACATGTTTGATGTGTGTGTGCAATGTGTGTACACACACACATGACATTAGCAGTTCGGGACACTGATTTGTATGGAACGACATTATTTTGTTTAATCTAGTAATTTTTTAGAGCGTATTTTATTTTCTCTATATATGATCCTATTACCTGTTTTTGTTTTCTGGCCATACACACATTTTTTTCCTTGTCTTATGGTCTGCATAGGTTCTTTGACACAAAGTTGAACAAAATCAGCAATGGTATGTATCCTTTTCTTATTATTAACTGTGAGGGCTATTAAATATTATATTTAGTATTTGAACTGTTAAATATTATATTTACCTTTACCAGGTTAAAAACTTCAAGCTTAGCTTGCTAAGAATTATTTTAACTTTATTTTTTTTCTTGTATTGAAATAATTCATCTTCTGTTTTCATTGGTACTTCTTCATCTATATTAACTATTTTTGTTTTTCTATTTTCTTTGAATTAACTACTCTATTTCCAACATCTTGATTTGTTTTAGATTATTTTGCTCAGAAGAGTAATTTTCTTACTCACATGGCCATAAACAATGTTAAACCTGTATTCTGATGGGAGAGCAACACGAGAGAAAGAGAACTGGTTTCCACATCATTACCTCTCCAAAAAACAAAGCATATGCTATTATTTTGAGTGAACAGTCCTATGCTGATAAGAATAGGTAGTAAATATGAATAAAGGAATCCACAACTCCTATAGTATTAAGGCACAGACATGAAAGCACACACACATCCTTTCCTAATGACTGCTTACCTGTTTATTTCAAATCACCGTGGGTTTCAAAAAAAAGTATGCCCTCTTATGTAAGTGTATGTGCATGTATGTATGTATGAATGCTACCACTGAAACATATCTAGCTATAATATCGACCCTTTCCCACTACAACTGCAACTTAACGTAGTTCCTACAACATTCCATAGTATACTGCAGACCCTCTAATTAGGAAGTAGGATACAATCACTGGACAGCCACACTATTTCCTGCCCCATTGTAAACTAACCTATGGCACTCATGGCATGGTGGTGATGAGTGAAGAACTCAGAAGGACTAGGTTCGTACCTTAGCTTTCAGCATGTACTATGTAGGTATGTATGTATCACATGTTTGATGTGTGTGCAATGTGTGTACACACACACATGACATTAGCAGTTCGGGACACTGATTTGTATGGAACGACATTATTTTGTTTAATCTAGTAATTTTTTAGAGCGTATTTTATTTTCTCTATATATGATCCTATTACCTGTTTTTGTTTTCTGGCCATACACACATTTTTTTCCTTGTCTTATGGTCTGCATAGGTTCTTTGACACAAAGTTGAACAAAATCAGCAATGGTATGTATCCTTTTCTTATTATTAACTGTGAGGGCTATTAAATATTATATTTAGTATTTGAACTGTTAAATATTATATTTACCTTTACCAGGTTAAAAACTTCAAGCTTAGCTTGCTAAGAATTATTTTAACTTTATTTTTTTTCTTGTATTGAAATAATTCATCTTCTGTTTTCATTGGTACTTCTTCATCTATATTAACTATTTTTGTTTTTCTATTTTCTTTGAATTTACTACTCTTTTTCCAACATCTTGATTTGTTTTAGATTATTTTGCTCAGAAGAGTAATTTTCTTACTCACATGGCCATAAACAATGTTAAACCTGTATTCTGATGGGAGAGCAACACGAGAGAAAGAGAACTGGTTTCCACATCATTACCTCTCCAAAAAACAAAGCATATGCTATTATTTTGAGTGAACAGTCCTATGCTGATAAGAATAGGTAGTAAATATGAATAAAGGAATCCACAACTCCTATAGTATTAAGGCACAGACATGAAAGCACACACACATCCTTTCCTAATGACTGCTTACCTGTTTATTTCAAATCACCGTGGGTTTCAAAAAAAAGTATGCCCTCTTATGTAAGTGTATGTGCATGTATGTATGTATGAATGCTACCACTGAAACATATCTAGCTATAATATCGACCCTTTCCCACTACAACTGCAACTTAACGTAGTTCCTACAACATTCCATAGTATACTGCAGACCCTCTAATTAGGAAGTAGGATACAATCACTGGACAGCCACACTATTTCCTGCCCCATTGTAAACTAACCTATGCGGCACTCATGGCATGGTGGTGATGAGTGAAGAACTCAGAAGGACTAGGTTCGTACCTTAGCTTTCATCTAAGTTACATATCCTGGTTTAGCATAACTAAGCTACATTTAACTTCTATTAAGCTATTATTTCCTCTCTTGTAAAAAGGAATTAACAACAGCATCCAACTCACAGAGTTGTTTTAGGATTAGATGAGACATCGTGTATAAGTACTCAGCATAATACTTGAAATACAGCAAAGACTCAATAAATGGCAAGTATTAGTACCCTGTGCGTGTGTGTTTCTTTTTTTTTCAGGGAAAAGTGCGAACGCAGTCCTCCACTACCACAAATTATGCAGTCGAGTTTCCCACATTTGGGGAAATCATAGGGATCAGCACATCCAGAGTTTCATGGATGAGCCTTGCCCTGGGAAAACCACCTTTGTGATCATGGTAACTCCCCTGACAGGAAAGTATGTTTCTGTGTGCTTTAAATAGACTTATGAGAGACTTATCTGCAAGATAATAGAAGAAACAACTAACCCAGTAAAATGACTTGGGATCAACAGCTTTCCATTTACTAGCTGTGTGGTCTTGCAATTTAATTAACTTCTCTGAGCCTCAAATTCATCTTTCATAAAATACCCACCTTAGGGGGCTGGCATAAGGGTTAAGTGAGATATTATCAGTGACAATTTCAGCAAGCTGTCAAGATAATGCTGTGCATTTATTAACTAAGAAAAGGAACTGGCTAACCCCTGCTTTTGAGGATAAAAGGTTTCTTTTTCAAGCAAGAAACAAAAAAATGGATTATCAAAATTCAGCCTTGTCTAGCTTTGAAAGTGTAAGTTTTCAAAAAAGACTTTTTCACTAACATCCTTTCCTAATGACTGCTTACCTGTTTATTTCAAATCACCGTGGGTTTCAAAAAAAAGTATGCCCTCTTATGTAAGTGTATGTGCATGTATGTATGTATGAATGCTACCACTGAAACATATCTAGCTATAATATCGACCCTTTCCCACTACAACTGCAACTTAACGTAGTTCCTACAACATTCCATAGTATACTGCAGACCCTCTAATTAGGAAGTAGGATACAATCACTGGACAGCCACACTATTTCCTGCCCCATTGTAAACTAACCTATGCGGCACTCATGGCATGGTGGTGATGAGTGAAGAACTCAGAAGGACTAGGTTCGTACCTTAGCTTTCATCTAAGTTACATATCCTGGTTTAGCATAACTAAGCTACATTTAACTTCTATTAAGCTATTATTTCCTCTCTTGTAAAAAGGAATTAACAACAGCATCCAACTCACAGAGTTGTTTTAGGATTAGATGAGACATCGTGTATAAGTACTCAGCATAATACTTGAAATACAGCAAAGACTCAATAAATGGCAAGTATTAGTACCCTGTGCGTGTGTGTTTCTTTTTTTTTCAGGGAAAAGTGCGAACGCAGTCCTCCACTACCACAAATTATGCAGTCGAGTTTCCCACATTTGGGGAAATCATAGGGATCAGCACATCCAGAGTTTCATGGATGAGCCTTGCCCTGGGAAAACCACCTTTGTGATCATGGTAACTCCCCTGACAGGAAAGTATGTTTCTGTGTGCTTTAAATAGACTTATGAGAGACTTATCTGCAAGATAATAGAAGAAACAACTAACCCAGTAAAATGACTTGGGATCAACAGCTTTCCATTTACTAGCTGTGTGGTCTTGCAATTTAATTAACTTCTCTGAGCCTCAAATTCATCTTTCATAAAATACCCACCTTAGGGGGCTGGCATAAGGGTTAAGTGAGATATTATCAGTGACAATTTCAGCAAGCTGTCAAGATAATGCTGTGCATTTATTAACTAAGAAAAGGAACTGGCTAACCCCTGCTTTTGAGGATAAAAGGTTTCTTTTTTTCAAGCAAGAAACAAAAAAAAATGGATTATCAAAATTCAGCCTTGTCTAGCTTTGAAAGTGTAAGTTTTCAAATAGTATAAATGAGAACTATGCACTCAACTATCTTTAAAGGAACAAAAGCATGGATCTAAGCTGGTTCTAATGTCTCTTGATCCAAGGTTTGTTGACATAAAAGATAAAGCAGTTCAAAAGCTGCAGTGGAGAGAAGGGTACAGGGAAAGCTATCCTATCGACACTTTTATGTCTGTGGTACTTTTATGCTGTGGCTGTTGCAGGGCACTCATCCAGGTATACACTAACCTTGGCCTCTCTTTCAGCATCAATGATGCCTCCAGTCTGCTCCTGCAGAAGGGCGTACGCTCTTTGGAGAGCCTGATATTCTTTTGTTAATTGTCGGAATCGGAGCTCAGATTCTTCAGCTGCTAAACTCTTGAGGTTAAAAAAAAAAAAAGCCAAAAGATAATTATGTTATGTTCATGTCCTATGTTCATGTCAATCTTTTAGAGAAATAAAGGTTTATGATATTGGATTCTATGTGATTTTATTCTTAATGTTATGGGTACAAATACTCTAACACTTTCAAGATGCAAATTACAGAAATATTTACTACCTATTTGATTAATAAAAGAAGTATTTGCTTATTTATACATTTCTGATTGTTATCCATCAGGGCTTAGACTACAGACAATTCTGGATCCAAATGATAAAAACTCACACCCAGATTTTGTATGCAAATATGAGGAGGTGACAATCAGAATTTTAGTCTCAGTTCCTTTCAATTCATGCATATCTAAAAATTCTTCTCCAGGTAATTACAGAAACATAGTTTTACAGTTTTAGGTCTCCAGCTTTAGAACATAATACAGTCATCAAGGAGATTTGGTGATTCCACCCTCAAGACCCTGGGTCAGGAACTTCCATGGTAACAGAACACCCTAGATAGTTCTAATGAAGGTGGCCTACAGAGCACCCTTTGCTAAAAACTTCCTTAGACTTAAATTTAAAACTTTGTTCTTCTTATAGTTGCCAAGGAGTAAGGATAGGGGGAAGGGATAGTTAGAGAGTTAGGGATAGATATGTACACACTGCTATGTTTAAAATGGATAACCAACAAAGACTGACTGTATAACACATGGAACTGTGCTCAATATTATGTGGCAACCTGAATAGAAAGGGAATTTGGGAGGAATGAGTACATACACATGTGTATACATATGGCTGAATCCCTTTCCTGTCTACATAAAACTATCACACCATTAATCAGCTATACCACAACATAAAATAAAAGGTTTAAATAAAAAAATAAAAACAAATCAGAAAAAAAGTTTGTTCTACTAAGCCTATTGTTTGGTTTACACATTCTCTGGATGATGAATTTGGGAGAGTAATTTTATTTTGAAAGAAGCCTTCAAGTTACAGAGCTGAATTTCAGAGGAGTTTATACAAGGACTACATACCATAGGTGAAGCTATTTTCCAAGAAGTAACAAAGCCAAGCATTGTCTCAAAACTGGTGATTATTATGGGATTATGTGGTACTCATACAGGAGATAAAAAGTGACATCCTTTTCCCCTCCTCCTTCAGGGAAAGATGTGGTGACAATATTACATAAGTTGAGAGAAGTAAATAAAAGCCTACCTCATCCAAATCATCATCAGGAGTAGCTGGCGTTCGGTCTGTTCTAAATGAGGCCATGGATGAGGTTTCTGAATCCATGGAGTCCTCATCGTAGCCAATAAATGGGTCCAAAACAGGCCTCTAATGGAGGGACAGTACATATTTACCAATGGAACTCACAGGGGGGAAAGTCGACATACTATTAAAGCACTGTCAACTGTAAACATCCGGATGAACAGAGAAGACATAGCTCTCTTAATGCTTCTTTGATGAAATAAACACATGAGGCACAAACAGTGATTCCATTAAATGTTTTTCCTATGCTATTTCACTTCTGATATTTTGGAGAAAGATTTACATTTCTCTACATAAAAACCCTGGATCCTCTATTATGTTACATTTTATATCATGATGATTTTATGTGATTTATTCTGTCTGGTATTTAAACTATAATCAAGGAATTCTGAAATTTCAGGCATCTATGGGAAGGGGATTATCAAATCCTAACATCTAATTCCACTTCCAAATCAAATGAGGCAATTGATTTTTTTTTAATATTATAAACATTTTCCCATATGTTTATTATTATATGGTATCACTTTAAGTGACCTTATAATTTTTATGTAATTACTGGTTTTTATGAAGTATAAATATGTGATTAATATCTACTATGTAAATCTTTAAATGTTTGTAATTAATTTTCTTAGAGGACTTAATGATTAAAAAAATAAGCATGTATTTGGGTCTTGAATACATCTTGTCATTCTATCTTCCTAGAAAGTAGGAAACATTTGTACATTTCACCAGTAGTGGACTGAAGACCCATTTTCCAGCACCTCAATGAGCTTATCAAATGAGGCAATTGTTAAAAACAAAAATAGTGGACTGCCATCATCAATAATACTGCCTAACTGAATAATGAAAACATATGTATCATTTACAGGGTGGATATCAGATGCTAATATTATTCATGGGAGACATCAACTCATATGTATCTCTTGCATGTTCTTGCAGCGTGACTTCTCAGCTTGTCAGATAATCCTCTCTACATCAAACCTAGTGAGTTCTTCACTCAAAAAACTTGTATTAAAGCAAACCTTTTCAGCTCGAAATCCACAACCCAATCATTCATGGACTTCTAAGAACTGTCAAGAGGAAATATTTTCTTCTGGCAAATAAAGCCCATGCTGCAGTTCACGAACATCTGATTTATCACGTCTTTGCAGGAAGATGCATTGGCAAGCCTCACTTCTCTGGCTCTGCTTGTGTGTGGCAAATGCCTGATAACCTAATTTTCTCATTACCTTAATTGGTTTGGAACTTCTTCTATGCTTTCTCCTACGAATTAGCTTTTCCCGGTCCTGGAAAACAGATGAAAGACTTTTCAGATCTTGAGTTGGTACATATTTCCCTATAGGATTTTTATTTTTTTTTAGAAAGACAGTTGTTTTTTCCCTGAAGCATTACATATTTCTATCTAAAATAAGATTATATTTTGTAAATTTTAGCTACTTTGTGTTTGATACTTAGGCATTTTCAAAGGAAGAATATTCTACAACTTTTTGTGATAACTTGTGTGGATCTGAGAGCCTCACAGTCAGGAAGTACACTGTGCTCCTAATTGAGGTCCTTTGTTTCATACTTGAAATCAAGCACAAAATAGTCATTCATTGTTCTCCCAAAGAATGATTATTTAGTTTCCTCAGATCCCAAACTATTTAACATTGAAAAAACATAATTTACCAATGAAATAAAACAGTATTTTCATTCAATCCCTGAATAGAAAGCTATTTTTGACTATTCCTATGTAAATCTTTAATTTTAACTTAGAGGACTAGCATGTATTTGGGTCTTGAATACATCTTGTCATTCTATCTTCCTAGAAAGTAGGAAACATTTGTACATTTCACCAGTAGTGGACTGAAGACCCATTTTCCAGCACCTCAATGAGCTTATCAAATGAGGCAATTGTTAAAAACAAAAATAGTGGACTGCCATCATCAATAATACTGCCTAACTGAATAATGAAAACATATGTATCATTTACAGGGTGGATATCAGATGCTAATATTATTCATGGGAGACATCAACTCATATGTATCTCTTGCATGTTCTTGCAGCGTGACTTCTCAGCTTGTCAGATAATCCTCTCTACATCAAACCTAGTGAGTTCTTCACTCAAAAAACTTGTATTAAAGCAAACCTTTTCAGCTCGAAATCCACAACCCAATCATTCATGGACTTCTAAGAACTGTCAAGAGGAAATATTTTCTTCTGGCAAATAAAGCCCATGCTGCAGTTCACGAACATCTGATTTATCACGTCTTTGCAGGAAGATGCATTGGCAAGCCTCACTTCTCTGGCTCTGCTTGTGTGTGGCAAATGCCTGATAACCTAATTTTCTCATTACCTTAATTGGTTTGGAACTTCTTCTATGCTTTCTCCTACGAATTAGCTTTTCCCGGTCCTGGAAAACAGATGAAAGACTTTTCAGATCTTGAGTTGGTACATATTTCCCTATAGGATTTTTATTTTTTTTTAGAAAGACAGTTGTTTTTTCCCTGAAGCATTACATATTTCTATCTAAAATAAGATTATATTTTGTAAATTTTAGCTACTTTGTGTTTGATACTTAGGCATTTTCAAAGGAAGAATATTCTACAACTTTTTGTGATAACTTGTGTGGATCTGAGAGCCTCACAGTCAGGAAGTACACTGTGCTCCTAATTGAGGTCCTTTGTTTCATACTTGAAATCAAGCACAAAATAGTCATTCATTGTTCTCCCAAAGAATGATTATTTAGTTTCCTCAGATCCCAAACTATTTAACATTGAAAAAACATAATTTACCAATGAAATAAAACAGTATTTTCATTCAATCCCTGAATAGAAAGCTATTTTTTGACTATTCCTGGATCTGCAGCCTCTGAAAATGGTAACGGAGTTATCTGTTTGGTTGAACTCATTCAGTGTTTTCCTTTTTGGAGGGGTGTTAGAATGTTCTGATATACTCAAAGAATAACTATATACAATGACTGATTCCTTAATTCATTCTTTTTGTGAAAGGAGATGTCCTGGGAATTTGGTGACCACCTGTTAAGTACTCAATGGGGTTACTGTACAAATTCAAAAGTAGATAGAGTAAGCGGCACATGTTTGTCTGAAAGTCTGGCAGAAATGCCTCAGCATCTCAAAATTCTATAATAATCTTAGCTTAAACTGAGGATACTCAAAGTCAATCAAGCAAATTCTTGGACTAGTGAATCTTTGACATTTATGAGTTATTCAGGATGTGGAAGTGAAGTGAGGGGCATAGAGCTTTGAGGGGCATGTTTAGGAAATAACCGAGTTTAAGCCAGTGGTGTTCAATTAAATTTCCCACCCTTATAAATAAAAATAATTTGATCATGCAACTCAATATACCCAAAACTTTAAAAATTTACTTTTAGCTGACCCTACTAATGTGGCATATGCATTATAACATACATTTAATATAGAAAATTTTAAAGGGGTGAACCATAAATAATTATAAGCAGAAAATATAATCTTTTCTTTCTTCAATGGCAGTAAATCATGCTGCTCCTGCTGTCTGGAGACTGCTGCCTGAAGCCCCCTCTCCACTAGCTCACTTCTGTAAGCCGTGGCTTGGTGCTGAAGTGAGAGTCCAAAGCTGTTGGTAACACAGGCCTCGGCCAGATGCAGATAGAGTAACAGCAGCTTGACCTACTTCAGCCAGTACTGAGGTCCAGTCAGAAGATCTGGACTAGGGCTTCCCCTTGTGGTCCAGTGGGTAAGGACACCGCCTTGCAGGGCAAGGGGCGCCTGTTCGATCCCTGGCCTGGGAAGATCCCACGTGCCGCGGAGCGGCTGGACTGATGTGTCCAATGACCTAGCCGGAGCTCTGGGGCGCATGTGCCCAGAGCCGGCGCTCTGTGACAACAGAGGCCACCGCGATGGGAGGCCCACACGGGCCAAAGAACAAAGACGGATGAAAACAGAGAAATGAAAGACCAACAGAAGTGGCCTGCCCGCTCTCCTCTCTCCCCAACCCAACCCCCGCCCCAAAAATAAATAAATAAATAAATCTTTTAAAAAAAAAGAAGATCTGGACTAGAATTTCAGCTCTGTCATTGTGACATTGCTGCTCATTTGACAAATATTTATTAAACTACCAGACACTGAATTGGGTGTTGGGAAACAAGAAGCCTGTAGTTCTGTTCTTGTAGGTAAAATATTTAATCTCTGAGTCTCAGAATCTTGATATTAGAAGGTAATTATAAGATACATCGCACAATCCACCTATTCACATTATAATGTATTAGGAAATTCTTTTAATGTGCTTTGTAGCTATTATTTGAGCTAACAAATTACTTAACAATGAATTATTAACTAAAAGTATAAAACATTAAAATTAAAATATAACCGAGTTTAAGCCAGTGGTGTTCAATTAAATTTCCCACCCTTATAAATAAAAATAATTTGATCATGCAACTCAATATACCCAAAACTTTAAAAATTTACTTTTAGCTGACCCTACTAATGTGGCATATGCATTATAACATACATTTAATATAGAAAATTTTAAAGGGGTGAACCATAAATAATTATAAGCAGAAAATATAATCTTTTCTTTCTTCAATGGCAGTAAATCATGCTGCTCCTGCTGTCTGGAGACTGCTGCCTGAAGCCCCCTCTCCACTAGCTCACTTCTGTAAGCCGTGGCTTGGTGCTGAAGTGAGAGTCCAAAGCTGTTGGTAACACAGGCCTCGGCCAGATGCAGATAGAGTAACAGCAGCTTGACCTACTTCAGCCAGTACTGAGGTCCAGTCAGAAGATCTGGACTAGGGCTTCCCCTTGTGGTCCAGTGGGTAAGGACACCGCCTTGCAGGGCAAGGGGCGCCTGTTCGATCCCTGGCCTGGGAAGATCCCACGTGCCGCGGAGCGGCTGGACTGATGTGTCCAATGACCTAGCCGGAGCTCTGGGGCGCATGTGCCCAGAGCCGGCGCTCTGTGACAACAGAGGCCACCGCGATGGGAGGCCCACACGGGCCAAAGAACAAAGACGGATGAAAACAGAGAAATGAAAGACCAACGGAAGTGGCCCGCCCGCCCCCCGCCCTCCCCAACCCAACCCCCCCCCAAAAATAAATAAATAAATAAATCTTTTAAAAAAAAAGAAGATCTGGACTAGAATTTCAGCTCTGTCATTGTGACATTGCTGCTCATTTGACAAATATTTATTAAACTACCAGACACTGAATTGGGTGTTGGGAAACAAGAAGCCTGTAGTTCTGTTCTTGTAGGTAAAATATTTAATCTCTGAGTCTCAGAATCTTGATATTAGAAGGTAATTATAAGATACATCGCACAATCCACCTATTCACATTATAATGTATTAGGAAATTCTTTTAATGTGCTTTGTAGCTATTATTTGAGCTAACAAATTACTTAACAATGAATTATTAACTGAAAAGGTATAAAACAGTTAAATGATATAAAATATGTTTGGACTAAAGTCTCTTGAACTGATTTACATATAGAGCACATGAACTTGGGCCTCTGGGGCTAATAAAAAAAAATTTCTTTTTTTAAAGATTTATTTATTTATTTATTTTGGGGGCTGGGGTGGGGAAGGGGGTCGGGTGGGGAGGGAGGGGGTGGATGGGCCATTTCTATTGGTCTTTCATTTATCTATTTTCATCCGTCTTTGTTCTTTGGCTCTTGTGGGCCTCCCATCACGGTGGCCTCTGTTGTCGCAGAGCGCCGGCTCTGGGCGCATGCGCTCCAGAGCTCCGGCTCGGTAATTGGACACATCAGTCCAGCCGCTCCGCGGGCACGTGGGATCTTCCCAGGCCAGGGATGGAACCGGCGCCGCTTGCACTGCAAGGCGGTGTCCTTACCCACTGGACCACCAGGGAAGCCCAATCCAAAAATATTAAGTGCTGCTAGTATATGTTGATTTCTTGGCTACTGGTCCTTGGGAACAGCTCAGAGTGTAGAGATTAATCAAGACCTACCCTTGTGAGCTCATCAATAATGTTCTGTTGCTCAATGACCTGAAGTTTCAGAAACTCTGTCTCTTGTTCTTCATTAGCTTGATCGAGGTCATTCAGAGATTTTAATTTCTTCAGGGGTGGATGGGAAGTGATTTTTTCTCTCTAGGTTGAAAAAATAAAGTGTAGGTGGAGACTTTAAAAATCCCAAACTTCAGTAGTTAATATAAAATGTCTGTAGAAATTTTATGAGGCTCCAGCTAAATTTGAAAGCTCCCTAGCTTTAATACACCCACCTCCACACACACACACCAACTAACGCCCTCATGTATAGTTTGGCCGCTATAACAGGTGCAAAACATTAGGAATGTCTGAAGACCTCTACAGTTGGACTAGAAGTCTATAAAGGAGTATACTAGTACACTGTCTCTTTACATAAGGCAAATGATGGCATCTATCTCCAGTTATTATGCAAGATCTTAGGAGACTGGGGGTGCCCACTGCTCTGTTCTATAAAGAGCACATTACTAAAACCTATGAAAGAGGGTTTCTTTAATTTTTATTTTTTAAAAGAATTTATTGAAGTACATTTGATTTACAAAGTGTCAATTTCTTCTCTATAGCAAAGTAACTCAGCTATACATATATACATGTATATATATATATATATATGTATTCTTTTTTCATATTCTTTTCCATTCTGCTTGATCATAGGATATTGAGTATAATTCCCTGTGCTGCATAGTAGGACCCTCTTGTTTATCCTGGAAGGAGGCTTCTGCGGCTGAGAAGCTAGGCTGGAACTCTGCTTCTCTATTTCGGGGCTTTGGGAGAGTATGCAGATTCCTGGAAGCACTCCTATCCTTCTGCAAAACTGAGAAACCTCATAAAATTCAGAGTCAGCAACCTTGTCTTAACTACTTCCTTACAGGTTCCTTGCTTACATAAGGGAAAATCTAAATTTTCACAAGATAGCATTGTATAATATTTTAAAAATCAACTGGGAAAGACCAGGAAGTCAGGTTAGTGGAGCAATGCAAAGAAGGGAGTAAGTGCTGCTAGTATATGTTGATTTCTTGGCTACTGGTCCTTGGGAACAGCTCAGAGTGTAGAGATTAATCAAGACCTACCCTTGTGAGCTCATCAATAATGTTCTGTTGCTCAATGACCTGAAGTTTCAGAAACTCTGTCTCTTGTTCTTCATTAGCTTGATCGAGGTCATTCAGAGATTTTAATTTCTTCAGGGGTGGATGGGAAGTGATTTTTTCTCTCTAGGTTGAAAAAATAAAGTGTAGGTGGAGACTTTAAAAATCCCAAACTTCAGTAGTTAATATAAAATGTCTGTAGAAATTTTATGAGGCTCCAGCTAAATTTGAAAGCTCCCTAGCTTTAATACACCCACCTCCACACACACACACCAACTAACGCCCTCATGTATAGTTTGGCCGCTATAACAGGTGCAAAACATTAGGAATGTCTGAAGACCTCTACAGTTGGACTAGAAGTCTATAAAGGAGTATACTAGTACACTGTCTCTTTACATAAGGCAAATGATGGCATCTATCTCCAGTTATTATGCAAGATCTTAGGAGACTGGGGGTGCCCACTGCTCTGTTCTATAAAGAGCACATTACTAAAACCTATGAAAGAGGGTTTCTTTAATTTTTATTTTTTAAAAGAATTTATTGAAGTACATTTGATTTACAAAGTGTCAATTTCTTCTCTATAGCAAAGTAACTCAGCTATACATATATACATGTATATATATATATATATATGTATTCTTTTTTCATATTCTTTTCCATTCTGCTTGATCATAGGATATTGAGTATAATTCCCTGTGCTGCATAGTAGGACCCTCTTGTTTATCCTGGAAGGAGGCTTCTGCGGCTGAGAAGCTAGGCTGGAACTCTGCTTCTCTATTTCGGGGCTTTGGGAGAGTATGCAGATTCCTGGAAGCACTCCTATCCTTCTGCAAAACTGAGAAACCTCATAAAATTCAGAGTCAGCAACCTTGTCTTAACTACTTCCTTACAGGTTCCTTGCTTACATAAGGGAAAATCTAAATTTTCACAAGATAGCATTGTATAATATTTTAAAAATCAACTGGGAAAGACCAGGAAGTCAGGTTAGTGGAGCAATGCAAAGAAGGGAGCTGCCCTTTGGCAGTCTGTGATCCACACCATTTCTGAATTCTCCTTGGTGATGGCTTTTAGTTTCTCCTCCATGCGTTGCAAGGACACCATCAGTTCATCATTTCTCTTGGCGAGGCACTTATTCCTTTCCAAAAGAGGCTTACATTGTTTTTCGGTTTCCCGCACACGCTTTAACTGGGAAGACATAAAACAATGCATTCCTTTGGTTTAGAGCCTGGAAAGAACTGCATTATATCAACAGTCACCAGAAAGAACGTAAAAATGTAAGGTAGGATATTTTAAACATAAACATCCAAAAACTATGCAAAAAATCCCTAATACTAATAAGAAAATAAAAATAGGACAAAGGAAAATGGGCAAAAGACAATGGTCAAATTGCACAAGATATCCAAAAGGCCAAGACATACTGGGAAAGTCACTCTGCCTCATTAGTAAGAAGGAAAATAAAAATGAAAATTCTATAATAAGAATACACCTCATACCCACCACAATGACTAAAATGATCTATAGCATTATCTTTGAATGTTGACAGAAGCATAAAAAAATGCAACTCTTACACATTACTTGGAGGGGGGGTCGTATACTATGCAAAACTGGTAATAACTGCTAAAGCTGCCTGCATGCATACTCTGATCCAGTAATTCTGCTCCTTAGTATATTCCCTCAAGGCATGAACATGTATTCTTACCAGGACATGCAGCAGCACCATTAACAATTTTAAACTGTCATAAAACAGCATAAATATCCATCAACAATAGACAAATACATATATACAAATATTTATCATATATAATTGTATATATATAGTATCATATATTGTCTAGACTTTTATGATAAATACATAATAACATTATGTAATCGAATATGATGTCGAAATGATACTAGGCTGGAACTCTGCTTCTATTTCGGGGCTTTGGGAGAGTATGCAGATTCCTGGAAGCACTCCTATCCTTCTGCAAAACTGAGAAACCTCATAAAATTCAGAGTCAGCAACCTTGTCTTAACTACTTCCTTACAGGTTCCTTGCTTACATAAGGGAAAATCTAAATTTTCACAAGATAGCATTGTATAATATTTTAAAAATCAACTGGGAAAGACCAGGAAGTCAGGTTAGTGGAGCAATGCAAAGAAGGGAGCTGCCCTTTGGCAGTCTGTGATCCACACCATTTCTGAATTCTCCTTGGTGATGGCTTTTAGTTTCTCCTCCATGCGTTGCAAGGACACCATCAGTTCATCATTTCTCTTGGCGAGGCACTTATTCCTTTCCAAAAGAGGCTTACATTGTTTTTCGGTTTCCCGCACACGCTTTAACTGGGAAGACATAAAACAATGCATTCCTTTGGTTTAGAGCCTGGAAAGAACTGCATTATATCAACAGTCACCAGAAAGAACGTAAAAATGTAAGGTAGGATATTTTAAACATAAACATCCAAAAACTATGCAAAAAATCCCTAATACTAATAAGAAAATAAAAATAGGACAAAGGAAAATGGGCAAAAGACAATGGTCAAATTGCACAAGATATCCAAAAGGCCAAGACATACTGGGAAAGTCACTCTGCCTCATTAGTAAGAAGGAAAATAAAAATGAAAATTCTATAATAAGAATACACCTCATACCCACCACAATGACTAAAATGATCTATAGCATTATCTTTGAATGTTGACAGAAGCATAAAAAAATGCAACTCTTACACATTACTTGGAGGGGGGGTCGTATACTATGCAAAACTGGTAATAACTGCTAAAGCTGCCTGCATGCATACTCTGATCCAGTAATTCTGCTCCTTAGTATATTCCCTCAAGGCATGAACATGTATTCTTACCAGGACATGCAGCAGCACCATTAACAATTTTAAACTGTCATAAAACAGCATAAATATCCATCAACAATAGACAAATACATATATACAAATATTTATCATATATAATTGTATATATATAGTATCATATATTGTCTAGACTTTTATGATAAATACATAATAACATTATGTAATCGAATATGATGTCATTGTGAAATTGAATAAATCCTATATACAACACAGGGTATGACTCTCTCCAGTATAATGCTGAGCAAAGATGCCAGACACAGAAGAGTAATTGCCATATGACTCCATTTACAACACACGTTGTTCGGTTGTTGCTGGTCACACTGAGCATCTTGCAGTATCTTGGTTCCCTGACCAGATATTGAACTTGAGCCCTGGCAGTGAAAGCACTGAGTTCTAACCTTTGGATCACCAGGAAATTCTCTACAACACATTTTTTAAATGGCGATGGACATTATAGTAAGAGAACTCAGTACAGTGGTTAACTTATAGAAGCATGGTCTCAAGAATGGTAAGATCAGAGACGCTGGTAGTCTTCCACTTATTCATCTGGGTAGTGGTTATATGGGTACTTCACATTGGGCATATTTACTGAATCACAGCTGTATTACGTGTGCACTTTTCTATTATTCTATACTATAACATCATATATACTACAATGAGGGGGGTCCCAGGTGGCTCAGGTGTAAAGAATCCACCGGCCAGTGCAGGAGACATGGATTTGATCCCTGCATTAGGAAGATCCTCTGTTGTAGGAAATGGAAATCCACTCCAGTCTTCTTGCCTGGAAAATTCCATGCACAGAAAAGCCTGGTGGGTCACAGTCCATGGAGTTGCAAAGAGTCAAACATGACTGAGGGACTAAACATGCACACACAAATTACTACAACAAAAAATGCTTAAAAAACCATAAAATAAAAAATTCTGCATAGAACTTACCAACTCATTTCGTTCGTCTCCAAGCAAGGTATTCCTATTTCAGTTCGTGCATTCAACTCAGCTATTCTCTTTGATTTCTCCAAATCCTACACACAAAAATTAAAATGGGTATTTCTCGAAATAGCTATCATTACTGACTCTTATATATTGGCATGAACATGTATTCTTACCAGGACATGCAGCAGCACCATTAACAATTTTAAACTGTCATAAAACAGCATAAATATCCATCAACAATAGACAAATACATATATACAAATATTTATCATATATAATTGTATATATATAGTATCATATATTGTCTAGACTTTTATGATAAATACATAATAACATTATGTAATCGAATATGATGTCATTGTGAAATTGAATAAATCCTATATACAACACAGGGTATGACTCTCTCCAGTATAATGCTGAGCAAAGATGCCAGACACAGAAGAGTAATTGCCATATGACTCCATTTACAACACACGTTGTTCGGTTGTTGCTGGTCACACTGAGCATCTTGCAGTATCTTGGTTCCCTGACCAGATATTGAACTTGAGCCCTGGCAGTGAAAGCACTGAGTTCTAACCTTTGGATCACCAGGAAATTCTCTACAACACATTTTTTAAATGGCGATGGACATTATAGTAAGAGAACTCAGTACAGTGGTTAACTTATAGAAGCATGGTCTCAAGAATGGTAAGATCAGAGACGCTGGTAGTCTTCCACTTATTCATCTGGGTAGTGGTTATATGGGTACTTCACATTGGGCATATTTACTGAATCACAGCTGTATTACGTGTGCACTTTTCTATTATTCTATACTATAACATCATATATACTACAATGAGGGGGGTCCCAGGTGGCTCAGGTGTAAAGAATCCACCGGCCAGTGCAGGAGACATGGATTTGATCCCTGCATTAGGAAGATCCTCTGTTGTAGGAAATGGAAATCCACTCCAGTCTTCTTGCCTGGAAAATTCCATGCACAGAAAAGCCTGGTGGGTCACAGTCCATGGAGTTGCAAAGAGTCAAACATGACTGAGGGACTAAACATGCACACACAAATTACTACAACAAAAAATGCTTAAAAAACCATAAAATAAAAAATTCTGCATAGAACTTACCAACTCATTTCGTTCGTCTCCAAGCAAGGTATTCCTATCTTCCAGTTTTCTTATTGTGGCATTCAACTCAGCTATTCTCTTTTGATTTCTCCGCAAATCCTACACACAAAAATTAAAATGGGTATTTCTTCGATAATACTTTTCACAAAGTTTAAGAATGCTTCTCTTAAAAGTAATCAAGGCTTAGTTTTTTTCATCTGGCTTATGAGTTGAGAGTAAAATGTCCTCTTATTCAGAGAAGAGTAAATATTTATCCTATTCCAATCCCCCAATAGTCTCTGCTTGGGTTTAAGATCAAGCCTGGTTGAAACTGCAAATGAATTCTACATGCCAGATACTCCCTGGAGCCTCGACTTCTGGCAAAGGAAGTAGTGGATGCTTGGGTCAGTCTATGAGACCTGTGAGCTGTGAGATCAGGGTCATGTTGTCATTACTTGAGGTTCAAGAAGCATCCCTCGTGTGGTGCCTGCACAGTGCTTCCCACAGCTTAGACAGGTGTCCTGCTAGAACGCTTAGCCAAAGACAGGATACAGCAGGAAGCGGGGATGGGACTTGCAAATTCCGGCATACCTCTGGAGGAAAAGGTCAGACTCAGAAGGCTAGTGCATTACCTCCATGTACAAAACAGAGTAGATTAATGGATAGACTTTGCTGGTAGATTCTGCCCAGATCAGCTGGCTTTCCCACTGTCATGGAATCACTTCAGAGATATCAATCATAGATTAATTCTGTGCTCTAGAGTCCACAGGACCATTACACACCTTATGTGTGTCATGGTTCCACATGCATTATATCCCTAGACTCATAGTACCCTGGAGGATTCTGCAGAACCAGGAAGATTCAGGATGGTCTAAGTTGTTCAAGGTCCCTATCAATAGCTCAATAACTAATATATACTGGATGCTGTGTGGCAGACACTATGCTCAATATTTTACACATCTCATCTTCTAAACCTCAGATCAGCTCTACGGAGTACTGCTATTGTCTCTATTTTACAGCACAGAAAAGCCTTGGGTCACAGTCCATGGAGTTGCAAAGAGTCAAACATGACTGAGGGACAAAATGCACACACAAATTACTACAACAAAAAATGCTTAAAAAACCATAAAATAAAAAATTCTGCATAGAACTTACCAACTCATTTCGTTCGTCTCCAAGCAAGGTATTCCTATCTTCCAGTTTTCTTATTGTGGCATTCAACTCAGCTATTCTCTTTTGATTTCTCCGCAAATCCTACACACAAAAATTAAAATGGGTATTTCTTCGATAATACTTTTCACAAAGTTTAAGAATGCTTCTCTTAAAAGTAATCAAGGCTTAGTTTTTTTCATCTGGCTTATGAGTTGAGAGTAAAATGTCCTCTTATTCAGAGAAGAGTAAATATTTATCCTATTCCAATCCCCCAATAGTCTCTGCTTGGGTTTAAGATCAAGCCTGGTTGAAACTGCAAATGAATTCTACATGCCAGATACTCCCTGGAGCCTCGACTTCTGGCAAAGGAAGTAGTGGATGCTTGGGTCAGTCTATGAGACCTGTGAGCTGTGAGATCAGGGTCATGTTGTCATTACTTGAGGTTCAAGAAGCATCCCTCGTGTGGTGCCTGCACAGTGCTTCCCACAGCTTAGACAGGTGTCCTGCTAGAACGCTTAGCCAAAGACAGGATACAGCAGGAAGCGGGGATGGGACTTGCAAATTCCGGCATACCTCTGGAGGAAAAGGTCAGACTCAGAAGGCTAGTGCATTACCTCCATGTACAAAACAGAGTAGATTAATGGATAGACTTTGCTGGTAGATTCTGCCCAGATCAGCTGGCTTTCCCACTGTCATGGAATCACTTCAGAGATATCAATCATAGATTAATTCTGTGCTCTAGAGTCCACAGGACCATTACACACCTTATGTGTGTCATGGTTCCACATGCATTATATCCCTAGACTCATAGTACCCTGGAGGATTCTGCAGAACCAGGAAGATTCAGGATGGTCTAAGTTGTTCAAGGTCCCTATCAATAGCTCAATAACTAATATATACTGGATGCTGTGTGGCAGACACTATGCTCAATATTTTACACATCTCATCTTCTAAACCTCAGATCAGCTCTACGGAGTACTGCTATTGTCTCTATTTTACAGATGACAGAACTGTGAACTGTCAAAGGCTTTGCCTAAGGTCACACAATAAAAAGCAAATCCAAAATTTAAACTAAAGAGTATGATTTTAGAGCCTTTTTTTTTTTTACAATTTGGATACCCTGCAGTTAAGTGTCAATGACAGAACTAAAACAAACTAGTTTGGCATTCTTTTCACCACCTACGAGATATATGTAGATACACACACACATATATAAACTCATAAATTATTCATTACTCAGTTCTAAGTACTAGCAATACTTTGAAATCTGTCTCTGTTTCTAAATAATACAACATCTTTTAGCAAATAAATAATTTGAAAGGTAAAAAAACATAAAAGTAAACTATGCTGATTTCTATCACTAAATTTCTGAAAAAAATTTCTCATATAAAATGATGAAAATCCAGGAACATAATCGTCAAACTCAATCAGACTTAAAGCTTCCAGATGATGGTTATAAATGGTTTAGTCTTTTACACAGTTATACATTTTGACCCCTGTACATGATAACCATTTTTACCAGTTTCCAACTCAATTGTTCATAAAAGGGAAAATTCCCAATCTTGGAAAGAGGCAAAGTATTCTCATCTAATTGATGATCCTTAAAATACACTGGTGTCTGAACAACTATCACTGGGCTAGAAAATTTCTATGATGAATTTTAAAAGATATGTAATTCTCCTGCGATCAGCTAATGCAGTGCAGAGCACTTTGTTGTCTCAAGTATGAAATGAAAATTAAGGATGCTTAAGTTGTTCCCACTGTCATGGAATCACTTCAGAGATATCAATCATAGATTAATTCTGTGCTCTAGAGTCCACAGGACCATTACACACCTTATGTGTGTCATGGTTCCACATGCATTATATCCCTAGACTCATAGTACCCTGGAGGATTCTGCAGAACCAGGAAGATTCAGGATGGTCTAAGTTGTTCAAGGTCCCTATCAATAGCTCAATAACTAATATATACTGGATGCTGTGTGGCAGACACTATGCTCAATATTTTACACATCTCATCTTCTAAACCTCAGATCAGCTCTACGGAGTACTGCTATTGTCTCTATTTTACAGATGACAGAACTGTGAACTGTCAAAGGCTTTGCCTAAGGTCACACAATAAAAAGCAAATCCAAAATTTAAACTAAAGAGTATGATTTTAGAGCCTTTTTTTTTTTTTGACAATTTGGATACCCTGCAGTTAAGTGTCAATGACAGAACTAAAACAAACTAGTTTGGCATTCTTTTCACCACCTACGAGATATATGTAGATACACACACACATATATAAACTCATAAATTATTCATTACTCAGTTCTAAGTACTAGCAATACTTTGAAATCTGTCTCTGTTTCTAAATAATACAACATCTTTTAGCAAATAAATAATTTGAAAGGTAAAAAAACATAAAAGTAAACTATGCTGATTTCTATCACTAAATTTCTGAAAAAAATTTCTCATATAAAATGATGAAAATCCAGGAACATAATCGTCAAACTCAATCAGACTTAAAGCTTCCAGATGATGGTTATAAATGGTTTAGTCTTTTACACAGTTATACATTTTGACCCCTGTACATGATAACCATTTTTACCAGTTTCCAACTCAATTGTTCATAAAAGGGAAAATTCCCAATCTTGGAAAGAGGCAAAGTATTCTCATCTAATTGATGATCCTTAAAATACACTGGTGTCTGAACAACTATCACTGGGCTAGAAAATTTCTATGATGAATTTTAAAAGATATGTAATTCTCCTGCGATCAGCTAATGCAGTGCAGAGCACTTTGTTGTCTACAAGTATGGAAAACCCAGCTCCCAAGACACTCACAGGTTTTACAGTAGGAGGTAGAATTGATTTCTCTGTAGTAAACAGGAAAAGAGCTTAAGTGAAAAGTAAAACTTAGGCGCTAAATAAAAGATGACTCTTGAGTTTTTAACTTCAACTTGAATAGACTTACAGGACTGCTGCAGTGTTCAGAGCCGTCTCCTGCCCTTCCTGGAATTTCTCGTTTCGGACTGCTCATGTTACATTCAGCCTCCTTGACCAGAAAGAGCTGTTCATCCAAAGCCTCTTTCTGAAGTTGGAGTTTCTGTACATAGCCTGTTTGTGTCTCCAGCTCCTTTTCCAGAGAAAAGATGATCCTGTCCTTGGCTTTGATCTCATCCATCTGAATTAAATGACACCCAGGACATTTTACTTAAAAATGCTGTAAAGAAATGCATCTTTACAATGGTATGAGCTTAGCTTCTTTCTGCTCACTGATATAGGAAAAAAACACATGAATATGGCAAATGTAATGAACGGCCATCCTACACTAATTAGGTGTCAAGGAGGGTAATTTTTTCTCTCTAGTATATCCTATGTACATGCTGTGGTTCTGTATATTTCTTGAAATAGTCTAGGTTAGTTGGATATGGAAGGCAAAAGTTACTTCTATAAGACAGGTTAGTAGTGTTAGTTAAAGACAGACACTAAATATTCTGCTACAATGTTTCCCAGGACAATGCGTGATTCTATCTCCTGCTTGCGGGAACCATCTTTGAGTTCATTTTAAATAGCAGCAACAATGAACAGGTCATTTGTTACTGAAGAAGTGCTAGTATTTCTAGTAGCCTCCTCATTTCCTAAGGCCACTATATTTGCATTTAGGTGGTGAATTTGTCCTTCCATAGTTCATGTTATAATAGCCCTTTCCACTCCTATCCATTTTCCAGAGCAGCCAGTTCTTAGCAACCACTTTACTATTACCGTCAGGAAATCATGGTTGAGACAAGAACAAGAATGGGAAATACATGATAATACTAGCCAGTGTTTTCCCACCTACATCTGTGGGATATATTTATTGATCCTGATACTCATTTTTGTTAACTCTGAGCATGGTCTCAGAAATACTTCTCAACTAAAGGCTGAAAGCATTTGGTATCAGCTGATCAGAGTTCCGCTGGACTGAAAACTTTGTTGCCATCCCTGGGTGAGGGTTAGTGAAGTTAATGCCTATTAACAATCTTTGAAGAAACCATAGCCATTAGCCAAAGCCTTTCTTCTCATTTCATTACATTCTATGAGAATATTAAAAATGGACATAGAGTAGACAAGCAGACACATTTAATATAAAACAATATTATACTGTTCTCCTCTTTCTAAAAATGTCTCCTTGCATACAACAAATCACTTTGTATAAATCTTTCTTTGCTGTGTTCCTAAGACCAAAATACATATTTGTGTAAATCTTGGACAGAAATTGTGTTATCCAATCACATTTTCCCACATGTAACTATCTGTGAGCCTCCAAGTCACATGATTAAATTTTAGATCATTTTTGGGAGGTCATGGTCCTGGGATGTCATCTGATAACTTGGTAAGTAATCTGATATCATCTGATAACACTGTCATGTTGATTTGGGAGTAAAAGCATTGTCTTTACTTCTACTGCCTTGCAGTAGATTTGAGTCTAGTTATTCTTATCTAACTAGCACACTCATTTGTTAAACTTGTTATTTATGGTTTATTTACAGTTTATCAGAAATATATATCTGCATGTTCCTAGTTGTTTTTGAGGTACCCTACATACTTAAACCTGCTGGGAAATCACCTCACCACACCCATATAGTCATTCGCATCATCATAACTGAAATTTATTGATCCTTTACTATATTCAAGGCATTCAGAGTCTTATATACTTTATCTCATTTTATAGCAATCCTACTAGGTAGGTTCTGGTATCACCATTTCACAGGTGACCACTGAAGACCCAAAGAGTTAAGAACTTGGTCATGGTCATATGGCTAATAAATAATGAAGCTTGATTAAAAATACAGTCTTATGACCCTGGAGCCCATTTTATTAGGCACTGTGCTATACTTATGCCAAGAGTATCCTTCTAGCATTTTCTCAAAGTGGTTTTCTGTAGACTATTCAATAAACTAGTGTCAAGGGAGTCTCTATTGCATACTGGTTATAAGCATGGAATTTGGTTTCTGAATACTAAAAATCTTCCAAATTTCTAGTTCTTAGGTGGGGAGAGGGTACATACCGGAATTCCCTGGGCAAATTTTCTACACAGGATAAGTCCCATTTCTCTCCCTTTCTGTTCCAAAAATTAGCCATCCTAGCCAAGCCTTTCTCTCATTTCATTACATTCTATGAGAATATTAAAAATGGACATAGAGTAGACAAGCAGACACATTTAATATAAAACAATATTATACTGTTCTCCTCTTTCTAAAAATGTCTCCTTGCATACAACAAATCACTTTGTATAAATCTTTCTTTGCTGTGTTCCTAAGACCAAAATACATATTTGTGTAAATCTTGGACAGAAATTGTGTTATCCAATCACATTTTCCCACATGTAACTATCTGTGAGCCTCCAAGTCACATGATTAAATTTTAGATCATTTTTGGGAGGTCATGGTCCTGGGATGTCATCTGATAACTTGGTAAGTAATCTGATATCATCTGATAACACTGTCATGTTGATTTGGGAGTAAAAGCATTGTCTTTACTTCTACTGCCTTGCAGTAGATTTGAGTCTAGTTATTCTTATCTAACTAGCACACTCATTTGTTAAACTTGTTATTTATGGTTTATTTACAGTTTATCAGAAATATATATCTGCATGTTCCTAGTTGTTTTTGAGGTACCCTACATACTTAAACCTGCTGGGAAATCACCTCACCACACCCATATAGTCATTCGCATCATCATAACTGAAATTTATTGATCCTTTACTATATTCAAGGCATTCAGAGTCTTATATACTTTATCTCATTTTATAGCAATCCTACTAGGTAGGTTCTGGTATCACCATTTCACAGGTGACCACTGAAGACCCAAAGAGTTAAGAACTTGGTCATGGTCATATGGCTAATAAATAATGAAGCTTGATTAAAAATACAGTCTTATGACCCTGGAGCCCATTTTATTAGGCACTGTGCTATACTTATGCCAAGAGTATCCTTCTAGCATTTTCTCAAAGTGGTTTTCTGTAGACTATTCAATAAACTAGTGTCAAGGGAGTCTCTATTGCATACTGGTTATAAGCATGGAATTTGGTTTCTGAATACTAAAAATCTTCCAAATTTCTAGTTCTTAGGTGGGGAGAGGGTACATACCGGAATTCCCTGGGCAAATTTTCTACACAGGATAAGTCCCATTTCTCTCCCTTTCTGTTCCAAAAATGGAACTGGGTGTTGGGTAAGAACAAGATTAGAAGCCAAAAATGAAGACAAGTACACCTGTATTACTGAAAAAAAAATTCCATTTTTCTGTTTGAATCCCATTTTTGAACCAATATTTAGAGAGACTACATTTTACATTGTTATTCAGAGGGATTTCATGTCTACCTCTGCCATCTGCGGCTGAAAAGAAGTCATGGAAAAAGTTACAGACCATGGATGGGTAGATATATTTGTAGATTTACATTGAAAGCCATCGAGAAACAGAAATATTTAATGCAAAGCTTCCTTTTCATTTACCTACCTGTTAACTCCAGGCTTCACAGTCCTGACTCTTTCTTCAACAGCCACTGTTGTTTTAAGAACCAAAGGCAGGGCAGAGACCAATATTTCTGCACTGCATTTGGTCTTTATTGTCAACTAATACAATAGTATGAACTGAAGATAAAGGAATTTGGAAAGTGTGGCAAAGGCAACATTTTACAGTCACACTGTATTGCAGTACAAAGAAAATTACATATTTAATTTTCAAATATGTCAAATGATAACCGGTTTTTACACAAAACTGAAATCCTAGGGAGATCACCCAAGGAACGTAACTGGAATTCTCAGAATATAAATGGTTAGAATCCGCAGATATAAGAAGGAAAGTGTAGTTTTTTCTAAGGAAATATTTTTAGAGAAGCACAAAGTACCCTTGAACAGTTGATAGTTATATTGATAATATATAACTAAGATATAAGTGATGCTAACATTCTAAATGCAGATGCAGAGAAACACCTCCTCTAACACCAGGTCAGTCTGCAACACTATAGCTTTCACAGAGTAATTCTATTTGTTTTACTTTTAAGCACAGTGAAAGATTGATATGGCTTTTGGTCACACATATTGAAAAAAAAGACATTCAATGAAGTAGGGGTTTAAGTAAGTCTTGGAAATTGGTAATAGCAAGTAAGCTAAGTAGGAATGACATCCAATTTAAGAATTACAAGCCCCTATTTTGAATGCTCCCCATTTATTCTGAGAAAGAATATCTATCTGTAAATTGACTAGGGGTTTTATAGCTCTACTTCTTGTTTGCAGACATGGTTCCTGGAGAGAAGACAGGTGGATCCTCCAAGATGTTCCTAGTGGCTGCCATTTTCAAACTCCTTGAAAGCCAAAGAAACTTCCCCAACCCCTGTAAAAATACTTTATCAACTGAAAGGCTACAAAACATGTCGATTTTGGAAGAGTGCATCATTCAGAAAATTTCTACAGACATTCAAGGAAACAGGAGTCATTAAATAGACTACTCTCTATACTTGTGAGGCTAGAAGAATCTAATTTTTAAGAGAAAGATGACTTCAAAATCTTTTTACCTTTTTATAACGCCAATTTTTGGCCTCGGTGCAACTAGTTACCTACTGACTTATTCTGTAATTTGGACACAGTGCTAGACAGAAGGAGGGGGCTATTTATAATCCACTGATTAGAAAACACCTGAAAAAGTCAGCCCCATGGAGCTCTGAAGCCTGGAAAGAGAACGGTTCTGCCCCGGGTTACTAACCAGCCTCCGAATATCCCGCTCTGACTCCCACTTGATCTTGGAGATGGCTTCCTGGTGGGACTGATGTTCACTCCTGAGGTCCCCAGCCTTGATTTTGTCCGCTTGGATCATGTTGCTCAGTGCCTCGTCCACCTGCTTCTTGGCCGTTTTCAGGTCCGCAATTTCCTGTAAGAGCTTCAGGCGCTCTGCATCAAACAGTTTCCGGGCCTCCTCACGGGCCTCGATGGTGAGCGCTGTCCTTACTTTGTCGCTGCTGCCGTCCCGGAGCGCACACAGCGCCGACTTGAGCCTCTGGATCTCCCCATCTCGCACCTTCACTGTCCGGGCCATTTCCTGCTCGTGCTGCTTGATGAGATTCTCCCGCACCGCCTGCAGCTCCTTCATCTTCTCCTCGTGGAGCTTGGCTTTCAGTTCCGTCACGAGGACCGTGTGCTTCCGCTGCTCCAGCTCGCGGATCCTCTTGGCTTCTTGAGTCTTCTCTCGTTCAAGTTTAGATACCTGAGAGGCAAAAGGATGAAAAGACGTGAGCCTCCTAAGAAAGGTGTTCTCCTAGGCAGGACTGGCAGTTCAGATCCCTGCAATCTCCTAATGCCTCACTCTTTCCAATTCCAGCCTTCAGTGGAAGGGGTTAGGTGAGGGGGGAGCCACAGGACTTTTAATGATGGGAGCACAGCATGTAAAAGGAGGAAGTACTCGAGGATGCTTGCATTACTTTGTTCAGACAGATACTTGATGCTCTGGATCTTTACAATGCTCTGTGGTCTGCAGAAAAGCAGCATAGGGCTCACTCAGAGGATTTGTCAGAAACGCAGGTGCTCCGTCCAGACCTAGGACCAACAGCATATGATTGAACAAGTCCCCAGGTATACACATTAAAATTAGGAAGGCGTGTTATAATGTTTTTCACCTTGGTGAACAGTTCCAAACAGATCATCTGGAGAGCTTTCTGGACGACACATCCCTAGCTAGGTCTGAACTGGTAACTGTGAGTGTCCAGGACACTCAGGATAGTCCAGAGTTTAGTATCTTGATCAGACTAAAAAGTTTGTGTCTAAGTGACAGTATTAAAGTGTAAGTCAGGTCGCTCAGTTGTGTCCGACTCTTTGCAACACCACAGACAAATCATGGAATTCTCCGGGCAAGAATACTTGAGTGGATAGCCTATCCCTTCTCCAGGAGATCTTCCCAACCCAGGAATTGAACCAGGGTCTCCTATACTGCAGGCGGATTCTTTACCAGCTGAGCTACTAGCTACCAGGGAAGCCAGGGAAAGAGTCAGGGAATTTCAGGAAAACATCTGCTTCATTGACTATACTAAAGTTTTTGACTATGTGAATCACAACAAACTGTGGGAAATTCCGAAAGGGATGGGAATACCAGACAAACTTACCTGCCTCCTGTGAAACCTGTATGCAGGACAAGAAGTAACAGTTAGAACCAGACATGGAACAACGGACTGGTTCCAAATTGGGAAAAGAGTATATCAAGGCTGTATACTGCCACCCTGCTTGTTTACTTTATATGCAGAGTTCATCATGCAAAATGCCAGTCTGGATGAAGCAGAAGCTGGAATCAAGAAATATCAATAATGTCAGGTATGGGGCATCCCTGGTGGTCCAGTGGGCAAAGAGTCTGCCTTGCAGTGCAAGGGGCACTGGTTGGATTCCTGGCCCAGGAAGATCCCATGTGCCGTGGGGTGGCCACACCAATGTGTCCAATAATGAGCCAGTGCTCTACAGCGTGTGCACCCAGAGCCGATGCTCTGCAACCAGAGAGGCCACTGCAATGGGAGGTCCACACAGGCCGAAGAATAAAGATGGATGAAAATAAATAAATTAAAAAACAATAAAAGAGGCCAAAATTAAAACAAAATAATGTGAGGTATGCATATGACACCACCCTATGGCAGAAAGCGAAGAGGAACTTTAAACAGCCTCTTGATGAAGGTGAAAGAGCTGAGAGTGAAAAAGCTGGCCTAAAACTCAACATTCAAAAAATGAAGAGCACGGCATCTGGTTCCATCACTTCATGGCAAATAGATGGGCAAAAAACAGAGATAGTGACAGAATTTATTTTCTTGGGCTCCAAAATCACTGTGGCTGGTGACTGCAACCATGAAATTAAAAGACACTTGCTCCTTAGAAGAAAAGCTATCACAAACCTAGCCAGCATATTCAAAAGCAGAGATATCACAGTTTGCCAACAAAAGTCTATATAGTCAAAGCTATGGTTTTCCCAATAGTCATGTATGGATGTGAGAGCTGGACCATAAAGAAGGCTGGGCACCAAAGAATTGATGCCTTTGAACTGTGGTGTTGAAGAAGACTCTTCAGAGTCCCTTGGACTGCAAGGACATCTAACCAGTCAATCCTAAAGGAGGATATCAACCCTGAATATTCATTGGAAGGACTGGTGCTGAAGCTGAAGTTCCAATATTTTGGTCACCTGATGCAAAGAGACGAGTCGTTGGAAAAGACCCTGATGCTGGGGAAGACTGAAGGCTGGAGGAGAAGGGGACGACAGAGGATGAGATGACTGGATGGTATCACCAACTCAATGGGCATGACTTTGAGCAATCTCCAAGAGATGGTGAAGGACAGGGAAGCCTGGCGCGCCACAGTCCATGAGGTCGCAAAGAGTCAGACATGGCTGAGCAGTTGAACTGAACTGACTGAAAGTGACAGTATGAAACAGTTTCCCTTTCTTTTTCTTCCTCTTTTTTTTTTTTTTTTTGTGAAGAGAAGATAACTGCTGCTAAGAGGGAGGTGAGGAATGAAGACAGTTGATATGTCTTCAACCTCACTTTCCTTACTATGGCAAATTCTACACACACACACACACCCAGTTTTTACAGATACACACACACTAGTCCAAACCCTTGCAGTACAGGGCCCTCTCTGTTAAAGAAGGTCAGTGTCTGCTGTTACTTCGGCTACATGGGTAGGTGTCTGTTTGCATCCTTCACTAATCTCTTATCTTCCTCTCTCTCCCATCTAACACTCTGAGGAAGTTAATAAAGTATTGCCTCTAATCTTTTTACCTATGTGGAGAAAAAAAATATTCTCCTGTGTTTTGTACTATTTTCAATGGTAATACAGGTCTCTTTATAGATAAGCAATGGCATTGTCTTGATTTGGCTGTGAGTTCGTCTCCAATTCAGTACATAAAGGTGGAGCCCTGGCATCTGTAGCTTAAAAAGTCTCACAAGGCTCTGGTTGTACTGTCTTCTCCCCCTACACATCTCTGCTGCTGGTCTTTGTTCCTCTGGCTTGGTCTTTTGTGTGTGTGCGCGCACACACACACACACACACACACACACACACAGAGGCAGTAACCTAGAAAAAGAACTGGGCAGTCCCAGGAGTAATATCTAGGTGAGTGATACTGAGTTTCTGCCACTTGCAAAATTAAAATATTTTTGTCAAATAATTGTCGAGCCCTTCCAGCTGAAAAATGGTAAGATCCGAATTCCTTATTGAAACCATTGTAATTATAATGCAAAGTGTCTGAAATATGACTTACCTTAATGGTTTACCTACCTTTTTAGCTGGAACAGGATTTGCTAAGTCCACATGGCATTTTAAGAATATTTCATTTTAAGGGTATAAAAATTATTCCCGTGTAGGTTATTCTAAAAGAACTTGGGACACAAGGATAGATTTAGTGAAATAAGCCGTCAGGCATCCCCAAGTCAACTGTCCTCAGGTCTTGCCTCCAGGCCAGTCTCAGGTCCCCTCCCAGATGTCCATTCGCTTACAGGCTCTAGAGCCATGCGGTCCCACAGGGTGGCCACTAATCACACCAAGCATTGTGATTTGGAAAGTCTGAACTGAAGTTGGCCCCAGGTGTAAAATACACACCCCCTTTCCTAAGACTTCCTATGAGGTAAACATTACTATCTCATTAATGATTTTATATTGGTTACATGTTGAAACTGTAATAATACTTAAGTATTTTTTGGCCCTGTAGCATGCAGGATCTTCTTCAACCAGGGCTCAAACCCATATTCCCTGCATACTTCAGTCTTAAAACACTGGACTGCCAGGGAAGTCCAAAACTGTATATAATATTTTGGATAAATTAGGTAAAATAAAGTATACTAGTAAAATTAAATTCTGCTTATTTTTACTTTCTAAAATTGTGGTAATAAGAAAATTTAAAATCACATATGAGGCTTGCATTTGTGCCTTGTATTATATTACTTGGAAGACACCTGGTTAATAAATACAGGGGTTAATAAATTCTAGGGGGTGGGGTGTGCTGAGACCAGGGAGTAAGTACTTCACAGAGTTTTGAATGATATACTTCCCATATCTCTTTTACTCCAGGGGTTTTATTACAATAAAAATTAGGAAAATTTAATCCTGCTTCCACTCTGAGAAAAGAAAGAAAATTCATGACTAGCTCCCCAGGCCACCAATTATGTTTTCCTCTTTTGTCCTCATTCTAGTCTGGCCTTTGAAAAATGCCACAGTAAATTCTGCCAAGATATAGAAGGTGATGTTTGAGCTTTAACGTGACCTTAGCAATCCAGGATTAAACACTTAACAGTCTGTCAAAGGTAAGGCGTGTTGAGAGGTTATCAAGACAAGCCAGCAAAGGTCCGGCTTGGATTATCTGCATCAGAGGTTGCTAGAGATCTAAATTTACAGTGTGCTGGCAGAGATCTCTATGGACACTGAATAACTCTCCATCAGGAGATGTGAAGAGGGAAAGGTTGCCACCATAGGAACGGGGCTCATAAAGGAGATTTTATATAACCTTGGCAAGTAGTAAAAGCTTCTCTCCTTTCACTTCTTGCTTTTAGACACTTGGATATCCTGAAAACAAAACTAAATCTGCAGAAAGCACGGACTGATGCCCATTGTGAGCTCTGAACCTGGAGACTGTAGAGTACTAGCCTGAGGATAGAGAAGGTGAGCTGGTTTTCTGAAAGCACCCTGGAGACAATGGAGTGCAGTGGAATAAGATAACATCACTATCTCATTAATGATTTTATATTGGTTACATGTTGAAACTGTAATAATACTTAAGTATTTTTTGGCCCTGTAGCATGCAGGATCTTCTTCAACCAGGGCTCAAACCCATATTCCCTGCATACTTCAGTCTTAAAACACTGGACTGCCAGGGAAGTCCAAAACTGTATATAATATTTTGGATAAATTAGGTAAAATAAAGTATACTAGTAAAATTAAATTCTGCTTATTTTTACTTTCTAAAATTGTGGTAATAAGAAAATTTAAAATCACATATGAGGCTTGCATTTGTGCCTTGTATTATATTACTTGGAAGACACCTGGTTAATAAATACAGGGGTTAATAAATTCTAGGGGGTGGGGTGTGCTGAGACCAGGGAGTAAGTACTTCACAGAGTTTTGAATGATATACTTCCCATATCTCTTTTACTCCAGGGGTTTTATTACAATAAAAATTAGGAAAATTTAATCCTGCTTCCACTCTGAGAAAAGAAAGAAAATTCATGACTAGCTCCCCAGGCCACCAATTATGTTTTCCTCTTTTGTCCTCATTCTAGTCTGGCCTTTGAAAAATGCCACAGTAAATTCTGCCAAGATATAGAAGGTGATGTTTGAGCTTTAACGTGACCTTAGCAATCCAGGATTAAACACTTAACAGTCTGTCAAAGGTAAGGCGTGTTGAGAGGTTATCAAGACAAGCCAGCAAAGGTCCGGCTTGGATTATCTGCATCAGAGGTTGCTAGAGATCTAAATTTACAGTGTGCTGGCAGAGATCTCTATGGACACTGAATAACTCTCCATCAGGAGATGTGAAGAGGGAAAGGTTGCCACCATAGGAACGGGGCTCATAAAGGAGATTTTATATAACCTTGGCAAGTAGTAAAAGCTTCTCTCCTTTCACTTCTTGCTTTTAGACACTTGGATATCCTGAAAACAAAACTAAATCTGCAGAAAGCACGGACTGATGCCCATTGTGAGCTCTGAACCTGGAGACTGTAGAGTACTAGCCTGAGGATAGAGAAGGTGAGCTGGTTTTCTGAAAGCACCCTGGAGACAATGGAGTGCAGTGGAATAAGATAACATCACCTTGATTGTGGCCTTAGAGAAGATGGGAATCCCCATTTTGGCTCCTCCACCGGCTGTCTCACTGAGAGCAAACGAGGTGCACTCACGTTCTTTCTCAGTGAAATCAGACTAATAATTGCTGTGCTTGTCCCAGACTCTCAATGAGGACTGCTTTACAGTCTGAAGAGCTGCTCAAGGGCAGGAACTCCTGTCTGTAGCTGACTCTTCCCACAGAGCCTGCATCTCAGGACCACAGCCCTGCTGCCTTGACCCTTGAGTCCTGTCTTGCCCTCCTGCTTCATCCCCTCTATGCCTGTGGGGTTCATTGTGGCTACAGGAGGCCTCTGAGGGAGCGGACAAAGCCCCGGGGAACTGGGAGGGTGGGCTTCACATCTCACAGCCATCCCTGGTGTGCTTACACACCCTGAGCAGCAGATCAGTGTCCACAGAGACACACAGGAAAATACCATGGCTTAATGGCTCTGTGCTGGTCCAAGAAAAACAAAAAATATTTCCTCCACCTGAACCTGGGGTTGTTCCCCCTAAATGAACATAATGTACCTATGCCATGGGGTTGTGGGGAATGTTTTCAAAAGAATCATGAAAATCCACTCAACAAGTAGGACATGTCTCCTACGTACCTGGCAGCATTGCGAACACTGGAGATCCCTGCTTAGGCGATTCATCAGGGCAGGGGTAGCAGGCATTAAACAAGCAAAGAAACAAATAGCATAACTTCAGACAGTACAGAGTCCTGAGATTAAAGTACTATAGGGCAATGTGCTAGAGTACATGGAACAAGGGGAACAGCGTCATGCAACTTGGTGGTCGGGGAAGGGTCCAGAAGAGCTAGAGCTGTTTCCTTTCCTGACTAATCGCAACCATTTTGAAAGAACCTTAACTCTTTTATGCCATCTATAACCTGCTCACTTGATAGATGCACAAATGCAGGCCCAGAAAGGTCACCCAACAGAGGGACCCAACCTGTGTTCTTTCCTCTCCACCACAGGCTCTGTGAGCTCTGAACCTGGAGACTGTAGAGTACTAGCCTGAGGATAGAGAAGGTGAGCTGGTTTTCTGAAAGCACCCTGGAGACAATGGAGTGCAGTGGAATAAGATAACATCACCTTGATTGTGGCCTTAGAGAAGATGGGAATCCCCATTTTGGCTCCTCCACCGGCTGTCTCACTGAGAGCAAACGAGGTGCACTCACGTTCTTTCTCAGTGAAATCAGACTAATAATTGCTGTGCTTGTCCCAGACTCTCAATGAGGACTGCTTTACAGTCTGAAGAGCTGCTCAAGGGCAGGAACTCCTGTCTGTAGCTGACTCTTCCCACAGAGCCTGCATCTCAGGACCACAGCCCTGCTGCCTTGACCCTTGAGTCCTGTCTTGCCCTCCTGCTTCATCCCCTCTATGCCTGTGGGGTTCATTGTGGCTACAGGAGGCCTCTGAGGGAGCGGACAAAGCCCCGGGGAACTGGGAGGGTGGGCTTCACATCTCACAGCCATCCCTGGTGTGCTTACACACCCTGAGCAGCAGATCAGTGTCCACAGAGACACACAGGAAAATACCATGGCTTAATGGCTCTGTGCTGGTCCAAGAAAAACAAAAAATATTTCCTCCACCTGAACCTGGGGTTGTTCCCCCTAAATGAACATAATGTACCTATGCCATGGGGTTGTGGGGAATGTTTTCAAAAGAATCATGAAAATCCACTCAACAAGTAGGACATGTCTCCTACGTACCTGGCAGCATTGCGAACACTGGAGATCCCCTGCTTAGGCGATTCATCAGGGCAGGGGTAGCAGGCATTAAACAAGCAAAGAAACAAATAGCATAACTTCAGACAGTACAGAGTCCTGAGATTAAAGTACTATAGGGCAATGTGCTAGAGTACATGGAACAAGGGGAACAGCGTCATGCAACTTGGTGGTCGGGGAAGGGTCCAGAAGAGCTAGAGCTGTTTCCTTTCCTGACTAATCGCAACCATTTTGAAAGAACCTTAACTCTTTTATGCCATCTATAACCTGCTCACTTGATAGATGCACAAATGCAGGCCCAGAAAGGTCACCCAACAGAGGGACCCAACCTGTGTTCTTTCCTCTCCACCACAGGCTCCTCAGGGTTATATCCTTTTGGCCCCTAAGATAGGAGGCCAGTCAAAAGGACTTAACATATCTCCATGTTTATTCTTATCAGTGCCCCATCAATTGTTCAGATAATTTCTAGTCAACAGAAGTTTACTGTGTCTAATGTTTTAGTCTCATTTCCCTGTACTGGAAATGCAAGCATCTATGGGAGAAAGATAGGGGTATGTTCCCATCCCCCCACTTTCTTTCTCCACTTGAAATTTGCATAATAGTGTAAAGAAAAGTTCTGACATTGTCTCTTCCTCTGCCTACCTATACATACATCAAATCATTATGTTGTACACCTAAAATGAATACAATGTTATGCATCAATTATATCTCAATAATACTGGAGAAAAACACATTTTTTAAAAAAGACTTGAGAGAAGAGAGAAAGGGAGCTGAAGACTCTGTCACCAACAGACATGTGACTGAGTGAATTGCTTTATCTCCTGGAGACTCGGTTTTCCCATCTGTAAAATGTGGATAATGACAATGCCCATCTCAGAGAACGGTAGTGAGGATGAAATGTGATGACTGAATTATAACACAACATGTCTGACGATATCTGCTCAAAAAATACACACAAACACATACTTAGGAAGTAAACATAACTATCATCCCATACAACAAAGGAAGACATAGGGATTTCATAACCTGCCCAGGGTCACTCAGGTGCTAAGATAAAGAGCTGGAATTATGTGAGGAGGAAACGCAGTTCTTTTCATGTGTGACAGAGAGTAAACATTCAATAAAGCCAAGCATGTGTGACTCTGCTCCATCTACAATATGTTCTGCAAATGTCAATGTGATGTTTTGTCTTTCTGGAAAAATACAGAGTACCCTCATCACTCTGAAAGTTCCCACTCTTTAGCTAGTCCATTCCCCAGTGGCTAAACTGTCCTTTTATCATCCTCGCCTTGGAGCCAGACTGACAGTGTGAATTCACATGTCGGCATTGTTCATGTTCTCTCTCTTAAAACCTGGGCCTTTGGAAACACAATCGTATTTATTTTAATAAAACTGCTCTGTGACTTGTTAGCCCTCTAAATTCCCTTTGCTCTTTGGGGAATGCTGCCAACAGGCAGTGAGGCTTTGCTGTTGCCCCTGTGCTGGGATTGCAATTAACTGCCACGGACAGGGAGTCTGGGGAGGGGGAGGCAGGGCAGACGACAAGGGCAGTGTTTGCATTCCAGAGTCTGGCTTCTCCTCTCTTGTCAGAGGAAAGGGAAATGACCCTGACCTGCCGGCTTAGACACCAGCGCCTGGCCCTGGATAAATGGACAAGCTAATCAGCTCTGTCTACAGTCATAGAGTTACCCCTTTTAAAAGCTCGAAGGTGTGGGATTATGGCAGGGCTGGGGTCTGCAGGGCCTCTGCCTCTTTAAAATCTTACGAGCTCGCTCTCTGTAAACCAGCAGCAGGTTAGGTTCCCAGTCTCCAGACACAGAAGCTTCTTCCCATGAAGGTAGTTTGTCATTCTGTTGTTAGGACAATTAAAGCAGCCTGCCTCCCTTGAAATGTTATGTTGCCCCAGGGAAAGTTAAAACCAAAGAAATGTTCATGGCCTGTAGACCTGGAAGGAATCGTGGAGTCGAGTGTTTGTCAACACGAAGGCAGAGAATGGCCTCCACGGGGACTGTCTGGACTGCTGGCTGGAACTGCGGTCCTGATTCTTAACACACGCACTTTATCAGAATCCTTGGACTGTGGGCCCAGGGATCTCAATTTTTAATAAGTTCCCTCAGGTTATTCTAACGTCCAGTGATGCTTGAGAGATAACGATATAGGGAAACAGATTTAGTCATCTGAATTACAGATCGACATACTGAGATACTGAAATTTGTCCCCAGGGAGAGAGAAAGACAATATTTTGACCCTTTTCTGACTCTTACACAAACATTTGTGGCTTTGTTTTTGTTGACTTTGTTTTATGATACCACATTCCTTTTAGCTTTAAAGTTTGTAAAGGGTATGTCAACTGAAAAAATACCCTTCACAAACTAATTGGGGATTGCTTATCTAAGGTCAAGACTTAGCTGACACAGGAGGCCAGGAGCTTTGGCCAGTCCAAGCTTCATTATTGTTCAGACCAGGAGAAATAGATTTGGGAGAAAAGAACTAATTAATATGTAATAGTAATGTCAAGGAAGAGGAGGCAGTAAAAAAAAATGATAAGGATACATGTTGTTTTTGGCTTGATGAAAAACATTTCCTTACTAAACAAGAGCTATTTCTTTAAGGCAATTTTACACTGACATGATGATCTCTATTTGCAAAAATGTCTTATGCCTGTCATGTATTTCAAAATGCTTTCCTGTTCATGACTCTGTTTGATATCCATCCCACTCTAGCAAGGTAAGCATTAGCATATTCATTTAAGGAAAGAGACTCAGAGAGGCAAGTTCTTGTCTAGTTAGCAATTGACCCAAGCATACAGCCTATTAGAAGGGATGTAACTGTGATTTTTTTTCCAAGTTTATTCTGTGCCAGGCAGCCCTCTGAGCATCTGATATGAATCTTCTCATGTACTTCTGATCACTCCTTTATGTACACATCTCCTCCCAGCTTTACTGGATAACTGTATGTGACTGACGAAGAAACTAATGTATAAGGATAGAAAGCACCTTTCAGTCATTCATCTACTCATTCAACAAATGTACGTTGAGCTTTTCAGTCCTGGACATTTACTTAATCTCCATGGATACAGAGGTAAGACCGTTATCACAGAGATTACTCTGGACTGGGGAGAGAGACCCATTAAACAAGTCAATACATAAACACAAAAACTGCTCTGAGATGAATCAAGATGGGGCAGGCTTTAGGGAGTGTGTGGATCCAGGGAGGGCTCTGTTTTGGAGACTGTGGTCAGAGGCCTGACTAGAGCTGACACTACAGTGGGAGGTGTGGAAGGAGCATGCCCGCTGGCTGGGGAAGAACAAGGGCAAAGGCCCAAATGCGATGGGCGTGTGTCTCCTGATCCAGCAAAGAGGCCAAAGCAGAGTGGTCCGGGGATGGCAGTGGGAGATGAGTCAGAGAGACGGTTAGAGGGAGGGTCCTGCCATGGTGGGGAAAGTTCTGTGACAGAGAGGCAGACACCTTGCAGGGTTCTGAGCAGTGGGAACGGCATGACGGACATGTTTTACAAAGATTTCTCTAAATGCCTCAGGGGGAAAAACTACAGAAGGCCAGAGTGGGCCCTGACCAAGGTCACACAGCTAGTAAGTTGTCCAGAGGTGGTAGTGGTGTGGAGTGCGGTCTCAGCTCTTACATCTGGCTTCCTGGGGAGGCAGAGCTTATGAGCAGGGTTTCTCATTTTGTGGGTATCTTGGGCACACATCCCCTCTGCCACACACAGGGAACTGTCCCATGTCCAGGGGTTGTTGCTTCTCTGGTGCCAAGCAGACAGGAGCTCCCTGAGGCAGGGCAGCAGGTGGGGCCGGGCCAGAGCCTCCCAGGCCTCAGCCTCAGGGAGACCCACTCACCTTGGACTTCTCTTGATGCAGCTCTATCTGGATGTCCGTGAGCTTGGTCCTGAGGTCTTCGTTGGCAGCTTGAAGGGCAACAATGAGTGCCTCGGGCTTCTCGCCCTTATTTCGCCCTTTCTTGGACATTGTTCCTTTCTGAATGGAGTCTGTTGGTGTTGAATTCCTCTCAAGCAGGGGCTGCCATGTTCCTGTGGCTTCTCCTGGGTGCGATGGCTCACCAGCTACTGTGTGCTGCTCCTCAGGAAGGTCTCCTCAGCTGCTGCCCTGGAAGCCCTAGGAGAGGTAGAGACAGCAGTTACCAGTGCGACTGAGACCTGGGCTGTGGGCCCATCAGGCAGTCAACCTAAGCTGTCCATGAGAGCCTCCTCCTAAGGGCTCCCGTCCACCTGGCCCAGGAATTCAGGACTGTCTTCCCCTAGGGCTAGTCTGATCATGTCAACGGCCCGCCTGAAATCCTTCAAAGACCTATGAGTCCATATATGAGTATATCTTTTACATCTCAGAGTGCTCTTTACACCTGAATCTGCCCACTCTCCTAGCCTTATCTCCTCCACATCACTATTTATATCCTGAGCATAAGAAGTATCTTTTAATTTTCTGGTTCTTTCTCTATTTCCTAAGGACTTTTCATTTTCCCCATCCTTTGCCACGCCTCCTCACGTGGTCCTCCATCCTCCCACTCTGCCATCAGAGAGTTTCGTCTGACGAACTCTCATGACTCCGTCAGGTCTCAGATGGCATATCAGTTCCTCCAGGAAGCCCCCCACCCCACCCCATTCAGGTTATACAGGCCTTTGGTTTTTAGTGTGGTCACCTCCATGAATGTGTAAGTTTTGTAAGGGCAGGAATGTGTTGTTCGTATTTACAACTTGCTTCTCAGAATTCATCTCAGGGCCTGGACATACTGGGCATTTAATTTAGTATTTGTGAAAGGAAGTCACTTGTGTGACAATCTATGGTTTCCTCCTAGAGAGCCTTGATTTTAAGAAAATAGAATATATAAAAAGACCTCGAATTATACAATGGATAAACTGTGGGGAGTGGAGATTAATCATACTTGGTTAATTGAGTCACTAATTTATTCATTTAGGCAACATAAACTATTGACTATTTAAACTACAGACTATAGGTTTCTTTTTTTTTTTTTTAATTTGCTGTGCCAGGACTTAGTTGCGCCATGCAGAATCCTCAATTGAGGTGTGCTAACTTTTAGCTGTGGCATGTGGGATCTGGCTCCTTGACCCAGAATCAAACCCAGGGCCCCTGCATTGGGAACATGAACTGTTAGCCACTGGAGCACCAGGAAAGTCTCTATAGGCTTCTATATGTTGTACGAAGTACAGTATGCTGAAATTGAAAATGTTTTTCAAGGCAAAAACAACAAACCTCCATCCCTATCTATCTATCCATCATCATTATCATCATCATCTATCGTATAAATGCCTTTAAAAAAACAAACGCTAGTTGGCTCAGCAACAGAGATCAGAACTTCCCTTTCCTGTAAGGTAAGAGAGGAGAGCTTCTGGAGTATCCTGGAAGCCAAGGAGCTGGGGAGGATGGTAACAGGTGGAGACATGAGTGAAACATCTTAGGTAAAGGAAATGGTAGGTGCTGAGATACAGCAAAAGGAAAGCATGGTAACTATGTTGGAGAAAATAGGGATCTGATAATTACAACCCAAGATATGGCTGATAAACACCAACGCTGGAAACCTTGCCTGGAAGGGATTAGGTTCTGGGACATCTAGTATACCATCCTTAGACTTTTGTAATCTTTTTTTTCTTCCCCCAGTAAGTAACAAGGAAGCTGTTGAAGTTCTAGGTAGGCAGATGCCCTAACAGAACAGGGTTTTTCTGTGGTTGTTCTGGTGGTAGAGTGAGAAGAATGGAGGAAAGGAGACCACATAGACGGCCATTAAACTTGTCAAGGTGAAGGACGATGAAGGCTCAATCAGAACAGTAGTGACAGGAGAGAAAAAAATGAGTGTCTTGATTTATAAGTCTTTAAATGTGTCATAGCAACATGGAGGTAACAAAAATATAAATCCTAAAGTGTTAAAATCAGTGAATAAGCACAACTAGATACAAAAGACATCAGAGAGTTTCCTATGAAACTTTTCAGAAAATTGAGTGTTTGGCATACCTAGGTGCTTCAGTCCAGAACTAAGGGGGAATTCCTACTATGAACCATATGTTCCAGCAGCTGCTTCTTTATAGAGATCCCTGGTATTCAGCCTTGAGGACCACACTGGGATTCTCGGCTTTCTTCCTCCACCCATGACCACTGAGGCCATTGTCCTTTAGAGAGTGTCCTTAGGGAAAGGGGATAGGGAAAGGTTAGGAAGTTGGATCAGCTTGCCAGGAGTCATGGAACTGTCCATCATATTGAACCCTAGGCTAGATGCTGGAGTGGCCCTTCATGCTTGTTTTGCAAATGCTGCAAAAATCATTCAAGTGTATGGCTGAGAGATTTCTAAGTGGTTGCCCTTCTTTGCTTCTAGAACTGAAATGAATTCAACAAGCATTTATTTATTTATTTATTTTGGGCAGGGGTCGGGTTGGGGAGGGAGGGGAGCAGGCGGGCCACTTCTATTGGTCTTTCATTTCTCTATTTTCATTCGTCTTCATTCTTTGGCTCCTGTGGGCCTCCCATCGCGGTGGCGTCTGTTGTCCCAGAGCGCCAGCTCTGGGCGCATGCGCTCCAGAGCTCTGGCTCGGTGATTGGACACATCAGTCCAGCCGCTCCACGGCACGTGGGATCTTCCCAGGCCAGGGATCGAACCGGCACCCCTTGCACTGCAAGGCGGTGTCCTTATCCACTGGACCACCAGGGAAGCCCTCAACAAGCATTTATTGAAAATTTGTATGACAAATACCACTAGGCACAAAGATAAGTAAGATAGTATTTAACTGCAAGCAGGTTAAGTAAACTCACATGTATAAAGTTAACAGTTTCTCCTCCTCAAGTTGCTCTCTAAATGTTGCTGGTCCCCAGGGCTTCGTCCAGGTTATCTCTACTGGCCCCACTGATAGGGTTATGACCCCCAGTGTTATATTCATAACCCTGAATTTCATTATGTAGAAATGGAGAAACATGGCAACATTTGAATATAAGTTCAATAATAATGAAAACTTTATACTGACCAATTGCTATAACTGCATCATTGGATTAATCACTTAAAATACTGCTGTCATCTAATGTTCACTAAAGATGGGGGGGGGGATAAAATGTTTCACAGAAAGATTAAGTAACTTGCTTAAGAGAACTGAGTGGATAGCTGGTGAGGCTGAGATTCAAACCCAGGCAGGTTGAAACTGAGACCCAAGCTTTATGCCCTGGCTGCCTATAGAGGTTTTTCCCCTCCACCCATGACCACTGAGGCCATTGTCCTTTAGAGAGTGTCCTTAGGGAAAGGGGATAGGGAAAGGTTAGGAAGTTGGATCAGCTTGCCAGGAGTCATGGAACTGTCCATCATATTGAACCCTAGGCTAGATGCTGGAGTGGCCCTTCATGCTTGTTTTGCAAATGCTGCAAAAATCATTCAAGTGTATGGCTGAGAGATTTCTAAGTGGTTGCCCTTCTTTGCTTCTAGAACTGAAATGAATTCAACAAGCATTTATTTATTTATTTATTTTGGGCAGGGGTCGGGTTGGGGAGGGAGGGGAGCGGGCGGGCCACTTCTATTGGTCTTTCATTTCTCTATTTTCATTCGTCTTCATTCTTTGGCTCCTGTGGGCCTCCCATCGCGGTGGCGTCTGTTGTCCCAGAGCGCCAGCTCTGGGCGCATGCGCTCCAGAGCTCTGGCTCGGTGATTGGACACATCAGTCCAGCCGCTCCACGGCACGTGGGATCTTCCCAGGCCAGGGATCGAACCGGCACCCCTTGCACTGCAAGGCGGTGTCCTTATCCACTGGACCACCAGGGAAGCCCTCAACAAGCATTTATTGAAAATTTGTATGACAAATACCACTAGGCACAAAGATAAGTAAGATAGTATTTAACTGCAAGCAGGTTAAGTAAACTCACATGTATAAAGTTAACAGTTTCTCCTCCTCAAGTTGCTCTCTAAATGTTGCTGGTCCCCAGGGCTTCGTCCAGGTTATCTCTACTGGCCCCACTGATAGGGTTATGACCCCCAGTGTTATATTCATAACCCTGAATTTCATTATGTAGAAATGGAGAAACATGGCAACATTTGAATATAAGTTCAATAATAATGAAAACTTTATACTGACCAATTGCTATAACTGCATCATTGGATTAATCACTTAAAATACTGCTGTCATCTAATGTTCACTAAAGATGGGGGGGGGGATAAAATGTTTCACAGAAAGATTAAGTAACTTGCTTAAGAGAACTGAGTGGATAGCTGGTGAGGCTGAGATTCAAACCCAGGCAGGTTGAAACTGAGACCCAAGCTTTATGCCCTGGGCTGCCCTGCCTCATGTTTGCATTTTAGAAAGGTAACTCGGGTGGCGTGACAGAGAATGAGTTACTAAGGAGGGAGAGACTGGAGGCAGGAAATCAGTGAGTATGCTTCAGTGGTCCAGGCGAGAGAGAATGCAGTTCTGAAAGGGGCCATGGCCACAGGGATGAAAAAGAAGGCAGCAACTCTGACACTGGAGACGTTGATGGAATCATGCCCTACTTTTAGACATTATATTCTTCTCTCCAGTTGTAAATAATGAGGACCAGCTCTCTGTCATTGCTTGGAGCAAAAACGTATAAAGCAATAGCCATATTTTCCATTTTAATTTACAGTCCTTTCCCCAAAGTATAAAATATGGGCCTGACCTAATACATTTTTAGTCTAGGAGTTATTGTGAACTTAGTCCCATAAGAGTTGGAGAAAATAATAGGATTAACAAATTAGATACATGCAGGAGAGAAAAAAACATCATAGGAAGTTGAGGATGGGATCAACTTATAGACCCCTACTTAACGTAAACAGTTGTTTGTTAAGTACGGCCTGATATACTCCTGTAAGGATGGCAATTTTCCAAAGTCTCTTCCAGTTGTGATAGGTGCCTGGCAAGCTTGAGATTGTCATATATAATTCTACTAAAGTGCTTCTGTTGCTTTATGCTGCCCCTTTCCCCTTTTGGTCAGTTTTATTGAGATATAAGTCACATATCATAATATTCACAATACTACACAACCATTACCACAGTTGATTTTAGAACTTTTCATAATGCCAAAGAGAAAACGTATATTTGTTAGCAGTCATTGCCCATTCCCCACCAAACTCTCCCGGTGCAAGCAATCATTAATCTATTTTTCATCTTTATAGATTTGTCTATTCTGGATGTTTTGTGTAAATGTAATCATACAATAAGTGGTGATGTTTTTTTAATAACTGGCTTCTTCTACTTTAAAAGATCCATCCAGGGCTTCCCTGGTGGTCCAGAGGGTAAACAGTCTGCCTTGCAATGCAAGTGGCACCAGTTTGATCCCTGGCCCAGGAAGATTCCACATGCCGAGGAACAACTGGGTCAGTGTGTCCAATTACAAGCCAGTGCTCTGCAATGCATGTTTCCAGAGCCAGTCCTCTGCAATGAGAGAGGCCACTGCAATGGGAGTCCACATATGCCAAAGAAAAAAAAGATGGATGAAAAAATAAATGATGACTTAGAGGCAAAAAGAAATTCATCCAAAATATAGCATTTATCAATATTTCATTTATTTTTATTGCTGAATAACATTTCATTATATAACTAAAACTGGATTTTATTTATTCCTCTCTCAGTTGATGGACATTTGTGTGCCTTGGCTTAAGCGGTTTGAGATCATCCATCCAGAGAGGCTGCCACATGCAGAGGCACACCACCCGTCAAAGGAGTGTACTCCAGAGTAAGGGAGAGCTTGAAGATATCACTGCAGGCATATGGAATGTTTCTGGGCACCCTGAGAGCCTCTGTCACTGATAACACCTGATGTAGCAGATGATCTAGAAGAGGACCAGAAGCCTTGTTCAACTAAGGTTCGATGTGATGGGGAAAGAGGGGGACATGGCTTCACAACTTCAAAAAATCGGAAGGAATTTTAAGTGAGCTCTAGGCTTCCAGCTCTGAGCTGCAGTGATGTCAGGGCTAGTCCCAGGAAACACTGAGGTACCAAAGGTAAGAATTTTAGCTTATCCTCTGGTCCTACCCTGTCCTTAATTAGGTACCTCTCTTAACCACCAAGGCTGTTTCCCTATAACCAAGTCTCTGATGAAGATATCAGAAAATCTGGAGATAGGTTCTCAGGAGAAGTTGCATTTTAAAGGAAGGATCACTGCTTGAGAGCAAACCTTACTGGAGGAATATATGGTCAATGGAAGAGTTATAGCCATCATTCATTCATCCACTCAATAGACGTTCACTGAGGAAGAAAAACAGAATAGAGCTGGAGAGTAAAGCTTCCCAACTGTTTGGTCTGGTTGTATTAAATAAAATCTATTAGAGAGCTCCAGTGGTTTCAGGAGAGTCTGATATAGTCGTCACTGGGTGATTCTAAGGCACAGGCATCTTTGAGAACTCCTTGTTAAGAATATGGACTATGGGGCTTCCCTGGTGGTCCAGTGGGTAAGGACACCACCTTGCAGTGCAAGGGGCGCTGGTTTGATCCCTGGCCTGGGAAGATCCCGCGGAGCGGCTGGATCTACGTGTCCAATCACCGAGCCGGAGCTCTGGAGCGCATGCGCCCAGAGCCGGTGCTCTGCAGCGACAGAGGCCGCTGCCATGGGAGGCCCACACGGGCCAAAGAACAAAGATGGATGAAAATAGGTAAATGAAAGACCGATAGAAGTGGCCTGCCCGCCCCTCTCCCTCTACCCCCTGCCACCCCCACCCCCGCCCCAAAAAAGAGTATGGACTATGGAGTCAGACAGAGCTGAGTTTAAATTACTCCTGTGTGTTTAGTATGTGTGAATCTTGGATAAATCATTAGTTTTCAGGTTCTTAATATTCCTCATGGCCAGAGGTGCAGGAGTATGTAGTACTATGACCCTGGATTGTTGAACAATCATATGAAAGAATGTAAAGGATGCTCTCATGCAGTTCATGACATGTGAGAGTCAACATCTATTGAGTACTTTCAATTTCAACTATTGGCTAAGGTTGTATAAACAAAATAGCCTATAGGTACTTTTCTCAAGATGCTTGAGTTGGGTAAGCATGACGGGGGATATTAAAAATATAATGATCATTCAAGTACCACACCTATGGAAGGCCTCAAATATTAAAAAGCCATTCTTATTCTCTACAGACTTATTTGGCCATTGATACCTCTCTGAACCACCAAGGCTTTGTCCCTATAACCAAGTCTCTGATGAAGATATCAGAAAATCTGGAGATAGGTTCTCAGGAGAAGTTGCATTTTAAAGGAAGGATCACTGCTTGAGAGCAAACCTTACTGGAGGAATATATGGTCAATGGAAGAGTTATAGCCATCATTCATTCATCCACTCAATAGACGTTCACTGAGGAAGAAAAACAGAATAGAGCTGGAGAGTAAAGCTTCCCAACTGTTTGGTCTGGTTGTATTAAATAAAATCTATTAGAGAGCTCCAGTGGTTTCAGGAGAGTCTGATATAGTCGTCACTGGGTGATTCTAAGGCACAGGCATCTTTGAGAACTCCTTGTTAAGAATATGGACTATGGGGCTTCCCTGGTGGTCCAGTGGGTAAGGACACCGCCTTGCAGTGCAAGGGGCGCCGATTTGATCCCTGGCCTGGGAAGATCCCACGTGCCGCGGAGCGGCTGGACTGGTGTGTCCAATCACCGAGCCGGAGCTCTGGAGCGCATGCGCCCAGAGCCGGTGCTCTGCAGCGACAGAGGCCGCTGCCATGGGAGGCCCACACGGGCCAAAGAACAAAGATGGATGAAAATAGGTAAATGAAAGACCGATAGAAGTGGCCTGCCCGCCCCTCTCCCTCTACCCCCTGCCAGCCCCACCCCCGCCCCAAAAAAGAGTATGGACTATGGAGTCAGACAGAGCTGAGTTTAAATTACTCCTGTGTGTTTAGTATGTGTGAATCTTGGATAAATCATTAGTTTTCAGGTTCTTAATATTCCTCATGGCCAGAGGTGCAGGAGTATGTAGTACTATGACCCTGGATTGTTGAACAATCATATGAAAGAATGTAAAGGATGCTCTCATGCAGTTCATGACATGTGAGAGTCAACATCTATTGAGTACTTTCAATTTCAACTATTGGCTAAGGTTGTATAAACAAAATAGCCTATAGGTACTTTTCTCAAGATGCTTGAGTTGGGTAAGCATGACGGGGGATATTAAAAATATAATGATCATTCAAGTACCACACCTATGGAAGGCCTCAAATATTAAAAAGCCATTCTTATTCTCTACAGACTTATTTGGCCATTGATACAAAACTCCCGAGAGAGAAACCACAAAGCGTGGCGAGTGACATTTACATGAATAGACTAAGCTTCTATCTTTCCTTACCATGGTTTCTCCTCAGGTACCACATCTGCAGGGTAGTAGCAGGATGCTGCATTTGAAATAATCTTAGGATCATCTGCTCTCAGATGTAGCTTTTCTATGTCTTTCAGAGTTTAGGGAACTTTGGCATCTATTTTTTTATAACAAGCTATCCAGGTTTAAAAATGTCCATTCAGGGCTTCCCTGGTAGCTCAGAGGTAAAGAGTTCTCCTGCCAATGCAGGAGACATGGGTTCAATCCCTGATCTGGGAAGATCCCACATGCTGTGGAGCAACTAAGCCCATGAGCCATAAGTATGTAGCCTGTGCTCTGGAGCCTTTGAGCCACAACCATTGAGCCCATGTGCCACAACTACTAAAGCCCCTGTACCCTAGAGCCTGAGTTCCACAACAAGAAAAGTCACTGCAATAAGAAGCCTGCTCACCTCAGCTGGAGCGTAGCCCCCACTCCCTGCAACTAGAGAAGAGCCTGCAGCAGCTGCAGTGAAAACCCAGAATAACCCCCCCACCAAAAAAGAGTCCATTCAGCTGGATAGGGAAGATGTAGTACTTATACACAATGGAATACTACTCAACCACAACAAATGATAAAGGAATGAAATAATGCCATTTGCAGCAGTAATGTAAATTTTTTAATCTTGGATAAATCATTAGTTTTCAGGTTCTTAATATTCCTCATGGCCAGAGGTGCAGGAGTATGTAGTACTATGACCCTGGATTGTTGAACAATCATATGAAAGAATGTAAAGGATGCTCTCATGCAGTTCATGACATGTGAGAGTCAACATCTATTGAGTACTTTCAATTTCAACTATTGGCTAAGGTTGTATAAACAAAATAGCCTATAGGTACTTTTCTCAAGATGCTTGAGTTGGGTAAGCATGACGGGGGATATTAAAAATATAATGATCATTCAAGTACCACACCTATGGAAGGCCTCAAATATTAAAAAGCCATTCTTATTCTCTACAGACTTATTTGGCCATTGATACAAAACTCCCGAGAGAGAAACCACAAAGCGTGGCGAGTGACATTTACATGAATAGACTAAGCTTCTATCTTTCCTTACCATGGTTTCTCCTCAGGTACCACATCTGCAGGGTAGTAGCAGGATGCTGCATTTGAAATAATCTTAGGATCATCTGCTCTCAGATGTAGCTTTTCTATGTCTTTCAGAGTTTAGGGAACTTTGGCATCTATTTTTTTATAACAAGCTATCCAGGTTTAAAAATGTCCATTCAGGGCTTCCCTGGTAGCTCAGAGGTAAAGAGTTCTCCTGCCAATGCAGGAGACATGGGTTCAATCCCTGATCTGGGAAGATCCCACATGCTGTGGAGCAACTAAGCCCATGAGCCATAAGTATGTAGCCTGTGCTCTGGAGCCTTTGAGCCACAACCATTGAGCCCATGTGCCACAACTACTAAAGCCCCTGTACCCTAGAGCCTGAGTTCCACAACAAGAAAAGTCACTGCAATAAGAAGCCTGCTCACCTCAGCTGGAGCGTAGCCCCCACTCCCTGCAACTAGAGAAGAGCCTGCAGCAGCTGCAGTGAAAACCCAGAATAACCCCCCCACCAAAAAAGAGTCCATTCAGCTGGATAGGGAAGATGTAGTACTTATACACAATGGAATACTACTCAACCACAACAAATGATAAAGGAATGAAATAATGCCATTTGCAGCAACACGGATGGACTTAGACATTATTATAAGTAAAGTAAATCAGAAAGAGAAAGGCAAAAAGTATTATGACATCACTTGTATGTGGAATCTAAAATATATCAAAAATGAACTTATAAATGAAACAGAAACAGAGTCACAAACATAGACAACAGATTTGTGGCTGCCAAGAGGAGGAGTGGGGAAAGATGGATTGAGAGTTTGGAATTAGTGGATACAAGCTATTAAATATAGAATGGATAAACAACAAGGTCTCAGTTTATAGCTAGGGAAAATATATTCAATATCCTGTGATAAACCATAATGGAAAAGAATATATATATATGGTACAAATAAATGAATATATATATATATTATACACATAACTGAATCCCTTTGCTATACAGAAGAAATTAACACTGCCAATCAACTAAACTTCAATAAATATAAATTTTTAAAAATTTCTATTTGGGGGCTTCCCTGGTGGTCCAGGGGGTAAGGAGCTTACCTTGCAGCACAAGGGGCACTGGTTCGATCCCTGGCCTGGGAAGATCCCATGTGCCACAGAGCGGCTGGTGCTCTGTACCAAGAACGGCCACTACAATGGGAGGCCTACTCGGGCCAAAGAATAAAGATGGATGGAAATAAATAAATAATTTTTAAAAAATTTCTATTTGGAGCATCATTTTTTTTAAAAGATTTATTTATTTATTTTGGGGAGGTGGGGTGGGGAGGGAGGGAAGCAGGCAGGCTACTTCTATTGGTCTTTCATCGGTCTATTTTCATCCATCTTTGTTCTTTGGCCCATGTGGGCCTCCCATTGCAGTGGCCTCTGTTGTTGCAGAGCACCGGCTCTGGGCGCATGCGCTTCAGAGCTCTGGCTCGGTAATTGGACACATTGGTCCAGCCGTTCCACGGCACATGGGATCTTCCCAGGCCAGGGATCGAACTGGTGCCCCTTGCACTGCAAGGCGGTATCCTTACCCACTGGACCACCAGGGAAGCCCAGCATCATTCTTTTTTAAGGAACACATTTCAAGATTAAAATCAAGAAATTGGAAACATTCATTGATATTAAATCACTTCATCAGTATTTAAATATGATGAGTCTGCGTTATTGCTCTGTGGTTATAGTCCTGGTTACACAGTCTGTCAAGGAAAGTAAATATATCTTAGAAATTCTAATATCATGTCTAACTACATTTTCTACTTTCTCTCATATCCTAAAATACCACACGATTCTTTATCAAAAATGTGGTCAAGAAAGCATGGCACCAATTTGTTGAGCACTGTTCCTGGCTTTTCATAGATGTTAAAAGCTGTACGCATCATTCCCACCTTACTGAGGCTTTTGGCTGGTAGCGGGAAGCAATATCTGTATAGAGGAAACAAATTATAGAAAGCAGTGAATGATATAGTTGGGAAATGCTGTGGGTGTATCTTAGAGCAGACTGCGGAAGCATGAAGACCACAGAGAAGATGGCATGTGGGCTGAGCCTGAATAATGCCAATGCTGAGCAGTGCTGCCTACTTTACTGAATTCTGACTCTGGGCCAGGCACGGTGCTGAGGTACACTCACCTCAGGTACAGGAATTTCTCTCAATCAACTATCCCCAAGAACCCCTTCAGGTATTTGTTCATACTACTTTTTTAGATAAGAAAACTGAGGCTCAGAGAAGTTAATTAACTTAAAGAAAATTACACAGCTAAGAAATGGCAGAGCTGCAACTCAAACACACATCTGTCAGCCTCCAAAGCCTCTTAATATAATAACCCATACTTGAAGAAAGGGCAAAATCTCTCTGCTCTGGTAGTGAGTAGGCTCAAGAGACGGCAAAGGCAAGAAAGAACCAGTAGACACTTACAGAACAGAATCATGGGATGCAGTGGTTAGGGGCTTGGGATCTGAAATCAGAAAAACTGGTTTTGAGTCAAACTTTTTAGATGTCTACACTTGAGAAATTAGTTAAACTCTCTAAATTTCTGTTCTGTTACTGTGAAATGGAGAAACGAATACATCTACCTCACCGAGCTTTCATAAGCAATAAATGCACTTCAGTGCATAAAATGATTAGAAATTATTTTATCATTGTTATCACTTTTTCTGGAACTCAATTATTCCAGAAAAGCCAGTTTTGATTTTAAGGGAAGAAGAAACAATTTGTCGCCTCTTTGTGTTAGAAAAGACAGACCAGGAAAGGCACAGAGATCCCTGGAAAGACTAAAGCAATTCATGCTTACGCTTTTGGCAAAATGAGACCTGCATTGTAAGGGTCAGTATTCCCAGGAGTCTCGGCTTTGTAGCTGGTTCTGCCCTAAGCTATAAGCTGAATAAGGTTATTAATCTTAAGAGTTTCCAATAAGGCTTTTGCCTCTGAGTTATGATGTGAAAAGCAACTGTAATATAAAACTGACTAGAGCTCATATGTATGCCACACTTCTCCACAATTAACATTTGGATACTTCTGCACTAAAGCCTTGCTGACTTGGCTAAGCCCTTCCCCTACTTCCTTCCCAAAGATGATGCTTTAGAGTCATAGGTTACTAGTATTTAAAACGGATGAATTTAACTTATTTATTTCACTCCCGGTGACCTGCGGAGACATGTTAAACCCTTCTTTAGGCAGGAAAACACATTCATGAACTGTACATTCATGACCATAACAGAAACTTAATATAAAGGAGGGGAACAGCTTTATTTAAAATGGATAGGGGTGGGATTGGGAGGGAGAAGGGGGGAGGTTGGGAGAGGGAGGGAAACCTGTGTATACCTATGGGGGATTCAGGTCAATGTGTGACAGTAAACAACAAAACTGTAAGAAAACAAAAAATATAAAAATAATAATAAAAAATAAAATGGATAATCCACAAGAAGCTACTGTATAGCACAGGTAACTGCTCAATGCTGTTATGTGGCAGCCTGGATGGAAGGATGTATATATATGGCTGAGTTCCTTTGCTGTCCCCCCTGAAAACTATCATGACACTGTTAATAGAAAGTAAAAAGGTTTTAAAAAGGAGGGGGCTCCTATTGAAGCTAGTCCAACCCTGGAGTTCGAGTTTCCTATATAAAGGGAATGGGATGGTATGGCTATGGGATCAAAAGACCTTTAACCCTTAAGACATCTGTTAGAAGAAAATGAACCTGAAACAAACTTTCAACATGGTGTCAGCTATGCATCTTTTAGATTGAAAGGTGTCAGGCTTCTACGGTTCTTTGTGTTAGCTCTTCTCCTATTCTTCCATCAAATTTCCCTCTTTATCACATAGTAGTAATAATAGCAATTATTTTATTACTACAAATTACTTTGTCAACACATACATTTTTCGTATGAAAGAATATAATACAACCAAAAATGTGTTATTCCTGATGGATTTCTTTTTTAGATCTCAGGTTTAAACCTTCATATTAGAAGCATAACTCATGAATCACAGTAAAAGAGCTCTCAGCACACCTACAAGAGATGTCTAACCTCCTTCAAGGGGGTTGTCAAGAAGGTTTGGGAGAAGCAATGTCTAAATTTAAATGCAAAGCAAGTAGGAGGATTCTTCAAGAACTAATCTCCTCTGCAAACTTTGCTAATACAGTTCCTTGTTTGGCTTTCTTTATCCTCCTCTACTCTCTGGTGAACTCCATCCTACTCATGATTTCGGGGCCAGATGCAATACCATCTCAGATCCCTTTCCCTCACACTTTTGCACCACTGCCTGGATGGAATAAATTATTGCCTCAGCTGGGTTAACTCTTGCACTTTAAAGACATTTCTTACATAGCAATCATCACTCTTCCCTTAATTTAATGATTCATCAATTCACAAATATTTATGAAACACCTGGCAGAAGGATGCCTGCTAAGCAAGAGAGATAGGGCTCCTGTCCTTTGTCCTTCTCGGGGGAGGAATCAGCAGTTTTCTGCAGGGTGATGATCGCACACATGATAGGAAAAGGGAATCACAGGAAAGACTTAGGAAGACTGATCTATAACACAGATCTGTAACATGAGAAAGAATCAGCCAGCTAAGGGTTAGAGTAGGAAAAAAGAAGGTTCTGGGTGGAGGGAGTACTGAGTAGGAAGGTCCAGGGGTGAACAAGAATATTAATGATGCTCGGGAGAAAAACATAGCAAGAACTTGGTGAAAAAAAAAAGGGTGGAAACTTCAGAGATGAACTTAGAGACAAAGGCAGGAAACAGCTGTTAGAAAACAATATAAACAATGTTAACTGGTTTGAATTTCATTCCCACAGTAATGTATAGTCACCATAGTTCCATATAGAAGAGTGACTTATCACATTTTGGTTTTAACGACAGAGGATGAGATGGTTGGATGGTATCAGTGACTCAATGGACATTAGCTTGAGCAAACTCTGGGAGACTGTGGAGGACAGGGAAGACCTCCAGGCAGTCCCTGGGGTCGCAAAGACGCAGGCATGACTGGGTGACTTAACAACAAATAGCTGTTTGGCAATTGAGGGTGAAACGGACTACAGGGGTAAACAAAGAAGCTGAAAGAACATTCAACAGGCCCATGATTCATTTATAGCATAGTTAATTCTTCAGGTGACTGAGTCCACTCGAGAGTAAAACTGTCGTATTTGTCTATGCACTTACAGTACTTGTCACAGTGACCACCGTGAAGTTCAATTTAATTAACAATGGCCCAGATCCAAGGAAAACTCTGAGAATGAGAAACATATTTCACAATTTCAAAACAGATGATTTACACTAAGGGTTCTAATGGAAAATTTCATTTGCTTCGTGGAAGCCCTTGAATGGCTGCTTTGATTTCAGGTCAAAGCAAAAATCTGGTGTAACAGTTAAATATACAATAAAGTTAATAGGTTTTTATTTAAACCATGTATGGGGATTTGACAATCCTTGCTGCTATTCATCACATTCCCAAGTTGAACTTCATCAGCACTGAGTAAGCCATCTTGCTTTGTACTCCCAGTTTTTTAAAAAGAAACACCTGGCAGAAGGATGCCTGCTAAGCAAGAGAGATAGGGCTCCTGTCCTTTGTCCTTCTCGGGGAGGAATCAGCAGTTTTCTGCAGGGTGATGATCGCACATGATAGGAAAAGGGAATCACAGGAAAGACTTAGGAAGACTGATCTATAACACAGATCTGTAACATGAGAAAGAATCAGCCAGCTAAGGGTTAGAGTAGGAAAAAAGAAGGTTCTGGGTGGAGGGAGTACTGAGTAGGAAGGTCCAGGGGTGAACAAGAATATTAATGATGCTCGGGAGAAAAACATAGCAAGAACTTGGTGAAAAAAAAAAGGGTGGAAACTTCAGAGATGAACTTAGAGACAAAGGCAGGAAACAGCTGTTAGAAAACAATATAAACAATGTTAACTGGTTTGAATTTCATTCCCACAGTAATGTATAGTCACCATAGTTCCATATAGAAGAGTGACTTATCACATTTTGGTTTTAACGACAGAGGATGAGATGGTTGGATGGTATCAGTGACTCAATGGACATTAGCTTGAGCAAACTCTGGGAGACTGTGGAGGACAGGGAAGACCTCCAGGCAGTCCCTGGGGTCGCAAAGACGCAGGCATGACTGGGTGACTTAACAACAAATAGCTGTTTGGCAATTGAGGGTGAAACGGACTACAGGGGTAAACAAAGAAGCTGAAAGAACATTCAACAGGCCCATGATTCATTTATAGCATAGTTAATTCTTCAGGTGACTGAGTCCACTCGAGAGTAAAACTGTCGTATTTGTCTATGCACTTACAGTACTTGTCACAGTGACCACCGTGAAGTTCAATTTAATTAACAATGGCCCAGATCCAAGGAAAACTCTGAGAATGAGAAACATATTTCACAATTTCAAAACAGATGATTTACACTAAGGGTTCTAATGGAAAATTTCATTTGCTTCGTGGAAGCCCTTGAATGGCTGCTTTGATTTCAGGTCAAAGCAAAAATCTGGTGTAACAGTTAAATATACAATAAAGTTAATAGGTTTTTATTTAAACCATGTATGGGGATTTGACAATCCTTGCTGCTATTCATCACATTCCCAAGTTGAACTTCATCAGCACTGAGTAAGCCATCTTGCTTTGTACTCCCATGTCTGAATTCAGAAGGCTTTGATAAGGATGAGATCAGCAAAGTAAGTCACTCAGTGCCACACACTCTTATTTGCAACATTCTTTCTTTCTGGTTTGAAAGTACTTTACAGCTACTGTAGAATGAGGAGTACCAATGTCACTGGGCATGGGGGAGAAATCGCAAAGCAGCAGGAAACCACTGACTTTTCAAGGTCAGACAGAGCAACCTCTGTCTAAAGTAGGTCATTGCTTCATCTGTATAGTATCATAAAATATGGTGTGTAAAATTAAAGAAAAATATCTAGATCACTAGAGGGAGGTGGCTTCAGAGAAATATATTTATAACTGAGAGCAAGCCTTCCTATTTTAGGTATAAATGAAACACATACACCTTATGCTATCATTTCCTTCGTGACTGCTCTCAAAGGCCCTGAAGTTCAAAAAAAACTCTATCATAAAAGCACCTTTGCCAGGTTTCCCTGGTGATCCAGTGGGTAAAGAGTCCACTTTGCAATGCAAAGGGAACCGGTTCCATCCCTGGCCTGGGGGGATTCCACACACCACACAGCAGCTGGACCAGTGTGTCCAATTATGTGCCAGTGCTCTGGAGTGCTTGCACCCAAAACGAGTGCTCTTAACGGGAGAGGCCCCTGCCATGGGAGGCCCACACAGGCTAAAGAATAAAGATGGATGAAATTTTTTTTTAATAAATAAATAAATAAAATAAAAGAGGCCAAAAAAATTTTTTTTAAATTGCCAAAAAGTTAAAAAAAATTTTTTTTTAAAAACCACCTTTGCGGGGCTTCCCTGGTGGTCCAGTGGGTTGACCTTGCAGTGCAGGGGGTGCTAGTTCGATCCCTTGCCTGCGGGGATCCCATGTGCCACGGAGCAACTGGACCGATGTGTCCAACTACCAAGCCAGAGTTCTGGAGTGCATGCACCCAGAGCCGGTGCTCTGCAGCGACAGAGGCCACTGCAATGAGAGGCCCACACAGGCCAAAGAAAAAAGATGGAAATAAATTAAAGACCAATAGAAGTGGCCAAAAAGGAAAAAAAAAAAAAAAAGCAAACACACAAAAGCAGCTTTGCCAAGGGTCAAATATGACCAGAAATTTCTATATATAGGATAGGAAATGAATAAAGGTTATCTGCTATTTTTAAAAAGGCAGGACAATTTCTGTATTAAGATTTATACTGACTAATATTACTTGAGGAAAAGCATATAAAGTTTGAGTAAAACAACTTTTGGATATAAAGTATAGTTCCATTACTTTTTCTTCTCTATGCTATAATATGGTATCATGTGATCTCAACAAGCTCCAGGAGATGGTGAAGGACAAGGAAGCCTGGCGAGCTGCAGTCCATGGAGTCGCAAACAGTCAAACATGACTGACTGAACTGATCAACAGTATAATACATACAGAATAATATAATTATTTGATTAACTTAATAGAAATTATTTGACCTTTCCAAGTCAATTTCCCTTTGCCTTTCCCAGACTCTCGAGGGCAACAGTAATTTGGTTTACCTAAATCTGTATTTGGGGGTTGAAAATTTCACTTTATTCTTATTTTGAGCTCTGTTCCTGAGACCAATGTTTAACTACATTATTAAAATTGATAGGATCTTGACTATCAAGACTGGGAGGTTGACTAATGGAAAGTAGTCAACCTAGTCCCAGGGTATTTCCTAGGCAAGGAAAAGAAAAAGATACTTTTCATCTTATTCATTTCACTATCATGATTTTCTTCATCATTATGCAACATCTTCTCTTTATTGAGCATTTAGAGTGTGCCAAGTGCTTTCAAATGCAGCGTTTTATGTGCACCCTTCCATTTCAGACATAAAACAAGACTAAGATATATGTATTTATTACTTCTTATTTATAGAGGAGAGAATTGAGACGAGAGGAGGTCAAGCCCCTTCCTCAAAGTCACAGAGCTAGGGAGGTGACATGGCCAAGATGTGTCTGAGCCTGAAATTTCTCAGGGACTGAAACCATGACACTTCTCTTTGGCTGGTCTGTGATGTGTGAACCATCCACACAAACGCTAACTGTTGGAAAGCAGTGAGAGAGGGAAAGATGAAGAGGGCACCCATCCCTTGTGCATGGGACACTGGAATAATGTGGGTACTATCAACAAACTCACTGGGATGAAAGCAGCTGTTCATGTGCCTAGACATGCGTGTGTGCTTGCTAAGTCATGTCAATTGTGTTGACTCTTTGTGACCCCATGGACTGCAGCCTGCCAGGCTCCTCTGTCCATGGGATTCTCCAGGCAAGAATACTGGAGTGGGGCTTCCTGGTAGCTTGGTGAAGAGTTCACCTGCCAATTCAGGAGACACAGGTTTGATCCCTGATCCGGGAAGATCCCACATGTGATCTCAACAAGCTCCAGGAGATGGTGAAGGACAAGGAAGCCTGGCGAGCTGCAGTCCATGGAGTCGCAAACAGTCAAACATGACTGACTGAACTGATCAACAGTATAATACATACAGAATAATATAATTATTTGATTAACTTAATAGAAATTATTTGACCTTTCCAAGTCAATTTCCCTTTGCCTTTCCCAGACTCTCGAGGGCAACAGTAATTTGGTTTACCTAAATCTGTATTTGGGGGTTGAAAATTTCACTTTATTCTTATTTTGAGCTCTGTTCCTGAGACCAATGTTTAACTACATTATTAAAATTGATAGGATCTTGACTATCAAGACTGGGAGGTTGACTAATGGAAAGTAGTCAACCTAGTCCCAGGGTATTTCCTAGGCAAGGAAAAGAAAAAGATACTTTTCATCTTATTCATTTCACTATCATGATTTTCTTCATCATTATGCAACATCTTCTCTTTATTGAGCATTTAGAGTGTGCCAAGTGCTTTCAAATGCAGCGTTTTATGTGCACCCTTCCATTTCAGACATAAAACAAGACTAAGATATATGTATTTATTACTTCTTATTTATAGAGGAGAGAATTGAGACGAGAGGAGGTCAAGCCCCTTCCTCAAAGTCACAGAGCTAGGGAGGTGACATGGCCAAGATGTGTCTGAGCCTGAAATTTCTCAGGGACTGAAACCATGACACTTCTCTTTGGCTGGTCTGTGATGTGTGAACCATCCACACAAACGCTAACTGTTGGAAAGCAGAGAGAGAGGAAAGATGAAGAGGCACCCATCCCTTGTGCATGGGACACTGGAATAATGTGGGTACTATCAACAAACTCACTGGGATGAAAGCAGCTGTTCATGTGCCTAGACATGCGTGTGTGCTTGCTAAGTCATGTCAATTGTGTTGACTCTTTGTGACCCCATGGACTGCAGCCTGCCAGGCTCCTCTGTCCATGGGATTCTCCAGGCAAGAATACTGGAGTGGGGCTTCCTGGTAGCTTGGTGAAGAGTTCACCTGCCAATTCAGGAGACACAGGTTTGATCCCTGATCCGGGAAGATCCCACATGTTGCAGAGCAACGAAGCCAGTGAGCCACAACTATGGAACCTGTGTGCCCTAGAGCCCGAGTTCCTCAACAAGAGAAGTCACTGCAGCAAGAAGCCTGCTCATCTCAACTAGAAAGTAGCCCCGACTCCCTGCAACAGCAGCAGTGAAAACCTGGAAGAGCCAAAAATAAATAAATCAATAAAATTTTTAAAAAAGAATATTAGAGTGGGTTGCCCTGCCCTCCTTCAGGGGATCTTCCTGACCCAGGGATTGAACCCACATCTCTTATGCTTCCTGCATTGACAGGCACGTTCTTTACTGTCTGAGCCACCCATGTACACATACATAAACACTGGTGTTCAAAAAGCAACAGTTGAAGTAAACAGCAACTATGTACACATATATAAAGAGAGATGTCCAAACAGGAATAGTTTTCTTTGTATGGTAGATGGTAAGAGGTCTTAATTTCAGTATGGCTTTTCTTATTATCATTCATTGCTTTAATATACAATTAGTTGTATATTAAATTAATAATATAATATGCATTGTATAATTTCTATAATGTGAATGAAATAATATTCCTGAGGAAAAAATGAAAAAGAATTCAGTGAGGAAAGTGGAGCAAAGAGAAATCAAGGGTAAACAACCAGCTTAAGCTAGGGGTGAAGCTGGACTACATGGTCCTGCTTTCAGCACACATTATGAAAAGCTGAAATTAATTCAAGCATAGAGACCTTGTTCCTACATCTGAAATGCTTCAGACTCAAATGCCTCTCCTCTTCACTGAAGAGAACACCAACCATTAGGCACAGAGCATTACTGTACAGTTGTCCACTCAGCAAATCCTGACAATGGAAACCAAACAGGAGGGAATAAACTGTACATGGGGTCCCTTCTCATGAAGGGACTATGTAGTCAGTAAGATTGGAGTTTGACATTTTGGGGGAAATCACTGGGGGCGGAGCTGGTGAGGCACAGTTTTCTATCAACCCCTGTGTTTCTCTGGGAAGCCTCTGCTGCCTGCCAGCCTCTCCCAAGAGCATCTTACAGACTCAAGAGTACAGATCACTTGGGGAAATAAACTGCATTACCTATGAAGCTAGCTCCTTCCTCTTCAATATCTCTATCTCTTTTTGCTTCACACAGCCTGGGATTTCTCTGGGCTTCTTCACCACTTTGCCCGCAGGGCTGAGCATAGTGCACAAGTGCAGAGATTCAAAATCACAATGTTTTGTGAAGGGAGCCAAATGACATTTTCACTGACGGAAGAACTCTTTAAACCCACAAAATCTTAATGTTATTCTTCCAAAATATGAACTATTATAAGAGGAAGTGTAATTTACCATTGAGTTAATCATAATGTTATTTCTACCCCATACTGAACTCTGCAGCATATTAATAGCATCTAAGTACTTGAAAATTTAAGTGATACAATTTCACATTTCTCAATTTACATCTGAGAAACACACTTTTTCCCAGTATTTTATTTGGTTTATTACCTACCCCGTGGCACAGAAACTAGGAATTACAATTTCTCATTTAAGATTTCAAACTATTTCTATAGACAACTTTGTAGGAAAAGCAAAGTCAAAGACGCAGGTTGTTTTTCTGCACACAGACCAACCAGGAAGATTCTGAGATCCAGTTACCTTCTCTCTGAATGGTAAGCAATCTTTGATATTTCAAATCCCTGGAGTGCTGGTCTGTAATATTCTAGGTCATCATAGCTTTTGTACAGATAATTATGCTAGTTCATCTGCTTATTTACCACATACTGTGACAGATGAATACTACCACAACTGCTAATCATGATCATCATCCTTACTGCCATTTAACGACTGCTGGCCATGGTGCTAGGCTGCTGACATGTATTTTCTTTTTAATGCTCTGAGGTGGCCTGAGCCTCGAGTGTGTGTCTTAGGAATCGTCCTTACAACTCTCCCCACTGGGACAGATGGCCATGTGAATAATGAACTGCAGGCTTGAGGATGCCTGGGTCTTACTGAGCACAGAGGAGATGAAACTCCCTGGGGAGGACCAGCACTGCTAACAGAAGGCATGACTGAGCAGAGTCAGAGAGATGAGAGGATTTGTCATGTGGTTGAGGAAATAACAAAGTGCTGAATAAAGGTCAGATGAGAAGAGTTAGTAAGAATTATGGATATGCCAAGACTACTGCTTAACTGGAAATTAGGGGGAGGAAGGAGAGAGAAGAAGGAATTTAGCAAGGGCTCATTTTTATATCTTTACTGAGTCATTAAAACATTAAATTTAAGGGAGGAGAGTTACACATGCTAAGCTCTACACTGAAAAATTGCTTCATAATAATTCTCTTGAAATCTTTCTATATGTCAAGCACAGCATGTACCACTGCGCATATAGTCTCTCTCTAAAACACCTTCATGATGTAGATACCAGTTTTCCATTCTACAAGAGAAGACATAAAAACTGAAAACTTGCCCAACTTTACGCAGCTTGTATGCCTATGCCATTCATTGATTCGGTTGTTTCTTGAGAGCCTACGATGTGTCTGACAGAATTTAAAATCAGGTCAGACTAATTCAACAACGTTCGTTTTAACTAGCACACAGCACTTGTCTCTCCTTTAGGATCAAAAAAAGAATATCTTTTTTTTTCCTTTTCTGTATCTATTATTAGCTTTAAAATTCTCAGATGAATCAAAAACAAGTCCTGCTCTATAGAAATCAGAGCGTAAGGCTGCAAACATATTTCTTATCCAGAGTCTTTCAAAGGTTTAATACAAGGTTGTGAATCATTATAGCAGCAATGCACTGAGCCCTGACTGAAGTAGTCACTTGGGGCATTTCAGAGATAAATCCCATTTTTCAGGGCACTGATAACCTAGCTGTTAACGTTTTATCCTGTGTGAAATAGGGTAAGACAAGGGAGTACTTTACTCCTGCAAAAACAGTGCACACAAAATAGCTATTAAGTCTTAAATGATCACATGAGATAGATAATTAAAGAAGATGGGGTTGGAAGCCTGAATCTAGGGTTGTGGCTGAAAACCTTCTTATAATGTTGATATGATTGCTTCAGACAGGGTCTGACAAAATAAAACCAGTGGTAGTAAACAGTAATCCGTAATATTTCCTTTGTATTCATTCAGATGGGATAACGGTGACTTGGTGAAGATGAATGATTGACCTTCATTCAACTCTGAGCTGGTAAGTACAGACTGGGGAAGATTTAATCCAAGCGATCTGACTGTACAGCCCACGTCTTCACTGTCTCATTCAGGATGTCCTCAGAGGGTAGTGGTGAAAATACTATGGAATAACGCAGGTGAAGGGCTTAGCAAGGTACGCATCAAATAAGAGCTCTTTTCAAACATCAGTTTACTTAACAAATGCTTACTGAACACTTAGAAGCTGCTAAGCACTGGTCTTGGCATTGAGTAAATAAATGAAAACAGACATATGTCTCCAGCTTAAGGAGGCAGCATTTCAGTTGGGAGGAGGCACACAAAAAGCACAATAAGTAAATAAGTCTCTGCTAGATTATGACAAAAATTAAAAGGGCAGAAGGTGCTGGGAAGTGTTCAGGCGGGCTGTGATTTCAGACAATGGAAAGCCTAGACAGCCAGGTGCTATTTGGCCGAAGACTGGATAGGGTGAGCCACACAGACGCCTGGGTGGAAGCATTCCAGGAGTGCAGGGCAAGTACAGGAGCTCCGCAGTGGGCACAGACAACCACATTCCAGGAACTGCAGGAGGCCAGCCAGGCTGGACGGCATGAGCACACTAGGACAACAGCCAAGTGGAGGGCAGGCATTCATGGGAGGGCAGTGCACAGACCACACTGTGCTTTTTGAGACCATTTTACAGTGAGTTGGGCTTTTACTCAGAGTGCGGTCCCACTACAGGGTCTGACAGGAGGGGTGCCCTCATCTGACTTAGGTTCTAGCATCTCGCTGACTGCAGTGGTTTGAGTAGAAGAATTTGCCTAACAGTGGAAGTAAGGAGACTGCCTTGAAAGCCTCTGCAAAAACCCCCAGCCTAGGGCTTCCCTGGTGGTCCAGTGGGTAAGGACACCGCCTTGCAGTGCAAGGGGCGCCAGTTCGATCCCTGGCCTGGGAAGATCCCACGTGCCACGGAGCGGCTGGACCCATGTGTCCAATTACCGAGCCAGAGCTCTGGAGCGCATGCGCCCAGAGCCGGTGCTCTGCAACAACAGAGGCCACCGTGATGGGAGGCCCACACGGGCCAAAGAACAAAGATGGATGAAAACAGACAAATGAAAGACCAATAGAAGTGGCCCGCCCGCTCCCCTCCCTCCCCACCCACCCCCAAAATAAATAAATAAATCTTAAAAAAAAAAACCAAAAACCCAGCCTAAAGACGGTGGTGACTTAGGGTGGAGTGGTAGAGGGAGTAAGGAGGACAAGAGAGAAGCTACTGTTGATCCTTTCTACGTTGGTGTTTGGCCAAAATGACAACCAATCAATTGTTAAACTGAGAGGCAGTTTCATCCTTGGTTGGGGAAGTAACATCCCACAAGCTGTGTGGTCTGGCTAACCCCCACAAAACCAAAAACCAAAAAATGTCCTACAGGCTTCACATCATTTACTCCAACCCTTCCCTTCTCAACTGGGGTCAGTCTGCGGGCCATTCTCCAGAGCTGTGTGGCAGGGTGGCCACTGCAAGTTTTACTGTGCCTTCTTCTGTGTGACAAGCCCCACCCTGAGGACAGCTCAGACAATGACATACTTTGATCTGAATCTGGGAAAGCTGAAACCCTCAGAGCGCACAGGTCAGTGCTAGGTGGAAAAGAAATAAATTTTAAAAACTCTTCCGTTTCTTTCCTGTCTCCTAGGATCTTCCTGTGGGGTTTAGGGTCTGCAGCCTCCTTCTGGACTCTTTTCTCTCCCTCCTCTGTCACCATCTTCTGGCCCAGTGCCTCACTTCACTCAGCCTTCCCAAGATCAGTAAGCGGGATATACCACTCCTACCAACATGCTAGCAGATAAAGTTTGTGTTTACAGATGCTCCCATCCTACTGATACATTGAGTTTTATTTTTAAAAGGGTTTAGGAGACACAAGCATTGAATGAGATTGTATACGAGAATACTAGTGTTACCCATAAACCATTGTACATAAACCCAGTTATTAAACTGATTAAGATTAACTCTCTAACATCCCCACTGTACACAGATTAAATGTTATTGTTATTATTAACCTCCTCACCTCCTCCATGGTACACATATTAGGAAACGCTATTAATAAAGCCTCCTTCCCCAGCCCTGCTCCTTCTGTCACTGGGAAGATGTTTGCATGAACTGTGCTAAGTTTAAAAGGCCAAGGAGTTTTAATCATACCCATTCCTGGCACTGCCTAGCATTCTTTCTCTCCTTTTTCTTCTTCCTTTTTTTTTATTTTACAAATTTATGCATTTACAAAGTGCTTGAACATGCTTTATTTCATTTAACATTCACAGGGAGACTCTGAGAAAGATAGTATGCTCCCCACTTTATAGACGACAACCCTGAGGCTAGGAAGCAGGAAGTTGTGAGTTCTTCCAAACACTGTGTTCACGTATCACAACCCAAGCCTAGACTTTCTCTCCTACAGGCTCACCAGAAGAGGGGAGTGTTTTCCCTCTTTCTGCTCAAAGATACTGGAGGCCCTGGTTGAACAGCAGGGTGCAGGGGAAGGAGCACTGGAACCACAGTGAAGACGCCAGGCTTGGGACTGTTCACACCCACGGGAGGAGACTCCGCGTGGCAGCGTGTGCTGCTTGTGCTGCTCCGGTGCCTCTCAAGTCTGCAGGTCTTGAGTCTCTCCCCTCCCTGTTTCCTGGTGCATGTGTCTGTTCCAGTGTCCTTCTTTCAATTCATCAAATAGAATGCCCTTTCCTGCCTCAGAGCCTTTACCCCTCCTATTCCCTGTGTAGGGTCCTCTCTCTTTCTTAAAATCTAATGATAGCCACTCAAGTGTAACTGGCTCAAGGAAGCTGCTGCAGGTTGAGTTGTGTTCCCTAATAAAGATACAGTCAAGTTCAAATGCCTGGAACCTACGACTATGATTTAGGAAATAATGTCACTGCAGATGTAATCAATGAGGTCATGCTGGATTAGGGTAAGCCCAATTCAAGGACTAACAGCCTTTTAAGAAAAGAAAAATTTACCCACCATCTCACACACACACACACACACACACACACACACACACACACACAGGAGAGGAGGCCTGGACAATGGAAGCTGAAATGACTGTGACTCTACCACAAGCTAAGGAACACCAAATACTGGCAGCAACCTCCCAAAGCTGGGAGAGAGAGAACCTCCAGAAAGACCCAACTTTGCTAACAACTGGATTTAAGATTGCTGGCCTCTAGAACTATAAGAGAATATATGTCTGTCACCTTTGCCACCAAGTTTCCAGTCATCGTGGCTGCCCTAGGAAACTACAACAGAAGCGGTCCTGGCTTTTCCAGAACAGGACAGGCTCATCTAGTGCATGTTTTCACAGTATCAGCTATTTTCTTCTAAATAGCACTGTATCACAACCTTTGGTTATATTTGTTTGCTTTGTTTTTTTTTATCAATATTTATCCCCCCAGTAAAATGGAAGCCCTAAGACAGTGCTGAATTTTGATCACTAGTAAGGCAAAAAAAAAAAAGAAAAAAACAAAAAAACAGCAGTGACTAGCATAAAACAGCACAGTATACAATGAATATTTTTAAAATGAAAGAAGAGTGAATGAATGGATTGATGATTGGCAAGAAGAGAGAATGGCACTTGTACTTTTGGCCTGGGAGAATGGAAAAAGCATCCATCTGAAAAAAAATAGAGATCTCTCTCTCTCTAACTCTGTCTTATTTCTCTCTCGCAGTCTTGGTCTCTCTGATTTCGTGCTTTTGTCAAGTTAGATTCGCAACACTTGTCTTTTTAAAAGCCTGTGGGGACTGATAAGGTTGACAAAACAGTTCATGATAACAGGGAAAACTGTCAACACCAACGCTGGTGATAAATACAATAGAACTGTGAAAAAAAATTACAACAAATGATTTCTTCCTGTAGGTTAGAGAAAGTGGATGCTTTTCTTTCACTGTCTCATCAAACAGTACAAGAATTATTTTACCATAGATTTTATATACAGTTGAAAATAGCAATTTTTATTTAATGAAAATAGTAGAAGCCATATATTTTTTTCCTGTCTTTAGTGTTAGTTATTTATAAACATCATCACATACTCATGTAGCTTAAAAAGTACAGAAAAATTGCCTAATGGTTAAGGGGAAAAGTCTACAGTCAGATCCCAGACTTGACGACCAGCTCTAACTACTTAGTGGTGACCTGGGACACATTACACAATTCCTCTATTCCCAGCTTTTAATTTCTCTCTCGCAGGGCTGTTGTACAGATAAAATAAGCTAATATATGCAAATGCATAAAAGAGTAATTGGCACAGAGTAAAACTCAATACATTTTAGCATTATTATTATTACTATTAGACATCTGACAGTTGATGAGACCATGGAAAATAGTCATTGAAATAATCTCATCTATTTATGTCATTGCTACAAATTACAAATCATTTTCCTTGTTCATCTTCCAGAATTAAAAAGCAATGAACAAAATAGACTGGTGAATGATGAGTGGGGTTAGGGATGGCAAAGAGATTTTACAAACACATTTCTTTGGAATAAGAAGTGCTGAAAGCTTAATCTTGTTATTTTTGATGAGGCATCAAGGGACATAAAATGTCAAAAAGTTGAATTAAAATTAATATGCCCTGTTTACATTCTTTTAAAGCCATTAATTTATTTTGACGGTAATTTTTAAGTTCAAATTTTTGCACTTTAGTCTTCATTCTGTCAAGTCGAAATTCCAAAGGGTTGTTAAAAGCTCAGGTTTAAAGACTCAGAATTATAATTAATTTCATGCAAATCCAATTTCAGTAGAAAATCAAATCCACCAAACATATCTGTGGTGTTTGTTCCTTCTCAAAGAAATACTTCCTTCTAACCACATTTCCACCTAGTTTATTAAAGAATTTTATGGCCAATAAACTAATATATTTAAACTGATCATCAGAATAGCCACATTAGAATTTAAGATTTTCTCTTGGTGTCAAATGGGATTACTCTCATTTGATCTCAGATTTAATCTTGAGTTGTCTGCTAGCAGTTGCTACCACTATACTGGAAAGATACTGAGGTTTAAAAAATTCCTTTCAAGTTCTATTTTGGCTAAAGAAGATAAAGCTCATTTGAGAGAGATGCCAGTAACTTGCTTTCTTTAAGGGTGCTTCCTATCTTGACTTTGTGGCTAATTTTGGGATCACATGCAGATTATAGGCAATTAAATAGAAACAGGACTCCTTGATGGGCTGCCTAAATCACAAGTATTCACTATGCCAGGCCAGAATTTTCGGAGGGATGCAGAGACGATGCAGGAAAATGAGCCACTTCAACAAGATCCCTACAGATCCTATCATTGTCTAGAAAATGGATAGGCTGTGCTTGTCAAAGTCGCTGTTTGTCATTCTCCCCGTCTCCCTCTTTGTGGCTGACGATTTCCATCTGCAGCTTTTGCAGTCCAATGTGTAATTTGGCCTCTCCTGCCTTCCTGAACGTGCCGTCATGTTAAGTCTCCTTTTGAGACTGCATCTTTTTCAAGCCTTTCTTATCTCTTAGTATTGTTCAGATTCATCCTTCTTTGTTGTTAAGTCAGAGTTCAACTTTGAAAAAAATTATAGTAAAGATGGAAACAACTGAGAAACGAAAGAAAATATAGAGAACTAAACTGTTCTGATAGGCACAGAAGTCAAGTTTTATGTTCTCGGCCTTTCCTAGAGTTCAACTTTGAAAAATCAAAAAAAAAGGCCATTTAATTTATTTTGACGGTAATTTTTAAGTTCAAATTTTTGCACTTTAGTCTTCATTCTGTCAAGTCGAAATTCCAAAGGGTTGTTAAAAGCTCAGGTTTAAAGACTCAGAATTATAATTAATTTCATGCAAATCCAATTTCAGTAGAAAATCAAATCCACCAAACATATCTGTGGTGTTTGTTCCTTCTCAAAGAAATACTTCCTTCTAACCACATTTCCACCTAGTTTATTAAAGAATTTTATGGCCAATAAACTAATATATTTAAACTGATCATCAGAATAGCCACATTAGAATTTAAGATTTTCTCTTGGTGTCAAATGGGATTACTCTCATTTGATCTCAGATTTAATCTTGAGTTGTCTGCTAGCAGTTGCTACCACTATACTGGAAAGATACTGAGGTTTAAAAAATTCCTTTCAAGTTCTATTTTGGCTAAAGAAGATAAAGCTCATTTGAGAGAGATGCCAGTAACTTGCTTTCTTTAAGGGTGCTTCCTATCTTGACTTTGTGGCTAATTTTGGGATCACATGCAGATTATAGGCAATTAAATAGAAACAGGACTCCTTGATGGGCTGCCTAAATCACAAGTATTCACTATGCCAGGCCAGAATTTTCGGAGGGATGCAGAGACGATGCAGGAAAATGAGCCACTTCAACAAGATCCCTACAGATCCTATCATTGTCTAGAAAATGGATAGGCTGTGCTTGTCAAAGTCGCTGTTTGTCATTCTCCCCGTCTCCCTCTTTGTGGCTGACGATTTCCATCTGCAGCTTTTGCAGTCCAATGTGTAATTTGGCCTCTCCTGCCTTCCTGAACGTGCCGTCATGTTAAGTCTCCTTTTGAGACTGCATCTTTTTCAAGCCTTTCTTATCTCTTAGTATTGTTCAGATTCATCCTTCTTTGTTGTTAAGTCAGAGTTCAACTTTGAAAAAAATTATAGTAAAGATGGAAACAACTGAGAAACGAAAGAAAATATAGAGAACTAAACTGTTCTGATAGGCACAGAAGTCAAGTTTTATGTTCTCGGCCTTTCGACCTGAGTAATGCGTGTACATGTGCCTCAGAGCATATTGAATTATGACAAATGTTGTGTCTGTTTAACATTCTACAATGCAGGCTGATTAACCTGAAGGTACAGAATAAAACAGGACTAAATGCAAGCAAGCCAATTTGTTTTACTAGATGACCATTCTCAGATATAAGACCATAAGGATTTTCTCCCCTCATTCTCAAATTTAGACTGAAAATGAGTATTCATGATCAAGTTAGAATCATACCAAGCTGAAGACATGATAAGTATTAAGACTTGGAACTCTTTTGTAAATTATAGCTGCATTACAAAATTATACTAGTTTCATGTTACAATACATTGATTCAATATTTTTATAGACTCCATTTAAAGTTATAAAATAATGACTATATTTCCCTGTGGTGTACAATATATTATTTATCTTATACATAGTAATTTGTATCTCATAATTTCCTACCCCTATATTGTTTCCCCCCTTCCCTCTCTCCACTGGTAACCACTAGTTTTTATCTGTAAGTATGTTTTATAAATAAACTCATTTCTAGTATTTTTTAGATTCTACATGTAAGTAATATCATATATTTGTCTTTATCTGGCTTATTTCACTTTAATATGATAATCTCTAGGTCCACATTGCTGCAAATGGCATTATTTCAGCTTTTACAGTTGAGTAGTATTCCATTATGTGTGTGTGTGTGTATATATATGTATTACATATATATTAATACATATACATCTACTTTATTCATTAATGTGTTAATACACACTTAGATTATTCCCATATCTTGACTATTGTAAATAATGCTGCTAGGAGCTCAATTTACAACAACTAAGACATGGAAGCAACCTAGATGTCCATCCACTGATGAATAGATAAAAGAATCTGTGGTACACATATACAATGGACTATTACTCAGCCATAAAAGGGAACATATTTGAGTCAGTCCTAATGAGGTGGATGAACCTAGAACCTATTACACAGAGTGAAGAAACTCAGAAAGAGAAAACAAACATCATATCCTAACACACATATATGGAATCTTTTAGAAAGATGATACTGATGATCCTATTTGCAAAGCAGCAGTGCAGACATGACATAGAGAACAGACTTATGACCATGGGTGGGGGTGGGGTGAGGAGAGGGTGAGATTATGGAGAGAGTAACATGGAAACATACATTACTATATGTAAAATAGATAGCCAATGGGAATCTGTGGTGTGATTCAGGGAACTCAAACCAGGGCTTTGTAACAACCTAGAAGGGTGGAAAGGAGAGGGAGGTGAAAGGGATGTTCAAATGGGAGGGCACATGGCAAACCTATGGCTGATTCATGTTGAGGTTTGCTAGAAACCAACACAATACTGTAAAGCAATTATACTCAATTAAAAATAAATAAATTTTTTAAAATAATATTGCTATGAACACTGAGGTGGATTTTTTTTTCCAAATTATAGTTTTGTCTGGGTATATGACCAGGAGTAGAACTGGAGGATCATACGGTAACTTTATTTTTAGTTTTTCTGAAGAACTTCCATACTGTTCTCCATAGTGGTTACACCAATTTGCATTTACAGTGTAGGAGGGCTCTCTTTTTCTCCACATCAGCACTCTGGACTCTTATGGAGTAATTTTTGTACTAAATTTGGCAGCTTATATATAGACAGCTACTAATCCAATTAAATTAATTGCTCTTTAACACTAGCTTAAACAAAGAAAAACCTACATAACTGCTTGAAAGAATTAAAAAAGAAAAGCAAAATGGCACCAATTGCCAGGTTTCCTCCCATACTAACGGAATGAGCGGAACACTGCAGGGCCCCCACCACATACAAAACCAAGCAGTCAATGACTGGGACAACATAGGCAGACACTCGGCATCCGGTACACACTCCTGAGCTGTTTTGCAAATACCAGAACTGCTAACAGAGGAAAAGCTGACTGCATGATGATGACCAGATGGCAGCCATGACATAAGCTGCTTCATCTTGTGCAGTAATGAATCTATGGGTAGCACAATTCTAAGAACTGGGCTCAAGAGAGTGGGATTAACATTACTGCTCACAATAATCTTTGTAGCCACCAAAATAATTGTAGCTTATTCTGCCCATATATGTAAGTGGGAAACTACAGGTCAGCAAAGAGATGTGACAGACCCATGTGTCAGTATTTCCACTCTGGGCTTCTCGGTCTAGTGGTTAAGCATCCCCCCAGTGCAAGGGACATGAGTTCGATCCCTGGGCCTGGAAGACTCCACATGCTACAAGGCAACTAAGCCTGTGTGCTACAAGCCTGCAGGCCCTACAGCCTGTGCTCCTCAACAAGAGTAGTCACTGCAACCAGAGAGTAACCACCACTCGTCACAACTAGAAAAAGGCTGCAAGCAGAAATGAAGATCCAGTGCATCCAAAATTAAAATAAAGAACACTGTCAGTATAAAGAAGTTATAGAAGATAGACTTTGCCCCTAATTCCATGGAAATGGAACAATGTCCTGATAAGCGAGGATATCTCCACGTATCTCTGCAGGAAACTACCTTCAGCAAGAAGGTAGTTCCTTATCACTGTAGCAAAGCTATGTTGTAACTAACTTTTAACCAGGCACCCCCATGCTCTACTCAACTCCAACCCAAGCACACCTTTCAAATCTTTTAATCACACAGTATCTGCCTAACTTGTCAGTTCATTCCATAGATCAAAGTAGTATGAATGAAGAATAAGTAATTAACATATGACCAGATATCTTCCTAAGCTTTCCCTTCAGTGATCTCCCGAACAAACTGTGGGACCAACCGATGTGAGCAAGATAACACCCAGGGAAAGAGAAAGCGTGCAGGCAGTGGAGGGATGATGGTGACTGTGGCACCAATTGCCAGGTTTCCTCCCATACTAACGGAATGAGCGGAACACTGCAGGGCCCCCACCACATACAAAACCAAGCAGTCAATGACTGGGACAACATAGGCAGACACTCGGCATCCGGTACACACTCCTGAGCTGTTTTGCAAATACCAGAACTGCTAACAGAGGAAAAGCTGACTGCATGATGATGACCAGATGGCAGCCATGACATAAGCTGCTTCATCTTGTGCAGTAATGAATCTATGGGTAGCACAATTCTAAGAACTGGGCTCAAGAGAGTGGGATTAACATTACTGCTCACAATAATCTTTGTAGCCACCAAAATAATTGTAGCTTATTCTGCCCATATATGTAAGTGGGAAACTACAGGTCAGCAAAGAGATGTGACAGACCCATGTGTCAGTATTTCCACTCTGGGCTTCTCGGTCTAGTGGTTAAGCATCCCCCCAGTGCAAGGGACATGAGTTCGATCCCTGGGCCTGGAAGACTCCACATGCTACAAGGCAACTAAGCCTGTGTGCTACAAGCCTGCAGGCCCTACAGCCTGTGCTCCTCAACAAGAGTAGTCACTGCAACCAGAGAGTAACCACCACTCGTCACAACTAGAAAAAGGCTGCAAGCAGAAATGAAGATCCAGTGCATCCAAAATTAAAATAAAGAACACTGTCAGTATAAAGAAGTTATAGAAGATAGACTTTGCCCCTAATTCCATGGAAATGGAACAATGTCCTGATAAGCGAGGATATCTCCACGTATCTCTGCAGGAAACTACCTTCAGCAAGAAGGTAGTTCCTTATCACTGTAGCAAAGCTATGTTGTAACTAACTTTTAACCAGGCACCCCCATGCTCTACTCAACTCCAACCCAAGCACACCTTTCAAATCTTTTAATCACACAGTATCTGCCTAACTTGTCAGTTCATTCCATAGATCAAAGTAGTATGAATGAAGAATAAGTAATTAACATATGACCAGATATCTTCCTAAGCTTTCCCTTCAGTGATCTCCCGAACAAACTGTGGGACCAACCGATGTGAGCAAGATAACACCCAGGGAAAGAGAAAGCGTGCAGGCAGTGGAGGGATGATGGTGACTGTGACATCCTATCTCAGTGGTTAACTGCGATTATTTCCCTGTTTCCCTTTAAAAGTTTCATGGCTGAGCAGAATCTTCAGTGGTGGTTTTCAAGGGATGCTACATCCATCATCTCCCCATATTGCTGGAATTCTGATTGAAGGCACCTTTCCTTTCTACTGACATTTTGAATATATATTAATAATTGATTTTGTAAGAGGTAAAAAGCAGGATCCCCACTTGATAACATTCCACAGGGAAGAAAATTCTCAAAGATGCAGGCATTTATCCCGTAGATTTACGGGGTGAAATTTATGATGGTTTCTCATAGTCTGCAGTTTGGGTAGAGTGGTTTCTATATTTCTGCTATAGAGAGAGCTAGATACACTGGAGTCCCTCCTATGACATTATCAAATGGAAATGGCACTTTCCCTGGGTCCAGGCATGGATGCTCATCCTTAGCTTCTGACCTACAAAGCAGGCTGGTTTCTCTCTTCCTCTGTGTTATAGGAGTGGAAGGTCTATTTTTGTAGGGGTAGAGAGGGAAGGAGAGAGACAGAGAGCTCAGGGACTTGTTCCTTCATTTATATTCATATCACACAGGCTGATTTATAGGAACTGAGGACTTCCTTGACTTAGACCAAGACATAAATTATATAATCAAAACTATTTTTCTGGAAAAGTCATGCTTAATAATACGTAGTTATATTATGCACTTTAAAGCCACAGTGGATCCAGTATCTACAATCTAATATAGTATTATGTTAATTTGCTTCTACTTTAAAGGAGAAACAAAACTGAAACAATATTCCATGGAGGTCTTCCCAACATACAGATTCCTACCTGTCTTAACTTTTCTAATCTCAAAACAAGTTAGGTAATTATAGAAAGAATGTTAAGACAAACCCCTGTAGAGGTTGGACAAAACTTTGTAAGCAGATAATGAATGCCAGCCATGCTTAAGACTTGTTTCTGAATGAAATGAGGTTTCTTGAGACTGACATGCTTTCCCTTCAGTGATCTCCCGAACAAACTGTGGGACCAACCGATGTGAGCAAGATAACACCCAGGGAAAGAGAAAGCGTGCAGGCAGTGGAGGGATGATGGTGACTGTGACATCCTATCTCAGTGGTTAACTGCGATTATTTCCCTGTTTCCCTTTAAAAGTTTCATGGCTGAGCAGAATCTTCAGTGGTGGTTTTCAAGGGATGCTACATCCATCATCTCCCCATATTGCTGGAATTCTGATTGAAGGCACCTTTCCTTTCTACTGACATTTTGAATATATATTAATAATTGATTTTGTAAGAGGTAAAAAGCAGGATCCCCACTTGATAACATTCCACAGGGAAGAAAATTCTCAAAGATGCAGGCATTTATCCCTTAGATTTAAGGGGGGGTGAAATTTATGATGGTTTCTCATAGTCTGCAGTTTGGGTAGAGTGGTTTCTATATTTCTGCTATAGAGAGAGCTAGATACACTGGAGTCCCTCCTATGACATTATCAAATGGAAATGGCACTTTCCCTGGGTCCAGGCATGGATGCTCATCCTTAGCTTCTGACCTACAAAGCAGGCTGGTTTCTCTCTTCCTCTGTGTTATAGGAGTGGAAGGTCTATTTTTGTAGGGGTAGAGAGAGGGGAAGGAGAGAGACAGAGAGCTCAGGGACTTGTTCCTTCATTTATATTCATATCACACAGGCTGATTTATAGGAACTGAGGACTTCCTTGACTTAGACCAAGACATAAATTATATAATCAAAACTATTTTTCTGGAAAAGTCATGCTTAATAATACGTAGTTATATTATGCACTTTAAAGCCACAGTGGATCCAGTATCTACAATCTAATATAGTATTATGTTAATTTGCTTCTACTTTAAAGGAGAAACAAAACTGAAACAATATTCCATGGAGGTCTTCCCAACATACAGATTCCTACCTGTCTTAACTTTTCTAATCTCAAAACAAGTTAGGTAATTATAGAAAGAATGTTAAGACAAACCCCTGTAGAGGTTGGACAAAACTTTGTAAGCAGATAATGAATGCCAGCCATGCTTAAGACTTGTTTCTGAATGAAATGAGGTTTCTTGAGACTGACATGCTGCACAGCTTCAGGGGATGTAGCTGGTATTATGCTCCCAGTGCTGAGCAAAACGGAGATACAAAAATATATACAATGTGGTCCTTCATTGGTGCACTGTGGCCCATAGACTAATGACTACTTTTCAGCATTAAAACTCTCTGCAGGGCTTCCCTGGTAGCTCAGTGGTGAAGAGTTCACCTGCCGACAATGCGGGAGACACGGGTTTGATCCCTGATCCGGGAGGATCCCACATACTGCGGAGCAACTAAACTCTTGAGCCACAACTATTGAGCCTGTGCTCTAGAGTCTCAGAGACACAACTATTGAAGCCTGTGTGCCCTAGAGCCCGAGTTCCACAAGAGAAGTTGCTGCAACAAGAAGCCTGCTCACCTCAATTAGAGAGTAGCCTCCACTCCCTGCAACTAGAGAGGAACCTGTGGCAGCTGTGAAAACCCAGAATGGCCAAAAATAAATAAATTAATTAAATTAAATAACGTAAAAAAAAAATAAAGCTCTCTGAAAACTGGCCCAAACCTCATTTATCACAATCTGTGTAATCTAAAATTTGGCTGTAAAAGATTTATTCGCTATTCATCTTCTGCTGTAACTACTCTACCCGTCCTGTCTTTGCTCATGGTGCGATGCCCATCCAATGCAGCAGATAATATATACGTACCCAACTATGACATACGGTAGGATCAAGTTTGTGCTGTTGGTAAAGGAAATTGAAAGAAAATAGATCTGGAAAAGTAATTTAGGCCAGTTTAAGGCCTTATTTGAATGCCTTACTGGTAGTTCAGACAGTAAAGAATCTGTCGACTTGTGGGAGACCCCGGTTTGATTCCTGGGTTGAGAAGAGCCCCTGGAGAAGGAAATGACAACTCACTCCAGTATTGTTGCCTAAAAAATTCCATGAACAGAGGAGCCTGACAGGACTACAGTCCGTGGGATCGCAAAGAGTGGCACACGACTGAGCAACTAACACTTCCACTTTTTTTTACAAAGGCCTTATTTAGGTCAAGAGATTTGCTAATGGTTTGAATAGTTGCGTGATGAGCAGAGTTATCTATTAGTAAGACGAATGGGCTTGGTAAGAAAATTATTATAATTGTTAAATAAGACAGAATCAGGATCTAGTCACACTTGATATGGAGAAAGACAGATGTAGCAATACTTCCAGGGTAAGAAAAGGTAATCGACAAGACACATTCTGGGAAGAGAAAGAGTCTTTTAAGAATAAAACCATGATTAAACAGAGTGTGTAGAAAGACATGTGAAGTGCACTAGGGCTGAGGGGCCTGCCTAATAGGAATTAAGGAGAATTTCTTTTTCATCCATACAGTGAACTAGTTTTCTTGAACATTTTACCCTCTTAAAAACTACTTAAAATTTAGATTAACAACAATAGCAGCAGCCAGTGACAGAATAAAAATAGAATGCCAATAATGTGAATAAATAGCACAGATGGCTTTATCTTGGGAACATCTGCCAAAATACGGTGACTGTTGGGCACTGGGGACCGGAAACAAACCCTAGTGCTTGCCACCAGTTAGGTTTTACTTTATGAAGGCGCCTGGGCAACATTTTCAAAGAGAACTAAAAGACAACCTGCTCAACAAAGGCAAAAATGCCTATGCTGATGTGCGAAAATGGGGGAAAAACAATTCCCTGAGATGGAATCACACATCATCCTCCATAGGGATGTGCGGTCCAAATGTACACCACCTGTGTTTAACTACTTGTGTTAGGTAAAAACACACTGAGTGAGAAACCAGTGGTCTAAGTGAGCAGAGAGACGCAAACTCAAAACCATTTTGGACAAACATGCCTTTAACATAAACTTCAAAGAATTACCCCAAATAAAGTTTCAATATAGAAAGTTTACTGAGGAGCAGACAACAAAATTAGAAAAACAAAAATTCAAATGCTGGAATTCTCAGGCATACTACATAAATACTACATACTCAGGCATACTACATAAATTTGTATGCTAAAAATTCTTAAAAATAAGGTAATGGGGCTTTCTTGGTGGTCCAGTGGGTAAGGATACCGCCTTGCAGTGCAAGGGGCGCCAGTTCGATCCCTGGCCTGGGAAGATCCCACGTGCCACAGAGCGGCTGGACCGATGTGTCCAACTACCGAGCCGGAGCTCTGGAGCGCATGCGCCCAGAGCCAGCGCTCTGCGACAACAGAGGCCACTGTGATGGGAGGCCCACACGGACCAAAGAACAAAGATGGATGAAAATAGATAAATGAAAGACCAATAGAAGTGGCCCACCCACCCCGTTCCATACCCAACCCGCCCCCCCGCCAAAAATAAATAAATAAATAAATATTTTTTTAAAAAAATAAGGTAAAGGATAAAATACAGAAAATTTAGAAAATATAGAAAATTAAAAGTAGAATATTTTTCCAAAATAATGAAAATAACCATATAAGTAAGATTTATATAATAACCAAAATTGAACTTAAAAAAAACTTGTTTTTTTAATTGGCTGTGCTGGCTTTTTGTAGCTGTGCACAGGTTAGAACTCTAGTTCTAGTGCACAAGCTTCTTATTGTGGTGACTTCTCTTGTTGCAGAGCACTGGCTCCAGGGAGTATGGGCTTCAGCAGTACAGGCTCAGCAGTTGTGGCTAGCAGCTCTAGAATGTGGGCTCTGTAGCTGTGGCATGTGGACTTAGCTGCCCAGCAGCATGTGGAATCTTCCCAGAGATCAAACCCATGTCCTCTGCAATGGCAGGGTGATTCTTAACCATTGGACCACCAGAGACATTCCAAAACTGAACTTTCATAAATAAAAATAATTTAAACCTTTCAGTAAAAAACAATGTAGCTGAAATATAAGTTGGTGGTGACTATCAGGTTAAATACAGATGACGAAACATTTAGTAAATTGAAAGACAGAGCTGAAGAAAGTTTTCAATAGTATGAACAAAAAGATAGAGACTGAATAAACATATATAAGAGGTTAAGACAAATGGAAACCAGAGTAAGGAAGTCGAATGTATATTGCATATCTCCAGAAGGAGAAAATAGGCAAATCTGGGGTGAAGTAATACTAGAAGAGATAATGGCAGCTTGAGAATTTAGCAAGTGTCTAGAGAGGAAATTCAGCCGTGTACTTGTGTTTCCTCATTGTGTTACTGCTAAAAACGTTGATCAGAACCAAACCCAGATTCTTGGCCTATAGCCAGAACCAAGAATTGGCAACTCTCCAAGGGAATTAGCAACTCTCCTTTAAAATGTGAAACTTTTGTAATATATCTGGCTTTCCTTGCTATTTCACCGGGAGTATGAACCTGTCATGAACTACTTCATTCTAGCAGGAAAGAAGATTTAGAGAGGCTTCTTGGATATTTGCACATATTCAGCTGGCTAGGACATTTATGAAGGGCCCATTGTAGCTAAAGTAACAGAGGAAGAAGTTGGTAGCTGGGACTGAGAATATTAGGACCTTGTAGACTATAGTAAGAATACAGCTTTATCCAAGAACTGTAGGGACAGAATATGGTAAGGATCAGTGTCATGAACGAAAAAAAATCCTAAAAGATAGAGACAAAACATAGAGAAGGAATATGATCCTGGGTGTCAAGGAGAGGGTATCATGAAATCATCCTGAAGATGAAAGTTTAGATCCAAATACAGAGGAATAAGTTAATTCACTGTGCCATCAGACACTGTTTTCTCATTGAGTGATAAATGCAGAAGATTTTAAAGATAAAGAGAATATTAATTCTTCACCCTTATCCTCACAATTGGTGCAAGTAAGACAAAAAGCAGTCTACTGGAAAAGTAAGGAGAGAATCTTATTAGCAAAAGTGAGGCTTCAGTGATTATAAAGCCTAATTCCTACTCATTTTGCTTGTTCATCATCTCTACAGTCTTCTGATAACAGAATCTCCTCTTTCATTTCCAGTTCATATGATTTCAGTAGAGTCAACTCCTTTTCCCTTCTACTGCTCTCCTCCTTGCCTGGCAAAAGGTTGGTACATGATCCAGAAATGAACATAGCAACTGATCCTAGGACGAACACAAAAACTCAGTTCCAGGACTTTTGATGGAACTGTTTTGCTTGAGCTGATGGAATGTTGGTCTGGATCAGGTAGTGGCTACCTTGCCAACACAAGAGTTAACAGAGAGTGCAGTAGAACCTAAGGGGGAGACTACTGGGAATCAGCAAGACAGACCACTGAGAGAGAAAATAGCACTAACAACATGCCTGAGTATGGCTCTCTCTCCAGGCTCTCCATTTACATGACATAATAAATCATCTTTACTGTTTACATCAGTCTGAGTTGTGTTTCTATCACTTGTGAAAGAATAACTCCTGACAAATGCACTTGGCAAAATTTGAAATGGATGGAACTTATTTGCAATAAAATAGGAGCTTCACAAGGCATAAAAAGGTCAATCTTAAAATTTCAAGCTAGTATAGAACCTCAAAGATAAAGAAGATACCCAGAGAAATGTTTTGACTTTCTCTAAGTTCTGTAGTCAGTTCATGGTAGATCTACCACTAAAATCCAGGTCACCCATACTTTCCTCTCTTAAGAAAAGATGGGGGCTTCCCTGGTGGTCCAGTGATTAAGAATCTGCCTGCCAATACGGAGGATACAGTTTGATCCCTGGTTCGAGAAGATCCTACATGCTACAGGGCAACTAAGCCTGCTCGCCCTAGAGCCAATGCCCCACAACAATGAGGAGAATTGGTTCCATCCCTGGTCTGGGAGGATCCCACATGCCAGGAGGCAACTGGTCCCATGAGTCACAACTACTGAAACCCACATGCTTTAAAGCCCAGGCACTACAACAAGAGAAGCCACCACAGTGAGAATGTCCCAGGACCGCAAAGAAGAGTGGCCCCGCTCATCACAACTAGAGAAACCCCACGTGCAGTAAAGAAGACTCAGCATAGCCAAAAATAAATAAGAAGAAATGAGGTTGTACTTTTCCCCTCTCTCTTTGCCACCCCTTATTCAGGCTTTTGGTGCTAAAGAAGACAACAGGAAGCATCTCCAACATTAGGTATGGAACAAAGAGGAAAGGCAAGCAAGAAGGAAGGATCCATTCTTTTAGGGGACTACATTATCGGTTAATAATCAGTCAGCCTCTCCATGGAAAATCAACTGGATTCTTTGTGATCACTAACAAAGTCATTTCTCAACACAGAAGCCTGGCAGAGGTTTTGCTTCCTTAGCTTCTAAACATCTTTGGCTGTCAATAATCATTTGTGCTTGATATTGCTGATGATCCTGACTTTGAAGAAAGGTTCTGCGGTAGAGTTAGGAAGCTTCCCTGAAGAAGCAGCCCTGCAGTGGATAGTATGCACAGACAATCAGAGGCCTGCTGGAGCTGTACTTGTTCACTTCTCTGAAACACAGTATTTATTGGATAGAATCAGAGGGAGAAAATAGCACTGACAACACAGCAGAGCGCGAACAGCAAGGTACAGGCATACATCTGCATACACACAAATCAGGTGGGATAATTTTATCTCATCATCTGTTACACCCAAGACACATGAGTGAAATCTCTTTAAAATTTGCCCATTGGTGCTGACAGAGAGAATATGTTTGCTCTAAAAGATAACTGTCCTCTGATTCCTTGGAATGTCTTTTGCATCTGTTAAGCCTATTGTGAATGTACAGAAAAATGAGTTGTGCTCGAGCTGTGTTTAAACCTCAGAATTCTATACATGAGTTCACTATACATGTCTTATCTTTTCTGCACCGTAAGCAGTGGATTATTGAAGATAGAAGGGAATGCAAAGAGTACTTAGCTCAGAGACAGTGAATGGTCGCTTGGTAAGTAAAGAGTAGGTTTGAGATGCTGTGTGATGCATGGCAAAATGCTCTTCACTTTGGGGTCTGCAAGTAAGGGAGCTGGACTAGTGAAACCTATCGTCAAATCCAGGGCAGAAATGATCTGACTCTAACCTCAGGATGAAGTGTATGGTCAGGAGATTGGTCATACAGTTTGACAAAAAGCATGGAAAGGGAGCAAAATACAACCTTATGCACAATTGAAGACTTGCAATTTAAAAGGCCAATTCCGGTTTTTACGTATCAGAAGACGACTTTTTTTTTTTTAATTTTGGCCTCTGTTACTGTTTTTTTGTTTTGTTTTTTTTTTTTTTTAGATTTTCATCTACCTTTATTCTTTTGGCCTGTGTGGGCCTCCCACTGCAATGGCCTTTCTCGCTGCAGAGCACCAGCTCTGGACACGTGCGCTCCAGAGAGCTGGCTCACAATTAGACACACCAGTCCAGTGGCTCTGCAGCACATGGGATCCTCCTGGGCCAGGGATCGAGTCAGTGGTCCTTTCACTGCAAGGTGGACTCCATACTCACTGGACCACCAGGGAAGCCCCAAAAGACAACATTTTTTAAATGCACTGTTTGGGCATGGATATGGAGAAACATAGGTTGTGATGGGGGTTATAAACCAGCAACTTTCTGAAGAGCAATATGGCAACATAATTAATAACTAATAACATAATTAGTAACCAAAAATGAAGACATCACTGGTAAGGGAACAGTTGTAAGAAGAGAGATAAGATAGGGAATGGCATCATGAATGGATGCTTCAGTCACAGTCCCCAGATCCCATCCTTGCCTATGCTAACCAAAAAAGCTGCTGCTCAGTTCCTCATTTGAATGTATTAATGTATACATTAATTATTAATACATTAATAATTGCTGACCTAAATAGATTTAGGCATTCTATTCCCAGGAATTTATGCTATACATATATACACATGTGTGAAATTCCATTTGTATGAGGAGAGTCATCATAGCATTGTTTGTAGAAGCAAAACACTAGACACAACCTAAATATCAATATCTATGAGAAAAAGAAATCTACAGTGGAATACCATGCAGCTTTTATAAATAAAAGGTAAATCTGGCAGAAAAATCTTAAACTATGTCAATAAGGAAAGACTTGCAAAAGTGAAGGGTCTTAGCTAACTGATTAAAGAAAAGCTCAGAAGTAATCCTAGCTTTTTAAATTTTCCTTAAGTCTTGAATATCAGGAATGTTTCTAAGGCCAGCAATTACTAATATATTCCAACGAAGAAGTGAGCAGCAACTCTTCTGGTCAGCATTGGCAAGGCTGGGGTCTGAGGACTCTGACTCAGGTGTCCATGTAGAATGCCATCCCCTGTCTTCTCTCTCATCTTACAGTTGCTCCCTTACCAGCGGTGTCTCTGTGTTAATAGTTCCTATCAGAAACACTTGCAAACTTTTTCTTAACACATTCTAGTCACCAGACAAAATGAACACTTCTCTTAAAAAATACATACTAACAGTTACAGTATCGAGTACCTACAATATGCCATGCAGTATGACTGGAAATTCATATAGATCCTGCGATTTATCCAAAAAACAATAATCTACCTAAATACTCTCTCCATTTGTCAGATGAGAAAACTCAGCTTCCAAGTAGTTTAATAATTTACTCAGAAAATGACACTGAGGTTTTGAAATTAGTGCTTCATTCTTTCTGCTATGAAAGCTTACCTGTTTCTATTCACCTGTGTGTTGTACTCCAAGGCCTTCTTGGAGGGCAAGTGCATATTTCACTTCTTACAAGAAGTGAAACAATTTATACAAAGCATTTATACATGCTAAGTTACTTTAGTCGTGTCCAACTCTTTGCGACCCCACGGACTGTAGCCCACCAGGCTCCTCTGTCCATGGTATTCTCCAGGCGAGAATACTGGCGTGGGTTGCCATGTGTCCTCCTCCAATGAATCTTCCACACCCAGAGATCAAACCTGCATCTCTTATGTCTCCTACATAAGTGGTTCTTTTCCATTAATGAAACCTAGGAAGCCCTTAAACAAAGCATTGTGATTTAATTCATATTAATCTTCTGCCCCATGCACAGTGCTAAGTCCCCGGCAAGTGCAGTTCAGATGTCGAGTCTTAGAAAAGACAGAGAAGGACACATACTCTAGCTGGCTGCCCTTGTTAGATATACAATCAGTATTGACAAATGCAGTGCTTCCCAAATGTCTAGTATTTTCATCCCTCCCTCACAATTTCCACTAGATCTACACACCTACAACAATATTGTTTCATCACTTTTTCTTTAAATCAGTCCATTTTTTCCCCCTTAAATTCCAACTACTTTAGCCTGAATCCAAATAAAACCAAAGTTGTGGTATGCTAGTAATATTTTTTAGTGTATGCTACAATAACTATGGGTTTCCCTGGTGGCTCAGTGGTAATCAGTCCACCTACTAATGCAGGAGATGTGGGTTCAAACCCTGGGTCAAGAAGAGCCCTGGAGAAGGAAATGGCAACTCACTCCAGTATTCTTGCCTGGGAAATACCATAGACAGAGAAGCCTGGCAGGCCTACAGTCCATGAGGTTGCAAAAGAGTTGGATACAACATAGTGACTAAACAACAATAACCACCACCACCACCACAATAAATATATTGCTTAAAAAATCAATGCATGTTCCATCTAACCATGTACTTTGGGAATTACTGAATTAATGCTAGATTGAGGCAGAGACAGGGCCCATCCTGTAACCCATGGAGTTCTCTCACTCAATTTTATGATGCTGTTGCTCACAGAAATGCAATGAGTAGCTGTTAGATTTTGGCTAGCATTGGTGCATCTTCTCTGGTGATTTATCCTATTCTAAAACAGATAGACATCCTCATGTTCCATCATGCACTCTCCTTTAAGTGTTCGATTCAAGACTGTTGATGTGATATTTAACAGTAGGTCTATGATACTGAATCTGTGATGAGTCAATGTTTGATATGAAAATCAGGTCAGAAATAGTAAGTAAAGAGTCTTCTTTAGAAAATGGAATCATAACAAGATGTTGTTGGCATGGAGCCATGATCTGAACCAAATACTTCTACAGAACAGAACTTGTGCTATTCTGATATAGAGGAAATCAGAAAAAAGTTTAATATCTTTAAGGATGATTTCTGAGTAAAGTTTCCTAAGATTTTAAGTCAGAGAGATGGGAGATTTAAATATACATTATATGCATGTGTGCTAAGTCACTTCAGTCATGTCTGACTCAATGCAACCCTATGGACTTAACCCACAAGGCTCCTCTGTCCATGGGAATTCTCCTGGCAAGAATCCTGGAATGGGATCCCATGCCCTTCTCCAGGGGGATCTTCCTGACCCAGAGATCGAACCTGCATCTCTTATGTCTCCTGCATTGGCAGGTCGATTCTTTACCACTAGCATCATCTAGGAAGCCCATATATTATTATACACATACTAACAAATATTTCCTAAGGAGACATTCTTGTGAGTAATATTGAGTCAAAAAATATGAAAATAATGCTACACATTTAAATACACTGGTGAAATGTGTATCTATAATAGCATGTGGAGCCCAGCAACAAATAAGGATTCAAGTGACAATGGAAGGATGCCATCAATTTGAAAACAATAACGCAAAGAAAAAATAAAACAAAATATTTTCAGAAACAAGTCAACTGACTTCTGAGACTTCATTTCCTGGTTTGTAAAATAAAGATTATGATACCGACTGTATCTCATTCTTAGAGTCGTTGTGAGGTAGCTTAAGATAACATTGCTGAAAGTAATTTGTACAGGGCTTTACAGATGAAGTATGTTGTTTTATCCCTCGATACCAATGTTTTAATAGTATTCAGCTATATATTATTATGGTACAATAATTCAAAATGTGCCAAGGCTCTGCTAAAGAGAAACATAAAATAAAATAATAGATGTGATGCGAAGCAGCTCTGAAAGCTTAATTACATTATGCAAATGTAAGGTAATATTATTATCTTATATCTTGATGCAGATTTCTGAATCAGTTAGAGGGATACATTCCAACTAGTAAATGACTAGGTAAAAAATTAATCTATCTGAAAAAGGGATCCTGCAGGGGTGCTATGTGACAGCCTGGAGGGGTAGGGTGGGGGAGACTAGAAGCAGGAGTGGCAGGGGGGAGGGGGCCAGGGATATAAATATGACTATTCTGGGAACATACATATCTATAAACAATGAAACTCTGTAAAAATATTAAAATATTATTAAAAAATAATGTACCTGAACAGAGAGGAATAAAAGTCTTTATACTATTTCTTTAAAAGTCTTAAATAGGTTCTTCAGTCATTCTGAAGATTAGTCCCTAATGTTGAAAAGATAACATGCTATATGTTATTCTGTGGATGGGAGCCAAGATGGTGGAGGAATGAGCAGAAGACTTCACCAGCTTCCCAACAGAATCACCAGAACTAATCAAGAAATGAAACACCACCAACAAACCAGCCGCTAGACGACAGAAGAACTCCTTAGGTCTGCGAGGGTCGAAGAGGGAACAGCCAGAACTTTCCCGGAGCTACTCTTCTGAGAACCCTCTATCCTAACCCCCACGCCAGGCCAGACCGATGGAGAGCGTGCTAGCAAGTGCCCTAAAAGGGGGCCTGAGAGGAGCGTCGGGGGAGAGAGGGCAGTGCTCAGCGCAAAAATTCCAAGAATCCGCCTGGCTCGCCGGCAGAAATTAAGACAGTACGAAGATAGGATACTGGAGCAGGGTCAGGAAGAACGTAATTGGGAAGTTCCCCGCGGAGTGCTGCCTAGAGACCTGGAGCCGGAAGGGAGCGCCCAGTGTGAAAATCGCGCCACTTGGCCGGGCGAAAATCGCGACTTTCCGCCTGGCACCGGGTAAGTTCAAACACTCCTAGTGGGGGGCTTGCTGAACCGAGAGGGGAAGTCGCCCACGGATTGCCGACCAGGGACCCGGCTCGAGCCAGATGGGAAAGCTTGTGCCTGCCTTTGGGACTTGGAAGCGTAACTGGCAGTGTGTGCACGCCAGTGGCGGAGGAGCCCATGCACCCCCATAGCTACACCTGCAGTGGAGGAAGCCGGGAGAAGGGCAGGTATTGGAGGCTACTGGCGGGTGCGTGGCAGAGCCGGGGCGCCCCCGCCCAAATGGGACTGTGCGCGTGCCGCGGCCCCCCGCCCGACAGACTGGGATCAGCCTGCGCTCCGCCCAACCCAGGACGGCAAGCGCACGCGGTCCCCGCTGGACGGACTGGAATCAGCCCACCATCCCGGCAGCACCTGAGCTTGCAGGGGTAGGGTGGGGAGACTAGAAGCAGGAGTGGCAGGGGAGGGGCCAGGGATATAAATATGACTATTCTGGGAACATACATTATTGAAACTCTGTAAAATATTAAAATATTATTAAAAAATAATGTACCTGAACAGAGAGGAATAAAAGTCTTTATACTATTTCTTTAAAAGTCTTAAATAGGTTCTTCAGTCATTCTGAAGATTAGTCCCTAATGTTGAAAAGATAACATGCTATATGTTATTCTGTGGATGGGAGCCAAGATGGTGGAGGAATGAGCAGAAGACTTCACCAGCTTCCCAACAGAATCACCAGAACTAATCAAGAAATGAAACACCACCAACAAACCAGCCGCTAGACGACAGAAGAACTCCTTAGGTCTGCGAGGGTCGAAGAGGGAACAGCCAGAACTTTCCCGGAGCTACTCTTCTGAGAACCCTCTATCCTAACCCCCACGCCAGGCCAGACCGATGGAGAGCGTGCTAGCAAGTGCCCTAAAAGGGGGCCTGAGAGGAGCGTCGGGGGAGAGAGGGCAGTGCTCAGCGCAAAAATTCCAAGAATCCGCCTGGCTCGCCGGCAGAAATTAAGACAGTACGAAGATAGGATACTGGAGCAGGGTCAGGAAGAACGTAATTGGGAAGTTCCCCGCGGAGTGCTGCCTAGAGACCTGGAGCCGGAAGGGAGCGCCCAGTGTGAAAATCGCGCCACTTGGCCGGGCGAAAATCGCGACTTTCCGCCTGGCACCGGGTAAGTTCAAACACTCCTAGTGGGGGGCTTGCTGAACCGAGAGGGGAAGTCGCCCACGGATTGCCGACCAGGGACCCGGCTCGAGCCAGATGGGAAAGCTTGTGCCTGCCTTTGGGACTTGGAAGCGTAACTGGCAGTGTGTGCACGCCAGTGGCGGAGGAGCCCATGCACCCCCATAGCTACACCTGCAGTGGAGGAAGCCGGGAGAAGGGCAGGTATTGGAGGCTACTGGCGGGTGCGTGGCAGAGCCGGGGCGCCCCCGCCCAAATGGGACTGTGCGCGTGCCGCGGCCCCCCGCCCGACAGACTGGGATCAGCCTGCGCCTCCGCCCAACCCAGGACGGCAAGCGCACCGCGGTCCCCCGCTGGACGGACTGGAATCAGCCCACCATCCCGGCAGCACCTGAGCTTGCAGCAACGCCTTATTTGGCTGAAAACGAAAACAGAAACTATAGCAACCGGTGCTGTAAGGGAAAGGCTACATCATCAAGACAACACCATCCAGAGCAGATTGGCTTCCACCAGACAGATGAGAGGATAAAAACCAGGGACAGTATGTAGCTTTTTTTGTTTATTTGTTGTGGACGGTTCTGTTTATTTGATTGATCGGTCAGGTTTGGGTTTTTGTTTTGTTTTGCTTTGTCTCTTCTTATTAAGTTTTTCTTCCCTTTTTAATTTTTACTTTCTTTTTTTATTTTTAATTTTTAATTTTTTTAAAATTTTAACTCTTGGGAACTTCTAATTTTCTTTCCTCCTTGCCACTGCTTCCTCCCTCTATGTTCTAAATGTGAAACTTTCTCCTATCTACCAATATCCTCTAGATAAATATCTCCTACTTTCCTGTCTCCACTATTCTCTTCCAGCTGAACTAAACAATAACAACACACTAATCTTGGCTACGTAACCCTATAAAATCCTTCCAAGACGAATCTATTCCTTCTCATTACCCATACACTCTCCTCCTCCTCACCCCCAACACATGTCTTAGTTAAAAATTTCTTTCAATGAAACAGTCCAAGCCAGGACCTTGCCCCAGATCTATTTTTCCAGGCACTATTTTAATTAATTCAGAACTTAACAGGCAAGTATCATCTTTGATTGCGTCGTTTGCCAGAAAAATTTCCTATGCTTTATCTCTGTAAGACTGGTTAGATGTGGTTATTGCTGTGTATGTATGTATATCTTATGACTGTGTTAGAAAACATCTGCATGCTTCTATGACTGTCACCCATCAGGGATACACCTCTTGTTCCTCAGATGCTAGTATGTGAACTAATATCTCAGAACACCATAGCAAACCAGACATAGAGCCTACACCCCTATTGGAGGCTACTGGCGGGTGCGTGGCAGAGCCGGGCGCCCCGCCCAAATGGGACTGTGCGCGTGCGCGGCCCCGCCCGACAGACTGGGATCAGCCTGCGCCTCCGCCCAACCCAGGACGGCAAGCGCACGCGGTCCCCGCTGGACGGACTGGAATCAGCCCACCATCCCGGCAGCACCTGAGCTTGCAGCAACGCCTTATTTGGCTGAAAACGAAAACAGAAACTATAGCAACCGGTGCTGTAAGGGAAAGGCTACATCATCAAGACAACACCATCCAGAGCAGATTGGCTTCCACCAGACAGATGAGAGGATAAAAACCAGGGACAGTATGTAGCTTTTTTTGTTTATTTGTTGTGGACGGTTCTGTTTATTTGATTGATCGGTCAGGTTTGGGTTTTTGTTTTGTTTTGCTTTGTCTCTTCTTATTAAGTTTTTCTTCCCTTTTTAATTTTTACTTTCTTTTTTTATTTTTAATTTTTAATTTTTTTAAAATTTTAACTCTTGGGAACTTCTAATTTTCTTTCCTCCTTGCCACTGCTTCCTCCCTCTATGTTCTAAATGTGAAACTTTCTCCTATCTACCAATATCCTCTAGATAAATATCTCCTACTTTCCTGTCTCCACTATTCTCTTCCAGCTGAACTAAACAATAACAACACACTAATCTTGGCTACGTAACCCTATAAAATCCTTCCAAGACGAATCTATTCCTTCTCATTACCCATACACTCTCCTCCTCCTCACCCCCAACACATGTCTTAGTTAAAAATTTCTTTCAATGAAACAGTCCAAGCCAGGACCTTGCCCCAGATCTATTTTTCCAGGCACTATTTTAATTAATTCAGAACTTAACAGGCAAGTATCATCTTTGATTGCGTCGTTTGCCAGAAAAATTTCCTATGCTTTATCTCTGTAAGACTGGTTAGATGTGGTTATTGCTGTGTATGTATGTATATCTTATGACTGTGTTAGAAAACATCTGCATGCTTCTATGACTGTCACCCATCAGGGATACACCTCTTGTTCCTCAGATGCTAGTATGTGAACTAATATCTCAGAACACCATAGCAAACCAGACATAGAGCCTACACCCCCTGACCAATCATCAAACTAAGGATCCTTGGAGTGGAAGCCCTGATTCCAAGACCCCACACTATCAAAGAACATACAACACTAGAGATTATTCACCTGTTAACAAGACCTAACATCACCCAAGACACAAACCACTGAACCCTTCTACAAGGACAGAAACCCAAAAAAGAAACCCATACACACAGACACACACAAAGAAACAAAAACTAACCTAATAATGAAACGACAGAGAAACACTGCACAAATGAAGGACCAAGCTAGAGAAACACAGCTTCAAATGACAGAGGAGGGGATAGACAAATTATCTGAAAGAGAATTCAGAAAAGCTATACTAATGAGGACGCAAAACAGTGAAAACAGAATATTAGAGGAAATTAGTGCACTGAGAAGAGAGACATGCAAGAAATGAAAAATAAGCAAATAGAGACCACCAACTCAATTGCTGAACTCAAAAATACTATAGAAGGTCTCAACAGTAGAGTATCAGAGGCTGAAGAACGGATAAGTGAGCTGGAATACAGAATGGTGGAAATAAGTGCTGAAGAACAGAACAAAGCCCAAAGAATTAAAAGAACTGAGGATAACATTAGAGACCTATGGGACAATATCAAACACACCAACATTATAATTATGGGAGTTCCAGAAGAAGAAGAGGGGAAGAAAGGCTACGAAAAAATTTTTGAAGAGGTTATTGTGGAAAAATTCCCTAGCATGGGAAAGGAAATAGTCAACCAAGTCCAAGAAGCACAAAGACTTCCATACAGGATAAACTCCAGAAGAAACACACCAAGGCATATTCTATTGAAACTAACGCAGACTAAACATAAAGACAGATTACTAAAAGCAGCTAGGAGCAAACAACAATTAACAAATACAGGAAACCCCATACATCTAACTGCGGATCTTTCAACAGAAACCCTGCAGGCCAGAAGAGAATGGCAAGACACATTTAAACGGCTAAAAGAGAATAACCTTCAACCAAGATTTCTCTACCCAGCAAGAATCCCATTCAGAACTGATGAAGTCAAAAGCTTCACAGACAGACAAAAACTAAAAGAATTCTGTACCACAAAACCAGCCCTACAACAAGTGTTAAAGGGCCTGATATAGCCAATAGATACAAGAGTAGGAGAAGTCCTACAAATTAAACCCCAAACTTCTAAGAAGATGACAGTAGGAACATTCGTATCAATAATTACTTTGAAAGTAAATGGACTAAATGCTCCAATCAAACGACACAGGCTGGCTGAATGGATCCAGAAGCATGACCCATATATATGCTGTTTACAAAAGACCCACTTCAGATCTAGAGACACTCATAGACTGAAAGTGAAAGGCTGGAAAAAGATATTCCATGCAAATGGGAATCAAAAGAAAGCTGGAGTAGCAATCCTCATATCAGACAAAATAGATTTTAAAGTAAAGAAGATTCTAAGAGACAAGGCAGGTCACTACATCATGATTAAGGGATCTATCCAAGAGGAAGACATAACAGTCATGAACATCTTACGCACCCAACACAGGTGCGCCTCAATACATAAGACAGATACTTTCAGACTTAAAAGAAAACATCAGTAATAACACAATAATAGTAGGAGACTTTAACACTCCTCTCACACCAATGGATAGATCATCAAAACAGAAAATTAATAAAGAAACACAAGCCTTAAATGCCACACTGGAAAAGATGGACCTCATCGATATCTTTAGGACGTTCCACCCAAAAGCAGAAGAATACACTTTCTTCTCAAGTGCTCATGGAACATTCTCCAGGATAGATCACATCTTGGACCACAAATCTAACCTCAGTCAATTCAAGAAAACTGAAATTATATCAACCATCTTCTCGGACCACAATGCAATGAGACTAGAGATCAACTACAGGAAAAAAAACCCTAAAAACACAAACACATGGAGATTAAACAACACATACCTAAAAAACCAACTGATTACTGAGGAAATCAAAGGAGAAATTTAAAAATTCCTAGAAGAAAATGGCAAGACACATTTAAACGGCTAAAAGAGAATAACCTTCAACCAAGATTTCTCTACCCAGCAAGAATCCCATTCAGAACTGATGAAGTCAAAAGCTTCACAGACAGACAAAAACTAAAAGAATTCTGTACCACAAAACCAGCCCTACAACAAGTGTTAAAGGGCCTGATATAGCCAATAGATACAAGAGTAGGAGAAGTCCTACAAATTAAACCCCAAACTTCTAAGAAGATGACAGTAGGAACATTCGTATCAATAATTACTTTGAAAGTAAATGGACTAAATGCTCCAATCAAACGACACAGGCTGGCTGAATGGATCCAGAAGCATGACCCATATATATGCTGTTTACAAAAGACCCACTTCAGATCTAGAGACACTCATAGACTGAAAGTGAAAGGCTGGAAAAAGATATTCCATGCAAATGGGAATCAAAAGAAAGCTGGAGTAGCAATCCTCATATCAGACAAAATAGATTTTAAAGTAAAGAAGATTCTAAGAGACAAGGCAGGTCACTACATCATGATTAAGGGATCTATCCAAGAGGAAGACATAACAGTCATGAACATCTTACGCACCCAACACAGGTGCGCCTCAATACATAAGACAGATACTTTCAGACTTAAAAGAAAACATCAGTAATAACACAATAATAGTAGGAGACTTTAACACTCCTCTCACACCAATGGATAGATCATCAAAACAGAAAATTAATAAAGAAACACAAGCCTTAAATGCCACACTGGAAAAGATGGACCTCATCGATATCTTTAGGACGTTCCACCCAAAAGCAGAAGAATACACTTTCTTCTCAAGTGCTCATGGAACATTCTCCAGGATAGATCACATCTTGGACCACAAATCTAACCTCAGTCAATTCAAGAAAACTGAAATTATATCAACCATCTTCTCGGACCACAATGCAATGAGACTAGAGATCAACTACAGGAAAAAAAACCCTAAAAACACAAACACATGGAGATTAAACAACACATACCTAAAAAACCAACTGATTACTGAGGAAATCAAAGGAGAAATTTAAAAATTCCTAGAAGAAAATGATAATGAACATACGACCATGCAAAACCTATGGAATACCGCAAAAGCAGTTCTAAGAGGGAAATTTATAGCAATACAATCCCACCTCAAGAAACTAGGAAACTATGAAGCAGATGACCTAACCCTCCGCTTAAAACAATTGGAGAAAGAAGAAGAAAACACCCCAAAGCCAGCATTAGACGAGAAATTATAAAGACCAGAGCAGAAATAAATGAGAAAGAAATAAAACAAACTATACTACGGATAAATAAAACAAAAAGCTGGTTCTTTGAAAAGGTAAACAAAATTGACAAGCCACTGGCCAGACTCATCAAGAGAAAGAGAAGAACCAGATCAACAAAATCAAAAATGAAAAAGGAGAGATTACAACAGATCATGCAGAAATCCAAAGGATTCTAAGAGACTATTATGAGCAACTCTATAGCAACAAACTGGACAACCTGGAAGAAATGGACAGTTTCTTGGGGAAGATCAATCTCCCAAGACTGAGCCAGGAAGAAACAGAAACTTTGAACAACCCAATCACAAGCTCAGAAATCGAATCTGTGATTAAAAATCTACCCAAAAATAAAAGCCCAGGGCCAGATGGCTTCACAGCCGAATTCTACCAAACATTTAAAGAAGAGCGAATGCCTGTCCTAAAACTCTTTCAAAAAATTGCACAGGAAGGAAAACTTCCAAACACATTCTACGAGGCCACCATCACCCTGATACCCAAACCAGGCAAAGACAACACAAAAAAGGAAAATTATAGACCAATTTCTCTGACGAACTTAGACACCAAGATCCTCAACAAAATCTCAGCAAACAGAATACAACGACACATCAAAAAACTCATACATCATGATCAAGTTGGGTTCATCTCAGGCATGCAAGGATTCTTCAACATCCGCAAATCAATCAGTGTGATACACCATATCAACAAACTGAGAGACAAAAATCACATGATCATCTCAGTAGATGCAGAAAAAGCCTTCGAGAAAGTATAACACCCATTCATGATAAAAACTCTTCAGAAAATGGGCATAGAATGAACCTATCTCAACATAGTGAAAGCCATATATGAGAAGCCCACAGCGAACATTATCCTCAAAAAAAAAGAAGAAATGATAATGAACATACGACCATGCAAAACCTATGGAATACCGCAAAAGCAGTTCTAAGAGGGAAATTTATAGCAATACAATCCCACCTCAAGAAACTAGGAAACTATGAAGCAGATGACCTAACCCTCCGCTTAAAACAATTGGAGAAAGAAGAAGAAAACACCCCAAAGCCAGCATTAGACGAGAAATTATAAAGACCAGAGCAGAAATAAATGAGAAAGAAATAAAACAAACTATACTACGGATAAATAAAACAAAAAGCTGGTTCTTTGAAAAGGTAAACAAAATTGACAAGCCACTGGCCAGACTCATCAAGAGAAAGAGAAGAACCAGATCAACAAAATCAAAAATGAAAAAGGAGAGATTACAACAGATCATGCAGAAATCCAAAGGATTCTAAGAGACTATTATGAGCAACTCTATAGCAACAAACTGGACAACCTGGAAGAAATGGACAGTTTCTTGGGGAAGATCAATCTCCCAAGACTGAGCCAGGAAGAAACAGAAACTTTGAACAACCCAATCACAAGCTCAGAAATCGAATCTGTGATTAAAAATCTACCCAAAAATAAAAGCCCAGGGCCAGATGGCTTCACAGCCGAATTCTACCAAACATTTAAAGAAGAGCGAATGCCTGTCCTAAAACTCTTTCAAAAAATTGCACAGGAAGGAAAACTTCCAAACACATTCTACGAGGCCACCATCACCCTGATACCCAAACCAGGCAAAGACAACACAAAAAAGGAAAATTATAGACCAATTTCTCTGACGAACTTAGACACCAAGATCCTCAACAAAATCTCAGCAAACAGAATACAACGACACATCAAAAAACTCATACATCATGATCAAGTTGGGTTCATCTCAGGCATGCAAGGATTCTTCAACATCCGCAAATCAATCAGTGTGATACACCATATCAACAAACTGAGAGACAAAAATCACATGATCATCTCAGTAGATGCAGAAAAAGCCTTCGAGAAAGTATAACACCCATTCATGATAAAAACTCTTCAGAAAATGGGCATAGAATGAACCTATCTCAACATAGTGAAAGCCATATATGAGAAGCCCACAGCGAACATTATCCTCAATGATGAAAAACTGAAAGCATTCCCTCTAAGATCAGGAACAAGACAGGGGTGCCCACTTTCACCACTACTATTCAACATAGTCCTGGAAGTTCTAGCAACAGCAATAAGAGAAGAGAAAGAAATCAAAGGAATCCAGATTGGAAAGGAAGAAGTCAAGCTCTCTCTTTTTGCAGACATGATATTATACATAGAAAATCCCAAAGACACTATTACAAAGCTACTAGAGCTAATCAACGAATTCAGCAAAGTCGCAGGATACAAAGTCAACACACAGAAATCACTGGCATTCCTATACACAAACAAAGAAAAATCAGAAAACAAAATCAAAGAGGCAGTCCCCTTCACCATTGCAACCAAAAGAATCAAATATCTAGGAATAAACCTACCCAAAGAAACAAAAGAATTGTACACAGAAAATCACAAGACACTCATGAGAGAAATTAAAGAAGACTTAAACAGATGGAGAGATATTCCATGTTCCTGGATTGGAAGAATCAATATTGTGAAAATGATCATACTACTAAATATCATCTACAGATTCAATGCAATACCTATTCAACTTCCATTGACATTTTTCACAGAACTAGGCCAAGGAATAACACAGTTCATATGGAAACACAAAAGACCTCAAATAGCCAAAGCAATCCTGAGAAAGAAAAACGGAGCTGGAGGGATCAGCCTCCCTAAGTTCAGACTCTACTACAAAGCAACAGTCATCAAGACAGTATGGTACTGGCACAAAAACAGAACTATAGATCAATGGAACAAGATCGAGAACCCAAAGCTAAACCCACGCACCTATGGGTACCTTATTTTTGATAAAAGAGGAGCAACTACAAAATGGGACAAAGACAGCCTCTTCAACAAGTGGTGCTGGGAGAATTGGACAGCTACATGCAAAAAAATGAAGTTGGAACATTCCCTGACACCATACACTAAGATCAACTCAAAATGGATTAAAGACCTCAATGTAAGACCAGAAACCATCAAACTCTTAGAGGAGAATATAGGCAAAACCCTCAAGGACATCAATCAAAGCAAGATCTTCTCTGACCCACCTACTAAAATAGCGGAACTGAAAAGAAAAATGAACATGTGGGATCTCATGAAACTTAAAAGCTTTTGTACAGCAAAAGAAATTACAAAAAAGCTCAACAGACACCCCACAGAGTGGGAGAAAATCATAGCAAATGAAACAACAGACAAAGAATTAATCTCCAAAATCTATAAGCAACTCAGACAACTCAGCACAGGAAAAATGAACAACCCAATCAAAAAATGGGAAAAAGATCTAAGGAGACACCTCTCCAAAGAGGACATACAGATGGCCCAAAAGCACATGAAACGATGCTCAGCCTCGCTTATTATTAGAGAAATGCAAATTAAAACTACAATGAGATATCACCTCACACCTGTCAGAATGGCCATCAATAAATCAAAGAGGCAGTCCCCTTCACCATTGCAACCAAAAGAATCAAATATCTAGGAATAAACCTACCCAAAGAAACAAAAGAATTGTACACAGAAAATCACAAGACACTCATGAGAGAAATTAAAGAAGACTTAAACAGATGGAGAGATATTCCATGTTCCTGGATTGGAAGAATCAATATTGTGAAAATGATCATACTACTAAATATCATCTACAGATTCAATGCAATACCTATTCAACTTCCATTGACATTTTTCACAGAACTAGGCCAAGGAATAACACAGTTCATATGGAAACACAAAAGACCTCAAATAGCCAAAGCAATCCTGAGAAAGAAAAACGGAGCTGGAGGGATCAGCCTCCCTAAGTTCAGACTCTACTACAAAGCAACAGTCATCAAGACAGTATGGTACTGGCACAAAAACAGAACTATAGATCAATGGAACAAGATCGAGAACCCAAAGCTAAACCCACGCACCTATGGGTACCTTATTTTTGATAAAAGAGGAGCAACTACAAAATGGGACAAAGACAGCCTCTTCAACAAGTGGTGCTGGGAGAATTGGACAGCTACATGCAAAAAAATGAAGTTGGAACATTCCCTGACACCATACACTAAGATCAACTCAAAATGGATTAAAGACCTCAATGTAAGACCAGAAACCATCAAACTCTTAGAGGAGAATATAGGCAAAACCCTCAAGGACATCAATCAAAGCAAGATCTTCTCTGACCCACCTACTAAAATAGCGGAACTGAAAAGAAAAATGAACATGTGGGATCTCATGAAACTTAAAAGCTTTTGTACAGCAAAAGAAATTACAAAAAAGCTCAACAGACACCCCACAGAGTGGGAGAAAATCATAGCAAATGAAACAACAGACAAAGAATTAATCTCCAAAATCTATAAGCAACTCAGACAACTCAGCACAGGAAAAATGAACAACCCAATCAAAAAATGGGAAAAAGATCTAAGGAGACACCTCTCCAAAGAGGACATACAGATGGCCCAAAAGCACATGAAACGATGCTCAGCCTCGCTTATTATTAGAGAAATGCAAATTAAAACTACAATGAGATATCACCTCACACCTGTCAGAATGGCCATCTTCAAAAAATCTGCAAACAATAAATGCTGGAGAGGGTGCGGAGAAAAGGGAACCCTCTTGCATTGCTGGTGGGAATGTAAATTGATACAGCCTCTATGGAAGACATTATGGAGATTCCTTAAAAAACTAAAAATAGAAGTACCCTATGATCCAGCAATTCCACTATTAGGCTTATATCCTGATGAAATCAAAACTGAAAGAAGCACTTGTACCCCAATGTTCATTGCAGCTCTCTATACAATAGCCAGAACTTGGAAGCAACCTAGATGTCCATCGACGAATGAATGGATCCAGAAGCTCTGGTACATATATACAATGGAATACTACTCAGCTGTTAAAAGAAATGCAGAAGACTCAGTCCTAATGAAGTGGCTGGCTCTAGAACCTATCATAAAAAGTGAAGTGAGTCAAAAAGAGAAAGACAAATACAGGACACTAACACACATATATGGAATCTAGTAGGACGGTCTTGATAACACACACAGGGAACTCATGGAAAAACAGACAGAGCATAGACATAGGGACATTGTGGGGAAGAAATAGGGAGGGGGAGACATGGAGGGAGTAATGTGGAAACCTATATTGTTATGTGTGAAAAAGATAGCTATGTCATTGTGCTAAGGGACTAGGAGTGCTCACAATGGCATGTTGCCGTGGTCCAGAGGGGTGGGATGGGGGGAACGGGGGGGGGGGTTAGGGATCAGGGATATACATATGACTGATCTGGGAACATACATGTCTGTGAACAACAAAACTCTGTAAAACCTTTAAAATAAAGAATAAAAAAAAAAAAGTGAAGGACTGAAATAAATAGTCTTTGTTATGCTGCATTCCAGTATTCTTGCCTGGAGAATCCATGAACCGAGGAGCCTGGGCTGGACACGACTTAGTGACTCAACTACCAGGCTGAGTTCATAAATCCAAGTAATCCTAGTTAGGCAAGGCTCCTTCAAGGAATATGGCTAACAGTTTAGATGTGTGTACAAAGAGGGGATAAGAGTGAGAGTAAAGAAAACTGTCGAAACTGGCAGTCTCCAAAAATAAACCACATCCTGAAGATTAATACTCTGTTGTATCAATTTAATGTCTTACATCTAAGATATTTCTAGCCAGGGATGATATAATGCTGCTGAGTTCAGATTTGTTTTCACTTCAAGGACTGTAGATTGTAGAATTAGTTTATCTTTATTATACTAATAAAAATTGCATTAACATTTGTTTAATTTCTGACAGTTGACTATGTCTTTTTTGCAAATGTGAGCCTTCCTTAATATCAGGGTTTCATTTTTCACATGAGATATTTTTAACAGACAGCAATAATGTTAGGGAAAACAATAAATTAAATTTTACTGAACATTCACTAAGTATAATATATTATTCTTGATGCATTAAATGCATCAATTCACATAAAACAGTTTAAAGAAGCAGGTAACTCCTTTTTTAATTAATCGTAGGAAGTTAATCATAGGAAAAATGATTAATGTTTAAGTACATTGCGAATTCTACTTCATTAATGGCAGACTGGATAATTCTGACCAACTGTCAACCAGTAACGACAATTTAAAAGGCTGGGGGAAAATCCAAACTTTAAAAAGCATTAAAAGACAAACATGATTGAAAAGAATTACCAGTTTTAGATTTGGGGAGAAAGAGTAACTCAGAGTCAAGAACACAGCATACCCTGGGGCTTTTATACTGACTATATTTGCTGATTCCGGGGAGAATGGCTTAGAGGCTGAACTGGGTGCCTGGTACACTAATAAACCTAGAGGGAAAAAGCTGGGATCCCTACAAACTCTCCTTGCTTTGGGTTGAGACCTCAGAGTGCCACAAACTAAAAGATAAGATGAAATACAAGCAAGTGAATCCTCATAGAGATTCCAGCCTGGCTGTGAGTCATCTGCATGACCCAGAAAATTTCAACCCCCAAATTCAGACTTAGGTAAACCCAATTTGCTGTTACTGTCAGGAGTCCGGGAAAGACAAAGGGAAATTGACTTGGAAAGCTCAAATAATTTCTAGTAACCACTATTGAAATACCATGCTCAGCATATAATCACAGGTGACAAAATAAATGAGGAGATAAAATCGCATGTATGAGAACCAGCCAAGCCAAGAGACAACAGAAACATACGAAGATTTCAAATATTATAATATTATTAGTAAGGGCCTAAAACAAAACTATGCATACTTAGTTCAAGGAGATAAAAGACAAGCTTAAAATTTTTGAAATTATAAAAAGTGATATAAGAGATGTGGGAAAAAAAAAACTAGACAGAATTAAACTGAAAAAAAGAAAATTAAGAAACCAGGAGATAAGCCCATTGCCTTTTTAGGTACAACAGAAGAGTGAATAAGTAAATGAAAGGTGGGCCTAAAACACAGAGAGATCAAAAGATGGACAATCACTCAGGAGACAAGAGAAGATTTTGAGTAAAAGTCTGGCATATTCCAGAGCCATGGAAGGAACCAAAAGACAGAATGGGACAGAGGTAACATTTAAAGAGAGGACAGCTAAATTTTTCCCAGAATTGTTGAAACATACCAATCCACAGACTCAATAATTACCAAGAAAATCAAAGATAAAGAGGAAATCTTAAAAGCTGTCAGAGAAAGAGAGAGCCAGCACACAAAATAAGTTACACTGAGAGCAGCATAAACAAGATAGACGAAAATTTAAAAGGCTGGGGGAAAATCCAAACTTTAAAAAGCATTAAAAGACAAACATGATTGAAAAGAATTACCAGTTTTAGATTTGGGGAGAAAGAGTAACTCAGAGTCAAGAACACAGCATACCCTGGGGCTTTTATACTGACTATATTTGCTGATTCCGGGGAGAATGGCTTAGAGGCTGAACTGGGTGCCTGGTACACTAATAAACCTAGAGGGAAAAAGCTGGGATCCCTACAAACTCTCCTTGCTTTGGGTTGAGACCTCAGAGTGCCACAAACTAAAAGATAAGATGAAATACAAGCAAGTGAATCCTCATAGAGATTCCAGCCTGGCTGTGAGTCATCTGCATGACCCAGAAAATTTCAACCCCCAAATTCAGACTTAGGTAAACCCAATTTGCTGTTACTGTCAGGAGTCCGGGAAAGACAAAGGGAAATTGACTTGGAAAGCTCAAATAATTTCTAGTAACCACTATTGAAATACCATGCTCAGCATATAATCACAGGTGACAAAATAAATGAGGAGATAAAATCGCATGTATGAGAACCAGCCAAGCCAAGAGACAACAGAAACATACGAAGATTTCAAATATTATAATATTATTAGTAAGGGCCTAAAACAAAACTATGCATACTTAGTTCAAGGAGATAAAAGACAAGCTTAAAATTTTTGAAATTATAAAAAGTGATATAAGAGATGTGGGAAAAAACAAACTAGACAGAATTAAACTGAAAAAAAGAAAATTAAGAAACCAGGAGATAAGCCCATTGCCTTTTTAGGTACAACAGAAGAGTGAATAAGTAAATGAAAGGTGGGCCTAAAACACAGAGAGATCAAAAGATGGACAATCACTCAGGAGACAAGAGAAGATTTTGAGTAAAAGTCTGGCATATTCCAGAGCCATGGAAGGAACCAAAAGACAGAATGGGACAGAGGTAACATTTAAAGAGAGGACAGCTAAATTTTTCCCAGAATTGTTGAAACATACCAATCCACAGACTCAATAATTACCAAGAAAATCAAAGATAAAGAGGAAATCTTAAAAGCTGTCAGAGAAAAAGAGAGAGAGCCAGCACACAAAATAAGTTACACTGAGAGCAGCATAAAAAGCAGACGACAGTGGAATTTTATTTTTAATAAGTTGAAGGAAAGTCACTGCCAAATGAAAACAGTGTCCACTGAAAATATCCTTTAAGAATAGAAGTAAACTGTAGGCATTTTTGATGCATACTAAAGAAAATTTCAAGGCTCCCCTGATGGTTCAGTGGTAAAGAATTATGCCTGCCATGCAGGAGACACAGGCTTGATCCCTGGGTTGGGAAAACCCCTAGAGAAGAAATGGCAACCCACTACAGTATTCTTGCCTGGAAAATCCCATGGACAGAGGAGCCTGGAGGGCTATGGTTCACGGGGTCGCAAAGTTGGACATGACTTGGCAACTATACCACCACCATCACCAAAGAAAATTCCAAAGGGTATTCTACTGGCAAAAGGCAAATGATACAAAAAAAAAAAAAGAGCAGAAAAAATGATAAAAGTCTAAGCAAATTCTAGGGGCCTCTCTGGTGGTCCAGCTGGTAGAGTGCACCTTGCATTGCAACAGGCACCAGTTCGATCCCTGGGACAGGAAGATCCCACGTGCAACGTAGCGGCTTGACTATTGTGTCCAATTATCAGTCAGTGCTCTAGAGTGCATGTGCCCAGAGCCAGTGCTCTGCAACAAGAGAGGCCACTGCAATGGGAGGCCCACACAGACCAAAGAATAAAGATGGATGAAAATAAATAAATAAATAAATAAATAAACCAATAAAAGGGGCCAAAAAATTTTTAAAAAGTCTAAGCAAATTCTAAACAAGCATTGACTATTTTAAAAATGAATACTTTCTGATAATCTATATAATTATAACTCACAAAATAAAAGCATATTATTCTATAATTTAAAAAGAGTAAGTATAGTTTTAAGGATGAGAAGGAAGATAGATATACAGATTAAAGTTAGACTTTGATAAATCAAGAATATATTATAGGGCTTCCCTGGTGGTCCAGTGGGTAAGGACACCGCCTAAATTTTCCCAGAATTGTTGAAACATACCAATCCACAGACTCAATAATTACCAAGAAAATCAAAGATAAAGAGGAAATCTTAAAAGCTGTCAGAGAAAAAGAGAGCCAGCACACAAAATAAGTTACACTGAGAGCAGCATAAAAAGCAGACGACAGTGGAATTTTATTTTTAATAAGTTGAAGGAAAGTCACTGCCAAATGAAAACAGTGTCCACTGAAAATATCCTTTAAGAATAGAAGTAAACTGTAGGCATTTTTGATGCATACTAAAGAAAATTTCAAGGCTCCCCTGATGGTTCAGTGGTAAAGAATTATGCCTGCCATGCAGGAGACACAGGCTTGATCCCTGGGTTGGGAAAACCCCTAGAGAAGAAATGGCAACCCACTACAGTATTCTTGCCTGGAAAATCCCATGGACAGAGGAGCCTGGAGGGCTATGGTTCACGGGGTCGCAAAGTTGGACATGACTTGGCAACTATACCACCACCATCACCAAAGAAAATTCCAAAGGGTATTCTACTGGCAAAAGGCAAATGATACAAAAAAGAAAAAGGAGCAGAAAAAATGATAAAAGTCTAAGCAAATTCTAGGGGCCTCTCTGGTGGTCCAGCTGGTAGAGTGCACCTTGCATTGCAACAGGCACCAGTTCGATCCCTGGGACAGGAAGATCCCACGTGCAACGTAGCGGCTTGACTATTGTGTCCAATTATCAGTCAGTGCTCTAGAGTGCATGTGCCCAGAGCCAGTGCTCTGCAACAAGAGAGGCCACTGCAATGGGAGGCCCACACAGACCAAAGAATAAAGATGGATGAAAATAAATAAATAAATAAATAAATAAACCAATAAAAGGGGCCAAAAAATTTTTAAAAAGTCTAAGCAAATTCTAAACAAGCATTGACTATTTTAAAAATGAATACTTTCTGATAATCTATATAATTATAACTCACAAAATAAAAGCATATTATTCTATAATTTAAAAAGAGTAAGTATAGTTTTAAGGATGAGAAGGAAGATAGATATACAGATTAAAGTTAGACTTTGATAAATCAAGAATATATTATAGGGCTTCCCTGGTGGTCCAGTGGGTAAGGACACCGCCTTGCAGTGCAAGCGGCTGGTTCAATTCCTGGTACAGGAAGATCCCACATGCAGCGGAGCGGCTGGACCGATGTATCCAACTACTGAGCCAGCACTCTGAGGCGCACGTGCCCAGAGCTGGTGCTCTGCAATGAGAGAGGCCACTGAGATGGGAGGCCCACACAGGTCAAAGAACAAAGATGGAAATAAATGAAAGACCAATCAAAGTGCCCCCCACATACACACACAAAAAGATAAAACTGGCACATTGGAAAAACAAGCAAAAAGAAAAGAGCCAAAATCACATGCTATTTTAAAGAGTCATATCTATAAGGATATAAAAGTCTTATTTTTATGTAAATCTATTCTGTGTAACAATAAAAACATAATAGAAAGAAAGTAGTGGCGATTACATTCACACCAAAAAAACACATTTTACTAGAGATGAGTAGGGTAATTTTTTAATGATAAAATTCAAATTCCCCAGGATGACTTAACAGCTCTAAATTTGGTGTATCTATCCACATAGCCTCAAAAAAACACAAAGCAAAATTTGACTAAAGTATAAAGGGAAAAGTCCAAATTGTAGTGGGAGTTGTTTTTTCTAATATTCCTCTCCAAGCAAAAGACAGTCCCTTTTAAGACATTCAGTGATATTATTTTCAAGTTATATTTCTTCCATACTAACAAGTGTGGAAGAAAAGGGACTTTTCCCCACGGCTGGTACTTCTTAGGAAGGATTTTCCCTATGATAGCTACTTCAAAATTCATTACGGAACATTATACTTCACCATACTTTCAATGGGTTCTATTTACCCTAGGTATTCATAAATAATCCACAATACAAAAGTATTTGAAAGTGCAACATTTTCTTAAAAAAAACTTGGAAAGAATCTCTATTTATTTGAATATGCAAATCTACAAAATTAGATTTAGAATGATCATAGATTGTCAAGTCTCTCAAAGCTACCTTTTATTCAGCTCTTTCTTTTTTTAAAGTTGAAGTACAGGGCTTCCCAGGTAGCCCAGTGGTCAAGAGTTCACCTGCCAATGCAGGAGACATGGGTTTGATCCCTGATCAGGGAAGATCCCACATGCTGCAGAACAACTAAGCCCATGAGTCACAACTATTGAGCCTGTGCTCTAGAGCCTCGGAGCTGCAACTGTGGAGCCCATGTGCTGCAACCACTGAAGCCTGTGTTCTCTAGAGCCTGAGTTCCACAACACTGCAACAAGAAGCCCGCTCACCTCAACTAGAGAGCAGCCCCCACTCCCTGCAACTAGAGGAGAGCCTGCAGCAGCTGTGAAAACCCAGAATAGCCAAAAATAAATAAATAAAATTAAAAAGAAAAAAGATAGTGTTAAAGTTGAAGTACAATGGACATATATTTAAAAGTGCAATCATTTAAAACCAATAAACTACATGACTTCTAAAGGGTCCTCCAATGCTTAACATTTTAATTGTTAATTGCTACTTTTATTCTCTATCCAACTTTGCTGTAAATAACTCACCTTAGTATTCTGCTGTGTGTTGAAGTTATCATACTGATGGTTTTCTAAGTATCCGTGCAGTCTTTCAAGGATTTTGTTATAACTTGTTATCACATATTTCAAGGTTGTCTCCTTGCTCTTTTTAGTTAGTTCCCTCACCTTTTTCTTTCTCTTTCTTCTCCTCTCTCTCCTTTCCCTTCCTCTCTCTCCTTCTTTATGTTTTTCTTTGTTTTTGATTATGTGCTTTGCTCATGACAGGTTCCTTGTGTAAGGAGCGGCTGCTCCTGGAACATTCTCCATGATTTCCCAAATTTCTAAATCCTTGAGCATTTGTACCAGAATACTATAGAAGAAAATTTGCTCCAGAATACTACAGAAGAAAATTTCTTATTTATTTTTTATCTTATAGAATAAAAACAATTTGACTTGAGATTTTTTTTTTTAAGTATATGACCAGTCCCAGCTAAAAGTAGCTAATGAAAGGGTAACGTGGGATTGTATTAGTCATAGCAGAATAGTGACAATATTTAGGCTATATTAGAAGTGAAATAAGAAATTAAGTCACCTGATGGTGAAGATACCAAGTTTGTCACTTTGTCTGATAAAACAAATCTAGCTGTAATTAATGGGTCTTTTAATGTCACAATAGCTAATTTTCTCAAAGAATTATCTACTTTGAAAAATTAAAAGTAGAAAACATGGTTCATTCCATTTGTATTCTTTTCTTTCCGCTGCAACCTCATTTTATGTTGTTATTGTACAAGAGAATTCATTACTTTTACAGTGCTAATATACTTAGCTGTACAGTATCAGCAAGGCATTTCTGGGAGAGGGAAAACATGAATACTATGTGACCAATTAAATTCTGAATTTTGAAAAATTTAATTATGCATCATTAGTATAGCATTGAGTCTACAGGAAACAGTGGGAATTTTAGAATACAATCCACAAATTTTACATTTCATTGGGTTAACTTTTCTAAGCTACTCACATAATACTGTGATTTTAATACCCACTTTCTAGCTTACATAAATCTTGGAGAAATAAAACTGTTCCATTTCTGTACTTAATTTGTGAGAGAAGATCTCATTTTTAGGGCATAAAATACAATTAAATTCAACAAATTAGCTGACTCACACATACGTTAACTGAAATATGGAGACCACCATAAAATACCTCTTCCCCAAAAAAAGGAAACATGAGTGCGATTTAAAAAAAAAAAAAAAAAAAAAACCTACTCAAATAGAACAGGGGAATAATTTTAACACAATGACATTATATATTCTAGGTGGTATGGTCCCTTACAACTGCCCCTTTGGGTTATCAATGTTGATTTTGGACAGTGACATGGGATGAAGTCTGGTCACTGTTTAAAAAAACAAAAACAAAATTTCTTTTCTGTCAATACTGAGTATTCAATCATTAGAAAATTTTTTAAAATAGGTAATCATTGACCCAAATATAGTAAAAATCTATACGCCTTAATATTCACAAGATGATTCTCTATTACTCTTCTCTGCCTGTGCCATAGTTATTTTTAGCAATCACAGCTCTGCCTGTGTCTCATTCATTATGCAGTCTGAATAAACCATCATTAGACATTACAGGAAAGAAGAGCCCATGGCTTAAAAAGTGCTCATTCTATCTTACCCACCAGCTATTGTTGCCAAGGGATAACAATCTCACATTAACTCTTCCAAACATTAAGTCACCTGATGGTGAGATACAACATTGGAAAAATCTAGCTGTAATTAATGGGTCTTTTAATGTCACAATAGCTAATTTTCTCAAAGAATTATCTACTTTGAAAAATTAAAAGTAGAAAACATGGTTCATTCCATTTGTATTCTTTTCTTTCCGCTGCAACCTCATTTTATGTTGTTATTGTACAAGAGAATTCATTACTTTTACAGTGCTAATATACTTAGCTGTACAGTATCAGCAAGGCATTTCTGGGAGAGGGAAAACATGAATACTATGTGACCAATTAAATTCTGAATTTTGAAAAATTTAATTATGCATCATTAGTATAGCATTGAGTCTACAGGAAACAGTGGGAATTTTAGAATACAATCCACAAATTTTACATTTCATTGGGTTAACTTTTCTAAGCTACTCACATAATACTGTGATTTTAATACCCACTTTCTAGCTTACATAAATCTTGGAGAAATAAAACTGTTCCATTTCTGTACTTAATTTGTGAGAGAAGATCTCATTTTTAGGGCATAAAATACAATTAAATTCAACAAATTAGCTGACTCACACATACGTTAACTGAAATATGGAGACCACCATAAAATACCTCTTCCCCAAAAAAAGGAAACATGAGTGCGATTTAAAAAAAAAAAAAAAAAAAAAAACCTACTCAAATAGAACAGGGGAATAATTTTAACACAATGACATTATATATTCTAGGTGGTATGGTCCCTTACAACTGCCCCTTTGGGTTATCAATGTTGATTTTGGACAGTGACATGGGATGAAGTCTGGTCACTGTTTAAAAAACAAAAACAAAATTTCTTTTCTGTCAATACTGAGTATTCAATCATTAGAAATTTTTTAAAATAGGTAATCATTGACCCAAATATAGTAAAAATCTATACGCCTTAATATTCACAAGATGATTCTCTATTACTCTTCTCTGCCTGTGCCATAGTTATTTTTAGCAATCACAGCTCTGCCTGTGTCTCATTCATTATGCAGTCTGAATAAACCATCATTAGACATTACAGGAAAGAAGAGCCCATGGCTTAAAAAGTGCTCATTCTATCTTACCCACCAGCTATTGTTGCCAAGGGATAACAATCTCACATTAACTCTTTCAAACATGTAATGAACAGTCTAAAAGCCCCAAAGAAGATGCATAACATATCTGGGAGATGGTGTGTTAAAGTGATCTTGTAATTTCTCACTACCTGTGGGAAGCCATTTTCACTTCTCCAAAGGGGCTTCAATCATATTTGATCCAATATACCAACAAGAGATGCTATTTATTATAAAGAACAATCCACTTTGCCAGATACTTAATTAAAACCTTATTTTGTAGCAGACTTGCTGCAAGACAATAGGGTTAAGAAACAAATGAGTGGTTAATTAAAACACTATCCCTTTATTCATAATTCTACATTTTTAAAAAACACTATGCCAAGCACCGAGCTAAGTCCTAAGGATACAAGACATGTGACCTCAATTCGAATTTTTAAAGTCTAGAGTACTTACAGTGCAAGGCAGTTTTCTTTTACCATCTAATGTACCATATGCTCATAAATGAAGGTCCCCTATAAACATGTCAATCTTGCATTTTCTAGCACTGTTATTTTTGTCATCTTCCTCTTACTTGTTTGTTACCACACCTGCTGTGTGAGATAATGAGACAAGGTGTTGTAGACAAGTATTTTTAATGTCCTTCTTGCTCTTCAATAACAATAACAACAATAAAAAGAAAACCATCTAATGTACTGTGTCCTTACTGTGTCCAGCATGTATATATGCTGAATAGGTATTATTACTTTAAATCCATTTGAAAAACTCTATCAGATACGAATGATCATCATTTTAATTTAATAAGAAGAAATGAGATTCAGAGTGATTTACTAAATCCCTTGAGTTAACCAGGCAATAAGAAATCAGCTCAAACTCAAACTCAGCTCTGCTGCATGGAATAGTGATTCAGAAGGAAGATTTTCTGGTACCCACTCCATCATCACGATGTTTTCACAAGCTGAAGCAGTTTAAACTGATTTGTAAAAGAGCTAGATCAGCAGTTTTCTTTTCTTTTTAAATCACTGACTTGATAGATAACTGCACTCCTATATGATAACAAAGGGTATCCCTGAATTAAGAGCTGGCCAATATAAGTTTTACTTACAGATGCATGACCTTGACAACATATTTAGCAGGTCTACATTTGCTTGCTCATCTATAAAGTCTTAATTTCATCCCTGCCTAGCTTGTCTCCTCAGTTTTAGGAAGATAAAGTGAAAGGATGCTTGAGATAGCACTTTGGAAACTGAAAGAATGTGTTCAAATATCATCAATAAAATTTAGGGGTAGAGGAAATAAAGGACTGAAAATTTAGCAAGGTTTAGCCCTCTAAAGTGCTATAGTTTCAAAAGGCTAAGGCAAGATGGGATGTTATCAAATAAAAAGCTTTGTCTTCTGAAATGTTTATTCTCTGAAAAACTTTTCCAGCTGAGACAGAAACAAAGAATTTCTCATTAGTGGGCAAGCAGCAGTTCAAGGGTTAGGGAAGGGGAATTTGGATCAGCGGTATATGGTTTGGGCTTCCCCGGTTTAGTGGGTAAAGAATCCATCTGACAATGCAGGAGACACAGGAGACGTGGGTTTTGTCCCTGGGTAGGGTAAGTTCCCCGGAGGAGAAGGAAATGGCAACCCACTCCAGTATTCCTGCCTGGAGAATTCCATGGAGAGAGGAGCCCGGAGGGCTACAGTCCATGGGGTCACAAAAGGGTCACGCACGGGCTACTGACTGAGCACGCATGTGCATATGTGGTTAGAAATAGGCTTGGCCATTTCATCATCTACTAGGCTACTGAAGTTGTTTAATTTCCCTAAGCCTCACTTTCCTGTCTATAAAATAACCATAATACAGGATTCTCTGTATTATGGCTAAGACTCTGTGCTCCCAAAGCAGGGGTCCTGGATTTGATCCATGGTCAGGGAACTAATTCCCACATGCCACAAGTAAGAGTTCACATGATGCAACTAAAGATCTCACATGCCATGACTAAAACCTGATACAGTCAAAAACATAAATAAATATTAAAACAAATAGGTAAATAAAATACCCATAATAACATAATATCAGTTGCCTGAAAATATGATTGCAAAAAATAATACAATTAATGTATGCAAAGTGCATGGCATTGGGTTGGCACTGAGCCTTGCACATAGAAAGCGCTCAGTAAATAGTCTCTAGACAGCGGTACATTGGATGATTTCCTACCAATACGCTTGTGTTTGGTTTCTTAACTGTTGGCCAGCTTGAGTGATTTCAGGTCATTTTAAGTTAACACAGAATGCAAGCAGGTAGAGGTGGTGGGAAGAGGCGAGGCACATTTGTTAGCCTGGAATAAAATGAATGAGTAGGGAAGGAAAGTGAAGGTTTCAGACCAGATGCACAGGGCAATGTGATGCAGAAACAAGAACCTTATTAGGTTCATTCTGAATGGTCTAGGGGAGACAGGTCAATAAAGCCATGAATATCTAGTTTGGGGAAACGGCACTGCTTAGAACTTTTATGGGGAAAGAAATCATTAAAGATAAAAGAAGTCCTTTGGGGATGTGAGATAATTCAGCCCAAAAAATTAAGATATTAGTGGGCAAGCAGATTCAAGGGTTAGGGAAGGGGAATTTGGATCAGCGGTATATGGTTTGGGCTTCCCCGGTTTAGTGGGTAAAGAATCCATCTGACAATGCAGGAGACACAGGAGACGTGGGTTTTGTCCCTGGGTAGGGTAAGTTCCCCGGAGGAGAAGGAAATGGCAACCCACTCCAGTATTCCTGCCTGGAGAATTCCATGGAGAGGAGCCCGGAGGGCTACAGTCCATGGGGTCACAAAAGGGTCACGCACGGGCTACTGACTGAGCACGCATGTGCATATGTGGTTAGAAATAGGCTTGGCCATTTCATCATCTACTAGGCTACTGAAGTTGTTTAATTTCCCTAAGCCTCACTTTCCTGTCTATAAAATAACCATAATACAGGATTCTCTGTATTATGGCTAAGACTCTGTGCTCCCAAAGCAGGGGTCCTGGATTTGATCCATGGTCAGGGAACTAATTCCCACATGCCACAAGTAAGAGTTCACATGATGCAACTAAAGATCTCACATGCCATGACTAAAACCTGATACAGTCAAAAACATAAATAAATATTAAAACAAATAGGTAAATAAAATACCCATAATAACATAATATCAGTTGCCTGAAAATATGATTGCAAAAAATAATACAATTAATGTATGCAAAGTGCATGGCATTGGGTTGGCACTGAGCCTTGCACATAGAAAGCGCTCAGTAAATAGTCTCTAGACAGCGGTACATTGGATGATTTCCTACCAATACGCTTGTGTTTGGTTTCTTAACTGTTGGCCAGCTTGAGTGATTTCAGGTCATTTTAAGTTAACACAGAATGCAAGCAGGTAGAGGTGGTGGGAAGAGGCGAGGCACATTTGTTAGCCTGGAATAAAATGAATGAGTAGGGAAGGAAAGTGAAGGTTTCAGACCAGATGCACAGGGCAATGTGATGCAGAAACAAGAACCTTATTAGGTTCATTCTGAATGGTCTAGGGGAGACAGGTCAATAAAGCCATGAATATCTAGTTTGGCGGCAAACGGCACTGCTTAGAACTTTTATGGGGAAAGAAATCATTAAAGATAAAAGAAGTCCTTTGGGGATGTGAGATAATTCAGACTTCTGAGTAAAGTGATGGTAAATTCCAGTTTGCTCAAGACAGACCTGCTTCAGAGCTGCTCTCTGGTGTAACTATTAACAGCACTCTAATAAAAGTATCCAGGTCTGGACAAGGAATTATACATACTTCCCCCTTCTGAAGCCTGGCACACTTCTGAGGCCTGACACTGTTGAGCGGTTAATTAGAAAGATTCTGGATGAGATTTTCACAGGAGTTGTGAAAACAGCAGATCCTCGAATAGCGTGCTGTATGCTAGAGATTTTGCATCATATCTTAAATTCATAGTCATGTGTACCCAGGAAAAAGAGACTCCGATTTAGCGTTCCAGAGAACACAGAAGTGCTCTCCTCTTCCTTTTATCTAGCTTAATTTTGCTTCAAGATAATCACAACAATAGCTTTGAAAAATAGGTCACCTAAATTTTAAAACTATTTTGTTTCGAGCCATCTGGGCCTGACGATGGTTCTGAAATGAGCCGTTCTCAGTATCACGGCTAAAACCTGACACAACACATTTATCTGCACATCTGCCAGTGTTGCAGCATTGTTCTGGGTATTTGATATTCAGAAGATGTATCAAGAATTTGAACCTCAGAGAAACAAACTACTCAGCATTTCAATTAGGATCAGTGTGTTGTGCATACAAAGCATCACTACAAAAAATCTTGGAACATGTTGGGATATGTGAGTTTTAAAAACTAAATAACGCTGAGCGGTTCCAAGTTAGATTATATTCAGCATGGACAATCTCAGGGAGGTCTCTGAGTTGTTCTTCTAAGACAGGTGCTGAATACAGACTCCTGATTTGTATCTCCAAATTCTCATCACCTTAGCTTTGTAGTCCATAGTTAGTACATTATTTTCAGCACATTTAACTGACTCTGTATAAAGCTTTGATCAAATGGCAGCTTGACTCCGTGTGACTCCATGCATTTCCTGTAAAACCCAATGTAACTATGAAAAAAATCAGTGGTTTCATTTGGAATCATTGCCATTTTATGTTCTTCTCCTATCTTGGTGGAGTAATTTTTAACGTTCTTCTCTTTTACCATGTGCTTGAGGGGCTTCTAGGGTTCTATTCATAGCTGCTATTACCATCACAGAAAAAAGAGATGACTCCACTTCTTACAAAAAGTAGAATGTGTTAGAATTTAAATATGGTTGCTTTTCCCTATCTGCCTCCATGGTGGATATAGGGAAAAACAGGGTTTATTGTTGTCTTTCAGATAACATGTGATACTACCATTACCACTACGACTACCAAATGTATATTGAACATATACTAGGTGCCAAAGATCTTACTTGCATCATGTCATCAAGCCTCACAAAAAGCTCAAGAGGTAAATGCTACCAGTCTTAGTGTTTATTTCTTTTCACTGGAGGATGATGGTTTTACAACGTCGTCTTGCTTTTTGCTGTACATTGATGTGAATCCGCCATGAGTATACTTGTATCTCCTCTCTCTTGAGCTTCCCTCCTACAGCCCCCCTCTCACCCCTCTAGGTTGTCACAGAGTGCAGGGTTGAGCTCCCAGTGTTACACAGCCACTTTCCACTGGCTGTCTATTTCACACATGGTAATGTATATGTTTCAGTGCTAATTGCTCTTACCTCTCCTTCCCCCATTGTGTTCACGAGCCTAGTCCTATTGTCTGAGTAAGGAAATCAAGGCTTAGAGAGGTTAAGTAGTTTGCCAGTGTCACACAGCTGGCCACTTTTACTCAGCATTTCAATTAGGATCAGTGTGTTGTGCATACAAAGCATCACTACAAAAAATCTTGGAACATGTTGGGATATGTGAGTTTTAAAAACTAAATAACGCTGAGCGGTTCCAAGTTAGATTATATTCAGCATGGACAATCTCAGGGAGGTCTCTGAGTTGTTCTTCTAAGACAGGTGCTGAATACAGACTCCTGATTTGTATCTCCAAATTCTCATCACCTTAGCTTTGTAGTCCATAGTTAGTACATTATTTTCAGCACATTTAACTGACTCTGTATAAAGCTTTGATCAAATGGCAGCTTGACTCCGTGTGACTCCATGCATTTCCTGTAAAACCCAATGTAACTATGAAAAAAATCAGTGGTTTCATTTGGAATCATTGCCATTTTATGTTCTTCTCCTATCTTGGTGGAGTAATTTTTAACGTTCTTCTCTTTTACCATGTGCTTGAGGGGCTTCTAGGGTTCTATTCATAGCTGCTATTACCATCACAGAAAAAAGAGATGACTCCACTTCTTACAAAAAGTAGAATGTGTTAGAATTTAAATATGGTTGCTTTTCCCTATCTGCCTCCATGGTGGATATAGGGAAAAACAGGGTTTATTGTTGTCTTTCAGATAACATGTGATACTACCATTACCACTACGACTACCAAATGTATATTGAACATATACTAGGTGCCAAAGATCTTACTTGCATCATGTCATCAAGCCTCACAAAAAGCTCAAGAGGTAAATGCTACCAGTCTTAGTGTTTATTTCTTTTTCACTGGAGGATGATGGTTTTACAACGTCGTCTTGCTTTTTGCTGTACATTGATGTGAATCCGCCATGAGTATACTTGTATCTCCTCTCTCTTGAGCTTCCCTCCTACAGCCCCCCTCTCACCCCTCTAGGTTGTCACAGAGTGCAGGGTTGAGCTCCCAGTGTTACACAGCCACTTTCCACTGGCTGTCTATTTCACACATGGTAATGTATATGTTTCAGTGCTAATTGCTCTTACCTCTCCTTCCCCCATTGTGTTCACGAGCCTAGTCCTATTGTCTGAGTAAGGAAATCAAGGCTTAGAGAGGTTAAGTAGTTTGCCAGTGTCACACAGCTGGCACTTTTCCATGAGCTGAGGATTTATACTCAGATCTGTCTGGCTTTAGAATTTGCTCTAAATGTCATACTAGAATGTTTTTCTTTTATAATATGAACTTCGGACATACCTAACACCATCCAGCCATTTGATCTTACACTGTTACATCTGAATTCTTCTGTCTTCCCACCACCTCCAAGGAAATATCTCAAATGAAAATCTTTATGATGCTTTTAGAATTTAAAACTGATAAGAGATCGCCTGTGCAAAACTGTTACTCATAATTAAATCATGGTTTAGGGGAGGATTTTTTAAAAATCCATGAAACTCTGAGGCTCTTAAGGGGAGAGAGGCTATCTATCATTCCATCCCCACTGGTCAGCACAGTCCTTGACGGGCAGTTGTCACCAAGTAATGCTTATTGAATAAATGATAATTAAAAAGAAAACAAAAATCTTTACTCATGATAATATCACTCACTGTGGTCATAAGAACATCTTTGTATAGAAAGGTTAAAACTGCCATTTCAGTCCACGTTGGGATCTGTGTCTGACAAGGAAAGGACGGAACAAAGGAGAAAGTCTGTCTTTATGTTTATGCTGTTACAGCACGACCTTCTTCTTGCTTTTTCTAATTATTATCCTTTTGTGTTGGTATCTTCCATCTTGTTCCCTACGCCCTTTTGTTTTCCTATTTATTCTTGATATGCTTTCCATCCTTCCGTTTGCTGTTGCTGTTTCAGCATCTTTGTAAGTAAGGTTATTGACAAAACAGATGGCTTTCCAAGAAGAACAACAGAAATTGATTTGGGGGCAAGATTTACAAACTACATGCAGATCATAACAAACTGCTAATAAACTGCTTTCTGTCCCTAATGAGCGTGAAAAGAATCTGATTTATCCTTCGCGTACGAGGAGGAGGTGTGGTGGGCACCCCAAGGGCCCCTGCAGACGTCTGTATGAGAAGGAAACAGCAAACAGCCTTCTCCCAGGCAGACTTCCTACCAGTTTTCAAGGTTCATTGCAGAGGGTCAGAGTGAGAAGTGCTTGACCTCTCCTTCCCCCATTGTGTTCACGAGCCTAGTCCTATTGTCTGAGTAAGGAAATCAAGGCTTAGAGAGGTTAAGTAGTTTGCCAGTGTCACACAGCTGGCACTTTTCCATGAGCTGAGGATTTATACTCAGATCTGTCTGGCTTTAGAATTTGCTCTAAATGTCATACTAGAATGTTTTTCTTTTATAATATGAACTTCGGACATACCTAACACCATCCAGCCATTTGATCTTACACTGTTACATCTGAATTCTTCTGTCTTCCCACCACCTCCAAGGAAATATCTCAAATGAAAATCTTTATGATGCTTTTAGAATTTAAAACTGATAAGAGATCGCCTGTGCAAAACTGTTACTCATAATTAAATCATGGTTTAGGGGAGGATTTTTTAAAAATCCATGAAACTCTGAGGCTCTTAAGGGGAGAGAGGCTATCTATCATTCCATCCCCACTGGTCAGCACAGTCCTTGACGGGCAGTTGTCACCAAGTAATGCTTATTGAATAAATGATAATTAAAAAGAAAACAAAAATCTTTACTCATGATAATATCACTCACTGTGGTCATAAGAACATCTTTGTATAGAAAGGTTAAAACTGCCATTTCAGTCCACGTTGGGATCTGTGTCTGACAAGGAAAGGACGGAACAAAGGAGAAAGTCTGTCTTTATGTTTATGCTGTTACAGCACGACCTTCTTCTTGCTTTTTCTAATTATTATCCTTTTGTGTTGGTATCTTCCATCTTGTTCCCTACGCCCTTTTGTTTTCCTATTTATTCTTGATATGCTTTCCATCCTTCCGTTTGCTGTTGCTGTTTCAGCATCTTTGTAAGTAAGGTTATTGACAAAACAGATGGCTTTCCAAGAAGAACAACAGAAATTGATTTGGGGGCAAGATTTACAAACTACATGCAGATCATAACAAACTGCTAATAAACTGCTTTCTGTCCCTAATGAGCGTGAAAAGAATCTGATTTATCCTTCGCGTACGAGGAGGAGGTGTGGTGGGCACCCCAAGGGCCCCTGCAGACGTCTGTATGAGAAGGAAACAGCAAACAGCCTTCTCCCAGGCAGACTTCCTACCAGTTTTTCAAGGTTCATTGCAGAGGGTCAGAGTGAGAATCCTCTGAAAATGAACTCTTGTGAATCTGCATATGCCAGAGTTAGCACTCAGAAGATCCTTGATATTCAGGTGTCTCTATTTCGATGTGTTTTTCATCTGTTAGACCTCACTTTGAAGGCTAGCTCTGCTGACAATGTCACCATGGTCAAATTACCAAAAGTGTCTTAGTTCCACTGTTTGAAAAAAAAAAAAATGGATAGTAAGAAACTCAAATCATACCATATGATTACAGAATATGAAAATGATTCTTATTATTGCAGGAATCATCTCCCAAGTACTTTAACAAACTGAATTTTTATATTTGTTAATGATAAGCATTAGTTAATAATTGGCCATCTTAAAATTCCATTTGCCGGGCATGGTACAAATTGTTTCTAGCTATTGTACTTTCTAATAAGCACTGCTGTTGGTAACTCAGAGTCACCACAGTGACCCCGAATAAGCACTGGTTGAGAAGAAAAGAGTCTGATGGTTCTGATCTCGGTTTGCAGTCCAACTTATTACCACTCTGGGCAAGTCATTCTCTCTGAGCCTCAGGGCAGATTAACTGAGGCAATGCCTACAAACTAATGCTCTTTTCTATCCCAATTTCTTTTCCTGGTTTAAGAAAGAAACATAGTAAACTGCTTTTTATCTACCATTCTCAAAAGCAGGGGTTTTTCTAGTTCATTTAATTTCCTGATTAATTAAAATTTTGTTTCAATTACCACCAAGAACATTCTAGGAAGATTAATCCATTTGATTTAGAGAACATTTAGCCACAAAGGCATATCTTAAAGTTCATTTCATTGAAACCCTCAATTTCAAAGGGTTATGATGTTGAGTACTTACATGGATCTTTGACATAGATTTTATATAAGCCTTCTACTGTTTCAACGTTAAAATTTTGAAGAGATTCTAGTAACTGGTAGCAGTGTAAAGAATTTAAGGGCAAGTCTTCACACACACCTGCGGAGAATTATTGTCGCCCAGCTGAGTTCCAAGGAAAGAGAGACATTTACTGGCAGGGACACTGAGCCTGAGAGAGGTTCGCAGCGTCCATAGTTACTACTATCATATGAGATTGTGTATAGCCTGCCACATGAGTGAACAAAGGATACTGTAGCTATCAAGCCATCACATTACAGCTGCCCCAACAGTGAGCCCTGAGGGAACACGGGATAGAAAAGAGCTGCCTGCCAGCGAGCCATCAGCCACGGCAGCCACCCCTCAACAAAGCCCCCTGGGAAGACTCTTAGACAAGCAGCCCAGGACACTGGCCCTGGAAAGCTGAGGTGCATATTAAAGGAGCGATTTCAGTTAAGTCCAAACTCTTGGATCTTCCCACACATAGAAAAGCACTCAATTCCTTACCTTGAGGTAACCGGCTTCCTTTTTTTTAAGTTTTTTATTGATTTTTTTAACACCAAAACCATTTTGTATTGAGGTATAGTCAATTAAAAATGTTGTGATAGTTTCAGGTGAAACACTGAAGGAACTCAGCCATATATATACATGTATCTATTCTCCACCAAACCCCATTCTCATCCAGGCTGGCATATAACATTGAGCAGAGTTCCATGTGCTAAACAATAGATTTCTGTGGGTTACCCAATTTACATATAGCAGTGTGTACCTGACCTTCCCAAAGTCCATAATTATGCCTTCACTCCTGCAACCATGAGTCGGTTTTCTAAGTCTGTGAGTCTCTTCCTGTTTTGTAAACAAGTTCATTTATATCATTTTTTTTTAGAATCTACATATAAGGGATGCCATATGATATTTCTCCTTCTCTGTCTGACTTACTTCACTCAAGAAGACACTCTCTAGGTCCATCCACGTTGCTGCAAATGGTTTTATTTCATTCTTTTTAATGGCTGAGTAATATTCCATTATATATGTGTATCACATCTTCTTTATCCATTCCTCTGTCAATGGACATTTAAGTTGTTTCCATGTCTTGGCTATTGTAAACAGTGCTGCAATGAACACTGGGGAGCATGTTCTTCTCTGGGTATATGCCCAGGAGTGTGATTGCAGGGTCATATGGTAACTCCATGTTTAGTTTTTTAAGGAACCTCCATACTGTTCTCCATAGTGGCTGGACCAATTTACATTCCACTAACAGTACACGAGGGTTCTCTCCACACCCCCTCCAGCATTTGTTGTTTGTGGATTTTTCTGATTTATCTCACTGATACAATTTTGATTTGCATTTCTCTAATAACTAGAGATTTTTAACATCCTTTCATTGGCCATCTGTATGTCCTCTTTAGAGAAATGTCTATTCAGGTCTTCTGCCCATTTTTTGAGTTGGTTGTTTGTTTTGATACTATTTAGTGTCTTAAGCTGTTTGTAAATTTTGGAGACTAATTCCTTATCAGTCACATCATTTTCAAATATTTTCTCCCAATCTGTGGGTTGTCTTTTTGTTTTGTTTATTGTTTCCTTTGATGTGCAAAAGCTTTTCAGTTTAAGCATACTGGTTTTCTTAAGTTAAGAATAACCTTTTGATGTTTCAACCACCTGGTCTCTCTTTTTTTTTTTAAAGATTTATTTATTTATTTATTTATTTTGGGCGGGGGTCGGGTTGGGGAGGGAGGGGAGCGGGCTCAACCACCTGGTCTCTGTTACAAAAACTCCTGTATATCCCGGCTTCTCCCCTGTCTCTTTGGAGCAGTTCCTCAGAGTTATCTGAGATGCTGTGTCCTGGGCTTAAGTCCTCAATTTGGTCTACTGAACTGAATAAAACATAATTCTCAACTTACAGGTTGTGCATTTTTTTCAATCAACAAGATACATGATTTCTAAGACCTTGTAAGTGTTCATTTGCCTCTCATTACTAGTATTTTATCCTTTTAGGTAAGATATTTGCTGACTACCTGATGTCAGGCCCTGCAGTCTCCAGTAAAGAACACAGATTTGGAGAAAAAGCCAGAATATTTCCAGAAATATTTATAGGAATAATAGACATTTGGAATGCTGTATTTTTTAAATTCTTAGGTTTAAGTATTGCCTGATTTTGCACAATGAAAACACTTCCCACTTTAATGTCAAAATATCTCCTAATAAAATTAATTATAGAGCTGAAAGCATATGATTATCACTGAGCCTTTTCCTTGTGCTCTGTTCTAGCTTTGCTATAACTCTGCCCTTCTGGTGTTATAAATCAGGACTATAAATAAAGAAGGTTGTAACTTTTTATCTTTTCAGTTTTAGATTGGGACATTCACGTATTTTTTTCTGGAGATAGGGAGAAGTAAAGAAGAAAGTACCTGCTATTAATAATAAGCAGCACTGGGATTTTAATTTGCATTTCTCTAATAACTAGAGATTTTTAACATCCTTTCATTGGCCATCTGTATGTCCTCTTTAGAGAAATGTCTATTCAGGTCTTCTGCCCATTTTTTGAGTTGGTTGTTTGTTTTGATACTATTTAGTGTCTTAAGCTGTTTGTAAATTTTGGAGACTAATTCCTTATCAGTCACATCATTTTCAAATATTTTCTCCCAATCTGTGGGTTGTCTTTTTGTTTTGTTTATTGTTTCCTTTGATGTGCAAAAGCTTTTCAGTTTAAGCATACTGGTTTTCTTAAGTTAAGAATAACCTTTTGATGTTTCAACCACCTGGTCTCTCTTTTTTTTTTTAAAGATTTATTTATTTATTTATTTATTTTGGGCGGGGGTCGGGTTGGGGAGGGAGGGGAGCGGGCTCAACCACCTGGTCTCTGTTACAAAAACTCCTGTATATCCCGGCTTCTCCCCTGTCTCTTTGGAGCAGTTCCTCAGAGTTATCTGAGATGCTGTGTCCTGGGCTTAAGTCCTCAATTTGGTCTACTGAACTGAATAAAACATAATTCTCAACTTACAGGTTGTGCATTTTTTTCAATCAACAAGATACATGATTTCTAAGACCTTGTAAGTGTTCATTTGCCTCTCATTACTAGTATTTTATCCTTTTAGGTAAGATATTTGCTGACTACCTGATGTCAGGCCCTGCAGTCTCCAGTAAAGAACACAGATTTGGAGAAAAAGCCAGAATATTTCCAGAAATATTTATAGGAATAATAGACATTTGGAATGCTGTATTTTTAACTTCTTAGGTTTAAGTATTGCCTGATTTTGCACAATGAAAACACTTCCCACTTTAATGTCAAAATATCTCCTAATAAAATTAATTATAGAGCTGAAAGCATATGATTATCACTGAGCCTTTTCCTTGTGCTCTGTTCTAGCTTTGCTATAACTCTGCCCTTCTGGTGTTATAAATCAGGACTATAAATAAAGAAGGTTGTAACTTTTTATCTTTTCAGTTTTAGATTGGGACATTCACGTATTTTTTTCTGGAGATAGGGAGAAGTAAAGAAGAAAGTACCTGCTATTAATAATAAGCAGCACTGGGATTTTAATTTCCTTTAACAGCTAATTATACAAATTTAGAAGTGAAGCCATTGAAGGTTGGAAATGTCACTCTGAACACACTCTTCCCACAATTCTCCCACTTTTACAAAAGTTAAGTAAGGCATCTTTGGGGCATACATTCTCAACAAGCATGCATTTAAGCTGTGATAGATCTCTAGTTTTAGCTATCTAAAAATTATACTGGAATTGATTCCAACAGCTGCTGCTTGATTTTAAGATTCCACTCATAAAATATGCTTGTTCTTCTCCTGGGAAATAACATTCTCATTACAGGTAGTCAGGATTCCTCTTGATTAAGCTGAGTGATTTAAATTTCTCACACATAAGCGATGGAATATATATATCCACACACACATAGACTCATTTTTAAAATGTTAATATGATAGGTTTGAGTAGCAATGCCTTGAAGACATTAGAGAATCTTAGGTTTTATTAAAAAATTCATTGTATGGAAATTCAGTGTATAGGTCAGGTGATTACTTAGCACTGAAAACACTCTTTTAGCATTTCCTTTACAGAACGGTTAGATTTATAATAAGTGTGCTAATAAACATGAAGTTGATGATTAACAGCTTGGCTTTGTAGTGAGAACAACTTCGGATCAATTACTGGTTCTGCCAGTACCAGGTGTGTGACCTTGAGGCAGTTACTTTTCTATTAATAAGTTTTAATCTTTAAATGGAAAAAAAGAATAAGAATACTAGCCACTTCACATGACTGTGACTAGGATTTAATAACATCATGAGATGATCATGAGGATAAAAACATTACTGTTAACATACTGACAAAGGCTGCAGATATAAAGGGTGCTACATGCCAAAGAAAGCTACCAGATCAAAAGACAGCCCCTTTTCAGCCTCTGTTCTAAGAACATTTGGAATGCTGATTTTAACTTCTTAGGTTTAAGTATTGCCTGATTTTGCACAATGAAAACACTTCCCACTTTAATGTCAAAATATCTCCTAATAAAATTAATTATAGAGCTGAAAGCATATGATTATCACTGAGCCTTTTCCTTGTGCTCTGTTCTAGCTTTGCTATAACTCTGCCCTTCTGGTGTTATAAATCAGGACTATAAATAAAGAAGGTTGTAACTTTTTATCTTTTCAGTTTTAGATTGGGACATTCACGTATTTTTTTCTGGAGATAGGGAGAAGTAAAGAAGAAAGTACCTGCTATTAATAATAAGCAGCACTGGGATTTTAATTTCCTTTAACAGCTAATTATACAAATTTAGAAGTGAAGCCATTGAAGGTTGGAAATGTCACTCTGAACACACTCTTCCCACAATTCTCCCACTTTTACAAAAGTTAAGTAAGGCATCTTTGGGGCATACATTCTCAACAAGCATGCATTTAAGCTGTGATAGATCTCTAGTTTTAGCTATCTAAAAATTATACTGGAATTGATTCCAACAGCTGCTGCTTGATTTTAAGATTCCACTCATAAAATATGCTTGTTCTTCTCCTGGGAAATAACATTCTCATTACAGGTAGTCAGGATTCCTCTTGATTAAGCTGAGTGATTTAAATTTCTCACACATAAGCGATGGAATATATATATCCACACACACATAGACTCATTTTTAAAATGTTAATATGATAGGTTTGAGTAGCAATGCCTTGAAGACATTAGAGAATCTTAGGTTTTATTAAAAAATTCATTGTATGGAAATTCAGTGTATAGGTCAGGTGATTACTTAGCACTGAAAACACTCTTTTAGCATTTCCTTTACAGAACGGTTAGATTTATAATAAGTGTGCTAATAAACATGAAGTTGATGATTAACAGCTTGGCTTTGTAGTGAGAACAACTTCGGATCAATTACTGGTTCTGCCAGTACCAGGTGTGTGACCTTGAGGCAGTTACTTTTCTATTAATAAGTTTTAATCTTTAAATGGAAAAAAAGAATAAGAATACTAGCCACTTCACATGACTGTGACTAGGATTTAATAACATCATGAGATGATCATGAGGATAAAAACATTACTGTTAACATACTGACAAAGGCTGCAGATATAAAGGGTGCTACATGCCAAAGAAAGCTACCAGATCAAAAGACAGCCCCTTTTCAGCCTCTGTTCTAAGAACAAGTTCTGTGGTCCTTGGTCTTTATCCAAGGATATTAAAACAAGATATGGGATATAAAATGTTGGAGGGTAGAAAAAAAGGAAGGTTTTGTTTACCAATTTTGAAAAAGAGGCTTTAAAGGGTGGTATCACACCTGATCCTTAACTTCCCCAAGGGGAGCGGATGGGGGTACCCATCCTCACCAGTCCTAGTGAGGGGCTTTAACATACCCAGTTGGAAGGCCTGATACTGCTCTCTTGGACCTGCAAAGGCAATGCACTCAAATCTTATTTCCACCAAGGGAATTTGGAGGGGAGCAGAGAGGCTGGTATGCTGCTTTACTGGGAGAGGAGAAAAGAGTTCCTCCTGTAACTGTATTCCTTCTTTAATCATAGCAGATCAAAGAATACATGAGTTTCCTCTCAAATTTAAGCCACATGAGAGGAGAAGCTAGCCTTAAAGTGATTCCCTTATGCCCAAGAGTGCCACCTGGAAGGGGCGATGGGATTTCATCCATGAAAGTCCATTTGGAGTGTCCCTCCAGAGAACTGACAGTGCAGTGAGCAAGTGGCCAGCCAAAGGAGGAACACTGCCTGGTTCAGACCCAGGGACCACAGAGAAGCCCTGAAGAACCCATAAAAGTGTCCACAAGAGTCAGCTTTGAACTCTTTTCTTGTGGAGGAAAAAGAAAAAAAGGTCCACAGTGGAAGATAAACATTGAAACAGTACTAATTCAAGTAAGAAGCGCCCACATGCTTCTTTGCCCTTCCTTTTCTTAGTGCTCCAAACATCCTGGAGGGTGAGAAAAACACAAGGACATGCCCTACACACACACACACACACACACACACTATCCACCACATACACACACACACACCCCACCCCACCATATACATATGCACCCCATCACAAACATGCCCCTCCACAGACACACACACACACACACACACACACACACTTCAAGACGCTTGCTTCCAATATTGGTCAGAGAAAATTTAGCATCATATCAAGTTCAGAGTTGTGATCACCCTCTGGGACTAGACAGTCTCATTTCTAAAATAGGTCTGTGTGATTTAAAGAGATCACAGGATGTTCTATCACCTAAGAGTGAGCATAAGAATCATAGCCCTGCCTACTTTTCACTCACAGTGATGGAAAGACTGTTCCTAGAATGTGAGTTTCAAAGGGAACAATGGAAAATAAAAATAAAGTGTTTTGAATGTGTCCCACCAGCCATGCTTATACAAAGTACAACTAATTATGGGTATAAATAGCTCTCCTTTTTTTCAAAGCAACTGGAATATCTTATTTCCCAGACACGAGACCCTTATCCATGCAATCACATGCACTTTTTCTTAAGTCACACTTCTAACTGGCTACACTGGCTTTGGCCAGAGGCCACAAACCTCTGGAGAGGTGTTCTTTCTACACATACTCCTGCATGGATCACATAAGGGCAAATAAAACCTAAGGTAGGAATGTAGGTATCACTAAGATCTAATGGCTAATTATAGAATCAGAATGGAAGATAATATTAATCAGATACAGAGAAGAAATTGAAGACTGATTGCCATAACATATGTAAATTTATACCCTCAGTGCACTCTGAAGCTATACTGTACCTTGTTGGGGGTTAGAGAGCTAATTGTGGCAGCTCAGACAAGCAGGTCTGGTCATAGTCTTGTTTCTAAAGGATAAGCCACTCTCAGCTGACTGAAAGCCTTTCCCAGGTAAGAACTCAAGGTTTGTCCTGATGACCCCTCCCTTCAATGTCAACTCTCTCCCCACTGATGCTCAGCATATGTGCATTTCCAGAAACTTCTGGACAGAGTAGAAGTATGAGATGGTAACAATAATCCTGAAATCTCTCACCCTCTAGAAATCATGTGGCACAATGAACAGGCTAGAATCAAAGCTCTGATAGCAGGCTTTGTCTCCACAACAGCTTAGCACAGTGAATGACACTTAGAATGCTCCATAAATGACAACTGGAAAATAAAGAGCTTGTTAGCATGACTGCAATCCATCCGCAGAGCAAACACTATATATAAGACTGGTGAGGAGAAACACTGTCTCCAAAATGAGCCGAGAGATTCTTTTTACGTGTGGAAACAATGGAATAAAGCCATAAACTGCTAGAGTTGGAAGGCCCCGCCAAGAAGAGACACGTTATTGCCACCCCTTATGGAATCCTACAAAACTGACTCTCCTAAAGGCCTGGATTCTTAGGGTAACAGAGTTCATGAGTTCAGGACACTGTCCATTCAAGCCTATAAGTAAATTATAGACATATCGTACTACAAAAAACCTAATTAACTAAAACAGAAACTTGTTAAGGTAAATTGCTAGGATATCCTATGATAAAAAACATACTTCTACCTTACCTAAACATTAAAATGATTTCAGAACTCGTCCAAATGCAAATTAAAACATTTGCAAAAATACCCTGATGTCACATGCACTTTTCTTAAGTCACACTTCTAACTGGCTACACTGGCTTTGGCCAGAGGCCACAAACCTCGGGAGAGGTGTTCTTTCTACACATACTCCTGCATGGATCACATAAGGGCAAATAAAACCTAAGGTAGGAATGTAGGTATCACTAAGATCTAATGGCTAATTATAGAATCAGAATGGAAGATAATATTAATCAGATACAGAGAAGAAATTGAAGACTGATTGCCATAACATATGTAAATTTATACCCTCAGTGCACTCTGAAGCTATACTGTACCTTGTTGGGGGTTAGAGAGCTAATTGTGGCAGCTCAGACAAGCAGGTCTGGTCATAGTCTTGTTTCTAAAGGATAAGCCACTCTCAGCTGACTGAAAGCCTTTCCCAGGTAAGAACTCAAGGTTTGTCCTGATGACCCCTCCCTTCAATGTCAACTCTCCCCACTGATGCTCAGCATATGTGCATTTCCAGAAACTTCTGGACAGAGTAGAAGTATGAGATGGTAACAATAATCCTGAAATCTCTCACCCTCTAGAAATCATGTGGCACAATGAACAGGCTAGAATCAAAGCTCTGATAGCAGGCTTTGTCTCCACAACAGCTTAGCACAGTGAATGACACTTAGAATGCTCCATAAATGACAACTGGAAAATAAAGAGCTTGTTAGCATGACTGCAATCCATCCGCAGAGCAAACACTATATATAAGACTGGTGAGGAGAAACACTGTCTCCAAAATGAGCCGAGAGATTCTTTTTACGTGTGGAAACAATGGAATAAAGCCATAAACTGCTAGAGTTGGAAGGCCCCGCCAAGAAGAGACACGTTATTGCCACCCCTTATGGAATCCTACAAAACTGACTCTCCTAAAGGCCTGGATTCTTAGGGTAACAGAGTTCATGAGTTCAGGACACTGTCCATTCAAGCCTATAAGTAAATTATAGACATATCGTACTACAAAAAACCTAATTAACTAAAACAGAAACTTGTTAAGGTAAATTGCTAGGATATCCTATGATAAAAAAAAAACATACTTCTACCTTACCTAAACATTAAAATGATTTCAGAACTCGTCCAAATGCAAATTAAAAACATTTGCAAATAGTATATTTTAAATGACTCTGATGATAACCACATTGCAAAAAACTTACCAGATATATACCTTTCAAAAAATGTTATCTTGGACTTCCCTGATAGTGCAGTGGATATGACATTTCCTTTTCGTTTCCACTGACATCCTCTTGTAATCATTAGGGATGATGAGTGTCCTGTGCTGTGGCGTTTCGTGTGTTGGATTTTTTTACGTGCTTTTTGCTTTGAGGGTACAAGGGAAATTGACCAGTTGCATTGGCTTCTTCAAAGTCAGTTGTATTTCAACTCTGTTTCTGCAAAACTCACTGCTTGACCTATCCTAATGGCAGCTTTCATTCATAAAAGCCCAGGCCTTGTCTATTGGAAGTGGGGGAACTCAATGAGGTCAAGTTCTAGTTACAAGGATTGTCCACAAGACAGCAGCACTTCTCCATGCCCAACTCTGATTCCATTGCAGCCAGAGCCCTAGGGCAAGGCAGCTTCCCGGGCTGTGAATTACTGTGGCCTGGGTTTGAGCCAACACCCAAGGGCTTTTGCCTCACTACTTCCTCCCTCTAAAGCTTCCATCCTGGGTCCAGATTCCTCCTAACCTGGGGATCCACTCCATGCTGAGCTCCCAAGAGGCTGCACCTCTGACTGGTTGCTTTACCTGGTGACCCCAGTCCCAGCTGACCGGGATCATTGGTGACTTTTTCCTGGATCTCAAGGTCAGAGGGTAGGGCCCCAACTATTGGGATGAATTAGCAATTTGGGGTCCAGCAAGGTCAAGCAGACAGAATAGGTTTAAGAAGGGTCTCAGTGAACATGCCACGACTGCTGAAGCCCGCACATTCTAGGGCCTATGAACCACAACTGAGCCTGTTTGCTGAAACTACTGAAGCCCATGCACCTAGAGCCTGTGCTCTGCAACAAAAGAAGAACGAGCACCACAATGAGAAGCCTGCACACTACAACGAAGAGTAGCCCTTACTTACCACAACTCAAGAAAGCAATGAAGACCCAGTGCAGCCAAAATACATAAATAAATAAAATGTGTGTGTGTGTGTGTGTGTGTGTGTGTTTTCCAGCTTCAGCATGTGATGGGCAAAATGCTATTTATTAGGGAATATAACTGCGGATGGCATTTACTATGTGTCTAGTCCTCCAAATTTTATTATTTTGTTTTATGAATTGTCTGAAATGAACACATACAACTTGCTTAATATATAAGAAAGTAAAAGTTATATAAAAATATGTATCTTTTCCTTAGAAGCAAGGACCTCTGCTCACTTCTTTAATTCACCACAAAGTTAAGAAATCTTTGTTTTACCTTATAATCATCTGTAGAATTCAATAATATGTGTTAATCCAGGAAAGAAAACACTTATATAGGAAACTGATGGAGATGGCCAGTACTCACTCTGATTTTAACTGCAAGAAAATAATTTCCCTGCAGCATTGCACAAGAAAGTTTTTTTTTTTTTTGCTAGCTTCAGGGAAAGCCTGTGAGCTGTAATTAAGTATTGAATTAATGCTACTGGTATAGAATCAATGGTCAGTACAATCAATACCTGAGCCTGAATGAAACGTGAGTATGGGCATCAGCAAAACTGCTGAAAAGAAACAACTCTCAAGATGAACTCCCGCTGCTGTTTCAGGTCACCTAACCTTAACCATCAAGGTGACAACACCATTAATGTTGACCAAATTTAAAAAGGCCCAGCTCAAGGTTTCATTTGAATGCACACATACACACACAGGCACAGAATATTAAAAGCCAATAGCTCTTCCACTATCAAACTACACTGCCAAACAGTAAATTGTAAACAGATGTTGCCTTATCTGTGACTGTCTTTCTTGTCTTTCTGAAACTCTTAGAGGAAAACACAGGTAGAACATTCAACAACATAAATCAAAAAAGCAAGATCTTCTATTACCTGCCTTCCAGAGCAGTGGAAATAAAAGCAAAAATAAACAAGTGGGACCTAACTAAACTTAAAAGCGTTTGCACAGCAAAAGAAACTATAAACAAGATGAAAAGACAACCTTCAGAATGGGAGAAAAAAGTAGCTAGTGAAACAACCGACAAAGAATTTCCAAAATATATAATCAGCTCAGACAACTCAACACCAAAAACACAAACAAACCAAGCAAAAAATGAGAAAAAAAAACCTACACAGACACCGCTCCAAAGAAGACATACAGATGGCCAACAAACACATGAAAAGATGCTCAACATTGCTCATTGTTAGAGAAATGCAAATCAAAACTACAATGAGATATCACCTCCCACCAGTCAGAAGGGCCATCATCAAAAAGTCTACAAACAATACATGCTGGAGAGGGTGTGCAGAAAAGGGAACCCTTTTACACTATTGGTGGGAATGTGAACTGATACAGCCACTATGGAAGACAGTGTGGAGACTCCTCAAAAAACTAGGAATAGAGCCACCATAGGACCCAGCAATCCCACTACTAGGCATATATCTTGAGGAAATCAAAACTGAAAGAGACACATGTACCCTGCACTATGAACAGTAGCTAGAACATGGAAGTAGCCCATATATCCACCAACAGATGAAGGGATAAAGAAGTTGTGGTACATATATACAATGGAATATTACTCAGCCATCAAAAGAAATGCATTTGAATTAGTTCTAATGAGGTGGATGAATCTAGAACCCATTATACAGAGTGAAGTATGTCAGAGAGAGAAAGACAAATATTGTATACTGACACATATATATGGAATCTAGAAAGATGGTGCTGATAAATAAATATGCAGAGCAGCAATGGAGAGGTGGACATGGAGAACAGTCTTATGGACATTGAGGTGAGGGAGGGGAATATGTTGTGGGACTATGGGATCTCAAAGAGCAGCTCTGTGGCAACCTGGAGGGGTAGGATGGGGAGGGAGATGGGGGGAGGTTCTGCAGGGGAGGGCTGAAATTTCTGACCCAACTCTTAGAGGAAAACACAGGTAGAACATTCAACAACATAAATCAAAAAAGCAAGATCTTCTATTACCTGCCTTCCAGAGCAGTGGAAATAAAAGCAAAAATAAACAAGTGGGACCTAACTAAACTTAAAAGCGTTTGCACAGCAAAAGAAACTATAAACAAGATGAAAAGACAACCTTCAGAATGGGAGAAAAAAGTAGCTAGTGAAACAACCGACAAAGAATTTCCAAAATATATAATCAGCTCAGACAACTCAACACCAAAAACACAAACAAACCAAGCAAAAAATGAGAAAAAAAAACCTACACAGACACCGCTCCAAAGAAGACATACAGATGGCCAACAAACACATGAAAAGATGCTCAACATTGCTCATTGTTAGAGAAATGCAAATCAAAACTACAATGAGATATCACCTCCCACCAGTCAGAAGGGCCATCATCAAAAAGTCTACAAACAATACATGCTGGAGAGGGTGTGCAGAAAAGGGAACCCTTTTACACTATTGGTGGGAATGTGAACTGATACAGCCACTATGGAAGACAGTGTGGAGACTCCTCAAAAAACTAGGAATAGAGCCACCATAGGACCCAGCAATCCCACTACTAGGCATATATCTTGAGGAAATCAAAACTGAAAGAGACACATGTACCCTGCACTATGAACAGTAGCTAGAACATGGAAGTAGCCCATATATCCACCAACAGATGAAGGGATAAAGAAGTTGTGGTACATATATACAATGGAATATTACTCAGCCATCAAAAGAAATGCATTTGAATTAGTTCTAATGAGGTGGATGAATCTAGAACCCATTATACAGAGTGAAGTATGTCAGAGAGAGAAAGACAAATATTGTATACTGACACATATATATGGAATCTAGAAAGATGGTGCTGATAAATAAATATGCAGAGCAGCAATGGAGAGGTGGACATGGAGAACAGTCTTATGGACATTGAGGTGAGGGAGGGGAATATGTTGTGGGACTATGGGATCTCAAAGAGCAGCTCTGTGGCAACCTGGAGGGGTAGGATGGGGAGGGAGATGGGGGGAGGTTCTGCAGGGGGAGGGGCTGTATACTTATGGAGGATTCGGGTCAATGTATGGCATTGACTCTGTAGAAAGTAAAACTCTGTAGAAAATAAAACAAAATAAAATAGGGGCTTCCCTGGTAGCTCAGTGGTGAAGAATGCACCTGCCAATGCGGGACACATGGGTCTCTGATCCGGGAAGATCCCACATGCTGTGGAGCAACTAAGCCCGTGAGCTGCAACTATGGAGCCTGTGCTCTAGACCCTCGGAGTCACAACTATTGAGCCCATGTGCCGCAACTACTGAAGCTCGTGTGCCCTAGAGCTCAAGTTCCACAACAAAAGAAGTCACCACAACAAGAAGCCTGCTCACCTTAACTAGAGAGGAGCCCCCACTCCCTGCAACTAGAGAAGAACCTGTGGCAGCAGTGAAAACCCAGAAGAGCCAAGAACAAATTAATTAATAAATAAAACTTTTTAAAAAAACTCTAAAAAAATAAATTAAATTAAAAAGAAAATCCTGATGACCTAAGTTGTATCCATGGATAAATAGTAATAAAATTAACATGAAGATAGGCCTCTAATTAGTCTGTCATAAGAATAATTCTCTGGAGGCAACTGCTCTCCTGAAAGTTTAGGTATGCTTATATCTTATAAACTATTCATAAATATTTGAATATGCATAAATCAAATAAATGTAGAGAACAAATGATAAATGTATTAAATAAAATATGCTATAACTTGTATTTTATATAATTTTAATATATATGTGCAAAGCATTAACCATGAAGTCCAAAACATGTAAACTACTCAAGAAGCATTATCTAGTTCCATTACTACAGAATTAAAATACCTGCCAAAATACCAGTCAATTCCGTAACACTATATTTTCTCTATTTTTATACATCTTTATTTGTTCACCAATTAATCTATAAAGATGGTGCTGATAAATAAATATGCAGAGCAGCAATGGAGAGGTGGACATGGAGAACAGTCTTATGGACATTGAGGTGAGGGAGGGGAATATGTTGTGGGACTATGGGATCTCAAAGAGCAGCTCTGTGGCAACCTGGAGGGGTAGGATGGGGAGGGAGATGGGGGGAGGTTCTGCAGGGGGAGGGGCTGTATACTTATGGAGGATTCGGGTCAATGTATGGCATTGACTCTGTAGAAAGTAAAACTCTGTAGAAAATAAAACAAAATAAAATAGGGGCTTCCCTGGTAGCTCAGTGGTGAAGAATGCACCTGCCAATGCGGGACACATGGGTCTCTGATCCGGGAAGATCCCACATGCTGTGGAGCAACTAAGCCCGTGAGCTGCAACTATGGAGCCTGTGCTCTAGACCCTCGGAGTCACAACTATTGAGCCCATGTGCCGCAACTACTGAAGCTCGTGTGCCCTAGAGCTCAAGTTCCACAACAAAAGAAGTCACCACAACAAGAAGCCTGCTCACCTTAACTAGAGAGGAGCCCCCACTCCCTGCAACTAGAGAAGAACCTGTGGCAGCAGTGAAAACCCAGAAGAGCCAAGAACAAATTAATTAATAAATAAAACTTTTTAAAAAAACTCTAAAAAAATAAATTAAATTAAAAAAGAAAAATCCTGATGACCTAAGTTGTATCCATGGATAAATAGTAATAAAATTAACATGAAGATAGGCCTCTAATTAGTCTGTCATAAGAATAATTCTCTGGAGGCAACTGCTCTCCTGAAAGTTTAGGTATGCTTATATCTTATAAACTATTCATAAATATTTGAATATGCATAAATCAAATAAATGTAGAGAACAAATGATAAATGTATTAAATAAAATATGCTATAACTTGTATTTTATATAATTTTAATATATATGTGCAAAGCATTAACCATGAAGTCCAAAACATGTAAACTACTCAAGAAGCATTATCTAGTTCCATTACTACAGAATTAAAATACCTGCCAAAATACCAGTCAATTCCGTAACACTATATTTTTCTCTATTTTTATACATACATCTTTATTTGTTCACCAATTAATATAGAAATATACACTCTGGAGTTTTGTAAAAATGATTCTTTATTCAGCAATTCTCAGTTACATACATTTGAAGCATTACTGATGTTTTCATATTTAACTTAATAATTGGTAACCTGGTAGTCCATTGGTTTGCTTTAGTGTGATCTTAGAACATGTGTAAGTCACATACTGATTCTGCTAACAGAAAACAAAATCGCCAGATGAGCCAGTGCCCATAAGTTAGTAGTCTAAGGCAGGAGACTGAATTTTTCAATGCTCACTAACGACTGGGCAACATCACAAGTCATAAGAGGTGAAATGCAATGTAATGTAAATGCAAATGCACCCTGCTTGCTCACATGGCACAGTGCCTGCATTCTTTACCTAGAAGAGTCATTAGGAACTCTTTTAAAAAACAAGGTTCTTTTAAATTTTGGTGATGCCATGGTATATCCAGAGACAGCTGTGTAATCAGGCAGAGGGAAATGAACTGCTCTCTGTTTCTCTGCTGAGGATAAAGGCTGGCATCATTATACATATAAATGTCCTTGCAAGAAAAATTGCTTAAAACACACTTCTGCCCAGCTAACAAGAGTTTCTGTTTTTCAGGTAAATGAAACAAGCTGAAGAACAAAAATTACAACCCTGGACACAGCCAGCTTGAAAACACAAGGACTCTAGCCATAAAAGCTAGTAATTACCAAAGATATAGACAGAAGCTGACATTCTGCTCTGATGCAGATTCATGGTCACTTGCCCCACCTCAGGTCATCATCATATGGCACATGAACTAATTCAGCAGCCATCCACCAGTCTCCCTTTTCCCAGTCTCTGCTTCCTGCAACCCATCTTCAATGTGCAAGAGGGTTCTCCTTGAGAGTGTCTCTTTCTACTCTGAACCAGATTCCTTTTGCTCCATGTGAACCACTCCAAAGTTTAACCCCAGCTGACATTTTCTTCAGGCTCATTTTTCAAGACCTCCTCTCTCATCCTATGTTTCAGCAAATTGAACCTTTCACTATGATCCAGATATGTGCTTGTCTTCCTGTCTTTGTATTGCAGAAGCTATTTACTCTGTCTAGAGGGTCCAAATGAAAAAATTCTTCTAAGACCTAGGTTTACTTAACTCTTTATATTCTGACATATATTCTTCAAAGTGCATCTCGTAGGCTATCTCTTCTGAGGAACCATTTTCCCATATGTTATTATTTCTAACAGTAAGATTTCATGAACACTGTACTAGGCACTCTGCTAAAGGTTTCCTAGACTTTAGTAATAAGTGATAAAAGTGTAATACAGAGTTAAAGAGTATAGAAGGCCAGGGCTCAAATCAACTCAAAACTGATCATTTCATTTACTGAAATACAAGTAGACTAGTAGTCTTTGTTTTCAATCTAGTGATTTTCCTGAGGATAAATAAGAACAACAACAACAACAACCACATGCGCTAATGTTTGTTGAATACTACGTACCAGGCATGGTACTGAACACTATCCATGCATTATCTCATTAATTCACACAGCAGATGTAATAACTGAAGACTATCTTTATCCTCACTTTATAGAGGAGGAAACTGCTTTAGAGAAACGTATACAGTCACACAGCTTATAAGTGACAAAACTAGGACTTGAACATAGATTCGTATCTCAATAGTATTCTACCTTACTTTTCGCTGAATTTATTCTCTTACTCCTCTGCTCCTCCAGTTCTCTTAGTGAAAGCTGTTTCTATGTCACTGGGCACTCTGTTAGCTGTGCTTCTGTCAGATACCATTGCCAACCTGTCAATCACCTGGAAAGCAGAACTCTGTCCTATTCACATTGCTTGTCTACCACTGTCTTCCAAGTAGTAGATGCCTAATAAATCTTGGACAGAATTGAATTTCATATTGGAAGTCATATCATAAATAATCAAATGTTGCACAGAAAACATCTTGCATATACGCTGACACTAAGTTATAATGACAAAGGGCTTGGAGTCCCATTTTTCTAAGAATGGTTAATGAATAAGAAATAACTTTCACATCAGGGAAGAAGCTCACCCTTGAAATTGAACTGATCTGGAATCAAGACCAAAGCATACTAATTTTTTGCCTTTGTTTTATGTACCCATTCTAAATCTCAGTTTCCTCAGATACAAATAAAAGAATAATACTGCCTTGTAGAGCTTTTGATAAGATTAAATGCAAATACTCATAAAGATGTTTAGCAATGTGACTCAGACATAGTAAGCACTCAGCAAAGTCTGCTTCATGAATAAAAACTTACCCTATTTTTACATGTCGAAAAAATTAAAGAACAGCTCCTTAATCATTCAAGCCACAGCTTTTGTCCAGATCTACAATCTTCCTATGGGAAGACTCCAAATATTGTGAAATAATTTTGAATGAACAAAAACAACTTAAACCCTAGACTTTAGTAATAAGTGATAAAAGTGTAATACAGAGTTAAAGAGTATAGAAGGCCAGGGCTCAAATCAACTCAAAACTGATCATTTCATTTACTGAAATACAAGTAGACTAGTAGTCTTTGTTTTCAATCTAGTGATTTTCCTGAGGATAAATAAGAACAACAACAACAACAACCACATGCGCTAATGTTTGTTGAATACTACGTACCAGGCATGGTACTGAACACTATCCATGCATTATCTCATTAATTCACACAGCAGATGTAATAACTGAAGACTATCTTTATCCTCACTTTATAGAGGAGGAAACTGCTTTAGAGAAACGTATACAGTCACACAGCTTATAAGTGACAAAACTAGGACTTGAACATAGATTCGTATCTCAATAGTATTCTACCTTACTTTTCGCTGAATTTATTCTCTTACTCCTCTGCTCCTCCAGTTCTCTTAGTGAAAGCTGTTTCTATGTCACTGGGCACTCTGTTAGCTGTGCTTCTGTCAGATACCATTGCCAACCTGTCAATCACCTGGAAAGCAGAACTCTGTCCTATTCACATTGCTTGTCTACCACTGTCTTCCAAGTAGTAGATGCCTAATAAATCTTGGACAGAATTGAATTTCATATTGGAAGTCATATCATAAATAATCAAATGTTGCACAGAAAACATCTTGCATATACGCTGACACTAAGTTATAATGACAAAGGGCTTGGAGTCCCATTTTTCTAAGAATGGTTAATGAATAAGAAATAACTTTCACATCAGGGAAGAAGCTCACCCTTGAAATTGAACTGATCTGGAATCAAGACCAAAGCATACTAATTTTTTGCCTTTGTTTTATGTACCCATTCTAAATCTCAGTTTCCTCAGATACAAATAAAAGAATAATACTGCCTTGTAGAGCTTTTGATAAGATTAAATGCAAATACTCATAAAGATGTTTAGCAATGTGACTCAGACATAGTAAGCACTCAGCAAAGTCTGCTTCATGAATAAAAACTTACCCTATTTTTACATGTCGAAAAAATTAAAGAACAGCTCCTTAATCATTCAAGCCACAGCTTTTGTCCAGATCTACAATCTTCCTATGGGAAGACTCCAAATATTGTGAAATAAATTTATGCAAAGAGGAGTGAACAAAAAACAAACAACTCTCTAGGAAGAAGGACTCTGAAAGGACCAAGGATGTGAGAAATAGCAGGAAGGGGACCTTTTGTGGTAAACAGCTCCATTCTTAACCCAAGGGACACAATACCCACTGGGTGTCTTTGTGTTGTTACAATGTGTGATACAGGCTCAACAGTGAAGATTTTCCTTTGTTCTCCAGTCTCACTGAGAGAGTGAATTTCACACACAGAACTTATTTATTAGGAAACTCTTATAATCTAATGTATTAAGAGTTGTAAAACTAAGACTGGGTATAAAATATTAGAGTTGATAAAATAGAGTGAGCCCATAGATATCCCAAGGAATATATCAATCATATTTCCAGCAAATACTGTATTATGTATTATTTCCCAATTAATCAATAAAGAAATCTACATTTCATGAGCTTGCAGCACTTGGAGGTTCCTGACTGTTACAGATTGAATTATGTGTCCCTCAAATCATATAGTGAAGTCCTAAGCCCCAGCATGACCATATTGGAGAGGGGGCCTGTAAGGAGGTAGTTAAGGATAAATGAGGTCATAAGAATGGAGCCTTAATCTGATAGGACTGATGGCCTTGTCTGGAGAGGATACATCAGACGCACATGCACAGAGGAAAGATGATGGGAGGACAAAGGGAGAAGGTGACCTTTTACAGGCAAGGAAAAAAGGTCTTGCCTAAAACCAACCCTGCCAGCACCTTGATTTTGTACTTCCAGCCTCCAGAACCATGAGAAAGTGATTTTTCTGTTATTTAAACCTCCCAGTCTATGATATTTCACTAGGACAGCTGCAACAGACTAATATACTAATATTTGTATTAAATTATTTCTTATCTTACTATAACAATCTGGTTCTTTTTCCCATGAAGAATCAGGATGGGTTATTAGACAAAGGACCTCTGTTATCTCTTTCTAGTAAAGGAGTCCATTGGGAAATGGGAGTCTGGATCGCCTGGTTTTCATACTTAAAACCAAAAGCAAAAAATATTAACATCCTCACATATAACACTTATTTTATGAAGTATCTCTTTCTTAGTAACTTTATCTCCCTCCAGACATCAAGCACAGGCAAAGGGCCATAGGCTGACAAAGCAGATACACAGCAGAAACAGCATACACTTAGCAATGACATCGGCTCTTTGTTAGATGAACCTTGTCCTTCTGAAATTTAAGTTCTCTCCAGTTGAAAGGGATGGGATGTTACAAGTTCTTTTTTTTTTTTGGCCAGCCAAGCTTGATGACTGTTGGTCAAGAGGGCAGAATAAAACCATGGCCATACTGACTGATAAGGCTCTGAAGGCTTAGTGGCACTGTGGTTTATACTGATTGAGAGTATTCATTTTCTTACTTTTCTTTCAAAAGTATTTTTTCAGGTCTGGTCTGTGACTAGTACTGAGTGAGGCTGTACAGTACTGTTTCACAGAGCAGACGAACAATAGCCTGACACTTTCCCTCAGGCTTCAAAATAGTACATAGGTACAGACCACTATACATAATTAACCACGTTCATAAAGAAAATATTTTCTAATCATAGTAAGTAAAGATCATAAAAGTAGTCATCAATAACTATATTTTAATTTGGGTAGAGTCTGAAATATAGTCAAACCATGCTAACATGGGGAAACAGAATTCAGGGCAATTCATGTTAAGTCCCTGTGGCAGGAATCAGCTTAGTGTGTACGAAAATCTGAATGAAAGATGGTGTGACTGGGTTAAGAGGGGACCATGCAGAACATGATCAGGACAGCTGGGGATTCTTTGTGCTGTGATGAACCACTGTTGAGGTTTACCCTAAGTGAGTCTAACTACAAACTGTGGTCTGCAGGCCAAATCAACCTGCAGCCTGTTTTGTAAATAAAGCTTGATTGGGGCACAGCCAAACCCAGTCATTTAATTATTGTCTCCTGCATGCATGTGTGCTCAGTCACTTCAGTCATGTCCAGCTCTTTGCAACCCCATGAACTGTAGCTCGCCAGGCTCTTCTGTCCAATTTGGGATTGTCTGCCTGCATCTTGCCAAAAGAAAGATGCTCCCTGGCTCCTTTCAAAGGACCTCTGTTATCTCTTTCTAGTAAAGGAGGAATGGGAGTCTATCGGCATACTTAAAACCAAAAGCAAAAAATATTAACATCCTCACATATAACACTTATTTTATGAAGTATCTCTTTCTTAGTAACTTTATCTCCCTCCAGACATCAAGCACAGGCAAAGGGCCATAGGCTGACAAAGCAGATACACAGCAGAAACAGCATACACTTAGCAATGACATCGGCTCTTTGTTAGATGAACCTTGTCCTTCTGAAATTTAAGTTCTCTCCAGTTGAAAGGGATGGGATGTTACAAGTTCTTTTTTTTTTTTGGCCAGCCAAGCTTGATGACTGTTGGTCAAGAGGGCAGAATAAAACCATGGCCATACTGACTGATAAGGCTCTGAAGGCTTAGTGGCACTGTGGTTTATACTGATTGAGAGTATTCATTTTCTTACTTTTCTTTCAAAAGTATTTTTTCAGGTCTGGTCTGTGACTAGTACTGAGTGAGGCTGTACAGTACTGTTTCACAGAGCAGACGAACAATAGCCTGACACTTTCCCTCAGGCTTCAAAATAGTACATAGGTACAGACCACTATACATAATTAACCACGTTCATAAAGAAAATATTTTCTAATCATAGTAAGTAAAGATCATAAAAGTAGTCATCAATAACTATATTTTAATTTGGGTAGAGTCTGAAATATAGTCAAACCATGCTAACATGGGGAAACAGAATTCAGGGCAATTCATGTTAAGTCCCTGTGGCAGGAATCAGCTTAGTGTGTACGAAAATCTGAATGAAAGATGGTGTGACTGGGTTAAGAGGGGACCATGCAGAACATGATCAGGACAGCTGGGGATTCTTTGTGCTGTGATGAACCACTGTTGAGGTTTACCCTAAGTGAGTCTAACTACAAACTGTGGTCTGCAGGCCAAATCAACCTGCAGCCTGTTTTGTAAATAAAGCTTGATTGGGGCACAGCCAAACCCAGTCATTTAATTATTGTCTCCTGCATGCATGTGTGCTCAGTCACTTCAGTCATGTCCAGCTCTTTGCAACCCCATGAACTGTAGCTCGCCAGGCTCTTCTGTCCATGGGATTCTCCAGGCAAGAAGACTGGAGTGTGGGCTGCCATGTCCTCCTCCAGGGGATCTTCCTGACCCAGAAATGAAATGTATGTCTCCCATGGCTCCTGTATTGGCAGGTGGGTTCTTTACCACTGAGCCACCTGGGAAGCTGCTTATCGTCTATGGCTCCTTTTGTGCTACAAGGGCAGGACACCTGGGACAGACTGTATGGCCCACGAGACCTAAAATGCTGATTAACTGGTCCTTTGTAGAAAGAGTTTGCTGGAGTGGAAGAAGAGGCAGTAGTCAGGAGGCTCTGCATTCATCCAATGGAGAGGCGAGAGTGGCCTGGACCACAGCACTTGAGAGCAGTACAAATGCCACCATGTGAACTAGGGCATGCTTTGCAAGAAGAGCTGGCACAGTATGTTAAGGCATTAAATATGGTAGGGGAGAGGAGAGGAAAGAAAGAAATCAGAACATTTCCAGCACTTTGCCTTGAGCAACTAAATAATTAACAATGTCCTGTACTGAGACAGGGAGTTCCTAGGGAGGAGCAGCTTAGTGTAAACATAAGAATAAAGAGCTGATGGAAATGTTCATTTTGAAATGCTTTTATCTAAAGCCTCTCTTTGCTTTTTTTTCTTAGTATAGTCAGTGATTCCCAAAACAAACCAATGACTTCTTTTCCCTCCCTGGTACATAACATAAACAAAACCCACATGGCCAGTAGAATGGTACCAGACATTTCCCTGGACATTAAACCATAAACATTTTGAAGGCAGGGGCCATCTCTGCATTGCACTCCATTATATCACATGGCCAGCTCAGCACCTGGCCCATAGAAGAAGTTCTATAAATACAGATTTTGAAAGTGAACTGAAGAAATAGTCAGGAACCATTCACAGAGAATATACTATGACATCAGGAACTCAGGGAGGCATTACACATAAAATCACATTATTTAGTCCTTAGAAACTAATTCCACAGGCTAGTTGCTACTATACCAGTTCTACAGATTTGGAAACTGAGGTTTAGAGCAAGGAATCAAAAGCACAACTTCCTGCCCTACAAAGCTGAGTCAGAAATGGGTAAAGGGTAAAAAAAAAAAAAAAAAGAAATGGGTAAAAGGGAAGCAAGTGTCAACTAATGGGATGTAGCAGTCGGATGTACCATGGGATGACTGCCTCCCTTAAGTGGGCAACTGCATCTTGGTTGCCACTGAAACTAGTTCTGTGGAAAAGCAGCTCCCCAATTTTACCAGGTCTGATTTTTCAACAGGAGGCAAAAATCCAGTTTTTATTAATATATAAAATATGAAAACTCTCAATTAAAAAAAAAGACATTGTCCCAGAGCAATCAGTAGAGACTCCAGTTCTGGCAGACACCTCTCATACTTTTCTCTGTGTACTTACTTCCTAGTGGGGAGAAAAGCTAATCTACCGCTTAGTAAATGTTACTGGTGAATCTGGTGTAACACAGTGTCCCTGTGTGCTCAGTCAAATGCACTTTTTGCTAAAGATGTTTCTTTACAATGGTTAAGGGTTTTGTGAGGCACTTGCCTTTTGTGTCTAGAACACTGTAGCCATTCTCTGATGTTTGAACATCTGCCTGATGCACAGTGTGAAACCCCCCATCATACTGTCTGAGTGGCTAATGAATTCGTGTAGTCCTTCTAATGTGATGATGCAACACACTGACATCACTGTGCCCAGTCCTACCGTTTTAGAACTAAAGGTATCAAATGCTTCCTTTAAACAGAAGAGTCACTGCTTGTTACTAGGTATGTCTTTTAGAGACTGGATATTACACAGCTGGTTCTAGCTTAATTTCATAAAAATAGATTAGAAATGTTATCACTGGCTTATCTTTTAAACTTTAAGCAAAAGCAATGACTAAGAAGTATAACAAGGAGGAAAGTAGGGTGCTTAAAGTATCTAATAATTTGAATTTGGTGAGTAATTACTGAATGTATATCATAGGCCAGGATCTGTGCATATTGGTCCCAGGACACAAAATGAACAAGCCATTGCCCTGCCCTCCCACTCCAGTGGGAGAAACAGATTTACAAATAATAATAGATTGAGATCCATGCTGTAATTGAGGGATTACAGAAGGCTCTGGGAATTTATAGATAAAAGGATGATTAATAATGACTTCAAAAAAACAATAATGACTTCATGTGGGCAGAGCTGAGAGAAGTCTAAGTCAAGGAATGCTCTACAGGAAAAGTTACAATTCAGCTCTAACTTTAAGGATGGTTGGAGCTTCAGAATTCAGGTGTAAGAAGAAGTGCATTCTGGGTAACACAAGCTATTACCCGAATAAGAAATTTACTACGGGGCTTCCCTAGTGGTCCAGTGGGTAAGAACACCGCCTTGCAGTACAAGGGGCGCCGGTTCAAGCCCTGGCCTGGGAAAATCCCACGTGCCGCGGAGTGGCTGGACCGATGTCCAACTACCGAGCCGGAGCTCTGGAGCGCATGCGCCCAGAGCCGCTGCTCTGCGACAACAGAGGCCACCGCGATGGGAGGCCCACACGGGCCAAAGAACAAAGATGGATGAAAATGGACAAATGAAAGACCAGTAGAATTGGCCCGCCCGCTCCCCTCCCTCCCCCACCTAAATAAATAAATCTTTAAAAAAAAAAGAAAAGAAAAGAAATTTACTACGAATAAGGTACTATATTGAGCATCTATACTCCATTCTTCATGACAACCTTATAAATTAACTTGCCACTTTCCAAATTAAGAAACAGAGGCCCACAAAGGTTAAGTAATTTAGCCAGGGCTTCACAGCTAGTCATTAGCAAACATGTATTTTATTCCAAATCCTGGGCTAGTAAACACTATAGTCTATCACCAGGTAAGGTAAAAAAGATGTAGCTATATGCTATTCTGATTTGAGGATTAGAGATTAGTCCATTATAAGTAGAGGTAACTTGCATTGATGTGTGCTGCAGTAGGGACTACAGATAGGGAGCCATGACATAAAACTCGTAAACTGGATCCAGATTTTAAGACTAGAGCTTTACTCCAACGGCAACAAGGACTCTTTGGATGATTGTAAAACTCAAAGTAACATGATCAAGAATGAGCTCATGAGGTAAATCCAGAAGCTCTGAAGCAGTTCTGGAGAAATCAAATACTCGAAAACCTGCTAATAGATTACTGAAATAATGCACACGAAAGACGATGATGGTCTAAATTCAGGTACTGGCAGCGAGGACAAAAGATGAGGATGCAAAACGACATTGTGGAGGGAAAAATTAACATGATTTCAGAATGAAGTTACAGGAGGGACAAAGGAGAGGTATCTCTGGTGATGCTAGGGATGCTGGCTTGAGTAACTGAGTAGGTGTTGATGTGAAATGTGGAACATAATGGAAGGTCTGTGGGTGTTCAAACTGATAACTCCAAGAAATAATTGGTGATATGGAAACCTGTCTTGAAAACATAGATTTAGGAGCCACAAAAAAGGGAGATCAGCTACACCCAGGCAACGTGTGGGAATGAGAGGAAATAAAGACCTAAGACACAATAGCAACACCAATCACATTTATACAAGGATGTTAATAATAAGGCTTAACCTGATATTAAACATAATTCTTTCTAGTGCCTCCATAATGCCATTTAAAATTAACCAAGGTATAGTAACTTTTCTTTCTTTTGTACACATATTCCATCTACAAGTATTAATGGTGAGAGGCTCTGAGCATTCACTAATACCGGGCCATCAGTGAACTAGACATATTACAGTTGGGGATCCATAATGATAATTGAGATAATTTACTTTAATCTACAAAGATGTGTCTATCATATATGGTAGTAAGAAAAAGGAACACAACTTACAAACACTCATGTAACTCATATAAAAGTATCATAAACAGATCAGTACAAAAAGAAAGGTCCAACACAAATATTTAAACGTTTTTTATAAAGGAATAGTTACTGTGATTACTAATGTTCCAATTGTAGTAGATTAAACAAAAGTACAATGCTTTGAAAGAATTACTCTTCAAAGCACCTTACATTTCTATGTAGGGACGAAAACACCAGAACAAAGCAGTCTATCAAAGACAATTTGCATTCATGCTGTCTCTATAGGAGAAATAATTCCTCAGTGAAGGTCAACGGAATCCAACAGGGAGGTTCTTGCCCTCCCTCCTTACCCTGGTATGTGCAGAGATTAGAACAGTCTAACCATTTAGCCTTGAAATTACTACATACTCCACCTTCTGAGCCTTTGTTGAGCTCTGGGAAATCAAAAGGCAGTTCTGGAGAAATCAAATACTCGAAAACCTGCTAATAGATTACTGAAATAATGCACACGAAAGACGATGATGGTCTAAATTCAGGTACTGGCAGCGAGGACAAAAGATGAGGATGCAAAACGACATTGTGGAGGGAAAAATTAACATGATTTCAGAATGAAGTTACAGGAGGGACAAAGGAGAGGTATCTCTGGTGATGCTAGGGATGCTGGCTTGAGTAACTGAGTAGGTGTTGATGTGAAATGTGGAACATAATGGAAGGTCTGTGGGTGTTCAAACTGATAACTCCAAGAAATAATTGGTGATATGGAAACCTGTCTTGAAAACATAGATTTAGGAGCCACAAAAAAGGGAGATCAGCTACACCCAGGCAACGTGTGGGAATGAGAGGAAATAAAGACCTAAGACACAATAGCAACACCAATCACATTTATACAAGGATGTTAATAATAAGGCTTAACCTGATATTAAACATAATTCTTTCTAGTGCCTCCATAATGCCATTTAAAATTAACCAAGGTATAGTAACTTTTCTTTCTTTTGTACACATATTCCATCTACAAGTATTAATGGTGAGAGGCTCTGAGCATTCACTAATACCGGGCCATCAGTGAACTAGACATATTACAGTTGGGGATCCATAATGATAATTGAGATAATTTACTTTAATCTACAAAGATGTGTCTATCATATATGGTAGTAAGAAAAAGGAACACAACTTACAAACACTCATGTAACTCATATAAAAGTATCATAAACAGATCAGTACAAAAAGAAAGGTCCAACACAAATATTTAAACGTTTTTTATAAAGGAATAGTTACTGTGATTACTAATGTTCCAATTGTAGTAGATTAAACAAAAGTACAATGCTTTGAAAGAATTACTCTTCAAAGCACCTTACATTTCTATGTAGGGACGAAAACACCAGAACAAAGCAGTCTATCAAAGACAATTTGCATTCATGCTGTCTCTATAGGAGAAATAATTCCTCAGTGAAGGTCAACGGAATCCAACAGGGAGGTTCTTGCCCTCCCTCCTTACCCTGGTATGTGCAGAGATTAGAACAGTCTAACCATTTAGCCTTGAAATTACTACATACTCCACCTTCTGAGCTATTCAGAAAGGCTTTGTTGATGAAAAGTTCTCATGGTTATAAAACACTAAACAGAACAAAACAAAACAAAAAAATGTGTTTCCCTGTGATGTGCTATATTATATCTCCTTTTGTTTGAGGAATTGAAAAAGCTTTACAAACAAGACCTAATAAATCTCTTTAAGACAGCCGTGTGTGGGAACTCTTCCCCATTCAATGGAGACTGGGGACAGGTAAAGGGAGAAGAGAGGCTGAGAGAAAGGAGGGTCAGCAGGCACCCTCTGTCATCTAAAGTCACCAAAGAAGTCCAGGGATGCACATGTGTCCTCCAACTGGCCCCTCCATCTAAACAGCCAGTGCTCTACCACCTACCCAGCTGGGAGCTGCTGTTTCTAGAGTTTGCCATCTGTTAACACAGGTGAGCAACAGCCAACAAAACACCAGAAATCCAGAGGGCAGGAGATGAAAGAAGACAAGAAAAATGAACGTTCCAGGTGCTTCCTGTGTTTAGGAAACTGTGCTAGATGCTGTCACATTTACAGTAGGCACTCAATAACTGAGCTTCTTCCCTTTCCCATAATTTATGCTATATGATGAAAGGAAACTGGTATTCATAAAGGGAAAAAAAAGAATCCCTGTGAACTAAAAACCACTGGTCATGAAATAACCTAATTTATGTATCAGAGAGCAGAAGCAGGAAGGAAAGGGCTGGTGCAGCACTGGGTCAAGGTGAGGCTGTATGCTCTGCATAGTGATTACCGCAGGTAAGACCCATTCCATTCACACATAACATTACTACCGAAAGTGAAGAACCCAAGGAACAAGGGATGGAAGTAACCACTGGGATAAAGCATATAAATTATCCACAATCCTTTCTCTAGGGGAGAACTCTTCACAAATGAATTTGTTGCCTGAGGTTTTGACTTCGGTAGCAGAGCAGAGACGGTGATGAGGCATTAGGGAGACATCTTGTTACTCTCTCTACCCACAGGATTAAACTGGGTCCTGATATTTTGGTTAAAATCTAGAGGTGTTTGAAAAGCCACTGCTTTCATTGGACAAGACAGTTACTCAAAGCAAGTCAGGCGGGCTTCCCCTGGTGGTCCAGTGGGTAAGGACACCGCCTTGCAGTGCAATGGGCGCCAGTTCGATCCCCAGCCTGGGAAGATCCCACGTGCCGCGGAGCGGCTGGACTGATGTGTCCAATTATCCAGTCGGAGCTCTGGCACACATGCACCCAGAGCCGGCACTCTGTGACGACAGACGCCACCGCGATGGGAGGCCCACAGGAGCCAAAGAACAAAGACGGATGAAAATACAGAAATGAAAGACCGATAGAAGTGGCCCGCCCATCCTCCTCCCTCCCCTCCCCACCCCCCAAAAAAGATAAATAATAAATAAAATTAAAAAAAAAAAAAAGCAAGTCAGGCATAGTATCCCAATGGCTCCAGAGGCAGGTGGGCTTGAATATGAATCCAGCTTCTACCACTTAACTTATGCCTAGTTACAGAATCCTGGTTTACTCTTCTAAGAAATGAACAGTAACAATAATACTTATCCTATCTGTCGCTCAAGACAATTGTCATAATGAAATGAGATAAGGCATGTGGATCTTTAGCATAGTGCCACACAGGTGGTAAAAATTCAATAGATATTAGTTTAATGCAGGTAGCATTTTTTTTAAATTCCTGCTATGATAATGAACTTACTCATGAGGCTTAATACCAATCTATGACATTTATAGAGCATTCTGAAGATTTTTGATAAAGACATATGATGGAAATTTTCATATAAATATTTAGTTTATCTATATCTATCAATATAAAATTTTATACATATACATCAATCCATATGATTGGCTTCTTCCTTTATTCTTTTCTAGAATGTGTCAAGTATGAATGTTGATTCATATGTTCTTCATCTCAAAGTAGGGGCCATAGATATTTTTAAACTCACACATAACCTGCAGCATATGTCGTTTAACTTTTAAAGGACAAATCTGTCTATTAAAAGGTTATTCAACACTGACTCATTTTAGGTAAGATAGTTAGATGCAGTAATAAACAGTTTACTAAAAATTCATGAAATATTGTAGGTCCCTGAAGCTTGATTCCTTCAGTTAAAGTATGAAGACAATAATAAGAACACAAAAGCACAGAGGTAATCAAAATGTCCAGTTTCTCCTAATTTTATCATTTACTCTAAACAATCATAGAAATGTAGATGTCATTGTAGCAAATAATGTAAATAATTTCTGTTGGTAAAAGATTAATGATTAATTGCTCAAACACAAATGAAAGCTAATTTCAGGAAAAGTAAAAGTAACTTATTTGAAAAGAAAGATAATAATACATAGAGCAAAGAAAAATATTAGTATTTTCAAAACAGTACAATAATCTACAGTTTATACCATATATCAAAAATAAGCTCTCAACTGTTTACTAAGTTAACTGTGACTTTTAAAGTCATAGAAAAACTAGCTAATAACAGACTATCAATTTTCAAAGCTGCAATAACCTCCTAAAGTTTGAAAAAATAGAAATTATATTTTACAAAGAAAAAGTTCAAAAGAATCAAATATAATGGTTTTAGGGTTTTATGCAATGAAATTCCCAGTAGAACACACATAAAAAATACTGTATATGCATGCAAAAACTAAACAAAAAGAAAAACAAAGTTCCCAAGACTGCAATTCATGAGGCTATGTATAGTTCAGGGGGGTCACTAAAGGGTCTTTCACATACTGACTGATTCTCCTACTACTTATTGGAAAGTGTTTACTGTCCTCTCTATTACTCTTGGAAACCTATCTTCTCATTCCAAAGTACCTTCTCTCATTTCTGGTGATGAAAGACTCAAGGGTTGGGAGAGAGGTAAGAAATTTTTTTTCAGGGTCACAGGGTGTGTCTTACTTTTGACCTGATCATATGTTTTTTTTTTTTGGCTTCTTCCTTTATTCTTTTCTAGAATGTGTCAAGTATGAATGTTGATTCATATGTTCTTCATCTCAAAGTAGGGGCCATAGATATTTTTAAACTCACACATAACCTGCAGCATATGTCGTTTAACTTTTAAAGGACAAATCTGTCTATTAAAAGGTTATTCAACACTGACTCATTTTAGGTAAGATAGTTAGATGCAGTAATAAACAGTTTACTAAAAATTCATGAAATATTGTAGGTCCCTGAAGCTTGATTCCTTCAGTTAAAGTATGAAGACAATAATAAGAACACAAAAGCACAGAGGTAATCAAAATGTCCAGTTTCTCCTAATTTTATCATTTACTCTAAACAATCATAGAAATGTAGATGTCATTGTAGCAAATAATGTAAATAATTTCTGTTGGTAAAAGATTAATGATTAATTGCTCAAACACAAATGAAAGCTAATTTCAGGAAAAGTAAAAGTAACTTATTTGAAAAGAAAGATAATAATACATAGAGCAAAGAAAAATATTAGTATTTTCAAAACAGTACAATAATCTACAGTTTATACCATATATCAAAAATAAGCTCTCAACTGTTTACTAAGTTAACTGTGACTTTTAAAGTCATAGAAAAACTAGCTAATAACAGACTATCAATTTTCAAAGCTGCAATAACCTCCTAAAGTTTGAAAAAATAGAAATTATATTTTACAAAGAAAAAGTTCAAAAGAATCAAATATAATGGTTTTAGGGTTTTATGCAATGAAATTCCCAGTAGAACACACATAAAAAATACTGTATATGCATGCAAAAACTAAACAAAAAGAAAAACAAAGTTCCCAAGACTGCAATTCATGAGGCTATGTATAGTTCAGGGGTGTCACTAAAGGGTCTTTCACATACTGACTGATTCTCCTACTACTTATTGGAAAGTGTTTACTGTCCTCTCTATTACTCTTGGAAACCTATCTTCTCATTCCAAAGTACCTTCTCTCATTTCTGGTGATGAAAGACTCAAGGGTTGGGAGAGAGGTAAGAAATTTTTTTTCAGGGTCACAGGGTGTGTCTTACTTTTTGACCTGATTTCCATACTCCAGCAAATTATTTGCAGAAAATAAGTGAGAGGAAGAATAAGTGCATGGCTCAAGGAGAGTGATGGGAATGGAAGCTGGTCAAGACCGTGTTAAGGAGAAATTGTTGGTGATAGGCACAGCCAGTATGAGAAACAGCGTTTTCAACAGGTGCTGCTGTGATGAGAAGAATATAAATGGGGTAATGATTAAAGAGAATGTTGAGGTCAACAGAGGAAGGTTTAAGACTGGAGATACAGGACCACATTACATGCTGATGTGAGACATAGAATTGAGAGGAAGAAATGGATGATTCAAGAGAAAGAATATGACTGCAGGAGAAAACACCTAGAGAAGAGAGAGGGGATAGAATCCAGAACTCATAGGCTCCTCTCTGGCCTTGATAGCTATAGGGAGTCTCTTCCATCGAGAAACACATGAGACCCACAGGCAAAAATACACTCTAATTATATAACTGCAACCACATGTGTGCATTAGCCAGGCTGGAAGGAAAGAGGAGCGTTTGAGGAGTTAAATGAAGATAGCAAAGAGATTTTCCTCTTTCTTGTGATCCTTTAATACCTGTTTTCATAATAAACAGAGATTTTTAAAGTAACAAATCCTCAAAAAAGTTTCCAACTCAAGGTGTTCTCATAAGTTATACAGCAAGAAAAGAGCTGACAAGTATACAGTTGTTTTGATACATGAAAACACCAGACTATTATTTTGGACAATGCAGTGCTTTTAATGGTAAATACTATATACTAACCCATGTTAATTCTTCATAAAATTAATGAATGCCAAAAGAAAAACAAAGTTCCCAAGACTGCAATTCATGAGGCTATGTATAGTTCAGGGTGTCACTAAAGGGTCTTTCACATACTGACTGATTCTCCTACTACTTATTGGAAAGTGTTTACTGTCCTCTCTATTACTCTTGGAAACCTATCTTCTCATTCCAAAGTACCTTCTCTCATTTCTGGTGATGAAAGACTCAAGGGTTGGGAGAGAGGTAAGAAATTTTTTTTCAGGGTCACAGGGTGTGTCTTACTTTTTGACCTGATTTCCATACTCCAGCAAATTATTTGCAGAAAATAAGTGAGAGGAAGAATAAGTGCATGGCTCAAGGAGAGTGATGGGAATGGAAGCTGGTCAAGACCGTGTTAAGGAGAAATTGTTGGTGATAGGCACAGCCAGTATGAGAAACAGCGTTTTCAACAGGTGCTGCTGTGATGAGAAGAATATAAATGGGGTAATGATTAAAGAGAATGTTGAGGTCAACAGAGGAAGGTTTAAGACTGGAGATACAGGACCACATTACATGCTGATGTGAGACATAGAATTGAGAGGAAGAAATGGATGATTCAAGAGAAAGAATATGACTGCAGGAGAAAACACCTAGAGAAGAGAGAGGGGATAGAATCCAGAACTCATAGGCTCCTCTCTGGCCTTGATAGCTATAGGGAGTCTCTTCCATCGAGAAACACATGAGACCCACAGGCAAAAATACACTCTAATTATATAACTGCAACCACATGTGTGCATTAGCCAGGCTGGAAGGAAAGAGGAGCGTTTGAGGAGTTAAATGAAGATAGCAAAGAGATTTTCCTCTTTCTTGTGATCCTTTAATACCTGTTTTCATAATAAACAGAGATTTTTAAAGTAACAAATCCTCAAAAAAGTTTCCAACTCAAGGTGTTCTCATAAGTTATACAGCAAGAAAAGAGCTGACAAGTATACAGTTGTTTTGATACATGAAAAACACCAGACTATTATTTTTGGACAATGCAGTGCTTTTAATGGTAAATACTATATACTAACCCATGTTAATTCTTCATAAAATTAATGAATGCCTATATAGGTTTAGCATGTGTCATACTGTTATAAGAATTTTATAAATATCAACACACTTAACACTCAATATCTATTATGTAGGTAGCCTCACTTCCACATACGAGGAGTCTGTGCTACATAGACGTTAATTAACTTGACCAGAATCATAGAGTTAAAAGGTCAGGGAGCTGAGTTTCATACTTCAGCCCTCTGATGCCAGAATCCTTGCCCTGAACCTCTCTGCTGTGCTTTGAATATGTTACCTCATATTATTGTCACAAAACCTTTTTAAGAAAAGTATATTATTCTATCCTTAACAGATAAGAAAGGTGAGATTTTGAAAGGTTAGAAAACTTTCTCAGAGTTATATTGCTTAAGTGGCTGGACCAGCATTGAAACCTTAACACCATATAAGTTAAGTCTCAGCACTTAACACCATATAAGTTTTAGAAACAGAAAAGGTAAAAAGTTTACATGTCTCATCACTAAAAAAAATGCTAAATAAATACAACAAGTGGTATAGAAAGGACAGTTTTTAATCAGGGGACTGAAAGAGATTAAATTAAATGATGAAGAAGATTGTTTAATGACATTATATGCAATGGTTTATAAGATAGCTGCTGAGCTCAAGAATTTTACAACTCGGACATATTTTATTCCATACAGAAGCAATATTTTAAGATTTGGCATGAACGGGGACAAAAATATATATGTCTAAACTATGTGTATATATATATATATGAATATGTATTTTTAAAAATAATTCCCGTTAATTGGAAAAACAGACTTTACAGGTAAACAAAAGAAAAAAGACAAGGAAAAGAGGGTAAGAGGGAAGGAAGAAGAAAACCATATCTGCAAAGTATATAAGGGTATGTTGCATATAATTCTAGACATCATACACACATACACAGACATATATACAAACACATTTTTATATAAATGGGATCATACTGTGTGTTTTTCAGTTACAATCTTTTCTAACTAAAATCATATTGGGAACACAGTCTACAACAATGTGTGTGTGCTCAGTCAGTACGTCCAACTCTTTACGATTTGGACTGTAGCCGACCCGGCTCCTCTGTCCATGGAGTTCTTCAGACAAGAATACTGGAATGGGTTGCCCCAAATCTGCGACTATAGGTTTAGCATGTGTCATACTGTTATAAGAATTTTATAAATATCAACACACTTAACACTCAATATCTATTATGTAGGTAGCCTCACTTCCACATACGAGGAGTCTGTGCTACATAGACGTTAATTAACTTGACCAGAATCATAGAGTTAAAAGGTCAGGGAGCTGAGTTTCATACTTCAGCCCTCTGATGCCAGAATCCTTGCCCTGAACCTCTCTGCTGTGCTTTGAATATGTTACCTCATATTATTGTCACAAAACCTTTTTAAGAAAAGTATATTATTCTATCCTTAACAGATAAGAAAGGTGAGATTTTGAAAGGTTAGAAAACTTTCTCAGAGTTATATTGCTTAAGTGGCTGGACCAGCATTGAAACCTTAACACCATATAAGTTAAGTCTCAGCACTTAACACCATATAAGTTTTAGAAACAGAAAAGGTAAAAAGTTTACATGTCTCATCACTAAAAAAAATGCTAAATAAATACAACAAGTGGTATAGAAAGGACAGTTTTTAATCAGGGGACTGAAAGAGATTAAATTAAATGATGAAGAAGATTGTTTAATGACATTATATGCAATGGTTTATAAGATAGCTGCTGAGCTCAAGAATTTTACAACTCGGACATATTTTATTCCATACAGAAGCAATATTTTAAGATTTGGCATGAACGGGGACAAAAATATATATGTCTAAACTATGTGTATATATATATATATGAATATGTATTTTTAAAAATAATTCCCGTTAATTGGAAAAACAGACTTTACAGGTAAACAAAAGAAAAAAGACAAGGAAAAGAGGGTAAGAGGGAAGGAAGAAGAAAACCATATCTGCAAAGTATATAAGGGTATGTTGCATATAATTCTAGACATCATACACACATACACAGACATATATACAAACACATTTTTATATAAATGGGATCATACTGTGTGTTTTTCAGTTACAATCTTTTCTAACTAAAATCATATTGGGAACACAGTCTACAACAATGTGTGTGTGCTCAGTCAGTACGTCCAACTCTTTACGATTTGGACTGTAGCCGACCCGGCTCCTCTGTCCATGGAGTTCTTCAGACAAGAATACTGGAATGGGTTGCCATTCCCTTCTACAGGGGATCTTCCCGACCCAGGGGTCAAACCCTTGTCTTCTGCGACTCCTGCTTGGCAGGCAGATTCTTTACCACTGAGCTACCTGATAAGTAGATATTAACCATTATTTTTATGATTGTGTCATATTCCACTGTTGGGATTGTACTCTAGTTCATGTAGTCTTTTATTACTGGATGATTAGGCTGTGTATTAGTTTTCTAGGAGTGCCATAACAAAATACCAGAGGCTGGGTGACTTAAATAACACAACTTTATTTTCTCTTAAGTTCCAAAGGCTGGCAGTCCAAGATCAAGGTGCTAGCAAAGCTGGTTTCTGGTGACGCCTTTCTTCTTGGCTTGCAGGTAATGGGCTTCTCTTTGTGTCCTCACATGGTCTTTACTCTGTGGGTGCACATTCCTGGAGTAACCTTCTTCTTCTTCTAAGGATTCCACTCCTACTGAATTAGGGTCACACTCTAATGACCTCATTTAACCTTAATCCTTAAAGACTCTGTCTCCAAATACAGTCACATTGGGGGTTAGGGTATCAACATAATGAATTTGTGGAGGAAATACAATGCAGACCATTGCAGGTTGCTTCCCATTTTTTAGTCATATAAATCATATTGATGATAAATGATGAAGTGATTTTTATCCAATCATTCTCCCAGGATATAATCCTAACAGCATAATTGCTAGGTCAAAAAGTGTGTCATTTTAAGGCTTTTGGTATGAACTGCCAAGTTGTTTTCTGGAAACAACCTTTTCTTCCTTTGAACATCTGCCAGTAGACACTGAGAATGAAAGCACAGCCATTTTAAAGAATATACATGTGTAATATTCTCTTTACTGTCTACGACATGGGGTGAGTGACCCAGATCATGATTGTTTCAGTCCCATCTGAATTCTAGAGAAAACTTCATGAGAAAGGCAGAGTCAGAGGGGCCTGGATTGATGCATTCAGAGAGTTTCCTTTAGCCTCTCTGCTGCCTGTAGTTTAATTTACTCTTCTCGGTTCTACATACTGCATTGAGAAGATAAAACTCAGGCCTTTCTGACAAACAGAAACACCATGGGACAGGAGGTATGCAGGCACAAACTGCTTAAATTGGGGGAGGCCCTGAGGCTGTCTTTCCTAGCTTCCTATAAGTTAACACAGTTGAAAGGGAGCCTTTTCCTACTCAGCCTTCTATCTGTAAATATCCCCTTCTACTGTTTCCCTCGGAGATCAGGTTATATGACAGGCTTTCTGAATATCCTAGAAGCACTTCAGGGAGTTGAGTTCAGAATCACTGCTTCCTCTTCATTATCTTCAGTCTCAAGTATGCTGCTTCTACTACTGGGAGAATAATTTAGAGGGGGAGAGGAATCTCAAACAGAAAGACAGAGAAGGTAACTTATTTCATGCAAGGAATATAGAGAACTAATCCATGTATTCATATCTTTAATAATATTTGTGAAATAGGGGGGCCATTTAATGAATTAAGCACCTTGAGGTTTAATGGAGTTATTGCAAGTGGAAAAAATATCATGGGAAAGATGCCAAGAGAGAAAGAAAGATTCGGCATGAACAGGGAATGCCATTTAAAAGCAAATCTCCAAGAGTTAATATTATGAATTGTTTCTACCATAACATTTTACCTCAGTTATGTCAAACACATAGCCAGAATATGGAAAAGTAAAAAATTCAATAAAACGATAAATGAGCTATAATGCAGGGTTGATTATTTGTCATATAATCATATTGATGATAAATGATGAAGTGATTTTTATCCAATCATTCTCCCAGGATATAATCCTAACAGCATAATTGCTAGGTCAAAAAGTGTGTCATTTTAAGGCTTTTGGTATGAACTGCCAAGTTGTTTTCTGGAAACAACCTTTTCTTCCTTTGAACATCTGCCAGTAGACACTGAGAATGAAAGCACAGCCATTTTAAAGAATATACATGTGTAATATTCTCTTTACTGTCTACGACATGGGGTGAGTGACCCAGATCATGATTGTTTCAGTCCCATCTGAATTCTAGAGAAAACTTCATGAGAAAGGCAGAGTCAGAGGGGCCTGGATTGATGCATTCAGAGAGTTTCCTTTAGCCTCTCTGCTGCCTGTAGTTTAATTTACTCTTCTCGGTTCTACATACTGCATTGAGAAGATAAAACTCAGGCCTTTCTGACAAACAGAAACACCATGGGACAGGAGGTATGCAGGCACAAACTGCTTAAATTGGGGGAGGCCCTGAGGCTGTCTTTCCTAGCTTCCTATAAGTTAACACAGTTGAAAGGGAGCCTTTTCCTACTCAGCCTTCTATCTGTAAATATCCCCTTCTACTGTTTCCCTCGGAGATCAGGTTATATGACAGGCTTTCTGAATATCCTAGAAGCACTTCAGGGAGTTGAGTTCAGAATCACTGCTTCCTCTTCATTATCTTCAGTCTCAAGTATGCTGCTTCTACTACTGGGAGAATAATTTAGAGGGGGAGAGGAATCTCAAACAGAAAGACAGAGAAGGTAACTTATTTCATGCAAGGAATATAGAGAACTAATCCATGTATTCATATCTTTAATAATATTTGTGAAATAGGGGGGCCATTTAATGAATTAAGCACCTTGAGGTTTAATGGAGTTATTGCAAGTGGAAAAAATATCATGGGAAAGATGCCAAGAGAGAAAGAAAGATTCGGCATGAACAGGGAATGCCATTTAAAAGCAAATCTCCAAGAGTTAATATTATGAATTGTTTCTACCATAACATTTTACCTCAGTTATGTCAAACACATAGCCAGAATATGGAAAAGTAAAAAATTCAATAAAACGATAAATGAGCTATAATGTGAAAGTGGCATATTATCAACCAGTCAGACAACAGGTAGAATGGAAAACATTTAGAGACCCAGAGTCAGACAGACGGCTGGGGCATTAACCAGGTGTGTGGCCTCAGGAAAGCAGGCAGCCTCTATGAGTTTCGTCTCCTTCCTTGACTTACACCAACTTAACAGAAGAGTTAACAGGCTTAAGTGAGATGACAAGCAAAACACTCAGTATAGTACATGGCAAACAGAATGCACTCATAAAACAGAGGCTTCCACCACTTCTGGAGAATGGAGGAGGACTGCAAATTCTTCAAAAGCCTTTCAATACAGACGTGGAGACAAAATGAGAACACTTGAAACGAGGGGGACAATTAGGCACTAAACAGTGTGGTAGTGATCACAGGCATGATAGGAATTCAGACAAAGGGAGGATTGAGAGCACAGGACCATTCTGCCGGTGGAAGACTCATCAGATTGTTGGGACTTACATACTGGGTGTACAGCATAAGCAACAGAGAAGGTAACTGAGGATAGAGGTGCTGAAAGGGGGAGGGTGAAGTAAGGGATGCTTGCGTAGACACAAAAAAACGGTAGGGGCATTGAATAAAATTAAGCAGAAGTGACAAATGAAACTCTTCACCAACCCAGAGTTGATGGAAAAAGGTCATAATCAGTTTGACTAAGAAGGTTTATAGCATGAATATCTACGTTTGAACTAAGGAATTTAGAGGGGGAGAGGAATCTCAAACAGAAAGACAGAGAAGGTAACTTATTTCATGCAAGGAATATAGAGAACTAATCCATGTATTCATATCTTTAATAATATTTGTGAAATAGGGGGGCCATTTAATGAATTAAGCACCTTGAGGTTTAATGGAGTTATTGCAAGTGGAAAAAATATCATGGGAAAGATGCCAAGAGAGAAAGAAAGATTCGGCATGAACAGGGAATGCCATTTAAAAGCAAATCTCCAAGAGTTAATATTATGAATTGTTTCTACCATAACATTTTACCTCAGTTATGTCAAACACATAGCCAGAATATGGAAAAGTAAAAAATTCAATAAAACGATAAATGAGCTATAATGTGAAAGTGGCATATTATCAACCAGTCAGACAACAGGTAGAATGGAAAACATTTAGAGACCCAGAGTCAGACAGACGGCTGGGGCATTAACCAGGTGTGTGGCCTCAGGAAAGCAGGCAGCCTCTATGAGTTTCGTCTCCTTCCTTGACTTACACCAACTTAACAGAAGAGTTAACAGGCTTAAGTGAGATGACAAGCAAAACACTCAGTATAGTACATGGCAAACAGAATGCACTCATAAAACAGAGGCTTCCACCACTTCTGGAGAATGGAGGAGGACTGCAAATTCTTCAAAAGCCTTTCAATACAGACGTGGAGACAAAATGAGAACACTTGAAACGAGGGGGACAATTAGGCACTAAACAGTGTGGTAGTGATCACAGGCATGATAGGAATTCAGACAAAGGGAGGATTGAGAGCACAGGACCATTCTGCCGGTGGAAGACTCATCAGATTGTTGGGACTTACATACTGGGTGTACAGCATAAGCAACAGAGAAGGTAACTGAGGATAGAGGTGCTGAAAGGGGGAGGGTGAAGTAAGGGATGCTTGCGTAGACACAAAAAAACGGTAGGGGCATTGAATAAAATTAAGCAGAAGTGACAAATGAAACTCTTCACCAACCCAGAGTTGATGGAAAAAGGCATTCATGGTCATAATCAGTTTGACTAAGAAGGTTTATAGCATGAATATCTACTGAATAAATATGAACAGTAATGGCTTGCTATAATTCATTCTGTAAATTCAGAAAAAGACACATGAATAAAAACCAATTGGTCATACTTTCTCAAAAAAGAAATGACCCCAATATTAATTTGCACAACAATTAGTAAATGAGCTTCACTTTTTTCTATTGACAGGGATGATGTAATCACATGGTTTGCTTAACCTGATCTTTTGGCTTTTATTTCAGTGTCATAACAGCTTAAAACTGGCAGGAGCGCATTGCTGGTCTTCATTTGGCTTGTCTAAATTCTAGGGCTTTCATTTCCTACATATACTTATGATTGATGATTATTTTAATATTTTTAAAAGAACAATGAAATAATTCATCTTAAGTGTAAAAAATTAGGTCTGCCTTTCCTTCTCTAATATGCATCAGAAACTTTCTAAAATGTTCAGAAAGAAGCAACTTAAAAAGTACTTTTTGGAAGAACAAAGTTAGAGGCATAACAGGCATAAACAACCCTTGCAGATTTCAGACTATACCATAAAGCTACAATAATTGAAAACAGTATGAGACTGGCACAAAAACAGACATATAGATCAATGGAACAAAATACAGAGCCCAGAAATAAACCCACACTCATATGGTCAAGTAATCTATAAATATACAATGGAGAAAAGACAGTGTCTTCAGCAATGGTGTTGGGAAAGCTGGATAGTTACATGTAAAACAATGAAATAAGAACACTCTCTCACGTTATTTATAAAAATAAATTCAAAATGGCTTAAAGACCTAAATATAAGACATGACACCCTAAAACTCCTAAGAGAGAACATGGGTAAAACATTCTCTGACATAAATGGTAGCGATATTTTCTTAGAGCAGTCTCCCAAGGCAAAAGAAATATGTAAAAATAAACAAATGGGACCTAATCAAAAGTAGAAGCTTTTGCAAAGCAAAGGGAACAATAAATAAAATGAAAAGACAACCTATGTAATGGGAGGAAATACTTTCAAATGATGCAGTTCAAGGGGTTAATATCAAAAACATACAAACAGCTCATATGGCTCCATACCAAAACACAAAAAACCCAACACAAAAAAACGATAGGAAAAAGGCATTCATGGTCATAATCAGTTTGACTAAGAAGGTTTATAGCATGAATATCTACTGAATAAATATGAACAGTAATGGCTTGCTATAATTCATTCTGTAAATTCAGAAAAAGACACATGAATAAAAACCAATTGGTCATACTTTCTCAAAAAAGAAATGACCCCAATATTAATTTGCACAACAATTAGTAAATGAGCTTCACTTTTTTCTATTGACAGGGATGATGTAATCACATGGTTTGCTTAACCTGATCTTTTGGCTTTTATTTCAGTGTCATAACAGCTTAAAACTGGCAGGAGCGCATTGCTGGTCTTCATTTGGCTTGTCTAAATTCTAGGGCTTTCATTTCCTACATATACTTATGATTGATGATTATTTTAATATTTTTAAAAGAACAATGAAATAATTCATCTTAAGTGTAAAAAATTAGGTCTGCCTTTCCTTCTCTAATATGCATCAGAAACTTTCTAAAATGTTCAGAAAGAAGCAACTTAAAAAGTACTTTTTGGAAGAACAAAGTTAGAGGCATAACAGGCATAAACAACCCTTGCAGATTTCAGACTATACCATAAAGCTACAATAATTGAAAACAGTATGAGACTGGCACAAAAACAGACATATAGATCAATGGAACAAAATACAGAGCCCAGAAATAAACCCACACTCATATGGTCAAGTAATCTATAAATATACAATGGAGAAAAGACAGTGTCTTCAGCAATGGTGTTGGGAAAGCTGGATAGTTACATGTAAAACAATGAAATAAGAACACTCTCTCACGTTATTTATAAAAATAAATTCAAAATGGCTTAAAGACCTAAATATAAGACATGACACCCTAAAACTCCTAAGAGAGAACATGGGTAAAACATTCTCTGACATAAATGGTAGCGATATTTTCTTAGAGCAGTCTCCCAAGGCAAAAGAAATATGTAAAAATAAACAAATGGGACCTAATCAAAAGTAGAAGCTTTTGCAAAGCAAAGGGAACAATAAATAAAATGAAAAGACAACCTATGTAATGGGAGGAAATACTTTCAAATGATGCAGTTCAAGGGGTTAATATCAAAAACATACAAACAGCTCATATGGCTCCATACCAAAACACAAAAAACCCAACACAAAAAAGAGCAGAAGACTTAAAACAGACATTTCTCCAAAGAAGACAGAGACAACTGACAGGCACCATGAGAAGATATTCAACATCACTAATTATTTGAGAAATGCAAATCAAAACTATAATGAGTTACTACCTCATTCTAGTCAAAAATGGCTGTAATCAAAAAATCTATGAACAATAAAAGCTGGAAAGGGTGTGGAAAAAAGGGAACCTTCCTATACTGTTGGTGGGAAAGTTAATTGATACAGTCACTAATGTTAATTGGCACAGTCACTATGGAGAACTGTATGGAAGTTCCTTAAAAAAAAAAACTAAACATAGAACTACTATATGGTCCAACAATCCCACTCCTGGGTTTCTATCTGGAAAAGTTGAACTCTTATTCAAAACGTATATACACTCCATTGTTTATAGCAGCACTATTTACAATATCCAAGACATGGAAAATACCCAAGTGCCCATTGGCAAATGACTGACTTAAAAAAATGTTACATATGTACACAAACACACACACACACACACACACACACACACACACACACACACACACACACACACACAGAGAGGAATATTACTCAATCATAAAAAAGAAAGAAATATTCTCATTTGCAGCAAGAGGATAGTATACTTAGTGAAGTAACTCAGAGAAAGATGAATAATTATATCACTTATATGTGGAATACAAATATAAATGAATTTATATACCAAAAAAACATACCCAAAGACATATGAAACAAGTTTAATGGTTACCAAAAGGGGAAGGGAGAGGGGAGAGATAAACTAGGAGTAATGTATTAACAGATACAAACTACTATGTATAAAGGACTTCGCAGGTGGTGCTAGTGGTAAAGAACCCACCTGCCAATTCAGGAGACATAAGAGATACAGGTTTGATCCCTGGGTTTGGAAGATACCTGAAGAGGACATGGCAACCCACTCCAGTATTCTTGCCAGGAGAATCCCATGGACAGAGGAGCCTGGCTGGCTATGGTCTATAGGGTTGCAAAGAGTTGGATATGACTGAAGCGAATTAGCATGCATGCACACACTATATATAAAATAGATAAGCAATACAGATTTACCATAAAGCACAGAACTATATCCAATATTAGGTAATAACCTATAATGGAAAATCATCTAGCATACATATATTTCCTTAGTGGCACAGTGATAAAGAATCCACCTGCCAGTGCAGGAGATGCAAGAGATGTGAGTTAAATCCCTGGGTGAGGAAGATCCCCTGGAGTAGTATTCTTGCCTAGAAACTTCTATGGACAAAGAAGCCTGGCAGGCTAGAAGTCCATGGAGTTGCAAAGAGTCGGACATGACTGAGAGACTAAATCACTTGGTTGTATAACTGAAATTAAGTCAATATTGTACATCAACCACACTTCAATTAAAAAATGAAAAAGGTACTGAACCAATAACCTGAGCTTTCATATTAGGAATTAGGAAAAACAGAACAAAATAAAACTAAAGAACACAAAACAAAGTTCTTTTTGGTTGGCTTCTTGTCTTATTACCCAAGCAATCTATGTTCACTGGAAAAAACCTAGGAAACCTTATCAACAAAATATCAAAAATGAAAAGTAAAATTCACCTATATTTCTACCACCTAAAGACTGTGCATTTTTATATTTCCTTCATACCTCTTTTCCTATGCATATGTGAACATATTTTCAACATAGTGGGTTTTTAAAATTTTTTTGCAGTCTTATTGTTTGCTGCCACATTTTTAAATCTAGACTTTCTTTTTTATTTTATTTTATTATTATTTATTTATTTGGTGGGGTGGGGGGTGGAGAGGGCCCGCAGGGTGAGGCGGGGGTGGGGTGGGGAGGAAGGCGGCGGATGGGCCACTTCTTTCATTTATCTATTTTTCATCCATCTTTGTTCCTGGGCCCGTGTGGGCCTCCCATTGCGATGACCTCTGTTGTCGCAGAGCACTGGTTCTGGGCACATATGCTCTAGAGCTCCGGCTCAGTAATTGGACACATCAGTCCAGCCGCTCCGCGGCACGTGGGATCTTCCCAGGCCAGGGATCGAATTGGTGCCCCTTGCACTGCAAGGCGGTGTCCTTACCCACTGGACTACCAGGGAAGCCCTAAATCTAGACTTTCAATAAATATATTCTAAATGTCTTTCCATGTCATTAAATTTTTTATCTGTAATATTATTTAAAATGTTTATAGTACATGCCTTCTTCAATGTTCCTTCAACATATCTTCACTATATTCCAACCACTCAATGTAGTTCTACTTTTTATAGCTGTGTATTATAAATTTAAATGTTACATTTATATGTCTTTTTGGGCCATCTGCAACTCCATCCCCTTTCATAGAATTTGTTTCTCTCTCCTCTTCTCCCTTTCTCCCTGCTTCACTTCCCTTGTCTTCCCTTGTCTCCTGGTAGGCTAATGGGAGAAAAAAGCCAGTTCCATAAATAACTGTAATCACTACCACAAGCAAATTAAAAGACTCTGGATTTCAAAAGAGAATTCCTTCATCTGTTTTCAAATATGCCTACACATCTGAAGGCAAAGGAATGAAAAGACCCTCTGAACGAGCTGTTTTTCTTTCAAGAGAAGTAACAAGAAAAAAAGAGACAGTATCTTTTTCTCTTTTTTCATGTTGAAGAAACAAAAATCAAGAATGGACAGAATGGGGCTTCCCCTGGTGGTCCAGTGGGTAAGGACACCCCCTTGCAGTGCAAGGCGCGCCAGTTCGAGCCCTGGCCTGGGAAGAGCCCACGTGCCGTGGAGCGGCTGGACCGATGGGTCCAATCACCGAGCCGGAGCTCTGGAGTGCATGCACCCAGAGCCGGCGCTCTGCAACGACAGACGCCACCGCGATGGGAGGTCCTCAGGAGCCAAAGAACAAAGACGGATGAAAATAGAAAAATGAAAGACCAATAGAAGTGGCCCGCCCGCTCCCCTCCCTCCCCAACCCGACCCCCACCCAAAAATAAATAAATAAATAAATCTTTAAAAAAAAAAAAAAAAGAATGGACAGAATGCCTGCTCATGTCATACAGCCAGTTGGTGGCGGAACAAAGATTAAACCCAGAATTTCTGAATCCCAGTTTTGTGCTTTCACACTGTGTCACATAAGCTCACCCTAAAAAAAAAAAAATTATAGCCAGTATATGTGAACTTGGTACCAAGACAAAGACTGTAGGAAGGGACTACTTGTCAGGTGAAGGAATTCTCTGATTTTATGAGAAATCCCACTGCAGCAATAAAATCTGTCTTGAGAAATAGAGGAGAATAAAAGGACAATCCTGTATCCATTCATTTGATGTTTTTCTATCAAACTGAACTACATTCATGTGTGGATGCATGCTAGTTGCTTCAGGTGTGTCTGACTCTTTGTGACCCCGTGGACTGTAGCCTGCCAGGCTCCTCTGTCCATGGGATTCTTCAGGCAAGAATACTGGAGTAGGTTGCCATGCCCTCCTCCAGGGGATCTTTCCGAGCCAGAGATCGAACCCCATTTCTTATGTCTCTTGCATTGGCAGGAGGGTTCTTTACCATTAACACCACCTGGGAAACCCAGGTATGTTCATACTTTGATTAAAACATCACACATATGGCTAGCTGGCTTCCCCAAGGGAAAATCTAGAAAGTGGCTTCCTGAATACACAAGAGCAGATATTTTGTAGGACAGAGAATGCTCCTGCCCTGGGGGTCTACTTCCACATTCATACTGTTCACTGGGAAGAGTCCTTGAATAAAATCTAACACAGATCCTTAAATAAACCAGGAAACCTCTTAATAATAACTCTGCCAATCATTCACCTTGTGCTTGAACGTCAGCACTTATGGAGGATGCAGAATCTAGGCTGAAGCCAAGAAAAAGTAAGGTCAATACTTTTATTCATTGGACTGTCTAATTAGGCCTGCCATGTATACCATGCTGTATGCCTTTTAGATGTATGGCTTGGATTTAATGACCTTTGTGCTAAACTGAACTGCAGCATCACACACACACACACACACACACTTACACAAAGTGAAAGAGAAAAATGACAAAAAGTCAATATTACTTTATTACCTTAGGAAGCACTATGACACAGGACTGATGGGAAAATGTGATAGATACTCAGAGAGTCATAAACATTACAGCTGAAAGGGTCCTTCTTATAGATAAACTAGCCCAAGACTCGCTTTTTACCTAAAAGCAAATAAAGTTTAAGAGATTTTCTAGGCTTTTACAGGTCTCCACCTCAGCGGCATTTGACTACAGAGAGAGAGCTTACAGGTTATTTAATATAGATGTTGAGGTACTGATAATCACAGCTCAAAGAAGGAAAAACACCAAAGTGAAGGCAAGCGGTGAATCAAGATCAATACTCATTAAATACTCAGTTACCATTCCCCCTCCGGATTTACGTTTTCCCTCACTTTCTGGGTGATGTTTTTCTGTATTAAGTACAGAAAAAATAATCATGAAAGAGTTCCTTGACTGTAACTGAAATCAATGTATCTAACATTTTTTCCAATAGTTACTGTGCATGTGGCCTCATTACATTCACATGCCAGGAAAGGTTTAAAGGGGAAAAAGCCTGTAGGAAGCCATTCATAATTTTTTCTTCAGGATTTAACATTCTTACTTGGGTCTTATACTCTGTTTTCTAATACATCCCAAGAGACACGGTCTCCCATATATTAAAATTCAGAACACAGCAAATTATTCATGCTGCAATGTGATTGTTTACCTGGTTTTGTTTTGCTTTATTTTAAAAATTAATAGTCTGCATTATTCTCTAAAAAGGGGCTGGATTCCACGTCACTATAACAATCCTTTTTAGAAGGTGGGTTTATAATGCCTCTGCTCCACTTGCAGGTCAGTATATTCAATCTTAAATCATCCTGAATTTACTTTTTCTTAAGTTCTCAGATGGATGTTTCTCAGTTTTCTTGTATAGATTTTCACATGTTTGATACCCAGTTTAAACTCCTCTTACGTGTGTCTCTCAGCATAATTTTAGTGCCTAAATGCTTACTACACCTTTGGGATTGAGTCTTAGTCATTTTTGTATGTTCTCCACTCTCCACTCCTCCACACATGTATGTTAAGTGTCAGAATTATTTTTAAACATTATTTTCCTTCATATTAATATTAATGGCCACAAATTCAAAGAATACTCATTTGCATTTGAAGAATATATTAAAGTTCTGTTTTATTTCAAAGGTTCAATTATATCCCTAGTTTCTAATTATGCAGGTTAACCAGCTGATGTCATGAAGAGAAAAATCTAACTTTGATTAGTAATTCACAATAAGAAGTAAGATTTTTAAGTCATCTTAGGACATCAGTTCAATTGGTTTGGTCAGACCATGTTAAAATACATGATCTAAGGTACAGTGTTTACTACAGGTACTGTAAAGCAACAAGACACCATCACCAAAAAGTCATTCACACAAGTTTTTATTTCTTCAGTAAAGATCAAATACAATTCAGCTAAAATAAGACACTAGATCTTGATGGAAAATATTAAGGTATTCCTGTTTTGTTGTTGGAGGCTATGTCCTTTGGTGACTGAATGGGAAAGCCATACCATTACAACTGTTAACTCTTATTTTACTGTTAACTCTTGTCTATAGACCTATCTCCTTTACTACTTCATAAGCCTTTTGAGAATAAGGCCCTGATCTTTACCCACTATACCTAGTATAAAGACAAGCACTTAGGAACCATTCAGAACATCGTTTGTTAGCTGATTTAACACTTGTCTTACTTTCCTCAACTACAGGAGTAAGAAGGGGGTACAGCAGTACCTCTGACCAAAATGTTATGCTTGTAAAGTGTTGAGAACCTCACAGGGCACACAGCAGGTGCTCATTCAGTACTGGTCCCTTGCACAGCTCTGGGAAGACCATTCACGCTTCCTGGAGCCGTGCAGCTCCAGACCCCACCCTCAACGTGTGAACTGCCAGCAGCAGCAGCATTCCAACATTACCATTATTATTAGACTAAAGAAAGAATTCATTTCATCTAAAGCACAGAGACCTGTAAGCAGGTCCCCTTCATGGTGGAGACAACTGTGCTTACTTCCTAAATGGAAAAAGATCACTATTCTGAAGAATTTATGTGCATTTATGCTCTCTCATCATAAAATCCTTATTTGAGGTCTTCAGTGAAAATGAATCACAGGTGTTAAGCCTGGAGTTTTGTCTAATTCGAATAAACACTGTGAACTAAAGCCGCTAGAGGTTGGTGAAAGTAAGAAAAGATGAAACCTTCATATTAATATTAATGGCCACAAATTCAAAGAATACTCATTTGCATTTGAAGAATATATTAAAGTTCTGTTTTAAAGGTTCAATTATATCCCTAGTTTCTAATTATGCAGGTTAACCAGCTGATGTCATGAAGAGAAAAATCTAACTTTGATTAGTAATTCACAATAAGAAGTAAGATTTTTAAGTCATCTTAGGACATCAGTTCAATTGGTTTGGTCAGACCATGTTAAAATACATGATCTAAGGTACAGTGTTTACTACAGGTACTGTAAAGCAACAAGACACCATCACCAAAAAGTCATTCACACAAGTTTTTATTTCTTCAGTAAAGATCAAATACAATTCAGCTAAAATAAGACACTAGATCTTGATGGAAAATATTAAGGTATTCCTGTTTTGTTGTTGGAGGCTATGTCCTTTGGTGACTGAATGGGAAAGCCATACCATTACAACTGTTAACTCTTATTTTACTGTTAACTCTTGTCTATAGACCTATCTCCTTTACTACTTCATAAGCCTTTTGAGAATAAGGCCCTGATCTTTACCCACTATACCTAGTATAAAGACAAGCACTTAGGAACCATTCAGAACATCGTTTGTTAGCTGATTTAACACTTGTCTTACTTTCCTCAACTACAGGAGTAAGAAGGGGGTACAGCAGTACCTCTGACCAAAATGTTATGCTTGTAAAGTGTTGAGAACCTCACAGGGCACACAGCAGGTGCTCATTCAGTACTGGTCCCTTGCACAGCTCTGGGAAGACCATTCACGCTTCCTGGAGCCGTGCAGCTCCAGACCCCACCCTCAACGTGTGAACTGCCAGCAGCAGCAGCATTCCAACATTACCATTATTATTAGACTAAAGAAAGAATTCATTTCATCTAAAGCACAGAGACCTGTAAGCAGGTCCCCTTCATGGTGGAGACAACTGTGCTTACTTCCTAAATGGAAAAAGATCACTATTCTGAAGAATTTATGTGCATTTATGCTCTCTCATCATAAAATCCTTATTTGAGGTCTTCAGTGAAAATGAATCACAGGTGTTAAGCCTGGAGTTTTGTCTAATTCGAATAAACACTGTGAACTAAAGCCGCTAGAGGTTGGTGAAAGTAAGATGATGAATGTAAATTTTCATTTTTAAAGAAATTATAGATTTTGGCACACAGACTATTAATTCTATCATTGAGCTCTTGAACAATTTTGTGAAATGATCTCTTTCTTGAAACTTTAGGAGGACAGCCAGTGGGTATCTGTGTTTGTGTTTCTGCATGGGTGCATACATAAAGAGCCTGGACAACCCTATTCTCCCAGCCTTTCCTTTCTCACTATGGCTCACTAGGGACATTGTGATTGTCTATAGACACCAGTTGGGAGACTGATCCAGAGAGAGAAGAACTTCTGTCTTTCAGAAGTCTTGCAGAATTGCTCTGGATAGTTAACTATTTGGATTTGTGGATGATTTAGAAATTTTGATGACCAAATCTTTCTTTTAAAAATATTCACCACATTTTACTAAATAAATTTTATTTTAATAAATTTGGGAATCATAAAAAATATAACAAAGAAATTTCTCACAAAGTTACTACTAGTGTGCTAAGTTTCTTCAGTAGCACCCAGCTCTTTGCGACTGTAGTCTGACAGGACCTTCTATCCGTGGGAGTCTCCAGGCAAGAATACTGCAGAGGGCTGCCATTTCCTCCTCCAAGGAATTCTCCCAACCCACGGATCAAGTCTGCACCTCTTTACCTCTCCTGCATTGGCAGGTGGGTTCTTTACCACCTGGGAAGACCCAGAGTTATCACCCAGATTTAATTCCTATTACTATTTTTAAGTTACACTGTTAAAAAATATATGTTTATGTAATTTTTCATAAAACTGGGATTAAATTCCACCTTTTGATATTTTACCTCTTTTTTCTTATAATTTAAAAGACATATCTTACATATTTTCCTAAGTCACTGAATCTTGCCTACAACATGCTGCTTAGAAAGCTTCATTATATTCAATGGTTGGCATAGGTCACGATTAATTTATCATATATTCCTCACCTATATACAGGTATAGACAAAACAAGGTTTCAACCTTTTCTCATCCAAGGCTATTCTTGTCAAAATTCCTCCTATTCAGTACAAGCAAAAAAACTGAAACAAAACAAAACAAAAAAACCTTAAGTTTCATGAATTTAGAACCATGGAGAAACTACAAGAGCATAGCACTACACTGTTCATAGCATTAAGCTCTGGGATTTGTGCTGCTCTATTTTATAATTGAGGATTTATTCCAGAAATGGAATACTTGTAAACTGCTCTCTGAATCTCTTCAGAGGAAAAGAAAATGTTCATAGCTTACACAATTGTGGATAACACAGCAGAAAATGTTTTGAGGGATTTCTTATTATTTCAAAAAGTAGAAAGGAAGAAAAAAGTAGAATGGAAAATTAACTAGGTAATTCTCTTTTATTAAAATATATTTAATACCTATTAAATGTTCATCTTAAAAAGGGAATTCCAGATTATACTATACAAACACATAGCTCACAAATGATCTCCTAAGAGTTACTAAAACACAAAAATCTCCAAATGGTTTATTTTAGAACTGGGATTCATTCAACTCCTTGTTTTCATTCCTCACTAAGGAAACTATATTTATGTGGACTTTTTCCTGACTGTCAATTTTAACAGAGTGCTATTATCCTTACTTAGCAAAAATTGGGTCTTTAGAAATATTTAACAATAATAATAACAGTAAAATATATTTGACTTTTTCTTTATTTAATTTTCAGGAACACAATCAAGTTTTCACTGCAAGAAGGAAGTAGTTTTACTCATTAGTTAAGATGACTGGATTCAGGCAGACTTGAGTTCTGAATTTATTCCATCTGTTATTAGTTAGATAATATTAGGTAAGATTAGAACTGGACATGGAATAATGGACTGGTTCCAAATTGGGAAAGAGTATGGCAAGGCTGTATATTGCCAACCTGCTTATTTAACTTATATGAGGGGTACCTCATGCAAAATGCCAGTCTGGATGAAGCAAAAGCTGGAATCAAGATTTCTGGGAGAAATATCAATAACCTCACGAATGCAGATGACACTACACTTACGGCAGAAAGTGAAGAGGAACTTTAAAGAGCTTCTTGATGAAGGTGGAAGAGGACAGTGAAAAGGGCTGGCTTAAAACTCAACATTCAAAAAACTAAGATCACGGCATCTGGTCCCATCATTTCATGGCAAATAGATGGGCAAACAATGGAAACAGTGACAAACTTTTTTTCTTGGGCTCCAAAGGCACTGCAGATGGTCACTGCAGCCATGAAATTAAAAGACGCTTGCTCCCTGGAAGTAAAGCTATAACAAACCTAGACGCTGTATTAAAAAGCAGAGACAATTACTTGGCTGACAAAAGTCCATATAATCAAAGCTATGGTTTTCCCAGTAGTCACGTATGGATGTGAGAATTGGACCATAAAGAAAGCTGAGCATCGAAGAATTACTGCCTTCAAACTGTGGTGCTGGAGAAGGCTCTTGAGAGTCCCTTGGGCTGCAAGGACATCAAACCAGTCAAGCCTGAAGGAAATCAACCCTGAATATTTATTGGAAGGACTGATGCTGAAGCTCGAGCTCGAATACTTTGGCCAACTGACGAGAAGGGATGACTCACTGGAAAAGACCCTGATGTTGAGAAAAATACAGAACAGAAGTAGAAGAGGATGACAGAGGCTGAGATGGTTAGATAGCATCACCGACTCAATGGACATGAGTTTGAGCAAGCTCCAGGAGATGATGAAGGACAGGGAAGTCCATGGGAGTGCAAAAAGAGTCAGACGTGACTGAGTGACTGAACAGAACTGAATCTGAAGTAAGCATTAAATTACTTCATATCAATAAACCTTAGTTAAGTGATGCATAAAATGGGGATACTATTACTTTCTTCAAAGTGTGTTGTTGTATGTATGTAACAACTTTAGGGTAACGGCTGCTATCTAGAAAGGGTAATAAAACAAACACAAACCAAAAATGTAACAAAAACTAACACTAATGTCAAATATATTTGGAAAGAATTTCTCAGTGATTTTTTTTAACCTGATTTGGTTCAAAAAGTAGATTAATATGCCTTGTAACCTCTATTTATTAATGGAAATGTATTTGGCTTCTCAAATGAAATATCTGTCTTCAAAGAAGAAAGATAGGAATGAATACTGATTCAAAACCACCCTTGTATATATGTGCATTAACAGTTCAGGCCAATTAGATAGAAGCCATTGTGGTCACTTCACAAAAGCAAAGACTTGCTGAAAATGGTGGTGCTATTTATACATTCCATCTAAACGTTACATATGCTAATATTCTATTAAATGTGGCCCCTTTTCCTTGTAAAAACGGAAGTTCTTTTTGGACAAGGACCAGGGGTAACAACTGAACTGGAAGTTTATGAATGTTTTTTTTTGGGGGGGGGGCCTTCAGCTAGGCTTCTGTGGTATTGGTGATGAGGGTAATGATACAAATGTGGGAACTTTTCACCCTCCATCCCCTCAAAACCCCTGACAGTTCTTCCATATGCAAATACATACCCACTGATAATATGTAAAAGGAAGGACTTGGTGAGGATAGCCAAGTGACCGAATTAAATTTCCTTAGCACCTGAGTTAGGGGACTTAAGAGTGTAGGTCAGATCATGTCCTATTCTTGAGCTCTGGTTCATATTACTGATGGATCACTTGGTTATGTGGGGCCACATCTCATAGAACAAAAAATTCTGAAGATATCTGGATTTGGGCTTCATAGTTTCACTTACTAGTTAGGTGATGCTGAACACAAGTAGACACTCTGAACTTTGTCCTGAGGATGATAATGATATAACAGAAAATAATGCAATATTACACAATGTAACATAATATGTACTATCTTTTCTACCTACATGCTTGTGAAATTTAAAATATCAAAGTCCTTTGTAAGTTTTAAAACAAAGTATCAAATACATATAATTATTATGGAAAATGCCTTTGCTTACTAACTATGAAAGAGATAAAACAAATAAATGCTGGGTCAGAGAAGAAACACTTGCAACTATAAACTGTCTGGTTGAAATGTCATTATGACTGCCCCCAAACCAGACCAACAGCATTAACTTTCATATAGATAGTTCATTTTAATCAAATGCTTACCTGCTATGTTAAGTTTGTTTCAGCTTCCATATGGAATATTCCATATTCCTGAATGTTTCACTAAAGAACAAAAATCAGGCTTAACGGCAAAATGACTAGATGTTGTGGAATGAAAGGGGCTTCCCAAGCAGCACAGTGATAAAAAATCTACCTGCCAATGCAGGAGATACAGGTTCAATCCCTGGGGTATGAAGATGTCCTGGAGATGGAAATGGCAACCCACTCTAGTATTCGTGCCTAGAAAATCCTGTGGACAGAGGAGCCTCACAGACTACAGTCCACACGGTCACAACGAGTCGGTAACAACTGAGTGACTGAGAACACAGTGGAATGAAAATGGGCTAAACAGGGGTCAAAATTCCAGCTGTCTTAAGGGCCAAAGAGTTAATGAAAATCTACTGGGCACGGGGCAGGGCTTGGGGTACCAATGTGGCTCATGATGAACAGCACAATACCCACCCAGAAAATATCCATCACTCAGCTCCAGATGAGTCCACCATGAGGAGACATGGGCCCAGTGATGCCAGATTTTCTTATTTTCTAAGAGGTGGTAAATACTCAGATATTTTTTGAAATGTCAAAATTGTAAAATTTTGCATAAGATTTTCTGTTTTTAAAAATATTGGGGCTTCCCTGGTGGTCCAGTGGATAAGGACACCACCTTGCAGTACAAGGGGTGCTGGTTTGACCCCTGGCCTGGGAAGATCTCACGTGCCGCAGAGCAGCTGGACCGATGTGTCTAACTACCTAGCCGGAGCTCTGGAGCGCATGTGCCCAGAGCCGGTGCTCTGCAGAGACAGAGGCCACTGTGATGGGAGGCCCACATGGGCCAAAGAACAAAGATGAATGAAAATAAATAATAAAATAAATAATGAAAGACCAATAGAAGTGGCATATATATATATATATATACATACATACATACATATATAGTGCAGGAAGCATATACTGTTGCATACAAATACTTTACATACTTTTACATTTACAAACACTTCCCTGAGCTGGGTCTCGTCCACAAGGCTTCAGGTTATAACCACTGTGCTATAAAAGATAGATCTTACTTCAGTCTTAGCTTTAAACGTACTAACTGAACAGGTTTGGCTAAGAATTTAACCTACCCAAGTTTTCATTTTCCTCCTGCAAACTAGGAAGACCAATGCCTCTGTTTATGAGGGTCACAAAAATGGACATGAATGAAAACAATAAAATAGCTACACAATAGGTACCCAAAGAATTTAATTCTTTTTCTGGGTGATTTTGAAATGTTAAGATGCAAAAGTAAGTTTTCTTTTTATACTTGTTATATTCAAAACAGGTCAAATATTCTTGTTACTAAGAGGGTCAAGAGTATTCCATCTGTTGTTGGAATAAATTGGTTTACTTGAATTATAAAGGTAACTTGATACAATGGATGTCCCCAATTCTTTCTAAGAATAGAACTGAGTCGGCATCAAGTCTGAAAAATCTTTCAGATTGACCCAAGGTAAAGCGTTTCTTTGCAAAACGACTATCTCCTGAACAAAATGCTTTTCTACTACTTCATCAGCCGTTCCTCTGACATCAAGATTCTCTCATTAGGAAAATTACATTGGAGGACATCAAGAATGTGGTTAGCGATGGCACCACATGAACCAAGAATGGATCAATGCCACTTAAATTACAGTTGACTATACAGTCAAAGATCAATGCTTCAAAGCAAGTGGATTATGTGAAATAAATTTAGATGGTTAATGTTTTCAAACCATACAAATGTCAGTGAAAGTGCAGTAAGCAAATGGCCACTGACTAGCCAGAAATATTAATCTTGCCCCTTTACTACCATTCTGGGGCTATGCTTAAGCCGTTTACATTTGATTTCAAAAAACTGTAAACAGACTGAAAAGAGAAAAATATAAAATCATGCACCATACTTTAAAAAGATTGTCAGGGGTCTTCTCTGGTGGCTCAGTGGTAAAGAATTCACCTGCCAGTGCAGGGGAAACAGAGTCCATCCCTGGTCAGGAAAGATCCCACATACCATGGAGCAACTAAGCCTGTGTGCCACAACTATTGAGCCTGTGCTACAGCGCTCCACAAAAAAAGCCATCATAGGGAGAAGCCGGCTCACCCCATTAGAAAAACATCTGCGCATCAAAGACCCAGCACAACCAAAACTGATTAATCAATTTAATTTTAAAGCCTGGACAACATGTGTAGTTAAGAATTTAACCTACCCAAGTTTTCATTTTCCTCCTGCAAACTAGGAAGACCAATGCCTCTGTTTATGAGGGTCACAAAAATGGACATGAATGAAAACAATAAAATAGCTACACAATAGGTACCCAAAGAATTTAATTCTTTTTCTGGGTGATTTTGAAATGTTAAGATGCAAAAGTAAGTTTTCTTTTTATACTTGTTATATTCAAAACAGGTCAAATATTCTTGTTACTAAGAGGGTCAAGAGTATTCCATCTGTTGTTGGAATAAATTGGTTTACTTGAATTATAAAGGTAACTTGATACAATGGATGTCCCCAATTCTTTCTAAGAATAGAACTGAGTCGGCATCAAGTCTGAAAAATCTTTCAGATTGACCCAAGGTAAAGCGTTTCTTTGCAAAACGACTATCTCCTGAACAAAATGCTTTTCTACTACTTCATCAGCCGTTCCTCTGACATCAAGATTCTCTCATTAGGAAAATTACATTGGAGGACATCAAGAATGTGGTTAGCGATGGCACCACATGAACCAAGAATGGATCAATGCCACTTAAATTACAGTTGACTATACAGTCAAAGATCAATGCTTCAAAGCAAGTGGATTATGTGAAATAAATTTAGATGGTTAATGTTTTCAAACCATACAAATGTCAGTGAAAGTGCAGTAAGCAAATGGCCACTGACTAGCCAGAAATATTAATCTTGCCCCTTTACTACCATTCTGGGGCTATGCTTAAGCCGTTTACATTTGATTTCAAAAAACTGTAAACAGACTGAAAAGAGAAAAATATAAAATCATGCACCATACTTTAAAAAGATTGTACGGGGTCTTCTCTGGTGGCTCAGTGGTAAAGAATTCACCTGCCAGTGCAGGGGAAACAGAGTCCATCCCTGGTCAGGAAAGATCCCACATACCATGGAGCAACTAAGCCTGTGTGCCACAACTATTGAGCCTGTGCTACAGCGCTCCACAAAAAAAGCCATCATAGGGAGAAGCCGGCTCACCCCATTAGAAAAAACATCTGCGCATCAAAGACCCAGCACAACCAAAAACTGATTAATCAATTTAATTTTAAAGCCTGGACAACATGTGTAGTTAGGCCTGTCTAGATGAGAGCACTCGTATGAATCGGGCATGTTTAAGAATGTGTTTTGAGACTTGGCTCCTTTTAGTCTATACAGGGAAAAAAATCACGAAAGTCACATAGTAGTGGAAGAATCTATTTCCCTTGTAGTAGGCTGGTATTTTCCTCTCTCTTGTTTCAGAGTATGGCCCTGCACCCTGTGGAGCCTCAAATGTAGACAGTCTAGCTAAGAAGACAGCAAGATGGTTGAAATGCTCCTCCCACACAAAATCAACTAGAGGCATGGCATCCTTTTTTTTTTGTTTTAAGCTAGGGTTTATTTTTAATGACTGCTAATGTCTCAGGCATCTGGCTCAAAATACTGTAAATTCTAAACTTTGTAGATACTTTTATTAAATGAAGTGCTTTTAAAATAAAACAAAGTCATAATTCAAATGTTTTCCTTAATACCACAAAAAAATCATATACTGTGAAATAAAAATTCCACTCTAGGGGCTTCCCCGATGGTCCAGTGGGTAAGGACACCACCTTGCCGCCTTGCAATACAAGGGGTGCTGGTTCGATCCCTGGCCTGGGAAGATCCCATGTGCCGTGGAGCGGCTGGACAGATGTGTCCAACTACCCAGCCAGAGCTCTGGAGCACTTGCGCCCAGAACCGGTGCTCTGCAGCGACAGAGGCCACTGCAATGGGAAGCCCACACAGGCCAAACAACAAAGATAAATAAATGAATGAAACATCAATAGAAGTGGCCAAAAAAAAAAAATTCCACTCTATGGTTGATTAACAGCCACTTAAATTCCTACTTAAGAATTGCCGGAGACAAAGACGAAGCTGGTGGAATAGGAGGAATTCTTGCCTCTAGGTCTAGTTAACCCAAGCTGAGCAAACAATGGAGAAGCTCCAATAATTTCAGAGTCCCCATTTTCACAATTTGAATTATCTAAGAAATTCATAAGAAAGCAAGTTGGACATCTATAGCCTTTTCAAAATGCCTGAATCTTTCTCTCTCTTCAGTGCCAATTAGCAGAATCACCATCGTGTGGATACTCAAGTGAATTCAAGCATGTTGGTGTTTAATATAAACTCTCCAGACTGGTTACTGTTTTATATAAAATTATTGTCTTGCTATTCTTTTAGTGGCATATTGGTAGAATAACACAATATCTTAGATTTTACAGAATGGGGCACAATTAAAATATTACATCTAGCTGGTTTAATTAGTATTACTACATTTAAAAAGACAATTTAGACAATTTATATATAACACTAATCTGGAATTATACATATCTGTAAATAAAAAAACTATAAAATCAAAAATGCAAAATAAAAAAAACTTGTAATTGTGTAAAAAAAAGAAAACAATTTTTGTTTTGGAACATATGCTCAAATTAGGTATATCTGACCTGTGAATAGGGCTTCCCTAGCCATTCAGTGGTTAAGAATCTGCCTGAAATGCAGGAGCTGTAGAAGATATGGGTTCAATTCCTGGGTCAGGAAGATCCCCTGGAGGAGGGCATGGCAACCCACTCCAGTATTCTTGCCTGGAGAATCCCATGGACAGAGGAGCCTGGCCAGCTACAGTCCATGGGGTTGCAAAGAGTTGGACACAATTGAAGGGACATAGTACATACAACCTGTGAATAGTTTACAGGCTTTAAATATGGATCAGTAAGTACTACAGAAAGCATTCATATTTGGAAGGTACCTCTCCATGAAATATTCACAAGGAAGAAACAGATAAGGCATGTAGGTGAGAAACACTTGTTTGGTTTTTACAGGCTTTTAAGGAAATATGGACTCTGCAGCGACAGAGGCCACTGCAATGGGAAGCCCCACACAGGCCAAACAACAAAGATAAATAAATGAATGAAACATCAATAGAAGTGGCCAAAAAAAAATTCCACTCTATGGTTGATTAACAGCCACTTAAATTCCTACTTAAGAATTGCCGGAGACAAAGACGAAGCTGGTGGAATAGGAGGAATTCTTGCCTCTAGGTCTAGTTAACCCAAGCTGAGCAAACAATGGAGAAGCTCCAATAATTTCAGAGTCCCCATTTTCACAATTTGAATTATCTAAGAAATTCATAAGAAAGCAAGTTGGACATCTATAGCCTTTTCAAAATGCCTGAATCTTTCTCTCTCTTCAGTGCCAATTAGCAGAATCACCATCGTGTGGATACTCAAGTGAATTCAAGCATGTTGGTGTTTAATATAAACTCTCCAGACTGGTTACTGTTTTATATAAAATTATTGTCTTGCTATTCTTTTAGTGGCATATTGGTAGAATAACACAATATCTTAGATTTTACAGAATGGGGCACAATTAAAATATTACATCTAGCTGGTTTAATTAGTATTACTACATTTAAAAAGACAATTTAGACAATTTATATATAACACTAATCTGGAATTATACATATCTGTAAATAAAAAAACTATAAAATCAAAAATGCAAAATAAAAAAAACTTGTAATTGTGTAAAAAAAATAAAACAATTTTTGTTTTGGAACATATGCTCAAATTAGGTATATCTGACCTGTGAATAGGGCTTCCCTAGCCATTCAGTGGTTAAGAATCTGCCTGAAATGCAGGAGCTGTAGAAGATATGGGTTCAATTCCTGGGTCAGGAAGATCCCCTGGAGGAGGGCATGGCAACCCACTCCAGTATTCTTGCCTGGAGAATCCCATGGACAGAGGAGCCTGGCCAGCTACAGTCCATGGGGTTGCAAAGAGTTGGACACAATTGAAGGGACATAGTACATACAACCTGTGAATAGTTTACAGGCTTTAAATATGGATCAGTAAGTACTACAGAAAGCATTCATATTTGGAAGGTACCTCTCCATGAAATATTCACAAGGAAGAAACAGATAAGGCATGTAGGTGAGAAACACTTGTTTGGTTTACATTTGCACAGTGATGATACTTGGGAGTGTTTTCCAAGGGAACATTTCCAGTTTGGATCAGAAGGCATGATGACAATATCATCCTCTTTGCTGAAGCACAAGCTCATCAGGCTTTTTCAGAGTCATAATGATCTCAGCAATTTTTCTTCTTGAAAATAATACCAAAGAATTGTTTTCTGAACAGACAGTGTCAACTAACCTTAAACTTAGTCAGGTGTGGTTTTCCATCTCTATTTTAACTGCAGCTGACTCCAGAACTTCAAGCACTGAAGTAAATGACCTTGATTTAGATGCCAAACAAAGGGCACAAAGACTTCTTTCTCATACGTAGGTTTCAGTGTTATCAGCAGGTCAGGTTCCTATAGAGATGGCTACTCATGATCTGAAGATCTTTCTATTTGCCTAGAATACCCCTTTCTCCACAAGGTCACTCATTTTATATCTGATTTCAAAACTTTCATGAACATAAGATTTTACCTCAATTTATCTTTTGAGGAAGGCTATCGCCTCCATTTCTGTTTCAGCCTAATTTTTGGATATAGATATGAAGGAATGATTTATGATTAGTGAATTTAATAGAGCAGATTTCTAAAACAGCAAAATAGCTGTAAGTGTGTATCATGTAATTTGATGCTAATAATAATTAAATTATTATACATTTAATAAGTTATAGTGAATTCTGACATATTGCCTAATGGTGTTACTATTTCTGACTTGCAATTCAGTACTGAAAGGGAATAAAAGAGCCACAGAAATGTTCACAGCCTTTCTTATTTATGTCACAACATGTAGTGAATAATTTTTGATGATGGATTTTTAAATGTTGTGATTTTTCACCTTTAAGAACCTGGTTCTCCTTTATCAACATCCTAAAATGTTGAGAATATCACATATATGAATACAATCCATTTTGTTTTCACAGCCAAAATAAAAAGATGAGAATCACAGCCCAAAGTTCCTAGGAAAGCTAGTCTACAGTCAGACCAGGGGCCATTCAGGAGACCATCCATTTATTAGTTCAGTCAACCACACGGTTTATTAAGCACATATGTTGTGCCCAGGTTTTTGCTATTAATTAACAGTTTCATTTTCTGCCCTCACAGAGTTTACAATCTAGTGAAGAGTAGGGAAACTCAAGTAAGCAAATAAATAGCTGTATCTTCACATCTGTGACAAACGCTACAAAGGAAACAGAGAGGGTACAAGAGTAAAGGCAGAGATATAAGATATGCTTAGGGAAACCTCTCCAAGGAGTTACCTTTAAATATCAAACTTAAACGTATAAGAAGAATCCAACCACCATTCATATTTTAAAAGGGAAGGAACTAGATGACTGGGCTTTCATTTGAAAACTATTTACAGGTTTACAAAATATACAGGTGCCAAAAATACATCTGAGTTTACTCTAAGTTATGTGACAGCTAATGTATATTGTTTAAATGTTTTTATGAAGGATTTAAGTTGGTCACAAAGGTTAGAACCATAGGATGCCACTACCATACTTAGGAAAAATAACTTGAATATTCAAGAGGTTTGTTTTTGTTTCTTTCCTTGTTGCTCATGCATATACCCAGTGAAATTTCAAGCAATTCAAACAGGGATTTCTCTGACTCAAGTTTGAAACTCATCAGCAGACATGAGAAGGCCAAGGTTAATTTAATACACATTGTGAGATGCACTGGCAAGTCAGAATAAAAGATCTCATATTTCTTGAAAATAATGCTTGACTCACAGCTGCTTTAAGTCAAGAAGGAGCTACCTGTATTTAAAAGCAAAGTATTAAGACCCCAAAGTGGAGGAAAATATCGAGTCATCAAGACAAATGCACACAGAGACAAAAAATTTACTAGAGACATATTTCATTAATATAGAAAGATGGCCCCCTTATATAAAGTAAAAAATAAAAAACTACAAAACAGTGCTTAGAGTATGGTACCATTTATTAAATTATACATCTGAGTGTATTTATACTAGCAAAAGAAAAAATCTAGAAGAAATATTTCAAAAGTATTAAGTAATTATTTCTTGATGATAGGTTTATAGGTGATTATTTTTACACATTTCTGCATTATTTTTTTCTAACAATGAGGTTATACATTTTAAATGAACAAAAATACTTTTAAAAGGAAATTTAATTGTATTCATGAATACTGATTTAAAGCAGAATGTCTTTAATATGACAGATCTCATTTGTACTGCAAGCTAGTTAATTATAAAGGACATTTCACATTTGTGGAATGATAGTTCAGATGGCACATTTTGTTCTTTGGCCAGCATTGAATTACCAGTCAGACAAAGCATGCCTCTACAATGTTAGCAAAAAAGGGGAAATATCAAATAATTAGAATATTCTAGAGAAAAGCATTTAATTTTTGGAAAAGTATAAACACAAATGTGCAGAAAATATCAGAAAGCATTAAACTTATGAACACTTATTTATGATTTAATATTATTTTAATATTTAAGAAAATGGAGGTAGAGAGATACTTAGGATATATAGATGGACATATAGGTAGGAAGTGTGGCTTAGTTTCTTCAAGGTCCAGGACTTACATAAACTAATTTGGTCCTAAGCATAGAAAAGGGCTTCCTTGATGGCTCAGTGGGCAAAGAATCCACCTGCAATGCAAGAGACACAGGAGATACCAGTTCGATCCCTGGGTCAGGAAGATCCCGTGGAAGAGGAAGATGGTAACCCACTCCAGTTTTCTTGCCTGAAAAAATCCCATGGCCAGAGGAGCCTGGTGGGCGCCAGCTCATTAGGTCTCAAAGATTGAGACATGACTGAGTGACTAAGCACACATACACAGCACAGGAAAAACTATTACTCCTCCCAAATTGTTTATCATTAAAAATAAAAACAATACTTAGTCATATGATATGTGCACACCAATCCAACAAAGTTCTAATTTTTCCCCGGATAAATGTTTCTATTCTTCTGTGAAATATCATGAATCCTAAATTTTCTCCAAGAGAACTTTTGTGTTTACCCCTTTTTTTTTTTTTTTGGCAGATGCCTAAAGAATGCACTTGGTCTATCTAGCAATCCAGTGTGACCAAAGAACATATGATGGCCCCTGAAATATTAAATAAAAATCCAAATAAAATGAGCTACATTTAATGCAGATTTTACTATATTTGACATTTTAAAATTCAAATCGGTAAGATAATTTGTTAAATTTTCTAATATGGCAGATTGGGCCTCATGAGAATTGGATTCAGGCCCAATTAGATTATATACCAAAGTCAAACTTGAACAAGTCTAATTTTCCAAGCCTCTTTCCACTTATGTAAAATAGCTATTATGATACTAGCCTTACTGGCATGATAGAATTTTGGGGAATATAATATGGCAAATAAAGAATGCAAAATGACTTCAAGAATTACAAAAGATTATATTAAGATAAGGTGTAATGATGGTGTTAATTACAACTATGTTGTTTTCATCATGAACTATTTCATGTGTCTATATCCCCTAAGGAAATTCTATATTGCTAGAATATGCAAATTACGCTAGTCATATAAGAGCTCTACAAATAGTTGTTTTTCAACTTATTAATTCATGATGCTTGAAAACACATTTTCACTTGGCGAAAGATTAGTTGAGATGTGCAAACACGAGAAATTATAACTTAACTGTCTGAGTAACACCCAAGTATACAGATAGTTTATTTCAATAAAAATCAATTGAGTAATTTATGTTAAACACCCCGGAGGGTTGAGTAATGGAGAGCCAGTTCAAAAATCCCTGGGGGTCAGGAAGAATCCCGTGGAAGAGGAAGATGGTAACCCACTCCAGTTTTCTTGCCTGAAAAAATCCCATGGCCAGAGGAGCCTGGTGGGCGCCAGCTCATTAGGTCTCAAAGATTGAGACATGACTGAGTGACTAAGCACACATACACAGCACAGGAAAAACTATTACTCCTCCCAAATTGTTTATCATTAAAAATAAAAACAATACTTAGTCATATGATATGTGCACACCAATCCAACAAAGTTCTAATTTTTCCCCGGATAAATGTTTCTATTCTTCTGTGAAATATCATGAATCCTAAATTTTCTCCAAGAGAACTTTTGTGTTTACCCCTTTTTTTTTTTTTTTGGCAGATGCCTAAAGAATGCACTTGGTCTATCTAGCAATCCAGTGTGACCAAAGAACATATGATGGCCCCTGAAATATTAAATAAAAATCCAAATAAAATGAGCTACATTTAATGCAGATTTTACTATATTTGACATTTTAAAATTCAAATCGGTAAGATAATTTGTTAAATTTTCTAATATGGCAGATTGGGCCTCATGAGAATTGGATTCAGGCCCAATTAGATTATATACCAAAGTCAAACTTGAACAAGTCTAATTTTCCAAGCCTCTTTCCACTTATGTAAAATAGCTATTATGATACTAGCCTTACTGGCATGATAGAATTTTGGGGAATATAATATGGCAAATAAAGAATGCAAAATGACTTCAAGAATTACAAAAGATTATATTAAGATAAGGTGTAATGATGGTGTTAATTACAACTATGTTGTTTTCATCATGAACTATTTCATGTGTCTATATCCCCTAAGGAAATTCTATATTGCTAGAATATGCAAATTACGCTAGTCATATAAGAGCTCTACAAATAGTTGTTTTTCAACTTATTAATTCATGATGCTTGAAAACACATTTTCACTTGGCGAAAGATTAGTTGAGATGTGCAAACACGAGAAATTATAACTTAACTGTCTGAGTAACACCCAAGTATACAGATAGTTTATTTCAATAAAAATCAATTGAGTAATTTATGTTAAAACTTTCAGGATTGGGACTTCCCTAGTGGTCCAGTGGCTAAGACTCTGAGCTCCCAATGCAGGGGGCCCGGGTTCAATCCCTGGTCAGGGAACTAGATCCCACATGCCACAACTAAGGCCCAGCACAGCCAAATAAATAAATAAAAATATTTGAAAAAAAAAAAAAAAACTTTCAGGATAAATTGTGTTTTAAGTACCAACTATGGAAAACATAGCATTGACCTTTTCTATGAACCTATGAGAAATGTAGAAAATTGTCTTGACGCTCCAGCTGTTTTCTAAGTCCCCCTGGTGGAACTTGAAGCATGTACCTAAAACTGTAATACATTCTGAGGTCACTTGAAGAAACAAGGACTATCCTATCACAAAGTGAAAAATCAGATATGTGTCTTATCCCAAATAAAGCAAGTTTTATGAAAACTTAAACACCAGTCAAGATATTTAATAGTATAAGAAGAATGGCATTTTCAAGAGAATATTTGAGAAAAGGTAATTAAGTTTGCGTGCTAAACAATACATTTAAATAATAACGTATATTTCATATTTTCTGATATCAAATTAATGGCTCTTAAATTAGTTTGTATCTAGACCCCACTAGATCCCATTTCAGTTTTAAAATTAGCCATACCAAAGAGAATAATTTAAATATGACTGTTAGGCACCACATTCTATAAAATTGCTGAGAAAGGGCTTTTATAAAAAGCACAATGTTCAGTTCCTTGAAATCTGACAAGATAAAATGTGTTTCTCCAAACAGATGGCCAATTCCCTTAAAAATATTCACATTCGTTGACTTAGAAGCCTATTACAAAATGGACTCCTACTGTTGCAGGCCTATAAGTACCTCATGTTAAACAACTAAAGCACACTCTAAAATGGACAATTTATCCTAGAAAAAGCTGGAGAAGTTCTTGAGAAATAGTCTAGTCCATTCCAAATAAATCCATGTCTGTGGTGTACATTAAGAGATTTTGAAGAAGGATGCACTGCTTATCTGGTTATTCAGTTGACAATTAAAATTTACTATCAGAAAGTTCTACATGCTATATTTCTAATCTTCATTTTTTTCTAGTGAAGTTGAAGACCATATTTTAGGTTCCAAAAATAACAATAAGCAATACTCATTTCTCTGGAGCAAATGATCATTATCTTTTAAGTTTTCACTTCTCCAAATAATCATCCTAGCTTCCTTATCCTTTCTTAAAGAGTGCAACTTTTACTCCTTTTAAAATAGTTCACTTTTCTGTGGCACCTCAGCAAAGGTCATATAATCATCTTAAGTTGTAGGATCAAGAACTAGACCTGATCGGCGTCTGACCACGCAGCTGAAACCCTGCTGAGAGTCACTTCCATGTCCATGACAGTGATTTGCCTCTGCTCAAACTGTGCCAACTTCACCCATAAAACCACATCCCAACAAAAACTTGAAACAAAGGAAATAAAACAAAGCCCAAGATAACTGTTTCCATTGCATGAAACAGCAACTACAACATATCTTAATTTTTTAAAACTTACTGAAATTTTATTAGAAAGCTGTCATTAAAAGTTAGTATTAAAGATTCAAGATGCAGCATATTATAAAAATTTTGTTATGACATACAAGCCCAGCACCTCTTTCCCTGCTCTACTTTATGTAGTTGTGATAAGGCCCACAGTAATGAGACTTGACGGAGTTGTGAATCTATATAATACACGACATGCCATGAACATATTAAATCCATTCTTCCCATTAAGTTGCTGAAGAGCCTTCCACTATATAAGCCAAACAGGACATTTTTTTCAGAGAAATTAAACTATAAACCTGATTTAAATACAGGTAAAAATTGTAAATGAAGGGGAGTAGTCTGTAAAATAAAATGCTGGATTAAAGCAAATGGGTTTTTTTACTTTGTAAAAATAACATTTGTATTGACAATGATGTTAGAGAAGAGAGAGATGGATAAAAAATAGTGCATGCTAAATGTAATGTTACTAATACAGTTTTACCTGCAAGGATTTCTCTGGCTTTAATTCAACAAAATCCATTATCCTGAGTGGTAATGGAGCTTTGTACCCTACTCATATCAGGCATCTTTAGTCTCCTGAGCTGCCTTGAAGCTGCAATATTATAAAAGGTCAAGAAGATCCCACTAAGCATTTGTAAACTACAATAGCCCCCCATTTTGCCTACAAGCCATGCATTCTCATGCTGAGCTTTGCTCACTAGCTTGTTTCATTTCATTGTATAAGAAGGCTTATTTGGAAATGGCTAGGCTATCTGAGCACCTAGATTTTCAAAACATATCTTCCACCTAAAGTAGACCCAAAAAATTTTAGGACGTAAAATGGTGCCTGGATACTGCGAGCACCTTAGAAAGATCCACATCACTTTTCTGTGGCACCTCAGCAAAGGTCATATAATCATCTTAAGTTGTAGGATCAAGAACTAGACCTGATCGGCGTCTGACCACGCAGCTGAAACCCTGCTGAGAGTCACTTCCATGTCCATGACAGTGATTTGCCTCTGCTCAAACTGTGCCAACTTCACCCATAAAACCACATCCCAACAAAAACTTGAAACAAAGGAAATAAAACAAAGCCCAAGATAACTGTTTCCATTGCATGAAACAGCAACTACAACATATCTTAATTTTTTAAAACTTACTGAAATTTTATTAGAAAGCTGTCATTAAAAGTTAGTATTAAAGATTCAAGATGCAGCATATTATAAAAATTTTGTTATGACATACAAGCCCAGCACCTCTTTCCCTGCTCTACTTTATGTAGTTGTGATAAGGCCCACAGTAATGAGACTTGACGGAGTTGTGAATCTATATAATACACGACATGCCATGAACATATTAAATCCATTCTTCCCATTAAGTTGCTGAAGAGCCTTCCACTATATAAGCCAAACAGGACATTTTTTTCAGAGAAATTAAACTATAAACCTGATTTAAATACAGGTAAAAATTGTAAATGAAGGGGAGTAGTCTGTAAAATAAAATGCTGGATTAAAGCAAATGGGTTTTTTTACTTTGTAAAAATAACATTTGTATTGACAATGATGTTAGAGAAGAGAGAGATGGATAAAAAATAGTGCATGCTAAATGTAATGTTACTAATACAGTTTTACCTGCAAGGATTTCTCTGGCTTTAATTCAACAAAATCCATTATCCTGAGTGGTAATGGAGCTTTGTACCCTACTCATATCAGGCATCTTTAGTCTCCTGAGCTGCCTTGAAGCTGCAATATTATAAAAGGTCAAGAAGATCCCACTAAGCATTTGTAAACTACAATAGCCCCCCATTTTGCCTACAAGCCATGCATTCTCATGCTGAGCTTTGCTCACTAGCTTGTTTCATTTCATTGTATAAGAAGGCTTATTTGGAAATGGCTAGGCTATCTGCGAGCACCTAGATTTTCAAAACAATCCCACTTTCTTCCTAACCACCTAAAGTAGACCCATAATAAAGCATTTGAGGGAACCGTAAAATGGTGCCTGGATACTGAAGGAATGAACAGCAAATAGCAGCACTAGTAAATAAAATGAATACATTTCACCTTCCAGCTCATCTGTGCTTCCTGGGACACAAGGCACAAACATGAAAGGGTTGAGGTAGAATTTCAAGAAAGCTGATGTCTTTCAACACTGACTTGGCAAGATGCTGGACACAAAATAATATCACAAGCCACCTCCCTTTCCCATAACTGTAAATTCGGGGCTCTCAAAACACCCTCCAAAAACCCAATTCAAAATAACGGAAAGAGGCAGGCTATGAATTCATATCCAGTACTATAATACAGATTGTCCAAAGTGGTCACAATGAAACTAAAGGACAATAACAAGAATAAATCTTGCATTAATCCAAATGAAGCCAATAAATAATAATACAAACCAGAAGCATAGTTTCAAAAATATGCAATTAGCTCCAAGCATGCAAGGGCATTTACAACCCATGAGAATGATTGCAAGGCACACTGTGCATATAAATATGTTTCATAAACGCTAAGTAACTTGTGTATATATAACATGCATATCCATAGGGTATCCATTTGTGTGTTTTTCACAATCAAATCTATGTACTAAAAACAAAACTCTAGCTAGCAAATGGTTTCTCAGCAACAGTACATCAGAACATGAAATAAAATGCTAAATTCTGGGGCTACCTTTTCTTAGCAACGAAGGAAATAAGTAAAATCACCTTATAATTAGGCCTGGAGCCTTACAAGGCACCAAATGTATTTTGAAGGAAGGCCAACCCTGTACGTATGCAATGTATTTATAATAACCCCTTTTCAAATCAGGCATCTTTAGTCTCCTGAGCTGCCTTGAAGCTGCAATATTATAAAAGGTCAAGAAGATCCCACTAAGCATTTGTAAACTACAATAGCCCCCCATTTTGCCTACAAGCCATGCATTCTCATGCTGAGCTTTGCTCACTAGCTTGTTTCATTTCATTGTATAAGAAGGCTTATTTGGAAATGGCTAGGCTATCTGCGAGCACCTAGATTTTCAAAACAATCCCACTTTCTTCCTAACCACCTAAAGTAGACCCATAATAAAGCATTTGAGGGAACCGTAAAATGGTGCCTGGATACTGAAGGAATGAACAGCAAATAGCAGCACTAGTAAATAAAATGAATACATTTCACCTTCCAGCTCATCTGTGCTTCCTGGGACACAAGGCACAAACATGAAAGGGTTGAGGTAGAATTTCAAGAAAGCTGATGTCTTTCAACACTGACTTGGCAAGATGCTGGACACAAAATAATATCACAAGCCACCTCCCTTTCCCATAACTGTAAATTCGGGGCTCTCAAAACACCCTCCAAAAACCCAATTCAAAATAACGGAAAGAGGCAGGCTATGAATTCATATCCAGTACTATAATACAGATTGTCCAAAGTGGTCACAATGAAACTAAAGGACAATAACAAGAATAAATCTTGCATTAATCCAAATGAAGCCAATAAATAATAATACAAACCAGAAGCATAGTTTCAAAAATATGCAATTAGCTCCAAGCATGCAAGGGCATTTACAACCCATGAGAATGATTGCAAGGCACACTGTGCATATAAATATGTTTCATAAACGCTAAGTAACTTGTGTATATATAACATGCATATCCATAGGGTATCCATTTGTGTGTTTTTCACAATCAAATCTATGTACTAAAAACAAAACTCTAGCTAGCAAATGGTTTCTCAGCAACAGTACATCAGAACATGAAATAAAATGCTAAATTCTGGGGCTACCTTTTCTTAGCAACGAAGGAAATAAGTAAAATCACCTTATAATTAGGCCTGGAGCCTTACAAGGCACCAAATGTATTTTTGAAGGAAGGCCAACCCTGTACGTGAGAGCTGCAAGTGAAATAATTCCTTTCAATAACATCTATTTCTGTGAGCTCTTTTTCCATCCCTTGATTTCTATTGCGAAGCTTGGAAGGAAAGGAACCAAGTGGCTCCGTCTGCATTCTATGCCAGTTCAAGACAAAATCAGAACACCATTTTTTTTTTAACACAAGCAGATGCCTCCTTACTTCTCTCGCCCTGGCAACCTTCCTCTCTCCCATCCCCATCACTTGTCTCCACAGCTTCCTCCCTTCTCGGAGGGAGTCATTGTTTAAGTGCAAGCGACAGATGTATACACAGGTCATTTAATAGCCAGCTAAATCAAGAAGCTAACCCCACTCGCTGCTACTCACCATGCTGAGACCCGGAGAAGCTGTTGAAAGGAGGGAGAGATGCAAACTGAATCCATTTTCCTTGTGACCGAGTCGGATGCAGCCTCCGAACCCAACATCAGCAGCGGCTGCCGGGATTTCTTCCCCTCCCTTTCTGGTTGGCGACGGTGCGGAGAGGAACCACCCTTCCAGCCTTCACTGGAGTATCAGCAGGCAAAGCGGCAGAAGCAGCAGCATCACCCCTCCTCCCTCTCGGAGGATGGGGTGAGCTCAGAAACAGCCAGGAACTTGCAGCAGACACCTCCTCTGGCTCCTCCTCTCCTGCCCCCTCCTCCGAAGCTCCACCCCTGCTGCGGTAGAGGCGGCCGGCCCAGGCAGCTGCCGGTTGTCATGGCAACCACCAATGGCAAGCGACCAGACTAAGTGGGAGGGGAGACGAGTGAAAGGAGATGGAGGGGAGTGAATTCGTGGTGCTGCTGCCCTCCCCGATGCTCTTGGTCTCTCCTACCCTGGGCTTAAAGGTCTTTAAAAATGGGGCAAGGGTATATGGCCATGGGAAAAGAATAGTTTCAATTTAATCAAAATCTAGACTGAATCATACCAAAAAGAAAATAACCTTTTAAAATTTCTCCATGATTTTCCAATAAAATGTAGTACATTTGCAATCAGAAAAAGAATTAATAGATATGGAGAAAGTTATGTCATGTAATAGGAGATTACTGTCATTCCAAATATGTTTGTCCTCTCTAGCATCTTTTACTCAAAGTCACTCAAGGTTGTTAACAAGGAAAGTAAGTGGCTGGACGTCGCACTTAAAACAAAAACCTGATTTCTTGGCACTGTTCTCTGCCTGTTCTTCTCAGGTGAGTCACTGGTCTTACTGTTTTTCAGTTCCCCCCTGAACAGAACTTGGAGTTCTCACATTCCCAAGTGGCAAAGGAAGCTGGAACAGAGGAAACAGAAATTCCTTGAGCAACCATGGCTCTCAACTAGTTACTGGACAGTTCCAGACCCTTTCAGCGTCAGATTCCTGGAGTGTTCGATTTCCTGCAGGAAATTCCATGCTCTTTCAAGGATGCCCTTTTGGAGGTCTCAAAGCCAGTTGGCAGTCTGAGTGGTGGGTGGGAAGAAAGGATGTGAAAGCAGCAGTGCTGGGTTCTAGATGAATTCTGCCAAAAAAAGTGCTGAACTTAATAATGACCAACATAAAAAGCAGCGGCTGCCGGGATTTCTTCCCTCCCTTTCTGGTTGGCGACGGTGCGGAGAGGAACCACCCTTCCAGCCTTCACTGGAGTATCAGCAGGCAAAGCGGCAGAAGCAGCAGCATCACCCCTCCTCCCTCTCGGAGGATGGGGTGAGCTCAGAAACAGCCAGGAACTTGCAGCAGACACCTCCTCTGGCTCCTCCTCTCCTGCCCCCTCCTCCGAAGCTCCACCCCTGCTGCGGTAGAGGCGGCCGGCCCAGGCAGCTGCCGGTTGTCATGGCAACCACCAATGGCAAGCGACCAGACTAAGTGGGAGGGGAGACGAGTGAAAGGAGATGGAGGGGAGTGAATTCGTGGTGCTGCTGCCCTCCCCGATGCTCTTGGTCTCTCCTACCCTGGGCTTAAAGGTCTTTAAAAATGGGGCAAGGGTATATGGCCATGGGAAAAGAATAGTTTCAATTTAATCAAAATCTAGACTGAATCATACCAAAAAGAAAATAACCTTTTAAAATTTCTCCATGATTTTCCAATAAAATGTAGTACATTTGCAATCATAAAATGAATTAATAGATATGGAGAAAGTTATGTCATGTAATAGGAGATTACTGTCATTCCAAATATGTTTGTCCTCTCTAGCATCTTTTACTCAAAGTCACTCAAGGTTGTTAACAAGGAAAGTAAGTGGCTGGACGTCGCACTTAAAACAAAAACCTGATTTCTTGGCACTGTTCTCTGCCTGTTCTTCTCAGGTGAGTCACTGGTCTTACTGTTTTTCAGTTCCCCCCTGAACAGAACTTGGAGTTCTCACATTCCCAAGTGGCAAAGGAAGCTGGAACAGAGGAAACAGAAATTCCTTGAGCAACCATGGCTCTCAACTAGTTACTGGACAGTTCCAGACCCTTTCAGCGTCAGATTCCTGGAGTGTTCGATTTCCTGCAGGAAATTCCATGCTCTTTCAAGGATGCCCTTTTGGAGGTCTCAAAGCCAGTTGGCAGTCTGAGTGGTGGGTGGGAAGAAAGGATGTGAAAGCAGCAGTGCTGGGTTCTAGATGAATTCTGCTTCTAACTATAAATTATAAATGACACTAGTATTTATCTCAGACAGCAGTTGTAAAGATCGAATGAGATAATGCATTAAAAGCACTGGGTGTGTAGTAAGTATACAATAAATGTTTACTCTTATTACTATTATTAGTATTGGTGGTAGAATAGTGTAGCCACTTCTTGATCTAAGGGATTGAAGGAATAGCACAGCAATTTCTGAACGGGAAAAAGTTAAAGTGAGAAGCCACTTAATGTATGACAGCTGTGAAGATGATGATGATGATGATGATGATGATGGTTATGGTAACAGTGACAATGAGGGAGAGATTAAAAGTTTTCTAAAATGCGACAATGCAGGATCTTGTAAGTCTTAAAGGAGTTAAATAAATTTCCCAAGTCCTCATGGCTAAAACACAGCTGAGCCAGAACTAAACCTCTGACACTTCCAATACTAGCATTTGCTCTCCCAACCATTACATTTTTTCTGCCACTTCTCCATGAATACATATACTCTTTTTTAAATTTTTAATTTATTTTTATTTTTGGCTGTGCTGGGTCTTCATTGCTGCACAGGCTTTTCTCTAGCTGTGGCGAGCGGGGGCTACTCTCCAGTTGGGGAACATGGGGTTTCTCTTGCAGTGGCTTCTCCTGTTGCCAAGTATGGGCTTCTCATTGCAGTGGCTTCTCTTGTTGAGCATGAGCTCTAAGGTGCACAGCTTCAGTAGCTGGGGCTCACAAGCTCTAGAGCACAGGACTCAATAGTTGTGTCACAAGGGCTTAGTTGCTTTAAGCCTGTGGGATCTTCCAGAATCAGGGATCAAACCCATATCTCCCACACTGAGCCACCAGGGAAGCCCTGAAGATGTTCTTTGTTCTTAGCCCATAGGGTTATTTATAGATAATTCACATAGGATTAGTACAAATTTAAGTCAGGCAGCCTGGGCTCAATTGACTTTAGGTATAATTTGGAACATATTTTAACTTCTCTGAAATTATGTTTCTTCATCTGTGAGATGGAAATCATTGTAGAACCTCATCATGAGAATCCAATAGGATGAAGCATGTGAAGCATCAGCACATGTCTAGCACATAGTAAGTGTTAATAAATGCTAGCTATGATTGTCATTCATTCTTTGTGTGTGTGTATGTGTGGCATTCATTCTTAAGTAACTCATATTAAAATAGAAGAGGACTTTTTCCTGCATGGGTTCAGAAAATGTCAGGGCCTTATTCTAACAAAACTGACTTGAAGGTAATTAGGTGGCTGAGGAAAGGGTTGCAACTCATCCTCAACAATTGGCATTGCCTTCCTCTCAAGGGAAGGCCTACATCCTGCTCTGTGCAGCAAGATGTAGGCCCCTGCCTCCCATTAGAGCCTCAACAATCACACAGTCTACACACACTTGCACATCCGCCTCATGTAGGTATAGTTGTGTAGCATAAAGGAGTCGGCTCTGATAGTCTAGCTTTTGTATTCTTCTCTGTATTTCATCTGCGGTCTCCACAAAAACAATCATGTAAGTAAGCAGAAAAAAAAGCTGCAGGCTATAGAAGCTCACCAGTGTCTAGGTGATGGACCTCCCCCATTGGCCTTGAGAGGAAGCCTTTCCTCTTGAGCATCAAGAGCTGACTTGGGTATGCTGAGTGATTCTAGCTTTCTCTCCAATCAACACAGAGTCAGTTGGAGGGGGAAAGTGTTTGGTGTTTCCTATTTAAACAAGTCCATAATTTAACGACTCAAATAGCTATTGTTCAGTCATGTCCAACTCTTTTGAGATCCCTTAGACTATAGCCTGCCAGGCTCCTGTGTCCATGGGATTTCCCAGGCCAGAATAATGCAATGGGTTGCCATTTCCTTCTCCAGGGGATCTTCCCAAACCAGGGACTTAACCTGCATCTACTGCATTGGCAGGTGGATTCTCTACCACTGAGCCACCCGGGAAGCCTACTCAGATAGTAGTTTTCCATTTTTTTTTAAGCTATATCCATGCAGGACTGTTACCATTCATTATTTAATAATACTTTTCTGTAAATGTTTAATTATGTGGCATTTATTTTTATTTACTTTAATTATTCATTATTTACTTTAAAAGAAAATTTGTCTCTGGCTTCAGCAAATCATTAATAAAATTAGGTATAGTAAAGAGAATGTTCCCAGGGAAAGGCACTTAACATAAAACAATAACTTTTTAGTTAGAGACTTTAGCTTCATTTATAATAATTTTTAGCTAAAAGGAAAAAAAAATAAAATTTCATTCCTTCTCTCCACTGGCATTTGCTCTATTACTGTGTTTTATTTTCCCATGGTAGCTATCATCTTTTAATATACTGTGTTATCCATTTGTACTTTAAATTTTTCATTTGTTTCTCACCCACTAGAATGTTAGCTATGAAAGGGCAGTGATATTTATTCGGTAATTAGGTGGCTGAGGAAAGGGTTGCAACTCATCCTCAACAATTGGCATTGCCTTCCTCTCAAGGGAAGGCCTACATCCTGCTCTGTGCAGCAAGATGTAGGCCCCTGCCTCCCATTAGAGCCTCAACAATCACACAGTCTACACACACTTGCACATCCGCCTCATGTAGGTATAGTTGTGTAGCATAAAGGAGTCGGCTCTGATAGTCTAGCTTTTGTATTCTTCTCTGTATTTCATCTGCGGTCTCCACAAAAACAATCATGTAAGTAAGCAGAAAAAAAAGCTGCAGGCTATAGAAGCTCACCAGTGTCTAGGTGATGGACCTCCCCCATTGGCCTTGAGAGGAAGCCTTTCCTCTTGAGCATCAAGAGCTGACTTGGGTATGCTGAGTGATTCTAGCTTTCTCTCCAATCAACACAGAGTCAGTTGGAGGGGGAAAGTGTTTGGTGTTTCCTATTTAAACAAGTCCATAATTTAACGACTCAAATAGCTATTGTTCAGTCATGTCCAACTCTTTTGAGATCCCTTAGACTATAGCCTGCCAGGCTCCTGTGTCCATGGGATTTCCCAGGCCAGAATAATGCAATGGGTTGCCATTTCCTTCTCCAGGGGATCTTCCCAAACCAGGGACTTAACCTGCATCTACTGCATTGGCAGGTGGATTCTCTACCACTGAGCCACCCGGGAAGCCTACTCAGATAGTAGTTTTCCATTTTTTTTTAAGCTATATCCATGCAGGACTGTTACCATTCATTATTTAATAATACTTTTCTGTAAATGTTTAATTATGTGGCATTTATTTTTATTTACTTTAATTATTCATTATTTACTTTAAAAGAAAATTTGTCTCTGGCTTCAGCAAATCATTAATAAAATTAGGTATAGTAAAGAGAATGTTCCCAGGGAAAGGCACTTAACATAAAACAATAACTTTTTTTTAGTTAGAGACTTTAGCTTCATTTATAATAATTTTTAGCTAAAAGGAAAAAAAAATAAAATTTCATTCCTTCTCTCCACTGGCATTTGCTCTATTACTGTGTTTTATTTTCCCATGGTAGCTATCATCTTTTAATATACTGTGTTATCCATTTGTACTTTAAATTTTTCATTTGTTTCTCACCCACTAGAATGTTAGCTATGAAAGGGCAGTGATATTTATTCGTTAATTTGTGAACAGTACCTGACCCATATTAGATGCTCAATAAATACTTGTTGAATGAACAAACCAGTAAATAAACTATCAAACATCTACATTGAATGATGGCTAAAAAAGTTATTAAAACATTATTTGTTCAGTTAAATACTTTTAATATTTCTAAAAATTATAAAGTAAGTACAATAATTATCCTTTTAGCATACATGCATATTAGCCTAATGTGTATCTGATAGGTATTTTTAAAGTATGTATCTATTAAAATGTAAATGTTTGTCCATGCATATTCAGAGTCATCTAATATTGCTGGCAGTCTTTGGGAAACACTGGTTTTGTTCTAAGAGCATCTTTTTCAGAAGTACTAATAGTGACCAAACTGTCTATCTCTCCTGAGACATTTCCAACTTTGAATTCTATGAGATGTCTGAAAAAGTAGATGGCGTGTGTGTCTTGGCTCCAAAAGAGGCATTAAATTTTCAGGAGAAACCACAGCATAATGGGAGGAAGCAAAATGTGGGCTCTGGAGACAGACTACGTGACTGAGGGTCTGGTTCACACTTTCTTTTCTGAGTGACCTTGGACAAGTTGCTTAATCTCTCTATGCCTCAGTTTCTTCAGAAGGTCAAAGTTCATGTGTGTCAAGAGCCAACAAGTATTTGGCATGTAATAAATAAATAATCTTAGCTAATATTACTAATATAATTTGTAATAACTACAGTTATGTACAGCACGTTTTTCTAGGTTTACAGAATACTCAGATCACTCCAAGCTATTCTAAGAATTTACCGCAGACCCATTGACAGCAGATGATGAGGAATTCTGGAGATGTTTATCTCACAGGTAGGCCAATGTCCTGATTTCCTCTGAAAAGGGGGCAAAAAGAAGCGACTGTTGTTTATTCCCTGTCTAATCTGTAGGAGGTTATTAATATATCGTCTATTTACAGAAAACCTTAAGTGGAAGTATCCAGGATCTTCTTGAGATTATTAAGGACAAGGGTATCATTCTGATCTCACTGCACGTCCTAATACTATCAGGAAGCAAGTATATTAGAAGAGCTCGCCCATGACTCCACACTGCTATGGCCAACCACCTCATGGATGACTCTACATTGCAGGTAAACAGTCTGCCCTGGCTTGCTCTGTATCCGCTTGAAGTCCCTCCTCTGCCCTGATTCCTCAGATCCATCACCTTCTTCAGGGGCTCTTCACTGAGACCAGGATTAGCATTAGATTAGCATTAGAAATGAGATTCCCACTGTCCCTTGTCACATCTTTATTACTATGCTAATGATGCTGGGTAAAGAATCTGCCCGGAATGTAGGAGATCCCTGGCTTGGAAGATTCCCTGGAGGAAGGGCATGGTAATTCACTTCAATATTCTCTCCTGGAAAAACTCTTAGAGAAGAATATAGGCAAAACAGTCAATGGTATAAATCAAAGCAAGATCTTCTATGACCCACCCACTAGAATAGCGGAACTGAAAACAAAAATAAGTAAGTGGGACCTAATGAAACTTAAAAGCTTTTGCACAGCAAAAGAAACTACAAACAATGTGAGCAGACAGTCCACAGAATGTGAGAAAATAATAGCAAATGAAACAACCAATAAAGAATTAATTTCAAAATATACAAGCAGCTTTGACAGCTCAACACCGAAAAAATAAACAACCCAATCAAAAAATGGTAAAAAGACCTAAATAGACATCTCTCCAAAGATGACTCACAGATGGCCAAAAGACACATGAAAAGATGCTCAATGTCTCTTGTTGTCAAGAGCCAACAAGTATTTGGCATGTAATAAATAAATAATCTTAGCTAATATTACTACTATAATTTGTAATAACTACAGTTATGTACAGCACGTTTTCTAGGTTTACAGAATACTCAGATCACTCCAAGCTATTCTAAGAATTTACCGCAGACCCATTGACAGCAGATGATGAGGAATTCTGGAGATGTTTATCTCACAGGTAGGCCAATGTCCTGATTTCCTCTGAAAAGGGGGCAAAAAGAAGCGACTGTTGTTTATTCCCTGTCTAATCTGTAGGAGGTTATTAATATATCGTCTATTTACAGAAAACCTTAAGTGGAAGTATCCAGGATCTTCTTGAGATTATTAAGGACAAGGGTATCATTCTGATCTCACTGCACGTCCTAATACTATCAGGAAGCAAGTATATTAGAAGAGCTCGCCCATGACTCCACACTGCTATGGCCAACCACCTCATGGATGACTCTACATTGCAGGTAAACAGTCTGCCCTGGCTTGCTCTGTATCCGCTTGAAGTCCCTCCTCTGCCCTGATTCCTCAGATCCATCACCTTCTTCAGGGGCTCTTCACTGAGACCAGGATTAGCATTAGATTAGCATTAGAAATGAGATTCCCACTGTCCCTTGTCACATCTTTATTACTATGCTAATGATGCTGGGTAAAGAATCTGCCCGGAATGTAGGAGATCCCTGGCTTGGAAGATTCCCTGGAGGAAGGGCATGGTAATTCACTTCAATATTCTCTCCTGGAAAAACTCTTAGAGAAGAATATAGGCAAAACAGTCAATGGTATAAATCAAAGCAAGATCTTCTATGACCCACCCACTAGAATAGCGGAACTGAAAACAAAAATAAGTAAGTGGGACCTAATGAAACTTAAAAGCTTTTGCACAGCAAAAGAAACTACAAACAATGTGAGCAGACAGTCCACAGAATGTGAGAAAATAATAGCAAATGAAACAACCAATAAAGAATTAATTTCAAAATATACAAGCAGCTTTGACAGCTCAACACCGAAAAAATAAACAACCCAATCAAAAAATGGTAAAAAGACCTAAATAGACATCTCTCCAAAGATGACTCACAGATGGCCAAAAGACACATGAAAAGATGCTCAATGTCTCTTGTTGTTAGAGAAATGCAAATTAAAACTACAATGAGATATCACCTCACACCAGTCAGAATGGCCATCATCAAAAAATCTGCAGATAATAAATGCTGGAGAGGGTGCTGAGAAAAGAGAACATTCTTGCGTTGTTGGTGGGAATGTAAACTGATACAACCACTATGGAAGACAGTATGGAGATTCCTCAAAAAGCTAAGATTAGAAGCACCATATGACCAACAATCCCACTATTAGGTTTATACCCTGATGAAATCAAAATTGAAAGAGACATCTGTACCCCAATATTCATTGCAGCACTCTACACAATAGCTAGAACATGGAAGCAACCTAGATGCTGTCAACTACAAACTGGCATTTAGCAATTACATTGCCAATGCCTGGACAGCAAGGACATTTGCTGTCTGCCTCTGCAGAGACCAAACCCTATGCTGTTGAGAACTGCTGACCTTCAACACCCCCTGAAGGAGATCAGGGTGAGGTTGAGACTCCACGCTGCTGAGACCCACTGACCTTCAATACCCCCTGATGGAGATCAGGGTTGGGTAGAGGCACTCTGTGCTCCAGGGAATCTGGTGGGGCAGGTCTTTAGATAGGTGGATGCTTTTAGGAATAGCTTTTATTATCTCAATCTTCGCATCTCCTCATATTTAGAAAAGCACTAAATCTTTTCATGGTGACATCAGATCCTCATGACTAACTGGGACCCTCTGTAAAATGACTGTTTAATGATATTTAACTCCCCCCCCCCCCCACCACCAAAATCCTTAAATATCGACCCTCCTCCTGCTGCCTCTTTGGAGCAGTTTCTCAGAGCTATCTGGGGTGCTGTCTCCCGGGCTGCAGTCCTAATTATGCCCCAAATAAAACTTAACCCACAACTCTCAAGTTGCTCCTTTTTTAGTCAACAATGCCCATTGACAAATGAATGGATAAAGAAGCTCTGGTTCATATATACAATGGAGTACTTCTCAGCTGCAAAAAGAAATACAGAAGATTCAGTCCTAATGAGATGAATGAATCTAGAACCTATTATACAAAGTGAAGTAAGTCAAAAAGAGAAGAACAAGTATAGCATACTAACACATATATATGCAATCTAGTAAGATCATACCGATAAATATACACAGAGCATCGATGGAAAAACAGTCATACAGAACAGACTTATGGACATTGGGGAGAGGGAAGACTGGGGGTTACATGGAACCCTATGCTGTCATATGTAAAACAGAATATGGACTTAAGGTTACATGGAAGACAGTATGGAGATTCCTCAAAAAGCTAAGATTAGAAGCACCATATGACCAACAATCCCACTATTAGGTTTATACCCTGATGAAATCAAAATTGAAAGAGACATCTGTACCCCAATATTCATTGCAGCACTCTACACAATAGCTAGAACATGGAAGCAACCTAGATGCTGTCAACTACAAACTGGCATTTAGCAATTACATTGCCAATGCCTGGACAGCAAGGACATTTGCTGTCTGCCTCTGCAGAGACCAAACCCTATGCTGTTGAGAACTGCTGACCTTCAACACCCCCTGAAGGAGATCAGGGTGAGGTTGAGACTCCACGCTGCTGAGACCCACTGACCTTCAATACCCCCTGATGGAGATCAGGGTTGGGTAGAGGCACTCTGTGCTCCAGGGAATCTGGTGGGGCAGGTCTTTAGATAGGTGGATGCTTTTAGGAATAGCTTTTATTATCTCAATCTTCGCATCTCCTCATATTTAGAAAAGCACTAAATCTTTTCATGGTGACATCAGATCCTCATGACTAACTGGGACCCTCTGTAAAATGACTGTTTAATGATATTTAACTCCCCCACCAAAATCCTTAAATATCGACCCTCCTCCTGCTGCCTCTTTGGAGCAGTTTCTCAGAGCTATCTGGGGTGCTGTCTCCCGGGCTGCAGTCCTAATTATGCCCCAAATAAAACTTAACCCACAACTCTCAAGTTGCTCCTTTTTTAGTCAACAATGCCCATTGACAAATGAATGGATAAAGAAGCTCTGGTTCATATATACAATGGAGTACTTCTCAGCTGCAAAAAGAAATACAGAAGATTCAGTCCTAATGAGATGAATGAATCTAGAACCTATTATACAAAGTGAAGTAAGTCAAAAAGAGAAGAACAAGTATAGCATACTAACACATATATATGCAATCTAGTAAGATCATACCGATAAATATACACAGAGCATCGATGGAAAAACAGTCATACAGAACAGACTTATGGACATTGGGGAGAGGGAAGACTGGGTGAGAGATATGGAAAGAGTTACATGGAACCCTATGCTGTCATATGTAAAACAGATAACTACTGTCAATGAGCTGTGGGTTAAGGGATCTTACATGGGGGCTATGTGATGGCCTGGAGGAGTGGGATGGAGAGGATGTGATATACGTATGACTAATCTGGGATTATACATATCTGTAAACAACAAAACTCTGTAAAAGCCAAAAAAAAGCAAAATAAAAAAATGGCAAAAAGAAAACATTCTTTCCTGGAGAATTCCACAGACAAAGGAGCCTTAGCAGGCTCAAAGGGTTGCAGAATCGGACATCACTGAGCACTCATGCGTAGGTAGATAATGATGCTGAACCATAAATATATTTTTGTCTTTCTCTCCTATTTGATTGTAAGTATTCTGAGGTCAGGAATACTGCTCATTCATTCATTTACTGATACATTAATGCTGTATGAGGTACCAGGGACACAGCTATACACACTTTTCAAAAAGCTTTATATCCTCTGCTTTAGCTCCTGTCCAAAGTACCTAGGTAACAGTAAATAATAGTATTGGATGCAAATTTCCTGAGTTGTTTTGCAGATGTGAATCATCCCCCCTCCCTCAACACACACACACACACACACACACACACACACACACACAGACACACACACACACACACACAAAGGAAGGAACTAACCATGACTATGAGCACACAGCCTCAGGTCTCCTGGAGACTAAGGACTGATAATGTTAACCCCATGTGACACCAACCTCACTATCACTGCTGCTTCACTATCAACCAATGAGAGATCTGTGCACAGGCTGATCAAGTACCTAGAGAGCCCTGCCCACAACCTACATTGTAAAAGTGCTTTGCAGAAACCCTTATAGGAGAGCAAGGTTTTTCAAGGTTTGAGCCACCTGTCTTTCCTGACCTTGCAATAAGTTCTTTTCTGCTCTAAAAAGAAAGACAACAAAATTTCTTAAAATAAATGATGTTGAGGGTTAAAACAGAACCACAGGAAGCTATGATGGTATATAAAGAGAGAAGACAGCCAAGCATAACTGAATTTGACAGCCTAGAAACACCTTCCTGGAGGAAGAGTGGAGTACAGTTGGGGCAAGTGGCTTCAGACAAAAGGAAGGAAATGCACAATGGGCCTGAGGTGTGAAAGAATCATCGTGTGTTACTCAGCATTTGTTCCATGTAAGTACCTAGCACAGTACCTGTGCACATTATGTGACCCATTTGTGTTCATTTAAAGAATCTTCCTTCTCCACCACCCCTCTAACACATAGACCCACAAGTTATTTCCCCTAGGTTTTCCTTCTGTTAATTTATTTAGAGATTAGACTTTGTCAGTAGCTATGGAGCTGACAGACTGTATGGGATGAGCATGGAGAGAGGCCAAAAGATTCATTGCTGTTACTACAGTAGAAAAAGAGGTATAATGCTAACAGTGACCACTGCTCCATAACAGGCTTATTAAGTGAGATTTACACGGTAAGACAACCTTTGTGCTGATAATGAAAGGAGACAGTTTTTCCCTTTTGGGTCGTGGGCATTAATATATCACTCAAAGACGGGCAACACATGGGCTTAGGTTACCAGCAAATCAGAGACACCAAAGAAATAGGAAAAATTCCATTTCAATGAACTTTTCCAAACTTTTGTAATCAGAAAATCTGCAAATCATTGAAAGATTGGGATTGACATATATAGACGATAACTAATAAGATAACTAACTGCTGTATAGCACAAGGAACTCTACTCAATACTCTATAATGATCTAGATGGAAAAAGAATCTTAGAAACAAAGAGTTGTTTAGTTGCTCAGTCCTGACTCAGGGATCAACCCTGAGTCTCTGAGTCTCTTGCATATGTGTAACTTACTTTGCTATATACCTAAAACCAATACAACATAGTAAATCAACTACAGTTGTTGTTTATTCACTAAGTCATGCCTATTCTTTTGTGACCCCATGGACTGACTGTAGCCTGTGAGGCTCCTCTGTCCATGGAATTTTCCAGGCAAGAATACTGGAGAGAGTTGCCATTTCCTTCTCCAGGGGAATCTTCCTGACCCAGGAATCAATCCCACACCTCCCGCTTGGCAGGAAGATTCTTTTACTACTGAGCCACCTACACTCAATAAAAATTTTTTTAAATCTACAAATAAGCTAGTTTAATTTTAGTATATGTACAGTTTTACTTTAATTTTTCTATGATTTTTACTATGGGAGGCACTACGGTTGTCAGAATTTTTACAATGCTTAGGAACTCAACTGTCATTACTTACAGAACTAAGAGAAGACATGAGTCAAGTAGTAAAATAAGCACCTGTTCCCAACCGTGAACAGAAAAGACTTTGTTCCTGTCCTGGTAGAGCTTAGATTCTAATGCATGGTGCAATCAAAGAATAAGAAAACCAACCACTAAACCAATAGCAAATTTTCCCAAGTGCTATGAGACAGTGAACAACACAAGGGAAGATAAGGATGGAGCTAGAGAGAGTAGGAATGACTCACCGCGGGTTGACATTTAAACTGAGAAATGAAGTATGGATTATACTTCATATGCCAACCCTGTAAGAGCTAAGAAAAGAGCTTCTGATGGAAAGATGAGCTCTGAGGAGAAGAAAACCCAGGGAGGAGAAATATTTTTGAGGGTCATTATAGTTGGATGGGCTTCCCAGGTAGCTCAATGGTAAAGAATTTGCCTGCCAATCCAGGAGATGCAGGTGATGCAGATTCGATCCCTGGGTCAGGAAGATCCCCTGGAGAAGGAAATGGCAACCCATTCCAGTATTTTTGCTGTTAATCCCATGGACAGAGGAGCCTGATGGGCTGCATGTGGGGTTGAAAGAGTCGGACATGACTGAGCATGGGCATACATGCATAATTGGACACAATGATCTTGAAGGAATGTGGCATGAGGAGAAACTGGAAAGGTGGACAGGAACCAAAATATGCAGCACCTTGTAACCCACTGTCAGGCAACTGGAGTTTTTCTTAAATGCAGGGAAGAGTTATTAAAGACTTTAAATTTGATCTGAAGCATTGTGGGAAGCATTTGCTGGGCAACAGTGGGTGTAGTTAGGATGCTGTGGTCATCTAGGCTGGAGAGGAAAATGGTTAGATTAGGGTGCTGGCAGTGGATATGGAGAAAATTGGACTATTTCAAATGAGTACATTTTAGAGGTGGCAAAGCAAAGACTTGCTGTTGGACTGGAAGCTGGAGCTAAAGAAGAGATAAATATCAAGAATTATGTCTAAGTAGACAACTAAGTCTCCATTCTGAATAAATGGAAGAGGTTTGGTTCTTACCTTCCACAGTAAGGAAAGGCCTCAGGGCTCTGGCTCTGAAAAAGTGTAGAGAAAATCAAACGGGGTCTGAGGACCCAACTGTCAGGGCTCCTTCTCCGCTCCCTCCACAGGTCTGCTGCCCTTGAAATTAGGTACTGATGACCAGGTGGTATACTGGGCAAATCATCACTGAGCTTAGGCAACTACAGTGGAAGTAGCCTGGCTAGGATGGAATAGATGAGGCCTGGAAGAATCCATGATTTTGACTCAGAAAATTCCCAAGTCTTGAGAAGTAGACTGCCAACAAGAAATGGCCTTCCTCTACCCTGAGCCCCCTAAACCACATTTTTCCACAGCTAGTTTGACTCCTTCCTGGGTTACAGCCCTGATCAGCCACCTTCTAATCCAAAGACCTGGAAATCATATCTTCTCTTAGCTCCATTGCCTCATTTACAAAACCAGAGTGAAAATTGCCCTTTCTTACCAAATGAAGGCCTAAATGAATTATGTTTGTAAAACCCGTAGCCCATGCCTGGCACATGAAATATCTCTATGAGTTCCAGCTGTTCTATTATATTATCACCTCCTCCACTGCTGAACTTTTCTTATTAAAGCCCCAATCTTTTCCTTCCAGCCCCCAAATTCTCAGACAATTCCTTAATTATTTCCACCTCAAGACCCCATATTATTCCTTAGGTCTCTAAGTGGCTGAGTACTTATTTTCCTCTGGGGCAGGAAACTGGAAAGGTGGACAGGAACCAAAATATGCAGCACCTTGTAACCCACTGTCAGGCAACTGGAGTTTTCTTAAATGCAGGGAAGAGTTATTAAAGACTTTAAATTTGATCTGAAGCATTGTGGGAAGCATTTGCTGGGCAACAGTGGGTGTAGTTAGGATGCTGTGGTCATCTAGGCTGGAGAGGAAAATGGTTAGATTAGGGTGCTGGCAGTGGATATGGAGAAAATTGGACTATTTCAAATGAGTACATTTTAGAGGTGGCAAAGCAAAGACTTGCTGTTGGACTGGAAGCTGGAGCTAAAGAAGAGATAAATATCAAGAATTATGTCTAAGTAGACAACTAAGTCTCCATTCTGAATAAATGGAAGAGGTTTGGTTCTTACCTTCCACAGTAAGGAAAGGCCTCAGGGCTCTGGCTCTGAAAAAGTGTAGAGAAACTCAAACGGGGTCTGAGGACCCAACTGTCAGGGCTCCTTCTCCGCTCCCTCCACAGGTCTGCTGCCCTTGAAATTAGGTACTGATGACCAGGTGGTATACTGGGCAAATCATCACTGAGCTTAGGCAACTACAGTGGAAGTAGCCTGGCTAGGATGGAATAGATGAGGCCTGGAAGAATCCATGATTTTGACTCAGAAAATTCCCAAGTCTTGAGAAGTAGACTGCCAACAAGAAATGGCCTTCCTCTACCCTGAGCCCCCTAAACCACATTTTTCCACAGCTAGTTTGACTCCTTCCTGGGTTACAGCCCTGATCAGCCACCTTCTAATCCAAAGACCTGGAAATCATATCTTCTCTTAGCTCCATTGCCTCATTTACAAAACCAGAGTGAAAATTGCCCTTTCTTACCAAATGAAGGCCTAAATGAATTATGTTTGTAAAACCCGTAGCCCATGCCTGGCACATGAAATATCTCTATGAGTTCCAGCTGTTCTATTATATTATCACCTCCTCCACTGCTGAACTTTTCTTATTAAAGCCCCAATCTTTTCCTTCCAGCCCCCAAATTCTCAGACAATTCCTTAATTATTTCCACCTCAAGACCCCATATTATTCCTTAGGTCTCTAAGTGGCTGAGTACTTATTTTCCTCTGATGGGACAGGTGCAGAGGGACTGAAAGGAGAAAAGGGTTTCCTAAATGTGGAATTACAGATTTCATGGTCTGTCTCACATATTCATGAGCCAACTTTCTTTCAGTATTTACATCTTGCATTTACCTTTTATCACTATTTGTTTCTTATAGCTGATCTGAAGTGTGAAATTGGAAACTTGGAGCTTGCTTACACATCCATGCTAGAGAAATGCACAATCAAGAAATTTGAGTTTCATGGGTTTTTTTTTTCTCTCCTCGCTCCAAGGACAAGATTCTGCAAGGAAATCTTTGAGGTCTCTTACATCTGTCCTCTGCATTCCCATGGAATATTCTTCTTTAACATGTCCCTGGCTCTAGTACCTGCTACAAGCTGATGGATCTTTCCTGATGAGTCAGAAATTACTGCTAGGGACCAAATGGGTTTGATTCTGAATAGGAGTGGCAAAATGAAGTCAGGATAAAACCCAGAGAGGGGAGTTAAAGTTCAAGAAAGCAGTTTCCCTTTTTTAACTCTATTAAACCTCCTTTCTTTGACCTTTAGTCCAATTCCTTCTCTTTTCTCAGCATCTGTTTCTCCTTCTAATATACTTCTCAGTTCTTAACAAAACCCCAATCCATCTCTAAAAGAAATCACTAAATTGTTATCTCTTATTGAAGTATAATTCTCATAATGGTAAAAACAAGATCCTTAGGCAAATGCAAACTGTACACATCAGTGATTTCATTTATTATTTATTAAATCAGAGATCCTGTAATATGCTAAAACTGACCCAAAAAGCATTTGGAAAAGCTAAATATTTATAGGCAATATACAAATGAAAGGAAAAGAGTGGTTTCTATTATGCTGTCAACAGACGCATCCGCTGAGATGCACATTTTATGCACAGGATTGATCTTTATGACCTTGAATAAACTAAGCTAATGGTTAATTTTTTTTGTCCACCTTAATAGCCAGCCCTTGTATCAACTGAATCAACAGATGAAATGAATACTAATCTCTTTTCATATTCCTGGGACAGACCTCACATAGGACAATAAGGGCACAATAGTCTGATACTGAACCTGGAGAAATGGAATTTCATATCCTTCTTCCTAACATTTCTTGGTGTTGCCAGATAATTTTTTAACCTCATCCACTGACTCATGACATGTCCAGAGTTAAAGCTGCAGGTTCTTGCTTCATGCATGTCTGTATCTCTACAATATCCTCCCATTTTACAACTCAATTCATAGCAGAAAGATAAATAACTGAAAATAAAGAATGAAAAAGAATGAGTGGCAACAGTGCCTCCAGGTAGACTGTGGCCTGGGCACTTGGACCGGTCTTGACACATCACACATGTGCTGTGCTTTGTGTGGAAGCAAAGATCCCTTCTACTCACACTTTCACACACTGGCACCCAAGTATCCCTGCCTGAACAACTCTTCTGAAAGGCAGAGAGAATTGTTCTCAACTCACTAAAAAAGCTTTGCATACAGAGAAAGAGCTTTCTTCTTTCCTAAAAGGCAGAGGTGAGAGTCAGTTTTCCTAACCTTGAACAGTGCTAAGCACTCCTGCCTGACAAGGGTCCGGGGCATCAGTGTGCAGGGTAAACTGGTCAACCACTGTGTAGGGAGAAGAGACCTGTGCAAGATGGTAGAAACTTAGCAGACCATGCGTGCAGGGAATCTGGAAGCAGCAGGGTCTGCATATTTATGGGCTCTGGTGATGAAGGCCTAGTTCTGAGACACGAAGACCAGAGGCTGTGGCACTAGATTCTTGAGCTCATATAATAATCCCTTTGGGAGCTTTTGGCAGGAATGTGACCTTTCAGGGTGAGTAGGTCGGGGCTCATTCATTCACCCAGGCAAATCAGAGGTCAGGATATTTGGGTTATACAACAAATAGCTATTTTTAGGTTCCTTCTCCAATCTCTCACAGCTCCTTTTCAGTTGCATAAACTGAGAATGAGCTACAGAAATGCAGTACAGCCTCATGCTACACCCCTATCATCTGTCTGACTTTTTCTGCATCACTGTCTCCGTATTAGAGTAGTACAGCAGTAGAAAATACAGACACTATTATTTGTATAATTTGCTCATGCCCCAAATTCCTATTAATCTCACTGTTTGTCTTTGTAAAAGGCAGTTTCCTGAAGGCATAAGAAGAGAGGAAATTTTGTTTTACTAGTTTCCCTTGATTTATCTAGAGTGTCTGGCAAAGGCCTTCCTAGCCTGGAGTCAGTATGAGAAATCCAGCCTCAGAAAAGGACTTCCCACCTCTGATTTCCAATAGAACTGTAAATTCTGTGGACCTTACTTCTTTAGTGTCCCCTTCAAAAGAAGGCTCGTCTTAGAAAGCTTAACACCACGTAGCCATAGTTCCCCACAGAGTTATTATAGCTGTGTTTCTGGGCGATGCAGAGAGTCAATGAATTTTACTCTACAGAGGTCTCCTTAAGGGTCATTTCCATCATGCCAACACCAGGCAGATTTAGATTTTATGTTATAATAAGGAAAAACTGGGCCAGGGACTTATCCAGAATTTTGGGTGTTTTGCCTTCAATGTGAGAGCAGAGTAACAGGGGTAGAATTCAAGACTGTTCTGTTCTTAGATCATCCTCTTATCTCCTGAAAGGTCTGATAAGTAAGAATGCCATGAGTGGGGAACCTAACCTTTGCTTTTAGGCTACTCTATTGCCCTGGATGAGGCTTTACAAGTTACTGCATCAGGGACAATTGAACACTGAGTTGGAAGAATGTCCATTCTTTCTATCTCCAAACACCTCAGCTTCCAAGCCTTCTTTTTCTATCTATAATCACTGTATAACTGGAGACCCAGACAAGAGGAGTAGGTCACATTGCTTCATGATTGTGTCCACTAGATTCCCAGACTCTGTACCAGGAATAATCTTTGAATAATGTCCTTTCAAATGCAAAAGGACAAGTTGCATATTGTGCTTCATGCAAATTCCTCTGAAATTCTGCAGATTGGTTTGTTTTTCATAATTGAGAAAAGATTCTTTTATTTTGATAAACTGGTACGACTATTGACTATCTGATTTTAAGAAAATTAGTAGGATTAAAAAGCCTACAGTGGGGCTTCCCTGGTAGTCCAGTGGGTAAAGAGTCTGCTTTGCAATGCAAGGGACACTGGTTTGATCCCTGGCCGAGGAAGATTCCACGTGCCGAGGAGATGCTGGACCAGTGTGTCTAATTACGAGCCAGCACTCAAGTGCAAATGCCCAGAGCCAGTGCTCTGCAATGAAAGAAGCTACTGCACTGGGAGAGCCACATAGGCCAAAGAATAAAGATGGATGAAAATAAACAAAAAATCAATAATAGGCTAAAATTAAAAAAAAAAAAAGCCTACAGTAAATCAGAGGTGATGGAGCCCCTAATATTTGCTCCATTTTTCCAACCATTTTTATTTGGGCCCTAATATACAACAGCACTGGACATGAATTTAAGAAAAATCAGGGAGATAGTGGAGGACAGAGGAGTCTAATGTGCTACCATCTGTGAGTTCTCAAAGAGTCAGTCACAACTTAGTGACTGAACAACAACACATAACAGCATGGGGATGTCAAGTTTAGATTTTATGTTATAATAAGGAAAAACTGGGCCAGGGACTTATCCAGAATTTTGGGTGTTTTGCCTTCAATGTGAGAGCAGAGTAACAGGGGTAGAATTCAAGACTGTTCTGTTCTTAGATCATCCTCTTATCTCCTGAAAGGTCTGATAAGTAAGAATGCCATGAGTGGGGAACCTAACCTTTGCTTTTAGGCTACTCTATTGCCCTGGATGAGGCTTTACAAGTTACTGCATCAGGGACAATTGAACACTGAGTTGGAAGAATGTCCATTCTTTCTATCTCCAAACACCTCAGCTTCCAAGCCTTCTTTTTCTATCTATAATCACTGTATAACTGGAGACCCAGACAAGAGGAGTAGGTCACATTGCTTCATGATTGTGTCCACTAGATTCCCAGACTCTGTACCAGGAATAATCTTTGAATAATGTCCTTTCAAATGCAAAAGGACAAGTTGCATATTGTGCTTCATGCAAATTCCTCTGAAATTCTGCAGATTGGTTTGTTTTTCATAATTGAGAAAAGATTCTTTTATTTTGATAAACTGGTACGACTATTGACTATCTGATTTTAAGAAAATTAGTAGGATTAAAAAGCCTACAGTGGGGCTTCCCTGGTAGTCCAGTGGGTAAAGAGTCTGCTTTGCAATGCAAGGGACACTGGTTTGATCCCTGGCCGAGGAAGATTCCACGTGCCGAGGAGATGCTGGACCAGTGTGTCTAATTACGAGCCAGCACTCAAGTGCAAATGCCCAGAGCCAGTGCTCTGCAATGAAAGAAGCTACTGCACTGGGAGAGCCACATAGGCCAAAGAATAAAGATGGATGAAAATAAACAAAAAATCAATAATAGGCTAAAATTAAAAAAAAAAAAAGCCTACAGTAAATCAGAGGTGATGGAGCCCCTAATATTTGCTCCATTTTTCCAACCATTTTTATTTGGGCCCTAATATACAACAGCACTGGACATGAATTTAAGAAAAATCAGGGAGATAGTGGAGGACAGAGGAGTCTAATGTGCTACCATCTGTGAGTTCTCAAAGAGTCAGTCACAACTTAGTGACTGAACAACAACACATAACAGCATGGGGATGTCAAGGAAGAAGAGCAAAGTGCTTTGAATCATAAAATGTTCTAATTTTCCAGAATTATCTGAAAAAAAAGGCCTGACATTATGTGGAAATCAGTAAATGCAGATATTACAGAACAAGAGTAGGTTTATTTCATGTACCTTCTCTGAAGGAAGAAACATCATGTTCCAGACCTCAGTATAGGATGTCAAGCCCAGAAAGAACATTTATGCCTTATTATGGCTTCTGTGACCTAAATAAGACAAAAACCAAAGTCCTGGTCTTTTGGGCTTCCCTGGTGGTCCAGTGGATAAAGAGTCTGCCTTGCAGTGCAAGGGGCACCGGTTCGATCCCTGGTCCAGGAAGATCCTACATGCTGTGGAGCAATTGGACGGGTGTGTCCAATTACAGGCCAGCGCTCTGGAGCATATGCACCCAGAGTCAGTGCTCTGCACCAGGAGAAGCCACTGGGATGGAAGGCCCACACAGGACAAAGAGTAAAGATGGATGAAAATAAATAAATAAAAAACCAATAGGGGGCTTCCCCCGGTGGTCCAGTGGGTAAGGACACCGCCTTGCAGTGCAAGGGGCGCCGGTTCGAGCCCTGGCCTGGGAAGATCCCACGTGCCACGGAGCGGCTGGACTGATGTGTCCAATTACCGAGCCGGAGCTCTGGAGCACGTGCGCCCAGAGCCGGTGCTCTGCAACGACAGACGCCACCGCGATGGGAGGCCCACAGGAGCCAAAGAACAAGGACGGATGAACAGAGAGAAATGAAAGACCAATAGAAGTGGCCCGCCTGCTCCCCTCCCTCCCCAACCCGAGCCCCGCCCCAAAATAAATAAATAAATAGAGTTTGCTCTTCTTTAAAAAAAAAAAAAAAAAAAAAACCAATAGGGCTTCCCCTGGTGGTCCAGTGGGTAAGGACACCGCCTTGCAGTGCAAGGGGCACTGGTTCGATCCCTGGCCTGGGAAGGTCCCACGTGCCGCGGAGCGGCTGGACCCATGTGTCCAATTACCGAGCCAGAGCTCTGGAGTGCATGTGCCCAGAGCCGGTGCTCTGTGACAACAGAGGCCACCGCGATGGGAGGCCCACACGGGCCAAAGAACGAAGATGGATGAAAATAGAGAAATGAAAGACCAATAGAAGTGGCCCACCCGCTCCCCTCCCTCCCCAACCCGCCCCCCGCCCAAAATAAATAAATAAATCTTAAAAAAAAAAAAAAGAAAAGAGATAAATGAAAGACCAATAGAAGTGGCCCGTCCGTCCCACTCCCTCCCCACCCCACCCCCCAAAAAAGATAAATAAATTTTTTAAAAATGTTAAAAAAAAAAAAAACAATAAAAGAGGCCAAAACTTTAAAAACTTAAAAAAGAAGTCCTTGTTTTTTATAGGTCATAAAGACAATCTTTTCTATCTCTTGAACCAAAGTTTGTTAACATACTAAATTTAGTCTTTGAACCTCAGTTTCTCAGATCAACGTGGGCAAGACTATAAATAGGATCTTAGAAGCAGATGGTATGAGACAAAGGAAAAGGAGCTTCATGCTTTGGCTACTAACATCTCCTGGGCTTCCCAGGTTTCTTTAGTCTAAGCTTCAGCAAGTATACTACAAAAATGAGTGAAGTAATATCTTCAATCCTCATATTTTCCTTCATTTGCCACCATATTTTCAAGTCAGACAAATTCATGCATAGAGGATGAGAAAATGAAGATGACTGAGACTAACAATTCTAAGTGCATGCATGGGTGTGTGCTAAGCTACGTGTCCCATTCTTGGTGACCCCATGGACTGTGGCCCACCAGGCTCACAGTCCATGGGATTCTCCAGGCAAGAATACTGGAATGGGTTGTGGTGTTCTCCTCCAGGGGATCTTCCTGACCCATGTCTTCTCTGTCTCCTGCACTGCAGGTGGATTCTCTACTTCTGAGCTACCAGGGAAGCCCAGTTCCAAGTACATGATATGGTAATTTCTTACTTCAGAGTCTAGGTGAGAGACCAAATCTTGAAAAGGAATTCTGATGTTGTTTCTTTTCAATCCCTTTAACAAATATTTGAGTGATGTCTCACCAACATTTCTAGTGTCCTTTCAATATGGACATCTCCCCTTCACCTTCACCCCTCTCTAGAGGAATCATTCCACAACTGTCCCTGAAAAACTGTCTTTGTAGTTACCCATGGGAGGTACAGTTGGAAACTAGCACTGTATTTTCCTTCTCTATGAGAAGCCTTTAGAATATATCTCACTTCACTCTTCCTCCAGTCTTAGCTTGATTAAAAATTCATCTCTAGAACAAAGACTCTCATCCCTCCCAGGACCACGCCCAGAACTGTTGAGTCTAATCATCAAGACCAGGAAATTTCCAGTCATGCCTTCTGACAGGACTTCATCCAAACTGCAGGGCAGTCATGGGTATATTCTATGTTCTCTACTATTAAACAGCCTATTAGTTTTCACATGTATACTTCAGTGAACAAATCTGCTATAGAGAATCAAGTGGAACAGAGCTTCATGCTAACTCTTTTATCCTATTTCTGTTTTCAGTCACTTTCTATTACAAGCAAGAATGTTAGCATTGAGAGTAAGCCAAAGAGCAGTCATGGAATGCTTTGCTTCATGTCCCCAATACCTGTTTCTACTCTTTTTTTTAAAGATTTATTTATTTATTTATTTTGGGCGGGGGTCAGGTTGGGGAGGAAGGGGAGCGGGTGGGCCACTTCTATTGGTCTTTCATTTCTCTATTTTCATCCGTCTTTGTTCTTTGGCTCCTGTGGGCCTCCCATCGCGGTGGCCTCTGTCGTTGCAGAGCACCGGCTCTGGGCGCATGCGCTCCAGAGCTCCGGCTCCGTAATTGGACACATGGGTCCAGCCACTCTGCAGCATGTGGGATCTTCCTGACCCATGTCTTCTCTGTCTCCTGCACTGCAGGTGGATTCTCTACTTCTGAGCTACCAGGGAAGCCCAGTTCCAAGTACATGATATGGTAATTTCTTACTTCAGAGTCTAGGTGAGAGACCAAATCTTGAAAAGGAATTCTGATGTTGTTTCTTTTCAATCCCTTTAACAAATATTTGAGTGATGTCTCACCAACATTTCTAGTGTCCTTTCAATATGGACATCTCCCCTTCACCTTCACCCCTCTCTAGAGGAATCATTCCACAACTGTCCCTGAAAAACTGTCTTTGTAGTTACCCATGGGAGGTACAGTTGGAAACTAGCACTGTATTTTCCTTCTCTATGAGAAGCCTTTAGAATATATCTCACTTCACTCTTCCTCCAGTCTTAGCTTGATTAAAAATTCATCTCTAGAACAAAGACTCTCATCCCTCCCAGGACCACGCCCAGAACTGTTGAGTCTAATCATCAAGACCAGGAAATTTCCAGTCATGCCTTCTGACAGGACTTCATCCAAACTGCAGGGCAGTCATGGGTATATTCTATGTTCTCTACTATTAAACAGCCTATTAGTTTTCACATGTATACTTCAGTGAACAAATCTGCTATAGAGAATCAAGTGGAACAGAGCTTCATGCTAACTCTTTTATCCTATTTCTGTTTTCAGTCACTTTCTATTACAAGCAAGAATGTTAGCATTGAGAGTAAGCCAAAGAGCAGTCATGGAATGCTTTGCTTCATGTCCCCAATACCTGTTTCTACTCTTTTTTTTAAAGATTTATTTATTTATTTATTTTGGGCGGGGGTCAGGTTGGGGAGGAAGGGGAGCGGGTGGGCCACTTCTATTGGTCTTTCATTTCTCTATTTTCATCCGTCTTTGTTCTTTGGCTCCTGTGGGCCTCCCATCGCGGTGGCCTCTGTCGTTGCAGAGCACCGGCTCTGGGCGCATGCGCTCCAGAGCTCCGGCTCAGTAATTGGACACATGGGTCCAGCCACTCTGCAGCATGTGGGATCTTCCCAGGCCAGGGATCGAACTGGCGCCCCTTGCCCTGCAAGGCGGTATCCTTACCCACTGGACCACCAGGGGAAGCCCCCTGTTTCTACTCTTAACTGCCTTGGTGGCCAGTTATTATTATTATTTATTTTAAAGGTTTTACAGAGTTTTGTTGTTCACAGACATGTATGTTCCCAGATCAGTCATATGCATATCCATGGTCCCCACCCGCCCAGATCCCCCCATCCCACCCCTCCAGACCTTCGCCCCAAGCCACTGTAAGCACTCCTATTCCCTTAGCACTATGACACTAGCTATCTTTCCCACACATAACAATATAGGTTTCCACGTTACTCCCTCCATGCCTCCCCCTCCCTATTTCTTCCCCACAATGTCCCTATGTCTATGCTCTGTTTTTCCATGAGTTCCCTGCGTGTGTTATCAGGACCGTCCTACTAGATTCCATATATGTGTGTTAGTATACTGTATTTGTCTTTCTCTTTTTGACTTACTTCACTTTTTATGATAGGTTCTAGAGCCAGCCACTTCATTAGGACTGAGTCTTCTGCATTTCTTTTAACAGCTGAGTAGTATTCCATTGTATTTATGTACCAGAGCTTCTGGATCCATTCATTCGTCGATGGACATCTAGGTTGCTTCCAAGTTCTGGCTATTGTATAGAGAGCTGCAATGAACATTGGGGTACAGGTGCTTCTTTCAGTTTTGATTTCATCAGGATATAAGCCTAATAGTGGGATTGCTGGGTTGTAGGGTGCTTCTATTTTTAGTTTTTTAAGAACTCTCCATACGGTGGGCAGTTTTTATGTGTACTCTTTAAAGTCGAAAGAGAGATTTTTTTCACTGAAACATCCCTAATGATCCCAGAATTAACTGGAGTCTTAATCTACATCTAATACTAGGGATATTAGAGTATACATCTAATATCAGGGGCATTAGAATATATATTTGAGGCAAGGATTCATGTATTTCCTGTAATATGTGATCACACTGACTATACAAGGGAGCAGGTGAACAGAGATTACTGAGAAATACCTACCCTCCCTTCTATTGAAAACTGCAGGCCCAACCTCAGTCACTGAGAGGAGCCCTGTGGAGACACCTAACCACCGTGTACCTGCAGGCTGAAAGGATCACCCCTTCCCAGAGCTGTGTGAATCTGGCATTTATGACTATTAAAAAAAAAACATTGGAAACGGTCTTATAAAATGAGATTATACTGAAAACAGCTTCTAGTGAAGTCATGGAAAAACAGACAGTCTCATAGATTACTTGTGTGAACACAGATTGGTGCTGAGATGCGGAGAGAGGCAGAGGAAATACTTGTGTATCTGTTAACTCTGTCTGCTGGGAGGGCTAAGCAGCCAGGACTCACCAGTATCCAGACCATGAGTGCTAAGTACTATATTTGATTAAAAGAAAAGGAACAAGAGTTCCTTAGAGAAATGACTGACTTCAGGGCTAAGGCAGTAAAGTATCAACACAAGATGTGTGTGCACACATACACACACTAAGTCACTTCACTCACGTCTGACTCTTTGTGACTCTACGGACTAAAGCCAACCCGGCTCCTCTGTCCATGGGATTCTCCAGGCAAGTGTGCTGGAGTGGGTTGCCACACCCTCCTCCAGGGGATTTTCCTGACCCAGGGATCGAACCCACATCTCTTATGTCTCCTGCTTTGGCAGGAGGGTTCTTTATCATTAGTGCCACTTGGGAAGCCCCTCAATACAAGATAAGCCTGGAATATCTTGTAATTCCAGAAAGTAAGAAAGTATTCAAAGAACGATGGAGACATTTTGAAACTCAAAGGAACCAACTTGAAAGAACTCCCACCAGCAATTTGGAAAATTTGGAAAAGTTAAAGCATCAAAATGAATAATTATAGTAATGGAAAATAATACACAGAATAAAATTGGAATCTCATAAGTCCATGCCATCATAAATAAACAAATATATAAAACAGAATAAATAGGGGAGAAGGGAATGTTCCCTTCTACAGTACGATGCCAATTAATAACTGCTAAAGGAATCATCCATCACTTGGCAAACTGTCATTTAGTCAACATCATACTAATATTTTTAGGAATGAATCATCAATGGATGCTAAACGTATTGAGTAAAAGTTTGATGAGGAAGAGGACATTTACAGAGCCACAAGCTGTTTTGCCACAAAGTCCCTATGTACTTACAAAGAGAAGAGAGCTTTATAGTGATGAAAGCTGGTTGACGATTATACTGAAAAAAAAAAAAGGCTCTTATAAAATGAGATTATACTGAAAACAGCTTCTAGTGAAGTCATGGAAAAACAGACAGTCTCATAGATTACTTGTGTGAACACAGATTGGTGCTGAGATGCGGAGAGAGGCAGAGGAAATACTTGTGTATCTGTTAACTCTGTCTGCTGGGAGGGCTAAGCAGCCAGGACTCACCAGTATCCAGACCATGAGTGCTAAGTACTATATTTGATTAAAAGAAAAGGAACAAGAGTTCCTTAGAGAAATGACTGACTTCAGGGCTAAGGCAGTAAAGTATCAACACAAGATGTGTGTGCACACATACACACACTAAGTCACTTCACTCACGTCTGACTCTTTGTGACTCTACGGACTAAAGCCAACCCGGCTCCTCTGTCCATGGGATTCTCCAGGCAAGTGTGCTGGAGTGGGTTGCCACACCCTCCTCCAGGGGATTTTCCTGACCCAGGGATCGAACCCACATCTCTTATGTCTCCTGCTTTGGCAGGAGGGTTCTTTATCATTAGTGCCACTTGGGAAGCCCCTCAATACAAGATAAGCCTGGAATATCTTGTAATTCCAGAAAGTAAGAAAGTATTCAAAGAACGATGGAGACATTTTGAAACTCAAAGGAACCAACTTGAAAGAACTCCCACCAGCAATTTGGAAAATTTGGAAAAGTTAAAGCATCAAAATGAATAATTATAGTAATGGAAAATAATACACAGAATAAAATTGGAATCTCATAAGTCCATGCCATCATAAATAAACAAATATATAAAACAGAATAAATAGGGGAGAAGGGAATGTTCCCTTCTACAGTACGATGCCAATTAATAACTGCTAAAGGAATCATCCATCACTTGGCAAACTGTCATTTAGTCAACATCATACTAATATTTTTAGGAATGAATCATCAATGGATGCTAAACGTATTGAGTAAAAGTTTGATGAGGAAGAGGACATTTACAGAGCCACAAGCTGTTTTGCCACAAAGTCCCTATGTACTTACAAAGAGAAGAGAGCTTTATAGTGATGAAAGCTGGTTGACATCTCTTTAACCAAGTGATTAAAGCTAACAGCACTGAGAATAGGCCAAATAGGACCCATGTGCTTCCTTAACAGGATGCACTGAAAAGCATGTGATATCCCTTTCAAAAAATCTCTGCCAGATGCATGATATAGCAATTCTAATCCACAAGGAAACAGTGGATAGACCCAATTTTAGGGATGTTCTACAAAATAGCATCTGTACTCTTCAAAAAATGTCAAGGTAATAAAAGACAGAGTAGGCCTGAGAAAATCTTCTAGATTAGAGAAGACTAGAGACATGATTAAGTGCTTTGGAATCTTGAATTGGATCCTGGGGAACTGAAACAAAATACCTTACCATGAAGGATATGAGGGAGATAATTAGCAATATTTGGATGAGGCAAACAGATCAGAATTTATCATTGCTAATTTCCTGATTTTGAAAATTGAATCCTTGTTGTGAGAGAAAGTGTCCTTGCTTTTAGAAAATGTACATGAGATTTAGGTGAAAAATATAATGTCGGGCTTCCCTGGTGGTCCAGTGGGTAAGGACACCGCCTTCCAGTGCAAGGGGTGCCGGTTCGATCCCTGGCCTGGGAAGATCCCACGTGCCTCGGAGCGGCTGGACCCATGTGTCCAATTACTGAGCTGGAGCTCTGAAGCGCATGCGCCCAGAGCCAGTGCTCAGCGACAGCAGAGACCACCGCGATGGGAGGCCCACACGGGCCAAAGAACAAAGAAGGATGAATAATGGACAAATGAAAGACCAATAGAAGTAGCCCGCCTGCTTCCCTCCCTCCCAACCCCACCCTACCCCAAATAAATAAATAAATAAATCTTAAAAAAAAAAAAAAACATAATGTCTGAGTTTTCCTCTGTAAGTTTTCTTTTTCCTCTCCTCTTTCCCTTCATTTCTTTCTTTCTTCTTTGTCCTCACTCCCCTTCCCAGTGATGCTGCAGTGATTCTCACAGGAACCTTGAGCACACAGGGTACAAATGGGAAAGAACCAGTCCCTTCTCCTTAGGACAGTCTTCTAGTGTCCCACTGACACCAGCTACTGGCAGAGTTTACTGGCCAACAGCAGTGGGGTTTGCCCAGTCCCAGCCCTAATACCACCAATCAAAGTAGTGAAGGGTGGAATTGAAGCTGAGAGACAATGCTCCTTTGTCTCTTAGCCCTTCAGAACGTCTAGGAGATGCCTTCATGACATACTTCAGGATAAGAGACTCAGCCTTGGAGAGGAAACTTCCTGTTGCCTCTTAGGTGGGCAGGATTCTGACCCATGAGTGCTCATGTCTCCTGGCATCATTTTCTTAAAGGAAATACTTTCATTCCACAAGAAATAAGCTATATGTTTTATTCTTATGGTCAGAAGTTTCTATAAAATTGTCAGCAAATTTTTCACAAGTGTTGAGATCTTTGGTGAGAATCAATTATTATGAGCTCCTTCTCCAGGGAAGAATGTTTAGAGACAATCTACCTATCTCCTCCAGCCTTTATGAGATCCTTATACTGCATAAAGAACATCTTTCCCTCCCAATAGCATAATGAGATCTCTCTAAATTTGATCTTCAGGGCTATGTTTAAATACTTATTTTTTTAAAATATGCCTTCTGGAAGAATATCATCAAGCTGTAGATCAGTGAACTGTGTGGTATTCTTTCTGTTTAGTACCATAGAATTGGGGGTGAGCTTTTAAAAAATATATTTATTTTTTTATCTTATTTTTTTTTGACCACACCATGCACACAGCTTGTGAGATCTTATTTTCCTAACCAGGAACCACGGCTGGCCACATGGCAGTGAAAGTGCTGAGTCCTAACCACTGGACAAACAGCCAAGGAACTCTCTGGGAGTGGGCTTTTATAGCTAATTCAGCATTGCAGAATTAGGAGGAGTAAAACTTTGAACTGCATTTTCTATCATGTCTCCTGAATTCCCAGGGCTTTTTCCATTATTTTAAGCCCTGACATCTAGAGAAGACCCTCAAGAATAAACAGGATTCTGTGCCTCAACTAATGTCCTCAGCTAGTGTCCTTGAGATTCTTGACTACACTAAACTCATGCTAAAGATACAGTCATGAGATGTCAGGGAAGGGCTTGCTTCTTGCAGCCTCCTCTAAGCCGATCAGAGTTGCCTATGAGGATCTTCATGCACCAGTTCTTAGCATGAGAGACCCAGTTTGTGAACAATGAGAATAAGAACAATTAGATGGGAACAGGCTTCCCATCATTAAACTAAAGAAGGCAAATTGTCCTGTCAGACTCTGGGACTCAGGCGCCCTCACTGTGGTTGTCATTATCTGCCAAATTTTCACTCAGGCATCATTACTCTGGTATGGGTAACCACGGCAAGTCAGAGCCTCCTATTACGTATGGATTTGAAAGTGTGTCTAATTCTATCCCCTCTTTCTGGATATGATAGTTTGAACTTCTTAGCATGAATGCAAAGTCTTTCCAATAAACACCTTGGAGATGCTTTAACAGTCAGACTGATGGGAAGATACTAGCTGAAATTGGGAGAAATAAAAATTCATGATGTATACCCTAAACTATTCTGCCTTCTCCCAGACTACTCCACTTAGGCTCAAGTAATGGCACACAGTGCACAAGAAAGGGACAAAGGAAGTTTGTGCAGAGTTTCCTGTTCTTTGGTTTTCTGGCAGAGGACCACAGATAAGCACGAAAGGATGCCATCGAATGATGGTCAAGCAGTCTTTCCTTATTCCCCAAGAATTACCTGAGAAGAATCTCAGCAACCCACAAAAATAAAACAATTCCAAAGAAAGCTCTTAATTTTCTTGCACCTAGAAATATGCGAGCCATCTATGGTCTCTACTGTCTCTCATAAGGGCCTCAACTACTGGACAGAGACTGTAGCTCATAGCCTCCCATGGGCAACAAGTCAACTCAAGCAGAATCAGACAGCATGCAGTCTCCTGAACACCCCCAGTACTTATTCTCATTCTCCTGTAGTTCTCAGTATGGATAGAGTCATAGGTGCACCAGAAGTCTGGGTTTTATTTCTGACCTTTCTTTGTGGTAGGGATTTGGTATACATAGGCCCAGAAAGACAATGAAGGAGATTGATTTATGATGTTTAACTAATGTCCTCAGCTAGTGTCCTTGAGATTCTTGACTACACTAAACTCATGCTAAAGATACAGTCATGAGATGTCAGGGAAGGGCTTGCTTCTTGCAGCCTCCTCTAAGCCGATCAGAGTTGCCTATGAGGATCTTCATGCACCAGTTCTTAGCATGAGAGACCCAGTTTGTGAACAATGAGAATAAGAACAATTAGATGGGAACAGGCTTCCCATCATTAAACTAAAGAAGGCAAATTGTCCTGTCAGACTCTGGGACTCAGGCGCCCTCACTGTGGTTGTCATTATCTGCCAAATTTTCACTCAGGCATCATTACTCTGGTATGGGTAACCACGGCAAGTCAGAGCCTCCTATTACGTATGGATTTGAAAGTGTGTCTAATTCTATCCCCTCTTTCTGGATATGATAGTTTGAACTTCTTAGCATGAATGCAAAGTCTTTCCAATAAACACCTTGGAGATGCTTTAACAGTCAGACTGATGGGAAGATACTAGCTGAAATTGGGAGAAATAAAAATTCATGATGTATACCCTAAACTATTCTGCCTTCTCCCAGACTACTCCACTTAGGCTCAAGTAATGGCACACAGTGCACAAGAAAGGGACAAAGGAAGTTTGTGCAGAGTTTCCTGTTCTTTGGTTTTCTGGCAGAGGACCACAGATAAGCACGAAAGGATGCCATCGAATGATGGTCAAGCAGTCTTTCCTTATTCCCCAAGAATTACCTGAGAAGAATCTCAGCAACCCACAAAAATAAAACAATTCCAAAGAAAGCTCTTAATTTTCTTGCACCTAGAAATATGCGAGCCATCTATGGTCTCTACTGTCTCTCATAAGGGCCTCAACTACTGGACAGAGACTGTAGCTCATAGCCTCCCATGGGCAACAAGTCAACTCAAGCAGAATCAGACAGCATGCAGTCTCCTGAACACCCCCAGTACTTATTCTCATTCTCCTGTAGTTCTCAGTATGGATAGAGTCATAGGTGCACCAGAAGTCTGGGTTTTATTTCTGACCTTTCTTTTGTGGTAGGGATTTGGTATACATAGGCCCAGAAAGACAACGAAGGAGATGATTTATGATGCCTCTTCAGAGCTCCCCACATGGCCTAAGTGTTATATCTGAGAAACCAAGGCTGGTGGTGGGACTTGAGTCCAATGAGACACTCATTTCTGTGTCCCTTGCTGGATACTTCTCTAGGGTTCCTTCAAGGAACAAATCTTATAGTTATTTCTTCATTAATTTAGAGTAGGCCTACAATGTATCAGGTAATTGAGATATAAAACAAAACAAACAACATATATACCTGAAATTCAAGCTGAGTCCTCATAATAAGTTCCATGCAAGCCTTGAGTTTTTTGGGCATCCAAAGGATTATCTAAGCCCTGTACTTGGTCTAGTAACAGTTTTCACTGTTGACCAATTTTTTGATATACATATTCAAGGAAGTACAATTCAAATACCCTGTCCACACCTACTTATGTAAGAGAGTTTGAACACACCCAAATAACTCCTTTTCCATCCTTTCTCCAAAATCTCACTGTGCTGGGATTGATAAGAGTCCATGAGAGGGCTTCCCTGGTGGTCCAGTGGGTAAGGACACTGCCTTGCAGTGCAAGAAGTGCCGGTTCAACCCCTGGCCTGGGAAGATCCCACGTGCCCCGGAGCGGCTGGACTGATGTGTTCAATTATCAAGCCGGAACTCTGGAGCACATGCACCCAGAGCCGGTGCTCTGTGACAACAGAAGCCGCCGCGATGGGAAGCCCACACGGGCCAAAGAAAAAAGATGGATGAAAATGGACAAATGAAAGACCAATGGAAGTGGCCCGCCTGCTCCCCTCCCTCCCTACCCCACCCCTACCAAAATAAATAAATAAATAAATCTTAAAAAAAAAAAAAAAAGAGCCCATGAGAAAAGGAAATGCCAAAAATATGATGCAGTAAAGAACATTAAAAATATATTCTCTGGAATAGAAGAGAGCTTCCTGCAATTAAGCATTTGAGAAGGGAACCCCAGGTGGAAAAAAAAAAAAAAAACAGTGAGAACACAACTAATCAGAACGTCAAGGTAAGCAGACATGACAAGAGCAAGTCAAACATGAGGGCACATTTACTGTAAGAGCCGTGTAATCATACAACAAATGTCATAAAATCTTTAAAATGAAACCTTTTAGTTGGAATCTCCCATTCACATTTATAGTCATCTCATAGGCCAGTGAGTCAGTTTATCTAATTTTAAAAAGTCTCATGAGCTTCAATAGAGAGATCATTCTTGGTTTAAGTGCTAGTAATTTTGTATTTATTTAATGATTTTAAAATTGTCAGTTCTTATATAGGAGACTTGATTATTTGTGGTTTAACATTAATAATAAAATAAAAGGATCACTTAAACAGTCTCAAAGTCTCTCTTGATTCAATCAAAAATATTTTCCACTGATTACATATTGAGAAACATTAACAACATTGAATACACTTCTTGCATTATACATGGTGAATGAAAACCTTGGCTCATCTGTCACTCTTTCCCAGTGGCTTTGAGTAAATAAACGCAGTACTCTTTCTTAGGAAAATGACTCTATCCCAGTTTTTTAGAAACATCAATAAAAAGCCCTCTTGTTTGCAACAAGAAGGATATACCCGTTTAAAATAAGTTGATCTCTGGAGACAGATGGACAGGACTTGCACCTAGCCTCCAGGTGAGAACCGTAGGACAAAGAAGCAAAGACTAAGATTTAGAATTTGGGTCAGCTGATGGCCTAGGTTTACCCGAGACTTAGAGAGAATTGAAGAGTTTAGCTGGGATGAAAGCAAAGGAACCCTAAAAGTCATTTGGATATGGATATGATATGGGCCTAATTTGAGCCCTAGGAAATCCTATGCCTGATTTGGTTTTCCTTTGTTCCTTACTTTACACATTTTGGCCAGTCTTATCCTCAATGTCCCTTACAGCTGTGTTTGCCCTTCTTTCATATTTAAAGTGCTCTCTCCTGGTTCAGGGGGAATAACTGACCCTTGCAAACCTTGCCCACTCAAAGCTAATTTCAAATGATTGTCTTGGAGCATGCCTCTGTGGTTTCTGTAACATGGGTGCATCACAGAGGGGATACTGAAATATACAACCTCCTTCTCTCCGTTTTAAAAGGGGAATCAGGTGGGGATCTGGTGACTCTTGAACGGTAGAAACCAAAAATCAAGGAATACAGAGGCAGATGCTTCCATCTGATGCTCAAACCACTGTTTTCCTCTTTAAGGAATGACCTCTCAAAGGGACCCCTGAAATTCCCTTTGTTCTTTAAAGGATGGGTGGATAACTACACAGCAACACCACTGATACATATCAGGGCCATGCCAGGAATTAAAAATTGCAGCAGGTCTTCTCACCTGGGTATTCTGGGTTCTAAGAGGAACTTCACATCAGACAATACAAGACCGTCAAGGACACACAGGTCAGAGTGCAGAGAGCAGAGTCACCTGCGCCTCTTTCTCCTTTCATTCTTTTAGGGAAGTTCACAATTTCCTCTCCTGGAACCACCGCTCATGGCTAAAAATATTCTGTTACAGTGGTGAATTTTCTCTCAGTCTCTTGCCTACCACTTGAAACTGACTTCCAGCCAATGCTATCTTGAGAAATCAGGTGCTACCTGGGCATTAGGGGACTTTGCTCTGTCTCAGCCTCGGTCTCTTTCTGCTCCAGTGACACGCAAATACAGTATTTCACCTAGATTCCTTAGAACAAACCAACTTATCCCTCTTCTCTCTTTCAGAACTTCACATCATTGATATCAGTCTCTCTCAATTATGTTTGCTTGAAAGTAATTTATATCAGGTAAGTAACATCTGGCTCTGAGTTTTTGAATGTCTGAGAGGAAAACTCTGTCTCGCTTTCCAAAAGCATCAGTTAGTAAGACTCCTCCTTCCTAGATGGGTGTGCAAAATAGCCGTTGTGTTCCCGTAGACACAATTGTAGGCATGATACACTTCACTGTCTTCCAACAGAACTCTAGTTAAATGTAGTAAAGATAAACAGGTAAAGGCAAGAACAAAGTATGAGAGAGGTAAGAGCATTAGTTACAGTGGGCAGGGGTTTGGGAGAGTGCTGGTAAGAAACAAGTGACAGATCCAGTCTGGGGATGATACCATTGAGAGCAGTGGTCATCTTATCCTTGAACACAAGCCTCCTGGATGCTTAGGTGGGTTTTCCTGTGCCTTACAGGTTCCCGTCCTCTCACCTCTAAGAAGCCTTGTTCTTACTGCCTCCTCCACTGAAAGCAGAGAGAGGAGGGTTGTAGGCATAAAACTCCCAACTCCTCACACTTACCTCCTGAAGGTCTTGCTTTCTTTTTCCATGGAGAGTGGCCCTTTCTCCCATCCTAGTATATGCAGGATCTTATCTCCTGAACAAAAGCAATAGCTAGCTCATCCAGAGGTCCAAGCAACTTCTGGGAAGTAAGAGTGCTCTAATTCTCTCTCTGATCTACAGGGTAAAGAAAGAAAAGTAAACCTACAATAAATGAAATGAAATGAAAATAAGGCACTGAAAAATAGAGAAAGACCATTCCCATCAGTATAGACAAATGTCACAAACTTTTTCATCGTCTGCTCTTCTAAAAACTCATTTGTGTCTCCTGTTTGTTCTTCCCATAGAAACCTTTTCTTCTTCCTCCCTTTCCCCTACTGAGTTAGGCATATACACCTCTAAGACTAACAATTTAATAAACTAGTGACTTTTTCTGTTAGCTTTCACATGCACATGGAGCAGCCATTTTTCTCTTGTCAATCTGTTATAGATCAGTTTAATTTGTAGATCCCACATACTGAATACAGCTGGATAAAGGAAAACTTCTACTTCTCTACACATCAGTTTTCAAAATAGTAATTTTCACATAATACGAAAGAAGAAAACCTAACTCTAAAAATTTTGGCCACCACCAGATTCTTGGTATGAATTAACTTTATTTATTTATTTAGAATGTGTTGTGTCATGTGTAATATAGAATAGAGAGATACTTAGGACTCAATTTCTCCCTCTAGGAAACCCAAACAAGCAAACATTAGCACACGTTCTTATAATTTAAGGTTGACTGTGGTTATAATAAGAAGAACCAATAACTTTTTATGGAAATTTGGAAGAGATCAGTTTGGCAGAGCAGGAAAAATTCAAGGGAGGCTTAACAACTGAGGTAGATAAGGATTCAGTGGGATCCACCCCAACTCCCCTTTTTCAAAATATCTGTAGGGTGAGGCTAGGCCATTGAATTCGTAGAGAGCCTCTTCAGGGGATTCTCATGGAATCTGAAGTTTGAGAATCAATACCTTAAATGATGTTTGTTAACTAGGTAAAAGTGACAGATAAAAAAGAAATGCAGGGCTTCCCTGGTGGTCCTGTGGGTAAAGAGTCCACCTTGCAGTGTAAGGGGTGCCGGTTGGATCCCTGGCCTGGGAAGATCCCACATGCTCTGGAGTGGCTGGATCGAGGTGTCTAATTACCGAGACAGCGCTCTGGAGCGCATGCGCCCAGAGCCGGTGCTCTGCCTCGACAGAGGCCACTGCGATGGGAGGTCCACAGAGTCCAAAAGAACAAAGATAGAAATAAATGAAAGACCAATAGAAGTGGCCAAAGGGAAAAAAAAAAAGGGAATGCATAAAGACTTTAAAGGTTTATAGCCATCAGGCTAAATTAGGGCTTTCTTTAGTAAACAATATGTAGCCATTAACTTCTTCATCAAGTACTACTTTAATTATTTTGTGGTCTAGAAGCAAGGGTTCCCAGGTGGCACAGCGGTAAAAAAAAAACCTGCCTGCCAACACAGGAGACGCAGGTTCAACCCCTGGATCAGGAAGATCCGGAGGAGGGCATGGCAACCCACTCCAGTATTCTTTCCTGGAGAATCCCATGGACAGAGGAGCCTGGTGGGCTACAGTCCCTAGGGTGGCAAAGAGTTGGACATGAATGAAGCGACTTAGTATACAAGTATTACTTACCTTTGGCCGCTCCTGCCATATTTTTCTGGAACCCTCTACACGGCTCTGAAGAGAGTAGTTAGTCCCATTGGTCACCAGGAACTTTAAAAAGACAAGAATTTTCCTTTTACTCTTTATAATTAGTGCTTGGTTGTAGGAAACGCTGTTATCTTCAGGGCACATCTTCTCCAGGGCATGTCACACATGGATCCAATTAAGGTTGACTGTGGTTATAATAAGAAGAACCAATAACTTTTTATGGAAATTTGGAAGAGATCAGTTTGGCAGAGCAGGAAAAATTCAAGGGAGGCTTAACAACTGAGGTAGATAAGGATTCAGTGGGATCCACCCCAACTCCCCTTTTTCAAAATATCTGTAGGGTGAGGCTAGGCCATTGAATTCGTAGAGAGCCTCTTCAGGGGATTCTCATGGAATCTGAAGTTTGAGAATCAATACCTTAAATGATGTTTGTTAACTAGGTAAAAGTGACAGATAAAAAAGAAATGCAGGGCTTCCCTGGTGGTCCTGTGGGTAAAGAGTCCACCTTGCAGTGTAAGGGGTGCCGGTTGGATCCCTGGCCTGGGAAGATCCCACATGCTCTGGAGTGGCTGGATCGAGGTGTCTAATTACCGAGACAGCGCTCTGGAGCGCATGCGCCCAGAGCCGGTGCTCTGCCTCGACAGAGGCCACTGCGATGGGAGGTCCACAGAGTCCAAAAGAACAAAGATAGAAATAAATGAAAGACCAATAGAAGTGGCCAAAGGGAAAAAAAAAAAGGGAATGCATAAAGACTTTAAAGGTTTATAGCCATCAGGCTAAATTAGGGCTTTCTTTAGTAAACAATATGTAGCCATTAACTTCTTCATCAAGTACTACTTTAATTATTTTGTGGTCTAGAAGCAAGGGTTCCCAGGTGGCACAGCGGTAAAAAAAAAACCTGCCTGCCAACACAGGAGACGCAGGTTCAACCCCTGGATCAGGAAGATCCGGAGGAGGGCATGGCAACCCACTCCAGTATTCTTTCCTGGAGAATCCCATGGACAGAGGAGCCTGGTGGGCTACAGTCCCTAGGGTGGCAAAGAGTTGGACATGAATGAAGCGACTTAGTATACAAGTATTACTTACCTTTGGCCGCTCCTGCCATATTTTTCTGGAACCCCTCTACACGGCTCTGAAGAGAGTAGTTAGTCCCATTGGTCACCAGGAACTTTAAAAAAGGACAAAGAATTTTCCTTTTACTCTTTATAATTAGTGCTTGGTTGTAGGAAACGCTGTTATCTTCAGGGCACATCTTCTCCAGGGCATGTCACACATGGATAAGTTAAAAGTTCTCCATTATGGCCACTAGAATTCACACTTATCTTTGGTAAACTTAACTTGCTTGTTCAGCCTTCAAACAAAACTGAATTGGCCCGAGGGCTCACTTTGGACCCAGTTCAGCATAAGTCGGGCCCAGTCTGACACCGGACCCACGAGTGAACCCCGGTCTGATTCGCCACGGAGTCTGGTTTCCGGTCGGACCCAGAAACTGTCCGGAAACAGTCCGGCACCGCCCACCTCCTGCCAGCCTGGGGAACCAGGCCGCGGGAAAAACAAAAACGAAAAAACATGCTCAAAACGCAAAAAATGCTCGAAACACTGAAAGCTCTTAATGCAGGAGCTATAGATGGAGGATTACAGGAAACTTGCCTACCACCTCAAGAGGCAGCGAGGAAGCAGCTCGCTCCTCAAGGGGCTCCTGAGGTAACTTCGCTCTGTTGCTCCTTGCCTATGAGGGCCGTCAAAGGCCTCCTTAGGTTCCCTCTTCAGTCACCAAACGTGTGTGTGTGTGTGTGTCTTGTGGGGTGGGGGTGGGGGGGGTAGGGCTGGGGGGTGGAAATGAGGCATATTAAAAATTTTGTTTGACCAAAAATGGTTTCAAATTGGGAGGCATTCACATTACCAGAGGGGAAGGAGCTCCAATGGTCAGTGCAAAATAGTATCTATAGCCAGAAAGAAGAGGGCGCAGGAAGTTACTAGACAAAAAGCAGATTGATTATTACTTTTCTTTAGGGGATGGCAGGAGTCTGTCAGGCAGATTACTTAACTAATGCTGTTTAGGCAGTTTCTGACTGACTAGTTTAAGATTCCATTTCTGGGTATGGAAACTAAAATTCAGGGGGGAGACTCAAGGAAGGGAGATATATATATTTATGGCTGATTCACAGTTTTGTATAGCAGAAACTAACAGCATTGTAAAGTAATTCTATTCCAATAAAAAAGTATATATTTAGGGTTTTCCTGATGGTCCAGTGGGTAAGGACACCGCCTTGCAGTGCAAGGGGCGCTGGTTGGACCCCTGGCCTGGGAAGATCCCACATGCCGCGGAGCGGCTGGACCGGTGTGTCCAATTACCGAGCCGGAGCTCTAGAGCGCATGCGCCCAGAGCAGGTGCTCTGCAGCGAGAGAGGCCACTGCAATGGGAGGCCCACATAGGCCAGAGAACAAAGATGGATGAAAATGAATAAAATGAAAAACCAGTATAAGAGGCCAAAAATTAACAAAAAAATTTATTTATCACTGAAATGTGTTTAGAGGAGAGAGACTATCTTGATAGATAAGAATTTGCAACTTTGTCCTATGACAGATGCTTGAAAGAAGTAAGAAACTCTGGTCTGAGGAAAGAAAAACACTTAGAAATCTGGTGACTCTTCACTTTAAGGGAGAGAGTGTTAACACCGTGAAAACAGAAGCTCTGTTCTTTTCTCAGTGCTTTATTATGGGCTGGAAGACATATCTAACATCTAGGAGGTGCTTGATTAATATTCTTTTTGTTATATAAATGAATGAGGAAGAATTAACATGTTCTTTTCTGCCCGGAAGGGTAGAATTTACACTAATTGGGTAGGGTTTAAAAAGAGATTGATTTGGGTTCAGTAAAAAATCATGTAGTATAATGGTTAAAATCAGGGACTCTGAGTTAGAGTCCTGGGCTAGAATATGGTTTTACCACTATTTAGCCATGTGTCCTGGCAGAAAGTGGAAAATTTCTCAAAGTCTCAATTTCTTTATCTCTACTACCTGGTAAATAATAAGTCCCTCTTCGGCAATCAGCACAATGCCTGCCTTACTGTTAAGTGCTCAAGAGGGATTAACTATTGTTATTATCATTGATGTTGTTTTCTGGTTTCAGGGTCTTTGAAAATTTTGTGGACTTAAAAAAAGGCATAAGGTGACAATTGTAAGTTAAGTTTTATTAGGGGCAAAATGAGGACTGCAGCCCAGGAGAAGCAGCTCAGATAGCTCTGAGGAACTGCTCCAAAGAGCCGGAGGCAGAAACCTCAGTACATATGTTGCAGGAAGAAAACAATTTTTGTTTTAAGTTAAGTTTTATTAGGGTTTTCCTGATGGTCCAGTGGGTAAAGACACCGCCTTTCAGTGCAGGCGGCGCCGGTTCGACCCCTGGCCGGGGAAGATCCCACGTGCCGCGGAGCGGCTGGACCCATGTGTCCAATTACCGAGCCGGAGCTCTGGAGCGCATGCGCCCAGAGCAGGTGCTCTGCAGCGAGAGAGGCCACTGCAATGGGAGGCCCACATAGGCCAGAGAACAAAGATGGATGAAAATGAATAAAATGAAAAACCAGTATAAGAGGCCAAAAATTAACAAAAAAATTTATTTATCACTGAAATGTGTTTAGAGGAGAGAGACTATCTTGATAGATAAGAATTTGCAACTTTGTCCTATGACAGATGCTTGAAAGAAGTAAGAAACTCTGGTCTGAGGAAAGAAAAACACTTAGAAATCTGGTGACTCTTCACTTTAAGGGAGAGAGTGTTAACACCGTGAAAACAGAAGCTCTGTTCTTTTCTCAGTGCTTTATTATGGGCTGGAAGACATATCTAACATCTAGGAGGTGCTTGATTAATATTCTTTTTGTTATATAAATGAATGAGGAAGAATTAACATGTTCTTTTCTGCCCGGAAGGGTAGAATTTACACTAATTGGGTAGGGTTTAAAAAGAGATTGATTTGGGTTCAGTAAAAAATCATGTAGTATAATGGTTAAAATCAGGGACTCTGAGTTAGAGTCCTGGGCTAGAATATGGTTTTACCACTATTTAGCCATGTGTCCTGGCAGAAAGTGGAAAATTTCTCAAAGTCTCAATTTCTTTATCTCTACTACCTGGTAAATAATAAGTCCCTCTTCGGCAATCAGCACAATGCCTGCCTTACTGTTAAGTGCTCAAGAGGGATTAACTATTGTTATTATCATTGATGTTGTTTTCTGGTTTCAGGGTCTTTGAAAATTTTGTGGACTTAAAAAAAGGCATAAGGTGACAATTGTAAGTTAAGTTTTATTAGGGGCAAAATGAGGACTGCAGCCCAGGAGAAGCAGCTCAGATAGCTCTGAGGAACTGCTCCAAAGAGCCGGAGGCAGAAACCTCAGTACATATGTTGCAGGGAAGAAACAAATTCTGATTCCATGTTGTGAACTGTTTCTTTGACTTGCTTTCCACTGCTTTTATTATGATCATACTTAATGGCTTGCCTGGAGGACTCTGCCTCTGTGCCTGTTAAAGTAAAATGCCTTTGTTCAGAACCCTGTCCACCTGTGGAAGACAAGGGAGAAATTAACATATCCTCTGCCTGAGGCTCCCCATTCTAAGAGATGTTTGCAAGATTAATGGCCTTTCTGCTTTGCTTTCTCACCTCCCCCAACTTCTGATCTATAAAAGAACCTAGCACCCAGACCCCAATAAAATGGTTTATTTTGAGGCACTAGCCTACCATCTTCTGGTCAGCTGTTTTCCTAATAAGGTCGTTTATCTTGCCTCAACGCTTCATCTCTAGGATTCCTTGGCCAGTCATGCAGAGAGAGCTTGGACTCGCTAACAATTTGGCTTAGCTTGGGAGCCTTGCTGCTCATGGCTAGTTGTCCCCATCAGGGAATACTGTAGTGAGACCCCAGCAGCTGCCGGGACCATTTGTCCTGAGGTTCCCTGAAGCAGCACCAGGTGCCTCCTGCGTTTGGCATTTGAGACAAGGAACCAATGAACTTCCAAGACTCAATTTCGTTTGTAGGGTAAGTCTACCCATTTCGGAAAACTGGTTAAACGAGTTTGATTGTTTTGTGTGTCCTTTTGTATTAAGAACCAATGGACTCTATTAGATACTACTCTCCTTTGTAAATTAAAAGCTCCAATAATCTTCCTCAGAACAGCTTGACATCAGGGTCCCACCAGGCCTTTTTTGACCTTGTCCTATCTGAGGAGCTTCAGCTCTCATCTGGGGGTCTTTGACTCCAATTTGGGGTGTTCTCCCTCTGAAGGTGAACTCCATTTATAAGGTGCTTTAGAGAAAGGTCACACTGGTCTAATGGGACTGGGAAGTCATGTTAATGTGACTTTCTGGCAGGCTAGGTTTTGGCTTACTAACTGCCTCCTCAAAGGCTTCCTCTCCTCATTTCTCGTTTCTTTCTCATTTCTTTCTCTTTGAATCCTCTGGCTTAACTAGCCGGAGGCAGAAACCTCAGTACATATGTTGCAGGGAAGAAACAAATTCTGATTCCATGTTGTGAACTGTTTCTTTGACTTGCTTTCCACTGCTTTTATTATGATCATACTTAATGGCTTGCCTGGAGGACTCTGCCTCTGTGCCTGTTAAAGTAAAATGCCTTTGTTCAGAACCCTGTCCACCTGTGGAAGACAAGGGAGAAATTAACATATCCTCTGCCTGAGGCTCCCCATTCTAAGAGATGTTTGCAAGATTAATGGCCTTTCTGCTTTGCTTTCTCACCTCCCCCAACTTCTGATCTATAAAAGAACCTAGCACCCAGACCCCAATAAAATGGTTTATTTTGAGGCACTAGCCTACCATCTTCTGGTCAGCTGTTTTCCTAATAAGGTCGTTTATCTTGCCTCAACGCTTCATCTCTAGGATTCCTTGGCCAGTCATGCAGAGAGAGCTTGGACTCGCTAACAATTTGGCTTAGCTTGGGAGCCTTGCTGCTCATGGCTAGTTGTCCCCATCAGGGAATACTGTAGTGAGACCCCAGCAGCTGCCGGGACCATTTGTCCTGAGGTTCCCTGAAGCAGCACCAGGTGCCTCCTGCGTTTGGCATTTGAGACAAGGAACCAATGAACTTCCAAGACTCAATTTCGTTTGTAGGGTAAGTCTACCCATTTCGGAAAACTGGTTAAACGAGTTTGATTGTTTTGTGTGTCCTTTTGTATTAAGAACCAATGGACTCTATTAGATACTACTCTCCTTTGTAAATTAAAAGCTCCAATAATCTTCCTCAGAACAGCTTGACATCAGGGTCCCACCAGGCCTTTTTTGACCTTGTCCTATCTGAGGAGCTTCAGCTCTCATCTGGGGGTCTTTGACTCCAATTTGGGGTGTTCTCCCTCTGAAGGTGAACTCCATTTATAAGGTGCTTTAGAGAAAGGTCACACTGGTCTAATGGGACTGGGAAGTCATGTTAATGTGACTTTCTGGCAGGCTAGGTTTTGGCTTACTAACTGCCTCCTCAAAGGCTTCCTCTCCTCATTTCTCGTTTCTTTCTCATTTCTTTCTCTTTGAATCCTCTGCGGAACAGGTAATGGAAGCAATTGAGGAACTCTGGCCAGTTTTGCTCTCTGGTGTGTTCCAAAGGCTTACAGGCCATTGTGCCCCAATAGCTACTGCTTAAGTGGGTGAGAATTCTCTTTTCCTCTTCCTCCCTTCTTAAACTGGGGGCCAAGATTATGGGATTACAGGATGGCTTCCTCAGTCTATCTCCCTGATCTTTCCTGTTGGCTTGCCTCTTTCTTTTTTTTTTTTTAAGATTTATTTATTTATTTATTTTGGGTGGGGGTCGGGTTGGGGAGGGAGGGGAGCGGGCGGGCCACTTCTATTGGTCTTTCATTTCTCTATTTTCATTCGTCTTCCTTCTTTCGCTCCTGTGGGCCTCCCATCGCGGTGGCGTCTGTCGTCGCAGAGCGCCGGCTCTGGGCGCATGCGCTCCAGAGCTCCGGCGCGGTAATTGGACACATCAGTCCAGCCGCTCCGCCGCACGTGGGATCTTCCCAGGCCAGGGCTCGAACCGGCACCCCTTGCACTGCAAGGCGGTGTCTTACCCACTGGACCACCAAGGGAAGCCCTGGCTTGCCTCTTTCTTGTTGGAGCCTGGGTGTTGCCCCTGGGCCTTCCAGAGAGGCCTTCTCCTCTGGCATGGGGAGGAAAAGTGAGGCTTTCCAACTTGGGTGGATGGAATTGTCAGTCCTTGTTGGGGCTCAGTTCAGTCACTCAGTTGTGTGCAACTCTGCAACCCCATGGACTGCAGTGCTCCAGGCTTCCCTGCCCTTCACCGTCTCCCAGAGCTTGCTTAAACTCGTGCCCATAGAGTCAGTGATGCCTTCCAGACATCTTCGTCCTCTGTCATCCCTTCTCCTGCCTTCAGTCGTTCCCAGCATCAGGGAAATCAGTATGTTACCAAAATCAATCTGTGTGCCTATGGCTCAGTGAGCACAGTGCAAGGCCAAGAAAGGAATATAAGGTGGCTTGTGCTCAAACCCCCTGAACTCACTGATGCCTTTCAGGAAGAAATTGTTATAGGTCTAATGGGACTGGGAAGTCATGTTAATGTGACTTTCTGGCAGGCTAGGTTTTGGCTTACTAACTGCCTCCTCAAAGGCTTCCTCTCCTCATTTCTCGTTTCTTTCTCATTTCTTTCTCTTTGAATCCTCTGCGGAACAGGTAATGGAAGCAATTGAGGAACTCTGGCCAGTTTTGCTCTCTGGTGTGTTCCAAAGGCTTACAGGCCATTGTGCCCCAATAGCTACTGCTTAAGTGGGTGAGAATTCTCTTTTCCTCTTCCTCCCTTCTTAAACTGGGGGCCAAGATTATGGGATTACAGGATGGCTTCCTCAGTCTATCTCCCTGATCTTTCCTGTTGGCTTGCCTCTTTCTTTTTTTTTTTTTTTTTTAAGATTTATTTATTTATTTATTTTGGGTGGGGGTCGGGTTGGGGAGGGAGGGGAGCGGGCGGGCCACTTCTATTGGTCTTTCATTTCTCTATTTTCATTCGTCTTCCTTCTTTCGCTCCTGTGGGCCTCCCATCGCGGTGGCGTCTGTCGTCGCAGAGCGCCGGCTCTGGGCGCATGCGCTCCAGAGCTCCGGCGCGGTAATTGGACACATCAGTCCAGCCGCTCCGCCGCACGTGGGATCTTCCCAGGCCAGGGCTCGAACCGGCACCCCTTGCACTGCAAGGCGGTGTCTTACCCACTGGACCACCAAGGGAAGCCCTGGCTTGCCTCTTTCTTGTTGGAGCCTGGGTGTTGCCCCTGGGCCTTCCAGAGAGGCCTTCTCCTCTGGCATGGGGAGGAAAAGTGAGGCTTTCCAACTTGGGTGGATGGAATTGTCAGTCCTTGTTGGGGCTCAGTTCAGTCACTCAGTTGTGTGCAACTCTGCAACCCCATGGACTGCAGTGCTCCAGGCTTCCCTGCCCTTCACCGTCTCCCAGAGCTTGCTTAAACTCGTGCCCATAGAGTCAGTGATGCCTTCCAGACATCTTCGTCCTCTGTCATCCCCTTCTCCTGCCTTCAGTCTTTCCCAGCATCAGGGAAATCAGTATGTTACCAAAATCAATCTGTGTGCCTATGGCTCAGTGAGCACAGTGCAAGGCCAAGAAAGGAATATAAGGTGGCTTGTGCTCAAACCCCCTGAACTCACTGATGCCTTTCAGGAAGAAATTGTTATAGATAAAATTTGGGGTGAGGGCTATAGAGTGTGTGATTTTCTTTTGATTGGTTGCTGGGTGAGGTAACAGGATGGTTCCAGTAATTTTGTGCCAGCCTGAAGTTACTATCCTCCACCTGGATAGGGTTCTTTTCTCCTGTAGAAGAACTCAAAGATATTACGTATATTCCTTGGAAAAGTCCCTGATGCTGGAAAAGATTGAGGACAGGAGGAGAAGGGAGAGACAGAGGATTAGATGGTTGGATGACATCACTGAATCAGTGAGCATGAGTTTGAGTCAACTCCCGGAGGTAGTGAAGGGCAGGGAAGCCTGGAGTGTTGTAGTCCACGGGGTTGCAGAGAGTCTCGGACAAGACTTAGGGACTGAAGAACAACAATATCCCTTGAGGAGGAGCCGGTTGTGGCTTTAATCACAGCACTATAGTTTCTTTTTTTTTTTTAAAAAAAGATTTATTTATTTATTTATTTTGGTCAGGGGTCAGGTTGGGGAGGAGCGGGCGGGCCACTTCTATTGGTCTTTCATTTCTCTATTTTCATCCGTCTTTGTTCTTTGGCTCCTGTGGGCCTCCCATCGCGGTGGCATCTGTTGTCACAGAGCACCGGCTCTGGGCGCATGCGCTCCAGAGCTCTGGCTTGGTAATTGGACACATCGGTCCAGCCGCTCCGCGGCATGTGGAATCTTCCCAGGCCAGGGCTCGAACCGGCGCCCCTTGCACTGCAAGGCGGTGTCCTTACCCACTGGACAACCAGGGGAAGCCCAGCACTATAGTTTCTTGATTGCTCTTTGTTTCCGCATTCTTTTACTTTCCTGATTAATCGAATGTGCTATTTGGAACTCAGGGAAGGTCTAGGAAGCTGAAGCCCTTTTCCTGAAAATGAGAGACTAGGGGCAGGGAAAGGTTTTGCCACCCAGGAGGGCCCCAATGGATCTTGCTCAATTTCAGGTCCTTGAATCATGTGATTCATTTGCTTTCAGGTACCACTGGTTATCCATCCTTTCTTTCCAAGGACAGCTATTGCCTCTTGTTTGTCTTGTTCTGTGTCCCAAGAACTTGGCTTGGCAACAGTTAGGTTGGGGAAGCCTCCAGAATATTACCAGGCAGAAATGTGGGTTGCTTAATTTGTTTTAAGCAGGTCAAAAAGAGAGCAGAATCCTTTTAAAGGCAGACAGTCGAGGGCTATAGAGTGTGTGATTTTCTTTTGATTGGTTGCTGGGTGAGGTAACAGGATGGTTCCAGTAATTTTGTGCCAGCCTGAAGTTACTATCCTCCACCTGGATAGGGTTCTTTTCTCCTGTAGAAGAACTCAAAGATATTACGTATATTCCTTGGAAAAGTCCCTGATGCTGGAAAAGATTGAGGACAGGAGGAGAAGGGAGAGACAGAGGATTAGATGGTTGGATGACATCACTGAATCAGTGAGCATGAGTTTGAGTCAACTCCCGGAGGTAGTGAAGGGCAGGGAAGCCTGGAGTGTTGTAGTCCACGGGGTTGCAGAGAGTCTCGGACAAGACTTAGGGACTGAAGAACAACAATATCCCTTGAGGAGGAGCCGGTTGTGGCTTTAATCACAGCACTATAGTTTCTTTTTTTTTTTTAAAAAAAGATTTATTTATTTATTTATTTTGGTCAGGGGTCAGGTTGGGGAGGAGCGGGCGGGCCACTTCTATTGGTCTTTCATTTCTCTATTTTCATCCGTCTTTGTTCTTTGGCTCCTGTGGGCCTCCCATCGCGGTGGCATCTGTTGTCACAGAGCACCGGCTCTGGGCGCATGCGCTCCAGAGCGCTGGCTTGTAATTGGACACACCGATCCAGCTGCTGCTCCTCGGCATATGGAATCTTCCCAGGCCAGGGGTCGAACCGGCGCCCCTTGCATTGCAAGGCGGACTCCTTACCCACTGGACAACCAGGGAAGCCCAGCACTATAGTTTCTTGATTGCTCTTTGTTTCCGCATTCTTTTACTTTCCTGATTAATCGAATGTGCTATTTGGAACTCAGGGAAGGTCTAGGAAGCTGAAGCCCTTTTCCTGAAAATGAGAGACTAGGGGCAGGGAAAGGTTTTGCCACCCAGGAGGGCCCCAATGGATCTTGCTCAATTTCAGGTCCTTGAATCATGTGATTCATTTGCTTTCAGGTACCACTGGTTATCCATCCTTTCTTTCCAAGGACAGCTATTGCCTCTTGTTTGTCTTGTTCTGTGTCCCAAGAACTTGGCTTGGCAACAGTTAGGTTGGGGAAGCCTCCAGAATATTACCAGGCAGAAATGTGGGTTGCTTAATTTGTTTTAAGCAGGTCAAAAAGAGAGCAGAATCCTTTTAAAGGCAGACAGTCTAGGTTTATGTATTGCCTCAGCCTGTAATCTCCAAATTTCATCTCTCCAGACCTGCAATGATTTCTAGCATTCAGTGTTTAAATCTACTTACTTACTATAAGTTCCTTAAGTTTAGCATTGCCCTTCAGATGTCCTCTAGTTTCACAGACAAAATGCTAGAAGCCGTCTTACATCTGTAACTTACCTGGTGAACGGTGAGGTGTGTGTTTGGCCCAGTCCCTTAGCAGACCACAGCATCCTCTAGTGGTCAGATTTATGCCTCAAGGTATGTATAGTTTGATTATCACAAGAAATTAACCTAAACCTCAAGTGTCAGGCACTGTGTTTTGCAAGTGTGGGGCAGATTTTATTGGCTACTTTTGGCTCAATGGGTAATGAGTTCTCCACTATTTATCAGGAAACCTGATGCATCTCAGGGTCATTTCAGTCTATATCCACTTCATTCTGGGAAGAAGCTTTTGTCTGAGATTAGGAATTCAAGTTGTTTTCCTCTTCTATTTTTCTGATTATCGATACCTTTTTCCTTTTGGGGCACTTCTTTGTTCTGCATGGGCCACCCAATATGGAGATGTTGCCTGAAGTTCCTGTGGAAGAAATCAGGAAGAGATAGTCGACCTGGGGTGATGTCGGTCTAGACTAAGAAGTGTTAGAATTTGGACTTAGTCCTGAATTAAAAGACTAATTGTGCCACCTTATTTGGTGGTGATATTAGTCGGATTATTTAACTTTTCTAAGTTCGCTCACAAGATAAGGATAACCTCACAGGGGTATTGTGGCTTATATGTAAAGCAAAGTGAGCTATACAGAGGCCTCATGGTCAGTGAATCGCCCATAGTCCTTTCCTTCCATAGAGGATCATCTCTTGGGGCTGGTTTGGTGGTAAAAGTTAATTCACTCTTTGCAGTCCTGGTTGGGTAACTGTTCCTCCCCAAGGACAGCTATTGCCTCTTGTTTGTCTTGTTCTGTGTCCCAAGAACTTGGCTTGGCAACAGTTAGGTTGGGGAAGCCTCCAGAATATTACCAGGCAGAAATGTGGGTTGCTTAATTTGTTTTAAGCAGGTCAAAAAGAGAGCAGAATCCTTTTAAAGGCAGACAGTCTAGGTTTATGTATTGCCTCAGCCTGTAATCTCCAAATTTCATCTCTCCAGACCTGCAATGATTTCTAGCATTCAGTGTTTAAATCTACTTACTTACTATAAGTTCCTTAAGTTTAGCATTGCCCTTCAGATGTCCTCTAGTTTCACAGACAAAATGCTAGAAGCCGTCTTACATCTGTAACTTACCTGGTGAACGGTGAGGTGTGTGTTTGGCCCAGTCCCTTAGCAGACCACAGCATCCTCTAGTGGTCAGATTTATGCCTCAAGGTATGTATAGTTTGATTATCACAAGAAATTAACCTAAACCTCAAGTGTCAGGCACTGTGTTTTGCAAGTGTGGGGCAGATTTTATTGGCTACTTTTGGCTCAATGGGTAATGAGTTCTCCACTATTTATCAGGAAACCTGATGCATCTCAGGGTCATTTCAGTCTATATCCACTTCATTCTGGGAAGAAGCTTTTGTCTGAGATTAGGAATTCAAGTTGTTTTCCTCTTCTATTTTTCTGATTATCGATACCTTTTTCCTTTTGGGGCACTTCTTTGTTCTGCATGGGCCACCCAATATGGAGATGTTGCCTGAAGTTCCTGTGGAAGAAATCAGGAAGAGATAGTCGACCTGGGGTGATGTCGGTCTAGACTAAGAAGTGTTAGAATTTGGACTTAGTCCTGAATTAAAAGACTAATTGTGCCACCTTATTTGGTGGTGATATTAGTCGGATTATTTAACTTTTCTAAGTTCGCTCACAAGATAAGGATAACCTCACAGGGGTATTGTGGCTTATATGTAAAGCAAAGTGAGCTATACAGAGGCCTCATGGTCAGTGAATCGCCCATAGTCCTTTCCTTCCATAGAGGATCATCTCTTGGGGCTGGTTTGGTGGTAAAAGTTAATTCAGAATCAGGTCTTAGATCCTCTTAGGTCATCTCAGCACAAACTTGTTGGACTGAAGAAGCCTCAGATCTCCAAGACAAGCCCAGGATATTATCCTCAGGTTACCGGGGAAGATGGGGAACTTTGCATCACTGCCATTCACCTCATTAACTAGTCAGGGAATGGCCCCTGTCAGGGGAGAATTAAGGCTGATTGCAGAAGCTCCTCCCCAGCCCAGTTGAGAAAATGTAGCTTTTGGGGGGTTTCCTCAATGATTCAGAGCCTCTTTGAGAAAATTGGGTCTCACCTAAAATCTGTATTGTGAAAATCTTAATACTAAATTATATTCCACCAGACAGCGGCATTTCAAAATAGTATGCCTCTTTGCCTAGACCAGTGTTAGGCACAACAGATGCTCAGTTAAATTCCAAGGAAACCCCGCACCCCCCAAAAAAACCATAGGAAAAAAAATTCCAAGGAACCCTAAAGATACTTTCTCAGTCAGTGAATGGTGATAGGCAACATGCTTCTTGACTGAGTTTTCCAACTGTTTCTTATATGCTAATCTAATCCCCATGGGGTTAGAGGTATGTGTGATGAACTGTGTCCTGTCATTTCATGTCTGCAGTCACATTTCCTGAGACAGAGTGATCAGAATGTGAGGAGGATGGGGAAGAGAAAAGCATTGTGAAAGAAACCCTAGAATCTTTACTGGATTACAGAATTGCTGTATTGTGTAAAACTTGGTTTATTCCAAGTTTGCCTCCATTCTGTATTCCTGATATAATCAAACATGCCTTTGAGGAAAGTGGGAGCAACAGGAAGTATTTAGATGCATTTTATTTAACAGGCAGGCCAGCCATGCATTGTAGTGTTCTCATGGGGTTTCAGAACCATGGTTCTCAGCAAGGCCCAGATTTTTGAATGAAGATAGGAGTCTGACGCTTCCTATAGAAGAGATTGGGGGGAAAAAAGATCAACTTAAACTTTGCTGATAAAACATGACTATGAAATAAAAAAACTCATCTCAAAACTCAACAGCTAGGGCCAGAACTTGACTCTAGTTAACCACACAATGTATTAATATTTGTTGGAGATTTTTAACAGGCAGTAGAAAGAAAAGTAAAATGGTACATTTGATATCATACATTAAACACTTGTAGGTGGAATCTAGAAAAATGGTACTGATGAATCTATTTGCAGGGCAGAAATATAGACTGCAGATGTAGAGAATAGACTTTGGACACAGGGAGAGAAGGAGAGGGTGGGAGAATTGGGAGAGTAGCATGGAAAATACGGAAATTTTACCATATGTAAAACAGATAGCTAACAGGAAGTTGCTGTGTAACACAGGAGGCTCAGTGCGGTACTCTGTGACAGCCTGAAGGACTGGGACAGGGAGAGGTGGGATTCAAGAGGGAGGGAACATATGTATACCTATGGCTGATTCACATTGTTCTATAAATACTGTAATACAGTTATCCTCCAACTGAAAATAAATTTTAAAAAGTGGTACATTTGAAAATACACTGCATTTGAAAAAGCCACATTTTCTCTCTTGACCTGGTTTCTTATCAGAGAAATATAGGAAAAGAAGTTACATTTTCTGGCATTCAAATGTTGCTCCCTTGTTTACATATTTTTAAAAGAATATAGAGAGCAGGTAGGACTGATAGATTTTAAAGTTTAAAGAAACAGGGTGTCTCAGCCCTATGCTCATATTTTCCCATTGTTTCAGTCTAAGTATTGAACCTTTTTATCTTGGCTCTTGGAAATTGCCCAGGTCTCAAGGCTGTTGTGTTGCTTTCTCCTCTCCTTGGATGGAAATATGATGTTTGACTTTAACATCAATAACATAGTCCATGAGAAAATTAACAGGTGGTTTCAAGTTCCTTTTATAAGTCTTCAATGTGGAATTTTTTAAAAAGCAGAACAGCTAATATTTGGGGCCTAAAACTTTAGGATATGAGACATTTCTCCCTGGGAACCTATTTCTGTAATCCTTGTAAAATACTGAGAATTTTCTGAAACTATTTAAAGCAGATCAAGAAGAGGGTTCATGGTACAGGGAATTAGAGCAGCGGGTGATAGAAATGCATGCACAAGGAAAGCAGAGGAGACTATCACAATGCTTGCCACATAGGTGTTCAGTAGCAAGATTTGCGGCAAACTTTTTGTCTGAGTACCTGAGTCTGATTCTCATCAGCTTACCCAAAAGTTTTTGTAAACGGGTAGAAAGAAAAGTAAAATGGTACATTTGATATCATACATTAAACACTTGTAGGTGGAATCTAGGGAAAATGGTACTGATGAATCTATTTGCAGGGCAGAAATAGAGACTGCAGATGTAGAGAATAGACTTTGGACACAGGGAGAGAAGGAGATGTGGGAGAATTGGGAGAGTAGCATGGAAAATACGGAAATTTTACCATATGTAAAACAGATAGCTAACAGGAAGTTGCTGTGTAACACAGGAGGCTCAGTGCGGTACTCTGTGACAGCCTGAAGGACTGGGACAGGGAGAGGTGGGATTCAAGAGGGAGGGAACATATGTATACCTATGGCTGATTCACATTGTTCTATAAATACTGTAATACAGTTATCCTCCAACTGAAAATAAATTTTAAAAAGTGGTACATTTGAAAATACACTGCATTTGAAAAAGCCACATTTTCTCTCTTGACCTGGTTTCTTATCAGAGAAATATAGGAAAAGAAGTTACATTTTCTGGCATTCAAATGTTGCTCCCTTGTTTACATATTTTTAAAAGAATATAGAGAGCAGGTAGGACTGATAGATTTTAAAGTTTAAAGAAACAGGGTGTCTCAGCCCTATGCTCATATTTTCCCATTGTTTCAGTCTAAGTATTGAACCTTTTTATCTTGGCTCTTGGAAATTGCCCAGGTCTCAAGGCTGTTGTGTTGCTTTCTCCTCTCCTTGGATGGAAATATGATGTTTGACTTTAACATCAATAACATAGTCCATGAGAAAATTAACAGGTGGTTTCAAGTTCCTTTTATAAGTCTTCAATGTGGAATTTTTTAAAAAGCAGAACAGCTAATATTTGGGGCCTAAAACTTTAGGATATGAGACATTTCTCCCTGGGAACCTATTTCTGTAATCCTTGTAAAATACTGAGAATTTTCTGAAACTATTTAAAGCAGATCAAGAAGAGGGTTCATGGTACAGGGAATTAGAGCAGCGGGGTGATAGAAATGCATGCACAAGGAAAGCAGAGGAGACTATCACAATGCTTGCCACATAGGTGTTCAGTAGCAAAGATTTGCGGCAAACTTTTTTGTCTGAGTACCTGAGTCTGATTCTCATCAGCTCCCCACCTACAATCGGTTCAGAAATGCCACTAAGCCTGGTTCTCATATCCGTAAAAAAAAAGTGTTACAAAAATATGTTTTTGGTCACCTCATCAATATAATTCATATTTGCATATTTTAGGATTTTAGTAAATGCAATCTTACTGTCACCAAGAATGGTTTTTTTAAGTATAGTGGAATTTGAGGTGTATTATGAGCTTTAAAACATCCACACTGTCCCTTTTTTGCTATAAAAGCTTGGGTTTTTATCATAGAAGTGATTTGTTAGAATTAAGTGAACCATTCAAACACTTTCCCTCCTCTATTGCATGGCCATTTCTTTAACACCTTTTATACTGCACCATATTATCACTCACTTTGTGATTTTTGTTCACTTTTTTCTTCATATTGAAATGCTTCTCTCTCCTTCTTTAAATGTCCTAGAGAAAGCCTCCAAACTTCTCAAAACCCTAGCAGGCATAATTGATTCTTTTTAATTTTGTGCATTCAGAGCACTTTGCTTACACTACCATTGACCACACTGTATTAGCATTGAGTGTAAGCAAACTGGGAGACAAAACTTGTAGGATTTTTTTTCTGTATCTCACACACACTTAAGTTGGTACTTGAGTACAGCGATGTATAGTGGTATAGATGAGTTAAGCAGTGTATCTCACACATACTTAAGCTCATACTTAAGTATAGTGGAAGGATCATGGATTTCGTGCCATGTCTGCCACTCATTGCTGGGTGATCTTGAGCAAGTTATTTAAACTAACTGAACCACAATTTCCTCATGGGTATAATTAGATTAGTACTATTTACCTCATAGAGTGGTTGTGAATATTAAGTGTCTGACACAATGCCTGACACAGTATTTACATTTTCTGTCATAATATACACAAGCATCTCTATATAATTGTAATATATAAAAAGGAGAAAAAGACATCAAGAATGTTTTGGGGGAAAACTAAGCATTTTGTTTTTCACATAGTAAAATTAATGTTATTGATATGTTCATTGAGGCTTCGAGGGATAACATATGTAAAAGTCTGATGACATCTAGCTTAAAACATATATTTTAAAGAAATTCAAGTGTTATTTTTAGTACCTGAGTCTGATTCTCATCAGCTCCCCACCTACAATCGGTTCAGAAATGCCACTAAGCCTGGTTCTCATATCCGTAAAAAAAAAGTGTTACAAAAATATGTTTTTGGTCACCTCATCAATATAATTCATATTTGCATATTTTAGGATTTTAGTAAATGCAATCTTACTGTCACCAAGAATGGTTTTTTTAAGTATAGTGGAATTTGAGGTGTATTATGAGCTTTAAAACATCCACACTGTCCCTTTTTTGCTATAAAAGCTTGGGTTTTTATCATAGAAGTGATTTGTTAGAATTAAGTGAACCATTCAAACACTTTCCCTCCTCTATTGCATGGCCATTTCTTTAACACCTTTTATACTGCACCATATTATCACTCACTTTGTGATTTTTGTTCACTTTTTTCTTCATATTGAAATGCTTCTCTCTCCTTCTTTAAATGTCCTAGAGAAAGCCTCCAAACTTCTCAAAACCCTAGCAGGCATAATTGATTCTTTTTAATTTTGTGCATTCAGAGCACTTTGCTTACACTACCATTGACCACACTGTATTAGCATTGAGTGTAAGCAAACTGGGAGACAAAACTTGTAGGATTTTTTTTCTGTATCTCACACACACTTAAGTTGGTACTTGAGTACAGCGATGTATAGTGGTATAGATGAGTTAAGCAGTGTATCTCACACATACTTAAGCTCATACTTAAGTATAGTGGAAGGATCATGGATTTCGTGCCATGTCTGCCACTCATTGCTGGGTGATCTTGAGCAAGTTATTTAAACTAACTGAACCACAATTTCCTCATGGGTATAATTAGATTAGTACTATTTACCTCATAGAGTGGTTGTGAATATTAAGTGTCTGACACAATGCCTGACACAGTATTTACATTTTCTGTCATAATATACACAAGCATCTCTATATAATTGTAATATATAAAAAGGAGAAAAAGACATCAAGAATGTTTTGGGGGAAAACTAAGCATTTTGTTTTTCACATAGTAAAATTAATGTTATTGATATGTTCATTGAGGCTTCGAGGGATAACATATGTAAAAGTCTGATGACATCTAGCTTAAAACATATATTTTAAAGAAATTCAAGTGTATACTCACTTATTTTCCATACATAACATGCATTCATTAGCATAAGTAGCTCCGTCTGTCCCACAGACAGGGTTATAGATCCTGGGACATCCGCTCACTTCATTTGTGCACTGAGCCTGTTGTGAACAGTGAAAGTGCAAGTGTTAGTTGCTCAGTCATGTCTGACTCTTTGCAACCCTATTCACTGTATATCACTTGTTTATTTTTGGCTGTGGTGGTTCTCTGTTGCGGCGCAGACTTTCTCTAGTTGCGGTGAGCAGTGGCTTCTCTTGTTGAGGAGTGCAGGCTCTAGGGCATGTGGGATTCAGTAGTTGCAGCTCAGGGCTGAATAGTTGTGGTTCCTGGGGTCTAAAGCACAGCTTCAATCGTTTTGGCAAATATACTTAGCTGGCATGTGGGATCTTCCTGGACCAGGGATGGAACCCAGGTCTCTTGCATTGGCTGGAGGATTCTTTACTACTGAGCCCCCTGGGGAGCCCTAGGCTAGGTTTCTAATGGAATCAGAACTTCTTTATAACTCATCACAAATGTAATAACTTATTTACTCATGCACTTTTGGTTTGTCATTGGCCTTCTCATTAGATATCAACGCAATAGGACACTTCTTCTCTGGTCACTTGTCCTACAAGATAACCCTAATATGTATAAAAACTTCTTCACAACAAGCATAATATGACTACACAGAAATTGCCTGTGTATCAGTGAACTTGTCCTTCAGCATAAGCACCTGTGCTGTATTGTGCTTAGTCACTCAGTCCTGTCCGAATCTTTGCAGCCCCATAGACTACAGCCCACCAGGTCTCTCTGTCCATTGGGATTCTCCAGGCAAGAATAGTGGAATGGGTTGCCATGCCCACCTCCAAGGGATCTTCCCAACCCAGGGATTGAACCCAGGTATCCTGCATTGCAGGCAGATTCTTTACCAGCTGAGCTACCAGGGAAACTGTAAGTGCCTGTGGGGAACTACAATCACTATCCACATTTAGTAGGTTAAGCCTTGCCAGTATTCATACTCCTCATATTAACTTCAGGCTAAATTGAAAGGTGAGTTAGATTACACTTCAGTTAAACAAACAGTTCTAGCCCCAGAGGCAAAAAATTAAAACATTCTCTTTACCTCTCTTTCCAGGACCTTAGCTCTAGTGTTACCTGAAAAACATAAATCAGACATGTGAAGCTAAGTTATGAATCAGAGAGGACAGATGCATTCTCATTCAGAATTTTCTGCTTCTATATAAGACTATGACTGCTCATCTGGCCTCTTCCACCACCTAGCCCTTCTTATTTCCATTTCTTTTTCCCAAGGACATCTCATTGGTGTCCATTCACTCCTTGCCTTGTGAAACTTAGAAAAAATTAAACAAAAATTTGATTAGGATAAAAGCATTTGATCTTTAAGACAAGTTGACTTATTTCCTTGAAAGTAAAAATGATTCACTTACTGCTTCAGGTGTCTCAGGCACAGAGCAAATACCTTCTGAATGCTCACTGACATTCTAGTAACAACCGGTTTATTGATGTAGGAAATTTAAGTGTCTCTCAGTTTATAGATAAAGAAATGGAGAATTTCTATAACTGATTTTGATAATCAATAAAACAGTTAACACTAGCAGTAACCAGGTCTTGTGATGTAAAAGTAACTTTTCATTTACACATAAGTTGTTCTTTTAGAATAATGTTTTAAAAATGGACCTCTTTTGACAGTTCAAACTTTGGTTCCCAAAGACCTCTTTTCCTCCATTGCATTGTACTGACTGTTAGTTTAATTCACATTTTTTTTGAATTTACAGGTAGATACTCAAAATTGCTATCTGCATTCTCCAGAGAATAGCAGGTCTTGCTGACATCACGTTCCTGTGGGAAACAGTGACTGTGGGTGAGCTTATTGCAGGGAAGGAGGACTATTTGATAGTATTTAAAGGAAGAAATGTTAGTCAAGTTTGATTTTGTTATTAATAACCTCTGAGGTCAGCTAGGTAAGGAGGTAGTTCTCCCTGGATAAATGTTTTGAAAAGTCATGAGTCATTTATAGACTTGAGACGTGTAATAGTCAAAACCTGATGTAGTGAGAGTCCCACTGGATTTTAGAATCTAGTTGAGTCTAAGAGTTAATGAGGAGGTGGTCGCCATACAGACCTTTATCTGTATTAATTAGTTAACATTCATGAGAAATGGAAAAAGGACCACTGCTTCCATAAATACTTAGCAAACACAACAAACAGTATTGTTCCTTTCTTCGGATAGTGTTGATTTGGCTTTCATTAGGTTACTTTTCTAGATCTGATAAAAAGTTTAACGCGTTAACCATTTCCAAAGACAAAAAGGAAGCTGATGCCAATCCTGGGGGTTCAGATTGTCAGTGTTATCAAGACGGTTTTAAGATATACACACACCATCTAGTCAAGAAGAATATTTTTTCTAGAAATATTACGTAGGTTAAATGTAAAATTCTTAAACTCTTCCCTGTATACTGAATAACTGGAAACCATTGTTAACCTATTTCTGCAATTTCACAAGAACATAAAATTTGTAAATTAGACTTAAGCATTGATAGAGTTAAAAGGGTAGTTGATGTTGAAATAATCCCTTTTTTTTTCTACCATATCTCCGATGAAAAATCTGCTTCATTACCTGGGGAAGAAAACGTTACAGAACTGTCTGGGCAGTTCTTACTAGTAAATTGTTTTCCTGTGCTGTTAAAATCCCTCTCTCATCCACTAATTTTACTTCATCTCATTGGAACCAATAGATCTATCCAAGAGCAGACTCTAAGTCTTGAGAGTAATGTGCTCAATAAAGCGATAGGTCAAAAACAATTTTACTCAAATCAGAAAAATATGTAAAGACACCTACCAGATACACTCATCAGGACCAAGGCAGTGAGCAGAAAGATGCTTGCCACCTTCAGCTAGTCTGGCTTCAGAGCTCAGTCGAAAACTGCACTAAACTTACCGCTTAAAACTGGCATCTCCAGAGAATAGCAGGTCTTGCTGACATCACGTTCCTGTGGGAAACAGTGACTGTGGGTGAGCTTATTGCAGGGAAGGAGGACTATTTGATAGTATTTAAAGGAAGAAATGTTAGTCAAGTTTGATTTTGTTATTAATAACCTCTGAGGTCAGCTAGGTAAGGAGGTAGTTCTCCCTGGATAAATGTTTTGAAAAGTCATGAGTCATTTATAGACTTGAGACGTGTAATAGTCAAAACCTGATGTAGTGAGAGTCCCACTGGATTTTAGAATCTAGTTGAGTCTAAGAGTTAATGAGGAGGTGGTCGCCATACAGACCTTTATCTGTATTAATTAGTTAACATTCATGAGAAATGGAAAAAGGACCACTGCTTCCATAAATACTTAGCAAACACAACAAACAGTATTGTTCCTTTCTTCGGATAGTGTTGATTTGGCTTTCATTAGGTTACTTTTCTAGATCTGATAAAAAGTTTAACGCGTTAACCATTTCCAAAGACAAAAAGGAAGCTGATGCCAATCCTGGGGGTTCAGATTGTCAGTGTTATCAAGACGGTTTTAAGATATACACACACCATCTAGTCAAGAAGAATATTTTTTCTAGAAATATTACGTAGGTTAAATGTAAAATTCTTAAACTCTTCCCTGTATACTGAATAACTGGAAACCATTGTTAACCTATTTCTGCAATTTCACAAGAACATAAAATTTGTAAATTAGACTTAAGCATTGATAGAGTTAAAAGGGTAGTTGATGTTGAAATAATCCCTTTTTTTTTCTACCATATCTCCGATGAAAAATCTGCTTCATTACCTGGGGAAGAAAACGTTACAGAACTGTCTGGGCAGTTCTTACTAGTAAATTGTTTTCCTGTGCTGTTAAAATCCCTCTCTCATCCACTAATTTTACTTCATCTCATTGGAACCAATAGATCTATCCAAGAGCAGACTCTAAGTCTTGAGAGTAATGTGCTCAATAAAGCGATAGGTCAAAAACAATTTTACTCAAATCAGAAAAATATGTAAAGACACCTACCAGATACACTCATCAGGACCAAGGCAGTGAGCAGAAAGATGCTTGCCACCTTCATGGCTGAAGTACTGGCTTCAGAGCTCAGTCGAAAACTGCACTAAACTTACCGCTTCTCTCAAGAAGCCTGGGACTGGAAGGGTCATATAGGCAGCATGGGCTCCCAGTCTCCACCTACTGCCCTGTGTCACAAATCTCCTTGGTTATTGATTGACTATATAGCATCATCTGTCCCCCAGCTTTAGGGCACACCACCAGTGTAAGAAAGGTGTAAGAGAGAAATGCCCTGGGCCTGAAATGTGCAAGGTAAAGACTGTCAGGAAGAAATGGCTAGTGGTTAGTTGGTTCTTGCCCTAACTTCCTCTGACTGTTGAGAGGAAGCCCGTACTCAAGCCCTGGTTTTCTCATCTGTAAGGTGAACTCAAAGGCCCTTATCCTCTGTAGTTCTGGATGTATGAAAAGGTGTGAATATCTAAAAAAAATCTCTCCCTATTCTTGCTTACTTTTCTTTAGCTTTTTGAATTCTTTCTCTTTTTTCTTTCTTTTTTTCTGCCATCCATTCCCAAAGCCTAAAGTAACTGAAGGAGGGACAGCTTAGAAGTAGGGAGGACTCAGTTTCCTAAGGTGTGTGTACACTTCAAGGTACAGTGCGCTCACCAGAGACTCTTATCAGCTCTGTGTTCTTGGACAAGTAATTCATCTGGGGACTGAAATAATAACAGTACCTACTCAAAGGATTGATCTTTCCATCCAAAATATGCATTGTGTCTATATGTGTGGTTTGGGGAGACAGTTCTCAATTCTGTCTCATGTTTCTGCGTGTCTTAGGTTAGAGACACTGACTGCTTATGTTTCAAATAATCTTTTCAAGACTGTATAAGAAACAGCCTTGGGATGTAAAATAGTGTCTCTGTCTGGACTAAAGGGAAGTTTGTTTGACATTGGGTATCATAAGATAATATCTCACTCTAGGGCAACGTTTAGACAGGAATAGTGGCTTTTGTGTGTGTGTGTGTGTGTGTGTGGCTTTGCCATATGGCTTATGGTATCTTAGTTCCCCAGCCAGGGATTGAACTTAGACAACAGCAATGAAAGCACCATGTCCTAACCATTGGATTGCCATAGAATTCCCAGACATAGTGCCTAATAAAATGATTAGGGATTTTTAAAAGCTTGGCATCCTTCCCTTGTAACACACTGTGCTTTCTGTGCTGGTACCCCTGACCTTCTTCATGTCACCCTGTGGAAACTGGACCTGGGGAATCAGAACAAATTCTGGCCCTCTGGCTATTGCTATTGAGTGATTACATCTCTTTTCTTTTGAGTCAGGGGTCTGTGCCTTCTTCCAGACTGCCTTTAGCTGTGGCAGACTAAAATGTCAGCTTCCAGGTAGAATGAAATCTTAGACCCTCCCAGGTCTTGATGTATGTTAAGACCTGTACTCACCTATGGTGACAGATTGGTGAGTGAAAATGAGAGCCCCTGTCCTCATGGAGCGTATATTATATTGTGGTTGGGGGGAGATAGGCAAGAAAGAAAAGCAATCAAACAATTATAAAGTATGTCAGATTATACTAAATGTTATGGAGAAAAAGAATAGAGAGGATGAGTAAACTAGAGGTTTGAGGAGGTAGTTATTGTAGTTTGATCAGAGAATGCCTTGCTGATCGACATTTGTGAACAGAGAAAGGAGGAAGTGAGGAACTAAATCATGCAAATAACCAAGAACATGCACTCCAGGTAGAGGGAGTAGAAAATACAAAGGCTACAAGACAGAAACTTGCTTGATGTGTTGAGAAACATCAAAGGTGGCAGTCTAGCTGGAGCAAAGTCAGAGAGAGAAACAGGCAGTGAGATAAAGGAAGTAGTGGGGGCCTGGAGAATAAACAGCCATGTAGGACCTAGTCAGGGCTTTGGCTTTTTAACCAAAGGAAAGTCATTGGAGAGTCATGGCAGCGGAAAGAGTTGACATGACATCCCTTCTGAAAGGTTTCTGTGCTGTATAAGAATAAACTAGAAGGTGACTATGAGCAGCAAAAAACCCTACTGCGGGGCTTCCCCTGGTGGTCCAGTAGATAAGGACACCGCCTTGCGGTACAAGGGGCGCCGGTTCGATCTCTGGCCTGGGAGGATCCCACTTGCCGCGGAGCGGCTGGACTGATGTGTCCAATCACCGAGCCGGAGCTCTGGAGCGCATGCGCCCAGAGCTGGTGCTCTGGGACAACAGACGCCACCGCGATGGGAGGCCCGCAGGAGCCAAAGAACAAAGACGGATGAAAACAGAGAAATGAAAGACCAATGGAAGTGGCCCGCCCGCTCCCCTCCCTCCCCAACCCGACCCCGCCCAAAATAAATAAATAAATAAATCTTAAAAAAAAAAAAACGCCCTACTGCTAGGCTGTTATAGTCCAACTAAGAGATGATGGTGAAAGTGGAAGAAAAAGGTTGATTTTGTAGTTGAGGTGAACTAAGAAACACATTCATTCATTAATTTATTTAATAAATGAATACATTTATTAATAAATACAATTTATTAAGAAATGCAAACAAATTTACATTAAGAAATGTAAAGCTTTTAGAAGAGTTTCTGGCACATGGCAAACATTTGCAAATGTTATCCAAATTATTGGGTACTATTATTTTTATTGTTGGTATTTTTTCAGTATTTAAAATACTGTTCTATCTAACTAGAAGTCTCCTCTTTACCCTTACAAATCAAGGAATCCTTCCTTAGTTTTTAAAATTCACTTTGAATGCTGTGTCTTATTGGAAGACTTCCTCAGCTCATTCTGGTTTTCCATTGTATCTTTTTTTTTTAATCTATTTGGCTGCTCTGTGTGGCACTTTGGATTGCTGTCATGAAAAAAGTAAAAACTTGCTTGATGTGTTGAGAAACATCAAAGGTGGCAGTCTAGCTGGAGCAAAGTCAGAGAGAGAAACAGGCAGTGAGATAAAGGAAGTAGTGGGGCCTGGAGAATAAACAGCCATGTAGGACCTAGTCAGGGCTTTGGCTTTTTAACCAAAGGAAAGTCATTGGAGAGTCATGGCAGCGGAAAGAGTTGACATGACATCCCTTCTGAAAGGTTTCTGTGCTGTATAAGAATAAACTAGAAGGTGACTATGAGCAGCAAAAAACCCTACTGCGGGGCTTCCCCTGGTGGTCCAGTAGATAAGGACACCGCCTTGCGGTACAAGGGGCGCCGGTTCGATCTCTGGCCTGGGAGGATCCCACTTGCCGCGGAGCGGCTGGACTGATGTGTCCAATCACCGAGCCGGAGCTCTGGAGCGCATGCGCCCAGAGCTGGTGCTCTGGGACAACAGACGCCACCGCGATGGGAGGCCCGCAGGAGCCAAAGAACAAAGACGGATGAAAACAGAGAAATGAAGGACCAATGGAAGTGGCCCGCCCGCTCCCCTCCCTCCCCAACCCGACCCCCACCCAAAATAAATAAATAAATAAATCTTAAAAAAAAAAAAAAAAAAGCCCTACTGCTAGGCTGTTATAGTCCAACTAAGAGATGATGGTGAAAGTGGAAGAAAAAGGTTGATTTTGTAGTTGAGGTGAACTAAGAAACACATTCATTCATTAATTTATTTAATAAATGAATACATTTATTAATAAATACAATTTATTAAGAAATGCAAACAAATTTACATTAAGAAATGTAAAGCTTTTAGAAGAGTTTCTGGCACATGGCAAACATTTGCAAATGTTATCCAAATTATTGGGTACTATTATTTTTATTGTTGGTATTTTTTCAGTATTTAAAATACTGTTCTATCTAACTAGAAGTCTCCTCTTTACCCTTACAAATCAAGGAATCCTTCCTTAGTTTTTAAAATTCACTTTGAATGCTGTGTCTTATTGGAAGACTTCCTCAGCTCATTCTGGTTTTCCATTGTATCTTTTTTTTTTTTTTAATCTATTTTTGGCTGCTCTGTGTGGCCTGTGGGATCTTGGTTCCCTGGTCACGGATTGGTCAGAGATTGAATGCTCGCCCTCTGTATTAAAAGCATGAAATCTGAACCACTGTATCACCAGGGAAGTCCCTCCATGGTTTTTTGACCACGCGTGAATGTAATACATAATATACTTTTGAAACTGTTTATGTCTATAACTAGCTCTCTCGTCTTCCACTGGTGCTTCAGCCTTTATCTTTCTAGCTTCCTCCATCTTATTGAGGTCACAAATTCAGGTCGATTAATTCCATAAACATTTTTCAGAGCACATGACTTCTAATTCTTCATGCTTGATCAAATGCAATAGAATCTATTTTCTTGAATTTCATGACTTCACAGTCTTGTCTGCATTTCCTCTTACGTTCATGTTCATGCTGACATCATCCCCATCCTCTCTACCGATACTTCCTCCTCAAATAAAAGACTTGGTGTTTCTCAAGTATTGGTCCTGGATCCTGTTCATTCCTCATTTTTTATTCCCCATCAGTTTCCTTCTAGTCCAGTCTGTCAATCTACATTGATCTTTTCTCTGTTCTCTTTAAAGGGGCAGGGGAAGAATCCAACTTTTAACCCTCAAGATTCAGGTTACATTTTCCCATGAGACTACTTTTCTGAGTATTCCCTAATTCTCTTCCACATATGGATTAAACTTTGCTATTGTATTACTTTATAATAGCCCACATAGCACTTAACTTTTACTCTATAGCTGTTAGTATGATTATATAATATCTCTTTATCTTTAGGGAGAAAATTTGGTTATTTTGTTTACTGTAGTAGCTATAATATCTCTTCACCTTTAGGGAGAAATTTTTGTTTGCTGTAGTAACTAGAAAAGAATAGGTACTAAATAAATATTTACTGAAAACATGAATTAAGTAGTGCATGTATATACTGATTTTCTTGAAGACTCAGATTTATGCTTTGTTCATTTCTCTATCTACAGTGCCTGCAATAGAGTAGTCATTCATTGGCTTCTTCAGCCTTTAATTTAGTGAACCATTGATAAAAATCAAATATTCATAATCCCTACTATTTAAAAGCTCTGGCATGAGTGCTATGAAAATGCATTTGATTTCTGCTTTCATAGAGTTTAGGCTAAACATTTATAAACATAGGTTGAGTAAAATTTTATTTTTCATTTCAAATCATAATTTAGATAATTTAATATCAATGAGAAGGTTCCACTAGCCACCGTAAAGGGTGGGGCAGTTAATCATTGAGAAAAGGAACTTTTCTTTGGTTTTATAAGTAGTATGAGGAGAGGCAAGAACTCTATAGATAGTAATAGCAGCAGCAAAACATTCAGATTTAGGCCCGTCAGATGCCAAAGCCCAGGCTCTTTCCCAAACAGTGATTATTAAATATTTTGACTATAGGCCAAGAGTAAAAAAATTTTATGGCCTAGCATATACATACATATATATAGACAAGTAGGATTGTTAAGAAATAAAGCATAGCCTTATTATGTGCGATGATTCTTGGTACATTTTACTAAATGGTCCCTGGATCCTGTTCATTCCTCATTTTTTATTCCCCATCAGTTTCCTTCTAGTCCAGTCTGTCAATCTACATTGATCTTTTCTCTGTTCTCTTTAAAGGGGCAGGGGAAGAATCCAACTTTTAACCCTCAAGATTCAGGTTACATTTTCCCATGAGACTACTTTTCTGAGTATTCCCTAATTCTCTTCCACATATGGATTAAACTTTGCTATTGTATTACTTTATAATAGCCCACATAGCACTTAACTTTTACTCTATAGCTGTTAGTATGATTATATAATATCTCTTTATCTTTAGGGAGAAAATTTGGTTATTTTGTTTACTGTAGTAGCTATAATATCTCTTCACCTTTAGGGAGAAATTTTTGTTTGCTGTAGTAACTAGAAAAGAATAGGTACTAAATAAATATTTACTGAAAACATGAATTAAGTAGTGCATGTATATACTGATTTTCTTGAAGACTCAGATTTATGCTTTGTTCATTTCTCTATCTACAGTGCCTGCAATAGAGTAGTCATTCATTGGCTTCTTCAGCCTTTAATTTAGTGAACCATTGATAAAAATCAAATATTCATAATCCCTACTATTTAAAAGCTCTGGCATGAGTGCTATGAAAATGCATTTGATTTCTGCTTTCATAGAGTTTAGGCTAAACATTTATAAACATAGGTTGAGTAAAATTTTATTTTCATTTCAAATCATAATTTAGATAATTTAATATCAATGAGAAGGTTCCACTAGCCACCGTAAAGGGTGGGGCAGTTAATCATTGAGAAAAGGAACTTTTCTTTGGTTTTATAAGTAGTATGAGGAGAGGCAAGAACTCTATAGATAGTAATAGCAGCAGCAAAACATTCAGATTTAGGCCCGTCAGATGCCAAAGCCCAGGCTCTTTCCCAAACAGTGATTATTAAATATTTTGACTATAGGCCAAGAGTAAAAAAATTTTATGGCCTAGCATATACATACATATATATAGACAAGTAGGATTGTTAAGAAATAAAGCATAGCCTTATTATGTGCGATGATTCTTGGTACATTTTACTCTGTCCTATCTCAGAGTTCATTAATCCTGACTTGCAGTTTGAAAAACATTTCACTAGAACAATATCCTGTGGACCCCATGCAATCTTGTTTTCTTAATCTCTATAGAGTTTGGATAAAACTCTAGTTAGAAACTGCCCTAAAATTATGATGGGAAGATGGTTCGTTGGAGGTATAGATTGAAGAGGACATGAAGAAACAAACCTGGCTCTAACTACAAGACTGCCATTTCAACTGATGAGACTCCAGGAAATTTTTTTCTTCAACTATAAGAATGCATCTCATAATATATGTGAGTAAAAGTAAACCTAGGAAAGTAAATAAATACTATGCAAAGATACTGTCTTTCATCTCCCTTGGAATAATAGTCACTAGCTGGTAATAATGTTACTCTTCCTTCCATGGACTGTAATAACAGTAATACATTTAGGCTTCATATGATCAATGTCTTGACAGAATAAATACTATTTGCCCTATGGGATGGGATGAGCATTAGCTGGAACAATTCTGCTACTGTGTTAGACTATTAGTCTTACTTAATGTGTTTACATGCCTATACTTGCGTAAATTCCTCCTTCATTTTACCTGTGTCGTAGCCATCAGTAATAATCAGGAATTCAAGCAAATGTATTATGACCTATTCTACTTTGCTTCAAGGGCCAATTATTCACCTGAATAAAGAATGATGACAAACCTTAAGAGAACTGTTGTAATGGGTGCTGATAATATTGGCTGGAATGGGGATATTGATTGAGCACCTGTTGATTTTCACATCCTGTTCTCAAGGTTTGGCTGGTGTGAAAAAATGACAGAAACTGGAGAGACTAAGCCTCATGTATTTAACTTGACATTTAAAGACTTTGACTTAAATGCATCTTAACTCTTAAGTCTCATTTTTCATTATTCATTTAGTAATAGCCAGCAAAACATTCAGATTTAGGCCCGTCAGATGCCAAAGCCCAGGCTCTTTCCCAAACAGTGATTATTAAATATTTTGACTATAGGCCAAGAGTAAAAAAATTTTATGGCCTAGCATATACATACATATATATAGACAAGTAGGATTGTTAAGAAATAAAGCATAGCCTTATTATGTGCGATGATTCTTGGTACATTTTACTCTGTCCTATCTCAGAGTTCATTAATCCTGACTTGCAGTTTGAAAAACATTTCACTAGAACAATATCCTGTGGACCCCATGCAATCTTGTTTTCTTAATCTCTATAGAGTTTGGATAAAACTCTAGTTAGAAACTGCCCTAAAATTATGATGGGAAGATGGTTCGTTGGAGGTATAGATTGAAGAGGACATGAAGAAACAAACCTGGCTCTAACTACAAGACTGCCATTTCAACTGATGAGACTCCAGGAAATTTTTTTCTTCAACTATAAGAATGCATCTCATAATATATGTGAGTAAAAGTAAACCTAGGAAAGTAAATAAATACTATGCAAAGATACTGTCTTTCATCTCCCTTGGAATAATAGTCACTAGCTGGTAATAATGTTACTCTTCCTTCCATGGACTGTAATAACAGTAATACATTTAGGCTTCATATGATCAATGTCTTGACAGAATAAATACTATTTGCCCTATGGGATGGGATGAGCATTAGCTGGAACAATTCTGCTACTGTGTTAGACTATTAGTCTTACTTAATGTGTTTACATGCCTATACTTGCGTAAATTCCTCCTTCATTTTACCTGTGTACGTAGCCATCAGTAATAATCAGGAATTCAAGCAAATGTATTATGACCTATTCTACTTTGCTTCAAGGGCCAATTATTCACCTGAATAAAGAATGATGACAAACCTTAAGAGAACTGTTGTAATGGGTGCTGATAATATTGGCTGGAATGGGGATATTGATTGAGCACCTGTTGATTTTCACATCCTGTTCTCAAGGTTTGGCTGGTGTGAAAAAATGACAGAAACTGGAGAGACTAAGCCTCATGTATTTAACTTGACATTTAAAGACTTTGACTTAAATGCATCTTAACTCTTAAGTCTCATTTTTCATTATTCATGGACCTTTCTGATATTTCTTAAATGATCTCTTCTTTTCCTTCTGCTCATTACTCTCCTAACAGGTATCGATGGTCTTAAATGTACCTACTCATCCTCTAAAACTTGGATAAAATATCTCTGGTGCTTGATTCAGTTAGTTATGATTCTCCCTCCTCTTTAATCTTTCATAGCAGTTCCTAAATCTATCACTTAATAATACTTTTAAAATTAGATCATCATCATTACTATAATTATAATCACTGTGTATGAAAAATTTCAACAGTTTATGCCAGGCACTGTGGTACTTATTTTCATCATTTAAAAACCCTACAGCATTATTATTCTCATTTTCCAAGTGAGGAAACTGAGGCACGAAGATTTCAATTGTCATGTTTCTGGTCACAGAGATCAAATACTGACTTACACATGTTTATGTCTCTCGCTCTCTACACACACACACACACACACACACACACACACATGCACGTGTGTATCTCTGTATACATTTATTTATCTATATGTGTGTGTGCATGGGGGTTCCCTGGTGGCTCAGGGGTAAAGAATTTGCCTGCAATGCAGGAGATGCAGGTTCGATCCCTGGGTTGGGAAGATCCCCTGGAGGAGAAAATGGCAACCCATTCCAGTCTTCTTGCTTGGAGAATCCCATGGACAAAGAGACCTGGTGGGCTCCAGTCCATAGGTTTATAAAGAGTTAGACGCAACTGAAGTGACTTAGCATTCATACATGTGTTTGTGCATAAATATGTATATTTATATAATGTATATCTGGGCCTTCCCCAGTGGTTCAGTGGTAAAGAACCCACTGTAATGCAGGAGATGCAGGTTTGATCCCTGGATCATGAAAGTCCATTGGAGGAGGAAATGGCAACCCACTCCAGTAGTCTTGACTGGAAGATCCCATGGATAGAGAAGCTTGGTGGCCACAGTCTGTGGGGTTGCAAAGAGTAGGACACAGCTGAGCAACTGAGGATGCACGCAATGTATATCTGACATCTGCCTTCAGGTCTCTTGTTTGTTCTTTCTAATGCATTTTTTTATGTCCCACCACCTTTTACTTTGAAACAAGTTACTTGAGCATTTGAATTTACTGATATGGTTAGAGAACTAGCGTAAACTTCAGGAGGCCTGGGTTTCTGATTTAATGTTGCCACTGGCAACCAATCTAATGTTTTACAAGTCTTTTTACTCTGCTATCTTCAGCTTCCTTTTGATCTATGTATTAACAAGGATCTACTTCTACTGAATGGCTTAAATTTTCATCCTTTCAATGATATCATTTGATTAACAAATGTCCTTAATTTTAACGGATTCCAACTTAGTAGTCTTTTCCTTTGTCGTTAGTGTTCTTTTGGTGTTGGTAGCAGGGAGAGTCTCTTGTCTAAGAAAATTTTGCCTGCTGCAAAATTACGAAACTATTCTGTATAATTCTGGAAGTTCTACAATCTATTGTAATCAAATTTTATAGAGGATATAAATAGGCGTCAAGATTTGCTTAATGTTTCTTCAACATAGATTTGTGGATCCATCAACCCATTTTCAATGATTGAAAACTACCACTTTCCCCATCACAATACAGTGTCACTCTTGTCAGAAACCATTGCCCAGAAACCACCGTGGGTAAGTTTCTGGACCGTGTTCTCTTGTGTCTATTCTTGCTGAGATACTATACTGGATTTTTTATCTAATGTGTTCTCTCTCTACAGTATCTACTTGCCACTCACAAATGCACTAAGCAGTAGATGGAAGCCTTCCCCTCTGTGATGTCTTATCTCTGCTATTGGCTGGTATTTCATGACTTGGTAAAGGCCCATCCTGTGGCCGTGGAACATCTGCCCTGACCTATCCTCAGGCCATTCTGATTTCATTGAAATAAATCTTTACCTGATACCACTAAGAATCTATCTAGAGTTGAAATATGCTTCTCTTTCTTGGGATTCCTTTTATTTTTTTGTAGTCAAAGAATGTTGAAGGCAGTGGAGATGCACCGTTGTTGTTGTTTGTGTCATTAGGGGTCTGAGCTCACATACTCCTCAGTATTCCAATCAACTGGTTGTTTCAGCATGATCATCATGCCCCCATCATAAAAGTCTCATAGTTAAATGTTGGAAACTGAAATACTATTTTTTTAACAATACAGTAGTAGGGCAAAGCAAATGTCAGATGGCTGTCTCAATATACCTTTCCAGGGTTTCTTTGACCATTTACTTAACAAGTTACTTGAGCATTTGAATTTACTGATATGGTTAGAGAACTAGCGTAAACTTCAGGAGGCCTGGGTTTCTGATTTAATGTTGCCACTGGCAACCAATCTAATGTTTTACAAGTCTTTTTACTCTGCTATCTTCAGCTTCCTTTTGATCTATGTATTAACAAGGATCTACTTCTACTGAATGGCTTAAATTTTCATCCTTTCAATGATATCATTTGATTAACAAATGTCCTTAATTTTAACGGATTCCAACTTAGTAGTCTTTTCCTTTGTCGTTAGTGTTCTTTTGGTGTTGGTAGCAGGGAGAGTCTCTTGTCTAAGAAAATTTTGCCTGCTGCAAAATTACGAAACTATTCTGTATAATTCTGGAAGTTCTACAATCTATTGTAATCAAATTTTATAGAGGATATAAATAGGCGTCAAGATTTGCTTAATGTTTCTTCAACATAGATTTGTGGATCCATCAACCCATTTTCAATGATTGAAAACTACCACTTTCCCCATCACAATACAGTGTCACTCTTGTCAGAAACCATTGCCCAGAAACCACCGTGGGTAAGTTTCTGGACCGTGTTCTCTTGTGTCTATTCTTGCTGAGATACTATACTGGATTTTTTATCTAATGTGTTCTCTCTCTACAGTATCTACTTGCCACTCACAAATGCACTAAGCAGTAGATGGAAGCCTTCCCCTCTGTGATGTCTTATCTCTGCTATTGGCTGGTATTTCATGACTTGGTAAAGGCCCATCCTGTGGCCGTGGAACATCTGCCCTGACCTATCCTCAGGCCATTCTGATTTCATTGAAATAAATCTTTACCTGATACCACTAAGAATCTATCTAGAGTTGAAATATGCTTCTCTTTCTTGGGATTCCTTTTATTTTTTTGTAGTCAAAGAATGTTGAAGGCAGTGGAGATGCACCGTTGTTGTTGTTTGTGTCATTAGGGGTCTGAGCTCACATACTCCTCAGTATTCCAATCAACTGGTTGTTTCAGCATGATCATCATGCCCCCATCATAAAAGTCTCATAGTTAAATGTTGGAAACTGAAATACTATTTTTTTAACAATACAGTAGTAGGGCAAAGCAAATGTCAGATGGCTGTCTCAATATACCTTTCCAGGGTTTCTTATTGTTCTCAAAGTAACCATGTTCTCCCCTGGAGTGGGGAAGACAAGAATCATCTGTTCCAACTCTTTATCTGATGTTTAAATCTCATCTGTCTGCCAGTGGGCATGTAGCCAGTGCTTTAATACTTCAAGTGATAGATAGGGATTGGCAGTTTCTTCTGTGGAGCTGAAACCTCTTCTGTAATTTCAATCTGTTTATCCTACTGCTTGACCTCAGATCAGTTCTACCACATCCTGATCCTCCAAATGTTTATTGATAATGACTATATGCCACTTTGAGTGTCCTCTTTTGTGAGATAATTAATAATTCTCATTTGATATTGCTTCAGGTTTTTTTTCCTCTGGGGGTCCCATTTTGCCTTTGTGCTTTCCAGAGGGAATTACCAGAAACACTACCACAGGATGGTTTAATCACTGAAGTAGATTACTGGATTGTTAGCTTTCTCTCACTCCATGCATTACATTCTAATAATAGCATAGAAAATCTTGTTAATTAGCTTCCAACTCAAAGTTATATTCTTATTCTAACATGAAATTTATCTATGTCTTTCTCCCCATGATTTCATTAGATGTTCCTAAGTTTCTTTTAAAAAAAATGTCTATTCATTAGACTCACAGACTTAGAAAATAAACCTATGATTATGAAAGGGGAAGTGCAGGGAGAAGGATAAGTTAGAAGTTTGGGATTAAACAAATACACACTACTATATATAAATAGATAACCAACAAGAACTGTATAGCACAAGGAATTTTACTCAGTGTTCTGCAATAACCTCCATGGGAAAATAATCTGAAAAAGAATAGATACATGTGGGCTTCCCCTGGTGGTCCAGTGGGTAAGGACACCGCCTTGCAGTGCAAGGGGCGCCAGTTCGAGCCCTGGCCTGGGAAGATCCCACGTGCTGTGGAGCGGCTGGACTGATGTGTCCAATTACCGAGCCAGAGCTCTGGAGCACATGCACCCAGAGCCGGCGCTCTGCAACGACAGACGCCACCGCAATGGGAGGCCCACGGGAGCCAAAGAACAAAGACGGGTGAACATAGAGAAACGAAAGACCAATAGAAGTGGCCCACCCGCTCCCCTCCCTCCCGAACCTGACCCCCGCCCAAAAATAAATAAATAAATAAATCTTAAAAAAAAAAAAAAAGATACATGTATATATATAACTGAATCACTTTACTGTACACCTGAAAGTGTAACAGCATTGTGAATCAACTATACTCCAAAATAAAATTAAAAAAAGAAAACCCTGTCCTTTAGATGGCATTTATTGTATCAGTTCATTTGGGGTAAACCAGATGGAGGAGTGCCTCAACCTCACGCTTCCTTAGCATGTTGAAATTTTATAACCAATGTAATTTTTCATTCACCAAATACTTATGCAGACTTATACGATAGTTGCTGATAGATGGGCTATGTAAATTCCATTTAAAGTGACTTAGAAAGTGAACAGGATGTGAGAAAATGGAGACAAAGAGAACGACATCCATTTGAAGAAATTTTGCTCTACTGAGAATAGGAAATAGGGGCTGCTCCTGAAAGTGGACATGGGGTCAAAAAGGGTTTTAAGGTTGGAAATAATGTCCTTCAAATACAGACTTCTGAAGACAACTATCAGGCTCAGTCTAAATACTCTTTCCCCTTTTTTTTTTTTAATTATTATTTATTTATTTTCATCCATCTTTATCCTTTGGCCTTTATGGGCCTCCCATTCCAGTGTCCCCTCTCGTTGGGGAGCACTGGCTCTGGGTGCAGGTGCTCCAGAATGCTGACTCGTAATTGGACACACTGGTCCAGCCGCTCTGCAGCGTGTGGGATCTTTCCGGGCCGGGAATCGAACTGGTGCCCCTTGCACTGCAAGGTGGACGCTTTACCAACTGGACCATCAGGGAAGCCCTCGTTTGTTTTTTTTTTTTTAAGATTTATTTATTTATTTATTTTTTGGGGGTGGGGTGGGGAGGGAGGGGAGCAGGCAGGCTACTTCTATTGGTCTTTCATTTGTCCATTTTCATCCATCTTTGTTCTTTGGCCCGTGTGGGCCTCCCATTGCAGTGGCCTCTGTTGTCGCAGAGCACCGGCTCTGGGCGCATGCGCTCCAAAGTTCCGGCTCGGTAATTGGACACATCGGTCCAGCCGCTCCGTGGCATGTGGGATCTTCCTAGGCCAGGGATCGAACCAGTGCCCCTTGCACTGCAAGGCGGTGTCCTTACCCACTGGACCACCAGGGAAGCCCCTCTTTTCTTTTTTTTAATTGAAGGATAAATTGCAATGCTGTGTTAGTTTTAGGTGGAGAGCAAACTGATTCAGTTATATATTTAAATATTTATTCTCCTTCAGATTCTTTTTCATTATATAAGATATTGAATATAGTCTCCGGTGCTATACAGTAGTCCTTTGTTGTTTATCTGTTTTATATATGGTAGTGTGTTTAACCCAGAACTCCTTATTTATTTCTCCCCTCTCCACCCTGCTATCCCCTTTGGTAACCACGAGTTGTTTTCTGAATTTGTGAGTCTATTTCTTAAACACTCATTTCAGCAGACTCAAAATGCCTAGTTCCTTTAATCATTTACCAGGATAGCAAGAAAATAATGTCATAAACCCTTTATAGAGCCTCCCTGTATTCAGCACATTAAAGGCAAGTGATAAGTATTTACCGTTGGGGTAATACAGGAAAAACTCAATTGAGATCATTTTTTTCTATTGACATATAATTGACATACAACATTATACTGGTTTCAGGTGTACAACATAATGATTTGATATTTTATATATTGCAGAATGATCACAATTAAGTCTGGTTACAATATGTCATTATACAAAGTTGCACATGTTTTTCTTTGTAATAGAACTTTTAAGATTTATGTTCTTAGCAACTTTCTAGACAATCATATTTTGAATAAAGGACTTGTTTTTAAAGAGATCAAAAAGCATTCTAGAACCCAATAAGAAAATTTGTTTCAGCATTGGGAATCCTAGAAGTATGTTTCCAACTAACAGTTATTAAAGATGACCTCTCAGGGTCATTGTGGGCTTCCCTTTGTGGCTCAGACAGGAAAGAATCTGCCTGCAATGCTGAAGACCTGCGTTCGATCCCTGGGATGGGAAGATCTCTTTGGCCCGTGTGGGCCTCCCATTGCAGTGGCCTCTGTTGTCGCAGAGCACCGGCTCTGGGCGCATGCGCTCCAAAGTTCCGGCTCGGTAATTGGACACATCGGTCCAGCCGCTCCGTGGCATGTGGGATCTTCCTAGGCCAGGGATCGAACCAGTGCCCCTTGCACTGCAAGGCGGTGTCCTTACCCACTGGACCACCAGGGAAGCCCCTCTTTTCTTTTTTTTAATTGAAGGATAAATTGCAATGCTGTGTTAGTTTTAGGTGGAGAGCAAACTGATTCAGTTATATATTTAAATATTTATTCTCCTTCAGATTCTTTTTCATTATATAAGATATTGAATATAGTCTCCGGTGCTATACAGTAGTCCTTTGTTGTTTATCTGTTTTATATATGGTAGTGTGTTTAACCCAGAACTCCTTATTTATTTCTCCCCTCTCCACCCTGCTATCCCCTTTGGTAACCACGAGTTGTTTTCTGAATTTGTGAGTCTATTTCTTAAACACTCATTTCAGCAGACTCAAAATGCCTAGTTCCTTTAATCATTTACCAGGATAGCAAGAAAATAATGTCATAAACCCTTTATAGAGCCTCCCTGTATTCAGCACATTAAAGGCAAGTGATAAGTATTTACCGTTGGGGTAATACAGGAAAAACTCAATTGAGATCATTTTTTTCTATTGACATATAATTGACATACAACATTATACTGGTTTCAGGTGTACAACATAATGATTTGATATTTTATATATTGCAGAATGATCACAATTAAGTCTGGTTACAATATGTCATTATACAAAGTTGCACATGTTTTTCTTTGTAATAGAACTTTTAAGATTTATGTTCTTAGCAACTTTCTAGACAATCATATTTTGAATAAAGGACTTGTTTTTAAAGAGATCAAAAAGCATTCTAGAACCCAATAAGAAAATTTGTTTCAGCATTGGGAATCCTAGAAGTATGTTTCCAACTAACAGTTATTAAAGATGACCTCTCAGGGTCATTGTGGGCTTCCCTTTGTGGCTCAGACAGGAAAGAATCTGCCTGCAATGCTGAAGACCTGCGTTCGATCCCTGGGATGGGAAGATCTCTTGAAGAAGGGAAAGGCTACCTACTCCAGTATTCTTGCCTAGAGAATTCCATGGCTCATCCATTGATCACAAAGAGTTGGATACAACTGAGCGACATCATTTCAGGGTCATGTGCAGGTGGTCTTCCCTTCTGCAGCTGTCCCCAAGTATACACAGCTAGAATAATCCTGTTCTGCTTGGCAGGAAGAGGCACTAACTTATTTGTGCAGACCCTGCACTTACACATCCTTCTAATATAGAGCATTGAACTGTGAATTCTAATTTTTCTGATCTCTTCTACTAGACTAAATTCTTTAAGGTCTTGACTTCTTTTTTTATCTCCATAGCCAAGAACACTGTTCAGTCTAAAGGTACTTTTATAAGATGGGAAGAATATTCAAGACTTTGTGGGCATCGTAGACCTTAATAATTTGCAAAGGAATGGTAGTAGAAATCATATCACATACCAGAAAATGAAATACTGTAAAATAGCACATGGGGATGGTTTTGCTCACCACCTCCTGTACAGTGCTACAAACTTCCACCCATAATTCTTCAGGCACCCTGTGTATGAGATCTAATCCCTTGAATTGATTTGTCACTTCCACTGTATAATCATAAGGGATTTGATTTAGGTCATACCTGAATGGCCTAGTGGTTTTCTCAACTTTCTTCAATGAAAGTCTGAATGCTCATAGTCTGGGCCATAGTCAGCTCCTGGTCTTGTTTTTGCTGACCGTATAGAGTTTCTCTATCTTTGGCTACAAAGAATATAATCAATCTGATTTTGGTATGGAGCATCTGGTGATGTCTGCATATAGCGTAGTCTCTCGTGTTGTTGGAAATCTAATCTGCAAGTGCCTCAAGATTTATGTTCTTAGCAACTTTCTAGACAATCATATTTCGAATAAAGGACTTGTTTTTAAAGAGATCAAAAAGCATTCTAGAACCCAATAAGAAAATTTGTTTCAGCATTGGGAATCCTAGAAGTATGTTTCCAACTAACAGTTATTAAAGATGACCTCTCAGGGTCATTGTGGGCTTCCCTTTGTGGCTCAGACAGGAAAGAATCTGCCTGCAATGCTGAAGACCTGCGTTCGATCCCTGGGATGGGAAGATCTCTTGAAGAAGGGAAAGGCTACCTACTCCAGTATTCTTGCCTAGAGAATTCCATGGCTCATCCATTGATCACAAAGAGTTGGATACAACTGAGCGACATCATTTCAGGGTCATGTGCAGGTGGTCTTCCCTTCTGCAGCTGTCCCCAAGTATACACAGCTAGAATAATCCTGTTCTGCTTGGCAGGAAGAGGCACTAACTTATTTGTGCAGACCCTGCACTTACACATCCTTCTAATATAGAGCATTGAACTGTGAATTCTAATTTTTCTGATCTCTTCTACTAGACTAAATTCTTTAAGGTCTTGACTTCTTTTTTTATCTCCATAGCCAAGAACACTGTTCAGTCTAAAGGTACTTTTATAAGATGGGAAGAATATTCAAGACTTTGTGGGCATCGTAGACCTTAATAATTTGCAAAGGAATGGTAGTAGAAATCATATCACATACCAGAAAATGAAATACTGTAAAATAGCACATGGGGATGGTTTTGCTCACCACCTCCTGTACAGTGCTACAAACTTCCACCCATAATTCTTCAGGCACCCTGTGTATGAGATCTAATCCCTTGAATTGATTTGTCACTTCCACTGTATAATCATAAGGGATTTGATTTAGGTCATACCTGAATGGCCTAGTGGTTTTCTCAACTTTCTTCAATGAAAGTCTGAATGCTCATAGTCTGGGCCATAGTCAGCTCCTGGTCTTGTTTTTGCTGACCGTATAGAGTTTCTCTATCTTTGGCTACAAAGAATATAATCAATCTGATTTTGGTATGGAGCATCTGGTGATGTCTGCATATAGCGTAGTCTCTCGTGTTGTTGGAAATCTCAAGTCTCAAGAGCAAAACAACCTGCAGGACCAAATGACACCCAAATCCTTAAGATATCATACCCAAAAAATTATTTTCCCATTGAAAACAGTTCTTCCCCCAGATCAATTCTGATGCCAGCTCTTAAAATAAGATTTTCAGCATGTTATGTAATGACTGAAATCCTAGTGTTTGGAGAATGACAGACTTCATTTCAAATCTCTGTTTGTCTTGGAGCTAAACTTCACATTTATTACCTTCAGTTTTCACAATCTCTTCTCCACAACCCCTGGTTGCCAAATGAACTTTGGAATTCAGAGTTTATATATGTAATTCTAGAAAATTCAGATGAGGCATTGTAGAAAGCTCAGTGGTATCTAGGGTAGCACTAGAAATACACCCTAGTAATTCTGCAGCAAAACACGTAAAGAAAATAAATAACCTTAAATGATCTCTTAACAGATTTTGTTGTCAAATAGTTAAAAAGTAAAACAACAGAACTTTTGGTTTACAGAACTCAGCATAGTTTGGGATTATGAATTAGGGACTGTGGACCTATATCAACCTCATGGAGCTATCGTGAGAAATAAAGAGGGTAATGCTCATGGCTAGCTCATAGCACTAAAGGCTAAATGTATGGTTGCTATTACTACTGCTGCAACAATACAGCTCACGATAGATTTGGAATCAACTTCCTGCACTTTCTCTTTTCTCTGATCAGTAAAATCTTTCTTTGTCATATATTTAGTTCATAGGAAACTTTTGAACTGCTCTTGCATTAACTTTTCTTAAAAGAGGGGAGCTTCTTGCACCCTAAACCCAATTAAAAAAAAAAAAACTATATAAAAATAAAGAAGGAGCAACCCATCAGTGTTGGAGGCCACTCCATCCATGTTTCCTTGCTGACAGAGCCCTGAGTCTCATTTTCCAGCAGCTTTGCTCTTTTCCCAGCCAGGCAGCGATTCCTCTCCAGCAATGATTAATTATATGCTCAAACAGGGAAGAAGGAAACAGTCCAGTTGAGATACATAAATGTTTACTGGAAAAAAACAAAATGATTTTGTGGTGTATGGAAACCAAGAAAAATTCTGTAGTTAAAGGTAAAAGCATATATGTAGGGTCAAAAGATCAATATATAACTAACCACATTTCAGATAAAGAAATGTAGGTGGGTGTAGAGCAAGCATAGTAAGAGGAAGAGAATGTGACAAAAATGAAAACAATTGGAGTAGATTCTGGCTTCTGATCCTACTACTCTTAAACTAACCTCTTGCACTTTATTAATTCATTCTTGCCAATTCAAGTGATCTTTTCTTAGTCTTTCTCACACCTCTATATTTATGGTTTATATCGCCAAACTCCATCTGGCTTCAATCTACCCAGGGGCATTTCCACTGATGCCCTGACATCATTTTCAAACACCTTACCAAAGAGATATCATCATCTTTCTTTTTTTTTATTTTGATATCTTTTATTGGTTTTTTATTTTTTAATTTTCATCCAATTTTATTCTTTTGGCCTGTGTGGGCCTCCCATTGCAGTGGCCTCTCTCGTTGCCAAGCTCCAATTCCGGGCTTATAGCTCATAATTGGACATGCCAGTCTGGCTGCTCCGCAGACATGGGATCTTCCCGGGCCAGGGATGAACCAGCACCCCTTGCACTGCAAGATGAGCTCTTTACCCACTGGGCCACCAGGGAAGCCCCATCTTTCTTGTTAATCCTTCTTTTCTAAACTCCTCTTGAGAGTGTCATCCTTATTTCAGATCTTAGGCTTAATGCCATCTTTGGTCCTTACTTGCCCACCAGACTCAATCTAATCAACTAGAGCGTTCCTAGTTCATCTTTTAAACACATCCTTATTTCTATCCCAATTCCAACACTCTGACCCATGCATGGATTAGTTCCCTTTGTTCTTTCAGGTGGGCTCTCCTACATTCTATATGTTAGGCATCTAATGGTTTTAAAGGGGCAGAGTACCTGGATTTATGACTCGGCTCATCCACTCCCCAACAATGGACTCTCTGTCCTCTATTTCTGTATCACCAGTTTTCATTGTTTCTTAACATGCTCATCAAGTCCTGTTGGACTTGCTTTCAAAATCTTAACTCTGTTCTCTGCTGGCACAGTGTCTCTCTAATTCAGACTGTTACCCACTCAGTGAAAGAGTCTCTGAACTGTTTTCAATACATACTGCTGTTTCTTTAAGGAAACTTTTATTTTGGGATAGTTCTAGATTTACAGAGATATTGAAAGTAGACTCTGTGTATATCCGTCACCTTGTTTTCCATCTTGTTACATTGTCCTGGTAGCTTTGTCAAAACTTAGGAACCAACATTGGAACATTTCTACTAACTGAACTTCAGACTTTATTTGAATTTTACTACTTTTTCCACTGCTGTCCTGTTTTTAAAACCCCAGAACCTCATCCAGTATATGACATCACATTTATTTGTTATGTTTCCCTAGTCTTCTCTGACCTGAGATAGCTTCTCAGTTATCCCTTATTAATATACCTTACCTATTCCTGCCAGTTTTGTGAAGTATTAGTCATGCAGTTTTAGAATGTCCTTCAATTTGGGTTTGTGTTTTCCTCATGGTCAGAGTGGGGTTGTAGATTTTGGGAAAAGCATCACAAAGATGATGAGATACCCTTCTCATCAAACATCATGTTCCATCCTCCATGCCGTTAACATGACTTGCCACTGATGATGTTAACCCTGGTCACCTGGTTCAGGTAGTATTGGCCAATTTCCTCAACTACAAAGTTGCCCTTTACCCTCTTTTCTTAGTCTGTTACTTGGAACAAAGTCATTAAGTGTGGCCTGCATCAGGGAGAAAAGAAACTCAATCTTTTGGGGGAGGGAAAATCTATCATAGTTATTTTGAATTTCTCTACGAGAAATATTTGTCTCCTACCCTTTATTTGTTATGTCCAATAATTAATTTATATCAGCATTGTCAGAGAGGGACAAATTTCCCCCTCTACCCCTTTGAGTTCTTTTGGTTGGACCAATAATAAAATCAACACAAGACAGATTAATAGGAGAAAAATAAACAGACTTTAATTTGTGTACAATTTCTGGCTGGAATGGTGACAATGTTATGGAGCCAAGTGCAAGACACCTGTAAGGATAGCAATGCCAGAGGGACCAGCCTATTTGAAGCTCTGGATTGCATCCTTCCACCAGCTTACCCAACTGACAGGCCCTTGCATTTGCCCCTCCAGGATATCTACAAAATTGGTGGTATTGGTAGTGTCCCTGTGGGTCACATGAGACTGGTGTTCTCAGACCTGGCATGGTGGTCACCCTTTGCTCCAGTCAGTGTAACAACTGAAGTGATATCTATTGAAAGTAACAACTGATGTGAAGTCTGTTGAAAGGCACCATTAAGTTTTGAGTGAAGCCCTTCCTGGGGACAGTGTGGGCTTCAGTGTCAAGGACGTGTCTGTCAAAGATGTTTGCTGTGGCAGTGTGGCTGGTGACAGCAAAAATGACCCACCAATGGAAGCAGCTGGCTTCACAGCTCAGTGAGTATTTTGAACAGTCTAGGCCAAATCAGCACTGAGTATGCACCTGTGCTGGATTGTGACACAGCTCACACTGTTTGCAAGTTTGCTAGCTGAAGGAGAAGACTGATTGTTGTTCTGGGAAGAAGCTGGTAGATGGCCCCAGATTCTTGAAATCTGGTGATGTAGCCAAGGATGATATGGTTCCTGGCAACCCATGTATATCGAGAGCTTCTATGACTAGCCTCCCCTGGGCCATTTTTCTCTGTGTGACATGAGGCAGATGCTGCAGAGTTGAACAATCTGGGCTATGGAGTTCTCCTTTTTCTACCATATTCTCCCGAGTTCTTGCTAACCGACTACCACTTCTTCAAGCATCTCAACACTTTTTCTAGGGAAAATGTCTCCAAAACTACCAGGATGCATAAAAATGCTTTCTAAGAGTTCATTGAATCCTAAAGCATGGATTTTAATGCTACAAGAATAAAGAAACGTATTTCTTGCTGGCAAAAAAAAAAATGGCATATAATTTCTAGAACATGTATATTAATGACATTTACCCACACAATATAATCTAAGATGGTTTATCATGACTCATTTGACATTTCCCATGTAATTTAACATGATAAATACGTCTAATTAGTTTACTATCTCTCTGAGATGTTCCAGGGGCCCTCCAGCATGCCAACATTAGCTACAAGTCAAAAGAACTTTGTTTAGAATTTTGATTTAAGGACATTTATCAGAGATATCAAACGGTTTTAAAACACTTGGTCAAAAAGGATCATAGGTCACTGTGAAACAATACATATTCATTTAGCCTAGTGACAATAAAAGGTTTCTAAGGCACATACAGAGAGTTGCAAAAGATTAACTAAAAGGTAAAGAAATTTTATAATCTGTTATCAAAAGCACATCACTAATACAACATCATAAATCAACTATACTTCAATAAAAAGGGGGAAAAAACAGAGAAGACAAGAAAATGATCCAAGAAAACTTTGTCTTCTTGATAGAGAGAAAGCCAAATTCTAATTTTATACCACCTTACCTTTAAGGAGGGCGGTTGATAAAGAATCTGCCTGCAATGCAAAAGACATAAGATACAAGGTTTTGATCCCAAGGTCAGGAAGACACCTCAGACAAGGAAACGGCGAGCCTCTCCAGTATTTTTGCCTGAAAAATTCCATGGACACAGGAGCCTGGTGGGCTTCAGTCCATGGGGTTGCAAAGAGTCAGGCACAACTGAACAAGAGCACAAACATACCCTTAATATATTTTTTTTTAAATTAGGTTTTTATTTTGCTCAAGTAACAAGCCTTGAAGATAATTAAAACATTTTCCTTCAGCATTAATTTCTAAGGGATAATGAGTGAATAAAAAATCTCTCAGTCATTACATAACTCAGGTTTCTCTCATACATGCATTATTCAGAGGCTTTCTCACATTCTTCACAACCAGGTCTTTCTACTCAGCATTTTGTTTTACGTCTTAAAGATTGAGAGTTCACTGAAAGCTACTTTACAGGTATATCTGAAAGGTATTTTGCGCAGCAAGGACTAGCCAGACCAGGTTAGAACTGAGACAACTCAGACCGTTTATTGGGACAACGCTCCCGGGTGAGATTCACGTGGCCCTAAGGGGCAGGGCCAGTGAATTCGTGCCCAGGGATGGAGTGGGAAGGTTTTTTATAGCCTGGTCAGTGGAAAATTTTGGCAGGCAGTTTTCACTGGCAGTTTTGGTGGGCAGTGAGCAGGGTGGGGCGAAGTCTTGCATCAGCCACATTCGGGGTGGCGGGGAAGCTTTCGCGGGCAGTTACCAGGGAGGGGTTTCTTATTGCTGGCCTTCTGCAACCAGCGAAGTTAGCCCACTGTCCCATCGACCCAACATTCCAGCCTTTTTGGTGTAATAGGATGCCGAGTCTCATCTGGCTACTTCCTGCTGAGAAGGGGCATTGTGGGGGCTAAGGCTGGGCTGGGGTCGATGGGTCAGTAGGCAGCCGGGAGTAGGGTTGGAGAAGCATCTGGTTCACAGTGACTCGGGAGATTTCTTGTATGTGGTTTCGTTAGAACCTGAGAAAACAGAGGGCAAGCATGAGTAACAGTGTTATGAGCATGAGTGGCCCCAATAAGGGGACCATCCAGGCCATTAGTGGGGATCATCACTATTCTGCGAAAAAGGGTGATGGCTGTCTCCTGGAGCAGAGTTCTTCTGCCAGGGGTGGTTCCTTCTGAATCATTAATTTTTTTTGCTATTTAGTTGAAAAGAATTTTTATGAGAAATTTTGACCTAGAAAAACACTTAATGCTAACATAAAACTTCAAGAGATGAAGGACTGCATCATTTTTCTTACTGTTGTATTTCCTTAGTGCCAAGAACAACTTCTAATAAGGTATATGAAAATTTTCTGAATGAATTGAGAAAATCTTTTTAAAAGTGAATAAAAATCTCTCAGTCATTACATAACTCAGGTTTCTCTCATACATGCATTATTCAGAGGCTTTCTCACATTCTTCACAACCAGGTCTTTCTACTCAGCATTTTGTTTTACGTCTTAAAGATTGAGAGTTCACTGAAAGCTACTTTACAGGTATATCTGAAAGGTATTTTGCGCAGCAAGGACTAGCCAGACCAGGTTAGAACTGAGACAACTCAGACCGTTTATTGGGACAACGCTCCCGGGTGAGATTCACGTGGCCCTAAGGGGCAGGGCCAGTGAATTCGTGCCCAGGGATGGAGTGGGAAGGTTTTTTATAGCCTGGTCAGTGGAAAATTTTGGCAGGCAGTTTTCACTGGCAGTTTTGGTGGGCAGTGAGCAGGGTGGGGCGAAGTCTTGCATCAGCCACATTGGGGGTGGCGGGGAAGCTTTCGCGGGCAGTTACCAGGGAGGGGTTTCTTATTGCTGGCCTTCTGCAACCAGCGAAGTTAGCCCACTGTCCCATCGACCCAACATTCCAGCCTTTTTGGTGTAATAGGATGCCGAGTCTCATCTGGCTACTTCCTGCTGAGAAGGGGCATTGTGGGGGCTAAGGCTGGGCTGGGGTCGATGGGTCAGTAGGCAGCCGGGAGTAGGGTTGGAGAAGCATCTGGTTCACAGTGACTCGGGAGATTTCTTGTATGTGGTTTCGTTAGAACCTGAGAAAACAGAGGGCAAGCATGAGTAACAGTGTTATGAGCATGAGTGGCCCCAATAAGGGGACCATCCAGGCCATTAGTGGGGATCATCACTATTCTGCGAAAAAGGGTGATGGCTGTCTCCTGGAGCAGAGTTCTTCTGCCAGGGGTGGTTCCTTCTGAATCATTAATTTTTTTTGCTATTTAGTTGAAAAGAATTTTTATGAGAAATTTTGACCTAGAAAAACACTTAATGCTAACATAAAACTTCAAGAGATGAAGGACTGCATCATTTTTCTTACTGTTGTATTTCCTTAGTGCCAAGAACAACTTCTAATAAGGTAATATGTAAAATTTATTTTCTGAATGAATTGAGTAAATAAATTATCATTTAAAACTTTTAAAACATGGTAGTGGTGATGGTGGCTTATTTGCTAAATCACATCTGACTCTTGTGACCCCAATACTGTAGCCCATCAGGCTCTTCTGTTCATGGGATTCCCCAGACAAGAATACTGGAGTGGGTTGCCATTTACTTCTCCAAGAATTTAACATATATAGGAAGGATATAAAGGGATATAAGATATATCTGAAGGGTTGTTGAGCAAAATGGGAAACCGTTTTCCTTTGTGGCACCAAAAGGTAGAAGGTAGAATAAGTGAAAGAACACAAGTTATTAGGCAACTATTTTAAAGTTCTTATCAACAGTATTGTTCAATTACGTAATGATCTGTCTGAAGTATTGAGAGGGGATTGTGACCACAGGACAGAAACAGTTTTACAGAGGCATGGGATATTGGATTAAGGTCTTAGGGTTCTTTAGCCACTACTTTTGTTTGTTTATTTTGTTTTGGCTGTGTTGGTTCTTCACTGCAATATGTGGGCTCTTTGTTGGGGTGTGCAGGCTTTTCTCTAGTTGTAGTGCACGAGTTTAGTGTCCCTGTGTCATGTGGGATCTTAGTTCCCCAGCCAGGAATTAAAACCATGTCCCTTACATTGGAAGGCGAATTATTAACCACTGGACCACCAGAGAAGTCTCAAATCTTAAGATTCTTTCCAACAGAATATTTCCCCCATGAAGTGATGAGAACCTACAGAGAAAATGATAATGTAGTAGTAGATAACTATATACCTACTATTGGAATATAGTAGGTAACTATATTCCAATACTTTCTATTGGAATATAGTTGATTTACAATGTGTTAGTTTCAGGTGTACAGCCAAGTGATTGATTTATACATAAGCACGTATCTATTCTTTGTCAGATTCTTTTTTTTTTTTTTAAAGATTTATTTATTTATTTATTTGGGGCGGGGGTCGGGTTGGGAAGGAAGGGGAGCAGGCGGGCCACTTCTATTGGTCTTTTGTTTCTCTATGTTCATCCGTCTTTGTTCTTTGGCTCCTGTGGGCCTCTCATCGCGGTGGCTTCTGTCGTTGCAGAGCTCCGGCTCTGGGCGCATGCGCTCCAGAGCTCTGGCTCGGTAGTTGGACACATCAGTCCAGCCGCTCCACGGCACGTGGGATCTTCCCAGGCCAGGGCTCGAACCGGCGCCCCTTGCACTGCAAGGCGATGTCCTTACCCACTGGACCACCAGGGGAAGCCCTCTTTGTCAGATTCTTTTCCCATGTAGGTTACTACACAGAGTATTGAGTAGAATTCCCTGTGCTATACAGTAAATTCTTATCAAAATGTAAGATTTGAAAGATTTTAGAGTTTCTTTATACATGTTCAACCGTGGTTCTTATTTGGCTTATCCCTTAAATTTGGGCTTTATTAGAGCTGAGGGAAGAATGGTTCTTGGGAACTGGTGGTCTCTTAGGTTGGTAAAGTGTCTTATTTAGATATTATTAAAATTTAATCATCACATATAATGAGCCTACCTATATCTAAAAATGTCTACCTCCATTGGTATGTTGTGGTTACTAGGAAGAAGGATTGAAAAGGCAGCTCACATTAACCGGTAATTCTTTAGCCGAGAAGCCAAAAGTAACTCTTCTTTAGCCAATAATGATAGTAAAACCAATAATAATTATTAATAAAAGCACCTGTAGCAATGAAAATCTATGATACATATAAAAAATATATACATAAGGAAAAGAACTCATTGTGTACCAAGAACTGTGCCATATTCTTGTTTAATGTTGTAAAACATGCTAGAGAATGCCATATCTCCGCTTTACAGAATATTTCAAAAATGATAATGTAGTAGTAGATAACTATATACCTACTATTGGAATATAGTAGGTAACTATATTCCAATACTTTCTATTGGAATATAGTTGATTTACAATGTGTTAGTTTCAGGTGTACAGCCAAGTGATTGATTTATACATAAGCACGTATCTATTCTTTGTCAGATTCTTTTTTTTTTTTTTAAAGATTTATTTATTTATTTATTTGGGGCGGGGGTCGGGTTGGGAAGGAAGGGGAGCAGGCGGGCCACTTCTATTGGTCTTTTGTTTCTCTATGTTCATCCGTCTTTGTTCTTTGGCTCCTGTGGGCCTCTCATCGCGGTGGCTTCTGTCGTTGCAGAGCTCCGGCTCTGGGCGCATGCGCTCCAGAGCTCTGGCTCGGTAGTTGGACACATCAGTCCAGCCGCTCCACGGCACGTGGGATCTTCCCAGGCCAGGGCTCGAACCGGCGCCCCTTGCACTGCAAGGCGATGTCCTTACCCACTGGACCACCAGGGGAAGCCCTCTTTGTCAGATTCTTTTCCCATGTAGGTTACTACACAGAGTATTGAGTAGAATTCCCTGTGCTATACAGTAAATTCTTATCAAAATGTAAGATTTGAAAGATTTTAGAGTTTCTTTATACATGTTCAACCGTGGTTCTTATTTGGCTTATCCCTTAAATTTGGGCTTTATTAGAGCTGAGGGAAGAATGGTTCTTGGGAACTGGTGGTCTCTTAGGTTGGTAAAGTGTCTTATTTAGATATTATTAAAATTTAATCATCACATATAATGAGCCTACCTATATCTAAAAATGTCTACCTCCATTGGTATGTTGTGGTTACTAGGAAGAAGGATTGAAAAGGCAGCTCACATTAACCGGTAATTCTTTAGCCGAGAAGCCAAAAGTAACTCTTCTTTAGCCAATAATGATAGTAAAACCAATAATAATTATTAATAAAAGCACCTGTAGCAATGAAAATCTATGATACATATAAAAAATATATACATAAGGAAAAGAACTCATTGTGTACCAAGAACTGTGCCATATTCTTGTTTAATGTTGTAAAACATGCTAGAGAATGCCATATCTCCGCTTTACAGACATGAAAACTGAAGTTATATGGGTAAGAATCTTGATTGCCACAACTGAGGCCACACTGTTAGGAGTAGCAACTAAAAGCAGATCCTAGTGAATTCACAAGCACATTATTACACACACTGGAAACTGTCTCCTATACCTATATACTCCATTAAAGAAATTGGTACAGATATTTGTGTGTGTCTTTGGAAAGTAGGTTATGCCTTAAACATGTGAGCAAGTTGTTCCTTTTTTATATTAGAAATGATTAAAAAGAAAATTGCTAGAGTGTGAGTCTCAGGTTGGAATTTGAGTACTCAAGGAAGTCCCTAAGTGAAACACTGCACAGTACACTCAGTTCAGGTAAGGATTGTGCCCAGTTAAGAGTCTTAAAATCCTGTAAATCATCTGATGAACTTTACATTAAGACTTTTGATAAACACTGACTGCTAATACAATGTGTGTGTGTGTTCAGTCACTCAGTCATGTCCATAACTTTGCCATTCCATGAACTGTAGCCTGTCAGACTCCTCTGTCCATGAAAATTTCCAGGGAAGTATACGGGAATGAGTTGCCAGGGGATCTTTCCGATCCAGAGATTGAGCTCACATCTCTTGCATTTCTTGTATTGGGAAGCGGATTTTTTTGCCACTGTGCCACCTAGGAAGCCTTAATACATTGTTTACAAAAGGAAATATATTTTTCCTAAAGTTTACAGGAAAGATCAAATGTTTAAGAATGTTTTAAAACAGAGATTTTAATTTTAAACTGTAAAACATGTTCCTGATAAAATTTGGTAAAAGAAAAGCATATTCCCTGAGAAAACCATAATTCAAAAACACACATGTTCCTCAATGTTCATTGCAGCACTATTTATAGTAGCTATGACATGGAAGCAACCTAAATGTCAATCGACAGGTGAATGGCTGAAGAAGATGTGGCAAATATATACAATGGAATATTACTCAGTTACAGAAAGGAATGCAATTGGGTCATTTGTAGAGACATGGCTGGATGTGGAGTCTGTCATACAGAGTAAGCCAGAAAGAAAAAAACCGAATATCATATATTAACACACACATATATATATGGAATCTAGAAAAATGGTACAGACAAACCTATTTGCAGGGCAGAAATAGAGATGCAGATGTAGAGAACAGATAGGTGACCATGGGAGATAGGGGAGGTTTGATTGATTAGGGAGATTAGGACTGACATGTATATATTACTGTATGTAAAATAGATGACTAATGGGAAGCTGCTGTATAGCACAGGAAACTCAGCTGGGTGCTCTGTGATGACCTAGAGGGGTGGGATGGGAGGGAAGTTCAAGAGGGAGGAGATAGATCTGTACATATGGCTGATTCACTTCACTGTATAGCAGAAACTAACATAGAAGGAATAGAAAAAGTTAAGACATTGAGTGAACAAAGAACAAATACATACATTCAGATGTCAATGAAAATAATAAGACTTTTTTAAAAAGAAAAAAAACAGTATAATAAGGAAATTTTGCTGTTAGAAAAAACCTCCTTAAGGACTCATGGATCATGTATCTTCCATGTATTTTTTCTGACTCAGGCTTTCGGAGATGTATGGTTCAAGTCCTCATCTTTTCCTTATGGTAGCCCATCATGTAACTGGGTTGACATATGCAGTTTCACTCTACCACCCTCCTGCCAGGCTGGATCTTCTTTTCTACAACTAAATGTGGTAATAATGAAAATATGTTGAGTTGAGGATGTTCACTTTAAAAGGACAGGGAACCACTCAAAAAAAAAGGTCATTCATTAGAAAAGGTTCAGATTGGTGCTAGAAAGCTATCAGAAGCTGCACTTCCTTTAGGAGTCAGCTCCTGTTTTCCCTCTTGTGTATCACAAAACTTTTAAGGCAACTCTGCTGCCTCTCTGCTCTACTATTCTCTCTTGATGACAACTTCTCTTTTATTTTTCTTAAAGTTTCTGCTTCGTTATAATTTCACCTTGCCATGATGCTTCTTGACACAAAGCAGCCTTTAGGCTTCACCTTCTACCACCTACTACTTCATTTTCTTGTATTAACACTTTTATGTTTCTAAAACACAAATTCTGACCTAGCTCTGTGTGTGTGTGTGTGTGTGTGTGTGTTTATATACCAGGTCATACCATAGTTCATAGTTCTCGGTGCAGCTTGTCGTATGTCTGCTCTGGAGCAAGGTGCTTGTTCTCTAGATAAATCCATTAGAGCTTCTTTTTTGTTTGTTTCTATTAGAGCTTCTGAATTGAGGTCTCGTGGTAAACCTCATGGTCTAGTAAACAGGGGCTGTGGAAGAGGCAGCTTCCTGCCATTAGCACAGCAAGCATCCTTGAGGCTCAGCCTACCCAGTGCAGTCATACCGTGCTATATTGCCTCAAGGATATTTAAGTATAAAATGTCCTGAAATATCCATTACTCATGTAATAGTCACCAACACAGTGAGGCTATACTTTTCCAATTTTAAAGAATGCTGCTGCTGTTAACTTGCTTTACTCATGTCCAACTCTTTGCAGCCCTATGGACTGTAGCCTGCCACGCTCCACTGTCCATGGGATTCTCCAGGCAAGCATACTGGAGTAGGTTGGCATGCCCCCTTTCAGGGGATCTTCCTCACCCAGGGATCGAACCTGCATCTCTTATGTCTCCTGCATTGGCAAGTGGTTTCTTTACCACTAGCACCACCTGAGAAACCCTTTAAAGAATAAAAAGTAGCTAAAATTAACTATCAAACCCAGCATTGTTAACAAGAGTTGTCTAGCATTATGGTCTATTTGATCGTAAGACAAGTGATCCTTCTTCTATATCAGAGGTTTAACAATGACATTAGGAGGAAATGTGTAATAAGAAAATGTTGAGGATGTTCACTTTAAAAGGACAGGGAACCACTCAAAAAGGTCATTCATTAGAAAAGGTTCAGATTGGTGCTAGAAAGCTATCAGAAGCTGCACTTCCTTTAGGAGTCAGCTCCTTTTTTCCTCTCTTGTGTATCACAAAACTTTTAAGGCAACTCTGCTGCCTCTCTGCTCTACTATTCTCTCTTGATGACAACTTCTCTTTTATTTTTCTTAAAGTTTCTGCTTCGTTATAATTTCACCTTGCCATGATGCTTCTTGACACAAAGCAGCCTTTAGGCTTCACCTTCTACCACCTACTACTTCATTTTCTTGTATTAACACTTTTATGTTTCTAAAACACAAATTCTGACCTAGCTCTGTGTGTGTGTGTGTGTGTGTGTGTGTTTATATACCAGGTCATACCATAGTTCATAGTTCTCGGTGCAGCTTGTCGTATGTCTGCTCTGGAGCAAGGTGCTTGTTCTCTAGATAAATCCATTAGAGCTTCTTTTTTGTTTGTTTCTATTAGAGCTTCTGAATTGAGGTCTCGTGGTAAACCTCATGGTCTAGTAAACAGGGGCTGTGGAAGAGGCAGCTTCCTGCCATTAGCACAGCAAGCATCCTTGAGGCTCAGCCTACCCAGTGCAGTCATACCGTGCTATATTGCCTCAAGGATATTTAAGTATAAAATGTCCTGAAATATCCATTACTCATGTAATAGTCACCAACACAGTGAGGCTATACTTTTCCAATTTTAAAGAATGCTGCTGCTGTTAACTTGCTTTACTCATGTCCAACTCTTTGCAGCCCTATGGACTGTAGCCTGCCACGCTCCACTGTCCATGGGATTCTCCAGGCAAGCATACTGGAGTAGGTTGGCATGCCCCCTTTCAGGGGATCTTCCTCACCCAGGGATCGAACCTGCATCTCTTATGTCTCCTGCATTGGCAAGTGGTTTCTTTACCACTAGCACCACCTGAGAAACCCTTTAAAGAATAAAAAGTAGCTAAAATTAACTATCAAACCCAGCATTGTTAACAAGAGTTGTCTAGCATTATGGTCTATTTGATCGTAAGACAAGTGATCCTTCTTCTATATCAGAGGTCCTCAAAACTTTAACATACATCAGAATCATTAGGAGGGCTTGTTAAATCTCACATTGTTGGGCTGCAGCCCCACAGTTTCTGATGGGGTGGGTTTAAGAGTGAGCCAGAGAATTGACTGACAGATTTTTAGGAGAGGCTCTTAATATTGACCTGGGATTAGATTATACTTTCAGAACCACTGTTGTATCTAACTGGATTCATTTGAGTCTCTCACTGATAACCCATTGTATCAATAAGATGCAATTGTTTTTTGGTTGCTGAATAAACTGGGGCCAAGTGACAGGAGAATGTAATTCTCTTTATCTTCTTCATAGTTACCTGGCATCTCCTAACTTTTGATTTCCCTGGAAGAGAGGTTGAGAATAGACCCAGTCATTTACAAGCCTGGGGCAGTATACCCATGGGTACCTCCCTGAATATCATTTTGATTTGACAAATCTGAATAAACAGCTACATCTGTGTAGGTCACTCAGATTTGAGGATGGTCACAGGCCACCAGAAAATCAGCCTCATAATGAGCCCCGAGTTTGGCTTAGTGGTTAGCAGGAGGAGACCTAGACTGAGATGCAGATGACTAGGATTCTAATCTCAATTAACAACTCATGGTATGACATTGGGACCGTTTCAAATGAACCCAAACCTGCGTACTTTTCTGCATAACAGAGATATCAGTACCCTCCAAATTCCTATGTTTTGTGGATATTACATGAAATTATGTATTTATTTCAAACATATAATTTATAGTTTACAAAAAGAGCTTTGTAAACTATTAAACTTAACCCATGATACTGATTATGTTGATGGAAATGACAGTGTTGACCTTTGAGAGCTCTTACTCTGTAAATAGAGGTGCTGAAGACAAGTTAGAGATAAAAAAGGAAATTCAGATTTCACATCTATTGAGAGAGCTATTTAAAAGAAAATAACAAGTATTGGCTGAAGACGATAGTTTAGAGAAAAGACAGTGAGATATGGCAAGTGGTTTCTTTACCACTAGCACCACCTGAGAAACCCTTTAAAGAATAAAAAGTAGCTAAAATTAACTATCAAACCCAGCATTGTTAACAAGAGTTGTCTAGCATTATGGTCTATTTGATCGTAAGACAAGTGATCCTTCTTCTATATCAGAGGTCCTCAAAACTTTAACATACATCAGAATCATTAGGAGGGCTTGTTAAATCTCACATTGTTGGGCTGCAGCCCCACAGTTTCTGATGGGGTGGGTTTAAGAGTGAGCCAGAGAATTGACTGACAGATTTTTAGGAGAGGCTCTTAATATTGACCTGGGATTAGATTATACTTTCAGAACCACTGTTGTATCTAACTGGATTCATTTGAGTCTCTCACTGATAACCCATTGTATCAATAAGATGCAATTGTTTTTTGGTTGCTGAATAAACTGGGGCCAAGTGACAGGAGAATGTAATTCTCTTTATCTTCTTCATAGTTACCTGGCATCTCCTAACTTTTGATTTCCCTGGAAGAGAGGTTGAGAATAGACCCAGTCATTTACAAGCCTGGGGCAGTATACCCATGGGTACCTCCCTGAATATCATTTTGATTTGACAAATCTGAATAAACAGCTACATCTGTGTAGGTCACTCAGATTTGAGGATGGTCACAGGCCACCAGAAAATCAGCCTCATAATGAGCCCCGAGTTTGGCTTAGTGGTTAGCAGGAGGAGACCTAGACTGAGATGCAGATGACTAGGATTCTAATCTCAATTAACAACTCATGGTATGACATTGGGACCGTTTCAAATGAACCCAAACCTGCGTACTTTTCTGCATAACAGAGATATCAGTACCCTCCAAATTCCTATGTTTTGTGGATATTACATGAAATTATGTATTTATTTCAAACATATAATTTATAGTTTACAAAAAGAGCTTTGTAAACTATTAAACTTAACCCATGATACTGATTATGTTGATGGAAATGACAGTGTTGACCTTTGAGAGCTCTTACTCTGTAAATAGAGGTGCTGAAGACAAGTTAGAGATAAAAAAGGAAATTCAGATTTCACATCTATTGAGTGAGCTATTTAAAAAAAAGAAAATAACAAGTATTGGCTAGGATGTGGAAAGACTGATACCCTTGCGCATTACTGGTGGGAGTGTAAGATGGTGCAGGCTCTGTGGAAGACAGTGTGGAGTCTCCTCAAAAAAAATTAAACATAGAATTACTATATGATACAGCAGCTCTACTTTTGGGTAATACTCAAAGCACAGGAAGCTCAGCTCGGTGCTCTGTGATGAACTAGATAGGTAGGATCGAGGTGGAGCAGAGGTTCTTAAGGGAGGGGATATATATATACTTATGGCTGATTTACTTCATTGTACAGCAGAAACTAACAAACTTTGTAAAGCAGTTATACTCCAAGAACTGAAAGTGGGCAGTCAGATGTTTCATATACCTAGTACAATATTTGTATTATGCATTATAGCAGCATTATTCACAATAGAAAAATGATGAAAAGAGCCTATGTGTCCACTGAAAAATGCACAAATAAGCAAAAGGTAGTTTGTACACTCAATAGAATAGTATTTGGCCTTAAAGAGAAAGGAAATTCTGATACATGCTAAAAGATAAAATAGTCCCTGATAACATTATTCTAAGTCAAATAAACCAGCCACAAAAGGATAAGTATTGTATGATTTCATTTCCATGAACCACTGAAATTCATAGAGACAGAAAGTAGAATAGTGATTGTCTGGCTTGGGTTGGGGAAGAATTGGGGAATTACTGCATGGGAACAAGTTTTAATTTGGGAAGATTAAAAAGTTCTGGAGATGAATGGTGATGATAGTTAACCAGCAGAGTGTATATACTTAATGCCACTGAACTGTGTACTTGAAAATGGTAAATTTTATGTTAAATTTCCTTGCCACAAGGAAACTCAATAGTTGGTGGATTCTGAGCAACTGTGAGGGTTTAGGGAATAACCTGGCTGCTCTTGTTGAATTAGGAAAAATTTTTTCTAGAAATGTCATAGCTTGTCAGCCTTGGTGTCTAGAGCTTATGAAATAGCAAGTCTCATTCTGGAAGACTTGAGCAGGGCAGCTGATCTTAGAGGAAGTAGCTAGAAGAAAAGCTGATAGAAGCTTAGAAATCAGCAGTTACCAGTCATAAGGCTTTTGTGGCTGTTACCTCTCTGTCTTCTCAGATACCACTCTCTTTTGAGAGGCCTTCAATCTTCTTGATCCCAAAGACAAAATTCAGAAGGAATGTTGGATCAGGGAAGACAGGTACCATTGTAATGTTGTAGCTGGAAGGGGACTTGGGAAAATTAAACACAGAACCCCTCAGTAAAAACCTTCTGCTCAGGGCGCTGTGTGACGGCCTGGAGGGGTGGTTTGGGAGGGATATACATATGACTAATCTGGGATCATACATACCTGTAAACAACAAAACTCTGTAAAAGTAAAAAGTAAAATAAAAATTAAAAAATAAAAATAAATGTAGAACAACTGAAAAAAAGAAAAAAATCCTCTGCTCAGAAAGAATGCCTTACCAAAGGTTACTCGGCTACAGTGAAACTGAGCAGGGGTTAGAAGCCATATACCCTGTCTCCTGAGTTCTTTCTACAAGACTGCCTCATGGATGCATAGTACCTAAATTATCCAATTTCTGGCTCAGAGGAATCCTAAGATAGAAATTAGGATCAGTTTTTATATTGTGCTGTTTATTCATATGCTTTCTCTAACCACCCCCATCACTGCAGGCCACATTGTTGCTAGAGTAAAATTTCCACAAACGTGGTTCTCATCATACCATTTACATCTAAATCCTTTCCATGACTCCTATTGACTGTAGGAAAACTGCATGAACTTCCTATTAAGATATTCAGAATTCAAAACCTGGCCCTTAATAATTGAATATCAGAGTATTCTCACACTTGAAATACATACAACTGAAAAAAGGATGATGAAGAAAGCTTGTATATTTAGGAAAAAGCTCTAAGTTACATTACAAGTAGAGATACATGTCATCATTTGATTGTGAAAGAGAGGGAATAAAATAATTTATTTATATTTCATCTTATTTACATAAATAAATGCTCAAAGGATAAATAATATATTTTTTCATAGTGTTTCTAATAATCTAATGTCTCATAAAGTTGACTTTCATTCCAATGCTTGTCTTCTTTCCCACTTTTTTATTTAAACTTGTTACATTCCTATGGAATTTTTTTATTGGAGTATAATTGTTTTACAATGTTGCGTTAGTTTCTGTTGCACCGCAGTGTGAATCAGCTATAAGAATAATATATCCCCTACTTCCTGAACATCCCTCCTACCTCCCGCTCACCATCTCACCTCTCTAGGTCTTCACAGAGCACCCAACTGGGCTCCCTATGCTATACGACAGCTTCCCACTAGCTATCTATTTTATACATGGTAGTGTAAATATGTCGATGTTACTTTTTCAATTTGTCCTCCCTTTCCTTCCCCTATGTCCACAAGTCCACTCTCTGCATGTATCTCCATTCCTGCCCTGCAGACAGGTTCATCGGTACTATCTTTCTAGGTTCTATATATATGTGTTGAAATACAGTATCTGTTTTTCTCTTTTGACTTACTTCACTCTGTATGACAGACTGTAGGTTCACCCCCATCTCTATAAGTGACCTAATTTCATTCCTTTTTATGTCTGAGTAGTATTGCAATGTATATATATACCACATCTTCTTTGTCCTTTCATCTGTTGATGGACATTTAGGTTGTTCCATGTGCTGGCAATTGTAAACAATGCTGCAATGAACGTTGGGAGGATTTTTTAAATATATATATCATGCTTAAATGCAAGATAGGCTGTGAAGCCTTTCTTGCCTCCCCAGGTGGAATTTAGTCCTCCCTTCCCTGAGTCTTTAGCCCTTTGGTATTCTCACTATCATTCTCCTCTTTGTGTTTCAGACAGGGAGCTACTGAACATTACCTCACTAAATTAGGAATTCAAAACCTGGCCCTTAATAATTGAATATCAGAGTATTCTCACACTTGAAATACATACAACTGAAAAAAGGATGATGAAGAAAGCTTGTATATTTAGGAAAAAGCTCTAAGTTACATTACAAGTAGAGATACATGTCATCATTTGATTGTGAAAGAGAGGGAATAAAATAATTTATTTATATTTCATCTTATTTACATAAATAAATGCTCAAAGGATAAATAATATATTTTTTCATAGTGTTTCTAATAATCTAATGTCTCATAAAGTTGACTTTCATTCCAATGCTTGTCTTCTTTCCCACTTTTTTATTTAAACTTGTTACATTCCTATGGAATTTTTTTATTGGAGTATAATTGTTTTACAATGTTGCGTTAGTTTCTGTTGCACCGCAGTGTGAATCAGCTATAAGAATAATATATCCCCTACTTCCTGAACATCCCTCCTACCTCCCGCTCACCATCTCACCTCTCTAGGTCTTCACAGAGCACCCAACTGGGCTCCCTATGCTATACGACAGCTTCCCACTAGCTATCTATTTTATACATGGTAGTGTAAATATGTCGATGTTACTTTTTCAATTTGTCCTCCCTTTCCTTCCCCTATGTCCACAAGTCCACTCTCTGCATGTATCTCCATTCCTGCCCTGCAGACAGGTTCATCGGTACTATCTTTCTAGGTTCTATATATATGTGTTGAAATACAGTATCTGTTTTTCTCTTTTGACTTACTTCACTCTGTATGACAGACTGTAGGTTCACCCCCATCTCTATAAGTGACCTAATTTCATTCCTTTTTATGTCTGAGTAGTATTGCAATGTATATATATACCACATCTTCTTTGTCCTTTCATCTGTTGATGGACATTTAGGTTGTTCCATGTGCTGGCAATTGTAAACAATGCTGCAATGAACGTTGGGAGGATTTTTTAAATATATATATCATGCTTAAATGCAAGATAGGCTGTGAAGCCTTTCTTGCCTCCCCAGGTGGAATTTAGTCCTCCCTTCCCTGAGTCTTTAGCCCTTTGGTATTCTCACTATCATTCTCCCTCTGTGTTTAAGTTGAACATCTGCATATCAGACAGGGAGCTACTGAAGGCAAGAATATCTGCCCCCAGCCCCTGGCACAGTGCTTGTCACAGTGCACAGTGTCATAGCTTATAGCATGTGCTTTATCCAATGATGCTTTTGCAGAAGATATTATTAAACAGGTATTTGTCACCATTAAAATTCTGTTTTCTGGGCTTATCTGGTGGCCCAGTGGGTAAAGAGTCCACCTTGCAATGCAAGGGGTACGGGTTTGATCCCTGGCCCGGGAAGATCCCATGTGCTGTGGAACAGCTGGGCTGGTGTGTCCAATTACGGAGCCAGCACTCTGGAGCACATGTGCCCAGAGCCGGTGCTCTGCAATGAGAGAGGCCACTGCCATGGGAGGCCCACACAGTTCAAAGAATAAAGGTGGATGAAAATAAATAAATAAATAAATAAAAAGACACGCATGTTAAAAAAAGATTCTCTTTTCTAAAATTCATTAAAAAACACATGGCTTTTCACTGCTGGGTATCTCTTTTAATAGTTTTATTTTTCAAACCTTTTTGAAAAAAAACTCCTTAAATTCATTAGTCATTGTTCTTATTTACCATACAGAGTTGTATGAGCTTATTTTCCTCTTTCTTTTGTAATGAAACAATAAACTGTTTTTTAGAACCAGGACTAGGGTGAGGGATGTGAGGTCAAATCATCAAGTGAAAAGTTTGATTCTGTCTTCATCTAAAATTTTATATTTTGTTCATCATGCACTTTTCAAAACATATTTTCATTTTCCCTTTTTATGTCTGAGTAGTATTGCAATGTATATATATACCACATCTTCTTTGTCCTTTCATCTGTTGATGGACATTTAGGTTGTTCCATGTGCTGGCAATTGTAAACAATGCTGCAATGAACGTTGGGAGGATTTTTTAAATATATATATCATGCTTAAATGCAAGATAGGCTGTGAAGCCTTTCTTGCCTCCCCAGGTGGAATTTAGTCCTCCCTTCCCTGAGTCTTTAGCCCTTTGGTATTCTCACTATCATTCTCCCTCTGTGTTTAAGTTGAACATCTGCATATCAGACAGGGAGCTACTGAAGGCAAGAATATCTGCCCCCAGCCCCTGGCACAGTGCTTGTCACAGTGCACAGTGTCATAGCTTATAGCATGTGCTTTATCCAATGATGCTTTTGCAGAAGATATTATTAAACAGGTATTTGTCACCATTAAAATTCTGTTTTCTGGGCTTATCTGGTGGCCCAGTGGGTAAAGAGTCCACCTTGCAATGCAAGGGGTACGGGTTTGATCCCTGGCCCGGGAAGATCCCATGTGCTGTGGAACAGCTGGGCTGGTGTGTCCAATTACGGAGCCAGCACTCTGGAGCACATGTGCCCAGAGCCGGTGCTCTGCAATGAGAGAGGCCACTGCCATGGGAGGCCCACACAGTTCAAAGAATAAAGGTGGATGAAAATAAATAAATAAATAAATAAAAAGACACGCATGTTAAAAAAAGATTCTCTTTTCTAAAATTCATTAAAAAACACATGGCTTTTCACTGCTGGGTATCTCTTTTAATAGTTTTATTTTTCAAACCTTTTTGAAAAAATACTCCTTAAATTCATTAGTCATTGTTCTTATTTACCATACAGAGTTGTATGAGCTTATTTTCCTCTTTCTTTTGTAATGAAACAATAAACTGTTTTTTAGAACCAGGACTAGGGTGAGGGATGTGAGGTCAAATCATCAAGTGAAAAGTTTGATTCTGTCTTCATCTAAAATTTTATATTTTGTTCATCATGCACTTTTAAAAACATATTTATTCATTTATTTGGTTGTATTGAGTCTTAGTTGCAGCACACAAGATCTTCATTGTGTCATGGGAGGTTTTCAGTTGTGGTGCATGGGCTTTGTTGCCAAGTGGCATGTGGGACCTTAGTTCCCCTACCAGGGATTAAACTCTCGTCCCCTATTTGCAAGGCATATTCTTAACTACTTCACCACCAGGGAAGTCCTCATCATAGGCTTTTTTTGTATTAATTTTGATTTGTAAAAAAAATATTACATGAGGTTAATATCGATCTTAAAGTTGAATTTTTTGGTGTTTCCTTAAATTTTGCACCTGAGGTGATTATCATACTAGATTCACCCTAGTATCAACCTTGCTAGTATTGTGATTACCAAATACCATTATTCTAGTTGCTCAGGGAACTCTGGCACAAATTTGACTTAATGTAGGGTCCCTTTGAGTTTAAGTTTCTGATGTTATTTTCATGGAAGTTTCTTGAGATGGTGTAGCTGGAATTTTCTCTGCCTTATTTGTTTTTCCCTGTCATGCCATCTGCCCTCACCTACGTGCACGCCTAGATTTTGCTCATTCCTCTGGGTCTGGCCTAAGTTCCCACTCTCCATGAAGGCGTGGTCAAAAATTATCAGTGTTCCTCACCTCCCCAGCCCTGGGGCCACTTATGCTAATTCCCATCCCAGCATCACAGTCTTGTTGGCAGAACCCTGACTGTGCTCCATATCCAAGTTCTAGTTCTTCAGAATTAGTTCTTCTTCTGAAATTTTCAATAACATATATTCAAAATGCTTATCTTGAATATCAGAATGCTCATCAGATTGAAACTCTGATTTATGCCCAAGGTTGACTATGCAATTGATTATCATTGCTTTGCTTAAAAGCAGTTTTCTGTGGGAAAAATAAACCTACAAGTATAATTATGGTTTTATCTCTTTTGTAGGGTCAAGCTCCACTGCCTTTTAGTTGTTGTTACTGGTATTATCTCTAACAGATCTTCTGTAGTTCTCTAAAAAATGTGCTTTATCTGATTAAGAACCCCTGATATTCTATTCTGTTTTCCTTTTTTTTCCTTAGCAATAAGTTGACTCTGAAATGGGTATAAACTGGAAAGAGCTGTCATGATTTGCTTGTTAGTTCATTTAATTTTGACCAAGAACTCTTCTCCTTGGTTTCTGAAATCATGTATTGCAAATCTTTATCCTTTAAGATTTTATCATTCCTGGCATAGGCTCTAATCTTAGGATTATTATTTACCCATGTGCATCATTTCTGACATGACAGAGTTCTCACTGAAATGGCAAATGTCTTCTTTCTTACCGCCTGCCTGCCTCTTAAGAAATTAGGTCTTCTTTTTCATATTTGATCTATTTTTTTTACCCTCTAGGTCTTTATTCTGTATAATTTAACCAAAAAAATTACCATCTGAACCACTTATCACTTAAGCAGGAGACATCATTTATAACCCAAAAGGAATTTGTTCCATCATGTATATCATAAGTGTTAAGCAAAGAAGAACCTTTTTTTTTTTTTTTTTTTTTTGACCTTGGTGGACTTCTTGACCTTGGTGCTTCTGAAATCACGTCCAATGAAAACATGGAGACCTTGGGTGAAGCAGCTGTTGTAAAGGCCATACACCAGATGAGGTGGCTTATGAGTAAGGCCACTTGGTACAAGCCCAGAGGGAGAATGAAGCCAAGAACAAAACAGCTAGAGTGTTTGGTACTGTGGAATGATATCTCCCTCCACAGGTAGTAACATTTCATTCCACAGATCATATCTGTTGGAAAAACAGGTGACCCCTTCTGGCCTAAGTTCCCACTCCCATGAAGGCGTGGTCAAAAATTATCAGTGTTCCTCACCTCCCCAGCCCTGGGGCCACTTATGCTAATTCCCATCCCAGCATCACAGTCTTGTTGGCAGAACCCTGACTGTGCTCCATATCCAAGTTCTAGTTCTTCAGAATTAGTTCTTCTTCTGAAATTTTCAATAACATATATTCAAAATGCTTATCTTGAATATCAGAATGCTCATCAGATTGAAACTCTGATTTATGCCCAAGGTTGACTATGCAATTGATTATCATTGCTTTGCTTAAAAGCAGTTTTCTGTGGGAAAAATAAACCTACAAGTATAATTATGGTTTTATCTCTTTTGTAGGGTCAAGCTCCACTGCCTTTTAGTTGTTGTTACTGGTATTATCTCTAACAGATCTTCTGTAGTTCTCTAAAAAATGTGCTTTATCTGATTAAGAACCCCTGATATTCTATTCTGTTTTCCTTTTTTTTCCTTAGCAATAAGTTGACTCTGAAATGGGTATAAACTGGAAAGAGCTGTCATGATTTGCTTGTTAGTTCATTTAATTTTGACCAAGAACTCTTCTCCTTGGTTTCTGAAATCATGTATTGCAAATCTTTATCCTTTAAGATTTTATCATTCCTGGCATAGGCTCTAATCTTAGGATTATTATTTACCCATGTGCATCATTTCTGACATGACAGAGTTCTCACTGAAATGGCAAATGTCTTCTTTCTTACCGCCTGCCTGCCTCTTAAGAAATTAGGTCTTCTTTTTCATATTTGATCTATTTTTTTTACCCTCTAGGTCTTTATTCTGTATAATTTAACCAAAAAAATTACCATCTGAACCACTTATCACTTAAGCAGGAGACATCATTTATAACCCAAAAGGAATTTGTTCCATCATGTATATCATAAGTGTTAAGCAAAGAAGAACCTTTTTTTTTTTTTTTTTTTTTTGACCTTGGTGGACTTCTTGACCTTGGTGCTTCTGAAATCACGTCCAATGAAAACATGGAGACCTTGGGTGAAGCAGCTGTTGTAAAGGCCATACACCAGATGAGGTGGCTTATGAGTAAGGCCACTTGGTACAAGCCCAGAGGGAGAATGAAGCCAAGAACAAAACAGCTAGAGTGTTTGGTACTGTGGAATGATATCTCCCTCCACAGGTAGTAACATTTCATTCCACAGATCATATCTGTTGGAAAAAACAGGTGACCCCTTCTACCAAAACTGTTTTCCTGAAGACCAAGTAAGGGACACAGAAGGAAGTTGCTGAAAGCCAAGCTCCCAAAGGCCCAAACCACTTAGACTGGTGTGTTCTAAGACTAGATAGGCTAGAAGATCACAACACAATAGTCCATGGAGATCAAGGTCAGAAGAAAGACACTGGCTGGAAAGTTAGGGATATAGACATGGTGCTTTTAAGCTTACAGAGCATCAGCCAAAAGGCCAGTGGTAGTACAGAATCACATGGAGAACTAGAAAGGCAGCAAGAGGATAATGGTGAGTCAGCATAAGAAGGCTGAGGTACCACACTGTATTGACTGTGCAGGGCATGTGAGAGCCCGACACCCAGATGACAAGGCCTTTACCAGCCAAGCCCATAAGGAAAGCCACTGAGTAGGCTATCATGAAAAGATGTCAAGAGCAGACTAGACTTTCCAAAAAAACATCATAAGCGACATAGGTTTGGAACTCTCCATGGTCAGAAGTTGCAACATGGATGTATCCTTCAAGCTACTATAAAAATAGCCAAAGTTTAGTTAGTCTCAGACTTCTACAACTACATACACTGCTTAAAATTCTACCATCTATATTCTTTTAATAGCTGAGGATTTTCGTGTTTCTGTTTTAGGATGTGTCTTTCTCTACTGCTGATATTCTTCTCCACATCTAATCCTTCTCCTCCTTCTCTTCCTTCTCATCTTCTTTCTCATCTTTTTCATATTCAGCTTTTCTACTACATTTCTAAACACTTATTCTGGATAGCAATTATACTACTTACTGTCTGTATAATAACGCATACTATGAATTAAGCACCTAGTATGAGTCCAATGCTTTGTGCATATATTGCATTTAATTCATTGCTCATAATAAATCTGTGATGTAGAAAGAATTATTATAGATGAAGGAAGTATGGATCAGAGAGGTTAGTAAACTTCTGTAGTCAAATATCCTGTAGTTAAAAAGCAGAACTGAGTTTTGAACCTAGTTCTACTAATTTAAAAATTCACATTCTTGGCATTTTTTGATTCTCCCTCAATGGCATAAAGGAGGGGCTCATATTCCCAATTTAATTTACAATTTAGGGTTTCCCTGTGCTTCACAGTATTTAATAATTTCCAAGATGGAATGCTAGGCAAAACGTGTTTTTGTTGATCTCAATTTACATACATGAAAACAAAACCTCAAAAGGAGCTGTTGTCAGGCAGTTCACTTCACTAGAAACTAGCAGCCTTGAATTCAAACTTCCTAATACCAAACCCTATTTTTTCTCACTTCATTACAAGGCTTCCTCACTATACCTTATTATGAGAAGAGTCTTGAAGCTGGTGTCCTGAAATGCTGGACTCTATCTCAGTGACCCTCCAAGTTCTTGTAAGAGAAGATGGTCACATCAGCTGGTTACAGGAGCCAGGGACAGTGCTAGCAAATGTCTAACCTTATGAATTACTGCTTTCTCAATCTCTTGTGAGAAACTTAATGACTTTTGCCTCACATTGTTGGTATTGTTGACTGTCTCTATTGCTTGTCTGTTTTTGATATTTAAGCCCCTCAAGTTGTGTAGACAATCTGTTGATACCAATTGAGCATATAAAAATAGCCAAAGTTTAGTTAGTCTCAGACTTCTACAACTACATACACTGCTTAAAATTCTACCATCTATATTCTTTTAATAGCTGAGGATTTTCGTGTTTCTGTTTTAGGATGTGTCTTTCTCTACTGCTGATATTCTTCTCCACATCTAATCCTTCTCCTCCTTCTCTTCCTTCTCATCTTCTTTCTCATCTTTTTCATATTCAGCTTTTCTACTACATTTCTAAACACTTATTCTGGATAGCAATTATACTACTTACTGTCTGTATAATAACGCATACTATGAATTAAGCACCTAGTATGAGTCCAATGCTTTGTGCATATATTGCATTTAATTCATTGCTCATAATAAATCTGTGATGTAGAAAGAATTATTATAGATGAAGGAAGTATGGATCAGAGAGGTTAGTAAACTTCTGTAGTCAAATATCCTGTAGTTAAAAAGCAGAACTGAGTTTTGAACCTAGTTCTACTAATTTAAAAATTCACATTCTTGGCATTTTTTGATTCTCCCTCAATGGCATAAAGGAGGGGCTCATATTCCCAATTTAATTTACAATTTAGGGTTTCCCTGTGCTTCACAGTATTTAATAATTTCCAAGATGGAATGCTAGGCAAAACGTTTTTTTGTTGATCTCAATTTACATACATGAAAACAAAACCTCAAAAGGAGCTGTTGTCAGGCAGTTCACTTCACTAGAAACTAGCAGCCTTGAATTCAAACTTCCTAATACCAAACCCTATTTTTTCTCACTTCATTACAAGGCTTCCTCACTATACCTTATTATGAGAAGAGTCTTGAAGCTGGTGTCCTGAAATGCTGGACTCTATCTCAGTGACCCTCCAAGTTCTTGTAAGAGAAGATGGTCACATCAGCTGGTTACAGGAGCCAGGGACAGTGCTAGCAAATGTCTAACCTTATGAATTACTGCTTTCTCAATCTCTTGTGAGAAACTTAATGACTTTTGCCTCACATTGTTGGTATTGTTGACTGTCTCTATTGCTTGTCTGTTTTTGATATTTAAGCCCCTCAAGTTGTGGAGACAGTCTGTTAATACCAATTAAGCCTATTAAAATGCCTCCATCAAGTACAATATACTAACACATATGTATGGAATCTAGTAAGATCATACTGATAAATACACACACAGAGCATTGATGGGAAAACAGCCATAGAAAACAGACTTATGGACATTGAGGAGAGGGAAGAGTGGGTGAGAGATATGGAAAGAGCAACATGGACCCCTATACTAGCATATGTAAAGGAGATAACTATTGTCAATGTGCTGTGGAACTAAGGGATCTTACATGGGGGCTATGCAATGGCCTGGAGGAGTGGGATGGTGGGAAATGGGATATACATATGACTAATCTGGAATTATACATACCTATAAACAACAAAACTCTGTAAAAGCCAAAAAGCAAAATAAAAAATATATATATTTATTTTTTAAAAATCCCTCCAGGTTTTTGCTTCTCCTGTTCTTGCTGCCTAGAATGACTCCCTCATAGCCTTTTGATTCATATTCTAGTGGATCGAGTTGCTTCTTCCTCTTATTCTTCTTAGTACAGTGTAATGCTATGTGATTAATTTCAGCAACAATGCCTGTGTATCAGAAATCATTGTCTCAATATATGTTTTAGATATCACATCTTATTTTACTTTTACCATCTAACACCTTCGGCAAAAGATTTAATCTCTCTGAGCTTTATGTTCCTCCTCTTTAACATAGATTACTAGTATTAATACTTCACAGCATTGTTGCTAAGCTCTAAAGGGATAATCCCATAAAATACTCAGAAATACAAATCACAAGCTGGAATCAAGATATTAAAAAGCAGAGACGTCATTTTGCTAACAAAGGTCTGTATAGTCAAAGCTAGGGTTTTCCCAGTAGTCATGTAGGGATGTGAGAGTTGGACTACAAATAAGGCTGAGTGGTGAAGAATTGTTACTTTAGGATTGTGCTGCTGGAGAAGACTCTTGAGAGTCCCCTGGACTGCAAGGACATCAAACCAGTCACTCCTAAAAGAAATCAACCCTGAATATTCATTGGAAGGACTGATGCTGAAGCTGAAGCTCCAATACTTTGACCACCTGATGCAAAGAGCCACCTCATTGGAAAAGACCCTGATGCTGGGAAGGATTGAGGGCAGGAGAAGAAGAGGGCATCAGAGGATGAGATGGTTGAATGGTATCACTGATCCAATGCACATGAGTTTGAACAAACTCCGGGAGATAGTGAAGGACAGGGAAGCCCGGTGTACTGCAACCATGGAGTTGCAAAAAGTCAGATGTGACAGAGTGACTAATACATTCCTTCTTTGATGCTCTTCTTTAGTTTATATAGATCCAAGTTTCTGACCTGTATTATTTTCTTTCTTTCTAAATGCATGATATATCAAAATTACCTGATGTTGGTGGTTATTATTATCTTTGCTGATGTTATTTTTATTGTTCTTGTTATTTTTCATTTGGTTTATATCGCCATTCCATAAGCATTTGAAAAGAAGAAGAATTTGAGAACATATATTAGGGTTTGTCTAAAATTCTAGAATTCTTTTAGGGTAAGAGCCCAGGAAGAGAGTATTTTTTACTTATCACAGACTTTAAGTTGTATGTGATTAATTTCAGCAACAATGCCTGTGTATCAGAAATCATTGTCTCAATATATGTTTTAGATATCACATCTTATTTTACTTTTACCATCTAACACCTTCGGCAAAAGATTTAATCTCTCTGAGCTTTATGTTCCTCCTCTTTAACATAGATTACTAGTATTAATACTTCACAGCATTGTTGCTAAGCTCTAAAGGGATAATCCCATAAAATACTCAGAAATACAAATCACAAGCTGGAATCAAGATATTAAAAAGCAGAGACGTCATTTTGCTAACAAAGGTCTGTATAGTCAAAGCTAGGGTTTTCCCAGTAGTCATGTAGGGATGTGAGAGTTGGACTACAAATAAGGCTGAGTGGTGAAGAATTGTTACTTTAGGATTGTGCTGCTGGAGAAGACTCTTGAGAGTCCCCTGGACTGCAAGGACATCAAACCAGTCACTCCTAAAAGAAATCAACCCTGAATATTCATTGGAAGGACTGATGCTGAAGCTGAAGCTCCAATACTTTGACCACCTGATGCAAAGAGCCACCTCATTGGAAAAGACCCTGATGCTGGGAAGGATTGAGGGCAGGAGAAGAAGAGGGCATCAGAGGATGAGATGGTTGAATGGTATCACTGATCCAATGCACATGAGTTTGAACAAACTCCGGGAGATAGTGAAGGACAGGGAAGCCCGGTGTACTGCAACCATGGAGTTGCAAAAAGTCAGATGTGACAGAGTGACTAATACATTCCTTCTTTGATGCTCTTCTTTAGTTTATATAGATCCAAGTTTCTGACCTGTATTATTTTCTTTCTTTCTAAATGCATGATATATCAAAATTACCTGATGTTGGTGGTTATTATTATCTTTGCTGATGTTATTTTTATTGTTCTTGTTATTTTTCATTTGGTTTATATCGCCATTCCATAAGCATTTGAAAAGAAGAAGAATTTGAGAACATATATTAGGGTTTGTCTAAAATTCTAGAATTCTTTTAGGGTAAGAGCCCAGGAAGAGAGTATTTTTTACTTATCACAGACTTTAAGTTTAGTGACTGTGTGTCCAGATAATTGAAACTGTTAGGAAATGTAGCCTTATCCTTGATGGAATTTCTAAGATTTTTTTCAACAAATATTTTTAAGAAGACCTATAAAAGAGTGAACACATATAGTTAAGTTTGATATTAATTATAATATTAACAGCTAATGCTTATAGAGTACTAGATAGAGGACATCTTTAACCTCTCTGTTGTCCTGTACTTTGGTGTCAGAAGCATACAATAACAGCATTCCGAAAGACCAAATCAAATAGATATTAAGAAAACAATAGAAGAGATCAAAGAAACTAAAAGCTGGCTCTTTGAAAATATAAACAAAATTGACAAACCTTTAGCCAGACATATCAAGAGGAAAAAAAGAGGAAGGACAGGTAAATAAAATCAGAAATGGAAAAGGAGAAGTGCACTTCTCTGACACTGCAAAAGTGCAAAATACCTTAAGAGACTATTAAAGACTACTATATGCCAAAAAAAGGACAACCTAGAAAAGAATGTACGACTTCTTAGAAAGGTATAATCTCCCAATACTGAACTGGAAAGAAAGAAAACATGTACAGACCAATTATAAGTTCTGAAATTTAATCTGTGATTTAAAAGATCCCAAAAAATGAAAGTTAAGAACCAGATGACTTCACAGGCAGATTCTAACAAATATTTAGAGAAGAGTTAACACTTATTCTTCTGAAACATCCCCAAAAAATTCAGAGGGGGGAATACTCCCAAACGCATTCTATGAGACCACCAACACCCTGATACCAGAATCAGGCAAAAAGATACCACAAAATAAGGAAAGTACAATACATTGTTACTGATAAAAAAAATAGATGCAAATATGCTTAGCAAACCAAATCCAGCAAATGGATCATACATTATGATCAAGTAAAATTTATCTCAGGAATACAAAGATTTTTCATTCTTCAAATCAATCGTGTGTACACTACATTAACAAACTGAAAAAAGTCATATGATCATTTCCATAAGCATTTGAAAAGAAGAAGAATTTGAGAACATATATTAGGGTTTGTCTAAAATTCTAGAATTCTTTTAGGGTAAGAGCCCAGGAAGAGAGTATTTTTTACTTATCACAGACTTTAAGTTTAGTGACTGTGTGTCCAGATAATTGAAACTGTTAGGAAATGTAGCCTTATCCTTGATGGAATTTCTAAGATTTTTTTCAACAAATATTTTTAAGAAGACCTATAAAAGAGTGAACACATATAGTTAAGTTTGATATTAATTATAATATTAACAGCTAATGCTTATAGAGTACTAGATAGAGGACATCTTTAACCTCTCTGTTGTCCTGTACTTTGGTGTCAGAAGCATACAATAACAGCATTCCGAAAGACCAAATCAAATAGATATTAAGAAAACAATAGAAGAGATCAAAGAAACTAAAAGCTGGCTCTTTGAAAATATAAACAAAATTGACAAACCTTTAGCCAGACATATCAAGAGGAAAAAGAGGAAGGACAGGTAAATAAAATCAGAAATGGAAAAGGAGAAGTGCACTTCTCTGACACTGCAAAAGTGCAAAATACCTTAAGAGACTATTAAAGACTACTATATGCCAAAAAAAGGACAACCTAGAAAAGAATGTACGACTTCTTAGAAAGGTATAATCTCCCAATACTGAACTGGAAAGAAAGAAAACATGTACAGACCAATTATAAGTTCTGAAATTTAATCTGTGATTTAAAAGATCCCAAAAAATGAAAGTTAAGAACCAGATGACTTCACAGGCAGATTCTAACAAATATTTAGAGAAGAGTTAACACTTATTCTTCTGAAACATCCCCAAAAAATTCAGAGGGGGGAATACTCCCAAACGCATTCTATGAGACCACCAACACCCTGATACCAGAATCAGGCAAAAAGATACCACAAAATAAGGAAAGTACAATACATTGTTACTGATAAAAAAAATAGATGCAAATATGCTTAGCAAACCAAATCCAGCAAATGGATCATACATTATGATCAAGTAAAATTTATCTCAGGAATACAAAGATTTTTCATTCTTCAAATCAATCGTGTGTACACTACATTAACAAACTGAAAAAAAAAAGTCATATGATCATTTCAATAGATGTAGGGAAAGCATTTGATAAAATTAAACATCCGTTTATGATAAACACTCTTCAGAAAGTTGGCATGGGGGAACATACCTCAACATAACAAAGACCATGTATGACAAACCCACAGCTAACATCATACTCACTGGTGAAACTCTGAAAGCACTTCCTCTAAGATCAGGAACAAGACAAAGATGCCCACTCTCGCCAATTTTATTGACATAGCATTGGAAGTCCTAGCCACAGCAAAGAAGAAAAGAAATTAAAGGGATCCAAATTGGAAAAGAAGTAAAATCATCACTGTTCACTGATAACATGATGCTATACATAGAAAATCCTAAAGACACTACCAGAAAACTATCAAAGCTCATTAATGAATTTGGTCAAGTTGTAGAATACAAAATCAATACACAAAATGTATTGCCTCTCTATATACTAACAATGAATGATCAGAAAGAGAAATTAAGGAAATAGTTCCATTTTCATTCATCATTGCATGAAAAAGAATAAAGTGCCTAGGGATAAACCTTCTGCCATAATGAGGCAGAAGACCTGTACTCCAAAAACAGTAAGATGCTGATGAAAGAAACTGAAGATGGAAAAACAGATGGAAAGATATACCCTATTCTTGGATTAAAAGAATCAATATTGTTAAAATTACTGTACTACCCAAGGCAATATACAGATTCAGTGTAATCCCTGTCAAATTATAAATGCCTTTTTTTTTTTTTACAGAACTAGAACAAAAAGTTTTAAAATTTGTACTTCTGCTTTCTTTTCATAGTGTTAGCAAGGTACATCCCTACACACATCACATGCAAATGTGCTAAAGAGGATTTTTAAAAATAAACAATATATAATTAGGTTGAATCTACTATGGAAAATTTCTAGGGGAATACTCCCAAACGCATTCTATGAGACCACCAACACCCTGATACCAGAATACGGCAAAAAGATACCACAAAATAAGGAAAGTACAATACATTGTTACTGATAAAAAAAATAGATGCAAATATGCTTAGCAAACCAAATCCAGCAAATGGATCATACATTATGATCAAGTAAAATTTATCTCAGGAATACAAAGATTTTTCATTCTTCAAATCAATCGTGTGTACACTACATTAACAAACTGAAAAAAAAAAGTCATATGATCATTTCAATAGATGTAGGGAAAGCATTTGATAAAATTAAACATCCGTTTATGATAAACACTCTTCAGAAAGTTGGCATGGGGGAACATACCTCAACATAACAAAGACCATGTATGACAAACCCACAGCTAACATCATACTCACTGGTGAAACTCTGAAAGCACTTCCTCTAAGATCAGGAACAAGACAAAGATGCCCACTCTCGCCAATTTTATTGACATAGCATTGGAAGTCCTAGCCACAGCAAAGAAGAAAAGAAATTAAAGGGATCCAAATTGGAAAAGAAGTAAAATCATCACTGTTCACTGATAACATGATGCTATACATAGAAAATCCTAAAGACACTACCAGAAAACTATCAAAGCTCATTAATGAATTTGGTCAAGTTGTAGAATACAAAATCAATACACAAAAATGTATTGCCTCTCTATATACTAACAATGAATGATCAGAAAGAGAAATTAAGGAAATAGTTCCATTTTCATTCATCATTGCATGAAAAAGAATAAAGTGCCTAGGGATAAACCTTCTGCCATAATGAGGCAGAAGACCTGTACTCCAAAAACAGTAAGATGCTGATGAAAGAAACTGAAGATGGAAAAACAGATGGAAAGATATACCCTATTCTTGGATTAAAAGAATCAATATTGTTAAAATTACTGTACTACCCAAGGCAATATACAGATTCAGTGTAATCCCTGTCAAATTATAAATGCCTTTTTTTTTTTTTACAGAACTAGAACAAAAAGTTTTAAAATTTGTACTTCTGCTTTCTTTTCATAGTGTTAGCAAGGTACATCCCCCCTACACACATACACAATGACATTATCTTTAGCCTATGTGTCTTTATATTAAAGAGGATTTTTAAAAAATAAACAATATATAATTAGGTTGAATCTACTATGGAAATTTCTATCTTTTAATTAGGGCATTTAGACCATTGATATTCAAAGTGGTTATTGATATACCTGGACTAATAGCAACCATGTTTGTTATTATTTTACATTTATTTTTGTTTGGCCTTCCACTATTCTTCTGCCTGTGGGGTTTCAACTGAGCATTTTATATGAATCCATTTTTTCTCATTTCTTTCCATATTAGCTATACTTCTTTTTAAAAACTTTTTTATTCGTTGCCCTAGAGTTTGCAGCATACATTTATGACTAACCTAAGTCCACTTTGAAATAGCATCACATCACTTCATAGGTAATATGAATAACTTACAATAACAAATTAATTTCTTCCTCCTATCTCTTGTATCACTGCTGTCATTCATTTCATTTAGGTATACCTGTTCAGTTGCTAAGTTGTGTCTGATTCTTTGTGACCCCAAGACTGTAGTTGCCAAGCTCCTCTGTCCATGGGATTTCCCAGGCAAGAATACTGGAGTGAGTCCCATTTCCTTCTCCAGAGGATCTTCCCAACTCAGAGATCGAACCCCTGTCCTCTGTACTGGCAGGTAGATTCTTTACTACTGAGCCACCAAAGAAGTCACTTATTGGTATATATGCATGAATAAGTATACAAGAATACATAAATAAAAATATATAAGCGTATATAATCAAATCAATTGTTCCCATGATTATTTTGAACCAACTGTTATTTGTTAGATAAGTCAAAAATTTATTTTTGTTTATAGAATAAAGTACCTAGATAAACCTTCTGCCATAATGAGGCAGAAGACCTGTACTCCAAAAACAGTAAGATGCTGATGAAAGAAACTGAAGATGGAAAAACAGATGGAAAGATATACCCTATTCTTGGATTAAAAGAATCAATATTGTTAAAATTACTGTACTACCCAAGGCAATATACAGATTCAGTGTAATCCCTGTCAAATTATAAATGCCTTTTTTTTTTTTTACAGAACTAGAACAAAAAGTTTTAAAATTTGTACTTCTGCTTTCTTTTCATAGTGTTAGCAAGGTACATCCCCCCTACACACATACACAATGACATTATCTTTAGCCTATGTGTCTTTATATTAAAGAGGATTTTTAAAAAATAAACAATATATAATTAGGTTGAATCTACTATGGAAATTTCTATCTTTTAATTAGGGCATTTAGACCATTGATATTCAAAGTGGTTATTGATATACCTGGACTAATAGCAACCATGTTTGTTATTATTTTACATTTATTTTTGTTTGGCCTTCCACTATTCTTCTGCCTGTGGGGTTTCAACTGAGCATTTTATATGAATCCATTTTTTCTCATTTCTTTCCATATTAGCTATACTTCTTTTTAAAAACTTTTTTATTCGTTGCCCTAGAGTTTGCAGCATACATTTATGACTAACCTAAGTCCACTTTGAAATAGCATCACATCACTTCATAGGTAATATGAATAACTTACAATAACAAATTAATTTCTTCCTCCTATCTCTTGTATCACTGCTGTCATTCATTTCATTTAGGTATACCTGTTCAGTTGCTAAGTTGTGTCTGATTCTTTGTGACCCCAAGACTGTAGTTGCCAAGCTCCTCTGTCCATGGGATTTCCCAGGCAAGAATACTGGAGTGAGTCCCATTTCCTTCTCCAGAGGATCTTCCCAACTCAGAGATCGAACCCCTGTCCTCTGTACTGGCAGGTAGATTCTTTACTACTGAGCCACCAAAGAAGTCACTTATTGGTATATATGCATGAATAAGTATACAAGAATACATAAATAAAAATATATAAGCGTATATAATCAAATCAATTGTTCCCATGATTATTTTGAACCAACTGTTATTTGTTAGATAGTTAAGAATAAAAACAGTGAAAGTTTGAATTTTACTTTCACCTATTCCTTCTTTGATGCTCTTCCTTACTTTATGTAGATCCAGGATTCTGACCTATTTTATTCTCTTTCTCCCTAAAGGGCTCTTTAAAAATATTTGTTACAAGGCATGTCTACTAGCCACAAATTGTCTCAATTTTTGTCTGTCTGAGAAAGTCTTTATGAAGGATAAAAGTCACTCATGAAGTATAATTTCACAGAGTACAGATCTCTAGGGTGGTGGTTTTTTCTCTCTCAACACTTTAAATGCTTTGGTCCACTCTTCTTGCTTATGTGGTAAATTGGATATAATCTGTATCTTTGTTCTTCTCTAAGCAAGGTGTATTTCCCTGCCTCTGGCATCTTTCAGAATATTTTCTTTGTCTTTGGTTTTCTGTAATTTGAAAATGGTATGCCCAGTTATCATTTTTTGACGTTCGCCCTTCTTGATGTTCTCTGAACTTTCTAGATGTGCGGTTTGGTGTCTGACAATGATTTGAGAACAATCTCAGTCTTTGTTGTTTCAAGTATTTCTTCTGTTCCTTTCTATTTCTTCTCCTTCAGGTGCTCCCATTACATGTGTGTTACACCTTTTGTAGTTGCCCTTGAATCTTTGGATAGGCTGGTATATTTTTCAGTCTTTGTTTTCTTTGATTTTCCATTTTCAAGTATAATATTGATATATCCTCCAGCTCAAAGACTCTTTCTTCAGTTAAGTCCAGTCTACTAGTGAGTCCATAAAAGGCATTCTTCTGTCTTTAGCAGTGTGTTTGTCTTTATATCTTGAGCTTCTTTTTGTTTTTTTTCTTAGGATTTTATCTCTCTGCTTACTATTCCTATATGCTTTTGCATGCTGTCTACTTTATCCATTAGCACTCTAAGGATATTATTCATAATCTGTTTTAAATTCCTAGTCTCATAATTACAATATCCCTGCCATGTCTAGTTCTGATACTTACTCTCTCTGTTTCTTCAAATTGCATTTTTTGCTTTTCTAACTTGCCTTGTTTTTTTTTAATGGCTCGGTATGATGTACTGAGTAAAAGGAACTGCTATAAATAGGCCTTTAGTAATGTAGAGGTGCAATTTTGGGGGAGGGAAAGGTTCCTTTCAACCTATGAGTAGGTTTCACTCTTAGTAAGCCTGTGCCTCCAGATTGTGAACTTATTAATAACATATATTTCTCAGTTTTTTCTCCCTACATAGGAGGGACAGGGCTAGAGAAGGCTGGAGTTGGGTGTTTCCCTTCCCAGATCAGTCAGGCTCTGATGATATCCAGCTAGTTAGGCTCTAGTTACCTAGCTTCTGAGGGCAGGCCTTGTTAAGAAGAGATTACTCTGGGCTTCCCTGGTGGTCCAGTGGGTAAGGACACCGCCTTGCAGTGCAAGGGGCGCCGGTTCGATCCCTGGCCTGGGAAGATCACACTTGCCACGGAGTGGCTGGACCGATGCGTCCAATCACCAAGCCGGAGCTCTGGAGCGCATGCGCCCAGAGCCGGTGCTCAGCGACAACAGAGGCCACCACAATGGGAGGTCCACATGGGCCAAAGAACAAAGATGGATGAAACTAGACAAATGAAAGACCAGTGGAAGTGGCCTGCCCACCCCCCTCCCTCCCGTCCCCCACTTAAATAAATAAATAAATTTTTTTTTTTTAAAAAAAGAAGAGATTACTCTAATGTATTGATTATTTCAAATTGATTCCTTTTCTTCCTTCCTCTGCCAGAAGCCCAAGAGATCTTTCTAAAATTTACTCTGGGAATCTTGTTGCGCTCCTGGAGATATCATGCCATGACAGAGTCCCTCTGGAGTTTTGAACTTTCCAGAGTTGTCCACACTGAGCTTCCAGTGTTTCGTCCATTATAATTCAGGTTTTTCCTGTTCCCTAGGTGGTTTCCACTCACGAATCAGGTACGGTAAGCTATGACTCCCTGTAATTGCCTGGCTTTCTCTTCTGTCTTGGGACAGTTTACCCTGTGTCCTTACACGACTAATGGATCCCAGAAGACTTGTTGAATTACCAGTCTTTCGAGCTTTTTATGTGTTGTAAGAAAACAGAGCAGTGACTTTGAAGCTCCTTATATGTGGAATCGGAAAACAGCTCTAGACTTTCTAAATGCTTTCTACTGTTTTTGATGACAGTGTCTTGGAGGTCCTGAATTTGGCACCCATAGATTAGGGGATGCAGAGAGGACTGAATATTAATACAGACTGCTTACAAGAGTGCCTGTTTATCCAGGTTCTGGCATGACAGAAAGATCCCGAAGGTGTCCCCCGACACTGCTAAATATTTACAGGTGCTGTGAAAATCTCTGAGGATTAGAGGCTCAGACAGCATTAGCCTCTTTGCCTACTCTGCCATCACTCTATCCATGTCTCCACAGTCTTACACATAAACACCCACTCTCCCAAATCAATTGTAAGTTTCCAGACCTTCTGCTATATTTTAGATAGTGTTTCTTTTAGCTTATCATTTGAGAAATAAAACAAAAAAGCAAAAGCAGTAATTCCCCACTCTCCCTTTTAATTTTACTGTTCATTACTGCCCTGTAGCACAGGCCCTGGCATAAAGAAGGTATTCACAAACCTTTCTTCTGTTTTGCTTTGTTCTGTTTGATAGACAGTCTCTGAACTTGCCACAAGGGGGCACTTGTGAGCTGTTTTGAAAAACCAATTTGTGTTCAACATCAAATTTCACAAACCCTCCTGGTTTCCTATAGTTTGGACTTATTCCTCTCTGGAAGAAATACAGTGTACATTTACAGGGCTTCTATAACATGTAGGGATAGCAGACATACTCTAATAAAGCTTGTCAACATGAAAGCTTCAGATCTCAAGACCTTGTGATACACTTTGTTAAATACTGGAGAGACATTGTGAGTTATTTTACATGTTTCAAAAAACAAATATTTAAAACATTCGAATTGGTATTGTGCATTAAGTAGTTTTGCCTTTGACTTAAATCATTATAGCTTTACTCATTTGATAGTCAAAACTTTAAAAAATTGAGACCCATAGAGAAAAACACTTTGTGCATCAGCACTTACTGAGTTGGAGACTTCTGCTTGTGAAAGAGTCCTAAAATGGTGGTAAGGAAGCTTCATGAACTTTAAAGTGGCTTATTTCAGTTTTCAGCACTTTTTTCATTTTTTTTTTCTTACAGTGAGAACATTTTACTGAGTGGTTACCATGAGCCAGCAACTGTGCTTAGGAGTTTAGATTAATTATTTTATACAATCTTTATAAAACACTATGCAGTTAATATCACTGTCACCAGTTATAAATAGAAAAATGGAGGGTTACATTGCTCAGGTTAAGGCAAACCTTAGCTTATCCCTCTTTCTTACACTTTCTCCTTCACAGTTGGTGCTGGAGCACTTTCTTTCTGAATTAGGCTTCAGGTTAAGGAATTATTGGAATCTATGATTTTAGCATTGGAAGGAGTGATGAAGATGGTATGATCTATCCTGTTATCTATTAAAAGAATCTTTTCTATAATAAGGATGTGACATTATGACTCTGCTATATTTTAGATAGTGTTTCTTTTAGCTTATCATTTGAGAAATAAAACAAAAAAGCAAAAGCAGTAATTCCCCACTCTCCCTTTTAATTTTACTGTTCATTACTGCCCTGTAGCACAGGCCCTGGCATAAAGAAGGTATTCACAAACCTTTCTTCTGTTTTGCTTTGTTCTGTTTGATAGACAGTCTCTGAACTTGCCACAAGGGGGCACTTGTGAGCTGTTTTGAAAAACCAATTTGTGTTCAACATCAAATTTCACAAACCCTCCTGGTTTCCTATAGTTTGGACTTATTCCTCTCTGGAAGAAATACAGTGTACATTTACAGGGCTTCTATAACATGTAGGGATAGCAGACATACTCTAATAAAGCTTGTCAACATGAAAGCTTCAGATCTCAAGACCTTGTGATACACTTTGTTAAATACTGGAGAGACATTGTGAGTTATTTTACATGTTTCAAAAAACAAATATTTAAAACATTCGAATTGGTATTGTGCATTAAGTAGTTTTGCCTTTGACTTAAATCATTATAGCTTTACTCATTTGATAGTCAAAACTTTAAAAAATTGAGACCCATAGAGAAAAACACTTTGTGCATCAGCACTTACTGAGTTGGAGACTTCTGCTTGTGAAAGAGTCCTAAAATGGTGGTAAGGAAGCTTCATGAACTTTAAAGTGGCTTATTTCAGTTTTCAGCACTTTTTTCATTTTTTTTTTCTTACAGTGAGAACATTTTACTGAGTGGTTACCATGAGCCAGCAACTGTGCTTAGGAGTTTAGATTAATTATTTTATACAATCTTTATAAAACACTATGCAGTTAATATCACTGTCACCAGTTATAAATAGAAAAATGGAGGGTTACATTGCTCAGGTTAAGGCAAACCTTAGCTTATCCCTCTTTCTTACACTTTCTCCTTCACAGTTGGTGCTGGAGCACTTTCTTTCTGAATTAGGCTTCAGGTTAAGGAATTATTGGAATCTATGATTTTAGCATTGGAAGGAGTGATGAAGATGGTATGATCTATCCTGTTATCTATTAAAAGAATCTTTTCTATAATAAGTGTGACATTAGCTCACCTCTAGTTTGGGGTTTGTAATACTGACTCACTAAACCGTACCATCTTGTCATTTCTAATCACATTTCAAAAGAACTCGCAAATTCTATTTTACATCCAAGTCTATTCTTCCTTCATCGTGATAGGTTCCCAAGTATTTGAACAGTATCTTAAGGTCTCCTTGATTCATCTTATCTCCAGGCTGATTTTACCATATTTATTAACTGTCTCTCATATGATCTTCCAAAAACCTGGACGCCCATCTTAATATGAATTTTTTGTGGATTTAATATGGATACATGTTCTTTGTGGTTCCTCCCACCAAGAAGTAGAATGTGTTTCCTCTCTCTTATGATCTGGATTAGTCCTGCGGCTAGATAGAAATAATTGAATATAGTGTAATACAGTGGTCCCCAACCTTTTTGGCACCATGGACCAATCTCATGGAAGACAATTCTTCCATCGGCCTTGGAGTTGCAGATGGTTTGGGGATGATTCAGGCACATTACATTTATTATGCACTGTATTATTATCATATCAGCTTCAACTCAGATAATCAGGCATTAGATTTGGAAGGTTGCAGACTCCTGATATAAAAGATACTATTTATCTTTTGAGGCTAACTCTTAGAACATCTGTTATGGCTTAATGGTAAAGAGCCCACCTGTTAATGCAGGAGACTTCTGGGTCGGAAAGATCTCTGGAGAAGGAAATGGCAAGCCACTTCAGTATTCTTGCTTGGGAAAAACTCCATGGACGGGGGGGGGGGGGGGCTGCAAAAGAGTCAGATACAACTTAGTGACTAAACAACAACTAATTAGGACGTCAACAGTTTTCATTTTCTAGTCTTGGAATACACTTCTTGGAACTCATGGACTACAGAGGTCTCTTGCAGACAGCCCATTGCTAAGCTGCTAGCCAAAGCCAGCTACAAATGCCAATATTTTGTATATCCAGCCATCCCAGTGCACTGATAAACAGAAAGCAGAAGAATGCAGTCATTTCAGAGAATTATGACAATAATAAACTGTGGGTTTCAGACCATTACGTTTTAGAGTAATTTATTATGCAGTCTTAAATAACTAATAGGTCCAGGTTGCAAATGGCTTCAGAGTATCAGATTCAGATCTAAATATGTTGACTGTGACTAATAATCAGTAATGATTTTTTTTTCTTTCTTGATTTTAATACCACATTTTTATAATTCTGGTAGATTTCTTACATTCATCTTTTTTTGACATGTATACACTGCTTTATTTTATTTATTTATTTTTGACCTACACTAGATTTTTGCTGCTACACGTGGGCTTTCTCTAGTTGCAGGGAATGGTGCAACTAGTGCTACTCTCTAATTGTGGTACATAGGCTTCTCACTGTGGTGGCTTCTCTTCTTTTGGAGCACAGTATCTAGGGTGGGTGGGCTTCGCAAGTTGTGGCATATGGTCTCAGTGTTACCGAGTCCAAGCTCACTCTGCTCGTTGCACGACAGGCCAGTGAATCTGACAGGTATTGAGGCAAGAAAAACAACTTTATTTGGAAAGCAGCTGATGGAGAAGATGGCAGGCTAGTGCCATCTTAAGATGGGAAATAATAATATGGAAAAAAACATCTTATTGAGGTTTGGATGCCAGGTTCTTTTATAGATCAGAGATGGGGCGAGGGTGAGAAAGCTAATTCTGGTAGAGTTTTATACCTGTATTTTCAGAGCCTGTGGAAATTGAAATGATTTTTGAGGTTAAAATAATTTTTGCTCATATTGATGTTTTTAAAAAAGGATCATTGAAATTAGTTCTGTCTTATTTCTCAGTTCTCTCTTTTGTCAAGAAAATAATGAGTCCTAAATTTTTTTCTAGATTTGCTGGAACAATAACAGTTGTTTTCATTATCGTAATACCTAGCTGTAAACCAAGGACCTGAACATACACCATCTCAATTAATCCACACAACCGTATGTGGTTAATATGTGATCCTCCTTTGTAGGTGAATGAGCTGAGATTCAGAAAGGCTAAGTGATTTGCTATGGAAATAAAGTGAAAGAGATTGATTAAAGCTTCTCTGACCTCAGTCAGCTGTTCTTTGAGTTTCATCATCAATGTAAGAGGACAAAGCTGACAAATGGAGGCTCAAACACAGGATAAGAACAGAACAACTTTTTCCCACTGATTTAACTAGGAGAGGTGAGGGCATCCCTGGGGTTTGACCTGGCATGGGGAGTAGGGCCCAAGTAGAATAAGAGGGGCATCCATTGACAGGGTGCTGAAGAGCAAGAGGGTCAAAGCCCTTGTGGAGAGAAGAGGACAATGCACATACCTACATGTGCATATATATATATATTCTCTGGTTCTGTCTGCTGAGGGGACCTTGGTGTCGGACATCCTTATTGAAATGAGTAACCTAGTATCTGGATCATTCCACAAGTTTATTATTACTCTTCTCCTAAAGAGAACTAAGGGCCATTTTTTGGAGAAAGGTTTATTCCAGGGCAGGAACAGAGAATACTGAAGATGAACCTGGATGAACATATAGTACCAGAAAGCAAGCACATAGGGCTTCCCCTGGTGGTCCAGTGGGTAGGGACACCGCCTTGCAGTGCAAGGGGCGCTGGTTCCATCCCTGGCCTGGGAAGATCCCATGTGCCGCGGAGCGGCTGGACCGATGTGTCCAGTTACCGAGCCGGAGCTCTGGAGCACTTGAGCCCAGAGCCAGCGCTCTGCAACGACAGACACCACCGTGATGGGAGGCCCACAAGAGCCAAAGAACAAAGACGGATGAACATAGAGAAATGAAAGACCAATAGAAGTGGCCCGCCCGCTCCCCTCCCTCCCCAACCCGACTCCCGCCCAAAATAAATTAATTAATTAATTTTTTTAAAAAAGAAAGCAAACACATACACCATGAATGACAGGGACACACCAAAAGGCAGAGGCCAGCTTGCAGGACTTTCACTGGCAATATTTGAGACTTTTTTAGTTATCAAATATAACACTATAGTAATGATTGATACTCCATTTAATAAAGTAGGAAACCATGAGTTGATTCTGATATATAAGCAGTAAACTGAATGTTTGCTTAGAAATGGGATACTTACAGAGTTTCAAAGTACATTCCTACAAAATATTTGTTAGTTAAACAGAAGAATGAGCACAAAGGAGAAGTCTGGCAGACCTCACCTTAATCACAGAATCAAGATGAATAATACATATTAATAGGGGATAAACCCTGTGCTAACTGATAGGATCCACTGAGAACACAGCCTGGCTTCTTGCATAACCAGAATCTGGCAATGAGGAAACATTGGATAAAGCCAAATTGAGAAATAATCTACTAAAAAAAAAGAAAACTGGCCTGTGGTCTTCAAAAATGTCATGAAAGTCAAGGCAAGATGAAGCAACTCTTCCAGACTAAAGAAGACAAAAAAGACATAATGGCTAAGTATAATACATGATTCTGAACTGCATTCTTTGGCTACAAAGGACAGTACTAGGGTAGCTGGTGAAACATGAATTAGATCTAATTTCAGATAGGAGAAATGTATCAGTGTTAAATTCCTGATTATGACAATGTAGTAGGATGACTTTCCTCATAGTATGCACCAGTATTCCTTGAGTGATGGAGCATTGAGTCAGCAATTCACTTTCAGATGGTTCCAGAAATGATTCTCTGTACTGCACTCAGACTTTTTCTGTAAGTATGAAGTTTGTCTCAAATTGAAAATCTTAGGCCAAAATACCTCCATTATTTATTTACTGGATACAATGATTACTCATTCCCCATCCATTTATTCTATATAGCAAGCCAAAAGAAATATGGAATTCGGGTTTTTTTGGAATTCTTTAAAGAGTAAATTGTAAAGAAAAATCCCAAAATATCGTTAAAATTAAGTAATTGAGATGTTGGTGTTCATGAACTTATTGGTAATGGTGTTTGAGGTTATGGTTAGGAAGCTGGAAAACAAAAGGTAGAGAGGGAGAGAGTGGTAATAATAATAATATCTAATATATATCAAATGTCCATCCTGCAGTAATATTGTTGTAACCATTTTGCATGTTCATTACTCCTCATAACAGTCCTATAAAGAAGTCACTTTTGTTAGCCTCATTTTATAAGTTGATAAAACTTGGGTGCAGAGAGATAAAGTAACTTCCCCAGTGGAGGAATTAGGATGTGAATCCAGGCAGGCTGGGACCTAACTACAGAGTTTCAAAGTACATTCCTACAAAATATTTGTTAGTTAAACAGAAGAATGAGCACAAAGGAGAAGTCTGGCAGACCTCACCTTAATCACAGAATCAAGATGAATAATACATATTAATAGGGGATAAACCCTGTGCTAACTGATAGGATCCACTGAGAACACAGCCTGGCTTCTTGCATAACCAGAATCTGGCAATGAGGAAACATTGGATAAAGCCAAATTGAGAAATAATCTACTAAAAAAAAAGAAAACTGGCCTGTGGTCTTCAAAAATGTCATGAAAGTCAAGGCAAGATGAAGCAACTCTTCCAGACTAAAGAAGACAAAAAAGACATAATGGCTAAGTATAATACATGATTCTGAACTGCATTCTTTGGCTACAAAGGACAGTACTAGGGTAGCTGGTGAAACATGAATTAGATCTAATTTCAGATAGGAGAAATGTATCAGTGTTAAATTCCTGATTATGACAATGTAGTAGGATGACTTTCCTCATAGTATGCACCAGTATTCCTTGAGTGATGGAGCATTGAGTCAGCAATTCACTTTCAGATGGTTCCAGAAATGATTCTCTGTACTGCACTCAGACTTTTTCTGTAAGTATGAAGTTTGTCTCAAATTGAAAATCTTAGGCCAAAATACCTCCATTATTTATTTACTGGATACAATGATTACTCATTCCCCATCCATTTATTCTATATAGCAAGCCAAAAGAAATATGGAATTCGGGTTTTTTTGGAATTCTTTAAAGAGTAAATTGTAAAGAAAAATCCCAAAATATCGTTAAAATTAAGTAATTGAGATGTTGGTGTTCATGAACTTATTGGTAATGGTGTTTGAGGTTATGGTTAGGAAGCTGGAAAACAAAAGGTAGAGAGGGAGAGAGTGGTAATAATAATAATATCTAATATATATCAAATGTCCATCCTGCAGTAATATTGTTGTAACCATTTTGCATGTTCATTACTCCTCATAACAGTCCTATAAAGAAGTCACTTTTGTTAGCCTCATTTTATAAGTTGATAAAACTTGGGTGCAGAGAGATAAAGTAACTTCCCCAGTGGAGGAATTAGGATGTGAATCCAGGCAGGCTGGCCCCAGGACCTGTGTTCTTAATTACTAAAGGAAGAATAAGGGCATTCAAGGAGCAAAAGAGCAGTCTCAGCACTGGGAAGATTTGGAGAAGCCTGAAATATTGTTGAACAAACATTTTCAACTATGCACATTTGTCTGAGGCGTGCCAGGAGCCCACTCATCTTAGTAAAAAGGCCTCTCCCTCGCTGTGCTTTAGGTCAAGAGTCATAGTGTAAACATTGGGAAAGGAGGAAGTGATTTATAGCAGAGGTATTGAGTGAGGACCTGTAACTTGGCAAAGTGCACCATGAAGTTTTCATGTTCTTGTTTGAGTCACACCCACATGGTGAATGTGCAGCTTGGCTGTTTCTTGGAAGAGTGCTAAGGTCACATATTCAAGAGAAGGCAAGGCTGAGGCCTTGCCTGATTTAGTCGCTAAAGCTACAGTGAACCACTTATAGATTTAGACAGTTTTTCATTTTATGTAGACAATAAAGAGAGGACTCAACTGAAAGTGTCAGCTCCCTATCATCTTTATCCCATATATCAAAAAGACTAACAATGAAACAGAAGGGGTTAGGTGGCTCCAGAGTCAGTTGTGGAGAGTTATTTCTAGACTGCAGCTAATTCTAGAGGTTTGGTTTAAATTATTCTGCATCTCTGTTGCAAGGCTATTAGGACAGAAAGTCCCACACCTCGTAGGACCTGGGAAGCAATATCTTATGAGCAGCCTCCCAGGAGTGATGTGAAAGTGTGTGGGAGATGATTCCTGCAGTCCTCCAACATTTTGGGTTCCTGGAGGATCACAAGGTATTCCCCCAAGATTCAGATAAGCTATGGTTCAACTCTTTGCTTGTGTGGATACAGTAAAGTCGCTCCCCTATAAACTGCTGTTCAAAGGCAAGATTTAGAACATGATCATGTCATGGAGAATGTCTGTTGGGCACTGGAGAGCTGCCCTCTGGGAGGGCTGCCGTACTTGGTGTAAGAAAGGTACAGCAGATTGTATTCTGGTCCCCTTAGTAGACAATGACATTAATTGTGAATGTGGGAATTGGCCATGGATTGGGACTATAGGGTCATCTGAGCACAGATTCCTCCTTGCTGAAAGACCTTTCTTCTTCCCTTATAGTAATCTGCCCAATGATCAGGTTCACCAGTGCCCAAGAACCCACATTTCTCTCTACAGACCAAGTCATATCAGATCAAGCACTAGCCTCATTCAGGTCACCAGTGTTTAGTTTTTTATAGCCATACCTGCTTCCCTGGTAGCTTGGTGGTGAAGAATCTGCCTGAAATGCAGGAGACCCCAGCTTGATTCCTAGGTCAGATAGATCCCCTGAATAAGGAATAGACTGTTCTTGGGCTTCCCTGGTGGCTCACATGGTAAAGAATCCACCTGCAATGTGGGAGACCTGGATTCAATCCCTGGGTTGAGAAGACCCCCTGGAGAAGGGATAGGCTACCCACTCCAGTATTCATGCCTGGAGAATTCCACGGCGCATCCATGGAGTTGCAAAGTCAGACATGACTGAGCAACTTGGCTTTCCCTTTCACTTTTCTCATTAACTCATCTGACACAATCCATGGACTGTTTGATTGTTAACTAAACATTTGTTTGAAATCTGCCATGATTAGGCACTGTGAACAAACAGTGCTGGCCAGAGAAAGATAGAAGAGACTTTTTCCACACATCTTCCTTTTTAGCTTATTTACTTGTCTTAATTAGTTTCTTAAAACATTACAAATTCTAGTTTTTTTTAGTTATCATCTTCTCTACTTACTCAAATCTTTGAATTTAAGAGCCACTTGATTTCATGAAGTCTTCTTTGAAAAATCCAGCCTGGACAAATTCACTTTTCTCCTTTTTTGATGCTACCGAAATTTTGACCTCAATTTGGTCTTAAATTATGGGCCATTTCCTGTGTTTCACCCTCACGGGCTCATATTCCACTTGGATGTCCCTGCAGTGCCTATTAAGAGGCTAAAAGTTAGCCTTAAACAATAATGGGCTTATTTTCACTAAATAGGACTCAATCAATAGGGTAGAGAGTCAATACCAGATCTTTTTTTCCTTCAAAGAAAGGTACAGCAGATTGTATTCTGGTCCCCTTAGTAGACAATGACATTAATTGTGAATGTGGGAATTGGCCATGGATTGGGACTATAGGGTCATCTGAGCACAGATTCCTCCTTGCTGAAAGACCTTTCTTCTTCCCTTATAGTAATCTGCCCAATGATCAGGTTCACCAGTGCCCAAGAACCCACATTTCTCTCTACAGACCAAGTCATATCAGATCAAGCACTAGCCTCATTCAGGTCACCAGTGTTTAGTTTTTTATAGCCATACCTGCTTCCCTGGTAGCTTGGTGGTGAAGAATCTGCCTGAAATGCAGGAGACCCCAGCTTGATTCCTAGGTCAGATAGATCCCCTGAATAAGGAATAGACTGTTCTTGGGCTTCCCTGGTGGCTCACATGGTAAAGAATCCACCTGCAATGTGGGAGACCTGGATTCAATCCCTGGGTTGAGAAGACCCCCTGGAGAAGGGATAGGCTACCCACTCCAGTATTCATGCCTGGAGAATTCCACGGCGCATCCATGGAGTTGCAAAGTCAGACATGACTGAGCAACTTGGCTTTCCCTTTCACTTTTCTCATTAACTCATCTGACACAATCCATGGACTGTTTGATTGTTAACTAAACATTTGTTTGAAATCTGCCATGATTAGGCACTGTGAACAAACAGTGCTGGCCAGAGAAAGATAGAAGAGACTTTTTCCACACATCTTCCTTTTTAGCTTATTTACTTGTCTTAATTAGTTTCTTAAAACATTACAAATTCTAGTTTTTTTTAGTTATCATCTTCTCTACTTACTCAAATCTTTGAATTTAAGAGCCACTTGATTTCATGAAGTCTTCTTTGAAAAATCCAGCCTGGACAAATTCACTTTTCTCCTTTTTTGATGCTACCGAAATTTTGACCTCAATTTGGTCTTAAATTATGGGCCATTTCCTGTGTTTCACCCTCACGGGCTCATATTCCACTTGGATGTCCCTGCAGTGCCTATTAAGAGGCTAAAAGTTAGCCTTAAACAATAATGGGCTTATTTTCACTAAATAGGACTCAATCAATAGGGTAGAGAGTCAATACCAGATCTTTTTTTCCTTCAAACTCCATAAAGTTGGTATACAAAGTTGCTACATTTGATTGTTACATGCTTGTGTTTTTCAAGACAAATTTTGAGTCATTTGCTATCTCTAGGCATTAGCTAGCCCTGGGGGCAGGGAGGCAGGGCAGTCCCTCAAAGGTCAGAAAGGCCCCCAGATGTCAAAGCATCAGAAATATGGACTAAAAAGTCAGGACTCAGGACTTCTGGGCTCAGGACGCAGGAAGCATGGGTATAGCCAAGTCTGAATCCCTCTTTGGGCCTGAATATACCCTTAATCCTCTTGTTCTCTACAATTAGAGCACCCTGTTAGCTTCTTCATAACATACCACTAGTTTCTTATTCTTTTACCTGCTTATTGTTTGTTTATCCCATTACACTTGGAGTTCTATGAGAGCAGGAAATTGGCTTGCCTGGTTTACTGCTCCAGTCTCAGTTCCTGACAGTGCCAGGCACAGAGTATATGCTATAACTAATTTGTTGAACTGAACAAATGAGAACAGTAGTGCTTAAAGGTTAAGTCATGTGTACTGTTCATATATGTGTAAGCATGTGGACGTTTGTGTTTGTGAGTGTGTGTGTATATACGTTGCACGTGGAGGAAGTTCTAGCCTTTAGTCTCAGCTGTTCATGTTTACTGCTAGGTTTTGGTGAAGACGATGTCCAGTCAACTGCTAGATGGGGTCACCAGAAATTGTTAGCACAGGGGTTTGAGGAGCTTCCTGGGAGAAAGCTCACCTCCAGGACCAGCAGACCAGCTGGAAACAGTGCCACACACTTCAGAGGTGGAAAGGGAGAAGCATCTCTGTGTGTCTTGCTCTGTTCCTCCTGGATTGGTCCAGCCCCTTGCGGACGTGTAACTTGGCGCTTAGGAGAGAGAGACTGTTTTCCGAACTGAAAGGTCTTTTTTTAACCAAAAGCTCTACTATATTTTAGTATGCTGTTTTAGTCAGAGTCCAGCCAGAGGAACAGGGAGAGCAGGTGGAGTCCAGGCTGGGCCTGAGCCACGGAAGCTGGATCAGTGATGAGGCTACTTGATTTTGTGGGACCACACGTGAAAGGGCATTTCTGGAAGGAGCTGAAGCCATGGAGAAGCAGAGTCACTGCCTAATGAGATGTCTCCTGAAGCAGAGGCAGGGAGAAGCACCTGGTTTCTCCCTTTCTCTCCCCTCCTGTCTTTTCCCAGTGTCTCCTGTTAACCAACCCTAACCAGAACGCAGTTGGCCAAGAAATCTGGAAACCACATTTTGGAAAACTGAGCTTCCCATAATGTGGGACGGAGAGGGAGCGTGCCCAAGAAGATTAGAGAACAAGCTGAATACGACCAGCAGGGCAGTGCTGATAAGGGCAGTACTGGTTCTGTATTCTATAAAAGCATCATAACAAATAAAGATGGCATCAACTCGGCATCTCACTAGTTTCTTATTCTTTTACCTGCTTATTGTTTGTTTATCCCATTACACTTGGAGTTCTATGAGAGCAGGAAATTGGCTTGCCTGGTTTACTGCTCCAGTCTCAGTTCCTGACAGTGCCAGGCACAGAGTATATGCTATAACTAATTTGTTGAACTGAACAAATGAGAACAGTAGTGCTTAAAGGTTAAGTCATGTGTACTGTTCATATATGTGTAAGCATGTGGACGTTTGTGTTTGTGAGTGTGTGTGTATATACGTTGCACGTGGAGGAAGTTCTAGCCTTTAGTCTCAGCTGTTCATGTTTACTGCTAGGTTTTGGTGAAGACGATGTCCAGTCAACTGCTAGATGGGGTCACCAGAAATTGTTAGCACAGGGGTTTGAGGAGCTTCCTGGGAGAAAGCTCACCTCCAGGACCAGCAGACCAGCTGGAAACAGTGCCACACACTTCAGAGGTGGAAAGGGAGAAGCATCTCTGTGTGTCTTGCTCTGTTCCTCCTGGATTGGTCCAGCCCCTTGCGGACGTGTAACTTGGCGCTTAGGAGAGAGAGACTGTTTTCCGAACTGAAAGGTCTTTTTTTAACCAAAAGCTCTACTATATTTTAGTATGCTGTTTTAGTCAGAGTCCAGCCAGAGGAACAGGGAGAGCAGGTGGAGTCCAGGCTGGGCCTGAGCCACGGAAGCTGGATCAGTGATGAGGCTACTTGATGTGTGTGGGACCACACGTGAAAGGGCATTTCTGGAAGGAGCTGAAGCCATGGAGAAGCAGAGTCACTGCCTAATGAGATGTCTCCTGAAGCAGAGGCAGGGAGAAGCACCTGGTTTCTCCCTTTCTCTCCCCTCCTGTCTTTTCCCAGTGTCTCCTGTTAACCAACCCTAACCAGAACGCAGTTGGCCAAGAAATCTGGAAACCACATTTTGGAAAACTGAGCTTCCCATAATGTGGGACGGAGAGGGAGCGTGCCCAAGAAGATTAGAGAACAAGCTGAATACGACCAGCAGGGCAGTGCTGATAAGGGCAGTACTGGTTCTGTATTCTATAAAAGCATCATAACATAAAAATAAAGGATGGCATCAACTCGGCACCTCTTCGCCACACACAGCCTTGGCCCCATGAGAGTTCTGGCTTGGTGAAGATTCCCCAGGAAAAGCTGAAGCCATCTCCAGCAGAGAAAGCAGTAGAGGGGCAGGATTAAACATGTGTTGCAGTAATACACGATCTCCTCCATGCAGATTATAAAAATAGCAGAAAAGTAAAGAAATTGCAGTTGTAACTTGGCAATGCATAGAAACGAATAGCAACTGACATCTATTAAGTGTTAATCTTGGTTTGGTACAATTATATCCTGGGTCCACGTAATTATATTAAATCCTCATAATAATACCACACCCTCCACTGGGGCCCGTACACCTGGGCTTGCACCTAAAGGGGACTATGCCTTGATGTGTCTTCCTTAAACTGTTCTGAGTCCCCCTACAGTGGTGGGGTTGCACAGACTCACTTGGACTCCGATCCACATTTCTCCCTTTCAGGATTCCTTCTTTCTCTTTTTCTTGCACTATCCAGGGAACTCTAGAATTTCAGTTTACAGGTAGGGTCATACTGGGGCCCCATAGCTGAGTCCTGATTTCAGGAAGGCAGCCTTGCAAGTAGCCTGTTCCAGTGGCTAGCACAGTGTTTTGTTTGCATGATTGCAAGAGACTGGACTTCTGATACGCATATGTTGGTGACCCAAGTTATCTATATAGACTGATCTTGTAAAAAATTTTTCTCAGTGTCTTATACCTTTGGGATCATCTTGCTGATAGCTGTTAAATGTCCCATTTTAGATGAGGGGAACAATACTATAGAATAAAATATGTCAAATCTAAGGTCACACAAAGAATCCCAGATCTTTAAAAAGGCATTTTGATTTTAGATTCTGAGCTATATGAGAACACAGAGAAGGCATGACCCTAGGTGTCTCCCCCCTTAAATAAGTGGGAGGCACTGGAAATGGTACAATATCTTGTCATGGTAGATGTGTGACAGGGATAGGGTGGATAGAGGTAAATTCCAGAGAAACACATCACTAAATGCCATTGAACCAAGTTTGTATTATTTCAGGGCTAAAGGGACCTCAGAATTGCTCCTACAACTGGGGCTTTCATCAGGTAACGTGTTTCTCTGAACTTTAAGTGAACAGAAAGCTGGAGGAAAGCAACAGAACTTTCATTCTTCTTCCAGGAGGACTCAGAGCTTTTTGCTCTCCCCACCTCCTGTCCTGAGTTTCTGTGTAAGAAGATCTTGTGCCAAGAGAGCCTTAAGGATGCTTTAAGTTAGGCCTTTGTTTCTCACGGGAACATGAGGGAAAGAGGAAAAAATCTCCAATTTGTTTAGTGAGGAAACATGACCTTCATGCTCTTCTTGCCTGGGGCAAGTCAAGTGGTCATGATTGAAATTCAAGTCCTTGGCAAATAAATACGTGTGCGTGCAAAAGCCTCGGCCGCAGCAAGGGGAACCACTGGCTCGGTGGGCTCCTTAGACTTACCCATTTAATTTTAAGCTCCCAGTAAATATCACAGATCTCTTACCATGAAGCTGGTCACTGTGTTCCTGCTGGTGACCATCAGCATTTGCAGTTACTCTGGTAAGTAGCCTGGAGCATATGGTCCCTTTCTACTTCTCTGTTGATAGGAACACAGCTAGTGAGCAGAAGCTCCCAGTGGAATATGGTGAAGAGAGGTTTATAGCCACAGAGCAGTAAGGTCAGAAGGGACTTCAGATGCCCTCTGCTTCCAGCTCCAAGCTCTAACCCAGTACAAGTACCACCTGGTGTATCCTATGAAGAAGTTAATCAGCTCCCACTGAGGGTCAGAAAACACACTGCATTACTGAGCTTGAACCACGACTGATTTGCCTTAATTTTGAGTTAACATCTGATTTCATAACTTCTCTCTTTCATGTTTCTGAAACTACATGGAGTCACCCTTGCTATCATCTCCAATTAGATTGCCACACTGGTTCTCTTGAGACATGCCTACTTTTTTATCTGTTCATGCAATCAATGGGTATTTGTCGAATGATTATAACCTGTTAGACACTGGGAAGGCACTGAAAGATTCAGACCTGAATCAAACTTCATGTTCTCAAGATTCTTATAGTCTGGCAGAGGTGTGAAGACTTCTTTAGAAGTCACTGCCTTACTAGACCACTGTGATGCACAATGACAGTACAGATGGAGCTCTCGGGCAGAGCTGAGGGGTGAACAGTTCCATTTTCTAGTTAGGGTCTCCATGCTGACTTCTTGGAGGAGCAAGAGAACAGATCCTTTCTTTTTGGAGGGAGTCATTTGAGTGTATCTGCATAATCCGTCATAATGGCCATTGCTCATTCAGAAAACAGAAAGCTTTGAGGATCTCCCCTCTGAAATAAACAGACAAATACAGAGGAGATTCTCACCAAAGTGTTGAAAATAAGAAGTGGGGAGATCATGAGAAACTGCGATACTCATGCCTACTTTGGCTTGTGAATTTGTTTTTGTTTTGTTTTTTAAATTTTGGAACTAATTTGTAGCTTCACTGATTTGGGCTATTTTGTCATTCTTTAGGACACCTGGGGAGAGGTAGCAGCAGAAAGATGGGTGAAGGGGAAATAAATATCCCCTTTCTGGGGGAGAACTTTGGAGGGAAAATAGGTGGTAGGAAATGAAGGGAAAATAAGTGCACAAGCTCCATTTTTTAAAATTTGAATGAGAAAATAAAACGGATTGCAGGGCTTCCCCTGGTGGTCCAGTGGGTAAGGACACCGCCTTGCACTGCAAGGGGCGCCGGTTCGATCCCTGGCCTGGGAATATCCCACATGCCGCGGAGCGGCTGGATCAATGTGTCCAATTACCAAGCCGGAGCTCTGGAGCGCATGCGCCCAGAGCTGGTGCTCTGCGACGACAGACGCCACCACGATGGGAGGCCCACAGGAGCCAAAGAACAAAGACGGATGAAAATAGGGAAATGAAAGACCAATAGCAGTGGCCCGCCCACTCCCCTCCCTCCCCAACCCGACCCCCGCCCAAAATAAATAAGTAAATAAATCTTTTTTAAAAAAAATGGATTGCAAAAGAAGATGAAGTGTTGATCAGCAGTGGGCAGGTCTTAGCCAGCAGGAGGATGTGTGTCTTATGTGTGTGCCTATGCATGCTTGTATTTATATATGCCAATGTGTTTTATAAAAATATGTATTATATGCATTTCCCCTATTCTCTAACATCTTCTTTGTGAAAGTTATCTTTCTAAAACTGAAGGTATAGAATGCATTTGTCCCATAAAAGAACCTTGATAGATACCCTTGGGGGGAAAACGTCTGAAACACATTAGTATAGCACTCAAGACTGTCAAAAATATGACCCCACCCAGATTGCAGGTTCACCTGCTTTATCCCTCATCAGCACACCCCAGTGGAATTGTGAAGAAGACTCATCATCCTGTGTATGGTCTTTCATCTTCGTTATCTCAAGGCCTTGGTTAATTTTGTTCCTCTTTGAAATGCTGTTCCTCTTGTTTACCTGTGATCCTGTCATTGGCCTCCAGACACATCTCTGGCAACATCTATTCTGGGAAAATTCCTGTAATACTCTCCCATATTAGAGTTAATCATCACTTCTTTTATGTTTCCATAGAGCTTTGTTCATAATGCTAGAATAGCACAGACTGCACTGTGGCACACACAGATCTTTACTGTCCAGCAGACTGCATGGGCTGTCTCAGTCAAGTATCTTATTTCATTCATCTGTGTATCTACACCAACTGGCACAGAGTCCCTACTCCTTTATGTCTGTAGCATTGAACTGGCTTGGTTGGGAGTGGTTTCTCGGGCTGTGACTGGGTCCATTCATGTGTCCAAGGGGAAGTTCATTATACCATCTTTCTGTTGGTTTCAAACTCATGGGTTATGGAGACAGCCACATGCAAAGTACACCCCTGCCTAGTCAATCACTGCTATCTATTGAGTGCTTATTATATACCACGGTCTTTTCTAGATGTGGGATAATGAATAAAACTCAAATTCTGCATTCACATGGAACCTGCACTCTAGTGAGAGGTTCCAGGCAAAATAAATAAGATTTAATATTTTAGGTAGTGACAAGAAAAAGAGGGTGACAGGTGGTGTCATTTTAGACATACCTCTGAGAATGTAACATTTGAGGAGAGACCAAATAAGTGAAGAAGAAAGACATGTGACCATCTGAGGAAGGAAAGTTCTAGAGAGATAGAACAGCGGGTGCAAAGGTCCTGAAGCAGAAGTTTTTATGGGAAACCAAGATGTGTAGGGCTGGAATGGAGCCCTATACATCTTGGAATGGAGCCCTACGCATTCCATGATGGAGGGGGGTAAGGTTTCACTTGGGATCTCTCTGTCTCTGCAGCTACCGCCTTCCTCATCAACAATTTGCCACCTTCCATGGAAAATGTCTTGCCTCTGGATGCTCTCCCCATCCTGGACCCACTTAAGCGTCTTCTGAAAACACTGGGTATTTCTGCCGAGCACCTTTTGGAAGGGCTGAGGAAGTGTGTGAATGAGCTGACACCGGAGGCTTCTGAGGCCATGAAGAAACTGCTGGTAACTACAGCTTGTGGGGCCAACTTGTCAAAGGGCAGGGCTTCCTCAACCTGAATACCCTTCCTCTCACCCCACTCCCACCCAACCTGTTCTCATTTTTGAACCTGTGTTTCCCCATCCCTGACTGCACCCATACATATTCTGTATGTCCTGGAATCTCAGGGCAGGATCGATGGTTCTAGAAGGAATTTTTGAATGAGAGAGACTTGTGTTCTAGTTGTAAAAGATGTGCTGTCTCCCAGCTCTGTGATTCTGGGTGGGACTTAATCACTCTTGAGCTTTTGTTTCCTTGTCAATAAAATGGTGGTGAAATAGGATAGTGAGTATTTGCTAATGACATGTAAGCTGCTCTTTACTTTAATATTGTCCTTTTGACTTTCAGGAGGCACTCTCACATTTGGTGTGATGGCAGAAAAAGCAAGAGTGGAGGAGAGAGGGAGGAGATGTTGCAAAGTACACCCCTGCCTAGTCAATCACTGCTATCTATTGAGTGCTTATTATATACCACGGTCTTTTCTAGATGTGGGATAATGAATAAAACTCAAATTCTGCATTCACATGGAACCTGCACTCTAGTGAGAGGTTCCAGGCAAAATAAATAAGATTTAATATTTTAGGTAGTGACAAGAAAAAGAGGGTGACAGGTGGTGTCATTTTAGACATACCTCTGAGAATGTAACATTTGAGGAGAGACCAAATAAGTGAAGAAGAAAGACATGTGACCATCTGAGGAAGGAAAGTTCTAGAGAGATAGAACAGCGGGTGCAAAGGTCCTGAAGCAGAAGTTTTTATGGGAAACCAAGATGTGTAGGGCTGGAATGGAGCCCTATACATCTTGGAATGGAGCCCTACGCATTCCATGATGGAGGGGGGTAAGGTTTCACTTGGGATCTCTCTGTCTCTGCAGCTACCGCCTTCCTCATCAACAATTTGCCACCTTCCATGGAAAATGTCTTGCCTCTGGATGCTCTCCCCATCCTGGACCCACTTAAGCGTCTTCTGAAAACACTGGGTATTTCTGCCGAGCACCTTTTGGAAGGGCTGAGGAAGTGTGTGAATGAGCTGACACCGGAGGCTTCTGAGGCCATGAAGAAACTGCTGGTAACTACAGCTTGTGGGGCCAACTTGTCAAAGGGCAGGGCTTCCTCAACCTGAATACCCTTCCTCTCACCCCACTCCCACCCAACCTGTTCTCATTTTTGAACCTGTGTTTCCCCATCCCTGACTGCACCCATACATATTCTGTATGTCCTGGAATCTCAGGGCAGGATCGATGGTTCTAGAAGGAATTTTTGAATGAGAGAGACTTGTGTTCTAGTTGTAAAAGATGTGCTGTCTCCCAGCTCTGTGATTCTGGGTGGGACTTAATCACTCTTGAGCTTTTGTTTCCTTGTCAATAAAATGGTGGTGAAATAGGATAGTGAGTATTTGCTAATGACATGTAAGCTGCTCTTTACTTTAATATTGTCCTTTTGACTTTCAGGAGGCACTCTCACATTTGGTGTGATGGCAGAAAAAAAGCAAGAGTGGAGGAGAGAGGGAGGGAGATGTTGCCCCCCACCCCACCAGCAGAAACTCCTTCCATCCTAAAATGTAGCACCTCTCCCCACAGAAGGATGAATAAAGCATTGAGCAGATTTCATTCTGTCCTATTTTTTTTGTTTGGTGGACTCTATTCAGAAGGACCTAACTAGATAGTTTTTTCCAGAGAGCCTGTTATTAGAAAGACAACTCACATTTTCTCTTCTTTTAAGATAGTACTTATTTATTTTAGCACATTCATTCTGATATTCTTCATCTTTATTTTTAGAAGTAATTTATTGGAGTATAGTTGCTTTACAGTGATGTGTTAGTTGCTATACAGTAGAAACAAACTCAACAAAGATAGCAACATGTAAAAAAAACACTTGAATTTTCAATAAGATGTAATCATTCTTTCTTTCTCCTTTTTGTCTCTAACTTGAACATGTCTATTTTCTTCCGTTGTCCTTTATCTGACTGTTTCCAAACTCCTTACATTTCTATTCCCCTAATTCTAAAGAAATTTTAAAGGATTTTTGTTGAAGTATGGTCGATGCACAGTATTATAGACTACAAGCACATTCAGCTCCTTGTGCTCACCTTTTTTTGTATTTCCTTGGTGACCCAGATGATGAAAAGTCTGTCTGAAATGCAGGAGACTCAGGTTCAATACCTGAGCCTGGAAGAACCCCTGGAGAAGGAAATGGCAACCCACTCCAGTATTCTTGCCTTGAGAATTCCATGGACGGAGGATCCTGATAGGCTTTGGTCTATAGGGTCTCCAAGAGTCAGACACGACTGAGCGACTAACCCTTCATAGTAGGATATAGTGATTCACATTTTTTAAAGGTTGTATTCCATTTGTAGTTATTATAAAATGCTAGCTGTATTCCCTATGTTATACAATATACCATTGTAGCTTGTTTTATGCATAGTAGTTTGTACCTCTTAATCTTATATCCCTATTTTCCCCTCCCCGCTTCCCTCTCCTCACTGGTAACCACTAGTTTGTTCTCTATATATGTGAGTCAGCTTCTTTTATGTTATATTCACTAGTTTACTGTATTTTTTAGTTTCCACATATAAGTGATATCCTACAGTATTTGTCGTTCTCTGTCTAACTTATGTCACATATCATAAATAAAGTTTAAAACATGAAATACTATAAGAATTTCCAAGTATTGGCTGATAAGACTAAAGTGTGACCAACCTCATTCGTGTGGAGTCTACCTCACTGGAATGTGAGCTTCTATTAAGTTTGTAGTTGTATTAGGGCCAATCCATAGTTTCACAGACCCTTCCACCAAGTTAGGCCACTGCCACATCATTCCTGGAAAACTGGTGCTGAAATATCTTTCCTTTCCCCAGTACTGCCATGTATGATGATTCCAGAATTATGTTTTCTGAGACATAATTCTAGCTCTGTATGACCACCTATGAAATAGAGTTCAAGCTCCTTAGTATGGCATATAGGGTCTTTCATGATCTGGGCTTATTTTACATGTCTAGTCTCATCAGTATTCCTTTCTTCATGCATGCTCCAGCCCCAGTCATGCTGAAAAGATAACTAAATCTCTTCAGTGCTAACACGTTTTGTGCCTTAATAAAAAAAAAATCAAGCTTCTTCTCACCTAGAATGTCTGTCCTGGTGTGCCTCCAGATTTGGATTTGTGCAAATCTGGAACTGTTTGCCCTTGATCCATCCCTCATGCTCCCCATGCTATGCTCCATGTTGGCGAAGCAGAGGGAACGTGATGCTGACCCTCCAGGTGGTTCCCAGGTCAATTTCTCAGGTGCTCAGGCTCATTTTCTTTCCCAGGTAGGCTAAAAAAGCCCCCACTGTATTCTTGCCTTGAGAATTCCATGGACGGAGGATCCTGATAGGCTTTGGTCTATAGGGTCTCCAAGAGTCAGACACGACTGAGCGACTAACCCTTCATAGTAGGATATAGTGATTCACATTTTTTAAAGGTTGTATTCCATTTGTAGTTATTATAAAATGCTAGCTGTATTCCCTATGTTATACAATATACCATTGTAGCTTGTTTTATGCATAGTAGTTTGTACCTCTTAATCTTATATCCCTATTTTCCCCTCCCCGCTTCCCTCTCCTCACTGGTAACCACTAGTTTGTTCTCTATATATGTGAGTCAGCTTCTTTTATGTTATATTCACTAGTTTACTGTATTTTTTAGTTTCCACATATAAGTGATATCCTACAGTATTTGTCGTTCTCTGTCTAACTTATGTCACATATCATAAATAAAGTTTAAAACATGAAATACTATAAGAATTTCCAAGTATTGGCTGATAAGACTAAAGTGTGACCAACCTCATTCGTGTGGAGTCTACCTCACTGGAATGTGAGCTTCTATTAAGTTTGTAGTTGTATTAGGGCCAATCCATAGTTTCACAGACCCTTCCACCAAGTTAGGCCACTGCCACATCATTCCTGGAAAACTGGTGCTGAAATATCTTTCCTTTCCCCAGTACTGCCATGTATGATGATTCCAGAATTATGTTTTCTGAGACATAATTCTAGCTCTGTATGACCACCTATGAAATAGAGTTCAAGCTCCTTAGTATGGCATATAGGGTCTTTCATGATCTGGGCTTATTTTACATGTCTAGTCTCATCAGTATTCCTTTCTTCATGCATGCTCCAGCCCCAGTCATGCTGAAAAGATAACTAAATCTCTTCAGTGCTAACACGTTTTGTGCCTTAATAAAAAAAAAATCAAGCTTCTTCTCACCTAGAATGTCTGTCCTGGTGTGCCTCCAGATTTGGATTTGTGCAAATCTGGAACTGTTTGCCCTTGGATCCATCCCTCATGCTCCCCATGCTATGCTCCATGTTGGCGAAGCAGAGGGAACGTGATGCTGACCCCTCCAGGTGGTTCCCAGGTCAATTTCTCAGGTGCTCAGGTCAGTTGACATTGGGGTTGCTTTCTGCCTCAGGAGGCTGAGGCAGGAGATGCAAAGGAGCGGGAAAAGCCAGATTGTGGCCTCCTCTGCATCTCTCTTTGGGAGAGGTCTCTGGAACTGCCTGTACTGTGTCTGAACCACCAGGTCCTTCTAAATAGGTTTGTTTCAGTTTTAGCTTTTGCCAGGTGACTCCAGTGCCTGGACTCTGGTTTTACCATCTCTTCGTTTCCTTTTCAGATGAAGTTCATAGTGACTTTCTTCTGTTACCAGTTTCTAGGTTGTCTTGCCATCAACTACTTGATGTTTTTAGGTTTTCTATCATCCATTTAGTCGATTCTGTGCATTATATTCCTTCAAAAGAATTCTAAGCAGTAAAATAGTTTCTGTTTCTTGGTTGGCTTTTGACTAATACAATGTTGACTGTCATCTCCTCTGTGAAGAGTATCTTGGTTCCTACCATTCCTCAACCCCTATGTTTAAAAATTAAAGAAAAAAAATATTTTTGGCTACATTGTGTGACATGCAGGATCTTAGTTCCCCAACCAGGGATTGAACCTGTGCCCCTTGCAGTGGAAGCATAGTCTTAACCACTGCATTACTAGGGAAGTTCCCCCCTCTCTGGCCACCCCGGTAGTGTTTTTACAAATAAGATTTTTGAACTTTGTGAAATTTTCTGGTTTTCTTCCTCATTTTACCTGTGTCTTCTAAGAATAGACCAGGTTGCCTAGCTGTAGTAGTAAATAACTCCAAGTCTCATGGACTTACATCTGCAACATTTTAATTTGTTTCTCATACTGTATGGTTATCTTGGGTTGGCCAGAGCTCTCCCCATGTTGCGTAAATTCTGTGACCCAGAGTGGATGTAATAGTCTTTGTCTGGAGCATTTTTGGTCATCATGGCACATGGTAAAAAAAGAACTTATTGAACCATAGGCCATTTTTTAAAACTTCCCCTTGTAAGTGATCCTGTCCTGTTTCATTGACCAAAGCAAGTCGTATGACCACGCCTGCCTTATTTAGGAAGGGCATATACAGTTCTACAAATGGAATATGCCAAATAGGGGTTAAATTTATGTAATTTACCACATTACTCCACTACTTCCAAGTAATTACCACCTGCATACCTCCACTCATATTTTTCTGCTCTGTTTGAATTTTTTCCCTCCTAAGAGCCTTCATACTATTAATATTTGAGCATTATTTTTCAGTTTTTTAAAAATGGCCCTTATTATCCTGATTTCCTCTGAATATTGATGCTTCCAAAAATTCTAAACTTCATTCCTCTTCTCTTTTTCACTTTACATTTTTCCTTCACGGTGGGTGGGGGCAGAAATCTTATGGGTTCCTGTAGCTGTCAATATGATTCCATGTTAAGAATGCTAAAATCTATAGCTGCAACATATTTTTTTTGAGAAGAAATGTAATTACCTATAAATCATCTCCAACAGATGCTGTTTCTTAATGTTCAGCTCAGCTGATGTTTATCTGAACTTCTTGCCTATCTTTCAAAACAAAATGTTCGAATTTCCTATCCTAATATATAGCACTGTTTTCCTTGTGTAGGATCAAAACATGGGAGTCATTCTAAGTATTCCCTCTTCAAGTCTTACTTTCTAATTGGTAACAAAGCCCTGATAATTATAAACCTTTTTCATATCTTTCATATACACTTTCATTATCACTACTGCTACTGCTTTTCCCTTGTCATTTGTCCCTAGACTACTGTGGTAATCTCCCCCAAAGCCTCTGTATTCCCAAAGCTGACCTTTTCCAATCCATCAGCTGCACGGAAGGAAAAGTAATTTCTTAAAATACAAGAACCTTTTCAACTTTAGTTCTGATTGAAAATAAACGGTTTTTTTCCAAGTCTCATGGACTTACATCTGCAACATTTTAATTTGTTTCTCATACTGTATGGTTATCTTGGGTTGGCCAGAGCTCTCCCCATGTTGCGTAAATTCTGTGACCCAGAGTGGATGTAATAGTCTTTGTCTGGAGCATTTTTGGTCATCATGGCACATGGTAAAAAAAGAACTTATTGAACCATAGGCCATTTTTTAAAACTTCCCCTTGTAAGTGATCCTGTCCTGTTTCATTGACCAAAGCAAGTCGTATGACCACGCCTGCCTTATTTAGGAAGGGCATATACAGTTCTACAAATGGAATATGCCAAATAGGGGTTAAATTTATGTAATTTACCACATTACTCCACTACTTCCAAGTAATTACCACCTGCATACCTCCACTCATATTTTTCTGCTCTGTTTGAATTTTTTCCCTCCTAAGAGCCTTCATACTATTACTATTTGAGCATTCTTTTTCAGTTTTTCAAAAATGGCCCTTATTATCCTGATTTCCTCTGAATATTGATGCTTCCAAAAATTCTAAACTTCATTCCTCTTCTCTTTTTCACTTTACATTTTTCCTTCACGGTGGGTGGGGGCAGAAATCTTATGGGTTCCTGTAGCTGTCAATATGATTCCATGTTAAGAATGCTAAAATCTATAGCTGCAACATATTTTTTTTGAGAAGAAATGTAATTACCTATAAATCATCTCCAACAGATGCTGTTTCTTAATGTTCAGCTCAGCTGATGTTTATCTGAACTTCTTGCCTATCTTTCAAAACAAAATGTTCGAATTTCCTATCCTAATATATAGCACTGTTTTCCTTGTGTAGGATCAAAACATGGGAGTCATTCTAAGTATTCCCTCTTCAAGTCTTACTTTCTAATTGGTAACAAAGCCCTGATAATTATAAACCTTTTTCATATCTTTCATATACACTTTCATTATCACTACTGCTACTGCTTTTCCCTTGTCATTTGTCCCTAGACTACTGTGGTAATCTCCCCCAAAGCCTCTGTATTCCCAAAGCTGACCTTTTTCCAATCCATCAGCTGCACGGAAGGAAAAGTAATTTCTTAAAATACAAGAACCACTACCCAGCTGCAAATTCATTGAAAGTTTCTTTTTAGTTCTGATTGAAAATAAAGTCAAACACTATTTTTTTTAATTTATTTTTATTTTACTTTCACAGAGTTTTGTTGTTTACTGCCATACATAAACCCAAATCAACCATAGGTATACACATGACCCGTCCCACTTGAACTTCCCTCCCATCTCCCTCCCCATCCCACCCCTCACATTACTAACCCTGTATGAGGTCCCTTAGTTTTAAAGAAGATTCACATTTGTTGTCTATTTTACATATAGTAATGTAACTTTCCACATTACTCTTTCCATACATCTCACTCATTCTTTCCTCCCCCCAATGTCCATAGTCTGTTCTGTATGTCTGTTTCTCTGTTGCTGCTCTGCATATACATTTATCAGTAGTATTTTTCTAGATTCCACATATATGTGTTAGTATACAATATTTATCTTTCTGTTTCTTACTTCATTCTGTATAACAGGCTCTAGGTTCATCCACCTCATCAGAAATGACTCAAATGCATTTCTTTTTATGGCTGAGAAATGTTCCATTGTATATATGTACCATAGCCTCTTTATCCATTCATCTCTTGATGAGCATCTAGGTTGTTTCCATGTCCCAGCTATTGTAAATAATGCTGCAGTGAACAATGTGGTACATGTGTCTTTTTCAATTTTGGTTTCTCCAGGGTATATGCCCAGTAGTGGGATTTCTGGGTCATATGGTGGCTCTATTCCTAGTTTTTTTTAAAATCATGCGATCATTTATCTTACTTCATAATTCTGCTTCGTACATCCTGACCATTTTTCCCCCAATCAGGCCTCTTTTTATGTTTATATTTATTTTCATCTATCATTTATTCTTTGGCACACATGGGCCTCCCATTGCAGTGGCCTCTCTCATTGCAGAGCACCAGTTCTGGGCACATGCACTCCAGAGCACTGGCTCATAATTGGACATATTGACCCAGCCGCTCCATGGCATGTGAGATCTTCTCGGGCCAGGGATCAAACCAGTGCCCCTTGCACTGCAAGGTGGACTCTCTACCCACTGGACTATTAGGGAAGCCCCTATTCCTAGTTTTTTAAGGAATCTCCATACTGTCTTCCATACTGGCTATATCAACTTACATTCCCACCAATAGTACAAGAGTGTTCCCTTTTCTCTACACCCTCTCCAGAATTTATTGTCTGTAGATTTTTGATGGTGGCCATCCTGACTGGTGTGAGGTGATATCTCGTAGTTTTGATTTGCATTTCTCTAATAATGAGTGATGTAGAGCATCTTTTCCTGTGTTTTTTGGCCATATGTATGTCTTCTTTGGAGAGATGTCTGTTTAGGTCTTTTTCCCATTTTTTGATTGGGTTGTTTAATTTTTTGGTGTTGAGTTGCATGAGCTGCTTGTATATTTTAGGAAGTAATTTTTTGTCAGACACTATTTTAAACCAATATATTCAGATCACATATTTAGACATACTTATTTTCATCTTTACATCAAAATCTTCTTTCTCAACTGTGAAATAAAATGGGTAGAGACCTGAACTCGCTTGTGTCTGTATTCTCAGCACATGGCACAGAGCCGGCAGGTAGTCAGCGCTGGGTTTGTGTTTATTGAATAGATGGATTTCTTTCTGTTAAGATTTATCTTGTTGGGTTGACCTTTTTGTTCTCTCACATCAGTCATATTATTAAGCTATTCATTACTATTGCTCCTAGTTTGCTGTGTTTTACATATTTAAGAAAGATAATTGATAGCTATTGTCATTGTGCTATGGGAATAGAGGATCCTGCAGGGGCGCTATGTGACAGCCAGGAGGGATGGGATGGGGGGGATATACGTATGACTAATCTGGGATTATATATATCTGTAAACAACAAAACTCTGTAAAAGTAAAAATAAAAAAATTTTTTAAATGAAAAGAAGGATGATTATGCTTGTATTCAAAATGCTAAATAGAGAAGCCTGGGGAAAGAGTTCTGTGTCACCAAGTTTTGAGTACTAGATGTAATACAGCAGTCTCTTGGGTCTGAAGGTTTTTTTTCTGGGGTGTATCAAAGGGAAGGACTATTACAGATTATGTTTGGGCATAATAGGCATATAGGAAGAACCTGATGATAAACATTTTAGCAGAAGTTGGAAATGAAAATGACATACCAAATGCTGTTAGGGATGTAGAAAATGGCCAATCTCCTTACCCTTCAAAACCACCTTTACTGGCTATATCAACTTACATTCCCACCAATAGTACAAGAGTGTTCCTTTTCTACACCTCTCCAGAATTTATTGTCTGTAGATTTTTGATGGTGGCCATCCTGACTGGTGTGAGGTGATATCTCGTAGTTTTGATTTGCATTTCTCTAATAATGAGTGATGTAGAGCATCTTTTCCTGTGTTTTTTGGCCATATGTATGTCTTCTTTGGAGAGATGTCTGTTTAGGTCTTTTTCCCATTTTTTGATTGGGTTGTTTAATTTTTTGGTGTTGAGTTGCATGAGCTGCTTGTATATTTTAGGAAGTAATTTTTTGTCAGACACTATTTTAAACCAATATATTCAGATCACATATTTAGACATACTTATTTTCATCTTTACATCAAAATCTTCTTTCTCAACTGTGAAATAAAATGGGTAGAGACCTGAACTCGCTTGTGTCTGTATTCTCAGCACATGGCACAGAGCCGGCAGGTAGTCAGCGCTGGGTTTGTGTTTATTGAATAGATGGATTTCTTTCTGTTAAGATTTATCTTGTTGGGTTGACCTTTTTGTTCTCTCACATCAGTCATATTATTAAGCTATTCATTACTATTGCTCCTAGTTTGCTGTGTTTTACATATTTAAGAAAGATAATTGATAGCTATTGTCATTGTGCTATGGGAATAGAGGATCCTGCAGGGGCGCTATGTGACAGCCAGGAGGGATGGGATGGGGGGGATATACGTATGACTAATCTGGGATTATATATATCTGTAAACAACAAAACTCTGTAAAAGTAAAAATAAAAAAATTTTTTAAATGAAAAGAAGGATGATTATGCTTGTATTCAAAATGCTAAATAGAGAAGCCTGGGGAAAGAGTTCTGTGTCACCAAGTTTTGAGTACTAGATGTAATACAGCAGTCTCTTGGGTCTGAAGGTTTTTTTTCTGGGGTGTATCAAAGGGAAGGACTATTACAGATTATGTTTGGGCATAATAGGCATATAGGAAGAACCTGATGATAAACATTTTAGCAGAAGTTGATAAGATTCAGTATGAAAGTGACATACCAAATGCTGTTAGGGATGTAGAAAAATTGGATCACTCATACGTTGCTGGTATGACTATAAAGTGGCACAGCTACTCTGGAAAAATATTTTGACATTTTCTTAGGAAACTAAACTTGGAACTACTACACAACCCAGCAGCTATATCCAGAGAAATAAAATTTATGTTTATACAAAAACCTGTACACAAATATTCATGCCAGTTTTATTTGTAATAGTCAAAACCTAGAAACTACCCAGTTGTCCTTCAGTGGATAATTGGTTAAGCAAACTACTGTACATCTGTCTATAGGATAGGGAAACTACCAGTGATAAACAGAGAATGAACCATGGATGGATGAATCTTCAGAGAATTATGCTAAGTGAAAAAAGTCCATCTCCAAAAGTTAAATACTGTGTAATTCTACTTGCATAAACATAAACATTCTCAAAATGACAAAATTGTAGAAAGGGAAAACAGATTTGTGGGTTCCAGGGACTCAGAAGCAGACAGGAGTTAAGAGGGAAATGGCCCCATGAGAAATATTCTTGGTGATGGAAATGCTTTGTGTTTTGTATGTATTGATGTCAGTATAATGGTTTTGATATCATAGCATAATTTTGTAAGCTGTTGCCATTTGGGGAAAGTTAGCAGAGAATATGGGGCTTCCCTGGTGGCTCAAACCTGGGTTTTATCCCTGGATCAGGAAGGTCCCCTGAGAAAGTAGTGCAAGAACTCTCTTTTATTTCTTGTGACTATATTATCAAAAAAATACAAAGATTTTAGTTTAAAATACTGGAAGATAATCAGAACATAGAAATATGCCTGTAACAGCCAGGAGGGATGGGATGGGGGGGATATACGTATGACTAATCTGGGATTATATATATCTGTAAACAACAAAACTCTGTAAAAGTAAAAATAAAAAAATTTTTTAAATGAAAAGAAGGATGATTATGCTTGTATTCAAAATGCTAAATAGAGAAGCCTGGGGAAAGAGTTCTGTGTCACCAAGTTTTGAGTACTAGATGTAATACAGCAGTCTCTTGGGTCTGAAGGTTTTTTTTCTGGGGTGTATCAAAGGGAAGGACTATTACAGATTATGTTTGGGCATAATAGGCATATAGGAAGAACCTGATGATAAACATTTTAGCAGAAGTTGATAAGATTCAGTATGAAAGTGACATACCAAATGCTGTTAGGGATGTAGAAAAATTGGATCACTCATACGTTGCTGGTATGACTATAAAGTGGCACAGCTACTCTGGAAAAATATTTTGACATTTTCTTAGGAAACTAAACTTGGAACTACTACACAACCCAGCAGCTATATCCAGAGAAATAAAATTTATGTTTATACAAAAACCTGTACACAAATATTCATGCCAGTTTTATTTGTAATAGTCAAAACCTAGAAACTACCCAGTTGTCCTTCAGTGGATAATTGGTTAAGCAAACTACTGTACATCTGTCTATAGGATAGGGAAACTACCAGTGATAAACAGAGAATGAACCATGGATGGATGAATCTTCAGAGAATTATGCTAAGTGAAAAAAGTCCATCTCCAAAAGTTAAATACTGTGTAATTCTACTTGCATAAACATAAACATTCTCAAAATGACAAAATTGTAGAAAGGGAAAACAGATTTGTGGGTTCCAGGGACTCAGAAGCAGACAGGAGTTAAGAGGGAAATGGCCCCATGAGAAATATTCTTGGTGATGGAAATGCTTTGTGTTTTGTATGTATTGATGTCAGTATAATGGTTTTGATATCATAGCATAATTTTGTAAGCTGTTGCCATTTGGGGAAAGTTAGCAGAGAATATGGGGCTTCCCTGGTGGCTCAAACCTGGGTTTTATCCCTGGATCAGGAAGGTCCCCTGAGAAAGTAGTGCAAGAACTCTCTTTTATTTCTTGTGACTATATTATCAAAAAAATACAAAGATTTTAGTTTAAAATACTGGGAAGATAATCAGAACATAGAAAAATATCTAATATGCAATTTAATTAATATAAACTATATAGCTATTCATGATATGTATTATATGCATGTATAATTATGCATGTGTGTGCTCCGTCTCTTCAATCCTGTCTGACCCTTTGTGACCTGTGATCTGTAGCCCGCTAGGCTCCTCTGTGCATGAGAGTCTCCAGGCAAGAGTACTGGAGTGAGTTGCCATGCCCTCCTCCAGGAGATCTTCCCAACCCAGGGATTGAATATGTCTCCTGAATTGCAGGCATATTCTTTACCACTGAGTCACTGGGGAGGCCCTATAATTAATTATATATAAATGTATCATTACATATGTAACCTTAATCCCTTTCTTCCATGAATCCAACAAACTAGAACCCCATTCACAGTTTTTTTTTTTTTTTTTTTAATCTTTTTTGGAGGGTGGGATGGGGAGGGAGGGGGATGGGCGGGCCACTTCTATTGGTCTTTCATTTCTCTATTTTCATCCATCTTTGTTCTTTGGCTCCTGTGGGCCTCCCATCGTGGTGGCCACTGTCGTCGCAGAGCACCGGCTCTGGGCGCACGCGCGCCAGAGCTCCGGCTCGGTAATTGGACACATCGGTCTAGCCGCTCCGCGGCACATGGGATCTTCCCAGGCCAGGGATCGAACCGGCGCCCCTTGCACTGCAAGGCGGTTACCCACTGGACCACCAGGGGAAGCCCCCATTCACAGTTTTATGTGATTTTTTAGAGACATTTTCAGCACATTGAAAAACACACAGGACTTCCCTGGCAGCCTAGTGGTTAGGATTCCATGCTTCTACTGCAAGGGATGAGGGTTCAATCCCTGGTTGGGGAACTAGGATCCTAATGCCTCATAGCCCAAATAATAAAAAAGCACACATACATAAAATAATAGAAAAAGCATCCATATATTATTTAAACTGACATCTGTGTGACTATTTAAATCATTTTTGTAATTTTGAAGCGTTCTACATTATCATCGTATGTTTGCATTTATTTTTCTGTTTATCTTTTCAGGAAAAATATAGAAAGTAGAAATGCAATGGAAAGAATTCTTTAGTATTTAAACTTTGGATAACCACTGACCAAGTTCCATGAAAAAGAACAACTGGGATCTGAGGTTACTGAAGTCAGAGAAGATCCATTTCCAGAGATGAATTTGGGACCCAAGACAATGCTTAGGGCATAACTGTTCTGCCTGAGAAAGCCATTGTTCTTTTCTTGGCTTGATGTGTTGGAGAGTTTGGCGATACAATATATGAATCATATTTTTTCTGGGCACCATGTTTAAGTCAGTTAATGCAAACAGATAAGAGAGCAAAACTTATTTACTACATTTTTTAGATTTTGGAAAGTAACCAGTTGGAAAGCTTGCAGGTAGTTGAAGCAGGTTAAAGACAGCAGGGGGTGCTCACAGGTTGTTAGCAACATCAAAGAAGACATTTTGTTACATATATCTATTCAAGATATATAAGAAATATCAGCATTTTCTATTGTATTCAGTTTTTCACTGGGAAACACAACTAAGTGAAAATTATCCTATTATCCTTTCTAGTAACTACCTATGGCTTTTTAAAAAGTTTTTATAAAGTACATTCTTTGCTGTGTCACTGGGTGTCTTTGTCTAGTAAGAACTTGTTTCCTGATGAAATAATAGTAGTCACTAATATGACTAAACGTCATAGTAATGGTTGTTGGTTATTGATTATGTCCTCTATGTATTTTTAATTTAAGTGGTGATTAAATATTAATTGCAGTACTTTTGCCAAAAATTGAGCACATAGTGATAAAACAATGTGAATGAGGCCCCACAGATTTTGCAGTGTAAAAAAAGACACAGAAATGGTGTAAGTAAAAACTTACAAATTATGCAAATTATGATAAGAACCATAAAAGAACAGGATTTTAAGAATGGTAATAGTGACAAGAGGTTCCCTATTTTATTTGGAGTGGTCAAGGAAGTCTTCTGAAAGAAAGTGCTGATGTTTCTTATATTATTTAAACTGACATCTGTGTGACTATTTAAATCATTTTTGTAATTTTGAAGCGTTCTACATTATCATCGTATGTTTGCATTTATTTTTCTGTTTATCTTTTCAGGAAAAATATAGAAAGTAGAAATGCAATGGAAAGAATTCTTTAGTATTTAAACTTTGGATAACCACTGACCAAGTTCCATGAAAAAGAACAACTGGGATCTGAGGTTACTGAAGTCAGAGAAGATCCATTTCCAGAGATGAATTTGGGACCCAAGACAATGCTTAGGGCATAACTGTTCTGCCTGAGAAAGCCATTGTTCTTTTCTTGGCTTGATGTGTTGGAGAGTTTGGCGATACAATATATGAATCATATTTTTTCTGGGCACCATGTTTAAGTCAGTTAATGCAAACAGATAAGAGAGCAAAACTTATTTACTACATTTTTTAGATTTTGGAAAGTAACCAGTTGGAAAGCTTGCAGGTAGTTGAAGCAGGTTAAAGACAGCAGGGGGTGCTCACAGGTTGTTAGCAACATCAAAGAAGACATTTTGTTACATATATCTATTCAAGATATATAAGAAATATCAGCATTTTCTATTGTATTCAGTTTTTCACTGGGAAACACAACTAAGTGAAAATTATCCTATTATCCTTTCTAGTAACTACCTATGGCTTTTTAAAAAGTTTTTATAAAGTACATTCTTTGCTGTGTCACTGGGTGTCTTTGTCTAGTAAGAACTTGTTTCCTGATGAAATAATAGTAGTCACTAATATGACTAAACGTCATAGTAATGGTTGTTGGTTATTGATTATGTCCTCTATGTATTTTTAATTTAAGTGGTGATTAAATATTAATTGCAGTACTTTTGCCAAAAATTGAGCACATAGTGATAAAACAATGTGAATGAGGCCCCACAGATTTTGCAGTGTAAAAAAAGACACAGAAATGGTGTAAGTAAAAACTTACAAATTATGCAAATTATGATAAGAACCATAAAAGAACAGGATTTTAAGAATGGTAATAGTGACAAGAGGTTCCCTATTTTATTTGGAGTGGTCAAGGAAGTCTTCTGAAAGAAAGTGCTGATGTTTCTTATATATCTTGAGTAGATATATGTAACAAATGTCTTTTTTGATGTTGCTAACAACCTATGAGCACCCCCTGCTGTCTTTAATCTGCTTCAACTACCTGCAAGCTTTTCAGCCAGTTCCTTAAGTCATTTAAGTTAGAACTCGAGCTTATGCAGAACCCATCTTGGCCAAAGACAATTCTGGATTGAGTTTCCCGAATATGCAAGTATCCCGAGAGTCATAGGCAGTTTTGTATCCGGTATGCCCATCTCCATCAATGGCACCACCACTGGTCCAATTGTATTAGTCAGACAACTGGGAGTCATTTTTGAAACTTCCATTTCCATGACACATTATATCCAACTCACCACCTAGTTCTATTAACCTTGCCTCCTTGTATTCTCTTGAACCCTCCCATTGGGTCCATCTGCACTGATCCTACCTCATCCAGGTCTCTCATCTCTTGTAAGAGCTTGCTCTGGACCCCTCACTCTGATCCTTGCAGCAGCCAAGTGATCTTTTCAAAATGCAACAATGATCATTTTCATTTTAATGCTTCAAACCCTTTGGTGGCTTTCCATTGTTCTTGGAGTTAAGAATGAATGGGGCTTCCCTGGTGGTCCAGTGGGTAAAGAGTCCCCCTCGCAGAGCAAGGGGCACTGGTTCAATCCCTGGCCCGTGAAGATCCCACATGCCAAGGAGTCGTTGGACCAATGTGTCCAGTTATGAGCCAGCGTTCTGGAGTGCCTGCACCCAGAGCTGGTGCTCTGCAATGAGAGAGGCCACTGCAATGAGAGGCCCACACAGGCCAAAGAATAAAGGTGAATGAAAATAAATAAAAACCAATAAATGAGGCCAAAATTAAAAAGAAGAAGAATGAAATCCTGACCATGCCTGTGAGGTCCTCTAGGCCTACCACTTTTTTCAGAGTGATCTCATTTTCAATTATTCTTGAAAGAAATTCATCAGAATTTTTATGTATCTCATAGTGGTACTAATTATCACAACGTGAGCCTGGTCAAATGTGACTTCCACATGGCTCTCTCTCAGCCTCTTTATTTTGTTGGTAGATTCATTGGCCTCATTTGACTAATTAGTTCTTTTTTAAGCAAAGATTAAAACAGTAATCTAGTTTATGTGATTTTAATTATCTCATCCAAAGTCATTTCTCAATTGCTGTTTCCTTCATATAAAAAGTTTCCATTTTCATTTTGCTCCTTTTTCCTCTTGGTTTCCTTTTGTGTTTATAGCTATACATCAAATAGTTTTTTGAAATTGAAGTAGTTGATTAGCATAAGTATATTTGTTTTAGAGTACAACAGAGTGACTCAGTAATTTTGTGGAATACACACTATGTAATTATGACTAAATGATGAGCTGCTTGTTGGTTTTGGAGTTGAATTCCTTGTGGTGTCTTGGTTTGCAAATATTTCTTTGCATTCTGGACTGCCTTTTACTGAGCTCTTGTTAATAAATTGAAGTAGGTCATGTTTTCCTGTTTTCGGTTTACTTCTCACTGCTCTCTGAGATGAGTGCAAAAGGAACTTGCAGTGATATCATCCAAAACACCTTGCAGTTTATATAATCCCACGTCCTGCCTATGTTTTCCTCGAAACTTTCCTAGAATCCCTCCTGACCTTTAGATCTTTATTATTTGGAGAGAATTTCGTGCATGGTGTTAGCGAGTGTTCTAACCTCATTCTCATTTTCTTGGTTTTAATAACCCTGGCACTGTTCTTCATAGTGTCTGTTACCAGTTCATACTCCCAGCCTCTGGGGAGGAATAGTCCCTTTCCTCTACACCTTCAGTTTTTGTTCTGAATTTCTTTTCTTTTCTTTTTTTTTTATTATTTATTTTGGGCGGGAGTCGGGTTGGGGAGGGAGGGGAGCAGGCGGGCCACTTCTATTGGTCTTTCATTTCTCTATTTTCATCTGTCTTTGTTCTTTGGCTCCTGTGGGCCTCCCATCTAGGTGGTGTCTGTTGTTGCAGAGCGCTGGCTCTGGGCGCATGCTCTCCGGAGTGCCGGCTCGGTAATTGGATACATGGGTCCAGCCGTTCCGCGGCACGTGGGATCTTCCTAGGCCAGGGATCGAAGCGGCGCCCCTTGCACTGCAAGGCGGTGTCCTTACCCACTGGACCACCAGGGGAAGCCCTGTTCTGACTTTCTAACAATGGCCAGGCTGACTGCTGTGAGGTGATTCCTTCCCTGTGGTTTCAATTTGCATTTTTAATTGTTTGCGAAATTGACATCTTTACATGTGATATCTTTTCGAGCGTGAGTTCATGTTACCTCAGCAGTCATTCCTTGTCACTCGGCCCTGTTTTGAATTCTTTGGGGATGACCACCTCTTGGACGTTTGCTGAGATCAACTGTTTTCGACATGCAGACCCTTGTCATTGGGAATACTCGATGCCCATCAGCCCAGCTTTTCAAGCTGTTGGCGCAAAAAATGGCCACAGGGTAGCAGCATTATGAAGCCCCCACACAATTTTTTTTTTCCCTTTATCATTGCCATGTTATTTTATACTGACATAGAGGTGATTTCCGATTTTATGTGTGTTTCAGGTGTACAGGAACTTGATTCATTAATGTGTGAACGTTGATCTATTCTCTTACAACTTCCTGTTCTCATCTAGGTGATTACTGTGTGTTCAGTAAACTTCCATCTGCTGTTAGTAGGTCATTTTGCATCCTGTTTGATTGATACATGTGTATCTATGTGAACTCAAATCTCTTCACTTTACCTTTATCTAGAGACTGAGTGCTCCTGTACAGGGCAAGACGCACTCCAGGAACATCGTGGGCTCAGACTGCATGCTGCATCCTCCCAGGACCCTGAGCCCTGCCACAGGCCGGCCTTGGGACCGAAGCCTGCCCAGTCTCCAGAGACGTGATACCAGCCAAGGTAACCATGGGATGAGGGGAATAGAATCAGCCTATGTTTCTGTATTTTTTTTTTTTCGTATCCAGTTATTTGAACTTCAGTACATAGGTAAATTACAATGCAGTGGGTGTTTTTATTTCCTTATTATTTGTTTAATTCATAGTAGCTTCATTCACTCAGAGATAGATATGTCTATGTTATATATCAGGGACTGTCCCTGTACAGGTTAATAAGGAAGGTGGAGTATCATTCCTAGCATTTCCCAGGGGTTGCCTGTGGCTTATTTTATTAATAGTAGTATGCCTATGTTAGTTGAAGTAACTCATTTCTATGTGCCCAACAACTTTCTTCTCTGCTCACAGTAAGATCTTTTTTTCTAAGTCTCTGAACTGTTTGTCTTTGCTCAAGGGGCTCGTATGTGTCCATTTTTATTTATTTTTATTTTTTTTGTGTGTGTGTGTCCATTTTTAGATTCCACCTGGAAGTGACGTCCTATTATAGTTGTCGCTCCCAATCTCTCTACTTCACTTGCTATGATCATTTCTTCCTTCTTCTTTGTGCCTGAAACATGGCATTGTTTCATTCTTGTTTATGGCTGATGTATATACCATTGTGTGTATATATCCCATTTTCTTGATTCATTTGTGTATCCAAGCACACTTCAATGGCAGCAGTGTCTTTTCTATAGAAATCATTCTGGCAGGGATGGCATGGTTACCTTTGTTTTTGAAAATGTTGTTTTTCCCTGACTGTATGCCCAGGCATGTGATTGCTCTTCCCTAAGGCACTTCTAGGTTTTGTTTTTTAAAGGTTCTCCGTATTGTTCTTTCCAGTGGATGAACCAATGCACATATTTAGTAATTTCATCTGAATTAATTTCTTGATGGGATTGTCTATTGCCCCATTTTTATTTTACTAACTTTCATTCTTGATTATTATATGTTATGTTGTTAACTATCCATCCAGTTTTTCATTTTCGATTGAGGTACGGTTGACCAACATTAGTATATTTGCTTTGGATACAACACAGTGCTTCAGTATTTTAACGGAATATACTCCATTTAAAGATATTGGAAAATCATGGCTATATTTCTCTGCTGCATAATATATCCTATTGTTAATTAGTCTAATCTTGCTCTGGTCACTGCCTGGTAGGCTAGTGAATCCAAGAGACCAGGTGTTGAGGCAAGGAAAATGACTTTATTCAGAAAGCAGTTGACCGAAAAGTTGGCAGGCTAATGCCTCAAAGTAACGATCTTATTGGGGTCTGGGTGCCAATTTCTTTTATAGATCAGAGAGAAGGAAACAATGCGGAACTAAAGTCAAAAGGCAGAAATGAGAGTGTGAGGCAGTGGGGCAATAAAATGAAAGGGTCTTCAGTCTTGCAAAACATCTCCAAAGAAATGGCCAGGCTTTGGAAGAGATGTATTAATCTCTTCTTTTCTCAAGTGGGCAGGGTCAGATTATCTATAAACTGAACAAAGGCACTTTAGTTTATAGTCTGACAGAGGGGCAACTCCAGGGCAAGCTATTAAGTATGATTATAATAATAAAAAATAATGAAAAAAAAGATCAAGAAGTTTCCAGCAAGGAGTCGAAATTTGCTTCCTCCTGTTGACTACAAATTGGCACTTACCAGTGTCATTGACAGTGACTGAACAACAAGACCATTTTCCATCTGCCTCTTTGGAGACTGACGCCTGTGCTGGAGCAGTTGCTGACCTTTAACACCCCCTGAAGTAGTTCGGGGTGGAGTAAGGCACTCTGTGCTTCAGGGAATCTGGTGAGATAGGTCTTTAGATAGGTGATGTTTTTAGGATCAGACTTTATGATCTCAATCCTTGCATCTCCTCATATCTAGAAGAACGCTAAATCCCTTTATGGTGACATCAGGTCCTTGTGACTAACAGAAAACCCATTGTAAAGTGAGTGTGTAATAGGATTGAACTCCGCCTTCATCACAACCTAATATATTGAATTTCGCCCCACTGCCTCTCTGGAGCAGTCTTCGAGCTATCTGAGATGCTGCCTCCCGGGCTGCAGTTCTCATTTCACCCAAAAAAAACTTAACTCCCAACTCTCAAGTTGTTCATTTTTAGCCAACACAGTGCTTCAGTATTTTAACGGAATATACTCCATTTAAAGATATTGGAAAATCATGGCTATATTTCTCTGCTGCATAATATATCCTATTGTTAATTAGTCTAATCTTGCTCTGGTCACTGCCTGGTAGGCTAGTGAATCCAAGAGACCAGGTGTTGAGGCAAGGAAAATGACTTTATTCAGAAAGCAGTTGACCGAAAAGTTGGCAGGCTAATGCCTCAAAGTAACGATCTTATTGGGGTCTGGGTGCCAATTTCTTTTATAGATCAGAGAGAAGGAAACAATGCGGAACTAAAGTCAAAAGGCAGAAATGAGAGTGTGAGGCAGTGGGGCAATAAAATGAAAGGGTCTTCAGTCTTGCAAAACATCTCCAAAGAAATGGCCAGGCTTTGGAAGAGATGTATTAATCTCTTCTTTTCTCAAGTGGGCAGGGTCAGATTATCTATAAACTGAACAAAGGCACTTTAGTTTATAGTCTGACAGAGGGGCAACTCCAGGGCAAGCTATTAAGTATGATTATAATAATAAAAAATAATGAAAAACAACTCAAGAAGTTTCCAGCAAGGAGTCGAAATTTGCTTCCTCCTGTTGACTACAAATTGGCACTTACCAGTGTCATTGACAGTGACTGAACAACAAGACCATTTTCCATCTGCCTCTTTGGAGACTGACGCCTGTGCTGGAGCAGTTGCTGACCTTTAACACCCCCTGAAGTAGTTCGGGGTGGAGTAAGGCACTCTGTGCTTCAGGGAATCTGGTGAGATAGGTCTTTAGATAGGTGATGTTTTTAGGATCAGACTTTATGATCTCAATCCTTGCATCTCCTCATATCTAGAAGAACGCTAAATCCCTTTATGGTGACATCAGGTCCTTGTGACTAACAGAAAACCCATTGTAAAGTGAGTGTGTAATAGGATTGAACTCCGCCTTCATCACAACCTAATATATTGAATTTCGCCCCACTGCCTCTCTGGAGCAGTCTTCGAGCTATCTGAGATGCTGCCTCCCGGGCTGCAGTTCTCATTTCACCCAAAAAAAACTTAACTCCCAACTCTCAAGTTGTTCATTTTTTAGCCAACACTCTGTATAACACTATTAATTTTCTTACATTATACATACTGAATTTCATCTCTTAATCTCTCCAACAATCTGGCAGTGCCCACAACCAAGTCCCCCTGGCATCCATTAATTTCTGGATATGTGAGTCTCTTTCTGTTTCATAGGGAAGTTAATCTGTGTCTTTTTTTTTTTTAATCTCATTTAGTTTTTGGCTGTTGGCATGTGGGATCTTGTTCCCTAACCATGGATCAAACCCACACCTCCTGCATTGGAAGTGCATAGTCATAACCATTGGACCACCAGAGGAATTCCCTATTTGTGTCTTTTGTGAATTCAAGTTAAATGTGATTTCATATGGCAGGTTTCCGTGTGTTTCAGACAACATTGCCTTAATATGAGAATATGTAGTTACATTGTTTGGAAAAGAGTATAATTTCAAGCGGCGTTTTCTTTATTTCATACCAGAAAATATGGGTGTAGATTTTCTCCCATGAAATATGGAATTTCCATATGTCATACTGGAAAATATGGGCCCAGATTTTTCACCACGAAATATGAAATCTTCCCATATTTCACACTATAAAATATGGACATAGACTTTCCACCATGAAATATGAAATCTTCCCATATGTCATACCATAAAATATGGGTGTAAATTTTCCCACATGAAATATGAAATTCTCCAGATTTCACACCAGCAAATATGGACACTTATAAAATTATGGGAAATACATCTTTTTTTTTTTTTAAAGATTTATTTATTATTGGTGGGGGGTGGGGTGGGGAGGGAGGGGAGCAGGCAGGCCACTTCTATTGGTTTTTCATTTATCTATTTTCATCCATCTTTGTTCTTTGGCCCGTGTGGGCCTCCCATCGCAGTGGCTTCTGTTGTTGCAGAGCACCGGCTCTGGGCGCATGCGCTCCAGAGCTCCGGCTCAGTAATTGGACACATGGGTCCAGCTGCTCTGCGGCACGTGGGATCTTCCCAGGCCAGGGATCGAACCGGCGCCCCTTGCACTGCAAGGTGGTGTCCTTACCCACTGGACCACTAGGGAAGCCCCGAAATACATCTTTAAAGTGATCTCCATTTGAACTGTTATTGAAAGAAATTCATCAAAATTTTTCTGTATCTCGGTAGTGGGTGGAACCAAGGCTGGGGTGACCCCACTGGAGCCACCACTGCCAGAGACGTGTTCAAGGTAATTCAGAGGTCCATGGGGCTGGCCAGCCTGAGCCTGCTCACCTTAAGGGTCTATGCATCACCAAAAAAGGATTTACTCCACAAAGATGCTGTGACAGTTAATGAGCTTTCACTGTACTCCGCTCCTGAGGATCAGTCTAAATATGTGGAAAAGCCAAGGACCCAGCTTGAAGAAAGCATCTCCCATCTCCGACATTATTGCAAACCGTATACAAGTTGGTGTGAGGAAAAGAACTCCCAACATAAGCCCAAGATGCTAAGTTTCCTTCAATGGGGATTAGATAGCTATGAATATCTCCAAAATGCAACCCCTGGAATTTTTTTCCAAGACTTGATCTCATCGGTTTTGCTGGAGTTGTTGGACTACCTTTGACTAGAGGTTCAAAACTAAAGAAGCTGATGCATCCACCTGGTTTCATAGAACTCTCTGTCTCTCTTTATTATCCACAACAGGCCATCATATTTGTCCAGATCAGTGGAGAGAAATTGTATGACTGGGGTTTATGAGGATACAATCATAGAAGATTTGTGGAAGGAGAACTTTCAAAAGTCGGGAAATGTGAAGAACTCACTGGGAAATAAGTAGAATACTCCATGCTGTGCCCATTTTAATCAGTTACAAGTAAACATTGGAAGCTCCATACAGTAAACCAGTATTTCTCACAAAAAATGGCAGAGAAGTCTGTAATGAATGTAGTAAACTGGCATTTTGAAACTTTTTAGGCTCCAGTGGATATTTATCTATTCCTTTTTTGGCCTCCCCCATCGCAGTGCTCTGTTGCAGAGCACCGGCTCTGGGCGCATGCGCTCCAGAGCTCCGGCTCGGTAATTGGACACATGGGTCCAGCTGCTCTGCGGCACGTGGGATCTTCCCAGGCCAGGGATCGAACCGGCGCCCCTTGCACTGCAAGGTGGTGTCCTTACCCACTGGACCACTAGGGAAGCCCCGAAATACATCTTTAAAGTGATCTCCATTTGAACTGTTATTGAAAGAAATTCATCAAAATTTTTCTGTATCTCGGTAGTGGGTGGAACCAAGGCTGGGGTGACCCCACTGGAGCCACCACTGCCAGAGACGTGTTCAAGGTAATTCAGAGGTCCATGGGGCTGGCCAGCCTGAGCCTGCTCACCTTAAGGGTCTATGCATCACCAAAAAAGGATTTACTCCACAAAGATGCTGTGACAGTTAATGAGCTTTCACTGTACTCCGCTCCTGAGGATCAGTCTAAATATGTGGAAAAGCCAAGGACCCAGCTTGAAGAAAGCATCTCCCATCTCCGACATTATTGCAAACCGTATACAAGTTGGTGTGAGGAAAAGAACTCCCAACATAAGCCCAAGATGCTAAGTTTCCTTCAATGGGGATTAGATAGCTATGAATATCTCCAAAATGCAACCCTGGAATTTTTCCAAGACTTGATCTCATCGGTTTTGCTGGAGTTGTTGGACTACCTTTGACTAGAGGTTCAAAACTAAAGAAGCTGATGCATCCACCTGGTTTCATAGAACTCTCTGTCTCTCTTTATTATCCACAACAGGCCATCATATTTGTCCAGATCAGTGGAGAGAAATTGTATGACTGGGGTTTATGAGGATACAATCATAGAAGATTTGTGGAAGGAGAACTTTCAAAAGTCGGGAAATGTGAAGAACTCACTGGGAAATAAGTAGAATACTCCATGCTGTGCCCATTTTAATCAGTTACAAGTAAACATTGGAAGCTCCATACAGTAAACCAGTATTTCTCACAAAAAATGGCAGAGAAGTCTGTAATGAATGTAGTAAACTGGCATTCTTCTTCTGGAAAAACTATCCTAGGCCTCTTTGTTATCTTGGGTGATACCATATTCCAAGTGGACTAATCTGAAATTCTTTCATCTAGAGATAACGCGTAAGCCTTAGAACTCCTCATTCTCATGTTGCTATTTATGTACAGAATTAAAAATCTAAGGTAAAAAAAATTCTGTATCTCATAATGGTACTAACCGTCACAATGTCAGTGTGGTAAAATGTGACGTTCACATGGCTGTCTCGGCCACCTTATGTTGTTGGTAGATTCATTAGTCTCATTTGACTAATTAATTCTTTTTGAAGCAAAGATTAAAACTTGAATCTAGTATATGTGATTTTAATTATCTCATCCAAAGGTATTTTTAATCAGTCCTTCTTTCGCTCTAATTTCCGCACAACAGGCCAATGAATGCAAGAGAGAAGGCAAGGAAAAGTCTTTATTTAGATAACAGCTGACTGAGAAGATGGTAGGCTAGCACTTGAATATTCATTGGAAGCACTGATGCTGAATTGAAGCTCTAATACTTTGACAACCTGATGCCAAGAGATCACTCACTGGAAAAGTCCCTGATGTTGGGAAAAATAGAAGGCAGTAAAAGAGGACAACAGAGGATGAGATGGTTGGATGGCATCACTGAGTCAATGGACATGAGTTTGAGCAAGCTCTGGGAGATGGTGAAGGACAGGGAAGCCTGGCAGGTTGCAGTCCACAGGATCACAAAGACACGACTGAGCGAAAGAGCTGAACTGAGGTCTTGGGAACTGAGGTGCCTGTGAAGTGATCAAGTTGTAGTTCCAGAAAATTTCTATAAAGTGACAGCACTTTTTATGCCCACCTTTGGTTCTTGGGATAACCAGAGTCTTAGCACAAGTTGGTTTCTTGGGCTGTGAAATAAAGTGGAATGTGTGTGAGCAAACATGAAAGGGCTTGAGTCTTGCTACTTTTCCCCGCTAAAACATCACCCAAATGCCCTATCCAGAGTAATTCCTTCTGGATCCACTGCACCCTGCTGAGGGTGCTTAAGTGCCTAGGAGGGTACATTCTCAGGTAAGAGGCTTCAGCTGGGAACCCCAGCACCAGGAGTGTCCGAAGCTATCTGAGCCTTGCCTTCAAATTCCTTGAGGATTTGATGCCACGGGGGACTCTGGCCACAGCCAGAATGTAGCTGACAGTAGACCTTTGCAAAGGGTTCAATGAAGGGCACCTTACCAGGCTATGCCGACCCTGCTCCAGTCCAGCAGTGGGACCCAAGCCTGCTCAGCTTCTGGGCATGGGATAGCATCTTAAGTCAGAAATTTCAGAGATAACAAAGTAGGCACTGCTTTCCCTTCCTTTTCTTTTTTTTTTTTTTTTCTTTTTTTAAAGATTTATTTATTTATTTATTTTGGCGGGGTAGGGAGGGGAGCAGGCGGCCTACTTCTATTGGTCTTTCATTTGTCTGTTTTCATCCATCTTTGTTCTTTGGCCCATGCGGGCCTCCCATCACTGTGGCCTCTGTTGTTGCAGAGCACCGGCTCTGGGCGCATGCGCTCCAGCGCTCCGGCTCGGTAGTTGGACACATTGGTCCAGCCGCTCCGCGGCACGTGGGATCCTCCCAGGCCAGAGATCAAACCGGCACTCCTTGCACTGCAAGGCAGTGTCCCTACCCACTGGACCACCAGGGAAGCCCTCCTTTCCTTTTCTTTAACGTCGTGCAGTACAGTCAAAATGAAATGTAGTGATTATAGTCTGTGTGCAGCCACCTGATTGGGGTATTATGTACCTGTGGAGTATCCTATTCTTATTTTTTAACCATAGATTTTTTATCAGAATGCTGAGCATCAGGTCCTTGTGGATTACTTAAGAGACAGTTTTCTGTGTGTACAAGGAAGGAGGGAAGGAAGGAAGGAAGCTGATAAACATTGTGGGTTATCTCTTAGAGATACAGATGTCTGTATATATATGGCAGGCAGGCAGGATGGAAAAAAGGAAGGAAATGGATCATCCTTTGTTGCTGTTCAGTCACTTAGTTGCATCTGACTCTTTGCAACCCCTGCAAAGAGCGTGCCAGCCTTGCCTGTCCTTCACTATATAAGAAACACTGATTTTTTTTTTTTCCGAACAAAAGGTAAAAAAAAAAAAATTTTAAATAGTCTGTTCAGCAAGCAATAGGCAGATTCAGATTGGAGGAACCAGTGATGGAGGTTACATGCAGGAAGTTACAACTGATCCACTTTTAAGAATAACATGAGTGTCTTTTCTTATCTAGTTGTGTAAGGCTCCCAGTGGGCCATTTCAGCTTGAGACTGGTAACACACGCACAGTTGAGCCTCCAGGGTCCCATCTGGAGTGGACGCAGGGCTGGCTCACTCTCCAGGAGGCTGCCTCTGTTCACAGAAGCCACCAGGCTGCTGCTGCCCCAGGCACCCTGGTCCAGTCATTACTCCGGAGATCACAGACCTCTGCTCTCTATTTCCACTCCTGCTGGGCTGACTCGGCTTGGCCTTCTCCACTCTGCTGACATGTCTTTAGCTCTGAATTTTTCTTTACATACAGGTGGATCCATGGCTTGGCTTCTACAGACTTCTTAGTCAGCGCTGACCTGAATGCAACAGAAGAGGGTTGATCTCCAAGCCTGGAGTCCGAGCTTGCCGCTGCCCTGCCTCCTTCATGGCCAAGTTCTCACCCCTCTCAGCGGGTCTCTTTGGGATCCAATGGGATGGGGTGTCTATGACAGGTGCTGGGGTCCACAACTGGATGGGGGTCTCCACAGCAGAACTGAAGGTCTGTGGGGAGCTGGAGGCCACATGGTAGGCAGGATGGCTTCCACCAATCTTGCAGGTCCGTGTGTCATGGTCGTAGGCCCACCACAGTGCACCAGGCTGTTGATGTGGTAGAAGGTGTCGTGGTCCAGCCCATACAGGTGTCTGTCCTACCTGTGCAGGTGTTTGACCACTGAGTGGTCAGTGTAGAATATGCACAGGGAAGATTGGCCATCCTCCATATTCATTGGAGGATACTGCAGCATGGTCCCTGGAATGACTGGGAGGTCAGCCAGCAGGGTCCGCCCACCCAACCTCCCTAAGGTACTGTGTGTGCAGTTCTTAGTCACTCAGTGTCATCTGACTCTTTGCAACCCCATGGACTGTGGCCCACCAGGCTCCTCTGTCCGTGGGATTCTCCAGGCAAGAATACTGGAGTGGGTTGCCACGCCTTCCTTCAGGGGAGCATCCCAACCCAGAACTCAAACCCAGGTCTCCCACATTTCAGGTGGATCCTTTACTATCTGAGCCACCAATAGGCCCCCTAAGCTAAACAAAAGACACCTCCATGAAGGAAGACAGAATGTTACCAGCCAGACTGCTGTCCTGAGGAAGGCAGACTGGCATCTGGAAACTGGGTGCTGTAGTGTGTTGAGTGTCGGAGAGGCTCCAAATCCTTATGTCCACATCATGACCCCAGAATCTGTAAATGGAACCTTATTTGAAAGTAGGTCTTTGTAGGTATAATTCGCAGCAGATCTGGGAATGAAGTCATCCTGGATCGTAAATCAATGACAGCAGCTTTCTAAGAGACACAGACACGGAGGAGACACCAGGCAAAGATGCAGGCAGAGATAGGAGGAAGAGAGCCAGGAGCCCAGGGACACCTAGAGCCCCCGGAAGTTGAAAGAGGCAGGAAGGACCCTCCCCTGGATCCTCTGGAGGGAGCGCAGGCACTGGGTCACCTTGACCTCAGTCATCTGGTCTCCAGGACTGAGAGAGGACAGGCTTCTCTTGCTCAGAGCCTCTGTGTGTGATCATTTGTCACTACTGCCCCAGGAAGCTAATGCAGCTGGGGGCAGCTCCTGCCCTGATCTGCCTCCCATTAGGGCAGCCCCCTGCGCCTGTGCTGTTTGCACCAAGCATGTGGTTCATGCTGAGCCCAGTTCCCCTTATGGGCACTGGCATTTTGGAGGGTGAGGATAGACAACATTATATGACCAGCCCCAGCCGGGTACCAAGTCTCTAGTGAGCTTCCCTGGAGGGACGGGGGTGGGGGTACTGTCATGGCTCAAACCTCGGTCCCCAGGAAAAGAGGCACCCTAGAGACCCCCAAGGAAGGAGGGGCATGAACGGTCGTGAGGTGACTGGCTCAGCGCCCCTCCCCCAGGGCACACTGGCGATGTGCAGTGCCTCCCTCGTGTGCCCTGTGGCTTGTCTCAGCTGTGAGAACACCAGCCTGTGAGCCTCCCAGCAAACCTCTGAGATGAGGCGGCCCTGCCCACCCCGCCCCCTTCCTCCCAAGCTAGTAGGTGGGGGACTCGTGTCTCCTTTTTATTTCAGGATTGGTTCTGAAGCTGATCTGGGCTGCAGAGAGAGCCCCTTAGGCTGTGTCCGCCTTTCCCCACACGAGCATCCAAAAAGCAAGCTGTCTGCCCTGTTGTCTGAATGCTTCCCTTGCCCCCCATATTCTCAGAAAAGTCAGGGGTTCTGTAGCAGCATCTACCTCTGGACCCACATTCACATCTTCCCTGTAAACACAGTGAGGACCTGCCCTGACCACATGCCCCCTGCTGACCGCCTCCACATCTGGCCACAGGCCCAGCGCAGGTGTCAGACTGAGTGGCCGTGTCAGCCTCTTCACCGTGTGGTCAGAGCTCCTCCCGGCACTCAATCCAAACCCCTGACCCCACCCTGAATAGGGGTTGATGCCAAAATTCTTGCCTCTCTGTGCATGCATGCCAAACAGAAATATGGAGACAGAGTTCTGGAGGAAAAGGAAAGTGGCTTTTAATCTTTGCCAGGCAGAGGGGAAAACCAAGCAGGCTAGCACCTCAAGAGCTGTGCCCTCCCCACTCTGGGGAGTCAGAGGGGCTCTTACAGATGGAGATCCCTGTCCAGGGTATGTGATGAAGACCACAGCAGTGATGGTCTTGCCGTTTACTTCTTGCATTATTTCAAAACAGTCACGGTGGGCATCTGGAAACGTGGTAGTTGGGTCTGGCCATCTGGTCATTGGGTCCATTTGTCTCTGGGTTATGCTACAAGAAGTACAGGGTGGGGCTGAGGGGGGAGTGAAACCACCAGGGGCAGATGTAATTCACACAGAGTTAGAGGTGATTGTACCTGGTGTCGGGGAGTGATAGGCCCCTTCTGTGAAGGACAGATTTGGTTACAAACACTACAGATAGTAACTCTTAAAACTAGGAGGAATTGGACTTCCCTGGTGGCTCAGATGGTAAAGAATCCACACGCCAAGGCGGGAGACCCAGGTTTGATCCCTGGGTCAGGAAGATCCCCTGGAGAAGGAAATGACAACCTACTCCATTATTTTTGCCTGGAGAATCCCATGGACAGAGGAGCCTGGTGGGAATACAGCCCATGGGGTTGCAGAGACCCAGACACGACTGAGCAAGACTAACACACAGGAGTAACTAACTTTTCATGGCTCTACCTGGGCATCCACACCGCTTCAGCCTGTTACTTCCCTCTCACATCCCCTGCAGGCTCACCATGAGCTCCTACTGCACAGAGAAGGCTGCTCTCTCCTGGAGAGGCTTCCGTGGTGTCGGCTGCGAGAGACAAAAGTTACCTGTGGTGTTACATCCCCCACGGAGCGCAGTGATCAGTACCCACCAGTTGAGGCAGTCCAATCAAAGGTTGAAGAATGTCCAGACACAGAGCACTGCAGAAGAGTGACTTTATTAAGAACTAAGAGCAGAGATAGAGTGGACACTGTGAGCGCCGCAAGCTGACAACTCCTGACAGGCCAGGGAGTGTCAACAGCTTTCATGAGTTAATAGCCAATTTCTATAGCCAGAACACAAAGAAAATTCCTGCTGAACGGTTGGCGTTAAGTGATCGGTTGGAGCGCTTCAGGGTGTTTGCTGGAGTGGGCATCGTTGCTTAATTGGGGGTCAGGGAGCTTGTTAGTGATGATCATGGGGCTTTTGGCAAAGTTACAAAGGGGCTCAGTCAGCTTCGGAGATGCCCTTGGTTTGGGGCTCAGTTTCTGTGGCCTTGAGGCGGGACTCAACACTGCCTGTTGACCTCTTCCCTCTGGATGGGCCCAGGTGGGGGTTCACGGCCTCCACAGTGTGTCCACGTTCTCATTTCATCCCAGTGCTGCCCATCGGTGCAGGGAAGATGCTTCATTTAACTGAGGGGGAGTGAAACCACCAGGGGCAGATGTAATTCACACAGAGTTAGAGGTGATTGTACCTGGTGTCGGGGAGTGATAGGCCCCTTCTGTGAAGGACAGATTTGGTTACAAACACTACAGATAGTAACTCTTAAAACTAGGAGGAATTGGACTTCCCTGGTGGCTCAGATGGTAAAGAATCCACACGCCAAGGCGGGAGACCCAGGTTTGATCCCTGGGTCAGGAAGATCCCCTGGAGAAGGAAATGACAACCTACTCCATTATTTTTGCCTGGAGAATCCCATGGACAGAGGAGCCTGGTGGGAATACAGCCCATGGGGTTGCAGAGACCCAGACACGACTGAGCAAGACTAACACACAGGAGTAACTAACTTTTCATGGCTCTACCTGGGCATCCACACCGCTTCAGCCTGTTACTTCCCTCTCACATCCCCTGCAGGCTCACCATGAGCTCCTACTGCACAGAGAAGGCTGCTCTCTCCTGGAGAGGCTTCCGTGGTGTCGGCTGCGAGAGACAAAAGTTACCTGTGGTGTTACATCCCCCACGGAGCGCAGTGATCAGTACCCACCAGTTGAGGCAGTCCAATCAAAGGTTGAAGAATGTCCAGACACAGAGCACTGCAGAAGAGTGACTTTATTAAGAACTAAGAGCAGAGATAGAGTGGACACTGTGAGCGCCGCAAGCTGACAACTCCTGACAGGCCAGGGAGTGTCAACAGCTTTCATGAGTTAATAGCCAATTTCTATAGCCAGAACACAAAGAAAATTCCTGCTGAACGGTTGGCGTTAAGTGATCGGTTGGAGCGCTTCAGGGTGTTTGCTGGAGTGGGCATCGTTGCTTAATTGGGGGTCAGGGAGCTTGTTAGTGATGATCATGGGGCTTTTGGCAAAGTTACAAAGGGGCTCAGTCAGCTTCGGAGATGCCCTTGGTTTGGGGCTCAGTTTCTGTGGCCTTGAGGCGGGACTCAACACTGCCTGTTGACCTCTTCCCTCTGGATGGGCCCAGGTGGGGGTTCACGGCCTCCACAGTGTGTCCACGTTCTCATTTCATCCCAGTGCTGCCCATCGGTGCAGGGAAGATGCTCATTTACACGCCTCTCTCAGGAGCATGGGGCTCATGTGGACAGGCCCCTCCCCAGGCACAGGGCCCATCTGTGCAGGCACCCTGCAGGGCTCAGCACCCAGGAGCCATGCACCGAGCCCTCGTTGTAGAGCACCCAGACCACCTATTGGTCAGACCTGACCCTCAGCCCCTCAGAGCAGGACCTGAACTAACAGCCACTCCTGGACAGGTCTGTGACCCTTGACTTCAGTCTGTGCAGCCTCCCTCCTTCAGGCCTTCCAGAGGTTTAATCCACTGCACCCAGGACACTGGGCGCCTGTCTTAACCCACCCCCTCCTCTCCATGAACCCTGTATTCCTCTCATGCAGAGAGGGTCTTCTTGTTCTCTCCCACTCGTGGGCCAGAGAACATGATTAGAAAACCAGCCAGAGCTGCAGCCCCATGTCCATCCTGACCTTCAGATTCCACATCTGTGCCCGGTACCTGGCCGGCACAAGGCATGTTTCCTAAAATCATGAGCCCCGGTGGGCAACTATTGGCTGACCTGGTGGCCAGCTCTCCCCAGGTGTGCCTGGATTGAGGTCTTTATAACCCTCCCCGACCACCCTGAGGCTTCAGAAGTGTCTGTAGCCATCTTCTCTGTCGTTACAGGCTGCGGGGCTTGGCTGGCAAGAGAGCGAGGGGCTACCGTGTTTCAGGTGCTCCTGGCTGTTTGAGGCTCTGCTGGACCTTCTGCAGGATTTATAGGCTGCCACTTGCCAAGGAAGACAATGTGTTACCCATATCTGCTTTTGAAACTCTTCCCAGGAAGAGGTGGGGACGTAAGAAAAAAGGCAGTGGGAGCCAGATGGGAGGGGTAACTCAGTAGGATAACGAAAAGTTTCCAGAAGAGCCGCTGGGATCTGAACCCTCGTGCCTGACCTGCAGGAGCTAACTTGGCAAGATGCTGTGCCACTGCGGTGGCTTCAAGCCCTTTCCTTCAGTGTGAGTTCTTTCTACTCATGTGTTTTACCTGTTAAGAGCAGAGGAGGTTCAGGAGCACATGGCTATGGGGTCAGTCAGTGTTTACTTAGAGATGCCTCTATGTGGTCCCCCAAATTCCTACTAAGGATGCTCCTTGGGGTGGAGGTGGGTGGGTGGAAAAGGGAGTTGGGGTGAGGGAGGGAGGGCTGCTGGCTGCATGTGAGTCCCCTCTGGCAAAGGATATGGGGTGGGGTCTGTGCTGGGAAAGCCCCAAGGATTCCTGCTTGGTTACACCAAATGTCTGGGTTCAGCAGCCAGGGAAAGTGGGGCTTCCTCCTGGGTGTGGGGAGCAGCAGTCCTCTGAGGGCCTGCCAGCCTCCAAGGTGAGACGGGGATGCAGTGGATGGACAGGTGCATGTGGCCTGGGAGTAGGGTACAGGCTGGAAATGTCACTGGAATCATCACTGGGTGGAAGAGGAAAGGCCAGGAGGGGGCACGTGGGTTACCCACTTACATGCAGGTGACTGCGGTCCTGATAGGAACAACTCAGAGCCAGAAGGAGTAGCCGTCAGGGGCTCAGCTTCATTCCTTTGCTTCTTTGTAACTTCCCACTCCTATAGTGAGAAGCCTGTCCCGCCCACCCCCAATCTGCCATTTGACAGTTCATTTCTCCTCTTCAGAGGACACAGACAGTGGTCCCAGAATGGCTAGCTACCACACACTGGAAAGAACTTGATAAAACGAAGCCCACTGGTGATGTATAGTCCCTTTCATTCATTTCCAACATTAACTTAGGTCAACACATTCTGCCCCATTTCCAACAGTGAAATTTTTTCCCATGCATTCCTAATATAGTTAGATTCTGTTGCATTGTGTATTAAATTCTGTGACCGTCCTACACTCTAACTGGAATGGATTATGAGTGATCCCTTGGGCTATACAAATCCATGTGTTTAGAGGAATGCATAGTGACAAGTGTCCATCTTAAGGTACTACAGCAGATAGATGATCTGCTTATGATCTGTGTTGTTTTGCTTTCCTTAGAATGTCCTAAATGGAGCATCTTGTGTGCTGTCTTTTCAGACTGGACTATTTCACAGAGCAATATGAATGGAAGATTTAACCATGTCTTTCAGAGGTTGGTGGTTCTTTCCTTTCTATTGTTGAATAATATTCCATTTCCTCTGTACTTCTCCTGCCGATCTTGATTCCAGCTTGTGCTTCATCCAGCCCAGCATTTTCATGAGGTACTCTGCATGTAAGTTAAACAAGCAGGGTGACAATATACAGCCTTGATGTACACCTTTCCCAATTTGGAACCACTCCATTGTTTCATGTCCTGTTCTAACCGTTGCTTCTTGACCTGCATACAGGTTTCACAGGAGGCAGGTAAGGTTGTCTGGTATTCCCATCTCTGTAAGAAATTTCCACAGCTTGTTGTGATCCACACAATCAAAGGCTTTAGTGTAGTCAAGATGCAGAAGTTGATTTTTTTTCTGGAATTCTCTTGCTTTTTCCACATCCATAGGATGTTGGCAATTTGATCTCCAGTTCCTCTGCATTTTTAAAATCCAGTTTGTACATCTGGAAATTCTCAGCTCATGTACTGTTCTTTTTTGGCCTGTGTGGACCTCCCATCACAGTGGCCCCTTTTGTCACAGAGCACTGACTCTGGAGGCATGCTCTCCAGAGTGCTGGCTCATAATTGGACACCCCGATCCTATAGTGAGAAGCCTGTCCCGCCCACCCCAATCTGCCATTTGACAGTTCATTTCTCCTCTTCAGAGGACACAGACAGTGGTCCCAGAATGGCTAGCTACCACACACTGGAAAGAACTTGATAAAACGAAGCCCACTGGTGATGTATAGTCCCTTTCATTCATTTCCAACATTAACTTAGGTCAACACATTCTGCCCCATTTCCAACAGTGAAATTTTTTCCCATGCATTCCTAATATAGTTAGATTCTGTTGCATTGTGTATTAAATTCTGTGACCGTCCTACACTCTAACTGGAATGGATTATGAGTGATCCCTTGGGCTATACAAATCCATGTGTTTAGAGGAATGCATAGTGACAAGTGTCCATCTTAAGGTACTACAGCAGATAGATGATCTGCTTATGATCTGTGTTGTTTTGCTTTCCTTAGAATGTCCTAAATGGAGCATCTTGTGTGCTGTCTTTTCAGACTGGACTATTTCACAGAGCAATATGAATGGAAGATTTAACCATGTCTTTCAGAGGTTGGTGGTTCTTTCCTTTCTATTGTTGAATAATATTCCATTTCCTCTGTACTTCTCCTGCCGATCTTGATTCCAGCTTGTGCTTCATCCAGCCCAGCATTTTCATGAGGTACTCTGCATGTAAGTTAAACAAGCAGGGTGACAATATACAGCCTTGATGTACACCTTTCCCAATTTGGAACCACTCCATTGTTTCATGTCCTGTTCTAACCGTTGCTTCTTGACCTGCATACAGGTTTCACAGGAGGCAGGTAAGGTTGTCTGGTATTCCCATCTCTGTAAGAAATTTCCACAGCTTGTTGTGATCCACACAATCAAAGGCTTTAGTGTAGTCAAGATGCAGAAGTTGATTTTTTTTCTGGAATTCTCTTGCTTTTTCCACATCCATAGGATGTTGGCAATTTGATCTCCAGTTCCTCTGCATTTTTAAAATCCAGTTTGTACATCTGGAAATTCTCAGCTCATGTACTGTTCTTTTTTGGCCTGTGTGGACCTCCCATCACAGTGGCCCCTTTTGTCACAGAGCACTGACTCTGGAGGCATGCTCTCCAGAGTGCTGGCTCATAATTGGACACCCCGATCCAGCTGCTATGGGGCATGTGGGATCCTCCCATGCCAGGGATTGAACCGGCGCCACTTGCACTGCAAGTGGGACTCTTTACCCACTGGACCACCAGGGAAGCCCTCATTTGAGTTTTTATGTATACACTTCTTTTTTTTTCTTTTTCTTTTTTTTTTAAACCTTTATTTTACTTTTAACTTTTACAGAGTTTTGTTGTTTACAGATATGTATGTTCCCAGGTTAATCATATTTATTTCCCCCCCTTCCCACCCCTCCCCACCATCACACAGCCCCCCGGGAAGAACTCCTTTTCTCACAGAGCAATGACTAGAGCTATTTTCTTCACTTATGATAGTACAGGCCTTCATGCTACTTCCTTTACACCTCCCACCCTCTGTTCCTTCCCCACAATGTCCATATGTCCACTGTCCATGTCTGTCTTTCCGTTGCTTCACTGCGTGTGCCATCATCACCATCCTTATGTATACACTTCTATAGTATTAACTGCACTCACATTGCTGTAAAAATACTCTCACCATTCATCTCCGAATCTTTTCATTTTCCCCAAGTGACCCTGGAACCATTAATCAACACCTGGCAACCTTATTCTACTGAGAATAGCTATCTGGATATCTCATACTGGTGGAATCATAGAATGTTTGTCTTGGGTGTCAGACTTGCCTCACCTAGCATAATGACTTGAGGGTTCATCTACACTGTAGTGCATGTGAGAATTACCTTATTTTTAAAGGCTGAATCATATTCCACTGTGTATATGCTAAATTGTGCTTATCCATTCATCTGTCAAAGAATGCTTGTGTTGCTTCTTGACCTGCATACAGATTTCTCAGGAGGCAGGTCAGGTGGTCTGGTATTCCCATCTCTTGAAGAATTTTCCACAGTTTGTTGTGATCCACACAGTCAAAGGCTTTGGCGTAGTCAATAAAGCAGAAGTAGATGTTTTTCTGGAACTCTCTTGCTTTTTCCACATCCATAGGATGTTGGCAATTTGATCTCCAGTTCCTCTGCATTTTTAAAATCCAGTTTGTACATCTGGAAATTCTCAGCTCATGTACTGTTCTTTTTTGGCCTGTGTGGACCTCCCATCACAGTGGCCCCTTTTGTCACAGAGCACTGACTCTGGAGGCATGCTCTCCAGAGTGCTGGCTCATAATTGGACACCCCGATCCAGCTGCTATGGGGCATGTGGGATCCTCCCATGCCAGGGATTGAACCGGCGCCACTTGCACTGCAAGTGGGACTCTTTACCCACTGGACCACCAGGGAAGCCCTCATTTGAGTTTTTATGTATACACTTCTTTTTTTTTCTTTTTCTTTTTTTTTTAAACCTTTATTTTACTTTTAACTTTTACAGAGTTTTGTTGTTTACAGATATGTATGTTCCCAGGTTAATCATATTTATTTCCCCCCCTTCCCACCCCTCCCAGCTATCACACAGCACCCCTGAAAGATCCCCTTTTCTCACAGAGCAATGACTAGAGCTATTTTCTTCACTTATGATAGTACAGGCCTTCATGCTACTTCCTTTACACCTCCCACCCTCTGTTCCTTCCCCACAATGTCCATATGTCCACTGTCCATGTCTGTCTTTCCGTTGCTTCACTGCGTGTGCCATCATCACCATCCTTATGTATACACTTCTATAGTATTAACTGCACTCACATTGCTGTAAAAATACTCTCACCATTCATCTCCGAATCTTTTCATTTTCCCCAAGTGACCCTGGAACCATTAATCAACACCTGGCAACCTTATTCTACTGAGAATAGCTATCTGGATATCTCATACTGGTGGAATCATAGAATGTTTGTCTTGGGTGTCAGACTTGCCTCACCTAGCATAATGACTTGAGGGTTCATCTACACTGTAGTGCATGTGAGAATTACCTTATTTTTAAAGGCTGAATCATATTCCACTGTGTATATGCTAAATTGTGCTTATCCATTCATCTGTCAAAGAATGCTTGTGTTGCTTTCACTTTTTGGCTACTGTGAATAGTGCTGCCATGAATACGGGTACAAATATCTGTTCTAGTCCTTGGTCTTAAGTATTGTGGGTGTATGCCCTGGAACAGAAATGATGGATTCTATATTCACTCTGAGTTTAAGTTTTTGAGGAGTGCCCTAATGTTTTCCACAGCTCTGGCTCTATTTTGCTTCATTCTTTTATGTGGCAGAGTAATGCATCTTAGGGATCGACCCTGTTTTGCTTATCTAATCACCTGCAGATTTCATTCATTTCCACAGTTAAATTGGGTCAGCCAGTATTGTCCCACCACCAGGAATGGGTTTTTTTCTTTTTCTTCTTTTTCTCATCTCTTGGCTGTGCTGTATGGCATGTGGGATTTTAGGTCCCTGACCAGGAATTGAACCCACGTCCCTAGCATTAGCAACATGGAGTCTTAACCACTGGACCACCAGGGAAGTTTCAAGGTTTTTCATTCATTTCTTAATCAGTTAGATTCTTTTTTAAATTCTGCATTCCAGCCTTTGACACTCCTATACCTTAAATAACTAAATTGGAATAGGTAATAATTTACTTGTCTTTTTTTCTAAAAAAAAAAATCTATGCGCTTAGACGAATGCTTAGTGGCAGGTATTCATCACTAAAATATCATATGGGATATTTCAACACTGTAGTCCAGAAACTGTTTAGCATGTCTGTTTTGTCTTTTCTAGAATGTCTTATAAATAATTTCTACAGTGTGTAGCACTTCAGATTAGAGTCCTTCACTTAGCCATGTGTTAGACTGATGCTTTTTTTTTATGAATGCGTTGGTGGTTCAGTCCTTTATATCTCTGAATGCTACTGTATAGCAAAAAAGAATATTTTCATTTTCCCCAAGTGACCCTGGAACCATTAATCAACACCTGGCAACCTTATTCTACTGAGAATAGCTATCTGGATATCTCATACTGGTGGAATCATAGAATGTTTGTCTTGGGTGTCAGACTTGCCTCACCTAGCATAATGACTTGAGGGTTCATCTACACTGTAGTGCATGTGAGAATTACCTTATTTTTAAAGGCTGAATCATATTCCACTGTGTATATGCTAAATTGTGCTTATCCATTCATCTGTCAAAGAATGCTTGTGTTGCTTTCACTTTTGGGTACTGTGAATAGTGCTGCCATGAATACGGGTACAAATATCTGTTCTAGTCCTTGGTCTTAAGTATTGTGGGTGTATGCCCTGGAACAGAAATGATGGATTCTATATTCACTCTGAGTTTAAGTTTTTGAGGAGTGCCCTAATGTTTTCCACAGCTCTGGCTCTATTTTGCTTCATTCCTTCATGTGACAGAGTAATGCATCTTATGGATCGACCCTGTTTTGCTTATCTAATCACCTGCAGATTTCATTCATTTCCACAGTTAACTTGGGTCAACCCATTTTGTCCCACCTCCAAGAGTGGGGTTCTTTCTTCGTCTTCTTTTTTTATCTCTTGGCTGTGCTGTATGGCATGTGGGATTTTGGGTCCCTGACCAGGAATTGAACCCACGTCCCCTGCATTGGCAGCATGGAGTCTTAACCACTGGACCACCAGGGAAGTTTCAAGGTTTTTCATTCATTTCTTAATCAGTTAGATTCTTTTTTAAATTCTGCATTCCAGCCTTTGACACTCCTATACCTTAAATAACTAAATTGGAATAGGTAATAATTTACTTGTCTTTTTTTCTAAAAAAAAAAATCTATGCGCTTAGACGAATGCTTAGTGGCAGGTATTCATCACTAAAATATCATATGGGATATTTCAACACTGTAGTCCAGAAACTGTTTAGCATGTCTGTTTTGTCTTTTCTAGAATGTCTTATAAATAATTTCTACAGTGTGTAGCACTTCAGATTAGAGTCCTTCACTTAGCCATGTGTTAGACTGATGCTTTTTTTTTATGAATGCGTTGGTGGTTCAGTCCTTTATATCTCTGAATGCTACTGTATAGCATTATATGAGAGGAAAGATAATTGTTCCTCTACCCTTCTATGTTCTTCATTGAGATTCTTGTAATGAAAGGGAGATGAATTGGAGAAAAACAATCATAAGTTTAATATATGACATGCATATCTCCTGTGTACTTGAAAGACACCTGGGAAAACTGAGTCACTTCCGGAAATGGCCTAAGACTTTACCTTAAATGAAAGGAGGATGTTAGGGAATGAAATAAGCCATTTAAGGGAGGTTATAGGCAAAGCACAGGAAACACGGGTTTGATGGCTATGCAGATTTACATCTAGCTCCATTCTGTTGACAGGGTTTTCTTTTTATCTTTTTTTTTTAATTCAAGGTTTTCTTGATATTTAGTCATCATCTAATCCTGGCCTGTAGAAGAACACACCCTTACAAATAGAGATACCCTTAATAAATGTAAGTCTGTTTCATAAAATGGCATTTCAACTTGGTTTTCAAAGAGTCTTCTGGGACTGCTTTTTAAAAATAAATCAGTCCAAAATATCCTTTTGCAAAATGGGAATACTTTGAGGGTGCTGTATTGTGCTCCCCTTGATAAGTTCATGCCTTATTTTGCTTACAAATTCATCTATATAGAAAGATATCCTAATAAGTTTGTTGTTAGCTATCATGAATAGAGCTCTTGTGCATTACTTGATGCTAGTGTTTATTAAACAGTTTTTCAAAACAGTTGTCTAAATACAAGAGGTACACTTCTTCCAATGGTCTATATTTATATTTTTGTGCCAGTACCATACTGTTTTGATGACTGTTGCTTTTTAGTATAGTCTGAAGTTAGGGAGGCTAATCCCTCCAGCTCCATTCTTCTTTCTCAGGATTTCTTCGGCTATTTAGGGTCTTTTATGTTTCCAAATGTTAAAATTAAAAAGAAAAAACAAGACATTTGTGCCTTCTTACTTGCATGTATACTTTTAGTAGTTTCTCCAGGTATTTATTTATTTATTTTAAACCTTTATTTTACTTTTAACTTTTACAGGGTTTTGCTGTTTGCAGATATGCATGTTCTGGATCCAGGTATTGTAAAGAAGAAATTTTCTATTTCATTGTATCTGGAGGACAGTGATCTCAATAGACTCCTCTGGGGAATTTAGCAAAGACTTATAGTGAACAAAGGAGGCGGGAAGGAGCCCTCGTGTTCTCTGGGTCTGGATAAGAAAGCCATTTTCCAAGCGCCTCCATTGTCTCTTTGTCATTGTTTACAAGCACTTCCAAAAACAGTGAGCTACAAAATTTGGATTACATCCCTGCCCTCTAGACCTCCGCCAGCAGGTGCCTTGATACATCTCTCATCCCTGTAGACATTGGTCACCGTGGAAGCTGAGGACCCAACATCATCCCTCACTCCTCCAATTCTTTTTTAAAATGAATTAATTCTTTTATTTATATTTGATTGCAATGGGTCTTTGTTGCTACACGTGAGTTTTTCTCTAGTTGTGGTGAGCAGGGGCTACTCTCTAGTTGTGGTATGAGGGCTTCTCATTGTGGTCGAGCACAGACTCTAGGGCACACAGGCTTCAGTAGCTGCAGCATGTGGGCTCAGTAGTTGCGGCTCATGGGCTCTAGAGCACAGGCTCAGCTGTGGCACACAGCTTAATTGATTCCACAGCACGTCGGATCTTCCCAGATCAGAGATCGAACCTCTCTCTCCTGTACTGGCAGGTGAACAGCATATTGTTGAAAATGATTTTTAAAAATCTTCAAAGTTCTTGATGAGCAGTTGCTGTCTACATGATATTTTTTCTACCATGAAGGTGGGATATTAGTGTTTGCGTAGGTCAACATTTGCCTTCATGGAAGCTGAAATAGTTTAAGCAAAATGTAGAAAGAGTTTTAGTCTCAGCAGGAAGTTGGTGCTCATCAAATGTCTGTAGGGAGAGCAGAGGTATTCAGGGCTGGGCAAAATTTGAAGGAGGCAAAGTCTATTCTTTATTTCAACTTTGTGGAGCTGCCTGCCTTCTGCTCTGTCCATCAGTCTGTCCTGTTGTGTTCTCTCTATCTTGAAAGGGCCGTTCAGAGACAACCTAACTTTTCCCTTTCCTCTTCTCCCTCTAAAATATAATTGCATGACTTTTGCACCTCATTTCTACAGAACCATGCTTTCTCTGTGGAATGAAGTGATATGGTCATCATTGGACAAAAGAATCCTATGACCCAATAGGTCAGTAGTTCCCAAGAACTTTACAATGCCTAGAACAAGTTAAAATCATAAAGATATTAAAGTCCTCTAAGAAATGATGCCAGCATCAGAAATTTCCAGCAGTGTGGTAAGACACTGACATAGGTATTTGAGAGTGACTGGCCTCTGGTTTAAGAATTTAAAAGCTCCCTGAAAAAGCCAAAGAGCTGTGTAGATTCAGAGACCATTCTAAGAAAGGGTGAGATAATTTTTTCATTTCCAGGAAGAGATGTGAGCAGGACAGCAAGGCATCCTTGTATGCACTGGGAGCTAGTATGATTTTCATGGATTGTACCTGACTCTGAACAATTACTGGTGTTAATGTCAGAACTCCTCACATTCCTATACATGGGGAATAAACCACTTATGCATTGGACTTCTTAAGGTGAATCATTTCTAATTTTTCTGTTGCTGAAACAATCAATGTGTGGAAGACACCCTGAGATGGTTAGCCACGTGGGAATGTCAGTGTAGATCTCATTTTCCATAGCTTTTGTGATGTGGAGGTGTTAGAGGGAATAGCAATGTTCAGAGAAGTTCCGTAGAGTCATGATCTGCCCGCACAGCATGTAGGAACTGTGGCACAAAAATTACATGTTAGAACACTTTGATTCTACTCCCTTCTGTGCAGAAGATGGAGGAAGAAGTGAATATATATTTTATTTCATGTGAATGCAGAATAAATGAGCAAAGGCTTTCCTTTTTAATCTAAATTAGTTTTACTAATGTATCATTTTGTAATGTTTCTGAATGCCTATCATATTTTACATACAAAGGGTTGCTATGGCTCTCAGCACAGATGATCGAAATTAAAGACACAGTCGCGTTCACTTCTGCAAAACATGGGACGGGAGCCAGCAGTCTCCAGGACTGAAGGCTCTTCTAATTCTCATGTCCTTTTTATTGAGATTTGGAAAGAACGTAGGGAATCAGGGGGGTCAATGATGGATTATAGAAAAGTTGCAGCTGTGTACCTACAAGGTAGATATGATAAAAACAATCTAATCAATTATCTTTACAACAATGTCCAGTTTCTTGGGAGAGCCATTTCTTAGGAGGGAAGTCAGTGGGACAGACAGCAAGTGTGTATATCAGCATTCTGACCTACACGTGATCTGGTATTCCTAAATCCATGCTGAGAAGTTCCAGATCACACACCCTATTCTGAGATGGCTACCCCAAGTCCTTGGTTATGGGTCAGAGCTTTAGGAGCTGCTAAGTGCTCCTATTTTTCTACCAAGCACTTCTATTTTTTTTTAATTTAACTTTGGCTTCTTTTATTATTGATTTTTCATTTATTTATTTTCATCCATCTTTATTCCTTGGCCTGTGTGGGCCTTCCACTGCAGTGGCCTCTATTGCTGCTGAGCACCGGTTCTGGGTGCATGCGCCTCATTTGGTGATTCTGTATGCACTGGGAGCTAGTATGATTTTCAGGGTTCAGAACTCCCCCACATTCCTATACATGGGGAATAAACCACTTATGCATTGGACTTCTTAAGGTGAATCATTTCTAATTTTTCTGTTGCTGAAACAATCAATGTGTGGAAGACACCCTGAGATGGTTAGCCACGTGGGAATGTCAGTGTAGATCTCATTTTCCATAGCTTTTGTGATGTGGAGGTGTTAGAGGGAATAGCAATGTTCAGAGAAGTTCCGTAGAGTCATGATCTGCCCGCACAGCATGTAGGAACTGTGGCACAAAAATTACATGTTAGAACACTTTGATTCTACTCCCTTCTGTGCAGAAGATGGAGGAAGAAGTGAATATATATTTTATTTCATGTGAATGCAGAATAAATGAGCAAAGGCTTTCCTTTTTAATCTAAATTAGTTTTACTAATGTATCATTTTGTAATGTTTCTGAATGCCTATCATATTTTACATACAAAGGGTTGCTATGGCTCTCAGCACAGATGATCGAAATTAAAGACACAGTCGCGTTCACTTCTGCAAAACATGGGACGGGAGCCAGCAGTCTCCAGGACTGAAGGCTCTTCTAATTCTCATGTCCTTTTTATTGAGATTTGGAAAGAACGTAGGGAATCAGGGGGGTCAATGATGGATTATAGAAAAGTTGCAGCTGTGTACCTACAAGGTAGATATGATAAAAACAATCTAATCAATTATCTTTACAACAATGTCCAGTTTCTTGGGAGAGCCATTTCTTAGGAGGGAAGTCAGTGGGACAGACAGCAAGTGTGTATATCAGCATTCTGACCTACACGTGATCTGGTATTCCTAAATCCATGCTGAGAAGTTCCAGATCACACACCCTATTCTGAGATGGCTACCCCAAGTCCTTGGTTATGGGTCAGAGCTTTAGGAGCTGCTAAGTGCTCCTATTTTTCTACCAAGCACTTCTATTTTTTTTTAATTTAACTTTGGCTTCTTTTATTATTGATTTTTCATTTATTTATTTTCATCCATCTTTATTCCTTGGCCTGTGTGGGCCTTCCACTGCAGTGGCCTCTCTTGCTGCAGAGCACCAGCTCTGGGTGCATGCGCCTCATTTGGTGATTGAATAAATGGGTGGATCAGGTTATGGAGTGTCGGCCCCAGGAAACTTAGACCTCTAGAGCTAAACTGGCCACCCAAGAGAAACTGGGCAAAAGTCTTATCATGACTTTTTCATAACCCCAGGATGAAGGACTGAGAGCAAGATATCGCAATTAATACCTTATACGCAAGGTGTTTGGCAAGTGGTATGACTGACAACAAGCGATCAGTTGTTTTCATGATTAGATCTTTGTGGTATGATTGATGATAAGATGCCAGTTGTTGTTCTCATGATTAGATCTTTGAGGGAATTGTTGGGAAACGACATGTTCTACCAAGAACATAAGTGGGACTATTAAGGATCAGTTCAACATTTATGGCTGTTTCTAAAGAACGTTGAGATCTAAGCATTGTAGGATGTTGATCATTATTATTCTGTTGGAAAAAAAAACAGGTGCCTATGCTGCATATATAAGGAAGCATTCTGAGACAATAAAGATATATATGTGGACTCAGAGCAGTGCTATTGCCTTCTCATGGCTTTAGCCCCCTGATCCCCTCTCTATTTCTTTCTTTGTTTCTTATTTATTTTATTTTGGGGCGGGGGTTGGGTTGGGGAGAGAGGGGAGCGGGCGGGCCACTTCTATTGGTCTTTTATTTCTCTATTTTCATCCGTCTTTGTTCTTTGGCTCCTGTGGGCCTCCCATCGCGGTGGCGTCTGTTGTTGCAGAGCGCCTACAAAAATTTTTTGTCCAGTTTCTTGGGAGAGCCATTTCTTAGGAGGGAAGTCAGTGGGACAGACAGCAAGTGTGTATATCAGCATTCTGACCTACACGTGATCTGGTATTCCTAAATCCATGCTGAGAAGTTCCAGATCACACACCCTATTCTGAGATGGCTACCCCAAGTCCTTGGTTATGGGTCAGAGCTTTAGGAGCTGCTAAGTGCTCCTATTTTTCTACCAAGCACTTCTATTTTTTTTTAATTTAACTTTGGCTTCTTTTATTATTGATTTTTCATTTATTTATTTTCATCCATCTTTATTCCTTGGCCTGTGTGGGCCTTCCACTGCAGTGGCCTCTCTTGCTGCAGAGCACCAGCTCTGGGTGCATGCGCCTCATTTGGTGATTGAATAAATGGGTGGATCAGGTTATGGAGTGTCGGCCCCAGGAAACTTAGACCTCTAGAGCTAAACTGGCCACCCAAGAGAAACTGGGCAAAAGTCTTATCATGACTTTTCATAACCCCAGGATGAAGGACTGAGAGCAAGATATCGCAATTAATACCTTATACGCAAGGTGTTTGGCAAGTGGTATGACTGACAACAAGCGATCAGTTGTTTTCATGATTAGATCTTTGTGGTATGATTGATGATAAGATGCCAGTTGTTGTTCTCATGATTAGATCTTTGAGGAATTGTTGGGAAACGACATGTTCTACCAAGAACATAAGTGGGACTATTAAGGATCAGTTCAACATTTATGGCTGTTTCTAAAGAACGTTGAGATCTAAGCATTGTAGGATGTTGATCATTATTATTCTGTTGGAAAAAAAAACAGGTGCCTATGCTGCATATATAAGGAAGCATTCTGAGACAATAAAGATATATATGTGGACTCAGAGCAGTGCTATTGCCTTCTCATGGCTTTAGCCCCCTGATCCCCTCTCTATTTCTTTCTTTGTTTCTTATTTATTTTATTTTGGGGCGGGGGTTGGGTTGGGGAGAGAGGGGAGCGGGCGGGCCACTTCTATTGGTCTTTTATTTCTCTATTTTCATCCGTCTTTGTTCTTTGGCTCCTGTGGGCCTCCCATCGCGGTGGCGTCTGTCGTTGCAGAGCGCCGGCTCTGGGCGCATGCGCTCCAAAGCTCTGGCTCGGTAATTGGACACATTGGTCCAGCCGCTCCGTGGCACGTGGGATCTCCCCAGGCCAGGGATCGAACTGGCGCCTCTTGCACTGCAAGGCGGTGTCCTTACCCACTGGACCACCAGGGGAAGCCCCTTTTGTCTGTTTCTTTATTCTTCTGTGGAACCGTACTTTCAGGTTTGTTCCTTGTCTGTCCACCACTGACAATGGAGGGATTTAAGAGTCAAATAAAATGATGTATACTTCTTACTCACTGTATATTTCCAAAGGACTAGCCTATAGTAGAACTGAAGAAGGAAATGGCAACCCACTCCAGTATTATTGCCTAGGAAATCTCACGGACGGAGGAGCCTGGTGGGCTACAGCCCATGAGGTTGCCAAGAGTCGGACACAATTTAGTGACTAAACAACAACAGTATTAGAAACTCCACAAGCATCTGTTTCAGTGTTGCTTGACTAATCCGCCTTACACTTATATGCACTGAATAAATGGTTGATATTATTATCCAAATGATGATTATTATTAATTGAACATCTTAATTTTTCAGGTAGAAAAATTCAGTGACTGGATTCTATTATCAATTCCTATTTTAGTCTAATGGAATAGTATGAAGACACCATTTTGTTTGAAGACATTTTGTAATGTTCCAAGGAGAAATTTTTATAGAAACAGCATTATATGACCAGCTAGAGAATTAGAGCACCACATGATAAAATCCTCTTATAAAGCATGAGAACAATGAAGCTGTTTAAGAATTCAATTAAGATTCCCTACTATGGACCAGGCAACAAAGCATAAGGAAATTTCTGCCTTTATAGGGCTTACATTCCGAGGGGGGAGCAGAGAATCAGCAAAAGGTATAAGTCATTTAGAAGATAGTATATGATAAGTATAAGAAAAGGGGAGCAAGAAATGTTGGGGGAGTTGTGAATAGTCCTAGTTTTAAGAGTGATGACCAAGCAAGGTGTTGCTGAAAAGGAGAACATATACACTATTGATGCTATGTATACAACAGACAACTGATGGGAACCTACTGTATAGCTCAGAGAATGCTCAATGTTCTGTGGTAATCTAAATGGGAGGGAGGTCCAAAAGGAAATATGTATATGTGGGCTTCCCAAGTGGCATTAGTGGTAAAGAACCCGCTTGTCAATGCGGGAGACATAAGAGACTTGAGTTTGATCCCTGGATCAAGAAGATCCCCTGGAGGAGGGCATGGCAACCCACTCCAGCATTCTTGCCTGAAATCTCCAGGACAGAGGAACCTGGCGGGCAGTCCAAGGGGTAGCAAAAGAGTCAGACACAACTCAGAAACTAAACAACAACAATCTGTCTACCTTTCTATCATATACTGAGAGGGCCTCTAACTCTGCAGACTACTAATGACAGACTAAGCACCCCTCTTCTGCACAAATAACTATTGGATAAAATGATTCCTCATCTGTTTTGATAATTTGGAATCACAGGACCTGACCAAGGAACTAGCTTTTCTGATTTGGAAGTCAATGACTTTTCCCTCACCAAGGTATTTATTTTCCATGAATGGTGCTGGTTTTGCTATGGCATTCTTGCAGCAGTGGGAGACCATTATCCTGTGAGAATATTCTTTCTTTCACATTGTCTCTTAATTATTACCAAATGATGATTATTATTAATTGAACATCTTAATTTTTCAGGTAGAAAAATTCAGTGACTGGATTCTATTATCAATTCCTATTTTAGTCTAATGGAATAGTATGAAGACACCATTTTGTTTGAAGACATTTTGTAATGTTCCAAGGAGAAATTTTTATAGAAACAGCATTATATGACCAGCTAGAGAATTAGAGCACCACATGATAAAATCCTCTTATAAAGCATGAGAACAATGAAGCTGTTTAAGAATTCAATTAAGATTCCCTACTATGGACCAGGCAACAAAGCATAAGGAAATTTCTGCCTTTATAGGGCTTACATTCCGAGGGGGGAGCAGAGAATCAGCAAAAGGTATAAGTCATTTAGAAGATAGTATATGATAAGTATAAGAAAAGGGGAGCAAGAAATGTTGGGGGAGTTGTGAATAGTCCTAGTTTTAAGAGTGATGACCAAGCAAGGTGTTGCTGAAAAGGAGAACATATACACTATTGATGCTATGTATACAACAGACAACTGATGGGAACCTACTGTATAGCTCAGAGAATGCTCAATGTTCTGTGGTAATCTAAATGGGAGGGAGGTCCAAAAGGAAATATGTATATGTGGGCTTCCCAAGTGGCATTAGTGGTAAAGAACCCGCTTGTCAATGCGGGAGACATAAGAGACTTGAGTTTGATCCCTGGATCAAGAAGATCCCCTGGAGGAGGGCATGGCAACCCACTCCAGCATTCTTGCCTGAAATCTCCAGGACAGAGGAACCTGGCGGGCAGTCCAAGGGGTAGCAAAAGAGTCAGACACAACTCAGAAACTAAACAACAACAATCTGTCTACCTTTCTATCATATACTGAGAGGGCCTCTAACTCTGCAGACTACTAATGACAGACTAAGCACCCCTCTTCTGCACAAATAACTATTGGATAAAATGATTCCTCATCTGTTTTGATAATTTGGAATCACAGGACCTGACCAAGGAACTAGCTTTTCTGATTTGGAAGTCAATGACTTTTCCCTCACCAAGGTATTTATTTTCCATGAATGGTGCTGGTTTTGCTATGGCATTCTTGCAGCAGTGGGAGACCATTATCCTGTGAGAATATTCTTTCTTTCACATTGTCTCTTAATTACTGCCCTCTTTTCAATAGACAATGCCTTTAGGAGTTTTCATGTATAGTTTCCCCTTCATTCCTCTTCTGACTTGTAGGGAAGAATTTGGGAGAGAATTTGGGTATTAACCCCAGAAAGTCCAGAATAATGAATCTTGTAGACAGTTGGGTCAGTATTCAAGGAATCCTCTGAGTGGGGGCTGAGATGCTGTGAGCAACCTACAAGGCAAAGGCTTGGAAATGAAAAAATTTGCATTGAAGCCTTTGAAGGAAAGAGGCGAAAACAATGGAAATCTCAAAGCTGGTGGAGAAGGGGGACAGAGGATTTAGCTTTTCCCACATGCCAGTCTCTTAAGACCATCCCTCTTATTTATTTATTTGGAAGAATAGGTTTCATCCCTCCCACTAACATAGCCTTCACTATGTAAATCCTGTGTCTACATTTGGTTGAGCCTGTAGCCAGCTAGATGAAAATAATGACTGCAAAAAAACTGAGAACTCCCGATTGTTAACTTCTAAGCTGACCATTTAAATGCTAACACCACGAAACAACTTACCCAAAACATAAGCACTCAGTTTGAAAAGTTTAGCGTTTAATTATCTACAATTTTTTGGTTGTTAGTTTACAATGAAGGGTGAATTTGTCATATGTGCATATATACACTCATTTAAAAAAAAAAAACACTTGAGACAATCTAAATATCCTTCAACAGATGAATAAAGTTGTGGTGAATTCTCGAGTGGAAAAGAAAAAAACACTTCAGGGCACAAGTTTATGTTTAGGCATAAATGCTTATTTTGTATTAGTTATGAATCCATTGGACCGTAGGTTAAGGTTACTATTTTCTGCAGGGCAGAGCCACATACAAAACCTATTAAGAGATTTCCACCCTTTACCCTTTCCGCCCCATGTCATTCCACATGTATCTGGATGTTAGCACAAAGGATCCACAGAGTTCTGGTTGAATTTGTCATCAATAGTTATTAACTACACTTGTTAATAACTATTGATATCATTTGACCAGGAACATTAGACTTCAATTACAATACTTCTGGTAGTGAAAGAGTATGCTGAAAGTTTCACTCCAATTCTTTGCAAATACAGGAGAGAGAGAAAAAAAGAAATTTCTAGTGATTTTTTCAACATAATATAAAGGTCACTGACAATAGCCTACCTGTAGATGCTGATTTGTGACATTTAAACTGAATACAAGGAATTCATGATAAGCATCAAAAAGAATTAGTTGCTTTTCAAGATAATGCTGTTTACCAAATGATTTCTCTTTGGGAAAAAAAATGTACTGCCCCATCTTATGTTGCTCGGGAAATATACATATAGAGTGCCTTTGAGAATGTGAGTAAAGAATAGGATGTCTTACTGATATTTAACCCATTGATTCAGAAGTAATATTTTTAAAGCATGGCCTGGGCTGTCCAAAATGCACCTGGGGAAATATTCTCTGGGAGATGCTTTCAGCTGTTAACGTTTAGGTAAAAGAAAAGTTCAAGTGTTTATATTAGAATCGTGGGAAAAGGCTAAGTCATTTAGAAAATTTTTGCCCACACATAGGACACAGTGGGCTGAACTGCTTTGGTATCTCTCTGTGAAATCAAATTGTTTAACTGAATTTATGAAATTAATCCTGGTATTAGCATTATTTTGTCAGAATTGAACCTGAATCTGGGTGAGAGGTTGGTGAGGGTGGGTTAAGTAGGACGAACACTCAACAGAATCTTTTCATCCTGTAGGGCTCCTAAGGAACCACTGAGACCAGGCAGGTGAGTTCAATCTGGGATGGATTAAAAGGAAGAGCAGGATCTAGACTCTTGGGTTCACTAGTCTGAATGGGGACCTGCTTTATAATTCTGGGAGGGAACCTTTGACCAAAACCACCTGCCCTGACCAGGCATGAAAATGCTGCTGCTGCTTAGTCACTTCAGTTGTGTCCAACTCTGTCTGACACCTTCCCGCCCCCTCCCCTACCCCAAGGACTGCAAGCAGCCAGGCTCCTCCCTCCATAGAATCCTCCAGGCAGGAATACTGGAGTGGGTTGCCAAGCCCTCCTCCAGGAGAATCTTCCCAACCCAGGGATGGAACCAGGGTGGCCTGCATCGCAGACAAATTCCTCACCATGGAGTCATTAGGGAAGCCCTACACACGCGCGCGCGCGCGCACACACACACACACACACACACATTTGAGACCCCATGGACGGAGAAGTTGCAGGCAAGAATACTGGAGTGGGTTGCTATTTCCTTCTCCAGGTATGAAAATAGTCGTCTGGAAAAGTTGTCTCACAAGATGAGATCCTGATAAAGGAATACAAAACTAACAAACTGCCACCAAAACCAACCCGAACACACTTGGGAGGGGCTGAAAGAGGGAGATGCCAGCTCATATGATGCCTGACTTGCCTCTCAGAAACCCTGGAGAGGGTCTCATCCTGCTGAGAGGTGCTGAGAAGGACTCTGAGTGGAACCAAATATAGGCACCAACAAGAGAACTGGCCAGAGACAACCTGGAAACTAACCCTAGGACTGCAAGTCTCAAGGCAGAGCTGACCTCCTGGGTTCTCTTACTCCAGGATCTCCCCTCGAGCACCGCTTTGCAATAAAATTTTTTGCTTTGTCAGTACAATATCTGTACCTTTTTGGATAATTAATTTCCAAGTGTTAAATAAGAGCTCACTGGGCATCCCTGGTGGTCCAGTGGGTAAGGAGTCCGCCTTGCAGAGCAAGGGGAACCAGTTCTATCCCTGGCCTGGGAAGATCCCACGTGCCACGGAGTGGCTGGACCCGTGCGTCCAATTACGAGCCAGTGCTCTGGAATGCACATGCCAAGAGCTGGTGCTCTGCAACAAGAGAGGCCACTGCAATGGGAGGCCTACACATGCCAAAAGAGTAAAAAAGACGGATGAAAATAAATATAAAAAAAATAAAAGAAGGCATGATGGGGGAAGAAAAATAATAAGAGCTCATTCTTGGGTTCTCCTAGGGTAAGTCCAGACGTGGAATGAGGTGCAGAATTTTTGCCCTGGGGAACAGCGATTTTGAATGTCTGCTCCGCATTTTATCTCCATCGCCCAATTCAGCCCACATGTTGAAGCTAGTTAATCAGCATCTTGTGGGCTTGGATCTCCAGCTCACTTAGGGCTTCAGGATCCCCAGGTGTTTCCAATGAATAGCTGGGTTTGAGATTCTCGAAGACCAGCAGGCTTCCTCGCAAGATCACCTTTACTCGCGAGACCAGACCAGCGGGCTTCCTCGCGAGACCCTCGCTTTATAAGGAGAGGCAAGGCGCATGCTCTTCCGGTTTTCCAAGCACCCAGTGTGGGAGGAAGGCAAGGATTCATCTGCTGCCATCTTTTTTTTTTTTTTCAAAACTTTTATTTATTTTTGGCTGTGCTGGGTCTTTGTTGATGTGTGGGTTTAGCTGCTCTGTGGTATGTGAAATCTTGCCAGATCAGGGATCGAATCTGTGTCTCCTGCATTGGCAGACGGGTTCTTATCCACTGAGCCACAAGGGAAGCCCCATCTGCTGCCATCTTCATTCCTGCAGGAGTGTTAAGTACTGACCACCCAGGAGTGTGGACCTTGCAGTAGTTTGAGGCAGCTTGCTTCCTCTACTTTGGAGAGGAAGAGTGCGTGGGTGGGTGTCCTACGTAGCTGGGGTGGGAGCCAAGCCTCAGGTCATCCATCAACCATTTCCCTCCTTTTTCATTTTTTTTCAACCATTTCACTATTAATCTAAGTGTCCCGATGTGCTGGGCAGCGTCTCAGCACAAATAACACCTGTTCTTCTGAATTAGAGAACTAAAAGGCAGTCACATATTTACATTTCAAATACAGGCTCATGACATAAATTGATACATTATAATCTGTTTGAATTTTTAATATTGTTGTTTTGCTTGTGGATTTTATCTAGTTTAGGCCACAGGCTAGTGAGTGGAAGAAAAATTCCATAAGGAAATAAAATTTCTTCAGGAGACCCTGCCAGCATTCCACACAAACATCACTATCAATTAAATAGGGTGTGGGGAGGTAAGAAAACCAGCACAGTATTTTCACTTGACCCTTGTATACAGAATGGAAAGACTTCACCTATTTTACAGATAAGATCTTTGAGTTTAGAAATTTGACTAGTTGGGTCAGCTGGGAAAGTTTAAAGGCTATCAAGTAATATTAAAACAACTGACTTGTAGATTAATTGAGAGGAGGCCACCAAAAGTGAATCATTGGGTTTCTCTTTTGCTTTCAGTATTATTCAGCCCAAAGTTGCAAGTCATTTAATGTTCTGGAAAACAGACTAGAATTAGCTGGAACAATGGTTCAAGACCAGGAAAATGAAATTTAACCATGGTCAAACATATTCACCCACATGTACATTACAGAAGATTAACTGCTTCCAAGAAAGGGCTGAAAGAAATCTGAAAATGGCAATTCATACTTTAAAAAATTCTAATATCGCTTGAGTCCTTCATTCAGCATGGATTATCAGAGCCAGTAATGATATTTTAAACCATTTTGAGAAGTAATACATTTAAAGCATGTTGATGCACACAGAATATGCAGGGTGACTAGCCCAATGTAAATGCTAAGCTAGTATCAGCTGTTACCAATTAGGGAAAGTCCCTGCATTAAATGAGACTCACATCTTGATTCCACGTACCAAACATCACCTACGTGTTTTGCACGTAGTATCTCTTATCCAAACTATAACCTGGGCTTCCCTGTTGGTGCTGTGGTAAAGAATCTGTCTGCAATGCACGAGACGCAGGTTCAATCCCTGGGTCGAGAAGATGCCCTAGAGAAGGAAATGGCAATCCATTTTCCAGTATTCTTGCCTGGAAAATCCCATGGACAGAGGAGCCTGGTGGTCTACAGTCCATGAGGTCACAAAGAGCTGCAAACAACAACTATAACCTAGTGAAGAGAGACTAATATAACTCCCTTTTTTACAGATGAGAAGAGAGAACTGCGGAGATGTTAAGAACATTGTACCAAGTCATTCAGCTGGTAAGTTGTGGGTCTGGGTTTCAAACTTTGGCATTTAGACTGCAGGGGTTTGGTGGTCCCTAAAGTTGGGACCATTTTGAACGTTCAGATTTCAGAATTTATCAGGTGCTTTAAACACATAAGTGGATTTTATCTTGTTTCTGTGTTTACTTATACTACAAAATTAGCACAATAATGAAAACCTGTGAGTGTTCTAATTTTGTGAGTGGGACATTAGCGGATTGAAAGACTTAGCTTCCAAACATTCATAGAGATAAGTTTTATTTGATAATTCTTTACCTGGTATTTTCACTTTATTTTCCACCTTTCAGAAGAAAGAAAGCTTTCCTTCTCTGTTCAGAAATAGTGCACACACATTCACATACCCATGAACTTTTTGATGGCTTCTCCTGTTGAATATATGGTCAATTTGCTCTTGTCTATAAGAGTTTCATTAGAATTGTTTTTTTTTTTTAAACATTTATTTATTTATTTATTTATTTTGGCAGGGGTGGGGAGAGAGGGGGGTGGGCGGGCCACTTCCGCTGGTCTTTTGTTTGTCTAGTTTCATCCATCTTTGTTCTTTGGCCCGTGTGGGCCTCCTATCTCGGTGGCCTCTGTTGTCGCAGAGCACCGGCTCCAGGCACATGCGCTCCAGAGCTCCGGCTCGGTAATTGGACACATCGGTCCAGCTGCTCCGCGGCACATGGGATCTTCCCAGGCCAGGGATCGAACTGGCGCCCCTTGCACTGCAAGGCGGTGTCTTTACCCACTAGACCACCAGGGAAGCCCCTAGAATTGTTTTTAATTTCAGCTTTCTAATGGAGTGAGGCTCTGGAAACCATGAGTCCTTTCTGTCTCACTCAACCTTTCACCCTATCAGTGTCTGCTGTTGACTCCTGCATCCAGGCAATGTTCTAGGTTTGGTGTTGGCAGCATTGAACAGAAGGCAGCTGTCCTTGCCCTTGGAGAATTCAATTTCTGTTTATGCGTTTTCTCACTTGAGCCTTTGTTTATCTCGAACCACCAGTAGGGATTAAAAAAAAAAAACTTTGTTCTTGGTTTACAGTTTTTCTACTCATGAACCTACTTGTGTAGTATTTCACCTATTCTGATACTTAGAGACATTGTGGGCAATTCTGATTTAAAACACTTTAAATTCATTCTCCTTTAGAAATTTTCCAGGTTAAGTTGTGGTTTTCTGGGTTTCAAACTTTGGCATTTAGACTGCAGGGTTTGGTGGTCCCTAAAGTTGGGACCATTTTGAACGTTCAGATTTCAGAATTTATCAGGTGCTTTAAACACATAAGTGGATTTTATCTTGTTTCTGTGTTTACTTATACTACAAAATTAGCACAATAATGAAAACCTGTGAGTGTTCTAATTTTGTGAGTGGGACATTAGCGGATTGAAAGACTTAGCTTCCAAACATTCATAGAGATAAGTTTTATTTGATAATTCTTTACCTGGTATTTTCACTTTATTTTCCACCTTTCAGAAGAAAGAAAGCTTTCCTTCTCTGTTCAGAAATAGTGCACACACATTCACATACCCATGAACTTTTTGATGGCTTCTCCTGTTGAATATATGGTCAATTTGCTCTTGTCTATAAGAGTTTCATTAGAATTGTTTTTTTTTTTTAAACATTTATTTATTTATTTATTTATTTTGGCAGGGGTGGGGAGAGAGGGGGGTGGGCGGGCCACTTCCGCTGGTCTTTTGTTTGTCTAGTTTCATCCATCTTTGTTCTTTGGCCCGTGTGGGCCTCCTATCTCGGTGGCCTCTGTTGTCGCAGAGCACCGGCTCCAGGCACATGCGCTCCAGAGCTCCGGCTCGGTAATTGGACACATCGGTCCAGCTGCTCCGCGGCACATGGGATCTTCCCAGGCCAGGGATCGAACTGGCGCCCCTTGCACTGCAAGGCGGTGTCTTTACCCACTAGACCACCAGGGAAGCCCCTAGAATTGTTTTTAATTTCAGCTTTCTAATGGAGTGAGGCTCTGGAAACCATGAGTCCTTTCTGTCTCACTCAACCTTTCACCCTATCAGTGTCTGCTGTTGACTCCTGCATCCAGGCAATGTTCTAGGTTTGGTGTTGGCAGCATTGAACAGAAGGCAGCTGTCCTTGCCCTTGGAGAATTCAATTTCTGTTTATGCGTTTTCTCACTTGAGCCTTTGTTTATCTCGAACCACCAGTAGGGATTAAAAAAAAAAAACTTTGTTCTTGGTTTACAGTTTTTCTACTCATGAACCTACTTGTGTAGTATTTCACCTATTCTGATACTTAGAGACATTGTGGGCAATTCTGATTTAAAACACTTTAAATTCATTCTCCTTTAGAAATTTTCCATTTTTGTAGAATTTAAACTCAGTCACATTTGGATTCTCCCCTTTATCCTTCTGCTGGGTGCTTCTAGCTTCCCAAATAGCTAACTGCATTCAATGTGCTTTGGGAGGAACTAAGACCCAGGTGTGAAAAGAGTGAATAAGGTGAAAAAATTTTAGATTGAAGCCCATCATAGAATCAGGTCAAATGGAATTAAAATTCTCATATTGTACACCTTTGTTGAACATCATCCTTTGTTGCCAAAGCTAAGAGGGTCTTTTCGATAGCATGTGTCTGTACAGAAATCATTGCTAATCTTAAGACAGACCACCCAGGACAGATGGGAAGGCAGATGCCACTCTGGGACTTCATGCGTGGAATTATTAGAGGAATGGCATTCCACATATTCTCCAGCAGACCTGAGTCACTGGTATAACACAGTGTCTTATGCTGATAGAATTTAAATTTCTAAATCTAATAAGATAGTAGGAACTTTAATGTTTTATTGTGTAATAAAATGTATCATTCTTTTTTCAAGCCTTTCTGCAAACCTTCCATGTGACCTAAGTGTGATTTGAGAGCAGCCTTTTTTTTTATAGTTGATACCACTATAGCTGTAAGAGAAAAAAGGCTGGAGCCGCAGTGGGTTGAATTGTTAGTGTTGTGGGGATAAGGAGCATGTAATTTGAAATACATAACACTCGTGGCATTTTTCCTTTGCGTTTTTTGCCCCCTGTGCAGTCCTTCAGCTTTAAGACTTGGCTGTGGGTGACAGTGTGGTAGTCATGGTGCAGTGTTCTAGGTTTGGTGTTGGCAGCATTGAACAGAAGGCAGCTGTCCTTGCCCTTGGAGAATTCAATTTCTGTTTATGCGTTTTCTCACTTGAGCCTTTGTTTATCTCGAACCACCAGTAGGGATTAAAAAAAAAAAACTTTGTTCTTGGTTTACAGTTTTTCTACTCATGAACCTACTTGTGTAGTATTTCACCTATTCTGATACTTAGAGACATTGTGGGCAATTCTGATTTAAAACACTTTAAATTCATTCTCCTTTAGAAATTTTCCATTTTTGTAGAATTTAAACTCAGTCACATTTGGATTCTCCCCTTTATCCTTCTGCTGGGTGCTTCTAGCTTCCCAAATAGCTAACTGCATTCAATGTGCTTTGGGAGGAACTAAGACCCAGGTGTGAAAAGAGTGAATAAGGTGAAAAATTCTAGATTGAAGCCCATCATAGAATCAGGTCAAATGGAATTAAAATTCTCATATTGTACACCTTTGTTGAACATCATCCTTTTGTTGCCAAAAGCTAAGAGGGTCTTTTCGATAGCATGTGTCTGTACAGAAATCATTGCTAATCTTAAGACAGACCACCCAGGACAGATGGGAAGGCAGATGCCACTCTGGGACTTCATGCGTGGAATTATTAGAGGAATGGCATTCCACATATTCTCCAGCAGACCTGAGTCACTGGTATAACACAGTGTCTTATGCTGATAGAATTTAAATTTCTAAATCTAATAAGATAGTAGGAACTTTAATGTTTTATTGTGTAATAAAATGTATCATTCTTTTTTCAAGCCTTTCTGCAAACCTTCCATGTGACCTAAGTGTGATTTGAGAGCAGCCTTTTTTTTTATAGTTGATACCACTATAGCTGTAAGAGAAAAAAGGCTGGAGCCGCAGTGGGTTGAATTGTTAGTGTTGTGGGGATAAGGAGCATGTAATTTGAAATACATAACACTCGTGGCATTTTTCCTTTGCGTTTTTTGCCCCCTGTGCAGTCCTTCAGCTTTAAGACTTGGCTGTGGGGTGACAGTGTGGTAGTCATGGTGCAGTGTGGGTCAGCTGACCAGACTGTGATAGTGAGGTTTCCAGGTTAGGAACATCTATAACGTGTCCTAAAAACCGTGAAGCTGCAACACATGAGTTTTACACCGAGTTACTCTTTTCAAATGAGGCAAGACTTAGAAAAGAAAAGCAAGTTAAGAATACATCTGTCTGGGGCTTCCCCTGGTGGTCCAGTGGATAAGGACACCGCCTTGCAGCGCAAGGGCCGCCGGTTCGATCCCTGGCCTGGGAAGATCCCACGTGCCGCGGAGCGGCTGGACCGATGTGTCCAATCACCGAGCCAGAGCTCTGGAGCGCCTGCGCCCAGAGCCGGCACTCTGCAAAAGACGCCACCGTGATGGGAGGCCCACAGGAGCCAAAGAACAAAGACGGATGAAAATAGAGAAGCGAAAAGACCAATAGAAGTGGCCTGCCCGCTCCCCTCCCTCCCCAACCCGACCCCCGCCCAAAAATAAAAATTAAAAAAAAAAAAAAAAAAGAATACATCTGTCTGCAGATAGGACAGGAGGTATAATGGGTCATAATCTTCTTGTCCTGCTGTGTCCCAGAAGCCCAGATTCACGGGTTTTCCATCCACCATGACACTGGCAGAGTAGCTGTCAAAGACAGCAGGGATATATTCTCCAGAAAATGCACTGTGGGGGTGGATCAGACTCTATTCTAGTCCTACTCCTGTGTGTTGTTGCCACCAGTGTCCATACCTCTCAGAACCTCGTGCGTTTTCTTTCATGGGAACTGCCGTCCTTTAATCTGTAGCTTATACAGCTAGTGGGAAGGTTGTGTGTCCTCTTCGTTTGCCACCTCGCCCCTGGTTTTCAGTTATGATTTCGTCTTCCCCTCTACGTGTGGGTGGTCCACCAGGGTGTGCTCCTGAGGCTGCCCTAGAGGCTTTGGGGTGCCCTAGTGAGGGCCAGGTATTGGGGTGGCACAGCTGCTTAAGTCTCAGGGCCCTGGCAGAACCAGGTTCTCAGAGGGCAGGGCCCCTGCAGAATTGGTCATTCAGGGTAGCTGGAAATGTGGTTCCCCCGTGAGGATTGAGAGTGAAGGAGGCACAGCGGCCTGGGTCACAGGGACCCTGGTGGTGCCAAGTGTGCAGGAGACTCCACAGTCTCCTGTGGAGTCACTGCTCCTTTCTCCAGGATCCTGGTGCACACAAAGTTTTGTTTGTGTCCCCACCCACCCACCCCAGAGCCTGTTTCCCCGTTCCTGCTCAGCGGTGCTATAATCTGGCTACTGGCAACCTCCCTTAAGAGGATTTATGGCATGTGCCGCCCCCGCCTTGCAGCGCAAGGGCCGCGGTTCGATCCTGGCCTGGGAAGATCCCACGTGCCGCGGAGCGGCTGGACCGATGTGTCCAATCACCGAGCCAGAGCTCTGGAGCGCCTGCGCCCAGAGCCGGCACTCTGCAAAAGACGCCACCGTGATGGGAGGCCCACAGGAGCCAAAGAACAAAGACGGATGAAAATAGAGAAGCGAAAAGACCAATAGAAGTGGCCTGCCCGCTCCCCCCCCCCCCCAACCCGACCCCCGCCCAAAAAAAAAAATTAAAAAAAAAAAAAAAAAAGAATACATCTGTCTGCAGATAGGACAGGAGGTATAATGGGTCATAATCTTCTTGTCCTGCTGTGTCCCAGAAGCCCAGATTCACGGGTTTTCCATCCACCATGACACTGGCAGAGTAGCTGTCAAAGACAGCAGGGATATATTCTCCAGAAAATGCACTGTGGGGGTGGATCAGACTCTATTCTAGTCCTACTCCTGTGTGTTGTTGCCACCAGTGTCCATACCTCTCAGAACCTCGTGCGTTTTCTTTCATGGGAACTGCCGTCCTTTAATCTGTAGCTTATACAGCTAGTGGGAAGGTTGTGTGTCCTCTTCGTTTGCCACCTCGCCCCTGGTTTTCAGTTATGATTTCGTCTTCCCCTCTACGTGTGGGTGGTCCACCAGGGTGTGCTCCTGAGGCTGCCCTAGAGGCTTTGGGGTGCCCTAGTGAGGGCCAGGTATTGGGGTGGCACAGCTGCTTAAGTCTCAGGGCCCTGGCAGAACCAGGTTCTCAGAGGGCAGGGCCCCTGCAGAATTGGTCATTCAGGGTAGCTGGAAATGTGGTTCCCCCGTGAGGATTGAGAGTGAAGGAGGCACAGCGGCCTGGGTCACAGGGACCCTGGTGGTGCCAAGTGTGCAGGAGACTCCACAGTCTCCTGTGGAGTCACTGCTCCTTTCTCCAGGATCCTGGTGCACACAAAGTTTTGTTTGTGTCCCCACCCACCCACCCCAGAGCCTGTTTCCCCGTTCCTGCTCAGCGGTGCTATAATCTGGCTACTGGCAACCTCCCTTAAGAGGATTTATGGCATGTGCCGCCCTTCCCGATGTCGCGTGCCTCCTCCGTGGTGGACACTCAGGAGACGCTCAGAGGCAGGGCCTGTGGGCAGTCTTCTCCAGGCTGCTCTCAGTATTCCAGGTGGCCCTCTGCGCTGCTGCTGCCTGGTGTGTACAAGTTTTTCCAGCTGCGCCCTCCTTTTCCCAGGCCCTCCCTCTGAGCTGCTGGTGGGGGTGGGGTGCATGGAGAGTTTCCGCAGCTCACTGTCAGTCTGTGGGATGCTCATGGCTGAGAATGCAGTTTTCTCACCTGACTCTGCAAGATTCTGCTGCGCCTCTTGCTCATGCCTGTGAAGGGGCTTCCCGGGTCAGGGAGTCTCTTCCTGCTTCACGACTCCCTCCCTCCCTTGGGGTGCAGGCTTCTGTCCTGCAATACTCCCTCTCTTCGTTTCCCTTTTTTATGTCTTTATCCTTTTCCTACCTCATTCCATGAGGCTGGCTTACCCCCTGGAGGCCTGGGGGCTTCTGTTGTCACATAGGGGTTGGATGGTAGTTGTTCCATACCTTGATGCATTTTTGATGAATTTGTTGGGGAGCTGGCAATCACACCATCTTATGCTTCCCCCATCTTGGAATCTGCCAATAAAAGGGTTTTCACACCAGAACATTGGAGAATTGTTATATTAGCTGCATTTCACGTGTGAGACTTCTTGCCACAGGGTCTTACCTAGAGGATTATGGCAGTAGGAATCACACCCGTGGAGTCTGGCTGCAGAACCCATTTACAGAACCACCGTGGATCCTGTTTTCCTGTATTGCAGCTATCTCTGTATTATTAACAAGCGAGGAGCAGGGCCCTGGGGCAGAATTGGTCATTCAGGGTAGCTGGAAATGTGGTTCCCCCGTGAGGATTGAGAGTGAAGGAGGCACAGCGGCCTGGGTCACAGGGACCCTGGTGGTGCCAAGTGTGCAGGAGACTCCACAGTCTCCTGTGGAGTCACTGCTCCTTTCTCCAGGATCCTGGTGCACACAAAGTTTTGTTTGTGTCCCCACCCACCCACCCCAGAGCCTGTTTCCCCGTTCCTGCTCAGCGGTGCTATAATCTGGCTACTGGCAACCTCCCTTAAGAGGATTTATGGCATGTGCCGCCCTTCCCGATGTCGCGTGCCTCCTCCGTGGTGGACACTCAGGAGACGCTCAGAGGCAGGGCCTGTGGGCAGTCTTCTCCAGGCTGCTCTCAGTATTCCAGGCGGCCCTCTGCGCTGCTGCCGCCTGGTGTGTACAAGTTTTTCCAGCTGCGCCCTCCTTTTCCCAGGCCCTCCTCTGAGCTGCTGGTGGGGTGGGGTGCATGGAGAGTTTCCGCAGCTCACTGTCAGTCTGTGGGATGCTCATGGCTGAGAATGCAGTTTTCTCACCTGACTCTGCAAGATTCTGCTGCGCCTCTTGCTCATGCCTGTGAAGGCTTCCCGGGTCAGGAGTCTCTTCCTGCTTCACGACTCCCTCCCTCCCTTGGGGTGCAGGCTTCTGTCCTGCAATACTCCCTCTCTTCGTTTCCCTTTTTTATGTCTTTATCCTTTTCCTACCTCATTCCATGAGGCTGGCTTACCCCCTGGAGGCCTGGGGGCTTCTGTTGTCACATAGGGGTTGGATGGTAGTTGTTCCATACCTTGATGCATTTTTGATGAATTTGTTGGGGAGCTGGCAATCACACCATCTTATGCTTCCCCCATCTTGGAATCTGCCAATAAAAGGGTTTTCACACCAGAACATTGGAGAATTGTTATATTAGCTGCATTTCACGTGTGAGACTTCTTGCCACAGGGTCTTACCTAGAGGATTATGGCAGTAGGAATCACACCCGTGGAGTCTGGCTGCAGAACCCATTTACAGAACCACCGTGGATCCTGTTTTCCTGTATTGCAGCTATCTCTGTATTATTAACAAGCATATTTTTTATTTCCAAGAATGTATTACAGAGAAATTAAAGGTGTTCTCTTGCCAGAGTAGTTCAGGCGTATGCGGTGTATATGGGCACATACTCTGTCCCTATTATAAAGGAAATAGAAATTGTTTATTGCTCTGTTATGAATGTCTCCCCGTAAGGGACTTTGGAATTGAAACTTAATTGCATTAATATCATGTTTTCATAGATTCCATAGTTTTCCACATGCCTTCTTTTTTCTCCAGAAACTCTCTGTCCCAATAAGCTGTTTGTTGTTTTAATTAGATCGCAAATACATACAAAAGACTGTAACATTAGCACAAATGTAAAATAGTTACACCGGATGGTAGGTACACAGACATCAAGGAGTATCAGTTTTCCTGAGCCTATTTTCTGATCTGTAACTACCCTGTGGGAATTCTACCACCCTGAGGTAACTAGTTTCCTGAAAATAGTATGGTTTTACCATTTTCTTGCTTGTGTTCATCATTTTACCACATACAGATGCATCCTTGACCAAAATACTTCTTTAAGTTTGACCTTCATGAACCATACATAGAATCACAGTATACTCATTTTTCTGCACATTTTTTCACAATTAGAATATTTTTTGGAAATTGACCTATGTTGATATGTGAAGCTGTAAATTTTTAGTTTTTCAGCTTGTACAGTTTACTGGTGCCTAAATACATCATGGTTTCTTAATTCATTATCCTACCAAAATGACATCTAGATTTTATACAAGATTTTTTTCACTGTTAAAATTTTTTTCCCAAGACTTCCCTGGTGGTCCATTGGTTTAAGACCTCCGTGCTTCCACCGCTGGGAGTATGGATTTGATACCGGGTCCGGGAACTAAGATGCTGCATGCTATGCAGCGTGGCAAAAAAGAAAAAAAAAGCTTTTTCTATGTACATTTTAAAAACATTTTGAGATTACTTTATATTCACATGCTGCTATAAGATTTCATACAAAGAGATCTCTACGTCCTTCTTCCCAGCTTCTCCCAAGAGTAACATCTTGTATAACTGTAGTACAATATCACAGCCAGAAAACTGACATTAATGTCATCCATTTACCTTATTCAGATTTGACTAGTTCTCATGAACTCACGGGGGTGTCCATGTGTATGCGTGTTTAGTTATATGAAATATCATTACACAGTCAAGATACAGGAAAATTCCATTATAATGCTCTTCTATGCTCCTCTTTGATGACCATAACCACCTTTTCTCCTTCCATCACCCCTGGTGACCAATTTGTTTTCCATCCCCATAACTTTGTTGTCTTTTCAAACCTGCTATGTAAGTGGAAACTCAAAGTATGCAGTCTTTGAGATAGCTTTTTTTTCAGGCATTGTATTTCTTTGTGATCCATCCAAGTTGTTGTGCATTCACCAACACTTTGTTTCTTTTTAAGTGAATAGGATAGAGGTACTGCTGTGTAACCATTCACCTGGGAAGGACATTGGGTTGTTTCCAGGATCAGTCTGGTTCATAAAAGTGCTATGAACATTCGTATGAATGTAGTTTTTATTTATCTGTGATAAATGCCTAAGGGTGTGATAGCTGGGTTATATGGTAAGCACATGCTGAGTTTTTTTTGTTTTGTTTTATAATTTTGTTTTGTTTTATCATTTTGATTATTTATGTATTTATTTTCATCCATCTTTATTCTTTGGCCTGTGTGGACCTCACATTGCAGTGGCCTCTCTCATTGCAGAGCACCAGCTCTGGGCACATGCGCTCCAGAGTGCTGGCTTGTAATTGGACACACTGGTCCAGCCACTCTGCAGCACGTGGGATCTTCCCAGGCCAGGGATCGAACCGGCACCCTTTGCACTGCAAGGCGGTGTCTTCACCCACTGGGCCACCAAGGAAGCCCTCTCCCCCTGATCTTCTATGTGAACACTTGGAAGTGGCTTGTCAAATCTCATCAAGGTTTGGAAGGATTGGAGTTAGATTGAAGCCACAGAACAATCTAAGGAGAATGCATCTTTATGAATATAGGTTTTCAATCTGTGCATGTGGAATCACTCCATGCATTTGATTCTCTATGAGTGTCTTTCCCTGGAGTCTTCTAATGTACTCCAAAAAAAGGTTTGCACATCTTTTATTTACTTTTATATAGGAAGCAAGTATTTGGTTGTTAACAATGATGTCTTTATTATGTCTTTTAAGAATTTACATGTGTATAGGAATGCAGTGAAGTTGCTAAACCATTATTGTTTTGTATTACCCCCAGTTTCATATTACCCTTTTTCCTACTTGAGCTTTTTCTGTGCTTATTGTTTTCTAATTTACTGTATAATTTTCTTCCTTATTTTGTTTATTGTATATTTTTCCTTTCCCCCCATCACCTTTTTGGTGACCAATTTGTTTTCCATCCCCATAACTTTGTTGTCTTTTCAAACCTGCTATGTAAGTGGAAACTCAAAGTATGCAGTCTTTGAGATAGCTTTTTTTTCAGGCATTGTATTTCTTTGTGATCCATCCAAGTTGTTGTGCATTCACCAACACTTTGTTTCTTTTTAAGTGAATAGGATAGAGGTACTGCTGTGTAACCATTCACCTGGGAAGGACATTGGGTTGTTTCCAGGATCAGTCTGGTTCATAAAAGTGCTATGAACATTCGTATGAATGTAGTTTTTATTTATCTGTGATAAATGCCTAAGGGTGTGATAGCTGGGTTATATGGTAAGCACATGCTGAGTTTTTTTTGTTTTGTTTTATAATTTTGTTTTGTTTTATCATTTTGATTATTTATGTATTTATTTTCATCCATCTTTATTCTTTGGCCTGTGTGGACCTCACATTGCAGTGGCCTCTCTCATTGCAGAGCACCAGCTCTGGGCACATGCGCTCCAGAGTGCTGGCTTGTAATTGGACACACTGGTCCAGCCACTCCGCGGCATGCGGTATCTTCCCAGGCCAGGGATCGAACCGGCACCCTTTGCACTGCAAGGCGGTGTCTTCACCCACTGGGCCACCAAGGAAGCCCTCTCCCCCTGATCTTCTATGTGAACACTTGGAAGTGGCTTGTCAAATCTCATCAAGGTTTGGAAGGATTGGAGTTAGATTGAAGCCACAGAACAATCTAAGGAGAATGCATCTTTATGAATATAGGTTTTCAATCTGTGCATGTGGAATCACTCCATGCATTTGATTCTCTATGAGTGTCTTTCCCTGGAGTCTTCTAATGTACTCCAAAAAAAGGTTTGCACATCTTTTATTTACTTTTATATAGGAAGCAAGTATTTGGTTGTTAACAATGATGTCTTTATTATGTCTTTTAAGAATTTACATGTGTATAGGAATGCAGTGAAGTTGCTAAACCATTATTGTTTTGTATTACCCCCAGTTTCATATTACCCTTTTTCCTACTTGAGCTTTTTCTGTGCTTATTGTTTTCTAATTTACTGTATAATTTTCTTCCTTATTTTGTTTATTGTATATTTTCCTTTGCCAGTGTGTAAGCTACTCTTTTTTTCTATTTTGTATGCTGTTTTTTCTCCAGCATCAAAAATAGTATTCTACTTATAGTAGATACCCAATAAATATTGGTTAAATGAGTGGATGAACATTTTTTTAAAAATTGTTATTTGTGACTGCATTGGGTCTTCATTGCTGTGCATAAGCTTCCTCTAGCGCAGCAAGTAAAGGCTGCTCTCTAGTTGTGGTCCACAGACTTTATGGTGGTAGTTTCTCTTGTTTCTGCGCTCAGGCTTAGTTGCCCCTTAGCATGTGAAATGTTCCCAGACCAGGGATCAAACCAGTGTACCCTGCATTGGCAAGCGGATTCTTAACCATAGGACCATCAGGGAAGTCCTGACTCATTAATTTTAATTTTTTTGTACATATTTTGTGGGGACATTCTGTGCCATTCTATTGTATCATATGCAACTAATGACAATTTACTTTCTTACATTTGGTCCATGTCTTTTTTGGTTGTCTAATCTCAGGTTGCTTTCTTTCATATAACGTGTTATATAGAATTGATGATATTGGTGAGGGTGGTATTCTTTTCTTGCTACAGATTTAAAAATAAAACTTTTAATATTTCTCTGTTACGTATGAGGTGTGTGCATGTATATATATATATATATATATTTAACTTTTATATTTTTTTATGAAGGGGAGAAATTCTTTGTTAGCTTAAGAAAAAGTTTTTTACTCCTACTTTGCTAGTTAATATAGAGAGGTATATATTTCAAAACCTAGATAGATTATTGATGTTTTATTTATATCTTTTGATAAGATCCTAATGGATTTTCTTATTACTTAGTATGGTGAAACGGATTAGCAGTTTCTAATATTCATCCAGTCTTGCATTCCTGGGATAAATCTGGCTTGGTCCTCTCTTGTTTACTTGAGGTAAATCTGAGTTTGATGTCATATTATTAATAGCTTTATGCTGTTTTATCTGGTTGTCTAGCTTTTTTTTTTTTTTTTGGCTACTTCTATTGGTCTTTCCTCTATCTCTCTTTGTTCTTTGTCCTATGTGGGCCTCCCATTGCAGTGGCCTCTGTCTCTGCAGAGCACCGGCTCTGGGCTCATGCACTCCAGAGCTCCGGCTTGGTAATTGGATACATTGGTCCAGTCACTCCGTGGCACATGGAATTTTCCCAGGCCAGGGATCGAACCAGTGCCCCTTGCACTGCAAGGTGGTGTCCTTACCCTCTGGACCACCAGGGAAGCCTTGGTTGTCTAGCATTTTTAAAAAATGAATTTTAGGTCTACTTCATGAGTAAAATTGGCCTTTAGTTATTATTTACTGTAGATCCAACCCTATATTTGCTGTTAAGAATTTACTAACTTGATAAAAGGATTTGAGAAGCATTTTCAACTCTTGAAAAAGTTTGCCTAGTACTGTAGTCTGTTTCTTCAGTGTGTCATAGAGTGTTTATGCAAAATCATCTTAGTCTAGATATTCTTTTTTTTAACTTTATTTATTTATTTATTTTTGGCTATTCTGGGTTTTCACTGCTGCCACAGGCTCTTCTCTAGTTGCAGGGAGTGGGGGCTCCTCTCTAGTTAAGGTGAGCAGGCTTCTTGTTGTGGGCACATGGGCTTCAGTAGTTGTCACACATGGATTCAAATAGTTGCAGCTTGGATGCTCCAGAGCACAGGCTCCATAGTTGTGGCTTACAGGCTCAGCTGCTGCACAGCATGTGGGATCTTCCTGGATCAGGGATCGAACCTGTGTCTCCTGCATTGGCAGGTGGATTCCTTACCACTGAGCAACCAGGGAAGCCCCAGTCTGGATATTCTGGAAGGAAGTTGTTATCTTTAAAGTTAACTTTTTAAAGGACTTTTAAACTATTTTTTCCAAGTAATCTTTCATTTCATCTAAGGTTTTGAAATCAATTACCATAAGGTTCATAATCATTTTCATTGCTTTTAAATCTCAGCTGCATCAGTGATTATATTCCATTTTTATTCCCAATAGTGTGTACTTGTATTATCTTCTTTTTTTATGATTTTTTATAATTGCTTAAGTTTATATATTTTAAAAGAATCACTATTGACCCTTATTCAATTTCATATTTTCTATTGTATCTTTTTCTCCTTTATTATTCCTAAATTTCAAACATATGAATTTTTTCAGTTTTTTATAAAAAGTTTTTGATTTCTAACTTTGAATTCAGAGTGAAATTTGATAATTATTACTTGAAATTTACTTTTTAAAGTTTTTTATTGAAGTGTAGTTGACTTAAAATATGCCAATCTCTGCTGTACAGCTGAGTGACTCAGTTATACACATATATACACTATTTATTTATATTCTTTTCCATGGTTTATCCCAGGAGATTGGATATGCTTCCATGTAGCATACAGTAGGGCCTTGTTATGTATCCATTTTAAATGTCATAGTTTGCCTCTGCCAACGCCAAACTCCCAGTCCATCTCTCTTCTTCCCGTTTTCCCCCTTGACAGCCACAAGCCTGATCTCTATGTGAGTCTACTTCTACACTGTAGGTTCCTTTGTGTCCTATTTTAGATTTCATAGGTAAGTGATACTATGGTATTTATCTTTCTCTCTCTGACTTAGTGTGATAATCTCTAGTTGCATCCCTGTTGCTGAAAATGGCATTGTTTTGTTCTTTTCTATGACTGAGTAGTATTTCACTGTATGTGTATTCCATCTTCTTTACCCATTCATCTGTCAGTGACATTTCAGTTGTTTTGAGGTTTTAGCTATTGTGAATAGTGCTGCTATAGTCATAGGGCTGCACATGCATTTTTTGAATTATAATGTTTTCTGGATATATGCCCTGGAGTGGTATTGCTGGATCATATGGTAATTCTGTTGTTGTTATTGCTGTTTTTTAATTGATGTGGGTTTATTTATTTATTTATTTATTGGACTGTGGCCTGCTGGGGTCCTCTGTCCATGGAATTCTCCAGGCAAGAATACTGGAGTGGGGTTCCATGCCCTTTTCCAGGGGATATTTCCAACCCACGAATCAAACCCACATCTCTTACATCTCCTGCATGGGCAGATGGGTTCTTTAGCATTAGCACCACCTCAGAAGCCATGGTAATTCTGTTTTCAGGTTTTTTTGAGGAGCCTTCCTACTGTTTTCCATTGTGTTTGCACTGACTTACATTCCCACCAACAGTGTAGGAAGGTTCCCTTTTCTTCATACAACCTCTCTAGCTTGTTATTTGTGAACTTTTTAATGATGGCTATTCTAACTGGTGTGAAATGGTAACCACATTGTAGTTTTGATTTGCATTTATTTAATAATAAGTGACATTGAGCATCTTTTCATGTGCCTACTGGCCATTGGTATATCGTTGGAGAAATGTTTATTAAGGTCTTCTGTTCATTTTTCAACTGGTCTGTTTTTTGTTATTGAGTTGTATGGACTGTAAATATATTTGAGGAGAGTAAACCTTTGTCAATTGCATCATTTGCAAATATGTGTCCCATTCCATAGGCTGTCTTTTCATTTTTTTTATAATTCTCTTTGCTGTGCAAGAAACTTGTAAGTTCGATGAGGTCCCATTTTTTTTAGTTTCTAGTGCCTTGAGAGACTGAGCTAAGGAAACATTGATTTGTGTCAGAGATGTATGATTTATGTCAGAATTTTTTGCCTATGCTGTCTTCTAGGAATTTTATGTTTTAGTCTTTAAGCCATTTTGAGTTTTTTTTGTTCATGGTATGAAGCATTCCACCTTCACTGATCTTTTTTTTTTTTAAATTTCACTGATGTATGTGCAGCTCTCAGGCTTTCCCAACACCACTTGCTGAGGGGACTTGTCTTTTTTCCATTTTAGATTCTTATCTCTTTTGTCAAAGATTAATTGACTATATAGGTGTGAGTGTTTATTTCTGGGCGCTCTATTCCATTCCACTGATCTGTAGGTCTGCTCTTGTACCAGTACCACACTGTTTTGATTACTGTAGCATTGTTGTCTTGGATATAGAGGCCTCCTGCTTTGTTTTTCTTCATTCCTCAGAATTGCTTTGGCAATTCTAGGTTTTTTATGGTTCCATATTGGGGATTATTTGTTGTAGTTGTGTGAAAAAGTGTCACACAGTGGACATATGGACATTGTGGGGAAGGAACAGTGGGTGAGAGGCGTAAAGGAAGTAGCATGAAGGCCTGTACTATCATTCTGTGATGGGTTCTTTAGCATTAGCACCACCTCAGAAGCCATGGTAATTCTGTCTTCAGGGTTTTTCAGTGAGCCTTCCTACTGTTTTCCATTGTGTTTGCACTGACTTACATTCCCACCAACAGTGTAGGAAGGTTCCCTTTTCTTCATACAACCTCTCTAGCTTGTTATTTGTGAACTTTTTAATGATGGCTATTCTAACTGGTGTGAAATGGTAACCACATTGTAGTTTTGATTTGCATTTATTTAATAATAAGTGACATTGAGCATCTTTTCATGTGCCTACTGGCCATTGGTATATCGTTGGAGAAATGTTTATTAAGGTCTTCTGTTCATTTTTCAACTGGTCTGTTTTTTGTTATTGAGTTGTATGGACTGTAAATATATTTGAGGAGAGTAAACCTTTGTCAATTGCATCATTTGCAAATATGTGTCCCATTCCATAGGCTGTCTTTTCATTTTTTTTATAATTCTCTTTGCTGTGCAAGAAACTTGTAAGTTCGATGAGGTCCCATTTTTTTTAGTTTCTAGTGCCTTGAGAGACTGAGCTAAGGAAACATTGATTTGTGTCAGAGATGTATGATTTATGTCAGAATTTTTTGCCTATGCTGTCTTCTAGGAATTTTATGTTTTAGTCTTTAAGCCATTTTGAGTTTTTTTTGTTCATGGTATGAAGCATTCCACCTTCACTGATCTTTTTTTTTTTAAATTTCACTGATGTATGTGCAGCTCTCAGGCTTTCCCAACACCACTTGCTGAGGGGACTTGTCTTTTTTCCATTTTAGATTCTTATCTCTTTTGTCAAAGATTAATTGACTATATAGGTGTGAGTGTTTATTTCTGGGCGCTCTATTCCATTCCACTGATCTGTAGGTCTGCTCTTGTACCAGTACCACACTGTTTTGATTACTGTAGCATTGTTGTCTTGGATATAGAGGCCTCCTGCTTTGTTTTTCTTCATTCCTCAGAATTGCTTTGGCAATTCTAGGTTTTTTATGGTTCCATATTGGGGATTATTTGTTGTAGTTGTGTGAAAAAGTGTCACACAGTGGACATATGGACATTGTGGGGAAGGAACAGTGGGTGAGAGGCGTAAAGGAAGTAGCATGAAGGCCTGTACTATCATAAGTGAAGAAAATAGCTCTAGTCATTGCTCTGTGAGAAAAGGGGATCCTTCAGGGGTGCTGTGTGATGGTCGGGAGGGGAGGGAAGGGGGGGATATACATGTGACTAATCTGAGAACATGTATGTCTGTGAACAACAAAACTCTGTAAAAGTTAAAAGTAAAATAAAGGTTTAAAAAAAAAAAAAGAAAAAGTGTCACAGGTAATTTGATAGTCTTGGAGGGCTGTTTATATGCAAGTGTACCTGTATAGCTTGTGTAGGTTTAATTTTTTTCTTTTTGATGTGAGGGCTGTTTTGGGTTTAGATGTACTATTTCTTGAAAAATAATTTCCCTGGGAAGTGATTCTAGATTTTCAATGATGTTTCTTTGGTGCTTTACAGATATCATTCTGTGTTCTTTTGTCTAGCACTGTTGCTCTTCATACTGCAGCTGTCAGTTTTATTAAGTGGTTTTCAAAAAGTGGTCCCTAGACCAGCAGCATTTGTATCACCATGGAGCTTATTAGAAATGCATTTTTATTTTATTTATGTATTTATTTTTGGCTATTCTGGGTATTCACTGCTGCCACAGGCTCTTCTCTAGTTGCAGGGAGTCGGGGCTACTCTTCAGTCGAGGTGAGCAGGTTTCTTGTTGCGGTGACTTCCCTTGTTGTGGAACTCGGGCTCTGGGGCACATGGGCTTCAGTAGTTGCAGCACGTGGGCTCAGCAGTTGTGGCTCCGAGGCTCTAGAGCACAGGCCCAATAGTTGTGGCTCATGGGCTTAGTTGTTCCACAGCATGTGGGATCTTCCCGGATCAGGGATCAAATCTGTGTCTCCTGCTTTGATAGGCAAACTCTTCACCACTGAGCTATCAGGAAAACCCTAGAAATGCATTTTCAAAAACTTTTCCAGACCTGCTGAATCCACACTTTGTGGTAGGAGTGCAAGAATGGGTGTTTAAAAGAAAAAAAGTCGTCTAGGTGATTTTGATATATACTGATGTTTGCGAGCCAATGATACAATGCTATTCCTTTGAAGGAGAAAGATAATCTTTTATTTCTGGCTGCTTTTAAGGTTTTGTATTTGCCTTTGGTGTTCTGTAGATTATGATGAGTATTGGAATTTCTAAGAATTTGCTTTGGGTAAGAGTTCCTAGGCTTCCTGAATATAAGGATTTGTGACTTCCATTAATCCCAGAAAATTGTAACTTATTACCTCTTTAAAGATTTCTTTTACCCATTTTCCTCTACTGTATTTTGCTGGAACTTCATTAGACTTACATTGGATTCCTTCACTTTATAGTCCTCAGTTTTAACTACCTCCCCATTTTTCTTTTAGTTTTAGCCCTTTTTTGGTTTATTTATTTATTTATTTTCACCAATCTTTATTCTTTGGACTGTGTGGGTCTCCCATTGCAGTGGCTTCTCTCATTGCAGAGCACCTGCTCTGGGCACATGCACTCCAGAGAGCTGGCTCGTAATTGGACACCTTGGTCCAGCCGTTCCGCGGCATGTGGGATCTTCCCGGGCCAGGGATCGAACCAGTGCCCCTTGCACTGCAAGGCAGACTCTGCCCACAGGACCACCAGGGAAGCCCTATTTTCCCCATTTTTGTGTATATTTGTTATCTTTATTATATTTGAGGTCTTTTCGCCATTTGTTCCCCAAAGGCACATTAAATTTGATTTATATCTTGAGGTTTTGTGCTACATAAAAATTATTAATCCTGCCCTCAAACCCATGTTCAGATTGTGTTGGTAACCTAATGGGAATGTTTTCTTTCTTTGTCATTCTGCTCTAAAGTGAGTCAAGGTTAAGACTTCCATGTAGAGTTCCTTCCCTAATTTCCTATTTTTTTAAAGAAATTAATCCACTGAGGTCATTGTCTTTTTTTAACCCTATCTGTCTGAGGCTGTCTTTGTTTCCTATTTCCTGTACCCATAAAGTATTAAATGCAGCTAGAGACTATCACAAGATAAGCAAAAGCCAGATCTCATATTAGCTTAGTCAGGTGGATTTTTGCTTTTTTTTTTTTTTTTTGTCCTTGCCAATTAAGGAGTTAATATATTGATTAATAATCAAGGATACCTTGATGGCCATCAGGGCTATGAATGAATTTTATTCATTATTTTGGGAAATGGTATACCAAAAGTATTTTCTCTGAGCACTGTGTCCATCCTACTGCCAAAACACTGAGATCACTTGAATTGTTCATTCTAACCTCTTCTATTGCTATCCGTACTCATCATTGAGTATCCTGAACCTAGTGACCAGACTGACCCCAGCACTCAGTGGATAGTTTGGAGAATTCACTTGCTCATAGGCTTGGGAGGTGAGGTGGTAGGCAGGTTCAAATGCCTTGGGCGGCCTGTAGGAGTTTTGTCCAAAAGAGCCCAAGCCTCACCTTGGCTTTGCCAAAGTGTCCTGACCTGAGATACCCTGGCAGTCAACGTGAAGGAAGTGGCCTTTTGAGGCCACACCCCACCTTGTCACTTCTGTCCTTGCTCAGAAGGGTAGGCCCAAATGGGTCAGGGAGGCACAAATAAGAAGGCTGCGGGGCGGAAGTGATAAAGTAGAGACACTAGTACACTGTGTCTTAGATCTGGCAACTGCAGTTCTACAGATGTGGCCCCAGAGTGTGGGCATTCCTGCTGCTCTGACTGTCACAGATCCCAGGGTGAAAAAAGAGAATCCATCAACCAATATAGGATGAAATTGGAACACAGGAAATATCTGTCAAATGGATGAGTTCTCAGAGATCTCTCTGAGCCTTGAAATCTTACCAGATGTTCTAGTCCATGATGGACCCTGGTTTATTATCATTTCCTGGTTCTTTCAAGATGAATGTATATGGAGCAACATGTCCTATACCCTATTCTCTGTAAATTACCTAAAAATAGACTTGATATTTGTTGTTAGGGATTTGCAGTTCATTCAGTTCATAAAATGGTCCCTGAGCATGCAGCAGCAAAAGGCTCAGGGCTATTTTTGTGGAGCAGTAGTGAAGTGGCCCCTTCTGATGGTCGAAGCGAACCATAACAGGTGGACAGACCATCACCTGAAAGATGTAAGGATGAGGTGTGTGCTTCAGTCAGGCACCAAGATGGGAAGAAGTGAGAATATTCCATAAACAAGGAAAACTGCTGTTTTTTTGTTATTCCATTATAAATTGTATCTGACTCAACCACATGAACTATTGCAGGTTTCCCTGTCCTTCACTATATCCCAGAGTTTGCTCCAACTCATGTATTGTGTTAGTGATTTCATCCAACCATATCATCCTCTGTCATTCCCTTCGCCTCCTGCCCTCAATCTTTCCCAGCATCAGGGTCTTCTCCAGTAAGTTGACACTTTGCTTCAGGTGGTCACAATATTGGAGCTTCAGCTTCAGCATCAGTCCTTCCAGTGAATATTCAGAGTTGATTTCCTTTGGGACTGACAAATCTGATCTCTTTGCAGTCCAAGGGACTCGCAAGAGTCTTCTCCAGCACTAAAGTTTGAAAGCATCAACACTTTGGTGCTCAGCCTTTTTTATGGTCCAACTTTCATATCCGTACATAGTTGCCTTACCACCCCACCTGTCACTTCTGTCCTTGCTCAGAAGGGTAGGCCCAAATGGGTCAGGGAGGCACAAATAAGAAGGCTGCGGGCGGAAGTGATAAAGTAGAGACACTAGTACACTGTGTCTTAGATCTGGCAACTGCAGTTCTACAGATGTGGCCCCAGAGTGTGGGCATTCCTGCTGCTCTGACTGTCACAGATCCCAGGGTGAAAAAAGAGAATCCATCAACCAATATAGGATGAAATTGGAACACAGGAAATATCTGTCAAATGGATGAGTTCTCAGAGATCTCTCTGAGCCTTGAAATCTTACCAGATGTTCTAGTCCATGATGGACCCTGGTTTATTATCATTTCCTGGTTCTTTCAAGATGAATGTATATGGAGCAACATGTCCTATACCCTATTCTCTGTAAATTACCTAAAAATAGACTTGATATTTGTTGTTAGGGATTTGCAGTTCATTCAGTTCATAAAATGGTCCCTGAGCATGCAGCAGCAAAAGGCTCAGGGCTATTTTTGTGGAGCAGTAGTGAAGTGGCCCCTTCTGATGGTCGAAGCGAACCATAACAGGTGGACAGACCATCACCTGAAAGATGTAAGGATGAGGTGTGTGCTTCAGTCAGGCACCAAGATGGGAAGAAGTGAGAATATTCCATAAACAAGGAAAACTGCTGTTTTTTTGTTATTCCATTATAAATTGTATCTGACTCAACCACATGAACTATTGCAGGTTTCCCTGTCCTTCACTATATCCCAGAGTTTGCTCCAACTCATGTATTGTGTTAGTGATTTCATCCAACCATATCATCCTCTGTCATTCCCTTCGCCTCCTGCCCTCAATCTTTCCCAGCATCAGGGTCTTCTCCAGTAAGTTGACACTTTGCTTCAGGTGGTCACAATATTGGAGCTTCAGCTTCAGCATCAGTCCTTCCAGTGAATATTCAGAGTTGATTTCCTTTGGGACTGACAAATCTGATCTCTTTGCAGTCCAAGGGACTCGCAAGAGTCTTCTCCAGCACTAAAGTTTGAAAGCATCAACACTTTGGTGCTCAGCCTTTTTTATGGTCCAACTTTCATATCCGTACATGACTACTAGAAAAAGCATAGCTTTGACTATATGGACCTTTGTCAGCAAAGTGGTATCTTTGCTTTTTAATATACTGTCTAGGTTTGTCATAGCTTTTTTTCCAAGGATCAAGCATCTTTTAATTTCCCAGCTGTGGTCACTGTCCACTGTGATTTTGGAACTCAAGAAAATAAAATATTCCAGAAACAGAGAAGCTGTTGCTTGAGCTGAAGCTCCAATACTTTGGCCACCTGATGCAAAGAGCTGACTTATTGGAAAAGACCCTAATCCTGGGGAAGACCAAGGACAGGACAAGAAGAAGAGGAGGGATGAAATGGTCGGACGGCATCACTAACTCAGTGGACATACCAGTATAGGATATACTTGTATTAGTTACAAGAAACACAAATTGAGGGAAAAAATTAAAATGGCAAAAGAAGCCAGGGCCCAAGGTGTTAATATACTTGAAGAGAAGTTATGGGGTTTGTATATTATTTAGACAGCAAAAGGGTGACCAAAAACAGCCCAGGATATTTTGAAATCAACAGAGGTGTTTGACTGAACCTGTACACAGGCCAGATATTTCAGGTGGGTTAGGGTTTCTGGGTGTCTGTAGTGTTCCACTCCAAAGGACCGGTGCAGTTGGTTTCAGCTGAGGAGACTGTCTGGTGGCAGGAATGGATGGTCTGCAGGCTGTGATGTTAAGTAGTGTTGTTACACTCAGTGTGGTTCTGGAATGTGGCTTCGTTGCTATCGGTTAAGGTTAGGCAACTCCTAAATCCTGGCATGGTACTCATCCAAAGTGCTAAGATGCTTTGTTGGCAAGCTATTTGTTAAAGCATAAAACGACTTGAATTATTCTGTGCAAAACACCAAGCAGCAGAATAAACACACCCCTCATTAATCCCAATGGGCAGCATCTATTGGAGAGCCCAGCATTTCCATAATGAAAATATGTCAGTTCTGAATATACATTTGCACTGTTGAGACTGCACAGTGAAATGAAATGAATTCTCCACTCGGCTGCAAGTGAGATATGGCTGTTTGTGGTGAACGAGATGCTCAGGGCGATGAAGTTGAGATCAGATTTGGACTTGGGGAAGCCATGGGGAGGATGGATCAAACGAGAGAGGGGACGACAGTGCATGATGGAAGCAAAAAGCAATACCAACCAAAATTCATCCTTATATATGCCTGTTTATAAGAGAAAGCTATGCCACATAATATAGCTGGGTGTTTAAAAAATCTGGGAGGCTTTGTTGTTCTGGAAGCTGTGGAAATCAGCACGAGGTCCACTGTCAGGGTTTGGTGTGTGGAAAAGGTGTAAACACGGAAAGCAAAATACCACAGGCCGCAGTGAGTACAGAGTCATAGGGGCTCAGAGACCAGAGCACCAGAGCACCCAGACCATTCATTCACATGTGAGAAAGCCGAGGCCCAGACAGGGAAAGGATGGATTCTCCTAAAGAATCTCAGGAGCCAGGGAAATTCTTAGTTCATGATGGCCTATTCCCAGACCAGCCCCTTCACTCGACACTGAGCCCAGGTTGTGTCTGTCTCTCCTCTGCTCTAGCTCAGGAATCTGGAAGTCTATGAGAACAAGGTCTGATTGCCTCAGCAGACAGTGCGAGGTAAAAATTTTGAAATCAACAGAGGTGTTTGACTGAACCTGTACACAGGCCAGATATTTCAGGTGGGTTAGGGTTTCTGGGTGTCTGTAGTGTTCCACTCCAAAGGACCGGTGCAGTTGGTTTCAGCTGAGGAGACTGTCTGGTGGCAGGAATGGATGGTCTGCAGGCTGTGATGTTAAGTAGTGTTGTTACACTCAGTGTGGTTCTGGAATGTGGCTTCGTTGCTATCGGTTAAGGTTAGGCAACTCCTAAATCCTGGCATGGTACTCATCCAAAGTGCTAAGATGCTTTGTTGGCAAGCTATTTGTTAAAGCATAAAACGACTTGAATTATTCTGTGCAAAACACCAAGCAGCAGAATAAACACACCCCTCATTAATCCCAATGGGCAGCATCTATTGGAGAGCCCAGCATTTCCATAATGAAAATATGTCAGTTCTGAATATACATTTGCACTGTTGAGACTGCACAGTGAAATGAAATGAATTCTCCACTCGGCTGCAAGTGAGATATGGCTGTTTGTGGTGAACGAGATGCTCAGGGCGATGAAGTTGAGATCAGATTTGGACTTGGGGAAGCCATGGGGAGGATGGATCAAACGAGAGAGGGGACGACAGTGCATGATGGAAGCAAAAAGCAATACCAACCAAAATTCATCCTTATATATGCCTGTTTATAAGAGAAAGCTATGCCACATAATATAGCTGGGTGTTTAAAAAATCTGGGAGGCTTTGTTGTTCTGGAAGCTGTGGAAATCAGCACGAGGTCCACTGTCAGGGTTTGGTGTGTGGAAAAGGTGTAAACACGGAAAGCAAAATACCACAGGCCGCAGTGAGTACAGAGTCATAGGGGCTCAGAGACCAGAGCACCAGAGCACCCAGACCATTCATTCACATGTGAGAAAGCCGAGGCCCAGACAGGGAAAGGATGGATTCTCCTAAAGAATCTCAGGGAGCCAGGGAAATTCTTAGTTCATGATGGCCTATTCCCAGACCAGCCCCTTCACTCGACACTGAGCCCAGGTTGTGTCTGTCTCTCCTCTGCTCTAGCTCAGGAATCTGGAAGTCTATGAGAACAAGGTCTGATTGCCTCAGCAGACAGTGCGAGGTACATGGTAGGTAAAATATGTTGTGAACTAATGTCATACCAGCTCTTTGCCCAGGTCCGGGGTATCTCTTTTGTATGTGTGTCTGTGTGTAGTTATTTTTCTATTTCACTTTTTGTTGTTGTTGTTCAGTTGCTAAGTCATGTTTGACTCTTTGTGATCCCATGAATTTTAGCAGCCAGGTTTCCGTGTCCTTCACTATCTCCTAGAGTTTGCTCAAACTCATGTCCTTTGAGTTGGTGATACTATCTAATCATCACATTCTTTGCCACCTCCTTCTCCAGCCCTCAGTCTTTCCCAGCATCAGGGTCTTTTCCAATGAATCGTCTCTTGACATCAGATGGCCAAAGTATTGAATCTTCAGCATCAGTCCTTCTGATGAATATTCCGGGTTGATTTCCTTCAGGATTAACTGGTTTGCTCTCCTTGCAATCAAAGGGACTCACAGGCGTCTTCTCTAGCACTACAATTCGAAAGCATCAAGTCTTCAGTACTCTGTCTTCTTTATGGCCCTTTATTTCACTTGTGTGTGTGCTAAGTCACTTTAGTCATATCCAGCTTTATGTGACCCTATGGACTATAGCCCGCCAGGTTCCTTTGTCCATGGGATTCTCCAGGCAAGAATACTGGAGTGAGTCCCCGTGTCCTCCTCCTATGGATCTTCCCGACCCAGGAATTTTTGCTGCATGTGTGTCTTTCATTGTTACGTCTTTCCGTGAATTGACCCCTTTATCATGAAATAATGCCATTCTTTGTCTCTTGTAAGAGTTTTTGACTTAAAGTCAGTTTTGTCTGCTATCTCTATAGCCATTCTTTCTCTCTTTGGAATACTGTTTTCATGAAATACCTTTTCCCATGCTTTCAGTTTCAACCTGTTTTTGCCCTTATATGTAAAGTGAGTCTCAGAGCCCCCGTTTAAAACTCTGTGACAACCTAGAGGGTAGACTGTGGAGGGAGGGATGGGAGCAGTTCAGGAGCGAGGGGACATATGTATACCTGTGGCTGATTCGTGTTGATGTTTGGCAGAAACCAACAAAATTCTATAAAGCAATTATTCTTTTTTTTTTAAACATTTATTTATTTAATATTCTTTTTTTTTTTTAAAGATTTATTTATTTATTTATTTTGGGCGGGGGTCAGGTTGGGGAGGGAGGGGAGCGGGCGGGCCACTTCTATTGGTCTTTCATTTCTCCATTTTCATCCGTCTTTGTTCTTTGGCCTGTGTGGGCCTCCCATCGCTGTGGCCTCTGTCGCTGCAGAGCGCCGGCTCTGGGCGCATGCGCTTCAGAGCTCCGGCTCGGTAATTGGACACATCGGTCCAGCTGCTCCGCGGCACGTGGGATCTTCCCAGGCCAGGAATCGAACTGGCGCCCCTTGCACTGCAAGGCGGTGTCCTTACCCACTGGACCACCAGGGGAAGCCCTAAAGCAATTATTCTTTAACTAAAAAATAAATTAATTCAAACTCGTAAAAAATAAATGAGTCTCTTATAGACAACATATAGATGGATCATATTTGGTCTTGCCTTTTAAAGCCATTCTGCTAATCTGTGTCTTTTTGAGGAATTTAAGCTATTTACACTTAAATTATTGATAGAGACTTTTGACATTTTGCTGTTTCTTTTCTTCATGTCTTATAGCTTCCTCTTTTTTTGTCCCTTATTTCTGCTTCTGTTGCCTTCTTTGGGTTTAGTTAATTTTATTTCCTTTTTGAGTATTCTATAAATGCTTTGCTTGTGGTTGCCATGGGGCTTACATATGACATCCTAAAATTATAGAATTGTTTAACCCTACCCTTTTATAGCTTTTTCCACCTCCTTTTTCTTATTCATGTCCCAAATTACATCTTTATATATTGTGTACCCATTTACATAGATTTATATTGGTTTTTATACATTTGTCCTTTAAATACCATTGAAAATAAATAAAACTAGTGAAAAGCCATGCCCTTTTCCCAGAGGATCTTGCTCATCCAAGGATCCAACCCACGTCCCTTACACAGTAGTTTTTAAATGTCTTAATTTCCCAAAGAGTCGACTTCAGCTTTTCTTCAGAGCCTTAGATGGCCTGTTGTATTCCTTCACCCACACTCTCCTGTCTCAGGCACCTGCAAGTCTGTCATACTCTGCAGCTTCTATGAGCAGTGCTCTGCTTCTCCCTGCCTGAGCTTTGAGTTAGGTATCACAGAGCCCTGTCCTTTAGAAAGACCCCCAGTTATTAACTGATTAGAATATTGAAAAAAAGGTGCTTTCTGTACCCTCTGTGTCATGGGATGGAATCAGGAACTTTGCTGTCACCCACTCCAGATCAAGACCATGTTGCTCTGGGGAAGCAGTGGTTCTGGGCAAGTAAAACGCTATGGGATTTATTAGCTTTTTTTTTTTTTTTTTGCCTCTATCTCATGATTTATTTTCATCCATCTTTATTCTTTGGCCTGTGTGGTCCTCCCATTGCAGTGGCCCCTCTCATTGCAGAGCACTGGCTCTGGGCACATGCATTCCAGAGCATGAACTTGTAATTGGGTACACCAGCCCAGCTGTTCTGCAGCATGTGGGACCTTCCCAGGCCAGGAATCAAACCTGTGCCCCTTGCACTGCAAGGCGGACTCTTTACCAACTGGACCACCAGGGGAGCATAGGGATTTACTACCATTTTGAATATGGCTTTTTATTTATTAGGTGCTCACTTTGTTGTTGTAGATTTTGCTCACTTAATAGAGTTCCCTCTGAGGTTATCTTAGCCAGTTGGGGTTGGTGTTGATGTTTCTGTCAGGGAATGATGGCTTGGAACTTCTTAGTCCACCATTCTGGCCTTTGAAGCATTCATATTTGATGGGCGAATTGGACATGGTAGTTACCAAGAGCTGGTTTGGAGATACACACAAGGTTCTAGAGAAAAGGGGAAGGAGTGCTTGTTAATTCTCAGAGTGGTTAAGAAGGATTCCTAAAGGAGTAAGAATGGATCTGAGATTGGTTTTTATACATTTGTCCTTTAAATACCATTGAAAATAAATAAAACTAGTGAAAAGCCATGCCCTTTTCCCAGAGGATCTTGCTCATCCAAGGATCCAACCCACGTCCCTTACACAGTAGTTTTTAAATGTCTTAATTTCCCAAAGAGTCGACTTCAGCTTTTCTTCAGAGCCTTAGATGGCCTGTTGTATTCCTTCACCCACACTCTCCTGTCTCAGGCACCTGCAAGTCTGTCATACTCTGCAGCTTCTATGAGCAGTGCTCTGCTTCTCCCTGCCTGAGCTTTGAGTTAGGTATCACAGAGCCCTGTCCTTTAGAAAGACCCCCAGTTATTAACTGATTAGAATATTGAAAAAAAGGTGCTTTCTGTACCCTCTGTGTCATGGGATGGAATCAGGAACTTTGCTGTCACCCACTCCAGATCAAGACCATGTTGCTCTGGGGAAGCAGTGGTTCTGGGCAAGTAAAACGCTATGGGATTTATTAGCTTTTTTTTTTTTTTTTTGCCTCTATCTCATGATTTATTTTCATCCATCTTTATTCTTTGGCCTGTGTGGTCCTCCCATTGCAGTGGCCCCTCTCATTGCAGAGCACTGGCTCTGGGCACATGCATTCCAGAGCATGAACTTGTAATTGGGTACACCAGCCCAGCTGTTCTGCAGCATGTGGGACCTTCCCAGGCCAGGAATCAAACCTGTGCCCCTTGCACTGCAAGGCGGACTCTTTACCAACTGGACCACCAGGGGAGCATAGGGATTTACTACCATTTTGAATATGGCTTTTTATTTATTAGGTGCTCACTTTGTTGTTGTAGATTTTGCTCACTTAATAGAGTTCCCTCTGAGGTTATCTTAGCCAGTTGGGGTTGGTGTTGATGTTTCTGTCAGGGAATGATGGCTTGGAACTTCTTAGTCCACCATTCTGGCCTTTGAAGCATTCATATTTGATGGGCGAATTGGACATGGTAGTTACCAAGAGCTGGTTTGGAGATACACACAAGGTTCTAGAGAAAAGGGGAAGGAGTGCTTGTTAATTCTCAGAGTGGTTAAGAAGGATTCCTAAAGGAGTAAGAATGGATCTGAGATCCCTAAGCTGTTCTGGTGAAGGAATAGTCAGGAACACAAGCAGAAGCTTCAGAAGGGTGGATGTACTTGGGGAAAAAATTAGAATTCGAGAAGTGAGGAATGCAAGGAGAAGATGAAGTACAAAGGGATCAATTACAAAACAGTGTATTTGCCAAGGCAGGTAATTTAGGCTTGGTCTTGACCATGATGAGAATCCTTGAAAAGCAGAGTGGTGACCTGATCAGATCAGCCTCTGAGAATAAATTAGTCGGGTAGCAGCAGCCTGTGGGATATACTGGAGCTCAGAGGATAAAGCAGGGTCACTGGTTAAAAAATTCCTAAGACAGTCAAGGGAGACGACGGTGGTGAGAACCATGACGGGCTGGTGAGAGAGGAAGAGAGATTTCTGAAGAACTGACATAATCTGGTGACTTAGCATAGGTTGGGAGCTGGGGAGAGAGGTGCAGATGGTGGTGCCCTTCCTGATGTCAAGAAGTACAAGAGGAGAAATTTTGAATAGGAGGCTAATTATTTTAAAATCATACAAGACATGGTGTATTGCTTTCATGATAAAAAACAAAAATGAGACATAAATGAGGCTGATCAGACCAAATATCAGTCCTTTACTCAGAGGTCACCACTGCTGTCAGATTGGTGTGTGTCCTTACAGACTTTGTTTTATTTTTTTAATTATTTATTTTTGGCTATTCTGGGTTTTCACTGCTGCCGCAGGCTCTTCTCTAGTTGCAGGAAGTAGGGGCTACTCTCTAGTTGAGGTGAGCAGGCCTCTTGTTATGGTGACTCCTCTTGTGGAACTCGGGCTCTAGGGCACACAGACTTCAGTAGTTGCGGCACACGGGCTCAATAGTTGTGGCTCTGAGACTCTAGAACACAGGGTCCATAGTTGTGACTCACAGGCTTCGTTGCTCCACAGCTTGTGGGACCTTCTCAGATCAGGGATCGAACGCGAGTCTCCTGCATTGGCAGGCAAACTCTTTACTGAGCTACCAGGGAAGCCCCACAGACTTTGTTTTGTGTATTTTTATATTAACTCAGAGAACATGTATAGTGTTACTTTTTAGATATCTAACTTATGTATTTCATACTGTTTATTACTTGATTTTTTTCTTCATAATGTTCCAGAAGCTTTACCTAGTCAATGATTGGAATGCCTTCATTATTTTTGACTGCTGCATACCATTCCAGAGTGTAGAGTTGCCTAGTATGCCCACTGATACGGAGAATAGGGAATGCAAGGAGAAAAAAATGAAGTACAAAGGGATCAATTACAAAACAGTGTATTTGCCAAGGCAGGTAATTTAGGCTTGGTCTTGACCATGATGAGAATCCTTGAAAAGCAGAGTGGTGACCTGATCAGATCAGCCTCTGAGAATAAATTAGTCGGGTAGCAGCAGCCTGTGGGATATACTGGAGCTCAGAGGATAAAGCAGGGTCACTGGTTAAAAAATTCCTAAGACAGTCAAGGGAGACGACGGTGGTGAGAACCATGACGGGCTGGTGAGAGAGGAAGAGAGATTTCTGAAGAACTGACATAATCTGGTGACTTAGCATAGGTTGGGAGCTGGGGAGAGAGGTGCAGATGGTGGTGCCCTTCCTGATGTCAAGAAGTACAAGAGGAGAAATTTTGAATAGGAGGCTAATTATTTTAAAATCATACAAGACATGGTGTATTGCTTTCATGATAAAAAACAAAAATGAGACATAAATGAGGCTGATCAGACCAAATATCAGTCCTTTACTCAGAGGTCACCACTGCTGTCAGATTGGTGTGTGTCCTTACAGACTTTGTTTTATTTTTTTAATTATTTATTTTTGGCTATTCTGGGTTTTCACTGCTGCCGCAGGCTCTTCTCTAGTTGCAGGAAGTAGGGGCTACTCTCTAGTTGAGGTGAGCAGGCCTCTTGTTATGGTGACTCCTCTTGTGGAACTCGGGCTCTAGGGCACACAGACTTCAGTAGTTGCGGCACACGGGCTCAATAGTTGTGGCTCTGAGACTCTAGAACACAGGGTCCATAGTTGTGACTCACAGGCTTCGTTGCTCCACAGCTTGTGGGACCTTCTCAGATCAGGGATCGAACGCGAGTCTCCTGCATTGGCAGGCAAACTCTTTACTGAGCTACCAGGGAAGCCCCACAGACTTTGTTTTGTGTATTTTTATATTAACTCAGAGAACATGTATAGTGTTACTTTTTAGATATCTAACTTATGTATTTCATACTGTTTATTACTTGATTTTTTTCTTCATAATGTTCCAGAAGCTTTACCTAGTCAATGATTGGAATGCCTTCATTATTTTTGACTGCTGCATACCATTCCAGAGTGTAGAGTTGCCTAGTATGCCCACTGATACTTAGTTTTGTATTAAATTTCCTACCCTAACAAATGATACAGCAATGGATACACATATATTCCATGTATATTCTTGTCAGTTAGGGGGGTTTTTTCCCTCTTGGAGGGAATTTCTGAAAAGTGGAATTATTCAGTCCTAGGGTATATACTCTTACTTGTATAGCTATGACCACGCTGCTCTTCCATGGCTGATCTTAACTGTACAGTGGCTGAGAGTGGTCCTGATACGACACTCTCATCAGCACTTGACACGATCAGGATTTTTCTGAGTGAAACTGAGAGAGCATTGCTTTAATCTGTGTTTCTCTGATCATGAGTGAGGGTAGGCATGGTTTCTTTGCCATGTGTGTGTCTTCTCTGTGGCTCACTTGTTTTTATCTTGCCCCATTAGCCTCTTGGATTATGTTTTTCTTATGGATTTGTAGAAGTTAAAACATTTTATATCCTGACCCTTCATCTGTTTTATGTCCTCAGTATCTTCTTTAGTCTCCTGTTTATCTTTTAAATTCTTCATGACACACTATCAATTTTGATGGAGGAAAATTTATCAGTCTATTCCTTTATGGGTTTGGTTTCCTAGGAATTGTTTTTAAGTCTTGCTGACTCCTATTGTCATATGCATATTCAGTCTAGATGTATTAAGGTTTGAAATGGAGGTATTAATGGTAAATTTAAGTAGAATTATCTAAATGTCAGGTGATTTTTTTCCAGAATGGACCAGAGTGAAAATTACACTTGAAACACAGACTGGGGCTTTTCCAAGTGGAGGAGTTGGTTGAAAACAGTGATGTAGGTAAAACTGTCTAGAGAAAGTGTGCAAAGTTAGAAATGGGCTGGGTTGAGACAACTTGTATTTCCCAGGAGCCCACAGACTTTGTTTTTTTTGTATTTTATATTAACTCAGAGAACATGTATAGTGTTACTTTTAGATATCTAACTTATGTATTTCATACTGTTTATTACTTGATTTTTTTCTTCATAATGTTCCAGAAGCTTTACCTAGTCAATGATTGGAATGCCTTCATTATTTTTGACTGCTGCATACCATTCCAGAGTGTAGAGTTGCCTAGTATGCCCACTGATACTTAGTTTTGTATTAAATTTCCTACCCTAACAAATGATACAGCAATGGATACACATATATTCCATGTATATTCTTGTCAGTTAGGGGGGTTTTTTCCCTCTTGGAGGGAATTTCTGAAAAGTGGAATTATTCAGTCCTAGGGTATATACTCTTACTTGTATAGCTATGACCACGCTGCTCTTCCATGGCTGATCTTAACTGTACAGTGGCTGAGAGTGGTCCTGATACGACACTCTCATCAGCACTTGACACGATCAGGATTTTTCTGAGTGAAACTGAGAGAGCATTGCTTTAATCTGTGTTTCTCTGATCATGAGTGAGGGTAGGCATGGTTTCTTTGCCATGTGTGTGTCTTCTCTGTGGCTCACTTGTTTTTATCTTGCCCCATTAGCCTCTTGGATTATGTTTTTCTTATGGATTTGTAGAAGTTAAAACATTTTATATCCTGACCCTTCATCTGTTTTATGTCCTCAGTATCTTCTTTAGTCTCCTGTTTATCTTTTAAATTCTTCATGACACACTATCAATTTTGATGGAGGAAAATTTATCAGTCTATTCCTTTATGGGTTTGGTTTCCTAGGAATTGTTTTTAAGTCTTGCTGACTCCTATTGTCATATGCATATTCAGTCTAGATGTATTAAGGTTTGAAATGGAGGTATTAATGGTAAATTTAAGTAGAATTATCTAAATGTCAGGTGATTTTTTTCCAGAATGGACCAGAGTGAAAATTACACTTGAAACACAGACTGGGGCTTTTCCAAGTGGAGGAGTTGGTTGAAAACAGTGATGTAGGTAAAACTGTCTAGAGAAAGTGTGCAAAGTTAGAAATGGGCTGGGGACAGATTTGAGGAACATCTATATGAACAAGACTTGGTGAACAAGAGGAGAGCTGAGAGGAATAGCCAGAGAGGTGGGAAGAGGTTCAGAGAATGATGCATGTGAGTAACCAAGAAGGACAAGTTTTAACAAGGCTGCAGGAGCCACTGGTGTCAACTGTGACAGCCATCAACACACATTGTAGCAGGTATTTATCTCTTTCAAGGAGATAATGCTACACAGCAAGACCCCTCAGGTCTTATGGCACCTGCCCATAGTGGCCTTCATCCATCCAACATGTGTTAATCTCTGTATCTATAAATCTCCTTATTAATCCTTATAATTCAAGTTGAATAAATAAATGTTGAAATCTTCCTCTTTCCTTGAATCAATTTATCAAAGTAAACCTCACAAGCAGCCCTGAATTTTGAGAGGTGCTGGGCCCTTTTCACTCACTATAGAATCAATATTCCTCTGGTCCTGGCCTTTAACAGACAGATGGCTTCCATGAAGGCACAACTTGAGGAGACATGTGGGGTTTGACTGTACATCTGCTGCAAAGAGGAATTTGGGGAGTGTCCACGAATGCCAGCCACCCTTTAATGGACCTGTGCCTTCCCTGGAGGCTTCATATAGGCCATTGTTCTCCTGACATTATTAATTTTGTGGATTTATGAAGCACCTTTCCTTGAACTGTCAGTCTAAATTGTCTGTAAAATGCAGTCCACTGGGTAAAGGGTTAGAATATATTCATAATACGGTTTCTACCTCAGTTGGAGGTGAAATTACTCTCTCAGGGTCTAATTAAGAAAATAGATACATTGGCCTTAACGTGGATAAGGTGGAAAGGAAATAATCCTTGTTCCAGTTGGATATTTTCTGATATTTGACAAGTAGATGGTGTGTTAATCCATGAACGGGGTAGAATTTAGAGTCTGTAAAGCAGTTGGTTTGGGGGTTTATTTCCCCCAAGAGAATTGGAGAAGTCTTAACTGGGGAGGGAAGGAGTAAGAATTGAAAAAGCTTATGGTTGTAAACAGGATGACAGAAGGCTGGAAGTCTGATGGGTAAGGAAAAAGTAACAAAGTTGCAGCTTGAGAGAGAAGAAAGTGGCAAAATAGAATGGATTAGATGATAAGAGTCTAGGCTGAGCAGGCCCTGGGCTTGGGTGTGCAAGGGTGGGAAGAGGTTCAGAGAATGATGCATGTGAGTAACCAAGAAGGACAAGTTTTAACAAGGCTGCAGGAGCCACTGGTGTCAACTGTGACAGCCATCAACACACATTGTAGCAGGTATTTATCTCTTTCAAGGAGATAATGCTACACAGCAAGACCCCTCAGGTCTTATGGCACCTGCCCATAGTGGCCTTCATCCATCCAACATGTGTTAATCTCTGTATCTATAAATCTCCTTATTAATCCTTATAATTCAAGTTGAATAAATAAATGTTGAAATCTTCCTCTTTCCTTGAATCAATTTATCAAAGTAAACCTCACAAGCAGCCCTGAATTTTGAGAGGTGCTGGGCCCTTTTCACTCACTATAGAATCAATATTCCTCTGGTCCTGGCCTTTAACAGACAGATGGCTTCCATGAAGGCACAACTTGAGGAGACATGTGGGGTTTGACTGTACATCTGCTGCAAAGAGGAATTTGGGGAGTGTCCACGAATGCCAGCCACCCTTTAATGGACCTGTGCCTTCCCTGGAGGCTTCATATAGGCCATTGTTCTCCTGACATTATTAATTTTGTGGATTTATGAAGCACCTTTCCTTGAACTGTCAGTCTAAATTGTCTGTAAAATGCAGTCCACTGGGTAAAGGGTTAGAATATATTCATAATACGGTTTCTACCTCAGTTGGAGGTGAAATTACTCTCTCAGGGTCTAATTAAGAAAATAGATACATTGGCCTTAACGTGGATAAGGTGGAAAGGAAATAATCCTTGTTCCAGTTGGATATTTTCTGATATTTGACAAGTAGATGGTGTGTTAATCCATGAACGGGGTAGAATTTAGAGTCTGTAAAGCAGTTGGTTTGGGGGTTTATTTCCCCCAAGAGAATTGGAGAAGTCTTAACTGGGGAGGGAAGGAGTAAGAATTGAAAAAGCTTATGGTTGTAAACAGGATGACAGAAGGCTGGAAGTCTGATGGGTAAGGAAAAAGTAACAAAGTTGCAGCTTGAGAGAGAAGAAAGTGGCAAAATAGAATGGATTAGATGATAAGAGTCTAGGCTGAGCAGGCCCTGGGCTTGGGTGTGCAAGGGTGTGCTGAGAGGGGTCAGGACAGGCTGCACCACCGGCTGATTGGCCTGCCTTCCATGTACAGAAGCCTTAACAGAGAGCCTTCCTTGGTGATCTCTTGACCTTCCCATACTCTTCTCCAGAGCTGATGATGTGCCAGCTAACAGCAGAAACACTCAGACACTGCAGACAAAATTTATTAAGACAAACAAATGCCACCTACTCAGGACTACAGTTAAGCATTTATTATGAACCAGAGTCGTGTCCACATTCCAGATAAGTCTACCTGGGTACTTCACTATTTTATCTACAGTGGGGGCAACAGACACTCAGGAGCTGGTGGACTCTCATTACATCACTACACATGAAACAGAGACAGACATCAGTGACTTTGAGAAAAAGGTATAAAAAGACCAGAATCACCCACTGTAAAAATGGCTCCTGGATGTTACTGTGCAGTGTGGTCAAAGTAAAAACAAAACGTAGACAGCATCCTGGGAAGAGGAGGGGGCAGACCTGGACAGACACACTGTCATTCACGGCTGGGCATGGAAGGTGGGCAAAAAGGAGGAGAAGATGGTTCAGTAGGAAAGTATTCCCTCCCATGCCTAGAATGTTGGTGGAAACAAAAAGACACTAATATGGTCGACAGCTAGCCATTGTGGAAGAAAATTCTAGGGTTTAACTTAGATGCCAAGGAAATGGTACCAAATAAAAGAACCATTTATGGAATAAAAAAAAATAGGAAAGCAAAAATTCTTCTTCTATGGATGAATTTTTAAAAGTCACATCTTTAGTACTTATGCAAATACCTTAAAAATATATCTAATGCTACCTTACCAAAGTGAGGCAGGAAAAGTGGCATTAATGTTGTTCCATTGATTTAGGGTTACAGACTGAGGAGGACTTTTTATTTAATATTGTAATAAATCAAAATATCTTCTTGGAATCTCTCTGAAAATGAGCATCTCCTTGCCTTCCTGGGAGTGGACCAGGGAGCACTCTTCCCTGTCTTTAAGGTAATGCTAAGGACCTTGAAGTGTCATCTTAATTTGACACTGGTCATCAGATAATTAGGCAAATTAAGATCAGTGGTTCACTCTGTTCCTAGAAGTTTCTCTAAGTGAAATCAGTTTGTCGATTTTAATTTGTTCTCGTGTGCATTTTTCCCCAACTCAGAGATGTAACAGTGATTTTCTCTGCTGGCCTAAACTGAGATTTGTCTAGTATGTCTCAAATCTTTTATATACTTGATTGTAATTTGGCTGTTAATAATTAAGCACCTATTTTTATAAATTATCATCTCAGAGTTCTGTTCAAGCGAGAAAAAAAGTAAAACAGAAGGTAATGGAGTTGAGATCCCAGTACAGAGCTTGCCCACCGTCGCCCGATACCTGCAGCCCTGCCTATACTCAGGTCTCTCAGACGGAACAAGTTTGCTGCAATAGTAGGTTCATGTTGCGTCTGAGTCAACTCCAGGGGCAAGACCAGTGGAGCTGGACAATGCAGGGACTGGGAAAGACTAGCCTGAAGTGGGCTGGTAAAGTGCAAACAAATGGTAGTTGCAGTGGGGGTTGGTCAGCTGCTACTATAATCATGGTTTGACTGAATATATTTTTTTGCCTGAGTTTTTGTGGTCTCCCTGTGGACTGGCTGGAGCACAGGAAGGGAACAAAAACAAATATGGGCCAGAGAGCCTGTCTGGGTGGCAGCTGGGGTGGGTGGAAACCGGTGGGGCAGGAGCTTCAGGCCCTGTACTGAGCTAAATGGGGCCTTAACTTGGAAGATTGCTTTTTAGTATTGAATTGGGAGAAATCCTAAAGAGTGTAGAGATGATGACCTTACAGATTTGGAGATGGATTCCAAACGTGAGTTGACTTTAAGGAACAGAAACACAGTGGTGAAGCGATTTCTTCATTAGTCCTTCACACGTGTATGGGGAGGGGATAAGGGCAGGATTAGCTCTTAAAAATCCCACCCTGGCTTCCCCTGTGTTGTTCTGAAGTCCTTTCTGGGCCTCCATCTGAGATTCTTTGCAAATGATAAGTGATCAAGAACTCTGTGGAGCTTTTGTAGCCTCATCGTGATATGTGGATAGATATGGGCAAAACTGAAAGACTGAGTTACGAATCCTGAATTTTCTTCTGCTAAGGAACAGCCAGGGACTGTCTTCTCGGAGAGCAGGGAGGGTGTGTACACGCCTTACAAAAAGCCCTTGAGTAGATAGGGAAGAGAGGGGCCTGCCGCAGCCGGAGGAGGGTTGGAGCTGAAATGAGAGCGATGGCTTATGAAGCTGCCCACGTGGGAGTCTCATGGCTTCTGTGAGGAAAGCGATTTCGGCAGACAGAGGCTTATCAAATCAAAGAGGCTTTCAAGGGCTTCCCTGGAGGTCCAGTGGGTAAGGACACCGCCTTGCAGTGCAAGGGCCGCCAGTTCAATCCTTGGCCTGGGAAGATCTCATGTGCTGCGGAGCAGCTGGATCAATGTGTTCAACTGCCGAGCCGGCGCTCTGGAGTGCAGGCGCTCAGAGCTGGTGCTCTGCAGCAAGAGAGGCCACTGCGATGGGAGGCCCACACGGGCCAAAGAACCAAGATAAATAAATGAAAGATCAATAGAAGTGGCCAAAACTAACTAAATAAATAAAAATAAATATTATTTGACCCTGAGCAACTTTACCTATAAGAGTAATCGTTTCCTCAATTTATGGGGAAAATAAAAAGAATATGTTTATGTATGAGATGTTTTGCTTTATGGTCTCATAAAGACTGCATTCCCAGCTGCTGTAGCTCGTCTCCTGCATGGTCAGGTGGATTCTTTGCCACTGAGTCGCCAGGGAAGCCCAATATAGAGTAGTGTGTGTATATTAATCCCACCTCCTGATTTATCCTCTTCTCTCATTTCCTCCTGGTAACCAGAAATTAGTTTTCCATATCTGTAAGTTTGTTTCTCTTGAAAATAAGTTCATTTGTATCATATTCTAAGTTAGATTCCACTTATAAGTGACATCATATGATATTTGTCTTTCTCTGACTTCATTTAGAATGATTATCTCTAGGTTCATCCATGTCGCTGGAAATGACATTATTTCTTCCTTTTTATGGCTGAATATACATTCATTCCATTGTAAGCCTATCTTAGCATGAGATTCGATAATGATAGATGGGCTTTTGTAGCCTCATCGTGATATGTGGATAGATATGGGCAAAACTGAAAGACTGAGTTACGAATCCTGAATTTTCTTCTGCTAAGGAACAGCCAGGGACTGTCTTCTCGGAGAGCAGGGAGGGTGTGTACACGCCTTACAAAAAGCCCTTGAGTAGATAGGGAAGAGAGGGGCCTGCCGCAGCCGGAGGAGGGTTGGAGCTGAAATGAGAGCGATGGCTTATGAAGCTGCCCACGTGGGAGTCTCATGGCTTCTGTGAGGAAAGCGATTTCGGCAGACAGAGGCTTATCAAATCAAAGAGGCTTTCAAGGGCTTCCCTGGAGGTCCAGTGGGTAAGGACACCGCCTTGCAGTGCAAGGGCCGCCAGTTCAATCCTTGGCCTGGGAAGATCTCATGTGCTGCGGAGCAGCTGGATCAATGTGTTCAACTGCCGAGCCGGCGCTCTGGAGTGCAGGCGCTCAGAGCTGGTGCTCTGCAGCAAGAGAGGCCACTGCGATGGGAGGCCCACACGGGCCAAAGAACCAAGATAAATAAATGAAAGATCAATAGAAGTGGCCAAAACTAACTAAATAAATAAAAATAAATATTATTTGACCCTGAGCAACTTTACCTATAAGAGTAATCGTTTCCTCAATTTATGGGGAAAATAAAAAGAATATGTTTATGTATGAGATGTTTTGCTTTATGGTCTCATAAAGACTGCATTCCCAGCTGCTGTAGCTCGTCTCCTGCATGGTCAGGTGGATTCTTTGCCACTGAGTCGCCAGGGAAGCCCAATATAGAGTAGTGTGTGTATATTAATCCCACCTCCTGATTTATCCCTCTTCTCTCATTTCCTCCTGGTAACCAGAAATTAGTTTTCCATATCTGTAAGTTTGTTTCTCTTGAAAATAAGTTCATTTGTATCATATTCTAAGTTAGATTCCACTTATAAGTGACATCATATGATATTTGTCTTTCTCTGACTTCATTTAGAATGATTATCTCTAGGTTCATCCATGTCGCTGGAAATGACATTATTTCTTCCTTTTTATGGCTGAATAACATTCCATTCCATGTAAGCACTACATCTTCTTTATCCATTCCTCTGCAGATGGGCATTCAGGTTGCTTCTCTGTCTTGTCTATTGTAAATAGTGCTACGATGAACCTTAGGGTGGTGAATTATAGTTTTCTCTAGCTATATGCTGAGGGGTGGAATTGCTGGATCATAAGGTAGTTCTGTTTTTACATTTTTCAAACCCTCTGTACTGTTTTCCGTAGTGGTTGTATGAATCTACCTTCCTAGCAATAGTGTAGGCGGGTTCCCTTTTCTCTGTACTCTTAACTGCTGAATCTTGACCCTCTTACAGATTTCTCAGGAGACAAGTAAGGTGGTCTGGTGCTCCAGTCACTTCAAGAATTTTCCAAAGTTGGTTGTGATCCACAGTAAAAGGCTTTAGCATATTCAGTTAAGCAGAAGCAGACGTTTTTCTGGAAATCCTTGCTTTCTCCATGATCCAACAGATGTTGGCAATTTGATCTTTGGTTCCTTTACCTCTTCAAAACCCAGCTTGTACATTTGGAAATTCTCAGTATACATACTGCTGAAGCCTAGCTTGAAAAATTTTGAGCATAACTTTGCTAGCATGTAAAAGAAGTGCAATTGTACGGTAGATTACTCATTCTTTGGCATTGCCTTTCTTTGGTAATGGAAAGAAAACTGACCATTTCTAGTCCTATGGCCACTGCTGAGTTTTCCAAATTTGCTGACATATTGAATGCAGTACTATTTTTTTTTTCAAATTTTTGACCTCTTTTTAAAAAATTTATTTTCATTTATCTTTATTCTTTGGTCTGTGTGAGCCTCCCATTGCAGCAGCCTCTCTCATTGCAGAGCACTGGCTCTGGGCACATGTGCTCCAATAGTGCTGGCTCGTAATGGAACACACTGATCCAGCTGCTCCACAGCATGTGGGATCTTCCTGAGCCAGGGATCGAACCAGTGCCCCTTGCGCTCAAGGTGGACTCTTTATCTGCTGAACCACCAGGGGAGTCCCCTGAGTTCAGTACTTTTAACAGTATCATCTTTTAGAGATTTAAATTGCTCTGCTGGAATTCCATCACCGCCACTAGCTTTATTGGCAGCAATGCTTCCTCAGCCTACTTGACTTCACACTCCAGCTTATCCAGCTCTAGGTGAGTGACGACACCATTATGGTTATCCAGTTCATTAAGACTTTTTTGTATAGTTCCTCTGTGTAATCTTGCCATCTTTTCTTACTTTCTGCTTCTGTTAGGTCCTTACCATTTCTGTTCTTTTCTGTGCCCATCTTTGCATGGAACGTTCCCTTAATATCTCCAGTTTTCTTGAAGAGATCGCTAGTCCTTCCCATTAAATAGTTTTGGTCACTGCCTCCTGTACAATGCATTGTACAAACCTCTGTCCATATTTCTCAGGAGACAAGTAAGGTGGTCTGGTGCTCCAGTCACTTCAAGAATTTTCCAAAGTTGGTTGTGATCCACAGTAAAAGGCTTTAGCATATTCAGTTAAGCAGAAGCAGACGTTTTTCTGGAAATCCTTGCTTTCTCCATGATCCAACAGATGTTGGCAATTTGATCTTTGGTTCCTTTACCTCTTCAAAACCCAGCTTGTACATTTGGAAATTCTCAGTATACATACTGCTGAAGCCTAGCTTGAAAAATTTTGAGCATAACTTTGCTAGCATGTAAAAGAAGTGCAATTGTACGGTAGATTACTCATTCTTTGGCATTGCCTTTCTTTGGTAATGGAAAGAAAACTGACCATTTCTAGTCCTATGGCCACTGCTGAGTTTTCCAAATTTGCTGACATATTGAATGCAGTACTATTTTTTTTTTCAAATTTTTGACCTCTTTTTAAAAAATTTATTTTCATTTATCTTTATTCTTTGGTCTGTGTGAGCCTCCCATTGCAGCAGCCTCTCTCATTGCAGAGCACTGGCTCTGGGCACATGTGCTCCAATAGTGCTGGCTCGTAATGGAACACACTGATCCAGCTGCTCCACAGCATGTGGGATCTTCCTGAGCCAGGGATCGAACCAGTGCCCCTTGCGCTTCAAGGTGGACTCTTTTATCTGCTGAACCACCAGGGAAGTCCCCTGAGTGCAGTACTTTTAACAGTATCATCTTTTAGAGATTTAAATTGCTCTGCTGGAATTCCATCACCGCCACTAGCTTTATTGGCAGCAATGCTTCCTCAGCCTACTTGACTTCACACTCCAGCTTATCCAGCTCTAGGTGAGTGACGACACCATTATGGTTATCCAGTTCATTAAGACTTTTTTGTATAGTTCCTCTGTGTAATCTTGCCATCTTTTCTTACTTTCTGCTTCTGTTAGGTCCTTACCATTTCTGTTCTTTTCTGTGCCCATCTTTGCATGGAACGTTCCCTTAATATCTCCAGTTTTCTTGAAGAGATCGCTAGTCCTTCCCATTAAATAGTTTTGGTCACTGCCTCCTGTACAATGCATTGTACAAACCTCTGTCCATAGTTCTTCAGGCACCCTGTCTACCAGATAAAATCTGTTCATCACCTCCAACATGTAATCTTAGGGATTTGACCTAGGTCATACCTGAATGGTCTAGTTTCCCTACTTTCTTCAATTTAAGTCTGAATTTGCAATAAGAGCTGATCATCTGAACCACAGCTTCAAGTCTTGTGTTTGCTGACTGTATAGAGCTTCTCTATCTTCAGCTGCAAAGAATACAATCAGTCTGATTTTGGTATTGACCGTCTGGTGATGTCCATGTGTAGAGTTATCTCATGTTGTTGGAAAAGAGCATTTGCTATGACAAACCTGTTCTCTTAAAACTCTGTTAGCCTTTGCCATACTTCATTTTGTACCCCAAGGTCAAACTTGCCTGTTACTCCAGATATGTATTGACTTTGCTACTTTTGCATTCCAGTTCCCTATAATGAAAAGGACATTTTTATTTTTTGGTGTTATAGAAGGTGTATAGGTCTTCATAGAACTGGTCAATTTCAGCTTCTTTGGCATCAGTGGTTGTGGCATAGACTCGGATTACTGTGATGTTGAATGATTTGCCTTGGAAAGGACTCAAGATCATTCTCTCGTTATTGAGATTGCACCTACGTACTGCATTTCAGATTCTTTGGTTGACTGTGAGGGCTACTGCATTTCATCTAAGGGATTCTTGCCCACAATGGTAGATGCAGTGGTCATCTGAATTAAATTGACCCATTCGTGTCCATTTTAGTTTACTGATTCCTAAAATGTCAATGTTCAGTCTCTTCTGGTTAATCATGTCCCATTTACCTTGATTCATGGGTCTAACTTTCTACATTCCTACAGAATACTGTTTTCTATAGCGTAAGACTTTACTTCCACCACCAGACATATCCACACAGAGCATTGTTTCCACTTTGGCCCAGCAGCTTCATTCTTTCTGGGGCTGTTAATTTCCCTCCGGTCTTCCCCAGTAGTATATTGGACACCTTCTGACCTGTGGGACTCATATCTTTTTGCCTTTTAGTACTGTCCATGGAATTCCCTAGGCAAGAATACTGGAATGGATGCCATTTCCTCCTGAAATGGACTACATTTTTTCAGAATTCTTCACTATGGCCCATCCATCGTGGGTGGCCCTGCACAGCATGGCTCATAGCTTCATTGAGTTATGCAAGCCCCTTCACCACTATAAGGCTATGATCCATGAAGGCCTGAAGACAGAATGGACCACTAAATAATAAAACATGTCAATAGGACATCCAGAGATTGACAGATATACATAGAGCATAGAGTTCTATAGATGATAGAGGAAGCATTTCAAATTAGTTTGGGAAAGATGGGTTAGTCAATAAATGACAAGTGGGCAAGTGGACAGGCATCTCCAAGGATAGAGGCCCTGCTTGACTGCACCCACACAAAAAACTAAAGTGATGAGATATTTCAATAACTAAGCACAACCCCACAAAGGGACTAAAGAAAACAGTATCTTGCTGCCTATTTTATATATGATTGTTATTTTGTATTTTTATATACACTTATATATATTTCCTAAAAATCTGTATTAAACACATGATAATGTGTTATAACCAGACTTAAGAAAATAAACTGTTGTATTTTCTTGATTTTAAGGCATTTCCTCAACATATTTTAATATTTCTGAAATTGGGGCATATTTCAAGTCAGTGTGTACATCTGACTTAGTGTTTCTTTTAATAACAGCATCTCAGAGTGGTCAGTCAACATCAATAACTGAGGAAATGCAGTGTTTGAAATAATAAATTAGCAGGAGTAAAGTGGTCTTACTGCCCTGGGCTGTGTTGGAGCTGGTGGACTTGACCCTGTGTGCATCCTCATGAAGGGCTCCAAACCAGTCCTTGAGCCAGGAAGTGAGGTTCCTCCACTCCTTGTCTGTGCAGGCCAGAGAAAAGCAGGTGGAAGAAACAGTCTGTGGGTTCTCTGCCCTCAGCATGTCAGGCTCCAGACAGACCTCTCCCTCCAACAAGGATGTAACTACTCACCCCGCTATGAAAATGCCTCAAAGATGCTGCCCTCACAGGTAAAAAGTATGACAAAATGAGAGCTGAGACTCCCCAGGGAGGCAGCACTATGCACAATTGAACGTGGACTGCCTCGGCACTCTGAAAGCAAGCTGGGGTGGTCTCACCATCACATACCAGCCTCCAAAGACTGTCACGGGTCCCTTTTGCTAACCTGATCAAACTTGCCATTGCTGTTTGCCAGGGAAGATTACATTTTCTACTGAATTCATGCTAAGAGATTAACACAGGAGTAGCTAATGCTCTCAGGGAAAGGCTGCCTGGGACATCAGAATATTCCAGTAACAGCGGCTTTCAAATTTGCATCCACTCACCTTTGGGTCTGTATGTGGCATATTTTGCCGTCTTTGGTCAGACTGACTTGCCCCTATGGACACAGCCTTGTCCCTGAAAGGGTCCTTTTTTGCAACCCATCTTTAATGAGCCAGCTTGTCTTTTAGGGTAGGACAGAGCAAGGTTAATGAACACTCCTGAGAACAAGAAACTCCAGATGGTGGATGGTACCGGTGCAGGTTATTGGGCAGTCTCATGGAGAGCTAAGACTTGACGAGAGGAACCCCCAACAGAGGGACAGTGATGCAGAGAAGGGAGCTGACTTTCCCTTGCTGCCCGATTTTACCCTAATTCTAGGTCCTGAGAATCCTGGCAAAGGCTCTAGGCAGTGGGCCACCAGCAAGAGACAGAACACCCAGCACTGCATTTAGCAGTTATTTGCATCTGGAGGGACAGAAAATGGAGACCTGAGGAGCTACAGACTCGGTAAGTAAAGAATGAAGCCCACAACTGTCACTTTTCCCAAATTCTAAAGCTGCAGGAGTCAGGCTGCAAAGCCATGTATGTCATTATGACCCAGAGCTGAGTTCTGAACAAGACGCAGGTGAAGGCTAGAGCCTGTCGATGCAGGGGCACCCTGGTGAATACCTCGGTGAAGGCACAGGGGCAGTGATGAATGAGCACTCACTCAGACTCCGATCCAGCCCTCAGTCAGCCGAGGCCATCAGCCCCCGACTGCCCTGCCAAGGGGTGAGCCCTGTCCAGAAGGCAACAGTACTAGGCAGAGCCTCTCCTCATGTTTACATGTCTGCTCTCAGGAGAGCCTCTTTCTCCTGAGCCTGGGTCTCAGTACTTGATGGAGAACAGAGCCAAACTGCCCTCAAGGAGGAAAGAACTCTTTCACTTTCCATCTGAGGGGAGGTGGTGAGCAGATCCAGATGAGGTCTGTGCAGCCTCAGTATGCTGATGTCTCGCTCTGCCTGCCTTCCAGCCGAGAGCCAGAGCTGAACTCTGTAAAGCATGGAATGTGGGACCACTGTTTACACCCAGGCAGTGAATGAGCGCAAGACAACACCTGGCTTTCAGCAACTAGAACATGACTGTATCTTAAAACGTCAGCCAGGGAGACTGCCTTGAGGACTGTCTGGAGAGGCGGCAGAGTATGAGCTCTGGGGTATCACTGCCTGGGTGTAAACAGTGCCTGTAAAGTCAAGGTATCACTATGTCATGGGACTAGAAAATAGGCAAGGTGCATAGCATGCTGAGGAAAGCCCCAGGTGTACGGTGATGACTCCGCAGGTGCCTGCTAGGATTTTTATTACCTCTACTGTCATTTTTATGTTTAAATTGATGATATAGAGGTAAGTGGAGAGCAGCCATCACGGCATTCAGAAAACCAGCAAGACAGATATTCCGAAACACCGCTGGCTTTGGCCACACAGCTGGCGTCAGCACCCCTCTGGGCGACGTGGGCTTTGGCACACAGGTACCTGTGCTCTCCAGGACAGGTACCAGGAGCCCTATGTCACTGTTTTCATTTAAGTTGATTAAAATGAAGTACAAGTTAAAATGCAGTTCCTCATTTGCCCCCACCCCATTCCAGTGCTCAGGCAGTCCCCGTGGCTAGTGAGTGACTCCATCTAGGCCAGCACAGACCGAGTTTCTAGCGTGGCAAGCAGTGGGTGAAGGCTAGAGCCTGTCGATGCAGGGGCACCCTGGTGAATACCTCGGTGAAGGCACAGGGCAGTGATGAATGAGCACTCACTCAGACTCCGATCCAGCCTCAGTCAGCCGAGGCCATCAGCCCCGACTGCCCTGCCAAGGGGTGAGCCCTGTCCAGAAGGCAACAGTACTAGGCAGAGCCTCTCCTCATGTTTACATGTCTGCTCTCAGGAGAGCCTCTTTCTCCTGAGCCTGGGTCTCAGTACTTGATGGAGAACAGAGCCAAACTGCCCTCAAGGAGGAAAGAACTCTTTCACTTTCCATCTGAGGGGAGGTGGTGAGCAGATCCAGATGAGGTCTGTGCAGCCTCAGTATGCTGATGTCTCGCTCTGCCTGCCTTCCAGCCGAGAGCCAGAGCTGAACTCTGTAAAGCATGGAATGTGGGACCACTGTTTACACCCAGGCAGTGAATGAGCGCAAGACAACACCTGGCTTTCAGCAACTAGAACATGACTGTATCTTAAAACGTCAGCCAGGGAGACTGCCTTGAGGACTGTCTGGAGAGGCGGCAGAGTATGAGCTCTGGGGTATCACTGCCTGGGTGTAAACAGTGCCTGTAAAGTCAAGGTATCACTATGTCATGGGACTAGAAAATAGGCAAGGTGCATAGCATGCTGAGGAAAGCCCCAGGTGTACGGTGATGACTCCGCAGGTGCCTGCTAGGATTTTTATTACCTCTACTGTCATTTTTATGTTTAAATTGATGATATAGAGGTAAGTGGAGAGCAGCCATCACGGCATTCAGAAAACCAGCAAGACAGATATTCCGAAACACCGCTGGCTTTGGCCACACAGCTGGCGTCAGCACCCCTCTGGGCGACGTGGGCTTTGGCACACAGGTACCTGTGCTCTCCAGGACAGGTACCAGGAGCCCTATGTCACTGTTTTCATTTAAGTTGATTAAAATGAAGTACAAGTTAAAATGCAGTTCCTCATTTGCCCCCACCCCATTCCAGTGCTCAGGCAGTCCCCGTGGCTAGTGAGTGACTCCATCTAGGCCAGCACAGACCGAGTTTCTAGCGTGGCAAGCAGTGGGTGAAGCCAGCCAGCCTTTGGGACTTCAGCTTTGGCAGGCCCATCATGATAACCTGACATGCAAGTCTGTGCCCCCAGGCTTTCCCTTCATTTTTTTTTTTAATTTCTTAATTGTTATTTTACAGAGTTTGGGTTTCTTAAAATTTTATTATTTTATTTTTGGCTATTCTGGGTTTTCACTGCTGTCACAGGCTCTTCTCTAGTTGCAGGGAGTGGGGGCTACTCTCTAGTTGAGGTGAGCAGGCTTCTTGTTGCAGTGACTTCTCTTGTGGAACTCGGGCTCTAGGGCTCACGGGCTTCAGTAGTTGCAGCACATAGGCTCAACAAGTGCAGCTCCAGGGCTCTAGTGCACAGGCTCCATAATTGTGGCTCACCGGCTTAGTTGCTCTGCAGCATGTGGGATCCTCCTGGATCAGAGATCAAACCCATGTCTCCTGCATGGGCAGGTGAACTCTTTGCCACTGAGCTACGGGGAACCACCCACCACCCTTCAGAGATGAGCTGTGGAAGGAGGTCACATGCTCACTCAAGCCGGGACCCGCGTCCCAGGTTGAGCCACGTGACAGAGGAGGAGGAGCTGGTGCTGACAGTGGCAACATCGGCCTCTGCAGGCCATCACTAACACCCTTACCAGCCCCAGTCAGAGCCTCTGGGAACCCCAGGCCCTCTTTTCTGACTCGTCAGACCCTACACAGCTCTAAACAGGAGAGGCTGTGGTCTGTTTTCCAAGGAGAATGGGATGTAGGCTCTGTAGTCAATCACACATTTGAAAATGGAAAATTAATAGCATCTTGTTTCTTCCCAATTGCCATGCCCACCGTCTATTCTACATGTTCTTTGAGCAGAGAAAATTGCCAAGTCAACTTGCAAAGGAAATGAATCCCCCTCTCCCGCTGCAGAATAAATTAGTCAAGTTTAAACCCAAGCTCCAGGACAGTCAGGAGCCCTATGTCACTGTTTTCATTTAAGTTGATTAAAATGAAGTACAAGTTAAAATGCAGTTCCTCATTTGCCCCCACCCCATTCCAGTGCTCAGGCAGTCCCCGTGGCTAGTGAGTGACTCCATCTAGGCCAGCACAGACCGAGTTTCTAGCGTGGCAAGCAGTGGGTGAAGCCAGCCAGCCTTTGGGACTTCAGCTTTGGCAGGCCCATCATGATAACCTGACATGCAAGTCTGTGCCCCCAGGCTTTCCCTTCATTTTTTTTTTTAATTTCTTAATTGTTATTTTACAGAGTTTGGGTTTCTTAAAATTTTATTATTTTATTTTTGGCTATTCTGGGTTTTCACTGCTGTCACAGGCTCTTCTCTAGTTGCAGGGAGTGGGGGCTACTCTCTAGTTGAGGTGAGCAGGCTTCTTGTTGCAGTGACTTCTCTTGTGGAACTCGGGCTCTAGGGCTCACGGGCTTCAGTAGTTGCAGCACATAGGCTCAACAAGTGCAGCTCCAGGGCTCTAGTGCACAGGCTCCATAATTGTGGCTCACCGGCTTAGTTGCTCTGCAGCATGTGGGATCCTCCTGGATCAGAGATCAAACCCATGTCTCCTGCATGGGCAGGTGAACTCTTTGCCACTGAGCTACGGGGAACCACCCACCACCCTTCAGAGATGAGCTGTGGAAGGAGGTCACATGCTCACTCAAGCCGGGGACCCGCGTCCCAGGTTGAGCCACGTGACAGAGGAGGAGGAGCTGGTGCTGACAGTGGCAACATCGGCCTCTGCAGGCCATCACTAACACCCTTACCAGCCCCCAGTCAGAGCCTCTGGGAACCCCAGGCCCTCTTTTCTGACTCGTCAGACCCTACACAGCTCTAAACAGGAGAGGCTGTGGTCTGTTTTCCAAGGAGAATGGGATGTAGGCTCTGTAGTCAATCACACATTTGAAAATGGAAAATTAATAGCATCTTGTTTCTTCCCAATTGCCATGCCCACCGTCTATTCTACATGTTCTTTGAGCAGAGAAAATTGCCAAGTCAACTTGCAAAGGAAATGAATCCCCATCTCCCGCTGCAGAATAAATTAGTCAAGTTTAACTAAACCCTGACAGATGTGCAGGTGATCTATATCTTGAGAAGACAGCTGAATTTCCCACTGGCTTCCCCAAGTACACAGGCTTTGAGTGGCTGAGGGGTCAGGAACTGGAGTCCTGAAAGAGCACACCTGTCACTTGGGGAGACGTCCTTAAGCAGGATACCACTGGCCTCGTCGTGAAGGCCGGGATGGGGTCCCTGTCCACAACCGTACTTTCCTGAATGGTGGGTGAACCAGTGCTCTGCCCTCCCCTCCCCATCCTCCACCCCCTCACCCCAACCCTGGATTCAGCTCACTTTTAATTGTGTTCATCTTCCAACTCTGCCCAACATCCTCTTCTGCGGTCTTTCCATATCTGCCTTCCTGTTTCTACAGATTACTCTCCATCTCTCTTCGATCACCTCAATCTGTCCAGCCAGGCTGGTGTGTTGGTGGCATCTCTGCCTCTTCCTGTAATCAGAGCATGGCCCTGCGCGGCACTCATATCCTCGGGGCAGACACCTGGGACTGACCATCCTGCCTCTGGCCAAAGATCCCTACTTCTCGCTATCTCCACTGCCACCAAAGGTACCCTTGAGACATCCGACCTGGACAGGGCTCCTAACTGGTCTCCCAGTCTTGCTCCCCACCTTCCCTTTGCCATCCAGCAGCCAAAACGACTTAAAAGGAGACCTGATGAAGTCGCTTTCCCACTTAACTACTCCAGAGGTCACATGCACTAAGCGGACCCGCGTCCCAGGTTGAGCCACGTGACAGAGGAGGAGGAGCTGGTGCTGACAGTGGCAACATCGGCCTCTGCAGGCCATCACTAACACCCTTACCAGCCCAGTCAGAGCCTCTGGGAACCCCAGGCCCTCTTTTCTGACTCGTCAGACCCTACACAGCTCTAAACAGGAGAGGCTGTGGTCTGTTTTCCAAGGAGAATGGGATGTAGGCTCTGTAGTCAATCACACATTTGAAAATGGAAAATTAATAGCATCTTGTTTCTTCCCAATTGCCATGCCCACCGTCTATTCTACATGTTCTTTGAGCAGAGAAAATTGCCAAGTCAACTTGCAAAGGAAATGAATCCCCATCTCCCGCTGCAGAATAAATTAGTCAAGTTTAACTAAACCCTGACAGATGTGCAGGTGATCTATATCTTGAGAAGACAGCTGAATTTCCCACTGGCTTCCCCAAGTACACAGGCTTTGAGTGGCTGAGGGGTCAGGAACTGGAGTCCTGAAAGAGCACACCTGTCACTTGGGGAGACGTCCTTAAGCAGGATACCACTGGCCTCGTCGTGAAGGCCGGGATGGGGTCCCTGTCCACAACCGTACTTTCCTGAATGGTGGGTGAACCAGTGCTCTGCCCTCCCCTCCCCATCCTCCACCCCCTCACCCCAACCCTGGATTCAGCTCACTTTTAATTGTGTTCATCTTCCAACTCTGCCCAACATCCTCTTCTGCGGTCTTTCCATATCTGCCTTCCTGTTTCTACAGATTACTCTCCATCTCTCTTCGATCACCTCAATCTGTCCAGCCAGGCTGGTGTGTTGGTGGCATCTCTGCCTCTTCCTGTAATCAGAGCATGGCCCTGCGCGGCACTCATATCCTCGGGGCAGACACCTGGGACTGACCATCCTGCCTCTGGCCAAAGATCCCTACTTCTCGCTATCTCCACTGCCACCAAAGGTACCCTTGAGACATCCGACCTGGACAGGGCTCCTAACTGGTCTCCCAGTCTTGCTCCCCACCTTCCCTTTGCCATCCAGCAGCCAAAACGACTTAAAAAGGAGACCTGATGAAGTCGCTTTCCCACTTAACTACTCCAGAGGCTCTCCATGGCTCTGCACAAGCCTACCCAGACTCCTCAAGGTGATCCCGGAGGCCTCAGCCACCATCTCTTTTTGCGCCTCCAGCCTCTGCCCTTCCTCTTTGGCACACACCATTCTTCTGGAGCGCCTCTTCTGTTTGTCTTGTTAATGCTTATCCTCTGTCAGATCTCTGCTTTAAATGTATTTCCTCTCCGACTTCTCTAACCCTCAAACCAACTGCATTTTCCCTTTTATAGGCTTCCAAGCTCTTGCACTCAGCACATCTATCACTTCCTGCTCAGTATCCATCTCCCCTTCTAGATCAGACCAGCACACGTCCCAAGGCTGGCTCGCCCCACGGCTCAGCCCCTGGGGCCCAGCACCTAATGCAGTTGGCTCCTGGCATAAAGAATGCTCTCAGTGCATACTTACGAATTCCATGTAACAATGCTTTTGCTGCCTTCCATAAACTTCTGTCTGCAACATGGTCTAATAAAGCTTAGCTCTGGAGCTTTGCCCCATCGAGTACGAAGTATCCATAAACCTAGCTCACAGCTACTGGCGGACAGCAGGGACTCGATCAATTTATGTTCCCATTCCCATCTCCCCATTGTCTGCGTAATACGTTAGGATTTTATGGTTATGCTTTTCATAAAAGTCTGAGGAGATGCCTGGGATATAAAGAATGACATCTCTCCTTTCCTTATTTTGTAGGTGAGTCAGTACAAGTTCAGGAGATTCAGATTGTAATAGATGCCTCCTTCCTCCAGGTGGCAAAGCTACACGATGGAAAGAGTTGTCTGATTTCCCCTGACAACTCTGCTCTCCACACTTACCATAAGGATGGAAACGTACTCGTAGTTCAGAATATATGTATTAAAGGAAGCATGGAGGCAACCCGCCCTCTAGAGTAATGGAAATAAAAACAAAAATAAGTGAGACCTAATTAAACTTAAAAGCTTTTGCACAGCAAAAGAAACTATAAAGAAACTATAAACAAGGTGAAAAGACAACCCTCAGGATGGAAGAAAATAATAGCAAATGAAACAGCCAACAAAGAATTAATTCCCAAAATATACAAGCATCTCAGACAACTCAACACCAAAGAAACAAACAACCCAATCAAAAAATGGTAAAAATGACCTAGATTGTTATCTCTCCAAAGAAGACATACAGATGGCCAAAAAATGCTTGATGTCGCTCATTATTAGAGAAATGCAAATCAAAACTACAATGATATATCACCTCATACCAGTCAGAATGGCCGTCATCAAAAAATCTACAGACAATAAATGCTGGAGAGGACGGAACACTGATGCACTGTTAGTGGACTGTAAATTGTTATAGCCACTATGGAAGACAGTATGGAAATTCCTCAAAAAACTAAAAATAGAAGTACCATATAAGCCAGCAATCCCACTGTTAGGCTTATACCCAGATGAAATCAAAATTGAAAGAGACATATGTACCCCAATGTTCATTGTAGCACTCTACATAATAGCTAGAACATGGAAGCAACCTAGATGTCCATCAATGAATGAATGGATAAAAAAGCTCTGGTTCATATATACAATGGAGTACTTCTCAGCTGCAAAAAGAAATACAGAAGATTCAGTCCTAATGCAGTGGATGAATTTAGAACCTATTATATGAAGTAAAGTAAGTCAAAAAGAGAAAAATACAATATACTAACATATATATGGATTCTAGAAAGATGGTACTGATAAATACGCAGAGCAGCAGTGGAGAAACAAGACATAGAGAACAGACTTATGGACATTGTGGGGAGGAAAAAATGGGTGAGATGTATGAAAAGGATAACATGGAAACTTACACATGTAAAATAGACAACCAGTGTGAATCTGCTGTAAGATTAAGGGAACTTACACAGAGGCTGTGTAACAGCCTGGAGGGGTGGGATGGGGAGGGACAGGGGAGGGAAGTTCAGGTGGGAAGGGTCGCGTGTATACCTATGGCTGATTTGGGTTTATGTATATTAGTAAACAACAAAATTCTGTAAAAGTAAAAAAAAAAAACTACAATGACGTACCAATCAGAATGGCCACTATTAAAAAATCCACAAAAAACAAATGCCGGAGAGAATACAGAGAAAAGGGAACCCTCCTACAATATTGATGGGAATGTAAATTGGTGCAGCCACTATGGAAACAGTGTGCAGGTTCCTTGTTGTTATGTAGTCACTAAGTTGTGTCTGACTCTTCTGTGACCCTACGGACTATAGTCCGTGAGGTTCGTCTGTCCATGGGATTTCCCAGATAAGAATACTGGCATATTCTTCCCAACCCAGGGATCAAACCCACATCTCCTGCAGTGGCAGGAGAACTCTTCACTACTGAGCAACCAAGGAGGCCCATATGGAAGTTCCTTAAAAACTAAAAAGAAAAATGGAACCACCATAGGATCTAGCAATCTCAGTGCTGGGCATTATACCCAGGCATTACTATAATTCAAAAAGATACATACACACACCAATGCTCACAGCAGCACTATTTACAGTAGCCAAGACATGGAAACAACCTAAATGTCTGTCAATAGATAAAGAGGACATGAGGTACACACACACACACACACATATGGACATGAATTTGAGAAAACTCTGGGAATAGTGAAGGACAGGAAAATCTGGCATGCTGCAGTCCATGGGGTCACAAACAATCAGACAAAACCTAGCAACTGGGGCTTCCCTGGTAGCTCAGCGGTAAAGAGTTCGCCTGCAAATGCAAGAGACAAAGGTTCGATCCCTGATCTGGGAAGATCGCACATGCTGCGGAGCAATGAAGCCCGTGAGCCACAACTCTTGAGCCTGTGCTCTAGAGCCCAGAGCAGCAACTACTGACACCCGTTTTCCACAAGAGCAGTCACCACAACAAGAAGCCTGCTCACCTCAACTAGAGAGTAGCCCCCACTCCCTGCAACTAGAGAAGAGCCTGTGGCAGCAGTGAAAACCCAGACTAGCCAAAAGCAAAATAAATAACTTAAAAAAACTAGGAACAATTTATATATATATATATATATATGTATATATGTATATATATGTATATATATATATAAATATTATTCAGACATCAAAGAGAATGTAATGATGCCATTTACAGCAACATGGATGCACCTAGAAATTATACTAAGTGAAGTAAGGGAGAGAAAGGTAACCACCATGTGCTATAAATTATATGTGGAATCTAAAGTATGACACAAATCAACATATCCATAAAACAAAAATAGTCTCACAGATACACAGAATAGATTTACAGTTGCCCGGGGAAGAGAAAGGATAGGAGGGAAGAACTGGGAGTTTAAGATTAGCAGATGCAAGTAATTATTACATACAGGATGGATAAATAAAAAGGTCCTATTGTACAGAACAGGGAACTGTATTCAGTATATTGTGAGAAACCATAATGGAAAAGAACATGAAAAATAATATATTAAAACTATATTAATATGGTATGATATATATCTAATATATGTGATATATAATATACAATATATATTGTTATATTAGTGTATTATAGGTATATGTTAATATTTATTGTATTATTAAATTTATGACATATTAAAGAGTATTAATATCCCTGAGTCACTTTGCTGTACCGAAGAAATTAACAATATTGTAAATCAACTTCAATAAATTTTAAAAAATTATTTTTAAAGTTCAAACATCTGGATCTGCCAGCTCTGACACCAGCTCCCAGTTTACAAGTGGCTGCTTTTTCACACATCGCTCCTCTTCCCCCAGCCTCAGCTTGTTCATCTGTAAAATGTGATAGTAACAGTCTCCACCTCAGGGGCTATGGTAGGGATTGACTGTGAAGATGAAGCTTCCAGATACCTATAGCCAGCAGCCACTAGCATCTTCTCTGCTGAGGAACTTCAAGGGCTGGTGGCGCTTACCCTTGAGAGCTAAGAGTACACTGCCAGCCAGAGCGGTTTTACTGACAGAAAACACAACTGCGGGACAGCAAAGTCAATCTGTTCTACCGTACTGTAAATCAACTATATTCCAATAAGCATTTTTAAAAAGAAAAAACACAACTGGGGCTTCCTGAGGGGATTTAAAAAGCATGTACAAGGTGAATCCCCATTTCTTTTTTTTTTAATTTATTTTTGGGGGTGTCGGGGAAGGGGGAGAAGTGCGGGTGGGCCACTTCCATTGGTCTTTCATTTATACAGTTTAATGATGCCATTTACAGCAACATGGATGCACCTAGAAATTATACTAAGTGAAGTAAGGGAGAGAAAGGTAACCACCATGTGCTATAAATTATATGTGGAATCTAAAGTATGACACAAATCAACATATCCATAAAACAAAAATAGTCTCACAGATACACAGAATAGATTTACAGTTGCCCGGGGAAGAGAAAGGATAGGAGGGAAGAACTGGGAGTTTAAGATTAGCAGATGCAAGTAATTATTACATACAGGATGGATAAATAAAAAGGTCCTATTGTACAGAACAGGGAACTGTATTCAGTATATTGTGAGAAACCATAATGGAAAAGAACATGAAAAATAATATATTAAAACTATATTAATATGGTATGATATATATCTAATATATGTGATATATAATATACAATATATATTGTTATATTAGTGTATTATAGGTATATGTTAATATTTATTGTATTATTAAATTTATGACATATTAAAGAGTATTAATATCCCTGAGTCACTTTGCTGTACCGAAGAAATTAACAATATTGTAAATCAACTTCAATAAATTTTAAAAAATTATTTTTAAAGTTCAAACATCTGGATCTGCCAGCTCTGACACCAGCTCCCAGTTTACAAGTGGCTGCTTTTTCACACATCGCTCCTCTTCCCCCAGCCTCAGCTTGTTCATCTGTAAAATGTGATAGTAACAGTCTCCACCTCAGGGGCTATGGTAGGGATTGACTGTGAAGATGAAGCTTCCAGATACCTATAGCCAGCAGCCACTAGCATCTTCTCTGCTGAGGAACTTCAAGGGCTGGTGGCGCTTACCCTTGAGAGCTAAGAGTACACTGCCAGCCAGAGCGGTTTTACTGACAGAAAACACAACTGCGGGGACAGCAAAGTCAATCTGTTCTACCGTACTGTAAATCAACTATATTCCAATAAGCATTTTTAAAAAGAAAAAACACAACTGGGGCTTCCTGAGGGGATTTAAAAAGCATGTACAAGGTGAATCCCCATTTCTTTTTTTTTTAATTTATTTTTGGGGGTGTCGGGGAAGGGGGAGAAGTGCGGGTGGGCCACTTCCATTGGTCTTTCATTTATACAGTTTAATCCATCTTTGTTCTTTGGCCCATGTGGGCCTCCTATCGCAGCGACCTCTGTTGTCGCAGAGCACCGGCTCTGGGCGCATGCGCTCCAGAGCTCCGGCTCGGTAATTGGACACATTAGTCCAGCCGCTCCGCGGCATGTGGGATCTTCCCAGGCCAGGGATCGAACTGGCGTCCCTTGTACTCCAAGGCGGTATCCTTACCCACTGGACCACCAGGGAAGCCCTGAATCCCCATTTCTAATCGGAGATCGTCTAACAAAGGTTTGAGCCAGGCTGTGCCTGCTCAAATTACACTGCATTGTTATACATAAGTCCAGTTTTTACTTTTCAGTGCCTAAAATATCTATATGCGTGTTCCTCTTATCCTTAGAGAATGCAGCGTTTTGCGTAAAAACAAGCATCAGCAAAAGAATTAGGGCTCTATTATTCAGGAACTTGCTAATAAAGGCCATCTTAAAAAGCAATCTTTTTTTTTTTTTTTTTTTTTTTTGCTTTTACGGAGTTTTGTTGTTTACAGATAGGAAATCTTTGATTTGAAAGAGCTTAAAATATGTTAAACCAGGAGGAAGATGAGTTAAACCAATTAATGGTACCACCTACAGGAAAAGACAGATATCCCTATTAAACCCATTTCTGTTCTCAGTAACCAGATTTGAGGAGACTTTAATGTTTCTCTTGAGTCTAATGATAATCTTCATCTGGAAAAGGAAATACATTCAGAACTTGCACATCATTTTTAAATGTGCATGAGTGGAGTAGCATTTATTTTTTCCCCCTGAATAATCTGGAGCAGGGAGGTTAGCTCGATGAAATAACCTTTCAAAGCTTCTGATAAAATTACAGATTTTCCACACTCAGGGGGAGGGGGGAGGAACAAAATGTGGAATATGCAAAATATGGTTAAAACTGCCAACTCTGCCTTTAATTGTGTTCTCAGTCGGTAAGCATTTCCTTGCATGGGAAACCTAAAATAGATGAGCAGTACTGCAGAAAATAGCAGTTTTACTGAAGGATTTCATAGCCAACCAGATTTCCTAGGTCCTCAACTAGTAAGGACTAAAATGGAAAAAAATGACACGTTCTCACCTAATATCAGACACGGCAGAGCCCTGGGAACGGGGCAGGGATGGGGAAGGTCAGTCCCTGCCTGGCTTATCCCACTGCAGAGATGGAGACTCAGAGTCTGCAAGTCACTTTGTGTTTTGTTAATGTATGAGCTCAAATGGCTGGTGACAGTCAGGGAGGACTTCCAGGAGGCAGCAGGACTTGAGCCGAGGCTCAAGAACAGGGATGACTTTGAAAAGGAAAAGACATTCCAGGCAAGTCCTAGGAAGAATGAGGAAGTCAACTGGAATGAAGGGGCTGATTTTTACAACTGATTTATATTCACATTAGCTCTACTCAAATATACCAACTTGAGCATAATTCACTCTAATTCTAAATCATAAACATATAAAAATCAAATGTATAAATGGATGTGTATATAAAATCTCCCATAGATCTGTGTAAAGACATTTCAGTATTTCACACATTATATAAATGTTTACATGCATTTCAAGGACCGTTTTCTGACTGGGTGAAACACCTACATCTGCAAGAGGTTTTGGTAACAGAAAACATATTTTCAGGGTACCTGTAAGAAGAATCTGCATTCCTAACTGGCGATTTGTGTCCAGGGTATCTGTTCAAATTCATTGTCCAAATCTGGGCATTTTTAAACAATTCAAGTTTTCAGTCCCTAAAACACCAATACATGCTTGTGTTTTTTGACCTTAAACATGATATAAACTCTGTTGTTCAACGGGATAGGAAGCCACAAAAGATCAGCAGAAGGCCACGACTGCCAAGCTTGAGGTGGAGATCAGATACTGATGGTCTGGGACGTGTATAGGACCTCTATGTTCTTGTGACAAAGGTCCAGCAGTACCTCCAGGGGCGCCGGAGTCTAGGGTGACAGGGTAGAGGTTGGAGCTGGAACTGAACACTCCCAATGGGAACTGAGGTCAGGACAGACTGGACCTGGGCATGCCTGGAGCAGATGCAGCCTGGCATCTACACTCTCCTGCTTCTGGTGGACAAACTGATTAGAGGGTGAGGATCAATAAAACAAGGGCTAGAGAAGAACTGCCTTCTGAAACTGTCTAGGGTGTCTTACGCTATTGTACATCCTGCCAGCTTCAGTGTCTGATCCTCTCTCCTCTTCGCCCTTCAGGTTCGACAACTGACTCTAAATTTGTGTGCCCCTTACCCTTGTAAACTTAGGGCACAAGTGGGTATCACTACATGACATAAGAAGATGGTATCTGGGCTTCCCTGGTGGTCCAGTGGGTAAGGACACCGCCTTGCAGTGCAAGGGGCGCCGGTTCGATCCCTGGCCTGGGAAGATCCCACGTGCCATGGAGCAGCTGGACCCATGTGTCCAATTGCCGAACTGGAGCTCTGGAGCACATGCGCCCAGAGCCAGCGCTCTGCAAGAACAGAGGCCACCACGATGGGAGACCCACAGGAGCCAAAGAACAAAGACAGATGAAAATAGAGAAATGAAAGACTAATAGAAGTGTCCCTTCCACCCTCTCCCTCCCCAACCCGGCCCCCCAAAAATAATAAATAAATGTTAAAAAAAAAAAAAGAAGATGGTATCCAGCCTCCAGGGACCTCCTCTGGACTCACAGAGGGCCTTGTGACTAGCACAAAGATGAAGTAGTAGCTATTATTATTTTCTGTTTCTAGAAACACTTCTGTATTTGATCACAACTGCCTATTTAGAGATCTTGTACCTATTATGGCATAACTAGCAATTTCCCCTTTCCTCTCTTAAGTATCATATGTAATAAACAATATAAGCAGAAAAAAACTCATAAATTTCATTGTCAATAAAACTAGAAAAGAGATAATAATCTCTAGCTAAATTAAGCAATATAGCAGGAGCCACCCAGACGGAAGTAAAATGTCCAGGTAGGCCAGTAGAAAATATCAAATACATGTTTCTGATAGGTGAAGGACTCCTAATAAAGTGATAGATCAACACTTCCTGCTCAGGAAGAACTAAGGGGTCTAAAGAAAGGATGGGGCACAGATCAAGCGGATGCTACACCGGTAGACAAAAGCGAGTAAGAAAGCAGGGAGGGGAAGGGGCATAGGATCAAGCATTATTCTTCCTGTAAGCGGGAACTGAGGTCAGGACAGACTGGACCTGGGCATGCTAGCATGCAGCCTGGCATCTACACTCTCCTGCTTCTGGTGGACAAACTGATTAGAGGGTGAGGATCAATAAAACAAGGGCTAGAGAAGAACTGCCTTCTGAAACTGTCTAGGGTGTCTTACGCTATTGTACATCCTGCCAGCTTCAGTGTCTGATCCTCTCCTTCGCCCTTCAGGTTCGACAACTGACTCTAAATTTGTGTGCCCCTTACCCTTGTAAACTTAGGGCACAAGTGGGTATCACTACATGACATAAGAAGATGGTATCTGGGCTTCCCTGGTGGTCCAGTGGGTAAGGACACCGCCTTGCAGTGCAAGGGGCGCCGGTTCGATCCCTGGCCTGGGAAGATCCCACGTGCCATGGAGCAGCTGGACCCATGTGTCCAATTGCCGAACTGGAGCTCTGGAGCACATGCGCCCAGAGCCAGCGCTCTGCAAGAACAGAGGCCACCACGATGGGAGACCCACAGGAGCCAAAGAACAAAGACAGATGAAAATAGAGAAATGAAAGACTAATAGAAGTGTCCCTTCCACCCTCTCCCTCCCCAACCCGGCCCCCCAAAAATAATAAATAAATGTTAAAAAAAAAAAAAGAAGATGGTATCCAGCCTCCAGGGACCTCCTCTGGACTCACAGAGGGCCTTGTGACTAGCACAAAGATGAAGTAGTAGCTATTATTATTTTCTGTTTCTAGAAACACTTCTGTATTTGATCACAACTGCCTATTTAGAGATCTTGTACCTATTATGGCATAACTAGCAATTTCCCCTTTCCTCTCTTAAGTATCATATGTAATAAACAATATAAGCAGAAAAAAACTCATAAATTTCATTGTCAATAAAACTAGAAAAGAGATAATAATCTCTAGCTAAATTAAGCAATATAGCAGGAGCCACCCAGACGGAAGTAAAATGTCCAGGTAGGCCAGTAGAAAATATCAAATACATGTTTCTGATAGGTGAAGGACTCCTAATAAAGTGATAGATCAACACTTCCTGCTCAGGAAGAACTAAGGGGTCTAAAGAAAGGATGGGGCACAGATCAAGCGGATGCTACACCGGTAGACAAAAGCGAGTAAGAAAGCAGGGAGAGTGTGGTGGCCTAAGGGTAGCAGGTCTCAGGAAATGCTCATAGCATTATTCTTCCTGTAAGCGAAAGGCACTCCAAAGTGTAACTTTAATACAGCAAGAACAATGGAGACAGGTGAGGAGAGAAGCCCTCTTGGGGCTGATCTACTTCACAGAAACAGGAAAGAAACACAGAGCAGCCATTTGAGCAGGAAGCCCTCTGTCCCTGGTGGCACTGAGTGGAGCCCTTTTGGATTGTGGAGGCTACAAAAATAGACAGGTTGCCCCCACCCCCATCCCCAGGAGGCAGTTTAGTCGCTAAGTTGTGTCTGGTGCTACAGCCTGCCAGGCTTCTCTCTCCACGGGATTTCCCAGGCAAGAATACAGAGTGGGTTGCCATTTCATTCTCCAGGGAGAATGAAAATCCCAACCCAGGGATCAAACCTGCATCTCCTGCATTGCAGGCAATTCTTTACTGACTGAGCCACCAGAGAAGCCCCCCAAATACATGTGTGCATGTGTGGATACACGTGAATGTGTGCTAAATTGCTTCAGTCGTATCTGGCTCGTTATGACCCAATGGGCTGTAGCCCACCAGGCTCCTCTGTCCATGGGGATTCTCCAGACAAGAATACTGGAGCAGGTTGCTGGGTCCTCCCCTCCAGGGGATCTTCTCAACCCAGGGATCAAACTCACATTTCCTATGTCTTCTGTACCGGCAGGCAGGTTCTTTACCACTAGCACCACTTAAACAGGTAGGCCATTAAACTCTAATTATTCCAGTAATATTTTAAAAGATGCTGACATGCTGATACTATGTATCTATATAAATTCCATAATGACTGGAAAAGAGCAAAACAAAGCTTGTCACAGAACACTCAACATAAAAAAAAAGCGCCAAATTAGTCATTGTCAATAAAACTAGAAAAACTCAGTTGAAGAGCCCCCAAAAAAAGCGGGTTCTAAATGGAAAAAAGTGATAGATCAACACTTCCTGCTCAGGAAGAACTAAGGGGTCTAAAGAAAGGATGGGGCACAGATCAAGCGGATGCTACACCGGTAGACAAAAGCGAGTAAGAAAGCAGGGAGAGTGTGGTGGCCTAAGGGTAGCAGGTCTCAGGAAATGCTCATAGCATTATTCTTCCTGTAAGCGAAAGGCACTCCAAAGTGTAACTTTAATACAGCAAGAACAATGGAGACAGGTGAGGAGAGAAGCCCTCTTGGGGCTGATCTACTTCACAGAAACAGGAAAGAAACACAGAGCAGCCATTTGAGCAGGAAGCCCTCTGTCCCTGGTGGCACTGAGTGGAGCCCTTTTGGATTGTGGAGGCTACAAAAATAGACAGGTTGCCCCCCCCCCCATCCCCAGGAGGCAGTTTAGTCGCTAAGTTGTGTCTGGTGCTACAGCCTGCCAGGCTTCTCTCTCCACGGGATTTCCCAGGCAAGAATACAGAGTGGGTTGCCATTTCATTCTCCAGGGAGAATGAAAATCCCAACCCAGGGATCAAACCTGCATCTCCTGCATTGCAGGCAATTCTTTACTGACTGAGCCACCAGAGAAGCCCCCCAAATACATGTGTGCATGTGTGGATACACGTGAATGTGTGCTAAATTGCTTCAGTCGTATCTGGCTCGTTATGACCCAATGGGCTGTAGCCCACCAGGCTCCTCTGTCCATGGGGATTCTCCAGACAAGAATACTGGAGCAGGTTGCTGGGTCCTCCCCTCCAGGGGATCTTCTCAACCCAGGGATCAAACTCACATTTCCTATGTCTTCTGTACCGGCAGGCAGGTTCTTTACCACTAGCACCACTTAAACAGGTAGGCCATTAAACTCTAATTATTCCAGTAATATTTTAAAAGATGCTGACATGCTGATACTATGTATCTATATAAATTCCATAATGACTGGAAAAGAGCAGCAAAACAAAGCTTGTCACAGAACACTCAACATAAAAATGGAAAAAGTGAAAATATGTATAGCGCCATGAATTAAAACAGTCATTTTTATGAAGAAAGACAATAGAACAGTATACAAGAACTCAGTGAATAAATGAAGAGAAAACAGATGAGACAGCAATGTGAACATTCAGGTCTTAGGAAAGAAGTAGAAAGAAAAACCACAGTCATAAAAATGAAGCTGAATTGGAAGAAGCACAGGGGAGGACACTGAGGGGAACTCACTCAGAGAGAAGGACACTAGAAATGAGAAGAGTCAACAATATGAGAAGGAAATGAGGAATTACAAAGGATTAGAGAACAAATTACAGTTCTAGAGAGAAGGCAAGGAAAATCCTACATGTGTATAATTGGAACCTCTGAAGACACAAGAGAAAACACTGGAGCAGGACATGTTTAAAATGTAATTCAGTAAACCATTCCTAAAATAAAAGAAGAACTGAACCTACATTTTGAAAAGCCAAGCATGAGCCTGGGAAAATCAGCCCAGAAGAGTCAACACCAAGACTTATCCTAATGAACTTGGCAGTTGGTGGTTAGTTGCTAAGTCATGTCCAACTCTTTTCCAACCCCATGGACTGAAACCCTCCTGGCTCCTCTGTCCATGGGGTTTCCCTGGCAAGGATACCAGCGTGGGTTGTCAGTTCCTTCTCCAGGGGATAATCCTGACCCAGGGATCAAACTTGAATTGCCAGCATTGCAAGCAGAATCTTCACTGCCAAGCCACCAGGGAAGCCCATGCTCATAGAGTTGCAGGATTATAAAAATAAAGAAATGACGACTTAGGAGCAGAAAAGATAACTGAGAAACTGATGAAGAATAAAAGAAAGAAGGCTGCCTGCAGATTCCAGACAAGAATACTGGAGCAGGTTGCTGGGTCCTCCCCTCCAGGGGATCTTCTCAACCCAGGGATCAAACTCACATTTCCTATGTCTTCTGTACCGGCAGGCAGGTTCTTTACCACTAGCACCACTTAAACAGGTAGGCCATTAAACTCTAATTATTCCAGTAATATTTTAAAAGATGCTGACATGCTGATACTATGTATCTATATAAATTCCATAATGACTGGAAAAGAGCAGCAAAACAAAGCTTGTCACAGAACACTCAACATAAAAATGGAAAAAGTGAAAATATGTATAGCGCCATGAATTAAAACAGTCATTTTTATGAAGAAAGACAATAGAACAGTATACAAGAACTCAGTGAATAAATGAAGAGAAAACAGATGAGACAGCAATGTGAACATTCAGGTCTTAGGAAAGAAGTAGAAAGAAAAACCACAGTCATAAAAATGAAGCTGAATTGGAAGAAGCACAGGGGAGGACACTGAGGGGAACTCACTCAGAGAGAAGGACACTAGAAATGAGAAGAGTCAACAATATGAGAAGGAAATGAGGAATTACAAAGGATTAGAGAACAAATTACAGTTCTAGAGAGAAGGCAAGGAAAATCCTACATGTGTATAATTGGAACCTCTGAAGACACAAGAGAAAACACTGGAGCAGGACATGTTTAAAATGTAATTCAGTAAACCATTCCTAAAATAAAAGAAGAACTGAACCTACATTTTGAAAAGCCAAGCATGAGCCTGGGAAAATCAGCCCAGAAGAGTCAACACCAAGACTTATCCTAATGAACTTGGCAGTTGGTGGTTAGTTGCTAAGTCATGTCCAACTCTTTTCCAACCCCATGGACTGAAACCCTCCTGGCTCCTCTGTCCATGGGGTTTCCCTGGCAAGGATACCAGCGTGGGTTGTCAGTTCCTTCTCCAGGGGATAATCCTGACCCAGGGATCAAACTTGAATTGCCAGCATTGCAAGCAGAATCTTCACTGCCAAGCCACCAGGGAAGCCCATGCTCATAGAGTTGCAGGATTATAAAAATAAAGAAATGACGACTTAGGAGCAGAAAAGATAACTGAGAAACTGATGAAGAATAAAAGAAAGAAGGCTGCCTGCAGATTCCAGAACAGCAAGATTCAAAGTCAGAATCCAATGGAACAACATGTTTAAGACAGTCAAGAAAAGAAAACTGAACCAAGGTTTTATATCCACCTGAGTTACCTTCCAGGAACCAATACTACTGAAAATCAGTTTTGAACCTACAGTGACTTGGGGAATATGGTTTACATGGGCCCTGCAGAGGTGCTATGAGAGGATGCACTGTGGCCAAGCTGAGAGATGACTTGGGAAATGTGTTTACTTGTGAAGGATCGAAGCTAGAGGGTGACAGATAAGAACGCCAATGCTACGTATCCCGATAATGCAGAAATAATACAACTACCAACCAACCAAAAAAAAAAAGCGGTTGAGTAGGGGAGAAGATACAAGGCAATCAAATTTCCCGATTTCTTCTTCAGGTCATAAAAGCATCAAAAGCAAGTAAAAGAGTGAACATATTTTCCAAAAGAAAAGCAGGCTCTAAGAGAATAATTGTATTAATGATCGAGGGATAGAAGAAAGGGAGGGGACGTAAAAAGAAGGCAAGGAATGAAGGGAAAGAATATTAATTTTCTTATCTTTTAAAGGGATAACGGGCCTGAATATCAGAAGAATTATATATGCACATGCGCTCCCACAAACAAATATATAGAGCATACAGTGGAAAGGGGAAAAAAAATAGTTGATAGGACCAAACAATTTTTATATCAATAAATCTAAATAGATTAAAATTCACCTCTTAAAAGAAGATATTGGGCTTCCCTGGTGGTCCAGTGGGTAAGGACACCGCCTTGCAGTGCAAGAGGGGCCGGTTCGAATCCTGGCTTGGGAAGATCCCACGTGCCGCGGAGCGGCTGGACCGATGTGTCCAATTACCGAGCTGGAGCTCTGGAGTGCATGCGCCCAGAGCCGGTGCTCTGCAATAACAGAGGCCACCGCGATGGGAGGCCCACATGGGCCAAAGAACAAAGATGGATGAAAATAGATAAATGAAAGACCAATAGAAGTGGTCCACACACCCCCCCCCAAAAGAAATCTAAATAGATTAAAATTCACCTCTTAAAAGAAGATATTGGGCTTCCCTGGTGGTCCAGTGGGTAAAGACTCTGCCTTGCAGTGTAAGGGGCACCGGTTCGATCTCTGGCCCAGGAAGGTCCCACGTGCTGCAGAGCAGCTGGACTGGTGTGTCCAATTACCGAGCTGGAGCTCTGGAGTGCATGCGCCCAGAGCCGGTGCTCTGCAATAACAGAGGCCACCGCGATGGGAGGCCCACATGGGCCAAAGAACAAAGATGGATGAAAATAGATAAATGAAAGACCAATAGAAGTGGTCCACACACCCCCCCCCAAAAGAAATCTAAATAGATTAAAATTCACCTCTTAAAAGAAGATATTGGGCTTCCCTGGTGGTCCAGTGGGTAAAGACTCTGCCTTGCAGTGTAAGGGGCACCGGTTCGATCTCTGGCCCAGGAAGGTCCCACGTGCTGCAGAGCAGCTGGACTGGTGTGTCCAATTATGAACTAGCGCTCTGGAGTGCGTGGGCCCGAAGCCAGTGCTCCACAACGAGAGAGGCCACAGCAATGGGAGGCCCATACAGGCCAAACAACAAAGATAGATGAGAAAGAAATAAAAAGTCAAGAAAAAGAGGCCAAAATAAAAAAAAAAAAAAAAAGAATCAACATGGTAAAGAGGTCAAATATGAAAGTGCATTTGAGGACAAGGGGCAGAATTATAGCCACCACCATCTTCTACCCCAGAGATGACTGGACGTAGAGCAGGGAAGGGGCTGAAGAGAGACACAGGTGCTTGACTCTGTGATGCTGACTATATATAAAGACACACTATCTGAGTGATGCCTCAGAGTCTCCAGTGACCTTCACTTCGCTTGAGAATACCAAGATCTAGGAGGAGGAAGTGCCAACCCACTTCAATATTCTTGCCTGAAAAATCCCTTGGACAGAGGCGCCTGATGGACTATATAGTCCGTAAGGTCACAAAAAGTTGGACACAACTCAGTGACTGAGCACACGTGCACACACACACACACGCACAGAGGCTGGGCCTTGCCCATGCTCACCTACTTTCCCCACAACACACACGGAAAGGTCCTTGAACCCAGAACCAAATGAGTCTAGTCCATGCTGTCTACCCCACCCACGCTGACTCGCTTAAGGGAAGGCTGGACTGATTCTTTTACTACAGATGTCATTCTGACTTCCCCTCCCCAAGGAAGGAAATTACCAAAAAGCCTGGCAACTCTGAGTTCAGGGTTCCACAGGGTGAAGTTTGACTCACGGGCTTACAGATTGGCACTAACTCATTCTGTTAACCCCTCAGTCAGCCTTGCAGCAGCTGGGGGTCCCTGGGAGCACACTGTCCTATTTGCATAGTGTGATGGAAGGATGCAAGAAGGACTCCATACACCTACCTGGTTTCAGCACTGACTTTTCCTTCCTGTCTGGACAGTTAGCACTAAGTAATTCAGTTTCTCTGGGTCTCCGTGAGCTTATTTGGAAATCATGGAATGCTGCTTACAGAAAATTAAACCTCATTTTCTGTAAGCATTCAGCCAATAGAGCAGGCAGGGGATGGTGTCTGCAGGTAACTAGCTTATGCATATGTAAGCATGATACATTTAGCCAATTACGTAGACTTTACGCTTCAGAGCACTGATGACAACAAAGGTACCCTCCAAGGAAGTGTTAGTGCAATAGAGCCATTCTGAAAGGAGTCAAGGTGTTGATTTGTAAGAATAGACGAACTCAGACACAAATGGAAAAAGTGATTTACACTGTGGAGCAGGGATGGGCACAAGCAGAATTTGAACAGATCTAATTTGAAGGGGTGTTAAGGTGTCTCTAAGGACTTCAAAAGAATTCTAGCCCATAAAGTGCTTTGAGATTGAGTTCATGGGGGTAATGAGGTTATATCTTTCAGACTCAATTCCACTGTGACTCCTCACATTTCACACAATTTCCCAGCACGTTTTTCTCCTTGAGCCTAGAACAAGAATTCTAGGTGTACCTTTAGCTCGAAAACAATTGCAATAGTTAAAGCATGCCTTAAATCGACTATCTTTTCTACTCTCCACGAAGACCTATTGCCTAAGTCCCTTCTAGCATCTCACGAGTAGTTAATTGCACTAAAAATGTAATTGTAAATTGCCCCTCTATGAAGGGACAATCTTCCAAGACAACACTGTGGACTTCAGGACTCCTGGACTGGGCAGGGCCAAGTGCCTGAACATGAGAGTTTCCTACCTGCAGACCAAAGTGGAGGTGCTGCATGTGTCTTCAGGCGCTGCGTCCAAGGGACCCACTAACATGCAGGACCCAAATGGCCCATATTGACCAAGAGAGGGGCTTCAGGGCAGCCCAGCTGTGTTACTGTCATCAGTACCAACCCCAGTAGTAATAGTATGTCCCATGTGCTGCTGTATATGAAGTATTTACCATTGCCAAGAACCGTGCCAGCACTGTGGCTTTAGCTAATCCTGGTAATAACGCATCAAAATCATGACTATTACTCCTCTCTTACTGACGGAAATAGGTTAAGGAGGCTAAGTGGACTTCTTTTCTGGCTGCCACCAAGTGCTCATGACATGGCAGGCTCTATACACACAAATACGATCTCACTGAATCATCACACAGCTCAACGAGGTGGGGAGCTTCCCTAACATCCATCTGCCAGGCTGTGAACCAGTCTCAGTCGCACTGCATCTCAGGTCGAGCTACTAGAGGGCAGAGCCGCAGTCACACTCAGTCCCAGCCAGCGCCGGGTCTGGCTCGCAGTGTGCTGCATTCCTACCAGCGGAAAAGGTTGGTGGGAAAGGAGAGGGAGCAGGGGAAGGAGCACCCGGGCAAGCAGAAGTCATGCTAGTCTCTGGTACCCACTTCTCCTCCTCCCACCCCGCCCTCGCCCACAACCCCCTCCCAAACACACACACTCCACCCTCCTTCCAAGTGATCGGCTTGTACATCGTCACGAGAAGTCTTTAAGGAAAGTACTGGTATCCTTACCATTTTAGAGTTGTGGAGACTGAGGTTTGGAGTAGTTACATCAATCCCTCCAAGTTAGAGACCTCTTATGCTACAGGGTCAGGGACTCCCCCAAGGCCGTCGACTCTGGTCCTGTACTCCTCCCAGCCAGGCCCCACAGAGGCAGTCTAATGGGGCCGGTCGGGTTCCATCCCCAGGTTGGGAAGATCCCGTAGAAAGGAAAGGCTACCCACTCCAGTATTGCCTAAGTCCCTTCTAGCATCTCACGAGTAGTTAATTGCACTAAAAATGTAATTGTAAATTGCCCCTCTATGAAGGGACAATCTTCCAAGACAACACTGTGGACTTCAGGACTCCTGGACTGGGCAGGGCCAAGTGCCTGAACATGAGAGTTTCCTACCTGCAGACCAAAGTGGAGGTGCTGCATGTGTCTTCAGGCGCTGCGTCCAAGGGACCCACTAACATGCAGGACCCAAATGGCCCATATTGACCAAGAGAGGGGGCTTCAGGGCAGCCCAGCTGTGTTACTGTCATCAGTACCAACCCCAGTAGTAATAGTATGTCCCATGTGCTGCTGTATATGAAGTATTTACCATTGCCAAGAACCGTGCCAGCACTGTGGCTTTAGCTAATCCTGGTAATAACGCATCAAAATCATGACTATTACTCCTCTCTTACTGACGGAAATAGGTTAAGGAGGCTAAGTGGACTTCTTTTCTGGCTGCCACCAAGTGCTCATGACATGGCAGGCTCTATACACACAAATACGATCTCACTGAATCATCACACAGCTCAACGAGGTGGGGAGCTTCCCTAACATCCATCTGCCAGGCTGTGAACCAGTCTCAGTCGCACTGCATCTCAGGTCGAGCTACTAGAGGGCAGAGCCGCAGTCACACTCAGTCCCAGCCAGCGCCGGGTCTGGCTCGCAGTGTGCTGCATTCCTACCAGCGGAAAAGGTTGGTGGGAAAGGAGAGGGAGCAGGGGAAGGAGCACCCGGGCAAGCAGAAGTCATGCTAGTCTCTGGTACCCACTTCTCCTCCTCCCACCCCGCCCTCGCCCACAACCCCCTCCCAAACACACACACTCCACCCTCCTTCCAAGTGATCGGCTTGTACATCGTCACGAGAAGTCTTTAAGGAAAGTACTGGTATCCTTACCATTTTAGAGTTGTGGAGACTGAGGTTTGGAGTAGTTACATCAATCCCTCCAAGTTAGAGACCTCTTATGCTACAGGGTCAGGGACTCCCCCAAGGCCGTCGACTCTGGTCCTGTACTCCTCCCAGCCAGGCCCCCACAGAGGCAGTCTAATGGGGACTCAGACGGTAAAGAATCCGCGTGCAAGGCGGGAGACCCGGGTTCCATCCCCAGGTTGGGAAGATCCCCGTAGAAAGGAAAGGCTACCCACTCCAGTATTGCTGTCTGGAGAATCCTCATGGGCAGAGGAGCCTGGTGGGCCACAGTCTGTGGGTTGGCAAAGGGTCGGACACCACTGAGCGAGGAAGCATAGCACAGCATCGATGTCCCAAGTGTCAGTTCTAATTAGGGTTGTGTCTCAGGATAAAGAAGGCATACTGAAAATTATGACCCTTGAACAAATTTTATAGGAGGCACAAGTCAAGCACACACAGATGGCTACAGAGATACAGCTGAATCCTTACCAACACCTGCAATGGTTACCACACACACACAACCTAGAAATACATGTCCGATAATGAGGATTCAGTTATGGTATACAAATGTACTAGAAAACCTAGAAGCTACTAAAAACTATGACAAGAAGGATGTTATGACATATAAAATGTTTCTATTAGGTGAAAGGATTGATCCCATTTTTGTAACACAAAATACACAGTGTATACCTGTAGTGAGTGAGAGAGAGACACAAAGAGTGAGAGATGAGGAAAATACAGGACAAGGATAAAAATAAGTCTAGGACGTGGGAGGATTCTCTATTGTGTTCCAGTCTTCTGCCTGTTGATGTTGTTTGTTTACAATGAACAAATACCCATTACTTCGTGGTGTTTAAAAAGTTCTCAGGCCTAAGATAAAAACAGCCCACTGAGGCTCAGGAAAGATGGACGGGAAACCAGAACAGCATTTCCCAGGCTTTGGAGTACATCAATACGTCAAGAAATGAGTTTCATGTAGAAAGTCTTGTGGCAAATATTCTACTTACCATTTTAGAGTTGTGGAGACTGAGGTTTGGAGTAGTTACATCAATCCCTCCAAGTTAGAGACCTCTTATGCTACAGGGTCAGGGACTCCCCCAAGGCCGTCGACTCTGGTCCTGTACTCCTCCCAGCCAGGCCCCCACAGAGGCAGTCTAATGGGGACTCAGACGGTAAAGAATCCGCGTGCAAGGCGGGAGACCCGGGTTCCATCCCCAGGTTGGGAAGATCCCCGTAGAAAGGAAAGGCTACCCACTCCAGTATTGCTGTCTGGAGAATCCTCATGGGCAGAGGAGCCTGGTGGGCCACAGTCTGTGGGTTGGCAAAGGGTCGGACACCACTGAGCGAGGAAGCATAGCACAGCATCGATGTCCCAAGTGTCAGTTCTAATTAGGGTTGTGTCTCAGGATAAAGAAGGCATACTGAAAATTATGACCCTTGAACAAATTTTATAGGAGGCACAAGTCAAGCACACACAGATGGCTACAGAGATACAGCTGAATCCTTACCAACACCTGCAATGGTTACCACACACACACAACCTAGAAATACATGTCCGATAATGAGGATTCAGTTATGGTATACAAATGTACTAGAAAACCTAGAAGCTACTAAAAACTATGACAAGAAGGATGTTATGACATATAAAATGTTTCTATTAGGTGAAAGGATTGATCCCATTTTTGTAACACAAAATACACAGTGTATACCTGTAGTGAGTGAGAGAGAGACACAAAGAGTGAGAGATGAGGAAAATACAGGACAAGGATAAAAATAAGTCTAGGACGTGGGAGGATTCTCTATTGTGTTCCAGTCTTCTGCCTGTTGATGTTGTTTGTTTACAATGAACAAATACCCATTACTTCGTGGTGTTTAAAAAGTTCTCAGGCCTAAGATAAAAACAGCCCACTGAGGCTCAGGAAAGATGGACGGGAAACCAGAACAGCATTTCCCAGGCTTTGGAGTACATCAATACGTCAAGAAATGAGTTTCATGTAGAAAGTCTTGTGGCAAATATTCTACTTACCTTGGGTGATTTGCGGTGTATAGTCTCTTATTAAGGAACTGGGGGAATCAGGGTTCCTGACTGCATACTATACCACAAAGCTACAGCCATCCAAATAGTATCGTACTGGCATAAAACAGATTTATAAATCAATGGAACAGGATAGAAAGTTCAGAGATGAGCCTGTGCACCTATAGGGAGCTAGTTTACAACTGAAGAGGCAAGAATATACAATGGAGAAAAGACAGTCTCTGCAATAAGTCACGCTGGAAAAACTAGACAGCTACATATAAAAGAATGAAGTTAGAACATTCCCTCACACCACACACAAAAATAAACTCAAGATGGATTAAAGGCCTCAGTGTAGGGCTAGAAACTATGAAAAGAAGAAACAGGGCTTCCCCTGGTGGTCCAGTGGGTAAGGACACCGCCTTGCAGTGCAAGGGGCGCCGGTTCGAGCCCTGGCCTGGGAAGATCCCACGTGCTGCAGAGCGGCTGGACCCATGTGTCCAATTACCGAGCCGGAGCTCTGGAGCGCATGCGCCCACAGCCAGCGCTCTGCAACAACAGACGCCACCGTGATGGGAGGCCCACAGGAGCCAAAGAACAAAGACGGATGAACATAGAGAAACGAAAGACCAATGGAAGTGGCCCGCCCGCTCCCCTCCCTCCCCAACCCGACCCCCGCCCAAAATAAATACATAAATCTTTACAAAAAAAAAAAAGAAGAAACATAGATAGAACATTGACATAAACCACAACAAGATCTTTTATGATCCATCTCCTAATGAATATAAAGCCAAAAATAAACAAATCGGGCCTAGTTAAAAGCTTTTGCTTTTAAGTAAGATCCCCTGAGGTAGGAAAATACAGGACAAGGATAAAAATAAGTCTAGGACGTGGGAGGATTCTCTATTGTGTTCCAGTCTTCTGCCTGTTGATGTTGTTTGTTTACAATGAACAAATACCCATTACTTCGTGGTGTTTAAAAAGTTCTCAGGCCTAAGATAAAAACAGCCCACTGAGGCTCAGGAAAGATGGACGGGAAACCAGAACAGCATTTCCCAGGCTTTGGAGTACATCAATACGTCAAGAAATGAGTTTCATGTAGAAAGTCTTGTGGCAAATATTCTACTTACCTTGGGTGATTTGCGGTGTATAGTCTCTTATTAAGGAACTGGGGGAATCAGGGTTCCTGACTGCATACTATACCACAAAGCTACAGCCATCCAAATAGTATCGTACTGGCATAAAACAGATTTATAAATCAATGGAACAGGATAGAAAGTTCAGAGATGAGCCTGTGCACCTATAGGGAGCTAGTTTACAACTGAAGAGGCAAGAATATACAATGGAGAAAAGACAGTCTCTGCAATAAGTCACGCTGGAAAAACTAGACAGCTACATATAAAAGAATGAAGTTAGAACATTCCCTCACACCACACACAAAAATAAACTCAAGATGGATTAAAGGCCTCAGTGTAGGGCTAGAAACTATGAAAAGAAGAAACAGGGCTTCCCCTGGTGGTCCAGTGGGTAAGGACACCGCCTTGCAGTGCAAGGGGCGCCGGTTCGAGCCCTGGCCTGGGAAGATCCCACGTGCTGCAGAGCGGCTGGACCCATGTGTCCAATTACCGAGCCGGAGCTCTGGAGCGCATGCGCCCACAGCCAGCGCTCTGCAACAACAGACGCCACCGTGATGGGAGGCCCACAGGAGCCAAAGAACAAAGACGGATGAACATAGAGAAACGAAAGACCAATGGAAGTGGCCCGCCCGCTCCCCTCCCTCCCCAACCCGACCCCCGCCCAAAATAAATACATAAATCTTTACAAAAAAAAAAAAGAAGAAACATAGATAGAACATTGACATAAACCACAACAAGATCTTTTATGATCCATCTCCTAATGAATATAAAGCCAAAAATAAACAAATCGGGCCTAGTTAAAAGCTTTTGCTTTTAAGTAAGATCCCCTGAGGTAGGAAATGGTAATCCACTCCAGTATTCTTGCCTGGGAAGTCCCATGGACAGAGGAGTCTGGAGTCCATGGGGTCACAAAGAGTTGAACATGACTGAGCAACTGAGCACGCACACACACAGACACAGACACACACACAGACACAGACACAGACACACACACACAGGAAACCATAAACAAAATGAAAAGATAATCCTTGGAATGTGAAAACATACTTCTCACCCATCAACCAAGAAATTCATCTCCAAAATATACAAGTAGCTCATGCAGCTCAATAATAAAAATACAACCCAGGGCTTCCCTGGTGGTCCAGTGAGTAAAGAGGGCACCTTGCAGTGCAAGGGGCACTGGTTTGATCCCTGGCCCGGGAAGATCCCACGTGCCACAGAGAGGCTGGACCAGTGTGTCCAATTACAAGCCCGCACTCTGGAGTGCATGCACCCAGAGCCAGTACTCTGCAATGAGAGAGGCCACTGCAATGGGAGGCCCACACAGGCCAAAGAACAAAGATGGATGAAAATAAACAAATAAAAAACCAATAAAAGAGGCAAAAAAAAAATCTAAATTCTTAAAAAAAAAAATACCCAATCAATAAATGAGCAGAATATTTAAATAGACATTTCTCCAAAAAGGACATAAAGGTGGTTAAAAACCACATGAAAAGATGCCCCACTAATTCTTATTACTGTTACTGTTGTTTAGTCATGCAATTGTGTCTGGCTGTTTTGCGGCCCCGTGGACTGTGGTCCCCTCGGCTCCCCCGTCCACTGGGTTTCACAGGTAAGAACACTGGAGGGGGTTGCCATTTCTGTCTCCAAGGGATCTATCCAATCCAGGGATCAAACCCGTGTCTCCTGCATTAACAGGCAGATGCTTTATCACTGAGTCACCAGGGAAGCCTGATTATTAGAGAAATGCAAATCAAAAGTACAATGGGTAGGGGGGGGGCTTCTCTGGTCGTCCAGTGGGCAAAGAGTCTGCCTTGCAAATGCAAGGGGTGCTGGTTCGATCCCTGGCCCGGGAAGATCCCACGTGCTGCAGAGCAACTGGACCGGTGTCCAATCACAAGCCTGCGCTCTGGAGCGCATGTGCCCAGAGCAGGTGCTCTGCAAGGAAAGAGGCCACTGCACTGTGAGGCCCACACCAGCCGAAGAATAAAAATGGATGAAAACAAATAAACAAAAGATCAATAAAAGAGGCCAAAAATTAAAAAAAAAAAAGTACAATACAATGGGGCATCACCTCACACCTGTTAGAATGGCCATCATCAAGAAATCTACAAACAATAAATGCTGGAGAGGGTGTGGAAATAAATTGGGAACTATGGTGGGAATGTAAACTGAAACAGCAACTCTGGAGAACAGTATGGAGGTTCCTTAAAAATATAAAACCAGAGCTACCATATGATTCAGCAATCCCACTCCTGGGCATATATCCTGAGAAAACCAAGGCTCCAAGGGATACATGCACCTCAGCATTCACTGCAGCACTGTATATGAGAGACAGGATGTGGAAGCCACCTAAATGTCCATCGACAGAGGAATGGATAAGCGAGTTGTGGTACATATATACAGTGGAATATTACTCAACCATTAAAAAAACTAGAAATGATGCCATTTGCAGCAACATGGATGGACCTAGAGATTGTGACACTGAGTGAAGGAAGTCAGACAGGAAAATATCATATGATATTGCTTACAAGTGGAAACTTTCAAAAGGGTACAAATGAGCTTATCCACAAACCAAAAATTGAAATCACAGAGGTAAAAAACAAACGTGTGGTTCCCAAAGGAAATGGGGGAGAGAGAAACCAGGAGACTGGGAGCTATATAAACACTACACAGTTAGAACAGATAACCAACAAGGACCTCCTGGAGAGCATAGGGACCTCTACTCAACACTTTGCAATGGCCTACGTGGGAAAAGAATCTAGAAAAGACTGGCTATATCTACATATATGCATTACTGATTCACTTTGCTGTCCACCTGAACACTGTAACAGAACACTGCAGATCAACTATACTACAATAAACCTTTTAAAAAATAACAGTGTATGTACATTTTGTCTGGACGTTCTCCACTTTTTATGGCCACAGAGCACTTCCTTTCTGTATGGGACATAAGTTAATACCTAGCAGCTCCGACAAACACCGCCTAGAAGATGTTTGCCTGTGACTGTTATTTAATCATATCTATAATCACCTCATAGTCCAACTATAACCCCTCCACTGTGACACTAATGAACTTTTTCCTCTAAATGCCCTCCATGCTTTCAGAGTATAAGTGAAGAAAGAAGAAATATTCTTATTCCTTGTAGACACGGGACACCTGGACCTGTGGACACTATCTCAACTTAAAATATTTTCTCATGCAAGAAATGCTTTTCTTTTTTTTCACTGCTGCCACTGTTGGCACCTGGGTTACCACCAGGGTCTACTTTTCTTGGAGAACTTGTTTAGAGCTACATCAGCAAGGTTGCTCACCCTTCAGGGATACCAGCAGGCTGAGACAGCGGCCAGATCCAGGGGCCAGCAGTAGCGGATGGGAGCTACCATATGATTCAGCAATCCCACTGGATATATGAGAAACAGGAATTGCACCTCAGCATTCACTGCAGCACTGTATATGAGAGACAGGATGTGGAAGCCACCTAAATGTCCATCGACAGAGGAATGGATAAGCGAGTTGTGGTACATATATACAGTGGAATATTACTCAACCATTAAAAAAACTAGAAATGATGCCATTTGCAGCAACATGGATGGACCTAGAGATTGTGACACTGAGTGAAGGAAGTCAGACAGGAAAATATCATATGATATTGCTTACAAGTGGAAACTTTCAAAAGGGTACAAATGAGCTTATCCACAAACCAAAAATTGAAATCACAGAGGTAAAAAACAAACGTGTGGTTCCCAAAGGAAATGGGGGAGAGAGAAACCAGGAGACTGGGAGCTATATAAACACTACACAGTTAGAACAGATAACCAACAAGGACCTCCTGGAGAGCATAGGGACCTCTACTCAACACTTTGCAATGGCCTACGTGGGAAAAGAATCTAGAAAAGACTGGCTATATCTACATATATGCATTACTGATTCACTTTGCTGTCCACCTGAACACTGTAACAGAACACTGCAGATCAACTATACTACAATAAACCTTTTAAAAAATAACAGTGTATGTACATTTTGTCTGGACGTTCTCCACTTTTATGGCCACAGAGCACTTCCTTTCTGTATGGGACATAAGTTAATACCTAGCAGCTCCGACAAACACCGCCTAGAAGATGTTTGCCTGTGACTGTTATTTAATCATATCTATAATCACCTCATAGTCCAACTATAACCCCTCCACTGTGACACTAATGAACTTTTTCCTCTAAATGCCCTCCATGCTTTCAGAGTATAAGTGAAGAAAGAAGAAATATTCTTATTCCTTGTAGACACGGGACACCTGGACCTGTGGACACTATCTCAACTTAAAATATTTTCTCATGCAAGAAATGCTTTTCTTTTTTTTCACTGCTGCCACTGTTGGCACCTGGGTTACCACCAGGGTCTACTTTTCTTGGAGAACTTGTTTAGAGCTACATCAGCAAGGTTGCTCACCCTTCAGGGGATACCAGCAGGCTGAGACAGCGGCGGCCAGATCCAGGGGCCCAGCATGTAGCGGATGGGGAGAGATGGCACTGATTAAAGGGTTTCCTTGTCGTACGCAGTTTTCTCTGGCCACATGGTCCCCAGTACTGGTGTGACCTAAAGACATTCCTCGCAGCGCCTGGGTGTGGGTCTCAGGGCATCCGTGTTTTGGGTTCTACTGGAAATGTGGCCTCTGATGTAATCTGCCATCAAAGGAAGGCTACAGTGTCCGGATTATAATTCCCCAAGATAGAGAGACTTAGGTCCCTGAGCTCTACTGGAAAGAGGACTTTCTAGATCAATACGCCTGAGGTTCGTGCCCATAATGAAATATGTCATAGCTAAAACTCATTAATTCAATTTTCTATCTCAAGAGGTACAAAACCGCTGACAGGAACAAATTCCTGAGAGGCTCAAGCGACATAATCTTTTATTTAGTTTGTTGTCCTTTTTGAGTCCAAGAAAAAAATAAACAGTGGAGGGGGCCAGGATGAATTAGGACATTGGGACTAACATACACAAAGAAAGCCGTTAATACAAGGTCTACGCAGAAAGCTGTAAATGTAATCCACAAGAATGATCTAATTCCTCCCATTGACATTCTCCCAAAATCTGTATCTCTGATTCATCCTGAACAAGGACGTTCTGCACAGGGAACTTTTCTCTCCCTTCTCCAATTCCCTCTATGGAATAAGAATCCAAAAAAGAATATGCACACTGCATGTGCATGTCACAACTGAATCAGGAGGCTGAACACGGACTCAAGCCCCAATCCACACATCTTCCTACTGAAACAGAGCATTGGCTTGAAATTAAAACAACGGAACGGAAAGAAAACCCACATGCATTTCATTCCTCACAGCCTCCCCGACTTGGGCTGCAACATGGAACTCAAGAAACCTGAGGAGGTCTGGCTCCCATGTTGGGTCAAATTTCTAACCCTTTTAGAGTATAAGTGAAGAAAGAAGAAATATTCTTATTCCTTGTAGACACGGGACACCTGGACCTGTGGACACTATCTCAACTTAAAATATTTTCTCATGCAAGAAATGCTTTTCTTTTTTTTCACTGCTGCCACTGTTGGCACCTGGGTTACCACCAGGGTCTACTTTTCTTGGAGAACTTGTTTAGAGCTACATCAGCAAGGTTGCTCACCCTTCAGGGGATACCAGCAGGCTGAGACAGCGGCGGCCAGATCCAGGGGCCCAGCATGTAGCGGATGGGGAGAGATGGCACTGATTAAAGGGTTTCCTTGTCGTACGCAGTTTTCTCTGGCCACATGGTCCCCAGTACTGGTGTGACCTAAAGACATTCCTCGCAGCGCCTGGGTGTGGGTCTCAGGGCATCCGTGTTTTGGGTTCTACTGGAAATGTGGCCTCTGATGTAATCTGCCATCAAAGGAAGGCTACAGTGTCCGGATTATAATTCCCCAAGATAGAGAGACTTAGGTCCCTGAGCTCTACTGGAAAGAGGACTTTCTAGATCAATACGCCTGAGGTTCGTGCCCATAATGAAATATGTCATAGCTAAAACTCATTAATTCAATTTTCTATCTCAAGAGGTACAAAACCGCTGACAGGAACAAATTCCTGAGAGGCTCAAGCGACATAATCTTTTATTTAGTTTGTTGTCCTTTTTGAGTCCAAGAAAAAAATAAACAGTGGAGGGGGCCAGGATGAATTAGGACATTGGGACTAACATACACAAAGAAAGCCGTTAATACAAGGTCTACGCAGAAAGCTGTAAATGTAATCCACAAGAATGATCTAATTCCTCCCATTGACATTCTCCCAAAATCTGTATCTCTGATTCATCCTGAACAAGGACGTTCTGCACAGGGAACTTTTCTCTCCCTTCTCCAATTCCCTCTATGGAATAAGAATCCAAAAAAGAATATGCACACTGCATGTGCATGTCACAACTGAATCAGGAGGCTGAACACGGACTCAAGCCCCAATCCACACATCTTCCTACTGAAACAGAGCATTGGCTTGAAATTAAAACAACGGAACGGAAAGAAAACCCACATGCATTTCATTCCTCACAGCCTCCCCGACTTGGGCTGCAACATGGAACTCAAGAAACCTGAGGAGGTCTGGCTCCCATGTTGGGGTCAGGGTCCTCTGACCAGGAAGGGCGCCTTTATGTTCCAGCCCTATGGACTCCTGCCCCGTAGGCTTGGCTCTGTCAGGATGCACATTCTCTGTGGCATGCCCTCTGACCTCCAGGACCTTGGAAAACTCTCCTAGCCTCCAGTGCTCTGGAGCTGGAGTCCCCAATTCAAGCTTCTTTGCAGAGAGAGCAGCTTCCAAAATCTCTCAGCAGGGGTGCTGCAGCCTGGATGGTGCAGTTTTTTGGTTGGGGACAAAGTCCCCACTGTACCCACAGGATGGGCATCCAGGGTTCTAACCTCCAGGCCCTTGAAAAAATTAACCTAGCCTCTAGTTCTCCTGGGCCCATGGTGCCCAGGTCAAGCCTCCTTCTTGAAAGGGCAGCCTCCTAGGGCTCTCAGCAGGCCTTGTGGCCCAGGCTGGGAAGAGTGCTCAGAGGAGAGGGGAAGCTTTAAGGGAAAGCAGGCGTCAGACCCGAGCCCCTGAGGGTTTGCTCAGGCACATTCCACGCTCCTCCTTGGCTCGGGGAGAGGATTTTCCCTAAGGACCTCACTGCCCCAGGAACCAGACTTGGGAAGGATGAAGGGCTGCAGCTCTGCACACAGTTCCTGGAACTACATCTTCATCTGAAGTGCTTCCTCACCCCTCAATCACAAGCTGTGGGGGTTCCTAACCACAGCTGTCCTGAAGAAAGATCCCAGGTTGGGGATTTCAGAGATAGATTCCAAGAACAGCCTGCTTTAAAGAAGCCAAAAGAGGGCTTCCCCTGGTGGTCCAGTGGGTAAGGACACCGCCTTGCAGTGCAGGGGGCGCCGGTTCGATCCCTGGCCTGGGAGGATCCCGCATGCCGTGGAGCGGCTGGAACGATGTGTCCAATCACCGAGCCGGCGCTCTGGAGCGCATGCGCCCAGAGCACGACGACAGAGGCCACCACGATGGGAGGCCCACACGGGCCAAAGGAAAAAAAAAAGAGAGACGGATGAAAATGGACAAAGGAAAGACCAACAGAAATGGCTTGCCCGCTCCCCTCCCTCCCCAACCCGACCCGCACCCAAAAATAAATCTTTAAAAAAAAAAAAAAAAAGGATCTGCATAAAAATTCTTTAAAAAAAAAAAAAAAAAAGAAGAAGCCAAAAGACACAGGTAAATTCCACTCCCAGGCTGAAAAAAAAAAAAAAAAAACCCCAAGTGGCCCCAGGAGACGTTCCATATCCCTGAATATTCCAAGAGGAACAATGAAAGGACAACAAATATCACCCCCTAAGAGTCAGAATGTCCATCTGCATGCGGCAAATGAACAGTAAATGAAGAACAGAGACAGAGCAGAGGGAAAAAGCCCCCCTTCAAGGTCGGCAGAAATGCACATAGCCAAGACTTCCTAAAAAGGATTCGTTCGGCATGCCTGAAGGAAACGAAGCTTTCGAGACAGGTAAGTTCGGATCTGACATTCCACATCTGGGCCAATAGCCCAAGAAAACCATCTTTCCAAAGCACACACGCACCCCCAGCCTTCACCGCAGGACGACTTTCAGGAGCCCAGACACAGAGCCACAAAGTCCCACTGACGTTTTAAGGCTTCAACAAGTTTGGGTATATATTCATACACCATAGACTGTTTCACCACCACCAAAAAAAAAGAGAAAAGAAACCCACAAGAGTCACTGAAACTATGAAATTAGGACACTGGTCGTCACTAGGGGGGATCTCCGTGGACCATCCCCTAAGTGAAAACAGCCAGACTGAGAAAATTGTAGAGTATAAACCATTTAGGCAAAGCATTAAGAAGGAAAACACACACACACACAAGAAAAACGGATACAAAGTGACCTAATTTGTAATACGAAAGGAACTACCTAGAATTCAAAGGCAGGGAAAGAATTAAAAAAAAAAAAAAAAAAAAAGAAGAGCAGAGGTGGAGGGTGAATTAGGACCTACGATTCACATATATAAAGAAAGCCATTAGGAAGGAATACTCAGAAAGCTGTATCTGTAGTCCATCATCCAGAAGAATTCAATTTTACCTTCCTTTGACATTTCCCTATAATCTGTATCGCTGATCGATCCTACACAAGGATCTGATATTCAGCACTGAGACTTTTCTCTCCCTTCTCCAATTCCCTCTATGAGGTAAGAATCCAAAAACAAGCAAACAAACAAAAAAAAACCCAGATACGCTGGATGTGTATGTCACGACTGAATCAAGCGGCAGTACACTGAGGACAAGTCCCAAACTTCACACCTCCACTATTGAAAGAGAGCATCAGCATGAGATTAAAGCAAAGGAATGGAAAGAAAAGCCTCATCATTCCTCCCAGCCTCCCTGATTTGGGCTGTGACCTGGAAATCAAGGAACCTGAGGAGGCTTGGTTCCCAGGGCGGCACTGCAGTGGGGTCCTCCCACCTGGAAGGGGGCCCTTATGTTCCAGCCCTGTGCACACCTGGCCGGTCGGCCTGGCTCTGTTAGGATGCACACGCCCTGGTGCACCCCAAGGATCGTGGCATGCCCTCTGACCTCGAGGATCTTGGAAAACTCACCTAGCCTGCAGAGCTCTGGAGCTGGCGTTCCCAGTTCAAGCCTCTTTGCTGAGAGGGCAGCCTCCGTGAGCTCGAGGCCCAGGACGACTTTCAGGAGCCCAGACACAGAGCCACAAAGTCCCACTGACGTTTTAAGGCTTCAACAAGTTTGGGTATATATTCATACACCATAGACTGTTTCACCACCACCAAAAAAAAAGAGAAAAGAAACCCACAAGAGTCACTGAAACTATGAAATTAGGACACTGGTCGTCACTAGGGGGGATCTCCGTGGACCATCCCCTAAGTGAAAACAGCCAGACTGAGAAAATTGTAGAGTATAAACCATTTAGGCAAAGCATTAAGAAGGAAAACACACACACACACAAGAAAAACGGATACAAAGTGACCTAATTTGTAATACGAAAGGAACTACCTAGAATTCAAAGGCAGGGAAAGAATTAAAAAAAAAAAAAAAAAAAAAGAAGAGCAGAGGTGGAGGGTGAATTAGGACCTACGATTCACATATATAAAGAAAGCCATTAGGAAGGAATACTCAGAAAGCTGTATCTGTAGTCCATCATCCAGAAGAATTCAATTTTACCTTCCTTTGACATTTCCCTATAATCTGTATCGCTGATCGATCCTACACAAGGATCTGATATTCAGCACTGAGACTTTTCTCTCCCTTCTCCAATTCCCTCTATGAGGTAAGAATCCAAAAACAAGCAAACAAACAAAAAAAAACCCAGATACGCTGGATGTGTATGTCACGACTGAATCAAGCGGCAGTACACTGAGGACAAGTCCCAAACTTCACACCTCCACTATTGAAAGAGAGCATCAGCATGAGATTAAAGCAAAGGAATGGAAAGAAAAGCCTCATCATTCCTCCCAGCCTCCCTGATTTGGGCTGTGACCTGGAAATCAAGGAACCTGAGGAGGCTTGGTTCCCAGGGCGGCACTGCAGTGGGGTCCTCCCACCTGGAAGGGGGCCCTTATGTTCCAGCCCTGTGCACACCTGGCCGGTCGGCCTGGCTCTGTTAGGATGCACACGCCCTGGTGCACCCCAAGGATCGTGGCATGCCCTCTGACCTCGAGGATCTTGGAAAACTCACCTAGCCTGCAGAGCTCTGGAGCTGGCGTTCCCAGTTCAAGCCTCTTTGCTGAGAGGGCAGCCTCCGTGAGCTCGAGGCCCAGACAAGGAGGATTCCGGAGGGGAAGGGAGAGGCTTTCGAGAGGAGAAACCGAGAGACGCCAAGTCCCTGAACTCTGACTCACGCACCTTCCACTGGAACTCCCAGGAAGCTGCCATTGTTGGAGTTCGGGCTCCAGGGGCCCGAGGACCAGCATTGGCCTTGAAAGTGCTGCCGCCTTGTGGACATTTCTTGTAACTACACCATAGCATATGCCAAAGACAGTAATGCCGACAAAAGCCACTGAAATTATGAAATGAGGACACCGGTCCTGACGAGGGGGTATCTCCGTGGACCATACCCTACGTAAAAATAGCCAGACTAAGAAAATTGTAGAATGTGAACCTTTTAGGCAAAGAGTTAAAAAAGAAACAGATTCAAAGGGAACTAATTTATAACACAAAAGGAGCCTCTGAGAAATCAAAGGCAAGGAAAGAATTCAAAAAGAAAAAGAAAAGGGCGGGGGGTAGAGGCCCAGGATGAATTAGGACTGTGGGATTAGAATAAACAAAGAAAGCCATTAATGCAGAGTGCATTCAGTATCTGTAATCCATAATCCAGAAGAATTTAAAATTTCCTTTCTTAATGTTATCCCCAAATCTATCCCTCTGATCGATCCTGCACAAGGAGGTGAAGTTCAGCACAGGGAACCTTTCTGTCCCTTCTCCAATTCCCTCTATGGAATAAGAATCCAAAAAAGAACAGATATGCACAAAACCGCACAACTCCCCTGTTGACACAGAGCATGGGTAGGAGATTAAAACAAAGGAACAGAAAGAAAAGGCGCATCCATTTCATTCCTCGCAGCCTCCCTGTCTTTGAAGTCAGGGAGCCTGAGGAGTCTTGGTTCTCATGGTGTCATTGGTGGGGGGGTCCTCCTCCAGGAAGGGCGCCTTTAGGTTAGAGCCCTCTTGACTTGTGCCCAGTCGGCTGAGCTCTGTCAGGATGCACACCCCTTCGTGCATCCCACGGATGGTGGCATGCCCTCGGAGCTCGAGAACTTTGGAAAACTCACCTAGCCTGCAGGGTTCTGGAACCAAGGTCCCCAATTGAAGCCTCCTTGCTGAGAGGGCAGCTTCCGCTATTCCTCAGCAGGGCTGTAGCCCAGTCTGGGAGGAGTTCGGAGGAGGAGGGAAATGGTTTCGGGGGAGGACAAGCCATGAGATGCAAGCCGTCGAGCTCTAGCTCAAGGAATTTGCACTCCGAACTCCTAGCCCGGGAAGCTGCCTTTCTTGCAGTTGAGGCACTGGTTGCCTGAGGACCAGCGTTGGCCTTGAAAGTGCTGCCACCTTGTGGACATGTCCTGTAACTACAACTTCAGCAGCTGGGCTCACTGACAGCACCATTCCCAAGGCCGGCAGGCTAGCCCTTCAGGACAGTTGCCCTTGGGAGGAAATGTCCGGGGGCAGGTAGTGCAGAAAGACATGCCAGTCACAACCCACTTTCAAGATCCAACTGCGACACGTAGGTTACCTTCCATCCTTCATGGGGAAATTAAAAAACAAAACCAGAACAAAACCACCAAACGACAAAGTGTTCCGCATCCCTAATTAGGAAAGGAGGAACAACAATCCAAATGACACCAAGACTTCAAAGCTAAACATTCAGAAGGACATCCTCCCAGGTCTACAAATATGCAACATGAGAGAGGGTCAGGAGATGCTCTCTGTCCTACCTCCCCCTCACTGTGCTAACAAATTCAAGGTAACGCTCTCCTTCCTTTCTTCTTTTCCCACACTCAAAACAAAACAAACTCAAACACCTGTACCTCTGATAGGTCATCCAGAAAAACATGCTTTTAGGCCCAGGAAACTTTGTTTAAGCTTCTGAAAAAACTTCTCTGGCAGCGTGTCCCCAGAGCAAGAGAGAGGCTCTAGGGACACATCCTCAAAGAGAGACAGCTGTCCATTGGCAAGAAACCCAAGAAAACAGACAGAAGAAAAGAGAGAAAGAAGAGGAATGCTTCTGTGTTCCTTTCGACCACCCTGGCCCGGGCTGCTCGGCCATCCCTGGAGCCTGAGCAGGCTTGGGTCCCGTGGTTGGTCTCAGCGGGCAGGAGACAGCAGGGCAGGGTGCCGTTCGCCTCTGCAACCTGGACGGTGCGGTTACTCGGCTGGGACAAAGTCCCCTGTGGACCCACGGGATGGGGGTCCAACGCTCTGACCTCCAGGCCCTTGGAAAAATTGGCCTAGCCTCTGATTCTCCTGGCCCCAGGGTGCCCAAATCAAGTGTCTTTCCTGAGAGGGCCTCCTCCTAGGGTGCTCAGCAGGCCTTGTGGCCCAGGCTGGGAGGAGTGCTCAGAGGAAAGGAGAAGCTTGAAGGGGAAGCAGGAGTCAGACCCAAGCCCCTGAGAGTTTGCCCAGGCACATTCCAGGCTCCTTCACAGTCAGAAATCCATTTTTCCCTAAGGACCTCACTGCCCCAGGAACCAGACTCGGGTCGGAGGAAGGGCTGCCGCCCTGCACACAGCACCTGCAACTACACCTTCATGAATATCTGCATACTGGAAAATAAAAATTAATGCTTTAAAACAGTGAAGCCTGGATCTGGCATGCCCGCACCTGAGACAACCATCTGAGAAAATCATCTTTCCAAATGACACACGCAGCCCCAACCTTCACCACAGTGCTACGCCCAGGAGCCAAGCCCCAGGGCCATAGAACCCACCGAAAGGCTAAGTCTTCTATAAGAGGTGGAATCCATGTGTATACCATGGGCTCTCATGTAACCAAAAAAAAAAAAAAAACCCACACAAAAGCCACCAAAGTTATGAAACTGAGAAATGGGTGGTCACAAGCCAGGGGTCTTCTGAACCATACCCTAAGTGAAAACAGGCAGACTGAGAAAATTGTGGCGTATAAATCAATTAGGTAAAGTGGTAAAAGAAAAACATACACAGAGAAAACATACAAAGGGAAGACATTTACAGCACAAATGGAACCTCACAGAGTTTAAAGGGAAAGAATCCAAACAAAGAAACAAAAGACGCATAGAGGTTCAGGGTGAATTAGGACCTGGAACTCAAATATACAAAGGCAGCCGTTAATGGAAGGTCTACTCAGAAAGGTGTCTCTGTAATCCACCATCCAGAAGAATTCAATTTTTCCTTTCTTTGACATTCCCCCCAAATCTGTATCTCTGATCAATCCTGCACAAGGATCTGATGTTCAGCACAGGGGACATTTCTCTCCATTATGCAGGTCCCTCTATGGAGTGAGAATCCAAACGAACAGATACACCGCGTCCGTATGTCAGGACTGAAGCAAGCGGCTGTACAATGAGGACCAGCTCAAAACCACACATCTCCCCTGTTGCAACAGAGCATTCTCACGTGATTCAAACAAAGGAACGGGAAGAATAGCCACATCCATTTCAAAGCTTCAAGTCCCCCTGACTTTGTATGCGACCTGAAACTCAAGGAACCTGAGGACTCTTGGATCCCAGGGCAGCATTGGGGGTCCTCCTGCCAGGAAAGGGGGTCCTCCTGCCAGGAAGGGGGCATTTATGTCACAGTTCCATGGACTTGTGCCCAGTCGGCTTGGCTCTGTCAGGATGAACACTCCCTCGTGCACCCCACGGATGGTGGCATGCCTTCTGACCTCGAGGACCTTGGAAAGCTCACCTAGCCTTCAGGGCTCTGGAGCTGGGGTCCCCAATTCAAGCCTTCTTGCTGAGAGGGCAGCCTCTGAGATCCCTCAGCAGGGGTTGTGGCCCAGGCAGTGAGGAGTCCTGTGGGAAGGGAGATGCTTTCAGGAGGAGTAGTGAGACACAAGCCCCTGAGGTTTTGCTCAAGCACCTTGTACTCCATATCCCAGCCGAGGAATCTGACCATCAGAGCTAAGGTTCTGGTTGCCCAAGAACCAGCTGACCTTGAGAGTGCTGCCACCTTGTGGATATTTCCTATACCTACAACTGGAGCTGCTGGACTCACTGACAGGTTCAATTATTAAGGCCTAGGGGGCTACCCTTTCAAACTGCTGCCCTCAAGAACTATCCCCGGGCCGGTATCGCCTAAAGAAATTCCAATCACAACCGACTTTCAAGAGTCAACTGGGACAGGTAAATAAGCTTTCATCTTTTCTGGGAAAATAGAAACCAAAAACAAGGAAAACCACTCAATGACAGAATTCAGCCTCCCTAATTAGTAAAGGAGGAAGGACAATCCAAACGACATCAAGAAATTAAAGCCAGACGTTCAGAAGACATCCTCACAGGGCACAGACACGCAATGCGGGAGAGCGTCAGGAGACGCTTTCTGTCCTACGTTCCCCTCCCTGTGCAAACTCAACATGATTTTCTCCTTCCTTTCTTCTGTTCCCACATCCAAAACAAAACAAACCCAAACACAAGGCCCTCAAATAGCTCATCCAGAAGGACATGATCGCAAGCCCGGGGAACTCTGTTCAACGGTCTGCAAAGACTTTTACAGCAATGTGCCCCCAGAGCAAGAGATAGGCTTCTAGGTACACAACCCCAGAGAGAGCGAGGACTCTCCACGGACAAGAAGCCCAAGAAAACAGACTGAAGAAAAGAAAGAGAAAGACAAGGAATGCCTCTTTCGTTCCGCTGGACCTCGCTGGGTGGAGCTGCAATGCCTCCCCTGTAGCCTGAGCCGTCTGGAGTCCCACGGCTGGTCTGGCTGGGCTGGGGACAGCAGGGCAGGGTGACCCTCAGGGAGCCCCCTCTACAACCTGGACGGTGTGTATTCTCGGCTGGGACCACGTCCCCAGTGGACCCTCAGGATGGACGTCCAATGCTCTGACCTCCCTTGAAATCATTCACCTAGCTTCTAGGTCTCCTGGACCGAGGGTGCCCAACTCAAGCCTCCTTCCTGAGAGGGCAGCCTCCTAGGACTCTGAGCACAGCTTGTGCCCAGCCTGGGAGGAGTGCTCAGAGGAGAGGGGAAGCAGGAGTCAGACCCAAGCCCCTGAGGGTTTGCTCAGGCACATTACAGGCTCCCTCATGGTGGGAAGTTACGGCTCCCACTGCCCCAGGAACCAGACTCGGGCAGGAGGAAGGACTGCCGCCCTCCACACAGTTCCTCCAACTACACCTTCATCACACGTGCTTCCTCACCCCTCAATCACAAGCTCTGGGGGCGGGGGGACTCTTAAGGACAGCTGCCCTCAAGAAAGGCCCTGCACTGGCGATTTCATAAAGATTCCAGGTATGGCCAACTTTCAAGAAGCCAATGGCAATGGGTAAATTCTCCTCCCAGGCTTGAAGCAAAAAGAAAACCAGCAAACAACCACAGGAGAGGATGCTCTGCATTCCTGATTATTCCAGGAAGGAAAAAAAAAAAGGACAACAAATATCATCCCATAAGAGTCACAATGCCCATCTGCTAGGACAAACAAGCAGAACATGGAGGCCAGAGCCGGAAGCAGAGCAAATCTGAACCCCTAGAAGGTCGGTGGAAATGGACATGGGAAGATTCCCTAGAAAGAAAAAAAAGGCCCCAAAGACCTTTACCAAGCAAATGTGCCCCCAGAGCAAGAGATAGGCTTCTAGGTACACAACCCCAGAGAGAGCGAGGACTCTCCACGGACAAGAAGCCCAAGAAAACAGACTGAAGAAAAGAAAGAGAAAGACAAGGAATGCCTCTTTCGTTCCGCTGGACCTCGCTGGGTGGAGCTGCAATGCCTCCCCTGTAGCCTGAGCCGTCTGGAGTCCCACGGCTGGTCTGGCTGGGCTGGGGACAGCAGGGCAGGGTGACCCTCAGGGAGCCCCCTCTACAACCTGGACGGTGTGTATTCTCGGCTGGGACCACGTCCCCAGTGGACCCTCAGGATGGACGTCCAATGCTCTGACCTCCCTTGAAATCATTCACCTAGCTTCTAGGTCTCCTGGACCGAGGGTGCCCAACTCAAGCCTCCTTCCTGAGAGGGCAGCCTCCTAGGACTCTGAGCACAGCTTGTGCCCAGCCTGGGAGGAGTGCTCAGAGGAGAGGGGAAGCAGGAGTCAGACCCAAGCCCCTGAGGGTTTGCTCAGGCACATTACAGGCTCCCTCATGGTGGGAAGTTACGGCTCCCACTGCCCCAGGAACCAGACTCGGGCAGGAGGAAGGACTGCCGCCCTCCACACAGTTCCTCCAACTACACCTTCATCACACGTGCTTCCTCACCCCTCAATCACAAGCTCTGGGGGCGGGGGGACTCTTAAGGACAGCTGCCCTCAAGAAAGGCCCTGCACTGGCGATTTCATAAAGATTCCAGGTATGGCCAACTTTCAAGAAGCCAATGGCAATGGGTAAATTCTCCTCCCAGGCTTGAAGCAAAAAGAAAACCAGCAAACAACCACAGGAGAGGATGCTCTGCATTCCTGATTATTCCAGGAAGGAAAAAAAAAAAGGACAACAAATATCATCCCATAAGAGTCACAATGCCCATCTGCTAGGACAAACAAGCAGAACATGGAGGCCAGAGCCGGAAGCAGAGCAAATCTGAACCCCTAGAAGGTCGGTGGAAATGGACATGGGAAGATTCCCTAGAAAGAACACTATCTGCACCCCGGAAAACATAATTGAAACTTCAAGACATCTATACTAGGGTCTGACATGCCCGCACCTGGGCCCACGGCCCTAGAAAACCATCTTTCCAAAGGACACACGCACCGCATCTTCACCCAAGAACCACTTACAGGAGCCAAGACCCAGGGCCACAGAATCCCACTGAACGCTTAATTCTACAAGAGGTGGTATAAATGCATATATCATAAACCAGTACGCCACCAGAAAAATCCCGCTAAAGTCACTGAGATTATGAAATGAGGACACGGGTCATCACAAGGGGGCATCTCTGTGGACCATCCCCTAAGTGAAATCTGCCAGACAAAGAAAATTGTGCAGTATGAACCTTTTAGGCAAAGTGCTAAGAAACAGATACAGAGGGAACTAATTTACAACACTAAAGGAGCCTCCTAGAATTCAAAGGCAGGGAACGAATTCAATAAAAGAAAGTGGAGGGGTCCAGGGTGAAATAGGACCTGGGACTCACATATACAAAGAAAGCCATTAATGCAGGGTCTACTCAGAAAGCTCTATCTGTAACCATAATTCAGAAGAATTAAAATGTTCCTTCCTTTGACATTCCCCCAAGTCTGTATCTCCGATATATCCTGCACAAGGATCAGATGTTCAGCAGAGGGAACTTTTCTCTCCATTCTCCAATTCCCACTATAGAATAGAATCATAAGAACAGATCCGCTACCCATGCATATCACGACTGAATCAATCCGCTGTACTGAGGACAGGCCCCAAACCGCACATTTCCCCTGTTGAAACAGAGCCTAGGCCTGAGATGAAAGCAAAGGAACAGAAATGAGACAACATCTATTTCATTCCTCCCAGCCTCCCTGACATGCGCTGTGACCTGGAACTCGAAGAAACTGTGGAAGCTTAGTTTCCATGGAGGCACTAGGGTTCTCCGACTCGGAAGGGGGCCTTTATATTACAGCCTTATGGACTCCTGTCCCGTCAGCTTGGCTTTGCCAGGATGCGCACTCCCCCTAACCCCTCCTCCGATCTTGGCCTGCCTTCTGACCTCAAGGGCCTTGGAAAACTCACCTAGCCTCCAGGATTCTGCTGGGGTCCCTAGTTCAAGCCTTTTTGCTGAGAGGGCTGCCTTGTTGAGCCCTCAGAGGGGCTAGCAACGCAGGTAGGGAGGAGTCCGGAGGAAGGGAGATTCTTTCGGGATGACAAGCCGAGAGACCCAAGCCCTGATCTCTGGCTTTAGGCACCTTGCACCCAGGAGGCTGACTTACTTGGAGTTAAAGCTCAGGTTACCCGAGGAACGGCGTTGGTCTTGAAGGTGCTGCCGCCCTGTGGACAATGTGTGTAACTACAACTACAGCAGCTGGGCTCACGGACAGGTTCAATTCTCAAGGCCTGGGGGCTAGCCCTTCAGGACAGCGGACCTTAGGAAATATCCTGGAGCTGGTAGTGCAGAAAGAAACTCCGAACACCTTTAATGGGAAAATAAAAATATAAACCAGGAAAAACCACCAAATGACAAGATGTTCAGCATCCCTAATTACGATGGAGGAATGTCAATCAAAACGGGGATTTCTGAAATAAATTCCAAGCACAGCCGACATTCATGAAGCCAACAGCTACAGGTAAATGCTCCTCCCAGGATTGAAGACAAGAAAAACAAGAAAAACCCTAACGGGCACAGGAGAAGATGCGCCACATTCTTAATTATTCCAGGAAGAAACATACAATGACAACAAATATCGTCCCATTAGAATCATAATACCCATCTGAACACAGCGAACAAGCAGCAACTGGAGGACAGAGCTAGAAGCAGGGGGACCTCTCCACCAGATCGGAATGACAAAAAGCCCAAAGCATGAGGCCCCCAAATTTCCTGTTGAAACAGAGCCTAGGCCTGAGATGAAAGCAAAGGAACAGAAATGAGACAACATCTATTTCATTCCTCCCAGCCTCCCTGACATGCGCTGTGACCTGGAACTCGAAGAAACTGTGGAAGCTTAGTTTCCATGGAGGCACTAGGGTTCTCCGACTCGGAAGGGGGCCTTTATATTACAGCCTTATGGACTCCTGTCCCGTCAGCTTGGCTTTGCCAGGATGCGCACTCCCCCTAACCCCTCCTCCGATCTTGGCCTGCCTTCTGACCTCAAGGGCCTTGGAAAACTCACCTAGCCTCCAGGATTCTGCTGGGGTCCCTAGTTCAAGCCTTTTTGCTGAGAGGGCTGCCTTGTTGAGCCCTCAGAGGGGCTAGCAACGCAGGTAGGGAGGAGTCCGGAGGAAGGGAGATTCTTTCGGGATGACAAGCCGAGAGACCCAAGCCCTGATCTCTGGCTTTAGGCACCTTGCACCCAGGAGGCTGACTTACTTGGAGTTAAAGCTCAGGTTACCCGAGGAACGGCGTTGGTCTTGAAGGTGCTGCCGCCCTGTGGACAATGTGTGTAACTACAACTACAGCAGCTGGGCTCACGGACAGGTTCAATTCTCAAGGCCTGGGGGCTAGCCCTTCAGGACAGCGGACCTTAGGAAATATCCTGGAGCTGGTAGTGCAGAAAGAAACTCCGAACACCTTTAATGGGAAAATAAAAATATAAACCAGGAAAAACCACCAAATGACAAGATGTTCAGCATCCCTAATTACGATGGAGGAATGTCAATCAAAACGGGGATTTCTGAAATAAATTCCAAGCACAGCCGACATTCATGAAGCCAACAGCTACAGGTAAATGCTCCTCCCAGGATTGAAGACAAGAAAAACAAGAAAAACCCTAACGGGCACAGGAGAAGATGCGCCACATTCTTAATTATTCCAGGAAGAAACATACAATGACAACAAATATCGTCCCATTAGAATCATAATACCCATCTGAACACAGCGAACAAGCAGCAACTGGAGGACAGAGCTAGAAGCAGGGGGACCTCTCCCCACTTCACGATCGGTGGAAATGGACATAAACAGGGCTCCCTAAAGAGGCCTCTCTCTGCATTCCCGTAGAAAACTAAATTTTCAAGACAGGTAAGCTGGGATCTGACATTGCATGCCTGGGGCAATAGCCCGTGAAAACCATCTTTCCAAAGCACACACGCACCCCCGACCTTCATGCGTGACTTACAGGAGCCAACACAGAACCACAAAATTCTGCCTAAAGCTTCATGTTTCTCTACGTTTTCATATATGTGCATACACCATAGACTGCTATGCCACACAAAACAAACTGAAAAAGTCACTGAAATGATGCACGCAGGACACCGCTGGTCACTAGGGGGTGGATCTCCATGGACTATACCCTTCGTGCAAACAGCTAGACTAAGAAAATTGTCCAGTATAAACCCTTTAGGAAAAGTGTTAATAAAAAAAACACAGATACAAAGGGAACTAACCTAGAACACAGAAGGAGCCTCTGAGAATTCAAAGGCACGGAGAAAATTCAAACATAAAAAAGAGGGTAAAGCCCGAATGAATTAGGCCTTTGGGATTAGCATAAACCAAGAAAGCCATTAATGGAAGTTATACTCAGAAAGCAGTATCTAGGGCTTCCCCTGGTGGTCCAGTGGGTAAGGACACCGCCTTGCAGTGCAAGGGGCGCCGGTTTGATCCCTGGCCTGGGAAGATCCCACGTGCCACGGAGCCGCTGGACCGATGTGTCCAATTGCCAAGCCGGAGCTCTGGCCCGCGTGCGCCCAGAGACGGTGCTCTGCAGCGAGAGAGGCCACCGCGATGGGAGGCCCACACGGGCCAAAGAACAAAGATGGATGAAATAGAGAAATGAAAGACCAATAGAAATGGCAGGCCCATCCACCTCCCTCCACACCCACCCCCCCCAAAATATAAATTAATTAATTAGTTAATTTTTAAAAAAAAGAAAGCAGTATCTATAATCCAGAATTGACAAGAATTAAAAATTTCCTTCCTTTGACATTACCCCCAAACCTGTACCTCTGATGGATTCTTTACAAGGATCTGAAGTTTAGCACAGGGAACCTTTCTGTCACTTGTCCAAGTCCCTCTATGGAATAAGAATCAAAAAAAAAGAAAAAAAAAAGAAAAACCAACAAAGCAGATATTCACGAAACCGCACATCTCCCCTATTGAAACAGAGCATCAGCCTGAGATTAAATCAAAGAAACGGAAAGGAAAGCCACACCCATTGCGTGTCTCCCAGACACCCTGACTTGGAACTCAAGGAACCTTAGCAGGCTTAGTTCCCACAATGGCATTGGGGTGCGGTTCTCCGACCAGGAAGGTGCCTTTATGTTACAATGGTAGGGACTCCTGCCTCGTCGGCTTAGCTCTGTCAGGATGCACACTCCCTCACGCACCCCACGGATCGTGGCACGACCTGTGACCTCGAGGACCTTGGAAAACTCACTTAACCTCCAGAGCTCTGATGATGGGGTCCCCAGTTCAAGAATCCTTGCTGCGAGGGCCAGCCTACGTGTGTCCTCAGAACAATTCGCGGCCCAGGCAGGGAGGAGTCCAGAGAAAAAGGAAAAGGCTTTAGGGGGACAAGCCGTGAGACACAAGCCCTTGAGCTCTGGCTCAGGCACCTTCCGCTCGAAGTCCTAGCCCAGGAAGCTGCCTTTCTTGTAGTTCAGGCTCTGGTTGCCTGAGGACCAGCATTAACCTTGAAAGTGCTGCCTCCTTGTGGACATGTTCTGTAACTACAACTTCAGCAGCTGGGCTCTCTGAAAGGTTCAATTTGCAAGGCCTGGAGGGCCCTTCAGGGCAGCTGCCAACACGATATATCCTGGGGCCGGTAGTGTGGAAAGAAACACCTAATCCAACCGACGTTCAGGAGCCAACTGCGACAGGTAGATTACTTTCCATTATTCATGGGGAAATCAGAAAACAAAAACAGAATAAACCAACAAAGGACAAGATGTTCAGCCTCCCTAATTAGGAAAGGAGCAACGACAATTCAGATGACAACAAGAAACGAAAGCCACCCCAAAATATAAATTAATTAATTAGTTAATTTTTAAAAAAAAGAAAGCAGTATCTATAATCCAGAATTGACAAGAATTAAAAATTTCCTTCCTTTGACATTACCCCCAAACCTGTACCTCTGATGGATTCTTTACAAGGATCTGAAGTTTAGCACAGGGAACCTTTCTGTCACTTGTCCAAGTCCCTCTATGGAATAAGAATCAAAAAAAAAGAAAAAAAAAAGAAAAACCAACAAAGCAGATATTCACGAAACCGCACATCTCCCCTATTGAAACAGAGCATCAGCCTGAGATTAAATCAAAGAAACGGAAAGGAAAGCCACACCCATTGCGTGTCTCCCAGACACCCTGACTTGGAACTCAAGGAACCTTAGCAGGCTTAGTTCCCACAATGGCATTGGGGTGCGGTTCTCCGACCAGGAAGGTGCCTTTATGTTACAATGGTAGGGACTCCTGCCTCGTCGGCTTAGCTCTGTCAGGATGCACACTCCCTCACGCACCCCACGGATCGTGGCACGACCTGTGACCTCGAGGACCTTGGAAAACTCACTTAACCTCCAGAGCTCTGATGATGGGGTCCCCAGTTCAAGAATCCTTGCTGCGAGGGCCAGCCTACGTGTGTCCTCAGAACAATTCGCGGCCCAGGCAGGGAGGAGTCCAGAGAAAAAGGAAAAGGCTTTAGGGGGACAAGCCGTGAGACACAAGCCCTTGAGCTCTGGCTCAGGCACCTTCCGCTCGAAGTCCTAGCCCAGGAAGCTGCCTTTCTTGTAGTTCAGGCTCTGGTTGCCTGAGGACCAGCATTAACCTTGAAAGTGCTGCCTCCTTGTGGACATGTTCTGTAACTACAACTTCAGCAGCTGGGCTCTCTGAAAGGTTCAATTTGCAAGGCCTGGAGGGCCCTTCAGGGCAGCTGCCAACACGATATATCCTGGGGCCGGTAGTGTGGAAAGAAACACCTAATCCAACCGACGTTCAGGAGCCAACTGCGACAGGTAGATTACTTTCCATTATTCATGGGGAAATCAGAAAACAAAAACAGAATAAACCAACAAAGGACAAGATGTTCAGCCTCCCTAATTAGGAAAGGAGCAACGACAATTCAGATGACAACAAGAAACGAAAGCCGAAAGTTCAGAAGGAGATCCTCTCGGGTCCACAGACACGCAGTGTGGGAGAGCTTCGGGAGATGGTCTCTGTCCTAGCTTGCCCTCTCTGTGCTAATTCACTCAAAGGAACTCTCTCCTTCCTTTCTTCTTCTCCCATGTCCAAAACAAAACAAACCCGAACACTTGGACCTCCAAGAGGTCACCCAGAAGAACATGATATTAGGCCCAGGAACTCTGTTCAACCTTTTGCAAACATGTCTGTGGCAATGTGTCCCCAGAACGAGAGCTATGCTCTCTATACATCCTCAGAGAGAGGACAGTCCCCTAACAAGAAGCCAGGGATATAGACTCAAGAAAAGTAAGAGAAAGAAAGGAATGCCTCAGATGTTCTATTCCCCCTCCCTGGCTTGGGCTGCTCTGCCATCCCTGGAGCCTGAGCAGGCTTGGGTTCCACGGCTGCGTGGATGGGCTGGAGACGGCCTCGCTGGGCACCCTTCATGGAGTCCCCTCTTCAGCCTGGACGGTGTGTTTCTCGGGTGGGGAAAAAGTTCTCAGTGGACCCACAGGATGGGGGTCCAACGCCCTGACCTCCAGACCTTGGAATAATTCACCTAGCCTCTTGTTCTCCTGGGTCCCGAGTGTCCAGTTGAGACGCGTTCCTGAGAGGGCAGCCTCCTGGGCCTCTGAGCACAGCTTGTGGGCCGGGCTTGGAGGCGAGGGGAAGCTTGAAGGGGAAGCAGGAGTCAGACCCAAGCCCCTGAGGGTTTGCTCAGGCACATTTCACTTTCATTCATGGCCTGGGAAGCCGATTTTCCCTAAGGATCCTCTACCCAAGGAACCAGACACTGGCAGGCGGAAAAGTTGCTGCCCTGTGCACAGTTCCTCCAACTATACTTTCATCCGAAATGCTTCCTCACCCCTCAATCATAAGCTCTGGGGGGATCTTAACCACAGCGGCCCTCAAGAAAAGCGTCAGGCTTGGGATTTCAGAAAGAGATTCCAAATACAGCAAACTTTCAGAAAGCCCATGGCAACAGGTAAATTCTCCTCCCAGGTGTGAAAAAAAAATAAACCCCACCATAAATGGCCAAGATGCACCGCATCCTTGATTGCTCCAGGAGGGAAAATAAAACGAGCCACAAAATCGCACCAAAAGATGAAGGCTTCTACAATTATTGGTATATATGTACAGAATCCCACTGTAAGACAAAATCTTCTACCAGCTGTTTTATAGATTCATTTAGCACAGGCTGTTATGCAACCATAACAAAAAATGGCAAAAAACCCCAGTGTAATTATGAAATTAGGACACCGGTCATCAAAACAGGGATCTCCAAGGAACACACCCTAAGTAAAAGCCACCGGACTAAGAAAATTGTTGAGTATGAACCTTTTAGGCAAAATGTTGAAAAGAGAAAAAAGATACAGAGGAAACAAATTTACAACACAAAAGGAGCCTCAGAGAATTCAAAGGCAAGGACAGCATTTTTAAAAAGGGGTGGGGAAGTAGAGGCCCAGTATGAATGAAGACCTTGGGATTCACATAAATCTAGAAAATCCTTAATGTATGGTGGACACAGAAAACTGTATCTGTAATCAATAATCCACCGGAATTCAATGTTTTCTTTCTTTGACGTTACCCCAAATCTGTACCTCTAACCAATTCTGCACAAAGATATGAAGTTCAGCACTGGGAACTCTTCTGTTCTCTCCAATTCCCTCTGTGGAATAAGAATCCAAAAAAGTGCAGATATTCTGCATGCGTGTGTCATGACTGAATCAAGTGGCTGTACCCGGACCAACAAGCACAAAACTGCACACCACTCCCCCACCCCCCACTGAAACAGCGCTGGCCTAAGATTAAAGCCGAGGAACGGAAACAAAAGCCACGCCCATTTCATTCTTCGCAGCCTCCCTGACTTGGGCTGCGACCAAGAACTCAAGGAACCTGAGGAGGTTTGGTTCCTAAGGCCGCAACTGGGGTGGGGTCCTCCTAACAGGAAGGGGGCTTTATGTCACAGCCCGATGGATTCTAGGCAAGTCACTTGAATCTGGATGCACACTCGCTCTTGACACCACGGATCGTGGCATGCCCTCTGACCTCGAGGACTTTGGAAACCTCATCTAGTCTGCAGGGCTCCTGAGCTGGGGTCCCCGATTCAAGCCTCCTTGCTGAGAGGGCAGCCCCTGAGACCCCTCAGCAGGGGTTGTGGTCCAGGCTGGGAGGAGTCTGATGGGGAAGGGAAATGCTTTCGGGGAAAACAAGCCGTGAGACACAAGCTCTTGAGCTTTGGCTCAGGCACCTTCCACTCGAACTCCCAGTCCAGGAAGCTGACTTTCTTCAATCAAGGCTCGTCTTACCCGTGGACAAGCCTTGGTCTCGAAAGTGCTGCCGCCTTGTGGACACGTCCTGTAACTACAACGTGGCAAAACCCCAGTGTAATTATGAAATTAGGACACCGGTCATCAAAACAGGGATCTCCAAGGAACACACCCTAAGTAAAAGCCACCGGACTAAGAAAATTGTTGAGTATGAACCTTTTAGGCAAAATGTTGAAAAGAGAAAAAAGATACAGAGGAAACAAATTTACAACACAAAAGGAGCCTCAGAGAATTCAAAGGCAAGGACAGCATTTTTAAAAAGGGGTGGGGAAGTAGAGGCCCAGTATGAATGAAGACCTTGGGATTCACATAAATCTAGAAAATCCTTAATGTATGGTGGACACAGAAAACTGTATCTGTAATCAATAATCCACCGGAATTCAATGTTTTCTTTCTTTGACGTTACCCCAAATCTGTACCTCTAACCAATTCTGCACAAAGATATGAAGTTCAGCACTGGGAACTCTTCTGTTCTCTCCAATTCCCTCTGTGGAATAAGAATCCAAAAAAGTGCAGATATTCTGCATGCGTGTGTCATGACTGAATCAAGTGGCTGTTCCCGGACCAACAAGCACAAAACTGCACACCACTCCCCCACCCCCCACTGAAACAGCGCTGGCCTAAGATTAAAGCCGAGGAACGGAAACAAAAGCCACGCCCATTTCATTCTTCGCAGCCTCCCTGACTTGGGCTGCGACCAAGAACTCAAGGAACCTGAGGAGGTTTGGTTCCTAAGGCCGCAACTGGGGTGGGGTCCTCCTAACAGGAAGGGGGCTTTATGTCACAGCCCGATGGATTCTAGGCAAGTCACTTGAATCTGGATGCACACTCGCTCTTGACACCACGGATCGTGGCATGCCCTCTGACCTCGAGGACTTTGGAAACCTCATCTAGTCTGCAGGGCTCCTGAGCTGGGGTCCCCGATTCAAGCCTCCTTGCTGAGAGGGCAGCCCCTGAGACCCCTCAGCAGGGGTTGTGGTCCAGGCTGGGAGGAGTCTGATGGGGAAGGGAAATGCTTTCGGGAAGACAAGCCGTGAGACACAAGCTCTTGAGCTTTGGCTCAGGCACCTTCCACTCGAACTCCCAGTCCAGGAAGCTGACTTTCTTCAATCAAGGCTCGTCTTACCCGTGGACAAGCCTTGGTCTCGAAAGTGCTGCCGCCTTGTGGACACGTCCTGTAACTACAACGTGAGAAACTGGGCTCACCGACAGGTTGGACTGACAAGGCCTGATAGTCTGTTAATGAAGGTGACCGGCTGGAAACATCCTGGGACTGGCACTGCCAAAAGAAATTCCTGAAACAATCGTCTTTCAAGAGCCAACTGAGATTCCTGTCCATCCTTTACGGGGAAAATGAAAAACAGGAAAAACCACGAAATGACAAGATGGTCAGCCTCCCTCATTAGGAAATGAGAACGGACAATCCAAACGACTACAACAAATTAAAGCCCAGCGTTCTGAAGGACATCCTCACAGGTCCACACACACGCAACGTGGGAGAGCGTCAGAGAGACGCTCTGTCCTAGCTTCCCCTCTCAGTGCAAACCCATTCAAAGGAATTCTCTCCCTCCTTTCTTCCTTTCCCACATTCAGAACAAAACAAACTCAAACAGTTGTACCTCTAATAAACACCTCTGTCCATCCAGAAGGACATGATTGTAGGCCCAGGGAACTTTGTTCAACTTTCTGCAAAAACTTCCAGGGCAATGTGTTCAGAACAAGAGATAGGCTCTAGGTACATGTCCTCAATGACAGAGATGACTGTCCACTGACGAAAGCACCCCCCATCCCCCAAATAAAGGAAAGGCAAGAAAGAAAAGGAACGGCTCTTTTGTTCCATTCGACCTCCCTGACCTGAGCAGCTCAGCCATCCCTGGAGCCTGAGCAGGCTTGGGTCTCATGGTTGGTCTCAACGGGCTGGAGACAGCAGGGCAGGCTGCCCTTCACGAAGCCCCCTCTGCAACCTGGATCGTGTGGTTATCGGTGGGGGAAAGTCCCCAGTGTTTCCACAGGATGGACGTCCAACGCTCTGACATCCAGGCCCTTGGAAAAATTCGCCTAGGCTCTGGTTCTCCTGGGCCCAGGGTATCCAGGTCAAGCCTCTTTCCTGAGAGGGCCGCCTCCTAGGATTCTCAGCAGGCCTTGTGGCCCAGGCTGGGAGGAGTGCTCAGAGGAGAGGGGAAGCTTGAAGGGGAAGCAAGAGTCAGACCCAAGCCCCCGAGGGTTTGCTCAGGCACATTCCAGGCTCCTTCACAGCTTTGGAAGTGGATTTTCCCTAAGGACCTCACTGCCTCAGGACCAGACTCAGGCAGGAGGAAGGGCTGCCGCCCTGCACACAGTTCCTCCAACTACACCTTCATCAGAAGTGCTTCCTCACGCCTCCAACAAAAGCTCTGGGGGGCTCTTAACAACAGCTTCCCTCAAGAAAGGCCAGAGGCTGGGCATTTCAGAAAGAGATTTCAAGCACAGCCAACTTTCAAGAAGCCAATGGCAGCAGGTATATTCTCCTCCCAGGCTTGAAGAAAAAAAAGAAAAGAAAAATCGAATGGCCACAGCGAAGATGCCCCATGTGCTTTATTATTCCAGTAGGAAAAAGAAAATGGCAACACAGATCATCCCATAGGAGTCAGAATGCCCATCTGCACAGGGCCAACAAGCAGAACACGGAGGCCAGAGCCCGAAACAGAGAGAATCTGCACGTCTACAAGGTCAGTGGAAATGGACATGGGCAAGAGTCCCTAGAAAAACTATCTGCATGCCAGAAAACAGAATTAAAGATTCAACACAGCTAAGCAGGATCTGACATGCCCGCACCTGGTCCAATGGCGCCAGAAAACCACGTTTCCAAATGACACAGGTACCCCACCTTCACCCCAGGACGACTTACAGGAGCCAAGACCCAGGGTCACTGAATCCCTGGGAAGCTTAAATCTGCTTCAATAGGTGCTTTAGATGCATCTACCATAGACTGTTTCACCGCCAAAAATACCTCATGTATGCCACTGAAATTATAAAATGAGGACACCAGTTGTCACTAGGGAGGATCTCCATGGACCATCCCTTCAGTGAGAACAGCCAGAAACTTCTGGGGTATGAACCTTTTAGGCAAAGTGTTAAAAAAGAAAAAAAACAGATACAGAGGGAACTAATTTACAACACAAAAGGAGCGTCCCAAAATTCAAAGGCAGGGAAAGAATTACAGGAAAAAAAAAAAATTGGAGAGGTCTAGTGTGAATTAGGATCTGGGACTCACATCTACAAAGAAAGTCCTTAATGCAAGGTCTACTCAGAAACCTGTCTCTGTAATCCTTCATCCAGAAGAATTAAATTTTCCCTTCTTTTGACAGTCCCACATAATCTGTATCTCTGATCAATCCTGCACAAGGATCAGATGATTGCACCAGGAACTTTTCTCTCCTCTCTCCAATTCCCTCAGTGGGACAGAATCCAGGAAAGACCAAATATGTTGCGTGTGTATGTCTCAACCGAACCAAGAGGCTGTACACTGAGGACTAGCCCCAAACCACACATCGCCCCTATTGAAACAGAGCATAAGCACGAGATTAAAGCAAAGGAACAGCAAGAAAAGCCCCTTCCATTTCATTCCTCACAGCCTCCCTGTCTTGGAACTCAAGGAACCTGAGGAGTCTTTGTTCCCATGGCATCACTGGGGTGGGGTCCTCCTGCCAGGAAGGGCGCCTTTAGGTTAGAGCCCTCTTGACTCGTGCCCAGTGGGCTGGGCTCTGTCAGGATGCACACGCCCTCGTGCACCCCACGGATCGTGGCACGCCCTCTGAGCAGCGAGAGGCAAGACCTTGAGCTCTGACTCAGGCACCTTCTGCTGGACCTCCCAGCCCTGGCAGCTCACTTTCTTGGACTTCAGGCTCAGGTTGCCCGTGGACCAGCGTTGGCCTTGAATGTGCTGCCACCTTGTGGACACTTCCCATAACTACAACTTCACCAGCTGGGCTCACTGATTGGTTCAATTCCCAAGGCCTGGAGTCTGTTCAGGACAGCTGCCCGCTAGAAATAGCCTGGGGCCGGATGTGCAGAAAGCAGTTCCCAACACAACCGACTTTCGAGAACCAACTGCGACAGGTAGATTACCTTCCGCCCTTTATGGAGATATTAAAAATGAAAAACAGGAAATACCACCACACGTCAAGATGTTCAGCATCCCTAATTACGCAGGGAGAATGACAGTCAAAATGCGGATTTCAGAAATAGATTCCAAGCACGTCCAACTATCCTGAAGCCAATAGCAACAGGCAAATTCTCCTCCCTGACTTGGAAAAAAGAATACACAGCCACAGGAGATGATGCTCTGCGTCCTTGATTATTCCAGGACGAAAAATACAATGACAACAAATATAACCCCCTAGGAGTCACAGACCAAATGTCCATCTGCACGCGGTGCACAGACAGTAAATGGAGGACAGGGCCCGAAGCAGAGGGAACCCCCCCACTTCACAGTTAGGGGAATGGATGTAGACAAGACTCCCTAAAGAGGACTCTCTGCAGGCCCAAAGAAAACTAAACTTTCAAGACAGGTAAGCCAGGATCTGCCATTCCACACCTGTGCCAATAGCCCGAGAAAATCATCTTTTCAAATGACACACGCGCCCCCAACCTTCAGCTCAGGACAGCTTACAGGAGCCCAGACACAGAGCCACGGAATCCCACCGAAATTTTACGATTTCTACAGTTTGGGTATATATTCACAGAATCCCACTGAAAGTGTCAATCTTCTAAAAAGGTGGTATAAATGCATATACCATAGATTCTTACTCAGCCAAAAAAACCTACCAAAGCCACTGAAATTATGAAATGAGGACACCAGTCGTCGGGGCGGGGTGATCTCTGTGGACATTCCCTAAATGAAAACAGCCAGACTAAGAAAACTAGAGTATAAACCATTTAGGGCAAGTGTTAAACAAAATGTAAAAAGGCAGATATGAAAGGAATATTTGACAACACAAAAGGAAAGTCCTAGAATTCAAAGACCAGGGAAAGAATTCAAAGAAAAGTGTAGAGGTCCAGGGTGAATTAGGACTTTGGGATTAGCATAAACCATGAAAGCCCTTAATAAGCTGTACTCAGAAAGCTCTCTCTGTAATCCACAATCCAGAATTAAAGTTTTCTTCTTTGACATTCCGCCAAATCTGTCCCTCTGAGGGAGCCTGCATGAGCACCTGAAGTTCAGCACGGCAAACTTTTCTGTCCCTGTTCCAATTCCCTGCGTGTAATACGAATCCAAAAAAGAACAGACATGCACAAAACCGCACATCTCCCCTATGGAAACAGACCATCAGCACGAAATTAAAGCAAAGGAACGGAAAGAAAAACCCCATCCACTTCACTCCTCTCAGCCTCCCTGTCTTGGAACTCAAGGAACCTGCGGAGGTTTGGTTCCCAGGGCGGCATTGGGGTGGGGTCCTCCTACCAGGAAGGGCGCCTTTAGGTTGCAGCCCTGTGGACTCCTGCCCCGTCGGCTTGACTCTGTCAAGATGCACACTCCCTCGTGCACCCACGGATCGCGGCATGCCCTCTGAGCTCCAGGACATTGGGAAAGCTCACCTATCCTGCAGGGCTCCTGGGCTGAGGTCCCCTATTCAAGCCTCCTTGCTGAGAGGGCAGCCTAAACTTTCAAGACAGGTAAGCCAGGATCTGCCATTCCACACCTGTGCCAATAGCCCGAGAAAATCATCTTTTCAAATGACACACGCCCCAACCTTCAGCTCAGGACAGCTTACAGGAGCCCAGACACAGAGCCACGGAATCCCACGAAATTTTACGATTTCTACAGTTTGGGTATATATTCACAGAATCCCACTGAAAGTGTCAATCTTCTAAAAAGGTGGTATAAATGCATATACCATAGATTCTTACTCAGCCAAAAAAACCTACCAAAGCCACTGAAATTATGAAATGAGGACACCAGTCGTCGGGGCGGGGGTGATCTCTGTGGACATTCCCTAAATGAAAACAGCCAGACTAAGAAAACTAGAGTATAAACCATTTAGGGCAAGTGTTAAACAAAATGTAAAAAGGCAGATATGAAAGGAATATTTGACAACACAAAAGGAAAGTCCTAGAATTCAAAGACCAGGGAAAGAATTCAAAGAAAAGTGTAGAGGTCCAGGGTGAATTAGGACTTTGGGATTAGCATAAACCATGAAAGCCCTTAATAAGCTGTACTCAGAAAGCTCTCTCTGTAATCCACAATCCAGAATTAAAGTTTTCTTCTTTGACATTCCGCCAAATCTGTCCCTCTGAGGGAGCCTGCATGAGCACCTGAAGTTCAGCACGGCAAACTTTTCTGTCCCTGTTCCAATTCCCTGCGTGTAATACGAATCCAAAAAAGAACAGACATGCACAAAACCGCACATCTCCCCTATGGAAACAGACCATCAGCACGAAATTAAAGCAAAGGAACGGAAAGAAAAACCCCATCCACTTCACTCCTCTCAGCCTCCCTGTCTTGGAACTCAAGGAACCTGCGGAGGTTTGGTTCCCAGGGCGGCATTGGGGTGGGGTCCTCCTACCAGGAAGGGCGCCTTTAGGTTGCAGCCCTGTGGACTCCTGCCCCGTCGGCTTGACTCTGTCAAGATGCACACTCCCTCGTGCACCCACGGATCGCGGCATGCCCTCTGAGCTCCAGGACATTGGGAAAGCTCACCTATCCTGCAGGGCTCCTGGGCTGAGGTCCCCTATTCAAGCCTCCTTGCTGAGAGGGCAGCCTCAGGGAGCCCTCAACAGGGGTTGTGGCCCAGGCTGGGAAGAGTCTGGAGGGGAAGGCAGATGCTTTCGGGAGGGCAAGCCTTGAGACGCAAGCCCTTGAGCTTTGCCTCAGGCACCTTCCAGTGAACCTCCCAACCCACGAAGCTGACTTTCTTGGAGTCCAGGCTCCAGCTGCCCCTGAACCGAGCACTGGTCTTGAACATGCTGCCGCCTTGTGGACATGCCCTGTAACTACACCTTGAGCCGCTGGGCTCACTGACATGTTTAATTGGCAAGGCCTGGGGGGCTGCTAATGAAGGCTGCCCTTGGGAAATAGTCCGGGGCTGGAAGTGCAGAAGAAAATTCCAAACACAAGCGACGTTCAAGAAGCCCACGGCGACAGGTAGATGACTGACCTTCCACCCTTTATGGGGAAAATATAAATAGAAGACAGGAAAAACGACCAAACGGCCACAGGACAAGATGTCCAACATCTCTAATTAGAAAAGGAGGAAGGGCAATTCAAACAACAACAACAAATCAAAGCCGGAACTTACAGACATCCTCGCAGGTCCACAAGCAAGCATAGCGGGAGTGTGTCAGGAGATGCTCTCTGTCCTACCCACCCCTATCTGTGAGAATGAATTCCAAAGATTTATCTCCTTCCTCACTTCTTCTAACACATCGAAAACAAAACAAATCCAAACACCTGCACCTCTAATAGCTCATCCAGGAGGACATGATTTTAGCCTGAGGGAACTTGGTTCAACCTTCTGCAAAAACGTCTATGGCAGCAGCGTGTTTCCAGAACAAGGGACACGCTCTAGGTACACATCATCAATGAGAGAGATGACTGTCCACTGACAAGAAGCCCAAAAAAACAAATTAAAAGAAAGGCCAGAATGAAAAGGAATGGCTCTTGTGTTCCACTCAGCCTCCCTGGCTTGAGCGGCTCGGCCATCCCTGAGCCTGAGCAGGCCTGGGTCCCCTGGCTGCCTGGACGGGCTGGAGACAGCAGGGCAGGAGCCCTTCACGCAGCCCCCTCTGCAACCTGTGTGGCTTCTCAACTGGGGACAAAGTCCCCCATGAACCCACAGGATGGGGCCCTACCCTCTGACCTCCAGGCCCTAAGAGGGCCGCCAACTGTCACCCCCTAGCAGTCACAGGCCCAATGTCCATCCACAGCTGCCAGAAGAAGCAGTAAATGGAAGACAGAGCCTGTCGCAGAGGGAACCCCCACTTCACGGTCGGGGAATGGACCTAGACAAGACTCTCTCAAGAGGACTCTCTCTGCAGGCCCAAATTAAACTAAACTTTCAAGGCAGGTAAGCCAGGATCTGCCATTCCACACCTGGGCCAATAGCCTGAGAAAACCATCTTTCCAAATGACACACGCACCCCCACCTTCAGCGCAGGCCTGCTTACAGGAGCCCAGACAGAGCCACAGAGTTCCACAGAAATCTTAAAGTTTCGACAAGTTTGGGTATATATTCACAAAATCCTGCCGAGAGCATAGTCTTCTAACGAGGTGGTATAGATGCATATACCTGGGACTGTTGCGAAGCCAAAAAAAAAAAAAAAGGAAAAATCCCTCCAAAAGCCACTGAAATTATGAAATGAGGACACCGGTCTTTACTAGGCGAGATCTCCATGGACCATCCCCTAAATGAAAACAGCCAGACTAAGAAAATTGTAGAGTAGAAACCATTGAGGCAAAGTGGTCAAAAAAATGTTCAAAAGGCAGATTCAAAAGGAGCTACTTTACAACACAAAAGGAGCCTCCTAGAATCCAAAGGCAGGGAAAGAATTCAAAGAAAAGTGTAGAGGTCCAGCGTGAATTAGGACCTGGGACTCACAAATACAAAGGACGCCATAATACAAGGTATACTCAGAAAACTGTCTCCATAATCCAGAGGAATGAAAATGTTCCTTCCTTTGACATTCCCTCAAAATCTGTATGTCTGATCAGTCCTGCACAAGGATCTGATGTTCAGCACAGGGAATGTTTCTGTCCCTTCTCCAATTCCCTAAACGGAATAAGAATACAAAAAACAGATACGCACCACACTGCACAACTCCCCTATTGAAAGAGAGCACATATATGAGATTCAAGCAAAGGAACGGAAAGAAAAGTCACATCCGTTTCATTCCTCCCAGCCTTCCTGACTTGGGCTGTGACCTGGAATCAAGGAACCTGAGGAAGTTTGGTTCCCATGGCCGCGCTGGCGTCGGGTGCTCCCACCGGCCAGGGGGCCCTTATGTTACAGCTACATGCACTCCTGACCGGTTGGCGTGGCTCTGTCAGGATGCACATCCCTCGTGCACCCCTGTGGGGAAATCAACTAGTGAAGGTTTTTGCAGCTTCCACCAGCCGGGAGAAAACCGTCTAAGAAGTGGAAAAACTAAGACAAAAACAAGCTGATTCAATTCACATGAGCTCATTAGCTGGGGTCCTGCTGAAGAGCAACAGGTGGGAGCGCTGCTACGGACTTTAGAATGGTGGGTCTGTGCAGACTCCTTAACTATTGCTGGTACCCTTGCCCCAAGCTGTCGTGAGCTCTGCCCGTTTGAAAGATAAGGTAAGTGACTTTGAGTCACAAAAGGTGATTATTGACGTGGACTGTGACGGATTCCCAGCCCTTGCTAACATCAAGCACCTGGAGGCTTCAGCACTGAATCAAAGCAGACTGGTGAATGTGCTGGGGGCCTTGACACAAGAAGTCTTGAGCCCCGATTCCCATCCTTTCTCTGTCTGTATGTCTGTGTGTATTTCTCAAAAGTCTCGTCAAGTCCACTATTCTCTATGCCCCTGGCTGATGAGCTGCGGAACACCTCACTGGATCATGACATGCCCTCTGACCTCGAGGACTTTGGAAAATTGCCGTAGCCTCCATGGCTCCTGAGCTGGGGTCTCCAACTCAAGCCTCTTTGCTGAGAGGACAGCCCCTGTGAGCCCTCAGCAGGGGTTGTGGCCCAGGCTGGGAGGAGTCTGGTGGGGAAGGGAAATGCTTTCGGGAGGACAAGCCGTGAGACACAAGCTCTTGAGCTTTGGCTCAGGCACCCTCCACTCGAAATCCCAGCCCAGGAAGCTGCCTTTCTTGGAGCTCGGGCTCTGGTTGCCCGAGGACCAGCGTTGGCCTTGAAAGTGCTGCCGCCTTGTGGACATGTCCTGTAACTACAACGTGAGCCGCTGGGCTCACTGACAGGTTCAATTTGCAAGGCCTGTGGGGCTTGCCTCTTAGGACACCTGCCCTCAGGAAATATTTCGGGGCCAGCAGTTCAGAAAGAAATTCCAAACCCAAGCGACTTTCAAGAAGCAAGCTTCGACAGGTAGATGACCTTCCATCCTTGATGAGGAAAATAAAAATACCAAACAGGAAGAATCACCAAAGGGCCACAGGATGAGATGTTCAGCATCCCTCATGAGGCAAGGAGTAAGGACAATTCAAACAACATGAAATCAGATCACAACCTTCAGCATGACCTCCTCACGGGATTACATACATGAACCATTGGAGAACACCCGGAGATGCTCTCTGGCCTAACTACCCCTGACCTGTGGACATTAATTCAAAAGAATTATCTCCTTCCTATCTTCTTCTCACACATCCAAAACAAACCAAACCCAAACACTTGGACCACTAATAGGTCATCCAGAAGGACGTGATTGGAGGCCCAGGGAACTCTGCTCAACCTTCTGCAAAAATGTCTATGGCAAAGTCTTCCCTAAACAAGAAATAGGTTCTGTGAACACGTCCTCAAAGCAAGAAACGACAGTCCACTGACAAGAAGTCCAAAAAAACTACTTGAAGAAAGGCCAGAATGAAAAGGAACGGCTCTTTTGTTCCATTCGACCTCCCTGGCTTGGGCTTCTCGGCCATCCCTGAGCCTGAGCAGGCCTGGGTCCCTCGGCTGCCTGGACGGGCTGGAGACAGCAGGGTAGGAGCCCTTCACGCAGCCCCCTCTGCAACCTGTGTGGCTTCTCAACTGGAGACAAAGTCCCCCATGAACCCACAGGATGGGGCCCTACCCTCTGACCTGCAGGCCCTAAGAGGGCAGCCTGCTAGGGCCCTCAGCAGGCCTTGGCGGCTAGGCTGGGAGGAGTGCTCAGAGGAGAGGGGAAGCTTGAAGGGGAAGCAGGAATCAGACCTAAGCCCCTGAGGGTTTACTCCGGCACATTCCAGGCTCCTTCACAGTCAGGAAGCCGAGTTTCCCTAAGGCTCTCACTGCCCCAGGAACCAGACTCGGGCAGGAGGAAGGGCTGCCGCCCTGCACACAGTTCCTCCAACTACACCTTCATCAATATCTAGATGCCAGAAAGGAAAAAATTAAACCCTTAAATAGTTAAACTACGATCTAAAGTGCCCCCACCTGGGCCAACAGCCCGAAAAAACCATCTTTCCAAAGACACACGCAGCCCCAACCTTCACTGCAGCACTTTGTATGGAGGCAAGCCCCAGGGCCATAGAAGCCAACGAAAGCCTTAATCTTCTACAGGAGGTGGTAGCGATGGATAGACCAGGGACTGTTATGCAACCAAAGAAAAAAGCACACAAAAGCCACTGAAATTAGGACACCGGTGGTTACTTTGGGGCATCTCCATGAACCATACTTTAAGTGAAAATGGCCAGACTAAGAAAATTGTGGAGTAGAAAAGAATTCAAAAATGAAAAAGACGTGTAGAGGTCCAGGATGAATTACAACCTTGGATTCACGTATACAAAGAAAGCCCTTAATGCAAGATATACTCAGAAATCTGTAATTCATAATCCAGGAAATGAAAATTTTCCTTCCTTTGACATTCCCCCCAAATCCATATTTCTGAGCGTTCCTGCACAAGGATCTGATATTCAGCACAGGGAACTTTTCTCTCCTTTCTCCAATTCCAACTCTGGAATAAGGATCCAAGAAAAGAACAGATATGCTCCATGTGCATGTCTCGACTAAACCTAGTGGCAGTACACTGAGGATGAGCCCTAAACCACACAGCTCCCCTATTGAAACAGAGCATCAGCACGAAATTAAAGCAAAGGAATGGAAAAGAACGCCTCATCCATTTCACTCCTCTCAGTTTCCTTGTCTTGGAACTCAAAGAACCTGAGGACGCTTGGTTCCCAAGGCGGCATTGCAGTGTGGTCCTCCTATCAGGAAGGGTGCCTTTATGTTCCAGCCCTATGGTCTCATGCCCTGTTGACTTGGATTTGTCAGGAAGCACACTCCCTCGTGCACCCCACGGGTCGTGACATGCCCTCTGAGCTCAAGGCCCTTGGAAAACTCACCTATCCTGCTGAGCTCCTGGGCTGGGGTCCCCGATTCAAGCCTCCTTGCTCAGCCTCGGAGATCTCTCAGCAGGGGTTGTGGTCCAGGCAGGGAGGAGTCGAGAGGGGAAGGCTGATGCTTTCGGGAGGACAAGCCGTGCGACGCAGGCCCCTGAACTCTGGCTCAGGCACCTTCCACTCGAACTCCCAGCCCAGGAAGCTGACCTTCAATTAAGGCTCGACTTGCCAGTGAACAAGCATTGGTCTTGAAAGTGCTGCCACCTTGTGGACATATCCTGTAACTACAACGTGAGCAGCTGGGCCTCCTAACAGGTTCAATTTCCAAGGCTTGACGGGCTAGCCACTCAGGCCAGCTGCCCTCAGGAAATATCTTGGGGCTGGTAGTGCAAAAAGAAATTCGAAACACAACTTTCAAGATTACCTTTCATCCTTTATGGGGAAAATAAAAACAAAAATAGGAAAACCACTGAACAACAAGATGTTCAGCATCTCCAGTTAGGAAAGAAGGAAGGACAATCCAAACGACTACAAGAAATTAAAGCCCAACATTCAGAAGGACATCCTCACAGGTCCACAGACACGCAAAGTGGGAGAGCATCAGGAGATGCTCTCTGTCCTACCTTCCCCTCTCTGTGATAAGTAATTCAAAGAAATTATCCCAAATGAAAAAATTCAGAAACAGGGCTTCCCTGGTGGTCCAGTGGGTAAAGAGTCCACCTTGCAGTGCAAGGGACACCGGTTTGATCCCTGGCTTGGGAAGATGCCACATGCTCCGGGGCTGCTGGACCAGTGTGTCCAATTAGGAGCCAGTGCTCTGAAGCGCATGCATCAAGAGCCAGTGCTCTACAATGAGAGAGGCTACAGCGATGGGAGGCCCACACAGGCCAAAGAATAAAGATGGATGAAAATAAGTAAATAAAAAGAAAACAGGTAAAACCTTTAAAATAAAGAATTAAAAATAAATAAATAAATAAATAAAATAAAACAGGGCTTCCCTGGTGGTCCAGTGGGTAAAGACACCACCTTGCAGTGCAAGGGGCACCGGTTCAATTCCTGGCCTGGGAGGATTCCACGTGCTGCGGAGCGGCTGGACCAATGTGTCCAATTACTGAGCCGGAGCTCTGGAGTGCATGTACCCAGAGCCGGTGCTCTGTGACAGCAGAGGCCACCGCGATGGGAGGCCCACATGGGCCAAAGAACAAAGATGGATGAAAATAGACAAATGAAAGACAAATAGAAGTAGCCCACCTGCTCCCCTCCCTCCCCACCCCACCCCACCAAAATAAATAAACAAATAAATCTTTAAAAAAAATAAAAAGAAAACAATAAAAGAGACCAAAATTTAAAAAATAATACTCTAAAAGTAGAGCTAGTATATGATCCAGCAATCTCACTCCTGGGCATATTTGCAGACAAAACTATGATTCAAAAATAATAAAAAAGAAAAACAAAAATTCAGAAACAACAACAAAACAAGTGTAGAGGGCCAGCATGAATTAGCACTTTAGGATTAACGTATACAAAGAAAGTTCATAATGCGAGGCATACTCAGAAAGCTATTTCTGTAATGGTAACCACAAGAATTATCTCCTTCCTTCCGTTGACCTTCCACCAAATCTATCTCTGATCCTGCACAAGGATCTGATGTTCAACACAGTGATTTTTCCTCTCCTGAAAGGGTTTTACCTCAATTTGAGACTTTAGCCCAGGGCCCAGACCTGATCGAGCCCTGCTTGGGACTTGAACCCACGTGGCTGGAGCTTGAATTCCAGCCAAAACCCTGTTTGGGACTTGAACCCACGTGGCTAAGGCTTAACTCCAGCCAAAACCCTGCTTGGGGTAGTCAGGACTCAATCCCGGCCAAAACCCTGTCTGGGACTCGAACCCATGCACTCGGGACTTAATCCAGCACTCACCCAACGTCTAGACCCACTGAGGCTCAGGTTCTTCGTGCCTCAACACAGAAGGAATTCAGTGAGCGGCAGAGTCATAGGCAAGAAGAGGATTTATTAGGATAGGGTGCTTGTAAGAGGTGCAAGCGGGCAGGCAGGAAAACTCTGCTCTCTTCTCCCTCAATTGAGTGGGCAGCAATATATATAGGATGGTAGAAGACCGCCCCCCTCAAGTAGACGCAGGTCATTGGCTGCTTCTTTGCCAGCTCCTCCTTCATCAGCTGTTTATACCCAGTCGAGCCTACTTTACTGAACAAGGAGCAGCTCTCCTGAGTTATCGTCAACTCACTGGCCTCCCAACCTTTCTCAGGTGTCTCCCTTCTACCTACCATCCCCTACTAGGACTCTACAACCACCTACCTATTCTACTCTGTCCCTATCACTCCCTTCTCCCGTTAACTCAACTTAATAAGAATCCAACAAAGAACAGATACAATGCATGCATATGTCACGACTGAACCAAGTGGCTGTGCACAGGGGACAAGCACCAAACCACACATCTCCCCGACTGAAGCAGCAGGTCGGCGTGACATTCTGTGTTGGTTTCAGTCACTCAGCAAACAAAACTAAATGAATAAATAAAATTAAATAAAAATAAATGCTAGACAGGGTGTGTAGAAAAGGGAACCCTCCTGTACTGTTGATCAGTTTGTGCATTGGTTCCTCCATTAGGGGGAACAGTATGGAGGTTCATTTTACCATGTAACTATTTTAGGACCCAGAAGTTTCACAGTAGGCATATATCTGGAGAAAATCTAAAGTTTAGAAGATGTGGGAGCCCCTGCAATCTCAGCCCCACAAGGTACCATGGCCAAGTCTGGGAAACAGGCTAATTCAAGAAATTACCTCAATTTGAGACTTTAGCCCAGGGCCCAGACCTGATCGAGCCCTGCTTGGGACTTGAACCCACGTGGCTGGAGCTTGAATTCCAGCCAAAACCCTGTTTGGGACTTGAACCCACGTGGCTAAGGCTTAACTCCAGCCAAAACCCTGCTTGGGGTAGTCAGGACTCAATCCCGGCCAAAACCCTGTCTGGGACTCGAACCCATGCACTCGGGACTTAATCCAGCACTCACCCAACGTCTAGACCCACTGAGGCTCAGGTTCTTCGTGCCTCAACACAGAAGGAATTCAGTGAGCGGCAGAGTCATAGGCAAGAAGAGGATTTATTAGGATAGGGTGCTTGTAAGAGGTGCAAGCGGGCAGGCAGGAAAACTCTGCTCTCTTCTCCCTCAATTGAGTGGGCAGCAATATATATAGGATGGTAGAAGACCGCCCCCCTCAAGTAGACGCAGGTCATTGGCTGCTTCTTTGCCAGCTCCTCCTTCATCAGCTGTTTATACCCAGTCGAGCCTACTTTACTGAACAAGGAGCAGCTCTCCTGAGTTATCGTCAACTCACTGGCCTCCCAACCTTTCTCAGGTGTCTCCCTTCTACCTACCATCCCCTACTAGGACTCTACAACCACCTACCTATTCTACTCTGTCCCTATCACTCCCTTCTCCCGTTAACTCAACTTAATAAGAATCCAACAAAGAACAGATACAATGCATGCATATGTCACGACTGAACCAAGTGGCTGTGCACAGGGGACAAGCACCAAACCACACATCTCCCCGACTGAAGCAGCAGGTCGGCGTGACATTCTGTGTTGGTTTCAGTCACTCAGCAAACAAAACTAAATGAATAAATAAAATTAAATAAAAATAAATGCTAGACAGGGTGTGTAGAAAAGGGAACCCTCCTGTACTGTTGATCAGTTTGTGCATTGGTTCCTCCATTAGGGGGAACAGTATGGAGGTTCATTTTACCATGTAACTATTTTAGGACCCAGAAGTTTCACAGTAGGCATATATCTGGAGAAAATCTAAAGTTTAGAAGATGTGGGAGCCCCTGCAATCTCAGCCCCACAAGGTACCATGGCCAAGTCTGGGAAACAGGCTAATTCAAGAAATTACGGACAAATGGATACACGATGAGGTACCTCTGCACAATGGAGTGTTTCTCAGCCCTGAAGAGGTGGGGAATAATGCCAAGTCCTGCTTCAGGAAACAGAGTAGAGATGATCATTCCAAGTAATTAAGGGAGATAGGGACAGACAAGTATCATATATCACTTCTAGGTATAATCAAAACATGGATACAAATGAACTTTATTAGAAAAGAGAGACAGATTCAGACTTGTAAAAGAAACTTATGGTCTTCCCTGGTGGTCCAGTGGGTAAGGACACCACCTTGCAGTGCAAGGGGCGCCAGTTCGATCCCTGGCCTGGGAAGATCCCAGGCATGATGTGTCCAACTACCAAGGCAGAGCTCTGGAGCGCATGCACCCAGAGCTGGTGCTCTGTGACAAGAGAGGCCACTGCGATGGCAGGCCCATGCAGGCCAAGGAACAAAGATGGAAATAGACAAATGAAAGCTCAATAGAAGTCACCAAAAAAAAAAAAAGAAAGAAACTTATGGTTACCAAAAGGGAAGTGTGGGGGAGCGCAGGAAGTAATTTGCTAGTTCAGATCAACATATACACCTTAAAACAGGTACTGCTGTTGTTCAGTCACTAAGTCATGTCAGACTCTGTGCAACCCCATGGTCTGTAGCCTGTCAGGCTCTTCTATGCGTGGGATTTCCCAGGCAAGAATACTCAGTGGGTTAGCATTTCCTTCTTCAGGAGGCCTTCCTGACCCAGGGATCAAACCCGCATCTCCTACAAGTCTCCTGCATTGCAGGTGGGGTCTTTACCACTGAGCCAACATGGAAGCCGTAAAACAGGTTCCGAAGGGCCCTTCATAGTCACAAGTTCAACAGGGCTTTAAATGACACCTGCTCTCAAGAAATGTCCCGGGTAAATCATCACAAAAGAATTCCACATGGGGGCTTTTTAAAGGGAAATCACACTCACCAGATATAGAATATGAAACACAAATGGCAATGCGGTTCACCAGTAGGCATATATCTGGAGAAAATCTAAAGTTTAGAAGATGTGGGAGCCCCTGCAATCTCAGCCCCACAAGGTACCATGGCCAAGTCTGGGAAACAGGCTAATTCAAGAAATTACGGACAAATGGATACACGATGAGGTACCTCTGCACAATGGAGTGTTTCTCAGCCCTGAAGAGGTGGGGAATAATGCCAAGTCCTGCTTCAGGAAACAGAGTAGAGATGATCATTCCAAGTAATTAAGGGAGATAGGGACAGACAAGTATCATATATCACTTCTAGGTATAATCAAAACATGGATACAAATGAACTTTATTAGAAAAGAGAGACAGATTCAGACTTGTAAAAGAAACTTATGGTCTTCCCTGGTGGTCCAGTGGGTAAGGACACCACCTTGCAGTGCAAGGGGCGCCAGTTCGATCCCTGGCCTGGGAAGATCCCAGGCATGATGTGTCCAACTACCAAGGCAGAGCTCTGGAGCGCATGCACCCAGAGCTGGTGCTCTGTGACAAGAGAGGCCACTGCGATGGCAGGCCCATGCAGGCCAAGGAACAAAGATGGAAATAGACAAATGAAAGCTCAATAGAAGTCACCAAAAAAAAAAAAAGAAAGAAACTTATGGTTACCAAAAGGGAAGTGTGGGGGAGCGCAGGAAGTAATTTGCTAGTTCAGATCAACATATACACCTTAAAACAGGTACTGCTGTTGTTCAGTCACTAAGTCATGTCAGACTCTGTGCAACCCCATGGTCTGTAGCCTGTCAGGCTCTTCTATGCGTGGGATTTCCCAGGCAAGAATACTCAGTGGGTTAGCATTTCCTTCTTCAGGAGGCCTTCCTGACCCAGGGATCAAACCCGCATCTCCTACAAGTCTCCTGCATTGCAGGTGGGGTCTTTACCACTGAGCCAACATGGAAGCCGTAAAACAGGTTCCGAAGGGCCCTTCATAGTCACAAGTTCAACAGGGCTTTAAATGACACCTGCTCTCAAGAAATGTCCCGGGTAAATCATCACAAAAGAATTCCACATGGGGCTAAGTCACAAGAAGCCAGTTTCATGAGGTAAATCACACTCACCAGATATAGAATATGAAACACAAATGGAAAGATGCTCCACATTAATAATTATTAAGTCAATGCCAATCAAAACTGCAGTGAGGTATCACCACACACTGGTCACAATGGCCATCATCAAAAAGGTCCACAAAGAATCAACACTGCAGAGAACATACAGAAAAGGGAGTTCTCCTACAATCTTGGTGGGAACATTAATGGTGAAGCCATTCTGGAAACAGCATGGAGCTTCCTTGAAACACTAAACCTAGAGGTATCATATGATCCTGCAATCCCATTCCTGGACTTAGGTCCAGAGAAAATCATCATTCAAAATGACCTTTGCACCTTGATTTTTAGAGCAACACTATTTACAATTGCCAAGACACAGAATCCACCAAAATGACCATTGACAGAGAACTCAAGATCACATAGTCTTATTTTTCACTGGAATACTACTTGGCCATAAGACAGAATGAAATAATCATATTGGCAGCCGCATGGAGGAACCAATAAACTATTACCTATGTGAAGAAAGTCTGAGAGAAAAGACAAATATCCTAAAATATCACATACAGTTGGAATCTATAAATTCATGCCAACACACAACCTGAGTAAACCAAATTGTGGGTATCAAAAGAGAATTAGAAAGGAGGCATAAATTAAGAGTTTGGGATAAAAATACACACACTAATATATATCAAGTTGATAATTACAAAGAACCTACTGAACAGCACAGGAAATTCTATTGAAAAATATTTGTAATGTCCTATATGAGAAAAAAGAGAAAATATGTCCAACTGAATCAAACAAGTTCATGTACACCTAAAACAAACAAAACATGGGAAGTAACTCTATTCCAACATAAAATAAGAATAAATTACAAATTAAATTATATTAAGCTGTAAGACTAAAGGAACCTACATGGGGACTAAGCATCAACCTGGGGGTGGGTGGGAAGGGGGAAAAGGCAGGGAGGGCTCAGGGGAGAGGAATCAGGGACATACCTATGACTGTTTGGGGATTATGTATACCTGTAAACAAGAAAGCTCTGTAAAAATGTATACCAATAACTTCACTGTATACCTGAAGCTAATGCAACATTGTAAAACAAATATATCCCATAGAAAGAAAAGTTAAGAAGAAATTACATGAACTCTGTCCAGGGGAAACCAGCCAGTGGTGACCCTGTGAATTAGATATGTGCTACGCTATGGTATTCACATGACACCACCAAAGGTTTTCACGCAGAAGAACACAGAGCGGCAACCCACTCAAAGGTGCCTAACTTCAGACGAATGTGAGAAGATGAAGAGAAGAAAAAGGACCCCAGGCTAATCAGGGCAGCACTTTCCATGCAGACACTGGAAATCTCAGAGGAGACAAGAAAACCACAGGTAGAGAGCAGACATGGGGTCTCGAGGCACAGCATCCTGACCCATGCAGATAGGGTGCAACCCACACAGTCCCCAGACCCTGAACCTGGGACGCACTTTCAGAGTCTCCAAGGTGACACCACCTCACCAGATCCTGCACCTGAGGTCACACAACCCTTGGTTAGGACACCAGCTCTCTGCTGGGTAGACCTCTAAGTCAGAAACGAGGGGGTTCCTGTAGCCCCCTGGGACGGTAGAAACAAGTGTAGCCTCGGTCTCCTCTCTCCACTCTTGTCCCAGAGAAGTCCTCCTCTTGTCTTTCTCATTCTGTGTGATATTAACTGTCATGATAATGATAAACACACTACCTTGGTTCTGGCTGGCAGGCTTGGTCCTTTCTTGCCTCACGGAGGTGCTGAGGAAACACAGGAAGCTCAGGGCTGGAAGACGAGAGCCAGGTCTGGTCTCTGCTAAGAAGGGACGGTCCACCTGAAGGAGATCATGGCAGAAACTTCACTTGCTGCCCATTGGCCTTTTGCCTGATCCATGGGCCCTGCAATCAATTCACCAGGTAAACCTGCCTCCCTCCCTGCCATGCTTATCCTGGTAAATTGGAATAACTACCAGTGAGCCCACCTGAGGAGGCTCCGGGAGTAAAGAGGCAAACAGGCACGGGCCTGAATAAAGTAACTACCATAAAATATTCATTCCTAAACACAAGTGAAGCTCATATGTATTCATCCCGTTTTCTTATGTGGTCTCGCTGTACACATGATCCTGACCCATGCAGATGGGGTGAGCCTCACACAGTCTGCAGACTCCCCAACCTGGGTCACATGCCCTCTCAGTCAGGACACCATGGCTGTGGTCAGTGGGCTCCCAATGTGGAAACAAGCCGGGTCCCTGGGACCTCCTGGGACCCTAGAAAGAAGTATAGGGCCGATCTTCTCTCCCCACAAGAGGAGACCAGCCCTACACTTTCAGGGACATTGTGGGGAGAAGGGACCAGCCCTACATTTCTTTCTAGGGTCTCAGGAGGTCCCAGGGACATGGCTTGTTTCCACATTGGGATCCCGTGGACCACAGCCATGGTGTCCTGATCGAGGGGACTGGTTCTATGTGATTTTTTGCTGGTTTGAAAGCTCATCCTAGAGTAGAGCACATTACCTTGGTACTGGCAGGCTCTGTCTTCCTTGTTCCACCGAGATGTTGAGAAAAAATGGGAGCTAGGCTGGAAGATAAGGGTCAGCTCTGTTCTCTTCACAGCAGGGAGTCGACCGGAAGGAGATTACAGCAACTGCCTCACCTGCTGTGCATTGACTTCTTGCCTGATCCCTGGGCCTGGAATAATTCACCAGGTGAACCTGCCTCCCTACTCAACCTGAAATTTGGAATAATTACCAGGTAGGCCACCTGGGGAGTCTCCATGAGCCCCGGGGAAGGTGGACCTGGCAGGAGAGAAGACTAAGAGCTCTACCACAGCACTGCCCCCTGAGAGGATCATGGAACCCCACACAGAGGAGAGCACGGATGCTCAGAGAAGCCCACCTCAGCTCCAGACCCCAGACACCTGAGCCCTGCCTGACATTCAGATGCAGCCACGGAGCTTTCCAGAGGCCAAGCCAGGTCTCTACCCAGATCGCCATGTTCTAGTGCACACAGAACACGGTCAGGTGTAAATTTTGTTACTGTGGAAAGCACACAGTCTCGTCTAAACATTATCAGTGCAGACAGGACTTAGGTCTAAATCTACCATGTAGACAGAACTTGGTCAGGTTTAAACTAGCTTATAGCTGCTCTCCTACGAGGCACAGGTCACACACATACAGGGTCTCATCATTGGACGGGGGGGGTCACCCTTGTGTGGGATAGCATGTACATTTTTTTTTTCAATCTTTTTGGCCTCTTTTATTGGTTTTTTGTGTATTTATTTTTCATCCATCTTTTATTCTTTGGCCTGTGTGGGCCTCCCATTGCAGTGGCCTTCCTTGCCACAGAGCACTGGCTCTGGGTGCATGCACTCCAGAGCGCTGGCTCACAATTACACACCGGTCCAGCTGCTCTGCAGCACATGGGACCTTCCCAGGCCAGGGATCGAACTGGTGCCCCTTGCACTGCAAGGCAGTCTCTCCACCCACTGGACCACCAGGGAAGCGCAGGATGTACATTTCTGGAAGAAGAAATCATCACTGGGCCCCAAACTTCCCCCACTTAAGGAAACCAAGAGACTTATGTCATCAAACATTTCAGCAGGCCAAACAAAAACGTTACCAATTTTTCTGGCCACATGATGGTCAGGGTCAAAGAGAGAGCCAGGAACTTCTCAGAGTGCAGCCCAGTGTCATAAAGACAGATAAGAAGTTCCCAAATTCCAGCCACTCAGGCTGTTGAGCCCCACGTGGTCCTGCCCTAGGTCACATGGCAGGGGGCAAATGCAGCAAGGCCTGTGCACCCAGGAGGCTGGGGTCCAGCAGGGGAGGCCAGGGGCCATGCACGGGCATGAGTATCCAGTTCAGGGGAGAGGCACTGGTGCAATGGGGAGACTGGTCCTCAGGCGGAGGGGTTTCAGAGAAGGACCAGACTCATGGGCAGACGACTTACCTCATTTAAGTCTTGAAAACATCATTTAATCCTAGACTGCCTTTCCCTTAGCTTGCCTTCCAAACAAGGTTTTTGGAAATCCTAACTTCTTTCATGTAAGTTCTTGGGAAACAGAATTGGGAAGGTCAAAAAACACACTCATACATGACTTGGACGGAGTCAACACACACCCCCATACATGACTTGGAATTTCCTGGACTGTGAAACCAATCTATCAGTGCAGACAGGACTTAGGTCTAAATCTACCATGTAGACAGAACTTGGTCAGGTTTAAACTAGCTTATAGCTGCTCTCCTACGAGGCACAGGTCACACACATACAGGGTCTCATCATTGGACGGGGGGGGTCACCCTTGTGTGGGATAGCATGTACATTTTTTTTTTCAATCTTTTTGGCCTCTTTTATTGGTTTTTTGTGTATTTATTTTTCATCCATCTTTTATTCTTTGGCCTGTGTGGGCCTCCCATTGCAGTGGCCTTCCTTGCCACAGAGCACTGGCTCTGGGTGCATGCACTCCAGAGCGCTGGCTCACAATTACACACCGGTCCAGCTGCTCTGCAGCACATGGGACCTTCCCAGGCCAGGGATCGAACTGGTGCCCCTTGCACTGCAAGGCAGTCTCTCCACCCACTGGACCACCAGGGAAGCGCAGGATGTACATTTCTGGAAGAAGAAATCATCACTGGGCCCCAAACTTCCCCCACTTAAGGAAACCAAGAGACTTATGTCATCAAACATTTCAGCAGGCCAAACAAAAACGTTACCAATTTTTCTGGCCACATGATGGTCAGGGTCAAAGAGAGAGCCAGGAACTTCTCAGAGTGCAGCCCAGTGTCATAAAGACAGATAAGAAGTTCCCAAATTCCAGCCACTCAGGCTGTTGAGCCCCACGTGGTCCTGCCCTAGGTCACATGGCAGGGGGCAAATGCAGCAAGGCCTGTGCACCCAGGAGGCTGGGGTCCAGCAGGGGAGGCCAGGGGCCATGCACGGGCATGAGTATCCAGTTCAGGGGAGAGGCACTGGTGCAATGGGGAGACTGGTCCTCAGGCGGAGGGGTTTCAGAGAAGGACCAGACTCATGGGCAGACGACTTACCTCATTTAAGTCTTGAAAACATCATTTAATCCTAGACTGCCTTTCCCTTAGCTTGCCTTCCAAACAAGGTTTTTGGAAATCCTAACTTCTTTCATGTAAGTTCTTGGGAAACAGAATTGGGAAGGTCAAAAAACACACTCATACATGACTTGGAGACGGAGTCACCCACACCATCACTGCCTCCTTCGAGGGTCACAGTGACTTCAGCAAAGTCATTCCTCTCCCGTCTCCCAGGTGTCTCTCCTCATCCAACCTGAGAGAGACTGGATAGCACATTGAAGCACCAGGTACCCACCGTGGGCTGTGTTGGGGGGCCTGGAAGTCTCCCTCTGCTGGGCGTTACCGGGACAAACTTGTCCTCCTCCCAGTGAAGGGGGAATCTCAAGGAGCTGGTTCTTTGTTAGAAGTTGGAAAGGGGACTCCTGAGGGGCATGAGGAATGAGCCGCCACACCCCTCTGGGGTATTCTGCCGTCTCTTCTCTTCCACTTCAGCATCCAGTACTGAGCTTACCAGGGTACCTTCTTGGGGCTGCAGCTGGGATCATGGTGTGCCTTCACTGTTACCTCTGAGACCTCCCCACAGACGTCCACAGAGACAGGATGCCTCAAAAGGCAATTCAAGGTGACCTTCAGGTTAGTAAGATGCTAACTCAGCCCAGTGATCTTACTACACAATGCCAAGAAGAAGATATGTCTTCTCAGTTTGGAACAAGGGCCATCCTGAAGCCAACCCTGTCTACGGGTAGTCCCTGAGCAGTTTGGGAGAGCTGGCTGGCCGTGGGGTGGGGTAGAAAAAGGACCAGTACCTAGAATGGTCTGTGCACACAGGCAAGAGTTGGAAAGCTGTTTTTCAATTCACAAAGGAGGTCCCCGCTTTAAGAGCTGCTGGGTATGCCTGCATTTACACTTGACGTTGTAACAGTAGCTTGTTTCCATGCTTCTCACCTCTTCCCTCCCCAGTGCTTGTTTACCTGGGCGAGTGGAGCGTCTCCCTCATAACCAGCTTTTCCTGTGTGAGATGCAGGTTCAAGGAAACTCGTACCACCTCTTTCACTTCATTAAGTTGGAGGTTTGTTGCTAATTATTCAACTCAAAGGACACTCATCTCTCTATACGCCAATGGAATTATTTCCAGGAAGTGGCCACAGCTCACAGGAAGGCCTGGGAGACCATCAAGGAAGTGGACGCAGGACACATCTAAGAATATGCAGGGTCCCAGATCAAGGAAAATGAGCTGGAGGTGTCCCCAAAGGAATAAGCCCCAGGAAGCCAGGCCCTTGTCTGCTTACCTGCCTCTGATGCTCAAGCAGAAACAAGGAAAAAAGCTCTGAAAGATGAACATTTCTTCCTGGAGATGAAGATGGGCATTTGAAATCCAAGGCAACATCATTTCATGCAAGAAATATCTCACCATTGGCTATATAGGTTCTTGGGGCTAGGATAAGCAAGCAATTGCCCCAGGATGTTCAGTGTTTGAGCTGAAGGCAGGAGCATGGGGAGGTCCATGTCCAGCGGTCACGTGCCCCCCGCCAGGGTGGGGAGACAGGCCTGTCCCGCCCTCACAGGTGTCCCACCTCTGGCGTCTGCTTGACATCAAAACCAGCATTCAATGATCTCAACACATGTGGTTTGTCTTCTCACTGATCATCTCAGATCCATTTGTATTTGATTTCAGGCGGGTGGGAGGTGGCAGTGGAGAGGTCTGGGTAGGACAGAGTGGCTAAGGATTTATCTTTTTAATTTTGCTTTGCTGAGGGCTAATATTAAAATGAGTTTGAATTCCCTGAGCACACAGCAGCTCAGGAACACGCTGGGCTTTGGCGAGGCTGGGCTGAGATTTTAATTTGCTTGGGATAGACACACACATGTAATGGCAAGTCAGCCCACAGAACTGGGCCAAGATCCCCAATTGTCCCTCCCGGGCTGGCCACTCATGAGTTCACTCGAGGAGGATGGCAGGGAGCAGCCACATTGCCTTGCATGGCCAAATCGCTTCAGCAGGTGAACCGCATGGTTCTTTCTACAGTTCTGCAGCAAAAATAAATAAATAATATGCAATGCAATTACCAAATTAATACAGAATGGCATGTCTCCTTTGTCACCAGTACCAGGATGTATTGTGCTAATGACATTTGCACCTGCTAAGCATAATTAGTGAGTAATCTGCCTGGCTGTGTAATTGGGTAAACATGTGATATTTACCAGTAACTTGCTGCTAGGCGAGCACCAGTGAACAGAGGTAGCCATTTCAAACTAAGTTTCGGTGAAAGGAGAACTAGCCCAAATTTTGGCTTAAACCTCAGCTCTAATGAAAACTTTCTTTGAAAAATATAATTTCATTTGTGAGCAAGCTCCCCTGTCGACAGCGTGCCCTCCTAGCTGCATCGTCAAACAAACACCAAGCATCCAGGACATCATGTTTGTATATGAGGACCAGCTATGCTTAGGGACCAGGGGAGCTCTGTGAGTCTTCATCCCTTGGCTGAACCACACTTGAGCTATCTCTGGTCTCTTTGTATGCCAAATGGAGATAAGCTTGTTTTGTGGGCTTGTTCTGTCTCGTGACTGAAACAATTAACATGGGAACAGGGCTAGAAATAGCAATTGTTTCACAAGTGTGTGTTATTAAAACTATCAGTCCAACCTGGCTGACACTCTAAGGGCCTGGAATCTTCTTTGGGAAATAAGGCAGATTTGGTTAGACAAAGACTAGACCCTACCTTCACACCCATTGCTCCCAGCCCTGGAAGGATCTAGAAAACCTTCAGTACTAAGAAGGGAAGTCAAGAATGTTCATGCCCCCAAACACATTGACACACAGACGCACATACATACAGACACAAACACATACACACAGATGCACACATACACAGACACACACACAGCATGCCACTCTTGCGAAAGTTTCTCATGCATAAAATATCAGGCATAGTGATCACAAGCAGAATGCAGAGGAGGAACTGATGTCAGGTCTGAAGATGCCCTACATATGGTCAGGTATTTAATTTGAATGTCTGGTGAAACTTTTAGACATGTTAGCCACAGATGTTTCAGCCACATTTTAGCCACATCCCCAAACCAACTTAGACACTTGCCTACCTGCCTGAATCCTGGTCATAAAGTCTGAGCCTCCAGGACAGGAATGAAGGCAGGTGGGGAAGCATGTGCAGTGGATGGAAGGAGATGCCAGCTCCAGGCGATGCCCGTGTGCCAGGCCCTGTGCCTCCCCTCTAGTCCTCTCAGTTTTCACACCACCACTGTAATGTTCATCTGAAAGGGGTTCAGAATGAAAGGGGTTCATAGGCAGAATTGGCGAGGAGGTTAGCGGGTCCCAAGGACAAGGAGGAGGAGGTGAGGGACAAAAAGAAGGACAAAAAGAAGAAGGTATTTTTCTAACCTGAAATATTTGTTATGATAAGATCAACCCCAAACTAAGTTTATTGTCTTACGTTGACGCTGTGGGCCTAGAAAGGCCTTTACACCAGAATGTCTCATCTAGCCCAGAGATTATCCCCTGGCTAATCTCACGTTGTGGGTGTAGGACTGGAATGCCTTTAGGACCTTAAGCTATTGTTTCAATAACTGACTGGAAAATACAAATAGTCATGCCTAAACTGGCAAAGCTGGGATACTCTTCTATCCCCCTTTCAGTGTCTATGCTGGAAGCTTTTCCCTATCCTTTCCTACTTTAATAAACTTTTCACTGCATGAAGCTCTGAGTGACCATCACTAAGTCTTTTGATCCCAATGTGAATTCTTCTCCATTGGAGATTAAGAATCTGACCCCGTTCACGGTAACCTACTGTCATCGATCACCTATCATATCCCCCACCCAGTTGTCTTTCTATGTGATAATGAACTTGATCATCAGACCTTTCAGAATTGTCACTGTCAGGTCAGTGGCCACACCTGCAGTCAACTAATCCCTGTGAGGGGCACCATCTGTGTTCCCAGAACTAAGGGACGTTAAACGGCTGGGAGGGGCGTGCGTCAAAGCCGAGCCCTCGCCAGGCCAGCTCACTACTCACTGACACAGAATTCACATGGGCACCACTACGACTGCTTCTGGGGGCTACCCCTCAACGAGACAACCCAGTCACAGCCACGAATTCCGTGATTTTCAATGCATTTTAGCCACATCCCCAAACCAACTTAGACACTTGCCTACCTGCCTGAATCCTGGTCATAAAGTCTGAGCCTCCAGGACAGGAATGAAGGCAGGTGGGGAAGCATGTGCAGTGGATGGAAGGAGATGCCAGCTCCAGGCGATGCCCGTGTGCCAGGCCCTGTGCCTCCCCTCTAGTCCTCTCAGTTTTCACACCACCACTGTAATGTTCATCTGAAAGGGGTTCAGAATGAAAGGGGTTCATAGGCAGAATTGGCGAGGAGGTTAGCGGGTCCCAAGGACAAGGAGGAGGAGGTGAGGGACAAAAAGAAGGACAAAAAGAAGAAGGTATTTTTCTAACCTGAAATATTTGTTATGATAAGATCAACCCCAAACTAAGTTTATTGTCTTACGTTGACGCTGTGGGCCTAGAAAGGCCTTTACACCAGAATGTCTCATCTAGCCCAGAGATTATCCCCTGGCTAATCTCACGTTGTGGGTGTAGGACTGGAATGCCTTTAGGACCTTAAGCTATTGTTTCAATAACTGACTGGAAAATACAAATAGTCATGCCTAAACTGGCAAAGCTGGGATACTCTTCTATCCCCCTTTCAGTGTCTATGCTGGAAGCTTTTCCCTATCCTTTCCTACTTTAATAAACTTTTCACTGCATGAAGCTCTGAGTGACCATCACTAAGTCTTTTGATCCCAATGTGAATTCTTCTCCATTGGAGATTAAGAATCTGACCCCGTTCACGGTAACCTACTGTCATCGATCACCTATCATATCCCCCACCCAGTTGTCTTTCTATGTGATAATGAACTTGATCATCAGACCTTTCAGAATTGTCACTGTCAGGTCAGTGGCCACACCTGCAGTCAACTAATCCCTGTGAGGGGCACCATCTGTGTTCCCAGAACTAAGGGACGTTAAACGGCTGGGAGGGGCGTGCGTCAAAGCCGAGCCCTCGCCAGGCCAGCTCACTACTCACTGACACAGAATTCACATGGGCACCACTACGACTGCTTCTGGGGGCTACCCCTCAACGAGACAACCCAGTCACAGCCACGAATTCCGTGATTTTCTCTGGGCACTAACTAAAATCAGCATTTTATCTTTGACGGGCATTTGCCATAGCATGCCTTACAAATATCAAAGTCACGTCTTGGAGATGAACAGAAACGACTTTGATTTTTTTTCACTAGGTACAGTCTCTGATTTAAGTTTTAATTCAGGGCACTGGGGTTACAAAGGTGAATGAGATGGCACCTTGCCCTTGTAACCTCAAGGTTGTGGGAAATGGACCTAAGCATGAGCGCCAGGATGCCATCACATTGTGGGAGAAGTAGATAGACCTACAGGAGCAAACACTTCAATTGCAGCAGAACAGACTCTGGGCGGGTGGGTGGATGAGAGCCATCGATTAGGCCTGTGCCAGCCTGGAGGGGTAGGTTTGAGGCCCCAAGGCCACAGTGCCACTATGAGGTACCTATGGGGAAGTGCCCCAGAAGGAAGGCAGTGAGGCATGGAGGGGATTGGGATAGGGGAACATTGCCTAGGCTCCTGGAATCCCTGAGCCCAGGGTCCACTAGGCTGTTTCCCCATTACTTGTTTTACTTGGGTTCTGCTTCTCATGAGGTGCCTACATTGGGACCTTAGAGACATGCAGGACCAGGAATAGGACCAGGGCCTCACGGGAGAAAGAAGACAGGATCCAGATGAACTCCAAGGGGCAGGGATGAGAGGAAGAGAAGATGGAGAATGAGGGAAATGGGAGGAAAGCTGGGTTGTGTTCTCTCTGGCCAGGTGCAGGAAAACACAGCAGGCATCTGACCCGTTCACGGTAACCTACTGTCATCGATCACCTATCATATCCCCCACCCAGTTGTCTTTCTATGTGATAATGAACTTGATCATCAGACCTTTCAGAATTGTCACTGTCAGGTCAGTGGCCACACCTGCAGTCAACTAATCCCTGTGAGGGGCACCATCTGTGTTCCCAGAACTAAGGGACGTTAAACGGCTGGGAGGCGTGCGTCAAAGCCGAGCCCTCGCCAGGCCAGCTCACTACTCACTGACACAGAATTCACATGGGCACCACTACGACTGCTTCTGGGGGCTACCCCTCAACGAGACAACCCAGTCACAGCCACGAATTCCGTGATTTTCTCTGGGCACTAACTAAAATCAGCATTTTATCTTTGACGGGCATTTGCCATAGCATGCCTTACAAATATCAAAGTCACGTCTTGGAGATGAACAGAAACGACTTTGATTTTTTCACTAGGTACAGTCTCTGATTTAAGTTTTAATTCAGGGCACTGGGGTTACAAAGGTGAATGAGATGGCACCTTGCCCTTGTAACCTCAAGGTTGTGGGAAATGGACCTAAGCATGAGCGCCAGGATGCCATCACATTGTGGGAGAAGTAGATAGACCTACAGGAGCAAACACTTCAATTGCAGCAGAACAGACTCTGGGCGGGTGGGTGGATGAGAGCCATCGATTAGGCCTGTGCCAGCCTGGAGGGGTAGGTTTGAGGCCCCAAGGCCACAGTGCCACTATGAGGTACCTATGGGGAAGTGCCCCAGAAGGAAGGCAGTGAGGCATGGAGGGGATTGGGATAGGGGAACATTGCCTAGGCTCCTGGAATCCCTGAGCCCAGGGTCCACTAGGCTGTTTCCCCATTACTTGTTTTACTTGGGTTCTGCTTCTCATGAGGTGCCTACATTGGGACCTTAGAGACATGCAGGACCAGGAATAGGACCAGGGCCTCACGGGAGAAAGAAGACAGGATCCAGATGAACTCCAAGGGGCAGGGATGAGAGGAAGAGAAGATGGAGAATGAGGGAAATGGGAGGAAAGCTGGGTTGTGTTCTCTCTGGCCAGGTGCAGGAAAACACAGCAGGCAGAGAAGATAGGACACTGGAGCCCCAGCTGTAGCTTTGCTCTGCTCGGGAAAGAGGGTCTATTAGTCTAGTGCTGTAGTGTGCTATAAACGGCAGCTGGGTTACCTGTGCCTCGGTGAAGCACACCTGCTAAGTGTGCCTCAGTTACAGAGGCTGCCTCCCACAGCCCTCAGGTTGGAGAGGACATTGCCAGCTGGCACTTTCAGAAGCTCCAGTGTCTTGGAGTGGGGGAGCCCAGCAAATCCTCTGAGGTGGGCTGAATATTGGGCCCACAGATACATACCTTCATATCCTAGATCTCAGAATCTGGGAAAATGTTTTCTTATGTGTCCAAAAGGACTCTGTGGATGTGATGAAGTTAAGGGGTTTGGTGTAGAAAGATTATCCTGGATTATGTGGGTAGGCTGCATGTCCAGGGGAGACAGGAGGAGTCTGTCTGAACCGAGGAGCTGTGATAATGGAGGCAGAGATTGGAGTTACCACTTTGATTTGAAGCTGAAGAATGGAGCCACAAGCCAAAGAGTATGAGCAGCCCCTAGATGCTGGAAAAGGCAAGGAAATGGATTCTCCCTTCAGACCTTCCAGGAAGAACTAGCCCTGCCCACACACAGATTTCAGTCCAGTATAACTGATTCCAGGTTTTTCTTCTCCACACGTGTGAGAGACTAAATGGGTGTTGTTTTGAGCACTAAGTTGGGGCAGCTTGCTCAGGAGGAGATGAAAAACCTGCCTTTTCACTCTCTTGCCCTCCATTTTCTCCTGTTATCTTTGTTTTCTTCCTTAGAAATTCTCCATTTTTATCCCTCTTCAAGATGTTTTTAAAATGTGTTTGCTCCATGCGTTGATGGGAAAGTGGGACTAAACTCTCAGGATGACCCTCTTCCCTCATATTCTAGGAAAGCACTTACCTGGGAATTGGGATTTTGCCCTAGAGGGAAATTCCACACTTCTTCTGTAAGAGGGAGTGTGAAGGAGGGATTCTCAAGGAGTGGGGAGCCAGTTTACAGGATGTTTTATATTTTACTTATTTTTTAATTTTTTCTTTTATATTGAAATACAGTTGATTAACAATGTTGCATTTGTTTCAATACAGTATACTAACACATATATATGGAATCTGCTAAAATGATACAGATAAATGCACACGCAGAACGGCAATGGAAAACAGACTTAGAGAACAGACCTATGATCATTGTGGGGAGGGAAGATAGGACAAGAGGTATGGAAAAAACAACAAGGAAACCTACACTATCACATGTAATAGAGATTACCACTGTGATTGAGCTGTAATATTAAGGGAACATACATGGGGACTAAACATCAACCTGGGAGGGGGTGGGAAGAGGGAAAAGGGAGGGCTCCTGGGAGAGGGGTCAGGGATATACCTATGACTGTTTGGAAATTATATATAACTGAAAACAAGAAAACTCTGTAAAAACGTATAACAGCTTCGCTGTACACCTGAAGCTAATGTGACATTGTAAAACAAATATACCCCAATAAAAATTTTTGAAAAAATGCTGTATTTGTTTCAGTTGCACAGCAGTGTGATTCAGTTATACATATACATATATCTATTCTTTTTCAAAGTCTTTTCCCTTTTAGGTTGTTACAGGATATTGAGCAGATTTCCTTGTGTTATGCAGTAGGTCCTGGCTGGCTACCTATTATAGCAGTGTATATATGTCAATGCCAAATTCCCGATTTATCTCCCTACCACCTTTTCCCTTTGGTTTGTTTTCTAAGTCTGTAAGTCTGTTTCTGTTTTGTAAATAAATTCATTTGTGCAATTTTTTTAGATTCCACATATAAGGAATATCCTATATATTCTCTGTCTGACTTAATTCACTTAGTATGATAATCTCTAGTTTGATCCATGTTGCTGTAAATGGCATTCCTTCACGCTTCCTTATTTTTCATTAATTTATTTTTATTTTACAGAGTTTTGTTGTTTACTACTTCGTGCTTCTTGATGGCTGAATAATATTCAATTGTATATATATATGTACCACATCTTCTTGATCCGTTCCTCTGTTGATGGACATTTAGGCTGTTTCCATGTCTTGGCTATTGTAAACAGTGCCACAATAACATTGGGTTGTATGCATCCTTTCAGATCTTTTTTTTCTCTGTATATATGCCCAGGTGTGGGGTTTTAGGATCATATGATAGCTCTATTTTTAGTTTTTAAAGGCAATCCCATACTGCAGGGGGACAGAAGGTCCCCAGGTCCCCAGCCTCCAACCCCATCTTCCTGTTCAGACCCAGGCTTGAGATGGGGAGATGCCTCTAGATGGTAGGGCACCATGTCAGCTCCTTCAGTTCCTCCCTCCTGCATGCCCTTCCCTGCTCCTGTTGGGGCCTAGAGATGGTCCCAAAATAAGTTGCAAATGCATACTGATTCTTTCGAATTACCATTACTTAGGAAACAGCATGAGGTGGTGGTTAAAAAACCACTCTGGACCCCTCTCTAAAGGTATCCATCCTGTGCCAAGAGGATTAAAAGTCATCCTAATCACCAGAGTTAAGGAAATCAAGATGATGAAAGATGTATAAACAAATTGTGTTACTTCTTCACTGGTCTGTTACCTTAAATACAAGCCCCTTTGTTCTGTTAAATCTTCACACATCATTTGTCTAAAATGATCCATGAACAGCCTGTTTTGGCCCCTTGGTGGGAAGAGAGTCCATTTCGGTAAGACCTCTTTGTATATGAGTTAAATTGTTTTTTCTCTTCTGCTAATCTGTATTGTGTCAACTAAATTATTATACCAACCAAAAGAACATAAAAGGGTCAGGAGGAATATTTCCCCATCCCGACACTCCTTTGGTTTTCTTTTTCTAGCCCATTCTGACCTCCTTCTTTCTTGACAAATTCTCTTTCTTCTCTCTTGGATTTCCCACCCACCAAATAAACAGGTGTGCTACAGTTTTAACAGCTGACTCAGAGAAGCAGCTCCTGTCCACAGCACCCTCTGACCTGATCCTTTGAGTCAGGCTCATTCAGGACTCTACAAGGACTTTGGAGGTCTCAGAGTATAAGTCAATGAGAGCTTCACGTCAGAGCCCTGTCCCAGAGTAGCACGAGGAGACTGTCCTTCTTCTTCATCCTATAATGAAGAATATTCTTGTCTTGGTCATCAGACATCCCCTAGAGCCTCACTTCTGAGGGTGAGGGCACAGGGACCCTCTAAAAAGATTAGCATGGGAGGTGGATCCACCTCTTCCCAAGTCCCCTTCCTCTCTGGGAATGGAAATCTTGGAGGGGTTTCTGGACACTCAAGTTCTTTAAAGTTTAGGAATGAATGAATGGCACTGTCCACCACTCTCACCACCACAGCTATTTTTTTAAGTTGGTTTTGTTTTGTTTTGTTTAATTTTCTTTACTTATTTATTTTTGGCTATTTTGGGTTTTCACTGCTGCCACAGGCTGTTCTCTAGTTGGAGGGAGTGGGCACAACTCTCTAGTTGAGGTCAGCAGGCTTCTTGTTGCAGTGACTTCTTTTGTTGTGGAACTCAGACTCTAGGGCACACGGGCTTCAGTAATTCACATAGGCTCAATAGTTGTGACTCTGAGGCTCTAGAACATAGGCTCAATAGTAGCGGCTCCAAGGCTGTAGAGCACAGGCTCAATAGTTGTGGATCACGGGCTTAGCTGCTCTGCAGCATGTGGGATCTTCCTGGATCAGGGGTCGAACTCATGTTTCCTGCACTGGCAGGTGAATTCTTTACCTCTGAACTACCAGGGAAGCCTCTGCATTCCTTTTTGTGCAATACCTTGTTTCTCTCTGTTTTAAAAGTTTATCTCTGTTAGTTTTCAGAAGTTTAATTATGTTGTGTATTGGTATAGAAAATTTTTGTTATTATTTTTAATATACTTTGGATTGGCTCAGCTTTTTGAATCTGAGTTATGCATTTTGACATATTTGGGACACTTTCAGCCATTATTTTTTCTGATACTTGTTCCACACTTTGTCCTCTACTTCTGAGGCTCTGATGATATAAATTCTATACCCTTTGTTATAGTCCCTCAAGTCTTTAAGGCTCTGTCTTTTTTGTCTATGTTCTCTCTGTTGAAAATGAACCACTTTTACTGATTCGTTTTCAAGTTTATCAATTCTATCCTCTGTCATCTTCACTTCTATTGAGTACACATAGCAGGTTGAAAAATTTTATCTGATGTAGTTTTCATGTGTATTATTTCCCATTGGTTCCCCCCATTTTGTCCTTTTTATAACTTCTATCTTATTGTTTAAAATATTATTTTTTTATCTGTTTCAGGAGAACTTATAATTGATTATTGAAATATATTCATGATGACAAATTTAAAATCCTTGTGTAACAATTCTAACATCTTATTGATCTTGGTATTGGTGTCAATCAATCGTTTTTCTAAAGTTTAGGAATGAATGAATGGCACTGTCCACCACTCTCACCACCACAGCTATTTTTTTAAGTTGGTTTTGTTTTGTTTTGTTTAATTTTCTTTACTTATTTATTTTTGGCTATTTTGGGTTTTCACTGCTGCCACAGGCTGTTCTCTAGTTGGAGGGAGTGGGCACAACTCTCTAGTTGAGGTCAGCAGGCTTCTTGTTGCAGTGACTTCTTTTGTTGTGGAACTCAGACTCTAGGGCACACGGGCTTCAGTAATTCACATAGGCTCAATAGTTGTGACTCTGAGGCTCTAGAACATAGGCTCAATAGTAGCGGCTCCAAGGCTGTAGAGCACAGGCTCAATAGTTGTGGATCACGGGCTTAGCTGCTCTGCAGCATGTGGGATCTTCCTGGATCAGGGATCGAACTCATGTTTCCTGCACTGGCAGGTGAATTCTTTACCTCTGAACTACCAGGGAAGCCTCTGCATTCCTTTTTGTGCAATACCTTGTTTCTCTCTGTTTTAAAAGTTTATCTCTGTTAGTTTTCAGAAGTTTAATTATGTTGTGTATTGGTATAGAAAATTTTTGTTATTATTTTTAATATACTTTGGATTGGCTCAGCTTTTTGAATCTGAGTTATGCATTTTGACATATTTGGGACACTTTCAGCCATTATTTTTTCTGATACTTGTTCCACACTTTGTCCTCTACTTCTGAGGCTCTGATGATATAAATTCTATACCCTTTGTTATAGTCCCTCAAGTCTTTAAGGCTCTGTCTTTTTTGTCTATGTTCTCTCTGTTGAAAATGAACCACTTTTACTGATTCGTTTTCAAGTTTATCAATTCTATCCTCTGTCATCTTCACTTCTATTGAGTACACATAGCAGGTTGAAAAATTTTATCTGATGTAGTTTTCATGTGTATTATTTCCCATTGGTTCCCCCCATTTTGTCCTTTTTATAACTTCTATCTTATTGTTTAAAATATTATTTTTTTATCTGTTTCAGGAGAACTTATAATTGATTATTGAAATATATTCATGATGACAAATTTAAAATCCTTGTGTAACAATTCTAACATCTTATTGATCTTGGTATTGGTGTCAATCAATCGTTTTTTCTCACTCAAATTGTGGCTTCACCAGCTTTTGGCATGAGGAATGTTTTTTCTGTTGTATCCTTGATATTTTTTATTATGCTTAGAGACTCCCATATTAATCTTCTACTTAGCAGACAATTTTGCTGTTTAGGTTTAGCTTGTAAGTTGACCTATTTTGTGAACTTGAGAATTTAGCTTCCAGAACCCTGGAAATATCTCTGCTATTCTGTCCTGCTTTATTCTTCTGGGGTTTCTATCAGTTCTTGCTGCTGCTGTATGTGGGAACATAAAGTGTGTCCTGGGTTGCCTAGTGTCTCTGGGCCACCACCTGTTGAATAGGGAAGGAGGCTAGTCAGAAGCCATTGTTCCTTGACTCTGTATCCCACTGGTGGAAGTCAGGGAGACAATGGCTTTGTCGTGGGTGGTTGGAGCTTTTGTGGGCATTTGGCACTGCTTGCTGGTGCTCAGTTTTGGAGTATGGGTTTGGACTCTCCACTCAGTCAGTATGACTTCTCCTTTCTTTTTTCTTTTATTGGCTTCTCCTTTCTTACCCTTTGGCCAGACAGAGTAGACTTTTTATTGTTGGAGGGTTTTGCATTTTACATACATGTTGGTAGTTCTAAGTTTCAAAACTCCCTGGTATCAAGGTCTAGGGTACATGGTAGGTCAAGAAGAAGAAGAAGAATGAAAAGAAAGAAGAAAAACACACAAAAAAATCATTATATGTTATTCTTAAAGCCCCAAGATCCCTATTGTTCAGTTGTTCAGTCTCTCAGTCTTGTTCAACTCTGATACCCCATGGACTGCAGCATGCCAGGCTTCTTTGTCCTTCACCATCTCCCAGAAATTGCTCAAACTCATGTCCATTGACTCAGTGATGCCATGCACCCATCTCATCCTCTGTTGGCCCCTTTTCCTTCTGCCAGCATCAGGGCCTTTTCCAATATGCTGTCTCTTCACATCAGGAGGCCAAAGTATTGGAGCTTCAGTATCAGTCCTTCCAACAAACATTCAGGGATGATTTCATTTAAGATTGACTAGTTTGATTTCCATGCTTTCCAAGGAACTCTCAAGAGTCTTTCCCAGTATCACAGTTTGAAGGCATCAATTCTTCAGTGCTCAGCCATTTTTATTGTCCAGCTCTCACATTCTTGTATAACTACTGGAAAACCATAGCTGTGACTAAATGCACCTTTAAAGGCAAAGTGCTGTAGTTTGAACATTCTTTGGCATTGTCTTTCTTTGGGATAGGAATGAAAACTCACCTTTTCCAGTCCTGTAGTCACTGCTGAGTTTTCCAAATTTGCTGACATATTCTTCTGCGGTTTTCTATCAGTTCTTGCTGCTGCTGTATGTGGGAACATAAAGTGTGTCCTGGGTTGCCTAGTGTCTCTGGGCCACCACCTGTTGAATAGGGAAGGAGGCTAGTCAGAAGCCATTGTTCCTTGACTCTGTATCCCACTGGTGGAAGTCAGGGAGACAATGGCTTTGTCGTGGGTGGTTGGAGCTTTTGTGGGCATTTGGCACTGCTTGCTGGTGCTCAGTTTTGGAGTATGGGTTTGGACTCTCCACTCAGTCAGTATGACTTCTCCTTTCTTTTTTCTTTTATTGGCTTCTCCTTTCTTACCCTTTGGCCAGACAGAGTAGACTTTTTATTGTTGGAGGGTTTTGCATTTTACATACATGTTGGTAGTTCTAAGTTTCAAAACTCCCTGGTATCAAGGTCTAGGGTACATGGTAGGTCAAGAAGAAGAAGAAGAATGAAAAGAAAGAAGAAAAACACACAAAAAAATCATTATATGTTATTCTTAAAGCCCCAAGATCCCTATTGTTCAGTTGTTCAGTCTCTCAGTCTTGTTCAACTCTGATACCCCATGGACTGCAGCATGCCAGGCTTCTTTGTCCTTCACCATCTCCCAGAAATTGCTCAAACTCATGTCCATTGACTCAGTGATGCCATGCACCCATCTCATCCTCTTTTGGGCCCCCTTTTCCTTCTGCCAGCATCAGGGCCTTTTCCAATATGCTGTCTCTTCACATCAGGAGGCCAAAGTATTGGAGCTTCAGTATCAGTCCTTCCAACAAACATTCAGGGATGATTTCATTTAAGATTGACTAGTTTGATTTCCATGCTTTCCAAGGAACTCTCAAGAGTCTTTCCCAGTATCACAGTTTGAAGGCATCAATTCTTCAGTGCTCAGCCATTTTTATTGTCCAGCTCTCACATTCTTGTATAACTACTGGAAAACCATAGCTGTGACTAAATGCACCTTTAAAGGCAAAGTGCTGTAGTTTGAACATTCTTTGGCATTGTCTTTCTTTGGGATAGGAATGAAAACTCACCTTTTCCAGTCCTGTAGTCACTGCTGAGTTTTCCAAATTTGCTGACATATTGGGTGCAGCAAATAGGCTCAATAGTTGTCAAAGATGGATGAAAATAAATGGATAAAAAATCAATAAAGGAGGCCAAAAATTATTAAAAAAAAAAAAAAAACTAGCTGTGATTTCTCCTCGCACAAGGAGGATTACCTTTTTGTGATGTAGTTTTCATTCTAGCCACTGCAGGAGAGTGGGTCTTACTTCTTCTGCCTGACTCACCAATTTCATTCAACATAGTTTTGGAAGCTCTAGCTACAGCAGAGAAGAAAAAGAAGTAAAGGGATTCCAAACTGGAAAAGAAGTTAAACTGTCACTGACTGCAACTGACATGATACTATACATAAAAGATCTTAAAGATGCTGCCAGAAAATTATAAGAATTCATCAATTAATTTGGTAATGTTGCTAATTACAAAGGTAATATACAGAAATCTGTTGCATTTCTATATACTAACAATGAAAGAACAGAAAGAGAAATTCAAGAAACATGTCTACCTAGGAATAAACCTACCTAAGGAGACAAAGGAGTTTCCCAGGTGGCTCAGTGGGTAAAAACTCTACCTACAATGCAGGAGATGCCGGCAGATGTGAATTTGCCTGCACAAATTCCCACTGGCAATCCACTCCAGTATTCTTGCCTCGAGAATCTCGTGGACAGAGGACTCTGATGAACTCGAGTCCATAGGTCACAAAGAGTTGGACATGACTGAAGTGACTAAGCATGCACACAAATAGACAAGTGACCTGTACTCCAAAAACTATAAGGCAATGATGAAGGAAATTAAAGATATAAACAGATGGAAAGATATACATTGTGGATTAGAAGAATTAATATTATCAAAATGACTATACTACCCAAAGCAAACTACAGACTCAATGCAATTCCTATCAAATTACCAATGACATTTTCACAAAACTAGAATAAAACTCTCAAAATTTGTATGAGACACAAGAGACCCCAAATAGCCAAAGTCATCTTGAGAAAAAACAGCAGAGCTGGAGGAATCAGGTTTCCTGGCTTCAGAATGAAAACTCAACCTTTTCCAGTCCTTAGTCCCGTAGTCACTGCTGAGTTTTCCAAATTTGCTGACATATTGGGTGCAGCAAATAGGCTCAATAGTTGTCAAAGATGGATGAAAATAAATGGATAAAAAATCAATAAAGGAGGCCAAAAATTATTAAAAAAAAAAAAAAAACTAGCTGTGATTTCTCCTCGCACAAGGAGGATTACCTTTTTGTGATGTAGTTTTCATTCTAGCCACTGCAGGAGAGTGGGTCTTACTTCTTCTGCCTGACTCACCAATTTCATTCAACATAGTTTTGGAAGCTCTAGCTACAGCAGAGAAGAAAAAAGTAAAGGGATTCCAAACTGGAAAAGAAGTTAAACTGTCACTGACTGCAACTGACATGATACTATACATAAAAGATCTTAAAGATGCTGCCAGAAAATTATAAGAATTCATCAATTAATTTGGTAATGTTGCTAATTACAAAGGTAATATACAGAAATCTGTTGCATTTCTATATACTAACAATGAAAGAACAGAAAGAGAAATTCAAGAAACATGTCTACCTAGGAATAAACCTACCTAAGGAGACAAAGGAGTTTCCCAGGTGGCTCAGTGGGTAAAAACTCTACCTACAATGCAGGAGATGCCGGCAGATGTGAATTTGCCTGCACAAATTCCCACTGGCAATCCACTCCAGTATTCTTGCCTCGAGAATCTCGTGGACAGAGGACTCTGATGAACTCGAGTCCATAGGTCACAAAGAGTTGGACATGACTGAAGTGACTAAGCATGCACACAAATAGACAAGTGACCTGTACTCCAAAAACTATAAGGCAATGATGAAGGAAATTAAAGATATAAACAGATGGAAAGATATACATTGTGGATTAGAAGAATTAATATTATCAAAATGACTATACTACCCAAAGCAAACTACAGACTCAATGCAATTCCTATCAAATTACCAATGACATTTTTCACAAAACTAGAATAAAACTCTCAAAATTTGTATGAGACACAAGAGACCCCAAATAGCCAAAGTCATCTTGAGAAAAAACAGCAGAGCTGGAGGAATCAGGTTTCCTGGCTTCAGACTATACTATAAAGCTACAGTCATCAAAATAGCATAGTACTAGTACACAAAAAATACAACTATAGATCAATGCTCCAGGATAGAAAACCCTGAAATAAGCCCATTCATCTATGTAAATTAATCTATGACAATGGAGGCAAGACTACACAATGTTGGAAAGATAGTCTCTTCAACAAATGGTCCTGGGAAAACTGGACAGTTACATGTAAAAAAAAAGAAATTAGATCAGTGTTTAATATCATGCACACAAATAAGCTCAGAATGGATTAATGACCTAAATGTGAGACTGGCTACTACAAAACTCCTAAAGGAAAACATAGCTAGAACACTCTCTGATATAAATCACTGCATTATCTTTTTCAATCTGTCTCCCAGAATATTAGAAATAAAAACAAAAACAAATGCAAAACCTTCTGCACAGTAAAGGAAACAATAAACAAAATGAAAAACTATACAAAAAAGATCTTAATGACCCAGTGTTATGATCACTCACCTAGAGCCAGACATCCTAGAGTGTGAAGTCAAATGGGCCTTAGGAAGTATCACTACAAGCAAAGCTATTGGGGGTGGTGAAATTTCAGCTGAGCTGTTTCAAATCCTAAAAGATGTTGCTATTACAGTGCTGCAATATGCAAGCAAATTTGAAAAATTCAGCAGTAGCCACAAGAGTGGAAAAGGTCAGTTTTCATTCCAATTCCAAACAAGGGAAATGTCAAAGAATATTCAAATAACTGCACAATTGCGGTCATTTCACACTCTAGCAAGATCATACTCAAAGTCCTCCAACCTAGGCTTTAACAGTATGTGAACGGAGAACTTCCAGATGTACAAACTGAATTTAGAAAGGGCACAGGAACCAGCGATCAAATTGCCAACACCCGTTGGATCATAGATAAAAAAAGAGAATTCCAGAAAAACATCTACTTCTGCTTTGTTGACTATGTTAAAGCCCTTTACTGTGTAAATTACAACAAACCATGGAAAATTCAAAAAGAGAAGGGAATACCAGGCCAACTTACCTGCCTCCTGAGAAACCTGTACACATGTCAAGAGACATCAGTTACAATTAGACATTGAACAATGGACTGTTTTCAAATTGAGAAAGAAGTACATCAAGGCTATATATTATTAACCTGCTCGTTAAACTTTATCTGGGCATGAGAGCCGGTCACATGGACCTGGGTCTGAGCCTAGGGTTATGGCGGGCTTTCCTATAAAAGCTGACTTTGATTTGAGACCTCGATTGAGGAGAGAGACAGCCGCCAGGCATAGGGCGGTGGTTAGTTTATGTGTCGGTTCCTTATTGAGAGGGCATTCAGAGCCCGGTCACTTGGGCCAGGGTCCGAAAGTAGGGTTAGGGCGAGCTCTCCCGTAGAAGCTGACTTCAGTGTGAGACCAGGATTGAGTTGAGAGGCAGCCGCCATGCTTAGGGCGGTGGTTGGTCTATGTGTCGAATCCTCGTTGAGAGAGATTTGGGAGCCCGGTCACTTGGGCCAGTGTCCGATGGTTTGGGTTAAATGCTTGTTGCCGGGGGAGAAGCCTGTTCCTTTTGGATATGAGGTCGGATTGGGGGGTTGAGAGGCAACCCCGGGGCCATGGGGGTTGGGGGCCGTGTTTGGTATATGTGTCGGTACCTCGTTGAGAGGGCATTGAGAGCCCGGTCACTTGGGCCAGGGTCCGAAAGTAGGGTTAGGGCGGGCTTTCCCGTAGAAGCTGACTTTGGTGTGAGGCCAGAATTGAGTTGAGAGGCAGTCGCCATGCTTAGGGCGGTGGTTGGTTTATGTGTCGGTTCATCGTTGAGAGGGCATTCAGAGCCCGGTCACTTGGGCCAGTGTCCGATGGTAGGGTTAGCGCGCAGTTTCCCGTAGAAGTTGTCTTTGATATGAGGTCAGGATTGAGTTGAGAGGCAACAGCCATGCTTCGGGCCGTGTTTGGTATATGTGTCGGTACCTCGTTGAGAGGGCATTGAGAGCCCGGTCACTTGGGCCAGGGTCCAAAACTAGGGTTAGGGTGGGCTTTCCAGTAAAGGCTGACATTGATTTGAGGCCAGAATTGAGTTGAGAGGCAGTCGCCATGCTTAGGGCGGTGGTTGGTATATGTGTCGGTTCCTCGTTGAGACGGCATTCAAAGGCAGGTCACTTGTGCCAGGGTCCGAAAGTAGGGTTAGGGCGAGCTCTCCTGTATAAGCTGACTTCAGTGTGAGACCAGGATTGAGTTGAGAGGCAGCTGCCATGCTTAGGGCCGTGTTTGGTATATGTGTCGGTACCTCGTTGAGAGGGCATTGAGAGCCCGGTCACTTGGGCCAGGGTCCAAAACTAGGGTTAGGGCGGGCTTTCCCGTAGAAGCTGACTTCAGTGTGAGACCAGGATTGAGTTGAGAGGCAGCTGCCATGCTTAGGGCCGTGTTTGGTATATGTGTCGGTACCTCGTTGAGAGGGCATTGAGAGCCTGCTAACTTGGGCCAGGGTCCGAAACTAGGGTTAGGGCGAGCTCTCCCGTAGAAGCTGACTTCAGTGTGAGACCAGGATTGAGTTGAGAGGCAGCTGCCATGCTTCAGGCCGTGTTTGGTATATGTGTCGGTACCTCGTTGAGAGGGCATTGAGAGCCTGGTCACTTAGGGCAGGGTACGAAACTAGGGTTAGCGCGAGCTCTCCCGTAGAAGCTGACTTCAGTGTGAGATCAGGATTGAGTTGAGAGGCAGTCGCCATGCTTAGGGCGGTGTTTGGTCTATGTGTCGAATCCTCGTTGACAGAGCTTTGGGAGCCCGGTCACTTGGGCCAGTATCCGATGGTAGGGTTAGCGCGCGCTTTCCCGTAGAAGCTATATTTGATATGAGGTCAGGATTGAGTTGAGAGGCAACAGCCATGCTTCAGGCCGTGTTTGGTGTATGTGTCGGTACCTCGTTGAGAGGGCATTGAGAGCCTGCTAACTTGGGCCAGGGTCCGAAACTACGGTTAGGGCGAGCTCTCCTGTATAAGCTGACTTCAGTGTGAGACCAGGATTGAGTTGAGAGGCAGCTGCCATGCTTCAGGCCGTGTTTGGTATATGTGTCGGTACCTCGTTGAGAGGGCATTGAGAGCCTGGTCACTTAGGGCAGGGTACGAAACTAGGGTTAGCGCGAGCTCTCCCGTAGAAGCTGACTTCAGTGTGAGATCAGGATTGAGTTGAGAGGCAGTCGCCATGCTTAGGGCGGTGTTTGGTCTATGTGTCGAATCCTCGTTGACAGAGCTTTGGGAGCCCGGTCACTTGGGCCAGTGTCCGATGGTAGGGTTAGCGCGCGCTTTCCCGTAGAAGCTGTCTTTGATATGAGGTCAGGATTGAGTTGAGAGGCAACAGCCATGCTTCAGGCCGTGTTTGGTGTATGTGTCGGTACCTCGTTGAGAGGGCATTGAGAGCCTGCTAACTTGGGCCAGGGTCCGAAACTAGGGTTAGGGCTGGCTTGCCCATAAAGGATGACATTGATTTCAGGCCAGAATTGAGTTGAGAGGCAGTCGCCATGCTTAGGGCCGTGTTTGGTATATGTGTCGGTACCTCGTTGAGAGGGCATTGAGAGCACGGTCACATGGACCTGGGTCTGAGCCTAGGGTTATGGCGGGCTTTCCTATAAAAGCTGACTTTGATTTGAGACCTCGATTGAGAAGAGAGACAGCCGCCAGCCAGAGGGCGGTGGTTGGTTTATGTGTCGGTTCCTTATTGAGAGGGCATTCAGAGCCCGCTCACTTGGGCCAGGGTCCGAAAGTAGGGTTAGGGCGAGCTCTCCCGTAGAAGCTGACCTCAGTGTGAGACCAGGATTGAGTTGAGAGGCAACAGCCATGCTTAGGGCCGAGTTTGGTATATATGTCGGGACCTCGTTGAGAGGGCATTGAGAGCCCGGTCACTTAGGGCAGGGTACGAAACTAGGGTTAGGGCGAGCTCTCCCGTAGAAGCTGACTTCAGTGTGAGACCAGGATTGAGTTGAGAGGCAGCCGCCATGCTTAGGGCGGTGGTTGGTTCATGTGTCGAATCCTCGTTGAGAGAGCTTTGAGAGCCCGGTCACTTGGGCCAGTGTCCGATGGTAGGGTTAGCGCGCAGTTTCCCGTAGAAGTTGTCTTTGATATAAGGTCGGAATTGAGTTGAGGGGCAACAGCCATGCTTCGGGCCGTGTTTGGTATATGTGTCGGTACCTCGTTGAGAGTGCAATGAGAGCCCGGTGACTTGGACCAGGGTCCGAGGCTAGGGTTATGGCGCCTTTCCCGTATATTCTGACTTTGATTTGAGATCAAGATTGAGTGCAGAGGCAACCGCCATGCTTAGGGCGGTGTTTGGTGTAAGTTTCGGTACCTCGTTTAGAGGCCATTGAGAGCCCTGTCACTTGGGCCAGAGTCCGAGGTTAGGGTTACTGCGAGCTTTCCCGTAGAAGCTAACATTTATTTGAGGTCAGGATTGAGTTGAGAGGCAGCCGCCATGCTTAGGGCCGTGGTTGGTTTATGTGTCATTACCTCGTTGAGAGTGCAATGAGAGCCCGGTGACTTGGGCCAGGGTCCGATGCTAGGGTTAGGGCCGCCTTTCCCGTAGATTCTGAGTTTGATTTGAGGTCAGGATTGAGTTGAGAGGCCACAGCCTTGCTTAGGGCCGTGTTTGGTATATGTGTCGGTACCTCGTTGAGAGGGCATTGAGAGCCCGGTCACTTGTGCCAGGGTCCGAAACTAGGGTTAAAGCGAGCTCTCCCGTAGAAGCTGACTTCAGTGTGAGCCCAGGATTGAGTGGAGAGGCAGCTGCCATGCTTAGGGCGGGGGTTGGATTATGTGTCGGTTCCTCGTTGAGAGGAGGTTGAGAGCTGGGTCACTTAGACCAGGGTCCGAGGCTAGGGTTAGGGCGAGCTTTCCCGTAGAAGCTGAGTTTGATTTGAGGCCAGGAGTGAATTCAGAGGCAGCCGCCATGCTTAGGCCGGGGGTTGGTTTATGTGTCATTACCTCGTTGAGACGGCATTGAGAGCCCGGTGACTTGGGCCAGGGTCCGAGGCTAGGGTTAGGGCCGGCTTTCCCGTAGATTCTGAGTTTGATTTGAGGCCAGGAGTGAGTGCAGAGGCAGCCACCATTCTTAGGGCGGTGGTTGGTTTATGTGTCGGTTCCTCGTTGAGAGGGCATTGAGAGCCCGGTCTCTTGGGCCTGGGTCCGAAACTAGGGTTAGGGCGGGCTTTCCCGTAAAAGCTGACTTTGATTTGAGACCTTGATTGAGGAGAGAGACAGCCGCGAGGCGTAGGGCGGTGGTTGGTATATGTGTCGGTTCCTTATTGAGAGGGCATTCAGAGCCCGGTCACTTGGGCCAGGGTCCGAAAGTAGGGTTAGGGCGAGCTCTCCCGTAGAAGCTGACCTCAGTGTGAGACCAGGATTGAGTTGAGAGGCAGTCGCCATGCTTAGGGCGGTTGTTGGTCTATGTGTCGAATTTCCGTTGAGAGAGCTTTGAGAGCCCGGTCACTTGGGCCAGTGTCCGATGGTAGGGTTAGGGGAGCTCTCCCGTAGAAGCTGACTTCAGTGTGAGACCAGGATTGAGTTGAGAGGCAGTCGCCATGCTTAGGGCCGAGTTTGGTATATATGTCGGGACCTCGTTGAGAGGGCATTGAGAGCCCGGTCACCTGGACCAGGTTCTGAGGCTAGGGTTAGGGGAGCTTCCTATAAAAGCTGACTTTGATTTGAGGCCAGGATTGAGTTGAGAGGCAGCCTCCATGCTTAGTGCGTTGGTTGGTTTATGTGTTTGTTCCTCTTTGAGAGGGCATTGCGAGCCAAGTCACTTGGGCCAGTGTCCGAGTCTAGGGTTAGCAGCTTCCGTAGAAGCTGCTTTGTGAGGTCAGGATTGAGTTGAGAGGCAACAGCCATGCTTAGGGCGGTGGTTGGTATATTGTCGGTTCCCCGTTGGGAGGGCATTGCGAGCCAAGTCACTTGGGCCAGTGTCCGAGTCTAGGGTTGAGGCGGTCTTTCCCATAAAGGCTGACTTTGATTTGAGGTCAGGATTGAGTTGAGCGGCAACAGCCATGCTTAGCGGTGTTGTTTGGTTATGTGTCGGTACTTCATTGAGAGGGCATTTAGAGCCCGGTCACTTGGGCCAGGGTCCGAAACTAGGCTTAGGGCGGGCTTGCCCATAAAGGCTGACTTTGATTTGAGGCCAGGATTGAGTTGAGAGGCAGCCTCCATGCTTAGTGCGTTGGTTGGTTTATGTGTTTGTTCCTCTTTGAGAGGGCATTGCGAGCCAAGTCACTTGGGCCAGTGTCCGAGTCTAGGGTTAGCAGCCTCCCGTAGAAGTGCTTCAGTGTGAGCCAGGAGTGAGTGCAGAGGCAGCCGCCATGCTTAGGGCGGTGGTTGGTCTATGTGTCGAATCCCCGTTGAGAGTGCTTTGGGAGCCCGGTCACTTGGCCAGTGTCCGAACCTAGGGTCACTGCGCGCTTTCCCGTAGACGCTGTCTTTGATATGATGTCAGGATTGAGTTGAGAGGCAACAGCCATGCTTACGGTTCTTGTTTGGTATATGTGTCGGTACCTCGTTGAGAGGGCATTTAGAGCCCGGTCACTTGGGCCAAAGTCCGAAACTAGGCTTAGGGCGGGCTTGCCCATAAAGGCTGACATTGATTTGAGGCCAGAATTGAGTTGAGAAGCAGTCGCCATGCTTAGGGCGGTGGTTGGTTTATGTGTCGGTTCCTCATTGAGAGGGCATTCAGAGCCCGGTCACTTGGGCCAGGGTCCGAATGTAGGGTTAGAGCGAGCTCTCCTGTATATGCTGACTTCAGTGTGACACCAGGATTGAGTTGAGAGGCAGCTCCATGCGTAGGGCCGTGTTTGGTATATGTGTCGATACCTCGTTGAGACGGCATTGAGAGCCCGGTCACATGGACCTGGGTCTGAGCCTAGGGTTATGGCGGGCTTTCCTATAAAAGCTGACTTTGATTTGAGACCTCGATTGAGGAGAGAGACAGCCGCCAGCCATAGGGCGTGGTTAGTTTATGTGTCGGTTCCTTATTGAGAGGGCATTCAGAGCTCGGTCACTTGGGTCAGGGTCCGAAAGTAGGGTTAGGGCGAGCTCTCCCGTAGAAGCTGACTTCAGTGTGAGACCAGGATTGAGTTGAGAGGCAGCTGCCATGCTTAGGGCGGTGGTTGGTCTATGTGTCGAATCCTCGTTGACAGAGCTTTGGGAGCCCGGTCACTTGGGCCAGTGTCCGATGGTAGGGTTAGCGTGCGCTTTCCCATACAAGCTGTCTTTGATATGAGGTCAGGATTGAGTTGAGAGGCAACAGCCATGCTTAGGGCCGTGTTTGGTATATGTATCGGTACCTCGTTGAGAGGGCATTGAGAGCCTGCTAACTTGGGCCAGGGTCCGAAACTAGGGTTAGGGCTAGCTTGCCCATAAAGGATTGAGTTGAGACAGGCCATGCTTTTAGGGCCGAGTTTGGTATGTGTCGGGACCTCGTTGAGAGGGCATTGAGGCCCGGTCACTTAGGGGCATTGTAGACTAGGGTTAGGTGAGCTCTCCCGTAGAAGCTGCCTTCGATGTGGGACCAGGATTGAGTTGAGAGGCAGCCGCCATGCTTAGGGCGGTGTTGGTTATGTGTCGGTTCCTGTTGAAGGCTTTGGAGCCCAGTCACTTGGGCCAGTGTCCGATGGTAGGGTTAGCAGCTTTCCGTAGAAGTGCTTTGATTTGAGGCCAGGATTGAGTTGAGAGGCAACCGCCATTCTTAGTGCGGTGGTTGGTACATGTGTCAGTTACTCGTTGACAGGGCATTGAGAGCCCAGTCACTTGGGCCAGGGTCTGAAGCTAGGGTTAGAGTGGGCTTTCCCATAAAGGCTGACTTTGATTTGAGGCCAGGATCGATTTGAAAGGCAGCCGCCATGCTTAGGGCGGTGGTTGCTTTATGTGTCGGTACTTCATTGAGAGGGCATTAAGTGCCCGGTCACTTGGGCCACGGTCCGAAAGTAGGGTTAGGGCGAGCTCTCCCGTAGAAGCTGACTTCAGTGTGAGACCAGGATTGAGTTGAGAGGCAGCCGCCATGCTTAGGGCGGTGGTTGGCTTATGTGTCGAATCCTCGTTGAGAGAGCTTTGAGAGCCCGGTCACTTGGGCCAGTGTCCGATGGTAGGGTTAGCGCGCACTTTCCCGTAGAAGCTGTCTTTGATATGAGGTCAGGATTGAGTTGAGAGGCAACAGCCATGCTTAGGGCCGTGTTTGGTATATGTGTCGGTACCTCGTTGAGAGGGCATTGAGAGCCCGGTCACATGGACCTGGGTCTGAGCCTAGGGTTATGGCGGGCTTTCCTATAAAAGCTGACTTTGATTTGAGACCTCGATTGAGAAGAGAGACAGCCGCCAGCCATAGGGCGGTGGTTAGTTTATGTGTCGGTTCCTTATTGAGAGGGCATTCAGAGCCCGGTCACTTGGGTCAGGGTCCGAAAGTAGGGTTAGGGCGAGCACTCCCGTAGAAGCTGACTTCAGTGTGAGACCAGGATTGAGTTGAGAGGCAGCCGCCATGCTTAGGGCGGTGGTTGGTCTATGTGTCGAATCCTCGTTGAGAGAGCTTTGGGAGCCCGGTCACTTGGGCCAGTGTCCGATGGTAGGGTTAGCGTGCGCTTTCCCATACAAGCTGTCTTTGATATGAGGTCAGGATTGAGTTGAGAGGCAACAGCCATGCTTCAGGCCGTGTTTGGTATATGTGTCGGTACCTCGTTGAGAGGGCATTGAGAGCCCGGTGACTTGGACCAGGGTCCGAGGCTAGGGTTAGGGCCGGCTTTCCCTAAAGGTGACTTGATTTAGGCCAGGATTGAGTTGAGAGGCAGTCGCCATGCTTAGGGCCGTGTTTGGTATATATGTCGGGACCTCGTTGAGAGGGCATTGAGAGCCCGGTCACTGGCACCTGGGTCTGAAGCTAGGGTTATGGCGGGCTTTCCGTAAAAGCTGACTTTGATTTGAGACCAGGATTGAGTTCAGAGGCAGCCGCCATGCTTAGGGCGGTGGTTGGTCTATGTGTCGAGTCCTCGTTGAGAGAGATTTGGGAGCCCGGTCACTTGAGCCAGTGTCCAATGCTAGGGTGAGCGCGCGATTTCCCGTAGAAGCTGTCTTTGATATGAGGTCAGGATTGAGTTGAGAGGCAACAGCCATGCTTCAGGCCGTGTTTGGTATATGTGTCATTACCTCGTTGAGCGTGCATTGAGAGCCCGGTACTTGGGCCAGGGTCCGAGGCTAGGGTTAGGGCCGGCTTTCCCATAGAAGCTGAGTTTGATTTGAGGTCTGGAGTGAGTGGAGAGGCAGCCGCCATGCTTAGGGCGGTGGTTGGTTTATGTGTCATTACCTCGTTGAGAGAGCAATGAGAGCCCGGTGACTTCCGCCAGGGTCCGAGGCTAGGGTTAGGCGAGCTTTCCGTAGAAGCTGACGTATAAGTGTGAGAGGATTGAGTTGAGAGGCAGACGCCATGCTTAGGGCCGTGGTTGGTATATGTTCGATCCTCGTTGAGAGGCATTGAGAGCCCGGTCACTTGGGGCCAGTGTCCGAGTAGGGTTAGGGCTGGCTTTCCCTAGAAGTGTCTTTGATATAAGGTCGGAATTGAGTTGAGGGGCAACAGCCATGCTTTTGGCCGTGTTTGGTATATGTGTCGGTACCTCGTTGAGAGGGCATTGAGAGCCCGGTCACATGGACCTGGGTCTGAGCCTAGGGTTATGGCGGGCTTACCTATAAAAGCTGACATTGATTTGAGACCTCGATTGAGAAGAGAGACACCGCCAGCCATAGGGCGTGGTTAGTTTATGTGTCGGTTCCTTATTGAGAGGGCATTCAGAGCCCGGTCACTTGGGTCAGGGTCCGAAAGTAGGGTTAGGGCGAGCACTCCCGTAGAAGCTGACTTCAGTGTGAGACCAGGATTGAGTTGAGAGGCAGCTGCCATGCTTAGGGCGGTGGTTGGTCTATGTGTCGAATCCCCGTTGAGAGTGCTTTGGGAGCCCGGTCACTTGGCCAGTGTCCGAACCTAGGGTCACTGCGCGCTTTCCCGTAGACGCTGTCTTTGATATGATGTCAGGATTGAGTTGAGAGGCAACAGCCATGCTTACGGTTCTTGTTTGGTATATGTGTCGGTACCTCGTTGAGAGGGCATTGAGAGCCCGGTCACTTGGGCCAGGGTCCGAAACTAGGCTTAGGGCGGGCTTGCCCATAAAGGCTGACATTGATTTGAGGCCAGAATTGAGTTGAGAAGCAGTCGCCATGCTTAGGGCGGTGGTTGGTTTATGTGTCGGTTCCTCATTGAGAGGGCATTCAGAGCCCGGTCACTTGGGCCAAGGTCCGAATGTAGGGTTAGAGCGAGCTCTCCTGTATATGCTGACTTCAGTGTGAGACCAGGATTGAGTTGAGAGGCAGCTCCATGCTTAGGGCCGTGTTTGGTATATGTGTCGGTACCTCGTTGAGACGGCATTGAGAGCCCGGTCACATGGACCTGGGTCTGAGCCTAGGGTTATGCCGGGCTTTCCTATAAAAGCTGACTTTGATTTGAGACCTCGATTGAGAAGAGAGACAGCCGCCAGCCATAGGGCGGTGGTTGGTTTATGTGTCGGTTCCTTATTGAGAGGGCATTCAGAGCCCGCTCACTAGGGCCAGGGTCCGAAAGTAGGGTTAGGGCGAGCTCTCCCGTAGAAGCTGACCTCAGTGTGAGACCAGGATTGAGTTGAGAGGCAGTCGCCATGCTTAGGGCGGTTGTTGGTCTATGTGTCGAATTCCCGTTGAGAGAGCTTTGGGAGCCCGGTCACTTGGGCCAGTGTCCGATGGTAGGGTTAGCGAGTTTCCGTAGAAGTTGCTTTGATATAGGCCAGGATTGAGTTGAGAGGCACGCCATGCTTAGGCGTGTTTGGTATATGTGTCGGTACCTCGTTGAGAGGGCATTGAGAGCCCGGTCACTGGCCTGGGTCTGAACCTAGGGTTATGGCGGTTACCTATAAAAGCTGACCTTGATTTGAGGCCAGGAGTGAGTGCAGAGGCAGCCGCCATGCTTAGGGCGGTGGTTGGTATATGTGTTGGTTCCTTATTGAGAGAGCATTCAGAGCCCGGTCACTTGGGCCAGGGTCCGAACCTAGGGTTAGGGCGAGCTCTCCCGTAGAAGCTGACTTCAGTGTGAGACCAGGATTGAGTTGAGAGGCAGCCGCCATGCTTAGGGCGGTGGTTGGTTTATGTGTCGAATCCCCGTTGAGAGTGCTTTGGGAGCCCGGTTACTTGGGCCAGTGTCCAATGCTAGGGTTAGCACGCGCTTTCCCGTAGAAGTTGTCTTTGATATGAGGTCAGGATTGAGTTGAGAGGCAACAGCCCTGCTTCGGGCCGTGTTTGGTATATGTGTCGGTACCTCGTTGAGAGGGCATTTAGAGCCCAGTCACTTGGGCCATTGTCCGAAACTAGGGTTTGGGCGGGCTTCCCCATAAAGGCTGACATTGATTTGAGGCCAGAATTGACTTGAGAGGCAGTCGCCATGCTTAGGGCGGTGGTTGCTTTATGTGTCGGTACTTCATTGAGAGGGCATTAAGTGCCCGGTCACTTGGGCCACGGTCCGAAAGTAGGGTTAGGGCGAGCTCTCCCGTAGAAGCTGACTTCAGTGTGAGACCAGGATTGAGTTGAGAGGCAGCCGCCATGCTTAGGGCGGTGGTTGGCTTATGTGTCGAATCCTCGTTGAGAGAGCTTTGAGAGCCCGGTCACTTGGGCCAGTGTCCGATGGTAGGGTTAGCGCGCAGTTTCCCGTAGAAGTTGTCTTTGATATAAGGTCGGAATTGAGTTGAGGGGCAACAGCCATGCTTTTGGCCGTGTTTGGTATATGTGTCGGTACCCCGTTGAGAGGGCATTGAGAGCCCGGTCACATGGACCTGGGTCTGAGCCTAGGGTTATGGCGGGCTTACCTATAAAAGCTGACTTTGATTTGAGACCTCGATTGAGGAGAGAGACAGCCGCCAGCCATAGGGCGTGGTTAGTTTATGTGTCGGTTCCTTATTGAGAGGGCATTCAGAGCCCGGTCACTTGGGTCAGGGTCCGAAAGTAGGGTTAGGGCGAGCACTCCCGTAGAAGCTGACTTCAGTGTGAGACCAGGATTGAGTTGAGAGGCAGCCGCCATGCTTAGGGCGGTGGTTGGTCTATGTGTGGAATCCTCGTTGAGAGAGCTTTGAGAGCCCGGTCACTTGGGCCAGTGTCCGATGGTAGGGTTAGCGCGCAGTTTCCCGTAGAAGTTGTCTTTGATATAAGGTCGGAATTGAGTTGAGGGGCAACAGCCATGCTTTTGGCCGTGTTTGGTATATGTGTCGGTACCTCGCTGAGAGAACATTGAGAGCCCGGTCACTGGGGACAGGGTTCGAGCCTAGGGTTAGGCGGGCTTACCTATAAAGCTGACTTTGATTTGAGACCTCGATTGAGGAGAGGCAGCCGCCAGCTAGGGCGTGGTTGGTTTATGTGTCGGTTCCTTATTGAGAGGGCATTAGAGCCCGGTCACTTGGGCAGGGTCCGAAGTAGGGTTAGGCGAGCTCCGTAGAAGCTGACTTGTTGAGACCAGGATTGAGTTGAGAGGCAGCGCCATGCTTAGGGCGGTGGTTGGTTATGTGTCGGTCCTCGTTGAGAGCTTGGAGCCCGGTCACTTGGGCCAGGTCCGAGGTAGGGTTAGCGGCTTTCCTAAAGCTGCTTTGATTGAGTTCAGGAATGAGTAGAGAGGCAACAGCCATGCTTAGGGCGTGTTGGTATATGTCGGTCCTCTTGAGAGGGCATTGAGAGCCGGCACTTGGGCCAGGGTCGAAATAGGGTTAGGGCGGCTTCCCGTAAAGCTGACTTATTTGAGACCAGGATTGAGTTGAGAGGCAGCCGCCATGCTTAGGGCGGTGGTTGGTTATGTGTCGATCCTTTGAGAGGGCTTGAGCCCGGTCACTTGGGCCGGTCCGAGTAGGGTTAGGCGGGTTTCCTAAAGTGCTTTGATTGAGGTCAGATTGAGTTGAGAGGCACGCCATGCTTAGGGCCGTGTTTGGTTTATGTGTCGGTCCTTTGAGAGGGCATTAGAGCCCGTCACTTGGGCCAGGGTCCGAAACTAGGGTTAGGCGGGCTTCCTAAAGCTGACTGTTTGAGACCAGATTGAGTTGAGAGGCAGTCGCCATGCTTAGGGCGGTGGTTGCTTTATGTGTCGGTACTTCGTTGAGAGGGCATTAAGTGCCCGGTCATGTGGGCCACGTTCCGAAAGTAGGGTTAGGGCGAGCTCTCCCGTAGAAGCTGACTTCAGTGTGAGACCAGGATTGAGTTGAGAGGCAGCCGCCATGCTTAGGGCGGTGGTTGGTCTATGTGTGGAATCCTCGTTGAGAGAGCTTTGAGAGCCCGGTCACTTGGGCCAGTGTCCGATGGTAGGGTTAGCGTGCGCTTTCCCATACAAGCTGTCTTTGATATGAGGTCAGGATTGAGTTGAGAGGCAACAGCCCTGCTTCGGGCCGTGTTTGGTATATGTGTCGGTACCTCGTTGAGAGGGCATTTAGAGCCCAGTCACTTGGGCCAGGGTCGACCTAGGGTTAGGGGGGCTTCCATAAAGCTGACTTGATTTGAGCCGATTGAGTGAGAGGCACGCCATGCTTAGGGCGTGGTTGTTTATGTGTCGGTTCCTTTGAGAGGGCATTAGAGCCGGTCACTTGGGCAGGGTCCGAAAGTAGGGTTAGGCGAGCCTCCGTGAAGCTGACTTCAGTGTGAGGCCAGGATTGAGTTGAGAGGCAGCCGCCATGCTTAGGGCGGTGGTTGGTTTTGTGTCGATCCTCTTGAGAGGCTTGGGAGCCCGGTCACTTGGGCCAGTGTCCAGTAGGGTTAGGCGCTTCCGTGAAGCTGCTTTGATTGAGGTCAGGATTGAGTTGAGGGGCAACAGCCATGCTTAGGGCCGTGTTTGGTATATGTGTCAGTACCTCGTTGAGAGGGCATAGAGAGCCAGGTCACTTGGACCAGGGTCCAAAACTAGGGTTAGGACGGGCTTTCCCATAAAGGATGACATTGATTTGAGGCCAGAATTGAGTTGAGAGGCAGTCGCCATGCTTAGGGCGTTGGTTGGTTTATGTGTCGGTACCTCGTTGAAAGGGCATTGAGAGCCTGGTCACATGGATCTGGGTCTGAGCCTAGGGTTGTGCCGGGCTTTCCTATAAAAGCTGACATTGATTTGAGGCCTCGACTGAGGAGAGAGACAGCCGCCAGGGATAGGGCGGTGGTTAGTTTATGTGTCGGTTCCTTATTGAGAGGGCATTCAGAGCCCGGTCACTTGGGCCAGGGTCCGAAAGTAGGGTTAGGGCGAGCTCTGCCGTAGAAGCTGACTTCAGTGTGAGACCAGGATTGAGTTGAGAGGCAGCCGCCATGCTTAGGGCCGTGTTCGGTATATGTGTCGATACCTCGTTGAGAGGGCATTGAGAGCCCGGTCACTTGGGCCAGGGTCCGAAACTAGGGTTAGGGCGAGCTCTCCCGTAGAAGCTGACTTCAGTGTGAGACCAGGATTGAGTTGAGAGGCAGCCGCCATGCTTAGGGCGGTGGTTGGTTTATGTGTCATTACCTCGTTGAGAGGGCAATGAGAGCCCGGTGACTTGGACCAGGGCGGTGGTTGGTATGTGTCGAATCCTCGTTGGGAGAGATTTGGGAGCCCGGTCGCTTGGGCCAGTGTCCAATGCTAGGGTTAGCGCGCGCATTCTCGTAGAAGCTGTCTTTGATATGAGGTCAGGATTGAGTTGAGAGGCAACAGCCATGCTTAGGGCCGTGTTTGGTATATGTTCGGTACCTGTTGAGAGAGCATTCAGAGCCTGGTCACTTGGGCCAGGGTCCGAAACTAGGGTTAGCGGCTTCCCTAAAGTGACATTGATTTAGCCGATTGAGTTGAGAGGCAGCCGCCATGCTTAGGGCGTGTGGTTATGTGTCGGTTCCTTTGAGAGGGCATTAGAGCCGGTCACTGCCGGGTCGAGTAGGGTTAGCGGCTTCCTAAGCTGACTTTGTTTGAGACCGATTGAGTGAGAGCAGCCGCCAGCCAGGGCGTGGTTGGTTATGTGTCGGTCCTTTTGAGAGGGCATTGAGCCCGTCACTTGGGCCGGGTCCGAGTAGGGTTAGCGCTTCTAAAGCTGACTATTGAGACCAGGATTGAGTTGAGGCAACGCCATGCTTAGGGCGGTTATTGTCGGACCTTTGAGAGGGCATTGAGAGCGGTCACTTGGGCAGGGTCATAGGGTTAGGGCTTTCCTCAGTGTGAGACCAGGATTGAGTTGAGAGGCAGCTGCCATGCTTAGGGCGTGGTTGGTATGTGTCGAATCCTCGTTGAGAGCTTGGAGCGGCAGGCCAGTGTCCGATGGTAGGGTTAGCACGCAGTTTCCCGTAGAAATTGTCTTTGATATAAGGTCGGAATTGAGTTGAGGGGCAACAGCCATGCTTCGGGCCGTGTTTGGTATATGTGTCGGTACCTCGTTGAGAGGGCATTGAGAGCCCGGTAACTTGGGCCAGGGTCCGAAACTAGGGTTAGGGCGGGCTTTCCCATAAAGGCTGACATTGATTTGAGGCCAGGATTGAGTTGAGAGGCAGCCGCCATGTGTAGGGCGGTGGTTGGTTTATGTGTCGAATCCTCGTTGAGACAGTTTGAGAGCCCGGTCACTTGGGCCAGTGTCCGATGGTAGGGTTAGCGCGCACTTTCCCGTAGAAGTTGTCTTTGATATAAGGTCGGAATTGAGTTGAGGGGCAACAGGCATGCTTAGGGCCGTGTTCGGTATATGTGTCGGTACCTCGTTGAGAGGGCATTGAGAGCCCGGTCACATGGACCTGGGTCTGAGCCTAGGGTTATGGCGGGCTTACCTATAAAAGCTGACTTTGATTTGAGACCTCGATTGAGAAAAGCGACACCGCCAGCCATAGGGCGGTGGTTAGTTTATGTGTCGGTTCCTTATTGAGAGGTCATTCAGAGCCCGGTCACTAGGGCCAGGGTCCGAAAGTAGGGTTAGGGCGAGCTCTCCCGTAGAAGCTGACTTCTGTGTGAGACCAGGTTTGAGTTGAGAGGCAGCCGCCATGCTTAGGGCGGTGGTCGGTCTATGTGTCGAATCCCCGTTGAGAGTGCTTTGGGAGCCCGGTTACTTGGGCCAGTGTCCGATGCTAGGGTTAGCGCGCGCTTTCCCGTAGAAGTTGTCTTTGATATGAGGTCAGGATTGAGTTGAGAGGCAACAGCCATGCTTCGGGCCGTGTTTGGTATATGTGTCGGTACCTCGTTGAGAGGGCAATTAGAGCCCGGTCACTTGGGCCAGGGTCCGAAACTAGGCTTAGGGCGGGCTTGCCCATAAAGGCTGACATTGATTTCAGGCCAGAATTGAGTTGAGAGGCAGTCGCCATGCTTAGGGCGGTGGTTGCTTTATGTGTCGGTACTTCGTTGAGAGGGCATTAAGTGCCCGGTCATGTGGGCCACGTTCCGAAAGTAGGGTTAGGGCGAGCTCTCCCGTAGAAGCTGACTTCAGTGTGAGACCAGGATTGAGTTGAGAGGCAGCCGCCATGCTTAGGGCGGTGGTTGGCTTATGTGTCGAATCCTCGTTGAGAGAGCTTTGAGAGCCCGGTCGCTTGGGCCAGTGTCCGATGGTAGGGTTAGCCGCTTTCCCTAGAAGTGTCTTTGATATGAGGTCAGGATTGAATTGAGAGGCAACAGCCATGCTTGGGCCGTGGTTTGGTATAGTGTCGGTACCCTGAGAGGGCATTTAGAGCCCAGTCACTTGGGCCAGGGTCCGAAACTAGGCTTAGGGCTGGCTTGCCCATAAAGGCTGACATTGATTTGAGGACAGAATTGAGTTGAGAGGCAGTTGCCATGCTTAGGGCGGTGGTTGCTTTATGTGTCGGTACTTCATTGAGAGGGCATTAAGTGCCCGGTCACTTGGGCCACGGTCCGAAAGTAGGGTTAGGGCGAGCTCTGCCGTAGAAGCTGACTTCAGTGTGAGACCAGCGTTGAGTTGAGAGGCAACCACCATGGTTAGGGCGGTGGTTGGTCTATGTGTCGAATCTTCATTGAGAGAGCTTTGGGAGCCGGGTCAGTTGGGCAGGTGTCGAAGCTAGGGTTAGCGCGCACTTTCCCGTCGAAGCTGTCTTTGATATGAGGTCAGGATTGAATTGAGAGGCAACAGCCATGCTTAGGGCCGTGTTTGGTATATGTGTCGGTACCTCGTTGAGAGGGCATTGAGAGCCCGGTCACATGGACCTGGGTCTGAGCCTAGGGTTATGGCGGGCTTCCTAAAAAGCTGACTTTGATTTGAGACCGGATTGAGTTGAGAGGCAGCCGCCAGCCTTAGGGCGTGGTTGGTTATTGTCGGTTCCTATTGAGAGGGCTTCAGAGCAGGTCACTTGGGCAGGTCCGAAGTAGGGTTAGGCGCGCAGCTTCCCGTGGAAGCTGACTTTCAGTGTGAGCCAGGATTGAGTTGAGAGGCACGCCATGCTTAGGGCGGTGGTTGGTCTATGTGTCGATCCTCGTTGAGAGCTTTGGGAGCCCGGTCACTTGGGCCAGTGTCCGATGGTAGGGTTAGCGGCTTCCGTGAGAAGCTGCTTTGATTGAGGTCAGGATTGAGTTGAGAGGCAACAGCCATGCTTGGCCGTGTTTGGTATATGGTCGGTCCTCTTGAGAGGGCATTGAGAGCCGCTACTTGGGCCAGGGTCCGAAACTAGGGTTAGGGCTGAGCTCCAGGAAGGCTGACATTGATTGTGGCCAGAATTGAGTTGAGAGGCAGCGCCATGCTTAGGGCGTGTTGGTATATGTGTCGGACCTCGTTGAGAGGGCATTGAGAGCCGGTCACTGGCCTGGGTCGAGCTAGGGTTATGGGGCTTTGTAGAAAAGCTGACTTTGATTTGAGACTCGGATTGAGTTGAGAGGCGCTCAGCCATGAGGGCGTGTTGGTTATGTGTCGGTTCCTTTGAGAGGGCATTGAGAGCCGTCACTTGGGCCAGGGTCCGAAAGTAGGGTTAGGGCGAGCTTCCTAGAAGTGAGAGGAAGCCAGATTGAGTTGAGAGGCACAGCCATGCTTAGGGCCGGTTTGGTTATTGTCGGGACCTCGTTGAGAGGGCATTGAGAGCCCGGTCACTTAGGGAGGGTCGAAACTAGGGTTAGGGCAGCTTCCGTGAAGCTGACTTCAGTGTGAGACGGTTGAGTTGAGAGGCAGCCGCCATGCTTAGGGCGGTGGTTGGTTCTGTTGAGAGCCTTGGAGCGGTCATTGGGCCCGGCACTTGGGCCAGTTGCCGATGGTAGGGTTAGAGTTTCCGTAGAATTGCTTAGTTAAGGCGGAATTGAGTTGAGGGACGCTGCTTGGTTTGGGTTGTGTCGCTCGTTGAGAATGCAATGAGAGCCCGGTGACCTCGACCTGGGTCTGAGCCTAGGGTTATGGCGGGCTTACCTATAAAAGCTGACATTGATTTGAGACCTCGATTGAGAAGAGAGACACCGCCAGCCATAGGGCGTGGTTAGTTTATGTGTCGGTTCCTTATTGAGAGGGCATTCAGAGCCCGGTCACTTGGGTCAGGGTCCGAAAGTAGGGTTAGGGCGAGCACTCCCGTAGAAGCTGACTTCAGTGTGAGACCAGGATTGAGTTGAGAGGCAGCTGCCATGCTTAGGGCGGTGGTTGGTCTATGTGTCGAATCCCCGTTGAGAGTGCTTTGGGAGCCCGGTCACTTGGCCAGTGTCCGAACCTAGGGTCACTGCGCGCTTTCCCGTAGACGCTGTCTTTGATATGATGTCAGGATTGAGTTGAGAGGCAACAGCCATGCTTACGGTTCTTGTTTGGTATATGTGTCGGTACCTCGTTGAGAGGGCATTGAGAGCCCGGTCACTTGGGCCAGGGTCCAAAACTAGGGTTAGGGCGGGCTTTCCCATAAAGGCTGACATTGATTTGAGGCCAGGATTGAGTTGAGAGGCAGTCGCCATGCTTAGGGCGGTGGTTGGTTTATGTGTCGGTACCTCGTTGAGAGGGCATTGAGAGCCCGGTCACTTAAACCAGGGTCCAAAAGTAGGGTTAGCGCGAACTTTCCCGTAGAAGTTGTCTTTGATTTGAGGCCAGGATTGAGTTGAGAGGCAGCCGCCATGCTTAGGGCCATGTTCGGTATATGTGTCGGTACCTCGTTGAGTGGGCATTGAGAGCCCGGTCACATGGACCTAGGTCTGACCCTAGGGTTATGCCGGGGTTTCCTATAAAAGCTGACTTTGATTTGAGACCTCTATTGAGGAGAGAGACAGCCACAAGGCATAGGGCGGTGGTTAGTTTATGTGTCGGTTCCTTATTGAGAGGGCATTCAGAGCCCGGTCACTTGGGCCAGGGTCCGAAAGTAGGGTTAGGGCGAGCTCTCCCGTAGAAGCTGACTTCAGTGTGAGACCAGGATTGAGTTGAGAGGCAGCCGCCATGCTTAGGGCGGTGGTTGGTTTATGTGTCATTACCTCGTTGAGAGTGCAATGAGAGCCCGGTGACCTGGACCAGTGTCCCAATAGGGTTAGGCGCTCCCGTAAGCTGTCTTTGATATGATGTCAGGATTGAGTTGAGAGGCAACAGCCATGCTTACGGTTCTTGTTTGGTATATGTGTCGGTACCTCGTTGAGAGGGCATTGAGAGCCCGGTCACTTGGGCCAGGGTCCGAAACTAGGCTTAGGGCGGGCTTGCCCATAAAGGCTGACATTGATTTGAGGCCAGAATTGAGTTGAGAAGCAGTCGCCATGCTTAGGGCGGTGGTTGGTTTATGTGTCGGTTCCTCATTGAGAGGGCATTCAGAGCCCGGTCACTTGGGCCAAGGTCCGAAAGTAGGGTTAGGGCGGGCTTTCCCGTAGAAGCTGACTTCAGTGTGAGACCAGGATTGAGTTGAGAGGCAGCCGCCATGCTTAGGGCCATGTTCGGTATATGTGTCGGTACCTCGTTGAGTGGGCATTGAGAGCCCGGTCACATGGACCGGGTCGAGCTAGGGTTATTCGGGCTTTCCCATAAAGCTGACTTTGATTTGAGACCTCGATTGAGTGAGAGCAGCCGCCATGCTTAGGGCGGTGGTTTGGTTATGTGTCGGTTCCTTATTGAGAGGTCATTCAGAGCCCGGTGACTTGCGCCAGGGTCCGAGGCTAGGGTTAGGGCGAGCTCTCCCGTAGAAGCTGACTTCAGTGTGAGACCAGGATTGAGTTGAGAGGCAGCTGCCATGCTTAGGGCGGTGGTTGGTCTATGTGTCGAATCCTCGTTGACAGAGCTTTGGGAGCCCGGTCACTTGGGCCAGTGTCCGATGGTAGGGTTAGCGTGCGCTTTCCCATACAAGCTGTCTTTGATATGAGGTCAGGATTGAGTTGAGAGGCAACAGCCATGCTTCAGGCCGTGTTTGGTATATGTGTCGGTACCTCGTTGAGAGGGCATTGAGAGCCTGGTCACTTAGGGCAGGGTACGAAACTAGGGTTAGCGAGCTCCCTAGAAGTGACTTCAGTGTGAGATCAGGAGTGAGTTGAGAGGCAGCTGCCATGCTTAGGGCGGTGGTTGGTCTATGTGTCGAATCCTCGTTGACAGAGCTTTGGGAGCCCGGTCACTTGGGCCAGTGTCCGATGGTAGGGTTAGCGCGCGCATTCCCGTAGAAGCTGTCTTTGATATGAGGTCAGGATTGAGTTGAGGGGCAACAGCCATGCTTAGGGCCGTGTTTGGTATATGTGTCGGTACCTCGTTGAGAGGGCATTGAGAGCCCGGTCACTTGGGCCAGGGTCCAAAACTAGGGTTAGGGCGGGCTTTCCCGTAGAAGCTGACTTCAGTGTGAGACCAGGATTGAGTTGAGAGGCAGTCGCCATGCCGAGGGCCGTGTTTGGTATATGTGTCGGTACCTCGTTGAGAGAGCTTTGGGAGCCCGGTCACTTGGGCCAGTGTCCGATGCTAGGGTTAGCGTGTGCTTTCCTATAGAAGCTGTCTTTGATATGAGGTCAGGATTGAGTTGAGAGGCAACAGCCATGCTTAGGGCAGTGTTTGGTATATGTGTCAGTACCTCGTTGAGAGGGCATTGAGAGCCCGGTCACTTGGGCCAGGGTCCAAAACTAGGGTTAGGGCGGGCTTTCCCGTAGAAGCTGACTTCAGTGTGAGACCAGGATTGAGTTGAGAGGCAGTCGCCATGCCGAGGGCCGTGTTTGGTATATGTGTCGGTACCTCGTTGAGAGAGCTTTGGGAGCCCGGTCACTTGGGCCAGTGTCCGATGCTAGGGTTAGCGTGTGCTTTCCTATAGAAGCTGTCTTTGATATGAGGTCAGGATTGAGTTGAGAGGCAACAGCCATGCTTAGGGCGGTGGTTGGTTTATGTGTCATTACCTCGTTGAGAGTGCAATGAGAGCCCGGTGACTTGGACCAGGGTCCGAAACTAGGGTTAGGGGCTGGCTTGCCCATAGAAGGCTGACATTGACTGTGTGAGGCCAGGATTGAGTTGAGAGGCAGTCGCCATGCTTAGGGCGGTGTTTGGTATATGTGTCGGGACCTCGTTGAGAGTGCAATGAGAGCCCGGTGACTTGGGCCAGGGTTCGAGGCTAGGGTTAGGGCCGGCTTTCCTAAGAAGCTGACTTTGATTTGAGACCTCGGATTGAGTTGAGAGGCAGCCAGCCACGCTTAGGGCGGTGGTTGGTTTATGTGTCGGTCCTCGTTGAGAGGGCATTAGAGCCCGGTCACTGGGCCAGGGTCCGAAACTAGGGTTAGGCGAGCTTCCCGTAGAAGCTGACTTTGTTGAGACAGGAATTGAGTTGAGAGGCAGCCGCCATGCTTAGGGCGGTGTTTGGTTATGTGTCGATCCTCATTGAGAGGCTTGAGAGCCCGGTCACTTGGGCCAGGTCCAATGCTAGGGTTAGGCGGCTTTCCGTAGAAGTTGCTTTGTTGAGGCAGGATTGAGTTGAGAGGCAACGCCATGCTTGGGCCGTGTTTGGTATGTGTCGTCCTCGTTGAGAGGGCTTGAGAGCCCGGTAACTTGGGCCAGGGTCCGATGCTAGGGTTAGGGCCGGCTTGTCCCTAGAAGTTGCTTTGATTTGAGGCAGAATTGAGTTGAGAGGCACGCCATGCTTGGCGGTGGTTGGTTATGTGTCGGTACCTTTGAGAGGGCATTAGGCCCGGTCACTTGGGCCGGGTCGAAGTAGGGTTAGGGCGAGCTCTCCGTAGAACTGACTTTGTTGAGACCGGATTGAGTTGAGAGGCAGCCGCCATGCTTAGGGCGTGGTTGGCTTATGTCGATCCTTTGAGAGAGCTTTAGAGCCCGGTCACTTGGGCCAGTGTCCGATGTAGGGTTAGGCAGTTTCCGTAGAAGTTGTCTTTGATATAAGGTGGATTGAGTTGAGGGCAACAGCCATGCTTTTGGCCGTGTTTGGTATATGTGTCGGTACCTTGAGAGGGCATTGACACGGTCACATGGACCTGGGTCTGAGCCTAGGGTTTGGCGGGCTTCCATAGCTGACTTTGATTTGAGACCTCGATTGAGGAGAGAGACAGCCGCCAGGCATAGGGCGGTGGTTAGTTTATGTGTCGGTTCCTTATTGAGAGGGCATTCAGAGCCCGGTCTCTTGGGCCAGGGTATGAAAATAGGGTTAGGGCGAGCTCTCCCGTGAAAGCTGACTTCAGTGTGAGACCAGGATTGAGTTGAGAGGCAGCCGCCATGCTTAGGGCGGTGGTTGGTTTATGTGTCATTACCTCGTTGAGAGTGCAATGAGAGCCCGGTGACTTGGGCCAGTGTCGTGTAGGGTTAGGAGCATTTCCGCGACTTGCTTGAATAGGGTTAGGCGAGCTTCGAGAAGCTGACTTCGTGTGAGACCAGGTTTGAGTTGAGAGGCAGCCGCCATGCTTAGGGGGGGTGGTTTGGTCATGTGTCGAATCCCGTTGAGAGGCTTTGGAGCCCGGTACTTGGGCCAGTGTCCAATGTAGGGTTAGCGAGTTTCCGAGAAGTTGTCTTTGATATAGGTCAGGATTGAGTTGAGGGCAACAGCCTGCTTGGGCCGTGTTTGGTATATGTGTCGGTACTCGTTGAGAGGGCATTAGAGCCCGGTCACTTGGGCCAGGGTCGAACTAGGTTAGGCGGCTTGCCCATAAAGCTGACATTGATTTGAGGACTGATTGAGTTGAGAGGACACCTCGCCAGCTTAGGGCGGTGGTTTGTTATGTGTCGGTCCTTCATTGAGAGGGCATTAGGCCGGTCACTTGGGCAGGGTCCGAAATAGGGTTACGGCGAGCTCTGCCGTAGAAGCTGACTTCAGTGTGAGACCAGGATTGAGTTGAGAGGCAGCCGCCATGCTTACGGCGATGGTTGGTCTATGTGTCGAATCCTCGTTTAGAGATTTGGGAGCCCGGACACTTGGGCCAGAGTCCAATGCTAGGATTAGCGCGCGCTTTCCCGTAGAAGCTGTCTTTCATATGAAGTCAGGATTGAGTTGAGAGGCAACAGCCATGCTTAGGGCCGTGTTAGGTATATGTTCGGTACGTTGAGAGGGCATTGAGAGCCGGTACTGGCCTGGGTCGACCTAGGGTTGCGGGCTTCCATAAAGTGACTTTGATTTAGCCTAGATTGAGATGAGAGAGGCCAGCATAGGGCGTGGTTGTTATGTGTCGGTCCTTTTGGGGCATTAGAGCCGGTCACTTGGGCGGGTCGAAGTAGGTATGGCGGTCCGAGAAGTACTTCAGTTGAGACCAGGATTGAGTTGAGAGGCAGGATGAGGGGTGGTGGCATCGCCGTTGGCTTTGGGAGCCCGGTCACTTGGGCCAGTGTCCGATGGTAGGGTTAGCGCGCGCATTCCCGTAGAAGCTGTCTTTGATATGAGGTCAGGATTAAGTTGAGGGGCAACAGCCATGCTTTTGGCCGTGTTTGGTATATGTATCGGTACCTCGTTGAGAGGGCATTGAGAGCCTGCTAACTTGGGCCAGGGTCCGAAACTAGGGTTAGGGCTGGCTTGCCCATAAAGGATGACATTGATTTCAGGCCAGAATTGAGTTGAGAGGCAGCCGCCATGCTTAGGGCCGTGTTCGGTATATGTGTCGGTACCTCGTTGAGAGGGCCTTGAGAGACCGGTCACATGGACGTGGGTCTGAGCCTAGGGTTATGGCGGGCTTTCCTATAAAAGCTGACTTTGATTTGAGGCCAGGAGTGAGTGCAGAGGCAGCCGCCATGCTTAGGGCGGTGGTTGGTTTATGTGTCGTTACCTCGTTGAGAGTGCAATGAGAGCCCGGTCACTTGGGCCAGTGTCCGATGCTAGGGTTAGCGCGCGCTTTCCCGTAGAAGCTGTCTTTGATATGAGGTCAGGATTGAGTTGAGAGGCAACAGCCATGCTTAGGGCCGTGTTTGGTATATGTATCGGTACCTCGTTGAGAGGGCATTGAGAGCCTGCTAACTTGGGCCAGGGTCCGAAACTAGGGTTAGGGCTGGCTTGCCCATAAAGGATGACATTGATTTCAGGCCAGAATTGAGTTGAGAGGCAGTCGCCATGCTTAGGGCCGTGTTTGGTATATGTGTCGGTACCTCGTTGAGAGGGCATTGAGAGCACGGTCACATGGACCTGGGTCTGAGCCTAGGGTTATGGCGGGCTTTCCTATAAAAGCTGACTTTGATTTGAGACCTCGATTGAGAAGAGAGACAGCCGCCAGCCAGAGGGCGGTGGTTGGTTTATGTGTCGAATCCCCGTTGAGAGTGCTTTGGGAGCCCGGTTACTTGGGCCAGTGTCCGATGCTAGGGTTAGCGCGCGCTTTCCCATACAAGCTGTCTTTGATATGAGGTCAGGATTGAGTTGAGAGGCAACAGCCATGCTTCGGGCCGTGTTTGGTATATGTGTCGGTACCTCGTTGAGAGGGCATTTAGAGCCCAGTCACTTGGGCCATTGTCCGAAACTAGGGTTAGGGCTGGCTTGCCCATAAAGGCTGACATTGATTTGAGGCCAGATTTGAGTTGAGAGGCAGTCGCCATGCTTAGGGCCGTGTTTGGTATATGTGTCGGTACCTCATTGAGAGGGCATTCAGAGCCCGTTCACTTGGGCCAGGGTCCAAAACTAGGGTTATGGCGGGCTTGCCCATAAAGGCTGACATTTATTTGAGGCTAGAATTGATTTGAGAGGCTGTCGCCATGCTTAGGGCGGTGGTTAGTTTATGTGTCGGTTCCTTATTGAGAGGGCATTCAGAGCCCGGTCACTTGGGCCAGGGTCCGAATGTAGGGTTAGAGCGAGCTCTCCTGTATATGCTGACTTCAGTGTGAGACCAGGATTGAGTTGAGAGGCAGCTCCATGCTTAGGGCCGTGTTTGGTATATGTGTCGGTACCTCGTTGAGACGGCATTGAGAGCCCAGTCACTTGGGCCATTGTCCGAAACTAGGGTTAGGGCTGGCTTGCCCATAAAGGCTGACATTGATTTGAGGCCAGATTTGAGTTGAGAGGCAGTCGCCATGCTTAGGGCCGTGTTTGGTATATGTGTCGGTACCTCATTGAGAGGGCATTCAGAGCCCGTTCACTTGGGCCAGGGTCCAAAACTAGGGTTATGGCGGGCTTGCCCATAAAGGCTGACATTTATTTGAGGCTAGAATTGATTTGAGAGGCTGTCGCCATGCTTAGGGCTGTGATTGGTTTATGTGTCGGTTCCTCATTGAGAGGACATTCAGAGCCCGGTGACTTGGGCCAGGGTCCGAATGTAGGGTTAGAGCGAGCTCTCCTGTATAAGCTGACTTCAGTGTGAGACCAGGATTGAGTTGAGAGGCAGCTGCCATGCTTAGGGCCGTGTTTGGTATATGTGTCGGTACCTCGTTGAGAAGGCATTGAGAGCCTGGTCACATGGACCTGGGTCTGAGCCTAGGGTTATGGCGGGCTTTCCTATAAAAGCTGACTTTGATTTTAGACCTCGATTGAGTTGAGAGACAGCCGCCAGCCAGAGGGCGGTGGTTGGTTTATGTGTCGGTTCTTTATTGAGAGGGCATTCAGAGCTCGGTCACTTGGGCCAGGGTCCGAAACTAGAGTTAGGGCGAGCTCTCCCGTAGAAGCTGACCTCAGTGTGAGACCAGAATTGAGTTGAGAGGCAACAGCCATGCTTAAGGCCGTGTTTTGTATATATGTCGAGACCTCGTTGAGAGGGCATTGCGAGCCCGGTCACTTAGGGCAGGGTACGAAACTAGGGTTAGGGCGAGCTCTCCCGTAGAAGCTGACTTCAGTGTGAGACCAGGATTGAGTTGAGAGGCAGCCGCCATGCTTAGGGCGGTGGTTGGTTTATGTGTCGAATCCTCGTTGAGAGAGCTTTGAGAGCCCGGTCACTTGGGCCAGTGTCCGATGGTAGGGTTAGCGCGCAGTTTCCCGTAGAAGTTGTCTTTGATATAAGGTCGGAATTGAGTTGAGGGGCAACAGCCATGCTTCGGGCCGTGTTTGGTATATGTGTCGGTACCTCGTTGAGAGGGCATTGAGAGCCCGGTCACATGGACCTGGGTCTGAGCCTAGGGTTATGGCGGGCTTACCTATAAAAGCTGACTTTGATTTGAGACCTCGATTGAAGAGAGAGACAGCCGCCAGCCATAGGGCGGTGGTTAGTTTATGTGTCGATTCCTTATTGAGTGGGCATTCAGAGCCCGGTCACTTGGGTCAGGGTCCAAAAGTAGGGTTAGGGCGACCTCTCCCGTAGACGCTGACTTCAGTGTGAGACCAGGATTGAGTTGAGAGGCAGCCGCCATGCTTAGGGCGGTGGTTGGTTTATGTGTGGAATCCTAGTTGAGACAGCTTTGAGAGCCCGGTCACTTGGGCCAGTGTCCGATGGTAGGGTTAGCGCGCACTTTCCCGTAGAAGTTGTCTTTGATATAAGGTCGGAATTGAGTTGAGGGGCAACAGCCATGCTTAGGGCCGTGTTCGGTATATGTGTCGGTACCTCGTTGAGAGGGCATTGAGAGCCCGGTCACATGGACCTGGGTCTGAGCCTAGGGTTATGGCGGGCTTACCTATAAAAGCTGACTTTGATTTGAGACCTCGATTGAGGAGAGAGACAGCCGCCAGCCATAGGGCGTGGTTAGTTTATGTGTCGGTTCCTTATTGAGAGGGCATTCAGAGCCCGGTCACTTGGGTCAGGGTCCAAAAGTAGGGTTAGGGCTAGCTCGCCCGTAGAAGCTGACTTCAGTGTGAGACCAGGATTGAGTTGAGAGGCAGCCGCCATGCTTAGGGCGGTGGTTGGTTTATGTGTCAGTTCCTCGTTGAGAGAACTTTGAGAGCCCGGTCACTTGGGACAGTGTCCGATGGTAGGGTTAGCGCGCACTTTCCCGTAGAAGTTGTCTTTGGAGGTGGAGCTAAGATGGCGGCGTAGAAGGACGTGCACTCCTCTCTCCTGCAAAATCGCCTGAATTGCGACGAGTTCCTGGGAAACCATCAACGAAACGAGGTTGGATCTGATCACAGAGAGGACACCCCACATCGAAGAACAAAGGAGAAGCCGCATCAAGACGGTAGGAGGGGTGCAATCACACTTTTAAAAGTCAAACCTCATACCCGCCGGAGAGGCTGGGCGGGCCAAAGCCGCAAAGCCTGTTGCAGATCAAAACCCGGAGAGGAGCACTAACACCCACAAGGGACTGAGCCAGACCTGCTTTGGAGGGTCCAGGTGCCCCTTGAGCTAGAAGTGCCCTTGAGCAGTCCTCGGAAGGATGACACTCAGTTCCCTTTGAAGGAGGTTACCATTAACCCGATCACAGAGCCGCCGAGGAGGACTGGAAAGTCTCTGCGCACTGTGATCAGGGAGAGAGGAATAGCGATCCTGCATGTGACTGAGCCAGACTCACCTCTGAGTAACCTGACGTCTCCCGCGGTGGCGGGGGTCGACGGTGGCCTGCAGCAGGGTCGGGGGCACTGTGGAAGTGCTTCCCATAGAGCGTGTGGGAATAAATCCTCTGTGAGACAGACGCCATTTTCCCTACTGTAGTTTGGCTGCTGGTCAAACTGCAGGGCTGCTGCTCAAGCTACAGGGAGGGAATTTAGCTCCACCCAGCAAGAAAAGGGATTTGGATTAAGAAACTCCCAGGGCCAGCCTGGGCGGGCCTTTTAATTCTGGAATAGGTCGAAATAAACAAGCAAAGAGGTCTTCAGATCCAACCACTGCCAGAGGCAAGAAAAAGACTGATAATTCCTGAATAGTCAGCAAGAGACAGAAGAACATAAACACTATTTTCACGTTTTGTCTGAAGCTGGAGTTACTGCTGGGCTTTAAAATTTCATTTTTTGTATTGTATTACTTTGTTTCAATTTTTTTTTCTCTTTTTTCCAAACCCACTCAGTGCACCCACCGCTTTTTTTTTTTTCTTTTCTTGGGGGTGTGTGTGAGAGAGAGAGTGGGTGTGTTCATTTCCTTCACTGAATTCTATTGAAGCTACTAATCTTATCAGTAAGACTGAATATATTCAAGTTTACATAAATTTTTTTTTTTTTTCCTTTTAAACCACACATTTTATTTTGGTATAAACTTCTGGTTCCCCATTGGCCTTTTAAGGTTCTGTGGGGGTTTTGTTTGTTTTTATTATTTTTGCTTTGTTTTCCTATATTTTTTTATAAAATTTAGATCTTTTAATTTTAATAATTTTTCATTTGTACTACTACCTCCTCTATAATTCTTTGCTTTCTCTGAAGCTCTTTTCCTATCGCACTAAATTCTAATACATACAAATCTTTATCTCCCTATATTTAACTTTGCAATATTATTCTATATTTCTCTTCTATCCTCCCTTTCTCTTTTTCCCTTTCCTCACTATATTTCTGGGTCTGGTCTCTCCTCATTGCCTTGCCCGCAACGGGGATCCTGCTCTAACATTATTCTCCAATTGGTGCCCTTGAGCAGTCCTCGGAAGGAGCACTCAGTTCCCTTTGAAGGAGGTTACCATTAACCCGATCACAGAGCCGCCGAGGAGGACTGGAAAGTCTGCGCACTGTGATCAGGGAGAGGAATAGCGATCCTGCATGTGACTGAGCCAGACTCACCTCTGAGTAACCTGACGTCTCCGCGGTGGCTGGGGTCGACGGTGGCCTGCAGCAGGGTCGGGGCACTGTGGAAGTGCTTCCCATAGAGCGTGTGGGAATAAATCCTCTGTGAGACAGACGCCATTTTCCCTACTGTAGTTTGGCTGCTGGTCAAACTGCAGGGCTGCTGCTCAAGCTACAGGGAGGGAATTTAGCTCCACCCAGCAAGAAAAGGGATTTGGATTAAGAAACTCCCAGGGCCAGCCTGGGCGGGCCTTTTAATTCTGGAATAGGTCGAAATAAACAAGCAAAGAGGTCTTCAGATCCAACCACTGCCAGAGGCAAGAAAAAGACTGATAATTCCTGAATAGTCAGCAAGAGACAGAAGAACATAAACACTATTTTCACGTTTTGTCTGAAGCTGGAGTTACTGCTGGGCTTTAAAATTTCATTTTTTGTATTGTATTACTTTGTTTCATTTTTTTTTTTTTTTTCTCTTTTTTCCAAACCCACTCAGTGCACCCACCGTTTTTTTTTTTTTTCTTTTCTTGGGGGTGTGTGTGAGAGAGAGAGTGGGTGTGTTCATTTCCTTCACTGAATTCTATTGAAGCTACTAATCTTATCAGTAAGACTGAATATATTCAAGTTTACATAAATTTTTTTTTCTTTTTCCTTTTAAACCACACATTTTATTTTGGTATAAACTTCTGGTTCCCCATTGGCCTTTTAAGGTTCTGTGGGGGTTTTGTTTGTTTTTATTATTTTTGCTTTGTTTTTCTATATTTTTCTATAAAATTTAGATCTTTTAATTTTTAATAATTTTTTCATTTGTACTACTACCTCCTCTATAATTCTTTGCTTTCTCTGAAGCTCTTTTCCTATCGCACTAAATTCTAATACATACAAATCTTTATCTCCCTATATTTAACTTTGCAATATTATTCTATATTTCTCTTCTATCCTCCCTTTCTCTTTTTCCCTTTCCTCACTATATTTCTTAGTCTGTTCTGTCCTCATTGCCTTATCCCCAATGGGGATCCTGCTCTAGCATTATTCTCCAATTGGTACTCTACTTAGTTTGCTTATTAACTTGTGGATATCATTCTTGGATTTCTCTATTTGCCGTGCTAACGTATTGTACTGTATTTTTGATTGGAATGCTTGGGTTATGTTATAGCTGTATATGTTTATGTGTATAATTCAATACGCTAGATAGTACTTGCATAATTTTTAAATTGCCATTTGTCAAAGGTATACCTTCTGTTTCTCATTTGCATATATATGTTTTAATATCATTTAATGCCATAACAAACCAGCCGTGAAATCTTCACTCCCTGGTCAGGCAACAAGCCCCGGGGTTTTAAGGAGGGTGCACTGACTCCAAAACTACAATACTAGAGAACGCATAACACTTAAGAGCAGTATACAAGTGAGAACGCCAGCAAAGGTAATCACTTGTATACAAGTCCTGACATCACCCAATCACCAGCATCACCCAGAATAGAAGCCCCATCCAAACAACAAACACCAACAGACGTAACGCAAAGTCTGGGAAAAGGAAATCCCAAACAGAATCAGTTTTAAAAAATTAATAATAACAATGAAACGGCAGAGAAATACCACACAAGCAAAGGAACAATCAACAAACACACAAGATCAAATTAATGAAGAGAATTTGGACAAACTTTCTGAAAGTGATTTCAGAAGAATGATAGTAAAGATGATCAAAGACACTGAAAACAGAATTTCAGAGAAATTGCAAGATACAACTAACACACTGAATAAAGAAATAGAAGAACTTAACAAAAAAGTAACAGAGACAAACAACTCAATTACTGAACTGAAAAACACTGTAGAAGGAATCAAGAGCAGAGTATCTGAGACAGAAGACTGGATAAGTGAGCTGGAAGATAAAATGGTGGAAGTAACTGCTGAAAAACAGACTCTAGCTCAAAGAATGAAAAGAGCAGAGGACAGCCTCAGAGACCTCTGGGATAATATCAAACACAACAATATTCGAATTATAGGGGTTCCAGAAGAAGAAGAAAAAAAGAAAGGCTATGAGAAAATTTTTGAAGAGATTATAGTTGAAAATTTCCCCAACATGGGAAAAGAAATAGTCAATCAAGTCCAAGAAGCACAAAGAGTACCTAACAGAATCAATCCGAGAAGAAACACACCAAGACACATATTAATGAAGTTAACACAAATTAAACACAAAGATAGAATTCTCAAAGCAGCAAGGAAAAGCAACTAGTGACATACAAGGAAAGCCCATCCGTTTAATTCAATCCGAGAAGAGACATTTTTGATTGGAATGCTTGGGTTATGTTATAGCTGTATATGTTTATGTGTATAATTCAATACGCTAGATAGTACTTGCATAATTTTAAATTGCCATTTGTCAAAGGATACCTTCTGTTTCTCATTTGCATATATATGTTTTAATATCATTTAATGCCATAACAAACCAGCCGTGAAATCTTCACTCCCTGGTCAGGCAACAAGCCCCGGGGTTTTAAGGAGGGTGCACTGACTCCAAAACTACAATACTAGAGAACGCATAACACTTAAGAGCAGTATACAAGTGAGAACGCCAGCAAAGGTAATCACTTGTATACAAGTCCTGACATCACCCAATCACCAGCATCACCCAGAATAGAAGCCCCATCCAAACAACAAACACCAACAGACGTAACGCAAAGTCTGGGAAAAGGAAATCCCAAACAGAATCAGTTTTAAAAAATTAATAATAACAATGAAACGGCAGAGAAATACCACACAAGCAAAGGAACAATCAACAAACACACAAGATCAAATTAATGAAGAGAATTTGGACAAACTTTCTGAAAGTGATTTCAGAAGAATGATAGTAAAGATGATCAAAGACACTGAAAACAGAATTTCAGAGAAATTGCAAGATACAACTAACACACTGAATAAAGAAATAGAAGAACTTAACAAAAAAGTAACAGAGACAAACAACTCAATTACTGAACTGAAAAACACTGTAGAAGGAATCAAGAGCAGAGTATCTGAGACAGAAGACTGGATAAGTGAGCTGGAAGATAAAATGGTGGAAGTAACTGCTGAAAAACAGACTCTAGCTCAAAGAATGAAAAGAGCAGAGGACAGCCTCAGAGACCTCTGGGATAATATCAAACACAACAATATTCGAATTATAGGGGTTCCAGAAGAAGAAGAAAAAAAGAAAGGCTATGAGAAAATTTTTGAAGAGATTATAGTTGAAAATTTCCCCAACATGGGAAAAGAAATAGTCAATCAAGTCCAAGAAGCACAAAGAGTACCTAACAGAATCAATCCGAGAAGAAACACACCAAGACACATATTAATGAAGTTAACACAAATTAAACACAAAGATAGAATTCTCAAAGCAGCAAGGAAAAGCAACTAGTGACATACAAGGGAAAGCCCATCCGTTTAACAGCTGATCTTTCAACAGAAACTCTGCAGGCCAGAAGGGAATGGCAGGACACATTTAAACGGCTGAAAGAGAATAATCTGCAACCAAGAATCCTCTACCCTGCAAGGATCTCCTTCAAAATTGATGGAGAAATCAAAAGCTTTACAGACAAGCAAAAATTAAAAGAATTTAGTCACACCAAACCAGCCTTACAACAAATGTTAAAGGGACTTATATAGAAAACAAGTATAAAAGGAGAAGATCCACGAAACAAACCCATCATAACATCTAAGAAGATTACAATAGGATCATTTGTATCAATAATTACTTTGAATGTCAATGGACTAAACGCCCCAACCAAAAGACACAGAGTGGCTGAATGGATCCAAAAACACGACTCATACATATGCTGCCTCCAGGAAACTCATTTCAGACCTAGAGACACTCATAGACTGAAAGTGAGAGGCTGGAAAAAGATATTCCATGCAAATGGAAATCAAAAGAAAGCTGGAGTAACAATCCTCATATCAGATAAAATAGATTTTAAAGTAAAGAAGATTCTAAGAGACAAGGCAGGTCACTACATCATGATTAAGGGATCGATCCAAGAAGAAGACATAACAATCATAAATATCTATGCTCCCAATGCAGGAGCACCCCAATACATAAGACAAACACTTTCAGACATAAAAGAAGACATTGACAGCAACACAATCATAGTAGGAGACTTTAACACTCCTCTCACATCAATGGACAGATCATCCAAACAGAAAATTAATAAAGAAACACAAGCCTTAAATGCCACACTAGAAGAAATGGACCTCATTGATATCTTTAGGACTTTCCATCCAAAAGCAGAAGAATACACTTTCTTCTCAAGTGCTCACGGAACATTCTCCAGGATAGACCACATCTTGGGTCACAAATCAATCCTCAGTCAATTCAAGAAAACTGAAATTCTATCAACCATCTTCTCGGACCACAATGCAGTGAGACTAGAGATCAACTACAGGAAAAAAACCGCTAAAAACACAAACACATGGAGATTAAACAACACATACCTAAAAAACCAACTGATCATTGAGGAAATCAAAGGAGAAATAAAAAAATTCCTAGAAGAAAATGACAATGAACACACGACAGTGCAAAACCTATGGGATACTGCAAAAGCAGTTCTAAGAGGGAAGTTTATAGCATTACAATCCCACCTCAAGAAACTAGGAAAATCTCAAACAGACGACCTTACCTTACACTTAAAACAACTGGAGAAAGAAGAACAAAAACACCCCAAAGCCAGCAGAAGAAGAGAAATCATAAAGATCAGAGCAGAAATAAATGAAAAAGAAACAAAAGAAACAATAGTAAAGATAAATAAAACATAAAGCTGGTTCTTCGAAAAGGTCAATAAAATCGACACACCACTGGCCAGACTCATTACGAAAAAGAGAGAGAAGAACCAGATCACCAAAATAAAAAATGAAAAAGGAGAGATTACAACGGATAATGCAGAAATCCAAAGGATTATAAGAGACTATTATGAACAACTCTATGGCAACAAACTGGACAACCTGGAAGAAATGGACAGTTTCTTAGAGAAGATTAATCTCCCAAGACTCAACCAGGAAGAAATAGAAACTATGAACAAACCAATCACAAGCTCAGAAATCGACCTTGTGATCAAAAATCTACCCAAAAATAAAAGCCCAGGGCCAGATGGTCTCACAAATGAATTCTACCAAACATTTAAAGAAGAGCTAATGCCTGTCCTTCTAAAACTCTTCCAAAAAATTGCACAGGAAGGAACACTTCCAAACACATTCTACGAGGCCACCATCACCCTGATACCCAAACCAGGCAAAGACATCACAAAAAAAGAAAATTATAGGCCAATTTCACTGATGAATCTAGATGCCAAAATCCTCAACAAAATCCTAGCAAACAGAATTCAGCAACACATCAAAAAGCTCATTCATCACGATCAAGTTGGGTTCATCCACACTAGAAGAAATGGACCTCATTGATATCTTTAGGACTTTCCATCCAAAAGCAGAAGAATACACTTTCTTCTCAAGTGCTCACGGAACATTCTCCAGGATAGACCACATCTTGGGTCACAAATCAATCCTCAGTCAATTCAAGAAAACTGAAATTCTATCAACCATCTTCTCGGACCACAATGCAGTGAGACTAGAGATCAACTACAGGAAAAAAACCGCTAAAAACACAAACACATGGAGATTAAACAACACATACCTAAAAAACCAACTGATCATTGAGGAAATCAAAGGAGAAATAAAAAAATTCCTAGAAGAAAATGACAATGAACACACGACAGTGCAAAACCTATGGGATACTGCAAAAGCAGTTCTAAGAGGGAAGTTTATAGCATTACAATCCCACCTCAAGAAACTAGGAAAATCTCAAACAGACGACCTTACCTTACACTTAAAACAACTGGAGAAAGAAGAACAAAAACACCCCAAAGCCAGCAGAAGAAGGGAAATCATAAAGATCAGAGCAGAAATAAATGAAAAAGAAACAAAAGAAACAATAGTAAAGATAAATAAAACATAAAGCTGGTTCTTCGAAAAAATCAATAAAATCGACACACCACTGGCCAGACTCATTACGAAAAAGAGAGAGAAGAACCAGATCACCAAAATAAAAAATGAAAAAGGAGAGATTACAACGGATAATGCAGAAATCCAAAGGATTATAAGAGACTATTATGAACAACTCTATGGCAACAAACTGGACAACCTGGAAGAAATGGACAGTTTCTTAGAGAAGATTAATCTCCCAAGACTCAACCAGGAAGAAATAGAAACTATGAACAAACCAATCACAAGCTCAGAAATCGACCTTGTGATCAAAAACCTACCCAAAAATAAAAGCCCAGGGCCAGATGGTCTCACAAATGAATTCTACCAAACATTTAAAGAAGAGCTAATGCCTGTCCTTCTAAAACTCTTCCAAAAAATTGCACAGGAAGGAACACTTCCAAACACATTCTACGAGGCCACCATCACCCTGATACCCAAACCAGGCAAAGACATCACAAAAAAAGAAAATTATAGGCCAATTTCACTGATGAATCTAGATGCCAAAATCCTCAACAAAATCCTAGCAAACAGAATTCAGCAACACATCAAAAAGCTCATTCATCACGATCAAGTTGGGTTCATCCCAGGCATGCAAGGATTCTTCAACATCCGCAAATCAATCAATGTGATGCACCATATCAACAAATTGAAAGACAAAAATCACATGATCATCTCAATAGATGCAGAAAAAGCCTTTGACAAAGTACAGCATCCATTTATGATAAAAACTCTTCAAAAAATGGGCATAGAAGGAACTTATCTTAACATAGTGAAAGCCATATATGAGAAGCCCACAGCGAACATTATCCTCAATGGTGCAACTCTCAAAGCATTCCCTCTAAGATCAGGAACAAGACAAGGGTGTCCACTTTCACCACTACTATTCAACATAGTCCTGGAAGTTCTAGCAATAGCAATAAGAGAAGAGAAAGAAATCAAAGGAATCCAGATTGGAAACGAAGAAGTCAAACTCTCTATTTGCAGATGACATGATATTATACATAGAAAATCCCAAAGACACTATTACAAAACTACTAGAGTTAATCAGCGAATTCAGCAAAGTTGCAGGATACAAAATCAATATACAGAAATCACTGGCATTCCTATACACAAACAATGAAAAATCAGAAAATGAAATCAAAGAGGCAATCCCCTTCACCATCGCAACCAAAAGAATCAAATATCTAGGAATAAACCTACCCAAAGAAACAAAAGAACTGTACACAGAAAATTACAAGACACTCATGAGAGACATTAAAGAAGAGTTAAACAGATGGAGAAATATTCCATGTTCCTGGGTCGGAAGAATCAATATTGTGAAAATGACCATACTACCAAATGTCATCTATAGATTCAATGCGATCCCTATCAAACTTCCAATAACATTCTTCACAGAACTAGACCAACGAATAACACAGTTCATATGGAAACACAAAAGACCTCGAATAGCCAAAGCAATCCTCAGGAAGAAGAATGGAGCTGGGGGGATCAGCCTCCCCAACTTCAGACTCTACTACAAAGCAACAGTCATCAAGACAGTATGGTACTGGCACAAAAACAGAAATATCGACAAATGGAACAAGATCGAGAACCCAGAGATAAAGCCACGCACCTATGGGTACCTTATTTTTGACAAAGGAGGCGAACATATAAAATGGGACAAAGACAACCTCTTCAACAAATGGTGCTGGGAAAATTGGACAGCTACATGCAAGAAAATGAAGTTGGAACATACCCTGACACCATACACAAAGATCAACTCAAAATGGATTAAAGACTTAAATGTAAGGCCAGAAACCATCAAACTCTTAGAGGAGAATATAGGCAAAACCCTCAAGGACATCAATCAAAGCAAGATCTTCTCTGACCCACCTACTAGAATAGTGGAACTAAAAAGACAAATGAACATGTGGGACCTCATGAAACTTAAAAGCTTTTGTACTGCTAAAGAAATTACAAAAAAGCTCAACAGACAGCCCACAGAGTGGGAGAAAATCATAGCAAATGAAACAACAGACAAAGAATTAATCTCCAAAATCTACAAGCAACTCAGACAACTCAGCACTGGAAAAACGAACAACCCAATCAAAAAATGGGAAAAGGACCTAAACAGACACCTCTCCAACGATGACATACAGATGGCCCAAAAACACATGAAACGATGCTCAACTTCACTAATAATTAGAGAAATGCAAATCAAAACTACAATGAGATATCACCTCACACCCGTCAGAATGGCCATCATCCACAAATCGACAGACAATAAATGCTGGAGAGGCTGCGGAGAAAAGGGAACACTCCTGCATTGTTGGTGGGAGTGTAAATTGATACAGCCTCTATGGAAGACAGTCTGGATATTTCTTAAAAAACTAAAAATAGAAGCACCCTATGACCCAGCAATCCCACTCTTAGGCTTATACCCTGACGAAATCAAAACTGAAAGAAGCACCTGTACCCCAATGTTCATTGCAGCTCTCTATACAATAGCTAGAACATGGAAGGAACCTAGATGCCCATCGATGAACGAATGGATCCAAAAGCTCTGGTACATATATACAATGGAATACTACACAGCTGTAAAGAGAAATGCAGAAGAATCAGCCCTAATGAGGTGGCTGGATCTAGAACGTATCATAAAAAGTGAAGTCAGTCAGAAAGAGAAGGACAAATACAGTATACTAACACACATATATGGAATCTAGTAGGATGGTGATGATGGCACACGCAGTGAAGCAACAGAGAGACAGACATGGACAGTGGACATATGGACATTGTGGGGAAGGAACAGTGGGTGAGAGGCGTAAAGGAAGTAGTATGAAGGCCTGTACTATCATAAGTGAAGAAAATAGCTATAGTCATTGCTCTGTGAGAAAAGGGGATCCTTCAGGGGTGCTGTGTGATGGTCGGGAGGGGAGGGAAGGGGGGGATATACATGTGACTAATCTGAGAACATGCATGTCTGTGAACAATGAAACTCTGTAAAAGTTAAAAGTAAAATAAAGGTTTAAAAAAAAAAAAAGAAGTTGTCTTTGATATAAGGTCGGAATTGAGTTGAGGGACAACAGCCATGCTTAGGGCCGTGTTTGGTATATGTGTCGGTACCTCGTTGAGAGGGCATTGAGAGCACGGTCACATGGACCTGGGTCTGAGCCTAGGGTTATGGAGGGCTTTCCTATAAAAGCTGACTTTGATTTGAGACCTCGATTGACCAGAGAGACAGCCGCCAGCCATAGGGCAGTGGTTAGTTTATGTGTCGGTTCCTTATTGAGAGGGCATTCAGAGCCCGGTCACTTGGGCCAGGGTCCGAAAGTAGGGTTAGGGCGAGCTCTCCCGTAGAAGCTGACTTCAGTGTGAGACCAGGATTGAGTTGAGAGGCAGCCGCCATGCTTAGGGCGGTGGTTGGTCTATGTGTCGAATCCTCGTTGAGAGAGCTTTGGGAGCCCGGTCACTTGGGCCAGTGTCCGATGCTAGGGTTAGCGCGCGCTTTCCCGTAGAAGCTGTCTTTGATATGAGGTCAGGATTGAGTTGAGAGGCAACAGCCATGCTTAGGGCCGTGTTTGGTATATGTGTCGGTACCTCGTTAACTTTATCTGCAGAGTACATCATGTGAAATGCCAGGTGGATGGGTCACAATCAGGAATCATAACTGTGGGGAGAAATATCAATAACCTCAGATTTGCAGATGACATCACCCTTACGGTGGAAAGCAAAGAGGAACTAAAGAGTCTCTTGATGAAGAAACATATAAAAGTGTTTTTGTAACAGCAAAAGTTGGAAACTGGTAACAACTCAAATTTCCATCAACAGTAGGTGCACAAATGAAATATGGTGTATCACACAGAAGACAATGCAGCAATGACTATGAGGGAATATAGGTCTTCCTAGCAATGCACATGCATCTCACTATAAAGATGCTGAGCAAAAAAAAAAAAGATTATATGATCAATGAATCCATTTAAATAAGGTTATATTTGGGCAATAAAATGACAATCTGAGTGGGGCCTGTACTATCATAAGTGAAGAAAATAGCTCTAGTCATTGCTCTGTGAGAAAAGGGGATCCTTCAGGGGTGCTGTGTGATGGTCGGGAGGGGAGGGAAGGGGGGGATATACATGTGACTAATCTGAGAACATGCATGTCTGTGAACAATGAAACTCTGTAAAAGTTAAAAGTAAAATAAAGGTTTAAAAAAAAAAAAAGAAGTTGTCTTTGATATAAGGTCGGAATTGAGTTGAGGGGCGAGAGCCGTGCTTAGGGCCGTGTTTGGTATATGTGTCGGTACCTCGTTGAGAGGGCATTGAGAGCACGGTCACATGGACCTGGGTCTGAGCCTAGGGTTATGGAGGGCTTTCCTATAAAAGCTGACTTTGATTTGAGACCTCGATTGACCAGAGAGACAGCCGCCAGCCATAGGGCAGTGGTTAGTTTATGTGTCGGTTCCTTATTGAGAGGGCATTCAGAGCCCGGTCACTTGGGCCAGGGTCCGAAAGTAGGGTTAGGGCGAGCTCTCCCGTAGAAGCTGACTTCAGTGTGAGACCAGGATTGAGTTGAGAGGCAGCCGCCATGCTTAGGGCGGTGGTTGGTCTATGTGTCGAATCCTCGTTGAGAGAGCTTTGGGAGCCCGGTCACTTGGGCCAGTGTCCGATGCTAGGGTTAGCGCGCGCTTTCCCGTAGAAGCTGTCTTTGATATGAGGTCAGGATTGAGTTGAGAGGCAACAGCCATGCTTAGGGCCGTGTTTGGTATATGTGTCGGTACCTCGTTAACTTTATCTGCAGAGTACATCATGTGAAATGCCAGGTGGATGGGTCACAATCAGGAATCATAACTGTGGGGAGAAATATCAATAACCTCAGATTTGCAGATGACATCACCCTTACGGTGGAAAGCAAAGAGGAACTAAAGAGTCTCTTGATGAAGAAACATATAAAAGTGTTTTTGTAACAGCAAAAGTTGGAAACTGGTAACAACTCAAATTTCCATCAACAGTAGGTGCACAAATGAAATATGGTGTATCACACAGAAGACAATGCAGCAATGACTATGAGGGAATATAGGTCTTCCTAGCAATGCACATGCATCTCACTATAAAGATGCTGAGCAAAAAAAAAAAAAAAAAGATTATATGATCAATGAATCCATTTAAATAAGGTTAAAAAGACAAGCAAAACATATTTGGGCAATAAAATGACAATGAAAAGCAGGAAAATGATAAAGCCATGATTTGGGGTTTAAGGAGGGGAAAGGGAAGGCTTCTGGTAAGTTAGTGCCATTATATATTCCTTGATCTGTGGGACTGAAACAGAAGCATTTGCTTTAAAATTTACATTTATAATACATTGATATATTACTTCCAAATATTAAAACTAAAAGAAATAAAGACATGATTGAGGACAAAAAAATCTAACTTCATTTATTTGGTTGCCTACTTTTCACATTATTTGTTAAATCATCCATATGTGATTACAATTTAGTATGTTTCATTCTTTCTTGCCCTTGAGATTTAGTCGCAGTTGTTTTCAACAATGGTTTTTGATGAGGATGAATGGACTTCTGCCGGTGGTAGAGGGGAGGGATAGTAAAAGTGTGCTTATAAAAGCAGGAGAGGGATATAGTCATCCTCATGGGATTTGTTTTTAAATAGGAAAATTCTAGACAGAGAACTGAAAAGAGAAAGGAAGTCTGTGCGAGGGTTGCCAAGTCAGAGAGCACAGTGTCACCTGATAAAAGGACTTATGAATGAGCTCAGAGCAAAAGTATTTGGAGGAAATCTAAAGAGGACATGCCTGCAGGATGGAGGTTAGTTAGATTGGGTGCCTGGCCCAGGGGTACAGCCTCCATCTGCACTGCTTAGGCGGTCAGGTAAGAGTTTACTGAATGTTCGCAAAGATCTGATATATTGCTATTTTAAATTATATTGCTCTTTTTTTTTCTTACTTGATGCATAGCATTCATAATTGAAGCAAATTAAAAAAAGGGAACATTTTGTCCAACCTTAGTTGCAAACAAAGAGGAACTAAAGAGTCTCTTGATGAAGAAACATATAAAAGTGTTTTTGTAACAGCAAAAGTTGGAAACTGGTAACAACTCAAATTTCCATCAACAGTAGGTGCACAAATGAAATATGGTGTATCACACAGAAGACAATGCAGCAATGACTATGAGGGAATATAGGTCTTCCTAGCAATGCACATGCATCTCACTATAAAGATGCTGAGCAAAATAGAAAAAAAGATTATATGATCAATGAATCCATTTAAATAAGGTTAAAAAGACAAGCAAAACATATTTGGGCAATAAAATGACAATGAAAAGCAGGAAAATGATAAAGCCATGATTTGGGGTTTAAGGAGGGGAAAGGGAAGGCTTCTGGTAAGTTAGTGCCATTATATATTCCTTGATCTGTGGGACTGAAACAGAAGCATTTGCTTTAAAATTTACATTTATAATACATTGATATATTACTTCCAAATATTAAAACTAAAAGAAATAAAGACATGATTGAGGACAAAAAAATCTAACTTCATTTATTTGGTTGCCTACTTTTCACATTATTTGTTAAATCATCCATATGTGATTACAATTTAGTATGTTTCATTCTTTCTTGCCCTTGAGATTTAGTCGCAGTTGTTTTCAACAATGGTTTTTGATGAGGATGAATGGACTTCTGCCGGTGGTAGAGGGGAGGGATAGTAAAAGTGTGCTTATAAAAGCAGGAGAGGGATATAGTCATCCTCATGGGATTTGTTTTTAAATAGGAAAATTCTAGACAGAGAACTGAAAAGAGAAAGGAAGTCTGTGCGAGGGTTGCCAAGTCAGAGAGCACAGTGTCACCTGATAAAAGGACTTATGAATGAGCTCAGAGCAAAAGTATTTGGAGGAAATCTAAAGAGGACATGCCTGCAGGATGGAGGTTAGTTAGATTGGGTGCCTGGCCCAGGGGTACAGCCTCCATCTGCACTGCTTAGGCGGTCAGGTAAGAGTTTACTGAATGTTCGCAAAGATCTGATATATTGCTATTTTAAATTATATTGCTCTTTTTTTTTCTTACTTGATGCATAGCATTCATAATTGAAGCAAATTACAGAAAAAGACACGGGGCCAACATTTTGTCCAACCTTGATGGCTGGGTTCATTCCGTTTTCGGCGCACAATGAAGGACTAGCCAGAACTGCTCCAGGGCCAGCATGAAGGGTTGTGGTTAACTCGAAAGTGGGGCACGGACCAGCCTCGACTCCACAACGCAAAGCCTGCACCCTCTCAGCTATGCGGGAGTCTCCCTAGGCAAAGGGGCGGTACTAAGAGGTGCGAGGGCGGCTTTTAGAGGCCAAGGCCCGCCCCTGGAGCCCCGCCCCCGGCCCCGCCCCAGTCCGACCGCAGCCCCGCCCCGGCCCCGCCTGCTCTGTGCCTCGCGCCCACACTCTCACCCGGAGCTGCGGCCGCACAGCTGACCCCTGCCACAGCGGCCGGAGATGCAGCGGGGTGCCGCGCTGTGCCTGCGCCTGTGGCTCTGCCTCGGACTCCTCAACAACGAGAGTGGTGAGCCCTCGGCCTGCCCCAGTGCCCCCTGGCCACGAGTGGGGACGCTTTCCCTGGGCAGACGGTGGGACTGCATGGACGGGAGACGGGCGGGGGACCGGGCCCGCGGGACCCTCGGGCACGAGGGGAGACAGGATCGGGAGCCAGGAATTCAGATCCCGGAAGGAGCACGGCGAGTCGGGCCGGGATGAGGAAAGGGCTAGAACGGGACGAGAGGCAGGACCGCCGCATACAGATGGTCCCCGACTTTTCTCTACCGCTTACGGCTCAGCTCTCCTGGACTTGGCGCTGCATCCTTAGCCGGAACTCTTCGCTTGCTTACAAACTTTTCTGCGAAGTCCGCGGGCACTGCACTGCTCTGTCCTGCGATCCGGGCGCACTGGGGTGGCTCCCCACCGCGCGAGGGATCACCTAAATAAAAGGACTTATGAATGAGCTCAGAGCAAAAGTATTTGGAGGAAATCTAAAGAGGACATGCCTGCAGGATGGAGGTTAGTTAGATTGGGTGCCTGGCCCAGGGGTACAGCCTCCATCTGCACTGCTTAGGCGGTCAGGTAAGAGTTTACTGAATGTTCGCAAAGATCTGATATATTGCTATTTTAAATTATATTGCTCTTTTTTTTTCTTACTTGATGCATAGCATTCATAATTGAAGCAAATTACAGAAAAAGACACGGGGCCAACATTTTGTCCAACCTTGATGGCTGGGTTCATTCCGTTTTCGGCGCACAATGAAGGACTAGCCAGAACTGCTCCAGGGCCAGCATGAAGGGTTGTGGTTAACTCGAAAGTGGGGCACGGACCAGCCTCGACTCCACAACGCAAAGCCTGCACCCTCTCAGCTATGCGGGAGTCTCCCTAGGCAAAGGGGCGGTACTAAGAGGTGCGAGGGCGGCTTTTAGAGGCCAAGGCCCGCCCCTGGAGCCCCGCCCCCGGCCCCGCCCCAGTCCGACCGCAGCCCCGCCCCGGCCCCGCCTGCTCTGTGCCTCGCGCCCACACTCTCACCCGGAGCTGCGGCCGCACAGCTGACCCCTGCCACAGCGGCCGGAGATGCAGCGGGGTGCCGCGCTGTGCCTGCGCCTGTGGCTCTGCCTCGGACTCCTCAACAACGAGAGTGGTGAGCCCTCGGCCTGCCCCAGTGCCCCCTGGCCACGAGTGGGGACGCTTTCCCTGGGCAGACGGTGGGACTGCATGGACGGGAGACGGGCGGGGGACCGGGCCCGCGGGACCCTCGGGCACGAGGGGAGACAGGATCGGGAGCCAGGAATTCAGATCCCGGAAGGAGCACGGCGAGTCGGGCCGGGATGAGGAAAGGGCTAGAACGGGACGAGAGGCAGGACCGCCGCATACAGATGGTCCCCGACTTTTCTCTACCGCTTACGGCTCAGCTCTCCTGGACTTGGCGCTGCATCCTTAGCCGGAACTCTTCGCTTGCTTACAAACTTTTCTGCGAAGTCCGCGGGCACTGCACTGCTCTGTCCTGCGATCCGGGCGCACTGGGGTGGCTCCCCACCGCGCAGAGGTTGCAATCCCCGCCGGGTCACAGAGCTGGGTGCGCACTTCCCGATGCCTCTGGTCTGCGCTGGAGATCAGTACTCCAGAGGGAACTCTGGTTCTGGTCACTTTACCCAGGCCAAGGACTGCTGGGGCAATAGCTTGGGATCGTCGGAGATAGACGTCGTGGAGGTGGATAGGGCGCAGGTGTTGGAATTTGAGGCTAATCTTAAGTTGGCAGCTTGTAAGTGATCAGTGTGGCAGGAGAGGCAGAAAACTGGCCTTTGCCGCCCTATTTGAGGGGTAGGATCCTGAATGCCAAGCTAAGGATCATAAGGCAGGGGCCGCAAGGATGGGTCTTGAACACAGGCAAGGCAAGGTCTGGTTTGTGATGGGAACATAACTGGAAGTTGCATCTCCGGGGACGGGAGGGAAGAGAATTTGGGGCATAAGTGAGGGATGGTTGTTTGGAGATATCAGGGATAAAGCATCAGGAATGAGGGGAGGGTGAACTGGAGGCCCATGCAAGATCTGGTGACTTTGGAGGTCAGAGAATGGAGGAAGGATCATGCTGCCCCAGTGGTTGAAGGAGTAGTTCTGAGAAATCTGAAGGGAGAGATGGGGACCTCTCTATTTTAAAACACTGGGGGCTCTGAATACTAACTTTACATGTTTTGTTTCTTTTAATCCCCACAAGGGAATGTCAGACCCTTTTTACCAATGGAAACACTTAGACCAAGGACATGTGTAACTTCCCCCGTAGTCCTCAGGCAGCCAGTAGTAAAGGAAATGTCCAACTCAGGTCTTTGAGATAATAGAGCTCTAGGTACTGGGGAGAGTGGAGTTAAGGGAAGTGTGGGTGAAACTAATTCAGATCCCGGAAGGAGCACGGCGAGTCGGGCCGGGATGAGGAAAGGGCTAGAACGGGACGAGAGGCAGGACCGCCGCATACAGATGGTCCCCGACTTTTCTCTACCGCTTACGGCTCAGCTCTCCTGGACTTGGCGCTGCATCCTTAGCCGGAACTCTTCGCTTGCTTACAAACTTTTCTGCGAAGTCCGCGGGCACTGCACTGCTCTGTCCTGCGATCCGGGCGCACTGGGGTGGCTCCCCACCGCGCAGAGGTTGCAATCCCCGCCGGGTCACAGAGCTGGGTGCGCACTTCCCGATGCCTCTGGTCTGCGCTGGAGATCAGTACTCCAGAGGGAACTCTGGTTCTGGTCACTTTACCCAGGCCAAGGACTGCTGGGGCAATAGCTTGGGATCGTCGGAGATAGACGTCGTGGAGGTGGATAGGGCGCAGGTGTTGGAATTTGAGGCTAATCTTAAGTTGGCAGCTTGTAAGTGATCAGTGTGGCAGGAGAGGCAGAAAACTGGCCTTTGCCGCCCTATTTGAGGGGTAGGATCCTGAATGCCAAGCTAAGGATCATAAGGCAGGGGCCGCAAGGATGGGTCTTGAACACAGGCAAGGCAAGGTCTGGTTTGTGATGGGAACATAACTGGAAGTTGCATCTCCGGGGACGGGAGGGAAGAGAATTTGGGGCATAAGTGAGGGATGGTTGTTTGGAGATATCAGGGATAAAGCATCAGGAATGAGGGGAGGGTGAACTGGAGGCCCATGCAAGATCTGGTGACTTTGGAGGTCAGAGAATGGAGGAAGGATCATGCTGCCCCAGTGGTTGAAGGAGTAGTTCTGAGAAATCTGAAGGGAGAGATGGGGACCTCTCTATTTTAAAACACTGGGGGCTCTGAATACTAACTTTACATGTTTTGTTTCTTTTAATCCCCACAAGGGAATGTCAGACCCTTTTTACCAATGGAAACACTTAGACCAAGGACATGTGTAACTTCCCCCGTAGTCCTCAGGCAGCCAGTAGTAAAGGAAATGTCCAACTCAGGTCTTTGAGATAATAGAGCCGTCTATATGGGCTGAAGGGCTGGGGAGAGTGGAGTTAAGGGAAGTGTGGGTGAAACTAGGGGACGGGGTGAGGGGGAAAGACATCTTCTGACCTCCAAGTCAGGTCAGGCCGAGCAGAGGAGCTGCCACTTGGCCCTTCTTTGTCCCCTGCCAAAACCAGACTTTCACGTGTGCTGTGGTTGGGCATCAGGGCTGTGAAGTGGGAGATCCCTCCTTGAGGAGACATCCAGCAGGCAGTGGATGTGGCATCCAAGGCTCAGGAGAGAGGCTGGAGAGGAAGCTGGACAGAATCCAGGATGGGACTCTCCCCTAAAGAAGGGACCAGAGAGGAAGAGACTTCCCAGGAGATAGAAAACATTCCACATGCAGTGTGTAAGGAAAACGAGGAGATTCAGGTGTTCCTGAGTAGAGCAGAGTGGGAGGTGGCAGAAGGAGGGGGAATAAGGTCAGTCTTGCAAATGAGAACAGGTGATTCTCACCAAAGGTGGGCAGTAAAAGAGAAGAGAGAGAATGAAGCTATGGGGCCCCTGGAGATGGGTAGCCGTGGCTGGACCAGGGTGTGACTGGTGGGGAGATAACCCTTGGAGAACAGACCCTCGCCACAGCCCCTGAGTCTTGTATTTGCGCCACCCATTTTTGGGTTGAAGAGGACCTGAGATGCTCCCAGACTGATGGGGGATGCTAGGGCAGAAACATAAACACTCCAGTGCTGCCAACCATCAGCCGGAGTGGGAGGCCAAGCACTGGCAGGTGAGCAGCTGTGCCTTGAAGATGAGCTTCAAAGATGTGGTATTTGTCCCAGAGCCAGGCTGCTGTTCTAGCTCTCCCCCTAAACTACATGCTCTATTGCCTGGGCCCTTCTCTTCCTTTCCTTGCGCCTCAGCTTTTCCATGTATAGCACTTCAATAAGCAGGCAAGCACTGAGGGGCTGTGCTTGGGGCTGGACTCTTTACTCCAAGTGTTCCCCTAGAGAAGGTGGATGGCAGAGGTTCCCTCCAGAAGACTTTATCTCTTGGGGCTTAAGCTAGAGAGAGGCTGTCTGTGCCTCTGAACAGTGGGCAGTCACCTCAGGGACTTGTGGGGAAAGAGGCAATTGCCAGGAAGCTTGGTTGGCCTGGCCTGAGGACGCTGGCTCCTACCATGGGCTGAGGCACACATGACCCTCCCAACTCTTCACTGTCCCCGCTCCTTAGTCCCAAGCCAGACCCAGATGTGGACAGAGGTGTTGCTGTGGGGTGGAGATGCAAGTCACTGCAGGTAGAATGTGAGGGCTGAGCTCATCTTGCTTCTTGCCTGTGGACCACTGGCCCCAGCTCGGTGCTCTGAGGACTCAAATACAGGTGTGCTCACATACCCAGCATGCTGGAGGCACCCAGTCCATGTGGCCGAAGGACTCTGCTTTCCCAGAGCACAGTGTCCACATGACCAGGCCCCAGCCTGTGCAGGAGGTGTAATAAGGGGACTGTCAGGCCATCTCCTTGCTGTGCCACCGCCACCCTGACCCCCAGGCAGTGGCAGCCTAACCCAGGGAGGGGGACGGCAGTTCTGTGCAAGTTGAAAGCTATTGTGGCTGCTTAGGGTGGCCTAGGGAGGATTTGGACCAAGTCTATCCTGCAGGGGTTTCCCGAGTGCCAGATGACAGGGACACAGGCATGGCCTTGTAGCCCCTGGGTGAAAGTGCACAGTGACCCCAGGGAGGTCCAGCTGGTGGTGTGGGCTCCCCAGAGTTTCTTCCAGCTTGGGGTTTCCTGGAGGGGTCTGCAGACTCCAGGGAAGGGGATTCTAAATAGGACAAAGGCCACCTCAAAGGCCCGGAGGCAGAAAAGTCAGACTGACTAGATGAGGCTAGATTCCTGGGGACAGAGGGACGGGATGGAGGAAACAGGCAATGGAGGTGCAGGAGCCAGCAGCACACCTGGAAAGGGAAGCTGTGAGCAGAGCCACAGGGTCAGATTCCCCCAAAGGCATCACTAGAGGGCCAAGACCAGAGGCAAGCCCACAGTAAGGAGGCTGTGGGTGAACCCAGTAGATATGCCAGGGGAGGAGGCAGCAGGAGGTGGTGGAGAGAGAGGGACAAGTCCCCGTCTTTGGCTGAAGCAACAGAATGGGTCATGAAATTGTTTACCAAATAGGGACCCTGAGAAGAGGAGGGTGTGGGGAAAGATGGGACATTCCCCTGGGGAGACATGGCCTCCAGTCCAAGGTAGGAAGGAGGAAAGTTGGGCGTGTGATAAGGTAGAGGGAAGTCGGGGAACCCAGGGAAATTAAATGGGGGTCTCAGCCATGAGGGGATGTTTTCTTCTATGTCTACCTTACACCCCTCCTGCTGCCATCTGGGTATTTCCCCCCACATTGCAGATCTATCTCCACTAGAACCTAGTCTGTGCCCCACAGTCCTGAGACACCCCCTTGGAGAAGGGATGGGTAGGGACAGGAGTCCAGAGACTCTTACACTCCTTGCACCAGCCCCTGTGCCAGACATGGCCAACGTGTCCAGCTGGAGCCAGGGATTCTTGAGTTTCGATCCTTTTCAGACACCGGCTTCCTCTGGGATCTCGGTTTTCCGGTCACACTGAAGGGAGAAGTCTGGGAGCAGGAAGGTGCTGGCTTTGGTGCTGGCTGCCACTGAGGTTGGGTGTGGCCAGCAATAGGCACACCCTCACCTGGCTCCAGTATCCCAGGCCACCCCCATCCCCAAGGCCTGGGTGGGGTGTGGGTGGCCCTGGGAGCACGCACAAGTCAGGGTGGCAAGTGGGGGAGCCCCGCCACGTGGCCAGTGAGGTCAGCATGGGTTCATGGGAAAGGACTTGTCGGCCACAGGAGAGGACATCCTGCCTGCGTTTCCCTCTTCCTGCAGCAGGAGCCCATGGCCCAGATTTAGCAGCACTGGGGGGCCACCTCTGAGCCAGCTGGGCTGTCTGATAACACTGCCCGTCCTGCCGCCACAGAGCAGAACCCTGACCCGAGAAAGGCCAGGGCAACTGCCTGGCACAGCTGGCTGCACCCACAACTGTGCTGCATAGAGAGCTCGGCACCTACCAGGGTACCTTCCCCCCCATCCCACCCCCAGGGGGTACTCAAGCAGCCCAGAGCCCCGCTCAGCCTTTCCAGCATTCCCTGCTCCCCAACACTGCCTGTGCTGCTTTAGCAGGACCACTCTAAAACACAGACCTGAGTCTTCCTCAGCTCCCGAGCCCACCTTGGACTGATGGTATAGGCTCTCCTGCTAGGGTCCCAAGGGCAACCATAGCCCCACATCCCCCTAGCCTGTACCCGTACCCCAGCCTCTGTGTATGACCTTTCTCCGGCTTCCCTATACATGCAGAAGGCTGCTGAGAATTCCGGGTAGAAGGTGATATTGCTCCAAGTGGGAGGGGTCTGCTAGGGCAAGAAGGGGGCTTCATTCTCACCTTCATGTGCTGCAGGAGCACAGGATCTCTACTTTCACCATCCTCACAGCTATTCTGAATTCTAGCAAATGAAGTTTGGATTATGTGAAGCAGCACTTACGCACCACACACACACGCGTGCGCATGCGCGTGCATACGCACATTTAGAGTGTGTATCAGTGAGTCCAACCTCTGTCTGAAATGGTTCATCAAGTTTCCTCCCACAGGGTGTGTGAAGACTTTAACCTTGTGACGTAGGCTGTTGTGCCCATTTGGGAGATTAGAAAATGAAGGCTAGAGGAGTGAAATGGCTCGTGAGAGGCTGGAGCAGCTTTGAGGCAAGTGACAGGTGTCTGGCGCTCCATGGCATAGGGACTCAGGAGCAAGAAAGGGCCAACATAGCAAGTGGTGTCCATATTCCCCAGAGAAAGTGCTAGAGAGGTAGGTGTGTGGGATCCTAAATTTCTGACCCCTCAGGGACATTTTCACCTTGATGTCCCGGAGAGTTTTCAAAAGCAGCATGCCGCAAGATACATGGCTTTTCTCCAGACCTACTCTGGCAGACGTTCCTGCTTCAGTGCAGGACATCAGCTCCGCCACCTCCACACCTGCCCACACACTGTGTGCTGTCGTTTTTTTCCCTGGACACTCAAAGCAGGTCAAGAGCAATCCAGGGCCATGTCCCATGCTGGGGATACTAGAAAGACTCTGATCCTTGCATTGAGAAACTGTCAAGTGCAATGAGTCAAGCTGCTGCATGAAGCTGTGGAAACATGCAGAGAGGCCCTCGGGACCCAAAAAATGCAACCCTAGGCTTGAGCAGGTACCAGGCAGGTGACAAGGGTGACTGAACAGTTATATGAGAAGCTCAGATTCCATCCCCAAGCAACAGAGAGGCAGGAAACGGTTTTAGGCAGAAGAAGGATTTGTGTTCCAGAAGGATCCTCTGATCGCTGCAAAAGGCCTGGTCCAGTGGGGGGATGCTAGTGTGGTAAGTCAGGGGCAGGACAGTGAGGCTGGCCAGACAATGGGGTGGCGAGGAAAGGGAAATCTGAGAATGTCCAGAAGTGGGACTCGGGCTGGAGGGCATCTACTGCTCAGTATCTGAACTCTGAGTACAAAGCATTTTGCCAGGGTGGTAGGAAGAGGAGAGGGACAGGCCTGGTGCTTCCAGCCACTTTGCTATTGATGATGTTTCTGAAAAAGTATAAATAGCAGCTTCCAAAATGCTGTTCCCCAAAGATAATCTCTTACCAGAAAATTAACCTCCATGACTTTGTTTTTTCATCTGCAAAATGATCAGAATAGTACCCAACTCAGGGGGCTTCCCTGGTGGCTTGGACAGTAAAGAATTCACCTGCAGTGCAGGAGACCTGGGTTCCATCCCTGGGTTGGAAGACGCCCTGGAGAAGGGAATGGCAACCCACTCCAGTATTCTTGCCTGGAGAACTCCAAGGACAGAGGAACAGGGCAGGCTACAATCCATGGGGTTGCAAAGAACCAGACGCAGCTGAGTGACTAACGCTTTCTTCTTTCAGGAGGATAATAGAGGGGTGTGGTATGCACAAGTACGCAGGCTGTGCTGGCATACAGAAAGTGTTTGCTCTTGTTGTCTGTTGTCATAACAGGATGTAGTGGGGTAAGCAAAATTTGAGGGTCAAAGGGAAAGAGCATTTTTCGTTTCTGTGAGTACCTCTTTGCCCACCCCCTTGCTGATACTGGGAATTCTCTATCCTTTTAACACTTGCTCATCTGGGCTTGGGGACACTTCTGTGCTTTGTGGCTCCCCCGTGGTGGGCGTGGCCTAGGTCTGAGTGCTGGGGACCCGTGGCAGGTGACATCTAGGAAGCAGAGCCCTCCTAGGGTTGGAGCTCAGGAGAGCTGTCAGGGAGGGTGGGGGAGCTCGGAGGTGGGCTTGAAGTCTTGGGGCCACCCCCAGGAGGAGGGAGTGCACCTTGAGCAGCCTCCAGTTAAAAGAGCCAGCCAAGAGCCTAAGCCTTAACTTGTGACCCAGGGTCCTTTTCTGGGGCCTCATTGCCCCAAACTATGCACCACCAGCCTGGCAGGACAAGGTCGCCAGCACTCTGGCCTTTGTACGTCTCCCTGTGTCCTGTGTGCCCTCCTCCTGGACCCACAAGCTCATAATCAGTCTACAAAATCCATTTCTACTCATGCAAACACTCCCTCCTGCTGGCAAGACTTTTTCTGACCGCCCCCCGACCTTGGCACTGGGTCACAGTGAGATGCCGCAGCTATGACTGCAAAGCACTCGGCAGACACAGCACAGGTTTCAGTGTGCCAGAGCCAGCAAGTTTATTCTTACAATGGCTCTGAGGGCCGTAGGATGTTATTGGTGGTCTGTGGTTCTCAAATCTTACGGACAGTTCTCATTTCACAAGCTTGGAAGGGGGAAGTGACTTGCCCAAGGTCATACAGTCAGAGTGATGCTATAGGGGACCCAGCTGGGCTCACGGGGCTCTGAGCACCCCTCTGAACTGTTCCTCCCATCTTAGCTTTCTCAGTCCTGCAGGGTGGGAAGTGGGAGGATGGATGCCCTCACCCTTGTTCTCTGGAAGCACAGAGGCTGCCATCTAAGTGGGGGTGGGAGGACTCCAATGCAGAACACCCCTGAGCCTCCTCTCAAGATCTATCACAAGCCTGGCCCCAAGAGTGAAGGGAGAACAGGTTCTCCAACTTGGCCCAGCCCTGAGACTGATGCACAGAGACCCAGCCTGGCCTCACCCAGCCCCAGTGCCTCCCCTCAGCTAAACTGCTAGTCTGCAGCCATGGTCCAGGGCCACTGACCCAGGCCGTCTCCCTCCGGGGCACACTTCTGTGCTTTGTGGCTCCCCCGTGGTGGGCGTGGCCTAGGTCTGAGTGCTGGGGACCCGTGGCAGGTGACATCTAGGAAGCAGAGCCCTCCTAGGGTTGGAGCTCAGGAGAGCTGTCAGGGAGGGTGGGGGAGCTCGGAGGTGGGCTTGAAGTCTTGGGGCCACCCCCAGGAGGAGGGAGTGCACCTTGAGCAGCCTCCAGTTAAAAGAGCCAGCCAAGAGCCTAAGCCTTAACTTGTGACCCAGGGTCCTTTTCTGGGGCCTCATTGCCCCAAACTATGCACCACCAGCCTGGCAGGACAAGGTCGCCAGCACTCTGGCCTTTGTACGTCTCCCTGTGTCCTGTGTGCCCTCCTCCTGGACCCACAAGCTCATAATCAGTCTACAAAATCCATTTCTACTCATGCAAACACTCCCTCCTGCTGGCAAGACTTTTTCTGACCGCCCCCCGACCTTGGCACTGGGTCACAGTGAGATGCCGCAGCTATGACTGCAAAGCACTCGGCAGACACAGCACAGGTTTCAGTGTGCCAGAGCCAGCAAGTTTATTCTTACAATGGCTCTGAGGGCCGTAGGATGTTATTGGTGGTCTGTGGTTCTCAAATCTTACGGACAGTTCTCATTTCACAAGCTTGGAAGGGGGAAGTGACTTGCCCAAGGTCATACAGTCAGAGTGATGCTATAGGGGACCCAGCTGGGCTCACGGGGCTCTGAGCACTCTCTCTGAACTGTTCCTCCCATCTTAGCTTTCTCAGTCCTGCAGGGTGGGAAGTGGGAGGATGGATGCCCTCACCCTTGTTCTCTGGAAGCACAGAGGCTGCCATCTAAGTGGGGGTGGGAGGACTCCAATGCAGAACACCCCTGAGCCTCCTCTCAAGATCTATGCACAAGCCTGGCCCCAAGAGTGAAGGGAGAACAGGTTCTCCAACTTGGCCCAGCCCTGAGACTGATGCACAGAGACCCAGCCTGGCCTCACCCAGCCCCAGTGCCTCCCCTCAGCTAAACTGCTAGTCTGCAGCCATGGTCCAGGGCCACTGACCCAGGCCGTCTCTCCTCCGGGGCACAGCTGCTAAGGAGACGGTGGATCAGACTAGCAGGACTGCCAAACAGCCCCTGTTACCCACCAGGGGCCCATGAAAGGGCCTGAAGTAAGGAATTGCCAAATGCAAAAGCCACTACTGCTCCACTCTGCCAGAGGTGGAGAGGCACTCCTGCCACTGACCACCATCCTGACCACATGGGCCTGAGGACAGAGTCATGGTCCAATGACATCCTGGCGCCCAGGAGCCACTCAAACATACAGACCTTCCCTGCATGGTGGATGAGGGCCTGTGCTCAGGGATGGCCACTGGCCGTGGCTGATATCTTGATTGTGTGGTAGAAGCATTGGCAGGTGAAGTCAGGCAGAAAGGTGGTCTGTTGGGCAGGGCATTGCTCTGGAGGCCAAGTCAAGGTCTTTCACAGTTCAGAGAGCCACAAGGAGCCAGGGAAGGTGTCCTCTGGGCTAAGGGGCAAATTGGAGGCCAGGAAGGAGACTGCTAGCGTGAGGAGAGGTAGGGAGACTAGTGCTCGGGGTGGCAATGGGAGATAAAGAGTTGGAGAGGTGTGAGGGCTGGGTTCCAGGCAAGGATGGACCTGGATTCAGCCAGACTTGGGCTCCTGCCCAGCTGCCGGTTACCACTGATGTGGAGCCCGGAGCCTCAGTTTCCTCATCTCTGGCTAGACCCCTGAGCCCTTTCCCCCTCCCTGGATGTGTGAGGATCAAATGAGGCAATAACTGCTGGGCTGTGGTCAGTACCTAACCCACACGACTTCCCGCCCCTCCTGTCTGCCCCTAACCCAGGATCTGGGTGTGCTACTCCCATAGCCAGTGCCTTTGGTTGACCCCGGGTCCCACTACCCCCGGCTGCTGACAGCACAGAGAAGAGGAGGTATGCACTCTGGCCTCTCTGACCTCAGCCTGGCGCCTGCCCTGACTGCTCTGCTTAGGCTAGGGGGCCAGGGCCACTGGCCAGGGGAAGGAAGAAGCCAGTTCCTGGGCCAGGAACAGGAAGGCAGGGGGAGTGCAGCAGAGGCCAGGATGACAGTGCTTCCTGCTTCGGGAAGGGAAGGACAGCGGGGACAGACAACAGCCAGGCAGGAAGGATGCACTTTCTTTGGGGTTGCATGGGGGGGTTGGGCAGTATCGCGCCTCTGGGCATGGCCGCCCAGGCCTGATTCTTCCCCAGCTGCTAAGTGGTCTGGGGTACACATGATCACCAGGGGACCTGGCCTTTAAGCTGGAATCTTTTACAAAGGAACAATAAGGTTTGACAGAGTTTTGACCCAAACGTTGACCGCAGATGTTTGCTTAGCTAACCATTCACCAATTCATTCATCCTTCTCTCCATCCATCCATCTGTCCATGCATCTGACTGTCTATCTGTCCTTCCATCTAACCACCCTTTCTTTTTTGCACGTTTCTATCGTTTCATTTTTCTACTCATCTGTCCTTTCGCCTGTCTGCTTATTCTTTTAGCAAGGATTTATGGAGCCTTGACTGTGTCAAATGTTGTGCTAGGCATGGAGTTGGGTGGAAAAGAGTACTTTTGGGTCCTTACTCCATTGAAACTGTCTAGTAGAGGAAATGGAAAAAAGAAACTGAAGTAAATAACAAAATTTACATATTATGACAAGAAGAGTGAAATAAGCAATCCGAAAGTTAAGATGGAGCTTAAAGGAGGACTGACTTAGGTTTTGAGGTGGGGAAGATGCAGAGGTCATGTCTAAGCTGAGGCCTTAAGGTGAGAAGGACCCTGCTGTGCAAGGCATATGAGAAGAAGCTAATCAGGAGGAGAGGTGTGAATAAAAGCCTGGAGTAGAAGGAACATGGCATCTTATGGAACAGTCTGGAGGCCAGGGTGGCTAGAGGATAAGAACAGGAGGCGAGAGTGTACCAAGAGTGTGTGGAAAGAGGGTGAGGGGCCCGACCATGATCAGAAGTTTGGATTTTCCTTAAAGTATAACAGAAAGTCACTGATGAACTTTAAACATGAGCATGATTTGGTCCCTTTGTGTTATTAAGTTGTCACTGTCAATGGTGGGAAGTACAAGAATGGGCCAGGGGCAACTTTGGGGTGAGTGCAGCAGAGGCCAGGATGACAGTGCTTCCTGCTTCGGGAAGGGAAGGACAGCGGGGACAGACAACAGCCAGGCAGGAAGGATGCACTTTCTTTGGGGTTGCATGGGGGGGTTGGGCAGTATCGCGCCTCTGGGCATGGCCGCCCAGGCCTGATTCTTCCCCAGCTGCTAAGTGGTCTGGGGTACACATGATCACCAGGGGACCTGGCCTTTAAGCTGGAATCTTTTACAAAGGAACAATAAGGTTTGACAGAGTTTTGACCCAAACGTTGACCGCAGATGTTTGCTTAGCTAACCATTCACCAATTCATTCATCCTTCTCTCCATCCATCCATCTGTCCATGCATCTGACTGTCTATCTGTCCTTCCATCTAACCACCCTTTCTTTTTTGCACGTTTCTATCGTTTCATTTTTCTACTCATCTGTCCTTTCGCCTGTCTGCTTATTCTTTTAGCAAGGATTTATGGAGCCTTGACTGTGTCAAATGTTGTGCTAGGCATGGAGTTGGGTGGAAAAGAGTACTTTTGGGTCCTTACTCCATTGAAACTGTCTAGTAGAGGAAATGGAAAAAAGAAACTGAAGTAAATAACAAAATTTACATATTATGACAAGAAGAGTGAAATAAGCAATCCGAAAGTTAAGATGGAGCTTAAAGGAGGACTGACTTAGGTTTTGAGGTGGGGAAGATGCAGAGGTCATGTCTAAGCTGAGGCCTTAAGGTGAGAAGGACCCTGCTGTGCAAGGCATATGAGAAGAAGCTAATCAGGAGGAGAGGTGTGAATAAAAGCCTGGAGTAGAAGGAACATGGCATCTTATGGAACAGTCTGGAGGCCAGGGTGGCTAGAGGATAAGAACAGGAGGCGAGAGTGTACCAAGAGTGTGTGGAAAGAGGGTGAGGGCCAGACCATGATCAGAAGTTTGGATTTTCCTTAAAGTATAACAGAAAGTCACTGATGAACTTTAAACATGAGCATGATTTGGTCCCTTTGTGTTATTAAGTTGTCACTATCAATGGTGTGAAGGACAAGAATGGGCCAGGGGGGCAACTTTGGGGGTGAGTGCCATTGGGTAGACCCCAGCTGGAGATCAGGGGCTGGCTCTGGAATGCTCTGATGGTGGATGGGTGGACTGGGGTGGGAGAGGTGGGCATCCACAGGCACTTCTGTTTGGGGAGATGGGAGCTATCGAGGAGAAGTCTTGCAGGGATGCAGAAGAGGTGAGTCTGGAGTTCAGTATCAGAAATGTGGTGTCTCTGGGGTAGCCAAGTGAAGTACATAAAACTGGTACATACAGCAGTTGAGAGAAGGAGTCTGGGGTGGAGGTAGAGATTTTGTAGGTGTGGGGTCGGCCAAAAAGTTGTTTCTGATTTTTCTCTACGATTGTATGGAATAACCTGAATAATTTTGGCCAGTCTAATATATGAACACTTAAGAGAGACACTAGTAGAGAAGAACGTGTGAGGAGCAGCAGCCTTTGGTGTTGGGCAGAAGGGATGGAAAACAAGGGGAGAGTGAGCTCACAGAAGCTAGCAGAAGAGGGAACAGCTCTGCATCCTGCCCTGGGCTGCCTCCTGCAGTAGCACAGAGGTCACAGGATACCTTGCCAATGGCTCCACGAAGTAGGGAAGATGAGCAAATGTGAAACAAAGGAGATAGCGAACAGAATTTTTGCTATGAATGGAGGTAGAAGTGGGGAAGGGAATGTAGGATCAAGGAAGTAGGGAGGTGTTGTTCACTTGTTTGTTTATAAGATGGGAGGTGATTGCATAGAGGAAAATTGGTAATCAGAAAAGAAAGAAGTTATCTGTGGAGGTCAGATCTGAGGGTCATTGGGATCTCTAACATGGCGGAGGACCTGGCCTTGGGAGTAGGAATGTCAGAGAGTTTCTAGGGTCTGGGCCAAGGGTGTGGGAAGATGAGGTATCTCTTTCTGATGGCTCTGCTTCATTAGTGGTAAGAGTGAAGGAGGAGGGAACTCCCTGAACTTCAATCTGTGGGCCATTTAGAGTCTGCCAACAGGAAAGAAAGGGGATGAAGCAGCATGGGGCTCTGGCTTTGTGCTGCATGCCAAGCCACTGAGGCACATGGGTGCCACCAGGTTGGGGTAGTGGGCAGGGGCAAGGGAGCATTAAGAATGATGCGCTGTGAGCCGTGCAGTACCAACAGAGGGCTGAGACCCGGAGGAGGTGGCAATGATGCAGAGGGGTTCTTGGCCTTGATGTTTTGATGAGGTTGAAAGACGTAGCCATGGTGAGACAAAGGCGCCTAGCAAGAGATAGAGGAGGCAAGGAGAGACGTGCAGGAAAATAGGCACTCAAGGATGGGCACTCCAGCTTCTGGTGGGGACCAAGTCCAGGGTACACCCAGGAAGTGAGGGGCTGAAGGGAGGATGGAGGACAACGGAGATGAGGCTCTAAAAAGCCAGGGTGCTTGTGACTCACTCATGTGGATGCTGAAGTTATGAGAAATGGCCTGAATTGGGTGGAGGGGCCTGAAGAGCCAGGAGCAGAGAATGAGGGGAAATGACCAGGACAGCAGCTGATGACAGCTTTAGTGGGGAGTTGGTGGTGCTGCTGGAAAAGGGGAAGTGACCACAAGGAGCTCTCCAATGTGTGTAAGGGGGAGCAATAGTCACCCCAGAGGCAGTGGTGTCCTCAGAAAACCAGGTTTCAGTTAAGGCAGGAAGGATGGAGGAGGTCCATGATGTGTACGGTCAAGACTACTGGGCATACAGGATCCACGGGACATGAGTAAAGAGAGGAGCACTGGGGAAATTCAGGGCATGCGGCAACAAAGGCAGGGCGCTCTCAGGTGGGTGACAGGGTTGGCAAGCACAATGGACGAACCTCCTGTCTAGCATGGAGCCTATAGGAGGAAGCTCCTGTAGGCTCCGTATCCCATCCACCCACTCAACCCACCCATCCTCCCATGTATCCATCCATTTATTCATCTGGTCATCCCTCATCTATCCTACCATTCTTGAATTTGTTGTTCCATCGCCAAGTCGTGTCTGACTGTTTGTGATGCCATGGACTGCAGCATGCCAGGCCTCCCTGTTCCTCACCATCTCCTGGAGTTTGTCCAAGTATTCTTGAATTCATATCTTCAATGAATGATGCCTTAGGTGCTTCTTTTGGGCTAAGGTTAGGAAAATAAATAAAATGTAGCCGTTCATGTATGGCCACCAGGTTGGGGTAGTGGGCAGGGCAAGGGGCATTAAGAATGATGCGCTGTGAGCCGTGCAGTACCAACAGAGGGCTGAGACCCGGAGGAGGTGGCAATGATGCAGAGGGGTTCTTGGCCTTGATGTTTTGATGAGGTTGAAAGACGTAGCCATGGTGAGACAAAGGCGCCTAGCAAGAGATAGAGGAGGCAAGGAGAGACGTGCAGGAAAATAGGCACTCAAGGATGGGCACTCCAGCTTCTGGTGGGGACCAAGTCCAGGGTACACCCAGGAAGTGAGGGGCTGAAGGGAGGATGGAGGACAACGGAGATGAGGCTCTAAAAAGCCAGGGTGCTTGTGACTCACTCATGTGGATGCTGAAGTTATGAGAAATGGCCTGAATTGGGTGGAGGGGCCTGAAGAGCCAGGAGCAGAGAATGAGGGGAAATGACCAGGACAGCAGCTGATGACAGCTTTAGTGGGGAGTTGGTGGTGCTGCTGGAAAAGGGGAAGTGACCACAAGGAGCTCTCCAATGTGTGTAAGGGGGAGCAATAGTCACCCCAGAGGCAGTGGTGTCCTCAGAAAACCAGGTTTCAGTTAAGGCAGGAAGGATGGAGGAGGTCCATGATGTGTACGGTCAAGACTACTGGGCATACAGGATCCACGGGACATGAGTAAAGAGAGGAGCACTGGGGAAATTCAGGGCATGCGGCAACAAAGGCAGGGCGCTCTCAGGTGGGTGACAGGGTTGGCAAGCACAATGGACGAACCTCCTGTCTAGCATGGAGCCTATAGGAGGAAGCTCCTGTAGGCTCCGTATCCCATCCACCCACTCAACCCACCCATCCTCCCATGTATCCATCCATTTATTCATCTGGTCATCCCTCATCTATCCTACCATTCTTGAATTTGTTGTTCCATCGCCAAGTCGTGTCTGACTGTTTGTGATGCCATGGACTGCAGCATGCCAGGCCTCCCTGTTCCTCACCATCTCCTGGAGTTTGTCCAAGTATTCTTGAATTCATATCTTCAATGAATGATGCCTTAGGTGCTTCTTTTGGGCTAAGGTTAGGAAAATAAATAAAATGTAGCCTCTGTTCAGATGTGACCAGAAAAACCACAATTTAGTAAGTGTTCTAACAGCATGAGCTTAGGAGGCCAGCTCAGCCTGAGTTATCAGTGACTGCCCCTTATAGAGCGACTTATGAATTAGACTCTAAAGAGGGAGATCCAGGGCTTCCCTGGTGGTCCAGCAGGCAAAGAGTCTGCCTTGCAGTTTAAGGGACGCCAGTTTGATCCCTGGCCCATGAAGATCCCACATGCCGTGAACAGCTGGACCGGTGTGTCCAATTATGAACCAGTGCTCTGGAGCGCATGCGCCCAGAGCCAGTGCTCTGCACCAAGAGAGGCCACTGCAATGGGAGGTCCACACAGGCCAAAGAACAAAAGATGGATGAAAAATAAATATAAATGAAAAAGAGGCATGATGAGGAAGAAAAGAGAAAATAAACAATTAAAAAAAAAAAAAGAGGGAGCTCCACAGGAGGGAAGGAAGTACAAATGTCCATGGTAAAAAAAAGAATGAGCAAAGACAGAAACTTCAAGATATGAGAAGTCTGGCACTCCAGGACAACAGTGAGGGGCCTGTGCCTCTCAGAGGTATCAGTAGTTACAGCTGAAAAGAGGAGTGGGCAGAAGGGAGAGGCCTGGGGTCCCCCACTTCATCTTGGAAGCAAAGGGGAGCTGCTTAAGGAAGCTGGGATGACAACTGCCATAGCTGTAGTGCCAAGGGCATGCTCTGGAGGAGCACCTCAGGAAGAGGGCTTTCGATGGCCTCCCCAGGGGCCCAGGGTAAGGCTGCAGGTCTCCCAGGGACATAAATGACCCAGGGCAACTGGGTCCTACCCGTGGCACATCTCCTCTGATGTCCAAATGCCAGCCTCAGGCCTGAGCCCCTGAGCAGTCCACTTAGGAGCCTTCCCTTCACACATCCAAACCCAAGTCTGTCATCTCAGCCCCTTTTCTTCTGTAGCTCAGAGGCCAGTTTGTCTCGCATGGCTTTATGTACATTCCACTGCCTGGAGAATCCTACTTCTCTTTAGAAACCCATCTTAGAGGTGCCCTTCTGGCATTCATTCCTGGCCCCTCACCACCAGAAGGAAGCCTCCCCACAGTGGGGCTTCTCCACCCAACCTGCCCCAGGGGTAGGTGAACAGGTGTGATGTGAGGCCGGTACTCACTGGGGGCAGGGTGTACCTGGTGACAGAGCCCAGGGTCAGTTTCCCACCTGGGGACCCGAGGGTGGGCCCACTGTCCTGAGTGCCAGGAGAGGGTGCACTGGATTCAGGCTAAGAAGAGACTTCACAGTGGTCACAGCAGCTGGCCAAAGGAGAGACTGCCTGCTTAGGGCTGCAGGGTAGTCCAGCTGGAGGCCTCCATTTCCCTGGCTTCACTAAATCCTAGCGGGATTAGATGCTCCATGTGGGCCTTCTGCCTCTGACCCGTGGTGATGTGATATAGAAACGTCTGGCCAGCAGGAGGCACAGAAGGGAGAGGTCAGCCAGGCCCTGGCAGCTCTCTTGTCCATGTGATGCAAAATGATATCTTGGTGTGCAGAGTGTGGGTGCCTTGATATGCCGCTTCTGAGGGCAGCTTGTGGTCAGGGTGGAGAACCAGTTATAGTGGGGATTCCTCCAAGGCTCTGCGTCACACCGTTAGCTGCCAGGGCAAGACCCCAAGCTTCAGGGAGCTGGATTGGGAAGGGCAGAGGAACTGGACCTGTGGGACTTGGGGCTAGGGCAGGACCAGGGCTGTGTCCCCACTTCATCTTGGAAGCAAAGGGAGCTGCTTAAGGAAGCTGGGACAACTGCCATAGCTGTAGTGCCAAGGGCATGCTCTGGAGGAGCACCTCAGGAAGAGGGCTTTCGATGGCCTCCCCAGGGGCCCAGGGTAAGGCTGCAGGTCTCCCAGGGACATAAATGACCCAGGGCAACTGGGTCCTACCCGTGGCACATCTCCTCTGATGTCCAAATGCCAGCCTCAGGCCTGAGCCCCTGAGCAGTCCACTTAGGAGCCTTCCCTTCACACATCCAAACCCAAGTCTGTCATCTCAGCCCCTTTTCTTCTGTAGCTCAGAGGCCAGTTTGTCTCGCATGGCTTTATGTACATTCCACTGCCTGGAGAATCCTACTTCTCTTTAGAAACCCATCTTAGAGGTGCCCTTCTGGCATTCATTCCTGGCCCCTCACCACCAGAAGGAAGCCTCCCCACAGTGGGGCTTCTCCACCCAACCTGCCCCAGGGGTAGGTGAACAGGTGTGATGTGAGGCCGGTACTCACTGGGGGCAGGGTGTACCTGGTGACAGAGCCCAGGGTCAGTTTCCCACCTGGGGACCCGAGGGTGGGCCCACTGTCCTGAGTGCCAGGAGAGGGTGCACTGGATTCAGGCTAAGAAGAGACTTCACAGTGGTCACAGCAGCTGGCCAAAGGAGAGACTGCCTGCTTAGGGCTGCAGGGTAGTCCAGCTGGAGGCCTCCATTTCCCTGGCTTCACTAAATCCTAGCGGGATTAGATGCTCCATGTGGGCCTTCTGCCTCTGACCCGTGGTGATGTGATATAGAAACGTCTGGCCAGCAGGAGGCACAGAAGGGAGAGGTCAGCCAGGCCCTGGCAGCTCTCTTGTCCATGTGATGCAAAATGATATCTTGGTGTGCAGAGTGTGGGTGCCTTGATATGCCGCTTCTGAGGGCAGCTTGTGGTCAGGGTGGAGAACCAGTTATAGTGGGGATTCCTCCAAGGCTCTGCGTCACACCGTTAGCTGCCAGGGCAAGACCCCAAGCTTCAGGGAGCTGGATTGGGAAGGGCAGAGGAACTGGACCTGTGGGACTTGGGGCTAGGGCAGGACCGGGGGCTGTGTCCCCCAGGAGAACAGGGACTTAGAGGAGGGATAGGACACGGCCCTGGGCCTCCAGCCACACAGTGCTCTCTTCCTGTTGTCTCAGGATGGTCCTGGCAGGATGCATCTGCCAGAGTTCCAGGTCCAGACCTCCCCTGGGGCCTGCTCCCACCCTCCTCCAGGGTCACACACACACAAGTTCACATGCATGCACACACAGACATGTCAGTGACACACATACACACAGTCACACACATGCACCACTCACATATCAGTCCTATAAACACAGATCTATGCTGAGAGATACAGATGCACACAGAGACAGTACACACATGCACATGTGCACACGTACACATGCACATTCTCTCCTGCTGAGAGGAGCATGGTTGGTGAGGAGCTACGTGGGCAGCAGGGCCAAGGTCCTAGAGGGCCGCAGGAGGGATTTTAACTAGGAAAGACAGTTATTTGTTTGGGGATAAGCCCTGTTGGTATAATGCAGGGGCTAAGGCAAGGGGAGCAGGCAGTGGGGAGCTGGGGGTAGCCAGAAGGTCCCTTGAAGGTGAAGAGGAACGGATGGAACCAAGGACATGTAAGATGAACTCCATGGGACATAGAAGAGGGCAAGGTCACAGGAAGAATTCCAAGGAGAAACCAAGTTCATGCCTCAGTTGTGGGCATATTTAGGGGTTGTCACAGTGCAGGAGCCCCTCATAAGCTGTGGCTATGGGAGTTGCAATGCTGAGGAAATGCATTGCAGGCCCCACCCAGTGTAGGATAAAGCCTGTGGTCTCACCTATTGACTTGTTGGCAGCTCTGCTCGTGTAGGACCACAGGTCTGGGTTCAGTCCAGGCCTGGATCAGGCCTCCCTTGGGGTTGGACCCAGTCCGCAGCCAGGGGGGAGGCAGCCTGAGGTGGAGGTACCCAGATGTCTTGGGCCTTTATAGGAACTACTCTGGGAGGAGAGGCTAGGCAGTGCCTGCCCTGGGAGGGGCCCATCAGCACCAGATTGATATCATCATGTGAACTCATGATCTCCCACCCCAGGCCTGGCAAGTGGCTACTCCATGACTCCACCAACCCTGAATATCACGGAGGAAATATATGTCATCGATTCCAGTGACAGCCTGTCCATCTCCTGCAGGTACTCAGCCCTCACTCAGGGGAACATGGGCCTGGGTCCCTGCTACCTGGCAGGCCAAGCAGACTACAGAAGGCAGAGCAGATGGTGGCGGAGGACTCAGAAGGCAGCACCCCACACACACAAGGCAGAGAGGCCTCAAGGCTTAGAGGTCCTCCCAGGTGGCTTTCGTGTAGGCGCCTGGAGGCATAGACTATCTCCTGCCCTGTAGATGCAGGTAGTTCAGTTCAGTCACTTGGTCATATCCAACTCTTTGCCACCCCACGCATTGCAGCATGCCAGACTTCCCTTCCTTCGCCATCTCCCAGAGTTTGCTCAAACTCATGTCCATTGACTCAGTTATACCATTCAACCATCTCTTCCTCTGTCATCCTCTTCTTCTGCCTTCTCTTTTTCCCAACATCAGGATCTTTTCCAGTGACTCGTCTCTACATCAGGTGGCCAAAGTATTGGAGCTTCAGTTTCTGCATCAGTCCTTCCAATGAATATTTAGAGTTGATTTCCTTTATGATGGACTGGTTTTATCTCCTTGCAGTCCAAGGGACTCTCAAGAGTCTTCTCCAACTCCACTGTTATAGTTCAAAGGCATCAATTCTTCGGCGCTCAGCCATCTTTAGGGTCCAGCTCTCACATCCGTACATGACTATTGGGAAAGCCATAGCTTTGACTAGACGGACTTTTGTAGGCAAGGTGATGTTTCTGCTTTTTAATACACCATCTAGGTTTGTCATAGCTTTTCTTCCAAGGAGCAAGTGACTTAATTTCATGGCTGCAGTCACCATCCACTGTGATTTTGGAGGCCAAGGAAATAAAGTCTGTCACTCTTTCCATTGTTTGAGGCATCCTGCACCTAACCCCATTTCACCCATACCCACCCCTCATTACTTCATACAAACCACAGATCAGTCACCCTGCAACCATGCTTGGATCACGCCAAACTGACCTTGGGCCACCCCAGGCCTAACCCCTGCTTATCCTACACGAATGCTAGGTTGCCTGCACCCACACTGAGCCCCCCTTCATTGGCCCCAGGCTCACCCACACAGACTCCAGACCTTTATCTTCCCTATAACCCCAGCTATAATCTGACACCCAGGCTTCTCTGAAGGACAGCCTGCCCAATGCAGGCCCAGGAGCCAGGCAGAGGCCCCAAGAGACTCAAGAGTACCCTGCCCTGAGTTCATGCTTTGTGCCCAAATGCTGGTCTGCCTTCACCTCTGGGTGAGATAAGCTATGGACAAGGCTTGGCCTCTGAGAGGCCCCCAGGGACTGTCCCTCAAGGCTACAGCCTGGACACCTCTTGATGTCCTGCGTCCTTTGCCAGGGGGCAGCACCCCCTGGATTGGGCCTGGCCAGGGGCTCAGGATGTACCAGTCACAGAGGAGAAGGATGGCGAGGACATGGGGATCGTGCGAGACTGTGAAGGCACAGATGCCCGGCCCTACTGCAAGGTTCTGCTGCTGCAGGAGGCCCACGCCAATGACACCGGCAGCTACCGCTGCTACTACAAGTACATCAAAGCTCGCATTGAGGGCACCACTGCAGCCAGCACCTACGTGTTTGTGAGAGGTGAGGGGGGCCCAGCACCCACCCCTGCAGCTACTCAGGAGCCACGGGCAGGGTCCTGAGTCCTAGAGGGGCATCTGGCACCTCACCCCCAATCCCAGCCTTTGGACCCCATGGGTCTGCCCTGAGGCCCCAGACCTGGGCAGAGACTCCCCCTGAGCTCTACCTTCCCCTCCCTCAACCTACCCCTCTCCCCAGATTTGGAGCATCCATTCATCAACAAGCCGGACACACTGCTGGTCAACAGGAAGGACTCCATGTGGGTGCCGTGCCTGGTGTCCATCCCTGGCCTCAACGTCACACTGCGCTCGGTACAACCCCACCCCAATATCCACCCTAGATCCTGCTCCCCCTGTTCTGTCCCTGGGAAAATGGCCACTTGTTTGGCCAAGGGGAAAAGGGCAGCTGGACACTGACAGCCACCGACCGTGTCCCTACAGCAAAACTCCGTACTGCAGCCCGATGGGCAGGAGGTGGTGTGGGACGACCGCCGGGGCATGCAGGTGCCCACCCCTCTGCTGCGCGATGCCCTGTATCTGCAGTGTGAGACCACCTGGGGCGGCCAGGCCTTCTTATCCAACCCCTTCCTCGTGCACATCACAGGTAGGGGCTGCCTGGTGTTGGAGGACCCTTCCAACCACTCCCATGTCCTGGGAGGAGAACTACAGGAAGAGGACAGGGACCCCCTAGTTCTCAAAAATGGGAGTTAGGTGCCACGGTTTGGCTGGTCTCAGGGGATGCCCTGTATTCTCTGTGCACCATCCTGCAAGGGGCATGGGGGTCACTGGGCATGTGTCACCAGGCAACGAGCTCTATGACATCCAGCTGTTCCCCAAGAAATCCCTGGAGCTGCTGGTTGGGGAAAAACTCGTCCTGAACTGCACCGTGTGGGCAGAGTTCAACTCCGGGGTCACCTTCGACTGGGACTATCCTGGGAAGCAGGTGAGCTCAGCAGCCCTGCCAGGTGCTGTACCCGAGTCATCCCCAGGAATCCCTGTCACTGCCCGCCCGTGCCCTGGTCTGCCACACTTACTCACCTCTGTGGAAGAGGTGCAGACTCAGCCCTGCCCCTGGAGCCCCTGTCTGATAGGGAAGTTTTCCCATCTCAAGGAAAACTCTGAGTCTGAGTCCAAGGCTTCTGGAGTTACTGCTGGCTGGCCTGGGGTGTGCGCCCATGAGGGTCAGTTCTGTCAGAGCCCATCGGCTCTGACCTTGCACTTTTCCTGGTCCCGGGCAGGCAGAGCGGGGGAAGTGGGTGCCGGAGCGGCGTTCCCAGCAGACCCACACCGAGCTCTCCAGCATCCTCACCATCCACAACGTCAGCCAGCACGACTTGGGCCCATACGTGTGCCAGGCCAACAATGGCATCCAGCAGTTCCAGGAGAGCACGGAGGTCATTGTGCATGGTACAGCCTGTCAGGTCACTGTGCCCAGCATAGCCTGGGCTAGGTTGGGGGTCAGTTGTCAAGCCTGGAGAACAAGGGTTCTTGTGCATGTGGGCCCAGGGGCCTAGGTCACGGTACACCCAAGTCATGTAGAGTCCAGCCAGAGGGAAGGAGGATCATGAGTGGATGGACTGCCCAGTTCTCACATCCCAGAGAGCAAGGCACTTGGCCACTGAGGGTGGCTGCAGATCCCTGGGTGGTGATGGGTCAGTCACTCACACCAGTCCTGGCTTCACCTTGATGTCTCCCATTTGGCAGAAAAGCCCTTCATCAGCGTCGAGTGGCTCAAGGGTCCCGTCCTGGAGGCCACAGCAGGAGATGAGCTGGTGAAACTGCCTGTGAAGCTGGCAGCATACCCGCCGCCGGAGTTCCAATGGTACCTCCCTTGCTCCTGCCCTTCCCTACCCACCAAGTCCAGCGTAAAAATGAACCACAGGGAGGGAAAGGCAGTCCTCTCCCCACCAGGGCCTACTCCCTGAGACCTAGGTGGAGACCTGTCCCCATAAGGACCTGTGCCCTGAGCAGGGAACCCCCTATGAAGATTCTAGGGAATATGCCCATAATGTGATAATTTGGTTAGAGGGGAGGTTAGTCTGAATTACTGCTAAACTGTGAAAGAGTATAAACACTGGCCTCTTGTTTTGTGTGGGTGTGGTGGGCATAGCGTAAGGTTTTATCTGTTTCCTGCACCCACTCAACTGCTCTGGGGGGCCCCCATTGGAGGGTATCATAGAGGAACAGCTTCAGGTCTCCTAGGCTCCTCTTTAAACAGGTTACCACGTACAGGATACTTCTAACCAGAATTTTGGAGATATGACAAGAGTTTCACAAGGGTTTCTGGCCTGGGCCTGAGCTGTGTGGCAGTGAGCTAGAGCTTGCAGAAGGCCTGCCAGTTCAGATGCCTGGTTCTGGTGTGTGACATAAGAATAAGTTATCCCTTGCAGGTTATGTCAGGAGTCAGAGAGAGGTCCCTCAGTGGTGGCTTCACCTTCACTGGGTGCTCCCCAAGAGCTCAGGAAGGCACAGCACCCCACTGTGCACCTTTGGCCAGCAGATCAGTCCATGTAACCTGACCCTGGGGGTCAGTTGTCAAGCCTGGAGAACTTCGTGCATTTGGGCCCAGGGGCCTAGGTCACGGTACACCCAAGTCATGTAGAGTCCAGCCAGAGGGAAGGAGGATCATGAGTGGATGGACTGCCCAGTTCTCACATCCCAGAGAGCAAGGCACTTGGCCACTGAGGGTGGCTGCAGATCCCTGGGTGGTGATGGGTCAGTCACTCACACCAGTCCTGGCTTCACCTTGATGTCTCCCATTTGGCAGAAAAGCCCTTCATCAGCGTCGAGTGGCTCAAGGGTCCCGTCCTGGAGGCCACAGCAGGAGATGAGCTGGTGAAACTGCCTGTGAAGCTGGCAGCATACCCGCCGCCGGAGTTCCAATGGTACCTCCCTTGCTCCTGCCCTTCCCTACCCACCAAGTCCAGCGTAAAAATGAACCACAGGGAGGGAAAGGCAGTCCTCTCCCCACCAGGGCCTACTCCCTGAGACCTAGGTGGAGACCTGTCCCCCATAAGGACCTGTGCCCTGAGCAGGGAACCCCCTATGAAGATTCTAGGGAATATGCCCATAATGTGATAATTTGGTTAGAGGGGAGGTTAGTCTGAATTACTGCTAAACTGTGAAAGAGTATAAACACTGGCCTCTTGTTTTGTGTGGGTGTGGTGGGCATAGCGTAAGGTTTTATCTGTTTCCTGCACCCACTCAACTGCTCTGGGGGCCCCTATTGGAGGGTATCATAGAGGAACAGCTTCAGGTCTCCTAGGCTCCTCTTTAAACAGGTTACCACGTACAGGATACTTCTAACCAGAATTTTGGAGATATGACAAGAGTTTCACAAGGGTTTCTGGCCTGGGCCTGAGCTGTGTGGCAGTGAGCTAGAGCTTGCAGAAGGCCTGCCAGTTCAGATGCCTGGTTCTGGTGTGTGACATAAGAATAAGTTATCCCTTGCAGGTTATGTCAGGAGTCAGAGAGAGGTCCCTCAGTGGTGGCTTCACCTTCACTGGGTGCTCCCCAAGAGCTCAGGAAGGCACAGCACCCCACTGTGCACCTTTGGCCAGCAGATCAGTCCATGTAACCTGACCCTGGGAGGTCACACTCCAGCCTGACTCTCATCATACACATGAGGGAAAGAGACCAGGAAAAGGGAAGGGCATTCATGGCCAAGCCCTGAGCCTCCTGGGAGGGATCTGGTTCATCTTTTCACAGTGGACCAGAGGAACCTTGCCCTCCCAGCCTGGAGCACCTCCTACCAGGCAGGATGACCTTTTGTGAAAACCCAGAGCTTGGCAAGAAACCCAGACATTCTCAGTCAGCATCCCGTATCACTGACCATAGGCTGGAAGCAAGCTTCTCCTGGGAGGGCTCCTGGACACTCTGGTCCTGGGCCTTCTGGGACTTTTACCTCTGAGGCACAGGCTTTGGGATCCATCAGGGGCATCTGTATAGGACCAGCACCCTTGAGATAGGGTCCTGAAATGTGGTCTGGAGCCTCCCTCCCAGGTGTGCTCTCCTGGAGACATCTAGAGCCCTATCTCCTGCTCTTCAAGGTCAGTGGTACTGATCCTGTCTGGGAGGGTGGCCAGCTCTATTGCATCAAAGGTCTGGTCCAGGCCTGATCCTCAGGCAGCTGACTGCCTCTCACCATTCCCAGTACTTCTGGCCTTTCTTTTCTCACTTGGCCAACACCTGCCTCCAAGAAGTGCTCAGCTGGGCCCACTGTCCACTCAGACACCTGCCCCAGGGCAGTAGTGGTGACCATAGCCCCAAAGGGTGCACTCTTTTGGGTAATCATTTAATGACTATGAGTAAGTGAATGGATAGAGATCTAGTAGACAGACAGGCTGGTCCTAGCTCCCAAAGTAGGCTTTGTGTGTCCAGCATGCTGATCCTGAAGGCTGTATCTTGGGAAGCCTGACAACACCTGCAAGAAGGTGCCTTTCGTTTCTCTGAGGTTTTCAGATGAAGACACAGGGACTTGGGCGGTGAAGCAGTTTGCCTAGGATCACAAATGTGTCATGTAGCCCCCAGGATTCCACCACCACCCAGCCATCCTCAGGCCTGGATCCTTCTTGGCTCTGCCCTGCTGGGTGACTCCTCACAAGTCACCTCTCTTCTGAATGGACTGTGATGTTCCCACTGGAAGCTAGGGCTTTGCATCCGCCTCACTGTTACTCTCTGCCCCAAGGGCTGTGCTCTCCTCGAGTCTATCTGGCTTAGTAAACCAGAGGACGATGCCTGCCTAAGTGAGGGCTACTTCTAGGCAGAGTCCAGAGATTGGGTTGCAGGGACACTGCTCGTAGCATTCCCAACTCAGGACTGGGGAGGAGGCTCCCTTCACATGTGCTTGAGCACCTATGTGTACTGAGAGCCACTCTTCATGTAGGGGATATGGCAGCAACCATATGTACAGCTCAGTAGGGGAAACCAACAATCAACAGACATATGTGTGCACACAGGGTGCAGATGAGCCGGTGCAGAGCCGAGGGCTGACTCCTGGTCCACACAGCCTCTCTGAGGACTGGGTGATGATGGATACAGGAGAGAGGCAGTCGTGCAGATGTCTGGCCTCCAAGCAAGGCAGGACAGTGAGAGATGGCCCCCATATCTGGAGAGTTCCAGGAAGGGCAGAACCAGGGTCAGGGCTCCAAGACCCCCATGTGGTAAGGGTCTGAGCTGTGCCCCTCGGGGACCACTCATCCACTCTTTCACAGCACACACCACTGAAGCCTATGTGAGAAACAAGGCCCCTGGGGACCACAGCTGGTCCAGAAACTGTAATTGTGAGACCTGGCAGGTGGAGCAGCCCAGGGACCCTCCCCTTACCCATCTCTCTCCAATTCCCGAGCCGGCTGCCACAGCCCACACCCTGCTACTCTTCCCAGCAACCTGGCTGCTGCAGGAGGGGCCTCTTGCTCCTGGACGCTCGGGCCTCCTGACAGTATATTCTAGTGGTAGGGACTGGAGCGCTTCAGCGAAGGATGACAGGACAGGGCTGGGGTGGGGGTCACACAGCCCCCTGACCTCCCTTCCTGGGCCAGGTACAAGGACAGAAAGGCAGTGTCAGGGCGCCACAGTCCACACGTCCTGGTGCTCAAGGAGGTGACGGAGGCCAGTGCGGGCACCTACACCCTCGCCCTGTGGAACTCTGCAGCTGGCCTGAGGCGCAACATCAGCCTGGAGTTGGTGGTGAACGGTACGCTGGGTGGACAGGAGAGGGCTGGTGGACAGGCGGGTGTTGGCGGGATGCTGACTGACTGGCTGTCTGCCTCTGTCCCCAGTGCCCCCCCACATCCACGAGAAGGAGGCCTCCTCCCCAAGCATCTACTCCCGCCATAGTCGCCAGGTCCTCACCTGTACTGCCTACGGGGTTCCCCCTCCTCTCGGCATCCAGTGGCACTGGAGGCCGTGGACACCCTGCAAGACCTTCACCCAGCGCAGCCTGTGAGTGTGGCCCCTCCCCTATTTCCCAGCCCAATCCCCAACTCCAACCATAGCCCCTACTCACGGCCGGCACCCCTCCCCAGCACTCTGCTTTAAACCCAGATACTATCGTGATGTGTGGATATAGCCAATCCCTGACCTCACCTTGCCTGAGCAGGGCTCAGACCCTCCCTTATGTTATCAGGTCAGGCTGGACACGGGATGGTCTAGCCCCTACCCCACCTCTCCCTTGAAAGCAATGCCCCCAGACACACAATTGCATATCTGCAATTGTGAGACCAAGGATGTGGCTCTGGGCCCTAGGGAGGACACCCCTCACCAAGCAGGCAGACCTGAGCTAGGTTTGTGAGACTTGTCCTGAGTGAACCCCAAGGCACACCAAGTAGGTCCAGCATTCATCAGCTCATCTGTGCAGAGTTCATCATGACCCCTTAAAGCGGAGAAAAGAGAGGTCAGAGAAGGGACATGACTTTCCCAAGTTCGTGGCAGTAAGCCACAGATCTTGCTCAACTGCTGGGCCACACTGCCTTACCTGGGCACCCGTAGGACAGGCAGTCTGGGAGAACAGAGAAAACTTGAACAAGCAAGGGCTAGGGATGGAGACCGCCATGACGGGCGGTGGTCTGGAAGACACTAGAGAGCCCATGAGTGGTGCTGAGCAGGGGAATGACTAGTCACATTTGCCATTTAGCAGGAGATCCTAATGGGCAGGGTACACAGTCACAGGGTTGGGAGGGACAGTAGCTGGGAACCCAAGGGAGACAAGGCAGCCATACTGGCAGAGGGACTGTGACCCTGGCATGGTCAGTTAGGGAGGTTCAGTAGGGGTGCCCAGTCAACATTCAAGGCTCTTAAGTGATTCTTCTAGACTGCGAGGCTACAAGTTATTGGCACTTCCAAACGTGCTTCCATCTGACGCTCTACTGTTATGGCTTTGCGTGATTACAGAGTCCTGCGCCAGTTCTGCTCCACTAGGGGCAGACAAGAGCCTCCTTCAGGCCATGCCTTCCCCCTCAGACCCCCATCCCAGCAGAAGACCAAAGATATGGGGATGCCCAGCCAGCCCAGGAAGGGCTGGGAGAGGGCTTCCTGTAACAGCAGTGGTGACTTTGCTGCCCCGGGAGATCTAGGTAGACTCTGAAGGAAGTTACCCATACAGGTGGGGGCAGGGACACAGCAGAGTAGAGGATGCAGAGCCATGGGCATGGGGTGCTGTTCAGCCACAGGTCCTGGCTGACTGGGGAAGGCTGTGTCTGCAAGCCTGTGCAGGATAGATTACTAGCCCAGAACAGTGTTCTAGAAACAAAGCCCCTGCCCTCCACGCTCACTTGGACCCAAGGGCCAACCTTCCCCACCATGAGATGAGATGACCCCGAGTATGAGGAAAGTTTGACCCTACCCTCCGTATGGTCTCTCTCTGCCTGTATCCCTAACTGCCCTTGTCCCTTCTCGTTTTCAGAAGCCGGCGGCGACAGCAGCGAGACCGAATGCCACAGTGCCAGGACTGGAAGGAGGTGACCACACAGGATGCTGTGAACCCCATTGAAAGCCTGGACACTTGGACCGAGTTTGTGGAGGGCAAAAATAAGGTATGGACCAGCCAGGTCACTGAGTAGCTGGGAGAGAAGAAGAAAGGAAGCAGGATGGAGTCCTTTCCTACCCTTCTCAGTTTCCACTGGACTTGCAGAGTTCCTGCAATAGCAGCTGAGAGTCAATGGCCTTTCTGCAGTGTCTCTGGATATCAGCTTCCCTTCCTGCCCATAGACAGAAGGAGCCAGACCTCCAGCTGCTTCTCAGCTTCAGGGCTATGGGCCCAAGCTATGAAGGGCTGCGCAGGCTTGGGCTGGGGGCAAGTTCCAACCTCACCAAAGGCTGCTGACCCAAGCTGGGGGCAATGTCTAGAAGAGGCCAGGCAGGGGAAGGACTGAACAAAGGCACCCACTTCCTACAGTCACTTCCTGTTTTCCTACACACCTCCAGAGCCTCTTCCTGTTCCAGGCTGGCCAGGAACTGCCCGGCTTGGGGTTGGGGGGTGGGATCTTTGGATGGTAGGCAGGGCCTATGGCCCTCTATCTTCCCTTGCTTCCAAGCTTCCTACTCCTCCAGGCCAGAGTCCTTCTGGAGCCCTGGAGCCCATCCCCTCCTCTGGCCACTACCCAGGGCACTGGGAGAGGTGCTATGGGCAGCCCTGAGGCATTTGTGGGCACAGCCCAGGGATCTCACACAGTGACCAGCTGCTCTCCTAGGATCCCAGGCTGAAATTTGGTGTGATCAGAGCATGAATCCTAACTCTGGCTTGGACTAACCCAATGCTACTAGGCCCTGTCCCCTCCTCAACATGGCCACAGCCTGAGCCTATCCATAGCCAGAGGTCTCTCTGGTCCTGCCCAACATTACCTTCTGACTTTGGCCACAGTTGAGGCCAACTGTCTATCGGGCTATCTCTTGAGTTTTCTGGGAGCCACCTCTAGCTGAGGGCCTCACCACCTTCTCCTTGCTGCACCATTCCTGGTACTATCTCTGAGCTTTGGTCATCTCTAGCCTAAAGCCTCAGTTTCCCCCATTACTCTGGTGGGCACAGCAACGTCCATGCAGAAAGAGGTTGGGGTAAGGGAACTCAGGCAGGAAATGGATCCTTACGCCTGACATGTGTCCTGTTCAGACGGTGAGCAAGCTGGTGATCCAGGAGGCCAATGTGTCTGCCATGTACAAGTGCGTGGTCTTCAACAAAGTGGGCCAGGATGAGCGGCTCATCTACTTCTATGTGACCAGTGAGTGACTTGGGCAGGCCTGGATGGAGGTCAGGAACCAGGTGGGCACAGGAGGAGACCAGGCCTGGGAGAAGATAACGTGTCTAGGTTGGGGTTTATTGAGTTTCTTGTGACCTTGGGGCACCTGATAGATATCCAGGGCCTGCTAGGCCTCTGGGTCTCAGCAGGAGGGAGAGATGTGGAGGTTATAGACATATGGACTGGGATGAATTTGCACCATCTGCCCCTCAACCAGGAGGTGGCTCCCTAGGAGGGCCCTCTTGTTCTCCACAGCTCCACCTAACTCCATTTCCCTCCTACCTGCTTCCTAAGCTCTGGATCCTGCACAGCAGCTGGTTCTTAGGTGCATTTTGCTCTGGGGAGAAGGTCCACAGTTTTCTCAGATTTTCAAACCTGTTAGTGACCTCAGGAATGCTAAGAAGACCATGGAAGAACAGTCACTGGTCCCAGAAGTTTAAATGTGGGTACCTGGAAGAGAAATGGAGCCAAAGAAAACATTCTGGAGGAGGGAGGAGCCCGTAATAGCTTGATAATGAAAAGCTAGAGAGACGAAAGGAAATTCAGAGCCATTGCCAAAAGCTAATGAAACCAGATTGTTTCAAGGAAAGGATAGTGATGGGGTTGTGGTCAGCAGTGAGGGAGAATGGGGACCCAGGCCCCTGATGAGCCTGGTAGCAAGGAACTCATTGGTGATCTGGACTCTGGGGAGAGGTAGTGGCATCAGTCAGCTGGGGCTTGTTCAGGAAAAACTAGAGGTGAGGCAAGGCAGGAGGGGACCCTAGTGGACATGACTCGAGAGAGTTGGTGTCTTGTCAGTTAGAGGGAGAAGAGGGCTCCAGAGTGGTGTCCCTGGCCCAGATTCATGTGATGTCCACTCTTATTTGAGGACTGAGCGAGTCCCAAGGCCAATGAGAAAGGGAGAAAGAGCCCCTGGGTAGCGGGTAGGTGAGTGAACATGTCACCATGTAACAGTGGTTCCTCCTCCTTCCCCAGCCATCCCTGATGGCTTCAGCATAGACTCAGAGCCGTCAGAAGAGCCCCTGGAGGGCCAGGATGAGCTCATCTACTTCTATGTGACCAGTGAGTGACTTGGGCAGGCCTGGATGGAGGTCAGGAACCAGGTGGGCACAGGAGGAGACCAGGCCTGGGAGAAGATAACGTGTCTAGGTTGGGGTTTATTGAGTTTCTTGTGACCTTGGGGCACCTGATAGATATCCAGGGCCTGCTAGGCCTCTGGGTCTCAGCAGGAGGGAGAGATGTGGAGGTTATAGACATATGGACTGGGATGAATTTGCACCATCTGCCCCTCAACCAGGAGGTGGCTCCCTAGGAGGGCCCTCTTGTTCTCCACAGCTCCACCTAACTCCATTTCCCTCCTACCTGCTTCCTAAGCTCTGGATCCTGCACAGCAGCTGGTTCTTAGGTGCATTTTGCTATGGGAGAAGGTCCACAGTTTTCTCAGATTTTCAAACCTGTTAGTGACCTCAGGAATGCTAAGAAGACCATGGAAGAACAGTCACTGGTCCCAGAAGTTTAAATGTGGGTACCTGGAAGAGAAATGGAGCCAAAGAAAACATTCTGGAGGAGGGAGGAGCCCGTAATAGCTTGATAATGAAAAGCTAGAGAGACGAAAGGAAATTCAGAGCCATTGCCAAAAGCTAATGAAACCAGATTGTTTCAAGGAAAGGATAGTGATGGGGTTGTGGTCAGCAGTGAGGGAGAATGGGGACCCAGGCCCCTGATGAGCCTGGTAGCAAGGAACTCATTGGTGATCTGGACTCTGGGGAGAGGTAGTGGCATCAGTCAGCTGGGGCTTGTTCAGGAAAAACTAGAGGGGAGGCAAGGCAGGAGGGGACCCTAGTGGACATGACTCGAGAGAGTTGGTGTCTTGTCAGTTAGAGGGAGAAGAGGGCTCCAGAGTGGTGTCCCTGGCCCAGATTCATGTGATGTCCACTCTTATTTGAGGACTGAGCGAGTCCCAAGGCCAATGAGAAAGGGAGAAAGAGCCCCTGGGTAGCGGGTAGGTGAGTGAACATGTCACCATGTAACAGTGGTTCCTCCTCCTTCCCCAGCCATCCCTGATGGCTTCAGCATAGACTCAGAGCCGTCAGAAGAGCCCCTGGAGGGCCAGGCCGTGCGCCTGAGCTGCCGGGCTGACAACTACACATACGAACATCTGCGCTGGTACCGCCTCAACCTGTCCACACTGCATGATGCGCAGGGGAACCCACTGCTGCTTGACTGTAAGAATGTGCATCTCTTCGCCACGCCTCTGGCTGCCACCCTGGAGGAACCAATGCCCGGAGCACGCCACGCCACACTCAGCCTCACCATCCCCAGTGTGGCACCAGAACACGAAGGCGACTACGTGTGTGAGGTGCAGGACCGGCGCAGCCACGACAAGCACTGCCATAAGAAGTACCTGTCAGTGCAGGGTGAGGCCAGCTGGGTTGGCAGGGTAGGACAGGGCAGTGCTTCTCAAGGAGCCCTTATCCCCAGCCTAGCCTGTGCCTGGACGGTACATGCACAAGCCTGAGCCGGCAAGAGCATCCCCTTCTCCTTCCCCTCTGTGGAGGTGCACAGCCCTGCCCACTCTGAGCTCAAACCCTGACCCTTCGGCTTTGGAGGGCCCCTTCCTGGAGTGCCCTCCTGCTTTCTGCAGCTCCACTTAGCTCCCTCTCGACACCCCCCTCCCCCACCCCACCGCAGCCCTAGAAGCCCCAAGACTCACGGAGAACTTGACTGACCTCCTGGTGAATGTGAGCGATTCCTTGGAGATGAGATGTCCAGTGGCTGGGGCACATGTGCCCAGCATCGTGTGGTACAAAGATGAGAGGCTGCTGGAAAAAGAATCTGGTAGGGAGATGGATATGGGTGAAGGGTGGGATCTGGAGACTTTTGAGGCCAAAGCTCCAGATCTACTTGAACTCAAACCTCAACCCCACTCGCTGCAGGAATCGACCTGGCAGACTCGAACCAGAGGCTGAGCATCCAGCGTGCGTGAGGAGGATGCGGGCCGCTATCTGTGCAGCGTGTGCAACGCCAAGGGCTGCGTCAACTCCTCTGCCAGCGTGGCCGTGGAAGGTCCCGCCTCCCCCTCACGCCCCTCTACCCACCTTCCACCTGCACTTGTCTCGTCTTCTCAGGGCCACGTCACTGCCAGTCGTGCCCACCAGAAGGGGTACTGCCCAAAGGGTGTGCCTTCTCCCCGCCTAGACTCAGAGCCGTCAGAAGAGCCCCTGGAGGGCCAGGCCGTCGCCTGAGCTGCCGGGCTGACAACTACACATCGAACATCTGCGCTGGTACCGCCTCAACCTGTCCACACTGCATGAGGGCGGGGAACCCACTGCTGCTTGACTGTAAGAATGTGCATCTCTTCGCCACGCCTCTGGCTGCCACCCTGGAGGAACCAATGCCCGGAGCACGCCACGCCACACTCAGCCTCACCATCCCCAGTGTGGCACCAGAACACGAAGGCGACTACGTGTGTGAGGTGCAGGACCGGCGCAGCCACGACAAGCACTGCCATAAGAAGTACCTGTCAGTGCAGGGTGAGGCCAGCTGGGTTGGCAGGGTAGGACAGGGCAGTGCTTCTCAAGGAGCCCTTATCCCCAGCCTAGCCTGTGCCTGGACGGTACATGCACAAGCCTGAGCCGGCAAGAGCATCCCCTTCTCCTTCCCCTCTGTGGAGGTGCACAGCCCTGCCCACTCTGAGCTCAAACCCTGACCCTTCGGCTTTGGAGGGCCCCTTCCTGGAGTGCCCTCCTGCTTTCTGCAGCTCCACTTAGCTCCCTCTCGACACCCCCCTCCCCCACCCCACCGCAGCCCTAGAAGCCCCAAGACTCACGGAGAACTTGACTGACCTCCTGGTGAATGTGAGCGATTCCTTGGAGATGAGATGTCCAGTGGCTGGGGCACATGTGCCCAGCATCGTGTGGTACAAAGATGAGAGGCTGCTGGAAAAAGAATCTGGTAGGGAGATGGATATGGGTGAAGGGTGGGATCTGGAGACTTTTGAGGCCAAAGCTCCAGATCTACTTGAACTCAAACCTCAACCCCACTCGCTGCAGGAATCGACCTGGCAGACTCGAACCAGAGGCTGAGCATCCAGCGCGTGCGTGAGGAGGATGCGGGCCGCTATCTGTGCAGCGTGTGCAACGCCAAGGGCTGCGTCAACTCCTCTGCCAGCGTGGCCGTGGAAGGTCCCGCCTCCCCCTCACGCCCCTCTACCCACCTTCCACCTGCACTTGTCTCGTCTTCTCAGGGCCACGTCACTGCCAGTCGTGCCCACCAGAAGGGGTACTGCCCAAAGGGTGTGCCTTCTCCCCGCCTCACAACATGCACACACTAGCCCCTTTCTGCCCACTCAGGCTCTGAGGATAAAGGCAGCATGGAGATCGTGATCCTTATTGGCACTGGGGTCATCGCTGTCTTCTTCTGGGTCCTCCTTCTCCTCATCTTCTGTAACATGAGGAAGGTAAGCACTCCTCGCCCTGCTGAGTCAGGGGGTCTCTCTCCACCCCGGCCAGCCCTGAAGCTAAGGAATATGATTTCACCCTGGCCTGGTATCCTAGGAGGCCTCCCTGACCCATCCATGCTGAACTCTTACGGGACAAGAGGTTATCTGTTCATCTGTGCCCTCCTATATTGATGAAGTCCCTAAGGAGAGCCTATCTGTCCTGGGAAACATTTTACTGAAGCCAGGGAGGTATGGCCACGTCCATGAGCTGTCCCCATCCCCACCCTCAGCCAACCCACGCAGACATCAAGACTGGCTACTTGTCCATCATCATGGACCCTGGGGAAGTGCCTTTGGAGGAGCAGTGTGAATATCTGTCCTATGATGCCAGTCAGTGGGAGTTCCCCCGGGAACGGCTGCACCTCGGTGAGACCCACACCCAGCCTACATCCCCCACCCTGTACTGCCAGGCGGAGACACTGCAGCTGCTGTGGGCCTGGGCAGGCTGGAGCCCTGAAATCCAATTCTCAGAACTCATGCCAGAAAGCCCCACCAGGCCCCCACCTGGCCTGACCTGACCATCTAGGCATGCATCCCCAGAACCATCCTAGGGGCTCTCAGTTCCCAGGCCCCTGAGGTCACTTGCTGCTGCTCTAAGCAGGGTGGGCCCATCACACCTGCTGGGAGAGGAAGCAGGCCTTCCTGTCCGCCTCTCCTCTCCTTCTCTTCCCACTCCCGCTCCCCATGCACTTCCTGTTTGGCAGAGGGGCTCCTGACTTTCCTCCCCGTCCTGGGCCTTCCTTCCTGTCCCTCCACAGGGGTTCTGCCCAGTCCTCTCCGCCCTCACCCCCATACAGCTCACCTGGAACTGGCTCCCTGACCCCACAGGGAGAGTCCTGGGCCATGGGGCCTTTGGGAAGGTGGTGGAAGCCTCAGCCTTTGGCATCAGCAAGGGCAGCAGCTGTGACACTGTGGCTGTGAAGATGCTGAAAGGTGCGGGTCCATGGGTGAAAGGGGTAGCTGAGCTGCTGAGGGTCAGCAGCTCTGGGTGGGCTGGTGGCCCTGTGGTGCCGGAGGGAAACAGATTCAGAACAGATTCTTACCTGAGGTTCTAAGGGGAGTCAGAGTCGGGCCTGGGACTCACCCCTGAATAATACTTCCCAGCCCCACCTGCACCCTTTACCTCAGAGAGGCCAGTGGGATTTGCTGCATCCCCACCAGCAAGAGTGTTGGTCATGCCTCAGCTAAGCTAGTGGCCTGAAAGGAGGGATATGCCAGGGCTGGGTCCTAGGCCAAGTGTGCCAGGCACTAAGCAAAGCCCCCATGTTCCGTCCAGAGGGCGCCACAGCCAGCGAGCATCGCGCCCTGATGTCGGAGCTCAAAATCCTAATCCACATCGGGAACCACCTGAACGTGGTCAACCTGCTGGGGGCATGCACCAAACCCAATGGTAAAGAACTCGGGCGCCCTGGTGGGAGGGCGAAGCCCCCAGGGTGCTCTTAGGTGTGACAGGACAGCAGGGCTGGGAGTGGGCGGGGATGAGGCGGGGCTCGGGGGCAGGGCCGTTGCTGTGCGGTTTGCCTCCCTGGCACTCTCAGTCGCCAAGCACCTGGCTCCTGCCCTGCCCCAGGCCCCCTCATGGTGATCGTGGAGTTTTGCAAGTACGGCAACCTCTCCAACTTCTTGCGTGTCAAGCGGGATACCTTCAATCCCTATGCGGTAGGTGGGCGCCCCACCAGAGGCCAGAGCTCTGCTGGGGAGCCGGGCGGGTTTAGGCGGGGGTGGGGAGGGCAGGAAGTGCCTTTGTAGTAGGTGGTGAGCCTCCTCCCCTTCAGACCCGCTTTGTGCATCGCAGGAGAAGTGCCCTGAGCAGCGAAGGCGCTTCTGCTCCATGGTGGAGGGTGCCAAGGCTGACCAGAGGAGGCCAGGGAACAGCGACATGGCCCTTCTCAGAAAATTCCTGACGGGCAAGGGTGGGGCGGGCCGGGCCCCTCCAGTCCAAGAAGGTAAGAGTCTGGCTTCCCCTTGCCCGAAATGGCTGGCACCCTGCAGGACCCTTCCTTTGGGGCTGAGTGGAAAATGGGAGTCACGGACAAGGACCCTCCTGAGCCAGCCTCGCTTCTTCGTGCAGCCAAGGACCTGTGGCTGAGCCCACTGACCATGGAAGACCTTGTCTGCTACAGCTTCCAGGTGGCCCGAGGGATGGAGTTCCTGGCCTCTCGAAAGGTGACTGCCCCAGCAGGCTCTTCAGAGGGGATAAAGGCCCCAAACTCACCAGCTCACCCCACCGTGAAGCTGGAGTCAAGGCACAACTCTGCCAGTTTGCAGAGTTATAGACTGAGCCCAAAGGGTGGAAACTGACCTCCCAGGATCTTTGGCTAGTCAGAGGCAGAGCTCAATATAGAATCAGTCTGTCCCACTGCCCAGTCTTCTCTGCTGTCCTCAGAGTTCCACAAGCTCTCTCTATGACCAGTAGTGGCGGCACTCAGAAACCTATCCTCAGAGGAGCAGGACTCGGGCAGGGTATCCTGGAGCACACACTGTGGGTGTGGCCCCCGGGGCCCAACCTGATCACTCCATTGCTCCTCATCACGCCCCTAGTGTATCCACAGAGACCTGGCTGCTCGAAACATCTTGCTGTCAGAAAGTAATGTGGTGAAGATCTGTGACTTCGGCCTGGCCCGGGACATCTACAAAGACCCTGACTATGTGCGCAAGGGCAGTGTGAGTGCAGGCCACAGGGAGAGGGGTTGGGGCTGTGGGTCACAGAGCAGGGTAGGGGACTCGCTGCCATCCACAGGGAAGGTCTGAAGACCTACACCTGCAGGGATGCTGGTGACCCTGCTGAGGCACCTGGAGTAGGGGAGTGGGGACAGGAACTGACCAACAGGGACCACTGGGCTCCAACTAGAGCTTGTCTTTGGCCCTCACACCTTGCTCCATTAGGTGGACACTGACTCCATGCCTACTCAGTCGGAGCTGGGCATGCAGAGGTGAACCCTACATGGTGTCTGTCCTCGAGGCTGACAGACCTAGTGTAGCATGGTCACAGAAAAGGACACGGATGCTTGGTGCAACTTGTGTCTCATTGGCGGTGCTCAGAGGCAGCCAAGCAGGCATCTGAGCGTCCAAAGCTGATGAGGGTTTTGCCCCCGGGGAGGAAGGAAGAGGCAGCCAGCAGAGACCCCTCCTGAGCCAGCCTCGCTTCTTCGTGCAGCCAAGGACCTGTGGCTGAGCCCACTGACCATGGAAGACCTTGTCTGCTACAGCTTCCAGGTGGCCCGAGGGATGGAGTTCCTGGCCTCTCGAAAGGTGACTGCCCCAGCAGGCTCTTCAGAGGGGATAAAGGCCCCAAACTCACCAGCTCACCCCACCGTGAAGCTGGAGTCAAGGCACAACTCTGCCAGTTTGCAGAGTTATAGACTGAGCCCAAAGGGTGGAAACTGACCTCCCAGGATCTTTGGCTAGTCAGAGGCAGAGCTCAATATAGAATCAGTCTGTCCCACTGCCCAGTCTTCTCTGCTGTCCTCAGAGTTCCACAAGCTCTCTCTATGACCAGTAGTGGCGGCACTCAGAAACCTATCCTCAGAGGAGCAGGACTCGGGCAGGGTATCCTGGAGCACACACTGTGGGTGTGGCCCCCGGGGCCCAACCTGATCACTCCATTGCTCCTCATCACGCCCCTAGTGTATCCACAGAGACCTGGCTGCTCGAAACATCTTGCTGTCAGAAAGTAATGTGGTGAAGATCTGTGACTTCGGCCTGGCCCGGGACATCTACAAAGACCCTGACTATGTGCGCAAGGGCAGTGTGAGTGCAGGCCACAGGGAGAGGGGTTGGGGCTGTGGGTCACAGAGCAGGGTAGGGGACTCGCTGCCATCCACAGGGAAGGTCTGAAGACCTACACCTGCAGGGATGCTGGTGACCCTGCTGAGGCACCTGGAGTAGGGGAGTGGGGACAGGAACTGACCAACAGGGACCACTGGGCTCCAACTAGAGCTTGTCTTTGGCCCTCACACCTTGCTCCATTAGGTGGACACTGACTCCATGCCTACTCAGTCGGAGCTGGGCATGCAGAGGTGAACCCTACATGGTGTCTGTCCTCGAGGCTGACAGACCTAGTGTAGCATGGTCACAGAAAAGGACACGGATGCTTGGTGCAACTTGTGTCTCATTGGCGGTGCTCAGAGGCAGCCAAGCAGGCATCTGAGCGTCCAAAGCTGATGAGGGTTTTGCCCCCGGGGAGGAAGGAAGAGGCTTAGAGGGAAGGTGACAGGTGTCTAGGATCCAGGCTATGAGAGGCCCACCATGCAGGCTTCTGTCCTTTCTTCTAACTCTTAGGTGCATGGAGACTGTGGAGGTAAGCGTCAGGTGTCTGGAAGCCACCTCTGCAAGCTGTAAGAAGAGAGGCATGGGGGTGCTGGGGTGGAGGCAGAGGCAAGTCAGGAAGGGCCATGGTCCTCAAGGCTGCCAGGTAGAAGCCATAGGAGGGAAGGCCCCCTTGGAACCACTAGAGGAGGAGTCAGGAATGACGCCAGGCTTCCAGTGGGGGGACCAAGTGAGTGGACAGAGGTGGAGCTGGTGAGGATGTACAGGGACACAGCCTTCCTCAGCATTCTGGGCCAAGGGGTCTGGAGTACATTTGGTCTGGGGGAGCACAGGGGAAGAGAGGGGCCTAGATGTATACCCAGAAGAGCGGAAGCAGGGCAGAAGCCTTCAAAGAAGGCACCAGGCAAGTGTGGAATGGGGGAGGGGTAACAGGGCAAATTATAGGAGCCATCTGAATACCCACAGGCTGGACATGACCAGAAAGCCTCTCTTGAGTTGGGACTCCAGAGTCCTAGGGAGACTAGGGGCAGAAGGAGGGGGTCCAAGGGTTTGACCTCTCTCCTTTCTTCCCTTCCCCACTGAGACGCACGTCTCTCCTGCAGGCCCGGCTGCCCCTGAAGTGGATGGCCCCTGAGAGCATCTTTGACAAAGTGTACACCACCCAGAGCGATGTGTGGTCCTTTGGGGTGCTGCTTTGGGAGATCTTCTCCCTGGGTGAGTACAGGCAGGGTGCAGGGGAGGGGAAAGGCTCTAGATCACACCACCAGCCCCCCTGCACAAGGGGCTGAGCTGCCCAGATGCACACAGCTGGACTGAACTGGCTGGGTCATTCTGTGGCAGGTGGCAGGAGGGCCCCTTATCTGTCCCCTCCGCCTGCAGCCTGTGCCAGGGCAGAACCCTACGTTCACTCAGCAACCCCTGGGCTCATCCCTGGTCACAGAGGGAAAGGTCATAGGAGTTACTCTGAATCCCTCCTGAGCCCTTTCCTCACAAGCTGTTGGGGATGCTGCTCCTGCCTTTGTGAGACTGGGAACCATCTAAAAGGAGCCTGCGTGCTCAATCAATGCCCACACCTGCATGAGCCTCCCATGGGAACCTGGGCTGGACCCAAGACGAGGGTCCCCAATCAGGGTAGGAGTGAAGCAGTAAACAAGTTGAAAGGTGAAAATACTGGAATGGCCAATGCTGGAAGAAGAGAGGCATGGGGGTGCTGGGGTGGAGGCAGAGGCAAGTCAGGAAGGGCCATGGTCCTCAAGGCTGCCAGGTAGAAGCCATAGGAGGGAAGGCCCCCTTGGAACCACTAGAGGAGGAGTCAGGAATGACGCCAGGCTTCCAGTGGGGGGACCAAGTGAGTGGACAGAGGTGGAGCTGGTGAGGATGTACAGGGACACAGCCTTCCTCAGCATTCTGGGCCAAGGGGTCTGGAGTACATTTGGTCTGGGGGAGCACAGGGGAAGAGAGGGGCCTAGATGTATACCCAGAAGAGCGGAAGCAGGGCAGAAGCCTTCAAAGAAGGCACCAGGCAAGTGTGGAATGGGGGAGGGGTAACAGGGCAAATTATAGGAGCCATCTGAATACCCACAGGCTGGACATGACCAGAAAGCCTCTCTTGAGTTGGGACTCCAGAGTCCTAGGGAGACTAGGGGCAGAAGGAGGGGGTCCAAGGGTTTGACCTCTCTCCTTTCTTCCCTTCCCCACTGAGACGCACGTCTCTCCTGCAGGCCCGGCTGCCCTGAAGTGGATGGCCCCTGAGAGCATCTTTGACAAAGTGTACACCACCCAGAGCGATGTGTGGTCCTTTGGGGTGCTGCTTTGGGAGATCTTCTCCCTGGGTGAGTACAGGCAGGGTGCAGGGGAGGGGAAAGGCTCTAGATCACACCACCAGCCCCCCTGCACAAGGGGCTGAGCTGCCCAGATGCACACAGCTGGACTGAACTGGCTGGGTCATTCTGTGGCAGGTGGCAGGAGGGCCCCTTATCTGTCCCCTCCGCCTGCAGCCTGTGCCAGGGCAGAACCCTACGTTCACTCAGCAACCCCTGGGCTCATCCCTGGTCACAGAGGGAAAGGTCATAGGAGTTACTCTGAATCCCTCCTGAGCCCTTTCCTCACAAGCTGTTGGGGATGCTGCTCCTGCCTTTGTGAGACTGGGAACCATCTAAAAGGAGCCTGCGTGCTCAATCAATGCCCACACCTGCATGAGCCTCCCATGGGAACCTGGGCTGGACCCAAGACGAGGGTCCCCAATCAGGGTAGGAGTGAAGCAGTAAACAAGTTGAAAGGTGAAAATACTGGATGGCAACCATGGCCAATGCTGTTACTAAAAAGGGCATGGTGAGCATAGGAAGGACACCACTGTGTGAACCAGAGGGGCCAGGAGGGGCCTGGAGGACCTGGGCTAATGGAGGTGGGGTGGGTGGTGTAGAGGCAAGTGGGCCTGGGAGAAGAGCAGTCCAGGAAGAGGGGTGAACCAGAGCATGGTCCCTGTGTGGGGGAGATGAGCAGGCTGTAAGCAGGCCACATGGAGAGATGCCGTGAAGGCTAGAAGAGCTGGTGCATTGTAGCCTCTGCAGGCCTCTGGGATGAGGACCTGGGGGTGAAGTCTACTGGGAGCCATGCAGCATCTTTAGGAAGGGATAGAACTGTCTGACTCTTGTCTTAAAAGGGTCTTTCCACTACTGGATGGCTGGCAGGAGCTGTTTTGCAGGGGTTATTTTTCCCATGGTCAGGAGAGACAAGGTCCCTGGAGAATGGGGAGGGATTAGGTTCTGTTTGCTGATGGAGCCACTGGACTTCGGGAAGAACTGGAGAAGGTGTCTCTGAAGAGGGCTTATTGTGATAGGGCAGCTCAACTGATGATCCCAGGATGGGAAGTGTTTTTGCTAATGTGCCTGTGAAAGCGCTGATACTCATGGCAACGCTAGCAAGCGGGTGCTACCGTCCTCTTAACCAGAGGAAGGACTAGCAAGAGGGGAGGGAAGCCGCAGGAGGGGCTGGGACAGAGGCAGTTCGGGTCTGGGCTGACAGTAGTTGCCCCCTCCTCACCCGCCCCTCACCCTGTTCCTACCATCAGGAGCCTCCCCATACCCTGGGGTGCAGATCAATGAGGAGTTCTGCCAACGGCTGAAAGAGGGCACCCGGATGAGGGCTCCAGAGCTAGCCACTCCTGCCATGTGAGTCTCTCGGGAAGCCATGAGGCACTGAGGGGCTGGGCTGGTGGGTGGGCACGAGGAAAAGGGAAGGGGGCTTGTGTACAGGCACGGAAAGGGGGGCATGCAGGCACGGGTAGGAGGTGGTGCAGGCCCAGGGGTGGGGGTGGAGGCTTGCAGATACAGTCTCTCACTCCACCACTGGTCCACTGACCACTCTCCTCCCTGCAGGTAGGAGGGACAGCCCTGCCTAAGCCCTGGGGAGGGAGGAAGGCAGAGCAGGTGTAAGGGATTGACCATAGGCAGGGGACTTGGGGTCTGCTGGGGTAGGGTGAGGGGTACACTCCGATAGCAGTCCAGCATCCAGCTGTACCTGCAGACGCCGCATCATGCTGAGCTGCTGGGCTGGAGACCCCAAAGAGAGGCCTGCATTCTCAGATCTGGTGGAGATCCTTGGGGACCTGCTTCAGGGCAGGGGCCAGCAGGTAAGCCCCCTACTCTCCCTGTGTCCTGCTGCAGCAGTCTCTGGCCCCTAACCCAGGGGCTATCACAGGGATGGCCAGAGCCCAACTTTTCCCACGAAGAGCCCCAGGCTGGTCCTCAGAGACCCTGCAAGAGTCCCGCCTCCTGGTAGAACAGTGATGTGTTCTTCTACCTGCCTCTTTGCCCTTCTGCCCTTGGCATCACTTTGACTTGCATCTCCTTCCCCACAGGAGTGGGGATCGAAGCCAGCTCAAGGCTGGCTCAGGGCAGTCCTGAGACCTGGGAGAGGAAGCAGGAAACTGCCTGCTGCCCCAGCCTCAGGGACTGGAGATGCACCCTTGGAGTCCAGTTCTGCCCCAAGATGAGGGCGGGAAGTACTCTGCCGATTCTGGAGGCTGTGGAGCCGCCGGGGCTCTGGAAGGAGGATGCTGTTACTCTGCCTGCTTCCTTCTTGGATGGAGCACCAGGCAGGGCAGTTGGGAGCATTTGTCCATCTCCTTTAGTTCTTGGAGCCCTTGACCATAGCCCTCGAAGGATCAGGAACGCTAGGAGTCCTGAGTGCAGGAGTAGGGGCCAAGAGGGGCCAAGTGGCCTCTGACCCTGGCTGTCTGTGCCGTTCCTGCCAGGAAGATGAGGACTGCATGACTCCTCATGGCTCTCAGAGCTCAGAGGAAGGCAGCTTCTTGCAAGCGTCCACCACGGCCCTGCACATCGTGGAGAACGATGCTGATACAGAGGACAGCCCGCCGAGCCTGCATCGGCACAGCCTGGCTGCCAGGTCAGTCACCCTCTTCAGATCCCAGGACGCCCCGGGCAAGGGGAAAGCAGTTTGAACATAGTGTGCTTTATCCTCATCAGTCATCAAGGAAAAGTGAGCTACAAGCACTTAAGAGGCCACTCAGTGAGCAAAGTGACATTAAATGACAGTAACAGTGTCGGTGATGCCCTGGTGGGCATGGTCAGCCTTGAGGTCCTTCCAAGCCCATGTGGCCTTTCAACTTTGCTTTTCTCCGTGCCTCCTCAGTTCTTCCCTCTGGCTTTCTCCACTTGCCTGCACTCCTAGCCCCTGAGAGACCTTCCACTGTTAATTTCAAGGGAGTTCCCATCTCAGGCACAATGCCCTGGTCAAGTCCACATTGCAGGGAGAGAAAATGGAGCAGGTGAGAAGAGGGGCGAGTTCCAAGGGACACTGTCAGGGTCCCTGAGAGCAGGGCTGGTCCCTCACTAACCTTATTCAGGATTTAGAATGTAGCCTAAGTATCCAGCATTTGGGGTCAGAGGTCTCTTGCCAGTGAATACTTACACTCCAAGAAGGTCATGCATCCACATTCACATTGGCATTGCTGAGACTCTCCACCCCATCTTCCCCAGCATAGCACAAGGCCAGACCTGGAAGACAGAAACACCCAACTGGTTCTTGCCAGAGTCCTTCCAGCAGCCCCCCTAAAGCACTCAAATGTGCACACACATATACACACCTGCAGGTCAGGCAAGGGTTTGTAGCATCAGTACTGCCTGCCTTGCACAGGCTGGCCCATCCTTCCCCAGTTTCTCTCCAGTTCCATGTCACACCCAGGCCAGGTGCCCTCTGCTCACTTTCCACATCCTCCCCAGCAGTGACCTCGGGAGGTTCAGTCCTCTTGCATCGGAGCAGAGGCAAGGCTTAGCGTGTGGGAGGCAGGGGAGGAGTCCAGACCAGCACTCAGACCTGTGCCCCATACTCAGCCCCAGGCCTGGGGTCCTTCCTGAGAGGAGCAGGGTGCAGAAGCAAGGGTGGAGAGAGCTTTCAGGAGGGGTGCTGATGGTGTTTCTCATCACTTGCTCTTTTCTCCCCACAGATATTATAACTGTGTGTCCTTTCCGGGGTGCCATGCCAGAGGGACTCAGACCCAGGGTCCCTCCAGGATGAAAACATTTGAAGAATTTCCCATGACCCTGACTACCTATAAGACCTCGGTGGTAAGTGGGGTGAGTGGGCCTGTGTCCCACAGGTCAGGGCCACTGGACACCTTTCACAGGAAGTTAGATGTCCTGAAGCCAGTGGCAGAAACCAACTCAGCAGCAGGAGCCCTGTGCTGCCCTATTTCTGCTGCCTTCACCTGTGTCCTCCTCACTCACACCAGGTCTCCCTTCCCCAGCACCCCAGTCTCTCCCTCCCAGCAAGGTAGAACCCCCAGTAGAAACCCAGTGAAAAGACAGCTCCTCCTTCTAGATGGTTCTCCTGGAATCTACCTGAGTCAGGACCCCCCTTTGGTGGCCATCAAGCGCCGTGACCAGAGAGGAGGAGATGGTGTCACTAGATGAGAAGGCTGGGGTCAGAGGCACGGGAAGACTACCCATGTTCTCAGAGGCGGTCAAGCAGAGTAGCCCTCTGGCAGCTCAGTGAGGCTGGAGGCAATCTGACCATTTTGTAAAAGCACAGCCTTCCTGCCTCCCTCCAGATGGGGTGGTGAGTGAGTACAGGCCAGGAAAGGCTGGGTATAGGCACGGCAATGGGCCCCCTGGACCACAACCATGCAGACCCAAGCTCCTGTCCCCAGGCCCAGATGAAGACGTTGTGGGGGCCCTATCTTTGACAGGAGTGTAGTTCAGTTTCCTCTTCATGGAAATCAAAATGAAAACCACTCCACATTACCCTGAGCATGACATAGCCCCACTGAACCTGGGATGTGGGGATCATTTGTCTGTCCCATGAGCTGCCAGCTTCTTTCTATACTTCCCCTGGTCTCCTGGGGTTCCTGATCTGCCTGTGCCCTGGGCACAGGTATGGCCGCCTTGTGCATCTCCCAGTGGGAGTGTCCCAGTTTTGCCACCCTCTTGAATAGTTGGGCATCCTGCCCCAGACCTCACTGTCTCCCTCTGGGGCGGTGGCATGTGACCCTAACCTATAGGCTCTGAGGATGGAATGGACGCCTGTTTTCCACACACTTCCCACAGGATGAGTGTTGGGTAGGCCGGGGGTGGGGGGGGGCAGGTCCGTGCCTGCAGGGCAGCTGCCTACAGACGGGCCTTAGGGAGGCCCACAACCGTGGCTTGATCTCTCTGCGGGGATAGCCAGACGGACAGTGGGATGGTGCTGGCCTCCGAGGAATTTGAGCAGCTGGAGAGCAAGCACAGACAAGAGAGCCAGCTCAGGTAAGGCTTATGGAGCCCCCTTCCCACAAGGAACCAGTGCAGGGAGGCCGGGCCTGTGGGTGCCTCTCAGTCTCTCACCTGAAATCTTTCATGGTTCCTTATTGCCTTTCTTGTGTGTTCAAGGAAGGCCACTCTGGAACTTAAGAACTATATCCACCAGCCTTCTCATCAGCCCCATCCCGCCTCACTGTCTTGATCCAGCAACCTGATGTTGGTCCCCAAACCTCCATCCCATTTGACAGATGCTGGACAGTACCTCTTGTGGAAAAACCCACCAGCCTTCTCAAACAGCCCCTATCCACGCCTTTTAAGAGGATGGTGTCACTAGATGAGAAGGCTGGGGTCAGAGGCACGGGAAGACTACCCATGTTCTCAGAGGCGGTCAAGCAGAGTAGCCCTCTGGCAGCTCAGTGAGGCTGGAGGCAATCTGACCATTTTGTAAAAGCACAGCCTTCCTGCCTCCCTCCAGATGGGGTGGTGAGTGAGTACAGGCCAGGAAAGGCTGGGTATAGGCACGGCAATGGGCCCCCTGGACCACAACCATGCAGACCCAAGCTCCTGTCCCCAGGCCCAGATGAAGACGTTGTGGGGGCCCTATCTTTGACAGGAGTGTAGTTCAGTTTCCTCTTCATGGAAATCAAAATGAAAACCACTCCACATTACCCTGAGCATGACATAGCCCCACTGAACCTGGGATGTGGGGATCATTTGTCTGTCCCATGAGCTGCCAGCTTCTTTCTATACTTCCCCTGGTCTCCTGGGGTTCCTGATCTGCCTGTGCCCTGGGCACAGGTATGGCCGCCTTGTGCATCTCCCAGTGGGAGTGTCCCAGTTTTGCCACCCTCTTGAATAGTTGGGCATCCTGCCCCAGACCTCACTGTCTCCCTCTGGGGCGGTGGCATGTGACCCTAACCTATAGGCTCTGAGGATGGAATGGACGCCTGTTTTCCACACACTTCCCACAGGATGAGTGTTGGGTAGGCCGGGGGTGGGGGGGGGCAGGTCCGTGCCTGCAGGGCAGCTGCCTACAGACGGGCCTTAGGGAGGCCCACAACCGTGGCTTGATCTCTCTGCGTAGGATAGCCAGACGGACAGTGGGATGGTGCTGGCCTCCGAGGAATTTGAGCAGCTGGAGAGCAAGCACAGACAAGAGAGCCAGCTCAGGTAAGGCTTATGGAGCCCCCTTCCCACAAGGAACCAGTGCAGGGAGGCCGGGCCTGTGGGTGCCTCTCAGTCTCTCACCTGAAATCTTTCATGGTTCCTTATTGCCTTTCTTGTGTGTTCAAGGAAGGCCACTCTGGAACTTAAGAACTATATCCACCAGCCTTCTCATCAGCCCCATCCCGCCTCACTGTCTTGATCCAGCAACCTGATGTTGGTCCCCAAACCTCCATCCCATTTGACAGATGCTGGACAGTACCTCTTTGTGAACCCAAGAGAGATCCGCTATGCCCAATGCATGTAACATCTCTCTCCTAGTCAGGAGAGGCCATAGATCATGTGACCTAGTGCTAGCTGGTGTTCTACTTTCGTAAGAATACAGATACAGAGATCTTCCTGTGTGTTTGCATAGAGGGTGAGCTGCATAGACAATGACCTTCCTTTGCCCAAGAAGATACCTCCACTATCTAAAAAAAAACCTGAATATTTACACTTTTAAGGGTATATATAAACTAGTTAAATGTCTACTTATTTTTTTAAACTTTCGATTCATTTTTTTCAACTTTATTGGAACACACAATCCTTTTCTCACACAGCGTCTCTCAAAATCTGGTGAAAACTACATGATAAAGACTGATCTGGGACAAAAAAAGATTGGAGGTGGCCTAAGATACTTTCTTGCATGTAGAACCATAGATGAAGATTGGTGTCTTCTTTTTGCATGCAATCTTTTTTTAAAACATTTTATTTTGTATTGGAGTATAGCTAGTTAACAATGTTGTAGCAGTTTCAGGTGAACAGCGAAGGGACTCGGCCATACATATACATGTATCCTTTCTCCCCCAGACTCCCCTCACCCAGCCCTTTCAATGGCACTCAGGATGCCATATCCCATTCATCGGGAGATGGCATTTCATGCAACTGTGTATGTGAAAGGAAAATCTGGAAGCCCTGGGCTTGTGGTTGGTCAGTATGGCTGCATAGCAGCAACTGAGAAAGGGTACAGCACTCCCCATAAGTGACTGGCTTGTCCCCAGTGGTGATACAGCGTGGGACATGAATGGAGCCTTTGGAAAGAGGGATGCAGTTGAGTTCAAGGTGTTGTGGTATTACAGCATTCCTGGATGAAGAAACCTAGGGAGATGCCCATGTCCCTGGCCCCTCTCCCATAGGAGGTAATCTCAGCCTGAAAAGTCATGAACAGAAAAAAAAAATGAGCCCTATCCAGAGTTATTATAAGAATAAAAAAGAAAATTAGAATTAAAACTTTTCAGCAGCTAAAAACACTCCAAAAACAGCATGGAAAAACTGATACAACATGCCAATATAAATTAAATTCATAATTCAATAAGTTGCTGCACTGTGAATCATAAACTCAAAAATTCAGAATAAAAATGGCCAAACAGTGTGAAGATACCAAATGGGAGCTGACTGAATTCATGGAAGAAATTGAAATAAAAAACAAATCCTCTCAAAAATGAAGAGCAGAGTGCCCAAGGGACAATTAAATATGGTCAGACTTACAGTGGAGGGCACATTTGATAGATACGAAGAGAGGTCAAGAAATAAGTAAAGAGGTCAGAAGGAACGTGAAAAATTTAGAAGCTGAATAGATCCAACATATGTGCAATTGCCATTTCTGAAGAAAAAAAATGCCAACAGTGAAACAGAACTGATATTTTAAATATGTAATTAAGGATAATGCTCTTAAATAAAAGGAGACTGCATCTACATATTGGAAGGGGACCTGGGAAAACTAGCCCAGGAAGAATAAACTCAGACATGTCCTAGTTGACCTATTAGACTTTAGAGATAAACATTCTTGGAATACAGGTAAAAGACCAAGTCACTTATAAAAAAGAAAGAGAGAGAGATTGAAGCATCAGGCTTTTCCATAGCACCATGCAAAGCAAAAGAAATGAAACGAGTTTTCCAAAAGCTTAAAGAAAATGAGTGCTAAGGAGGGAGAGTCACTGGGCCACCAGTAAGGCAGGTGGGGACTGGAAGCTGCAGGACCTTTGGGCAAGGGTGTGGAAGCTTTGATCTTATTTTGAGAGTGAGTGGTATTGAAGAGTGTATCAAGAGAAGGATGTCATCTAACCTGAAAAATCTCTGAAGACTGGCCTATAGGAAGGCATGAGTGGAGAAGAAAGACGTGCTAGGGCAGTGCAGGGCATGCGGTGATGGCAGCTCGCTCTAAAGAGGCAGAGCATGGAGCGGGGGTGGGGGCATGGACGCATTTTAGAATAGAAAGGACAGGACCTCTTGGTGGGCTGGATATGAGGGATGAGGGAAAGGGAGGAAGAAAGGACGACACCCAGGTGCTTGATTTACAGAAATATGCAAGACTGGGAGAGAAGCAGGTTTGAGGGGATGAAGTTGGGTTTTCTCCACAGTCCCTTGCCCAGGCCTGGGACAAAGAAAGTCCTGGTGCTTGCCAGCAGTCACATTGTTTTTTTTTTTCCTATTTAAGTCAAATCTCTGTGGGTTTCCATTGGCTTCGCTTATTGCTCTGGTTGTTTCTGATGATTCAGACCGCAACACGGTTCCAAGCACTATTTTCTTCTTGCTGATGTCACGTTCCCTGTCTCAACAGTTGTAAAGGGCCAGGAAGGAATGTGGATGTGACCATGGCACACCTCGACTCCCAAGGGAGGCAATGGCAGCCTGACCAGGGGCCCCAGGGCCAGGTGTTCTACAACAGCGAGTACGGGGAGCTGGCCGGGCCGCCAGAGGAAAGCTACAGTGCCTCCACCGCCCGAGTGCCCTTCTTCGCAGACAGCAGCTACTAAAGCAGCTTCGGACGAGGCCCCCTGGACCCTGGGCTCTTGACATTTGGTGGGGGTCATGCCAGGCCAGGGAGCAGAGGACTGGAGGCCCTGGCTGGGAACTCATCTCATTTAAGTTTGGGCCAGGAGGCATTTCTTCCTCCTTGGCTAGGAAGAGTAAAATCCAGGCTCCCTTCAACTCCATCACCGTGTCTGCCCAGGACATCCTGCAGATCTGTGAGTCCCTTCTCTCCTTCAGATTCAGACTCCTCTTAGTTCATCATCCACAGGGGCCAACCCTGGGCCAGGCACTCTCACAGGAAATATCTCTTTGGGTGCCTCATCTCAGAATGTTGGAGAATGTGACCCCTGACTTCTGATGAGAAATATGAGGGTCTGAGAATAACATAGTAGTTGAGGTTGAACTGTGGTCTCCTATCCTACATGCTATGCCTTCTCATGGGAATGGTTTTCTTCATCTGCCTCTCAAAAGCTCAGAGAAAGTGCCATATATCCAACTCAAAGCAACAAATGAGCAATTTGAGCCTGACCAAACAGCTCAGCATTGCCATCTCTGCAATGCCGAACCTGTTCCAGCAGCCTCCTCCTGAGTGTTGAGAACTATTCAACATTGTTTTTTCATTAGAACTTTGGAGACTATTTGAGCTGTTGTGAAGAATTTTTACTTTTGAAAACCTCAGTCTGAAGGGAACCCAGAGGAGGTGTTTCTGAATCTGGACGATTCTTGCCTCTGATACCCAGTCAACTACTGTCATAACAGACCCCACTGTGGCCACCTCTTTCTGGAGAAAGCCCCCAGCCTTACCTGCCTGGTCCAGCATTGGAAGAATCACCTGATGGTCTAGAGCTGCCCCGTTTGACAACCGCCTAGTTCTTCCCTCTGGGGCCTGGATCAACTACCCAAGGCACCACCCAAGCTGTGAACATCCTTATGAGAGGCAAACACCATGGGTTCCTCCAAGAAAGGCTTTGGGGCTGGCCCAGAGGAATCACCAGAATTGTATACCAGGAGGCAATCCACAGATGTTCCTGTGGCCCCATGGAGGCCCTGTCTTCTGCCCCCTCATCTGTACCTGACACCAGTGCCCTGGCAGGTCAAGCCACTGCCCTCACAGGATGGTGGAGGACCTTCTGGAAGCCGGAGCCATTCTGCCCAGGACCCCCACCTAGTTCACACTGCCTGACCGCCCACACCCCAGGGGAAAGACCCTTATCCCAGTTAGCACCACAGAAGTTGACACCCCACTCCCACCCCATGAGACGCTTGCAGGACAGGCGGCCGTGCAGCGAGCAGGGGCTTGCCCGGCAGGACATTCTCCCTCCCGAACCATCCCCCGCCACATTGTGTATTGTTTCTTTAAGAAAGGTTGGATAAGTGTTGACTGTAACCCGAACTGTCCCCAGTGGACCTCTTCCTTGAATGGCACCTACTGGTGAGACCTGGGTCTCAGGTTTACCTGGTTGAAGTCCAGAGGCTGTTTTCAATCCAGGCGGCATCTCAAGGATTTGAGTGCAGTGGCCCAGGCCCAGGACCCCTCCCGACATGTGTACCACCTGTTTGTGTAACCTCTCCTCCTGTCATATAACTGCACACATGAAAATTTACTGAGAAGAAAACCTACCCCTATGTCTTGTAGAACATATGCTCCAAACAGATCAATATTTAACAAAAGATAATAATAAATTTGATGCCAGTCAGTGAATGGATTCTCAGCTAAATCCCAGATCTCTGTTCTGATTTTATTCTAGCCTTCGTCCCTCCTGGTCATCGGCCTTACAATGTCACTGGACAGGCCACGCAAAGGTAAGGGCAACAAAGGCAGTTCAGGCCCCTCTTCTCTGCCCACTAGGCTGTTGTCGTTCAACAATATCTGTCTCTGAGTCACATCCGACTCTTTGAAACCCCATGTAGCCTGACTCCAGGCTTCCTGTCCTTACTATCCCCTGAGTTTGCTCAAATTCATGTCCATCGAGTGAGTCTGTCACATCCTCTGTCGCCCTTTCCTCTTGCCCTCAATCTTCTGCATCATCAGGGTCTTTTCAGTGTTTCGCCTCTTCACAAAGGTCCTTACTCAATCTTCTGCATCATCCTAGAAAAACCCAGATGTTCCTGTGGCCCCATGGAGGCCCTGTCTTCTGCCCCCTCATCTGTACCTGACACCAGTGCCCTGGCAGGTCAAGCCACTGCCCTCACAGGATGGTGGAGGACCTTCTGGAAGCCGGAGCCATTCTGCCCAGGACCCCCACCTAGTTCACACTGCCTGACCGCCCACACCCCAGGGGAAAGACCCTTATCCCAGTTAGCACCACAGAAGTTGACACCCCACTCCCACCCCATGAGACGCTTGCAGGACAGGCGGCCGTGCAGCGAGCAGGGGCTTGCCCGGCAGGACATTCTCCCTCCCGAACCATCCCCCGCCACATTGTGTATTGTTTCTTTAAGAAAGGTTGGATAAGTGTTGACTGTAACCCGAACTGTCCCCAGTGGACCTCTTCCTTGAATGGCACCTACTGGTGAGACCTGGGTCTCAGGTTTACCTGGTTGAAGTCCAGAGGCTGTTTTCAATCCAGGCGGCATCTCAAGGATTTGAGTGCAGTGGCCCAGGCCCAGGACCCCTCCCGACATGTGTACCACCTGTTTGTGTAACCTCTCCTCCTGTCATATAACTGCACACATGAAAATTTACTGAGAAGAAAACCTACCCCTATGTCTTGTAGAACATATGCTCCAAACAGATCAATATTTAACAAAAGATAATAATAAATTTGATGCCAGTCAGTGAATGGATTCTCAGCTAAATCCCAGATCTCTGTTCTGATTTTATTCTAGCCTTCGTCCCTCCTGGTCATCGGCCTTACAATGTCACTGGACAGGCCACGCAAAGGTAAGGGCAACAAAGGCAGTTCAGGCCCCTCTTCTCTGCCCACTAGGCTGTTGTCGTTCAACAATATCTGTCTCTGAGTCACATCCGACTCTTTGAAACCCCATGTAGCCTGACTCCAGGCTTCCCTGTCCTTTACTATCCCCCTGAGTTTGCTCAAATTCATGTCCATCGAGTGAGTCTGTCACATCCTCTGTCGCTCCCTTTTCCTCTTGCCCTCAATCTTCTGCATCATCAGGGTCTTTTTCAGTGTTTCGCCTCTTCACAAAGGTGGCCAAAATATTGGAACTTCAGCATCAATCCTTCCAATGAATATTCAGGGTTGATTTCCTTTACGATTGACTGGTTGATCTCCATCCTGTCCATGGAATTCTCAAGAGTCTTCTCCAGTACCACAATTCAAAAGCATCAATTCTGTGGTACTCACCCTTCTTTATGGTCCAACTGTCACATCCACACATGACTCTGGAAAAACCATAGCTTTGATGATGCCAGGCTTTGTTGGCAATGTGATGTCTCTGCTTCTTAATCCACTATCTAGGTTTGTCATAGCTTTTCTTCCAAGGAACAAATGCCTTCTAATTTTCATGGCTGCAATCACAGTGTGTAGTGATTTTGGAGCCCAAGAAGGTTAAATCTGTTTCCACTTTTTTTCCAATCTACTTGCCATGAAGTGATGGGACTGGATGCCAGTATCTTCATTTTTCAAACGTTGACTTTTAAGCCAGCCTTTTCACTCTGCTGTGGAGTGCCCCAAAACCACCAGCAGAAGGCGCTGTAAGCACTGGGACACAGGGCTCCACTGAGCTGAGAAGTGCCTAGCTTGGCTTCTGAGAGCTAAGCACGCACTCTCCTAATGTTTACTTTATGAATTAAGTGACAACACTTTGTACCCACCTACTAAAATCAAATGCTACTTCAGGCCCTGAGCACTGGTGGCCCATGGACTTGAGAGCACAGTGCAATTTCAGTCCTTGTCGCTACCTCCCCAAGTCTTACCTACACCCTCCAGAGAGAGCCTCCAAGCACCTCCATCATAGACCAGGGCAGGACATGAGGGGTGCAGGGTGCCTCTAGGATGACTGCACACCTGGACAAGATCAGGGGGTTCTGAGCTAAAGATCCCAACTTCAGTCTCCACACGGAGAGATGAACTCAGGCCAGGAGGGTGAGGCAGAGCCCTCCACAACCCTGCCCTGGGATGTTTGTATGACTTCACAGGTGAGCAGCTGGTGTAAGGGTGGCTTTAGATTGGTGTGTAACACTGGCCCTCTGGACATGGCCTCAGCAGGTAGCCTAGGAGGGGCTAGCCCAGCAGCAACACCAGGGGCTCAGGAAGGAAATCGGGCCACATTCCATGGGCCCAGCTGTCAGCGCAGCCCAGTAGATACCTCGGGAGCAAACAGAACCCAGCAGAGGTTGGGAACCAGAGGCCACCCTGCGGCCAGGCCCTGTGCCCACCCAGTTCAGGCCTCTCTCATTCCTCGGGGGTGTGCCTATGCCTACACCCCCCAGCTGTGACGCCCACTGTCCCAGCCTTGTTTGCAACGCTCGTGGGCAGAGTCCCTCCCTACAAAGGCGACTTTTGGTGGTAGTGGGCTTGATGTTATATTTACCTCTATAATACTTCTAAATGTGGATACAGAAAAGACTTCCACTGAGTCTGGACTTTTAACTTAATATCATTGGTTGAGTTCAGCCACCTTCCCTTGGTGAATGTCTCAACCCAAGAGTCAGTCATCCAGATGCCTGCCTGGCTGCTCAGCCCCAAGTGTGCTCACATGTGGTGGCAACCAGTGCCTCGACTGTGACCAGATCCAAGCGGGGCTACCCTTGTGGGCTCCTCTGGTCCTGCCTGGGCTGGATGCTCAGGGCTGCACTGAATGTCCCCCACCTGCCTCTCTCCTAGAAGTTCCAGATGTGAAGAGGAGCTCAGCCCAGCCAGGACTCAATGTTTACTTTATGAATTAAGTGACAACACTTTGTACCCACCTACTAAAATCAAATGCTACTTCAGGCCCTGAGCACTGGTGGCCCATGGACTTGAGAGCACAGTGCAATTTCAGTCCTTGTCGCTACCTCCCCAAGTCTTACCTACACCCTCCAGAGAGAGCCTCCAAGCACCTCCATCATAGACCAGGGCAGGACATGAGGGGTGCAGGGTGCCTCTAGGATGACTGCACACCTGGACAAGATCAGGGGGTTCTGAGCTAAAGATCCCAACTTCAGTCTCCACACGGAGAGATGAACTCAGGCCAGGAGGGTGAGGCAGAGCCCTCCACAACCCTGCCCTGGGATGTTTGTATGACTTCACAGGTGAGCAGCTGGTGTAAGGGTGGCTTTAGATTGGTGTGTAACACTGGCCCTCTGGACATGGCCTCAGCAGGTAGCCTAGGAGGGGCTAGCCCAGCAGCAACACCAGGGGCTCAGGAAGGAAATCGGGCCACATTCCATGGGCCCAGCTGTCAGCGCAGCCCAGTAGATACCTCGGGAGCAAACAGAACCCAGCAGAGGTTGGGAACCAGAGGCCACCCTGCGGCCAGGCCCTGTGCCCACCCAGTTCAGGCCTCTCTCATTCCTCGGGGGTGTGCCTATGCCTACACCCCCCAGCTGTGACGCCCACTGTCCCAGCCTTGTTTGCAACGCTCGTGGGCAGAGTCCCTCCCTACAAAGGCGACTTTTGGTGGTAGTGGGCTTGATGTTATATTTACCTCTATAATACTTCTAAATGTGGATACAGAAAAGACTTCCACTGAGTCTGGACTTTTAACTTAATATCATTGGTTGAGTTCAGCCACCTTCCCTTGGTGAATGTCTCAACCCAAGAGTCAGTCATCCAGATGCCTGCCTGGCTGCTCAGCCCCAAGTGTGCTCACATGTGGTGGCAACCAGTGCCTCGACTGTGACCAGATCCAAGCGGGGCTACCCTTGTGGGCTCCTCTGGTCCTGCCTGGGCTGGATGCTCAGGGCTGCACTGAATGTCCCCCCCACCTGCCCTCTCTCCCTAGAAGTTCCAGATGTGAAGAGGAGCTCAGCCAGCAGGGCACCCTCAGGGGGCATGTCACCAGGCAACAGTGTGTTCCCACCTCTTGGTTCCTCAATCCCTCCCACTTCCTGGAAACTTTCTTTTCTTCTCTCAGGCCCCAGCCCTTCACAGGGCTACTCACCCCTCCTCTCGCCTCCCCTCCTCCCCAGCATCACATTCTGATTCATTTCTACCAGAGAGTCATGAGTTAGCTCCTTTAGGAAGAATCAGACCTAGGGCACCAAGAGTGTCTCTTGATTCTGTCCTAATGTCACCACTGCCCCTTAGCATCAGGCCCGATTCTGAGCCACACATTGTCCGAGGCCCTGGGACATAGCAGAGTCTCTGTCCCCATGCCCCCCATTGTAAGGAGTGACATGTGGGCAGAGCTCTGCATGGAAGGAAGATTGGCGCGGAAGGCCTTGAGTCAGAAGGAAGGAGGAACCTGGAGAGGTAGGTGGAGGTCAAGAGGAGAGGCTGGCAAGGGCCTGGGAGCCCCAAATTTCTTGTTTAAAGGCAAAGTTTAGAGAAAGCAGCGATGAGCTCTGGCTTGCATGTATACCCTGAGAAGCACAGCTCTTGAAGGAGCAGAGCAGGATCTCCTGGGAACTGGGTGAAGTCTGGGAGGGAAGAGGCTGGGCTGCACCAGGGCCGTCTGTGAGGGGCAGAATAGGTGAGCTCTGGAAGATGCCAGAAGGACGGAGGAATTCTGCTCTAGTTGGGTGCTCATCCAGGTTAGACATACAGAAAAGTCCCTTCTCATAAGTGGACTTCTACAAGAGCCAGTTCTAAGACCTGCTCTACCCACATTGCCTAAGGCCCAGGGCATGGTCAGCCAGGAGCCCAAGTACCAGGGGAAGAGGCCTGGGGACAAGGGATCAATGGGGACATGAAGCCTGACTCACACCCAGGGAGGGGACTTCCTGACTTCCTCAGGCCTGGGAGAAGAATTAGTTCAAAAGAGAGGGGAGAATCAGTACTGGAAGCACCTAGGATTTGCTAGATGGGGCGGCAGTGCTGGTGTCCTAAAGACAGAAGGGCACCCAGAGAGGGTAGGCCAGGACTCCCAGCCCTGTCAGCACCCTCAGACCTACAGAATTCACGAACTCAGTGTTCATCATCAGTTGGGAGAACCCAGGAAACAGCCTCCAGCACAGACACTGGCCTCCTTCATTCACATGCGGCATCCCCAGGCCACTTGTCCCTCCCAGTGCCGGGTCAACTCTTGAGGCTGGACACTCAGCCCAGATCATCTGCCAAAGAGAGTGTCGGAGGTGCTGGCCAGTGCCCACGTCATGGGCCCCATGAGATGTCCAGGTTCACAGAGGAAACTGCAGCATCACTTAGAGGGTCACCTGCCCTGTGGGACCCTGAGTGACGCCCAGGAGCCTTGAGCCACCCGGCCTGGGCCAGACTGTGCCCTGGAGGCTGTTTGCAGCTAAAAGTGGAGAATATGGCATCCTGAGGCTAGGCACTTCCCCTTAGGGCCTTAGTTTCTCATTTGTGACTTGCTACCTTGCCACCATGACGATGAGACAACAATTAAAATGCCACTAGGAGTAACCACACTAAGGAGGGAGCCCAGCCCTCACCAAGCCATGTCCTTCAATGCAACATTAAGTCAGCAGTAATATTCAACACCACCACCACCTCCATTGACTCACCCTCCTACCCATCTTCCAGATATCCATTGCACCATCCACCAACCCATCTGTCCACCCACCTTTCCGTGCATGCATCCATCCATCTATCCATCTATATGTGTGTGTGTGTGTGTGTGTGTGTGTGTGTGTGTGTGTGTGTGTGTTAGTCGCTCAGTTGAGTTCAATTCTTTGAGTCCCCATGGACTATTGCCTGCCAGGGTTCTCTGTTCCTGTAATTCTCCAGACAAGAATACTGGAGTGGGTTGCCACGCCCTCCTCCAGAGGATCTTCCAGACCCAGGAAGCAAACCCATGTCTCTTGCATTGCAGGCAGATTCTTTACTGTCTGAGCCACCAGGGAATCCCCCTATCCATATCCATACATACATCCATTTCCCCACCTATCCATGGCAGAATAAATGGGAACTCAACCATCACAAATGCCCCCCTGGGGAATCACAGAGACCTTGGGACCTGCAGCCAGGAAGGATGAGGACAGAGTTTATTTCCAGTTAGTTCTTTAGGGTTTTGGTAAGGAGAACAGACAGTGGAGGTAGAAAGCCTGTTTTTAGGAGGATTGGGGTCAGCATGAGGTTAATGCAAGGAAATGTACCCCTTGTATGAAACCAAACTGGCAATTCCGGAAGTCAGTGAGCATCCTCTGGGATCTGCTAGAACATCCGGCTGCAGCCACCACTGCAGGGTGAGTCATCCTTGTCATGGACCACAGTGGAAAGAGGGTACCTCTTTCTCTTTAGATGCAGATGGAACCCCTTTACTTCCCAGTTGTAGCCAGAGGTGGCAAAGCCCAGTGTGGGTGGTGGGAGGGATCCTGAGAGGGAAATACAAAGGGACTGAAGGAGGAATTCAGAGGTTAAAGACAGAATTGAGGGCTTTGAGAGGTGGTAAGGCAGCATCTTTGAAAGCCTCAGTCACCCTCCATGGGCCATGGGGTCCAACTGGGCAGGTCAGAATGGCTCCCGGGGTGATGTCCATCAGAACTGGTTTGTGTAGAGCAAGATAGTCAGGCATGGACACCCTACAAAGAGGCCTGTCCCCCCTTGGGCACAGATAGGTGTCATGGTTCCCTCCATGGCCTGTGAGAGATGGGAAAAACAGAAGGGATTGCTGTTAAATCCTTGGATTTTAGGCTGTTGAATAAACTTGAGTCCTCACTTTGGGATGGCAGGGAGTATATCTGTGTATGGGTTGGGCCCTGACCTAGGGTCTGGGTTGGGATATCCCTTGGGGCTTGATCCACCAACTTCCATTCCTCACCTGGCAGGTGGCTGCTCCCAGCTCCAGTGTGTGGAGGCAGCACAAGGTACTAGTCAATGAGGGATCTTCCAGTCCTGAGGGGTACTGGAAGGCATACGAAGAGACCCAGGCGACTGTGTAGACACACATGGAACTGGCCTGGGGACCCCTGGCAGGCCAGCGACATTCTTTGAGCTACCCTTCTTCTGATTCATAAGGGTGATGCCCCTCCACTTAAGGAACCACTGCTGACATACCTTCAATCCATGAATTGCAGGGCCCACTCTAGCCCAAAGAGTCGGACACGACTGAGCGACTGAAATGAACTGAACTGAACTCTAGCCCAGGCTGAAACAGGTGAACTGGACGTAATTATATAGGACCTAACTTGACCTCTTAGGGCAGTGCAACATGGGAGCCCCTGAGGATAGCTGCTTGTCTCCTTAGCCTGGGACAGTGTCTGAGGTTTGATATTGCTGGCTGCCAGACACCTCACTGTAAAAGCAGAGTTTCAGTCTTGCTTAAGCCATAGGCAGGCCATCACTGTACCCAGTGCACGGAGCTCACACAGCAAAACCACACAGATGGCATCTGACTCTGTCCACCCTCCCCACAGCAGGGCTCTGTGGGAGGGAGGACACTGGACAGGAAAGGAGAAGAAGGAAGTAGTTGAGGGAGCCAGATCAATATTGACCCAAAGGAAAGTGCCCACAGAGGCAGGAAGAGGAAGGAGCCAAAAGTGGGGTGTTGGCAGAGACTATGGTGTGACCGTGGGCAGGACAACGCAGCCCTGAGCCCAGCTACCCTTCTACCCTGACCCTCCCCACCCTGCTTCTCTTCAGCTGCTCTGACTTGTACAAGAGAAAGCCCTGAAGTCTTGCTGGGGTGGCCTCATCTGGGGTCCCAGAAGAGCCCTGGACATGACTACCTGAGTTGCGGTGACTACTCAGGACAGGAGGGAGGAATCTTCTCCTGGTTGGTTGGTGTGGCAAGTCTTGGCCCAGGAGGACTTCCCTGGAAGGGGACAGGGTGGCCATGTGGGCAGGGGTACCTCTGAGACCAAGCTATGGCAAAGGGGCCACAGGATCCTGGGAACCCACTTGTGATTACTCTTCCATGCCCAGCCTCCTTAGGAAAGGAGCACCAAGGAATGAAGCAAGGCACCATGGGGGCTCTTTCCAGGATTGTGTGTGCACTGGCCTCAGAGACGGACACAGGAGCAGTTTATACTAGAGAACACCACAGATGTAAGGAGACTACACATAGTGAGTGAGTGTAAAATAAGAAAGAAAAAAGGCATCGAGGACCCTCCAATGATGTAGTTAACCAAGGCTCCAGTTGCCCACTGGTGTGGGGGGTGAAGCTGGCTCTACCCACTGGGAGTGGCCAGCCACACTCCTCAGTAAGAAGTGGAATTAGTGTCCATAATGTTTCAGTTTGCTTAATAATTTACTTAGCCAGATGTTCAGACAGGTGAACTGGACGTAATTATATAGGACCTAACTTGACCTCTTAGGGCAGTGCAACATGGGAGCCCCTGAGGATAGCTGCTTGTCTCCTTAGCCTGGGACAGTGTCTGAGGTTTGATATTGCTGGCTGCCAGACACCTCACTGTAAAAGCAGAGTTTCAGTCTTGCTTAAGCCATAGGCAGGCCATCACTGTACCCAGTGCACGGAGCTCACACAGCAAAACCACACAGATGGCATCTGACTCTGTCCACCCTCCCCACAGCAGGGCTCTGTGGGAGGGAGGACACTGGACAGGAAAGGAGAAGAAGGAAGTAGTTGAGGGAGCCAGATCAATATTGACCCAAAGGAAAGTGCCCACAGAGGCAGGAAGAGGAAGGAGCCAAAAGTGGGGTGTTGGCAGAGACTATGGTGTGACCGTGGGCAGGACAACGCAGCCCTGAGCCCAGCTACCCTTCTACCCTGACCCTCTCCCACCCTGCTTCTCTTCAGCTGCTCTGACTTGTACAAGAGAAAGCCCTGAAGTCTTGCTGGGGTGGCCTCATCTGGGGTCCCAGAAGAGCCCTGGACATGACTACCTGAGTTGCGGTGACTACTCAGGACAGGAGGGAGGAATCTTCTCCTGGTTGGTTGGTGTGGCAAGTCTTGGCCCAGGAGGACTTCCCTGGAAGGGGACAGGGTGGCCATGTGGGCAGGGGTACCTCTGAGACCAAGCTATGGCAAAGGGGCCACAGGATCCTGGGAACCCACTTGTGATTACTCTTCCATGCCCAGCCTCCTTAGGAAAGGAGCACCAAGGAATGAAGCAAGGCACCATGGGGGCTCTTTCCAGGATTGTGTGTGCACTGGCCTCAGAGACGGACACAGGAGCAGTTTATACTAGAGAACACCACAGATGTAAGGAGACTACACATAGTGAGTGAGTGTAAAATAAGAAAGAAAAAAGGCATCGAGGACCCTCCAATGATGTAGTTAACCAAGGCTCCAGTTGCCCACTGGTGTGGGGGGTGAAGCTGGCTCTACCCACTGGGAGTGGCCAGCCACACTCCTCAGTAAGAAGTGGAATTAGTGTCCATAATGTTTCAGTTTGCTTAATAATTTACTTAGCCAGATGTTCAGACAGGGCTCAGAAACACAGATGCTGGGTGAACTGCTGATCCTGTTCATGACAAGAGTTGTCTTGCTCTTCACACTGTTTGCGGAACCCAGGGTAGGCAAGATGCACACTAAGAGGCTGGAAGAAGACTCGAGGAGCCATAGGAACTGCAGACACGTTGAGTCTCTCCTGGCTGGCATGGCAGCCGTAACACAGCCTCTCTCCTGGCTGACACAGCAGCTGTAGCAGCAGTCACATGTTATGGAACATGGCCAAAAGGTAGCCATAACATAACCTCATGTGACATAACCATGATGCCGCTCTGGCATAGCCCCAGTGCAGCAGGAGCCAGGGCTTTCATAGTGAAGCTTATACAGACAAGCCATACACAAGCCCCCAGGGCTTTTCCAGGTGGAGCTTACATAGGCAGACTGCACAAAGTAGCCCATGACCAGGAGAGGATCCTGTGATGCGCATGCACAATGCTGTAAGTGATCTCAGCTGTTACATAGCCGTGCAAAGGCATTGTTTACAGAACGTGGGGTGAGAGAGCCTGACTGGTGCCATCTTGTTAATTTCCCCACACTGGTCTAACAGGATGAGAAGAGAATAAGGGACACTCCCTGAGAAGTCATCCTTTCTCTTGATGTACCAGTATCATAGAGCTAAATGTTTTGTTTGTTCTCCGCCATCATACTCTGTGGTCACAAATATGTGAGGACTTTAGGAGGAAACCTCCAGCATGTAGACTGATTTCAAAGCTGGAAGAATGTCCAGCATCCTTCTGTTTGCTTTAGTAGCATTCTGGGGCCCTAACCAGGGAGGTGACCAGGAGTGAGACTCTGACCACTTGGGGGGCTACCCAGAGTTTCCCCCTGGCCAACGTCCCTGGCCTTTGGAGGACCAGATGGAGCCACAAGGACCCCCACTGCACGGCATTTCCATGGTCTGAGAGCAGAGGGAAGGACTGTCCCTTTCCCACCCACGGTACTACTGGAGGCCATGTGGGATCAGGCTAGAGAGCTCTCTGAAAAGGTGATGGCCTGGGCGAGCCTTGTGCAGACAAAGCATAACCTCCATTCCTGCATTCACAGGCGGGCCCAGCCCTCTGGCCCAGGAGACCCTGCCAAGAGGAAATCTCTGAGACCTGGGGTGGGGTAGGGGGTACAGGCCTCCCACGACCCACTGGTCTGAGCAGGAAGTTGGCCAGGGCTCTGCTTATTATCTGAGCAAACAGTGCATTTCTCAGGATGGGGTGAGGCCCCAGTTCTGGAGAGGGGCGAGGATGGGGTATATGAAGCCTGGGGCTAGGCTCTAGGAAGAGCAACTTTGGTCCTAGGCGCAACCAAGGAGCCCAGTCTGCCATGAAGCTCACCACCACCTTCCTGGTGCTCTGTGTGGCCCTGCTCAGCCACTCCGGTGAGTGCTTTCAGGCCTTGGCTCCTGGCCCCTCACCACGGGCCTCTAACAGTAGTTCTGCCTGTCCCCCGCTTCCATTTCAGCTGGTCTTGACTCTGCTGCTTCTGCACTTTGGGCACCAGGCTTCTCATGCTGGTCCCTCCAGTGCCCTGGGTGAACTAGGCCATTCTTCTGCTTACCATCTACCAGGGCTCCCCATCCCTCTGGGCAAGAAGTCTTGCTTCTCCCTAAGGTCTTCAAGTACCCTGGGCACTGTCTCACCTGAGCCCTCAGACTTCCTCTCATACCTGTGCCCATTCCAGATTCTCTTCTTTACTCGCCAATACAAGGCTTTCCCACCCTCAGGCTAGTGAAAGTACAGGCTGTAGTCTGGAAACAGTCATCTGATTGCTGCTTCACTCTTTAAGGTACAGCTCAGGTATTGCCACCTTTGGGAAACCTATCCTTGCTCTCACCTTCCCTCCCTCCACTCTCAAAGCTGCCTCCTATGTCCTTCTGTCCAGCCCACCTCCTTGCTGGGCTCCCTCTCTCTGCTTACACAGCCACCTCTCCCCACTGGCCTGCCCTGCCTGGACTCAGCACAAGGCAGGCATCAGTGAGGAGGAGTGGGTGGCCAGGGGTGCTGGTCAGCTGTAAAGGTGCCCTAGGTACCTCCTAGAGGAGACGGCTTTCAGCAGGCCTTCTCAGGGCCCCAGGGCCTGGTGACTTGTTCAACTCTACTTGTGTTTGCAGCTGCCGCTTTCTTTGTGAACTCAAAGCCCAAGTCAGAGGTCCCACCGGTGGCTGCCCTTGCCCCTGTCATGGAGGACGCGGCTGGGGCTATAACCAACCCCTTTCTCAAAGTCTTCAATCTTCTGAAGTTCATACTGTTCAGCCTGGGAATCCCAGTGGAGCAGCTCGACATCTCCATGGGGCCCTGAAGAAAAGTGCATTTCTCAGGATGGGGTGAGGCCCCAGTTCTGGAGAGGGGCGAGGATGGGGTATATGAAGCCTGGGGCTAGGCTCTAGGAAGAGCAACTTTGGTCCTAGGCGCAACCAAGGAGCCCAGTCTGCCATGAAGCTCACCACCACCTTCCTGGTGCTCTGTGTGGCCCTGCTCAGCCACTCCGGTGAGTGCTTTCAGGCCTTGGCTCCTGGCCCCTCACCACGGGCCTCTAACAGTAGTTCTGCCTGTCCCCCGCTTCCATTTCAGCTGGTCTTGACTCTGCTGCTTCTGCACTTTGGGCACCAGGCTTCTCATGCTGGTCCCTCCAGTGCCCTGGGTGAACTAGGCCATTCTTCTGCTTACCATCTACCAGGGCTCCCCATCCCTCTGGGCAAGAAGTCTTGCTTCTCCCTAAGGTCTTCAAGTACCCTGGGCACTGTCTCACCTGAGCCCTCAGACTTCCTCTCATACCTGTGCCCATTCCAGATTCTCTTCTTTACTCGCCAATACAAGGCTTTCCCACCCTCAGGCTAGTGAAAGTACAGGCTGTAGTCTGGAAACAGTCATCTGATTGCTGCTTCACTCTTTAAGGTACAGCTCAGGTATTGCCACCTTTGGGAAACCTATCCTTGCTCTCACCTTCCCTCCCTCCACTCTCAAAGCTGCCTCCTATGTCCTTCTGTCCAGCCCACCTCCTTGCTGGGCTCCCTCTCTCTGCTTACACAGCCACCTCTCCCCACTGGCCTGCCCTGCCTGGACTCAGCACAAGGCAGGCATCAGTGAGGAGGAGTGGGTGGCCAGGGGTGCTGGTCAGCTGTAAAGGTGCCCTAGGTACCTCCTAGAGGAGACGGCTTTCAGCAGGCCTTCTCAGGGCCCCCAGGGCCTGGTGACTTGTTCAACTCTACTTGTGTTTGCAGCTGCCGCTTTCTTTGTGAACTCAAAGCCCAAGTCAGAGGTCCCACCGGTGGCTGCCCTTGCCCCTGTCATGGAGGACGCGGCTGGGGCTATAACCAACCCCTTTCTCAAAGTCTTCAATCTTCTGAAGTTCATACTGTTCAGCCTGGGAATCCCAGTGGAGCAGCTCGACATCTCCATGGGGCCCCTGAAGGCTCTGCAGGTAACTTGGGCACCTTCCCTGTGCAGGCAGCTCTCTTCAGCCATCCTTTAGCAGAGCGCAAGTACTCCACTCCTCAAAATCCTACAAGACGCATCTGGGTCTCATGTCACTGAAACCTCATTTCCCATCACTTGGAGAATCTAGGTGTCCCTGTGCATGAATCGGGGCAATGATCATATCCAAATAGCAGGGGGGCTGCAGAGACCCAGAGAGGGTAAGGTACTGGACATCCCTGTCACAGGAATGTTGCCCATGCCTGTCCCAGCAGAGCAGGAGTCATGACTCACCTGCGAACTCTTCCCCAGAGTCACAGCTGTGCCTTCCTTCTGGGGTCCCTCAAGTGTCTGGGGTCTTGCCTCACTCTCCCAGTGCACAGCGGGGAAGCACTCAAGCTTGGCTTCTCCTTTCCAGAGGGCCCTGCCAGTCTTTGGCGGAGCTGAATTCTTGGGCTGAGCTGAATATTTCGGCCTGGGGATGAGACGCTGCCACCTGCAAGCTGAGCACCTGCAGCCCAACCATTCCTCATTCTCTCAATAAACATGACTAAGAGCAGTTTTGCGGTTGATGTCTTCTCACCTTGATGCTAATTCCCATCCCTCTTTCTTCCGTGAGCAAAAATGAAGAGAGACCTCAGCCTGGAGCTAAAGCTGGATTGGTCCATACCCTCAGGAAATGTAGTATGCCTCAGGTTACGTGCATGTATGAGAGAGACAGAAGAAAGAGAATTATAGGGGCTTCCCTGATGGTCCAGTGGGTAAGGACACCGCCTTGCAGTGCAAGGTGCCCTAGGTACCTCCTAGAGGAGACGGCTTTCAGCAGGCCTTCTCAGGGCCCCAGGGCCTGGTGACTTGTTCAACTCTACTTGTGTTTGCAGCTGCCGCTTTCTTTGTGAACTCAAAGCCCAAGTCAGAGGTCCCACCGGTGGCTGCCCTTGCCCCTGTCATGGAGGACGCGGCTGGGGCTATAACCAACCCCTTTCTCAAAGTCTTCAATCTTCTGAAGTTCATACTGTTCAGCCTGGGAATCCCAGTGGAGCAGCTCGACATCTCCATGGGGCCCCTGAAGGCTCTGCAGGTAACTTGGGCACCTTCCCTGTGCAGGCAGCTCTCTTCAGCCATCCTTTAGCAGAGCGCAAGTACTCCACTCCTCAAAATCCTACAAGACGCATCTGGGTCTCATGTCACTGAAACCTCATTTCCCATCACTTGGAGAATCTAGGTGTCCCTGTGCATGAATCGGGGCAATGATCATATCCAAATAGCAGGGGGGCTGCAGAGACCCAGAGAGGGTAAGGTACTGGACATCCCTGTCACAGGAATGTTGCCCATGCCTGTCCCAGCAGAGCAGGAGTCATGACTCACCTGCGAACTCTTCCCCAGAGTCACAGCTGTGCCTTCCTTCTGGGGTCCCTCAAGTGTCTGGGGTCTTGCCTCACTCTCCCAGTGCACAGCGGGGAAGCACTCAAGCTTGGCTTCTCCTTTCCAGAGGGCCCTGCCAGTCTTTGGCGGAGCTGAATTCTTGGGCTGAGCTGAATATTTCGGCCTGGGGATGAGACGCTGCCACCTGCAAGCTGAGCACCTGCAGCCCAACCATTCCCTCATTCTCTCAATAAACATGACTAAGAGCAGTTTTGCGGTTGATGTCTTCTCACCTTGATGCTAATTCCCATCCCTCTTTCTTCCGTGAGCAAAAATGAAGAGAGACCTCAGCCTGGAGCTAAAGCTGGATTGGTCCATACCCTCAGGAAATGTAGTATGCCTCAGGTTACGTGCATGTATGAGAGAGACAGAAGAAAGAGAATTATAGGGGCTTCCCTGATGGTCCAGTGGGTAAGGACACCGCCTTGCAGTGCAAGGGGTGCAGGTTTGATCCCTGGCCTGGGAAGATCCCACGTGCCATGGAGTGGCTGGACTGATGTGTCCAACTACCGAGCCAGAGCTCTGGAGCACGTGCGCCTAGAGCTGGTGCTCTGCAGTGAGAGAGGCCGTTGCGATGGAAGGCCCACACAGGCCAAAAGAACAAAGATGGAAATAAATGAAAGACCAATAGTAGTGGCCAATATATGTATATATATAGACTTAAGAAAGACATGTAGTAGGTGGCATTGAGCCAGTAATGAAAGTTGACAGGGACCAGGCAACTACCTGAGTTAGACAGGATTTAAAAATTAACTGGGAATTTCTCTCCGTTATGCTTTTTGTTGTTGTTGAGTCACTAAGTCTGTGTTGCTCTGGTCCATACACAGGTTGGAAAGAAATTCCAGACACGAGGCAGAATGAGAGAAGAATAAACTTATCAGAGTGGGACACGCTGTTACAACAGTGGGCCAGTCAAGGGAGAGCCTAACGCTTTCTCAGGCTTGCAGCCAATTTTTATGGCCTCAAGATAGAGAAAACTCCTATTGGAATGCTGGCGTTAGGTGATTGGTTAGGATGCTGGCCGTGTCAGGGAACTGGCCGATTTAGATCCAGAAGTTCATGGCAACAGTTACTATGGGGCTTGGTCAGTTCCACAGACTTTTTATCCTGTGACCTTGGTACAGGGCTCCACACCTGTGACCTTGATATAGGGCTCCAGACGTGTCCAACTCTTCTGTGACCCCACAGACAGCAGCCCACCAGGCTCCCCTGTCCATGGGATTTCCCAGGCAAGAATATTGGAGTGGGAGGCCATTTCCTTCTCCAGGGGATCTTACTGACCCAGGGATCAAATTTGTGTACCCTGCATTGCAGGTGGATTCTTTACCACTGAGCCACCAGGGAAGCCTGTTATACTCTTTAATTGATTAAAGAGCGTGTGATTACTTGATCCTTGAAAATCAGTGAGAACTCTCCAGACAAAGCCATTTGCTACTAGTGATGAAAGTGTTTTCCTCCCCTAACTTTACCTTTTTTCCCTGGAATGGGGCAGAATTGAGGGCTACAGGATTATCTGCTGTCAACTTTAAAAATATTCACAACCTATCAGTTGAGAATTGATTTATTTGGTGGGAATTTTTAGGACTTCAAGCCGGGGAGACAGCATCGCAAGTAACCCTGAGAGAACTGCCCCAAGGAGGCCAAGGGAGGAGGCAGGTTAGATGTTTTGCACCAAAGGCAGGTGGTCTGAACATCAAAAGGTTGTTAATTAAAAGAAGCCAGATATCTCAAGCTAAGGAATTCAGCACTTTTCGATGTATGGAAAGATGCAAGAGTCTGGGCTCACTGAAATCCTTCCTTTCATATGCATCTCAGCAATCCTGGGCCAGTATCTTGTTTTTTCACGTCTTAAGCTCCCTTAAGGCTCACCCCAGGCAATGGCTGCAGCCTGATGGCTGTAGGATTGCAGGTCTTCTCCTTCTGAATGTCCTTAGGACTTACCAGCTCACATTGGAGGGCTGGAATCGCTGATGACTGTGACATCCTTGTTTACTGATATGGCAGGAAATACTCCATTTCTCACTGCAGATATGTTTGCTTTCCTTGTGGTTTCCTGGTGGTTTCATTGAAATAACCTAGTGGCTTCGATTCCTTCTATGCTACCAGAGAACCTTCCATTTCTGCAGTTAACCCCTCTGTTGGTCGGAAAGTGCCCAGAAACCAGGATATTGATGTCTATCTCAAATTACAAGTCAAAAAAAACTCCAGCATAACTCTGCTTCACATTTCCTGGGAAGGGCTCTGCTTGTTTTGCCTGTCAACACACTGTAGACAAACTGAATCCATTTTCATCTATTTTATACTAACATATGGTGTTGAGGCAAGAGGTAGATGGGTCCCTTATCCCAGGGTAAAGCAATTGGAAATTCATTCCCTGTGGATGGAAACTCCAAGATGAGAATAACAGGACAATTAAGGGAGGAAGCTGAGCTCTGCCCAGACCACACATTTCTCATTCCCAAAGTCAGGAGACCTCCCTGACCACATGTGTGCAGAAGGGCTCCTTGGAGGTCAAAGGGGAAGCGATGTCAATGGATGCTCTACTCACAGGTCTTTGCGGTAGATTCCATCTTGGCTAAGGGATGCATGTACACACATGGAAGGGTCCCTGAAACAAACTAAATACTGCTGTGAGCCAGGCAAATCAAAATGGTGTAGAGAAAGTTTTACTGAGCCCAAGCTCGCTCTGTTTGCTGCACGACAGGCCAATGAATCTGAGAGAGAAGGTGCTGAGGCAAGAAAACAACTTCATTGGGCTATCAGCTGACATGGGAAGATGGCAGGCTAGTGCCTCAAAAATTAACCACCTTATTGGGGTTTGGATGCCAGGTTCTTTAATAGGTCAGAGAAGGAGGGGAAGAGAGGAAGCAAAGTAAAAAGACCATTATATTAATCTTGCAAACGCCTCCTAGAATGACAAGCCTCAGACAGGGGGTGTGTTAACTTCTCCCTTTCAGCCATCTACAGGTGGACTGGGTTCTGAACAAAGGCATTTTACTTTAACAATCAGGCAGAGGGGCAAGGTCCCCGAGCCAAGTCATTAAGTATGAGTATAATAATAAAAGCATCAGAAGGCAAGCCAAAGAATCAGTTTTCAACATGGGGTCAGAACTGGTTTCCTCCCTGCAACAAAAGTGCCTGATAACATGGCGTCTGTCCGGCCTGCCCCACTCTCTCACCCCATTCAGGCCCTCCTGCCTGCTTTCTCACGACCCTGCTCCACTATGTTTTGTAAACAATGATATTGCTGTCCTTGGTTATGTGATGGTTGTACTAGCACATGCTAGTGCATGTTGCACTGCACCTGCTGTACACACAGCACTTTTGTCCTGTATCCATATAATAAGTGCCTCGCCCACAAGGATCCCTGGCTGCTGGGGTGACTGGCCAGAGAGAATAAACATGTCTGCAGTTGCTACAGCTCCTCGAGTGTTCTTCCAGCTTCCCCAATTGTGCCCTGTCTACCCTGGGTTTCCTGCGCAATATGAGAAGACAACTGGTCAAAGGAAAATCAGAAGAAATGCCCCATTTAAGTGATTTAAACTGCCACGAGGGCGCAGCTCATGGACTCTCCCGCTGCGTTTGTCCGTATGTCTATCCACACGTACTGTACTTTTTCCTCCTAATAAATATAAATACTACACTTGCTTCACTACTTTTCACCTTTGTGGAAATTCCTGTCTGCAAAGCTGAAGGGCCAGGGTTCTTGAATTATTAATAATTCATTCAATGAGTATCATTAAGGAAGACCATTAAATTGCCTTTTATAACTGGTTATGGCTCCTGGATTTGAACCTACATATTGATCGAATTTAACAATTGTGACACTTTCCAAAGAGTTTAAGAAAAACTTATTTGTAATAAGCATCACTAGATGAAACTAAACAGTAAGGGAAATCCAGTCTCATTAAAAAATCGCAAGAAATCCAGATTTTTGACCTGACATAGCGAAAACACTTTCTGTGGTGACAGAAAAACTTTCTTCATATTTAGCAAAATTCTTCAGCAGATGTCAAAGATGCTGAGAACTCTTTTTTTTGGTACATTTGGAACTCCTTTAAGACAAAGCATACAAAATGTTAACTGGGCATTGTCTTTTATATCACAGCTCATCTAATGCTAAGAAAATATTGTGCTGGCCCAAAAGTTCACTCAAGAGTTTTCTGTAACATCTTATGGAAAAATAAAAATGGAAAAACCCAGTTTTGGGCTGTTCGGGTTTTTCAATTTTCAGTTAACTAATCTTTAGTACTATTAGAAAGGTCTTTATATTCTTTTTTTCTTTTTTAAATTGAAGTTTTTTTTTTTTTTTTTTTAAACATTTATTTATTTGGGAGGGGTGGGTTGGGGAGGGAGGGGGTGGGCGGGCCACTTCCATTGGTCTTTCATTTGTCTACTTTCATCTGTCTTTGTTCTTTTGGCTCTTGTGGGCCTCCCATGGCGGTGGCCTCTGTTGTCGCAGAGCACCGGCTCTGGGTGCATGCGCCCCAGAGCTCCGGCTCGGCAATTGGACACATCAGCCCAGCTGCTCCACGGCATGTGGGATCTTCCCAGGCCAGGGATCGAACTGGCGCCCCTTGCACTGCAAGGCGGTGTCCTTACCCACTGGACCACCAGGGGAAGCCCTCTTTTTTTCTATATAAATTTATTTTTGACCGTTCTGGGTCTTTGTTGTTACATGAGGACTCTTCTCTAGTTACAGGGAGTGGGGGCTATAGTTGCAGTAAGCAGGCTTCTCACTGCAGCGGCTTCTTTGATTGTGGAGCAAAGGTTTAGGGGGCACGGGCTTCAGTAGTTGCAGCATGTGGGTTCAACAGTTGTGGCTTCCAGGCTCCTAGAGCACAGGCTCAACAGTCGTGGCCCACAGGCTTAGATGCTTGGTAGTATGTGGGATCTTCCCAGATCAGGGATTGAACCTGTGTCTCCTGCACTGGCAGGTGGTCTCTTTACCACTGAGTTACCAGGGGAGCCCAGGTCTTTATATTCTACAGGTAATCTGCTGACTTCACTGAATATATTTCATTTTTGTAAAATATAGTCTTTCTCAATTTCTAACAAGATTTCTATAATATAAATCATAAATCCAAAAAAAATTTTTTCTTTGCATGAGTATAAGCTCTTATCATTACTTTGGACTGTTAATTTTGATTTCACGTGATTAATTTCACTTTTTTGACTGAACATTAAATCTAATATGCACATGAGCAAAATGTTATTTTAATAATGCTTATTACCTTTTGTTGTTTTATATAACATTTTTACTTTGCTCTAGTGCAACAAATTGCAATTATTAATATTTCACCATAATATTTATGATGAAATATTCAACTTGTTGTGGTACTAGCTCAGTTCTGTATTAGAACTGATTTTAAACTCTGTAATTTGTTTATGCTTATTTTTGAACTATAAAGAAAATTATGTTGAAATGAGTGTAGGTACCTCAATTTAATTACTAATTTGATTCACATAGGCACAGCTGCAGGGAGCCACAGGCACAGTGTCTCATGCCGCCTGCATAAAGCATTTAAATGTTCACATTGTATTACTTTGGTTGGTAAATTATTATCAGAATGCAACCAGTTCCTTGACATCAACTGGTGCTTATGTACAATACCAACAAGCAAAATAAAGGAGATAAAGGAAAATATGGTCCTATTAAAATTAATAGTTTCATTTAACAGAAAACATTTTAGAGTTCCATTCACACTAGTCATATTTCAAATACTAAAACGCCACATGGTTAGAGGGTACCCATATTGAACAAAGTCTAATTCACTGCATGAGGGGAAACAAGTGGGTTTAGGATTGGTAGATTCCTCCCATTTAAGGGTTCCTCTATTGAAATATCTTCTAAAGAATAGTCTAATTTAGTAATCTCTGACAGTCTTTTACACATAAGGCATTTTCAAGGTATAAAAAGCCTAAAGGAAACAGGCTCAAACAACCAAATTAACATCAAGCGCTATCTTTTATTATTTTCCAGAATTACTCAGCTGTCTAGTAGAGGCACACTGGATCTCTTTTGAAGACTAAAATCTGAATGAATTATAATGGGAAATGAAGTAAAATGAAACTTGAGGAAAAAAGTCTGTTTGACTAAATATTTTCGTTAGGTTAATAAAGCGCCTGAAAAACAAGGACCTTGGTGGTGAAGACATGAGAGATGTTGAGTTAGAGTTTTTCTAATGGAAATAATGAAAATAATGAACAAAAGTCACTTACCTGTCTTTTTCTCCCACAAGTAAGGCAGAAACCAAGTTTCTTACTGATTCTACCTCCTAAATATGTCAAATTTCCCTTCTACTCTTACTGCCCTGCAATCTCTCCTCAGCTTATTATCTGTCAAATGGACCGCCAGAGAACCAGCTGAGTGTCACGGTTTTAATCCACTCTCCACAGTACCACTAGGACCTTTTTAGAACACAAACTCGGTAAAGCTACTCCCATTTAAAATTCTGTGTGGCTCTTTACCACCACCTACAGGATGAAATTCAACCTTTAGTACGTGCTTCAAAGTTGAAAGATGCCCACTGGGAATCCACTAGAGAATCCATTACAGCACGTTCCACTAAAAGACCTTCACCATGTTCAAAATCCATCCATTCATAGCTATACACATCTCATGAAGAGGTTTAATTCCGCCATTATCACACAGTAAACCAGCTCTAAGTCCTTTAAAACCAACTTTACAGCCACCTCTGGAAGACTTCAGACACCCATGTAGACATCTTTAGCACATATTACACTAAATTATGACCAATGAACAACTAAAACTCAGAGGACATGTCTGATTAGAAAACTCTATCTCCAAAACAGAGGTCAAAAAGAAGAAATTCTATGTGAGTAATGAGCAGTATAATAAGTAGGAAAAGTAGATTAACGACAACTCTGATTCATCAGAATGGACCAGTAACAGTTCTCCTACCCATCAAGTCTGCTCAAAGTCACCACTAACAAGGACCATGTTAATGGAGAGGACAGAAGGTAACTCCCCATATAACGCTCAGAATGTGAGCACACACACCCATCACACTGTCATTACTGCCCTGAGAATCAGTCACCTGCATCACCAATATCTGAGTACTGAAAGCAAGTCCTGCGATTCTGCAGATTTCTTCTACCTGCATTTGATCACACCAGCATCCCTTTTCAGTATCTCTCATGGACCATGGTTTCAAGAATCACACAAAGTTTGGGGAAAAAAGAGATAGTACTAGCAGGGTTTCCATGAAGGGGAGATACTGGAATCACAGCGCTCTAGGGCTGGCAGTCAACATCCACTCATTAATTCGTTCATGAAGCAGTCTCTAAGACCCCACAGCTTAAACTCACTTTGTTAGTAAACCTGAACAGTATCTGGCAGTAAGAGTTCTTGAGGTCACTTACACTCACATTGGTATAGTGAAAGAAGTTCCTCACAACAGGCCCAAAATAATTCAATAGCTTTTGAGTAGATTAGAGTGATTTGACGTGTGCACTTCAAAGAAAATGAGAAAATGGACATCTCCCTACTCAACTGATTTAAAATGTTAATGTTGCTAACTTTTTCCTTATATATTTCAGTTCATGTCCCTTAGGTACTTATTTCTCTATAGAACATTAACTAGAATTTATAAATATGGGCATATGTCATTAAATTTTAAATTTCTGTGGCAATTATAAGAACAAGACTTCTGTTACTAGAGGTAAAATTATCTATTAAGAATTAAGTGGAAAATGCCTACATTAAAAACTGGACATATCAGCAAACATTTTATCTAAATTGTGTTGTATTTTTAAAGGAATTTTCCCCAGCATCTACATAAAAATTTACATTTATTTATTAAAGAAGTAGCTTCTAAAAAGACGTAACACTCTGAAGAGTTGAGAAGTCAGACATTTTAAAAGTTCATATATACAACAAAATATACATGTAACAATTAAAACAAATAATGAATTAGTATAACCCCACCAATACAATGTTTGCTACTGTATTTAAAAGCATTTATTCAAAATATGTCAACCTCCTTCCAAAGGCTGAAAGACACATGAGCCCATTTCTTATGCTATGAGGTATATGGTAACAACAGAAATCCTAAATGCAAAAGGACCATCAGTTGCCTAAATATATAAAATTGATCTTTGGCAAAGATGTAAGTGTTATACAGAATAACACAGCAATAAGGAGATCCTTAGGTTTACACCATCTCCTCATATCATGGCCTTGTTCATTCATTCTTCCCTTTCAACGAGTTAAACTCTGCCCCAGAACACTCAGAATTTTAAACAGGTGGTCTGCTGATTATAACATGTAAAAATTTTTCTCAAACCTCAGTACTACAGCTATACAAATTACACTTTAAAAATATTTGAAACAGATAATTGAATTTATTGGTTGGCTATTGAGTAGGAAAATACATCAGTAAAGAAAAGAGACCCTGTATATAAATATAATACTAGCTAGGTACAACGAAGATTCCACTGAAAAGAACAGTAAAAGCCCTTGTTACCACCAGTCCATAGGTCATATTCAGTTTCCCATTACCCTTATTAAAGAGCTGCCTAGACAAATGGGACATTCTTTGAGCTTAGTGCAGATAATGTGCTGGGTTTTGTTACATGAGTGATAAACAGAAGTTAGTCCAGTGCATTATGTAATATAATGTACTGTGAATAAAGACTGGATACTCTATTTTAGACACTATTTCAATATAATGGTTACTAAAATTTATGTAACCGAAAAGAAGGGCAAAGTGAACATCTTAAAATACTGTTTACAAGTATGGGATAAACACCTGCTAAAGGCTCTTTGAATTATCTGCAGCATCTGTACTGGGTTTTACTGTTTCATTAAAAGAGCAAATTTGCTTTAAGTTGTTGTTTTGCCCAGGTTTGTTTTCGACGTAGCATGACCCAAAAACCTTAAATCACTAAGGAAATTCTGTAAGTTTAAGTAGTAAAAAATGGAATACAAAAACTGAAATTTATTATTGAAAACTTGACATTTTAGAAGAGCTCTGAAATTTTAATTTCAACATTTGAAAGAAGTGCATTGCACCCCATTTAAGAATGTCCTTAGGTTTCAAAGTGCTAACTCAAAGTAAGTTTTTCTGGCTGTTACCAAATTAAGTAAAATAGAAATATTTCTTGGAGTTGTTCCCTGCTTATCTTCTAGGACTATTAAGTTGCAATCAACAGTTTATTTCTGTAACTTTAAATTATGCCATATATTAATTTTGATGAACACTATTTAAATTCTTAAAGCATAAATAATCAGCCACTAATATGGGTAACTGTACTTTAAGAGATTCTACAAGGAATTGAGCACCTCAGATTCCTCATCATTAAAAAGAAAATACACCCCCAAACTTTTTTCTCAAACCTCAGTACTACAGCTATACAAATTACACTTTAAAAATATTTGAAACAGATAATTGAATTTATTGGTTGGCTATTGAGTAGGAAAATACATCAGTAAAGAAAAGAGACCCTGTATATAAATATAATACTAGCTAGGTACAACGAAGATTCCACTGAAAAGAACAGTAAAAGCCCTTGTTACCACCAGTCCATAGGTCATATTCAGTTTCCCATTACCCTTATTAAAGAGCTGCCTAGACAAATGGGACATTCTTTGAGCTTAGTGCAGATAATGTGCTGGGTTTTGTTACATGAGTGATAAACAGAAGTTAGTCCAGTGCATTATGTAATATAATGTACTGTGAATAAAGACTGGATACTCTATTTTAGACACTATTTCAATATAATGGTTACTAAAATTTATGTAACCGAAAAGAAGGGCAAAGTGAACATCTTAAAATACTGTTTACAAGTATGGGATAAACACCTGCTAAAGGCTCTTTGAATTATCTGCAGCATCTGTACTGGGTTTTACTGTTTCATTAAAAGAGCAAATTTGCTTTAAGTTGTTGTTTTGCCCAGGTTTGTTTTCGTACGTAGCATGACCCAAAAACCTTAAATCACTAAGGAAATTCTGTAAGTTTAAGTAGTAAAAAATGGAATACAAAAACTGAAATTTATTATTGAAAACTTGACATTTTAGAAGAGCTCTGAAATTTTAATTTCAACATTTGAAAGAAGTGCATTGCACCCCATTTAAGAATGTCCTTAGGTTTCAAAGTGCTAACTCAAAGTAAGTTTTTCTGGCTGTTACCAAATTAAGTAAAATAGAAATATTTCTTGGAGTTGTTCCCTGCTTATCTTCTAGGACTATTAAGTTGCAATCAACAGTTTATTTCTGTAACTTTAAATTATGCCATATATTAATTTTGATGAACACTATTTAAATTCTTAAAGCATAAATAATCAGCCACTAATATGGGTAACTGTACTTTAAGAGATTCTACAAGGAATTGAGCACCTCCAGATTCCTCATCATTAAAAAGAAAATACACCCCAAACTTTCTGCAAAACATTTATAAGATGGATTTATCCCATAAGAACACTGAAAGTACATTATGGCAACGCCAGATTAAGTATATTTGTTACAGAATTTTTGAAGAAAACCTATACTGTGAAAACACTAGCTTTTCTTGTTTTTGCTTTGTTTTACTGCATTTTAGGAAGTACGGATTATTAGAAAATTATCCAGGACACTGAAAATATTTAAAACACAAAACTTTGCTTAACAAAAGTTTCAGACTATTTTGGTGTGATCCTTTATTCCCTATAGACTCCAAATATTTTTTTCTCTTTTGAAGATTATGGTTGCAAATCTACACTCTTGGTTCAATTTCTCACTATCTAATAAGGTGGAGAAGCTGTTCAAACTGACCCACAGAATGCAGTGTGCCTAGAACAGTAAAGAACAAATTATTACCAGGACATAACAGGCCATTATATCTTACTATGTTGGCTCCAAATTAAAACATTTTGTAGACAGTAACAAATACAGATGAAAACATTTTGTGTAAAGCTCAAACCTTCAGCATCTAACAAGTGCACTCTAGTTCCAGCATCTATGAAAAGAATCCATCCTCCGTTAACAAACAGAGTAAGTGCTTCTCCCCCTCTTCCATAAAGCTCTCAGGACCAGTCATTACATAATGCAGATCATAGGAAAAGCAGCTTCCCTTCATCTCATCAGTCCAACCAGCTCCAGCTTGCCCTTGCTGGAAATTGTCATGATGCACATTACCAACACAGTGTTTAGGAAAAATGAGTAGACACACCTTCTATTCACACTTTACAAAAAAATAAAACCCCCAAAAGAAACCCCGTAAAAAGCTATGCATTGGTTCTATATCAATAATACCAGCTTTCCAATGTACTGATTATAAACTGGATGCGTTTGGTGTCAGCACAACTTAAAACAAAAAGCAAAAAAAAAAAAGAAAAAAAAACTATCATGACAAAATTTTGAAAAAAAGAAAGAAAAAAAAACAAACCTTGAAGGAAAAACCAGGTCCCAGACAAAGATTCAAGATCAAAACTTTTTGGAGACTTTTTTTTTTCAAAGGGGAAAAAAAAAAAAAAGAGTCTTTTACTTAAACAATATGTAATTTTATTTTCTCTTAAAAACAAATAAGCACATTTAGTGCTGAACATTTTTCATAAAATTTTAAGTCATTTTCCAAAATGACTTCTTCGCTGTATAAAAAACTGTTATTAATATTCAACAATTTTTCTTAATGCTCATGGTGTCCTTTTACTCCCCTGCCTGCAGCTGAAACAAAAGCAGTTAGACCAAGTTCCCTCTGAATTCTTTGATTTTGGAGAGTACGAATGAATGAGAACAGAACATAAAGGAGTTAACCTGGCAAAGTTAAAGCTGACTTTACTCTCTATTCTACTACTGGCACTGCAAGCAAAATACAAGGTATAATGTAGTTTTTATCTTGGTTGACGTATTAAAATGACTTGGTCACTTTAAAAATGATCTGAAGTATTTTGTCTTAGGGACCTGTTTTGAAAATACATCTCATTTATTTTATACTGCTTCACAAACGGAAAATTATTATTACTTTTTTAAAAAAGGAATGATTCTTTTAAAACATGGAAACTAACAGATACATGGAAAAACAAAAAGAATTCACATGATAGTAGTATTCTGGGTGATGAACAGCACTGTGCAATGACACCAAGAAGCAGTGCTTGGGTCTGGTGAGCAAAGACCCAGGGATCCACCCTACGAACATGTTCCAAAATGTGATATTCAATGCTTCACAATGGAAAAAAAGCCACAGCTCATACAAAAGCATTTTCATAAAACTCTCACAAATGTTAAACAGTATTTAAAAAATACAAAAGAAGATGCACAGATTTTCTCTGCATGCACAGGCAGTGCTTGGTGAGAACAAATTCAGGCAGGCACAGTGGAGATAGGACAAGAAGTGTCTCAAAAAGGAGTTAAGAAGCTGTAAGCAGCTGTAATTTTTTAACTTAAAAAAGTTAAGGATTTAAAAATATCAGAATGTACATACATCAACCATTACATTCAATCCATAAATGCCTTCAGATCATTCACTACTCAGCTTATTTGTCCTGGTAGATAGTTTTTTGTGAAAAAAAATCCAGAAATTCATAGGTAAGTTGTCTCTGGTCCAAAAAAAAAAATATCCTAAACTTTAAAGAGCAATGTTCTCAATTTAAAAACAAAGTAGTACAAAAGGGCTAACAAAACCCTAACAGTGCAAATCATCAGCAGAGAAAGTCTGTTGCAACTTCTTTTACAAGCTGGCCTTTATAACACATGAAACAGGTTAAAAAAAAAATTTAGCCTTAGATTACAATACAATCATTTCCAAAACTGATTTTTTTAGTACAAAATTTCATAAATCAGGTCTTCTGTGGATCATATACAATCATAAAGGCTAAATTCAAATTCTCTATTTTACAAACAAGTCTGAAAAAGGAGGGAGTAAAGTATGGAAGAATGATCTCTGGATGTTATTACTGGCCTCAAAAAAGTAGTGCTACAGATTTCTGTGCAAAGAGAATATGCTGTTCAGTTTCCTATTTCAAGGCATGAAAACATTATATCGGATAGAAGAAACAGGAAAATCACTTGTAACAAGTTAAAGACGGGTGCAAACACACCAATCCCTGTCTAACAGTATATAAAGCATATTGGGCTCAGAATTTGTCTGTTTGCTAGCACCTGGCTTTCATACCATGTCCTTATCAAATAATCAGACTGAAAACTGAAATCATCATTAAGAAAAAAAAAAAAAAACCCTAGTGGCCATACCTCACTCCCCTATATTCAGATTTATTTTTAGGAGTTTATGAGTGAAACTGAGGTCATCCTCTGAAGGTACTTGACTACCTCCTGCCAGGAAGGTGAATGCCATTAACTTGGGGCAGGAAAGGCAGTAAGAGCTCCAGTTGTGCAAAAAGTGAGAAGTGGTCCGAGGGGATGAGTGGGTGTGGGCAGCCGCTGATATTGTTCTCAACTAGCCAATGGTGGTCCAGAGGTCCCAAGATGCCTAAAGTGTTCAGCTGAGGTTTAGAATAGAAGATGTAGTCAATTATACCCTGAAAAGCAGAAGGCAAAAAAAGAAGAAAAAAAAAAAACAAAACAATAATAATAAGAAGAAAGACAAGCCCTATATAAAATTACACTAAAATACTGAGAACTTTCAAGACATATCCTGAAAGTCATGTTGGGTAAACAAACTTACTAGGCTGTAGGAAAAGGCCGTATTACACAGATCAAATAGCATTCCTATGTGAGACGGAAGAAAGTTTAGGAATGATAATCATCCTTCCTCCTATCTAGATCTTTTCAAAATTTTTAACAAGACTCAAAGAATCCTTCATGATACGGCCTCTGCTTCTTTTTCCTAACTTAATTTGTGACACTTTTCCTAGCTCACTATTCCACTGCCATACTAGTCCTTCTGGGGGAAGGAGAGAAGCAGGGTGTGAGGTGGGGTACATAGGTGACAAGTTCCTTCCTCCTCCAGGGCCTCTGCACATGTCTGGTCTTCGGTGGCTCATATACAATCATAAAGGCTAAATTCAAATTCTCTATTTTACAAACAAGTCTGAAAAAGGAGGGAGTAAAGTATGGAAGAATGATCTCTGGATGTTATTACTGGCCTCAAAAAAGTAGTGCTACAGATTTCTGTGCAAAGAGAATATGCTGTTCAGTTTCCTATTTCAAGGCATGAAAACATTATATCGGATAGAAGAAACAGGAAAATCACTTGTAACAAGTTAAAGACGGGTGCAAACACACCAATCCCTGTCTAACAGTATATAAAGCATATTGGGCTCAGAATTTGTCTGTTTGCTAGCACCTGGCTTTCATACCATGTCCTTATCAAATAATCAGACTGAAAACTGAAATCATCATTAAGAAAAAAAAAAAAAAACCCTAGTGGCCATACCTCACTCCCCTATATTCAGATTTATTTTTAGGAGTTTATGAGTGAAACTGAGGTCATCCTCTGAAGGTACTTGACTACCTCCTGCCAGGAAGGTGAATGCCATTAACTTGGGGCAGGAAAGGCAGTAAGAGCTCCAGTTGTGCAAAAAGTGAGAAGTGGTCCGAGGGGATGAGTGGGTGTGGGCAGCCGCTGATATTGTTCTCAACTAGCCAATGGTGGTCCAGAGGTCCCAAGATGCCTAAAGTGTTCAGCTGAGGTTTAGAATAGAAGATGTAGTCAATTATACCCTGAAAAGCAGAAGGCAAAAAAAGAAGAAAAAAAAAAAACAAAACAATAATAATAAGAAGAAAGACAAGCCCTATATAAAATTACACTAAAATACTGAGAACTTTCAAGACATATCCTGAAAGTCATGTTGGGTAAACAAACTTACTAGGCTGTAGGAAAAGGCCGTATTACACAGATCAAATAGCATTCCTATGTGAGACGGAAGAAAGTTTAGGAATGATAATCATCCTTCCTCCTATCTAGATCTTTTCAAAATTTTTAACAAGACTCAAAGAATCCTTCATGATACGGCCTCTGCTTCTTTTTCCTAACTTAATTTGTGACACTTTTCCTAGCTCACTATTCCACTGCCATACTAGTCCTTCTGGGGGAAGGAGAGAAGCAGGGTGTGAGGTGGGGTACATAGGTGACAAGTTCCTTCCTCCTCCAGGGCCTCTGCACATGTCTGGAATACTATCTTTCACTTGTCACCTGACTAGTTCCTTTTTAACCTTCAAATCCCAAGTTTAATTACTTTCCCAAGGCCTTCTGGAATCCTACCCTCAACCACTTGCTCCTACCACCTCTGATTCGTTTCCCTAGCTAATGAAAACCCCAGAGTGTAACTGTATACTCATTCATGTAGTTGAGATCTACCTTTACCACCAGATCATGATTTCACAAGGACTAGGCACACCTCTGCCCCCCACCCCTTCAAGGGCCCCCAGGGACAGCCTCTGGCACACAGCTAGGTCACTCTGGGTGTGGCGCCCCTCCTCCCTATAACTCTAAGGGTCTGTCCTTTACATGCTCTTGGCCAAAAGCACATTCTTTCTTTTTTTTAAAAAAGATTTATTTATTTATTTATTTATTTATTTACTTTGGTGGGGGGTGGGGTGGGGAGGGAGGGGGACGGGCGGGCCACTTTTACTGGTCTTTCATTTGTCCATTTTCATCCATCTTTGTTCTTTGGCCCGTGTGGGCCTCCCATCACGGTGGCCTCTGTTGTCGCAGAGCACCGGCTCTGGGCACATGCGCTCCAGAGCTCCGGCTTGGTAATTGGACACATCGGTCCAGCCGCTCCGTGGCACGTGGGATCTTCCCAGGCCTGGAACTGGTGCCCCTTGCACTGCAAGGCAGTGTCCTTACCCACTGGACCACCAGGGAAGCCCCAAAAGCACATTCTAAAGACTTCTTCCTAACTTTAATACCTGTGACAGCAGTAAGAGGGAAAAAAAATCTCTCAAATACCTGTGACAGCAGTAAGAGGGAAAAAAAATCTCTCAAATCTTTCCCACCTTTTGGTTATCATCCTCACCTCTTCCTCAATTAATCTCTTGAAATAAAAATCTGTAGTTGATTTTTCCTACCTCATTGTTCAGTGATTCTTCAGTTCATTGTATTCTACTTTCTCTGACCAGTTTTACAGTGAAAACAACTCTTACCAGATCTTTCCGAAACTTAATACTCACTCCTCTTTCCCTAGAAAGGCTTTCTTTTCCTGGAACTTAAGTTCCTATACTGTCATGGTTTTCTAATTCTCTGGTTACTGTCATTTACATGGGAGCTTTGCCCAGTCTACTCCAGTCTCTCTTCAACTATACACACTCAGCTCTACCCAGGTTAAATCATTATCTACAGGGCTTCCCCTGGTGGTCCAGTGGGTAAGGACACCGCCTTGCAGTGCAAGTGGCGCCGGTTCGATCCCTGGCCTGGGAAGATCCCACGTGCCGCGGAACGGCTGGACTGATGTGTCCAATTACCGAGCCGGAGCTCTGGAGTGCATGCGCCCAGAGCCGGCGCTCTGCAACGGACAGACGCATACACGATGGGAGGCCCACAGGAGCCAAAGAACAAAGACGGATGAAAATGGAGAAATGAAGGACCAACAGAAGTGGCCCGCCTGCTTCCCTCCCTCCCCAACCCGACCCCCGCCCAAAATAAATAAATAAATCTTAAAAAAAAAGAAAATCATTATCTACAGTACTGTGGATCCTCCGAAGCCAAACAAAAATAAACCTTTAGTTTTCAACAGCTTCTCAAAGCACTCTAAATAACCCTCCCATCTAAAATTAAGAACCAGCTAACGTTTACACTATTCTAATAATCTAATCTGAATGACTATTTTTTCAGCAGGTTAGAAATGAAAAACTGGGCTTCCGGCTTGGTAATTGGACACATCGGTCCAGCCGCTCCGTGGCAGGGGCTTCCCAGGCCTGGAACTGGTGCCCCTTGCACTGCAAGGCAGTGTCCTTACCCACTGGACCACCAGGGAAGCCCCAAAAGCACATTCTAAAGACTTCTTCCTAACTTTAATACCTGTGACAGCAGTAAGAGGGAAAAAAAATCTCTCAAATACCTGTGACAGCAGTAAGAGGGAAAAAAAATCTCTCAAATCTTTCCCACCTTTTGGTTATCATCCTCACCTCTTCCTCAATTAATCTCTTGAAATAAAAATCTGTAGTTGATTTTTCCTACCTCATTGTTCAGTGATTCTTCAGTTCATTGTATTCTACTTTCTCTGACCAGTTTTACAGTGAAAACAACTCTTACCAGATCTTTCCGAAACTTAATACTCACTCCTCTTTCCCTAGAAAGGCTTTCTTTTCCTGGAACTTAAGTTCCTATACTGTCATGGTTTTCTAATTCTCTGGTTACTGTCATTTACATGGGAGCTTTGCCCAGTCTACTCCAGTCTCTCTTCAACTATACACACTCAGCTCTACCCAGGTTAAATCATTATCTACAGGGCTTCCCCTGGTGGTCCAGTGGGTAAGGACACCGCCTTGCAGTGCAAGTGGCGCCGGTTCGATCCCTGGCCTGGGAAGATCCCACGTGCCGCGGAACGGCTGGACTGATGTGTCCAATTACCGAGCCGGAGCTCTGGAGTGCATGCGCCCAGAGCCGGCGCTCTGCAACGGACAGACGCATACACGATGGGAGGCCCACAGGAGCCAAAGAACAAAGACGGATGAAAATGGAGAAATGAAGGACCAACAGAAGTGGCCCGCCTGCTTCCCTCCCTCCCCAACCCGACCCCCGCCCAAAATAAATAAATAAATCTTAAAAAAAAAGAAAATCATTATCTACAGTACTGTGGATCCTCCGAAGCCAAACAAAAATAAACCTTTAGTTTTCAACAGCTTCTCAAAGCACTCTAAATAACCCTCCCATCTAAAATTAAGAACCAGCTAACGTTTACACTATTCTAATAATCTAATCTGAATGACTATTTTTTCAGCAGGTTAGAAATGGAAAACAAGGATTTAAGGGAGAAGAAATGCAATAGATGGCTAAAAATGACAGCTGAACACAAGTCCTTAAACAACCACAGATAGTAAAACATGAAGAAGGGAAAAGCTCCATACTGTAATCCATTAATTAGATAAGAAGACATATAAATAACATGTATATTAGAAAATTTTAAATGGCTAATAATAAACCACATTTTGGCTCTCAAATAGTACAGTTTCAGTTAAAATGAAACAGGAGAGATGGAACATCTTGTCTCAATTAACATCAAATTAAATATGATGGTCTTGCATATCCAGCTGTTAGTAATGAGTCTATTTAAAAAAAAAACCTTAAAAAGGTGACAATTAAATTAGGATTTAGCATCATTATTTCATTTGATTTCTAACCCTGGAAATGATTCTAATAAGTATCTACAAAGTAGGAGTGGGTCTCTAATCACATGGAATTCTACATAAGAATACTGCTGTCAACTAATTCAAGATGGCTTAATTCCATTCTGAGTATTAAGATCTAAAGCCATCCCCAAATTATAAAATGCTCTAAAAAAAGGAGGTTTAAATATATATTAACCTCAAAACTCACCTTAAAATCAAATGTATAATTTGTGTAAGGCATCAGGCCGCTCTCATAGGCACTCTTTAACTTGAAACCATGAGTGATCCTTCCATTGCTTGTCCCATTTTTCCCATTACAGCTGAAGTTTGTAAGACTTTCATTATATCTCAGCTCCTTAAAGTCCTTATGATTTGCTTCTACTCCACCAGTGCTCAAATATTCTACAACACCTATAATAAAAATAAATTTACTTCCTACACTGTCAAGGATAATATACAGTGTACAATACACAACTAAAAACATAATTCAACAGTAAAGTTTTAAATCACACATATTATCATTCCCTAAAATGTTTCACTGTTTTTCACATTTGCCAAAACTTGTGTAAAACCATTTTTCCATGGTTTTAATCATAGTGAATATTTTACTAAATATTTTACACTTTACTGTACCACATGAACTTATGTGTTATGTCAATAATTTTCTTTTAATAATTGTGTATTACAACTGGGCTCATATATAGTACTTATTAAACCAGCTCCCCATTTTAAAAAAAATTTATGTTACTTCTACTTTTGTAAAAAAATTAACAGCACAATCAACATTTTAGTATCTAGGTTTCTGCTTATGTTTAGTATAAAATACCAAGATTAGGATTCATTTTGCCCATATATTTGTGAACAGCCAACTATGAAAGAGTTACAGAGCAATTTCGCCATCCCTGGACACTATTTTTCCAGTATGCTAAAACATAAGGTGGGCGCTGCAAATATTTAACTTTCATTTAATCACTTAGCAAAACTAGACATTTTCTCATGTTTTGCTATTAAAATTCCACACAGAAATGAGTCTTTAGATCTGTAGTATGCGACAAGAATCTCTGCCCCTCACATACTTTGTCACTAAAGAAGATGAAAAGCATATACAGAAATTTCCAGTAATTCCTGGATGGCTTTGATGAAGTGTTCTAAAGAACAATGGATCTTAGACACCTTTATTTCCCCTGAAAACAGATTTTAACCTAGTTTTTAACCTCATTATCTATTCTCTCATCTACTGTGATAGCAGCAACATGCTACTGAATTTACTCCAAGGGTGTATGTGTGCGAATGCATGCATTCACACATGCATGTAAGTCCAAGGAAAAGTACTCTTGTGTGTACAAGAAAGTATAAACAAGAAGCTGACAGACAAAAAGAAATAACATAGATATTACAAGGACTACTATTTTCACTCACTGTACTATCTATGGAAAAGTTTAAGAGTAACATTTTCTGTATTCCACTCTGTGATGAAAAATCACATTCTTGATACTTTTTTTGTTAAAACCAATGTCTGACCTGTGTAAAAAAAAAAAAAAAAAGAGAAAAAAAAGCTAATTTCCACCTCAAGTGTATTTTTCTAATCAAGCCCACCAAAATTTGAGATCCTTTAATATGTGGTAAAATTTCAACTGGATTATATTACCACATGCTGGAATTCTAGAGTCTGTCTTAATAACTTTTTCAGAGTCTGCAATACATGGTGATAATCATAGTGAATATTTTACTAAATATTTTACACTTTACTGTACCACATGAACTTATGTGTTATGTCAATAATTTTCTTTTAATAATTGTGTATTACAACTGGGCTCATATATAGTACTTATTAAACCAGCTCCCCATTTTAAAAAAAATTTATGTTACTTCTACTTTTGTAAAAAAATTAACAGCACAATCAACATTTTAGTATCTAGGTTTCTGCTTATGTTTAGTATAAAATACCAAGATTAGGATTCATTTTGCCCATATATTTGTGAACAGCCAACTATGAAAGAGTTACAGAGCAATTTCGCCATCCCTGGACACTATTTTTCCAGTATGCTAAAACATAAGGTGGGCGCTGCAAATATTTAACTTTCATTTAATCACTTAGCAAAACTAGACATTTTCTCATGTTTTGCTATTAAAATTCCACACAGAAATGAGTCTTTAGATCTGTAGTATGCGACAAGAATCTCTGCCCCTCACATACTTTGTCACTAAAGAAGATGAAAAGCATATACAGAAATTTCCAGTAATTCCTGGATGGCTTTGATGAAGTGTTCTAAAGAACAATGGATCTTAGACACCTTTATTTCCCCTGAAAACAGATTTTAACCTAGTTTTTAACCTCATTATCTATTCTCTCATCTACTGTGATAGCAGCAACATGCTACTGAATTTACTCCAAGGGTGTATGTGTGCGAATGCATGCATTCACACATGCATGTAAGTCCAAGGAAAAGTACTCTTGTGTGTACAAGAAAGTATAAACAAGAAGCTGACAGACAAAAAGAAATAACATAGATATTACAAGGACTACTATTTTCACTCACTGTACTATCTATGGAAAAGTTTAAGAGTAACATTTTCTGTATTCCACTCTGTGATGAAAAATCACATTCTTGATACTTTTTTTGTTAAAACCAATGTCTGACCTGTGTAAAAAAAAAAAAAAAGAAAAAAGCTAATTTCCACCTCAAGTGTATTTTTCTAATCAAGCCCACCAAAATTTGAGATCCTTTAATATGTGGTAAAATTTCAACTGGATTATATTACCACATGCTGGAATTCTAGAGTCTGTCTTAATAACTTTTTCAGAGTCTGCAATACATGGTGATAATGAGATATAACTATGTGTTTATTAAAGATGATTAAGATCTTTCCTCTAGAGGTTCTGCATACTACCATTTTCAAAATGGTCTCCCTACTTCACAAAACATTTTTTAAACCTGATTCATAGATGCCATTATAAACTGAGTTTTCATTATGATGAGATTTGGCATTATTAGAAACAATACATTACAAAAACATTTTCAGTCAGTAAGTGTTCCACACAAAACAGTACTGCTTTGTTTACCAGAGTCCGGCAAAGAATTTAGATCTGCACACAGCACCAGTGGAATTGTTCCAAATTCTCCTAGTACACTGGACTGGAGACTTCTCGAGGCTTTATCAATAATATGCTTCACTTCTGAGAGGAACATCATCGTTTGAACCAACTTCACATCAGAGTATTCGGGGTCCCAATGCATATGAGCATTAGCCACAAGAATAAGTTGCTTTTCTGTTCCAAGAGGTGGCTTTCCAGCTATATTAGATAAAAAGGAAAACAAAACTTGTCCATTAGCTCATACACTCTCTCTCAGCGTCTGAAAGCAAGTAATACCTCAGAGTCCTGGGAATAAAAAAAAAACCCCTAACGTCTAGTTAAAAACCTGCCACCTGATGACTGAATCTACCCTCTGTAACAAGGACATCCAGCCTCTAGGTTGAGTACCTCCAGCACTGGGCAGTAACTATTTGAACAAAGACAGCCCGTTCTAGGCAGCTTTTTACAAGCCCCGGCAGATCTATTGGAACAAAAAAAGAAATAACATAGATATTACAAGGACTACTATTTTCACTCACTGTACTATCTATGGAAAAGTTTAAGAGTAACATTTTCTGTATTCCACTCTGTGATGAAAAATCACATTCTTGATACTTTTTTTGTTAAAACCAATGTCTGACCTGTGTAAAAAAAAAAAAAAAAAGAGAAAAAAAAGCTAATTTCCACCTCAAGTGTATTTTTCTAATCAAGCCCACCAAAATTTGAGATCCTTTAATATGTGGTAAAATTTCAACTGGATTATATTACCACATGCTGGAATTCTAGAGTCTGTCTTAATAACTTTTTCAGAGTCTGCAATACATGGTGATAATGAGATATAACTATGTGTTTATTAAAGATGATTAAGATCTTTCCTCTAGAGGTTCTGCATACTACCATTTTCAAAATGGTCTCCCTACTTCACAAAACATTTTTTAAACCTGATTCATAGATGCCATTATAAACTGAGTTTTCATTATGATGAGATTTGGCATTATTAGAAACAATACATTACAAAAACATTTTCAGTCAGTAAGTGTTCCACACAAAACAGTACTGCTTTGTTTACCAGAGTCCGGCAAAGAATTTAGATCTGCACACAGCACCAGTGGAATTGTTCCAAATTCTCCTAGTACACTGGACTGGAGACTTCTCGAGGCTTTATCAATAATATGCTTCACTTCTGAGAGGAACATCATCGTTTGAACCAACTTCACATCAGAGTATTCGGGGTCCCAATGCATATGAGCATTAGCCACAAGAATAAGTTGCTTTTCTGTTCCAAGAGGTGGCTTTCCAGCTATATTAGATAAAAAGGAAAACAAAACTTGTCCATTAGCTCATACACTCTCTCTCAGCGTCTGAAAGCAAGTAATACCTCAGAGTCCTGGGAATAAAAAAAAAACCCCTAACGTCTAGTTAAAAACCTGCCACCTGATGACTGAATCTACCCTCTGTAACAAGGACATCCAGCCTCTAGGTTGAGTACCTCCAGCACTGGGCAGTAACTATTTGAACAAAGACAGCCCGTTCTATTTGGGACAGCTTGGTGTTTAAATAGGTACAAGCTCCTTAATACTTCTGGTCTTCTAGAGATTCTAAATTGAGCATCACAAAATTAAATTGGCATCCTTTTTCTTAAGATTTATTTAAGACAGTCACTAAGTTCCATCTTTCATCTTTTCTACCCCTCAAATGAAATATTCCCATTTCTAGTTGTTCCTCAAGAGTCAGAACTCTTCAGTTCTTAGCATGAGGATCACCCTAAATATACATTTAAGTAGAAATCAGTGTCCATTTCTCCAAGACTCAAAACCTTTAAAATAATGACTAAAAGCAGGTCCAGGAAGAGAAGTTGGCATAAAGATACCCTTGTTGCCAAAAAACTGCATTAAGTATATGCAGTTCTCTCTGAGCAGTTACTTTAATTAGTATTTACTTTGGCATTTTACGTGAAAAATTCTTGAGCAGAAAAAAATCCTTATTTTACGACTTTTTTTTTTTTATCTTTTGGGGGATGGGGTGGGCAGGGAGGGGGATGGGTGGGTCACTTCTATTGGTCTTTCATTTCTCTATTTACAGCCGTCTTTGTTCTTTGGCTCCTGTGGGCCTCCAATCGCAGTGGCCTCTGTCGTCGCAGAGCGCCGGCTCTGGGTGCATGCACCCCAGAGCTCCGGCTTGGTAATTGGACACATCAGTCCAGCCACTCCGCGGCACATGGGATCTTCCCAGGCCAGGGATCGAACCGGCGCAACTTGCACTGCAAGGCGGTGTCCTTACCCACTGGACCACCAGGGGAAGCCTGACGACTTTTAAGATTTGAAATAGTTTTCTAGGCAATGCTTCCCTTATTGAGCTTCAGGGTAGAAAAACAAGTGGATATGAGATTTTAGAAAAGATTTAAATTCTGAGTTTCTTCAGGCCTTAGACAAGAGTATTAATATGTCAAAAATTTTCTGTCTTCTAGCCCATTTTGGAGGTCAAATTTTATGGGAAGTGAAAAGGTAACTCACATGATACTTCGATCAATTCCTTTCGAAGTTCTAGTAGAACAGCAACTCCGATGTTATCTTTTGTCATGACTCTGTTCAGCATGGCTTCAGACCCTTCTGAATTTGCCATTGCTAGCTGATTAAATTCAACAGTGTGTTTCTGAACCAAAGTAAATCTAAAACAAAAACACACAGAACTATAAAACTGGGAATACCAAGACACCACTTCTGTGGTAAATGCAATTTCCCCCAACTTCCTGTTTTGAACAGACATGATGACATATAAATTACACTACAGAAAATCCTCTACACACAGCACCAAGCTTCCCATGTTCATTTCAGTTGCTCTCAGTCTGTCACAGATTACAAATGACATCTCGAAAAACTTTTACAACTTAAGAAAATATAATCATCTTCTGTTTAGATTTCATGTTGGAATATTCACCTTACAATTTTAAAATAATTTTCTTCCAAAGTATGGGCATAACAATACCTCTCTACCATCCCAGAGGGCATGAAGAAAAGGGAAGTCTGCTACACTGCTGGTGAAAATGTAAACTGATACAGCCACTATGGAGATTCCTTAAAAAACTAGGAATGATATGTATACTTATGGTCCATTCATTCTGATATTTGGCAGAAAACAACAAAATTCTGTAAAGTAATTATCCTTCAATTAAAAAATAAATTTATTTAAAAAAAATTTTAAAATTAGGGATAAAACCACCATATGACCCAGCAGCACTACTTCTAGGCATATACTCTGAAGAAACCAAAACTGAAAAAGATACTTGTACCCCAATGTTCACTGCAGCGCTACTTATAATAGCCAAGACATGGAAGCAACTTAGATGTCCACTGACAGGTGAATGGATAAAGAAGCTGTGGTACATCTATACAATGGAATACTACCCAGCCATAAAAAGGAATGCATAGGAATCATTCTAACGAGGTAGATGAACTTAGAGCCTATTCTAACAAGGTAGATGAACTTAGAGCCTATTATACAGAGTGAAGTAAGTCAGAAAGAAAAAAACAAATATTGTATATTAAAGCATATACCAGCAATCTAGACAGATGGTACTGATGAATTTGTTCACAAAGCAGCAATGCAGACACAGACAGAGAGAACAGTCATATGGACAAGGGCAGGGGAGAAGAGGGAGAGGGCGAAATAAATGGAGAGAGCAGCATGGATGCATATACACTAACATATGTAAATAGATGGCCAGTGGGACTTTGCTGTATGCCTCAGGGAACCCAAACTGGGGCTCTGTAATAATGTATCGGGGCAGGAATGGGTGGGAGGATGGAGGGGGACTCATGAGGGAGGGGACATATGTACACCTATGATTAATTCATCATGTTGATGTATGACTGAAATCAAACCAATACTATAAAGCAATAATCAATCAATTAAAAGTATTAAAAAAAAAAATCTCTGTACCATCTCAGAGGGAATGCAATTACAAAGTGTTTCCAATTAACAATTGAGCTAAACCCTACAAGACACCTGAAGAAACGAAACGACAGCATTTTCTATGTCTTCTAATGCAGCATTACTTCTGATGAATCAAAACAAAACCTTCTAAATCATAGTATTGTTATCTTGAGAAATAATATAATGCCTCATTCTCTTATTTGCCAACTAATTTCCATTCCCTTGGCCCCATCTTGCAAATACAGAGAAAATTTTCTTTTTAAGAAGTAAGATGACTGGGGTCCAGTAGTTAGGACTCTGTACTTCCACTGCAAGCGGCACAGGTTCAATCCTTGGTCAGGGAACTAAGATTCCCACACAGCATGGATGAAAAAGAAAGACTACTTACTTTTCTGTTTTGAAAAATATTGCACAGCCATCAACATGTTTTCTTTCTTGTTCTGACATTGTCCTAGCTCTAGATTTAGGACTAAAGAATCCATTATAGCCACGTTCTTTCAATTCTACCAGGAAAAAGCTGTAATACTGTTCTGTTTCAACTTCCTGAAAAATCATAAACAACAGTTATTTCATAAGACAAAAACCAGTCCTGTGTATTAGCTTTATATGTATAGTTTTAGACCTTGAAATAATTTCAAAGGACTGATCTAAAGAATGAAGAATTACATCCTTTCAATGTAATTTATGTGAAACCAATCATAACACCTACCTGTTGGTACCAGTTGATGAGGTACCTCTTTTTTGTTTAGGAGCAAAGAATGGAAAGACATACACCCCTATGCATATGGCTTCCCTGGTAGTTCAGTCAGAAAACAATCTGCCAGCAGTGCCGGAGACCCAGGTTCAAACCCTGGGTTGGGAAGATTCCCTGGGAAAGAAAATGGAAACCCACTCCAGTCTTCTTGCCTGGAAAATCCTATGGATAGAGGAGCCTGGCGGGTTACAGTCCATAGGGCTGCAAGAGTTGGACATGACTGAGTGACTAAACCACCACCACCTATGCATATGTACTGCTTTATATTTTAGAACTGGTGCAAACAAAAATCAGAGAGGTAGAAGGAACTCCACAGGAAAAATTTCAGACCACAAGAAGAAAGTGACTTGCCCAAGGTCATGTAAGTTATCATGAGAGTTGGACTGAGAACCAGTTACTGTGTACCAGGTTCAATGCTCTTTCCACTTTGCACTAATTATTCAACTACCACTGGTAGTAAACCCAAACCCTGATAGTGCCATAATTTCAGTAACATAGTTATCCAATTAAAAAGTAGTGTGGAGCGGCATAAGGGAGGAGAAGGTAAATATTTGGCTGTAATCGCAAACATCTAAAACCCAGCTTAACCCATGTGCTTAACTTGGCAGCACAATGCCGAGAGCACAGCAGGCAGCGACTGTACCAGAATTCACCAAACACAGAAAAGTCCATACTTTAATAACCGCCAGGCCTTCAAATGTGTCAATGTAATGCATTCTCACACTGTTCCTTGTTTCATCAGTGTTGGGGCATTTCTGCAATTCAAACAAGCATTCTTACCTGAAGACTTATGATATCAGCGTTGCAACTTTTTAATTTTTGTATTTCCTGAGATAATGGCCTTTTCTTTCTTGTTCTGACATTGTCAGTCGTGAAAGACCAATCAAACACCAGGTGTAATACTGTTCTGTTTCAACTTCCTGAAATCATAAACAACAGTTATTTCATAAGACAAAACCAGTCCTGTGTATTAGCTTTATATGTATAGTTTTAGACCTTGAAATAATTTCAAAGGACTGATCTAAAGAATGAAGAATTACATCCTTTCAATGTAATTTATGTGAAACCAATCATAACACCTACCTGTTGGTACCAGTTGATGAGGTACCTCTTTTTTGTTTAGGAGCAAAGAATGGAAAGACATACACCCCTATGCATATGGCTTCCCTGGTAGTTCAGTCAGAAAACAATCTGCCAGCAGTGCCGGAGACCCAGGTTCAAACCCTGGGTTGGGAAGATTCCCTGGGAAAGAAAATGGAAACCCACTCCAGTCTTCTTGCCTGGAAAATCCTATGGATAGAGGAGCCTGGCGGGTTACAGTCCATAGGGCTGCAAGAGTTGGACATGACTGAGTGACTAAACCACCACCACCTATGCATATGTACTGCTTTATATTTTAGAACTGGTGCAAACAAAAATCAGAGAGGTAGAAGGAACTCCACAGGAAAAATTTCAGACCACAAGAAGAAAGTGACTTGCCCAAGGTCATGTAAGTTATCATGAGAGTTGGACTGAGAACCAGTTACTGTGTACCAGGTTCAATGCTCTTTCCACTTTGCACTAATTATTCAACTACCACTGGTAGTAAACCCAAACCCTGATAGTGCCATAATTTCAGTAACATAGTTATCCAATTAAAAAGTAGTGTGGAGCGGCATAAGGGAGGAGAAGGTAAATATTTGGCTGTAATCGCAAACATCTAAAACCCAGCTTAACCCATGTGCTTAACTTGGCAGCACAATGCCGAGAGCACAGCAGGCAGCGACTGTACCAGAATTCACCAAACACAGAAAAAGTCCATACTTTAATAACCGCCAGGCCTTCAAATGTGTCAATGTAATGCATTCTCACACTGTTCCTTGTTTCATCAGTGTTGGGGCATTTCTGCAATTCAAACAAGCATTCTTACCTGAAGACTTATGATATCAGCGTTGCAACTCAAAATTTCTTGAATAATGGCCTTTTTCCGGTAGTCCCAGTTTAATGCCCATGATGGACAGTAGCCGTATAACTGCCGGGTCGCATATTTATCACAAAGAACATTATAGCACATGACAGAAAACAAGGCTGTAGGAAAGATAACTTTACTTATTCACACACGTGGCAGAAAAAAAGACACAATTAATTTCAGTACTAAGTTCGACTGTATTCATTCAATAATACATTCACACAAAAGCTACCATATGCCAGACACAGCATAAGTCAGACAGTAAAGGAAGAACAGATACATGAACCAACTATAATATAAATAATATTGTGAATCCTGATACAGAGGTACAGACAGAAGGTTCAAAAGTGAACAGATTAAGATGTTGAGCCTTTTAGCCTCTAAAACCAAGGCTCCTAAATTCTATGCTCCCTCCACCACATCACCAATTATTGATGTAGTCTGTGGAAATCTGACAAGTAGTTTTAAGTCATCTCTGGTTTTCTTCTGTAGAGCAACTACTATCAATTCACTAAAAAGAAAAAGGGTATTATGGACCAAACACTGCTGCACACACTAGAGAAGTGCCCAAACTCCTTTCATACAATTTTTTAAAATTTTGGCCTCTTTTATTGGGTTTTTATTTATTTATTTATTTTTACTAATCTTTATTCTTTTGGTCTGTGTGGGCCTTCCATTGCAGTGACCTCTTCCACTGCAGAGCACCGGCTCTGGGTGCACGTGCTACAGAGTGATGGCTTGGAATTGGACACTCCGGTCTAGCTGTTCTGTGGCATGTGGGATCTTCCCGGGCCATGTTATTGAACCGGTGCCTTGCACAGCAACGCAGATTTTTTACCCACTGGACCACCAGGGAAGCCCTCTTCATACAATTTTAAAAGGAGATTAGAGGTCATTCCTTTATGATTTCTCACTCAAGTAGGTATTTTGGCTATTTTATAATTTTGTATTATCAAATACATCTGGGAAAAAAACAGAATTTGGAAAGTAACAACAGAGAAAGACTTTGGTGTTATTTATTATAACTGAATTTGATAAATACTTTAGAGCAGTTTCTCGGAAGCAGCACCACTGACATCATGGGCAGGTAAGTTTTTGTTGCTGGGCCGGTGGGGTGGGAGGTACTCGGCACAGCACGGTCTGTGATCTCTAGTCACAAGATGCCAAGAGCACAATGACCAGTTGTTGACAATAAAAAATATATATATATATCTCCAGACATTGCCAAATGTCTTCTGGGGCATAAAAGTGCTTCTGGTTGAAAAGTTTGTGCCACAGTATAACTTTACTTATTCACACGTGGCAGAAAAAAGACACAATTAATTTCAGTACTAAGTTCGACTGTATTCATTCAATAATACATTCACACAAAAGCTACCATATGCCAGACACAGCATAAGCAGGAAGAACAGATACATGAACCAACTATAATATAAATAATATTGTGAATCCTGATACAGAGGTACAGACAGAAGGTTCAAAAGTGAACAGATTAAGATGTTGAGCCTTTTAGCCTCTAAAACCAAGGCTCCTAAATTCTATGCTCCCTCCACCACATCACCAATTATTGATGTAGTCTGTGGAAATCTGACAAGTAGTTTTAAGTCATCTCTGGTTTTCTTCTGTAGAGCAACTACTATCAATTCACTAAAAAGAAAAAGGGTATTATGGACCAAACACTGCTGCACACACTAGAGAAGTGCCCAAACTCCTTTCATACAATTTTTTAAAATTTTGGCCTCTTTTATTGGGTTTTTATTTATTTATTTATTTTTACTAATCTTTATTCTTTTGGTCTGTGTGGGCCTTCCATTGCAGTGACCTCTTCCACTGCAGAGCACCGGCTCTGGGTGCACGTGCTACAGAGTGATGGCTTGGAATTGGACACTCCGGTCTAGCTGTTCTGTGGCATGTGGGATCTTCCCGGGCCATGTTATTGAACCGGTGCCCCTTGCACAGCAACGCAGACTTTTTACCCACTGGACCACCAGGGAAGCCCTCTTCATACAATTTTAAAAGGAGATTAGAGGTCATTCCTTTATGATTTCTCACTCAAGTAGGTATTTTGGCTATTTTATAATTTTGTATTATCAAATACATCTGGGAAAAAAACAGAATTTGGAAAGTAACAACAGAGAAAGACTTTGGTGTTATTTATTATAACTGAATTTGATAAATACTTTAGAGCAGTTTCTCGGAAGCAGCACCACTGACATCATGGGCAGGTAAGTTTTTGTTGCTGGGCCGGTGGGGTGGGAGGTACTCGGCACAGCACGGTCTGTGATCTCTAGTCACAAGATGCCAAGAGCACAATGACCAGTTGTTGACAATAAAAAATATATATATATATCTCCAGACATTGCCAAATGTCTTCTGGGGCATAAAAGTGCTTCTGGTTGAAAAGTAGTGCTTCATAGCAAACTTGCCTTAACACTGTGTAGAGTCTAGGTATATAAAGCCTTTATTATTATCTCCCAAATCACATCAGCCTTGAGCATTCTATAGTAATACTGCCCATGATCCAAAGCACATCGACAATGCTGTTAGGTTTGTAAAGACAAAGTAAAAATAAGATTTAATAAATCAAGTTACCAACCAGTGGGCCGTGTTCTGTCTGGTTCTTGTAACATAATCCAAGATCTTGGAGGTGGCTGTTCTGTTGAAACTAGTTGAATACAAAACACAAAATTAAACAATATTCTTAGACATCTTTTCAAAAAACAACGGTTTAATCAAACGACCACTTACTTCTTTTTGCAGTACCTGCCAAATTATCAAGCAAATAGTTCAGTAGCCTTCTTGTTCCATCTGGTTCCAGATAGAGGTTCAATATATCCTGGGTAAGTGGATTTCCTGGAAATATTTTTAAAATAGGTAAAATGAAACCAATACTAAAAACCTTTCAAAACTTAAAAATATACCAAAATTATCAGATCATCTGCAACAATGTATATTAACCATGTAATAGTACGCATTAACCACATATACAAAACAATATATAAAAAGTATATATTAACTCAATATATCAAAGTAGAAAAAATACTTATTTAAAAGTTTTGATGTGAAGAGTAAAAATAATTCATACCACATGCCATAGAAGTATCCCAAAAAAAAGATTATAATGGACTGATGTCAAACTAGAAAATCTTTAGAGGCATCTGACCCTACCTCTTCAGCACATTTATAATGATCACAAGTGAGTAAAACAGGGCTTCCCTGGTGGTCCAGTGGGTGGGGATACCACCTTGCAGTGCAAGGGGCGCCGGTTTGATCCCTGGCCTGGGAGGATCCCTCGTGTTACAGAGCAGTAAATTCAACCACTGTTTCGTAAGTGCCAAAAATGACAACAAATACAATCATTTACATGTACTGCTAAAGTCCCAAATTCTGTCAGAAGGATTCCTTATGTATAAGAGATAATAGGACAGTATATTGTTTAAAAGCAAAGTTCCTATCCATGCTTCACTTTAAGACTAGTAAATTCTATAGAGTGAAGATAGTTAAAATGATAAGACATCTTAGCCATTTCAAAATTTTTAAAAAAAGTATGGAATTTAAGAATCATCACCACACAGAGAAAAAAATGTGTTCTCTTTTCCTCCTTTCTCTTGTGAAAGAACAGAATCAAAAGACAAGGAATAGGATCTAACAGAAAACCCAGCTGAGAAGAAGAGGTTTAAGGAAATGCCCTGACCTGTGAGACCATGGAGCATCCTTCATGCCAGGTTACATGAGTTGGAAGAATTGTTAAGCTAGTTGACTTGTAAAATCTCTTTTCAAAAACTAAAATTCGTAGCTTTTTTCCTTTAATCAACGACCACTTACTTCTTTTTGCAGTACCTGCCAAATTATCAAGCAAATAGTTCAGTAGCCTTCTTGTTCCATCTGGTTCCAGATAGAGGTTCAATATATCCTGGGTAAGTGGATTTCCTGGAAATATTTTTAAAATAGGTAAAATGAAACCAATACTAAAAACCTTTCAAAACTTAAAAATATACCAAAATTATCAGATCATCTGCAACAATGTATATTAACCATGTAATAGTACGCATTAACCACATATACAAAACAATATATAAAAAGTATATATTAACTCAATATATCAAAGTAGAAAAAATACTTATTTAAAAGTTTTGATGTGAAGAGTAAAAATAATTCATACCACATGCCATAGAAGTATCCCAAAAAAAAGATTATAATGGACTGATGTCAAACTAGAAAATCTTTAGAGGCATCTGACCCTACCTCTTCAGCACATTTATAATGATCACAAGTGAGTAAAACAGGGCTTCCCTGGTGGTCCAGTGGGTGGGGATACCACCTTGCAGTGCAAGGGGCGCCGGTTTGATCCCTGGCCTGGGAGGATCCCTCGTGTTACAGAGCAGTAAATTCAACCACTGTTTCGTAAGTGCCAAAAATGACAACAAATACAATCATTTACATGTACTGCTAAAGTCCCAAATTCTGTCAGAAGGATTCCTTATGTATAAGAGATAATAGGACAGTATATTGTTTAAAAGCAAAGTTCCTATCCATGCTTCACTTTAAGACTAGTAAATTCTATAGAGTGAAGATAGTTAAAATGATAAGACATCTTAGCCATTTCAAAATTTTTAAAAAAAGTATGGAATTTAAGAATCATCACCACACAGAGAAAAAAATGTGTTCTCTTTTCCTCCTTTCTCTTGTGAAAGAACAGAATCAAAAGACAAGGAATAGGATCTAACAGAAAACCCAGCTGAGAAGAAGAGGTTTAAGACGAAATGCCCTGACCTGTGAGACCATGGAGCATCCTTCATCAAAAGCCAGGTTACATGAGTTGGAAGAATTGTTAAGCTAGTTGACTTGTAAAATCTCTAGGATTTTAAGAACTGTAAGTGTAAAAATGTGTTGCTATAAATGCAAAGTATATTTGCAGGAGGGTAAGTTACAACTTATTACTCTCCACATGTGAACAGTTCTTTACACCTACCAGAATCCTGAAATTTTCATTTAGTCACAATCCTATGAGACAGGTAGCTGTAACTTGAAAGTTACCAGGAGCCCATATTAAGAGTATCTTGAGAAAACAAAGTCAACTAAAAACTCAGCACCAAGCAAGCATCCCATTCTAACCAGACTACACTTACTGCTGTCTTTATACTACTTTTTAGTGTAAAAAATATTTAAAGGCAACCACTGAGGTGATGGAATTCCAGCTGAGCTATTTAAAATCCTAAAAGATGATGATGTGAAAGTATTGCACTCAATACACCAGCAAACTTGGAAAACTCAGCAGTAGCCACAGCATTGAAAACATCAGTTTTCATTCAAATCCCAAAGAAGGGTAATGTCCAAACAGTTGAACAACTGGGTTAATTTCACATGCTAGCAATGTAATTCTCAAAATTCTTCAAGCTAGGCTTTGCAGAACCAAGAATTTTCAAATGTACAAGCCAGGTTTAGAAAAGGCAGAGAAACAAGAGATCAAATTGCCAACATCTGTTGGATCACAGAGAAAGCAAGGGAATTCCAGAAAAGTATCTACTTCTGTTTCATTAACTATGCTCATTGAAATGTTTGGCTACCAACAAATACTATTTACCTGCCTTTCAGAAGGATTCCTTATGTATAAGAGATAATAGGACAGTATATTGTTTAAAAGCAAAGTTCCTATCCATGCTTCACTTTAAGACTAGTAAATTCTATAGAGTGAAGATAGTTAAAATGATAAGACATCTTAGCCATTTCAAAATTTTTAAAAAAAGTATGGAATTTAAGAATCATCACCACACAGAGAAAAAAATGTGTTCTCTTTTCCTCCTTTCTCTTGTGAAAGAACAGAATCAAAAGACAAGGAATAGGATCTAACAGAAAACCCAGCTGAGAAGAAGAGGTTTAAGACGAAATGCCCTGACCTGTGAGACCATGGAGCATCCTTCATCAAAAGCCAGGTTACATGAGTTGGAAGAATTGTTAAGCTAGTTGACTTGTAAAATCTCTAGGATTTTAAGAACTGTAAGTGTAAAAATGTGTTGCTATAAATGCAAAGTATATTTGCAGGAGGGTAAGTTACAACTTATTACTCTCCACATGTGAACAGTTCTTTACACCTACCAGAATCCTGAAATTTTCATTTAGTCACAATCCTATGAGACAGGTAGCTGTAACTTGAAAGTTACCAGGAGCCCATATTAAGAGTATCTTGAGAAAACAAAGTCAACTAAAAACTCAGCACCAAGCAAGCATCCCATTCTAACCAGACTACACTTACTGCTGTCTTTATACTACTTTTTAGTGTAAAAAATATTTAAAGGCAACCACTGAGGTGATGGAATTCCAGCTGAGCTATTTAAAATCCTAAAAGATGATGATGTGAAAGTATTGCACTCAATACACCAGCAAACTTGGAAAACTCAGCAGTAGCCACAGCATTGAAAACATCAGTTTTCATTCAAATCCCAAAGAAGGGTAATGTCCAAACAGTTGAACAACTGGGTTAATTTCACATGCTAGCAATGTAATTCTCAAAATTCTTCAAGCTAGGCTTTGCAGAACCAAGAATTTTCAAATGTACAAGCCAGGTTTAGAAAAGGCAGAGAAACAAGAGATCAAATTGCCAACATCTGTTGGATCACAGAGAAAGCAAGGGAATTCCAGAAAAGTATCTACTTCTGTTTCATTAACTATGCTCATTGAAATGTGTGGCTCACAACAAATAGTGGAAACTTCCCTGAAAGAGATGAGAATACCAGACCACATTACCTGCCTCTTGAGAAACCTGCATGCAGGTCAAGAAGCAATAGTTTTTACTGGACATGGAATAATGGACTGGTTCCAAAATTGGAAGGGAGTATGTCAAGGTTGTATATTGTCACCTTGCTTATTCAATTTATATGCAGAGCACATCATGTGAAAAGCCTGGCTGGATGAATCACAAAACTAGAATCAAGATTGCCAGGAGGAATACTAACAACCTCAGATATGCAGATGATACCAATCTAATAGCAGAAAGCAAATAAAAACTAAAGAGCCTCTTGAAAAAGGTGAAAAAGGAGAGTGAAACAGCTGGTTTAAAAATCAACATTCAGGCTTCCCTGGTGGTCCAGTGGGTGAAGAGTCCGCCTTGCAGTGCAGGGGGCATCGGTTTTATCCCTGGCTGGAAAGATCCCACATGCTGCGGAGCTGCTGGACCGGTGTGTCCAATTATGAGCCAGCGCTCTGGAGCACATGTGTCCAGAGCTAGTGCTCTAGTACAAAAGAGGCCATTGCAATGGGATGCCCACACAGGCCAAAGAACAAAGATGGATGAAAATAAATGAAAGACCAATAAAAGAGGCCAAAATTTTAAAAGAGAAAAAAAAAATAAAAGAGAGAGAGCTTCATGTAAGTTCTACAACTGTCACCGAGGAATTCTGCAAAAATATTACTGAAATTCATTAAAAAATATATTTCTCAAATTACATACAAAAAAAAAAACCCTCAACATTCAGAAAACTAAGATCATGGCATCTAGTCCTATCACTTCATGGGAAATAGAAGAGGAAATAGTGGAAACAGTGACAGATTTTATATTCTTTGGCTCCAAAATCACTGCAACCATGAAATTAAAAGTTGTTTGTTCCTTGGAAGGAAAGCTAGGACAAACCTATACAGCGTATTAAAAAGGAAAAAACTCACATTCCCCACAAAGGTCTGCACAGTCAAAACTTTGGCTTTTTCAGTAGTCATATACAGATGTGAGAGTTGGATCATAAAGAAGACTGAGAGCCAAAGAACTGATACCTTTGAACTGTGGTGCTGGAGGAGACTCTTATGAGTCTGGAGAGACTCTTGGACAGTAAGAGATCAAGTCAGTCAATCCTAAAAGAAATCAACCTTGAATATTCATTGGAAGGACTGATGCTGAAGCTCCAATACTCTGGCCACCTGATGCAAAGAGCCAAATCACTGAAAGTCTGGGGGGAGAGGGCTCTTGGACAGTAAGAATCAAGCAGTCAACACTGGTTCCAAAATTGGAAGGAGTATGTCAAGGTTGTATATTGTCACCTTGCTTATTCAATTTATATGCAGAGCACATCATGTGAAAAGCCTGGCTGGATGATCAAACTAGCAGATGAAATTTGGCAGATGATACCAATCTAATAGCAGAAAGCAAATAAAAACTAAAGAGCCTCTTGAAAAAGGTGAAAAAGGAGAGTGAAACAGCTGGTTTAAAAATCAACATTCAGGCTTCCCTGGTGGTCCAGTGGGTGAAGAGTCCGCCTTGCAGTGCAGGGGGCATCGGTTTTATCCCTGGCTGGAAAGATCCCACATGCTGCGGAGCTGCTGGACCGGTGTGTCCAATTATGAGCCAGCGCTCTGGAGCACATGTGTCCAGAGCTAGTGCTCTAGTACAAAAGAGGCCATTGCAATGGGATGCCCACACAGGCCAAAGAACAAAGATGGATGAAAATAAATGAAAGACCAATAAAAGAGGCCAAAATTTTAAAAGAGAAAAAAAAAATAAAAGAGAGAGAGCTTCATGTAAGTTCTACAACTGTCACCGAGGAATTCTGCAAAAATATTACTGAAATTCATTAAAAAATATATTTCTCAAATTACATACAAAAAAAAAAAACCCTCAACATTCAGAAAACTAAGATCATGGCATCTAGTCCTATCACTTCATGGGAAATAGAAGAGGAAATAGTGGAAACAGTGACAGATTTTATATTCTTTGGCTCCAAAATCACTGCAACCATGAAATTAAAAGTTGTTTGTTCCTTGGAAGGAAAGCTAGGACAAACCTATACAGCGTATTAAAAAGTAAAAAAATCACATTGCCCACAAAGGTCTGCACAGTCAAAACTTTGGCTTTTTCAGTAGTCATATACAGATGTGAGAGTTGGATCATAAAGAAGACTGAGAGCCAAAGAACTGATACCTTTGAACTGTGGTGCTGGAGGAGACTCTTATGAGTCTGGAGAGACTCTTGGACAGTAAAAGAGATCAAGTCAGTCAATCCTAAAAGAAATCAACCTTGAATATTCATTGGAAGGACTGATGCTGAAGCTCCAATACTCTGGCCACCTGATGCAAAGAGCCAAATCACTGGAAAATATCCTGTTGCTAGGAAACACTGAGGGCAAAAGGAGGAGGAGGCAACAGAGGATCAGATACTTGTATGATATCACTGACACAATGACACAGAGCTTGAGCAAACTCTGGGAGATGGTGAAGGATAGGGAAGCCTAATGTGTTTCAATCCATGGGGTCACAAAGAGTCAGACATGACTTAGTGAATGAACAACTGAGCACTTTTAACTATGTGATCTTCCCTTCTAAGATCTTTCGATAAAACTAAAGATTTTTGACTTTCTAATAAATGCATGAACCCAAATGGTATATGTTCCCCAATATCTTGCCTGCTTTCTGGAATTCCTTTAAATTTATAATTAATCTGCTTTTCACTGTCTGGAAAAATAATATACACAGGGTAAATTTAACAAGTACAACATAACTCTGCAATTAAAACATGATATTGAGTCCTCAGAACTAAGGAGCAGAAGTGAATGAGTCACTTCTGGAAACATGAAGTAAACATATTTTTCCCTATTTCTCCTTCCAAAAACAACTGAAGCCCCTGTAACTATGTGTAAGACTAAAATGTGGTAAGAAGGCAGAATGATCAAGGACCTGAAGAAAAACACAGTAGTGAATTCCTTGGATTCACTATTTGCTCACATATCCCAGACACAGAATTGAAGAAGCCAGCAGCATGAAATTATCAATGGATACAGAAAAAAGAAAAAAATCCAACAAAAGTCAAAAGACCAGGAAAGGGCAACCTAAAAAACAGAACTGATGGATAACAACAGCTTTACTCCAGCTAAACACCAAAGAAATAAACATGGTAACCTCTCTACTCATACCAGCAAAGTAGGGAGCTTCTTCCACACTTAGGAAGATGTAAGGCGATACCCCAACACCCGTGGCACAGTAGAGTCAAAGAAGGTCAAGCAGGTAGAGGGGACTTTTGTCCTCTTGAGGCAAAAACAAGCACCTCCTTCTCCATCCTGTGGTGTCAGCAGACACACAAAGGGAAGCCTGGACTTCCACTTCAACCCACACTAATGAGGCGCTCTTCCAATTCCCTTCAGGAGATGATGTCAGAGGAGACTGAGGACAGGGTTCAATAGCTATTCTGCCAGGGGACCAGGGGAAAGAATCAATGCACTGGAGGATGCAACAAAATAATTACTCAATCTGAACAGCAGAAAGTAACCAGATTGGGGAAAAAAATGAAAGAACAGAGCCTCAGGGAGAAGTGGAACCACAACAAAAAATGTAAATTCATGCCCTCAAGAGTTACAGAACACAGGACAAAGAGCACAGAGTTGAAAAAGTACTCAAGAAATAATGGCTGAAAGTTTCCCCAATATGGCAAGAAACCTAAACCTACAGACACAAGAAACTCAAATAGGACAAAGCAATCTATGTTAACCAACATCATAATTAAACTTCTGAAAACTAGAGACAAAGACAATCTTGAAGGCTGCCAGAGAAAAACAACCTTATCTGTAGGGAGAAGAACAATTTGAACGATCGCAAAGTTATTACCACAAATCATGGTGACTAGAAGAGAAGTGGTACAGAAGTTTTCAAATGCTGAAAGAAAACAACTGTCAAACTGGAGGGACAGGGCAGGGAGGAGGTGCGGGGAGGCTTCAGGATGGAGGGGACACATATCTAGGGTTGGTTCACACTGATATATGGCAAAAACCAGCACAATACTGTAAAGTAATTATCTTCCAATTAAGAAAAAAAAAAAGAAGAAGAACTGTAAACCCAAAATCCTCTATCAGTAAAGGGATCTTTTAGGAATGAAGGTGAAACAAAGATATTTTCAGATGACAGAAAACTAAGAGAATCTGTTGCCAGCAGACTTCCCTTAAACGAGCCACTAATGAAAGTTCTCTAAACAGAAAGGAAATGATAATAAAAGGAACTCTGGAATACCAGGAAGAAAATAGATTATGGTTTAATAAAAGGGGAGAAACTGGCTTTCCTCCTTTTAAGTTTTCTAAATCATGTTTGGCAGTTAATGGAAGGAGGACAAATAAGGTTACAAAAAGATACACTAAAATACTTAGAGCAACCACTAACAAAGATATACAAATAGATTATTCAAACATACTTCAGACAAATTTAAATGGAGTCTAAAAAGATGCTCAAGTAACTCATCAGAAAGCAAGAAAAAGAAAACAGAAAAATAAAGGGGGAACAAATGGAATCAAAAAATAAAGTGGCACTTGTAGCCCCAATAAATCAGTAATTACAGTGAGCGTAAATGGTCTAAATATAACAATTAAAAGATAAAGAAACTGGCAGAGTGCATTTAAAAACATGACCCTACTGTATGTTATCAACAAGAAACTCACTTCAAATATAACAATATAAGCAAAAGGCAAAGGGTGGGGGAAAAAATCATACAAGCATTAGTCAAATAAAAGCAAGAGTGATTATATCAATATCAAACACAGTAAGTTTTAGAGAAAATTACCACAGACTGAGAGGTCTTGGGTAACAACAAACGGCCAATCCCCAAGAAGAACTGGCAATTCTAAATTTGTATTCTTGATGGATTTTGTTAGCTGATGTAATAAAACTTGATGGATTTCGTTACTTTATGTAACAAAACTACAAAATATCAATCAAAAACTGATGGAACCGATAGGACACAAAACTACCATTACACTTGGGGATATGAATAAACCCCCCTCAAAAATTGGTAGAACCAGACAAAATTTCACAAATGCCATCAGGCTACAGATATTAGATAAATGTACTGGATCTAACTGATATTTACAGACCACCTAACTAATAATAGCAGAATACAACTCCATTCCAATGCCCAAGGAACATATACTATCACAATTCATATGCTGGGCCATAAAATCAAACATCCAGACATTAAAAGGACTGAAATTACACAGAATGTATTCTCCGACCACAATGGAATGACATTAAATAAAAGAAAATAGAAAATAGATTATGGTTTAATAAAAGGAGAAACTGGCTTTCCTCCTTTTAAGTTTTCTAAATCATGTTTGGCAGTTAATGGAAGGAGGACAAATAAGGTTACAAAAAGATACACTAAAATACTTAGAGCAACCACTAACAAAGATATACAAATAGATTATTCAAACATACTTCAGACAAATTTAAATGGAGTCTAAAAAGATGCTCAAGTAACTCATCAGAAAGCAAGAAAAAGAAAACAGAAAAATAAAGGGGGAACAAATGGAATCAAAAAATAAAGTGGCACTTGTAGCCCCAATAAATCAGTAATTACAGTGAGCGTAAATGGTCTAAATATAACAATTAAAAGATAAAGAAACTGGCAGAGTGCATTTAAAAACATGACCCTACTGTATGTTATCAACAAGAAACTCACTTCAAATATAACAATATAAGCAAAAGGCAAAGGGTGGGGGAAAAAATCATACAAGCATTAGTCAAATAAAAGCAAGAGTGATTATATCAATATCAAACACAGTAAGTTTTAGAGAAAATTACCACAGACTGAGAGGTCTTGGGTAACAACAAACGGCCAATCCCCAAGAAGAACTGGCAATTCTAAATTTGTATTCTTGATGGATTTTGTTAGCTGATGTAATAAAACTTGATGGATTTCGTTACTTTATGTAACAAAACTACAAAATATCAATCAAAAACTGATGGAACCGATAGGACAATAATCTACCATTACACTTGGAGATATTAATAACCCTCTCTCAAAAATTGGTAGAACCAGACAAAATTTCACAAATGCCATCAGGCTACAGATATTAGATAAATGTACTGGATCTAACTGATATTTACAGACCACCTAACTAATAATAGCAGAATACAACTCCATTCCAATGCCCAAGGAACATATACTATCACAATTCATATGCTGGGCCATAAAATCAAACATCCAGACATTAAAAAGGACTGAAATTACACAGAATGTATTCTCCGACCACAATGGAATGACATTAAATAAAAGAAAATAGAAAAATCTGCAAACACTTGGAAAATTCTCAATGATCCACGGGTCAAAGAGAAAGTCTGAAGGGAAGTTTCGAACCAATGGAAATAAAACCACATTTAAAATTTGTTGCTGGACACAGCTAAAGCAGGGCCAAGAAGGAGATTTATAGCACTAGGAAAAAAAGTCTCAATTCAATAATCTAAACCTCTATGCTAAGAACCTTGGAAAAAAGGACAAAATAAACCCAAGGCAAAAATACTAAAGAATAAAAAAATCAATGAAAGTGAAAACAGGAAAAAAAAAATTAAAGATGTTTCTTTGAAAAGATCAGTAAACCTGATAAACCTTTACCACGACTGACAAACAAAAAAAGAAAAAGAGAAAAAAAAATGACCAGTATCAACAATGAAAGGGGATAAAGACATCACTACAGACCCTACAGGAATCAGAAGGATACAGGAATATTATAAATAATTTTACATACATAAATCTGACAACATAGATGAAATGGGCCACTTCTCTGAAAAACACGAACCATCACAACCCACCCAGTAGCTAATTTAATAGCACTATGGCTTAGATAGTAAAGAATCTGCCTGCAATGCAGAAGACCTGGGTTCGATTTCTGGGTTGGGAACATCTCCTAAAAGAAGGAAATGGCAAACAACTCCAGTGTTCTTGCCTGGAGAATCCATGGGCACAGGAGCCTGGTGGGCTAGGAGTCAGACACCACTGAGCGACTAACACTTAAAAATATCAAGTAAGGGCTTCTCTCATAGCTCAGTTGGTAAAGGATCTACCTACAATTCAGGAGACCTGGGTTTGATTTCTGGGTTGGGAAAATCTCCTGGAGTAGGAAATGGCAACCCACTCCAGTATTCTTGCCTGGAGAATTCCAAGGACAGAAAAGCCTGGCAGGCTACAGTCCACGAGGTTGAAAGAGTAGGACACAACTTTGTGACTAAACCACCACAACCATACCAAGTTAAGGAAATGAATTCATAATTTTAAAGCTACCAGAAATGAAATCTACAGCCCAGAATTCATAAAAATTTAAAGCCTACCACAATGGAATGACATTAAATAAAAGAAAATAGAAAAATCTGCAAACACTTGGAAAATTCTCAATGATCCACGGGTCAAAGAGAAAGTCTGAAGGGAAGTTTCGAACCAATGGAAATAAAACCACATTTAAAATTTGTTGCTGGACACAGCTAAAGCAGGGCCAAGAAGGAGATTTATAGCACTAGGAAAAAAAGTCTCAATTCAATAATCTAAACCTCTATGCTAAGAACCTTGGAAAAAAGGACAAAATAAACCCAAGGCAAAAATACTAAAGAATAAAAAAATCAATGAAAGTGAAAACAGGAAAAAAAAAATTAAAGATGTTTCTTTGAAAAGATCAGTAAACCTGATAAACCTTTACCACGACTGACAAACAAAAAAAGAAAAAGAGAAAAGAAAAAAATGACCAGTATCAACAATGAAAGGGGATAAAGACATCACTACAGACCCTACAGGAATCAGAAGGATACAGGAATATTATAAATAATTTTACATACATAAATCTGACAACATAGATGAAATGGGCCACTTCTCTGAAAAACACGAACCATCACAACCCACCCAGTAGCTAATTTAATAGCACTATGGCTTAGATAGTAAAGAATCTGCCTGCAATGCAGAAGACCTGGGTTCGATTTCTGGGTTGGGAACATCTCCTAAAAGAAGGAAATGGCAAACAACTCCAGTGTTCTTGCCTGGAGAATCCATGGGCACAGGAGCCTGGTGGGCTAGGAGTCAGACACCACTGAGCGACTAACACTTAAAAATATCAAGTAAGGGCTTCTCTCATAGCTCAGTTGGTAAAGGATCTACCTACAATTCAGGAGACCTGGGTTTGATTTCTGGGTTGGGAAAATCTCCTGGAGTAGGAAATGGCAACCCACTCCAGTATTCTTGCCTGGAGAATTCCAAGGACAGAAAAGCCTGGCAGGCTACAGTCCACGAGGTTGAAAGAGTAGGACACAACTTTGTGACTAAACCACCACAACCATACCAAGTTAAGGAAATGAATTCATAATTTTAAAGCTACCAGAAATGAAATCTACAGCCCAGACCAGACTGTTGCACTAAAAAAATGCTAACAAACATTAAAAAAATAAAAATAAAAAGAGTTAACTCTACTTATACAGAATCTCTTCTGGAAAACAGAAAATGAGGCAACACTTTCAAATTCATTTCATAAAGCTAATATTACCTTGATATCAAAACCAGGCAACGTGAGTATAAAACAAATAAAAAACAAAACTACAAACATATCTCATGAACAGACAGTCAAAAATCCTTAAGAAAATATTAGCATATACACATTGGCAATAAATATTCATCATGATCAAGCAGATTTTACTCCAGGAATGCAAGTGTCGTTCAATATTCGAAAACTAGCTATCAAACTAAAAAAGAAAAATTACATATCACCTCCTAGCAACTGATGGAGAACAAATATTTGACAAAATTTAATACCCATTCATGATTTAAAATTCTCAGAAAAAGGAGGATAGAAGGAAACGTCTTCATACTAACAAAGAACACCTACAAAATACCTACTGCTAACATTATACTCAATACTGAAAACAGAATGCTTTCACTCTAAGATCGGGAAAAAGGAAGGATGTCTGTTTTCACAATTCTTTTTTTTGGGTGTATTTTAATTTTTAAAGATTTATTTATTTATTTATTTTGGTGGGGGTGGGGTGGGGAGGGAGGGCAGCAGGCAGGCCACCTCTATTGGTCTTTCATTTCTCTATTTTCGTCCATCTTTGTTCTTTGGCCCGTGTGGGCCTCCCATTGCGGTGGCCTCTGTTGTCGCAGAGCACCGGCTCTGGGCACATGCGCTCCAGAGCTCCGGCTCGGTGACTGGACACATTGGTCCAGCCGCTCCGCGGCACGTGGGATCTTCCCAGGCCAGGGATCGAACTGGCGCCCCTTGTACTGCAAGGCAGTGTCCTTACCCACTGGACCACCAGGGAAGCCCTAATTTTTAAAATTAATTTAATTCGAGGATGCCGTCACAACTCTTATTCAATGTAGTGCTGGAAGTTCTAGTCAGTGCCATAAAGCAAGAGAACAGAGAAAAAAGCATATGCATTGAAAATTAAAAAATAAACTTGTTCTCATTTGCAGGTAACTAATTTTCTACATAGAAAAATCTTTTTAATTACCAAATAACCTATGAAAAAGATAAATGAGTTTAGCAACTTCTAAAACTAAAATTGGCTTCAACAAAGTAGAACGATTCAAAATAAAAATTTGAAAATCTATTATATTTCTATATTCTGGGGATGAACATGTGGAAAGTAAAATTTAAAATACATTATCATTTATATTCACTCAAAACAAACAAACAAAATGTACAGGTATAACAAAACATTTACAGGACTTATCTACCAAAAACTACACAACACTGATTAAAAAGACCAGAGAAGATTTGAATATATGGAAAGACACAGCACATTCCTTGAGTGGAAGACTCTACACAGTAAAGATATCAGTTCTCCCCAATTTGATTTACGAGTTATCAAAATCCCAGCTATATTTTGTAACCACAGACGAAATTATTCTAAAATGTATATGGAAAGGCCAAAGAACTAGAATAGCTAAAACCATTTTGACAAAAACTATAGAGGAGGAATCAAGCTATTTTAAGACTATTATCCTATTTCAAGTTCCAAAAGCAATATGATACTGGCAGAGGCACAAACACAGAGACTGATGAAAAGAATAGAGAATCCACATAGATATGTTCAACTGACTTAAGAAAATGCTTCAAAGACAATTCAATGGAGGATACGTTTTTCAAAAAACAGTGCTGGAGCAACTAGACACGTAGAGCTACTTCAAAGAGTTCTTAGACGTGACCCCAAAAGTAACATCCAGAAACAGAAAAACTGATATACTGGACTTTGTCAAAATTTAAAACTTTTACTACATAAAACACCATGTGACATATTGTGATTTATAACAAGGAATATATATTTGTTTTTTTGTCTGGTGTTCCTGGTACAGAGCTCCTAAAGCTTTTCTCTGAAATTTCCCAAGTGATGAGAATGATAAAGACGCTTACCGTTGGGCTTCCCTGGTAGCTCTTGGTAAAGAGTTTGCCTGCCAATGCAGGAGACACAGGTTTGATCCCTGATCTGGGAAGACCCCACATGATCCGGAGCAACTAAGCCTGTAAGTCACAATTATTGAGCCTGTGTTCTAGAGCCTCGGAGCCACAACAATTGAGCCCATGCACTGCGACTACTGAAGCCCATGTGCCCTAGAGCCCGAGTTCCACGAGAAAAGTCACTGCAATAAGCCTGCTCACCTCAACCAGAGAGTAGCCCCCATTCCCTGCAACTAGAGAAGCGCCTGCAGTAGCAGCGAAAACCCAAAATAGCCAAAAATAAATAAATAAAATGCATTTCTTTAAAAAAAAAAAAAAACATGCTTCTTGTTAATGAGGTGACTTTTGGATTACTCTGAAAGATGGGCTGGCTGCTATGAGAACAATTACGTGACTAGAGGGTAGGAACTTTCAGTCCCATCTCCTTGAGGGGACAAATCACTTAATGGCCAATGATCTAATCCACTATTCCTACATAATGGAGCCTTCATAAAAACCCAGTGAGATGGGGCTCAAAGAGCCTGTGGGTGGGTGAACACGTGAGATTCAGGTAAAGCGGTATGCATGGAAGAGGGCATGGAAGCTCTGTGCCCCTGGCTCTATACCATGGTCTATGCATGTTTTCCATTTCGCTATTCCTGAGTTATCTTTTCACAGTAAACAGGTCATCTAGTGAGTAAATGGTTTCCTGAGTTCTGTGAGCCACTCTAGCAATCAATCAGACCCAAGGAGGGGGTCATAGGAACTGATTTGGAGCTGGTTGGTCAGAAGCACAGGCACAACTGACATCCTGGGCTGGGACAGCACCTGACGGTGGAAAGAAAGAGGTGAGGGCAGTTGTGTAGGACTGCGCCTTTTACCTGTGGAATCTGAGGCTCTCTGAATAAGTAAGTACCAGAACTGAGTTGAATTATAGGACATTTAGCTCGTGTCCTAGAACTACTTGCTGGTGTTGGGAGAAATCACTCACTACCCTATTAAGTAAATAAAAAGACAAGCTATGTACTGGGAGAAAATATCCACAAAATCACCTATTTGACAAAAGCCTAGTATCTAAAATATATAAAGAACTCAAAATTCAACACTAAAAAAGTAAACAATCCTATTATACAGAGCATGGTCAGACATAAGAGAGATTTCACAGATGATGATATACAGATGACATGCATATACAAAGATGTTCAGTATCTTTAACCACAGGGAAATGCAAATTATAATTACAATGAGATATACAACTATTGGAAAGGCTAAAATAAAAATAGTGTCAACATTAAATGCTGCTAAGGATGCAGAGAAACTGGACCATTCATTTATAACTGGTGAAAATGTGAAATAACACATCCACTCTGGAAAACAGCCTGGCAGTTTCCTAAAAGAATTGAACATGAAACTAACATATGATCCAGCAACTGCATTCCTGAGCAGTCATCCTAGAGAAATGAAAACTTATGTTCACACAACAACCTACATACAGAAAGTTAACAGCAGCTTCATCTATAACAACAAAATATTGAAAATAACCCAGATGTCCTTAAATGGGTGACTGGTTAAACAACCCAGGATATATCTATACCAAGGAATACTACTCATAGTATAAACTAGCAAACACTCAACAACCTGGCTGACTCTCCAAAGAATGAACCTGAATAAAAAACAAAAGCAAAAAACCATCTCAAAAGGTTACACAAAGCATAATTCTACTTATGTATTATTTTAAAAAATAATTTTATTTATGTAATGGCTGTGTACTGGGTCTTCGTTGCTGTGCGGGCTTTTCTCTAGGTGCAAAGAGCAGGGGCTACTCTCTAGCTGAGGTGCATTAGCTTCTCACTGTGGTGGCTTCTCTTATTGCAGAGCACAGGTTCTAGGGTGCTCAGGCTTCAGCAGTTGTGGCGCCTGTACTCAGTAGTTGGGGCTTACAGGCTCTAGAGCACAGGCTCAAGAGTTGTGGCACTGGGGCTTAACTGCTCTGAGGCACTTGAGATCTTCCCAGATCAGGTATCAAACCCGTTGTCTCCTGCATTGGTAGGCGGATTCTTTACCGCTAAGCCACCAGGGAAGCCCTACCTATTATTTTGAAACAACAATTTTACAGAAACAGTTTTTAGTGCTTGAAATAAAAAGACAAGCTATGTACTGGGAGAAAATATCCACAAAATCACCTATTTGACAAAAGCCTAGTATCTAAAATATATAAAGAACTCAAAATTCAACACTAAAAAAGTAAACAATCCTATTATACAGAGCATGGTCAGACATAAGAGATTTCACAGATGATGATATACAGATGACATGCATATACAAAGATGTTCAGTATCTTTAACCACAGGGAAATGCAAATTATAATTACAATGAGATATACAACTATTGGAAAGGCTAAAATAAAAATAGTGTCAACATTAAATGCTGCTAAGGATGCAGAGAAACTGGACCATTCATTTATAACTGGTGAAAATGTGAAATAACACATCCACTCTGGAAAACAGCCTGGCAGTTTCCTAAAAGAATTGAACATGAAACTAACATATGATCCAGCAACTGCATTCCTGAGCAGTCATCCTAGAGAAATGAAAACTTATGTTCACACAACAACCTACATACAGAAAGTTAACAGCAGCTTCATCTATAACAACAAAATATTGAAAATAACCCAGATGTCCTTAAATGGGTGACTGGTTAAACAACCCAGGATATATCTATACCAAGGAATACTACTCATAGTATAAACTAGCAAACACTCAACAACCTGGCTGACTCTCCAAAGAATGAACCTGAATAAAAAACAAAAGCAAAAAACCATCTCAAAAGGTTACACAAAGCATAATTCTACTTATGTATTATTTTAAAAAATAATTTTATTTATGTAATGGCTGTGTACTGGGTCTTCGTTGCTGTGCGGGCTTTTCTCTAGGTGCAAAGAGCAGGGGCTACTCTCTAGCTGAGGTGCATTAGCTTCTCACTGTGGTGGCTTCTCTTATTGCAGAGCACAGGTTCTAGGGTGCTCAGGCTTCAGCAGTTGTGGCGCCTGTACTCAGTAGTTGGGGCTTACAGGCTCTAGAGCACAGGCTCAAGAGTTGTGGCACTGGGGCTTAACTGCTCTGAGGCACTTGAGATCTTCCCAGATCAGGTATCAAACCCGTTGTCTCCTGCATTGGTAGGCGGATTCTTTACCGCTAAGCCACCAGGGAAGCCCTACCTATTATTTTTGAAACAACAATTTTACAGAAACAGTTTTTTAGTGCTTGTAAGAAATTAAGGAGTGAATTGGGGCAAGAGAACACAAGTGTGACTATCAAAGGGCAACATGAAGGGTCCTTTGGTGATGGAGCTGTTCTGTATCTTGACTATGCGTGTGTGTGTTAGTTGCTGAGTTGAAATCGGACTCTCTGCAATCTCATGGACTACAGCCCACCAGGTTCTCTGACCATGTTGTTCTCCAGGCAATAATACTGGTGTAGGTAGCCATTCCCTTCTACAGGGAATCTTTCCAACCAATACCCTGGTTGTGAAGCTGTACTATAGGTTCAAAAGATGTCATCACTGGGGGGAAATTGGTAAAAGTACATGAATTGTTCTCTATATTTCTTACAGGTTCATGTGGATCTTTTAAGTATACCAAAATTAAAAGAAGGGCTTCCCTGGTGGTCCAGTGGGTGAACTGTCCACCTTGCAGTACAAGGGAACCGGTTCAATTCCTGGCCCAGGAAGATCCCACATGTCGCGGAGCGGCTGGGCTGGTGTGTCCAATTGCGGGCTGGCATTCTAGAGAGCATGTGCCCTGAGCCGGTGCTCTGTGGCAAGAGAGGCCACTGCAATGGGAGGCCCACACAGGTTGAAGAATAAAGATGGATGAAAATAAAAAACCAATAAAAAGAGGCCAAAATTAAAAAAGAAAATGAATGCACATCTAAGGTTACAGACTTAGACTAGATCAAGTAAAACAATTCTGAAGAACATGAAAAAATTAAAAAAACAAACAAACAAACAATAACACATGCTAGATTTATGCAATCAACTTTAAAGAAAATGATACGAATACTTTGGTAAAAACACTCTGGCTCCTTATGAATGAATGATATAGCAAAATAGACATGATTTTTGAGCAAAGTGATACAATTTCTCTTTCAAATAATTAGCAGGTACGATGAGAAATTATGAAAGAAGTTTTCAGAGAGTAAGGGTAATGTAACTGTTTTATAGTAGCTACCACAACATTAAAGTGCTATATTGCAAAGCTCAGGAAAATAACATAAATTTTAAAAAGGTGAAATCAAGTGAAAAGACTGCTGTTGCAGAGGGATGTGTAACAATGTCCAACAGAACAGCTGAGATAAACAAACGTTTCCATGAAACTATTTGAAGTTTTCTAACACTGCAAAATAAAAAGGCATAAATGTCAAATGGTGAAGGATCTTTCTGAAATGAAAGACCAAAAAAAACTAAAAGTGCCACAAAGACTTTCCTACCCATCCCCAGCATTTATTTTCACAGGTTTTATGTACATTAAATTGGTGTAAAATTTGTGAACAATGACCCTAACTTCAAATAGTTTGTAATCTTTAGAGGATGAGACGCTTGGATAGAATTACTGACTCAATGGACATGAGTTTGAGCAAACTCCAGGAGTCAGTGAAGGACAGGGAAGCCTGGCATGCTGCAGTTCATGGGGTTGCAAAGAGTCAGATACAACTTAGCGACTGAACAACCATCACAAAATCTTTAAAGAAATTAATGTGGATTAAGGTTTATAAAATATATACTATAAGATTACAAAACCTTGAACCAGAAGGACATACAACAGTAGCTGCCCTTGGGAGGAGAAAGAGACTAGAAGAGGAACAAAGAGGGCCTTAACATTCTGTAAAGTTTTCTTTCTATTACATTAAAGAAATGGACACAAGAGTGACAAAATATTCATTCTGATAATCCTTATATGGATTATACTTTGCTACATTTTATATTTTCCTGTTTTTCAAATTTAAAAACCAGAGCAATAAGAATAAATTAGATTTACCACAGGGAATGTCACAGAAAAGGCATTGGCAGCTCACATTTCCCTGACTTCCATTTTAAGAGGCCTCACCAAGTGTAGCCAATAAAGATAAATCCTTCCCAAAGAACCATTTATAAAGCAATGCTTGTTGAACATGGTTTTACATATACTTGTATTCTTCCATTTATTTTTGTGAACAGTATCACTGATTTTATTTTATTATTTTTTTAAAGATTTATTTATTTATTTATTTTGGTGGGGGTGGGGTGGGGAGGGAGGGGAGCAGGTGGGCCACTTCCATTGGTCCCCCATTTCTCCACTTTCATCCATCTTTGTTCTTTGGCCCGTGTGGGCCTCCCATCGCGGTGGCCTCTGTTGTCGCAGAGCACCGGCTCTGGGAGCATGCACTCCAGAGCTCCAGCTCGGTAATTGGACACATCAGTCCAGCCGCTCCGCGGCACGTGGGATCTTCCCAGGCCAGGGATCGAACCGGAGCCCCCTGCACTGCAAGGCGGTGTCCTTACCCACTGGACCACCAGGGAAGCCCAGTATCACTGATTTTATAACATGAAATGGATTTACAGAAATAAAACCTCATTCTCTAACTGTATTTTTAAGGAATACATCACAATTCCTGAAGACTTAATTATGTGATTGGCGGAGTTGGCTGGGTACCACACACAGCATATGGGATCTTAGTTCTCCAACCAGAGATTAAACTCCTTGTAGTGGAAGGGCAGGGTCATAACCACTGTAGAGGGAAGTGTCCCTTTGCTCTTTCTTTAGGAATCAATTATAAAGTAAGCTGGGGCTTCCCCTGGTGGTCCAGTGGGTAAGGACACCACCTTGCAGTGCAAGGGGCGCCAGTTCGATCCCTGGCCTGGGAAGATTCCACGTGCCGCGGAGCGGCTGGACTGATGTGTCCAGTTGCCGAGCTGGAGCTCTGGAGCACATGCGCCCAGAGCCAGCGCTCTGCGGCAACAGATGCCACCGCAGTGGGAGGCCCATGGGAGCCGAAGAACAAAGACGGATGAAGGTGGAGAGGTGAAAGACCAGTGGAGGTGGCCCGCCCGCTCCCCTCCCTCCCCAACCCGACCCCCGCCCAAAATAAATTAAAAATAAATAAATAAATAAATAAAGTAAGCTGAATATATCTATAAGACTAGTGAATAATCATAATATGATAAAAAATTTATAGGTATTGACACATGACTAAAATGTAAATTTTAACCTTGTTAGTTTAAAAAAATATTTCTCAATACTTCTTACTAAGTCAATTATGCCCCAAGTTCTACATATTAATGAAATTCTTATAAATCGATTTTATTTTTGATTTTCAAAAAATGCTTATATACTGGTCTTTATTACAGGATCAAATGAATCAAAATTTTCTTTGTTTTCGACACTTTTTGAAAATCTCCAATTTTTGAGATTTGAACACTAAAAAAAAAAAAGCTGATTTACAGCATGATGAAAAAGTCTGACGTCAAGAATATATCACCAAAACATAAAGGTGACTGAAAGAAAGGCTGGGCTAGGAGCAAAAAGTTATAAAAAGACCAGTACAATCTATCAGTGAAAAGAGAGAAAACTATTGGGCTGCATCTAACAAACATGTACTCAAGGGAAGAGTGAACCTGCAAATCCCTGGCAACAAGATCCCATCCTATGCCTTCTTTTTCTTTTTCTAGCCACTTCTATTAATCTTTCATTTATTTTTCAGGAATACATCACAATTCCTGAAGACTTAATTATGTGATTGGCGGAGTTGGCTGGGTACCACACACAGCATATGGGATCTTAGTTCTCCAACCAGAGATTAAACTCCTTGTAGTGGAAGGGCAGGGTCATAACCACTGTAGAGGGAAGTGTCCCTTTGCTCTTTCTTTAGGAATCAATTATAAAGTAAGCTGGGGCTTCCCCTGGTGGTCCAGTGGGTAAGGACACCACCTTGCAGTGCAAGGGGCGCCAGTTCGATCCCTGGCCTGGGAAGATTCCACGTGCCGCGGAGCGGCTGGACTGATGTGTCCAGTTGCCGAGCTGGAGCTCTGGAGCACATGCGCCCAGAGCCAGCGCTCTGCGGCAACAGATGCCACCGCAGTGGGAGGCCCATGGGAGCCGAAGAACAAAGACGGATGAAGGTGGAGAGGTGAAAGACCAGTGGAGGTGGCCCGCCCGCTCCCCTCACTCCCCAACCCGACCCCCGCCCAAAATAAATTAAAAATAAATAAATAAATAAATAAAGTAAGCTGAATATATCTATAAGACTAGTGAATAATCATAATATGATAAAAAATTTATAGGTATTGACACATGACTAAAATGTAAATTTTAACCTTGTTAGTTTAAAAAAATATTTCTCAATACTTCTTACTAAGTCAATTATGCCCCAAGTTCTACATATTAATGAAATTCTTATAAATCGATTTTATTTTTGATTTTCAAAAAATGCTTATATACTGGTCTTTATTACAGGATCAAATGAATCAAAATTTTCTTTGTTTTCGACACTTTTTGAAAATCTCCAATTTTTGAGATTTGAACACTAAAAAAAAAAAAGCTGATTTACAGCATGATGAAAAAGTCTGACGTCAAGAATATATCACCAAAACATAAAGGTGACTGAAAGAAAGGCTGGGCTAGGAGCAAAAAGTTATAAAAAGACCAGTACAATCTATCAGTGAAAAGAGAGAAAACTATTGGGCTGCATCTAACAAACATGTACTCAAGGGAAGAGTGAACCTGCAAATCCCTGGCAACAAGATCCCATCCTATGCCTTCTTTTTCTTTTTCTAGCCACTTCTATTAATCTTTCATTTATTTATCTTTGTTCTTCGGCCTGTGTGGGCCTCCCATTGCAGTGGCCTCTCTTGTCGCAGAGCACTGGCTCTGAGTCCATGCACTCCAGAGCTCCAGCTCCGTAGTTGGACACATCAATCCAGATGCTCTGTGGCACGTGGGATCTTCCCAGGCCAGGGATCGAACCAGTGCCCCTTGCAGTGCAAGGTGTGTCCTTACCCACTGGACTTCCCCTTCTATGCCTTCTTGAGACTCAAAGACATACATACAAACCATATGCAGCACAAATGGGGAAATCATACCTTTTAGGCCTAAAGTCTGCAACTGAAACAGTTTTCCCAGCTCAAAAGGTAGAACTCGTAACAGGTTGTTATTTAAATGGAGTTCCCTGTTGATATAAAAATTCCAGGAAGTCAGAAGATATATTAACTTTAACAAATAAAGCCAACAATATGAATTCTAGAAATATAAGACATAAATTCCTAATACAAAATTTAATATTATGTGCCAATACAGTGCTTCCCAAATCATATAAAAAAAAAACAAAAACATGACAACAAAAAACCCACAAACTGACACAGACATACATTTATAAAACACAAGGGAAAAAAAATCAATTATTATAGAAATGATATGAGAAAGAAGACCAACAAAATATAAGTTCATTTTTTAAGAGTGTTAGATTCAACAGATACATGCTACATATCTCAGTGCAAGCCAGTGACATGGTCTGAAAATGGCAGTCCAGAGACCACCTTGACAGCAGCACTGGTCTAGCACAGACACAGGTCTACTACACATATTTCATAAAGTGGAAATGATAACACAGCCTAACATGTGAACTGTGAAAAGAGAATTTAAATGATCATGTGCCAAATCAAAATACTTTATGGTAGCTGCACAATAAGTTTATGACTAATATTTGTTCAAATTTACTAAAGTTTCACTTTAGAAATCATGGCAGCTGTATTAATAACTACTTATTTTAATGATTTGTTTTGCATAGAAAATGTAACTATGAAAGGAATCTTCAGTAGGAAAAAAAGATCCAATATTAAGATACTGGCAATGTGCTACAATAGTAAGTTTTATTTGTCAATTTTTACAAGCAAATGAGAACTACTTCTAAAATCCTTGATTTTTAGAATTTAAAAGAAGTTTGATTACTACTGAGTAAAACCAGAGGTTGGTAAGACCATAAAGTAAACAAGAAAAACTTGTTCCAAATACCTGTTATTTCCATATATATCATATAGGAAAAGAGGTCCTTTAAGTAAATTTGGCTCAAGGGATTCAAGAAGTCATGGTATATACTCAGTAATTAAACCTAAAATTGTCAAAGGGCTGGTCTGGAAGCAACAGAGGTAAAAAAAGAAATTAAAAAAAAAAAAACCCTCTCACACAAAGGTCCTTATCCCTTTTCCTTACGTAGCAAACAATAGAAAGCAGCAGAAAAGTCAGTGGAATTATTTAGAAAAGGCAGATAATATGAAATGGGGCAAGATTTTTCATGAGGATTAACCTAACAGCTGAAAATTGGCTTTATATTCAATTTGAGCAGATCTCATATAACAAAACAGAGCCTACAGGAATTACCACTTTACTAATACAATGCGTACCAACCAGGGCTGCTAATCACTGTTTAGCCATTATCTCAAATATCGTTAATCTCAGCCCTTAGCTGGCTGGGTCCTTAATATAGCAACTTCACAGATGAAGGAACACTCAACAAGGTTGTAAGAAGCTTGCCCCAAGCCACATAATTTATAAATGAGAGTCAAGTTTCTAATCTGAACTCTGTATGACTCCACATCCTACCTACCTTCTATAGTCCACATTACAGCCCCCACATTCAGCCACTAATTCTAACTTCTTTCAACCCCCATCCTTGTTACTCTCATGCACACAATCTCTGGGACAGTCAGAGAGGAATCACTAACTGGCAACGGCATTCTAGATTCTGTATTAAGGATGATACGAGGCCCCAGAATTTAGTGGAAGAAAAGCACCTCAACTGTCTGTCACAAGTGAGTGCATATATGGAATAACACAAGCGCTTCCTAGTTGTTTGCCCCACTTGGTCTAAAAATTTTGTTTCAAATATAAAGTGTATTACACAAAAGAGCAATAAAATAAATGCTAGGCAATAGATCTACACGACTTATGATTTATTGGCCCACATTCAATTTCCCCAGAAAACTTTACCTAAAGGATAAAGTCATTTTTAGTTTTGTTCAAATAACATTAAATTGATAATGTTTCCTAAGAAACTAGTGCTTCCTAACAATATAATAATATTTTGTTTTCAGGGGTGTATAGCTATGTACTAAGTCGAATCTGTATACCTGAGTGATACCATGTTTCCGAGTTCTGCCGGTAAACTTCGGATTTTATTAGAGGACAGGTCCAGATACACCAGATTGTGGAGCTTGGCAATGTCTGAAGGAATGCGGGACAGAGAATTGTCACTTAGATACAAAGCTGTCAAGTGAGTTAGTGACCACAAGGATGAGCTTAAGCTTCTCACTTTTCCTGTAAAAGAAGAAAAAAATGGGGCAAGAATTAACTCTATAATTTGGTCCCTGGATTAAGTAATATTTAGATGTTTCAGTGAGTAATAATTTACCACACAAAAAAATTGTGAGACAGGGGTCAACACTAGAAACCTTACTGATTCCAGAACAATCCACTGCTATGATTAAGATATAAACCCTCCACTTAGCACAGTAACAACAACCCACTGAAGGCGGTATATCAATACTTAGATTGGACTGTTATTTTTATAAGAACAACAGTTAAGACTTTATCCTTCAAATTAGCCTCAGCTATGGCAAGAAAAAGCATGAATAATTTATAGTAATAAGCCTAATACACGTCAATGAACAAATTTCAGAGATCAGACACCTCTCAGTGCAGGAGAGCGATCCACGACAGATGGGAAACCAGACAGGTCTATAATTATCTAAGCTTACTTCTTGAACAGCAGCACAGGGAGGGTACTTCAGGGGAGAACACTGATCTCCCCCAAGTATAGCACACAGAGCAAATGTCCAGGGAAGCCAGGATAACCAGAATTTACTAAGACAGGGTACCAGAGAGGACAGAGGTGAACAGAGAAGTTTAGAGGCTTGAGGTTTTCCCTCAAGTTATCAAGTGATCAGCATATGCATGTGAAAAACTGTCTAAGCCAGAGGGGAAAAACACCCAAAAGAAGCAGAGGTAACAATCTCTAGGTTCATATATCACTCAAGTTCACACATCACTCAACAGGTAAAATTCAAAATATCTGGAACCAAAAATTACTAGGTCCAAATATGATTTATTGGCCCACATTCAATTTCCAGAAAACTTTACCTAAAGGATAAAGTCATTTTTAGTTTTGTTCAAATAACATTAAATTGATAATGTTTCCTAAGAAACTAGTGCTTCCTAACAATATAATAATATTTTGTTTTCAGGGGTGTATAGCTATGTACTAAGTCGAATCTGTATACCTGAGTGATACCATGTTTCCGAGTTCTGCCGGTAAACTTCGGATTTTATTAGAGGACAGGTCCAGATACACCAGATTGTGGAGCTTGGCAATGTCTGAAGGAATGCGGGACAGAGAATTGTCACTTAGATACAAAGCTGTCAAGTGAGTTAGTGACCACAAGGATGAGCTTAAGCTTCTCACTTTTCCTGTAAAAGAAGAAAAAAATGGGGCAAGAATTAACTCTATAATTTGGTCCCTGGATTAAGTAATATTTAGATGTTTCAGTGAGTAATAATTTACCACACAAAAAAATTGTGAGACAGGGGTCAACACTAGAAACCTTACTGATTCCAGAACAATCCACTGCTATGATTAAGATATAAACCCTCCACTTAGCACAGTAACAACAACCCACTGAAGGCGGTATATCAATACTTAGATTGGACTGTTATTTTTATAAGAACAACAGTTAAGACTTTATCCTTCAAATTAGCCTCAGCTATGGCAAGAAAAAGCATGAATAATTTATAGTAATAAGCCTAATACACGTCAATGAACAAATTTCAGAGATCAGACACCTCTCAGTGCAGGAGAGCGATCCACGACAGATGGGAAACCAGACAGGTCTATAATTATCTAAGCTTACTTCTTGAACAGCAGCACAGGGAGGGTACTTCAGGGGAGAACACTGATCTCCCCCAAGTATAGCACACAGAGCAAATGTCCAGGGAAGCCAGGATAACCAGAATTTACTAAGACAGGGTACCAGAGAGGACAGAGGTGAACAGAGAAGTTTAGAGGCTTGAGGTTTTCCCTCAAGTTATCAAGTGATCAGCATATGCATGTGAAAAACTGTCTAAGCCAGAGGGGAAAAACACCCAAAAGAAGCAGAGGTAACAATCTCTAGGTTCATATATCACTCAAGTTCACACATCACTCAACAGGTAAAATTCAAAATATCTGGAACCTAATTAAAAATTACTAGGTACCAAAGAAACTGTAAATTATCAGAAATGAAGCAAGAATATCTCCTCTCACCAATGCCATTCATTCACTGTATCATAGGTTCTAGCCATTCCAAGACAAGAAAAACTAAAAATGCAGACATAAAGGATTTATTGCAAATATCAAATCATCTATGTAAAAGTCCTATGGAATCTATAAAAATGCTACCAGTGAGTTTAGCAAAGTTGTACAGCAAAGATCAATATACAAAAATATCTACTGTACTTCTGTATGCTAACAATGAACAATCAAGAAGTTAAAAATTTAAAAATCATAACATTTACAACTATGTATCATTATTTACCAAAATTACGTTAATACTTAGGGACAAATTTTACAAAAACGAAAAAGGCAGAATCCATGTGTACTAAGAACTACAAACAATGCCAGAAGAAATGAAAGGAGTCCTAACTAAGTTACTGTGTTCACAGATCAGAAGATTAAACATTGTTAAGAGGTTAAATCTCCCCAAACTGGTTTATAGAGTCAATACAATCCCAATGAAGATATCAACAAGTTTGAAATTGGCATGCTGATTTTAAAATTCATATGAAATTCAAAGGACTTAGAATGAAATTAAAAGACGCCTGCAGGCTTCCCTGGTGGTCCAGTGGGTAAGGACACCACTGCCTTGCAGTGCAAAGAGCGCCAGTTCAATCCCTGGCATGGGAAGATCCCACGTTCCGTGGAGCGGCTGGACGGATGTGTCCAACTACAGAGCCGGAGCTCTGGAGTGCATGTGCCCAAAGCCGGCGCTCTGCAACGAGAGGCCACTGCGATGGGAGGCCCACACAGGCCAAAAGATAAATAAGTGAAAGATCAATAGAAGTGGCCAAAAATTAATAAATAAATTAATTAATTAAAAAAAGACGCTTGCATGTTGGAGGAAAACCCATGACAAACATAGACAGCATACTAAAAAGCAAAGATGTGACTATGCTGACAAAAATCCATATAGTCAAAGCTATGATTTTTCCAGATAGTCATGTACAGATGTGAGAATTGGACCATAAAGAAGGCTGAGTGCCAAAGAACTGATGCTTTTGAACTGTGGTGCTAGAGAAGACTCTTGAGAGTCCCTGGGACTGCAAGGAGATCAAACCAGTCAATCCTAAAGGAAATCAACCTTGAATATTCATTGGAAGCACTGATGCTGAAGCTGAAGCTCCAATACTTTGCCACCTGATGCGAAGAGCTAACTTACTGAAGAAGACTCTGATGAGGGGAAAGACTTGAGGGCAGGAGGAAAAGGGGACAACAGAGATGAGACAGAAAAGTCAAAGCAATGACCAAAAAACACATGAAAACCTCAACGTGGTTCATTATTAGAGAAATGCAAATCAACACTACAATGAGATATCACCTCATACTGGTCAAAATGGCTATCATCAAAAGATCTACAAACAATAAGTGCCGGAGAGGGTGTGGAGAAAAGGGAATCCTCTTAAACTCTTGGAGGGAATATAAACTGATATGGCCATTATGGAGAACAGTATGAGGAATCCTTTAAAAACTAGGAATAAAACTACTGTATAATCCAACAGTCTCACCACTGGGCATATACCCTAAGAAAATCGTAACTGAAAAGTACACATGTACCCCATTTTTCACTATTTACAACAGTCAGGACCTGGAAACAACCCAACTGTCCATCAATAGATGAATGGATACAGTGGATATAGAAGCTGTGGCATATATACACAATGGAATATTACTCAGCCTTAAAAAGGAACAAATTTTGAGTCAGTTGAACTGAGGTAGATGAACCTAGAGCCTGTTATACAAAGTGAAGTAAGTCTGAAAGAGAAAACAAGTATCATTATTAACGATATATATGGAATCCAGAAAACAGTAGCGATGAACCTATTTGCAGGGCAAGAACACAGATGCAGACATAGAGAACGAATAGAAGTGGCCAAAAATTAATAAATAAATTAATTAATTAAAAAAAGACGCTTGCATGTTGGAGGAAAACCCATGACAAACATAGACAGCATACTAAAAAGCAAAGATGTGACTATGCTGACAAAAATCCATATAGTCAAAGCTATGATTTTTCCAGATAGTCATGTACAGATGTGAGAATTGGACCATAAAGAAGGCTGAGTGCCAAAGAACTGATGCTTTTGAACTGTGGTGCTAGAGAAGACTCTTGAGAGTCCCTGGGACTGCAAGGAGATCAAACCAGTCAATCCTAAAGGAAATCAACCTTGAATATTCATTGGAAGCACTGATGCTGAAGCTGAAGCTCCAATACTTTGCCACCTGATGCGAAGAGCTAACTTACTGAAGAAGACTCTGATGAGGGGAAAGACTTGAGGGCAGGGGGAAAAAGGGGGACAACAGAGATGAGACAGAAAAGTCAAAGCAATGACCAAAAAACACATGAAAACCTCAACGTGGTTCATTATTAGAGAAATGCAAATCAACACTACAATGAGATATCACCTCATACTGGTCAAAATGGCTATCATCAAAAGATCTACAAACAATAAGTGCCGGAGAGGGTGTGGAGAAAAGGGAATCCTCTTAAACTCTTGGAGGGAATATAAACTGATATGGCCATTATGGAGAACAGTATGAGGAATCCTTTAAAAACTAGGAATAAAACTACTGTATAATCCAACAGTCTCACCACTGGGCATATACCCTAAGAAAATCGTAACTGAAAAGTACACATGTACCCCATTTTTCACTATTTACAACAGTCAGGACCTGGAAACAACCCAACTGTCCATCAATAGATGAATGGATACAGTGGATATAGAAGCTGTGGTATACATACACAATGGAATATTACTCAGCCACAAAAAGGAACAAATTTGAGTCTGCTGAACTGAGCTGGATGAACCTAGAGCCTGTTATACAGAATGAAGTAAGTCAGAAAGAGAAAAAACAAGTATCATTATTAACGCATATATATGGAATCCAGAAAAACAGTAGCGATGAACCTATTTGCAGGGCAAGAACACAGATGCAGACATAGAGAACGAACTTGTGGACACAGCAGGAGAAGGAAGGGTTGGGACAGACTGGGAGAGTAGCACCGACACAGAGACACCACCATGTATAAAATAGACAGCTAGGGGAAGCTACCATATAACACAGGGAGACCAGCCCAGTGCTCCATGATGACCCAGACAGGAGGGATGGCGGGGGGCTCAGTGGGGGTGTGGGGGAGAGCCTCAAGCTGGAGGAGATACAAGTCTGATTCATGTCAGACATGAATGTCCGACTATGTAGTTGTATGGCAGAAACAAACACAACAATGTAAAGCAATTAGCCTCCAATAAAAAAAGCACTGATTTCAGGCCTAATTCCATAAAGAACTCAAAACAAGCCAATTTCCAAAGAAGATAAAAAATCTGAATGGATGCTTCACCAAAGACAACAAAGAGATAACAATCACATGAAAAGATGATCAACAATAGTCATCATTAGAGAAATGCAAGTTAAAACCACTATATATCCAGAAGAATGGCTGAAATTAAAGACTGGCCTTGCCAAGGATTTGTGAGGGTATGAATCAAGGACATGAAACAGGAACATAAAAATGAGACAACCTCTTTGCAAAACAGCCTCTCAGTATTTTTAAAAGTTAAGCATATATTTCCATATGACAAGTTTCAATCTTACGCATTTGCCCAAGAGAAATAAAGCCACGTCCACACAAAGACTTATACATAAAATGTTCACAGTATACTAGAAACCATTCAAATACATTCATCAACAAGTGAATGATATACAAATGTTGGCATATCTAAATAATGGAACACTATTCAATAATAAAAAGAATGATCTACTGACCAACATGGATAAATCTCAAATTAAGTAGAAAAGACAGGTAAAAATAAAAGAACACACACTGTATGACTTCATTTATGTAAAAACCTCTACAATTTTAATGGTTCTATGGTTACAGAAATCAGAACAGTGGTTGCCAGGAAAGGAGATGGAGAAATAAGGGTAGCAGAGAAGGCTGAATTACATATTTAGGAAATGATGGGTATGTTCATTCTTGAACATTCGGAGAAATATGTTGGTTTAAAGAACGAAGAGGTGCAGACATAGAGAACGAACTTGTGGACACAGCAGGAGAAGGAAGGGTTGGGACAGACTGGGAGAGTAGCACCGACACAGAGACACCACCATGTATAAAATAGACAGCTAGGGGAAGCTACCATATAACACAGGGAGACCAGCCCAGTGCTCCATGATGACCCAGACAGGAGGGATGGCGGGGGGCTCAGTGGGGGTGTGGGGGAGAGCCTCAAGCTGGAGGAGATACAAGTCTGATTCATGTCAGACATGAATGTCCGACTATGTAGTTGTATGGCAGAAACAAACACAACAATGTAAAGCAATTAGCCTCCAATAAAAAAAGCACTGATTTCAGGCCTAATTCCATAAAGAACTCAAAACAAGCCAATTTCCAAAGAAGATAAAAAATCTGAATGGATGCTTCACCAAAGACAACAAAGAGATAACAATCACATGAAAAGATGATCAACAATAGTCATCATTAGAGAAATGCAAGTTAAAACCACTATATATCCAGAAGAATGGCTGAAATTAAAGACTGGCCTTGCCAAGGATTTGTGAGGGTATGAATCAAGGACATGAAACAGGAACATAAAAATGAGACAACCTCTTTGCAAAACAGCCTCTCAGTATTTTTAAAAGTTAAGCATATATTTCCATATGACAAGTTTCAATCTTACGCATTTGCCCAAGAGAAATAAAGCCACGTCCACACAAAGACTTATACATAAAATGTTCACAGTATACTAGAAACCATTCAAATACATTCATCAACAAGTGAATGATATACAAATGTTGGCATATCTAAATAATGGAACACTATTCAATAATAAAAAGAATGATCTACTGACCAACATGGATAAATCTCAAATTAAGTAGAAAAGACAGGTAAAAATAAAAGAACACACACTGTATGACTTCATTTATGTAAAAACCTCTACAATTTTAATGGTTCTATGGTTACAGAAATCAGAACAGTGGTTGCCAGGAAAGGAGATGGAGAAATAAGGGTAGCAGAGAAGGCTGAATTACATATTTAGGGAAATGATGGGTATGTTCATTCTTGAACACGGTGTTGGCTAAAACAGATGACGTTACTCAATTATTACATGTCAATCTACCTCAAGTTGTATAATAAAGATCTATCTTGATCTAAAAAGGCATTTTTTTCTTACCATATAATAATTTAGAATCTGGGATATTATTTGTAAACTCAATTTTATTTACTTAATTTTCAGGTCATAAAACTCAACACATTCAATATAAATAAAGCACTTAAAAAAATAATGAACTATTTACTGAGAGCATACCCCGTTTTGTACGTGTTTCAGTCCTGTATAGGTCTACTGGTACTACTTAAGAAGGTAAAATGCCTTGAGAAATTTATACTTCAACTTACTTGGAAGGATATAAAATTTTCAAACAACAAGGGAGCCCAAAAGAAAACAAAAAAGTCTGTGAAGAAGATGAGGAAAAAAAAATAGTCAAGTATAAGGAATCATGTATAAATACATCAATCATACAGGAGTTGGAGGGGGCCAGGAAGGGAGGACGCAGATCTACCATACTCCAAAAAGAAAAATTCCAGAATAAACTTATGAACACCAAAACCCAGAAAAGAAATGGAAGAGAATTGTTTTTTTGGATAACTCATATCCTAGAATCCAAAAAGTCAAAGCACTGCCAGGTTTGAATTCATTAAAATTTAAAACCTTTACAACTGACGTTTGAACAATGTGGAGGCCCCACACCCAACTTAGGGCCACAGCCCTCTGTATCTGCAGTTTGGCTTGATTCAACCAACTTTAGATCATGTAGTACTGTAGTTTAGTACTGTAGTACACATTATCATAATACATTCATCAACAAGTGAATGATATACAAATGTTGGCATATCTAAATAATGGAACACTATTCAATAATAAAAAGAATGATCTACTGACCAACATGGATAAATCTCAAATTAAGTAGAAAAGACAGGTAAAAATAAAAGAACACACACTGTATGACTTCATTTATGTAAAAACCTCTACAATTTTAATGGTTCTATGGTTACAGAAATCAGAACAGTGGTTGCCAGGAAAGGAGATGGAGAAATAAGGGTAGCAGAGAAGGCTGAATTACATATTTAGGAAATGATGGGTATGTTCATTCTTGAACACGGTGTTGGCTAAAACAGATGACGTTACTCAATTATTACATGTCAATCTACCTCAAGTTGTATAATAAAGATCTATCTTGATCTAAAAAGGCATTTTTTTCTTACCATATAATAATTTAGAATCTGGGATATTATTTGTAAACTCAATTTTATTTACTTAATTTTCAGGTCATAAAACTCAACACATTCAATATAAATAAAGCACTTAAAAAAATAATGAACTATTTACTGAGAGCATACCCCGTTTTGTACGTGTTTCAGTCCTGTATAGGTCTACTGGTACTACTTAAGAAGGTAAAATGCCTTGAGAAATTTATACTTCAACTTACTTGGAAGGATATAAAATTTTCAAACAACAAGGGAGCCCAAAAGAAAACAAAAAAGTCTGTGAAGAAGATGAGGAAAAAAAAATAGTCAAGTATAAGGAATCATGTATAAATACATCAATCATACAGGAGTTGGAGGGGGCCAGGAAGGGAGGACGCAGATCTACCATACTCCAAAAAGAAAAATTCCAGAATAAACTTATGAACACCAAAACCCAGAAAAGAAATGGAAGAGAATTGTTTTTTTGGATAACTCATATCCTAGAATCCAAAAAGTCAAAGCACTGCCAGGTTTGAATTCATTAAAATTTAAAACCTTTACAACTGACGTTTGAACAATGTGGAGGCCCCACACCCAACTTAGGGCCACAGCCCTCTGTATCTGCAGTTTGGCTTGGATTCAACCAACTTTAGATCATGTAGTACTGTAGTACACATTATCAAAAAAAAAATCTGCATATAAGTGGGTCTATGCAGTTCAAACAGGCAAGTTGAAGGATCAGCTGCATATGGCGGAGATGCCAACATGTTTGGCAGCCAGAGATAACATCCATTAATTCAGCCAATTTACAGTGAATAGTATGCTGGTGTGGGAACAGAATGGTAAACAAGACCAAGCTCCTACCCTCGGGACTTTTCATTTGAGCTCCATAATAAAAAAAAAAAGTATGGGCTTCCCTGGTAGTCCAGTGGGTGAAGAGTCTGCCTTGCATTGCAAGGGGGCACTAGTTAGATCCCTGGCCTGAGAGGATCTCATGCGCTGCAGAGCAGCTGGTCCAGTATGTCCAATTATTAGCCAGTGCTCTGGAGCACATGTGCCCAGAGCTGGTGCTCTGCAGCGTGAGAAGCCACGGCAATGGGAGGCCCACACATGCCAAAGAATAAAAATGGATGAAAATAAATAAATAAACAAACAATAAAAGAGGCGAAAATTTAAAAAAAAAAAAGAAAAAAACTAAAGCAATCACAAACAGGAAAATGAACCATAGATAAGAATAAGGAATTAATCAATAAAAATCAAAGGGTCAGGGCTTCCCTGGTGGTCCAGTGGGTAAGGACACCACCTTGCAGTGCAAGGGGTGCAGGTTCAATCCCTGGCCTGGGAGGATCCGAAGTGCTGTGGAGTGCCTGGACTGGTGTGTCCAACTACCGAGCCGGAGCTCTGAAGAGTATGCGCCCGGAGCTGGTGCTCTGTGACAAGAGAGGCCACTGCAGTGGGAGGCCCACATAGGCCAAAGAACGAAGATGGATGAAAATAAATACATGAAAGACCAATAGAAGTGGCCAAAAAAAAAAAAAAAAAAAAAAAAATCAAAGGGTTAGTCATTTTAAAAAGTTCATTTCAAGAATGAAAGAGATGCAAATTTAAATAAAACATTTCCACGTATACAAACAGCAAAATAAGGTGAATATACAGTAGTGACAAGGGTAAGAGGGAAACAGACACATTATGGGAAAAATACAAACATACTTTAAACTAATTCTGTAATAACAGCTACTAAAATTTTAAATTTGAATATTCTTTGCCCCATCACAATTTTACAATTAGAGGTTTTATCTTATGAAATTGTATTCAGGTACATCAAGATACATACTGCTGGTAGGGAAGATTTTGAAATAACATAAATGATCATTAGTAGGGCACACTTAAATATGAATAAACATGGTATTCTTAAATTATCATTATACACAATGATCTTCTGATCCATTAAAAAGAGCTATATACAATGATAAGGAAAGATGTTCAAAAAAAAAAGAGGAAAAAAAGTAGATTTCTAATATTATAGTACTCCATTTTTTAAAAAAATGTTGGTTTAAAAAATCAACAGTTATAAAAGCAAAAGACTGTAACATACTGTAGAGAAAGATAAATCTCTACTGATAGAACTAGGCTATTCCCAGTTTGCTATTAAAGGTCAATGAAGGGGCTTCCCTGGTGGTCCAGTGGGTAAGGACACCGCCTTGCAGTGCAAGGGGTGCCGGTTCGATCCCTGGCCTGGGAAGATCCCACGTGCTGTGGAGCAGCTGGACCCATGTGTCCAATTACTGAGCCAGAGCTCTGGAGCGCATGTGCCCAGAGCTGGTGCTCTGTGACAACAGAGGCCACTGCGACAGGAGGCCCACGTGGGCCAAGGAACAAAGATGGATGAAAATGGACAGGTGAAAGACCAATAGAGGTGGCCCGCCTGCTGCCCTCCCTCCCCACCCTCCCCAATAAATAAATAAATAAATAAATCTTTAAAAAAAAAAAAAAAGGTCAATGAACATGAGAGAGACCTTTTGAGATTCCAATGGTATTTACTTCTCTGTAAAAACTGAACACATTCATGAGCACTCAAAAATTTGCATTCTATTTTAAGCAGTTTAGTGACTTGAGACCCTTAACCTCATCCATCAGAAGGCAGACAGAAAGAAAACCACAATCACAAAACTAACCAAACTGATCATGTGGATCATAGCTTTGTCTAACTCAATGAAACTATTAGCTATGCTGTGCAGGGCCACCCAAGACGAATGGGTCATGGTGGAGAGTTCTGACAAAATGTTGTCCCCTGGAGAAGGGAATGGCAAGCCACTTCAGCATTCTTGCCTTGAGAACCTGACAGTGTGAAAAGGTACAAAGATAAGACAGTGAAAGATGAACTCCCTAGGCCAGTAGGTGCCCAATATGCTACTAGAGAAGAGCGGAAAAACAGCTCCAGAAAGAAGGAAAAGTCTGAGCCAAAGTGGAAAAAATGCTCTGTTGTGCACGTGATCTGGTGGTGAAAGTAAAGTTCAATGCTGGAAAGAACAATACTGCATAGGAAACTGGAATGTTAGGTCCATGACGCAAAGTAAATTGGAAGTGGTCAAACAAAAGATAGGAAGAGTGAACATTAACATTTTAGGAATCAGTGTACTAAAATGGACAGGAATGGGCGAATTTAATTCAGATGACCACTAGATCTACTACTGTGGGCAAGAATCCCTTGGAAGAAACGGAGTGGCCCTCACAGTCAACAAAACAGTTTAAAATGCAGTACTTAGGTGCAACCTCAAAAACAAAAGAATCATTTAGGTTCCTTTCCAAGGCAAACCATTCAATATCACAGTAATCCAAGTCTTTGCCCCAACTACTAATGCTGAAGACGATGAAGCTGAACAGTTCTATGAAGATCTTCTAGAACTAACACCAAAAAAAAAGATGTTCTTTTCATCATTAGGGATTGGAATGCAAAAGTAGGAAGTCAAGCGGTACCTGAAGTAACAGGCAAGCTTGGTCTTGGAGTACAAAATGAAGCAGGGCAAAGGCTAACAGAGTTTTGTCATAGCAAACACCCTCTTGCAACAACACAAGAGACAACTCTACACACGGACATCTCCAGATGCTCAATAACAAAATTAGATTGATTATATTCTTTGCAGCTGAAGATGGGTGTAATATGGGATAAAGCAATTAAGTAATTATAGGGTATTCAAACTCCATTATGCCCATGCCCCTGAGAACTAGGGTTCTCAGTATTAAAGATAATACAGATATAATTATTAAAAATTAGCCAAAACTCCCGTTACTCTGAATTTGAATCAAAAATAGTGTATTTTCATAAGATACTTATTTTAACCTTAAATATACAAATGTATTTTGTAGTGTCAAAGATATTTTATCATAAAAATATATTTATCACATCTTTCATCATAAATAGCCAAATATATATATGTCAAATTTCCTAGCACTGTCCAGTAAAAAGAGCTAGAAACAATGACCAATCCAGTAGCACTGAGCAAGCCTAGCAATAGATATTATGATACTGAAACAGCATTTCCAAGTGAAATAACCATTTCTTCCTGGGGAAAAAATGACACACACTTCAGGTTTGAGGCAGGAAAATACAAGATGAGGCAAAATAATCTTGGCATACCAGACAGCAAGGAAACTACCAAAGATAACTAGGGCTATGTTTAGAAACTCAGAAGACACACCATTTGCCAACAATGGGCTTAGCAATAAAATAAGATTAATAATGACAACTAGATCTACTACTGTGGGCAAGAATCCCTTGGAAGAAACGGAGTGGCCCTCACAGTCAACAAAACAGTTTAAAATGCAGTACTTAGGTGCAACCTCAAAAACAAAAGAATCATTTAGGTTCCTTTCCAAGGCAAACCATTCAATATCACAGTAATCCAAGTCTTTGCCCCAACTACTAATGCTGAAGACGATGAAGCTGAACAGTTCTATGAAGATCTTCTAGAACTAACACCAAAAAAAAAGATGTTCTTTTCATCATTAGGGATTGGAATGCAAAAGTAGGAAGTCAAGCGGTACCTGAAGTAACAGGCAAGCTTGGTCTTGGAGTACAAAATGAAGCAGGGCAAAGGCTAACAGAGTTTTGTCATAGCAAACACCCTCTTGCAACAACACAAGAGACAACTCTACACACGGACATCTCCAGATGCTCAATAACAAAATTAGATTGATTATATTCTTTGCAGCTGAAGATGGGTGTAATATGGGATAAAGCAATTAAGTAATTATAGGGTATTCAAACTCCATTATGCCCATGCCCCTGAGAACTAGGGTTCTCAGTATTAAAGATAATACAGATATAATTATTAAAAATTAGCCAAAACTCCCGTTACTCTGAATTTGAATCAAAAATAGTGTATTTTCATAAGATACTTATTTTAACCTTAAATATACAAATGTATTTTGTAGTGTCAAAGATATTTTATCATAAAAATATATTTATCACATCTTTCATCATAAATAGCCAAATATATATATGTCAAATTTCCTAGCACTGTCCAGTAAAAAGAGCTAGAAACAATGACCAATCCAGTAGCACTGAGCAAGCCTAGCAATAGATATTATGATACTGAAACAGCATTTCCAAGTGAAATAACCATTTCTTCCTGGGGAAAAAATGACACACACTTCAGGTTTGAGGCAGGAAAATACAAGATGAGGCAAAATAATCTTGGCATACCAGACAGCAAGGAAACTACCAAAGATAACTAGGGCTATGTTTAGAAACTCAGAAGACACACCATTTGCCAACAATGGGACAATTTTAAGCAATAAAATAAGATTAATAATGACAACTCATGGCATATGTTTGAAATCCAAATATACTAGCTAATAATGGTATTTTCTTTAATTAATTAACATTTATGTTGACTGTGTCAGGTCTTAGTTGCCTCATGTGGGATAATTCATTGTGGCATGTGGGCTCAGTAGTTGTGGTACAGGGGCTTCGCTGCCTTGCAGCATGTGGGATCCTATTGACCGGAACCAAGGATCAACCTGATTCTTAACCACTGGATACTTTAAAAATGAAAGTTTAAAAATCTAATTGGTCACTTTCAAAGGACAACAGTCTATCCTGAAAACTAGTATGTAAGAGGAAAGAAAGCAGCGTTCTTTTCTGCCTTTCCTATACAGATTGTACCTTGAGTAATCAATTAGTAAATGAGGGAATAAATCAACTATGTGTGTGGTAAGCTGCTTCAGTTGTGCCTGAGTCTTTGTGACCCTATGAACTGCAGCTCCCCAGATCCCTCTGTCCATGGGATTCTCCAGGCAAACATACTGGAGTGGTTTGCCATGCCCTCCTCCTCCAGGGGATCTTCCCAACCCAGGAATCAAACCCACATCTCTTATGTCTCCTACATTGGCAGGCGTCTTCTTTACCACTAGTGTCACCTGGGAAGCCCAAGATAAAATAAAAATTGAATTTTAAAAAAATGAGGAAAAGTACCTCTTTACAGATATAGTTCACCTAATTAAAAGAAAAAAAATATCACTATTTTGCAACCCTTCAAGAATTAATGGCTCTTGGCACTAACATCAGTAGAAAAGAAAGCTTTCATCTCTTATGTGCCGCCTAAAGAAAAAGAATAATATCACACACATAAAGTCCAGTACCACAGCCTTCAGTCCGGTCAAGGGTCTTAAATCCAAGTCTGATCAAGTCTCTGCATCCTGCTGATCATATGGATGAGAAACATGATGAACTGCATGCAGCAGAATAAATAACTACAGGGTAACAGAAAGTCAAACCACTCAGGTTTAACAGACAAATTGCAAAGAAAAGGATGGAAGGGGAACATGTAAACTAAGATATATTAAATAAAAAGGGAAGCACTAAACTGTAACACTTAGATGTACGTAACTTGATGTCAAAACTAAAAGGAAACAAAAGAAATGATTATTGTAAAACTTAAGAGTAACAGTTGCTTTTAGGGAGCAGGAAAAGGGTTGCAATTGGCTGTGGAAGAGAAGGGGTTCTGGGTTAAGTGAAAAACTACTAATTTCCTTTTTAAAAACTGTAACATTTTATTTAATTCAACATATCTAACACATTTAATTAATATCAAATTATCAACAGATGATTTACATCTCTCTTTTTTTGGTGCTGGCCTTTTCTGTGGCTCAGATGGTACAATCTGCCTGCATATGGGAGATCTGAGTTCAATCTGTGGACTGGGACTGAAACTAGACATGTTTTATGTCTACAGTACATCTCAGTTTGGACTAAGGACATTTATTTCTTTAAGACATTTATTTTGGGTTGTGCTGGATCTTTGTTGCTGCACATGGCTTTTCTCTAGTTGTTGCGAGTGGGAACTTTTCACTGCAGTGGCATCTCTTGTAGAGCATAGGTTCTAGAGCAAAGACTCAGTAGTTGTGGTGCACAGGCTGAGGTGCTCCCAGGCATGTGGGAACTTCCCAAACCAATGCTGGAACCCGTGTCACCTGCACTGGCTGAATTCTCTACCACTGAGCCACAAGGAAAGCCCCGAACTAAGTCCATTTCAAATGCTCAGTAGCAACATGTGCTTCGTGCCTACTGGATTGATCAGAAGACTTCTAATTCTTGACCTGGGTATTATCAGGTCTTTGGCCTTAAAGTAATTAACTAATATACTTCTGTGGTTTTCTTTGTGTTTCATTTTACCATTAAGAAAAAAAGCTTTCTTTAAAAAGTAAATGAATAATAGTTATTTAGATTATCTGGATACCTCTAAATGGCACAAGAATCGAACCACCCATCTCCCTAGAACCAAAAGAATATATGAGATTACTTCAGGTTCAGAATTCAGTGACCTCACATCCTTAGAACTTTGTATCATAGAATCTTATTTTCTTTTTTTAATTTTTATTATACTTTTTATTTTTACAGTGTTTTGTCATTTATAGATGTGTATAATCCCAGATTAGTCATATGTATATCCCTGGCTCCCATCCCTCCTCCACCCTCTTCCCCATCACCCTTCCCCATCCCATCCTTCCAGGCCATCTCACAGCACCCCTGCAGGATCCCCCTTTCACTTATTGAACAGAGTAACAGTTGCTTTTAGGGAGCAGGAAAAGGGTTGCAATTGGCTGTGGAAGAGAAGGGGTTCTGGGTTAAGTGAAAAACTACTAATTTCCTTTTTAAAAACTGTAACATTTTATTTAATTCAACATATCTAACACATTTAATTAATATCAAATTATCAACAGATGATTTACATCTCTCTTTTTTTGGTGCTGGCCTTTTCTGTGGCTCAGATGGTACAATCTGCCTGCATATGGGAGATCTGAGTTCAATCTGTGGACTGGGACTGAAACTAGACATGTTTTATGTCTACAGTACATCTCAGTTTGGACTAAGGACATTTATTTCTTTAAGACATTTATTTTGGGTTGTGCTGGATCTTTGTTGCTGCACATGGCTTTTCTCTAGTTGTTGCGAGTGGGAACTTTTCACTGCAGTGGCATCTCTTGTAGAGCATAGGTTCTAGAGCAAAGACTCAGTAGTTGTGGTGCACAGGCTGAGGTGCTCCCAGGCATGGGGGAACTTCCCAAACCAATGCTGGAACCCGTGTCACCTGCACTGGCTGAATTCTCTACCACTGAGCCACAAGGAAAGCCCCGAACTAAGTCCATTTCAAATGCTCAGTAGCAACATGTGCTTCGTGCCTACTGGATTGATCAGAAGACTTCTAATTCTTGACCTGGGTATTATCAGGTCTTTGGCCTTAAAGTAATTAACTAATATACTTCTGTGGTTTTCTTTGTGTTTCATTTTACCATTAAGAAAAAAAGCTTTCTTTAAAAAGTAAATGAATAATAGTTATTTAGATTATCTGGATACCTCTAAATGGCACAAGAATCGAACCACCCATCTCCCTAGAACCAAAAGAATATATGAGATTACTTCAGGTTCAGAATTCAGTGACCTCACATCCTTAGAACTTTGTATCATAGAATCTTATTTTCTTTTTTTAATTTTTATTATACTTTTTATTTTTACAGTGTTTTGTCATTTATAGATGTGTATAATCCCAGATTAGTCATATGTATATCCCTGGCTCCCATCCCTCCTCCACCCTCTTCCCCATCACCCTTCCCCATCCCATCCTTCCAGGCCATCTCACAGCACCCCTGCAGGATCCCCTTTTCCCACAGCACAATGTCAACAGCCATCTTTTTCACATATGATAGTATAGGTTTCCATGTTACTCCCTCTATATCTCCTACCCTGTTCATTCCCCACAGTATCTGTAAGTCCATAAGTCTGTTCTTGATGTTTGTTTTCCAACGCTTCACTGCATGTGTTATCATTACCATCTTACTAGACTCCATATATATTTGTTAGTATGCTATACTTGTCTTTCTCTTTTTGACTTACTTCTTACAATAGGTTCTAGCTCCATCCACCTCATTAGGACTGATTCTTCTGCATTTCTTTTTACAGCTGAGTAGTACTCCATTGTATATGAGTTTCTTTTATCCATTCATTCATTGATGGGACATCGAAGTTGCGTCCATGTTCTAGCTATTGTATAGAGAGCTGCAATGAACATTGGAATACAGGTGCTTCTTTCAGTTTTGCTTTCATCAGGATATAAGCCTAACAGTGGGATTGCTGGGTCATAAGGTGCTTCTATTTTTAGTTTTAAGAACTCTCCAGACTATCTTCCATAGAGGCTGTACCAATTTATATTCCCACCAGCAATGCAGGAATGTTCCCATCCTCTCCAGCATTGATTGTCTGTAGATTTGTTGATGATGGCCATTCTGAGGGGTGTGAGGTGATATCTCATTGTAGTTTTGATTTGCATTTCTCTAACTATAAGCGAAGCTGAGCATCGTTTCATGTGTTTTGGGGCCATCTGTATGTCCTCTTTGGAAAGGTGTCTGTTTAGGTCCCTTTCCCATTTTTTGATTGGGATGTTAATTTTTCCAGAGCTGAACTGTCTGAGTTACTTGTAGATTTTGGAGATTAATTCTTTGTCTGTTATTTCATTGCTATGATTTTCTCCCACTCTGTGAGCTGTCTGTTCAGCTATTTTGTAATTTCTTTTGCTGTACAAAAGCTTTTAAGTTTCATTAGGCCCCACATGTTAACTTTTTTTTTTTTAAGATCTATTTATTTATTTATTTATTTTGGGTGGGGGTCGGGTTGGGGAGGGAGGGGAGTGGGCGGGCCACTTCTATTGGTCTTTCATTTCTCCATTTTCATCCGTCTTTGTCCTCTGGCTCCTGTGGGCCTCCCATCGCGGTGGCGTCTGTCATTGCAGAGCGCTGGCTCTGGGCGCATGCGCTCCAGAGTTCCGGCTCTGCAATTGGACACATCGGTCCAGCCGCTCCGCGGCACGTGGGATCTTCCCAGGCCAGGGACAGAACCGGCGCCCCTTGCACTGCAAGGCGGTGTCCTTACCCACTGGACCACCAGGGGAAGCCCCACATGTTAACTTTTGTTTTTAGTTCTGCTAGTCTAGTAGGCGGGTCAGAGAAGATCTTGCTTTGATTTATGTCACTGAGTGGCTTGCCTATATTCTCCTCTAAGAGTTTGATGGTTTCTGGTCTTACATTAAGGTCTTTAATCCACTATGAGTTGATCTTTGTGTATGGTGTTAGGGAATGTTCCAGCTTCATTTTTTGGCATGTAGTTGTCCAATTTCCCAGCACCATTTGTTGAAGAGGCTGTCTTTGTCCCATTTTAGATTTTCGCCTCCTTTGTCAAAAATAACTTACCTGAGGGTATGTTGGTTTATCTCTGGGTTCTCTATTGCTCCATTGGTATTTCTGTTTCTGAGCCAGTACCATACTGTATTGATGACTGCTGCTTTGTAGTATAGTCTGAAGTTAGAGAGGCTGATTCCTCCAGCTCCATTCTTCTCTCTCAGGGCTGCTTTGGCTATCAAGGGTCTTTTTTATTTCCATATGAACTGTGTTATTCTTTGGTCTAGTTCTGTGAAGAATGTCATTGCAAATTTAACTGGGACTGCATTGAATCTGTAGATGGTATTTGGCAGTATGGTCATTTTCACAATATTGATTCTTCCGACCCAGGAACATGGACTGTCTCTCCATCTGTTTAAGTCTTCTTTGATTTCTTTTACTAGTGTATTGTAATTTTCTCTGTACAGTTCTTTTGTTTCCTTGGGTAGGTTTATTCCTAGATATTTGATTCTTTTGGTTACAATGGTGAATGGCATTGCATCTTTGATTTTGTTTTCTGATTTTTCACTGTTTGTATATAGGAATGCAAGTAATGTCTGTGTATTGATTTTGTATCCCGCAACTTTACTGAATTCACTGATTAGCTCTAGTAGTTTTCTAATAGTGTCTTTGGGGTTTTCTATGTATAAATATCATGTCGTCCGCAAACCGAGAGTTTTGCTTCTTATTTTCCAATCTGGATTCCTTTTATTTCTTTCTCTTCTCTAATTGCTGTTGCTAGAACTTCCAGGACTATGCCGAATAATAGTGGTGAAAGTGGACACCCATGACTTGTTCTTGATCTTAGAAGGAATACTTTCAGTTTCTCACCACTGAGAATAATGTTCGCTGTGGGCTTCTCATATATGGCTTTCACTGTGTTGAGATAGGATCCTTCTATGCCCATTTTTTGAAGAGCTCTTATCATAAATGGATGTTGTACTTTGTCGAAGGCTTTTTCTGCATCTATTGAGATGATCATGTGATTTTTTTCTCTCAATTTGTTGATATGGTACATCACAATGATTGATTTGAAGATACTGAAGAATCCTTGCATACCTGGGATGAACCCAACTTGATCATGATGTGTGACTTTTTTGATGTGCTGTTGAATTCCATTTGCTAGGATGTTGTTGAGGATTTTGGCATCTAAATTCATCAGTGAGACTGGTCTATAATTTCCTTTTTTTGTGTTGTCTTTGCCTGGTTTTGGTATCAGGGTGATGGTGGCCTCATAGAATGTGTTTGGAAGTGTTCCTTCCTGTGCAATTTTTTGGAAGAGTTTTAGAAGACTAGGCATTAGCTCTTCTTTAAATGTTTGGTAGAATTCACCTGTGAAGCCATCTGGCCTTGGGCTTTTATTTTTGGGTAGATTTTTAATCAGAAATTCAATTTCTGAGCTTGTGATTGGGCTGTTCATAGTTTCTATTTCTTCCTGGTTCAGTCTTGGAAGACTGATCTTCTCCAAAAAACTGTCCATTTCTTCCAGGTTGTCCAATTTGTTGCCATATAGTTGTTCATAATAGTCTCTTATAATCTTGTAGATTTCTGCATTATCTTTTGTAATTGCTCCTTTTTCATTTTTGATTTTGTTGATCTGGTTCTTCTTTTTTCCTGATGAGTCTGGCCAGTGGCCTGTCAATTTTGCTCATCTTTTCAAAGAACCAACTTCTCATTTTATCTTTACTATTGTTTCTCTCATTTCTTTTGCATTTATTTTTCACTCTGATCTTTATGATTTGTCTCCTTCTGCTAACGTTGGGTTTTTTTTGTTGTTCTTCTTCTTTCTCCAGTAGTTTTAACTGTAGAGTTAGGTCATCTGTTTGATATTTTTCTTGTTTCTTGAGGTAGGACTGTATTGCTATAAATTTCCCTCTTAGAACTGCTTTTGCAGTATCCCATAGGTTTTACACCGTCGTGTGTTCATTGTTGTTTTCTTCTAGGAATTTTAAAATTTCTCCTTTGATTTGCTTGGTAATCTGTTTTTTGGGTATGTGTTGTTTAATCTCCATGTGCTTGTGTTTTTAGCAGTTTTTTTCCTGAAGTTGATCTCTAGTCTTATTGCATTATGGTCCGAGAAGATGGTTGATATAATTTCAATTTTCTTGAATTGACTGAGGTTAGATTTGTGGCCCAAGATGTGGTCTATCCTGGAGAATGTTCTGTGAACACTTGAGAAGAAAGTGTATTTTTCTGCTTTTGGATGGAAGGTCCTAAAGATATCCATGAGGTCCATCTTTTCTAGTGTGTCACTTAAGTCTTGTGTTTCTTTATTAATTTTGTTTTGATGATCTGTCTATTGGTGTGAGAGGAGTGTTAGAGTCTCCTACTATTAGTGTGTTACTGTTGATTTCTTCTTTTATGTCTGAAAGTGTTTGTCTTATGTACTGGGGTGCTCCCATGTTGGGTGCATAGATATTGATGATTGTTATGTCCTCCTCTTGGATAGATCCTTTGAGCATGATGTAGTGAACTGCCTTTTCTCTTGTAATCTTCTTTAAAGTCTATTTTGTCTGATATAAGGATTGCTACTCTGGTTTTCTTTTGATTTCCATTTACATGGAGTATCTTTTTCCAGCCTCTCACTTTCAGTCTATAAGTGTCTCTAGGTCTGAAGTGGGTTTCTTGTAAACAGCATACATATGGGTCTTGCTTTTGTATCCATTCAGCCAGTCTGTGTCTTTTGGTTGGAGCATTTAGTCCGTTTACACTCAAAGTAATTACTGATACAAATGTTCCTATTGTCATCTTTTTAGATGTTCAGGGTTTCACTTGTAGGACTTCTCGTACTCTTGTATTTATTGGCTATATCAGGCCCTTTAACACTTGTTGTGAGGCTGGTTTTGTGGTACAAAATTCTTTTAGCTTTTGTTTGTCTGTGAAGCTTTTGACTTCTCCATCAGTTCTGAATGAGATCCTTGCCGGATAGAGAATTCTTGGTTGTAGATTATTCTCTTTTATCTGTTTAAATGTGTCCTGCCATTCTCTTCTGGCCTGCAAGGTTTCTGTTGAGAGATCAGCCGTTATATGTATAGGGTTTCCCTTGTATGTTACCTGTTGTTTTCCCCTTGCTGCTCTTAGTATTGTCTTTGTGTTTAGTCTGTGTTAGCTTGATTAATATGTGTCTTGGAGTGTTTCTCCTAGGATTTATCCTTTATGGAACTCTTTGTGCTTCTTGGACCTGATTGACTATTTCCTTTCCCATGCTGGGGAAGTTTTCTGCTATAATCTCTTCAAAAATTTTTTCATAGCCTTTCTTTTTCTCTTCTTCTTCTGGGATCCCCATTACTCGAATGTTGGTGTGTTTGATATTGTCCCAGAGATCTCTGAGATTGTCCTCGGTTCTTTTCATTCTTTGCTCTTTTTTTCTGTTCTTCAGCCATTGTTTCCACCATTCTGTCTTCCAGCTCACTTCTCTGTTCTTCTACCTCGAATACTCTACTACTGATTCCTTCCATAGTATTTTTAAGTTCAGCAATTGAGTTGTCTCTATTTGTTGTTTTTTAAGTTCAATTGAGCTTTGTCTCTTTTTTTCCTTAATTTCCTGTATTTCTTTTTCCAGTGTGTCAATTCTATGATTATATTTTCAGAGTTTTGAATCATCCTTACTATCACTCTTCTGAATTGTTTTTCTGATAATTTGTCTAATTCTTCTTTGGTCATTTGGGTCTGTATGTTCATAGTTTGTTCCTTCATTTGTGTGGTGGTTCTCTGTCTTTTCATAATTGTATTTGGTGTTTTATGTTTGAGTCTTGTGGTCGGTGTTTTCTCTCAGGATTCCTAGGATTGGTCTTTGGCTAGTGTGCGGGGATTCCACCTGGTGCTGTGCCTCCCCAAGCCGGCGCTGGCTCCGCCTCTCCGCCGCGCGGCCCACTCTGTATCATAGAATCTTAAGGAATTGATGCTAAAGTATATACATGATAAATCTAGCCTTGGAATAACTTTTTTTTTTTGGAATAACTTTACATGAAATGAATTCAACCTTGAAAATTTCTACACAGGGAGCTTACGTATTAATGACTAAGAAAACAAAGTAACCTTCCCTGACAGTGGTTTTGTTAATTACAATGTCTTGTTCCAGAGCTATTCAATCAATAGCATATCTTCCACAAAACTTGGTAAAAATAAAACTGTTTAAGAATGTTAAAGGAAAAATCTCTCTTCTTCCTTCCTATCTTTTACACAGATTTCTTCCCAAAACTCAGAGTAAGCAGAGGACAGTGACTCAAAATTGCCACTGAGTTTCCAATATGAAGTAGAGGCAGGAGAGAGCAAAGCATCTGCTTAACCTCAGAGATTTAATCTCATTGACCTAAGTGAGCACTTCCTAGATTATTCAAATTTCCTAGAAGCGAACAACTTACAATTCAAAAAGTGCTAATACAGACTGAAAAAAGAAACAGTCAAATACCAATCCTGCAATAATTTAAAGGGGAAGTTGGAGTGGTAACTACAAAGGCTCTCTGAAAGATAAAGCCAAATTTGAAAGGAGAGGCAAAAGAAGAGAGAAATTTCACTCTCCACACCACACCAGCATCCAGAAACTGGAAGAGGGAAAACAGGAAAGACCCATGCAGGTATCAACCTCCACTATGGCTGCAAAGGGTGGAGGTTTACTCAACAGATTAATCAAAACTTTTGAGCTGACAAGGAAGAGATACTACTATTGTTACTTCTTTTTGCTTTCTGTATAGCATGTTTCTACTTAAGACTTGACAGTTACAGTTTTTCTATTATTTACACTGGCATAGTCCCTTCCTCTCATTCTCTTACATGCCATAAGCTTCAGAATGAAAGGGACTGTTTTTTGGTTTTTTTTTTAATCTATACATCTTCCATATGCCTAGTACAGCACCTGGAAAACTCAGTTGTTGTTGTTTTTTTTTTTTGATAGACAAGTTATTTATTAGAATAGGAAGTTTATGAGGCTTACAAGTAGGTGGACGAGGGTGCCACACCCCGAGAATTAGTGGGCTGCAGTTTTATAATCAAAGGGGAGGGGGAGGGGGAGAAGACCATCTTCTTCCTCATTCTTGAGTAGACGTCAGGCTTCCATCATCAGTTCCTCCTCCATATTGGGGACGTGGGGAGAGTTTTCTTATCCTTACACAGTCAACTGGGGATTGTCATGGCAATATGCTGGCGACACAGACTAAAATATGATAAGTCATCTCAGGTTGCAGTATAACGTCTCCCTTTCCTATACTTTTATCTTCAGTATACTTCACTCTTCCTAGACTTTAACTCAGAGGAGCACGTTGTGGGAATCATTAACATACTGACCTTACCTTTTATCGCTGTTTTATTTATTTATTACACATTTATTTTACTTTTAACTTACAGAGTTTTGTTGTTTACAGATATGTATGTTCCCAGATTAGTCATATGTATATCCCCTCCATCCCACCCTCCAGACCGTCACACAGTACCCTGAAGGATCTCCTTTACTCACAGGAAACTCAGATTTAAAAAATTGTTAAAACTTTATTTTCAGATACTAAAAGAAGTTGGAGTGGTAACTACAAAGGCTCTCTGAAAGATAAAGCCAAATTTGAAAGGAGAGGCAAAAGAAGAGAGAAATTTCACTCTCCACACCACACCAGCATCCAGAAACTGGAAGAGGGAAAACAGGAAAGACCCATGCAGGTATCAACCTCCACTATGGCTGCAAAGGGTGGAGGTTTACTCAACAGATTAATCAAAACTTTTGAGCTGACAAGGAAGAGATACTACTATTGTTACTTCTTTTTGCTTTCTGTATAGCATGTTTCTACTTAAGACTTGACAGTTACAGTTTTTCTATTATTTACACTGGCATAGTCCCTTCCTCTCATTCTCTTACATGCCATAAGCTTCAGAATGAAAGGGACTGTTTTTTGGTTTTTTTTTTAATCTATACATCTTCCATATGCCTAGTACAGCACCTGGAAAACTCAGTTGTTGTTGTTTTTTTTTTTTGATAGACAAGTTATTTATTAGAATAGGAAGTTTATGAGGCTTACAAGTAGGTGGACGAGGGTGCCACACCCCGAGAATTAGTGGGCTGCAGTTTTATAATCAAAGGGGAGGGGGAGGGGGAGAAGACCATCTTCTTCCTCATTCTTGAGTAGACGTCAGGCTTCCATCATCAGTTCCTCCTCCATATTGGGGACGTGGGGAGAGTTTTCTTATCCTTACACAGTCAACTGGGGATTGTCATGGCAATATGCTGGCGACACAGACTAAAATATGATAAGTCATCTCAGGTTGCAGTATAACGTCTCCCTTTCCTATACTTTTATCTTCAGTATACTTCACTCTTCCTAGACTTTAACTCAGAGGAGCACGTTGTGGGAATCATTAACATACTGACCTTACCTTTTATCGCTGTTTTATTTATTTATTACACATTTATTTTACTTTTAACTTACAGAGTTTTGTTGTTTACAGATATGTATGTTCCCAGATTAGTCATATGTATATCCCCTCCATCCCACCCCTCCAGACCGTCACACAGTACCCCTGAAGGATCTCCTTTACTCACAGGAAACTCAGATTTTTAAAAAATGAAGGGCAGTCAGGTGAAATAAAACTTGCTTGGTATTATTTCAGAAAACAAGAGTCAAGACAAACCAAAAGAAAAGTATAAGGAAGCATATTTGGCCAACATGAGCACAGAATTTCTTTAGCCCTGGCTGCCCTGAGAAGTAATCATGTCCCTGTCAGTTTTGAAAATCGCATTAAAGGGAGAAGGAAACTTTGAGAAATGCTTCAAACTCTTTCAAGATTTTGTGTTTCTGAATAAAACTGTCTCCAGAGACTCAGAATGAAAAGCAAATGAAGAAAATAAGGAGAGACAGATCTATCCCAGAATCTACACTAGAACATGTGTTTCCCACTTCACTGGAAACCTGTAATTGGATAATACAAAAGTTCTATCCTACTTTATTAGAGAATTATCAGAACAAACCTTTGTATAGTGGGCATTTCACAAGTTATTTTCATTTCATCTTTGCTATTACTATCCTCATTTTATAAAAGGACACTGATAGTGAGAAAATAAGTAATGAATGCTTTTTGAACTTTGACTCAAAGAAGGTTCTTTCTACTGAACCTTCCAGCTTCTAAGACAAAATTAGTACTGGTAAAGTACAGCATTGCTTCCCTTGTGCACTGGCATTACCATATCTTAACTTCCATACCATAAATTTATGCTTGCAAGTCTTACCACTTATTTCAAGCTCCACCCAATGTGATTTCTTTCCATTTGCTGCTTCCTCAGAGGACATAATAGTGTACATCCTCCGAGGGTCAGGGGGCTCGTATTTTTCTTTGGGCATGCCTGTTGAATTAAGAAAAGAAACCAATCAATACCTGAAAGAATCAAAACAGCACCTTTTTAAAATAACATCTTTTTAAAAAGCAGATTCCCATATTACGATCTCTAAACACAAATGTACACTAAATGGAACTAGGAGCTCCTTGGAGAAATGGAGGGTTTCAAGAATGGGATTGGAAGAAATACAAACAAGCCTGGACACTAAGAAAGATGCTCTAGCTGTGAAGGGCACAGAAGTTAGCTTGAAGAGGTCCCACTGGCCACAGGCAAGACAGTCTGAACAAAAGACTACGAATTATTATCAACTGCATGTATTCCAAAACTTATATGGGGAAAAAAAACAATCTCAGTCACCCAAAATTGGAAAATAAAGGGAAGAATCAAGCATTTATCCTGCATTTCTGGCAGAAACTAGTTGAGGAAATGCTCTTAACAGAATTCTAGCTAATAAATGCAGAAAAAAGTTACATAATCAGAAAAAACACTATTTCACAAGGTCTAATGAAAAAACTGGATGACCACTAATGGTTAACAAAGGAATTAGGTGAAGAATACTCAATGGAAAAAATTTAAATAAATCAACCCAAAGATCAATCCCAGTATTAGGACAACTAGACATGTATCTCAATACTATGTATATGTATGCCCTTGCCCCTTCATCCAAAAAATTAAAAGTAAAAGCTGAACCTGAATCAAATCAGCCTCTCTAGATCTGATACCAGTTTACCCTAAGTGAGGGAGACAAAGGAATATGTTAAAAATAACACAAGACTCAACAATATGAATATATTAACACTACTTAACTGTATACTTAAAGTGATTATTAAGATAGTCAATTTTATTATGTATATTTTACGATAATTAAAACTTTTTTCTCTTAACTTTAAAATAATGCTACAAAAACAGAGCCAGTCAGATGCAGACAATGGAATGGAAAGTTCTACGTGACCGAAGGCCCAATTTCCTCAATAAATCAATGACATGAAGAGGAAACTGATATTATATGACTTATGAGATATAGCAATGAAATGCAACGTATAGACCTCATTTGGGTCTGATCTGACCAAATCAAGTATAAAAAAGTATTTCTAAGAATCAGACAAATTTGAAGAACTAAATCTAAGTTGATGCTGGGACTACTGTTCATTTTGCTTGTGGTTATTTCTTAAATTCTTATCTGCTATAGATGCAATTCTGAAATATTCAGGTAAAATGAAATAGGAGCTCCTTGGAGAAATGGAGGGTTTCAAGAATGGGATTGGAAGAAATACAAACAAGCCTGGACACTAGGTCTATGTGAAGGGCACAGAAGTTAGCTTGAAGAGGTCCCACTGGCCACAGGCAAGACAGTCTGAACAAAAGACTACGAATTATTATCAACTGCATGTATTCCAAAACTTATATGGGGAAAAAAAACAATCTCAGTCACCCAAAATTGGAAAATAAAGGGAAGAATCAAGCATTTATCCTGCATTTCTGGCAGAAACTAGTTGAGGAAATGCTCTTAACAGAATTCTAGCTAATAAATGCAGAAAAAAGTTACATAATCAGAAAAAACACTATTTCACAAGGTCTAATGAAAAAACTGGATGACCACTAATGGTTAACAAAGGAATTAGGTGAAGAATACTCAATGGAAAAAATTTAAATAAATCAACCCAAAGATCAATCCCAGTATTAGGACAACTAGACATGTATCTCAATACTATGTATATGTATGCCCTTGCCCCTTCATCCAAAAAATTAAAAGTAAAAGCTGAACCTGAATCAAATCAGCCTCTCTAGATCTGATACCAGTTTACCCTAAGTGAGGGAGACAAAGGAATATGTTAAAAATAACACAAGACTCAACAATATGAATATATTAACACTACTTAACTGTATACTTAAAGTGATTATTAAGATAGTCAATTTTATTATGTATATTTTACGATAATTAAAACTTTTTTCTCTTAACTTTAAAATAATGCTACAAAAACAGAGCCAGTCAGATGCAGACAATGGAATGGAAAGTTCTACGTGACCGAAGGCCCAATTTCCTCAATAAATCAATGACATGAAGAGGAAACTGATATTATATGACTTATGAGATATAGCAATGAAATGCAACGTATAGACCTCATTTGGGTCTGATCTGACCAAATCAAGTATAAAAAAGTATTTCTAAGAATCAGACAAATTTGAAGAACTAAATCTAAGTTGATGCTGGGACTACTGTTCATTTTGCTTGTGGTTATTTCTTAAATTCTTATCTGCTATAGATGCAATTCTGAAATATTCAGGTAAAATGAAATCTCACTACCTTGCATATTCCCCCAAACTCCTTGTTCCTGTCTCACTTCACTTTATTTGTCTGGATGAGCCATAACCTGCTTTAACCAAGTCTATACCCACTCTGGATATCTACACAGCTAAACAAAGCCAGAGGAAAACCTACTGTCATGTGAATTTAAAGTAAGTCAGTCAGCAATCCTCAAATGGAGTTGCTGTTGAATGGGTCTGAGGTTTTAGTTCTACAAAAAGAAAAGAGTTACAGAGATGGGTGATGGTGACAGCAGCATAACATTATGAATGTACTGGGTAACTCTGAATGCTATGCTTACAAATAGTTAACATGGTCAATTTTATGTTATAGAAAATATCTTTCCTCAATAAAAATTTTGTCCCCCTCCCTAAAAATTGAGAAGGGGTTAAAGCTACTTTCATTATGCTATTCTGCTTCTGTAATGATGAGAACTAGAGCTAGTTTTCAAGTACAAAAATGGTTTTGACCATGTAGTCAAAACACAGGAGGAGGTGAAGTAATCCCAAAAAGCTTTCTGAAGTAGGTAAGAATATAAATAGTGAGATAGTGAGACAAGTCATCTGCACAAGAAATAGAACATCTATTTTTTGTTTTGTTAAATATTGTTAATAAAACTGTTCTCCTACATATTGATTTCTTCAGAAAAGAAATACAATGACTAAAGTTTTTAGACTAACACAAAACATAACTGACAAAGAGCTATACAGTCAAGAACTGCTCCTATTCCATCTAGGGGACAAGCTGGTGAAGCTCATGCCCACTGTAAATCATATGAATATACCAGTAATAACGAAACACTGCGTAAGGTACCAGACAGAACTTAATGACAACATCCATTAGAATTCCATAAGATTACTCAAATGGCACTAATCTGACTAGATTTTACTTACAAAACAACCATCTGATCTTCACTGGTTTTTCCAAATAGAATTTAATAATGGTAAGCTGCTCTGTTCAGCTGAGGTTAGTATTTTGGTCCTATGAGTTATTAATCATTTAACTTCTTAGTTTAGAAGTCCGATATGCCAATCTCATGTGAGCTTAGTGTGAATCAACGTCCAGAGTTTGATCACACTTCAGAGAATAAATAACAGTATCATCAAAGTGAAATCTGAAATCCAAGTCCTAGACCCACTCTGGATATCTACACAGCTAAACAAAGCCAGAGGAAAACCTACTGTCATGTGAATTTAAAGTAAGTCAGTCAGCAATCCTCAAATGGAGTTGCTGTTGAATGGGTCTGAGGTTTTAGTTCTACAAAAAGAAAAGAGTTACAGAGATGGGTGATGGTGACAGCAGCATAACATTATGAATGTACTGGGTAACTCTGAATGCTATGCTTACAAATAGTTAACATGGTCAATTTTATGTTATAGAAAATATCTTTCCTCAATAAAAATTTTGTCCCCCTCCCTAAAAATTGAGAAGGGGTTAAAGCTACTTTCATTATGCTATTCTGCTTCTGTAATGATGAGAACTAGAGCTAGTTTTCAAGTACAAAAATGGTTTTGACCATGTAGTCAAAACACAGGAGGAGGTGAAGTAATCCCAAAAAGCTTTCTGAAGTAGGTAAGAATATAAATAGTGAGATAGTGAGACAAGTCATCTGCACAAGAAATAGAACATCTATTTTTTGTTTTGTTAAATATTGTTAATAAAACTGTTCTCCTACATATTGATTTCTTCAGAAAAGAAATACAATGACTAAAGTTTTTAGACTAACACAAAACATAACTGACAAAGAGCTATACAGTCAAGAACTGCTCCTATTCCATCTAGGGGACAAGCTGGTGAAGCTCATGCCCACTGTAAATCATATGAATATACCAGTAATAACGAAACACTGCGTAAGGTACCAGACAGAACTTAATGACAACATCCATTAGAATTCCATAAGATTACTCAAATGGCACTAATCTGACTAGATTTTACTTACAAAACAACCATCTGATCTTCACTGGTTTTTCCAAATAGAATTTAATAATGGTAAGCTGCTCTGTTCAGCTGAGGTTAGTATTTTGGTCCTATGAGTTATTAATCATTTAACTTCTTAGTTTAGAAGTCCGATATGCCAATCTCATGTGAGCTTAGTGTGAATCAACGTCCAGAGTTTGATCACACTTCAGAGAATAAATAACAGTATCATCAAAGTGAAATCTGAAATCCAAGTCCTAGACCTGGAGTCACTCCATCGAGTCATGATTTCTGCCTAGGCAGCCAACCACTCCCTTTCTTGGTTTTCATGACATGTAATGGGTTGTCTTAAAATTTAAGAGACAGTTCATTACTCTAAACTTGAAAGCTCTTTTTCCAAGGTGGGGGCAAAAATGATAGATAAAAGAAATGGTAGTAAACTGGACAATCAAGCCCCTTTGAGGAGCTTATCCGCCGATTTAGCAAACCCACCCATTTTTCCTGGGATCCAACAAAATACAGTGTTGGAAACTAGGTAGAGAAAAAGATACAAGAATACAAACAATTTAGGATTTCTCCCAAGGCTCTGAAATCAACAAGCAGATTTTGCTCTCTAAAAAATACTGTATGTCACTGCAAATTACTATCTAAAAAGAACAGAAGACTTGAAAACTGTCACAGAGAATTACAAAAGACTTCTAAAAAATAGCTAAGCCAGAATCAGAAGACATATAGCCCTAGACAGTCAATCTTCAACTCCTCCAACACCAATGCCAAATATCATTACTGATCCTGGCAGCATAAAATCTGTCCCTGATTTCGATCTCAAAGAAATGTTTTTTCATTACTTCAGAATAATTATTTAACTTAGAGAAAATTAGAGAAATACAGGACACTATTTACCAGCATAGAGAAATATGCTTTCATTATTAAAGATTTTATGAAATAGCTTAAAAGCACACAGGGGAAAGGGTAAGAGGGAAGTAGGGAAGGAAAACAAGTGGGGCAGAGGAAAGGAAGGCAAGGGAAGAAAGGAGAAATAAACTCATGTGCAGAAAGATCCTTTTACTTGATGATCAGGTTTACTTGATAATCAGGTTCTTCACAGAGTTACAAGTTAAGGAATATAAGAAAGGTACTGTCACTAGCCTTGGTGCCAATTTACTTCTTCCAATCCAAATTCTCACTAGATGTTACCGAATTTTTCACTAAATCCAACTGATTTTTATCTCTTCAGGGTTTCTAAACCTGTCTTCTCCATTTCACAACACTTCAGAGAATAAATAACAGTATCATCAAAGTGAAATCTGAAATCCAAGTCCTAGACCTGGAGTCACTCCATCGAGTCATGATTTCTGCCTAGGCAGCCAACCACTCCCTTTCTTGGTTTTCATGACATGTAATGGGTTGTCTTAAAATTTAAGAGACAGTTCATTACTCTAAACTTGAAAGCTCTTTTTCCAAGGTGGGGGCAAAAATGATAGATAAAAGAAATGGTAGTAAACTGGACAATCAAGCCCCTTTGAGGAGCTTATCCGCCGATTTAGCAAACCCACCCATTTTTCCTGGGATCCAACAAAATACAGTGTTGGAAACTAGGTAGAGAAAAAGATACAAGAATACAAACAATTTAGGATTTCTCCCAAGGCTCTGAAATCAACAAGCAGATTTTGCTCTCTAAAAAATACTGTATGTCACTGCAAATTACTATCTAAAAAGAACAGAAGACTTGAAAACTGTCACAGAGAATTACAAAAGACTTCTAAAAAATAGCTAAGCCAGAATCAGAAGACATATAGCCCTAGACAGTCAATCTTCAACTCCTCCAACACCAATGCCAAATATCATTACTGATCCTGGCAGCATAAAATCTGTCCCTGATTTCGATCTCAAAGAAATGTTTTTTCATTACTTCAGAATAATTATTTAACTTAGAGAAAATTAGAGAAATACAGGACACTATTTACCAGCATAGAGAAATATGCTTTCATTATTAAAGATTTTATGAAATAGCTTAAAAGCACACAGGGGAAAGGGTAAGAGGGAAGTAGGGAAGGAAAACAAGTGGGGCAGAGGAAAGGAAGGCAAGGGAAGAAAGGAGAAATAAACTCATGTGCAGAAAGATCCTTTTACTTGATGATCAGGTTTACTTGATAATCAGGTTCTTCACAGAGTTACAAGTTAAGGAATATAAGAAAGGTACTGTCACTAGCCTTGGTGCCAATTTACTTCTTCCAATCCAAATTCTCACTAGATGTTACCGAATTTTTCACTAAATCCAACTGATTTTTATCTCTTCAGGGTTTCTAAACCTGTCTTCTCCATTTTCACAGACACTAAAGTTAATTCACATCCTTATTTCTCAGCCATAACTTTTAAACAACCTTCTCTGTATCTTCCTGACTGATCCCTGCTCATGGCACTCCCCTGCTGAAAAATCTAAAATGGCCCTTTCTGGTTACCTAGCTAAAACCCTAACATTTTTTCTCAGTCACTTTTAGCCACTTACACATATGTCACCCTCTAAGTCCTAAGCTGATCAAAGCAAACCTACCTCTTTCACTAATAAATGTTAATCCTTTCACCAAAGAGAACCTTCACTCTAAACTCCTACTCACCCCTTCACAGCAACTCGAGTTAATGTTAGAATCTCTGGAAGCCCTTCCCAACAATGGCAAAAGTTCACTACTTTTTTCTCTGCACACTACAGCATTTATCAGTCCAATTATTATTTCCCAGTGTCTTGTGTGAGACCTAGCTTGTTATACTAATAAACTGATCTAAACATTCTTTCCTTCAGAACTCAAAATCAGGTTTTCAAAGAAGAAAAAATCCAAAAGAAAGCAATTCAGTACAACTGAATCCTGCTTTAAGGAAGCTTTCTTTAGAGAATCACTTATTCAACAAATATTTACTAAGCACCTTCTGCTTCTGTTTCAAGCAGGTGCTGGGAATAAAGAGTAAATGGGAAGTATGTACATGATCTTGGATCTTAGTCTACCAGGGGGTGCAAACAAGAATCTTATCACAATATAATCACACTACAAACCTTTCTTCTTACAAATTTTAATTTAGGACTTCTTCCCTATCCCTCATAAACACAGGAGTCCATCATTCCCTGCTTTGAGCTATTGTGAACCTTGAAGATATTACTAATGCTATACTCTTTAACCCCACCTTAATTGTTTTTACATGTCTCATTCACCTACTCTAATGTAGGATCTTTACACCTACATTTTAAATATTTTTATACTTTCAGAGCCTGGAAAATAGTAGGTGCTTGGTGAATGTTGCTTTTGTTGTTTAGTTGCTAAGTCATGTCCTACTCTTTTGAGACCCCATGGACTGTAGCTTGCCAGGTTCCTCTGTCCATAGGATTTCCCAGTGTACTGGAGCAGGTTGCCATTTCCTTCTCCAGGGGATAGTCCCAAACCAAGGATCAAACCTATGTTTCCTGCACTGGTAGGCAGGTTCTTTACCACTGAGTCACCAGGGAAGCCCAAACTTAAAGGTAAAAACTGTATGAACATAATCTCAGTGACATGTTAGGGCAAAGTAAGAGCAAACCTCCAACAGGTTAGAGTAATGGCAAAACTGTGTTGGGTGTCTATCTACCACACTTCCGCACTAGTTCACAAGTTTTGAGCATTCACCAACTAGCAGTCCCTTCACATCCATTATCTCATTTAACCCTTACAACTCCTATAAATAAATGCTATTATTCTCCATACATAAAGAAAAGAAGGTCCAAAGAATGAATCACTTGCCTGAGACCACAGAGACACTAGTGGCAGAGCTGTGATTTTAACACCAGTCTGATCCTAAAGTCTGTGCTTTCAACCACTATGCAATAATTGACTATCTCAATAGTAAAGTCTCATCTTGATTCAATTCTCATAGCAACCCATGAAGCACACTATCGTTATTTTATTTTCGATGAGGAAACTGAGACTTGTCTAAAGTCAAACACATCTGGCTAGTATTAAGTTGGTGCAAAGGTAACTGAGTTTTAGCTTTGCTGAAATTTGCTGTTTGATACTGGAATATTTTCTTAAATAAACATGGTTATGCTATACATCATTTTAACGCCCTTGCCTTATCTTTTTATCACAATATTAATTCACACTACAAACCTTTCATCTTACAAATTTTAATTTAGGACTTCTTCCCTATCCCTCATAAACACAGGAGTCCATCATTCCCTGCTTTGAGCTATTGTGAACCTTGAAGATATTACTAATGCTATACTCTTTAACCCCACCTTAATTGTTTTTACATGTCTCATTCACCTACTCTAATGTAGGATCTTTACACCTACATTTTAAATATTTTTATACTTTCAGAGCCTGGAAAATAGTAGGTGCTTGGTGAATGTTGCTTTTGTTGTTTAGTTGCTAAGTCATGTCCTACTCTTTTGAGACCCCATGGACTGTAGCTTGCCAGGTTCCTCTGTCCATAGGATTTCCCAGTGTACTGGAGCAGGTTGCCATTTCCTTCTCCAGGGGATAGTCCCAAACCAAGGATCAAACCTATGTTTCCTGCACTGGTAGGCAGGTTCTTTACCACTGAGTCACCAGGGAAGCCCAAACTTAAAGGTAAAAACTGTATGAACATAATCTCAGTGACATGTTAGGGCAAAGTAAGAGCAAACCTCCAACAGGTTAGAGTAATGGCAAAACTGTGTTGGGTGTCTATCTACCACACTTCCGCACTAGTTCACAAGTTTTGAGCATTCACCAACTAGCAGTCCCTTCACATCCATTATCTCATTTAACCCTTACAACTCCTATAAATAAATGCTATTATTCTCCATACATAAAGAAAAGAAGGTCCAAAGAATGAATCACTTGCCTGAGACCACAGAGACACTAGTGGCAGAGCTGTGATTTTAACACCAGTCTGATCCTAAAGTCTGTGCTTTCAACCACTATGCAATAATTGACTATCTCAATAGTAAAGTCTCATCTTGATTCAATTCTCATAGCAACCCATGAAGCACACTATCGTTATTTTATTTTCGATGAGGAAACTGAGACTTGTCTAAAGTCAAACACATCTGGCTAGTATTAAGTTGGTGCAAAGGTAACTGAGTTTTAGCTTTGCTGAAATTTGCTGTTTGATACTGGAATATTTTCTTAAATAAACATGGTTATGCTATACATCATTTTAACGCCCATTTCTTGCCTTATCTTTTTATAATGAATTATTACTTGCTATTTATTTTATATTTATTTTAGACTCTGGAAATGATGTTAGACAAAAAGCAAACTGACTTTCTTTATTTTTTTTTTAAAGATTTATTTATTTATTTTTATTTTGGGCGGGGGTCGGGTTGGGGAGGGAGGGGAGCGGGCAGGCCACTTCTATTGGTCTTTCATTTCTCTATTTTCATTCGTCTTCGTTCTTTGGCTCCTGTGGGCCTCCCATCGCGGTGGTGTCTGTTGTCGCAGAGCACCGGCTCTGGGCGCATGCGCTCCAGAGCTCCGGCTAGGTGATTGGACACATCAGTCTAGCCACTCCGCGGCACGTGTGATCTTCCCAGGCCAGGGATCCAACCGGCGCCCCTTGCACTGCAAGGCGGTGTCCTTATCCACTGGACCACCAGGGGAAGCCCTGACTTTCTTATCTGAGTTCAAAATCAGTTGTAAAGCAGCAAAGACAACTCTCAACATCAACAATGCATTTGGTCCAGGAACTGCGAACGAACATACAGTGCAGTGGTAGTTCAAGAAGTTTTGCAAAGGGGACAAGAGCCTTGAAGATGAGAAGGAGTATAGTGGCTGGCCATCAGAAGCTGACAACGACCAACAGAGAGCTGTCATCGAAGCTGATCCTCTTACAACTATGTGAGAAGTTGCCGAAGAACTCAATGTCAAGCGTTCTAGAGTCATTCGGCACTTGATGCAAATTGGAAAAGTGAAAAAGCCTGGTAAATGGGTGCCTCATGAGCTGACTGAAAATCAAAAAAACTGTTATTCTGAAGTGCCTCATGAAAAAACCTGATTTCAACCACTATGCAATAATTGACTATCTCAATAGTAAAGTCTCATCTTGATTCAATTCTCATAGCAACCCATGAAGCACACTATCGTTATTTTATTTTCGATGAGGAAACTGAGACTTGTCTAAAGTCAAACACATCTGGCTAGTATTAAGTTGGTGCAAAGGTAACTGAGTTTTAGCTTTGCTGAAATTTGCTGTTTGATACTGGAATATTTTCTTAAATAAACATGGTTATGCTATACATCATTTTAACGCCCATTTCTTGCCTTATCTTTTTATAATGAATTATTACTTGCTATTTATTTTATATTTATTTTAGACTCTGGAAATGATGTTAGACAAAAAGCAAACTGACTTTCTTTAATTTTTTTTTTTTTTAAGATTTATTTATTTATTTACTTTGGGCGGGGGTCGGGTTGGGGAGGGAGGGGAGCGGGCAGGCCACTTCTATTGGTCTTTCATTTCTCTATTTTCATTCGTCTTCGTTCTTTGGCTCCTGTGGGCCTCCCATCGCGGTGGTGTCTGTTGTCGCAGAGCACCGGCTCTGGGCGCATGCGCTCCAGAGCTCCGGCTAGGTGATTGGACACATCAGTCTAGCCACTCCGCGGCACGTGTGATCTTCCCAGGCCAGGGATCCAACCGGCGCCCCTTGCACTGCAAGGCGGTGTCCTTATCCACTGGACCACCAGGGGAAGCCCTGACTTTCTTATCTGAGTTCAAAATCAGTTGTAAAGCAGCAAAGACAACTCTCAACATCAACAATGCATTTGGTCCAGGAACTGCGAACGAACATACAGTGCAGTGGTAGTTCAAGAAGTTTTGCAAAGGGGACAAGAGCCTTGAAGATGAGAAGGAGTATAGTGGCTGGCCATCAGAAGCTGACAACGACCAACAGAGAGCTGTCATCGAAGCTGATCCTCTTACAACTATGTGAGAAGTTGCCGAAGAACTCAATGTCAAGCGTTCTAGAGTCATTCGGCACTTGATGCAAATTGGAAAAGTGAAAAAGCCTGGTAAATGGGTGCCTCATGAGCTGACTGAAAATCAAAAAAACTGTTATTCTGAAGTGGCGTCTTCCCTCATTCTATGCAACAATGAACCATTTCTTGATCAGATTGTGACATGCGATAAAAAGTGGCACAAACTGGTGACAACCAGCTCACTGGTTGGACCAAGAAACTCCAAAGTACTTCCCAAAGCCAAACTGGGTGGTCTGCCCATCTGATCCATTACAGCTTTCTGAATTGGGCAATCCCATTACATCTGAGAAGTATGCTCTGCAAATCAATGAGACGCACCAAGAACTCCAATGCCTGCAGCTAGCACTGGTCAACAGAAAGGACCCAATTCCTCTCCACAACAAGGCCTGACCACACATCACACAGTCAACGCTTCTTCAAAAGTTGAAGAATGAATTGGGTTATGAAGCTTTGCCTCATCTGCCATATTCACCTCACCTTGTCAACCGACTACTATTTCTTCAAGTACCTCAAGTTTTTGCCAGGAATATACTTCTACAACCAGCAAGTTGCAGAAAATGCTTTCCAAGAGTTTGTCATATCCTGAAGCATGGATTTTTATGCTACAGGAATAAACAAACTTACTTCTGGTTGGCAAAAGTGTGTCGACTGTAGTGGCTCCTATTTTGATTAATAAAGATGTGCTTGAGCCTAGTAATAATGATTTAAAATTCACAGTCTGATACCACTATTATGTTTGCACCAGCCTAAAAGTAAGAGCTAGGACTTGAACCAGGGTCAATCTAGCTGCAGGCTGTACACTAATGCCTCATACAACTCTAGAATTCTTTTTTTTTTAAAGATTTATTTATTTATTTATTTTGGGCAGGGGTCGGGTTGGGGAGGGAGGGGACCGGGCGGGCCACTTCTATTGGTCTTTCATTTCTCTATTTTCATCTGTCTTTGTTCTTTGGCTCCTGTGGGCCTCCCATAGCGGTGGCGTCTGTCGTTGCAGAGCGCTGGCTCTGGGCGCATACGCTCCAGAGCTCCGGCTCGGTAATTGGACACATCCGTCCAGCCGCTCCATGGCACGTGGGATCTTCCCAGGCCAGGGATCAAACCGGCGCCCCTTGCACTGCAAGGCGGTGTCCTTACCCACTGGACCACCAGGGTAAGCCCCACAACTCTAGAATTCTGTCAATAATGAAACCAAGATCTTTTGTGCTCATTCTTCAAATATTATGTTGCTAAGACTATAAGCCCTTAAGTTTCCTTCTTAGATGTATCATCTGTCCAAACTACTCTTCACTTGTACTCTTCTACTTCCAAACTCTGCCTAATACTCTTAAGGCAGCAGATTGCAAATGTGATCAATATTTACTAATTAGAAAGGAATTTAAAATATGCATTAACTCATTAAATATAATAACCTAGCACATGTTAACCAACATTTTAATGAAAACTAAATACTTTCAAAAAACCCAAATAAAATTTTGCAAGAGTGACACTGTCTTAAGTATTTGCAAATCTTTAAGGTCTAACATGCTGGAACACAGCATATCTCCTCTGAATTCAATTAATCAGATATCACATGCATTTGCTAGTCTATGGAAAAGTCCACTGTATATTCATAAGAAGAATGAAAAAGGCAAACAGCACTGCAGTGATATTTCTACAAACAAGGCGTCAGTAGCAATCTTCTGCTTCCTAAAATCTCAATTCCTTAAATCCTTTTCTCAGCCCCCAAGCATGGATTTCTCTGCTACAGGAATCAACAAACTTACTTCTGGTTGGCAAAAGTGTGTCGACTGTAGTGGCTCCTATTTTGATTAATAAAGATGTGCTTGAGCCTAGTAATAATGATTTAAAATTCACAGTCTGATACCACTATTATGTTTGCACCAGCCTAAAAGTAAGAGCTAGGACTTGAACCAGGGTCAATCTAGCTGCAGGCTGTACACTAATGCCTCATACAACTCTAGAATTCTTTTTTTTAAAGATTTATTTATTTATTTATTTTGGGCAGGGGTCGGGTTGGGGAGGGAGGGGACCGGGCGGGCCACTTCTATTGGTCTTTCATTTCTCTATTTTCATCTGTCTTTGTTCTTTGGCTCCTGTGGGCCTCCCATAGCGGTGGCGTCTGTCGTTGCAGAGCGCTGGCTCTGGGCGCATACGCTCCAGAGCTCCGGCTCGGTAATTGGACACATCCGTCCAGCCGCTCCATGGCACGTGGGATCTTCCCAGGCCAGGGATCAAACCGGCGCCCCTTGCACTGCAAGGCGGTGTCCTTACCCACTGGACCACCAGGGTAAGCCCCACAACTCTAGAATTCTGTCAATAATGAAACCAAGATCTTTTGTGCTCATTCTTCAAATATTATGTTGCTAAGACTATAAGCCCTTAAGTTTCCTTCTTAGATGTATCATCTGTCCAAACTACTCTTCACTTGTACTCTTCTACTTCCAAACTCTGCCTAATACTCTTAAGGCAGCAGATTGCAAATGTGATCAATATTTACTAATTAGAAAGGAATTTAAAATATGCATTAACTCATTAAATATAATAACCTAGCACATGTTAACCAACATTTTAATGAAAACTAAATACTTTCAAAAACCAAGTAAAATTTTGCAAGAGTGACACTGTCTTAAGTATTTGCAAATCTTTAAGGTCTAACATGCTGGAACACAGCATATCTCCTCTGAATTCAATTAATCAGATATCACATGCATTTGCTAGTCTATGGAAAAGTCCACTGTATATTCATAAGAAGAATGAAAAAGGCAAACAGCACTGCAGTGATATTTCTACAAACAAGGCGTCAGTAGCAATCTTCTGCTTCCTAAAAATCTCAATTCCTTAAATCCTTTTCTCATGGAGAATAAAAATAAATTTAAGAAGGGAATGCCAACCCACTCCAGTATTCTTGCCTGAAAAATTCCATTCCAGAGGAGCCTGTGGGTTACAGTCCATGGAATCACAAAGAGTTAGACACAACTGAGCAACTAACACTTTTCAATTTAACTTCATAATGGTTTAACTAAAATTTCCAATCAATAACATCTCTGCAAAAAAGAGTTTAAAATTATGATAAAATATTCCTCCAAACAAAGTCAAACAGCAGATGTAGTAGTCTAAGCTCTCAAAGGAGAAGACTGGCATATCCATCTTTATCCGTAGGGCCCAGACAATAACCAAGAGTTTGTAAGAGTTTACTAGACTGCTTTTAAGGGAGTTTCCCTGGAGGTTCAGCAGTAAAGAATCTGCCTGCAGTGCAGACGACGCAGGTTTGATCCCTGGGTCAGACAGATCCCCTGGAAAAGGAAACAGCAACCCACTCCAGCATTCTTACCTGGAAATTGCACGGACAGAGGAGCCTGGCAGGTTACAGTCTGTGGGGTCTCAAGAACTGGACACAACTTAGCAACTAAACCACCAACCATGACCACCACAGACTGCTGATAAAATGCAGTTCTAACCATATGCCTGTGCTTAATAACATGAGGAAATATAAAACAGAAAGAGAAGTCAGAGTCTACTGCAACATCACAGGAAACTACCAATTTTGAAGGTCGAAAGTGGTCAAAAACTAGCAAATTCATTCAATTCAATAAATTAACTCAAAATGTAACTACAAAGGCACACTAAATACAGGTCATCCACAAATTTCAATTTGAAATACAAATAATTCTTAGCTTAGAAATTTTAATTTTTATATTTTAGGTCAAATATGAAGTACAGAGCAAAAGAATATATTAAGACAATTATGACTCATGATCTAATAAACAAAGCAGAGTGCCCATTAATATGAAGGGCATTAAGTCAAACCATGACATGTACGGTGAAACATCACCAAGATAAAAAAGGAGGAGGGAGCCAGCAATTTCAAATCTGTTCTCTTAGCATGTGGCAAGCAACAACCATCTAGTTTATACCTGCAACAAAGATGGCTGCCACCAGAAATCTTTTCATTTCTTATCTTTAGTCAGATTTTCAGTTATCTAATTGCTCTTCCTTCTCTCATGATCACAATATGCTAGTCACCCTTTTTACTAGTTATTCAGTTGCTAAGTCATGTGCAACTCTTTGTGACCACATGGACTACAGCATGCCAGGCTTCTGTGTCCGTCACTATCCACTATCTGCTGGAGTATACTCAAATTCATAACTATTGAGTCAGTGAGGTCGTCCAATCATCTCATCTTCTGCCTTCCTCTTCTGCCCCTGCCCTCAATCGTTCCCAGCACCAGGCTCTTTTCCAATGAGTTGGCTCTTCACATTAGGTGGCCAAAGTACTGGAGCTTCAGTTTCAGCATCAGTCTTTCCAAAGGGATTTCCTTTACGATTGATTGGTTTGATCTCCTGACAGTCCAAGGAACTCTTCAACACCGCAATTCAAAGGCATCAATTCTTCAGCGCTCAGCCTCCTTTTATTTTTTTTAAATTTTGGCCTCTTGTATTGATTTTCCATCCATTTATTTTCATCCACCTTTATTCCTTGGCCTACGTGGGCCTCCCATCATAGTGGCCTCTCTCGCTGCAGAGCTCCGGCCCTGGGAGCATGCGCTCCAGAGCACTGGCTCACCATTGGACACACCAGTGCAGCTACTACACAGCACATGGGATCCTCCTGGGTCAGGGATCAAAATGGTGCCCCCTGCACTTCAAGGCACTCTCCAACCATGGGACCACCAAGGAAGCCCTCAGCCTTCTTTCTGGTCCAACTCTCATATCTGTACATGACTACTGGAAAAATCATAGCTCTGATTATATGGATCTTTGTCAGCAAACTGATGTCTTTGCTTTTTAATATGCTAAGTTTGTCAAAGCTTTTCTTCTAAGAAGCAAGTATCTTTTCATGGCTGCAGTAACTGTCCACAGTGATTCTGTAATCTGTCTTTGCACATGCTCTTTCTTCTCACTGAAATGTCCTACTCAGTCTAACAAACCTCTATTCAACTTTCAAAATTCAGCCCAAAGACCTCTGAGATGACTCCCTCAAGTTCCCAAAGCAGAATTAGTTGCTCCTTTTTAGGTGGTGGTCTGTTTGCTAAGTCACATCCAACTTTTGTGACCCCATGGACTGTAGCCTGCCAGCCTCCTCTGTCCATGGAGTTCTCCAGGCAAGAATACTAGAATGGGGGCTTCCCTGGTGGTCCAGTGGGTAGAGAGTCTGCCTTGAAGTGGGCACTGGTTCAATTCTTGGCCTGGGAGGATCCCATGTGCCACGGAGCAGCTGGACCAGTGTGTCTGGTTGCGAGCCAGCACTCTGGAGGGCATGGCCTGGAGCCGATGCTCTGTAACGAGAGGCCACTGCAATGGGAGGCCCACACATGCCAAAGAATAAAAATGGATGAAAATAATAAATAAATAAACAAGAGTTCGTGGCATGAAGTTGAAAAGAAAAAAAAGTTTTAAATAAAGAATACTAGAATGGGTAGGCATTCCCTTCTGCAGGGGATCTTCCCGACCTAGAGACTGAACCCAGTTCTCCTGCACTGCAGGCGGATTCCTTACCCTCTGAGCCACCAGGGAAGCCCCTGCTCCTTCTTAATGAGGCCTCAAAGTGCTTTGTGTATTCCTCATGTAACCTTCCTCCTATAACCTGATGAACACTTGACTGGCTGACTTGTTTTTCTCTCCACAGCATTACAACACCATTTGGAATAAAGGAGCGTAAGCCCTATTATCATTGTTGTTGTTCAGCTGCTAAGTTGTCTCTGACTCTTTGCGACCCCATAAACTGCAGCACGCCAGGCTCCCCTGTTCTCTACTATCTCCCAAAGTTTGCTCAAATTCATGTCTAGTGAGTCGGTGGGTGATGCTCTCCAACAATTCCTATTACAGTATCAAGTCTAAAATAGCATGTTTCGGTATTTTAGAACTGAGTTTTAGCACCACTTTAAAATGCTACTTAAAATAGTTCATGATTCTGTAAATTTTAGAACTGAGTCTTTTCATGGCTGCAGTAACTGTCCACAGTGATTCTGTAATCTGTCTTTGCACATGCTCTTTCTTCTCACTGAAATGTCCTACTCAGTCTAACAAACCTCTATTCAACTTTCAAAATTCAGCCCAAAGACCTCTGAGATGACTCCCTCAAGTTCCCAAAGCAGAATTAGTTGCTCCTTTTTAGGTGGTGGTCTGTTTGCTAAGTCACATCCAACTTTTGTGACCCCATGGACTGTAGCCTGCCAGCCTCCTCTGTCCATGGAGTTCTCCAGGCAAGAATACTAGAATGGGGGCTTCCCTGGTGGTCCAGTGGGTAGAGAGTCTGCCTTGAAGTGGGCACTGGTTCAATTCTTGGCCTGGGAGGATCCCATGTGCCACGGAGCAGCTGGACCAGTGTGTCTGGTTGCGAGCCAGCACTCTGGAGGGCATGGCCTGGAGCCGATGCTCTGTAACGAGAGGCCACTGCAATGGGAGGCCCACACATGCCAAAGAATAAAAATGGATGAAAATAATAAATAAATAAACAAGAGTTCGTGGCATGAAGTTGAAAAGAAAAAAAAGTTTTAAATAAAGAATACTAGAATGGGTAGGCATTCCCTTCTGCAGGGGATCTTCCCGACCTAGAGACTGAACCCAGTTCTCCTGCACTGCAGGCGGATTCCTTACCCTCTGAGCCACCAGGGAAGCCCCTGCTCCTTCTTAATGAGGCCTCAAAGTGCTTTGTGTATTCCTCATGTAACCTTCCTCCTATAACCTGATGAACACTTGACTGGCTGACTTGTTTTTCTCTCCACAGCATTACAACACCATTTGGAATAAAGGAGCGTAAGCCCTATTATCATTGTTGTTGTTCAGCTGCTAAGTTGTCTCTGACTCTTTGCGACCCCATAAACTGCAGCACGCCAGGCTCCCCTGTTCTCTACTATCTCCCAAAGTTTGCTCAAATTCATGTCTAGTGAGTCGGTGGGTGATGCTCTCCAACAATTCCTATTACAGTATCAAGTCTAAAATAGCATGTTTCGGGTATTTTTAGAACTGAGTTTTAGCACCACTTTAAAATGCTACGTTTAAGAGTAATTAATTCTGCTGTATCATTTACTCTGAAAATAATCTGTTACAACATGATAGATATATTAGAAAATTTGAGCATAACACAAAAGTCCCATTTGCTTTTGTGAAATTTTGTCTGAGAAAAACACTAGCTGAAGTTACAAAAACCTGCCCCTGGCTGAAATGAGTTGCATAGAAATTTACAAAATACACATACCTCAAAAAACCTATCAGCTCCATTAGTTCATTCTGTGTGTGCACATATGCTGAGTCACAACCACCCATAATTGTTATTATTATAACATTCCATTTGATTTCAGTTAAGCCTGTTTCCATCATTTTACAATAACCAGCAACCCTTCTGATGCCCATTACCACAAGCAAGCCAGGTCTTTTTCAAGGTAAATTGTCACATTTATGGTGGTATTTGTTGTTGTTCAGTTATTTAGTTGTGTCCGACTGGACTGCAGCACGCTAGGCTCTCTGTCCCTCACCATCTCCCGGAGCTTGCTCAAACTCATGTCCACTGAGTTGATGATGCAATCCAACCATCTCATCCTCTGTCACCCCTTTCTGCCCCTGCCCTCAATCTTTCCCAACATCAGAGATTTTTCCAATGAGTTGTCTCTTCGCATCAGGTGGCCAGGTTCAGCCCCAGTCTTTCCAATGAATATTCAGGGTTAATTTCCTTTAGGATTAACTGGTATGACATCCTTCCTGTCCAAGGGACTTTCAAGAGTATTCTCTAGCACCACATTTGTGCTACTGTGGTATTTATGTATTCCTTAACCATTTAATACATGTAGGACTATGCTACTGTTTTTAATCAGGCTTCTTTTTTAAAAAATAAGTCACTGACAAAGTCTTGCATGTTGTGCCACAATACCACTTCTCACAAAAGGCCTATAGTTTTTACTGCACAATTTTGCCTGCCATGGTGATTTTTAGGAACCTATATGTTGCTCTGGGCTTGCCTGGTGGCTCAGTGGTAAAGAATTCACCTGCCAATCCAAGAGACTTGGGTTCGATCCCTGGGTTGGGCAGATCCTCTGAAGAAGGGTATGGCTACCCATTCCAGTATTCATATCCTCACAGACCATCAGGAGAGCCATAACCTCTAAGCTTGGTGGCTCTCACTTCTTGGTGGCTCTTCACAACCCTTGGTGAGCAAAGGGTTGATTTTTCCAGCTTAAACGTTACAGTCTGCCTAAGCCTAAGAAGTAAGGTTCTGAATGACTGAATGCCTGCCTACAGTACCACTAGTCTCCATTGTTTTCATTGCTCTTAATTTTTTTCCAAACATTTTAATTTTAAATTATTCTGTATTACACAGCAATTGAACTTAAGCCCTCAAACCCACTACAAAATGTTCACAGAAACAAAACCCCTTTATCCAAGTTTAAAACAGACTCAGAGTCACTAACTTCATACTATCTCAAATGTGACTTTCTTATATATAGGGTCTCCACTTAATTGTCCACACCAATGCCTAAGTGATCTCTAAATTACCTTGCTTCCCTATGAAACATTTTGCTCTCTCTTTGGCTACAGGATAAAGATATTAGCTTAGTAAGCATGGTCCTTCAAAATCTAGGATAGACACACCTTTGCAGTCTCATCCTCTGTCACCCCTTTCTGCCCCTGCCCTCAATCTTTCCCAACATCAGAGATTTTTCCAATGAGTTGTCTCTTCGCATCAGGTGGCCAGGTTCAGCCCCAGTCTTTCCAATGAATATTCAGGGTTAATTTCCTTTAGGATTAACTGGTATGACATCCTTCCTGTCCAAGGGACTTTCAAGAGTATTCTCTAGCACCACATTTGTGCTACTGTGGTATTTATGTATTCCTTAACCATTTAATACATGTAGGACTATGCTACTGTTTTTAATCAGGCTTCTTTTTTAAAAAATAAGTCACTGACAAAGTCTTGCATGTTGTGCCACAATACCACTTCTCACAAAAGGCCTATAGTTTTTACTGCACAATTTTGCCTGCCATGGTGATTTTTAGGAACCTATATGTTGCTCTGGGCTTGCCTGGTGGCTCAGTGGTAAAGAATTCACCTGCCAATCCAAGAGACTTGGGTTCGATCCCTGGGTTGGGCAGATCCTCTGAAGAAGGGTATGGCTACCCATTCCAGTATTCATATCCTCACAGACCATCAGGAGAGCCATAACCTCTAAGCTTGGTGGCTCTCACTTCTTGGTGGCTCTTCACAACCCTTGGTGAGCAAAGGGTTGATTTTTCCAGCTTAAACGTTACAGTCTGCCTAAGCCTAAGAAGTAAGGTTCTGAATGACTGAATGCCTGCCTACAGTACCACTAGTCTCCATTGTTTTCATTGCTCTTAATTTTTTTCCAAACATTTTAATTTTAAATTATTCTGTATTACACAGCAATTGAACTTAAGCCCTCAAACCCACTACAAAATGTTCACAGAAACAAAACCCCTTTATCCAAGTTTAAAACAGACTCAGAGTCACTAACTTCATACTATCTCAAATGTGACTTTCTTATATATAGGGTCTCCACTTAATTGTCCACACCAATGCCTAAGTGATCTCTAAATTACCTTGCTTCCCTATGAAACATTTTGCTCTCTCTTTGGCTACAGGATAAAGATATTAGCTTAGTAAGCATGGTCCTTCAAAATCTAGGATAGACACACCTTTGCAGTCTCATCTCCAGTCACTCTCATTTCAGCAACATGTCACCATCAGCCTTATCCCAACACTTGGCACCTCAGTGCACCTTGTGTTTGAAAATACCCCATCTCCCCATTTGACAAACACTTATTCAGTGTAATTTTCTGTAAACTGCTCTCACACCTTCTACAAATGTAATCAGTCCCTCCTATTCTCCTACAGCTGTTGTATACCTACTAAGACTACAACAGCAAGAAGACAGCAACTATTATTCACTTTTCAATTCTCAGGGCCCAGCACTACATCCAGCATATACTATTCCTTGCCTATAAGCTATCAAGAAAATAAAAATGGATGAGGGAGAGGTAAAACCCAGAGAAGGGTAAGGCTGAAGCAGCCTAAATGACCCCTCCTCCACCTTATATGCAAATAAGCAACTTAAAAGCAGGTTTTCAACCAGTGTACCTTACATATGGGAAAGTTACAAGTATGCTAAAGAGGGGCCTCATGGCTCAAAGGCTACAAGCTGTGAGCAGCCTGGACCATTTATTCCAGTATGCCTTACACACATTAACCTTTTCTGCTGCACTATGATATGAAAAAGGTTCAAGCTTTAAAGAACATTAAAAGGGGGCTAATATGAACACAGTGGAATGCCTAAGCATTAACCAAAATGCATTATTTATAAATCACAAGTAAAGAAGCAAATCTGTAATCAGGACCAAATTCTATACCAACTTTGTATCTGTTCAAGAGTCTGAAAATTTTTACTTTGCCACCAAGGTCTAAGAAAACTGAAAATACCTATAAACAAGCATTCAGAAGAGTTTCATCATCTATTAATACATTACCACTGATGAAGACACTTCTGAAACCATGCAAAATATTCTTAGTCTCCAAGAAAACTTTGTCTTTTGTCACATCCTCATTTTTTGATCATTTCATTAAGTATCTGTTCATCTACTAAGAACTGACCAGATGCAATTACTTCAAGTAACTTTCATTCATTAAAACACACTTAATTGTCCACACCAATGCCTAAGTGATCTCTAAATTACCTTGCTTCCCTATAAATTTGCTCTCTCTTTGGCTACAGGATAAAGATATTAGCTTAGTAAGCATGGTCCTTCAAAATCTAGGATAGACACACCTTTGCAGTCTCATCTCCAGTCACTCTCATTTCAGCAACATGTCACCATCAGCCTTATCCCAACACTTGGCACCTCAGTGCACCTTGTGTTTGAAAATACCCCATCTCCCCATTTGACAAACACTTATTCAGTGTAATTTTCTGTAAACTGCTCTCACACCTTCTACAAATGTAATCAGTCCCTCCTATTCTCCTACAGCTGTTGTATACCTACTAAGACTACAACAGCAAGAAGACAGCAACTATTATTCACTTTTCAATTCTCAGGGCCCAGCACTACATCCAGCATATACTATTCCTTGCCTATAAGCTATCAAGAAAATAAAAATGGATGAGGGAGAGGTAAAACCCAGAGAAGGGTAAGGCTGAAGCAGCCTAAATGACCCCTCCTCCACCTTATATGCAAATAAGCAACTTAAAAGCAGGTTTTCAACCAGTGTACCTTACATATGGGAAAGTTACAAGTATGCTAAAGAGGGGCCTCATGGCTCAAAGGCTACAAGCTGTGAGCAGCCTGGACCATTTATTCCAGTATGCCTTACACACATTAACCTTTTCTGCTGCACTATGATATGAAAAAGGTTCAAGCTTTAAAGAACATTAAAAAGGGGGGGGGGGGGGGGGCTAATATGAACACAGTGGAATGCCTAAGCATTAACCAAAATGCATTATTTATAAATCACAAGTAAAGAAGCAAATCTGTAATCAGGACCAAATTCTATACCAACTTTGTATCTGTTCAAGAGTCTGAAAATTTTTACTTTGCCACCAAGGTCTAAGAAAACTGAAAATACCTATAAACAAGCATTCAGAAGAGTTTCATCATCTATTAATACATTACCACTGATGAAGACACTTCTGAAACCATGCAAAATATTCTTAGTCTCCAAGAAAACTTTGTCTTTTGTCACATCCTCATTTTTTGATCATTTCATTAAGTATCTGTTCATCTACTAAGAACTGACCAGATGCAATTACTTCAAGTAACTTTCATTCATTAAAACACACTCTGCCCTCCCAAAAGAACTAATTTCTGTCAAGTATATCACTCTTGTATGCTCTCACACTTACACAAAACCTGGTCCCTTCCCTCTTAACTGTAATACCTTGGGGACGTCACTCTAACCTTTCTAAGCCTGTTTCCTCATGAGTAGCTATTCAAAAATTTTATTTAAAGCAAGTGAACTGGACTAGATCACTGGTCTAAAAATATTAAGCAGTTTTTGCTCTAAACGCCATCACTTTCTAAAAACTAAGACAATTACTAGGACAGCAATTACAAAACAAGCCTTCAAAACCTTTTGATCAATGAACCTTTTGATCAGCTCCTATAACCTACAAAACTGTTTAGGGATGATAAATTCTAGTGCATTCTGAAAAACACAATGTGTTGTTATATGCAGTTTTATTTTCCACTTGTTCATACTCACTCTCTTCCTCCCTGAAATTAAAATCCCCAGACACAAAGACGCAAGAAGATTCCACACTACCACTAAAGGCGCAATCCGCCTGGAAATAAGTATCGGAACTCATATTCAAAGAGATTAAACGTCAGTTTAACACAATAACAAATCCAAAAGAGACAGGCAAGATGACTAGTCACAATATTACCTTTTGCAGGTAACAGTTTCAAGAAAAGGTTACATGTGTTCCTTAGGAAGCTCTTCGGGGAAGACACAGGAGGAAAAGTGTCAAAGAAACAAAGTTTCCAAAGAAAATGATCACTGGTATTTAGAACAAGGACGAAAGATATGACTTAGGTTTCATTAGACATAACTCCTGCAAGTAACTGTATCTCTGAATCCTCATTGAACAATATCATAATCTCACGCCATCCATTCCCACCCTCCACCAAAACCACCCCCAAGAAACTCGTTAGACTTAATCTTAAATACACTCGGGGGAAGGGATAAACAGTTTCCCGCTTTGCGGTAGCCGCGAAGTCCCACACTCCACTCCGCACAATCCCACACTGCCACTGCTCCGAAGTTGCCACCCATCCTGGCCAAGAGTCGCAGACGCCAACTCCCCTCCTCTGAGTTACCAGAGCCTGGGCATCCCCAGAACCCTAGCGCCCCCTGCGCGCCCCCGCCGTCCAACACCCCCCAGCCCTGGGCTTGACGCGGGGGCGCGGTGCCGAAACAGCTGTGCACTAGGGATCCCCAAAAGCCTCCATCTCCTCCAAGCTGCAGGCCCGGCGTCCACAAAACTTAAGGTGCTCTTGCTCGAGTGCCCCGCGCTACGGTCCCGGGGACACGACTGAGAGGGGCCCGTGCGCCGCCAGTGCGAGGAGCAGCGCCCGGCTGGGCCTCGGGCCGGTCTCGCTCACCTCTTGGGGTGCGCCGCCTTCCTCCGCCGCTGCCGCCGCCTCCTCCCTGTGAGTGCAGCGGGGTCTGACCTGTGGAACCACCATACCAGTCCCGCCCGCAGCTGTAGCGCCGCCGTCGCCGCTCCTCTACCGCCTTAGCCGCCGCTCTTTGTTCCCCCTCCGAGGTCCACCGCGTCAGCTGCTCGCTTCAGCCGCCTCGACGGGCCGCCACTACGCCCTCTCGGCCTCCGGCCTCCCCCTTTTCGCTGCACCCACCGCTGCCTTCACCCCCGCGCAGCCGACGCCGCCGCCACCGACGCCGCCGCCTCCTCCTCCTCCGAGTCCCCCTTGTTTTCATTGAAAGCAAACAAGCATCATGGCGGCGGGCGCCGTACCCCGCCTCCCCAAATCGCTCCCCCTACTCTCTGCGAGGAGCGAGCGAGCAAGCGCCGCGACGGACGCTGCCGCTCCAATGGGCCCTGGAGCCGCAGGGCGCACCCATTGGCCACTTTTTTAGAGCTCCAAACTCCTTCAAAAAGCACTGGTATTTAGAACAAGGACGAAAGATATGACTTAGGTTTCATTAGACATAACTCCTGCAAGTAACTGTATCTCTGAATCCTCATTGAACAATATCATAATCTCACGCCATCCATTCCCACCCTCCACCAAAACCACCCCCAAGAAACTCGTTAGACTTAATCTTAAATACACTCGGGGGAAGGGATAAACAGTTTCCCGCTTTGCGGTAGCCGCGAAGTCCCACACTCCACTCCGCACAATCCCACACTGCCACTGCTCCGAAGTTGCCACCCATCCTGGCCAAGAGTCGCAGACGCCAACTCCCCTCCTCTGAGTTACCAGAGCCTGGGCATCCCCAGAACCCTAGCGCCCCCTGCGCGCCCCCGCCGTCCAACACCCCCCAGCCCTGGGCTTGACGCGGGGGCGCGGTGCCGAAACAGCTGTGCACTAGGGATCCCCAAAAGCCTCCATCTCCTCCAAGCTGCAGGCCCGGCGTCCACAAAACTTAAGGTGCTCTTGCTCGAGTGCCCCGCGCTACGGTCCCGGGGACACGACTGAGAGGGGCCCGTGCGCCGCCAGTGCGAGGAGCAGCGCCCGGCTGGGCCTCGGGCCGGTCTCGCTCACCTCTTGGGGTGCGCCGCCTTCCTCCGCCGCTGCCGCCGCCTCCTCCCTGTGAGTGCAGCGGGGTCTGACCTGTGGAACCACCATACCAGTCCCGCCCGCAGCTGTAGCGCCGCCGTCGCCGCTCCTCTACCGCCTTAGCCGCCGCTCTTTGTTCCCCCTCCGAGGTCCACCGCGTCAGCTGCTCGCTTCAGCCGCCTCGACGGGCCGCCACTACGCCCTCTCGGCCTCCGGCCTCCCCCTTTTCGCTGCACCCACCGCTGCCTTCACCCCCGCGCAGCCGACGCCGCCGCCACCGACGCCGCCGCCTCCTCCTCCTCCGAGTCCCCCTTGTTTTCATTGAAAGCAAACAAGCATCATGGCGGCGGGCGCCGTACCCCGCCTCCCCAAATCGCTCCCCCTACTCTCTGCGAGGAGCGAGCGAGCAAGCGCCGCGACGGACGCTGCCGCTCCAACATCCCGGGCGCCCATTGGCCACCGCCGCAGGGCGCGACCATTCAGCATCCGGGTAAGTCGCTCTCCGTTTCCGCAGGCCCCGCCTTCTCTCTTCCGGTTTCCACCTCTGGCTAGAAGGGACCTGTGCCCTGTGCAGGTCTTTTTTCTGGTTTTTCTTCTTCCCGCTCTCCAAGCTTTTATCTGCATTGTCGCTTATACTTTCCCATCTTGTTAAGGCTCTTCAGTTCAATTCAGTCTCAGTCGTGTCGGACTCTTTGCGACTCCAAGAACAACAGCACGCCAAGTTTCCCTGTCCTTCAGCATCTCCCAGAGCTTGCTCAAACTCATGTCCACTGACTGTCATCCTCTGTCGTCCCCTTCTCCTTCTGTGTTCTGTTTTTTTTCCAGCATCAGGGTCTTTTCCAATGAGTCCAGACTTCAAATCAAGTTGCCAAAGTATTGGAGCTTCAGCTTCCGCATCAGTCCTTCCAATGAATAGTCAGGGTCGATTTCCTTCAGGATGGACTGGTTTGATCTCCTTGCAGCCCAAGGGACTCTCAAGAGTCTTTTCCAGCACCACAGTTTGAAAGCATCAGTTCTTCCATGCTGAGCCTTCTTTATGGTCCAACTCTCACATCCATATATGACCACTGGGAAAACCATAGCTTTGCCTATAGGGGCCTTTGCCGGCAAAATGATGTGTCTGCTTTTTAATAGTCTATCTAGCTTTGTAATAGCTTTTCTTTCAAGGAGCAAGCCTCTTTTAATTTCATGACTGCAGTCACCATCTGCAGTGATCTTGGAGCCCAGAAAAGAGAGTCTCACTGTTTCCTCATCTATTTGTCATGAAATTATGGGACCAATCTTTTTAAATCCTGAGTTTGAGAAGTTGTATGTATATTCTACACACAAGTCCTCGGTCAAATACGTGATCCGCAAATATTTTCTCCTATTCTGTAATTTGTCTTTTCATATTCATTACTAGAGTTAATTGCTGAGCAAAAGTTGTATATTTTATGAGGTCTAATTCATCAGGTTTTCCTTTTATGGATCATACTTTTGTTAAGAACTCCTTGCCTAATATACTAGAAGTTTTACATTTTACATGGTCTGTGACCATTCTGAGTTAAAATTTGTATAAAATTAGAGGATTAGTTTAAGGTTTTTTGGTTTTGCTTTGGGTACTTATTTCAGCACCATTTACGGAAAACCCTGTCTCTGTCTTATTGGAATGACTTTTTTCCTTTGTTACAAATAAATAATCATGTTTGTGTAGAGATCTGTTTCTTCATTTTCTATCTGTTCCATTAATCTATATGACTATCCTTCAGCTAATATCATACTGTTTTTATTATTGTAATTAGTAGCAGGCACTTCACATCTCAAAGAATAATTATTTCCACTTTCCTTTTTAAAATTTATTTTGGCTGTTTTAGGGCCTTTCCCTTTCCATCTAAAATTTCGAATAAGCCTTTCTATATTTATAAAGATAAACCTTGTTGAGGTTTTGATAAGGATTGTGGTAAATCTTTAGATCAGTTTGGGAAGAAGGACCAAACCCACATCTCTTGCATCTCCTGCATCAGAAAGTGGATTCTTTATCAACTGAGCCACCAGGAAAGCCCCCTGGCAAAATTATACTGTCGATACAGTAAAAGTTATAGCATCTTTTGGCTTCAACCATAAAATATAATTAAGGAAATTCATGAGGTAATGGATAAACTATTGTGTTTACTTGTGTTTACTAATTCTTTGTTCTTCTTCTTCTTTTTTTTTCTAAGTGTCTAGTTTCCTCTATTATGATTTCCTTTCTTTCTGGAGACCTCCCTTTAGCCATTCTTTAAGGGTAGGTCTGCTGGAAATGAATTCTCTTAGGTGTCCTTTATTTGAGAATGTCTTTATTTCCTCCACTTTTCTGAAGTATAGTTTCATCGGGTTTACAGTTCAGAGCTGACAGTTTTTCATCTAACACTTAAAAAAGTGACTTTATGTTTTATCTCACTGTTTCCTCATCTATTTGTCATGAAATTATGGGACCAATCTTTTAAATCCTGAGTTTGAGAAGTTGTATGTATATTCTACACACAAGTCCTCGGTCAAATACGTGATCCAAATATTTTCTCCTATTCTGTAATTTGTCTTTTCATATTCATTACTAGAGTTAATTGCTGAGCAAAAGTTGTATATTTTATGAGGTCTAATTCATCAGGTTTTCCTTTTATGGATCATACTTTTGTTAAGAACTCCTTGCCTAATATACTAGAAGTTTTACATTTTACATGGTCTGTGACCATTCTGAGTTAAAATTTGTATAAAATTAGAGGATTAGTTTAAGGTTTTTTGGTTTTGCTTTGGGTACTTATTTCAGCACCATTTACGGAAAACCCTGTCTCTGTCTTATTGGAATGACTTTTTTCCTTTGTTACAAATAAATAATCATGTTTGTGTAGAGATCTGTTTCTTCATTTTCTATCTGTTCCATTAATCTATATGACTATCCTTCAGCTAATATCATACTGTTTTTATTATTGTAATTAGTAGCAGGCACTTCACATCTCAAAGAATAATTATTTCCACTTTCCTTTTTAAAATTTATTTTGGCTGTTTTAGGGCCTTTCCCTTTCCATCTAAAATTTCGAATAAGCCTTTCTATATTTATAAAGATAAACCTTGTTGAGGTTTTGATAAGGATTGTGGTAAATCTTTAGATCAGTTTGGGAAGAAGGACCAAACCCACATCTCTTGCATCTCCTGCATCAGAAAGTGGATTCTTTATCAACTGAGCCACCAGGAAAGCCCCCTGGCAAAATTATACTGTCGATACAGTAAAAGTTATAGCATCTTTTGGCTTCAACCATAAAATATAATTAAGGAAATTCATGAGGTAATGGATAAACTATTGTGTTTACTTGTGTTTACTAATTCTTTGTTCTTCTTCTTCTTTTTTTTTCTAAGTGTCTAGTTTCCTCTATTATGATTTCCTTTCTTTCTGGAGACCTCCCTTTAGCCATTCTTTAAGGGTAGGTCTGCTGGAAATGAATTCTCTTAGGTGTCCTTTATTTGAGAATGTCTTTATTTCCTCCACTTTTCTGAAGTATAGTTTCATCGGGTTTACAGTTCAGAGCTGACAGTTTTTCATCTAACACTTAAAAAAGTGACTTTATGTCACTTCCTTCTGGCTCCAGTGGTTTCAGATGAGAAATCCACTGCCATTTGAATTGCTTCTCCTTTGTAAGGAAAATTATTTCTCTATAGCTGTTTTCAATTTTTTGCTTTTGTTTTTAGTTTACAGAAGTATAATTCTGATGTGTCTTGATGTGAATTTCTTTAGTTTTCACATATTTGGGATTCTGTCATTCTTTTTTTTTTTTTTTTAAAGATTTATTTATTTATTTATTTATTTTTGGGCGGGAGTTGGGTTGGGGAGGGAGGGGAGCAGGTGGGCCACTTCTATTGGTCTTTCATTTGTCTGTTTTCATCCGTCTTTGTTCCTTGGCTCCTGTGGGCCTCCCATCGTGGTGACGTCTGTTGTTGCTGAGCGCTGGCTCTGGGCGCATGCACTCCAGAGCTCCAGCTCGGTAATTGGACACATAGGTCCAGCCGCTCCGCGGCACGTGGGATCTTCCCAGGCCAGGGATTGAACCAGCGCCCCTTGCACTGCAAGGTGGTATCCTTACCCACTGGACCACCAGGGGAAACCCCTGTCTTATTCTTGAACCTGTAGGTTTGTGTGTTTCACCAAGTTTGGGAGATTTTCAGCCATTATTCTTTTGGATATCTTTTTGACTCCACATCTTCCTCCTCTCCTTTGGGACCCTGATTATTTGGATCCTTTATTATAGACCCACAGGTCTGTGAGTCTCTGTTTATTATTTTTGCAGTCTATTCTCTGTTGTTCAGGTTGCCTTTAAGTTCATTGACTCTATCTTGTCATCTCCACCCTACTTTTCAGTTAGTTTTTAATTTTGAATGTTGTATTTTTCAGTTCAACAGTTTTCATTTGATTCTTTTTTTTTTTAACAACACTTTTCTTTGCTGAAACTTTCTATTTCTTCATGTGTTTCCAGATAATTTGTCATTGATTATTGAAGTGTTTTTAATGGCAGCTTCTTTCAAATCCTTGTCACATAATTCCAGCATGTGATTCGTCTCAGTATTGGCCTCACTTGACTGTCTTTTCTCATATGGATAGTGGTCTTCTTGCATCTTAGTGACAAGTCTAAGTGACAAGTGATTTTCTGTAGTACCTTTCCATTTTGGTTATTTTGTGAGGGGATTCTCAGTCCCAGTTAATCTTCAGTGTTACCAGACAGTCACCAAGTTAGTCACTGGGTTCTGTTCTGTCTACCTTTGTAGACTTTAGTTCCAACAATAGTTTCATTTTCTGAGTCCTCGACATTCATCCTGGTTAGCTTTGGCCCTCTAGTACTGCTGGGCTTCTGCTCAGTGCTAGTCGGTGCCATATGTGGGGGCAGGATGCATTTCTTCAGTTTGCCTGCTACTTCTGCAGGTCTACAGCAGAAGATACTGGGCCTAGATCTCCTGAGGCTATGGGTGAGGTCAGGGAGGCATAGCCTTTTTCCTCTTGGTGCCATTGCAAGGCCTGCTAGTCCCTGACTATAGAGTGTGATCTGGGACACTCCAAAACGTTGCTGCTTCTGCAGGCAGATACTCCCATCACCAGTGCACTGGTTGTGGAGTGAGAGCTGTGGTAACCAGGGACTTTGCTGTTCTGCAGTTGCTGGTGGATCATATGGTTCAGGATGTGGTGCAGGGACTTAATCCAGTTTGCGGTTTTAATTGAGTTTCTCTGCTTTCCTCACTCTTGACTGATTGTTTTGATCATCTGGAGTCTAAGTCAGTTATGATTCAATAAAATATCTGCTTTCTAGCTTCCAATTTTTAAAAAAATTTATTTTTTTATTTATGGTTATTCTGGATTTTCACTGCTACCAAAGGCTCTTCTCTAGTTGCAGGGAGTGGGGGCTACTCTCTGGTTGAGGCGAGCAGACTTCTTGTTGCAGTGACTTCTTTTGTTGTGGAACTCGGGCTCTAGGGCTCACAGGCTTCAGTAGTTGTGGCGTGTAGGCTCAAGAGTTGCACCTCTTTGGCTGAACAACACTTTTCTTTGCTGAAACTTTCTATTTCTTCATGTGTTTCCAGATAATTTGTCATTGATTATTGAAGTGTTTTTAATGGCAGCTTCTTTCAAATCCTTGTCACATAATTCCAGCATGTGATTCGTCTCAGTATTGGCCTCACTTGACTGTCTTTTCTCATATGGATAGTGGTCTTCTTGCATCTTAGTGACAAGTCTAAGTGACAAGTGATTTTCTGTAGTACCTTTCCATTTTGGTTATTTTGTGAGGGGATTCTCAGTCCCAGTTAATCTTCAGTGTTACCAGACAGTCACCAAGTTAGTCACTGGGTTCTGTTCTGTCTACCTTTGTAGACTTTAGTTCCAACAATAGTTTCATTTTCTGAGTCCTCGACATTCATCCTGGTTAGCTTTGGCCCTCTAGTACTGCTGGGCTTCTGCTCAGTGCTAGTCGGTGCCATATGTGGGGGCAGGATGCATTTCTTCAGTTTGCCTGCTACTTCTGCAGGTCTACAGCAGAAGATACTGGGCCTAGATCTCCTGAGGCTATGGGTGAGGTCAGGGAGGCATAGCCTTTTTCCTCTTGGTGCCATTGCAAGGCCTGCTAGTCCCTGACTATAGAGTGTGATCTGGGACACTCCAAAACGTTGCTGCTTCTGCAGGCAGATACTCCCATCACCAGTGCACTGGTTGTGGAGTGAGAGCTGTGGTAACCAGGGACTTTGCTGTTCTGCAGTTGCTGGTGGATCATATGGTTCAGGATGTGGTGCAGGGACTTAATCCAGTTTGCGGTTTTAATTGAGTTTCTCTGCTTTCCTCACTCTTGACTGATTGTTTTGATCATCTGGAGTCTAAGTCAGTTATGATTCAATAAAATATCTGCTTTCTAGCTTCCAATTTTTAAAAAAATTTATTTTTTTATTTATGGTTATTCTGGATTTTCACTGCTACCAAAGGCTCTTCTCTAGTTGCAGGGAGTGGGGGCTACTCTCTGGTTGAGGCGAGCAGACTTCTTGTTGCAGTGACTTCTTTTGTTGTGGAACTCGGGCTCTAGGGCTCACAGGCTTCAGTAGTTGTGGCGTGTAGGCTCAAGAGTTGCACCTCTGAGGCGCTAGAACATAGTCTCAATAGTTGTGGCTCACGGGCTTTGTTGCTCCACAGCATGTGGGATCTTCTTGGATCAGGGATTGAACCCATGTCTTCTGCATTGGCAGGCGAATTCTTCACCACTGAGCTACCAGGGAAGCCCATAGCTTCCAATTTTTTATTAATGTTTTCCTCTCTCTTCTCCCCATTTTTGTCTTGTGGATTTATTCACCTCTCTTCCAGATGGCGCTAGTAGTAAAGAACCAACCTGCCAATGCAGGAGACACAAAAGCCACAATATCCTCTTCCTACTCCCTGAGTCAGGAAGATACCTGGCCCAGGGAGTAGGAAATGGCAACCCATTCCAGTATTCTTGCCTGGAGAATCCCATGGACAGAGGAGCCTGGTAGGCTACAGTCCGTGGGACCACAAAGAGTCGCACACAAGTGAGTGGCTAAGCACCACCATCCCTCTACTGTGGTTTCAAGACAGTATAATCATACGCATACAGACAGTACTCTCTCCAAACAGAATTCATACAGTTCTAATTTGTAGTACTCCTACAGATTGAAGATCATGTTCTTTCCCAATATTGCTTCCTTTTATTTAGCTTTTTCCCCTTAAAGATATATTTGTCAGAGTTCGTCTATATTACTGGCTTTCAAAAATAGTTATTTGTTGGGGCTATTTTTGTTTCTTATTTCATTTTTTATTATTATTAATTTCTTCCTCTTACTCTCTTGGTATTTATTTCATTATTTATTTACTTTCTAGAAGTGAATGCTTAGCTCATTTGTTTTAAATTTTCTTTATTTGATTCAATAAAGTCCAGTTCAGACCCTGCACTTGTATGACTCACCTCACCTGCCACCTCCTAGTCCTGACCCCACTGGGACTATAGGACCTTTGGAGAGTGGCTTTGCCTCTCTGTGCCTCAGTTTCTACATCTGTAGTATAATAATTCTCCCCTCTTGGACTTGCTGTGAACATGGTTGAAAAACAACACATGGAAATTAGGGACTGCGTGATGATGGTGGTGGTGATGGTGATGGTGTTGGCAGTGGTGGAGAAGAAGGAGAGGAGGAGAAAAAGAAGGATAAAGGTAACTTTATCCAGTATACCCCAGGAAACTATAGTCAATATTATGCAATAACTTATTATATATATATATATATATGTTTATACATATATACACACACACACATATATAGATGAATTGCTGTATTGTACATCTGAAACTTAATGTGATATTGCAAATCAATTATACTTCAATTAAAAACTATAAAAAATTTTTTCTTTTTTTATAAAATTTCGTAAGATTGTGGTGATTTTTCCTGTGTTTTCCTTTGGTTATCAATAGCTTTTAATATATGATGTATTCTGAATATTACTTTATAAATTAATATTTCATTCTATGTTATTCCTTTTAAAAAAGAGCTACTTAGGAAACAAAAATTCTGGTGGCCTTGGAGTTCTAGTACATATGGGAGGGTAAGGGGAGCAGGAAAAAGCTCTTCTTTTTTTCCTTTTTGATTTTGGCCACTTTTATTGGCCTTTCATTTATTTATTTCATCCATCTTGTTCTTTGGTCTGTGTGGGCCTCACATCGCAGTGCCTCTCCTGTAGCAGAGCATAGGCTCTGGGCGCATGCGCCCAGGTTTTAAAATTACAGATTAGTATTTCTGTTCTTCCAAGTTTTATTTAGCTTTTTCCCCTTAAAGATATATTTGTCAGAGTTCGTCTATATTACTGGCTTTCAAAAATAGTTATTTGTTGGGGCTATTTTTGTTTCTTATTTCATTTTTTATTATTATTAATTTCTTCCTCTTACTCTCTTGGTATTTATTTCATTATTTATTTACTTTCTAGAAGTGAATGCTTAGCTCATTTGTTTTAAATTTTCTTTATTTGATTCAATAAAGTCCAGTTCAGACCCTGCACTTGTATGACTCACCTCACCTGCCACCTCCTAGTCCTGACCCCACTGGGACTATAGGACCTTTGGAGAGTGGCTTTGCCTCTCTGTGCCTCAGTTTCTACATCTGTAGTATAATAATTCTCCCCTCTTGGACTTGCTGTGAACATGGTTGAAAAACAACACATGGAAATTAGGGACTGCGTGATGATGGTGGTGGTGATGGTGATGGTGTTGGCAGTGGTGGAGAAGAAGGAGAGGAGGAGAAAAAGAAGGATAAAGGTAACTTTATCCAGTATACCCCAGGAAACTATAGTCAATATTATGCAATAACTTATTATATATATATATATATATGTTTATACATATATACACACACACACATATATAGATGAATTGCTGTATTGTACATCTGAAACTTAATGTGATATTGCAAATCAATTATACTTCAATTAAAAACTATAAAAAATTTTTTCTTTTTTTATAAAATTTCGTAAGATTGTGGTGATTTTTCCTGTGTTTTCCTTTGGTTATCAATAGCTTTTAATATATGATGTATTCTGAATATTACTTTATAAATTAATATTTCATTCTATGTTATTCCTTTTAAAAAAGAGCTACTTAGGAAACAAAAATTCTGGTGGCCTTGGAGTTCTAGTACATATGGGAGGGTAAGGGGAGCAGGAAAAAGCTCTTCTTTTTTTTTCCTTTTTTTTTGATTTTTGGCCACTTTTATTGGCCTTTCATTTATTTATTTCATCCATCTTGTTCTTTGGTCTGTGTGGGCCTCACATCGCAGTGCCTCTCCTGTAGCAGAGCATAGGCTCTGGGCGCATGCGCTCCAGAGTGCTGGCTCTTAATTGGACACACCGGTTCAGCTGCTCTGCGGCACGTGGGATCTTCCTGTGCCAGGGATCGAACCAGTGCCCCTTGCAATGCACAGTGGACTTTTTAGCCACTGGACCACCAGGGAAGCCCAGGCTCTTCTTTTGTAGTTAAATTCTCAATTATTGCTTCTTGGTAAGAAAATACTCTTCACAATTGATACATTTTAGAATTTGATGAGGTGCTCTTTATGACTGGGTAAAATAATTTTGGTAAATGTTCCATGAGTATTTATAGGCAGTGATTATGAGAGATTCTCCTGCTTGTATATAGAAAATAAGAGAAAGAATTGTCATTGCTACTCGTGAAAAATAACTGTTTCAGTTCAGTTCAGTCACTTAGTCATGTCTAACTCTTTGCAACCCCATGGACTGCAGCATGCCAAGCTTCCCTGTCCTTCACCATCTCCCAGAGCTTGCTCAAACTCATGTCCATTGACTCAGCGATGCCATCCAACCATCTCATCCTCTGTCGTCCCCTTCTCCTTTTGCCTTCTGTTTTTTCCAACATCAGGGTCTTTTCTCGGGTTGTCGCTTCGCATCAGGTGGCCAAAGTATTAAAACTTCAGTTTCAGCATCAGTCCTTCCAATGAATATTCATGGTTGATTTCTTTAGGATTGACTGGTTTGATCATCTTACAGTCCAAGGGACTCTCAAGAGTATTCTCCAGCACCACAGTTTGAAAGCATCAATCCTTTGGTGCTCACTCTTTTTTATGGTCCAACTCTCACATCCATACATGAATACTGTAAAAATCATAGCTTTGACTAGACAGACTTTTCTTGGCAACGTGATGTCTAAGATTGTGGTGATTTTTCCTGTGTTTTCCTTTGGTTATCAATAGCTTTTAATATATGATGTATTCTGAATATTACTTTATAAATTAATATTTCATTCTATGTTATTCCTTTTAAAAAAGAGCTACTTAGGAAACAAAAATTCTGGTGGCCTTGGAGTTCTAGTACATATGGGAGGGTAAGGGGAGCAGGAAAAAGCTCTTCTTTTTTTTTCCTTTTTTTTTGATTTTTGGCCACTTTTATTGGCCTTTCATTTATTTATTTCATCCATCTTGTTCTTTGGTCTGTGTGGGCCTCACATCGCAGTGCCTCTCCTGTAGCAGAGCATAGGCTCTGGGCGCATGCGCTCCAGAGTGCTGGCTCTTAATTGGACACACCGGTTCAGCTGCTCTGCGGCACGTGGGATCTTCCTGTGCCAGGGATCGAACCAGTGCCCCTTGCAATGCACAGTGGACTTTTTAGCCACTGGACCACCAGGGAAGCCCAGGCTCTTCTTTTGTAGTTAAATTCTCAATTATTGCTTCTTGGTAAGAAAATACTCTTCACAATTGATACATTTTAGAATTTGATGAGGTGCTCTTTATGACTGGGTAAAATAATTTTGGTAAATGTTCCATGAGTATTTATAGGCAGTGATTATGAGAGATTCTCCTGCTTGTATATAGAAAATAAGAGAAAGAATTGTCATTGCTACTCGTGAAAAATAACTGTTTCAGTTCAGTTCAGTCACTTAGTCATGTCTAACTCTTTGCAACCCCATGGACTGCAGCATGCCAAGCTTCCCTGTCCTTCACCATCTCCCAGAGCTTGCTCAAACTCATGTCCATTGACTCAGCGATGCCATCCAACCATCTCATCCTCTGTCGTCCCCTTCTCCTTTTGCCTTCTGTTTTTTCCAACATCAGGGTCTTTTCTCGGGTTGTCGCTTCGCATCAGGTGGCCAAAGTATTGGAGCTTCAGCTTCAGCATCAGTCCTTCCAATGAATATTCAGGATTGACTGGTTTGATCTCCTTACAGTCCAAGGGACTCTCAAGAGTCTTCTCCAGCACCACAGTTTGAAAGCATCAGTTCTTTGGCACTCAACTTTCTTTGTGGTCCAACTCTCACATCCATACATGACTTCTGGGAAAATCATAGCTTTGACTATACAGACTTTTCTTGGCAACGTGATGTCTCTGCTTTTAAATATGCTCTCTATGCTTTCTAACATAGCTTTTCTTCCAAGGAGCAAGGGTCTTTTCATTTCATGGCTGCAGTCACCATCCGCAGTGATTTTGGTGCATAAGAAAATAAACTGTTTCCATTGTTTGCCCATCTATTTGCCATGAAGTTATGGGACCAGATGCCATGATCTTCATTTTTTGAATGTTGAGTTTTAGGCCAGCTTTTTCACTCTCCTCTTTCACTTTCATCAAGAGACTCTTTAGTTCTGCTTATTTTGTGCCATGCACTATTCCAGGGTCTCTCAACTTTAGCACTCCTGACGGTTTGGGCTAGATAATTCTTTGTGCCTGGCATCTCTATTGTACTACGTAGGATGTTTAGTAGCATCCCTGGCCTCTACCAGAGTAACATGAACCTCTAACCCACCTTCCAGTAACAGCTGCAGCCTCCTTCCCCAAGCTGTCACAGCCAAAAATGTCTCCAGATGTTGCCAGATTTTCCCTGGCTACAAAATTGCCCTGATTGTGACATACTATTTTACACTTATAAATTCATTTAATCCTCATCACAAACCTATTGTTACCCCCATTTTACAGATAAGTATCTATAAACTGAGCTGCTATAAACAAAAGCCCAGAGAGGTTCAAAATAACTTTCCAAAGTCACAGGGCTATTAAACATTTGTAATGGCAGAAACCAGAACAAAGCCATACCAAATCAACCAAAATGCATTCAATAAACTGTAAAACATGCATACATAGGAATTTTGAGAAATTTAACTACTCGATGTACTTACAATGAATCTCAAAAGGGGCTTCCCAGGTGGTTCAGTGGTAGAGAATCCACCTGCCAAGCAGTAGACATGAATTCTATCCACTGGAGGAGGAAATGGCAACCCACTACGGTATTCTTGTCTGGGAAATCCCATAGACAGAGAAGCCTGGCTGGCTACAGTCCACTGAGTCACAAAAAGTCACGCATGGCTTAGTGACTAACAACAACAAACTCTCAAAAGCACACACAGAGAAAAAAAGTAAGGTGTGGACATCTTTTGAAAAAAGCAAAAAAATGTGGAAGTCTTAGTTGCTCAGTTGTGTATGACTCTTTGCAGCCCCATGGACTGTAGCCTGCCAGGCTCCTCTGTCTGTGGAATTTCCCAGGTAAGAATACTGGAGTAGGTAGCCATTCCCTTCACCAGAGGTCTTTCCAACCCAGGGATTGAACCCAGATCTCCTGCATTGCAGTCAGAGTCTTTACTGTCTGAGCCACCAGGGAAACCTGTGGACATCTTTTAAGTGAGGATAAAATATGCAATATGGGGATTCTATTAGTCTTCCCTCAAGTGCCAGGTGGCCCGCGTTCTTCTGTTTGCATCTACAGGGAAGAAAAATCAGGAAATGCCTGGCAAGCCTTGCTGCCTTGTAGCTGCCACCACAGAGCTGACACTCCTGGTAGACAGCAGGTGTCTCTGGCCTTGGCAAGCCTGTACTTTTGTGCCCCATGGGCAACCGGAAAAGGCTCCTGAACTCCCCCTGAGCAGGGTGGCCTGGAGGACCTCAGGAGGTTCTGCTGCAGCCCAACTCACACACTCCCCATTTCTCCGTGGAAACTTGTAGCTTCCAAAACACCCTTTCTTTTTTCTCTCTTTCCTTTTATTGAGGTATAATTAGCAGATAACATTATATTAGTTTCAGATGTACAACATGATGATGTTTGTAGAAAGTGAAATGCAATCATCACAGTAAAGCAAGTCACCTCTACATTCTGAGTCTCAATTTTTCCACCAGTGATATGAGATGAGGATATCTCATGAAATGAGCTTTAAGGACAATTAGAAGAGATACTGTGTGTGCTAAGCCTCCACCACAACCAAGGGGACGCACTGGTAACCTTCCTTTAGGAGTGCCTGTAATTCACCCTAAGACCGCCAGGTGGGGTCATTAGCATCAGGGAAGAAAAGCAGCCACCACCAAAGGTGAATGAATGGGCATCTGCCCTCTCTTGAGTTGTTTTTGTTTGCTGTTTGTTCTTATAAAATATTAATTCCCCACAGGAGACAGAATCAAAGTCTCTACTGGGGCAAGGGCATCTGTATTTTAACAAGTGATTTGAGTCCACACTATGAAAATCTGAGACCCACGGATTGAGCAGATGGAGTAGTTTCCTTCCCAGAAACTAGCACTCAGCAAATATAGGTATACTTTATTGAGGGGTTGAGATGGACTTTAAAAACGTGAAAAATAACTTGCAAGGCTTTCAGAGAGCAACATCAATTTAGTGGAAATAGTTAACCTATATTTCTGTAACTTTATGTGTATTTTTATTTTGAGTAAACTGATAGAAGTTTGGAGTTTTTAATTCTTGTCTTTCCCTGATTCAAAATGTATTGTAATTTACAGAGGAACAGATAAAGAAGATGTGGTACATATATACAAAGGAATATTACTTTGTTTAAAGGAGCAAAATAATGCCAACTGTATACTGAGCTGTCGTATAGAATGAAGTCAGTCAGAAAGAGAAAGACAAACATATAGCATAGCTTATATGTAGAATCTAGAAAAATGGTAGAGATGAACTTATTTGCAAAGCAGAAATAGAGTCACAGATGTAGAGAACAAACTTTCAGTTGCCAAGGGGATAAGGGGGTGTGGGAGATTGGGATCAAACTTATATCTACAATATAAAATACACAACTAATGAGAACCTACTGTATAGCACAGGGAACTTTACTCAGTACTCTGTGGTACTTTATTCAGTGCTCTGTGGAATCTAAGAAAGAGTGGATATGTGTATAACTGATTCACTTTGCTGTAAAATAGAAACTCACACAACGTTGTTAAGCAACTATCCTCCATTAAAAATTAATTTAGAAAAGAAGAAAAACAAACCCAAAATGTATTATCATCTAGTATAATCTCTTTTAAAAAGTCTACTAGGATTAAAATATAAAATGAAAATCTTTGCTTTAAATCTGTCCTGTAAAGTTATCATAAATCAAGTGAAAGATGACAATGCCAGAAACATCAACGTTCACTACTAGGTTAGGGAGGACTTAGGGAAGTTTCATGTACAGAATGTCCATATCATAGGAGAGCAAAATTTGCTGCCCCCAAAAGTTTCTCTTTGTTTTCTTATTAATTTTCCATCTGGATGATCTGTCCATTGGTGTAAGTGTGGTGTTAAAGTCCCCTACTATTACTGTTACTGATACTGTGTTACTGTTGATTTCCCCTTTGTGGCTGTTACTGTTTGCCTTATGTGTAAAGAAGCTCCTGTGGGGCTTCCTTGGTGGTCCAGTGGGTAAAGAGTCTGCCTTGCAGTGCAAGGGGCACCAGTTCGATCCCTGGCCCGGGAAGATCCCACGTGCTGAGGAAAGGCTGGACCAGTGTGTCCAATTATGAACCAGTGCTCTGGAGTGCATGCACCCAGAGCTGGTGCTCTGCAACGAGAGGCCACTGTGATGGGAGGCCCACACATGCCAAGGAATAAAGATGGATGAAAAATAAGCAATGACTTAGAGGTAAAGAAAAAAAAAAAGGATACTGGACTGGATTACCATTCCTTAAAAAAAAAAAAAAAAAAGAAGAACCTCCTATGTTGGGTACATAAATATTTACAATGGTTATATCTTTTTCTTGGATTCATCCCTCGATCATTATGTAATGTCTTTCCTTGGCCCTGGACCTTCAAGGCCGGTGTCAGACAGGCCCCAGGGGCCTGACTGGGACGGGATGACTCCATTAGAGTCCATCTCCTGGCTTTGATCTTGGAAGTCCCTCCAGGACTCCACTGTGTGCACATCCTCCAGCCTTGTACAGAGTCAGCGGTAAGGAGCATCTTGGACTCTGCAGCCTGCCCTTGGTCACAACCCTTTTGGGAGTTGTGGCCAAGATGCCTGAATAAGTAATACTTCTCATGGAACATTTGACTTCTCCTAGGAACACCCCTTGGCAACATGAACCAAAGGAAGACTGGTCAGGAGGTGCTGAAACAGCCCAGGTTAGAGACCATGGAACCTGAAAGCAGGTATGGTAGGAGGAAAGGAGAGGAGGCAGATCAAGGAAGTATTCAGGATATGGAGGGGGCAGGTGAGGGAGAGGGAAGACCAGAAGCCACACAATTCCAACTCAGCTCTAAGGACCAATAGCAGTGGCAGCACCTGGTGGTTTATCAGAAATGCAAAATTTGGGACCTTTCAGACCTGCTAAATTAGTACCTGTATTTGGTTTACGTGTAGCTTCAGCTCCCCTGGTTGCTCAGTGGTGAAGAATCTGCCTGTGATGCAGGAGATGCAGGAGACTTGGGTTTGATCCCTGAAGGAGGGCATGGCAACCCACTCTAGTATTCTTGCCTGGAGAATCCCATGGACAGAGGAGCCTGGTGGGCTACAGTCCATAGGGTCACGAAGAGTCAGATATGACTCAAGCAACTGAGCGCACATACACACGTGTGTACCTTAAAGTCTGAAGGCCTGGGTCTAGAGTGTAAACTGGTTTTCTGGCTGTTGTGACATTACTCTGATAGAGGATGCAGGGGGAGAAGCAGGAGCCTGCCGTGAGCAGGGTTTGGGAAAAGGGTGAGGAGATATGTAAGTCTCCTTTGGCCCTATGGGATTTGGGAGTGCCTGAGAGCACCCAGGTGTGATGTCTGGGAAGAGCTTGGTGGTAGGTCCAGATGTGGCAGGAAGTGCAAGGTTGAGAGACTGGGAACATACCTGTGATGGCTAAGTCCCGAGTGCAGATGAAATCTCCCTGGAAGGGTGGGTAGCAGTGACGAATTTTCTCCCCAGATCTATCCACTTCTTATTCCCACTGCCACCACCCTGGTCCAAGTTTTAACAGGTTTATCGTTGGATCCAACGGGGAAGCGGTGTCAGACAGGCCCCATCTTGCGACTCTGCAGGCCTGACTCCACTGTGTGCACATCCTCCAGCCTTGTACAGAGTCAGCGGTAAGGAGCATCTTGGACTCTGCAGCCTGCCCTTGGTCACAACCCTTTTGGGAGTTGTGGCCAAGATGCCTGAATAAGTAATACTTCTCATGGAACATTTGACTTCTCCTAGGAACACCCCTTGGCAACATGAACCAAAGGAAGACTGGTCAGGAGGTGCTGAAACAGCCCAGGTTAGAGACCATGGAACCTGAAAGCAGGTATGGTAGGAGGAAAGGAGAGGAGGCAGATCAAGGAAGTATTCAGGATATGGAGGGGGCAGGTGAGGGAGAGGGAAGACCAGAAGCCACACAATTCCAACTCAGCTCTAAGGACCAATAGCAGTGGCAGCACCTGGTGGTTTATCAGAAATGCAAAATTTGGGACCTTTCAGACCTGCTAAATTAGTACCTGTATTTGGTTTACGTGTAGCTTCAGCTCCCCTGGTTGCTCAGTGGTGAAGAATCTGCCTGTGATGCAGGAGATGCAGGAGACTTGGGTTTGATCCTGAAGGAGGGCATGGCAACCCACTCTAGTATTCTTGCCTGGAGAATCCCATGGACAGAGGAGCCTGGTGGGCTACAGTCCATAGGGTCACGAAGAGTCAGATATGACTCAAGCAACTGAGCGCACATACACACGTGTGTACCTTAAAGTCTGAAGGCCTGGGTCTAGAGTGTAAACTGGTTTTCTGGCTGTTGTGACATTACTCTGATAGAGGATGCAGGGGGAGAAGCAGGAGCCTGCCGTGAGCAGGGTTTGGGAAAAGGGTGAGGAGATATGTAAGTCTCCTTTGGCCCTATGGGATTTGGGAGTGCCTGAGAGCACCCAGGTGTGATGTCTGGGAAGAGCTTGGTGGTAGGTCCAGATGTGGCAGGAAGTGCAAGGTTGAGAGACTGGGAACATACCTGTGATGGCTAAGTCCCGAGTGCAGATGAAATCTCCCTGGAAGGGTGGGTAGCAGTGACGAATTTTCTCCCCAGATCTATCCACTTCTTATTCCCACTGCCACCACCCTGGTCCAAGAACATCATCTTGAACCAGATGACTTTCATGGCCTCAGATATATCCTAGGATCCAACCCTCACCTCTCCAATTCTCCCCACCACAACAGGCAGAGTAAGTTCCTTAAATGCTGTTTATTATTATCACTAATACACACTTCCCAGTTTACCAGTGGCTTCCTATGGATCTAAGAACAAATCCCAAACTTGCTACCAGATCCTTAGCATAAATAGCCTGTAGTGCCTCTTCACCACTGGCAGCACCAGCCTTCTGCCTTCCTGCTACATCTCAGGCCCACTCAGGAATGCCAGTAGATTTCTCTAGTTGGTTTCCTCCCCACCGCTCCACCTCAGAGAGGCCTCACCTCTCATCTCCATTCTCAGCGCACTGATGATTCCCTTCATCGTCATGTCAGAGTTGCCATGGTGTATTTGCTCCTTTCCCTGGCTCTCTGTCTCCTCGATGACCGTCAGTTCCAAGAAGTGAGGACGGTGGGTGCTCTTTTCTGCATGAATGCCCAGCACACACTAGTGTTTTTCTGGCCAGTGTTAAATGATTCACTGACACGTTCCAGGATCCAGAGAAACTCCAGGTCCTTGTAGGAGTGGTCAGGAAATGCTTCCTGAAAGGCCTTTGTGAGATAAAGCCAAAAGGAGAGGCAGAAGCTCAGAATTTTGGTAAGCTGTAGTTTGTAAGTACAGACTCTTTCAGGCAGTCAACTGTGAGATGAGACTGAAAGTGCTTATGGCAAGAGAACAGACTGATCTATCTAAAGTGTAAACTGGTTTTCTGGCTGTTGTGACATTACTCTGATAGAGGATGCAGGGGGAGAAGCAGGAGCCTGCCGTGAGCAGGGTTTGGGAAAAGGGTGAGGAGATATGTAAGTCTCCTTTGGCCCTATGGGATTTGGGAGTGCCTGAGAGCACCCAGGTGTGATGTCTGGGAAGAGCTTGGTGGTAGGTCCAGATGTGGCAGGAAGTGCAAGGTTGAGAGACTGGGAACATACCTGTGATGGCTAAGTCCCGAGTGCAGATGAAATCTCCCTGGAAGGGTGGGTAGCAGTGACGAATTTTCTCCCCAGATCTATCCACTTCTTATTCCCACTGCCACCACCCTGGTCCAAGAACATCATCTTGAACCAGATGACTTTCATGGCCTCAGATATATCCTAGGATCCAACCCTCACCTCTCCAATTCTCCCCACCACAACAGGCAGAGTAAGTTCCTTAAATGCTGTTTATTATTATCACTAATACACACTTCCCAGTTTACCAGTGGCTTCCTATGGATCTAAGAACAAATCCCAAACTTGCTACCAGATCCTTAGCATAAATAGCCTGTAGTGCCTCTTCACCACTGGCAGCACCAGCCTTCTGCCTTCCTGCTACATCTCAGGCCCACTCAGGAATGCCAGTAGATTTCTCTAGTTGGTTTCCTCCCCACCGCTCCACCTCAGAGAGGCCTCACCTCTCATCTCCATTCTCAGCGCACTGATGATTCCCTTCATCGTCATGTCAGAGTTGCCATGGTGTATTTGCTCCTTTCCCTGGCTCTCTGTCTCCTCGATGACCGTCAGTTCCAAGAAGTGAGGACGGTGGGTGCTCTTTTCTGCATGAATGCCCAGCACACACTAGTGTTTTTCTGGCCAGTGTTAAATGATTCACTGACACGTTCCAGGATCCAGAGAAACTCCAGGTCCTTGTGGTAGGAGTGGTCAGGAAATGCTTCCTGAAAGGCCTTTGTGAGATAAAGCCAAAAGGAGAGGCAGAAGCTCAGAATTTTGGTAAGCTGTAGTTTGTAAGTACAGACTCTTTCAGGCAGTCAACTGTGAGATGAGACTGAAAGTGCTTATGGCAAGAGAACAGACTGATCTATCTAAAGAGAGAATCGTGGGAATAACCAGAAGAGTTCAGGAATGTGAACATGGAGGGCCTCGTGTTCCTGTGGGTGACTATGCTGGGCCCAGAAAGACCCAGAGGCCTCTGAGCGGATCCAAGGGGTCCACTGGGCCACTCCTGATGCCCTGCCTCCTGACCTGACCCTACCCTTTGGATCAGTCCACAGTATGGCTCTGCCCCTGCTGACCTAAACTCACCTTGGCTTCTGCACCCCTGACTAATTTGGTGCTTTGTGCCAAATCTTTCCAACTCACAGACCTCCTGTTTTCCAAGTCAGTCGTTACAACTGCCCCAGCGGCTTGCCCTTCCCAGCATGAGCCCATCCAGCCCCTCCTTCCACAGCCCAGAATCAGCAGTTAGAAACTCTGGTCCACTCCCACCCAGCCTTCTCCCATCTGCCTGGCCCTTTGGCTGTTTTATCGACTCCTTGAGTTCCAGTGTTCTTGTCTGTAAGCTGGGATGAGGATGTCTTCTCCCTGACAGTGAGAAATGCTTCCCTTATCTCCCACACTTCAGATATGGGTGAGTGGGGAGGGGACCCACGGGAACTGACCCAGGACCAGTAAACAGTTCCCACTAGAAATTTGACCCGAGACATTCTTTTCTTCTTGCACAAGAGCTGCATGGGGTGGTCCCTTTTGTCCCCCTCTCTCCTTAGATCTCTTGACTCTTATCTTGAGTGCAGGGTAGGGCCTTGGCTCAGGGCCCCAGGCCCTCCTCCCTCTTGATAGTCCTCCCAGCCCATCTCTAATCTCTGCCAAAAGCAGAGTTTGCCAGCTGCCCCTGGGTATCCGCCCAGGGCTTCCCAGCTGGGGCTGGTGTTAGAAGATCAAGGCCAGAGGGGTAACTCTTTCCACCCTGGCTGTCTGGTTTCTGGAAAACCCTGGGGAGTTGCAAGATTCTTGCTGTTGCCAGCCTGAACCACCATTTCCTGTCTCCCAGTACCACCGTGGCCTCACCCACGAGTGCCCCCTGCTGTTCCCCTTTTTCTCAGCTTCAGGCTTCTTTCTCTGGGGAGACTCCTGGATGAGCTCCACTCTTAGGGCTCTCCTCCTCGAGGACTGTGCTCAGTTATGCCACTTAAGATAGTACTTTGAATGGACAATACCAAGTATTTTGGGGGGCTTTATGCAGAACTTCATTCATCAATTTAGTGTTTTGTGCCAGATCTTCCCTTCGTGCCTTGGCTAAGTGCCTGGTGCTCAAGGGCTGCCGTGAACCTGGTATACACATACTGTTAGACCTGATGTGCTGCAAGCCCTCCAGGCCCTCCTGTTTTCAGAAACAATCACACTGAGGGAGAGACTGGGGAACTCTTTTCTCCCTCAGTGTTGCTGTCTTAAGAGTGAAGTAGGCCTGAAATTCTGCTTGGAGAAATTGGAGTCAGGTGTTGATCAGCCAGTGAAGCCAGAGCAAATGCTGCCCCGTCCTGGCCCTGTCAGAGGGCAAGGGGCAAGGCCCAGACCAGGCTTGGCCCTGACCCCTGGGTTCTTAACAGGTGTTGTGGGGAGATGGTGCAATCAGCTTGCAAAGGAAGGAGTTGGGTCAGCCCCTGAATTTAGTCCCTTTGGACCATTCTCTCCCCTTAGCTCAGCTCCGGACTCCAGAGCACCCTCTACTTGTGGATGGTGTGTATGTCCCTGAAAATGATAATCTGATCTGCATAGACCACTCCATCCTGCAGTGGTCCATCTAGGGATGTTCTCCAAGCTCATTGCCACTTTGGGAGCACGGCCTGGGAGACACATTGGCCAACTTACATTTGAAAAGGACTTATTCTGCCCAAAATCCTCCCACAGATATCCGCACTCTTAATTCAGGAAGCTATCCCTCCACCCTTAAAGATGGAACCATGGAAATGGCTTAGAAGGGTTTGGGAATGTGAAGCAAGCCCCAGAGGCCTCTGAATGGAAGAAGGCAAGTGATACTCCTGGGACACTAACCCTAATTTTGAGATCAGAGAGGTTGAGACTCAGTCCTCCAGGATGTTAAGTGTCAGACATGTTTTCCTGTCCTGTTGCCCTTCACTGGCTTTTCCAGTGGGGAACGTGGGGACAGTTCCATTGCAGGACTCAGCTGGTTCAGGGTATTCCCCACAAATGGGCCTACTGGGCTCGGGCTGGGGCTGGGGCAGGTGCTGGCATACAGGGTAAACAAAGAAAAGCGGCCCTGAAGCCCAGGTGGCACATCCAGTGGCCACACACAGCCCCATCGCCATGTCTGGACAGCCTTGGCAAAAGGCGTGAGGAGTGCTGAGGGGTGCCGTGGGAGGACACAGAGCATAGGAGCGTGTCTTGGTGAAATATCTTTCGGCTCTTTCTGCCCACTTAGCATCCACCTCTCTTTTAGTGGGTTTTCCTTGGAGAACTCCCGTGCCCCTCCCAGTAGATGGGTCCTAGCAAGATTACCTCTCCCAGCACCCCCACTCTAGGCACAGGGCCAAGGCCTAAAGGCTGACTTGGAGAATTCCATTCCCTGCCAAAGTTATTGCTTCTGAGTGGGAAAGAATTCAACCCAGAATGAGAGGACACTATGTGAGGACTTTTTAGGGGCTGTTCCCTGTAGGTTTATTAGGCTGGACACATGGAAGTCTGAAGTGCTGGGGCCTGCCTGAGAGTCAGCACAGAGCTGGGAGAAGGCAGGAAACCTGTGGAGATGCATGGGCTTGGAGATGGGACTGGCCACTGTCTGGTGATCCCCGCAACCTACCCTCAGGATTCAGCTGACCCAAGCAGCTCTTGTCTTTCTTCTTGGACCCAGTCAGCACTGGGTTTCCACTTCTGCCTGGAGTTGCTCAGCCGGGCTCGAAACCCAGTGACTGAAGCCACAGTTCTGATGTCCTGCTGGGACCGTGGAGCACAGCCATGGGAATCCACAGGGGAAATTCTAGGTGAGGCTGGGTGGGCATAAGGGTGACTCCAGAAGTGCATATGTGAGACAGGGGGGTTAAGAATGAGCAGGAGGAGTCATAGTCCTGAACCAAGAAATGAAGGGAGTTGCTGATAGAACCAGAAACCCTGAGGAGAGTGCTAGGGAAGGCCAGGGATTCTTCACAGAGTTAGTAGCAGGGTTTCCACCCTCGCTGATGCCCAGACCTGCTGCTGAGGGGGTGGGGTGGGGAGGGGCAGGGTGGAGATTGAGATCCAGCATACAGCTCTGATGCTTTCCTGAATAAACCAGCTTTCCTAGGGTATGAAGGTCTGTTCATTCAACAAGCATTCAGGCTCACCCTATCCCTTGGAGGCAGTGGGTGCAGGAGCCCAATCAGACCTGGTCTTGTCCTTTGAGACATCATGGGAAAAGGAGGCAGGCCTGATCCTCACAGCTGTTCCCACTCCTGGATATTCCTGATGCTTAAAACAGTCTCCTTGTAAAGACAATGCACCGTGTCTTGGTAAATCTTTCGGCTCTTTCTGCCCACTTAGCATCCACCTCCCTTTTCGTGGGTTTTCCTTGGAGAACTCCCGTGCCCCTCCCAGTAGATGGGTCCTAGCAAGATTACCTCTCCCAGCACCCCCACTCTAGGCACAGGGCCAAGGCCTAAAGGCTGACTTGGAGAATTCCATTCCCTGCCAAAGTTATTGCTTCTGAGTGGGAAAGAATTCAACCCAGAATGAGAGGACACTATGTGAGGATTTTTTAGGGCTGTTCCCTGTAGGTTTATTAGGCTGGACACATGGAAGTCTGAAGTGCTGGGGCCTGCCTGAGAGTCAGCACAGAGCTGGGAGAAGGCAGGAAACCTGTGGAGATGCATGGGCTTGGAGATGGGACTGGCCACTGTCTGGTGATCCCCGCAACCTACCCTCAGGATTCAGCTGACCCAAGCAGCTCTTGTCTTTCTTCTTGGACCCAGTCAGCACTGGGTTTCCACTTCTGCCTGGAGTTGCTCAGCCGGGCTCGAAACCCAGTGACTGAAGCCACAGTTCTGATGTCCTGCTGGGACCGTGGAGCACAGCCATGGGAATCCACAGGGGAAATTCTAGGTGAGGCTGGGTGGGCATAAGGGTGACTCCAGAAGTGCATATGTGAGACAGGGGGGTTAAGAATGAGCAGGAGGAGTCATAGTCCTGAACCAAGAAATGAAGGGAGTTGCTGATAGAACCAGAAACCCTGAGGAGAGTGCTAGGGAAGGCCAGGGATTCTTCACAGAGTTAGTAGCAGGGTTTCCACCCTCGCTGATGCCCAGACCTGCTGCTGAGGGGGTGGGGTGGGGAGGGGCAGGGTGGAGATTGAGATCCAGCATACAGCTCTGATGCTTTCCTGAATAAACCAGCTTTCCTAGGGTATGAAGGTCTGTTCATTCAACAAGCATTCAGGCTCACCCTATCCCTTGGAGGCAGTGGGTGCAGGAGCCCAATCAGACCTGGTCTTGTCCTTTGAGACATCATGGGAAAAGGAGGCAGGCCTGATCCTCACAGCTGTTCCCACTCCTGGATATTCCTGATGCTTAAAACAGTCTCCTTGTAAAGACAACACATTAGCCACATTGCAGCTTAGGGACCACTCCAAAGGAGACTCAACTATCCTTTCAGATTGATAGCTTAGCGAGTGGCAAGTATTTCCCTGGTTCCACAAATATCGATGAGTGCTAGACCCTGTGGTGGGCACTCAGGACACTTCTGTGAACAAAAGAGACAAATCTCTGGCCCCATAGAGGTAGCCTTCTAGGAAATGGGTCTGTTTAGGACTGAGCCCCAAGGATTAAAGCCCACCTCGCTGCCAGGACCAAGTGGAGCAGAGGACTAGGAGGGATGTCATTCACTACTTTTGGTTTCACATGCCTCCTAGTCCCTGGTCAGCATCTGCTCCCCAAGTACTCAGAGGCTGATCTTCCTCTTCTCATTATTCTCAGCTCATACTCCTTGCCTCAACACCTCCTCTCTCAGAATCATTGGCCTGTCATGCAGTGAGTGGAGCAAACTTGGACTGGGTAACAAGTTTGGTGAGCCAGCACAGGAGCCTTGCCATTTGTGGCGAGCCAGCCCTCCCCAGGGAATATTGAGACGAGGTCCTAAGCAGCTGCCCAGACCATTGGTCCTGAGGATCTTTCTTTCAAGGTTCCCTGAAGCAGTGCCAGCTGCCCCAGTGCTTGGCAGTTGAGACCAGGAACTGACAAAACTTATTTTTAGAGTCAGTCTCCCAATTCAATAGCTGGTTCATTTGTCTGTGGTTTCGTGTGCTTTTTGTGTTACGAGTCGAACCAGAAACCCTGAGGAGAGTGCTAGGGAGGGCCAGGGATTCTTCACAGGGTTAGTAGGGGGGTTTCCACCCTCGCTGATGCCCAGACCTGCTGCTGAGGGGGTGGGGTGGGGAGGGGCAGGGTGGAGATTGAGATCCAGCATACAGCTCTGATGCTTTCCTGAATAAACCAGCTTTCCTAGGGTATGAAGGTCTGTTCATTCAACAAGCATTCAGGCTCACCCTATCCCTTGGAGGCAGTGGGTGCAGGAGCCCAATCAGACCTGGTCTTGTCCTTTGAGACATCATGGGAAAAGGAGGCAGGCCTGATCCTCACAGCTGTTCCCACTCCTGGATATTCCTGATGCTTAAAACAGTCTCCTTGTAAAGACAACACATTAGCCACATTGCAGCTTAGGGACCACTCCAAAGGAGACTCAACTATCCTTTCAGATTGATAGCTTAGCGAGTGGCAAGTATTTCCCTGGTTCCACAAATATCGATGAGTGCTAGACCCTGTGGTGGGCACTCAGGACACTTCTGTGAACAAAAGAGACAAATCTCTGGCCCCATAGAGGTAGCCTTCTAGGAAATGGGTCTGTTTAGGACTGAGCCCCAAGGATTAAAGCCCACCTCGCTGCCAGGACCAAGTGGAGCAGAGGACTAGGAGGGATGTCATTCACTACTTTTGGTTTCACATGCCTCCTAGTCCCTGGTCAGCATCTGCTCCCCAAGTACTCAGAGGCTGATCTTCCTCTTCTCATTATTCTCAGCTCATACTCCTTGCCTCAACACCTCCTCTCTCAGAATCATTGGCCTGTCATGCAGTGAGTGGAGCAAACTTGGACTGGGTAACAAGTTTGGTGAGCCAGCACAGGAGCCTTGCCATTTGTGGCGAGCCAGCCCTCCCCAGGGAATATTGAGACGAGGTCCTAAGCAGCTGCCCAGACCATTGGTCCTGAGGATCTTTCTTTCAAGGTTCCCTGAAGCAGTGCCAGCTGCCCCAGTGCTTGGCAGTTGAGACCAGGAACTGACAAAACTTATTTTTAGAGTCAGTCTCCCAATTCAATAGCTGGTTCATTTGTCTGTGGTTTCGTGTGTGCTTTTTGTGTTACGAGTCGGTGGGCTTGATTTTGCAGGGTAGATCGCTCCAGTGTGCACACCAGGAACACATCTCGCCCTCAGTTTGGGCTTTTTCCCATACAGGACAAGCCAGTTTGGTTGGGGTACCCTGTTGGAGTGGGGAGGTGGTGTTGGACTATCTGAGTTGGAATCTGTTCATTGGGAACTAGTTCTTTCAGAGGTAAGACTACCGTAGTTGAAACTAGTTCATTTTTGTCAGGTAAATTTATTTACCTGAGTTGGGAACCAGATCATCTGTACATCGATGCAATTTACTTGTGCTGTTCTTTGTTGAAATTTGCCTATATCTTTTGTGTTTTAGTGTTATCACACTTTAAAAAATGGGAAGTAAAAAAAAAATTAAAAAAAAAAAAATGGGAAGTATTTCATTTATCCTAAAGGAAAGCTCTTGGGGTACATAGTGTAGTCTCGCAGTTAGAAGCACCTTGCAAAGAAGAAGAACACCCTAATAATGACCAACCTCAGAGGCTCCCTTGGACTTGAAACATCTGATTCTAATTTTCCTTATAGGAGCCCCGGGTAAATTTGACAGTGGGAAGTTTCAGCTCCAGTTTGGGGAGCTCCCCCTGTGAAGGAAAACTCTGACCTTTCAAAGAAAGCTCACAGATCTAATGAAACTGGTAAGTCACATTAATGTGACTTTCTGACTGGCTAGGTTTGGGTTTATTCTGGTTACTATAGTAATGCACAGACATCTGGTACTAGTTGTTTTCTCCAAGGCTTCCTCTACAATTTCTCGTTTCTTTCTCTTCAAACCCTCTGTGAGTAGGCAAGTGGCTGTGGAAGCAATTGAAGAACTCTAAGATTATTCTCCTGTGTGTTCCAAAGGCTTACAGCTCACTGTGCCCTAGCAGCTGCCGCCCAAGTGGGTAAGGGCTCTCCTTTCCCCTTTCTCCCTTAAGCTGAGGACCAAGCCAACTGATATCATGAGATCACAGGTCAGATACTTAAAAGTCATTATGGCACCTGCTGTTGGAGACTCCTGTGACAGGATAAAGGGGTTACAGGACAGACCAGGCTCTTAAATCTTAATCTGCCCCGACAAGAAAACTTCCATGTCAGGCACATATTGCTTCAAGCAAGACATTGAACCCACTCTAGCCACTGCCTGCCTGGCAAGACTATAAGGCGGATTCATCAGTCTGTCTTTCCTGTTACCTTCACCTCTTTCCCTTTCAGTCCAGATTGATTTACAGGAGCCTAGGTGTTGCCTCTGAGCCTTCCCAAGAGTCCTTCTCCCCTACACTAAATAAGGAAAAGTAGAACTTTCCAGGTTCATTTGTCAGGTAAATTTATTTACCTGAGTTGGGAACCAGATCATCTGTACATCGATGCAATTTACTTGTGCTGTTCTTTGTTGAAATTTGCCTATATCTTTTGTGTTTTAGTGTTATCACACTTTAAAAAATGGGAAGTAAAAAAAAAATTAAAAAAAAAAAAAATGGGAAGTATTTCATTTATCCTAAAGGAAAGCTCTTGGGGTACATAGTGTAGTCTCGCAGTTAGAAGCACCTTGCAAAGAAGAAGAACACCCTAATAATGACCAACCTCAGAGGCTCCCTTGGACTTGAAACATCTGATTCTAATTTTCCTTATAGGAGCCCCGGGTAAATTTGACAGTGGGAAGTTTCAGCTCCAGTTTGGGGAGCTCCCCCTGTGAAGGAAAACTCTGACCTTTCAAAGAAAGCTCACAGATCTAATGAAACTGGTAAGTCACATTAATGTGACTTTCTGACTGGCTAGGTTTGGGTTTATTCTGGTTACTATAGTAATGCACAGACATCTGGTACTAGTTGTTTTCTCCAAGGCTTCCTCTACAATTTCTCGTTTCTTTCTCTTCAAACCCTCTGTGAGTAGGCAAGTGGCTGTGGAAGCAATTGAAGAACTCTAAGATTATTCTCCTGTGTGTTCCAAAGGCTTACAGCTCACTGTGCCCTAGCAGCTGCCGCCCAAGTGGGTAAGGGCTCTCCTTTCCCCTTTCTCCCTTAAGCTGAGGACCAAGCCAACTGATATCATGAGATCACAGGTCAGATACTTAAAAGTCATTATGGCACCTGCTGTTGGAGACTCCTGTGACAGGATAAAGGGGTTACAGGACAGACCAGGCTCTTAAATCTTAATCTGCCCCGACAAGAAAACTTCCATGTCAGGCACATATTGCTTCAAGCAAGACATTGAACCCACTCTAGCCACTGCCTGCCTGGCAAGACTATAAGGCGGATTCATCAGTCTGTCTTTCCTGTTACCTTCACCTCTTTCCCTTTCAGTCCAGATTGATTTACAGGAGCCTAGGTGTTGCCTCTGAGCCTTCCCAAGAGTCCTTCTCCCCTACACTAAATAAGGAAAAGTAGAACTTTCCAACATGGGTAAATGGGTATGCCAGTTCTTTAGTTTTGAATTAGCCACCCAAATTCTTTCAAAACAAAAAGGGAAAACAAAATTGTCCTTGTTTTACAAATGTAGTCTTCACAGGACCAGAAAAGTGGCTCCAAAAAACCTTTTACCATTCCCCAAACCTTCCTTGTTTATATTAAGAGGCTTGTAAATATTAAACAAAGGTGAAACAAAGTCATCCTAGGAAGAACTTGGGCTTCCCTGGTGGCCCAGTGGTGAAGAATCCTCCTGCAATTCAGGAGACTCGGGTTCATCCCTGGGTTGGGAATGTTCCCTAGAGAAGGAAATGGCAACTCCAGTATGCTTGCCTGGAAAATCCCATGGACAGAGGAGCCTGGTTGGCTACAGTCCATGGGGTTGCAAAGAGATAGACATGACTTAGCCATTTTAAACAACAGCAACAGGAAGAACTTGCCTGTATTTTTGAGATGCAAATATCCTATTTGGTCTTCTCAGAAACCATTATCTCTGCTTTTTAAAATGTAAATTTTAGACAGGGTTAAATAATTTAGAAATTGACTTGTTCAGGTAATTAGAAATTGCTTTTTCTGCAACTATTTAGCCATCTAGCCAAGTGAGCTTGATTTGTTCCATCTGTTGGAAAACCAATTTTAACCCAACCTCTTTTGTAAACTGATGGATTTTACATTGCTGTACCTGATTCAGGACTGAAATCTTGAAATAAGAACTGAGGTCTGCCTTGTTGGTATATTTGTATACATCTTTGTCTTTGGATAGCATTGCCATGGTTGCTTTCTAAAAGAGCTCTATTTAATTGGCTTAAATAAAAGTAATAAGCACTAACAAACCAAACAATTCTAAAGAAAAGAGAAATTAAGTTAAATGAGTTTCAGGTTCACATGAACTGGGACGTATTTAATATTAAATTAGTATCTGGTGTTAATGTTTAAGCTTCTTGGTCTAATTATAATATAGACATGTCTTGAGTCATCAACATTAAATATAATATTAAGTATAATACTTTCATTGTGGCTAGGTTTAACATAAGCTAAACAAGATATATCAGATTTGTCAGCATATATTACAGATTTGTCAGCAGGTAAAGTAACTCAATGTGAAGAAACTTTTGAGGAAAGTAAGTGCAAATGAGACAAGAGTTTTGAGGAGGGGGAGCCAAGATGGCAGAGGAATGAGGGGAAGATTTCACCAGCTCCCCAACAGAATCACCAGAACTAATCAGGAAATGAAACACCACCAACAAACCAGCCGCTAGACAACAGAAGAATTCCATAGGTCCATGACAGTAGAAGAGTGAACAGCCAGAACTTTCCCAGAGCTACTCTTCTGAGAACCTTCTATCCTAACCCCCACGCTGGACCAGACCAACGGAGAGCATGCTAGCAAGTGCCCTAAAAGGGGGCCTGAGAGGAGCGTCAGGGGAGAGAGGGCAGCGCTCAGCGCAAAAATTCCAAGAATCCGGCTGGATCGCCGGCAGAAATTAAGACACTACGAAGATAGGAGCAGGGCTGGGAAGAACGCTATTGGGAAGTTCCTCGCGGAGTGCTGCCTAGAGACCTGGAGCCGGAAGGGAGCGCCCAGTGTGAAAATCACGGCGCTTGGCCGGGCGAAAATTGCGACTTTCCGCCTGGCACCGGGTAAGTTCAAACACTCCTAGTGGGGGGCTTGCTGAACCGAGAGGGGAAGTCATCCACAGATTGCCGACCAGGGACCGGGCTCGAGCCGGACAGGAAAGCTTGTGCCTGCCTCTGGGACTTGGACACGTAACTGGCAGTGCACGCGCGCCAGTGGCGGAGGAGCCCGTGCACCGCCATAGCTACACCCGCAGTGGAGGAAGCCGGGAGAAGGGCAGGTACTGGAGGCTACCGGCGGGTGCGCGGTAGAGCCGGGTTGCCCCCCTCCAGCATGGGACTGGGTGCGCAGCGGCCCCCCACGCGACGGACTGGGATCAGCCCGCCGCCCCGGCCAGCACCTGAGCTTGCAGCAAAGCCTTTATTTTGTTGAAAACAAAAACAGAAACCATAGCAACCGGTGCTGTAAGGGAAAGGCTACATCATCAAGACAACACTATCGAGAGCAGATTGACTTCCACCGGACAAATGAGAGGATAAAAACCAGGGACAGTATTTAGCTTTTTTTGTTTGTTTATATGCTGTGGACGGTTCTGTTTATTTGATTGATCGGTCAGGTTTGGGGTTTTCTTTTTTTTTTTTTTTTGTCTCTTCTTATTAAGTTTTTCTTCCCTTTTTAATTTTTAATTTCTTTTTTCTTTTTGATTTTTAAAAATTTTAATTCTTGGAAACCGCTAATTTTCTTTCCTCTTTGCCACTGCTTCCTCCCTCTGTGTTCTAAATGTAAAACTTTCTCCTATCTACCACTATCCTCTAGATAAATATTTATTACCTTCCTGTCTCCACTATTCTGTTCCAACTGAACTAAACAATACTACACACTAATCTTTGCTACGTAACCCTATAAAATCCTTCCAAGACGAATCGATTCCTTCTCATTACCCATACCCATCTCCTCCTCCTCACCCCCCAACACATGTCTTAGTTAAAAATTGCTTTCAATGAAATAGTCCAAGCCAGGACCTTGCCCAAGATCTATTTTTCCAGGCACTATTTTAATTTATGCAGAGCTTAATGGGCAAGTATCATCTTTGATTGCGTAGTTTGCCAGAAAAATTTCCTATGCTTTATCTCTGTAAGACTGGTTAGATGTGGTTATTGCTGTGTATGTATGTATATCTTATGACTGTGTTAGAAAACATCTGCATGCTTTTATGACTGTCACCCATCAGGGTTACACCTCTTGTTCCTCAGATGCTAGTATTTGAATTAATATCACGGAACACCATAGCAAACCAGACATAGAGCCTACACCCCCTGACTAAAATATAGGAGCCTGACAAGGGACCGGGCTCGAGCCGGACAGGAAAGCTTGTGCCTGCCTCTGGGACTTGGACACGTAACTGGCAGTGCACGCGCGCCAGTGGCGGAGGAGCCCGTGCACCGCCATAGCTACACCCGCAGTGGAGGAAGCCGGGAGAAGGGCAGGTACTGGAGGCTACCGGCGGGTGCGCGGTAGAGCCGGGTTGCCCCCCTCCAGCATGGGACTGGGTGCGCAGCGGCCCCCCACGCGACGGACTGGGATCAGCCCGCCGCCCCGGCCAGCACCTGAGCTTGCAGCAAAGCCTTTATTTTGTTGAAAACAAAAACAGAAACCATAGCAACCGGTGCTGTAAGGGAAAGGCTACATCATCAAGACAACACTATCGAGAGCAGATTGACTTCCACCGGACAAATGAGAGGATAAAAACCAGGGACAGTATTTAGCTTTTTTTGTTTGTTTATATGCTGTGGACGGTTCTGTTTATTTGATTGATCGGTCAGGTTTGGGGTTTTCTTTTTTTTTTTTTTTGTCTCTTCTTATTAAGTTTTTCTTCCCTTTTTAATTTTTAATTTCTTTTTTCTTTTTGATTTTTAAAAATTTTAATTCTTGGAAACCGCTAATTTTCTTTCCTCTTTGCCACTGCTTCCTCCCTCTGTGTTCTAAATGTAAAACTTTCTCCTATCTACCACTATCCTCTAGATAAATATTTATTACCTTCCTGTCTCCACTATTCTGTTCCAACTGAACTAAACAATACTACACACTAATCTTTGCTACGTAACCCTATAAAATCCTTCCAAGACGAATCGATTCCTTCTCATTACCCATACCCATCTCCTCCTCCTCACCCCCCAACACATGTCTTAGTTAAAAATTGCTTTCAATGAAATAGTCCAAGCCAGGACCTTGCCCAAGATCTATTTTTCCAGGCACTATTTTAATTTATGCAGAGCTTAATGGGCAAGTATCATCTTTGATTGCGTAGTTTGCCAGAAAAATTTCCTATGCTTTATCTCTGTAAGACTGGTTAGATGTGGTTATTGCTGTGTATGTATGTATATCTTATGACTGTGTTAGAAAACATCTGCATGCTTTTATGACTGTCACCCATCAGGGTTACACCTCTTGTTCCTCAGATGCTAGTATTTGAATTAATATCACGGAACACCATAGCAAACCAGACATAGAGCCTACACCCCCTGACCAATCATCAAACTAAGGATCCTTGGAGTGGAAGCCCTGATTCCAAACCCCACACTTTCAAAGAACATACAACACTAGAGATTATTCACCTGTAAACAAGACTTAACACCACCCAAGACAAAAGCCACTGAACACTTCTACAAGGACAGAAACCCAAAGGAAGAGAGAATTCAGCCAAGAAGCCTGGTGGGAAAAAGAACTCCATACACACAGACACACACAAAGAAACAAAAACTAACCTAATAATGAAACGTCAGAGAAACACTGCACAAATGAAGGACCAAGCTAGAGAATCACAGCCTCGACTGACAGAGGAGGAGATAGACAAATTATCTGAAAGAGAATTCAGAAAAGCTATACTAATGAGGATGCAAAACACCGAAAACAGAATATTAGAGGAAATTAGTGCACAGAGAAGAGACATGCAAGAAATGAAAAATAAGCAAATAGAGACCACCAACTCAATTGCTGAACTCAAAAATACTATAGAAGGTCTCAACAGTAGAGTATTGGAGGCAGAAGAACGGATAAGTGAGCTGGAAGACAGAATGGTGGAAATAAGTGCTGAAGAACAGAACAAAGCCCAAACAATTAAAAGAACTGAGGATAGCCTCAGAGACCAATGGGACAATATCAAACGCACCAACATTAGAATTATAGGAGTTCCCGAGGAAGAAGAGGGGAAGAAAGGCTATGAAAAAATTTTTTTGGAAGAGATTATAGTTGAAAACTTCTCCAGCATGGGAAAGGAAAAATCAATCAAGTCCAAGAAGGACAAAGAGTCCCATACAGAATAAACCATAGGAGAAAAATGCCAAGACACATGCTAATCAAGCTAACACAGACTAAATACCAAGACAGAATACTTAAAGCAGCTAGGAGCAAACAACAAATAACATATTAAGGAAATCCCATACGTCTAACTGCAGATCTTTCCACAGAAACCCTGCAGGCCAGAAGAGAATGGCAAGACACATTTAAACGGCTAAAAGAGAATAACCTCCAACCAAGAATTCTCTACCCAGCAAGAATCTCATTCAGAATTGATGGTGAAGTCAAAAGCTTCACAGACAAGCAAAAACTAAAAGAATTCTGTACCACAAAACCAGCCCTACAACAAGTGTTAAAGGCCCTGATATAGCCAATAAATGCAAGAGTAGGAAAAGTCCTACAAATCAAACCCCAAACTTCTAAGAAGATGACAATAGGAACATTCGTATCAATAATTACTTTGAATGTAAATGGACTAAATGCTCCAACCAAACGACACAAGCTGGCTGAATGGATCCAGAAACATGACCCATATATATGCTGTTTACAAGAGACCCACTTCAGACCTAGAGACACTCAAATGAAACGTCAGAGAAAACACTGCACAAATGAAGGACCAAGCTAGAGAATCACAGCCTCGACTGACAGAGGAGGAGATAGACAAATTATCTGAAAGAGAATTCAGAAAAGCTATACTAATGAGGATGCAAAACACCGAAAACAGAATATTAGAGGAAATTAGTGCACAGAGAAGAGACATGCAAGAAATGAAAAATAAGCAAATAGAGACCACCAACTCAATTGCTGAACTCAAAAATACTATAGAAGGTCTCAACAGTAGAGTATTGGAGGCAGAAGAACGGATAAGTGAGCTGGAAGACAGAATGGTGGAAATAAGTGCTGAAGAACAGAACAAAGCCCAAACAATTAAAAGAACTGAGGATAGCCTCAGAGACCAATGGGACAATATCAAACGCACCAACATTAGAATTATAGGAGTTCCCGAGGAAGAAGAGGGGAAGAAAGGCTATGAAAAAATTCTTGAAGAGGTTATAGTTGAAAACTTCTCCAGCATGGGAAAGGAAATAATCAATCAAGTCCAAGAAGCACAAAGAGTTCCATGCAGGATAAACCCCAGAAGAAACACGCCAAGGCACATTCTAATCAAACTAACGCAGACTAAATATAAAGACAGATTACTAAAAGCAGCTAGGAGCAAACAACAAATAACATATTAAGGAAATCCCATACGTCTAACTGCAGATCTTTCCACAGAAACCCTGCAGGCCAGAAGAGAATGGCAAGACACATTTAAACGGCTAAAAGAGAATAACCTCCAACCAAGAATTCTCTACCCAGCAAGAATCTCATTCAGAATTGATGGTGAAGTCAAAAGCTTCACAGACAAGCAAAAACTAAAAGAATTCTGTACCACAAAACCAGCCCTACAACAAGTGTTAAAGGCCCTGATATAGCCAATAAATGCAAGAGTAGGAAAAGTCCTACAAATCAAACCCCAAACTTCTAAGAAGATGACAATAGGAACATTCGTATCAATAATTACTTTGAATGTAAATGGACTAAATGCTCCAACCAAACGACACAAGCTGGCTGAATGGATCCAGAAACATGACCCATATATATGCTGTTTACAAGAGACCCACTTCAGACCTAGAGACACTCATAGACTGAAAGTGAGAGGCTGGAGAAAGATATTCCATGCAAATGGAAATCAAAAGAAAGCTGGCGTAGCAATCCTCATATCAGACAAAATAGATTTTAAAGTGAAGAAGATTCTAAGAGACATGGCAGGTCACTACATCATGATTAAGGGATCTATCCAAGAGGAAGACATAACAGTCATGAATATGTACGCACCCAACACAGGGGCACCTCAATACATAAGACAGATACTTTCAGACTTAAAAGAAGAAATCAGTAATAACACAATAATAGTAGGAGACTTTAACACTCCTCTCATACCAATGGACAGATCATCCAAACAGAAAATTAATAAAGAAACACAAGACTTAAGTGACACACTAGAAAAGATGGACCTCATGGATATCTTTAGGACGTTCCATCCAAAAGCAGAAGAATACACTTTCTTCTCAAGTGCTCATGGAACATTCTCCAAGACAGACCACATCTTTGGCCATAAATCAAACCTCAGTCAGTTCAAGAAAACTGAAATTATATCAACCATCTTCTCGGACCACAATGCAATGAGACTAGAGATAAACTACAGGGGAAAAAAACGCTAAAAACACAAACACGTGGAGATTAAACAACACATACCTAAAAAACCAACTGATCACTGAGGAAATCAAAGGAGAAATTTAAAAATTCCTAGAAGAAAATGACAATGAATATACGACCGTGAAAAACCTATGGGATACCGCAAAAGCAGTTCTAAGGGAAATTTATAGCCAATAAATGCAAGAGTAGGAAAATCTCATTCAGAATTGATGGTGAAGTCAAAAGCTTCACAGACAAGCAAAACTAAAAGAATTCTGTACCACAAAACCAGCCCTACAACAAGTGTTAAAGGCCCTGATATAGCCAATAAATGCAAGAGTAGGAAAAGTCCTACAAATCAAACCCCAAACTTCTAAGAAGATGACAATAGGAACATTCGTATCAATAATTACTTTGAATGTAAATGGACTAAATGCTCCAACCAAACGACACAAGCTGGCTGAATGGATCCAGAAACATGACCCATATATATGCTGTTTACAAGAGACCCACTTCAGACCTAGAGACACTCATAGACTGAAAGTGAGAGGCTGGAGAAAGATATTCCATGCAAATGGAAATCAAAAGAAAGCTGGCGTAGCAATCCTCATATCAGACAAAATAGATTTTAAAGTGAAGAAGATTCTAAGAGACATGGCAGGTCACTACATCATGATTAAGGGATCTATCCAAGAGGAAGACATAACAGTCATGAATATGTACGCACCCAACACAGGGGCACCTCAATACATAAGACAGATACTTTCAGACTTAAAAGAAGAAATCAGTAATAACACAATAATAGTAGGAGACTTTAACACTCCTCTCATACCAATGGACAGATCATCCAAACAGAAAATTAATAAAGAAACACAAGACTTAAGTGACACACTAGAAAAGATGGACCTCATGGATATCTTTAGGACGTTCCATCCAAAAGCAGAAGAATACACTTTCTTCTCAAGTGCTCATGGAACATTCTCCAAGACAGACCACATCTTTGGCCATAAATCAAACCTCAGTCAGTTCAAGAAAACTGAAATTATATCAACCATCTTCTCGGACCACAATGCAATGAGACTAGAGATAAACTACAGGGGAAAAAAACGCTAAAAACACAAACACGTGGAGATTAAACAACACATACCTAAAAAACCAACTGATCACTGAGGAAATCAAAGGAGAAATTTAAAAATTCCTAGAAGAAAATGACAATGAATATACGACCGTGAAAAACCTATGGGATACCGCAAAAGCAGTTCTAAGGGAAATTTATAGCAATACAATCCTACCTCAAGAAACTAGGAAAATATGAAGCAGATGACCTAACACTCTGCTTAAAACAATTGGAGAAAGAAGAACAAAAACACCCCAAAGCAAGCAGAAGAAGGGAAATTATAAAGACTAGAGCAGAAATAAATAAGAAAGAAATGAAAGAAACTATAATAAAAATAAATAAAACAAAAAGCTGGTTCTTTGAAAAGGTAAACAAAATTGACAAGCCACTGGCCAGACTCATCAAGAAAAAGAGAGAAAAGAACCAGATCAACAAAATCAAAAAGGAAAAAGAGAGATTCCAACAGATAATGCAGAAATCCAAAGGATTCTAAGAGACTATTATGAACAACTCTATGGCAACAAACTGGACAACCTGGAAGAAATGGACAGTTTCTTGGGGAAGATTAATCTCCCAACTGAGCCAGAAAGAAAGAGAAAGTTTGAACAACTCAATCACAAGCTTAGAAATCAATGTTGTGATCAAAAATCTACCCAAAAATAAAAGCCCAGGGCCAGATGGCTTCACAGGTGAATTCTACCAAACATTTAAAGAAGAGCTAATGCCTGTCCTTCTAAAACTCTTCCAAAAAATTGCACAGGAAGGAACACTTCCAAACACATTCTACGAGGCCACCATCACCCTGATACCCAAACCAGGCAAAGACAACACAAAAAAGGAAAATTACAGGCCGATTTCACTGATGAACTTAGATGCCAAGATCCTCAACAAAATCCTAGCAAACAGACTTCAACGACACATAAAAAAACTCATACATCACGATCAAGTCGGGTTCATCCCAGGCATGCAAGGATTCTTCAATATCTGCAAATCGATCAATGTGATACATCATATCAACAAATTGAGAGATAAAAATCACATGATCATCTCAATAGATGCAGAAAAAGCCTTTGACAAAGTACAACATCCATTTATGATAAAAACTCTTCAGAAAATGGGCATAGAAGGAACCTATCTCAACAGAATAAAAGCCATATATGAGAAGCCCACAGCGAACATTATCCTCAACGGTGAAAAACTGAAAGCATTCCCTTTAAGATCAGGAACAAGACGGGTGTCCACTTTCACCACTACTATTCAACATAGTCCTGGAAGTTCTAGCAACAGCAATCAGAGAAGAGAAAGAAATCAAAGGAATCCAGATTGGAAAGGAAGAAGTCAAGCTCTTTCTTTTTGTAGATGACATGATATTATACATAGAAAACCCCAAAGACACTATTAGGAAACTACTAGAGCTAATCAACGAATTCAGCAAAGTCGCAGGATACAAAGTCAACACACAGAAATCACTGGCATTCCTATACACAAACAATGAAAAATCAGAAAATGAAATCAAAGAGGCAATCCCCTTCACCATTGCAACCAAAAGAATCAAATACCTAGGAATAAACCTACCTGAAGAAACAAAAGAATTGTACACAGAAAATTACAAGACACTCATGAAAGAAATTAAAGAAGACTTAAACAGATGGAGAGATATTCCATGTTCCTGGGTTGGAAGAATCAATACTGTGAAAATGACCATACTACCAAATGTCATCTATAGACTCAATGCGATCCCTATCAAACTTCTAATGACATTCTTCACAGAACTAGACCAAAGAATAACAGAGTTCATATGGAAACACAAAGGACCTCGAATAGCCAAAGCAATCCTGAGGAAGAAGAATGGAGCTGGAGGGATCAGCCTCCCCAACTTCAGACTCTACTACAAAGCAACAGTCATCAAGACAGTATGGTACTGGCACAAAAACAGAAACATCGACCAATGGAACAAGATTGAGAACCCAGACATAAACCCATGCACCTATGGGTACCTTATTTTTGACAGAGGAGGTGAAACTATAAAATGGGACAAAGACAGCCTCTTCAACAAGTGGTGCTGGGAAAATTGGACAGCTACATGCAAAATGAAATGGGAGCATTGCCCTGATCAACTCATAATTTCAACAAATTGAGAGATAAAAATCACATGATCATCTCAATAGATGCAGAAAAAGCCTTTGACAAAGTACAACATCCATTTATGATAAAAACTCTTCAGAAAATGGGCATAGAAGGAACCTATCTCAACAGAATAAAAGCCATATATGAGAAGCCCACAGCGAACATTATCCTCAACGGTGAAAAACTGAAAGCATTCCCTTTAAGATCAGGAACAAGACGGGTGTCCACTTTCACCACTACTATTCAACATAGTCCTGGAAGTTCTAGCAACAGCAATCAGAGAAGAGAAAGAAATCAAAGGAATCCAGATTGGAAAGGAAGAAGTCAAGCTCTTTCTTTTTGTAGATGACATGATATTATACATAGAAAACCCCAAAGACACTATTAGGAAACTACTAGAGCTAATCAACGAATTCAGCAAAGTCGCAGGATACAAAGTCAACACACAGAAATCACTGGCATTCCTATACACAAACAATGAAAAATCAGAAAATGAAATCAAAGAGGCAATCCCCTTCACCATTGCAACCAAAAGAATCAAATACCTAGGAATAAACCTACCTGAAGAAACAAAAGAATTGTACACAGAAAATTACAAGACACTCATGAAAGAAATTAAAGAAGACTTAAACAGATGGAGAGATATTCCATGTTCCTGGGTTGGAAGAATCAATACTGTGAAAATGACCATACTACCAAATGTCATCTATAGACTCAATGCGATCCCTATCAAACTTCTAATGACATTCTTCACAGAACTAGACCAAAGAATAACAGAGTTCATATGGAAACACAAAGGACCTCGAATAGCCAAAGCAATCCTGAGGAAGAAGAATGGAGCTGGAGGGATCAGCCTCCCCAACTTCAGACTCTACTACAAAGCAACAGTCATCAAGACAGTATGGTACTGGCACAAAAACAGAAACATCGACCAATGGAACAAGATTGAGAACCCAGACATAAACCCATGCACCTATGGGTACCTTATTTTTGACAGAGGAGGTGAAACTATAAAATGGGACAAAGACAGCCTCTTCAACAAGTGGTGCTGGGAAAATTGGACAGCTACATGCAAAAAAATGAAATGGGAGCATTCCCTGACACCATACACAAAGATCAACTCAAAATGGATTAAAGACTTAAATGTAAGACCATAAACCATCAAACTCTTAGAGGAGGATATAGGTAAAACCCTCAAGGACATCAATCAAAGCAAGATCTTCTCTGACCCACCTACTAAAATAGCGGAACTGAAAAGACAAATGAACATGTGGGACCTCATGAAACTTAAAAGCTTTTGTACAGCAAAAGAAATTACAAAAAAGCTGAACAGACCCCACAGAATGGGAGAAAATCATAGCAAATGAAATAACAGACAAAGAATTTAATCTACAAAATCTACAAGCAACTCAGACAACTCAGCACCGGAAAAGCAAACAACCCAATCAAAAAATCAGAAAAAGATCTAAAGAGACGCCTCTCCAAAGAGGACATACAGATGGCCCAAAAGCACATGAAACGATGCTCAACCTCGCTTATTATTAGAGAAAAGCAAATTAAAACTACAATGAGATATCACCTCATACCCGTCAGAATGGCCATCATCAAAAAATCTGCAGACAAATGTTGGAGAGGATGCGGAGAAAAGGGAACCCTCTTGCATTGCTGGTGGGAATGTAAATTGATACAGCCTCTATGGAAGACAGTATGGAGATTCCTTTAAAAACTAAAAATAGAAGCACCCTATGACCCAGCAATCCCACTCTTAGGCTTATATCTGGATGAAATCAAAACTGAAAGAGGCACCTGTACCCCAGTGTTCATTGCAGCTCTCTATACAATAGCCAGAACATGGAAGCAACCTAGATGTCCATCGACGAATGAATGGATACAGAAGCCCTGGTACATATATACAATGGAATACTACGCAACTATTAAAAGAAATGCAGACAACTCAGTCCTAATGAAGTGGCTGGCTCTAGAACCTATCATAAAAAGTGAAGTAAGTCAAAAAGAGAAAGACAAATACAGTATATTAACACACATATATGGAATCTAGTAGGATGGTCTTGATAACACATGCAGGGAACTCATGGAAAAACAGACAGAGCATAGACATAGGGACATTGTGGGGAAGAAATAGGGAGGGGGAGGCATGGAGGGAGTAACATGGAAACCTATACTGTCGTGTGGAAAACATAGCTATGGTCATTGTGCTAAGGGAATAGGAGTGCTCACAATGGCATGGGGCGATGGTCCGGAGGGGTGGGAGGGGGGGAACTGGCGGGGAGGGGACCAGGGATATGCATATGACTGGTCTGGGAACATACATGTCTGTGAACAACAAAACTGTGTAAAACCATTAAATTAAAGAATTTAAAAAAAAAAGAAAATAGAAAAAAAAGTTTTGAGTACATCTTTAGAAATATATGTTTCAAGATCTCTAGATATTCTACAATTTAAAAATTTAAATTGTGCTAACATTAAAGTAAGCTAAATGATTAAAGATTTTTGGAAAATGGACCTCCAAAAGGGTTTTGTACATGATCATTTAGCAAAGACTAAGTTTAAAACAAGTTTAATTGAGTAAATGAACCTTAAAAGTAAGCGTGGTATGCAATGTAAATTTGGCTTTTCTCTCTATTAAAACAGATTAATTTTTCTACAAATGTTAAACTGCCTTTGATAACAGGTTTTAAGTTTGTTTACTTTTTAAGTAAGCTGTATTTGCCTTTGAAGTCTTTGTCATTTTGCCTAAGATTCACAGTGACCTATGTTCCAGTTGTTGTTTTTGTTGTTTTTTACTTTTTTAGTGTTCTTTTGACAAAGCCTCCAAAATCAATTATAATAAAATTCCTTTGACCTCTAGCTAGCCTTGAGGTGCTTCAAAGGGTTCCTAAAATGCCCCAAAGAGATGTAATAAACTAATTAGTTTCACTCGGTGTGTTAAACTATGAGTAATAAATTTTACATTATATTCTGTGATAAATGATACAGATATTCTAGAGATCATATGGAGTCCTTAAAAACCTGATATTTCCTAGTAGGATATTATCAATCATAACTCTGGTTATTTTCTGAAAGTATTGTATAGCACAGCAGTAACCAGATTGCTTTGTCAATTGCATTGTAATCAATGTGCCTTCTTGAGTCTTTTGTAGACAGTTATAGTTTCACTTTAATTCCTTTGCAAAAAATATCTCCTCTTCAAGATTTATAAAAAGGACTTTTGAATAAGCACAAGTTTCTGACTTTCAGACCATAATGTTGAAGTAGGTAAGAAACTAAAGAATTCTAATGACAAATCTGATGATTTCATGAAGTCTAACAAAAAGACTGAATGAACCGGTGAAGATATTTATAACTTTGATGATTCCTATCTAAATTACTGGTTTAAGTCTATGTTTTCCAGGTTTAAGGAAAAGCTTCTCTTTCTACTAATAATGACTTTCAATAGTTTCGTAGATTGTTCACCTTTTGTGAGCAGAATTGGAACATTTATTTTTTTTTCTCTACCTAGTTAATACTGACAGTAACATACGCTTGTCTGAAAGATTAAGCCATGCATAAATGTGCATGCCTAGTACAGTGAAAATGCAGACAGCTCATTAAATTAGTTAGGACTCCTTAGGTCACTTAATTATTGCCACTGGATTACAATTAGTTATACTAATCGTTATTTAAATTTGTTCTTTGTTTTCAACTTGTGCTTTTTGTCTCCCTGCTGCACTGTCATTGTGAATGTTCCTAGCTGCATTACTTGTATTCTGTCTAATTAGTTATCTCTTGCAGTAACCAAGGTATAATCAGGTCTCCAACAAAACTTCTGTGGCTAAACATTTTGAAGAAATCACATTTATGACAAAATGATTATAATAGTGTGATTCTAGACATAGGAAGAAACAACAAGGGAAAATGTCTCCTGGATTATAGCTAGAATCCAGATAATTTTAAGTATTGATGGGGCTTGGTTCAAAGCATAACACCTGGGATAGCATATTGAGAATTTTGCCTGAACTGGGATGAGACTGAGCGCCATGGGACAAAAGATACCGTGAAATGTCTTCCAAATATTGGTCAAACTCCCAACCAAGAAGGGAAGACCTGAAATATTGGATCAACAATTGCAGTCCTTAAAACCTGATATTTCCTAGTAGGATATTATCAATCATAACTCTGGTTATTTTCTGAAAGTATTGTATAGCACAGCAGTAACCAGATTGCTTTGTCAATTGCATTGTAATCAATGTGCCTTCTTGAGTCTTTTGTAGACAGTTATAGTTTCACTTTAATTCCTTTGCAAAAAATATCTCCTCTTCAAGATTTATAAAAAGGACTTTTGAATAAGCACAAGTTTCTGACTTTCAGACCATAATGTTGAAGTAGGTAAGAAACTAAAGAATTCTAATGACAAATCTGATGATTTCATGAAGTCTAACAAAAAGACTGAATGAACCGGTGAAGATATTTATAACTTTGATGATTCCTATCTAAATTACTGGTTTAAGTCTATGTTTTCCAGGTTTAAGGAAAAGCTTCTCTTTCTACTAATAATGACTTTCAATAGTTTCGTAGATTGTTCACCTTTTGTGAGCAGAATTGGAACATTTATTTTTTTTTCTCTACCTAGTTAATACTGACAGTAACATACGCTTGTCTGAAAGATTAAGCCATGCATAAATGTGCATGCCTAGTACAGTGAAAATGCAGACAGCTCATTAAATTAGTTAGGACTCCTTAGGTCACTTAATTATTGCCACTGGATTACAATTAGTTATACTAATCGTTATTTAAATTTGTTCTTTGTTTTCAACTTGTGCTTTTTGTCTCCCTGCTGCACTGTCATTGTGAATGTTCCTAGCTGCATTACTTGTATTCTGTCTAATTAGTTATCTCTTGCAGTAACCAAGGTATAATCAGGTCTCCAACAAAACTTCTGTGGCTAAACATTTTGAAGAAATCACATTTATGACAAAATGATTATAATAGTGTGATTCTAGACATAGGAAGAAACAACAAGGGAAAATGTCTCCTGGATTATAGCTAGAATCCAGATAATTTTAAGTATTGATGGGGCTTGGTTCAAAGCATAACACCTGGGATAGCATATTGAGAATTTTGCCTGAACTGGGATGAGACTGAGCGCCATGGGACAAAAGATACCGTGAAATGTCTTCCAAATATTGGTCAAACTCCCAACCAAGAAGGGAAGACCTGAAATATTGGATCAACAATTGCAGCTCTCCAATGTGAGCCAGTGAACCCCATGGAAGAACACCTGCCATCTAGCAGCCATCAGACTGCAGTCGCTCCCTGTGGTCAACCCTGAAAGAATTATGAGAATACAGGACTACAGGCCTTCAGACAGCAGAGGTCCATACCAAGGGAATAATTTTAATGAATGCTAACTCTTACATCTTCCCATACACAGAAAAGCACTAAATTCCTTGACTTGAAATGCTGCCTCCTGGGTTTGAAGTTCTATATTTCTAAGCCTACAGATATAAAGTAGACTCGTTGTAAAGAGGAACAAAAAGAAGACACATCTTAACATTTGTAACACTGGCACTCATGGCAGATACTTCCAGAGAGATCCATCTGATGAAGCAGAATGCTCATCATCCCTTTTTCCCCTTTTCCAAATAAAGGGTTAATACCCCCCAAGTAAATAAGAAATATGAACAATGCAGTAGCAAAAAACCAAATAACTCACTTAAAAGATGGACAAAGCGTATGAGTAGACACTTCTCAAAAGAAGACATACAAATGGCCAACAGGTATATGAAAAGATGTTCAGCTTCACTGGTCATTGTGTTCAGTCAGTCAGTTGTGTCTGACTCTTTGTGGCCCCATGGAGTGTACCCCTCCAGGCTCCTCTGTGCATGGGATTTCCCAGGGAGGAAATTATAGTGGGCTGCCATTTTCTTCTCCAGAGGATCCTGCTGACCCAGGGATCAAATTTCTCCTGCATTGGATAGTCAATTCTTTACCACTGAGCCACCAGGAAAGTCTAAAGAAATGCAGATCAAAATCTCAGTAAGATATCATGGTATCTGTTGAATGGCTATTATCAAAGAGATGAAAGATAACGAGTGTTGTTGAGGATGTGGGGAATAGGGAATACTTTTACACCGTTGGTGGGAATGTACATTTGTTGTTGTTCAGTCGCTAAGTTGTGTCTGACTCTCTGCAACCCCATGAACTGCAGCATCTTTCACTGTCTCCCAGAGTTTGCTCACATTCACGTCCATTGAGTTGGTGATGCTGTCTAACCATCTCATCCTCTGCTGCCTTCAGTCTTTCCCAGGATCAGGATCTTTTCCAATGAGTCAGCTCTTTGCATCAGGTGATCAAAGCTTTGTAGCTTCATCTTCAACATCAGTCCTTCTAATGAATATTCAGGGTTGATTTCCTTTAGGATTGACTGGTTTGATCTCCTTGCAGTCCAAGGGACTCTCAAGAGTCTTCTCCAGCACCACAATTCAAAAGCATCAGTTTTTCAGAATGTAAATTGGATGACCTTAGTAGAAAACTGTATGAAGGTTCTCACTTTTGGGTATATATCCAAAAGAAATAAAATCAGAATTTCAAAGCAATATCTGCACTTCTGTGTTCATCTCAGTATTATTCACAAAAATCAAGTTATGGAACCAACATAAATGTCCATCAGTGAATGGATAACGAAAGTGCGATGTATACATATACATACATATATAAATAAATACATATATATATACATATATATAATTATATATCCATATATTTCACACAGAATATTTATTACTCAAGTCGTAAAACAGAGGAAAGCTTATGATTTGATACAGAATGGAAACATGAATGAATGTGGAAGATATGTTAGGTGCAGTAACCCAGATACAAAGACAAATACTACATGATCTCATATGTAGAATCTGAAATAGTTGAACTTGTAGAAGCAGAGAGTAAAATGGTATTTATCAGGATGGAGGAAGAGAGAAAAGAGGAGATGGTTGGTCAAAGAGTATAAAGTTTTAGTTATGCAAGATAAAGAAGTACTACCATTCTATGGTATAATAATGTGACCATATTAACAATACTTGACTGTATACTCTGTATACTTGAAATTTATTGACAGGGTAGATCTTAAGTGTTCTCGCCACAGGCAGACAGACAAACACACACAATAGTAACTATCTGAAGAGATGGATATTTAACTTGAATGTGGTAATTACTTCCCAGGATATTTCAAATTATCAAATTGTACCTAAATTACCATCTTACATATAAAAAATACTTAATCTTCAATTATACCTCAATTTATAAATCAGTTTTTTAAAAAAGAAAGTATAAAGACAGCCCACAGACTTGAAGAAAAAGTCTGTTACATATATATGATAAGATATATATTACATATATCTGATAAGAGTCTAGTATCCAAAATATAGAAGGCACTCTCACAATTCAACGAAAAGGACAATCCAATTTACCATGGACAAAGGAGTTGGATAGATGTTTCTCCAAAGAAGATACACAATGGCCAAGAAACGCATGTTCAACATCACTAACCATTAGGAAAATGCAAATCTAAACCACAAGATGCCATTTCATACCCACTAAGATGGCAATAATAATAACTGTAACAGAAAATAACAAATGCCAGTGAGAATGTGGAGAAATTGGAACCCTGCTCCCCAGAGCCTGAACCCAAAAAACATGGATCTGGCTTATCATCTCAGCTCTACCAATAAAACCAGTAAACTTAGTGAAATGACCAATCCCTTGGAGCTTCAGTTTCCTCACCTGTGACACAGGGATAATAATATCTACTGTGGACTACAGTGAAGAAATGATGAAGAGAGATTTTATGCTGTGTCTCATTCTAAAGTTTTGAGACAGCAAGACAATGTGTGCCCAGGACCCAGCACCAGTAAGTTTCCTTTATTCTGTTCCCGCTCCCCTCTATAGACCCTCCCTTCTCCCTGGACATTCTGTCTTCGTGACCTCACTCCTTCTCCACCCAAGATTTCAGGAGAGGGTCTGACAATCTCACCCTAGAGAGAAAACCCTGTCTGTGTGTAAGCTCAGAGTTCTAAGACTGGCAGGGAGGGGCTATTGGGAGAAATGAGTCAAGGATATGGCTTCCCCAGACCCCTGAAAGATCCGTTTTGCCCTATGGAAAGCTGAATTCTCAACTGGTAAATAACCACAAACCAGTCCAGGCTCACAGTCAATTTCCAAGGAAGTGTGTGGCTAAGACAGCATGGTACCAGCTTGGAAAAAAATCTCCAGCCCCTGCTTCCCAGCAGGGCTGCTCCTTCCCCAGATGTGGCAGCACACTCACTCTCCCGGCTCTCTTGGCTCGGGTGGGCCCCAGGCACACATGCCTTCCTGCGGCTGTAATCACAGGGCTCCTCCCACAGTGAGTTGCTCAGACCTCCAAATTGCAACATAGCTCTTAGCACTTTGCTTTCCAACAAAGTCAAGCCAAAATATGTAAGTCAAAGAGCCACACCTCACTGTGAGAGGTTCCCCTTCTTCTGAATTATTTCATCAGAGTGAATTCCCAGCAGTGAGATTCTTTGGGCTAGAGAACATGAACAAATGTTTTTATGGCTCTTGCTGCTTATTGCCGAGTTACCTTCCGGTAGGCTTGTACATTCTCGCTATCAATAAATAAATATACTTGGTTTTACTACAGTATTATTGACTCTGATTCCTATTTAATTTTTCAGAATGCTTGCAAATAGCTTTATTCTTCAATCTTTAGAAATGAAAATTGCTAATTGTAATATTCTGATACTATACACAGAGAGGTCACTGGTAATTAGATAACTTACATAAAATAACTAAAATCCTAAAATCCCTGTATACCTTAAATCATCTCAGCTCTACCAATAAAACCAGTAAACTTAGTGAAATGACCAATCCCTTGGAGCTTCAGTTTCCTCACCTGTGACACAGGGATAATAATATCTACTGTGGACTACAGTGAAGAAATGATGAAGAGAGATTTTATGCTGTGTCTCATTCTAAAGTTTTGAGACAGCAAGACAATGTGTGCCCAGGACCCAGCACCAGTAAGTTTCCTTTATTCTGTTCCCGCTCCCCTCTATAGACCCTCCCTTCTCCCTGGACATTCTGTCTTCGTGACCTCACTCCTTCTCCACCCAAGATTTCAGGAGAGGGTCTGACAATCTCACCCTAGAGAGAAAACCCTGTCTGTGTGTAAGCTCAGAGTTCTAAGACTGGCAGGGAGGGGCTATTGGGAGAAATGAGTCAAGGATATGGCTTCCCCAGACCCCTGAAAGATCCGTTTTGCCCTATGGAAAGCTGAATTCTCAACTGGTAAATAACCACAAACCAGTCCAGGCTCACAGTCAATTTCCAAGGAAGTGTGTGGCTAAGACAGCATGGTACCAGCTTGGAAAAAAATCTCCAGCCCCTGCTTCCCAGCAGGGCTGCTCCTTCCCCAGATGTGGCAGCACACTCACTCTCCCGGCTCTCTTGGCTCGGGTGGGCCCCAGGCACACATGCCTTCCTGCGGCTGTAATCACAGGGCTCCTCCCACAGTGAGTTGCTCAGACCTCCAAATTGCAACATAGCTCTTAGCACTTTGCTTTCCAACAAAGTCAAGCCAAAATATGTAAGTCAAAGAGCCACACCTCACTGTGAGGGGTTTCCCCCTTCTTCTGAATTATTTCATCAGAGTGAATTCCCAGCAGTGAGATTCTTTGGGCTAGAGAACATGAACAAATGTTTTTATGGCTCTTGCTGCTTATTGCCGAGTTACCTTCCGGTAGGCTTGTACATTCTCGCTATCAATAAATAAATATACTTGGTTTTACTACAGTATTATTGACTCTGATTCCTATTTAATTTTTCAGAATGCTTGCAAATAGCTTTATTCTTCAATCTTTAGAAATGAAAATTGCTAATTGTAATATTCTGATACTATACACAGAGAGGTCACTGGTAATTAGATAACTTACATAAAATAACTAAAATCCTAAAATCCCCTGTATACCTTGTAAGAACATTTTCCGACATAACTGTAATACCATCATGACACTAAACAGTCAAGAAGGTTTTGGTGTCACCTGATGCCTAATCCATGATCACATTTTTCTACTGCCTCAGAAATAGTCTTTTCTTTTGGGAAGAAAAGATCCCCCTCAAAAGCCCCACAGAATATTTGGAGGTTATATTTCTTTCTTTCTTTCTTTTTTTTTTTAGGCTACTTCTACTGGTCCTTCATTTATTTCCATCTTTGTTCTTTGGCCTGTGTGGGCCTCCCATCGCAATGGCCTCTCTCACTGCAGAGCACTGCCTCTGGGCACACGCGCTCCAGAGCTCCAGCTCGGTAGTTGGACACACCGGTCCAGCTGCTCCACGGCACATGGGATCTTCCCAGGCCAAGGATCAAACCGGCATCCCTTGCACTGCAAGGCAGTGTCTTACCCACTGGACCACCAGGCTGGCCCTCTTTCTTTTTTAATTATTTATTTATTTGGCTGTGTTGTGTCTTAGCTGTGGCATGTGGGATCTAGTTCCCTGACTGGGGATCGAACCCTGGCCCCCTGCACTGGGAACACAAGAGTCTTAGCCACTGGACCACCAGGAAAGTCCCTGGAGGTTATATTTCTTATCTCTCTTTTAATCTAGTGCCCCTCACCCTTTTGCTTTCCTTGCCTTTTAATTTACTGCATAAGCTAAATCTGTCATCCTCTAAAGTATCCCCTCCTGCCCAATTTGTCTGGGCTGCCTCCCGGTATCATTTAACTGGATCCTTTATCTCCCCCTCAAGGCTGAGATATGGTCCTAATTGGCCAGAGGGCCCAGAACTGGGAAGAAGCAGGATAGGATGTGACCCAGGTTTATTGCCTCCTGCATGGCTCTTCCTTGAAGTGCTGGCCCTAGCATTGACTGTCCTCCAGGAGTGGTAATCCCAGGAAAATTTAGGTTGTTTTAAATTTTTCTTCTAGGAAAATCTTTAGAAATGAAAATTGCTAATTGTAATATTCTGATACTATACACAGAGAGGTCACTGGTAATTAGATAACTTACATAAAATAACTAAAATCCTAAAATCCCCTGTATACCTTGTAAGAACATTTTCCGACATAACTGTAATACCATCATGACACTAAACAGTCAAGAAGGTTTTGGTGTCACCTGATGCCTAATCCATGATCACATTTTTCTACTGCCTCAGAAATAGTCTTTTCTTTTGGGAAGAAAAGATCCCCCTCAAAAGCCCCACAGAATATTTGGAGGTTATATTTCTTTCTTTCTTTCTTTTTTTTTTTAGGCTACTTCTACTGGTCCTTCATTTATTTCCATCTTTGTTCTTTGGCCTGTGTGGGCCTCCCATCGCAATGGCCTCTCTCACTGCAGAGCACTGCCTCTGGGCACACGCGCTCCAGAGCTCCAGCTCGGTAGTTGGACACACCGGTCCAGCTGCTCCACGGCACATGGGATCTTCCCAGGCCAAGGATCAAACTGGCATCCCTTGCACTGCAAGGCAGTGTCTTACCCACTGGACCACCAGGCTGGCCCTCTTTCTTTTTTAATTATTTATTTATTTGGCTGTGTTGTGTCTTAGCTGTGGCATGTGGGATCTAGTTCCCTGACTGGGGATCGAACCCTGGCCCCCTGCACTGGGAACACAAGAGTCTTAGCCACTGGACCACCAGGAAAGTCCCTGGAGGTTATATTTCTTATCTCTCTTTTAATCTAGTGCCCCTCACCCTTTTGCTTTCCTTGCCTTTTAATTTACTGCATAAGCTAAATCTGTCATCCTCTAAAGTATCCCCTCCTGCCCAATTTGTCTGGGCTGCCTCCCGGTATCATTTAACTGGATCCTTTATCTCCCCCTCAAGGCTGAGATATGGTCCTAATTGGCCAGAGGGCCCAGAACTGGGAAGAAGCAGGATAGGATGTGACCCAGGTTTATTGCCTCCTGCATGGCTCTTCCTTGAAGTGCTGGCCCTAGCATTGACTGTCCTCCAGGAGTGGTAATCGAGGAAGCCATCAGTGTGTAAACATGTCCCCTTAAGGTTGTTTTTAAATTTTTCTTCTAGGAGGACACAGCATGACCAACAGTATCTGGCTCAACAAATGTTTATTGGCCGCCATCCTTTATGAGATGTAGAGGCCAGTCTGTTGGCAGCTACACCCAGGGGCTGTCCAGTAGAAGTGGCCGGATAAGGTTCCTATTGGAGGTGAAGATGCGGGCTCACTGACCCAGAGTTAAAAACTGAGACAAGGCAGTGGAAGAACTAGCACTGGAACAGGTAGAGACATTGGAGCCAAAGGGGCTTGGAGATGCCCCACAGTAATGGAGAAGCAACCATCTAGCCCCAGGAAGGGAACTGCAGAAACTTACCCAGACCCCAAATATCTGTCAGGAGGAGAAAGACTCCATCAGCCAGATCAGTCATACGGGGCAATACAGCAGCCATTAAAAGAATGGTAGAGAGGCATGCACTAATAGATACTCTACTCAATACAACAACAGGATTGATGGTGAAAAAAAATCAAGCTGCAGAGAAATAGGGACCAGATTACGCTATTTGGGGGGGTGTGGTGGGGAGGGAGGGAGGGGAGCAGGCGGGCTACTTCTATACTTCTATTGGTCTTTCATTTGTCTATTTTCATCCATCTTTGTTCTTTGGCCCGTGTGGGCCTCCCATCGCGGTGGCCTCTGTTGTCGCAGAGCACCGGCTTTGGGCGCATGCGCTCCAGAGCTCTGGCTCGGTAATTGGACACATCGGTCCAGCCGCTCCTCGGCACGTGGGATCTTCCCAGGCCAGGGATGGAACCGGCGCCCCTTGCACTGCAAGGCGGTGTCCTTACCCACTGGACCACCAGGGAAGCCCCTAACTGTTGCTTCTTGATCTGCATACAGGTTTCTCAGGAGACACATAAGGTGATCTGATATTCCCATCTCTTTAAGAATTTTCCATAATTTGTTGTGATCACCTGTTAGGGAAATTAAATAGTCTTGTTTAGGCTTCTGAGACAAAGCAGAAGAGCCTTCTGACCTTACTTCTAACCTGCCTGGACATTGCCTTGGCTGCAGGTGCCCTGACTGACGGCTGTGGGTATAAGCCTTGCAGCACCATAGGTACCATAGGGGATGAATCTTGAGACGGTGGAGCCCCTGGAGAAGGTCTGGCCGACCAAGCCCCAGGCTTAACATTCCAAATTTTACATAAGAAAACAAATAGCAATAAGATGAAACCAGAGCTGCAACTTTCTCACAGACTGATGATAGTATCAGTGTCCATCCTGGGATTATAAATTGGAACCCCAAACTGCAATTTCTGAAGTGTCACCCATGGCACTTTTTCCCAAGTGGGACTCTGAATGGACTGTGTCATGCAACTCCCAGCGCTGTTTGAGTCTGGATGTAGGTCAAAACCCAGTTTGGTGGTGTATCCTCTGCTGTTTCTGTTTCTCTTTTCATTTAATGTTAGTATATTGAAACTCAGCTAGATACTTCTCTAATAAATATTGGCATTATTTATTTGTATATGACAAGTCGTTTGTTTTGTTAACAAATTCTTTGAACCTGAGACAAAAGTACAAACTTTCTGCAAAATATCCAAAGAACTGCAGAGGGAAGAACACTCCCAAACTCATTCTACAAGGCCACCATCACTCTGGGACCAAACCCAAAGATATCACACACAAAAAAATGAGAATATCTCTGATGAACATAGATGCAAAAATTTTCAACAAAATACTAGCAAACCGAGTTCAATGACACATTAAAAAGATCATACACCATGATCATGTGGGGCTTATCTCAGCGATGCAAGGATTCATCAATATGCGTAAATCAATCAATATGATACACCATATTAACAAATTGAAAGGTAAAAATCATGATAATCTCAATAGATGCAGAACAATCTTTTTACAAAATTCAACACCTTTATCTCTGCCCAAGAAAGCTCATTCAAGTCTCCAGATCCAGATCCTTACAGAGAACTGGTCAGGTAGGCACATCCTGTTCTGACAACCAAAACTCAGGATCCTAGAGAAGAAACCAGATACACCAGCAGCCTTGATGCTTGCACAGAAAAATCCTGGATGGTACATTTCAGCAAAGCCCCATGATTCAGCCATACACAGCATTATTAATCAGTAGCAAAAAAAAAAAAAAAAGATTCTGAGGGCCTATTCCCAAGAATCGACCAAGGGTCAATCTTGACTCTAGGCTTCCCTGAGAACATACAAGGATTGAGCAACTAGACCTGCTGTGTTAATTCTTTGCTCACAACTTCCTAATGAGCTTGCACATGAAGATTGTTGGTCTGTTTACAGGGGCGGAAACAAAGGCTCAGGGATACAAAATGACAAATGGGGGCAGGGACTTGAATCCAGGACTGCGTGGGAGGAAAGATATATACTATTAGTAAGCAAGGACTCTGGGACTAGATATATCTGGATCCCTGGATTGATTCTAAAGCCCAGTATTGCCACAGGCAATTGCAGCCCATCAGTTAACAAAAACAAGAATGGTAGTTCTCTCAGAGAACTGTTGCTAGGATGCCTGAAATAGGGCAGGAGAGGTGCTTAACACAGTCCACAGCACAGCATGAGTGATGTGTAAACCCTAGTGCCACAGATCACAGAGACAATGATGTTGATGAGGAAGCATGATGCTTCACCTGATTCCAGCCAGAAGCACAAAATTGCCCTAAGGTTAGTGGCAAGAGGTTCACTTTCAGTCCAAAGAGGCTGCCACAGCTCAGCTTGAAACACTACAGTCTTCAAGTCCCCTGGACACTTCCCTACTGCATTAGGAGCAGCAGATAGGGAAGGCCCCTAAACGTCATCCTGGCTGCCGCATTGAAACAGGTCCAAGCTGTGGGTTTCATTGCTGGCATGCCAGCCTCTGATGGGATCTCTGGGACAGGCCTCAGGCTAGGGATTAATGGCCCAGAGAAGCCTGGCCAGTAGACGGTGTGTTCTCCTCTGCACAGGACAGGAGTCAGTTCCCACAGCCTGGTGACAATTCCAAGGGCCAGGCCTGGTCTTTGGAAGCCCCTTTCCAGGTGTCAGCTGGTGGCAGGACACTGACAAGGTATCATGCCCCAGGCAGGGGCAGCAGTAGCAGCTCTCTTGTTTGTGGCCAGTGAGGCAGGCAGACTGGAAAGGGGGCCAGGGGATAGTGTAGAATGCACAGACCGAGTTCCCCATGGGGGCAGTCCCTTAGATCTCTGGGTCTCAGTACCCTCATGTATAAATTGGGCGCAAAATTTGACTGAAAGTCTGCATGATTCAGAGTATGTAACGGTCCCTGCAGGCCATTCCAGCCCACAGATTTGGGATATCTGGTCCTCACAGAATAGCTTAGCATTTTCAACTGTTAATGATTGCCAACATTTTAACATCAGAAGGTATTTGCCTAAAATCGGAGTTTCCAGCTTTTCTTTAAAGCCAAAAGGCAGCAAACCAGAGGCCGATGGGTTCTAGCAGACTTTCCTGACCTCCTTTCTTGAATCCTTCCCCTTAGTTTCTTTTTTGGCAAACTGTAAGACAGAGTTGAAAAGTTTCTTCCTGAAGTCTTCTTTGATCCTTAGAAAGAACTCTGTTTTTATGCTGTCCCCATGGCCTGGAACCTGGCCAGGTTATCCCACTAGCTGCCGACTCTGTATTGTGATGGAATGGTCACATAGCTGAGTTCCCCACTAGGCCCTGAAAGTTGGGGACAAGGGCCACAGGACTCAGGCCAAGAGCTGGCATAGTGTCTGGTTCTTCTGTGGCTCATGGGGCAGGGCCAGTGTGTCCTCTCGCAGCAGTCCACATGCCTATGGCCCTTGCGCAAGCTGCAGACCCACTCCTAGAAGTGTGTAGTCTCATGGTTTCAGGGCCTATGTGCAGCGGGCCCAGGGGACAGGTGGGGTCTGCATGACCTCAGAGGGCCATGTGCAGGACAAGCATGAAGTCATGCTTGTTTGCTTGTTTACAAGGTTCTGACACAGCACTCGTCATGTCCTTCCTGCTGAGCCATGTGGCACTTTTTCAGCTCAGCCAGCCTCTGACTTAGTCTCCAACTTCCCTCGTTGTCACACTTGCAGCCCGTTTCAGCAGGGGTGCGGGGTCAGAGATGTTTGTCTGCACTTTGGCTTCAAATGAGAGACCCTCCCAGCAGCTGTCTTCTTGGACTTGGCATGGCAAAGTCGGTGAGGTTGCCCCAGCGGCAGCTCAGCCTGTCTGGGGAGCCTGGGCCAGTAGCAGCTCTCTTGTTTGTGGCCAGTGAGGCAGGCAGACTGGAAAGGGGGCCAGGGGATAGTGTAGAATGCACAGACCGAGTTCCCCATGGGGGCAGTCCCTTAGATCTCTGGGTCTCAGTACCCTCATGTATAAATTGGGCGCAAAATTTGACTGAAAGTCTGCATGATTCAGAGTATGTAACGGTCCCTGCAGGCCATTCCAGCCCACAGATTTGGGATATCTGGTCCTCACAGAATAGCTTAGCATTTTCAACTGTTAATGATTGCCAACATTTTAACATCAGAAGGTATTTGCCTAAAATCGGAGTTTCCAGCTTTTCTTTAAAGCCAAAAGGCAGCAAACCAGAGGCCGATGGGTTCTAGCAGACTTTCCTGACCTCCTTTCTTGAATCCTTCCCCTTAGTTTCTTTTTTGGCAAACTGTAAGACAGAGTTGAAAAGTTTCTTCCTGAAGTCTTCTTTGATCCTTAGAAAGAACTCTGTTTTTATGCTGTCCCCATGGCCTGGAACCTGGCCAGGTTATCCCACTAGCTGCCGACTCTGTATTGTGATGGAATGGTCACATAGCTGAGTTCCCCACTAGGCCCTGAAAGTTGGGGACAAGGGCCACAGGACTCAGGCCAAGAGCTGGCATAGTGTCTGGTTCTTCTGTGGCTCATGGGGCAGGGCCAGTGTGTCCTCTCGCAGCAGTCCACATGCCTATGGCCCTTGCGCAAGCTGCAGACCCACTCCTAGAAGTGTGTAGTCTCATGGTTTCAGGGCCTATGTGCAGCGGGCCCAGGGGACAGGTGGGGTCTGCATGACCTCAGAGGGCCATGTGCAGGACAAGCATGAAGTCATGCTTGTTTGCTTGTTTACAAGGTTCTGACACAGCACTCGTCATGTCCTTCCTGCTGAGCCATGTGGCACTTTTTCAGCTCAGCCAGCCTCTGACTTAGTCTCCAACTTCCCTCGTTGTCACACTTGCAGCCCGTTTCAGCAGGGGTGCGGGGTCAGAGATGTTTGTCTGCACTTTGGCTTCAAATGAGAGACCCTCCCAGCAGCTGTCTTCTTGGACTTGGCATGGCAAAGTCGGTGAGGTTGCCCCAGCGGCAGCTCAGCCTGTCTGGGGAGCATGGGCCAGGCAGAGCCCAGGCAGGAGGTCCCAGAAGGGAATGACCACAGGGATGGAGAAGGGAGGATGCTTGCCAGCCCATGAATCTCCCAGTGAAGGGCCTGAAGGGTCAAGAGTCCCAAATGAGGAATACTAAGGAACAGCCAGAAAGGCCTCAGAGAGAGAGAGAGAGAGGCAGAGCCCACACGGATCAAGTGGGAAAGAGGGGCTGGCAGGGGTCACTACAGAGAAGATGAAGCAAGTTGGTTTGGAGCTTCATCCCAAAGTGCCGACCCTGAGGCAAAATGCCCTGAGGGACAGACGATGGGAGGGACAGATGATGGGAGAGGCAGACTTCACAGTCTACAGTATGCCTATCCTACCTAAAGGCATTGACTTTCGAAAAGCTTAAAACACACTTTGCTAGTCAAAACAGAAATGTACATAAATACAGATACACACACATGCATGCCCTGCCGCATTTGGCCCAGACAGTTTCTCTGTGGTCCCTGGAAAGAAGTCAGATCCAGATCCTCACAGTTTGAAGGCAAGTACTTTTGTCTTAAAGGAAGGGTCACAGACTAGGTCTGACCATACTGAAAAATAAGAGATTTACTGTAAAGGCAGCACAAGGGTCTATTTTTATTATCTTATTGAAGTACAGTTTGTCGTTGTTGTTGTTCAATTGCTAAGTTGTGTCCAACTGTCTGCAACCCCACAGACTGCAGCATGTCAGGTTTCCCTGTTTTTCAGTTTCTCCCAGAGTTTGTTCAAACTTAGGTCCACTGAGTCAGTGATGCTATCCAACCATCACAGCCTCTATTGTCTCCTTCTCCTGCCCTCCATCCTTCCCAGCATGAGAGTCTTTTCCAATGAGTTGGTCTTCCTGTCAGGTGGTCAAAGTACTGGAGCTTCAGCTTCCAGTGAAATTCAGGGTTGATTTCCTTTAGGATTGACTGATTTGGTCTCCTTGCAGTCCAAGGGACTTTCAAGAGTTTTCTCCAGCCCCACAGTTAGAAAGCATCAATTCTTTGGCATTCAACTTCTTCATGGTCCAACTCTCACATCTGTACATGACTACTGGAAAAATCATAGCTCGGACTATAAGTGACGTCTTTGCTTTTTAATATGCTGTCTAGGTTAGTCATAGTTTTCCTTCCAAAGAGCAAGCGTCTTTTCATTTCATGGCTGCAGTCACCATCTGCAGTGATTTCGGAGCCCAAGAAAATAAGATCTGTTGCTGTTTCCACTTTTTCCTCTTCTATTTGCCATAAAGTGATGGGACTGGAAGCCATGATCTCAGTTTTTTGAATGTTGAGGGGTTTTTAAATCCAAGGATAATAGCTTTTCAGAGTTTTGTTGTTTACTGCCAAACATCAACATGAATCAGCCATCAGTATACATATGTTCCCTCCCTCTTGAACTTCCCTCCTATCTCCCTTTCATCTGAGTTCTAAGCCAGCTTTTTTTACTCTCCTCTTTCAACCTCATCAAAAGGCTCTTTAGTTCTAATTCCTCTTCACTTTCTGCCATTAGAGTGGTATCATCTGCATATTTGAAGTTATTTATATTTCTCCCAGTAATCTTGATTCCAGCTTGTGATTCATCAAATCTAGCATTTTGAATGATGTGCTTGCATATAAGTTAAATAAGGAAGGTGACAGTATGCAGCCTTGCTGTACCTCTTTCCCAATTTTGAACCAGTTCTAAGTTCTGTTTTAACTGTTGCTTCTTGACCTGCATACAGATTTCTCAGGAGACAGGTACGGTGATCTGGGATTACTGTCTCTAAGAATTTTCCACTGTTTGATGTGATCCACACAGTCAATGACTTTAGCATAGTCAGTGAAGCAGAAGTAGATGTTTTTCTAGAATTCCTCTGTTTTTTTCTATGATCCAATGAGTGTTGACACTTTGATTTCTAGTTCCTCTGCCTTTTCTAAACCCAGCTTGTACATCTGGAAGTTCTTGGTTCACATACTGTTAAAGCCTAGCTTGAAAGATTTTGAGCATAACTTTGATAACATGTTAATAGAGCACAATTGTACAGTAGTTTGAACATCCTCTGGTATTGTCCTTCTTTAGGATTGAAATGAAAACTGACATTTTCTACTCTTGTGGCTACTGCTGAGTTTACCAAATTTTCTGACATATTGAGTATAGCACTTTAATACCATCATCTTTTAGGATTTTAAATAGCTCGTCTGTATGTAAATACAGCTCATATACAGTAAAATGCACAAATCTTAAGTACAAAGATGGTAAATTTTTATCTATGTCCATATCCATGTAACCGCCAGCTAGATCAATATATAAACATTTCCATCACCCCAGAAAGTTCCCACATGCCCTATCCATAGTGAATCTATACCTGTCCCACCCCAGAAGCAACTGCTGTTCTGTATTTTATAATCATATATTAGTTTAAACTGTTCTTAAACTTTGTATAAATTGAACCATACTGCATAAACATTCTTGTGCAATTTGTGTGAAGTTGTAGTTTTATTTATCTTGGGTAAATGCCTAGAGTAAGATTGCTTGGTCATAAATTATCAGTATGTTTAACTTCATCAGAAGTTGCCAAGCAGTTTTCCAAAGAAGTTGGACCATTTTAGACTCTCACCAGCAATAAATATGAGCTTCACTTGTTTCATATCTTCATTGATATTTGGTATTGTCAGTATTGTAAATTTAGGCATGCAAAGGGGTGGGTATTGGAATTTTGTTGAATTTATATTTTCCTGATGATTGACTAAAATAAGCATATTTTCTTACGCTTATTGGTCATTTAGATATCTTCTTTTATAAAGTCCTTATCTAAAATTTTATTTTGATTTTTTATTGAGGTTTTTTTTTGACGAGTAGGAACGTTTTATAAATTCTAGATATTCTATATATTATAATCTTTTGTAAGATATATGTACTATGAATATTTTCTCCCAGCCTGCGGTTTGCCTTTTCACTATCTGAATGATGTTTGTGGGTGAACAAAAGTTGTCTATTTTACTGAAGTCAAATTTGCCTTTTTTCTCTTATGATTAGGGCTGTTTACATCCCGTTTAAGAAATCATTGTCTACTCTGAAAATGAAAGTCATTCAGTTTTGTCTGACTCTTTGCAACTCATGGACAAGCCATGAAATTCCCCAAGCAAGAAGACTGGAGTGGGTACCCTTTCCCTTCTCCCAGGGATCTTATCAAGCCAGGGATTGAACCTGGGTCTCCTGCATTGCAGGCAGATTCTTTACCATCTGATCCACCAGGGAAGATCATGAAATATTGTACTGTTTTCTTCTAGCTGCTTTATTGTTTTATTACTCACATTTAGGTCTATGATTTATTTCAAAGTAATTTTTTGTATGCTGTACATTGAATTGCACGCAATGTACAGTTTATACATTCCATTGAATTACACTGAAGCCTGTGTTGAAAACTTAAGTGTGAATCTATTTCTGGGCTCTGTTACTCTTTCCATAGGTCTGTGTGTCTGTTCTCTTTTTTTCCACAATAGAAAAGATGTTTATCAGTTTTAACAATCAATAGCCAGACAAAAAATAAAAATAATTACAATTATAAAGTATAGTGGGTACATGATTAACCTAAAAATATTAAATAATTACATGCAGTTTGAGGGTCAAGCAGAGCGATGTGGTTAGTGGAAGTGCATACATGGACATGTTTTCATCCACCCAGGCAATCAATGTCTTTTGCCCTTCATCATGCTCATTCTTGCATGAAATATTCCTTTGATATCTCCAGTTTTCTTGAAGAGTTTTCTAGTCTTTCCCATTCTATTGTTTTCCTCTATTTCTTTGACTTTAAATAAAAACCTTTACATATGTAATTAAGGTAAAGCTCTTGAAAATAGAACACTTTGGATTAAGGTGGGTCCTAAATTCAGTGACAGGTATCCTTATAAAAACACAGAAAGGAGAAGATACACAGAGAGTGCACAGAGGGGAGACAGTCATAGGAAGATAGAAGAACTGGAATGATGCGTCTACAAGGCAAGGAACTAAGGACTGCCCACAGGCACCCGAAGCTGGAAGAGGCACTGGGATGCATTCTCCCTCATAGTCTCCAGAAGGAGCCAGCTCTGCTGACACCTTTATTTTAGACTTCTGGCCTTCAGAACCATGAGAGAATAAATTTATGTTTCTCTAAGTCATTCGGATTGTGGTAATTTGTTGTGACAGCCCCAAGAAGCCATAACACATACACATACTAATAACTGGTATATAATAGACACCGGAATTGATGTACAATTGCCGCTAGTATACCTGATTGAATGAAAGAGCTGCAGGCAGAAGCACCGCCCTCTTTCACTCCACATTTTTCCCCTGTGATGTGGCGAATGTCCCTGAGCTTCAATGGGACTTCAATTCCTATGGTGGAAAATGAAGGGCTTGACCAGGTTCTTCACTGTTCTGTGCTGTTATTCTGACTCCTCCAGGGTTGGAGAGGTGGGAGAGGAGGGCGGAAAAGTACCTTTTTTTACTTTATGTTGATGTCCTCTGAACGTGGCAGGGATCTGAATGCTAATTCAGTGCTTGGTTGAGTGCTTCTGGGATTCTCTCAGCAACCTCTGGCTACAGCTTCCTACTGGCAATGCTTCTTTGTTCGGCTCTAAAAGACCCTCTTTCTGTCCTTGATCTGGAAATTCATCTTGCAGGCATCCTCTTGGGTCTTGGCAACTCAAGTCCATCCACCTTTCAGATATCCAGTAATCTCAGGAAGATCTTTCATTTTGTTATGCCAGACTACAAATACAAGCCTTTTCCAACATGCTGCTTTACTTAAGTGACTTTAAAGTAAGACTTAACAATAATGTCCTTGTATACTTACTCTTTGCTATAAGCTTTTTACATTTCTTATTTTATTTCTTATTTTATTTTTGGCTGTGCTGAGTCTTCATTACTGTGTTCAGACTTTCTCTAGTTGCCATGAGCAGGAATCTACTCTTAGTTGTCCTGCACAGGCTTCTTGTAGTGGTGGCTTCTCTTGTTGCAGAGCACAGGCTCTAGGCACATGGGCTTCAGTAGTTGCAGCACAACGGTTCAGTAGTTGCAGCTCATGGGCTCTAGAACATTGGCTCAGTATTTACAGTGTATGGGCTTAGTTTCTCCAAGACATGTGGAATCTTCCTGAATCAGGGATCAAACCCGTGTCCCCTGAAGGTGAATTCTTATCCACTGTACCATCAGGGAAGTCTCTACACTTTGTTATATGCTTTTAAAGTATTTGCCTAGCTCCCTGTCTCTCTTCCCGTCTCTTTCCCCAGCCCTCAGAAGCCCAAACACATTCTATTCTAATTTGAGGAAAATGACATTTTATAGTATTACATTTTTTCCATCCAAGAATTTAATTTTTCTCTACTTGTTAAATTTTGAGTATTTCCATTCAGTTTCATAATTTTTCTCATGTAACTTCTATATCTTTCTTTTAAAAAAGTATTTCTAAGATTTTGCAGCTACTGTGAAAACATTTTGGCTTTCATTTATAGCTGTCTAAGAAGAAAAGTTATTTTATATATCATATTTTCAGCCACCTTATGTTCTCTTATCAGTCTTAGTAGTCTGTTTCTAAATTGTCTTGAAAACATTTTTTAGATTCCAATAACTTTGTTTGTAGAGATAGTTTTGTCTTTTTTTTTCCCTAATATAATCAATTATTTTCTTTTCTTGTACTGTTTCTTTAGCACCTCAAAAATACTCTTGAATTTAATGGTGATAGCAGAAGTATACTTTTTGCTGGCAATTTTAATGAAAGTGATTTCAACCTACCGGTAAATAGTGTGATGTTTGCTGCTGGTTTTAATTAATATATTTGTCTTAGTTAATATTTTTTCATTCTATCTTCACTTAATTTGAATTTTTTGTTAGAAATTATTGCTAAATTGTGTTAAGTGCCTTGTTACGTATCTTGATATAGCCACATGCTTTTTCTCCTTAGTAAATATTTTTTGGCTTTGGGTAAATTTTCATTTTTGGAATAAACCATTTGGTTTTATTTACTTATTATTTATTTTATATGTATGTAGAGTATATATACTCTACACACATATACATATACATATATATACTATAGTCTAAAATATTGTATATTGTGTTATATTTTATATGTAACATCACATTATATAACATAATATAAATTTCATATGTATATAATACATGTGTGCATGCATGTTAAGTCATTTTAGTTGTGTTCAACTCTTTGTGACCCTATGGACTGTAGCCTGCCAGGCCTCTCTTTCCATGGGATTCTCCAGGCAAGAATACTGGAGTGGGTTGCCATGCCATTCTCCAGGGGATCTTTCCAATTCAAGGATCAAACGTACGTCCCTTATGTCTCCTGCATTAGCAGGCAGGTTCTTACCTCTAGCGCCACCTGGGAAGTCCTATATAGAACATATGTAATGACAAATAGGATTTATAACAAAAATGAAGTTATTCAAGATCAGAGAACATTTACACAAAGGAGTAAGCTAAATGTATGTATATGTGCCTTTTTTGGCTTTCATTTTCTATGTAACTTCTATATCTTTCTTTTAAAAAAGTATTTCTAAGATTTTGCAGCTACTGTGAAAACATTTTGGCTTTCATTTATAGCTGTCTAAGAAGAAAAGTTATTTTATATATCATATTTTCAGCCACCTTATGTTCTCTTATCAGTCTTAGTAGTCTGTTTCTAAATTGTCTTGAAAACATTTTTTAGATTCCAATAACTTTGTTTGTAGAGATAGTTTTGTCTTTTTTTTTCCCTAATATAATCAATTATTTTCTTTTCTTGTACTGTTTCTTTAGCACCTCAAAAATACTCTTGAATTTAATGGTGATAGCAGAAGTATACTTTTTGCTGGCAATTTTAATGAAAGTGATTTCAACCTACCGGTAAATAGTGTGATGTTTGCTGCTGGTTTTAATTAATATATTTGTCTTAGTTAATATTTTTTCATTCTATCTTCACTTAATTTGAATTTTTTGTTAGAAATTATTGCTAAATTGTGTTAAGTGCCTTGTTACGTATCTTGATATAGCCACATGCTTTTTCTCCTTAGTAAATATTTTTTGGCTTTGGGTAAATTTTCATTTTTGGAATAAACCATTTGGTTTTATTTACTTATTATTTATTTTATATGTATGTAGAGTATATATACTCTACACACATATACATATACATATATATACTATAGTCTAAAATATTGTATATTGTGTTATATTTTATATGTAACATCACATTATATAACATAATATAAATTTCATATGTATATAATACATGTGTGCATGCATGTTAAGTCATTTTAGTTGTGTTCAACTCTTTGTGACCCTATGGACTGTAGCCTGCCAGGCCTCTCTTTCCATGGGATTCTCCAGGCAAGAATACTGGAGTGGGTTGCCATGCCATTCTCCAGGGGATCTTTCCAATTCAAGGATCAAACGTACGTCCCTTATGTCTCCTGCATTAGCAGGCAGGTTCTTACCTCTAGCGCCACCTGGGAAGTCCTATATAGAACATATGTAATGACAAATAGGATTTATAACAAAAATGAAGTTATTCAAGATCAGAGAACATTTACACAAAGGAGTAAGCTAAATGTATGTATATGTGCCTGTGTGTGTGTGTACATGTCATATATATATATATAATGTGTATAGTCATGTATTCAATTTTCTATCACCCTGTCATAAAATAAATGTAATCATAAAACAAAGTAAAAACATAATGAAAATATCAAATTCTAGTTATATACCATTGCCTTTGGAAGGCTGTCCAGTGTAGTGGTTAGAGCACAGACTCAGGAGCCAGTCTTGCTGAGTTTAAATACCTACTCCACCACTTCCTGTGCCCAGGTGAGAAGCTACACTTCCTACCTTCACTTACTGATGGAGGTGAATAAGAAGTTATAGTTGAGCCTTTTGAGAAAGTCTGACTTTTCATAATTCTGTTCCTTACTTTTTCCTCCCCATTTTTTCTATTTAGACACTAGGTAAGAAAGCTGGTAGCCCAGCAGCCATCTTTTGACCATGAGGATAAATGCTACATGCTGAGAATGGTGGAACGGGAAGGTGGAAGAAATCTGGGTCCTGGTGACATCATGGAACCATCACACCAACTGAAGCCTGCCTAGGCCCAGGCTGCATTTACACGAGACAGAAATGCACTTATTTAAGTCACGGTCATTTCCTGAATATAATTTCCAGTTGGAAGAAGTAACAAAGGAGCCAACTCACCCTACTGCAAGAGTCGTGCATACAAAAAGCCACCACCCCTAACCTCTCCTGCCTGCTGCAGGCCAATCCTGAGGGAAGCAGAAGAGGGGGCTGCAGGGGAGTCCCAGGCGTGTGCTTTCCAGCCGTGCAGCCTTTTAAAACATAATATAAATTTCATATGTATATAATACATGTGTGCATGCATGTTAAGTCATTTTAGTTGTGTTCAACTCTTTGTGACCCTATGGACTGTAGCCTGCCAGGCCTCTCTTTCCATGGGATTCTCCAGGCAAGAATACTGGAGTGGGTTGCCATGCCATTCTCCAGGGGATCTTTCCAATTCAAGGATCAAACGTACGTCCCTTATGTCTCCTGCATTAGCAGGCAGGTTCTTTACCTCTAGCGCCACCTGGGAAGTCCTATATAGAACATATGTAATGACAAATAGGATTTATAACAAAAATGAAGTTATTCAAGATCAGAGAACATTTACACAAAGGAGTAAGCTAAATGTATGTATATGTGCCTGTGTGTGTGTGTACATGTCATATATATATATATAATGTGTATAGTCATGTATTCAATTTTCTATCACCCTGTCATAAAATAAATGTAATCATAAAACAAAGTAAAAACATAATGAAAATATCAAATTCTAGTTATATACCATTGCCTTTGGAAGGCTGTCCAGTGTAGTGGTTAGAGCACAGACTCAGGAGCCAGTCTTGCTGAGTTTAAATACCTACTCCACCACTTCCTGTGCCCAGGTGAGAAGCTACACTTCCTACCTTCACTTACTGATGGAGGTGAATAAGAAGTTATAGTTGAGCCTTTTGAGAAAGTCTGACTTTTCATAATTCTGTTCCTTACTTTTTCCTCCCCATTTTTTCTATTTAGACACTAGGTAAGAAAGCTGGTAGCCCAGCAGCCATCTTTTGACCATGAGGATAAATGCTACATGCTGAGAATGGTGGAACGGGAAGGTGGAAGAAATCTGGGTCCTGGTGACATCATGGAACCATCACACCAACTGAAGCCTGCCTAGGCCCAGGCTGCATTTACACGAGACAGAAATGCACTTATTTAAGTCACGGTCATTTCCTGAATATAATTTCCAGTTGGAAGAAGTAACAAAGGAGCCAACTCACCCTACTGCAAGAGTCGTGCATACAAAAAGCCACCACCCCTAACCTCTCCTGCCTGCTGCAGGCCAATCCTGAGGGAAGCAGAAGAGGGGGCTGCAGGGGAGTCCCAGGCGTGTGCTTTCCAGCCGTGCAGCCAACATGAGAATGTATGATGCACCAGTCATGTTGTTCTAGGAGCGCCTGTGTTGTCCAAGACACCTGGCCATCTTTAGGGAGTTGACCAGGCACCAAAAACCTAGGGGACGCAAAGACCATGGCTATCTTCATATCCATCAAGACTCAAGTTCCTTGTGTTCTCCTCCCTGCTGGCCACTCACTCAGCCAAAACCAGTGTCTCACGCTCTGAAGGGGATACTTTACTACCCCAAAGCTTGGTCTCATTTCATAGAGGTTGGTGTTTATGCCAGGGGAATAGTTACCCCTGGTTGTAGGCGCCATCCGAGACTCTAGGACAGCATGTCTCACATTTGCTGCCAGAGCTGCTGGGCCCAGGAGGTCAGGCATGTATTAGAACAGTGACTGCCTTATGAGAGCTCTTCAGGTTTTCTGAGTCTTGTGTTCAGAATGACTGAGCAGACCTTTTCCCCAAAAACCTGTAAGTCTGGGGGCTTGTACAGCCTTCCCCAGCCCTATATACTCCATAATACTGTTGGCTGAGAGTTTTTCCAAGTCTGCACCCTCACAAACACTGCCTCCTTTCTGTGGGTACCACAGACACCAAGAAGGTGTCTTCTCCCTTGCCCAGTGCTCCCAGCAACACTGGCCCTGCTTTCCACTCCCGAGTGAGAGCTTCTGCTTCATCCAGCTTCTTGCACACCCTATTTCCACCTTGGCTCATTACTGTCCCCTGGTTTGAGAGGGCAGGATTCTCTATCTTAGGGATACAAGTAGCATCAAATTGACGTAAATAGCAAAGGAATGTATCAGATTATGTATCTGTGAAATGAATTGGATGGATTTCAGGTGAGACTTGTTCCAGCTATTCAGACAGTATTTCCAAGAACCTAACTGTGTTCTATCTGCTCTTCCTTCCTTGGCAATGGCATCTTCCTGGTGACCCCAGTTCCTCTAGGTTCTTCTCTCATGTTAACAAAACAGGTGTGACAGTTGTACACTCATATCCTTTCCCCACAAAGGGGTCTTCTAGAGTTCCTGCAATAAAGAGAGGAAGGGTTGCATCCAAGAATTCTCAGCAGATAGCTTATGTTGCACTGGTCCTGGTGACTGGATGAAATAGTCTTTTTCTTTTTCTTTATTTTTAAATTTTTACAATGTTGTGTTGGTCTCTGTCATATAACAATGCAAACCAGCCATAATTAGACATCTATTCCCTCCCTACGGAGTCTCCTTCCCCTCCCCACCCCCATCTCTTCAAGTGATCACAGAGTGCTAGCCTGGGCTCCCTGTGCCCAGCAGTAACCTGTCACCAGTTATCCGTCTTACACACAATAGTGTATATATGTTTATACTACTTTCTCCATCTATGGAGTCTTTTATAAACATTTCTTTTCACATTCTTAAAATCCTCAGACCAGAGCTCTCCTTTTGCATTGCTGCTGTAAGACATACCCTGAAAAGCCTTTAAGTAACTCTGGTCTCCTAATTTTTTCCATGTTCTTATTCAAGATCCTTGTTGCTTGGTCACCTTGAAAAGATATTAACAGTATTAACAGTATTAAAGATATTAACACTGTGCCCATTTTTTCTCTACCAACTGATTGACTCATCATAAACCCAACACTCACTCATTCCTTGATTTCCTCTCAACCCACAGGTACCACATTCAACTGTTCCCTCCCTCATAAGCCAGTACCACCTCTGAGCTTTACTTAGGCTGTTGATGATACTTGTATTGCCTCTCATAAAGGAACATCAAAGTTATTTTCAAACCATTTCTATTATCTGTCTCTTGCAGTCAGCTGTTCTGCTTATTCTAGGATCCATGTTCATGAAATCTTTCTCGTCTGCCTGGATTCAGTGAAATAGTCTTAACAGTACCTTCTTTAAAATGAAGGTTAATACTAGCTTTCATTTGGGGGAACAAGCCTCCCTCTTGTGGTTCAAAACGAACTGATCTCACCAATAGAGACGAGCAAGTGACTTGGGGTACTGAGGGTACTCAGCCACCGCTCCCTCCTACTCTAGATCCCCGGTGCCCTTTCTTGCTCCTTTGCCTCAATGGGGCCACAAGTCTGAAGGCAGAGATGGGAAGGTCTTCTATGTTAACAAAACAGGTGTGACAGTTGTACACTCATATCCTTTCCCCACAAAGGGGTCTTCTAGAGTTCCTGCAATAAAGAGAGGAAGGGTTGCATCCAAGAATTCTCAGCAGATAGCTTATGTTGCACTGGTCCTGGTGACTGGATGAAATAGTCTTTTTCTTTTTCTTTATTTTTAAATTTTTACAATGTTGTGTTGGTCTCTGTCATATAACAATGCAAACCAGCCATAATTAGACATCTATTCCCTCCCTACGGAGTCTCCTTCCCCTCCCCACCCCCATCTCTTCAAGTGATCACAGAGTGCTAGCCTGGGCTCCCTGTGCCCAGCAGTAACCTGTCACCAGTTATCCGTCTTACACACAATAGTGTATATATGTTTATACTACTTTCTCCATCTATGGAGTCTTTTATAAACATTTCTTTTCACATTCTTAAAATCCTCAGACCAGAGCTCTCCTTTTGCATTGCTGCTGTAAGACATACCCTGAAAAGCCTTTAAGTAACTCTGGTCTCCTAATTTTTTCCATGTTCTTATTCAAGATCCTTGTTGCTTGGTCACCTTGAAAAGATATTAACAGTATTAACAGTATTAAAGATATTAACACTGTGCCCATTTTTTCTCTACCAACTGATTGACTCATCATAAACCCAACACTCACTCATTCCTTGATTTCCTCTCAACCCACAGGTACCACATTCAACTGTTCCCTCCCTCATAAGCCAGTACCACCTCTGAGCTTTACTTAGGCTGTTGATGATACTTGTATTGCCTCTCATAAAGGAACATCAAAGTTATTTTCAAACCATTTCTATTATCTGTCTCTTGCAGTCAGCTGTTCTGCTTATTCTAGGATCCATGTTCATGAAATCTTTCTCGTCTGCCTGGATTCAGTGAAATAGTCTTAACAGTACCTTCTTTAAAATGAAGGTTAATACTAGCTTTCATTTGGGGGAACAAGCCTCCCTCTTGTGGTTCAAAACGAACTGATCTCACCAATAGAGACGAGCAAGTGACTTGGGGTACTGAGGGTACTCAGCCACCGCTCCCTCCTACTCTAGATCCCCGGTGCCCTTTCTTGCTCCTTGGCCTCAATGGGGCCACAAGTCTGAAGGCAGAGATGGGAAGGCCTTGGGGTCATGGAGTTCCCAGCACAGACAGGGAGAACTGAGCCTGGAGGGAGTGAGGGTCGCACTCCACCAGCACCTCCTGAAGGTTAAATCCTGTGGCTGACTTGGCTCGCAGGCACTATGGGCCAGGAGAGGAGGCTGCAGAAGACTCTGGAAGGGACAGGACAAGTGGGCCCAATAACTATGGGCACAGAGAGCTCTCCAAAGTAGCTCTTGAAAGAGGGGTGAGGTAGAGTGTTTCCCACAGAGGGCATGGCCTGAAAAGCAGGTGCTCAGGGACAAGTGACTGAGATTCAGTCACTGGGTGGACAAATTAAGGACCACAGAGCAACAGATAGTGTCACAGGGGAGGGGTACACAGGGTGGGCCTTGGAGCATGCCATCAGCTTCAGCAGACACACCTGGATCTTTCTCCTTGGATGCTATGTCCAAGCCCATATGACCCTTCTATAGTTTCTCCCTGCTCTCAAGTGACCTGTCTCTACTCCACCCTACCCCCACCCTTGCCAACACTGGCTCCCACTGCCTGCCTGGTCGAACTGCTCCGCAGAGCCTCAGGCTGCCTTCAGTAGTCACTAGTGAACAGTGGGGGCCCCCTACTGTCTGCACCCAGCCAGGAAAACACACAGCGCTGGAAGTTGGGGGGCATAACAGGGTCCTGAGCCCCAGGCCCAGAAGGAAAAGAAGAGGAATACAGAAGGATGTGCAAATTTCAGCGATGTGGATATTTTTGCAAAAAGAACCTGAGCCACTCCCTACAGGGGCTACTGGTGGGGGCAGCAGTGATGAGGGTTACACCAGTTACCATGGCTGTAGCTCTTCGAATGGGCAGAGCCATCCTCCCCTCACAGAGGAGGATGCAGGGCTCAGGGAGGTTAAGGAGCATCCCAAGTAGATGTGGATGGGGGTTCAGCAGGGCTCTGCGGGCCGTCCTAAGGCTTTCGCCTGGCCCTTGAATACTGAGGCATTGGGGTAGGTGACCCACCACTGAGAAGATGGAGTAAAGAGGTGACTGCAGGAGTGGAGTCTTACTCTCAGCCACCGCCCTCCTACTCTAGATCCCGGTGCCCTTTCTTGCTCCTTGGCCTCAATGGGGCCACAAGTCTGAAGGCAGAGATGGGAAGGCCTTGGGGTCATGGAGTTCCCAGCACAGACAGGGAGAACTGAGCCTGGAGGGAGTGAGGGTCGCACTCCACCAGCACCTCCTGAAGGTTAAATCCTGTGGCTGACTTGGCTCGCAGGCACTATGGGCCAGGAGAGGAGGCTGCAGAAGACTCTGGAAGGGACAGGACAAGTGGGCCCAATAACTATGGGCACAGAGAGCTCTCCAAAGTAGCTCTTGAAAGAGGGGTGAGGTAGAGTGTTTCCCACAGAGGGCATGGCCTGAAAAGCAGGTGCTCAGGGACAAGTGACTGAGATTCAGTCACTGGGTGGACAAATTAAGGACCACAGAGCAACAGATAGTGTCACAGGGGAGGGGTACACAGGGTGGGCCTTGGAGCATGCCATCAGCTTCAGCAGACACACCTGGATCTTTCTCCTTGGATGCTATGTCCAAGCCCATATGACCCTTCTATAGTTTCTCCCTGCTCTCAAGTGACCTGTCTCTACTCCACCCTACCCCCACCCTTGCCAACACTGGCTCCCACTGCCTGCCTGGTCGAACTGCTCCGCAGAGCCTCAGGCTGCCTTCAGTAGTCACTAGTGAACAGTGGGGGCCCCCTACTGTCTGCACCCAGCCAGGAAAACACACAGCGCTGGAAGTTGGGGGGCATAACAGGGTCCTGAGCCCCAGGCCCAGAAGGAAAAGAAGAGGAATACAGAAGGATGTGCAAATTTCAGCGATGTGGATATTTTTGCAAAAAGAACCTGAGCCACTCCCTACAGGGGCTACTGGTGGGGGCAGCAGTGATGAGGGTTACACCAGTTACCATGGCTGTAGCTCTTCGAATGGGCAGAGCCATCCTCCCCTCACAGAGGAGGATGCAGGGCTCAGGGAGGTTAAGGAGCATCCCAAGTAGATGTGGATGGGAATTAAGCAGGGCTCTGCTGACCTTCCTAAGACTTTCCCCTGGCCCTTGAATACTGAGGCATTGGGGTAGGTGACCCACCACTGAGAAGATGGAGTAAAGAGGTGACTGCAGGAGTGGAACCCCAGGGCAAGACATCTAGGGAGGAGCACTGAGGTCTGGCCTACGGTGGCTGGAAGTAGGTGTCCCTCTCAGGCCCTCTTACCACGCTGAGAAACAGCACTACTTGGACTATCTGGCTGCATAAGAAACCCAAAGGTTCTAGTGGCCAAGCTGAGTTCATGTTTAAGGATATATGCAAGGATCAAGCAGCAGCAAGACTGTAGCCTGGTTGGAGGGCTAACCTGAAGCAAATGCCTTTTACGCAGGGCTTACTGAATTGTCACCACCACCTGGGGTACTATGAGCCCATTATACAGATGGGAGGCAGGAGGCTGTAACTCAGAAATGAACTCACTTGTTCAAGGTCACAAGCCAGGGCCTCTGGCTGCAAAGTGTTCCTGCAGAGTCTTTTCTAAGAACCCAGGATGGGGGAGGAGGAGGCCAGACTGCCAGTCTGCAGAGTAGATAGATGCTTTACTCCAGGATAGAAAACCCCATGCCTGCCCACTTCCCTGCCCCCCCAGGATGCTGGCCTCTTTCTCCAGTACATTCTTGGCAGCATCTTATTCCTGTCCTTGAGACGCAGATCTTACTCAGTGCCTTCCTATTCGAGTTCACGGGTGTGGGATACAGACTCACAGTTGGAAGGACCAGGTGTGCAAACTAGACTGAACAAAGTATCTTTTCTTTCTCCACAAGAAGAGTGAAGGCCAGACCTTGGGATCCTACCAGTGAGGGGAGGGGTTTGGCCCAGCCATCGGCCCCACGGGAAAAAAAAAAAAAAAGAGCACAGCGCTTTCAGACACGGGGCCTTCTCTATGTCAGGGACTCAGAGTTCCAAGGCTCAAAGCAGTCTCTGTGTTCATCTTTGAATTTTTGGCAGGAATTGACTTCGGGTCTCCAGGAGAGAGGCCTCACAGGATAGGAGGCTCCAGTGTTCTAAGATGGCTTCAGGGTTCTGGGACCAGTTACCATGGCTTACTCACAGGGAAACTCAGTCACCAAAAAACTTGCTGACCTTCCTAAGACTTTCCCTGGCCCTTGAATACTGAGGCATTGGGGTAGGTGACCCACCACTGAGAAGATGGAGTAAAGAGGTGACTGCAGGAGTGGAACCCCAGGGCAAGACATCTAGGGAGGAGCACTGAGGTCTGGCCTACGGTGGCTGGAAGTAGGTGTCCTCTCAGGCCCTCTTACCACGCTGAGAAACAGCACTACTTGGACTATCTGGCTGCATAAGAAACCCAAAGGTTCTAGTGGCCAAGCTGAGTTCATGTTTAAGGATATATGCAAGGATCAAGCAGCAGCAAGACTGTAGCCTGGTTGGAGGGCTAACCTGAAGCAAATGCCTTTTACGCAGGGCTTACTGAATTGTCACCACCACCTGGGGTACTATGAGCCCATTATACAGATGGGAGGCAGGAGGCTGTAACTCAGAAATGAACTCACTTGTTCAAGGTCACAAGCCAGGGCCTCTGGCTGCAAAGTGTTCCTGCAGAGTCTTTTCTAAGAACCCAGGATGGGGGAGGAGGAGGCCAGACTGCCAGTCTGCAGAGTAGATAGATGCTTTACTCCAGGATAGAAAACCCCATGCCTGCCCACTTCCCTGCCCCCCCAGGATGCTGGCCTCTTTCTCCAGTACATTCTTGGCAGCATCTTATTCCTGTCCTTGAGACGCAGATCTTACTCAGTGCCTTCCTATTCGAGTTCACGGGTGTGGGATACAGACTCACAGTTGGAAGGACCAGGTGTGCAAACTAGACTGAACAAAGTATCTTTTCTTTCTCCACAAGAAGAGTGAAGGCCAGACCTTGGGATCCTACCAGTGAGGGGAGGGGTTTGGCCCAGCCATCGGCCCCACGGGAAAAAAAAAAAAAAAGAGCACAGCGCTTTCAGACACGGGGCCTTCTCTATGTCAGGGACTCAGAGTTCCAAGGCTCAAAGCAGTCTCTGTGTTCATCTTTGAATTTTTGGCAGGAATTGACTTCGGGTCTCCAGGAGAGGAGGCCTCACATGTGTTACTAAGATGGCTTCAGGGTTCTGGGAGCTGCTTCCCTAGCTCCCAGATATCACCCCAAGGACAGAGACACAGAAAACAGAAACGTTCACTGAAGTTCTCTCTGAAAAGACTTTTTAGAGTACTTGGTGAATTTATTCTTTATTGTTATTTGTTTTGCTTTAATTTATTGCCATGGATCATATTTTAAAAAAATAAATGAAAACAAAAAAGTTATTTTAAAAGACAAGTTCCTTCATTGGATTATTTAGTTTTGTCTAAAACGAAGCACAGAGCAACATTAAGAAGTATCTTCTTAATGTGTAAAGGAGAGACAGAATTTCTCCTTTCTTTCTATTCTAAGAAAAATAAAAGATATGATTCTCAAGAAAAAGGTAGACAGAGAGCCTGTTCCAGACCAGCATGGAGACAGGTGTGGTTAGATGTGGCATCTGACCAGACTCTGCAGGTCCTGGGCTTAAGGGGCCCTCAGCATCACTCCACCCTCCATCCGGTCCCCATGCACTTTTCAACCAAAATAAACAGTTTCTATACATCAGGCACTGTTCTAGAATCTGAGGCTACCGCAGTAGGCAAAACAGACAAAACCCCCTCCCCTCGTGAAGGACATTCTCATGAGGGAGATGGACAAGGGATGCAACCCCAGAGGGTGGCCTGCTGACAAAAGCTCTATTCTGAAAGGAAATAGCACCCGGAGAGAGGAAGGAGATGCTGGGACATGGGGCATGGGGTGGGGGAGTGGGGTTGGGGAGTGGGGTTGGGGAATGGTGCTTGGTTATTAAGCATGATGTTCAGGAGAAAGTTTCACTGGAAAAGTGACAGGGGAGCAAAGACCTAGAGAAGTGAGAGAGGCTCTTGCAGGATTCTGGGTGAGGAGAGTACCAGACAGAACAGTATGTGAGGAAACAAGCTTACATGTTCCAGAAACATCCAGGCGGATGGTCATTCTATGACTGGTGGGAGAGGAGAACAGCAGAGAGAAGGGGCTCTGAGCAGAGGAGGGACCCGCTTGTAACGGGCTCCCCCGAAAAAAGATATGCTCCAGAGTCTGTGAATGTGAACTTCTTTGGAAAAGGAGTCTTTGCCTATGGAATTAATTAAGGATCTGAACATGAGATCATCCTGGATTACCCAGGTGGGCTCTAAATCCAGGGATAAGCATTCTTAAAAGAAACAGAGGAGAGACACAGACACAGAGGAAAAGCCCGAGTGAAGACGGAGGCCAACGTGAGAATGATGCAGCCCCAAGTCTAGGAATGTCTGAAACCATGGAAGCCGGGGGAGGAAAGGAAGCTCCTCCCCTAGAGCCTTCAGGGAGAAGGGCCTGCTGACTCCTTCATGTCAACCTACTGAAACTGACTTTGGACTGCTAGCCTGCAGAACTGTCTGCTGTGTGACTAACTGTGGGTCCTTTTTAGTCTCCAGTTTTGCCCTGCAGCCACAGAAACAGGCCAGGATGAAGGGGGAGACCCATGCGGGAGTCATGCCAAGACACAGCCATCCGAGTGGCTCCCCGGTCCATCACGTTTGCCGTGTTTACCCACTGCCGGGTGATTTCTTTCTTTTTTTTTTTTTCAGTATCTCTTTGTTTAAATTTAAATAAACTTATCTCAAAATACAATATTAGATCACTAAGTTAAATAGAAGATTAGATTTATTTTCCATGAATAGAAGCAAAAAATTCAAAAGCCAAATCTCTATCTGAAAGGCACCGGAGAGTAGGAAGGAGACATTCTCATGAGGGAGATGGACAAGGGATGCAACCCCAGAGGGTGGCCTGCTGACAAAAGCTCTATTCTGAAAGGAAATAGCACCCGGAGAGAGGAAGGAGATGCTGGGACATGGGGCATGGGGTGGGGGAGTGGGGTTGGGGAGTGGGGTTGGGGAATGGTGCTTGGTTATTAAGCATGATGTTCAGGAGAAAGTTTCACTGGAAAAGTGACAGGGGAGCAAAGACCTAGAGAAGTGAGAGAGGCTCTTGCAGGATTCTGGGTGAGGAGAGTACCAGACAGAACAGTATGTGAGGAAACAAGCTTACATGTTCCAGAAACATCCAGGCGGATGGTCATTCTATGACTGGTGGGAGAGGAGAACAGCAGAGAGAAGGGGCTCTGAGCAGAGGAGGGACCCGCTTGTAACGGGCTCCCCCGAAAAAAGATATGCTCCAGAGTCTGTGAATGTGAACTTCTTTGGAAAAGGAGTCTTTGCCTATGGAATTAATTAAGGATCTGAACATGAGATCATCCTGGATTACCCAGGTGGGCTCTAAATCCAGGGATAAGCATTCTTAAAAGAAACAGAGGAGAGACACAGACACAGAGGAAAAGCCCGAGTGAAGACGGAGGCCAACGTGAGAATGATGCAGCCCCAAGTCTAGGAATGTCTGAAACCATGGAAGCCGGGAGGAAAGGAAGCTCCTCCCTAGAGCCTTCAGGAGAAGGGCCTGCTGACTCCTTCATGTCAACCTACTGAAACTGACTTTGGACTGCTAGCCTGCAGAACTGTCTGCTGTGTGACTAACTGTGGGTCCTTTTTAGTCTCCAGTTTTGCCCTGCAGCCACAGAAACAGGCCAGGATGAAGGGGGAGACCCATGCGGGAGTCATGCCAAGACACAGCCATCCGAGTGGCTCCCCGGTCCATCACGTTTGCCGTGTTTACCCACTGCCGGGTGATTTCTTTCTTTTTTTTTTTTTCAGTATCTCTTTGTTTAAATTTAAATAAACTTATCTCAAAATACAATATTAGATCACTAAGTTAAATAGAAGATTAGATTTATTTTCCATGAATAGAAGCTAATCATGAAAATAAATTCAAGGATAGCCAAACTGTTGCCACATTCTAATGACAGGCCCCACTCCCTACTGAGCTGAGTCTGTAGGCACCTCTCTGTGTCTAAAAACATAAAATAGCTCTAGTGTCAGGGAAGCAGCAAAGGCCTGTAGCCTCAGCAGGGCCCCAGCTGGTCCCTGCACCCCTGTGGTTAGCATGGCTCTGCTTTGCACGGCACACCCACATGTGATCCACCACGGCCTTCTCCTCTTGAGACCCTAAGCTATGAGCAGCAGTTTGGGAGGTGTGGGTATCTGTGTCAAACCTAGTGGGTGGGCAGAAGGGTTTCCATGATGAGGGCAGGGACTTGCACCCTGGGTGCAAGAAGGTTCATTCCCTTGATAAACTGATGTGACTGTTCATCCTTTGAATGATGGACAGTCTGGGGATGAGCCCAGTTTCATCGGTATTTTTAAATGTTGAGGTATCAAACAAAGTCCATCAGTGTTTAGTCACAGGTTTATTTTGTTTCACACGAGTTTTGGGGGGGACTTCTCAGGTGGCACAGTGGCAAGGAATCCATCTGCCAATGCAGGAGACACAATAGACATGGGTCCGATTCCTGGATCCAGATCCCCTGGAGAAGGAAATGGCAACCCAGTCCAGTATTCTTGCCTGGAAAATTCCACATATAGAGAAGCCTGGTGGGCTACAGTTGGTGGAGTTGCAAAGAGTCGGACACAATTTAGTGACTAACAGCAGAGCCATTCTGCACCCTGCTTTGTGCTCCAAGAGCCTGACTGGGTAAGTTATCAACCTACTAAACTATTGCTGCAGCCTGCAGAACTGTCTGCTGTGTGACTAACTGTGGGTCCTTTTGTCTCCAGTTTTGCCGTGCAGCCACAGAAACAGGCCAGGATGAAGGGGGAGACCCATGCGGGAGTCATGCCAAGACACAGCCATCCGAGTGGCTCCCCGGTCCATCACGTTTGCCGTGTTTACCCACTGCCGGGTGATTTCTTCCGTTTTTTTTTTTTCAGTATCTCTTTGTTTAAATTTAAATAAACTTATCTCAAAATACAATATTAGATCACTAAGTTAAATAGAAGATTAGATTTATTTTCCATGAATAGAAGCTAATCATGAAAATAAATTCAAGGATAGCCAAACTGTTGCCACATTCTAATGACAGGCCCCACTCCCTACTGAGCTGAGTCTGTAGGCACCTCTCTGTGTCTAAAAACATAAAATAGCTCTAGTGTCAGGGAAGCAGCAAAGGCCTGTAGCCTCAGCAGGGCCCCAGCTGGTCCCTGCACCCCTGTGGTTAGCATGGCTCTGCTTTGCACGGCACACCCACATGTGATCCACCACGGCCTTCTCCTCTTGAGACCCTAAGCTATGAGCAGCAGTTTGGGAGGTGTGGGTATCTGTGTCAAACCTAGTGGGTGGGCAGAAGGGTTTCCATGATGAGGGCAGGGACTTGCACCCTGGGTGCAAGAAGGTTCATTCCCTTGATAAACTGATGTGACTGTTCATCCTTTGAATGATGGACAGTCTGGGGATGAGCCCAGTTTCATCGGTATTTTTAAATGTTGAGGTATCAAACAAAGTCCATCAGTGTTTAGTCACAGGTTTATTTTGTTTCACACGAGTTTTGGGGGGGACTTCTCAGGTGGCACAGTGGCAAGGAATCCATCTGCCAATGCAGGAGACACAATAGACATGGGTCCGATTCCTGGATCCAGATCCCCTGGAGAAGGAAATGGCAACCCAGTCCAGTATTCTTGCCTGGAAAATTCCACATATAGAGAAGCCTGGTGGGCTACAGTTGGTGGAGTTGCAAAGAGTCGGACACAATTTAGTGACTAACAGCAGAGCCATTCTGCACCCTGCTTTGTGCTCCAAGAGCCTGACTTCGGGGTAAGTTATAGACCCACATACTTCCTCAAAGGGAGTACAGGTCAAGATATTTCTTCCCAAAAAGCTGTGTTCCTTTGTCAGAGCTCATAGTTCCAAGCTGGCAGCCCTTCCACCTAGTCCTCTCCTTCTGAGTTCCTGATACTGCATACCGCTTCTGTCCATGCAGGCAGAAGGTGGGGGCACAACCTCACCATCACAAAGCCTGGGGCTCCATGCTCTCCCTCAAGATTTTCCTACATCCTCTCCACACCTCGATGGGGTCCGTTACTAAACTATCCTTAACCTACTCTATTGGAATGTGCCTCAGGAAGTTTGGTTCAGTCGCTCAGTCATGTCTGACTCTTTGTGACCCCATGGACTGCAGCACACCAGGTTCTCTGTCCTTCACATCTCCTGGAGGTTGCTTAAACTCACATCTATTGACTCAGTGATGCCATCCAACCATCTCATCCTCTGTTGTCCCCTTCTCCTTCTGCCTTCGATTTTTCCCAGCATCAGGCACTTTACCAACGAGTCGTCTCTTCACATTAAGTGGCCAAAGTATTGGAGCTTCAGCATTAGTCCTTCCAATGAATATTCAGGGTTGATTTCCTTTAGGATGGACTGGTTGAAGTCCAAGGGACACTCAAGAGTTTTCTCCAACACTTCAGGAAACACATCCTCAAAATGATCCCAGGACTCAGTTGTTTACACATTTGAGGAACACAAACCACAGCTCCTTACCAGGGGGGATATCTGGCATGTAGTGGCATCATGTGTCCCTGAAGGATGGCTGGTGATGACTTGAGGTAAGTGCAGGTGGAGGGCAAAGCATCTAGTGACTGTGCTACTCATGGTCCAGGGTCCCAGGGTCCCAGGGTCCCATGGTCCCATGATGCAGGGAACAGTAATAGCCCACCATGTGTGGGGTTTTAGAGTTAGTCTTTTTTGGAACATAAAAGCATTTAAATTATGGAATTTCTTACGTTGAAAGATAATTTAATTATAACATAGAATTAATTGTGATTGCTATTAACAAAGAACTGGAGATGAACTTTTAAAATATCACAAGATTTGCCCCATTTTAGAGAGACATTTAAAATGGATATCCTAAGCTTGCTCACTTTAAAATGTCTGTATTCATTTCTGTCAATATACCTCTATGTAAGATCTCTTTGGCTTCTCTACTATTGAAATTATGAGGGCCTGCCCTAGTGGTTCAGTTAAGACTCTGCATTTCCACTGCAGAGGTGTGGGTTCAGTCCCTGGTCAGGGGAACTAAGATCCCCCGCAGAACTAAGATTCCACATGCCAATCCTGCGAGGTATGAATCACCCCCGCCAGATTTTTTTTAATAAATAAAATTACTAAAGCAAAGAATAAAAGGAGTTTTAAAATATGTATTATTCCCTGAGTGTAGCACTGTGTCAATTCAATCTATTAAATAAATCAACAAGCAAGAGGCAAGTCCATTTAAAACTTCAAAAATGGGAATCATTATTGGAGTCCTTTTGTTTATTACAGTTGTAGAATGACAGGGTTATTAATGTAGTTATATATTAATCACCTGTAAGTATACTTTCAGTGAAAGTTGTAATTTTTGTGATTTTCATAAATTTTTTCTTATGCAATATTGGTTCTAATTATATTTAATGAAAAGTAATTCTATGTATGTCAAATCTAATATGTTCTACATCTTATTTTTTAATTTCCTTTTTTATTAAATCATTTTTACTGTGTTTGACATAAATACTGGTCTGCAATGGACCGAATATTTTTAAAATGACCCTTCCCCGCAGACAGTTTGAAAATCACTGTGCTAGAGAGGGAGTAAAAGTGAAAGTCATTCAGTCATGTCTGATTCTTGGTGACCCATTATGAATGAGTCATAGAATTCTCCAGTCAAGAATACTGGAGTGGGTAGCCCTTCCTTTCTCCAGGGGATTCTCCCAACCCAGGTCTCCCGCATTGCAGGCGGTTTCTTTACAGTCAAGGGGCAAGGAAAAGTTCAGAGTTGAGAATGTTTATCTGAGAATGTACGTGTAGAGTCAGGAGGCTCCACAAGAACTTTGAAGGTGTTTCCATCTCCTGAGAAGCAAGGCAGACTTGTGGGAAGACCACACCCTGGGCCCTGACTGTGGTGACAATTAAATGTTCAACACAGCACTCCACCCATCAGAAAAAGAGACGTAAAAATCTTTGGATTTTGGAGACAACATATACCACCTCTGAATACCTGTTTCAACCATTTCCTGGGTAACCTGGGATTGTGAGTAAGGCTCGGAAGAGGAAAGAGCCCTCCCTAGCACAGACGCTGGGTTCCTGGAGTAAAGCCAGGCCCTCTTCTGCCAACATAATTCTCCACTTGAAAATAACTTTCTGACCTACTGCTAGTAAAGCATGTACAATTGACCTTGCAATAGCGAGTATTCTGCATGACCCAAAATCCCTACCAGGAACTGAGTGCTACCTGACCCAACGAATCACAAAATTGTAGGTGCAAAACAGTCTTCCCTCTTAAAACAGAAATAGTAAGTGCAAGCAGGTCTGGAAAACATGGTGTGCTATAGGAACAGGAGGCTGGGTCCCCACTGCACTTGCGCCAGTGCTTCCCTGCCTCATAGGTTCTATAGCAAGCAAGCCAGTATCAGGACAAAGTGAATGGCAGCTTCCCAAGAGCCCCCTCCCCCAGATGACCCAGAAAGAACATGGTGAAGGGAAATCCTCTCTGTGGAGGTCATGAATAATGCAGCCTTGGTGACAGGGACAGAGGCACGTGTGAGCTCAAAAACATGGACATGGCTACCCCAATGTAGCTAATCTGGCCACTGCCACTGCTGAGTATGGGCCTGCCAATAGCAAGAGCCAGTGGCCTGACATCACTTTCTGAGGGACCAGCTGGCCATTTGTTGGCAGGTTCATTATGTTGGAGCCTTGCCATCATGGAAGGAAAATGGCATTGTCCTGCTAGGATTCTGCATATTCCAAAGTCAGTTCTGCTTCCCCGGCCTGTGGAGCTTCTGCAGCGCCACCATTCTTAGACTCAGAGATCATCTTATCCACCATGTAGTATCCCCACACCACACTGCCTCCAACCAAGGGACACATTTAATGAAAGCAGACTGTGCCAGGGCCACATCCCTTCACTGAAAAGCAGCTGGCTCGTGAGAGTGGTGGAAGGGCTTGCCGAGGGTTCCGTGAGGGGCATCATCTGTGGGAAAATAGCTTTTGATTTTGGAGTACTGGCCTGTGAAGTGTTGTATGTGCCTCACACTGGTGATTGATTATGCTGCCATCTCCTTATGCAGAATTCACAAGCCTGGGAACCAGCTGTGGAAGTGGGGGTGGCCCCTCTCATTGTTTCACCAACACTCACTTAAAGAAATTTTGCTTCTCATCTAAGTCACCTTAGGCTTGGTGAGAGCTTACCCATCCTGGCACCTAGGGGAGGAAGGAGTACACTTACTGTTCCTACTGTTAGAAGTCGAGAATGTCTCCTGGCCATCTGAGCTCTCCGTTTACTGCATCAACAAATAAATGGAAGAGGACACTGTGTTAGGCAGGAAACGGACTCCAACCACCAGAAAGATATTAGGTGTTTGCTACACAGTGGGAACAAGGAAGACCCTGTGTGAGCCCAGGTGGTTCCCTGAAGTGCTTCCTAGGACCCCTGGCCCAGTAGCACTGATTATAAGTTTAGATCTCCTGGTAAGTAAAAAGGCAGGGTTTGGACATCTATGCTTTAATTGGTTATTTTTCTACTGCCCCACTACCCACTTTTCCCCTGCTGTCACACACTCAAAAAAACAAAAGAAAGAAAAACACTAGTGGTGGTGAGCATTTTAGATTTCCTGTGGGACCAAATTAAAGAATCAAATTCACTCCATAACTATACTTACAGTCGAGGAGTTGGTGAACTATAGCCTGTGCACCAATCTAATTTGCTATCTGTTTTTGTAAATAAAGTCTAAATGGGAACACACCCACACTCATTGTTCATGTATTATCTATGACTGCTGCCTCCAAGTTGAGTTGCAACAAAGAGAGTATGGCTCAAAAGGCTTCAATATTTATTATCTGGTCCTTGATAGAAGTTGTGTTGGGGAGGATAGCCAAAGAAAGGAAACTTTGTATGTAAACTTTGGTGATAAAATGAAGCCCTTATGGAAAACTACAGAAGTTCTTCAAAAAATAAATTAAAAATAGAACTACCATATGATCCAGAAATTCCACTTCTGGGTATTGATTCAAAAGAAATAGAAACACTACTTGAAATCTGCACCCCTACTTTCACTGTGGCATTATTTACAACAGTCAAGACATGGAAGCAGCACAACAAAACACTATTCAGCTGTTAAAAAGAAGGCAATCTTGCCATTTGTGACAGCACAGAAGAACTTTGAGGGCATTATAGCAAGTGAAGTCAGACAAAGAAGGACAAATATTGTATAATCTCATTTATGTGTGGGGTCTATACAAACAGAAAACCAACTTATAGATTAGATTGGTGATTGCTAATCTATTGGAGGTAAGAGATGAAGAGTACAAAATGGGTGAAGGTGGTCAAAAGGTATTGATACAAACTTCTAGTTTTAAAATATATAAGGCCTGTGTATGTAATATATATCATAGTGACTATAGTTAATAATGCTGTATTGTATATTTGAAAGTTGCTAAGAGTAAATCTTTAAAAATGTCTCATCATAAGAAAAATTGTAACTAATGTGAGGTGATGGTTATTAACTAGACTTATTGCGATCATTTGGCATTCCATGTGAAACTAAAATAATGTGCTGCAGCACATTAGCCAGGTTCAAGGAGAATAGTGGGTACAGTGAGACGTTAAGAAAAACACACACACATAGACAGAGAGAAAGGATGGGAATGTGGAGCTCAAGACCTCCTGGGTCAAGGCCCTGACCACATTCACCAGTTTCCTGGGAAATTAAAGTCTCACTCCATAACTATACTTACAGTCGAGGAGTTGGTGAACTATAGCCTGTGCACCAATCTAATTTGCTATCTGTTTTTGTAAATAAAGTCTAAATGGGAACACACCCACACTCATTGTTCATGTATTATCTATGACTGCTGCCTCCAAGTTGAGTTGCAACAAAGAGAGTATGGCTCAAAAGGCTTCAATATTTATTATCTGGTCCTTGATAGAAGTTGTGTTGGGGAGGATAGCCAAAGAAAGGAAACTTTGTATGTAAACTTTGGTGATAAAATGAAGCCCTTATGGAAAACTACAGAAGTTCTTCAAAAAATAAATTAAAAATAGAACTACCATATGATCCAGAAATTCCACTTCTGGGTATTGATTCAAAAGAAATAGAAACACTACTTGAAATCTGCACCCCTACTTTCACTGTGGCATTATTTACAACAGTCAAGACATGGAAGCAGCACAACAAAACACTATTCAGCTGTTAAAAAGAAGGCAATCTTGCCATTTGTGACAGCACAGAAGAACTTTGAGGGCATTATAGCAAGTGAAGTCAGACAAAGAAGGACAAATATTGTATAATCTCATTTATGTGTGGGGTCTATACAAACAGAAAACCAACTTATAGATTAGATTGGTGATTGCTAATCTATTGGAGGTAAGAGATGAAGAGTACAAAATGGGTGAAGGTGGTCAAAAGGTATTGATACAAACTTCTAGTTTTAAAATATATAAGGCCTGTGTATGTAATATATATCATAGTGACTATAGTTAATAATGCTGTATTGTATATTTGAAAGTTGCTAAGAGTAAATCTTTAAAAATGTCTCATCATAAGAAAAATTGTAACTAATGTGAGGTGATGGTTATTAACTAGACTTATTGCGATCATTTGGCATTCCATGTGAAACTAAAATAATGTGCTGCAGCACATTAGCCAGGTTCAAGGAGAATAGTGGGTACAGTGAGACGTTAAGAAAAACACACACACATAGACAGAGAGAAAGGATGGGAATGTGGAGCTCAAGACCTCCTGGGTCAAGGCCCTGACCACATTCACCAGTCTGCTTTAATTGAGAGCTTAAGCCTCCGGGTGATTGCAGGGAATGTTATTAACATGGGCTGTGACCTTCTCACAGCCCTGATTAATAATTACTTTCGTGACTCTAAGAATGGAAAGGGCGTGTGTAGCTGGGGGGCAACTAGACCAGCAAGAAGTTAAGGAGCCTGTTCTGTGTGTGCACACAGTGTTCGAAGGTGCGCTGGTCTGCATTTGAAAGTCCACAGCAGGTATTCCACCTGTTGCTGATCAGTATGACTCCGCTAATAAGCCCATGTGAATTGAATCACTTGTTTTTGTCTTAGTTCTTTCTAGTATGTTTTTTATTCCCAATTTGCTTTTCTCCTGGCTCAGCCAAAGCTGCAAATCAGCTTGTTTCCCTACAATAATGTTAGATGTCAATTATCTCTCAATAAAAAAAGAATAAGTTGGCCTATACTTGGTATCATAATGGGACAATTTTCCACATAAAATTTTCCCTGGAAGAACAGATATTGAGGGCAATCTTTCATTTGCCCCTCCAGGTTCACTCTCCCCTATCCTCCATCCTATTGTGTGTGTATCCCAGGAGGCTGATCTGTGTGGATCACCTTAATGGGCTCTCTTTCTCTTTGAATGCCATTTGAGTTTATCAGTGGGAGACATTAGCAGGAAATTGGAGGGAGCAAGGAGAGTGAGATTCTTCCTGCCAGGTCCTCTGTCTCCCACAGCCTAAGAACACAGCTTCTGTCAGACCACCTTCTCCACACAACCCATTCAGTCTCAAAGTTGCAGAGGTTTTTCCCTTTCCTTATCCCTTCAGGTTAAGGAACAGTAATATTCCCTGATGTTAATAGCACCAGAGTACTGCCTATGGCTTCCCTACACCCTGTTCATACCTCCACAATGGGTTCTTTTATGAAAATCTTCTAGAACCACTCAATTTTAAGGGTGGAATTTTATCCTGCAGGAAGCCTGACTGGTACAAAAACATAACTTTTATTTTTTCTACAATGAAAATTGATTTGAATCCTTCAGGATTGTGTTCAGTTTTAGTAGATTCCTTATAATCCTCACTAATTCAGAGTTTCATATGTGCATCCATCACATACAACTGCCCCTGCCTTCTCTGAGGTTGTATGTAAGTAGAGTGACCCTACACCTGAGTTGAAGGGTATACATGACACCTGTTGTGTCAGCATTGCTGGTAATGATGCCCCCCTTCACTCCTAGAGGCCCCAGGTTAGACAGTCAGTAATGGGGCGACCCTGCACAGATGGTGCTGGAACTAGATAGTAGATGATGTGGTCACCTATTTGGAAAGTGCTGGGCTAGTCTAGGGGACAGTCTCATTCTCTGTCTAGACTATCCAGCTGGCATCAGCCCGTTTATCTAGGCTGGCACTGGGCTTTCAATCCTTGCAGTTTCCAGTGTCATCCTCCTTTCTCCTGTCCCACTATTCTTTCAGTTTCTTCTGCCCACTGTTCTAGCCACTTGGGATTGGTCAGTAAACAAAATGAGGTGGGGGTTCAGGGGAAGCCCTGCTTGCAAAGTTTTTCTTTTCTGATTTTTTGAAAAGGTGTTTGTATGGCTATGAACTTTCCTTGGAATACTACTTTGGATGTATCCCCCAGGTTTTAATATGTACATTCTTGCATAATTTCTGTTCCAATTCCTCTTCCTCTAGGGTTATTTAAAAGGACTGTGCTTTTATTTTCAAGTAGTTTTTTTTTAGCTAAACTTGTACTCAGTAAAATGTTTTTCTGCATTTTGAAAAGTATTTAAATTTATCATAAACTTTAGTGAATATTCCTGTCACCTTCTCTTTTACATATATATATACATATATATATATATATATTTTTTTTTTTTCCTGGCCACTTCTATCAGTCCCCCATTTATCTAGTTTCATCCATCTTTGTTCTTTGGCCTGTGTGGGCCTCCCATTGCAGTGACCTCTGTTGCTGCAGAGCACCGGCTCTGGGTGCACATGCTCCAGAGCTCCAGCTCAGTAGTAGTACACATCGGTCCAGCTGTTCCACGGCACGTGGGATCCTCCCAGGCCAGGGATCGAACCAGCGCCCTTTGCACTACAAGGCAGTGTCCCTACCCACTGGACCACCAGGGAAGCCCCTGTCATCTTCTGTTATTTAATCTTCACAACAACTCATCAAGCTAGAGCATCATTCCCATTTCACGTGAGAAAACGGAGGTCCATAAACAGTCAATAGTTACGGGTCTTGTGGGTAGAGCAGGGATTCAGCCTTAACCCAGCAGGCTGAAAGCTGTTTCCAGGCCATGAGAGAAGTCCACTGGGGGCTCTTGGCAGGGAAGAACCTTCTTGACAGCAGCTTCTCAGCACTGACTTCAGCTTTGCATCCTCTCAGTGGGGACAGCAGAGGAACAAGGCTGCCTAGTCAGAAATGTGTGGTTACCCTCTCATGCCTGAGATGCCACTCCCTCAGATCTCAGCAGCAGCAGAAGCCCCACTCAGCCCTCCCTCCAGTGCAGCAGAGGAAGCAAGGCACTGGCAGGGAGGCTACCTCCAACCTTGCTCACTCAGGCCTGTACTCCCAGAGGCAGCTGCGTGAGCAGGGGGCAGGTAGTGGGTGTCAGGCAAGTAGCCAGGACCATTAGGTAGGCACTTCTTATAGGGACAGTCAAAGGAGGCTTTTCTGAGGCATGACATGAGCCAGTCCTGTGCACCAGTTATGGCAAGGGAACTTCCAGGCTGAGGGAACTGCAAAGACCAGGGCCTTGAAGATGGAATAATTGACTTCTTGTGCTGTCCACTGCTTATCACATCTGAGCACAACCCTTGAGGTCTTTCATACCATCTCCTGCCCTCCAATTTGTTCTTTGTTCACACATATACTTACACACACATGTCCGTATCCACATATTTATAGGCATACACATCCAAACATGCATACTCAAGTTCCCACACGCACATGTATGTACACACACGTATGCACACAAGCTCCCCAGAATGTGGTGGACCTCTCTGATAACATTCTGAACCAGTGTGGGCCATGGATAGTTTCTAGGAGAGACGGAGCCTGTGCCCAGCCTGCAAGCACCACCCCACTTGGAGGGCCAGGGTCAGCACCAGCCTGTGGTCACTTGAGGGCCATCCAACTGCCAGACGACTCTGCACAATGCACTGAGATACTCTGACTCCTCTCCATCTATCCAATGGGTGGATTGACCCAGAAGGCCTCAGAGTTCTTGTATCCAGCCATTTCCTGACTCACCCGAACTCTGCAAAAAAGCAACACACAACTTATTTTCTTCATCTGTTAATGACGAGATGAAAATTCAAAAATCCTGTTGATCTGGGAAGGGTGACAGAAAGGCCATCTGGCCAACACCCATCCCCATTGCCAGCGATCTTTCATTTCCCAGCTGTGTTTTCAGGAGAAAATAAACAAGACTCCAAAAGCTGCCAACAGGGTGGCTCTGCAGTTGTCCTTGGCAGAGACCCAGCTGAGAGCCCCCAGTGATTACTGTCCCTTGCCCTGGCTGGAGCTCCACCCACTTGACCCTGCTGCGGTCCCTTTAGTTCAGATCACAGGGCACAGCAGCGGTTGTCCCCTTACTGTGAACGGTCCAGCTTCTGCCTGGCCTATAGCTCTCAGACTCTTTCCGGACTTCCTCACTATCTTTGGAGCCCCTAACCTATGCTTCATGGTATGGAGAACTCATCCTCATCTGTCCTTGTAATTGCACAGAAGCTTGGATTTCTCAGCCCCATTTTACAGACGATAAAACCAAAGCTCAGGAAAATGAAGGGCTTTGCAGAGTCTCTGGACTTGAATTTCCTAGCATTCCCACCCATTCCCATTACACCGTCCTTCTCTTCAAATCCAGATCCCCGACTCTAAACTCTGTCTGCATCGTAGTCTCCTCTCTTAGCTCCAAACTCATGTACAGCAGCCTGTGGACCACCCTGCTGGGATAGGCATCCCCCGTCACCTCCGGTTCAGCAGAGCCTAAACACTGGTCCTCACCCCACTCAGTCTGCTACCGTCTTGCATTCCAAAGACCAGAAAATGGTTCTTCTGTTGCTTCTAGAACTGGACCCTGGGGTGGGGGGCATGCTATGGCTGTGTTTTTTTCCCACCTACCCTTCTGATAGCTCTGCCTGGGCAGCCTCCTGGATCTCTTGTCCCTCCTCGCTCACCCTCAACCTACACCAGTCTCCCACTGCAGCTATTTTTCCAGAAATCTTTATAAAATGTAAAACCCACCTGGTCACTTCTCCTTAAGCACTCTCACTGAGATTCTGTGAAGTTCTGACTAACTTTTTTTTTTTTTAAAGATTTATTTATTTATTTATTTTTGGGCGGGGGTCGGGTTGGGGAGGGAGGGGAGCGAGAGGGCCACTTCTATTGGTCTTTCATTTGTCTATTTTCATCCGTCTTTGTTCTTTGGCTCCTGTGGGCCTCCCATCGCGGTGGCCTCTGTCGTTGCAGAGCGCCGGCTCTGGGCGCATGCGCTGCAAAGCTCCGGCTCGGTAATTGGACACATCGGTCCAGCCACTCTGAGGCACGTGGGATCTTCCCAGGCCAGAGATTGAACCGGCACCCCTTGCACTGCAAGGCGGTGTCCTTACCCACTGGATCACCAGGGGAAGCTCCTGACTAACCTTTAGAAAGCACTTCTATGATTCTCAACTGATTGAAGATCTTATTTATATTTTTCAATTGTATATTTTTTTCCAAGCTGAGGAAAGCATTGGTCATTTAGGAAACGGCCAATCTTACAGCTTCAGTAGAGTCAGAATGTTCAACATTCAACTTGCGGATCCCGACCCCTAACCTATGCTTCATGGTATGGAGAACTCATCCTCATCTGTCCTTGTAATTGCACAGAAGCTTGGATTTCAGCCCCATTTTACAGACGATAAAACCAAAGCTCAGGAAAATGAAGGGCTTTGCAGAGTCTCTGGACTTGAATTTCCTAGCATTCCCACCCATTCCCATTACACCGTCCTTCTCTTCAAATCCAGATCCCCGACTCTAAACTCTGTCTGCATCGTAGTCTCCTCTCTTAGCTCCAAACTCATGTACAGCAGCCTGTGGACCACCCTGCTGGGATAGGCATCCCCCGTCACCTCCGGTTCAGCAGAGCCTAAACACTGGTCCTCACCCCACTCAGTCTGCTACCGTCTTGCATTCCAAAGACCAGAAAATGGTTCTTCTGTTGCTTCTAGAACTGGACCCTGGGGTGGGGGGCATGCTATGGCTGTGTTTTTTTCCCACCTACCCTTCTGATAGCTCTGCCTGGGCAGCCTCCTGGATCTCTTGTCCCTCCTCGCTCACCCTCAACCTACACCAGTCTCCCACTGCAGCTATTTTTCCAGAAATCTTTATAAAATGTAAAACCCACCTGGTCACTTCTCCTTAAGCACTCTCACTGAGATTCTGTGAAGTTCTGACTAACTTTTTTTTTTTTTAAAGATTTATTTATTTATTTATTTTTGGGCGGGGGTCGGGTTGGGGAGGGAGGGGAGCGAGAGGGCCACTTCTATTGGTCTTTCATTTGTCTATTTTCATCCGTCTTTGTTCTTTGGCTCCTGTGGGCCTCCCATCGCGGTGGCCTCTGTCGTTGCAGAGCGCCGGCTCTGGGCGCATGCGCTGCAAAGCTCCGGCTCGGTAATTGGACACATCGGTCCAGCCACTCTGAGGCACGTGGGATCTTCCCAGGCCAGAGATTGAACCGGCACCCCTTGCACTGCAAGGCGGTGTCCTTACCCACTGGATCACCAGGGGAAGCTCCTGACTAACCTTTAGAAAGCACTTCTATGATTCTCAACTGATTGAAGATCTTATTTATATTTTTCAATTGTATATTTTTTTCCAAGCTGAGGAAAGCATTGGTCATTTAGGAAACGGCCAATCTTACAGCTTCAGTAGAGTCAGAATGTTCAACATCACTTTACTTGGAGCTGGAAGCCTTTGTTTTTGAAGCTGTACATAGGAATACTGTCATTGTACATGTTAAAAGGTTTCTATGGTACTGATTTATCAAAACTGAATTTTTAAAGAAAATATTTGGACAGTAAAATAAACTTCTTATCTTGTCAAAAATACAAAAACAGAGGGAACCCCAGCCCCACTAGATCAACTTGAGGTCTGGCTGCACCTGGGTGGGCTTCCAACTTACCTCTGGTCTTATCTGCCCACTGATTTGTAACAGACAAAAAGATTACCCCATTAACCATGCCCTTAGTCTGGTAACAGCTCCTCAGATTTTGCTTAGGGATGTCCACCCCCACCTTCCCTGGTGGCTCAGTGGTAAAGAATCTGCCTGCCAATGCAAGGGACACAAGAGATGTGGGTTCCATCCCTGAGTTGGGAAGATCCCCCAGAGAAGGAAATGGCAACCCATTCCAGTATTCTTGCCTTGGAAATCCCATAGACAGGGAAGCCTGATAGAGGACTATGGTTCATGGGGTCATATAAGATTTGGGCATGACTTAGTGACCAAACAACAACCCCTACCTTTACCCCCTTAGACACTCAGCAAGTGTGATGTGTGGATGTGGACCACCCAGTGTCTTCCCCCTTTCCCATTTGGAGACCCTCCCTTTCATCTCCCCAGCCTCCAGCTCCCAGTTCAGGTCCATGACTGGGGGAATTCACTTCTCACCCCTTGCCAGGGTGGCATATTGTATTGACCCCAGCCACCAGGAGGGGCACATGCCCAAGGCCTGAGACAACCCAGTGTCATGTTCCAGTCACCCTCTGTCAGCCAGGTATGGACAGTATCTGGCACAGAGTCATGTGTAGCCAGGTCCCCTGGCATGGGTAGTCACCACAACCTGCCTGTGTGTTTAGGGAGCTAAGACAGGGTCAGCGTGTCCCTTCCAGGAAAGGCTTCTGTTTTCTGTTGCTATCACTGTCTCTGCCATTCCACATATACACATGGACATGTCAGGATGGAACCAAGGGGTTTTGATGTCAACCTGTTTTCAGTTATGTTTGATCACCAATGTCCGCAGATCCACAAAAATTTCCAAAGTATTTCACTTCACAGACTGAACCTAGTCAGCTCAGGACACGGGATGGTGTGTACCTCTGCAGGACAAAGAGCTCCTTGTCCTTCTTGTCCCAGCTTCTCTTCTGAGGAGCTGACCAGCCAGGCAAGCTTTTCCAAGAAGGTCAAGATCTCAACTCAGCAAGTGCACAGGTTCACTGTGGAAGGGTTCAGGGCACCTCGAAGAGCAGGTAGTGTAGGCGATGCTGAGCCCATCACACCTCCATGGGCACTGGCCCTCCCAATGAGCCTGTGAGGGTCCCAGAACTCAGGCCTGCACATGCGCCACAATCCTCAGCCTCGCAGCACCAGCCACCTCTGAGTCACAGCCCTGCCATCATCCACCTTCCTGTCAGGACAGGAGACCCACACTACTGTTCCCAGGCGAGAAACCAGTCTCTCTGCTCCCTAGGAGCACCTTAGCCTTAAGAATAAGGAGCCTTTCCTACCAGTCTGGGAATCTCTAGAGTTTCTGTTTTCAAGAGGATGATGGACATGTTCTCAATGCATATGCCTAAAACCATTGAATTGTATGCTTTATGTAAGTGAGTTGTATGGTATATGAAAAAGTGAAATTGAAAGTCACTCAGTAGTGCCAGACTTAGTGACCCATGAACAAGCCATGAAATTCTCCAGGCAAGAATACTGGAGTGGGTAACTGTTCCCTTCTCTAGGGGATCTTCAAATCCCAGGAATCAAACCCAAGTTTCCCACATTGCAGGCAGATTCTTTACCATCTGAGCCACCAGGCAAGCCCAAGCATACTGGAGTGGGTAGCCTATCCCTTCTCCAGGGGATCTTCCCGACCCAGGAACCGAAACAGGGATTATATCTCAATAAAACTGTTACCTATGAAACAAAACACAACACAAATTTTATGCTGCATAGCATCTTTGTAGCCCTCTTTTCTCCTGAACAGCATATCTGTGTTGTGTTTCACAATGGTGCTTTCCACTCTTCATGAAACCAGTCTCTTATTGATGCCTATTGCCGAATTTCTCTCTAGAAGGTTGTACCCACTGACAGTTTCTCAGACACTGTGTGAGGGGGCCTTCATCTTATGGAAGAAGAGCTTACCTTGTTCAAGACCACACCATGAATTGGCAGACAGCCAGCATTCAAACCTGACCCGTCCAACTCTAGGACCACTGTCCTCTCCACTGTCTCAGCTACCTCTGGCTTGCACTGGCATCTCCATCTCCTCCTGGTCTCTTCATCTCCTGTCTGCTTCAGACTCCAGGGATGCTGGTTTTTCAGTAGCACATGGTCCCAACATAGGCTCCTCTGTCTGCTCTGGGACAGGCAGGAAACAGATTTCCAAAGGAGCAGTGTGCAGTGCCTCACAGGGAGTAAAGACACCATCCTGAGTGGTGAAGGCAATGGTGTGGGGAAGGTTGTGTATGATTTATGGATTATACACTTAAAAGTCTTATCACACAAAGGCACACTGTAGACATTTTTAGGATCCCATGTGAATCCACAAATTATAAAAAAGTCTTTGAGATAACTGAGGAATAATGAATATATTCCAGTATATATCAATGTTGACAATGTGTCTGATAATATTAAGCTGTTGTGATTAGTTTTGTTTGGATCATGGAATTGAAGTCATAAGAGCCCCTTTTTGTAGATACATATAATAAATGATGAACAAAGCAAATCATATCAGGATTTGTTCCAGCCAAACAAAACAGATTAAAAATTCATTAGATGATTTTTGATATGTTTCATAATGAAAATACGTGTCTATGTATTCATATCTGCTAAGACCAAAAAGATTTTCTAAAGGTAGTATTGTTAAGGAAGGGAAATTTTAAAACTACACAGTCGGATTTCCATTTGCAGGAAAAGGAAGAGGGTTTTTGCAGAAGGGTTGTTTCAGAGCATGTGCAAGACTTGCCATGCCAGCACAATGGGAGACCTGATTTATTGTCCCATGTAGGAAGTGTTTCTACCATTAGAGGCATCAAGATCCTCCTTCCTGTCAGCTCCCCCAGGGTAGAGCAAATTTCTGTCCCTAGCAAAGAGCCACCTCACTGATGCAAATGTTGAGAACAGATACTCTTATTGATGCCTATTGCCGAATTTCTCTCTAGAAGGTTGTACCCACTGACAGTTTCTCAGACACTGTGTGAGGGGGCCTTCATCTTATGGAAGAAGAGCTTACCTTGTTCAAGACCACACCATGAATTGGCAGACAGCCAGCATTCAAACCTGCCCCGTCCAACTCTAGGACCACTGTCCTCTCCACTGTCTCAGCTACCTCTGGCTTGCACTGGCATCTCCATCTCCTCCTGGTCTCTTCATCTCCTGTCTGCTTCAGACTCCAGGGATGCTGGTTTTTCAGTAGCACATGGTCCCAACATAGGCTCCTCTGTCTGCTCTGGGACAGGCAGGAAACAGATTTCCAAAGGAGCAGTGTGCAGTGCCTCACAGGGAGTAAAGACACCATCCTGAGTGGTGAAGGCAATGGTGTGGGGAAGGTTGTGTATGATTTATGGATTATACACTTAAAAGTCTTATCACACAAAGGCACACTGTAGACATTTTTAGGATCCCATGTGAATCCACAAATTATAAAAAAGTCTTTGAGATAACTGAGGAATAATGAATATATTCCAGTATATATCAATGTTGACAATGTGTCTGATAATATTAAGCTGTTGTGATTAGTTTTGTTTGGATCATGGAATTGAAGTCATAAGAGCCCCTTTTTGTAGATACATATAATAAATGATGAACAAAGCAAATCATATCAGGATTTGTTCCAGCCAAACAAAACAGATTAAAAATTCATTAGATGATTTTTGATATGTTTCATAATGAAAATACGTGTCTATGTATTCATATCTGCTAAGACCAAAAAGATTTTCTAAAGGTAGTATTGTTAAGGAAGGGAAATTTTAAAACTACACAGTCGGATTTCCATTTGCAGGAAAAGGAAGAGGGTTTTTGCAGAAGGGTTGTTTCAGAGCATGTGCAAGACTTGCCATGCCAGCACAATGGGAGACCTGATTTATTGTCCCATGTAGGAAGTGTTTCTACCATTAGAGGCATCAAGATCCTCCTTCCTGTCAGCTCCCCCAGGGTAGAGCAAATTTCTGTCCCTAGCAAAAGAGCCACCTCACTGATGCAAATGTTGAGAACAGATACTCAGCCAGGGCTCCTGAATTCTCTGGCACCTAATTTCCTGGAGCACTGTGAGGTGTGAGACCCTCTACTTCCCACATCCACAGGAGGCTGAAGTTTCAGTAACAGTTATTTCGCAGGCTATACAAGCACGTGATGGTGCTACCTGTGAGAACCCTCAGTGCACTTCACAAAGGTCAGTGCACAGGAGAGAAAGACCTGCCCCCAGAGTGTACTGCACAGAAAGCTAGTGAATGCCTACTCAGTGAGTAGGCAGGCTGCCACGCGGGGGCCGAGGAAAGGGCACACAGGGGAGTAGTCCCTGTGAGCAAGGGTCAGCCTCACCAGGTAAATCAGGGCCCCTTCCCGAGGAAGTACAAAGTGTCTCAGAAGTCCGGCCATACACATCTTCAAGACTTGTTCCTTGTTTACAGATCTGCTTTCTACTGTTTTATTTCCTCTTGGATTTCCTCCGCTGGTGTCAAGCTGCTTACAAATGACATCCAGTCTTACATTCTAATACCTTAGTAACTTCACCAGAAAGAAAGGCCCTCTTTTCTGATAAGGCCAGCAAAACTCCTCCAGGATGACTCTCATTGGTTCTCAAAGACCTGATTGAGGCCCCTTGCCTGGCCCAGACCCAACCCCTATGTTCAGAATATGGTGTCCTCATTGTCCAAGCCTGGGTCATGTGCTTACTCCAAGAGCCAGGGGGAAAGTCAGCCCCTCTGATCCAAAAGGCTGAGAGTAGAAAAGGGGAAACTCCACAGAGGAACCCAGGGTGCTGTCCCCAAAGGAGAGGGAAACAGGCCCAGATGTCTCCTCTGCCCATAAGTTACTGTAGAGGGCACCTTTGCCTGCCTAGTGAACACCCAGACGGCCCCTCCCTGAAGCCTCCTTCCTGCACCAGCACGTTCTGGGAAGGTCTCACATACCAATGCCTCAATAAACATGGAAATGAAGCCACACATGGATCAAGAGTAGCTCTAGGAATGCTTGGGTGCCCAGCCTCTGCCTGGTAGGACTTTGGGAGACCTGATTTATTGTCCCATGTAGGAAGTGTTTCTACCATTAGAGGCATCAAGATCCTCCTTCCTGTCACCCCATAAAGACCACCTCACTGATGCAAATGTTGAGAACAGATACTCAGCCAGGGCTCCTGAATTCTCTGGCACCTAATTTCCTGGAGCACTGTGAGGTGTGAGACCCTCTACTTCCCACATCCACAGGAGGCTGAAGTTTCAGTAACAGTTATTTCGCAGGCTATACAAGCACGTGATGGTGCTACCTGTGAGAACCCTCAGTGCACTTCACAAAGGTCAGTGCACAGGAGAGAAAGACCTGCCCCCAGAGTGTACTGCACAGAAAGCTAGTGAATGCCTACTCAGTGAGTAGGCAGGCTGCCACGCGGGGGCCGAGGAAAGGGCACACAGGGGAGTAGTCCCTGTGAGCAAGGGTCAGCCTCACCAGGTAAATCAGGGCCCCTTCCCGAGGAAGTACAAAGTGTCTCAGAAGTCCGGCCATACACAACTTCAAGACTGGGTCCTTGTGTACAGATCTGCTTTCTACTGTTTTATTTCCCCCTCTTGGATTTCCTCCGCTGGTGTCAAGCTGCTTACAAATGACATCCAGTCTTACATTCTAATACCTTAGTAACTTCACCAGAAAGAAAGGCCCTCTTTTCTGATAAGGCCAGCAAAACTCCTCCAGGATGACTCTCATTGGTTCTCAAAGACCTGATTGAGGCCCCTTGCCTGGCCCAGACCCAACCCCTATGTTCAGAATATGGTGTCCTCATTGTCCAAGCCTGGGTCATGTGCTTACTCCAAGAGCCAGGGGGAAAGTCAGCCCCTCTGATCCAAAAGGCTGAGAGTAGAAAAGGGGAAACTCCACAGAGGAACCCAGGGTGCTGTCCCCAAAGGAGAGGGAAACAGGCCCAGATGTCTCCTCTGCCCATAAGTTACTGTAGAGGGCACCTTTGCCTGCCTAGTGAACACCCAGACGGCCCCTCCCTGAAGCCTCCTTCCTGCACCAGCACGTTCTGGGAAGGTCTCACATACCAATGCCTCAATAAACATGGAAATGAAGCCACACATGGATCAAGAGTAGCTCTAGGAATGCTTGGGTGCCCAGCCCCCTGCCTGGTAGAACTGATCCTTGGTAGGATGGTAGACTGCCCTCCATTGCCCTGCAGAGAAACCACCCAGAAGCAGCCCCTCTTCACTTATGGAGAAGGAAACCAGAGAGTCCTGGACCCTAAACCTCCACCTTCTATCTTTCCCCTGGGCTCTAAGAATCACAGACAATTCTGCTGCTAGACTGAACAACTTGGGGGGACACTTGCACTGTCCTTGGAGAGCCCCTTCTCCACTCCCCCACCCAGGAGTCTGTATGCTGTCAGCAGAGTGAAGGAGTAGCTGGCCTGGCTAGCTGCCTCTGGAGCCAAGGAGGAAACCCAGGCAGGTGGGACAGCCAGCACTAGCCTAGGAGGAGAAACAGGGAGAACATGAAAGTGAAGCTCAGCCTAGGAGGGGAAACAGGGAGAATATGAAAGTGAAGCTCTTCTTGGAACTCTGCCACATGTGATGGTGGGCAACGATTGCCCTTCAGAGTGGCGCCAGGATTGCCATTTCTTCTAATCGGTCACAAGAAACTGCAAGTCTGAGGCACAGCCTGGGCCCGTTTTCATCTCAGCTTGGTAGATGGGAAAACAAGGAGACAAGAATGAGTGCTAGAGTCTCTGCAGGGATTCACGGCAGTCAGGGTGATCAACTGCCATAGTTTGCCCAGGATTGAGGGGTTCCTGGAACATGGGAACTTCAATGCTAAAACCAGCACAGTCCCAGGCAAACGCAGATAGCCCACATCACCTCGGGTTATGCCCTTGGACAGAGGGAATTCAGAGCATTTCCTAAAGGGAGTGTACAGGATTTAGGAGACCATTAGGACTGGGTCAGCATCAGGAGGTGCTCAGCCCAAGCAGAACCCCTTGGAAACCTTTTTAGGTCACCTGCCCATGCCCTCACTGCGAACTCCATTTTTTTTTGCATATATAGTTATTACTTAAAGCATAATATTGTCCTATTGTAAAAATTGTTTTGTAGCTGATGTTTGAATTCAGATTAGAAAGAATTTCAAATTGTCCTGTGAAGTTTGGATTTGTCCCAGGGATGTCAGCTTTGTCCCTGACATACCCAAAGAAAACTGGGCCTCTGCCCTTCTTGGCCAGGAGAGGGTGTGTGTCTAAGTGGAACACGCATCAAGCGTTGATGAAATTGCATCAAACACTGGATAGCAGTGAGTGGGGAAGCAGCAGGCCCACCCCATGGAGAGCAGACCCTGGAGGCTCTCTGGTCAAGACCCAGGGACTGGTGATAATCACACCTGCATGGCCCTACCCAAGTTATGCCAAAGCACAGTTTCAAGCTCCGTATTTAAAGCAAGCATCTCCTCAGAAACAAAAAGGTCCCATATTCACTCTTCACTCCCTCCTCCCCGCAACTCTGTACCCTATGAAACTGGTCCTTCATCAGGGATGCCAGGCCCTCTGACTTCTGGTTGGTTCTAGCCAGGAGGAGACACCAGCAGAAGGCCTGAGGTTGAAGGGTGCAGTCAGGATAGAGATCCTCTCCCACATGGCCTTACGTTCTGTCTGGCGGCCTCTCCCACAACTGCTTTCTCTGGCTCCTGCTCCTTCATCAACAGTGGTTAACCCTCAAATTTATTTATATTCTGTATTTCCTAAATGAATATACATTTCTTCTGGAAGAACAAAGTTATAAAGATTTATAATGAGCCCTATTTGTCTTTTTAAATTAACTTACAATTGTAAAAGATCACACAAGCTCGTGCAGGACCATTCAATGCCATAGTTTGCCCAGGATTGAGGGGTTCCTGGAACATGGGAACTTCAATGCTAAAACCAGCACAGTCCCAGGCAAACGCAGATAGCCCACATCACCTCGGGTTATGCCCTTGGACAGAGGGAATTCAGAGCATTTCCTAAAGGGAGTGTACAGGATTTAGGAGACCATTAGGACTGGGTCAGCATCAGGAGGTGCTCAGCCCAAGCAGAACCCCTTGGAAACCTTTTTAGGTCACCTGCCCATGCCCTCACTGCGAACTCCATTTTTTTTTGCATATATAGTTATTACTTAAAGCATAATATTGTCCTATTGTAAAAATTGTTTTGTAGCTGATGTTTGAATTCAGATTAGAAAGAATTTCAAATTGTCCTGTGAAGTTTGGATTTGTCCCAGGGATGTCAGCTTTGTCCCTGACATACCCAAAGAAAACTGGGCCTCTGCCCTTCTTGGCCAGGAGAGGGTGTGTGTCTAAGTGGAACACGCATCAAGCGTTGATGAAATTGCATCAAACACTGGATAGCAGTGAGGGGGGAAGCAGCAGGCCCACCCCATGGAGAGCAGACCCTGGAGGCTCTCTGGTCAAGACCCAGGGACTGGTGATAATCACACCTGCATGGCCCTACCCAAGTTATGCCAAAGCACAGTTTCAAGCTCCGTATTTAAAGCAAGCATCTCCTCAGAAACAAAAAGGTCCCATATTCACTCTTCACTCCCTCCTCCCCGCAACTCTGTACCCTATGAAACTGGTCCTTCATCAGGGATGCCAGGCCCTCTGACTTCTGGTTGGTTCTAGCCAGGAGGAGACACCAGCAGAAGGCCTGAGGTTGAAGGGTGCAGTCAGGATAGAGATCCTCTCTCCCACATGGCCTTAAGTTCTGTCTGGCGGCCTCTCCCACAACTGCTTTCTCTGGCTCCTGCTCCTTCATCAACAGTGGTTAACCCTCAAATTTATTTATATTCTGTATTTCCTAAATGAATATACATTTCTTCTGGAAGAACAAAGTTATAAAGATTTATAATGAGCCCTATTTGTCTTTTTAAATTAACTTACAATTGTAAAAGATCACACAAGCTCACCCTTGTGGCAGACCTGTTCTGGCAGGGGAAAGAGGTGAAACAAGTTCTCCAACGAACTCCTCAGGCAAGTCACCTCTGTGTAGGCCGCCTGTGCTGAAAGGGTGGTCTTCTCGTCCCCCACAACTGGGGTGAAGTGGGCGTGGAGTAGAGCCACCTGGCGGTCAAAACTTGAACTGCAAGTCTTGAGCCCCGCCAACTCCCTTCCCATGCCCTAGCCAAGTTCTCAGGCCTTCCTAACCCAAGCCCTCACTCTGTGGAAAGATTCCTATTTTCATATTCCTCCCTAGGTCAACAGTTTTGGCAGTTCTCGAACCCTGGCCCCAGGCCAGCCTCTTAGACTCTCCCTAGCCATGGGCTTCCCTACCCAACTCACACCCCATCCACATACACCAGTCTAATAGGAGGGAGAGGGTAAAAGGCTGGTGAGTGACTATTTGCCCTACAGCCAAGTCCAGTCTCATGTCTTGCTGCTCCTGTTCTCCTTACCTCAAATCTGAACTGAGGCAGGGTACTCCATCTAGGTCATGATATCTAGGTTATCTAGCCTGGGCTCTCTGAACCTCATCTGCTGTGGGGAGTGCTCAAGGTCCCCCTAGAATCTCATGCCCACCTCCAGATGGAGAGATGCAATGCAGGGCTCCCAGCTGCAAGCACATCCCTAGCTCCCTGGACACTACCCTGAGACCTGGGAAGCACTGTATTTCACAGATCTGGGCATGGTTGAATCTCTGGGCAAAAGAACCAGTATCAAGGTCTGCTTGGCATTTCTGCTCCGAGAGGGGTACAAAGTGCCACAGCACGTCAGCCGGGTGCATGGAGAATAGTGGATGCAGTGAGACATTCAGAAATACACACAGAGACATAGATAGAGAGAAAGGATGGGAATGTGGGGGGCTCAAGACCTCCTAGGTCAGGGCCCTGAACACAATCACCAGTCTGCTTTTATTGAGCGCTTAAGCATCCAGGTGTTTGCAGGGGATGATATACACAGGCTGGTAAGGACCAGAATATACATTTCTTTGAAGAACAAAGTTATAAAGATTTATAATGAGCCCTATTTGTCTTTTTAAATTAACTTACAATTGTAAAAGATCACACAAGCTCACCCTTGTGGCAGACCTGTTCTGGCAGGGGAAAGAGGTGAAACAAGTTCTCCAACGAACTCCTCAGGCAAGTCACCTCTGTGTAGGCCGCCTGTGCTGAAAGGGTGGTCTTCTCGTCCCCCACAACTGGGGTGAAGTGGGCGTGGAGTAGAGCCACCTGGCGGTCAAAACTTGAACTGCAAGTCTTGAGCCCCGCCAACTCCCTTCCCATGCCCTAGCCAAGTTCTCAGGCCTTCCTAACCCAAGCCCTCACTCTGTGGAAAGATTCCTATTTTCATATTCCTCCCTAGGTCAACAGTTTTGGCAGTTCTCGAACCCTGGCCCCAGGCCAGCCTCTTAGACTCTCCCTAGCCATGGGCTTCCCTACCCAACTCACACCCCATCCACATACACCAGTCTAATAGGAGGGAGAGGGTAAAAGGCTGGTGAGTGACTATTTGCCCTACAGCCAAGTCCAGTCTCATGTCTTGCTGCTCCTGTTCTCCTTACCTCAAATCTGAACTGAGGCAGGGTACTCCATCTAGGTCATGATATCTAGGTTATCTAGCCTGGGCTCTCTGAACCTCATCTGCTGTGGGGAGTGCTCAAGGTCCCCCTAGAATCTCATGCCCACCTCCAGATGGAGAGATGCAATGCAGGGCTCCCAGCTGCAAGCACATCCCTAGCTCCCTGGACACTACCCTGAGACCTGGGAAGCACTGTATTTCACAGATCTGGGCATGGTTGAATCTCTGGGCAAAAGAACCAGTATCAAGGTCTGCTTGGCATTTCTGCTCCGAGAGGGGTACAAAGTGCCACAGCACGTCAGCCGGGTGCATGGAGAATAGTGGATGCAGTGAGACATTCAGAAATACACACAGAGACATAGATAGAGAGAAAGGATGGGAATGTGGGGGGCTCAAGACCTCCTAGGTCAGGGCCCTGAACACAATCACCAGTCTGCTTTTATTGAGCGCTTAAGCATCCAGGTGTTTGCAGGGAATGATATTAACACAGGCTGGGACCCACTCACAGCCCTCATCAATAATTACTCTCATGACTCTAAGAATGGAAAGGGCATGCTGTAGCTGGGGGGGAAACTAGACCAGCAAGAAGTTAAGGAGTCTGTTCTGTGTGTGCACACAGTGTTCAAACGCGTGCTGGTCCAGTGCTCCAAAGTCCACAGCGGATCTCCCACCTGTTGCTGATCAGTATGACCCCAGCTAATAAGCCCATGTGAATCAAATCACTTGTTTTCGTCTTAGTTCTTCCTAGTATGTTTCTCATTCCCAATTTGCTTTTCTCCTGGCTCAGCCAAAGCTGCAAAAATCTCCACCAGCTTGTTTCCCCACACAAAGAAATCAGGAGGAAGAGGTCATCACTCCAGGTTGTCAACTGGCCATAGCTCAGCTAGGGCAGATGGAAACAGGTGGGAAGGTCCTTGATGGGAGTCCTTGGGAGCTGGTGACAATCCAGTCAGGACTCCTACAGGAGTTAGAGAGTGGCTTTCATCATACCAAGGAGTTTGTAATCCTTTCTAGGCCCCAGCAGAAATGTCATAGCCAGGAAAACAGCTCAACAGGGCTCATGGCTGGAAGATTGCAGGTACATTCTGTGTCTCTCAGAACAGCCACAGGACTCAAATGAACTGTGTACAGGTGCAGGAGAGCAGATTTTTAGGTTGTTTGAGAGAAATCGGGAAAATGTGCAACTGAAGAAGCCATGTCTGTGGTTGCTCTTTGCAATGCCAGTGTGAGGTCCCTGCTGGCCACTCCTAGAGGGATCACTCCTAGAAAGTGGGATCAGAGCTAGCCATGGTGATCAGCCTAGGCACTAGTCAACCAACACTCACTGGGAGTAGGCTCAGGACCCATCCCACCAGGCCCTGTGGGCTTCTGGCTCCAGTTATCCAGGCTCACCCTTCTGGAAACACAGGTACAGGGAGGGGATCTATGCATGGTCCCACATCCTCCCTCCTCTGAGAGGCACAAATTCGAGTCTCCTGATCCAGACCAGCCTCCCAGCTCCTGGCTTCATGAATTTTGTCAGATGGTTTAATTTCATCAGACCTCAGGGGGACCTCCTGAGCAGCACCCAAACAGGTCCTGGACAAGGTAAGAGCAGGAAGGGGCTCCAATCAGCAAGACCTTATGCGCTGGGACCATCAGCTGCCTAATCATTCCCCTGGTCCTCCTCTGGATCCCAGTTCCAACAGTTTGAAGGAATTAGGACTCTACTTGGTTGCAAATGACAGAAGTAACTTCAGAGTGCCTCAAGTAAAGATAAGAATTTACTGAGCCTTGATATTAAGAAGCCTAGGGATAGGGCTTTGGGCCCAACTGAACCCAGGGGCTCCAAAAATATATGTCTTTTCCATCCTAAGGATCTGCTTGCTCTGAATTCTTCACTCTCAGACAGCCTCTCCCCACTCAACCCCAAAGCAACAAGAGTGTTCCTGGCATCACCAGTCTACCCTACGGTCAGCTGGGCAAGGGACAGGTTCATCTTTTCTGCTGACCTCCTTCATGTCCATAAGCAGGGTGTCAAGGGCCCAGCATGAGCCACACAAGGATCCCTGAACCAACACGGGGGCTAGGGTTATCTAGTGGTTATGCGGCCAGCCCCAGGCCATAGTCCTCCCAAAAGTCTCTCTCTCAGGGGCTGGTCCCCAAAGCAGGGCAGCACTGCAGACACCTCTACAGGGGCCCTAGCATTCATACTGCTCGCCCCAGGGAGCTGTGAACTCCCGAGGAGGATAGGGGACAGATGAGGACACTGCTGGGAACTCTGGGCTCCTGGTGACTTGGTGTTAGCAGAGCACCTAATAATATCCTATCCCCACCTCAGTTACAGAGGGTGGAGGCCAATCTGGGGCAGAACAACTTGATCTCCCAACTCAAGTTCTATCCCTTGGCCACGGGATCTTTGGACACATCAGTACCCACCTTCTCACATCTGTTAGATTCCTCTGGCAACTACCCTGGCTCTATACGGACCAGCACCAGCTCCAGCCCCAGCCAAATCCCAGGCAGCCCGGCAACCTCCACATCAGCCAGGCCTGTCCCCCACTCCCTGCATCCTGCCTGGAACCGTCCAGCTTTCTGTGACACTGGACTAAGCGTCTGTCTCATCACCACTTTGTAAGTGCCAGGAGGGCCCAAGCTAGATCTATTTCACTCCTCATTAGGTCCATCCTACCAGGACAGGCATGAAGGCAGCTGCTTAGGAATGAGAGGAGTGAGTGAACCTGACAGTGCTCTGTGGAGGGTGAAGAGCACATGTGGCAGCTCCTGAAAACCAGCGGTTTCCCGGCAGGTTTAGTCAACCAACCTCCTCCCTACTGTTGCTCAGTCTCAGTTTTCTCAAAGGTCCAATGGGTACAATAAACAGCTCCTCCTGCCAGGGCCTGCAGAGCCTTGTGAAGCTAGAGGCATTACATCAGGAAAAATGTTCTAGACAAGACGTACAAAAGCTTCGTTTTTTCCCCCTCTAACACGACTGAAGAGTATCTGTTTAGAATTTTAGGATTTTTTTTTAAGTCAAAAAAGAAGAAATCGCCAGATGTACGCAAATGTTAGGCCAGTTCTTGTGACCTTCCTCGGGAGACCAGACTCAAAGCGCAGGGCGAAGAGGAGGGACGGCCGGGAACTCAGGCTTCGGTGACTCACAGCGGGCCAGATTAGGGTTCTGGAGATTAGACCCGCTGAGCGTAGGCCAGCTGCGCGGGAGATCGGCCAGCGCCCCTCCTGCACTGGGCGGCTTCCTGGGTTCCCCCAGGTTTGCTAAATTCTTGGGGAATCCCGGCCTCCCACTTAACGGCTCTGCAGTAAACCTCACGTTCAAGTTCTGACATTGCCCCTGCTGCCGGATTTTGGCAAAGTCTCATTCCATCTGAGAGGCGTCTAGCACACCGAGGGACGCACAGTCGGGACACGTTTTATTGTGCCCGGCACTGTGCTCTGTGACTTACACAGAAAACCTCATTAAGGCTCGGGAGGTAGGTACCACTGCTACCCCTTTCTACAGACAGGGAAACTAAAGCACAGAGCTATTCAGTCCCTGCCCAAGGTCCCACACCTACTCAGAGGCTGAGTCTGCATCTGAACTCTGGAAGCTCATTCGGGCCATCATCCCATTTCCTGGACCTAATGTCGGACGCCCACGTGTTACAGCGGGGCTGCCGCTCCACCGCTGCCGACTCGCAGTGCCCAGCCTGCCTGACACTGGACTAAGCGTCTGTCTCATCACCACTTTGTAAGTGCCAGGAGGGCCCAAGCTAGATCTATTTCACTCCTCATTAGGTCCATCCTACCAGGACAGGCATGAAGGCAGCTGCTTAGGAATGAGAGGAGTGAGTGAACCTGACAGTGCTCTGTGGAGGGTGAAGAGCACATGTGGCAGCTCCTGAAAACCAGCGGTTTCCCGGCAGGTTTAGTCAACCAACCTCCTCCCTACTGTTGCTCAGTCTCAGTTTTCTCAAAGGTCCAATGGGTACAATAAACAGCTCCTCCTGCCAGGGCCTGCAGAGCCTTGTGAAGCTAGAGGCATTACATCAGGAAAAATGTTCTAGACAAGACGTACAAAAGCTTCGTTTTTTCCCCCTCTAACACGACTGAAGAGTATCTGTTTAGAATTTTAGGATTTTTTTTTAAGTCAAAAAAAAAAAAATCGCCAGATGTACGCAAATGTTAGGCCAGTTCTTGTGACCTTCCTCGGGAGACCAGACTCAAAGCGCAGGGCGAAGAGGAGGGGACGGCCGGGAACTCAGGCTTCGGTGACTCACAGCGGGGCCAGATTAGGGTTCTGGAGATTAGACCCGCTGAGCGTAGGCCAGCTGCGCGGGAGATCGGCCAGCGCCCCTCCTGCACTGGGCGGCTTCCTGGGTTCCCCCAGGTTTGCTAAATTCTTGGGGAATCCCGGCCTCCCACTTAACGGCTCTGCAGTAAACCTCACGTTCAAGTTCTGACATTGCCCCTGCTGCCGGATTTTGGCAAAGTCTCATTCCATCTGAGAGGCGTCTAGCACACCGAGGGACGCACAGTCGGGACACGTTTTATTGTGCCCGGCACTGTGCTCTGTGACTTACACAGAAAACCTCATTAAGGCTCGGGAGGTAGGTACCACTGCTACCCCTTTCTACAGACAGGGAAACTAAAGCACAGAGCTATTCAGTCCCTGCCCAAGGTCCCACACCTACTCAGAGGCTGAGTCTGCATCTGAACTCTGGAAGCTCATTCGGGCCATCATCCCATTTCCTGGACCTAATGTCGGACGCCCACGTGTTACAGCGGGGGAGCTGCCGCTCCACCGCTGCCGACTCCTAGGGGCGCAGTGCCCAGCCGTTGTCACGACAACCGGCGGCCAATGGGGAGTGGACAGGCTGGAGGAGGCCCCGCCTCGACCCCGCCCCTGGCGGAGGGCTCCAGGCTATAAGGGTCAGAGGGCGACCGGCCCGAGCCAAAGTCCTGGAGCGCGAGGTGCGCCCGCCGGTGTTGGCTGTTAACTGCTAGCAGAGGTCGGGAGCCGGGAAGGACGCAAGGAGCGGCCAAGATGTGCGGTGAGTGCAGCGCCCACCTCCGCGGCGGCTGCGGGTTCCGGAGTCCCAGCCTCAGAGCCTGGGCCCGAGAGCTGGGTGCCGGGAACTGAAGGCGGCGCGAAATGGGGGGCACCGACTGAGAGGCTATCCCGGGCTGGGCTTGCCGCCCCTTGCCCCGGCCGCCCAGTAGACGTCCCACCGAGGGGTGAAGGAGGGGGTTGCCTCATCCCGGTCTGGAATGCACAGAGGGGAGGGAATGGGTCCAGTCCTGGGCATGGACCCTCGAAACACTGAGGTGTTTCCGCTGCACCCCATATCCAATGAAGAAAGCGCCCCCCGAGTCTCCCACAAAGGCGGCCAAGCGCGAGCTAGCGCGCGTCCCGGGCTCGGAGTTCCCATCCCGGATCTCCATCTCGAGGAGAGGTGACCACACCTGCACCGTCCCGGAGGTGTCGGGAGCAGCCCCCGGTGGGCTCGGGAAGGGCCTGTGCGTCCTCCTCGCGTCCCAAAGTGAACTTCTTGTCCCCAGAAGGGTGGATTCCCAGTCGCCAAGCCTACATTTAAAAGAGCTCTGGCGAGGCGCCGGGAAGGAGCAGCACCAACCATCGAGCGTCGGGCGGAATCTGGGAGAAGGAGCCCGAAACTGAAAGAGGGCTCGGACCCGGCCTCTCGAATACCGCGGTGCCCCCTCGAGGGCGGTGTCCCTAGAGGCTGCGAGACGGTGGGGAGGGCGGCGTGGCCGGCGCGCACGTCTGAGATTCCTTACTCTCCTTGCTGGGCCGCCTCCCCTAGCTGGGGACAAGGCTGAGAACTTCTGCTGGGACAAAAGGTCACTGTCTTTTCCTTGAGTGAGATTCAGTTACCCATTTCAGCCTCCTGTGGGTGGAGGACCTGGTGGAACTTTTGAAGCCATGAAGGGCCTCTGTCTGACTTTGCTGCTGGGGTGGGGTGTGCCCGCGGTGAGCTGTGGGCCACAGTCTGTAGGGGCCTTGTTCCTGAGGCCAGGCGCTCCTAAAAAAGTGAGCAAAGACCAGCTGACTGAGGAGCAGGCAGCTGACTTTTGGGGGTGCCGTCTGCCCCAGACCAAGTGGACAATGTCAATTCCTGAACTCTCAGCAAAAATGGCAAGACTCCTGGGCATCATTGCTAATGGACAGATAGGGATGCCTTTAGGCATTCCTGGGGAGAAAGATAAGGCAAAGGTGGCAGTTCTGCCAAAAGACTTTGGGTTCTAAACTCCTTAATGTGGCATTCAAGGCCCTTGGCCCCCTGGGAGTCTTCGATCCAGACTGGTGCCCCGAGACCCTCCCACTGGGTCTGCCCCTCTAGTTTGAGCAGCTTCCCTCCTTCTTCCTCTCAGATGCCCTTCTTCCCCTACAGCCACCCTAGCTTTTCATCCTGCTTTCTACATGCATCCACCTTCCTCTGTGGTCCTGCTGAGCCTGGGGGCGCTCAGACTCAATTTTGAGTTTTGATCTGCTTTCTTAAAAGGCTGCTGTGCTTTGGGTCCCTAGGGAAAGGATCAGTTTTGGTTAGTAACTAATCCATGAGGGCTCCCCACTGGCACACCCTACCCTCCAGCCCTCAGTGAAGTTGAGGAGTCTTGTGGAGTTCCTGCGTGGGAAAGTTATTTCCTTTTCAGATAGCCAAGAGAAAGTCGCAGCTGGGTGCTAATGTGTCTTTTACATCTCTCTGATACTTACCAGCACCCCTTGTACCAAGGATGCTGTCCTGGGCTCAGAGTTCACAACAATAGCTGGCTAAAATTGAATCCATTGGTTTGGTTTGTTAGTGTTCTTATGGATTATGGTTGACAGATATATGGCAAGTGATACTGGTTTTCCTTTATGTTTGTTTTCTTTTGTCATGACTTTAAGTTTTAAAAACTTGAGTCAATTTTATAGAAAAATATTTGAGAAATGATTGTGCATTTGATACAAAGATAGTGCAAAATTTGTGAACGTGCTCCTGGAATAAAGCACTTACTCTCTTCCCTTGATAGTTGGGGAAACTGAGGCCCAGAGCACTGTGTGCACATCTTTGAGCAGTTGTTTACTCTGGACTGGCTCTGGCTCCGCTGGGATCAGCCACCTTGAAGCCATCTCAGAGCTCAGAGTTCTGTAGCTGGTTCTGCAGGGATCAGTGGGTGTTGAACTGGAGGTCTTCCCTTATCAGTTGCTGATGACCAGGGTCAGAGTGGTTCCCGTTCCCCCTTCTATTTGCTGCTTCTCCCACAGTAAGCTGGACCCAGTTTTAGTTGACCCTTCACACACTAAGCAGTTGACCCTCCAAGTTTCAATGAACTGAGAGATTTAGCCTGGCAGCCCCATGCCAAACCGGCAGACAGACATTTTTCTGTTTGGTGCAGAGCATTTAAGCTTTATTTTTTTAATTACTCTAGTTACCAAACTACACAATCAGAAGATTTCGCATAATTAGGTAGGATTTTGACTTCTCTTGAAAAAAGCCCAAAGATGAGTCCATGTTAATGAATACTTTGCAGTGGCCCTTGGAATGACAGGTGTAAACTCCCCAGTTTTCCCACCCTGACTCACCTGCCTTATTCATGTATGTTACCTGATGGCTCTATCCAGTCTGAGCTTGGGACCCCAGCACAGTGGAGGCAGGGACACTGACTTTCTCCAGAAGAGATGGACAGTGCCACAGGCTTGATTCCAAGAATAGGCTCTGCAAAGAGAAGAGGGTGATAAGCGTGCCAGGCTGAGGACACAGCATATGGAAGGACATGGTGGTATGCATGCATGGGGATTTGACAGAAAGGTGTGCATGTCCCGTCTGTGAATTCTTAAATCTTCCCTGTACTTCATTACTGTATATGTACTCAGTCGTGTCCAATTCTTTGCAACTCCATGGACCGTAGGAATCCCAACGCCAGGTTCCTCTGTCCATAGAATTTTCCAGGCAAGAATACTAGACTGAGTTGCCATTTCCTACTTCAAATATATATGTTTAGTATCCTCTTTTGTGGGCCGTTATTCATCCTACTACTGTTTGATTCTTCCTTTCAGATGCCTTCCCTAAAAAATAGTCTGGTTTTGCCAATCCCAGATAGCCACAGATAGTCCAGGTAGCCACAGGAATGCTAACCAGAGGGCTACCAGCATTGCCTGTACCACACACAAATACTCTGGTCCCAGCACTCCACTCTCAGACTGAACCCACTGCAGCCAGAAAGGTGAACTTGGGCATCAATTAAATACCCCTTCCTTCACTGGCATCATGCTACATACCCAGTTGGACCAAGTTTTCATACTTTCTCCTAAAATGAGTGCCCATGTTATATAAGTATTGTGCATCTTGTTCTCCATGTGTGTAGATGATAGCCTTTCCACTTACCTCTTTTCTTTAAGACACGGGCATGGTTTTACAAACCAGTATGGGCCAGGACACACACACGTAAATGTAAACATACACACAGACTTTTAACTGCACAGCAGTCTTTCAGGAGAGCTTGTCATGTGCTTATGGGGGCTTGCTTGCCTCTTGTCTTAGCTGGAAGAAAGTGAAGCCGCTCAGTAGTGTCTGACTCTGTGAGCCATGACATTCTCCAGGCAAGAATGCTGGAGTGGGTAGCCTTTCCCTTCTCCAGGGGATCGAACTTGGGTCTCCCACTTTGCAGACAGATTCTTTACCATCTGAGCCACCAGGGAAGCCCCAGAATGCTGGAGTTGGTAGCCTATCACATCGCCAGGGGGTCTTCCTAACCCAGGAATTGAACCAGGATCTCCTGCACCGCAGGTGGATTCTTTACCAGCTGAGCTACAAGGGAATCCTTGCTCAGCTACTAGGAAATACTTGCTTAGGAGTGCTCACCTTTTGTCCTGAAGTTCTTTCCGCTCTCAGAACCCTGTCATATTTGACTCTCCCTTCCTCCCAGTTCAATTCATGAATGGATGCCTCAGAAGAAACTGGGCCAGAGTAGATGGGACACAGATGCTTTGGTCAAGTGACCTGGCTTGTTGCCTCTCCGAGTCACAGGAGTCTTGAGAAACAGAGCCCTCTGCACAGTGATGTGCAGATAAATGCTTAACATCTGGCTCTTTAGTTTGCCAGTTTCTGTGGTAGGAATGCTCTTACCACAGCTGATTTCAGGTAGGTCATCAAGTGTGAGGTCCTGGGAAGAGATGCACACAGTTGGTTCTTAGGAGCCAGTCTTGGCAGCTCCTGAACACCAAGGTCCTTACTTTTAGGACTTGTTTGGTGCTTTCATGTAGAGGGCTGCAGAGGCCAGCAGAGCAGGGCTCTGCAAAGGCTAGTCCAGGTAGCCACAGGAATGCTAACCAGAGGGCTACCAGCATTGCCTGTACCACACACAAATACTCTGGTCCCAGCACTCCACTCTCAGACTGAACCCACTGCAGCCAGAAAGGTGAACTTGGGCATCAATTAAATACCCCTTCCTTCACTGGCATCATGCTACATACCCAGTTGGACCAAGTTTTCATACTTTCTCCTAAAATGAGTGCCCATGTTATATAAGTATTGTGCATCTTGTTCTCCATGTGTGTAGATGATAGCCTTTCCACTTACCTCTTTTCTTTAAGACACGGGCATGGTTTTACAAACCAGTATGGGCCAGGACACACACACGTAAATGTAAACATACACACAGACTTTTAACTGCACAGCAGTCTTTCAGGAGAGCTTGTCATGTGCTTAGGGGGGCTTGCTTGCCTCTTGTCTTAGCTGGAAGAAAGTGAAGCCGCTCAGTAGTGTCTGACTCTGTGAGCCATGACATTCTCCAGGCAAGAATGCTGGAGTGGGTAGCCTTTCCCTTCTCCAGGGGATCGAACTTGGGTCTCCCACTTTGCAGACAGATTCTTTACCATCTGAGCCACCAGGGAAGCCCCAGAATGCTGGAGTTGGTAGCCTATCACATCGCCAGGGGTCTTCCTAACCCAGGAATTGAACCAGGATCTCCTGCACCGCAGGTGGATTTTTTACCAGCTGAGCTACAAGGGAATCCTTGCTCAGCTACTAGGAAATACTTGCTTAGGAGTGCTCACCTTTTGTCCTGAAGTTCTTTCCGCTCTCAGAACCCTGTCATATTTGACTCTCCCTTCCTCCCAGTTCAATTCATGAATGGATGCCTCAGAAGAAACTGGGCCAGAGTAGATGGGACACAGATGCTTTGGTCAAGTGACCTGGCTTGTTGCCTCTCCGAGTCACAGGAGTCTTGAGAAACAGAGCCCTCTGCACAGTGATGTGCAGATAAATGCTTAACATCTGGCTCTTTAGTTTGCCAGTTTCTGTGGTAGGAATGCTCTTACCACAGCTGATTTCAGGTAGGTCATCAAGTGTGAGGTCCTGGGAAGAGATGCACACAGTTGGTTCTTAGGAGCCAGTCTTGGCAGCTCCTGAACACCAAGGTCCTTACTTTTAGGACTTGTTTGGTGCTTTCATGTAGAGGGCTGCAGAGAGGCCAGCAGAGCAGGGCTCTGCAAAGGCTGCTACCCTCCTCCTGCTCTCCATCATCATGCCATTTCCCCATCAGTCTTATTCATCAGGGATTTCCTGAGTTCTGAGAAACCTTCGGAGATTTTGTGATGTCAGAATAGTGCATAGTGCTTTTAAATTGAGTTATTTTTATATTTAGCAAAGTTTGCTTATAAAGAACTAATAACTTGAGGTTATAGACCCTCTTGAGAGAAAGTTCTGAAGATTCATTAGGTACAAAGCCAAGTAATTTAGTCATCTGCCTCTTTAATTTTCAAAGGAAATATTTCACTGTAAAAAAAAAAAAGGTCTCACTTTTTGAGAGGTGAATTTGGCACTTTGAACTTTTTTTCTTGAAAGTGTTTTTAAGTACAGTTTAAAGTAAGTATTTGTATGTTGCTTCTTTTTTTGTTCTGGTGGAATCCTAATGGGACAGGGACACCATAGTTTTCTATTAAAAAGAAAAGTTCCTTGCTCGCATTTACTGCAGGAAGCGGTCTCCTGTTATCTCAAGGGTTCAACTGCTGTAGTACTTTTAACCCTTGGAGTCCCAAGGAGGCCTGAAGCGGGGTAAGGCTGCCCCAAGAGGAGCCACCCCTCTCCTGGCCTAGGCCCAGAGACTCCTCTGCCTTTGCTTGAGGATCCAACTGTGCAGTCTCATGTTTCCTTCATACCTGCACCTTCATTCACTTTACTCTCACTCTGCGAGGAAGCTAAAGAAATTGTCCTCCCCGCTTCATGAATGAAGTAGCCTCCCCTGGTCTGCATGAGAGAGACCTGGACATTCAGAGAGGTCATAGCCTCCTTTGCTGCCCTTGCTACTGGCCCTTTGGCCTCCATCCTGGGGGCCCTGCCTGGAAAAGTATACTTTCCGTCTCCTCTGGCATGCCAGACACACACACACACACACACACACACACACACACCTGACATTCAAGCAGAAATTCACACACATGTGCAAATTCAAAACTACACATTCAACACACGTACATTCTCTCTTACACACACACACACAGGAATTTTATGAGGCAGACATCCAAACTGGCCATGTCTTGCAACTTGGAACTTAGTATCTAATCTCTATGAGGCTCATGAACTAGGGATGTCAGATGCTTCAGTTCTGAAAAGCATTGGATGATAATGGAAAGAACAACCTTCGACTCAAGGGTGCCAGCCAGGCTGGGTGGTGATAGAGCTCCGATGGGGTAAGCCCCCACCCTGTGTGAGGTACAAGGGTCTCTGCCTGGGAATGTTGACCCTCAATCATAGTGAGGGCAGTGGTTTTCATTGGAAAGCTGATTCTTGGAAAGATGGAGAAGTTTTCCAAAACTATAGCCACAGAATCAGAATGGGGACCCCAGTTGACCCACTGTGAACTTCAACCATATTTGCTTGTCCTCCAATGCTCAAACAACCCCTCTCCCTATTCAGTACCATGATATCCCAGTGGTTGTAGAGACGGTTCCAGGAGTTCAGGGATCCTAGTTCTGGCTAGTGATCCAGACACATTGCCCCTCCATCTTGTCATTTCTGTCACTTGAAGGTTTGAAGCACCCCTGCCTGCATGGATGGACCTCTGTGGTGCCTTTGGTCCTGAGTTCGTAGATGATCTCTCAAGCCATATTTGATGGGAGCGTTAAAATTCTCAGATCTCTCAAGGTGGGCTGGGCTGAGGGGCCACAGTCCCCTCTCAAAGGGTTTGTCTCCATCCTACATAGCATCTGCAGTCTCTTCTGGAGCCCCCCTGTATTTATCTGGGCTTTTCCTTCCTTTGGAACCTTTTCTCACTTTTCTCATCAGTTTTAAGAGTGGAACCCTAAAAAGCTGTTTGGAGGCTCTGGATTGCCAGGATGGCAGAGTGGGCGCTGGGTACACACTGAGTTGCAATGGTTGGACCAAGGCAGCCTCTGCCCCAGGGCTGGGCATTCCTCCAACCAGCTTGGAGGGACTTTACCATCCCTATTGGGCAAGAGTGGGAGGTATGTAGTGGGAACCTGCCTTGTTGTGGCTTGCCCCTGGGATGAGGGGGATGGATGGGAAGAGAAAGCTGGAGTCAGAAGCAGGAATGTTCCATGGAGGGAGTGACCTCCTAGGGCTCGGGGGAGGGTATATCAACATGGTCTGGACCCCACCAGGGGATCTCTAGGTGTGTCCATCAGTGGCCACAGCGCAGCCCCTCTCTGCAAGCTATTTCTCATCCCTTGGGGTAGGATTCTAAGACAGATCTTATGCTAATTTGGGTGGAGGCTAGTGTTGAGCCACCTGCAGTCAGGTACACCTAATTGTGAATTATTTAGCTCTTTGGCCTTGGAGCCAGAGATGCCCAACTTGGACATAGGCATTGTGAGGATTAGATAAAATGAGGCTGACACATGGGAAGACTTCATAACTGACTGTAGTAGTGGTTGCAATTTACTGTATAGCCCTGCCCAGTGGGATTCTGGGATCCTTCCTCAGAATGTGATTCATTTATCTAGAAGCTTCTCCGCTCAGTGCTAGGATCCTCAGAGTACCCAGTAGTTGGGGGTGCGTAATGCTGGAGCCTATAAGCCATTGTGCTTGAGTGTCTTGGGGTTACCCCTAGAGCAGTGCCTTCCTGCCCTGGTGAAAGGAGCTAACACACAGGGACACTCAGCACTGTCTGTCTCCCTGGGCGTCTCTGTCCCTAGGGGTTTACACGGGGTGGGGGTGGGGGGGCGGTTCCAAGTGCTTGTGTGTGATTGAGAGTGACTGTTTCCAGCCCAACCCAAAGGTCAACTTCTCTGGTCAACCCTCAAATGTATTCATTTATTGATGTATTTATTCATTCAAAAACTAGTTATTGAGCACCTAAAGTGTACCAGGCTCTGTTCTGGGTTCTGGGAAGTGAATAAGTAATGAATAAGACAAAGAAACAAGTCACATGTGTGATCTCCATCCCCAAGAAGATTATAATCTAGTGGGGAGTCAGACAGAAGACAAGAAGGGAAGTGCTGAACAGGAAATAAATAGAGCTATGGGACTTTTTAGAAGTTGGGAGAAGGAATAACCTGCAGTAGGTCAGGTCGGGGACCTGTCTACTGCACCTGCAGAATGAATTGAGGCCATCCTGCAAAGAACCAGTCTCAGAGCCCTCTGCTCCTTTCCCATCTCTGAGCATCTAGCCATTCTGCCTGCATGTCTCCTGAGGGGTGGGGAGGTCCCTGTGTAACATATCCTCTTGTGACTCACCCTGAAAGGTGCCCTGAGGCATCCATCTCAGCACCTTGCAGCATGTAACGATGTGATGAGGCCCTGGGGGCCTGAGAAATGCTTGTGGGACAATTTACATCTTAATCAAGCTGTAACCAGATCACACGTTTGGTTTAACCATCATTTCCCCAAGTAGAAAGCCAAAAATACGATCTTGGCGCGCCATCTTTTGAGAAACCTCCACGCCATGAGAGGGAAGTGGAGGAAGAAGCGAATACGCATTGGATTGTGAGGATGGCTGACACATGGGAAGACTTCATAACTGACTGTAGTAGTGGTTGCAATTTACTGTATAGCCCTGCCCAGTGGGATTCTGGGATCCTTCCTCAGAATGTGATTCATTTATCTAGAAGCTTCTCCGCTCAGTGCTAGGATCCTCAGAGTACCCAGTAGTTGGGGGTGCGTAATGCTGGAGCCTATAAGCCATTGTGCTTGAGTGTCTTGGGGTTACCCCTAGAGCAGTGCCTTCCTGCCCTGGTGAAAGGAGCTAACACACAGGGACACTCAGCACTGTCTGTCTCCCTGGGCGTCTCTGTCCCTAGGGGTTTACACGGGGTGGGGGTGGGGGGGCGGTTCCAAGTGCTTGTGTGTGATTGAGAGTGACTGTTTCCAGCCCAACCCAAAGGTCAACTTCTCTGGTCAACCCTCAAATGTATTCATTTATTGATGTATTTATTCATTCAAAAACTAGTTATTGAGCACCTAAAGTGTACCAGGCTCTGTTCTGGGTTCTGGGAAGTGAATAAGTAATGAATAAGACAAAGAAACAAGTCACATGTGTGATCTCCATCCCCAAGAAGATTATAATCTAGTGGGGAGTCAGACAGAAGACAAGAAGGGAAGTGCTGAACAGGAAATAAATAGAGCTATGGGACTTTTTAGAAGTTGGGAGAAGGAATAACCTGCAGTAGGTCAGGTCGGGGACCTGTCTACTGCACCTGCAGAATGAATTGAGGGCCATCCTGCAAAGAACCAGTCTCAGAGCCCTCTGCTCCTTTCCCATCTCTGAGCATCTAGCCATTCTGCCTGCATGTCTCCTGAGGGGTGGGGAGGTCCCTGTGTAACATATCCTCTTGTGACTCACCCTGAAAGGTGCCCTGAGGCATCCATCTCAGCACCTTGCAGCATGTAACGATGTGATGAGGCCCCTGGGGGCCTGAGAAATGCTTGTGGGACAATTTACATCTTAATCAAGCTGTAACCAGATCACACGTTTGGTTTAACCATCATTTCCCCAAGTAGAAAGCCAAAAATACGATCTTGGCCGTAGCGCCATCTTTTGAGAAACCTCCACGCCATGAGAGGGAAGTGGAGGAAGAAGCGAATACGCAGGCTGAAACACAAAAGAAGAAAGATGAGACAGAGATCCACATAAACTTGTACTCCCACGGAAGTCACAGAAGCAGAAACGAGGGAAGCCAGAGGCCAGGGACGCTGGTACATATTGCTAGACTGCATGCCTACTGTCTAGAACTTGTCTCAGTGGATCTGCGGAACATCTGTGGTCATTCTGATCACCTCAGCCACCTTTGAGATACCCACCTTGCTCGTATCAAAGCAATCCCTTTTGGTCCTTTGCCCTGGACCTGTGATACTATGGGCTAGCTCTCTTGTCAGTTCTGGGCGAATGTAGCTGTACAATAAATCATCTCTTTTGCTGTCTTAGCTGAAGGGAAAAAAAGTCAAACATAAATAACAGTAAACTGGTACTATTTTCCTTGTGGTTTTGTTTAACAATTTCTTGAGAGCTTCTCCTGTGCTGTATGCATACCTGCATTTGTGCCACACGTTCCCCAGGAGGGGAAAGCTCCTTGCCTGCTCCATTTTCCTAGATGCAGACACTGCTACGCAGCAGGCACTGTTCCTCTTGCTTTACAAAGACTCCTGGGAATTCTCACAACAACCCTGGGAAGTAGGTGCTGCCATTACCCCCCTCCACTGGGAGCTCAATGACTTGCTCCAGGCCATACACGGGGTGGGCTGGGACTTGAAATGTGTATTTGGCAAAGGCAGCAGGTGGTAGCTGCCACCCTCTGGTGCTCCTTGCCATCACAGACCAGTGAGCAGGTGAAGGAGGGGTCCCTCGGGCAGGGTGACCCTGAGCCTGTCTTTGTACACATTGGACCGTGTACTTTGACTTTCTCCTTTCTTGTGGCCATTGTTTCCCCAGGAGAGCAGCGCTGGGGAGCCACAGCCAAGTCAAGGCGGGCTTGCTGACAATCCTTTACACACCACTCTGTTATTACATATGTCTAATATACATAGCGACACATAGTAAAATACTGTGTGCAGGCACATGGCAAAATATCCTTACTGTACAAAAAGGACATGTGCAGGGGAAAAGGAATTTCTGCCTTTCATTCAGCATCCTCATCAGAGGCAACCATGGCTCCCTGGGTCTCCCAGAAATATTCTCTGTGTCTTCCTGACCCACCTTAGGTAACTGGCACATATTCTGCCATTTCCCCTGGACTCATCTTGGAAATGTAACTTTTCCAAGAGAACATGCAGTTTTACCTTCCTTCCTGTATAGGGCTACCTGCCTGTGGCCCTGCAGTGGCTGGGTGCAGCTGTGCCATCATCTACCTGGGCCCTGCCAGGCATCAGGCTGTCCCCCGTCTTCAGCTAAACAAACAGCACTAAGCAACTATCCCATGCAGGCAGGCCTGAATCTCTGCACAGAGAGCTGTTGGATACATTCTTAGAAATGCAGAAGCTTTGATCAACAGATGCGTACATTTCAATCTGAGACTGCCAAATTGCCTTCCAAAGAGAGTGCACAAATTTAAACTCTGTCAAACTGGTTGATCTTTATTGACTTCATAGGTAAAAAGTAGATTTTCACTGCAGCTGTTTTTGCAGATGGAAGGGATTCCAGAAGGGAATTCTGAAATGAATAGCAAGCTGATTTCCTGGGAAAACAGCTTTATATTCTATTTCATTATTTTTTGAAACAGTAAGACATGGTGTGGATGTTGGTTTATCCACGTTCATCTGGGAGCATGCAGGGAGAATCCAGCCAAGAGCAGAGAGGAGAGAGACAGTGCTTTAAAGAACTTACTGAACAGATAGATGTTGGTATGCAAGAGATTTCATGTTAAAAATGTGATTTATGCTTCTTGCGCAAAGACCTTGAAAACCACTTCTTGGCAGCCCCTCTCACCACAGTAATCTGTCTGAGTGGCTGCCAAGCCTCCCGACTGGGTGTGGACATAGCTGGTGGTCCTGAGGACAAGGACCCTTTAGCCATTCCAGCTGCTTCCAGCCCCCCAGGGACTCTGGAGTGGTAGATCTCAGAGCCAGAGATGCATACGTGCTTGACATGAGTTCAGAAGTGGAGTTTGGCCCACAGGAAGGGGAGTTACAGGGAAGAATTGGAGAGCAAAGCCATGCAGCACTCTCTTGGAAGAGCATTTTGGATTTAACAGAACTGGCATATGAACCTTTATGTCACTTGCATGGCTGTTAGCTCACTTTTGTGTGGTACAGGAATAATTCTAGAACAATTTCCAAGGTTCCAGGAACATTTTACAGTTTAAAAGATATAAAAGCAGTTTGTGAGTTGCTCCATCCTTCATGTAACCACCTCTCATATCTGTGTGCTCTTTACATGAACCAGAACTTGACCATATCCTTCCAGGGAACTTTCTGACTTTTTTTTTTTGCAGAAAAATTAATATTATGAACAGTTTTACCTAGATTGTAGTGATGGCTACAAAACTCTCTGAATATGCTTAAAAACCATTGCATTGTACGCTATTCAACAGTGTATACTATTAAGCCATGTGACTTGTATCCCAGTGGTAGTGGTTTAGTTGCAAAGTCACGTCCAACTCTTACGACCCCATGGGTGGTCGCCCACCAAGTTCCTCTGTCCGTGGGGTTTCCCAGGCAAAATTACTGGAGTGGCAAGATTACATTTCCTTCTCCAGGGGATCTTCCCAACCCAGGGATCGAACCCGGGTCTCCTGCATTGCAGGCAGATTCTTTACCAACTGAGCTATCAGGGAAGCCCCTGGATCTCAAAAGAGCTATTACAATTTTACATTAAAAAGTAACTTTAGGGCTTCCCTGGTGGTCCAGTGGGTAAAGGACACCCCTTAGTGCAAGCTGATTTCCTGGGAAAACAGTTTATACTATTTCATTATTTTTGAAACAGTAGACTTTGGATGCCACGTTCATCTGGGAGCATGCAGGGAGAATCCAGCCAAGAGCAGAGACGAGAGAGACAGCGCTTTAAAGAACCTACTGAACAGATAGATGTTGCTATGCCAGAGATTTCATGTTAAAAATGTGATTTATGCCTCTTGCGCAAAGACCTCGAAAACCACTTCTTGGCAGCCCTCTCACCACAGTAATCTGTCTGAGTGGCTGCCAAGCCTCCCGACTGGGTGTGGACATAGCTGGTGGTCCTGAGGACAAGGACCCTTTAGCCATTCCAGCTGCTTCCAGCCCCCCAGGGACTCTGGAGTGGTAGATCTCAGAGCCAGAGATGCATACGTGCTTGACATGAGTTCAGAAGTGGAGTTTGGCCCACAGGAAGGGGAGTTACAGGGAAGAATTGGAGAGCAAAGCCATGCAGCACTCTCTTGGAAGAGCATTTTGGATTTAACAGAACTGGCATATGAACCTTTATGTCACTTGCATGGCTGTTAGCTCACTTTTGTGTGGTACAGGAATAATTCTAGAACAATTTCCAAGGTTCCAGGAACATTTTACAGTTTAAAAGATATAAAAGCAGTTTGTGAGTTGCTCCATCCTTCATGTAACCACCTCTCATATCTGTGTGCTCTTTACATGAACCAGAACTTGACCATATCCTTCCAGGGAACTTTCTGACTTTTTTTTTTTGCAGAAAAATTAATATTATGAACAGTTTTACCTAGATTGTAGTGATGGCTACAAAACTCTCTGAATATGCTTAAAAACCATTGCATTGTACGCTATTCAACAGTGTATACTATTAAGCCATGTGACTTGTATCCCAGTGGTAGTGGTTTAGTTGCAAAGTCACGTCCAACTCTTACGACCCCATGGGTGGTCGCCCACCAAGTTCCTCTGTCCGTGGGGTTTCCCAGGCAAAATTACTGGAGTGGCAAGATTACATTTCCTTCTCCAGGGGATCTTCCCAACCCAGGGATCGAACCCGGGTCTCCTGCATTGCAGGCAGATTCTTTACCAACTGAGCCATCAGGGAAGCCCCTGGATCTCAAAAGAGCTATTACAATTTTACATTAAAAAGTAACTTTAGGGCTTCCCTGGTGGTCCAGTGGGTAAGGACACCGCCTTGCAGTGCAAGGGGCGCCGGTTTGATCCCTGGCCTGGGAAGATCCCACGTGCCGCGGAGCAGCTGGACCAATGTGTCCAATTACCGAGCCGGAGCTCTGGGGCGCATGTACCCAGAGCCAGTGCTGTGTGACAACAGAGGCCACTGCGATGAGAGGCCCACAGGAGCCAAAGAACAAAGACGGATGAAAAATAGAGAAATGAAAGACCAATAGAAGTGGCCTGCCCATTCCCCTCCCTCTCCAACCCCTCCTAAAAGATAAATAAATAAAATAAATGTTTTTTAAAAAAGTAACTTTATATATATATGTGTGTGTGTATATATATATGTGTGTGTGTGTGTGTGTGTGTGTGTATATATATATATATATATATATATATATGTATATATGTATATCTATCTATCTATATAGACAAAAATACTTCCTCTGGCCAGATGTATTTAGGTTTGAAATGTAGGATAAATTGTGAGCTCTTGAAGCACAGATGCTTAGCTGGGGAAGCGCTTCTCACCTGACCCAGAAGACAAAAATAACTGACTGCCAAAATTATCCTTGGCCATTTCTAAAAGAAAACATCTGTAAATACTCAGAAAGCACACTGTGCATGTTTTAAAATATAAACTCTGCATCTTAATACTTGTGCATAAATATACCCTGTGTATAGTAGCATACAGTGCCTAAGAATGCAAAATATAATTTTTAGCCCTGGATAATTCTGTCACCATTTTTTGACTGTTTCTAGATTAATTTTAGCAAGTTAAATTTCACATGATGGGACCCTGCTTACCACTTAGGAATATAATATTTACTTAATTGAAGTTTAGTCATTCTTTCAATTTTATAATATTGACTTGAATATAATATAGACGTTAATAATCTAGACTTGAATAATCTAGACTTGAATATAATCTAGAGACATTACAGAAATATTACATGAATGGTTTGCTGCATAACCATTATCAGTCCTCCATTATCTGCTGGCAACTTGTCCTCTCCAAAGTTTATCTTTGGCAAATTTCTCTCCAGTTTTATTGAGATATAATTTGACATATAACGTTGTATAAGTTTAAGGTATATAAGATAGTGATTTATATATGTATATATACAACATAGCATATGTATATATGTGTTGGCATAGGCTTCCCAGGCGGCTCAGCCATAAAGAATTTGCCTGCAGTGCTGGAGGTGTAAGAGACGCAGGTTCAATCCCTGGGTTGGGAAGATGCCCTGGTGGAGAGCACAGAAACCCGCCCCAGTACTCTTGCCTGGAGAATTCCATGGACAGAGAAGCCTGACAGGCTCCAGTCCATAGGGATGCACAGAGTCGGACATGACTGAAGCAACTTAGCACATGTGTTATATATGAATGGTGGTGCTAGTGGTAAAGAAGCTGTCTGCCAATGCAGAAGACATAACAGACCCAGATTCGATCCCTGGGTTGGGAATATCCCCCTGGCAGAGGACATGGCAACCCACTCCAGTATTCTTGCCCAGAGAATCCTATAGGCAGAGGAACCTGACGGACTACGGTCCTTGAGGTCACAAAAAGTGGACGTGACTAAAGAGACTTAACACACATGTATATCAAAATGATTAATAAGATTAGTTAGCATTAATCACCTCATATAAATTTTTTCACTGTGATATGAACATTTAAGATCTACTATCTTAAATGAAGTTTTCAAATATACAATAGAATATTATTAACTGTAGTCACCATCCTGTACATTACATCCCCAGAATTAATCTTGTAACTGGAAGTTTTCCCTGTTGACCACCTTCACTTAATTTCCTCACTTCTTAACCCCTTCTCTGGCAACCACCAATCTGATTTCTCTATCTATGAGTTAGTTTTTTTTAGACTCTATAAATAAATGAGATCATACAGTATTTGCCTTTCTCTATCTGACGTATTCCACTTAGCATATTACTCTTAAGATTCATACATATTGTCCCAAATGGCAGGGTTTCCTTTTTTATGGCTAGATGATATTCCATTAATACTACATGTATATTCCACAGTTTCTTTTTTTTTTTTTACACTTTTTTGCGAAGGGGGGCAGGTTGGGGAGGGAGGGGGATGGGCGGGCTACTTCTATTGGTCTTTCATTATCTATTTTCATCCATCTTTGTTCTTTGGCCCGTGTGGGCCTCCCATCACAGTGGCCTCTGTTGTCGCAGAGCACCGGCTCTGGGCGCATGCGCCCCAGAGCTCCGGCTCGGTAATTGGACACATCAGTCCAGTGGGATCTTCCCAGGCCAGGGATCAAACCAGTGTCACTTGCACTACAAGGTGGTGTCTTTACCCACTGGACCACCAGGGAAGCCCCCACAGTTTCTTTATTTATTCATCCAATCAATAGACTCAAGTTGTTTCCATGCCTTGACTATTGTAAGCAACGCTGCAGTGAACAGGGCGGTATAGGTACAGGTACCTGGCAGTTTAAAGATTTTACTCAGACCTTTCTGTCATCCCAGAAAAATGTTGATAAAAATAATTTTTTTTGAGAAAACTTAAAAAATAATAAAATTTAAAAATTAAAATTGAGAAAAAAAACCCTTCTTTTAACCTTGTTTATCCACAAGGTAGTGCTGCCCAGAGGTAAGGATGATTTAAGTCCTCAAATCAGGTCTCTTTGATTCCACTCCTGACTCTGGCCCAGTTCCAGAAGGTAAGGTAATAGCAGTTCAGTTCAGTTCAGTCACTCAGTCATGTCTGACCCTTTGCCACCTGTGGAAAGCAGCACCCCAGGCTTCCTTGTCCTTCACCATCTCCTGGAGTTTGCTCAAACTCATGTGCATTGTGTTGATGATGCCATCCAACCATTTCATTGTCTGCTGTTCCCTTCTCTTTCTGCCTTCTATTTTCCCCAGCATCAGGGTCTTTTCCAATGCGTCGCCTTTTCACATCAAATGGCCAAAGTATTGGATCTTCGGTTTCAGTGTCAGTTCTTCCAGTCTATATTCAGGGTTGATTTCATTTAGAATTTTGATCTCCTTGCAGACCAAAGGACTCTCAAGAGTCTTCTCCAACATCACGGTTCAAAGGCATCAATTTTTTAGTGCTTAGCTTTCTTTATGGTTCAACTCTGACATCCATACATGACTACTGGAAAAACCACAGCATTGACTGTATGGACTTTGATTGGCAAAGTGATGTCTCTGTTTTTTAATACATTGTCTAGGTTTGTCATAAGTTTTCTTCCAAAGAGCAAGTGTCTTTTAATTTCATGGCTGCGGTCTCCATCTGCAGTGATTTTGGAGCCCAAGAAAATAAACAGTCTGTCACTCTTTCCATTTTTTCATCCATCTATTTGCCATGAAGTAATAGGATTGGATGTCATGATCTTAGTTTTTTGAATGTTGCACTGTAAACCATATTTTTCACTCTCTTCTTTCACCTTAATCTAGAGGCTCATTAGTTCCTCTTCACTTTCTGCCATAGGGTGGTACCATCTGCATATCTGAGGCTATTGATATTTCTCTTGACAATCTTGATTCCAGCTTGTGCTTCATCCAGACCAGCATTTCTCACAATATACTCTGCATAGAAGTTAAATAAGCAGGGTGACAGTATATAGCCTTGACATATTCCTTTCCAAATTTGGAACCAGTTTGTATTCCATGTCTGGTCTCTGTGGCTACTTCAAGCTTTGATTAATACCTGTGTGAGAGTGCTTAGCTCAACACCTGGAATATTGTGAGTTCTCAATAGAATAAGTCCTTTTTCACAATCCATTCTATTACTACTTTGATTAATACAGATTTGTGGTCATTCTATTTAGCTTCCCTGAATAGAAAATAAAAGAATCCACCTGCAGTATAGAAGGCCCGGGTTTAATTGCTGGACTGGGAAGATTCCCTGGAGAAGAGAATGGGTACCCACTCCAGTATTCATTCCTTGAGAATTCCATGGCCAGAGGAGCCTGGTGAGCTAGAGTCCATGAGGTTGAAAAGAGGTGGACACAACTAAGCAACTGACACGTACTTACTTAACAGTCTTCCACATGCATGTGTTGAACAAAGACTATGTGCCAAGGCACAGTAAGAAATATAAAGCTAGAAACACCAGCCTATGACTCTGTCAGGATTTAGATGTCTCAGATGTCTCAAGAACACTGGGCAGCCCAGAGCAGGAACACGAAAATTGATCTGTAAATTTTGGATTTTTGAACTCTGACATCCATACATACTACTGAGAAAACCACAGCATTGACTGTATGGACTTTGATTGGCAAAGTGATGTCTCTGTTTTTTAATACATTGTCTAGGTTTGTCATAAGTTTTCTTCCAAAGAGCAAGTGTCTTTTAATTTCATGGCTGCGGTCTCCATCTGCAGTGATTTTGGAGCCCAAGAAAATAAACAGTCTGTCACTCTTTCCATTTTTTCATCCATCTATTTGCCATGAAGTAATAGGATTGGATGTCATGATCTTAGTTTTTTGAATGTTGCACTGTAAACCATATTTTTCACTCTCTTCTTTCACCTTAATCTAGAGGCTCATTAGTTCCTCTTCACTTTCTGCCATAGGGTGGTACCATCTGCATATCTGAGGCTATTGATATTTCTCTTGACAATCTTGATTCCAGCTTGTGCTTCATCCAGACCAGCATTTCTCACAATATACTCTGCATAGAAGTTAAATAAGCAGGGTGACAGTATATAGCCTTGACATATTCCTTTCCAAATTTGGAACCAGTTTGTATTCCATGTCTGGTCTCTGTGGCTACTTCAAGCTTTGATTAATACCTGTGTGAGAGTGCTTAGCTCAACACCTGGAATATTGTGAGTTCTCAATAGAATAAGTCCTTTTTCACAATCCATTCTATTACTACTTTGATTAATACAGATTTGTGGTCATTCTATTTAGCTTCCCTGAATAGAAAATAAAAGAATCCACCTGCAGTATAGAAGGCCCGGGTTTAATTGCTGGACTGGGAAGATTCCCTGGAGAAGAGAATGGGTACCCACTCCAGTATTCATTCCTTGAGAATTCCATGGCCAGAGGAGCCTGGTGAGCTAGAGTCCATGAGGTTGAAAAGAGGTGGACACAACTAAGCAACTGACACGTACTTACTTAACAGTCTTCCACATGCATGTGTTGAACAAAGACTATGTGCCAAGGCACAGTAAGAAATATAAAGCTAGAAACACCAGCCTATGACTCTGTCAGGATTTAGATGTCTCAGGATGTCTCAAGAACACTGGGCAGCCCAGAGCAGGTGAACATTTCTGTAAATAATGCTGCAGTGAAAAGGGGAAATAGATTCCAGGCAATTTAAAAATTTACAGGCCTGCCCTGGGAACTGGAGTTGGAGTTGAACTGTAAGAAAGTCTAGTTTTCCATGTAGGGCAAAAGGACAGAGGGGTGATGGATTGGGACACTCACAGGGTAGAACAGAAACAGACAGACCTAAGGTTCATAGTCTCAAGCCCTAGAATGCAGGAGTTTGTTAAGAACCAACATGATGACTGTTTCTCCCTACCTGGGAAAATATCATTTTGATATATGAATGCGGAAAACAAAGCCAAACCAAATCTTCTTGGCTGGTGAGCCTTTCTTGAAGATAAGGATTCTCTATGGGGCCAAGAGATGCTTTTCTGCTTGCTGTTGTAACAGTAGTGCTTATGATGGTAACGCTCCAAACAGCAGGGCCAGGTAGAAGGTGGAACAAAGGCCCTAGCCCCTGTTCTGACCTGTCGCAGGAGGTTGTGACATAAGGGGTGACCTCCTTATAAGGCTTCCCAGGAGTGTTCTGTGCAAACCACAATTTTCACACAGCAGGACTTCCAGGTGTCCATAGGGGGCTGCTTTGTTTCACAGATCTTTTCTATTATAAATGTTGCCACAGTAAAAGATGTCTTCTGGAAATATGTCCATAGGGGCAATTCTCTGCTGTGGGATTGCAAGGCCATGGTGTATGTGTGTGTGTGTGTTCTTCACAGGCTTTGTGAGTCCTTTTGTCACTGCAGGAGGGCTACATACCATGCCTTCTAGGAAGGGAAAGGGAGCTTGGCTCTTCTCCAGTATGTCTGCAGAAGACCACAGTTTCCCCTGCAGGCAGCCTGGACGCCCTCAGGTGATGCATCTCCAGTGGTGTCTGCATCCCCAGAAGTGTTTTCTTCTAAACATGAACCAAGTGTTTTGTCAATGTATGGTCTTCCCTCTTTTCACAGGAATCTTCGCCTACATGAACTACAGAGTCCCCCGGACAAGGAAGGAGATTTTTGAAACCCTCATCAAAGGCCTGCAGCGGCTTGAGTACAGAGGCTATGACTCAGCAGGTAGGCTCCCAGAAGGCCGCCATGTAAACATAAGGTTGGTTCATGAAAGAAATTTGAAAAGTTCTATAGAAAAATAGAAAAAGCAAGGGTTAAAAAAAAAATCCATCCAAAGCACCTCCCATCAATATCTGGGTCCCTCTTCTGGTCATCTGGGGACAGTAGAGGCATCATGCAGATATTTATCATTTTTACTTCATTATAACTATGCCATTCTGTCATGTTCTATTGAACAGAAACAGACAGACCTAAGGTTCATAGTCTCAAGCCCTAGAATGCAGGAGTTTGTTAAGAACCAACATGATGACTGTTTCTCCCTACCTGGGAAAATATCATTTTGATATATGAATGCGGAAAACAAAGCCAAACCAAATCTTCTTGGCTGGTGAGCCTTTCTTGAAGATAAGGATTCTCTATGGGGCCAAGAGATGCTTTTCTGCTTGCTGTTGTAACAGTAGTGCTTATGATGGTAACGCTCCAAACAGCAGGGCCAGGTAGAAGGTGGAACAAAGGCCCTAGCCCCTGTTCTGACCTGTCGCAGGAGGTTGTGACAAAAGGGGGTGACCTCCTTATAAGGCTTCCCAGGAGTGTTCTGTGCAAACCACAATTTTCACACAGCAGGACTTCCAGGTGTCCATAGGGGGCTGCTTTGTTTCACAGATCTTTTCTATTATAAATGTTGCCACAGTAAAAGATGTCTTCTGGAAATATGTCCATAGGGGCAATTCTCTGCTGTGGGATTGCAAGGCCATGGTGTATGTGTGTGTGTGTTCTTCACAGGCTTTGTGAGTCCTTTTGTCACTGCAGGAGGGCTACATACCATGCCTTCTAGGAAGGAAAGGGGAGCTTGGCTCTTCTCCAGTATGTCTGCAGAAGACCACAGTTTCCCCTGCAGGCAGCCTGGACGCCCTCAGGTGATGCATCTCCAGTGGTGTCTGCATCCCCAGAAGTGTTTTCTTCTAAACATGAACCAAGTGTTTTGTCAATGTATGGTCTTCCCTCTTTTCACAGGAATCTTCGCCTACATGAACTACAGAGTCCCCCGGACAAGGAAGGAGATTTTTGAAACCCTCATCAAAGGCCTGCAGCGGCTTGAGTACAGAGGCTATGACTCAGCAGGTAGGCTCCCAGAAGGCCGCCATGTAAACATAAGGTTGGTTCATGAAAGAAATTTGAAAAGTTCTATAGAAAAATAGAAAAAGCAAGGGTTAAAAAAAAAATCCATCCAAAGCACCTCCCATCAATATCTGGGTCCCTCTTCTGGTCATCTGGGGACAGTAGAGGCATCATGCAGATATTTATCATTTTTACTTCATTATAACTATGCCATTCTGTCATGTTCTATTCTTCTTCTTTCAAGTGCCTTGTCCTTTTCCCTTATCCTAAATGCTTCCTAACATAATCTAAGTGACTTTCAGTATGCCACTGGATGACTGTCTCAGTGTTTCCTCCACCATCTACCTAACAGGTGGATATTTCATCACTCCCGTTTTTAATTACTCAGCCTTAGGAGAGAAAGAAGAGCCAGATGGTCATCTACCCCTATACATTCTTAAGAGAAAGCAAGTCAGAGCAGAGACTGTAGGAACACTCATGCAATGGAAACACCAGCTAACGTAGCAGAATGCAGAGCACACAGACGTTCCTAAAGGAGCACTGCCTTTGGTGGCAGACGCAGTAGCAGCTCCCCTGCAGGCAAACTTCCAGGAAATATCTTGGGCTAGAAGCCAGGTTAGGCAGCCACAGCACAGATTCTAGGCACGCGTTCCCTGCCTGCTGGTAAGCACCGCCACAGTCACAGCCTCTTCTTTCCAAGTTGGTATCCTCACACTGTCTGGTTCTTGTCTGGGCTGCAAGCCTGAGGAATGAGAACCAATAAATTCACAGTTCTATATAGCCTCCACCCTGGGTCATCCCCTGTAATGAAGTGTGGGAGACAAAAACAAATCCCAATACAAAAACATCATGTTTACGTTACAGGTGTGGCAATCGATGGAAATAATAATGAAGTCAAAGAAAGGCATATCCAGCTAGTCAAGAAAAGAGGCAATGTCAAGGCTCTTGATGAAGAACTTTACAGTAAGTGGAAGACATGCCAAGTGAAAGGAATAAATATATTTTCCCTACATGAACTACAGAGTCCCCGGACGGGGTTTTGAAACCCTCATCAAAGGCCTGCAGCGGCTTGAGTACAGAGGCTATGACTCAGCAGGTAGGCTCCCAGAAGGCCGCCATGTAAACATAAGGTTGGTTCATGAAAGAAATTTGAAAAGTTCTATAGAAAAATAGAAAAAGCAAGGGTTAAAAAAAAAATCCATCCAAAGCACCTCCCATCAATATCTGGGTCCCTCTTCTGGTCATCTGGGGACAGTAGAGGCATCATGCAGATATTTATCATTTTTACTTCATTATAACTATGCCATTCTGTCATGTTCTATTCTTCTTCTTTCAAGTGCCTTGTCCTTTTCCCTTATCCTAAATGCTTCCTAACATAATCTAAGTGACTTTCAGTATGCCACTGGATGACTGTCTCAGTGTTTCCTCCACCATCTACCTAACAGGTGGATATTTCATCACTCCCGTTTTTAATTACTCAGCCTTAGGAGAGAAAGAAGAGCCAGATGGTCATCTACCCCTATACATTCTTAAGAGAAAGCAAGTCAGAGCAGAGACTGTAGGAACACTCATGCAATGGAAACACCAGCTAACGTAGCAGAATGCAGAGCACACAGACGTTCCTAAAGGAGCACTGCCTTTGGTGGCAGACGCAGTAGCAGCTCCCCTGCAGGCAAACTTCCAGGAAATATCTTGGGCTAGAAGCCAGGTTAGGCAGCCACAGCACAGATTCTAGGCACGCGTTCCCTGCCTGCTGGTAAGCACCGCCACAGTCACAGCCTCTTCTTTCCAAGTTGGTATCCTCACACTGTCTGGTTCTTGTCTGGGCTGCAAGCCTGAGGAATGAGAACCAATAAATTCACAGTTCTATATAGCCTCCACCCTGGGTCATCCCCTGTAATGAAGTGTGGGAGACAAAAACAAATCCCAATACAAAAACATCATGTTTACGTTACAGGTGTGGCAATCGATGGAAATAATAATGAAGTCAAAGAAAGGCATATCCAGCTAGTCAAGAAAAGAGGCAATGTCAAGGCTCTTGATGAAGAACTTTACAGTAAGTGGAAGACATGCCAAGTGAAAGGAATAAATATAGCCTAAGTCACTTCAAAAATCTTCCATTCCAACAGCATTGGAGACTAAAAATATTAACCTACCCAAGCATGGAAAAATGGATGGAAGGTGAAGTCCATGTTGCAAAACTGTTTCCCAGACCATGGGATGGTTTATTTCAGGTGATGGTGCCCTGAGAGCTTTTTTTTTCATATGTAGTATTTACGTGTTTTCATTTTTTCTGGCGAATGATATTGTTTTCCCATTTGTGGCAGGGACCTATAATTTTCTTTTTAAAGCAAGGTTTCTTCAGTTAAGTAAGTTAGGTTACTAATAAGTATTAAGTAACACAAGATTCTGGCAGAAACCCCCAGAATGGGGCCTCTGTGGTTGATGGAGGAATATACTTTTGGTGTAGCTGATGTGTCTCCATATAGTAAAGCCACGTCAGGTATCAGGACCATGTTGATGCTTGTTTTTAAAGTGTGCCAAACTTATTTTCCCTTCATCTAGAACAAGACAGCATGGACTTAAAAGTGGAGTTTGAGACTCACTTTGGCATTGCCCACACACGTTGGGCCACTCACGGGGTCCCCAATGCTGTCAACAGCCACCCACAGCGCTCAGACAAAGGCAACGGTATGTAGTACAGCTTTGCTCCCCTGTCCTGGTGGTTGTGACTGGCCCTGACCTGTGATAGGGTTGATCCACACTCAACATCAACTAGCTCCTCAGCAGCTCTGTCTTCCCTGAGTATCCAGACTGGTGGCACATGGTCCTAGGCAGAGGCAAATTCAACCTAGCCTCTGGGTTTTGCTGCAGAAAGACACTGGCACTTTCCCCACATGCTCCTGGCTCTGGGGACCCAGTCTCAGTGGGACTCAGTGGTATAAAGGGTTGAAGACCTGGGCACTGTTTCTCAATGAAGGCCCAGGGTATTCCAGAGGGCTGAGTGCTTAAGGAAAGATTGGCGTCCATTTCTCATCCTGCTGTACCCACCCCTGCCTCTGAAGAGAGTGGTCTGACAAAAAAGGAAAATATCCAGCTAGTCAAGGGCTCAAGGCTCTTGATGAAGAACTTTACAGTAAGTGGAAGACATGCCAAGTGAAAGGAATAAATATAGCCTAAGTCACTTCAAAAATCTTCCATTCCAACAGCATTGGAGACTAAAAATATTAACCTACCCAAGCATGGAAAAATGGATGGAAGGTGAAGTCCATGTTGCAAAACTGTTTCCCAGACCATGGGATGGTTTATTTCAGGTGATGGTGCCCTGAGAGCTTTTTTTTTCATATGTAGTATTTACGTGTTTTCATTTTTTCTGGCGAATGATATTGTTTTCCCATTTGTGGCAGGGACCTATAATTTTCTTTTTAAAGCAAGGTTTCTTCAGTTAAGTAAGTTAGGTTACTAATAAGTATTAAGTAACACAAGATTCTGGCAGAAACCCCCAGAATGGGGCCTCTGTGGTTGATGGAGGAATATACTTTTGGTGTAGCTGATGTGTCTCCATATAGTAAAGCCACGTCAGGTATCAGGACCATGTTGATGCTTGTTTTTAAAGTGTGCCAAACTTATTTTCCCTTCATCTAGAACAAGACAGCATGGACTTAAAAGTGGAGTTTGAGACTCACTTTGGCATTGCCCACACACGTTGGGCCACTCACGGGGTCCCCAATGCTGTCAACAGCCACCCACAGCGCTCAGACAAAGGCAACGGTATGTAGTACAGCTTTGCTCCCCTGTCCTGGTGGTTGTGACTGGCCCTGACCTGTGATAGGGTTGATCCACACTCAACATCAACTAGCTCCTCAGCAGCTCTGTCTTCCCTGAGTATCCAGACTGGTGGCACATGGTCCTAGGCAGAGGCAAATTCAACCTAGCCTCTGGGTTTTGCTGCAGAAAGACACTGGCACTTTCCCCACATGCTCCTGGCTCTGGGGACCCAGTCTCAGTGGGACTCAGTGGTATAAAGGGTTGAAGACCTGGGCACTGTTTCTCAATGAAGGACCAGGGTATTCCAGAGGGCTGAGTGCTTAAGGAAAGATTGGAGTCCATTTCTCATCCAGCTGTACCCACCCCTGCCTCTGAAGAGAGTGGTCTGACCCAGGGCAGGTGACAATGCTGATCTTGTTTAACATCTGAGGTGCCTGCTCCAATCCTGGTCTCCCAACTGCCCCATCACCATGTCATCTCTCAGTTCATGGGCCCAGGTCACTTGCCTGAGCCCCTAAGATAGTTCTTTATGTGATACTTCTCTTAAATGATGCCCCCAGTTCCCTCTCAAGTGGGAAGGACTCGTAGGTTCGCAACTACTACTGGAAACTCTCAGAGACTCTGTGGTCAGCCTCCATGGGTGTCAGGGCCACTGGCAGTAGGACACATGGGCATATAAGATGGAGAAAGGGCATAAGCCCTGACTCCTCCCAGGGCTTCAAGGGCAGACAAGGGTCTAAGGCATCATCTGAGTCTTCTCATGGGTCTCCACATTAGATTGGGCCTGCTCAGTCACAAGCCCCCTTGATCCATACCTGATCATGATGGGAGAGAGTGTCCGGCAGAGAGAATGATTTCTGCAGTCAATCAGGCTTTCCCACCCCAAGCTGCTTTCAGAACATGGTATAATGTAAATTCTTGTCAAGCCTCATATTAGGGTAGGGATCAGATACGTAAGAGTAGTTGTGGGGTATTTATTGAACATGTTAAATGTGTTAGCTGCTCAGTCATGTTCAACTCTTGTGCGACCACCCCATGGCCTGTAGCCTGCCAAGCTCTTCTGCCCATGGAATTCCCCAGGCAAGAATACTGAAGTGTAAATTAAATAAATAAATAAATAAAAGAATACTGGAGGGCTTCCCTGGTGGTCCAGTGGGTAAGGACACTGCCTTGCAGTGCAAGGGGCGCCAGTTCGATTCCTGGCCCAGGAAGATCCCACGTGCCGCAGAACAGCTGGACCGATGTGTCCAACTACCAAGCCGGAGCTCTAGAGCGCATGCTCCCAGAGTCAGTACTTTGCAATGAGAGAGGCCACTGTGATGGGAAGCCCACACAGGCCATAGAACAACAATGGATGAAAGACCAGTAGAAGTGAACAATAACAACAACAAAAAAGAATACTGGAGTGGGTTGCAATGCTCATCTCCTGGGGACCTTTGCCACCTAGGGATCGAACCCAGGTCTCCCACATTGCAGGTAGATTCTTTACCAGCTGAGCCACCAGGGGTATTTATTGGGTTGGTCAAAAAGCTCTGTAACATCTTACAGGAAAATCTCAAACAAACTCTTTGGCCCACTCAGTTCTGTTAGCTAAACATTTGACAAGCCTCACTGTTGTTAATTGTCCTGGAAGTCGAATCACAGGAGTGAGCACCACCTCCCTGGTCAGCGTGCTTTGTCCCTGTTTACCCTGCGGTGCCTGGAGGCAGCTCACCCGCCTGGTTCTGAGAAGGGAAAGCCTCTAGAGAACAGGAAAGCCTCGTGCACCTCTTTCAGCAGCCCCAGCCTCCTGCCCACTCAAATGATAGGGTGGACCCCCACTTCACTGCAGACAGTGATTCTGTGTCCCCAAAGTAGGGAGGCTCCAAGGAGATCCCCTCCACACCCAAACTTGGAAATGCCTGCCCTGACTCTGGATGAGTAATTGAAAATAAACCAACTGAGAAATACAAAGAGATTTGTTAAATTTCTCTCACAACTCATCAGTGATAGCTGAAGAGAACACTTTTAAGGAATAGTTAGACCCAGCAACTGCATTGCATCCAAAAATTACACAAAGGTGTTTTTATGAAGAAAATACAGATTCTCAAAAACAAGTCAATGATGAGAAGTTAAGACAGTAGGCCAAGATAAGAGAAAATGTGACAGGATTAAGAAGACAATGTGAAGAAATGATGTCAGAATAGATATGAAAAAAATGGCGAAGAGGATGGATAGGAAGGAAGTTAACAGATAACAAAGGGTGGGTCATCTCATTTGACATAAATACCAAAGCCTGTTTCATGAAATTGTAGCCCACACATTAGAGGTCAGTGCGTGGCCAGATTGGCGAATGCTTTTTATCCAAAGGAAAACGTGTTATTTCTTTGGGTTTAAATTGAAGCCATGACAGACGTCAGTTCCAATCTCTTTTAATGAAGTTTGCTTAACACAATTGTCCTTATATAAGCAGAGTTTATGGAGTTTCAAACTGTCAAATTGTCTTTCTTCACACCTGACTTGAACTTCATGTGTTCATAGTGTTTCTCTCTCGACTAAACTTGCCTTCCAGAATTTGTTGTCATTCACAATGGGATCATCACAAACTACAAAGACCTGAGGAAATTCCTGGTGAGATACTTTTCTTGGGTAACATCTAAGGCAAGTGATGTTGGCCTTTCCTAGAAACTTTCCAACTGGCCACCAAAAAAAAAAAAAAAAAAAAAGCAGGAGCTAATTGTTATCCCACTCTTGGCCACATCCCCACATGGGATGCAGACCTCATCCCTAGCTTAGCCTCCTCCCCAGATCTTGCTGGAGGAGATAACAGGGCATTCTCATGTACCTCAAAGGTCATCGCAGATTCACAGGAGAATCTAAAGAACATGGACTTCTTTTTATTAACGTGTATGCCCTAAATAACATAACCGACTCCTACACCAAATGGATTGTGGGGTGGAGAGGCAGACGGTGAGTGTTTCAAGTATGAAGAAGCTGTGGTATTGGTTAGGAGGTGGGTGGATTTGACTCAGTGCATTTGATCATTTTGATTGCTACATTTTACAATGTCCAGATTAATCGCAAGAACAAGTGTCTGAGGCAGGATGATCTCAGGGAAGACTGCAGTGACTCAGCCATGTTATGCTGTGGGATTCAGGCAAACATTTCTCATCCCTTGCCTGTTTTCCCTGTTCTCGCCTTAAGTCACTCCAAGGACAAGTCATAAGGGAGGAGAGGGAGCTGGCCAGGACAGTATTGCACAATAACTGTTATCTGACACTCTGTCCAACCAAATATTCCAGGAAAGCAAAGGCTATGAGTTTGAGTCAGAAACAGATACAGAAACCATCGCCAAGCTGATTAAATATGTTTTTGACAACAGAGAAACTGAGGACATTACATTTTCAACACTGGTCGAGAGAGTCATTCAGCAGCTGGTAAGTTACAGTTTTCCATTGTCTAAATCATCCGTTCATTCCTTTTCACTTTCCATAAGCATTTATTAGGCAAGCCTGCACCAAGTACCTGGGGATTAAAGATGGCTTGTCTACAGTGTCTGGCCTTAAAATGATACATCCTTGTAGAACTGGGAGAAGTTCTAAGGTTTGAGTGGGAGCATTGTCTTAGAGGAGAGGAGAGAGCAGACCCAGGCCCTCTGTGGGGTGGCGGAGGAAGGAGGAGAGAGCTCCAGACATCCTAGAGTCCAGGCTCTATGCGCCCGTGCTGTCTAGTAGCTCCTCCAAGATGGGGGCCATTTGGAGGCTGTGTTTAGGGCCAAAAATCTGAAATATCTGGGGTCAGAGGCTTCTTTGGGTACAATACTGCAGAATATGTGACCTTTTGGTATTTTCAGTCTTTTTTTTTTTTTTTTTAATTAAGTCTACTGTTAAACCCTTTGCCCTATGATTCCTGTCCTGGGATCCTTACTTTGGAGAACATATTTATAAATAAGAGCCTGTCCTATAACTAGTATACATTAAACCAATTTAACTTTGCAACATAGTAGTTCCCCTTTTCCGTTTGTAATTCTAAATTTTGGAAATGTGTCCCATTGATGGCACTTTAAAACATTAGCAGTGTCCCTGTAGCAACATGGAGCTCTTCTTGGTAGAGCTCTTTTTCTATTCAGTCCTCCTTCATTGTCAAAGAAACCAGCAGGATGACTCTCAGGCTCCTCATCCTGTCTAGAGCCCCTTCGTTTGGGGCAGTTTGAAAGACCCTTAGAGGCTTGGAGTTGCTGGCCCTGGTCTCTCTGGCTGTGTGACTGAGTTAGCAAACGGGCCATCGCATGAGGCCTTGGGTCTGCCCAGGTTTCCAAACCTTAGCAATCTAGATGGATAGCTGGCTGTACGTGAAGTCAATTAGGGTCATGGTTCATTCAGAATGTAAGAGTTTTACATTAAGGTTTTAAATAGAAAGGGTATTTGGAGTCTTGAGTTAGGAGAACTATATTCTAATTCTGTGCTGGTTTGCACAAACCAGCAAGATAAGGCACAGAGCAGTTATTGCCATAGAAATAATTGTAACAGCTTGTACTTCTGTTTGATCTTTAAATGTCAGGTGCTGTTCTAAACGCTTACAATGCATCAGCTCACAGAAACCATACAAGGTAGCCGTTTACCATGAGGCACAAAGAAGGATGCAGCTATTGCCCAGTTAAGGCTTGGGGCCAGAATTTGAACCCAGGCACTAACGTGTGTGGAGCTAAACATGGGTCATAGTTTAGCCCCTTTAATCCTCACAATTGCTTCTTGAGTAGGTACTGTCCCTGAGGCACAGGGCAGGACCTCTGGCCACAAATCTCATATCCTGAGGGTCCAACCACAGCAGTCCACTCAGGTCATCACAGAGCTGAGAACTGTTCCTTATGAGCCTGGACAAGGTATTTCTCACAATGAAATCCACAAGTTCCAGTCTTTGGTACTTGATTGTGGTACGGTCTGGTTCACTTTCCCCTCCAGACATCACTGTGCACGTTCTGTCCTGCATTCAGTACCCTGAGTGGGTGACCCCAGGACTGCCTGCAGTGGAGAGGCAACCAGGGAGAGCTATCTGGGGTAGTGAGCTGGGCTGAAGCAGCCTAGCTTAGCCAGAGTAAGTTGTTCCTCACTCTCCTTTGTCTTTTCAGGAAGGTGCATTTGCTTTAGTTTTCAAGAGCATCCACTATCCCGGAGAAGCTGTGGCCACAAGGTGAGGCAGACTGCACTGACATTTCCAGTCAGACGTGAATAAAATCACTTCACTTGAGGCACAAGGGAGGGGCAGGGCCTCTGGCCAGGAGAAAGGTACTCACTCTGAGGGACAACTGGAGCCATTGAGAATGTACCCCACCATCTCTGTGGCTGGAACTTCTGAATTTTTTTTTTTTTTAAAGATTTATTTATTTATTTATTTTGGGCGGGGGTCGGGTTGGGGAGGGAGGTGGGAGCGGGCGGGCCACTTCTATTGGTCTTTCATTTCTCTGTTTTCATCCGTCTTTGTTCTTTGGCTCCTGCGGGCCTCCCATCGCGGTGGTGTCTTGTTGTCGCAGAGCGCCGGCTCTGGGCGCATGCGCTCCAGAGCTCCGGCTCGGTGATTGGACACATCAGTCCAGCCGCTCCACGGCACGTGGGATCTTCCCAGGCCAGGGATCGAACCGGTGCCCCTTGCACTGCAAGGCAGTGTCCTTAACCACTGGACCACCAGGGGAAGCCCCTGAATTTTTTTTAAAAAGAAACTAGAAAATTGGGTTTTTACTTGGAATCTCTAGGGTTTTTAGTTTTCTTCTAGAAATTGACAACAGATTCAAACTAAAAATAAAATTATATAGCAAAGGCAGATTCAGGTTTCAGGTCCGCTTCAGATATTCCCTTTAGAAAAAGCATGTAAAATTATGAACATGAAATGAGGAACAAAAGTGAATGTAGATTTGAATCTAGCAAAGCAGATGCCTTGAAAGCCAAGAGCTCAAAGTTCAGGTATGAACCAAGAATCAGCTGAGAGGGCCTGGTTCAACCCATATGTCCTTGGTTAGAGCCCTGTGGCCCCTAGCACCGTGTGGATTCACACAAGTGGATGTGTGGGTGCCATCATATAACCATCCATCCATCTGTCCATCCATCTCTCCATCCATCATTTGTCTGTCTGCCCATTTATCTGTCCATGCTTTCTATTCATCTGTCTGTCCATCCATTGATCAGTCTGACCATCTACCAATTTATCTATCCATCAATCCAACTAATATTTGTTAAGCACTTATTGTGTGATGGGCCCTGGGGACCTAGTGACACCCAACCCTTAAGGACTGAATGATTGTGCAGGAGGACAGAGCAGGGCTGAGGATGTCGGTGCCCTGTGATGGGGGCTGAGAAGCAGTGCACAGGGGGCCCAAGGGAAAGCAGGTATCCGCCTGGGGAAGGCAGGCAGACAAACCAGCATGAGCAAAAGCAAAGAGCCTAGCGTGAGGGATCTGCAGTTGGGCCAGGGTGCTGATGAGGAGGGGCACTCCTGGGACCTGAGACGCCTCTAGTCAGTGTGTGCCTCATGACACCTTTTATGTGCCAAGCATGGGTGACAGCAGCAAACAAGGTTGTGTGGACACGACCCCATGAAATTTGAGAGCTGGTGGGCAGTAGGGAGGTGGGCAGAGGCTCAGCTCTGCAGGATCGAGGGTGTGCTGTGGTTGCAGGGTTCATTCGGAAGGCACTTGGGGAGCCATTGAGAATGTCCCTGTGGCCCAGACTGTCACAGTGTCAAGGCAGGAAATTATGTGAATGTATTATGATTTTTAAATTTTTTCTGGAACAGGAACTAATTTACCATTTGGAATTGAAGTCTTTCAAATTACAGTATTATAAAAAGCCAATTGAAAGTGTTAGTTGCTCAGTCCTGTCTCACTCTTTGCGACCCCGTGGGCTATAACCCATCAGGCCTCTCTGTCTATGGAATTCTCCAGGCAAGAATACTATAATGGGTTACCACTCCCTTCTCCAGGGATCTTCTGGACCCAGGAATCCAACCTGGGTGTCCTGCATTGCAGGCAGATTCCTTACCTTCTGAGCCATCAGGGAAGCCCAAAATGCCAGTTGGTCCCTATCAAATTTCAAAACTCCTTCTAAAATCTATTTATTATCATGATATTACTGTTTTGAATGCAGAAGGAGGTAGTGTAAAAAAGTAATGACGCGGGCTTCCCCTGGTGGTCCAGTGGGTAGGCCGCCTTGCAGTGCAAGGGGCGCCGGTTCGATCCCTGGCCTGGGAGGATCCCACGTGCCGCGGAGCAGCCGGACTGATGTGTCCAATTACCGAGCCGGAGCTCTGGGGCACATGCGCCCAGAGCCGGCGCTCTGTGACGACAGAGGCCACCGCGATGGGAGGCCCACAGGAGACAAAGAACAAAGACAGATGAAAATAGAGAAATGAAGGACCAATAGAAGTGGCCCGCCCATACCCCTCCCTCCCCACCCCACCCCCGAAAAGATAAATAATAATAAAAAAAAGCAATGAAGCTTTGACTTTTTCCAAATTATAATTAGCGGCTCTATAGCTTCTGGGATAATCTTTGGGGTGTCTTGGAATTACTTTGCCCTAGGAGGGGAACTAGATGTGGGGACCATCTCCTCAGCGTTCAGAGGGCATCTAGCCAAGTCCAGGGTGTCAAGGCTGTAGGTAGCTCAATTCTTTTTTATCTCTACAGGAGAGGCAGCCCCCTACTCATTGGAGTAAGAAGCAAATACAAGCTCTCCACAGAGCAGATCCCTGTCTTATATAGAACTCGTAAGTTTTTTATTATTATTATTGTTATTATTTTTTGATTGAAGGATAATAGCTTTACAGAGTTTTGTGGTTTTCTGCCAAATATCAACATGGATCAGCCATAGAGGACAGGTACGTTTCTTAAGAAGGACTTGAACAGCCCAACACTGTTTTGGGGCCAGCAGCTCCCCTCAAAGGCAGGATGCCTTCCTTCACTCTGCTGGGACCAGTTGCAAAAGATGTTCAGGCAACTGAGACTCAGCTCCATTTCTTTCAAAAGCTTTTTCTTGTGGATATTTTCAAATGCACACACAAGTCGAGGGAGCAGCATGTGATTCTGTTACATAAAGGCACCTGTATCCTGATATGAGTGTTGACTTGGTCCGTTTTGTTAGCAGCCAATTTAGAGCTCTTACTATTTGGAGATCTTTTACACAATTTGGCTGATACAGACAAGCTAAAAATTACACATTTCTCCCACACATATTCAAAGGGGAGACTGGCTTCTTCATGTTGTTCAAAGAAAATAGTTTAACAGGATTTATGATCCCTTCCTTCATTTTCTAGGCAATATTGAGAATGTGAAGAATATCTGTAAAACAAGGATGAAGAGGCTGGACAGCTCAACCTGCCTTCATGCTGTGGGCGATAAAGCAGTGGAATTCTTCTTTGCTTCTGATGCAAGGTAGCTAGACCTTATTTCTTTTCTTTCCTAGGATTATGTAAGAATGACTGGCTAACCACCTTCCTTTCTTACTTACATGTCCCACCCCCACCCCCGGCTTTGAGATGTTTCCTCAAGGCTCAGCAAGGGGAAGAGGTGGCGGCAGATTTCAGCTCTCAGTGGTCCTCCTGAGGGAATCTTTGCCCAGGAAACACATTTTGCATGGCTGCCATCAGCAGCCCCAGTGACCAAAGGTGAAGTCCACTGATCTACATGATGTTTGGAGGTTGTACAGAATAATTGAATTAGTTGCCAAGATTTTAAAATTGGAAAATTTCCCATGAAAATTGGAATTTCTAGCTTTTCTGGAAAACCAGCACTTCTGAGTACACCAGACAGTTCCCTTCAGTCCTTATGGGGGCCATTCAAAGGCTGCTCCCTTTAGATGGGGCAAGTGTCTCCAGACTTTTGGTCCTTCCTGAACCTGGCCTGCCTTTACCAGATCTGACCATTCATAAAAGACAGAGCTAAGACTGAGGGCTCTGGTCCAATAGATCCCAAAGTCCATGTTTTCATCAATACACCTAACAGTAATTTTGAAATTTGAGAAAGTAGGATAGTGTAGCCAAAAAAAAAAAAAGGATACCCACAAATATACCCAGAAAACACAGAAGCACTTTCCTGCTAGTTGAAATAGAAAACCATCATAAATACCACCACTACTACCTCCTTTTATCCAAACCTTTATTATGCCTTTTCCCCAGCAGCTGCTGGTAGGGCCTTGCTGTGAAACAGGAAGGAGGACACCAGGTGAGGACACATGAAATAATGGGAACCTACAACCCAGTCTGCAAGGCCTATTTCAGCCCATAGTCAGCATTGTACTTAACGCTGATAGGAAGGACAGCAGTTCCCAAACTGTGTTTCTTAGGGCCCCATTTCAATGAGTCGCTAATATTTCAGTGATTCTAAGAGACCCCATTGTTCTATAGATTTTAGCATCTATGAGTAGTGTCTTGCAATTATAATTTGCTATAGTTTTAATTTCTTAGAAGTGTATAAAATAATCACCATCTTAAGATCAGTGATCTTATATTCAATGAAGAATGATGGATGTTTCTCAAAAAAAACCCCTAAGTACATGAAACATTAAACAATTATTTGTAGGCCATATGATTATATACTTTAAAAATCCACCCGGAAGTAACACTCGTGGCTGGAGTGTCAAGATGTGGAAATTTGACATTCGAAGACATGGGGTAAAGCAATTGACTTTGTAGGCCATATGATTATATACTTATAAGGGAATCTTTGCCCAGGAAACACATTTTGCATGGCTGCCATCAGCAGCCCCAGTGACCAAAGGTGAAGTCCACTGATCTACATGATGTTTGGAGGTTGTACAGAATAATTGAATTAGTTGCCAAGATTTTAAAATTGGAAAATTTCCCATGAAAATTGGAATTTCTAGCTTTTCTGGAAAACCAGCACTTCTGAGTACACCAGACAGTTCCCTTCAGTCCTTATGGGGGCCATTCAAAGGCTGCTCCCTTTAGATGGGGCAAGTGTCTCCAGACTTTTGGTCCTTCCTGAACCTGGCCTGCCTTTACCAGATCTGACCATTCATAAAAGACAGAGCTAAGACTGAGGGCTCTGGTCCAATAGATCCCAAAGTCCATGTTTTCATCAATACACCTAACAGTAATTTTGAAATTTGAGAAAGTAGGATAGTGTAGCCAAAAAAAAAAAAAGGATACCCACAAATATACCCAGAAAACACAGAAGCACTTTCCTGCTAGTTGAAATAGAAAACCATCATAAATACCACCACTACTACCTCCTTTTATCCAAACCTTTATTATGCCTTTTCCCCAGCAGCTGCTGGTAGGGCCTTGCTGTGAAACAGGAAGGAGGACACCAGGTGAGGACACATGAAATAATGGGAACCTACAACCCAGTCTGCAAGGCCTATTTCAGCCCATAGTCAGCATTGTACTTAACGCTGATAGGAAGGACAGCAGTTCCCAAACTGTGTTTCTTAGGGCCCCATTTCAATGAGTCGCTAATATTTCAGTGATTCTAAGAGACCCCATTGTTCTATAGATTTTAGCATCTATGAGTAGTGTCTTGCAATTATAATTTGCTATAGTTTTAATTTCTTAGAAGTGTATAAAATAATCACCATCTTAAGATCAGTGATCTTATATTCAATGAAGAATGATGGATGTTTCTCAAAAAAAACCCCTAAGTACATGAAACATTAAACAATTATTTGTAGGCCATATGATTATATACTTTAAAAATCCACCCGGAAGTAACACTCGTGGCTGGAGTGTCAAGATGTGGAAATTTGACATTCGAGCAGTAGCTGCTTTGCCATCAGCCCAAGGAGACGGGTAGTAGGGGACCATATCCACCCTGTCCCCCATCATGTCTCCACAAGTGACTGGCACAGTTGGCTCTCAGCACACCTTTGTTGAACTGAAAAAGTCATCTATTTGCCATGGCTGGAGAAAAAAAGTTTTACTCCCTTAACATAAAGTTAAATAAAAATATTTCAGAACCTATTTGGAGAAGACTGCAAAGGCTACCATGAGAAGCAAGAAGAGATTTGAATAAAGGGAGAGGTTCTACATTCCTTGGTTGGAAAGTTTAATATTACTTTGAAGACATTAATGGGTTTACAGTTAATTTAATAATTAAAATAATTCTTAAAGGTACAGACTCTTCTTAAATTAATCTGTAAAGTCAATGCTATAATTAAAATCGATGACGATTCTTTTATTTCTTTAGGGTTTAGGAACTTTGAAAAGTGATTCTACAATGTATTGTGTGTAGAGGAAAAAGCAAATGTTGAAAACTAAGAGTGATAGTGGTGACCCCCTCATATGAACGCATGCTATGGATCTCTCATGGCAGCAGTGGCCAGCGTGTGCTGTGCATTCATGGCTGGACACTGGGCAGAAGGCTTTATCAAAACTATACCCCTTAACAATCACAGCACACCTCGAGAAGGCACAGTGATCAACTCCCATTTTAAAGTTGAGGAACCGAAGACGGGCTTAGAAGGGGCATGTCTGTGTGGCCCTAGGGCACAGGCTGGTAAGAGACAGGGATGAGGATTCCACCTCAGGATTCCACCTCTGGGCCACTAATCTTGATGATTCTAAGAGACCCCATTGTTCTATAGATTTTAGATCTATGAGTAGTGTCTTGCAATTATAATTTGCTATAGTTTTAATTTCTTAGAAGTGTATAAAATAATCACCATCTTAAGATCAGTGATCTTATATTCAATGAAGAATGATGGATGTTTCTCAAAAACCCCTAAGTACATGAAACATTAAACAATTATTTGTAGGCCATATGATTATATACTTTAAAAATCCACCCGGAAGTAACACTCGTGGCTGGAGTGTCAAGATGTGGAAATTTGACATTCGAGCAGTAGCTGCTTTGCCATCAGCCCAAGGAGACGGGTAGTAGGGGACCATATCCACCCTGTCCCCCATCATGTCTCCACAAGTGACTGGCACAGTTGGCTCTCAGCACACCTTTGTTGAACTGAAAAAGTCATCTATTTGCCATGGCTGGAGAAAAAAAGTTTTACTCCCTTAACATAAAGTTAAATAAAAATATTTCAGAACCTATTTGGAGAAGACTGCAAAGGCTACCATGAGAAGCAAGAAGAGATTTGAATAAAGGGAGAGGTTCTACATTCCTTGGTTGGAAAGTTTAATATTACTTTGAAGACATTAATGGGTTTACAGTTAATTTAATAATTAAAATAATTCTTAAAGGTACAGACTCTTCTTAAATTAATCTGTAAAGTCAATGCTATAATTAAAATCGATGACGATTCTTTTATTTCTTTAGGGTTTAGGAACTTTGAAAAGTGATTCTACAATGTATTGTGTGTAGAGGAAAAAGCAAATGTTGAAAACTAAGAGTGATAGTGGTGACCCCCTCATATGAACGCATGCTATGGATCTCTCATGGCAGCAGTGGCCAGCGTGTGCTGTGCATTCATGGCTGGACACTGGGCAGAAGGCTTTATCAAAACTATACCCCTTAACAATCACAGCACACCTCGAGAAGGCACAGTGATCAACTCCCATTTTAAAGTTGAGGAACCGAAGACGGGCTTAGAAGGGGCATGTCTGTGTGGCCCTAGGGCACAGGCTGGTAAGAGACAGGGATGAGGATTCCACCTCAGGATTCCACCTCTGGGCCACTAATCTTGATGACTATCATCCATTTGATGAATCACTCCATTTTGTAAATGACTACATCCATTTTGTATCTTCATGTACAGATTACATGCACATGTAAACACAGACACACATATTGAGCACTGTCTGAAGGAAATGACAGTGTCAGCAGCATTTATTTATTGGATATTGAATCAGGCCACTTTTACTTCTTCCTCTTGTTGCCTGTGTATTCTGATTTTTATTCAAAAAATGTATACTATTTAAAATATATTTTCTTGCTTCCCTAGGATCTGGAGATGTCTCTCTTACAGCCACAGAACCTGATTATTATTTTTTTCTCTCTCTCTTTTTTTTTCCCCGAAAAAAGCTCTGTGTCACAGTGATCACATTTATTAGAAGGGATGGGGAAAAATAAAAATGCCATTTAGTTCAAGAACTTGTGAGTTATCTGCAAATTAACTTATTTCAGGAGTGGAAGAATTCTTGGTTATTTCTTAGTATCAAAATGCACGCTGGTTTCTCTTTTGAATACCTTTCACATTTAAAGAGGCAATCACAATATCTCCCATTTTCGACACAGGATGAATTCTGTTTCAGCCAACTCTCAATGGCGGGGCAACCAGCACAACACCCATCTCCCAAAGAGAGCAAAGAGCATGGGAATATTCCGCTTTGTAGATTTACATATCTCTTCATGTGTTTCTTCGTCAAATTTCTATAGTTGTCACCGTTTCTTCACATCTCCCAATATCATATTTAAATATTGATCATAAGCATGTAACCAGCCTCGAAGCTCATGGGTGTTTCTCATCTTCATGTAGATTCACTCATCCAGGCTGAGCCGGTTGAGATCCAGGGGCTCCTCAGCAGTGTTCATAGTTTGTTGCTGGTCCACGTCATCCGCCATCTTTCAAACCTGGTGCTTTTTTTCCTGTTTGTTTCTCTCTTTAACTTTGTATCAGGAGTTTTAAATGCTCAGTTTTCTGCACAGGGTACGTGTTGATGTAACACTTGGTAGAATAAGCAATTTTTTCTCTCATGGTCCTTCAGGTACCACCTTCATAGTGCTGTCAGTCACTCAGCTATGTCCAACTCTTTGTGACCCATGGACTGTAGCCCACCAGGTTCCTCTGTCCATGGAATTCTCTAGGCAAGAGTACTGGAGTGGGTTGCCATGTCCTCCTCCAGGGGATTCCCAACCCAGGAATCAAACCAGGCTCTGCTGCATTGTAGGTGGATTTTTTACCATCTGAAGCACCAGGGAAGCCCACCTTCATGTTTTTTACCATATCGGTGTACTACCTGTACTATTGATTACATAACTTTCTTTTTCATTTACCAACTTTTCTAAGTTTATTTTTAAAAGAAAACTTTCTGTTCCAAGGGGAAAATCATTATTACTTTCCACGCAGAGAAAGTTAATATAAAAATAAATACAATGACTACACATTTCATTAGTGGATAGCTCTAATAGCTTGGTTTTAAGTTCCCCTTTCCTTTTATTTAGTTCTTTCTCTCTCCCGCTGTGTGTGTGTGTGTGTGTGTGTGTGTGTGTGTGTGTGTAAGAGAAGGAATCATTTGTCCTAAAGAGTTTCCCACTAAATGGATTTTGTTGCATGCCTCCTCCATGTTTTTCTGTTTTCTGTACTTCCTGCAAACAGGAGTTTATAGGTGTTTAGAAGTTGATCTTTAGAGTTTTTTTTCTTTGGAAAGAGTATATAATAGGTATTGTGTCCTGCAATCAGAAGGCTTCCCTGGTAACTCAACTGGTGAAGATTCCACCTGCATTACAGGAGACCCCAGTTCGATTCTTCAGTTGGGAAGATCCCCTGGAGAAGGGATAGGCTACCCACTCCAGTATTCTTGGGCTTCCCTGGTGACTCAGATGGTGAACAATCTGCCTGCAATGCAGGAGAACTTGGGTTCAATCCCTGGGTTGGGAAGATCCCCTGGAGGAGGACATGGCAACCCACTTCAGTATTCTTGCCTGGAGAGTCCCACAGACAGAGGAGCCTGGTGGGCTACAGTTCATGGGTCACAAAGAGTTGGACAAGACTGAGCAACTAAGCACACAGCACAGCATCCTTCCATCAGGAGGCACTATTCATTGTCTTTTTGTAGTACTGTTAAAATTGATGAGGGTCAGGTGTCACTGGCCTTATTCATCCATTATAAAGCTTCTCTCAACTTTTCAATTCTTCCTGTCAATAGCCACTGCTAGAACTTGATTATGGCTATTAACAATTAGGAGTTCATGGGCTTCCCTGGTGGTCCAGTGGGTAAAGAGTTCACCTTGCAGTGCAAGGGGCACTGGTTCAATCCCTGGCCTGGGATGATCCCACATGCTGAGGAGCAACTGGGCTGGTGTGTCCAATTATGAGCCAGTGCTCTGAAGCGCATGCGCCCAGAGCCAGTGCTCTGCAATGAGAGAGGTCACTGCAATGGGAGGCCCACACATGCCAAAGAATAAAGATCTATGAAAATAAAATGATGACTTAAGAGACAAAATATATATATATATATATATATATATATATATATAAAAACTATGAGTTCATAAGTTCATCAGTATAATTCTATTATTCCTTCCTTATTAGCTGTATTTCCCTCCTATAAAGAGAAACTTGGCTTCATAAAATGTGGTTATTCTGAAAGACAGATCATCTGGAAAGGCAGGATAAATATTTCATTCTTTCCCTATGATTTAGAATAATGTGTTCGTTCCTTATCATTCTCTGAAGTTGACATTGTTTGAATCCTAATTTGAAGAAAGCAACAATAAAAGGACATCTATGAGATTACTGGGGACATCTGAACATCTTGGATATTTGATGATATGAAGGGTTAACTATCACTCTTAGATGTGATAATGGTATTACTGTGGGATAAAAAATAATTCTTTTAGAGCTATAAGCTAAAAAATTTACAGATGATTTGATGTCTGGGACTGGCTTCAAACTAGTTCTCGGGAAGGGAAGGGCCCGGAGGTATAAGTCAGTGTATATATGGCATATCCTAAAATGCTATTTGGTGCTACTGATACGGACCTGCCGCTGAGAAGCAGTGAGTAACTGCCGCCTTGCAACTGTCAGGGATGACCCCATCTCTGACCCCATATTTTTCTCCTTCCAGTGCTATCATAGAACACACCAACCGGGTCATCTTCCTTGAGGATGATGACATTGCTGCAGTGGCTGATGGGAAGCTGTCTATTCACCGGGTCAAGCGTTCAGCTAGTGATGACCCATCTCGAGCCATCCAGACCTTGCAGATGGAACTGCAGCAAATCATGAAAGGCAAGTGTCTTCTGAGAGTCCCCGTGAAGCAGCCTCAGGGGCAGGTTACTCTGTGAGGGAGCACCTGAGACTCTCTGCCCCGTCCTGAGTTCACCTTGCAGTGCAAGGGGCACTGGTTCAATCCCTGGCCTGGGATGATCCCACATGCTGAGGAGCAACTGGGCTGGTGTGTCCAATTATGAGCCAGTGCTCTGAAGCGCATGCGCCCAGAGCCAGTGCTCTGCAATGAGAGAGGTCACTGCAATGGGAGGCCCACACATGCCAAAGAATAAAGATCTATGAAAATAAAATGATGACTTAAGAGACAAAATATATATATATATATATATATATATATATATATAAAAACTATGAGTTCATAAGTTCATCAGTATAATTCTATTATTCCTTCCTTATTAGCTGTATTTCCCTCCTATAAAGAGAAACTTGGCTTCATAAAATGTGGTTATTCTGAAAGACAGATCATCTGGAAAGGCAGGATAAATATTTCATTCTTTCCCTATGATTTAGAATAATGTGTTCGTTCCTTATCATTCTCTGAAGTTGACATTGTTTGAATCCTAATTTGAAGAAAGCAACAATAAAAGGACATCTATGAGATTACTGGGGACATCTGAACATCTTGGATATTTGATGATATGAAGGGTTAACTATCACTCTTAGATGTGATAATGGTATTACTGTGGGATAAAAAATAATTCTTTTAGAGCTATAAGCTAAAAAATTTACAGATGATTTGATGTCTGGGACTGGCTTCAAACTAGTTCTCGGGAAGGGAAGGGCCCGGAGGTATAAGTCAGTGTATATATGGCATATCCTAAAATGCTATTTGGTGCTACTGATACGGACCTGCCGCTGAGAAGCAGTGAGTAACTGCCGCCTTGCAACTGTCAGGGATGACCCCATCTCTGACCCCATATTTTTCTCCTTCCAGTGCTATCATAGAACACACCAACCGGGTCATCTTCCTTGAGGATGATGACATTGCTGCAGTGGCTGATGGGAAGCTGTCTATTCACCGGGTCAAGCGTTCAGCTAGTGATGACCCATCTCGAGCCATCCAGACCTTGCAGATGGAACTGCAGCAAATCATGAAAGGCAAGTGTCTTCTGAGAGTCCCCGTGAAGCAGCCTCAGGGGCAGGTTACTCTGTGAGGGGAGCACCTGAGACTCTCTGCCCCGTCCTGGGAGGGGCAATGCAGCCTTCCTGCCTGCTCTGAGCTCTGGGGTGGGCCTGCAGGGGGTCTGTGATTCCTACAGCCTGGCCTGGCTACTCCAAAGGGAGCTTCTGACTATGTCCAGGCACCAGGTCTCCCTGCTGGATCTGACCCCAGTCCATCAACTACCTCCCTTTAGGACTCTCCAGTACACATTCCTACAAGCCTGAAGTAACGGGGGGCTGTGGACTACTTTCTCCTTGCATAGGGAGCCTTGTCTTCCTGCACCCACGCCTGTCTCCCTATGACTGTTTTCCACAGAGCAACTTGACCAAACTTTTAAGAGCATGAATCATACCCTTTTATCTTGCTGCATAAAGCCCTCCAGTGGCTTTCCCCTGCTCTCTGAATAAAACTCACACTCCCTGCCACAGCCCACAACCACCCACACCCAGCCTGCCAGCACCTCATGCAAGCCCCTCCTCACCCATCCTGGCCTCCTCACTGTTACTCAGACAGGCCGAGTAACTGCTTACCTGGGGGTCATTCACTCAGCTTCTCACAGGACCGGCTCCTTTTGATCGTCTCCCCTGAAACGTCACCCCCTCAAAGAGCCCTTCCCTGATCTGTATCTGCAGGGGCCTCGCCCCCTCCTACCTTGCTCTGTTTGCTTCATGGCACTCTTTCTACAAGTCCTCTGCTGAGGGCAGCATACAGGGACACCACAGTGCTTGACATCATGCATGTGTGTATCCCGGAGGACACTCCCACCCTATCTGTAGACACCTTTTTTTTTTTTTTTTAAATTTTTTTTCCCCATCATGCCTCTTTTTAAATTTTTCTTATATTTATTTTCATCCACCTTTTTAATTTTTTTTGGCATGTGTGGGTCTCCCATTGCAGTGGCCTCTCTTATTGCAGAGCACTGGCTCTGGGCACACGCACTCCAGAGCTGGCTCCTAATTGGATACACTGGTCCAGCCACTTTGCGGCACGTAGGATCTTCCTGAGCCAGGGATCGAACCAGTACCCCTTACGCTGCAAGGCAGACTCTTAACTTACTGGACCACCAGGGAAGCCCTCTGGACACCTTTTGACTAGCATCAGGCCTAACATTTCTTAGAGGGCCTGGGATATTATCCAGTTTCACTTAGATTAGAGCCCTAGAAATCTGTGGCTCAGAAGATTTTTTGTTTCGGAAACCAGGAGTGTATTATAGTTTTAAAAAGTTGTCTGTTTCTTTGAGCTTGCTTAATGTGTACTTTCCTAAGCAGTTGGGTATTAGAAAGCATTTTACTTTCTTCTGGCCTTGCTAAGAGGAACATGCCCCCAGGAAAGCCAGCCATGTATTTGCTGCTTATATCCCTTCCTCCCTTGAGCTACAGGGTATCATATGCACATTGACGGTAGTAATCATATCTGACCTGACTTGTCACCATGAGCACCAGATGGAACAGTACTGGAGACACCCTTCATCATCTGCAGTGGCCTTTATACATGTCCCGGTGACTATGTAACAACCTCTTGATTAAAAGCTAAGCAGTGGTAGCGTAACAACATTAAAATGGACTCACCTTGGTTGATGTTTGTTTGACCAGGTAACTTCAGTGCATTTATGCAGAAGGAGATCTTTGAACAGCCGGAATCAGTTTTCAATACCATGAGAGGTCGGGTGAATTTTGAAACCAATACAGGTAATCCCTCGTCCAAGCCTGGGGCCTGTGCGAAGTCCCTGTGTGATATCAGCATTAATGCCCTGCATGTGCCCCACAGTGCTCTTGGGCGGCTTGAAAGACCACTTGAAGGAGATCAGACGATGCCGACGGCTCATAGTGATCGGCTGTGGAACCAGCTACCACGCCGCCGTGGCTGTAAGTGCAACACACTCGGCCCTCTGTAGTGCCCGGGAGGCTGTGTTGGCTAGGCCAGGATGAGTCTTAAATGCTGTCCTGTGTTTGATCTTCCATATTTGTTGCCATGAGCCAGTATGAGTACTGGCATGGAGCCCTTTCTCCTGCAGTTTGTCCTGGGAATCCTTGAATTTTCCTGCCCATGTGTCTGCCGAGGTGCTGTTTCATAACCTGCCCTTGAAGCTCAGCTGCCTTTGTCCCTCTTGCGTGCACAACTGACTTTAGTCCCTGTTCTTGTTGGCTCCAGACGCGGCAAGTTTTAGAGGAACTGACCGAGCTCCCCGTGATGGTTGAACTTGCTAGTGATTTTCTGGACAGGAACACACCTGTGTTTAGGGATGACGTTTGCTTTTTCATAAGCCAGTCAGGTAAGCCTTATAGGTTTTTATTAGTTCATCTCAGGGCTCTGAGTGATGCACCATGGAGCTCCCTCCCTCCTTCATCCAGTGAAATTCTCTGCACACAGACCATGTGCCACATGCCCTCAGGCACAGGGATCATTTAACCCTCCGAGCCATCCGCTACTGTCCCATCTTATGGGGAGGGCTGTGCAGCCAGATGTTCCCTTCTACTGCCGTTTCAAGTCCAGGCCTTAAGAGACCCCTCACTGAGGTACTCAAAAATGTGTGCTGGGTTTAAATGAGAGGCAGGTTTAATTCTACTGGTTGATAGTCACTTCAAGAACTGGTTAGGCACCATGCAGTACCCACACCATCCAGCATAGAGACATAGAGAGACACTGCTCACGTGTGGAGAGTCCTGGCTACCCTCAGCTCAGGAAATGCTGCCTAGGTGGGGGGCCAGGGAGTGTGCCCAAGCCTCAGTTTTCAATACCATGAGAGGTCGGGTGAATTTTGAAACCAATACAGGTAATCCCTCGTCCAAGCCTGGGGCCTGTGCGAAGTCCCTGTGTGATATCAGCATTAATGCCCTGCATGTGCCCCACAGTGCTCTTGGGCGGCTTGAAAGACCACTTGAAGGAGATCAGACGATGCCGACGGCTCATAGTGATCGGCTGTGGAACCAGCTACCACGCCGCCGTGGCTGTAAGTGCAACACACTCGGCCCTCTGTAGTGCCCGGGAGGCTGTGTTGGCTAGGCCAGGATGAGTCTTAAATGCTGTCCTGTGTTTGATCTTCCATATTTGTTGCCATGAGCCAGTATGAGTACTGGCATGGAGCCCTTTCTCCTGCAGTTTGTCCTGGGAATCCTTGAATTTTCCTGCCCATGTGTCTGCCGAGGTGCTGTTTCATAACCTGCCCTTGAAGCTCAGCTGCCTTTGTCCCTCTTGCGTGCACAACTGACTTTAGTCCCTGTTCTTGTTGGCTCCAGACGCGGCAAGTTTTAGAGGAACTGACCGAGCTCCCCGTGATGGTTGAACTTGCTAGTGATTTTCTGGACAGGAACACACCTGTGTTTAGGGATGACGTTTGCTTTTTCATAAGCCAGTCAGGTAAGCCTTATAGGTTTTTATTAGTTCATCTCAGGGCTCTGAGTGATGCACCATGGAGCTCCCTCCCTCCTTCATCCAGTGAAATTCTCTGCACACAGACCATGTGCCACATGCCCTCAGGCACAGGGATCATTTAACCCTCCGAGCCATCCGCTACTGTCCCATCTTATGGGGAGGGCTGTGCAGCCAGATGTTCCCTTCTACTGCCGTTTCAAGTCCAGGCCTTAAGAGACCCCTCACTGAGGTACTCAAAAATGTGTGCTGGGTTTAAATGAGAGGCAGGTTTAATTCTACTGGTTGATAGTCACTTCAAGAACTGGTTAGGCACCATGCAGTACCCACACCATCCAGCATAGAGACATAGAGAGACACTGCTCACGTGTGGAGAGTCCTGGCTACCCTCAGCTCAGGAAATGCTGCCTAGGTGCCAGTCTAACATTCTGGAGCATTTGCTGCAGCTCAGGGCAGGACAGAGGGTCAGGGAGGTGATCCATAGCCATGTGCTTGGATGATATGCATGAGCTCTAAGAGGATTTTTATAACACGTAGTTAGGGAGAATTCCAGAGAAGGAAATGGCAACCCACTCCAGTATTCTTGCCTGGAAAATTCCATGAAGAAAGAAGCCTGGCTAACTACACTCCCTGGAGTCTCAAAAAAAAATTATATATATGTATATATATATATGGGTCTTTCCTGTTGGCTCAGTGGCGAGGAATCTGCCTGCAATGCAGGACACCCGGGTTCCCTCCCTGGGTTGGCAAGATCCCTCTGGAGGACGGCATGGCAACCCACTCCAGTATTCTTGCCTGGAGAGAATCCCCATGGACAGAGGAGTCTGACGGGCTGCAATTCATGGGGTCACACAGAGTCGGACATGACTGAAGTGACTATGCAGCAGCATGGAGAATTCCAAACCTTTATGAAAGAGACACTCACAGAACGAAGCACCTAGGCTCAGCAGTTGTGTTATGGGATACCTCACCCATTTTGTGTCATCATGTCCACTTTAGCCCCTTCCTCCCACTGGGTTATTTTAAAGTCCATCTCCAACATCATGTTATTTCATTCATAAATATTCCAGAACATACCTGTAAATGATAAAAGAAAAAAATATAATACCAATGTCATGATCACAACTGAAGCATCAATAGAGTGCCCTAATATCTTTTTATGCTGCTTTCCTTGTGAATTTTTCATGCATTTCCATTTCAGTGACAAGCTGTGAAAAACTAACCCTGACACACCCACTGTCTAGCTGACCACCTCGTTCCCAGATGCTGCCCTCTGACCTCAGCTGCCATGTGTTACCTTTGGGTTTATTAGTCTGTCAGAGCCTAAAATGTCTCATGAATTGGTGGAAGCCACTAACCAAAGAATGGAGGTGCATGTAGTGTGAAAATAATGCAGTGGCACCTTTTGAGGGACTTCAGAGAAGGAGTTTAAACTGTCATTTTGTTCAGCTCTTTACATTACAGTTCTTAAAACTATCAAAATAGCTGTGAAGATAGGCCTCCCCAGCTCAGGAAATGCTGCCTAGGTGCCAGTCTAACATTCTGGAGCATTTGCTGCAGCTCAGGGCAGGACAGAGGGTCAGGGAGGTGATCCATAGCCATGTGCTTGGATGATATGCATGAGCTCTAAGAGGATTTTTATAACACGTAGTTAGGGAGAATTCCAGAGAAGGAAATGGCAACCCACTCCAGTATTCTTGCCTGGAAAATTCCATGAAGAAAGAAGCCTGGCTAACTACACTCCCTGGAGTCTCAAAAAAAAATTATATATATGTATATATATATATGGGTCTTTCCTGTTGGCTCAGTGGCGAGGAATCTGCCTGCAATGCAGGACACCCGGGTTCCCTCCCTGGGTTGGCAAGATCCCTCTGGAGGACGGCATGGCAACCCACTCCAGTATTCTTGCCTGGAGAGAATCCCCATGGACAGAGGAGTCTGACGGGCTGCAATTCATGGGGTCACACAGAGTCGGACATGACTGAAGTGACTATGCAGCAGCATGGAGAATTCCAAACCTTTATGAAAGAGACACTCACAGAACGAAGCACCTAGGCTCAGCAGTTGTGTTATGGGATACCTCACCCATTTTGTGTCATCATGTCCACTTTAGCCCCTTCCTCCCACTGGGTTATTTTAAAGTCCATCTCCAACATCATGTTATTTCATTCATAAATATTCCAGAACATACCTGTAAATGATAAAAGAAAAAAATATAATACCAATGTCATGATCACAACTGAAGCATCAATAGAGTGCCCTAATATCTTTTTATGCTGCTTTCCTTGTGAATTTTTCATGCATTTCCATTTCAGTGACAAGCTGTGAAAAACTAACCCTGACACACCCACTGTCTAGCTGACCACCTCGTTCCCAGATGCTGCCCTCTGACCTCAGCTGCCATGTGTTACCTTTGGGTTTATTAGTCTGTCAGAGCCTAAAATGTCTCATGAATTGGTGGAAGCCACTAACCAAAGAATGGAGGTGCATGTAGTGTGAAAATAATGCAGTGGCACCTTTTGAGGGACTTCAGAGAAGGAGTTTAAACTTTCATTTTGTTCAGCTCTTTACATTACAGTTCTTAAAACTATCAAAAATGGGAGTACTGATGAAGATAGGCCTCCCCCCAGCTCCCAACCCTCGCCCCCACTGGTGCTGAGAAAGGGTCAGATGCTAGTCTGAGCGGAAATATGAAAGGAGATTTGGGCCATAGTTGAACCTGCCTGCACTCCAACAAAGTTAGGACAGCACAGCCAAGAGCAGTGGCTGTGTGGACATTGAATGTCTGGTATGTTCTGGATCATAATTAACTTCGCTTGAGTTCTTTACAAACAGGAGTTCATGTTGGTTTATGCATGAACCTATTTTAAGTTGTTTTATAAAAATAATTTGAGTCCACACTAGGAGGCTACCAGAAATGTTGATCTGTTTGGAGAAGCACCATTTAGGGGCATTCTTGCTTTTTAAATATTAAATCTCAGCCCATTTTGAATAAGGTAGTTTAGAATCTGAGAAAGGGTACAGAAGAGCCAGGCCTAGTCCATCACCCCCAGCTACTTGGCCTTGAGCGAGTGAGGTGCTGACTTCCTTTGTTTCTAAGCACCTCATCCTCAGGGGAAAATGGAGATAATGCCTCCTACTGGGGACAAGTTGTCATGAGAGTTCATTGAGACCAGATGAGAAAGTGCTTGCCACAGAAAGAGTGGCGAAATCTTGAATCTGAGAATCAACAAGGCTAGACTTAAAGTGGAGTCAGTAGGAAATGGGAAGTGAGAAAACAGAAGAGTATGCCTAAACCACTCTGTCTTACTACTGAAGAGAAACTAGATTAGAGAGAAGACCAGGGACAAAAGAGTCTTGACTCATTTTTAGAGCTATGATCACAACTGAAGCATAAAATCCTAATATCTTTATGCTGCTTTCCTTGTGAATTTTTCATGCATTTCCATTTCAGTGACAAGCTGTGAAAAACTAACCCTGACACACCCACTGTCTAGCTGACCACCTCGTTCCCAGATGCTGCCCTCTGACCTCAGCTGCCATGTGTTACCTTTGGGTTTATTAGTCTGTCAGAGCCTAAAATGTCTCATGAATTGGTGGAAGCCACTAACCAAAGAATGGAGGTGCATGTAGTGTGAAAATAATGCAGTGGCACCTTTTGAGGGACTTCAGAGAAGGAGTTTAAACTTTCATTTTGTTCAGCTCTTTACATTACAGTTCTTAAAACTATCAAAAATGGGAGTACTGATGAAGATAGGCCTCCCCCCAGCTCCCAACCCTCGCCCCCACTGGTGCTGAGAAAGGGTCAGATGCTAGTCTGAGCGGAAATATGAAAGGAGATTTGGGCCATAGTTGAACCTGCCTGCACTCCAACAAAGTTAGGACAGCACAGCCAAGAGCAGTGGCTGTGTGGACATTGAATGTCTGGTATGTTCTGGATCATAATTAACTTCGCTTGAGTTCTTTACAAACAGGAGTTCATGTTGGTTTATGCATGAACCTATTTTAAGTTGTTTTATAAAAATAATTTGAGTCCACACTAGGAGGCTACCAGAAATGTTGATCTGTTTGGAGAAGCACCATTTAGGGGCATTCTTGCTTTTTAAATATTAAATCTCAGCCCATTTTGAATAAGGTAGTTTAGAATCTGAGAAAGGGTACAGAAGAGCCAGGCCTAGTCCATCACCCCCAGCTACTTGGCCTTGAGCGAGTGAGGTGCTGACTTCCTTTGTTTCTAAGCACCTCATCCTCAGGGGAAAATGGAGATAATGCCTCCTACTGGGGACAAGTTGTCATGAGAGTTCATTGAGACCAGATGAGAAAGTGCTTGCCACAGAAAGAGTGGCGAAATCTTGAATCTGAGAATCAACAAGGCTAGACTTAAAGTGGAGTCAGTAGGAAATGGGAAGTGAGAAAACAGAAGAGTATGCCTAAACCACTCTGTCTTACTACTGAAGAGAAACTAGATTAGAGAGAAGACCAGGGACAAAAGAGTCTTGACTCATTTTTAGAAAAAATCATCTCACATATTTTTCATGAAAACATCAATTATGAAACTTAAATATTCTGTTTAACACTTGATTATACACAAACTTTTAATCAATTCCTTCCAAATTACTTCCACTTAATAGTCTGCTTTTATCATCTAATTATCAGGTGATTCCAATAATGCCCTGCTGTCAAGGTCCCCACATGGAGGCCCCATCCGGTTGAATAGTTTATCAGTTTTCATGAGAAAAGTCTTCACATCCCCTAGAACATGCACTTCACACTAAACGGTAAAATGAGAAGTGATAAATTAATTTCAACTTTCAAATTCAAATCTCTATGAATATTATTTTTTCTTATTTACTTTTAAGCCTAAAGAATTCTCCTTTTTTGAGATCTAAGTGCTAATTGTGTTTCTGGCATTAGTAACCCTTGAATAAAGAACATCTTATGTTAAAAAAAAAAAGAATCAACCAGAAGAATTGTGGAGCAGGCATTTCCTTTCTGAGCACATACCAACTGTGTCTATGCCCAAGAGCTACAAGTAAATGAGTCGGGGGCTGGGAGTTAAGGCTGGCAAAGCCACATACCCATGAACTAAAAAGAGGGACCTGTGTGGCAGGTGAGACTGCAGACACCCTCCTGGCACTGCGCTACTGTAAGGAACGCCGAGCTCTGACCGTGGGCATCACCAACACAGTGGGAAGCTCCATCTCCCGAGAGACTGACTGCGGCGTCCACATCAACGCAGGACCAGAGATCGGTGTGGCCAGCACCAAGGTAGAAGGAGCCTTGTGGGCACCCAGAGGAGGTCCTTGCTGGGTGGATGGATAGGGTCCTAGAGGGAAGCCCAGGGATCTATCCCATCTTTTTTTTTTTTTTAAACATTTATTTTTTATTTATTTATCTTTTTGGGGGGGGGGGGGGGGGGGAGGGGGGCAGGTGGGCCACTTCTATTGGTCTTTCATTTATCTGTTTTCATCCGTCTTTGTTCTTTGGCTCCTGTGGACCTCCCATCGCGGTGGCCTCTGTCGTCGCAGAGAGCCGGCTCTGGGCACACACGCCCCAGAGCTCCCACTCGGTAATTGGACACATCAGTCCAGCCACTCCACGGCATGTGGGATCTTCCCAGGCCAGCGAATGAACCAGCGCCCCTTGCATTGCAAGGCGGTGTCCTTACCCACTGGACCACCAGGGGAAGCCCTCTATCTCATCTTCAGTGGTCCCCTCATGCACATCACCCCAGCTCTGCTGCCACCACTGTTCTGTCCTCAGGCTTACACCAGTCAGTTCATCTCCCTGGTGATGTTTGGCTTGATGATGTCTGAAGACCGCATTTCACTACAAAACAGAAGACGAGAGATCATCCATGGCCTGAGATCTTTACCTGGTATGTTCCAGAGTTAAACTACTCATTCTCAAATCCTGTGGACTGTTCCTGGCTGCTCTTTTACTTGTCGTCGTTGTTGTGGTTTGTTGTTCAGTCACTCAGTCGTGTCTGACTCTTTGTGACCCCATGGATTGCAGCATGTCAGGCTTCCCTGACCTTCACTGTCTCCCAGAGTTTTCTCAAACTCATGCCCATGGAATCAGTGATACCATCCAACCATCTCGTCCTCTGGTGTCCCCTTCTCTTCCTGCCTTCAGTCTTTCCTAGAATCAGTCTCCTACAAGGAATTGACTTTTCCCATCAGGTGGCCAAAGTATCGGAGCTTTAGCTTCAGCATCAGTTCTTCCAGTGAATATTCAGGGTCGATTTCCTTTAGTATTGACTGGTTTGATCTCCTTGCAGTCCAAGGGACTCTCCAGATCTTCTCCAGCACCACAGTTTGAAAGCATCAATTCTTTGGTGCTCAGCCTTCCATATGATCCAATTCTGACATCCATACATGACTACTGGAAGAAAAAAACATAGCTCTGACTGTACAGACATTTCTTGGCAAATTGGTATCTCTGCTTTTTAATAGGTTGTGTAGGTTTGTCATAGCTTTTCTTCCAAGGAGCAAAAGTCTTTTAATTTACCATCTGCAGTGGTTTTGGAGCCCAAGAAAATAAGGTCTGTCACTGTTTCCACTGTTTTCCCATCTATTTGTTATAAAGTGATGGGACTGGATGCCATGATCTTAGTTGTTTGAATGTTGAGTTTTAAGTCAGAGTTTTCACTCTCCTCTTTCATCTTCATCAAGAGTCTCTTTAAAGGACAAGTACAATATACTGACACATATATATGGAATCTAGTAGGATGGTGATGATGGCATATGCAGTGAAGCAATGAAAAGACAGACATGGACAGTGGACATATGGACATTGTGGGGAAGGAACAGTGGGTGAGAGGCATAAAGGATATAGCTTGAAGGCCTGTATCATATGTGAAGAAAATAGCTATAGTCATTGATCTGTGAGAAAAGTAGATCCTTCAGGGGTGCTGTATGACGGTCTGGAGGGGTGGGATGGGGGGTATATACATATGACTAATCTGAGAGCATACATATCTGTAAATAACAAAACTCTGTAACAGTTAAAAGTAAAATAAAAGTTGAAAAAAAAAGAGTCTCTTTAGTTCCTCTTCACTTTCTGCCATTAGGGTGGTGTCATCTGGATATCTGAGGTTATTGATACTTCTCATGGCAATCTTGATTCCAGCTTGGTCTTCATCTAGCCTGGTATTTTTCACAATATACTCTGCATATAAGTTAAGTAAGCAGGGTGATAATATCCAACGTTGGTGTACTCATTTTCCAATTTTGAACCAGCCTATTGTTCCATGTCTGGTTCTAGCTGTTGCTTCTTGACCAGCATACAAGTTTCTCAAGAGGCAGATAAGGTGACCTGGTATTCCCATCTCTTTAAGAGTTTTCCATAGTCTGTTGTGATTCACACAATCAAAGACTTTAGCACAGTCAATGCAGCAGGAATAGATGTTTTTTTTGAATTCTCTTGCTTGTTCTATGATCTGAGAGGTGGTGGCAATTTGATCTCTGGTTCCTTTTGCCTCTTTGAAATCCAACTGGTACATCTGGAAGTTCTTGGTTTACATACTGCTGAATCCTAGCTTGAAGGATTTTGAGCAATGCCTTGCTAGAATGTGAAAGTGTGTTTGTGGCTCAGTCGTGTCCAACTCTTTGAGGCCCATGGACTGTAGCCCACTGGGTTCCTCTGTCCATGGGATTCTCCCGACAAGAATACTGGAGTGGATTGCCATTGCCTCCTCCAGGGGATCTTCCCGATCCAAATATTGAATGTGAAATTAGTGCAATTGTGCAGCAGTTTAAACATCTTTTGGCATTGCCCTTCTTTGGGATTGGAATGAAATTGACCTTTTCCAGCCCTGAGGGCACTGTTGAGTTTTTCAAATTTTCTGACATATTGAGTGCAGCACTTTTGTCTTTTTTTTTTTTTTTAGTCATCATTTATTTTCATCCATCTTTATTCTTTGGCATATGTGAGCCTACCATTGCAGTGGCCTCTCTTGCTGCAGAGCACCAACTCTGGGCGCCTGCACTCCAGAGCGCTGGTTTGAAATTGAACACACTGGCCTAGCCGCTCTGTGGCATGTGGGATCTTCCTGGGCCAGGGACCAAACCGGTGCCCCTTGCACTGCAAGGCGGACTCTTTACCCACTGGACCATCAGGGAAGCCCGAGTGCAGCACTTTAACAGCATCACTTTGATTTTGGAAATAGCTCAGCTGGAATTCCATCACCTCCACTAGCCTTGCTCATCATAATACCTCCTACAGCCCACTTGACTTCACACTCCAGGATGTTCGGAATGGTTATCTGGGTCATTAAGAGATTCTTCTGTGTATTCTTGCCACCTCGTCTTAATATATTCTGTTTCTATTAGCTCCATACTGTTTTTGTCCTTTATTGTGCCCATCTTTGCATGAAGTGTTTCCTTTCTATCTTTAATTTTCTTGAAGATATCTGTAGTCTTTCCCATTGTATTGTTTTCCTCTATTTCTTTGTTCACTTAAGAAGGCTTTCTTATCTCTCCTTGCTATTCTTTGGAACTGTACATTCAAATGAGTACATCTTTCCTTTTCTCCTTTGCCTTTTGCTTCTCTTCTTTTTCTTAGCTATTTGTAAGGCCTCCTCAGACAACCAGTTTGCCTATTTGTATTTCTTTTTCTTGGGGATGATTTTGATCACTGCCTTGCTAGACTGTGAAAGTGTGTTTGTGGCTCAGTCGTGTCCAACTCTTTGAGGCCCATGGACTGTAGCCCACTGGGTTCCTCTGTCCATGGGATTCTCCCGACAAGAATACTGGAGTGGATTGCCATTGCCTCCTCCAGGGGATCTTCCCGATCCAAATATTGAATGTGAAATTAGTGCAATTGTGCAGCAGTTTAAACATCTTTTGGCATTGCCCTTCTTTGGGATTGGAATGAAATTGACCTTTTCCAGCCCTGAGGGCACTGTTGAGTTTTTCAAATTTTCTGACATATTGAGTGCAGCACTTTTGTCTTTTTTTTTTTTTTTAGTCATCATTTATTTTCATCCATCTTTATTCTTTGGCATATGTGAGCCTACCATTGCAGTGGCCTCTCTTGCTGCAGAGCACCAACTCTGGGCGCCTGCACTCCAGAGCGCTGGTTTGAAATTGAACACACTGGCCTAGCCGCTCTGTGGCATGTGGGATCTTCCTGGGCCAGGGACCAAACCGGTGCCCCTTGCACTGCAAGGCGGACTCTTTACCCACTGGACCATCAGGGAAGCCCGAGTGCAGCACTTTAACAGCATCACTTTGATTTTTGGAAATAGCTCAGCTGGAATTCCATCACCTCCACTAGCCTTGCTCATCATAATACCTCCTACAGCCCACTTGACTTCACACTCCAGGATGTTCGGAATGGTTATCTGGGTCATTAAGAGATTCTTCTGTGTATTCTTGCCACCTCGTCTTAATATATTCTGTTTCTATTAGCTCCATACTGTTTTTGTCCTTTATTGTGCCCATCTTTGCATGAAGTGTTTCCTTTCTATCTTTAATTTTCTTGAAGATATCTGTAGTCTTTCCCATTGTATTGTTTTCCTCTATTTCTTTGTTCACTTAAGAAGGCTTTCTTATCTCTCCTTGCTATTCTTTGGAACTGTACATTCAAATGAGTACATCTTTCCTTTTCTCCTTTGCCTTTTGCTTCTCTTCTTTTTCTTAGCTATTTGTAAGGCCTCCTCAGACAACCAGTTTGCCTATTTGTATTTCTTTTTCTTGGGGATGATTTTGATCACTGCCTCTTATACGGTGTTATGAACTCCATCTGTAGTTCTTCTATCAGATCAAATGCCTTGAATTTATTTGTCACTTTCACTATATAATTGTAAAGGATTTGATTTAGGTCATACCTAAATAGCCTAGTGGTTTTCTCTACTTTCTTCAAGTCTGAATTTTACAATAAGGGGTTCGTGATCTGAGCCAGTCAGCTCCTGGTCTTATTTTTGCTGACTGTATAGGGCTTCTGCATCTTCAGCTGCAAAGAATATAATCAGTCTGGTTTCAGTATTGACCATCTAGTGATGTCCTCACTGATATTCTGATCCTCAGCAATGCCAGGCTCTTTCCACCAAAGGACATTTGCACTGGCTCTTCTACCAAAACCCTCTTCCTCTGGCTCACCATATGACTGACAGCTCCCGTCACCCAGGTCTCAGCTCAGGTGTCACCTCCTGAGACCCTCCTTGGCAACCCTGAAAGGGGTCATAATCCCCTGTTTAGCTCTCTATAAAACATAGCCCATTCATTTTCTTTATAGCACATGCGATGGTTTGAAATTACCAGTTCTCCTGTGTATTGGCTGGTCTTCCCCAACTGTGTCAACTTAGTGAGTACCAATCCTATCTGTCAGAGTCACTGCTGGTTGTCCAGGGTCCTACAAGGGCAGAAAACCAGTAGTTGCTCAGGAAATACACAAGGAGTCAAATGGCCCCGAGCCTCTTCTTGGCAGGAACTGCTCCTCCACAGTCTTACCAGGTGTTCTTCTGGCACCGAGAGCAAACAGAAGGCAGTGAGGGAAAGGCAGTGAGTCACTCTGAAACCATGCAAGGTTTCAGAGTCTGAATCTGACCAAGACAATATGCTAAAAATTTATTAACGAGTAAAGTGTTTTTAACTTTAAGCCTGGTAATCATCCTCCAAGAACAGGACTTGATTCTGGTAAGTCGGCAGTTGTCAGGATGTGATCCAAAGGTCCTGGGGGCCTACAAGACCCCCTCAGTAGAACTGTGTTTGTCGTAATATGGTATTTATGGTAACTAAGACGTTTTTGCCTTTCTCACTGTGTGGGCATTCACAAAGGTGATGGTGGCTGCTGTTGGCACTTGGAGCGCTGTTCAGGGCTGAGGCAGCACACTGTTCTCGTGACCAAAACGCACACAACTTCACTTAGGAATCCCTTTGGTTATGTAGCACTTAATTGTATCAAATTGTAACACTTTTTAATATTGTAGGTGACAAATGGGAGGTATGCAGAAAGTGCTTCTGCTGCACCTGAAGTCCGATGGTTGTTGCAGAGAAAAGCGCCCTGTGATTGACTGAGTAGCAGGCTGACTTGGTACTTGGCAGGCATTTTCTCAAAAGTGAGCCAAGTGAGCCCAATGCTCGAGAAAATCTGATAATAGTGCTTGTTGCCAATGATAATCTTTGAGCTTTCAACTGAAACACGGTCTGGAAAACTTGTGGCCGTCAGCTCGTGTTTGACCACCTCCCAGTACTCACAAACATCTCGATAAACTCACGGTGGTTTTTAACAAATAGGACTTTTTAAAAATATGTTATCATGGAAGGTGTCCATTTTTAGAAGATTTATATAAACACAGTGAACCCGTATTTTGCAAATGGCCAATGCAGTGTCACAAATTGATGTACATGTAAAAGATCTATTTAAGTAAGTGCAAGATAGACTAATCCATTTTAAGTTCACACGGTAGGAGAAGTTTATTGATATGATCTCAGATGCCACATTTGCACCTACCCTTTTAAGAAATTGTCACGTCTTAAGTTTGGTGTAATGCCCAAGAACTTTCACGATTATTTGAAAAAAATATTTAAATACTCCTTCTTTCTCCAACTATAAATCTGTCAGGCCAGATTTTCTTTAACCAAAAAAAAAAAAAATCACAGGAGATTGAATGAGGAAGCAGATACGATATGAGAATCTGTCTTTTACAGAAAAGTCAGCATCAAGGATTTGCAAAAATGTAAAACAGTGCCACTCTTCTCACTGTTTTTTTTTTTAATTTCTTGGGTTTATTGTTATTTTTAAATGAGTGAGTAATTAATTTTCTCAGTTCCTAATCTGGTAAATATTACTAGGTATAACCCACAAAAATAAAGGCTCTTAGAAATTCACAATAAATTTTAAGATGGTAAGGGAGTCCTGAGACCAAAAAGTTTGAGAAGTGCTAGTCCAATTCAATTCACACCAGCTTTTTTTCCAGACATAGCATGTGGTCAGATGAGGGGCCTTAATCTGGAGTGTCGGCTCTGTGGCTGGCCAGCTGGGGATTCCACCTCTCTGAACCTCTGTTGCCTTGCTTGTGAAGTGGAGCTAGAAATAACACTTCCCTGCTTACCTTGTGAGCTCAGGAAAGTATGAACACAAGCATGAATCACCATCACAATAAATCCTAGCCAATAACACAAGGTGTTTCCCATAATGTACCTTTAAAGTCCTTTTAAACTAATGCAAGGAAGGCAAGTGTATAAATGATGTGAGTTCTGAAACCTTGTCTGGTATGCCATGACTTTTCTTTGGGATCTTTTTTGAGAACTGATGTGACCGGCTCTCCCCCTCTGCTATGTGCTTGATTTAGAGCTGATCAAGGAGGTGTTGTCTCTGGACGAGAAGATCCACGACCTGGCCCTGGAGCTGTACACACAGAGGTCTCTCCTGGTCATGGGGCGAGGCTATAACTATGCCACGTGCCTGGAAGGAGCCCTGGTGAGCACCCTCTGCCCAACCCCCATCTCCAGTGGCCCTAGCATGAGGACAGGCATGGGAGACACCCCTAGAAACCAGTAGGAAGCGGGGGCAGGGCATTGGACTAGGGGAGGGGAGGGTGTCGCTCTCTGACTGTGTTCTAGCCCTGGTGACTTGGAGAGGAGGGCTGCCCATCTCCTGAAGAGAAAGGGGCAAGGCACCTTTATGAGAGCCCCCTGAGGTGTCAGTCTGTGCCCGGCTCCTTCTGGGATAACCCATTCATACCTCACAAGCATCTTCTGAGAGGTTGGTGGTTACTGTTCATGTCTTACTCAAGAGGAAACTGAGCCTCCAGAAAATTCATCTTGCTCAAGATGAAATAGTGGATCAGCTTAAGATTCAAATTCAGTTTTCAAAACTTTACTTTTTTCTGCTACCACAAGCAGTCTGCACGGGAGTATTTGGGCAGACCAGAATTGCAGGGTCGGGTCTCTACAGAATTTCCCTGTTACTCCTCAGACGTCTAAAGTGAGCCGAGATCCTACAGGCAATTAGCATCGAAAGTCCTGAATTTTTTATATCAGTGACTGACTGTTTTGCCCATGCAGCAATAAAGATCCATACCAGCTTGAGAGAAAGTTGGTGGAGTAGGGGCAAAATACTAGGACTACAGGGCTACTAAAAGGGTGGGAAGTGATGTACAGAGACGCGAGCCTGGTGCCTGCCTTTACTCACTACTCACTTCCTGTTTATGTATCAGATGATCAAGCAAGGTGAATGGGAGACAGTGTCACAGGTTCAGCAGCATTTGGTACCCAGACATGGGCATCATCTGTAACTCAGCTAGAGTCCCCACCTCTCCCTTTGGAAGCAAGTGGCTGCACCCCACCACCACCCCCATTTGGAAGAATGGTGCCAGCGGTGGGAAACATTCAGAGTATTAGGAGGTAGGGAGGTAGGTGAGGTCCAGGCCATGAGTTGCCTGACTGCAGGCAAAGCTCCCACATGTGGAGATTCTGAACCCTATGAGCTTCTCGGGGGCAAGAGAGACAGTGCTTGGTTGGGGTGCCCTTTTAGTACCCACAGCTACGCCTCTGCCATCTAGTGTGGGGTCCTCAGCTGCAGCTCCTGAGGGTGCTGGTGAAAGATGCATTTTCAACTAGGTCTCCCAGTTAGTCTTGGGGGAAAGAAAGAAGCGTTCACAGTGCTGCTGACACCAGTCAGTGGACCCTCTGTGGTCACTCGGGTACAGTACTTCAGCTGTCTGCAGCATCCAGGGTGGAGCCCTACTTCTGACAGTTTCCCAAATAGTTCTAGGGGGGTTGAGAAATGTTTTATTCAACACATTCACCGGTTCAATGACATGGGTTTAGTGGTAACTTAAAAAAAATAATAAGGATCTCTAAACAGGGGGGAAACTCCATTCACACCCCAGTGTGTGTGATTTTTCCTGATAGTTGAGTTGAAGCCCCCCTTTAGAAGTTATTAATGATCTAGAATTGAGGGAATGGTTACTCAGATAATGAAATGAAGGTGTAGAATATGGTCCCATCATTACAGACTATAACTGTACGGGAACCCATGGGGCTGGCTACAGAGGGAAAGGGTAAAAGCTAGACTGATACTGACTTTTCCATCCTCAGTAGGCAACAGGGGTGGCTGTGCCCCAGAGCTAGACTGGGACACAGGGTGTGTTCTGGGCTTTGTGCATGCTCTAGACAGCAGGTAGCCCTCTGTCTTGGCCCTGGCCTTATCGGCTACCCTCAGGACTGTCAACTGTTCCATATGGGTCCATCTTCCTCGTGGCCCTCAGCTCCCTTCTTCCTGAAATCACCCCTTCCCTGGCTGTCCATTCTCCCCTCTGGCTGATCTGCTCCCACTCTTCCCCGTGTGACCCTGATCCCACCTCGTCTTTCCCCAGAAAATTAAAGAGATCACCTACATGCACTCAGAAGGCATCCTGGCTGGAGAGTTGAAGCACGGCCCCCTGGCACTGATTGACAAGCAAATGCCCGTCATCATGGTCATCATGAAGGATCCTTGCTTTGCCAAATGCCAGAACGCCCTGCAGCAAGTCACTGCCCGCCAGGTGAGGGCCCTCCACCAGGCTGGGCCACTTCTCTCGTGTTCTCTTCCACACCTGCCCACCTCACCCACTGTCTGTCAGCACCAGATGGGGATTCCTGCTGGTAAGCAGGAGTGAGCACATACTTCTGGGGCCCCTCATCCATGGTACACTTTCAGAAAGGGACCGGCCAGCCTTCAGCCATGCCCCCAGAAGCTCCTAGGTAAGTCTCAGAGATCCAGATTCCCAAGAAGGGTCCTGGATCCTAGACATGGAGACCAAAGGAAGTCTGTTGGAGAGCCCTGGGGCAGTTCTAATATTGGCCACCCAGAGTTCGATTTCACAGGTGAAGGGCTCTGTCCTCCACAAGACCACCCTCACTTCAGCCACCAACTGCAACCTTTGGGCTTTCCAGGCCACCCACATTTCTGACCAACTGCGTCCAAATTCAAGAGTTTCCCTCACCTCCTCAGTTTCGGGAATCCACTAGAATTTGTAGAACACAGGCTGCTTCCTTTACCCCGAGCAGTCTGCCCACCTTTCTTCAGGGAGTTGGCCTCTCATCATTTAGGTCTCAACACAAATGGCTCCTTTTTAGAGAGCTGCTGGAACCTTACCACTGTCTCCCAGTCATGTTACAAGATTTTACTGCCTTGGTGACATTTATCTGAACCTCATTGTTATTTATTGGTTTGCTTAGTTACATTTTTGTTTTCCTACCAGTTAACTGTGAGCCCCTAGAGTAAGGGGTAAGAGCTCCTGCTCTTTGCAAGGCGGCCCCTTGAAGTCACTCAACAAGTGGGTGTTGAATGAATGCAGCCGGAGAATGAACCACCCCCCTTCCAAGGAAACATAGGAACCTCGCCAGAAAGCCTCCAAACTTTTTGACCTTTACACAGATCAGATACATCACCTCACTGATAACTCCAGCAAAAACAGAAGATCACTGTTATTATTGCAATATGCTGATCTTAGAAACTCTGCTGTGTGAGATGGATTGCTTCTTTCAGAGATGGTCTGCATCTTATGATCACATTTCTCTGTCTAGGGTCGCCCGATTATACTGTGCTCCAAGGATGATACGGAAAGCTCCAAGTTCGCGTATAAAACCATCGAGCTGCCCCACACCGTGGACTGCCTGCAGGGCATCCTGAGTGTGATTCCCCTGCAGCTCCTCTCCTTCCACCTGGCTGTGCTCCGAGGATACGACGTATGTCTAAACGTTGCCCCTCATCCAGCAAAGTTCCCTTTGGTTCTTAAATACTTATTTGGTATAAATATTCATAAGAGAAATATTTTCATTTACAGTAATTTTTAAAGTAACTTATACTGAAAACACTATGGTAACTTCAAAATGTGTGAAGGTCACATTAAACTATAAGCTCCTCATCCAGAGGCAACTTGATTAGCAAATTTAATATTTTATTCCTGTCTTTAAAAGTTTTTGTGATAATATCAAGGATGAAATTTTACAACTTTTCTTTTTAATAGATTGCAAATATGTGTCTCAGATCTTAAACTTGTAAGCAACATTTGATCATTGCACAATATTACAACCACAATCTTACAATACATATTTTAACAATTGCATAACCAGCTTTCTATTATTTAAACTGTTTCTAATCTTTTGGAATATCTGTATAAAAAACAATCTCAGTGAATTATCTTTGTGCATACATCTTCCTTCCATTAAAAGATTTATCCTCAGTCTAGCAAATTATTAACATTTTGGAATTCCTATTTCAATTTCTGTTCTAGAAAAGAACCAATTTATGATCTCACAAGGAAGTGTGTATGCAAAGAAATAGAAGTTTTCTTATAATTTTATTTTGAGGAGCTTTAAAAAAATTCTTGTGCTAAGTCACTTCAGTGGTGTCCAACTCTGTGTGACCCTATGGATTGTAGCCTGTCAGGCTCCTCTGTCCATGGGATTCTTCAGGCAAGAATACTGGAGTGGGTTGCCATGCCCTCCTCAAGGGGATCTTCCTGATCCAGAGATCGAACCTGTGTCTCTTATATCTCCAGCATTGGCAGGCGGGTTCCTTACCACTGGTGCCACCTGGGAAGCCCCCCTCCCCAATACATATCAACACCAAAAACAATATAACAAACATGTGATAGTACATAATCATCCATCGTTGACATTTGCTAACCTTTTGTCACATTTCTTTCTTCTCTTCCTTAATATTACTGTAAATAAAATAATACCTTATAGATAAAGTTAAAGCCCACTTTATCAACCATCCACACTTCCTTCCCACCCCCCCACCCTTCACCAATAATTTAGTGTCTACGGCCAAGAAAAGTGAATTTTTAATGGTACAAATTGAGATAGCTGTTTTTAATAGCATGAATCATATCCTTTTAATAGTGTTAACACCGCGTAACATGTATCAGCTATAAATGTTTATTGTATAAACATAATTGTTTCTGGAACAAGAAACCCCTTCCAAGATGCAAGCCTCATGGAGCTCATGGTTGGAGGTGCCCAGGAATGTTCATCTCCTTGTTGTAAAGTATTTTGAGAGCAGGCTATACAGCACAGTGTGTTGCTGAGACCTGTGGGTCCTAAGCTGCTCCTTTCTGCTATTTTAGGTTGACTTCCCCAGAAATCTGGCCAAGTCTGTAACCGTGGAATGAGAACCAAGAGGAGACCATCACCACCTTCAAGACCTGTCCCAGTGACACCACGTGGGAGGAAAAGCTGGCATTCTGTGTGTTCTCAGTAGATCCCAATAGAGCTTGACAGCTTTGATGTGCCTTGTACCCAAGTGCTTTGCTTACAGCCAATAGGGTTTTCTCTGTGTCCTGAAGTTGCCAGAGGAGAAGGGAATCATTGTTTACACATGGGGATCTGAGCGGACTCTTCCAGTACCGTGCAATAGAGATACAGCTCTGTTCAGAGTAACTGTGAACCTTTTTTTAACCAACACTAGTTAGTTTTAAAGACAAAATATTTATAATGACAACTGTATAGCTTTTAAGTTATTTTTCTAGTAGATGGCTTTCTGTAGCCAATGATGCCCTCAGGCTACCCAGTGCACCCAGTCTCCTGGCAGGGGGTGTTCATCTCAGAATTGATCGCCAGGCATTGCCCCTCTGGACTTCTGCCTTCTTTCCCATCTTCTCTTGGCTGCTCCTGAGTCCTGTCCCCTGACCTCAGGGAAGTCTCCACCCACCGTCTTCCTATGCCTCCCTAAGTCCTGTCAAATCTCAGCTCCTTTCAACAGTGTCTTGGCATCGAAATCTCTCTGACTCTCAAACTTCTTTTTTATCTGATCTTGGTTCTTTTTAAGCCCAGGCAGCATTTTGTCCCTGCTCCTGCCCATAGTAAAACATCCTGAAAAATCTCATGCAAGAGAGTAGTTTCAAATGGGATACCTTGCCCTCTATTTTAAAGCATGCACAATCAAATTACTATGCAATTTTAAGACAATAAATATGGTACAATTTTGTGTGTGTGTGTGTGATTTTTGTCAATCTCTTTCTTTCGTGGTTTTGGAGGGCAGTGTCTCATGGGGGCAGCCCTGTTTATTGGTAGCCACTGGCACTGGCCCCACACCCATGACCTGTGTGCTTCTAGGATGAAAGTGAGGACTGTTTTAACAGGATGGAACAAAATGCAGGAAGTTTGAAACCTTGGATGAGACTCCACTGACCAGCTGTTGGACGTGGGGTCAGGCCACGTGATGCTGCTTGAGATGGCTGCCCAGAGCCTGAACACAGCATACAGAGGTAAAACTCAAATGTGTACTTTTTTTTCCCCAATGAGGCTATAAAGTCACCAATTTTATTAATAGAATCAGGCAGGAAGACAGAGAGCCAGAGGCAGAGTCCTTCTGGCCTGGGAATTTGGCTCCCTATGAAAGTGCTAACCCTGATGCTCGAATGGTGTCTTCATGGCAACTAACTGATGTGTGTAGCTCTAGAGTCCCATCAGATCTTTGTTCTGGACTACCTGTGGGCTCTTCAGTGACTTTTCCATCCTCTCCCCTGTAGCGCAGGGGTTGGAAACCTGGGAACTACATTTCCAGTTAAATTCCACCCATGAAAAGCATCCTGGGAAACTTGAAAGACAGTTTAGAAATTATTCATTGAGAAATTCATGTCACTTTTTTCTGCTCTGGCAGAGACAGATAGGAGGCCCTCTTGTGGCCCTTAGCACCAATACACACACTAGGGCTGTGCTCCCTAAAACTCACCCATCCCTCTGTGCACCATGCTGTGGTGGCCCCCAGCAGAGCTTTCCTGTAACTCCTCCAAAACCCCAATTCTGGAGAGTCAGCAGGAACCCAAGGGGCCCTGATGACATTCTCTGACCTTCCTTCTGCCCTTCTTACAAATTAACAAGGGTGTAAGTTCTGCTGAAAATGTCTGCTCTGGTTTCCGTCTTCCTGACCAAACAATGGCCAGTACGACTTTTGAAGTTAGGAGACTACAAACTAGCCAGAACCTTTGTTTTATTACATACAAATTTTATTATTTTTTTTACAGGGTTTTGTTGTTTACTGTCACACATCAATCCAAACCTCCCACTCTGGAATCTCCTCCTATCCCCCTCCCCGCCCCACCCCTCCAGGTCACCAGAGAGCCCCTGTTTGAGATCTCCCAGTCCCAGAGCATAGTCCCCTCCCTCACACCAAAGTCCATAAGACTGTTCTCCACGTCCTCCTCGTCATTGCTGCTCTGCATATTCATTTAGCAGCACCATCTTTCTAGATTCCATACACGTGTCAGTATACAATATTTATCTTTCTCTCTCTGACACACCTCATTCTGTATAATAGCTTCTAGATTCCCCTACCTCATTAGAACTGATTGAAATGAATTTCTTTTTATGGCTGAGTAATATTCCATTGATATGGAATATATATGTACCACAGCTTCTTTATCCATTTATCTGTCGATGGACATCTAGGTTGCTTCCATGTTCTAGCTATTGTAAATAGTGCTGCAATGAACATGGGGTACATGTGTCTCTTTCCATTTTTATTTCCTCAGGGTATATGCCTAGTAGTGGGATTGCTGGGTCATATGATGGCTCTATTCCTACTTTTTTAAGGAATCTCCACAATTCCATAGTTAGCTAGAACATTTTGATCTGAACAAGAACCAGAAAACTGCATTTCATCCTTAACTCCTGAGAGGCAATGACCATCCTGACTTCCGTGCTATTTCCCTGCATTTCTTTATAATTCTATGCATTACACTCATACACTAATACTGAAACAAAATTACTACCTGATTTTGAAATCAGAGAGCAAGCACACAGCAGTCATGCAAGGAGAGGGCAGCAATGCCCTCAGTGGGCAGAGGCTCCCAGAGGTGAGCAGAACAGTCTTGGGTCATGGTCTGACTTCCGTTTCTCTGGGAGGTAACAAAGCCCTTTCTGGGGAATTTGTAAGCACAACCACAAGTGAGTCTTGAGAAACACAGGGCTTTCCATGGTTGGGTGCCTGGCAAGACTGCGGTGTCGACCAGGCACTGCACATGCAGCAGAAGTCTGGTCAGTGAAAGTGGGCAGCTCTGTCTTACCTCTTTCTGAGCCCACTGTGGTCTACCTCCTGCTTTCAGGGGAAAGCCGAAAACTTCTGTGAGTCATGTGTGTATCCTCAGCAAAGCCTGAGTGAGAGAGACCTTCAATAGCACATGGTCAAGACAGGGCAAGTGCTGATAAGAATCTAGGCCCGGTTCTGAGCATTCTGTCCTCAAGTCAAGAAGGTGACCTGATGGGAATGGGGGGTCTTGGTGATGACAGTCTATGTGGCTCAGGTGCCCCCCCATCTGCTGCAGAGTTGTCACTGAGGATCACGTTTCACCTACCTGCAGGAAAGTCCCTCCTCATCTCTCGTCTCTCTTGCTTCCTGTCTTCTGTGTCTTCCTTCTTCTGTTTCCTTTTTTGTTCTTGAGTAAAGATGCTGGGAGGTAAATTTTTTGAGGTCTTTCATGTCTGGAAGTGACTTTATTCTTCACATTTGATTGAAAGTTTAGCTAATTATTCTAGAGTTCTAGTTCAGATAAAAATGTTTGTTTCAGAATCATAAAAGCAATGATCCCTTATCATGTTCCCAGTTTGCAGCTGCAGAGTTCAAAGTCAATCTGGCATGCCTTTGTCAGTGACTTCCTTATGTCCTTTTTGTTCCCTATGTTCTAAAATATAAGGTGCCTTGGATCACTTTTCAATTTGTTGGTTACTCACAACTATCAGGTCTGGGATATTTTCTTGAGTTACATTTTTGTGGATTTCATTTTGTTTCTCTAGCCTTTCTGTTACTCAGAGGTGAAGTTGCTAATTTTTTATCTTTACCATTGTTCATCTTATCTTTTTTGCTCTCCTAGTTGGGAAGTTTCTTCAGTTTTTTCTCCCAATCTATTACCAAGGTTTTTCATTTCTATCAAAGGATTTAATTTCCAAGAACTCTTTAAATATATATATTTAAATGCATATGTTTAATTAACTAAGTCCATAATGTATTCATATAGTCTTAATTTGTATCTAATTCCCTTTCCCTATTCAAGAACATCACATGTCTTCTTGGGCTCCTTTCTATGACAGTTTCTAAGACTTGCCTTGTGTTTACTTGCACAGTTTTGAGGACTACCCGTGGGTATTTTGTCGAATGTTCGGGCTAGCTTTCAGGGGAAAGCCGAAAACTTCTGTGAGTCATGTGTGTATCCTCAGCAAAGCCTGAGTGAGAGAGACCTTCAATAGCACATGGTCAAGACAGGGCAAGTGCTGATAAGAATCTAGGCCCGGTTCTGAGCATTCTGTCCTCAAGTCAAGAAGGTGACCTGATGGGAATGGGGGGTCTTGGTGATGACAGTCTATGTGGCTCAGGTGCCCCCCCATCTGCTGCAGAGTTGTCACTGAGGATCACGTTTCACCTACCTGCAGGAAAGTCCCTCCTCATCTCTCGTCTCTCTTGCTTCCTGTCTTCTGTGTCTTCCTTCTTCTGTTTCCTTTTTTGTTCTTGAGTAAAGATGCTGGGAGGTAAATTTTTTGAGGTCTTTCATGTCTGGAAGTGACTTTATTCTTCACATTTGATTGAAAGTTTAGCTAATTATTCTAGAGTTCTAGTTCAGATAAAAATGTTTGTTTCAGAATCATAAAAGCAATGATCCCTTATCATGTTCCCAGTTTGCAGCTGCAGAGTTCAAAGTCAATCTGGCATGCCTTTGTCAGTGACTTCCTTATGTCCTTTTTGTTCCCTATGTTCTAAAATATAAGGTGCCTTGGATCACTTTTCAATTTGTTGGTTACTCACAACTATCAGGTCTGGGATATTTTCTTGAGTTACATTTTTGTGGATTTCATTTTGTTTCTCTAGCCTTTCTGTTACTCAGAGGTGAAGTTGCTAATTTTTTATCTTTACCATTGTTCATCTTATCTTTTTTGCTCTCCTAGTTGGGAAGTTTCTTCAGTTTTTTCTCCCAATCTATTACCAAGGTTTTTCATTTCTATCAAAGGATTTAATTTCCAAGAACTCTTTAAATATATATATTTAAATGCATATGTTTAATTAACTAAGTCCATAATGTATTCATATAGTCTTAATTTGTATCTAATTCCCTTTCCCTATTCAAGAACATCACATGTCTTCTTGGGCTCCTTTCGGCTATGACAGTTTCTAAGACTTGCCTTGTGTTTACTTGCACAGTTTTGAGGACTACCCGTGGGTATTTTGTCGAATGTCCTACATGTGGATTTGTCTGATGCTATTCTCATAGTTAGACTGGGGTCCTGTGTTTTTGGAGAGGAAGACTCCAAAAGTAAAACGCCATTTCCATCACTTCATATCAACATGCCTTGTCACTGTTAGGTTAACCATGGTCCCCTGACTGAAGTAATGTTTGTCAGGTACTCTATCTCCTAACCCCACTTTCCATACTGAACCGTTTAAAAGAAAGCTACAATGCCTGTCCCACACTTAAGCATAGGGAGTTATGCTTCATCTCCACAGGAAAGAAGTAGCCACATAAATTATTTGGAATTCAGTACACATTTGTGTGTTCCTCCCCACTTTTGTTGTTAAATCATTTATTTCTAATACTATGAAATTCAGGGTATTTATTTTTATACTTTGAGTCATAACTTACTACCAGACTCCTTTTAGTGCTCAAATTTTCCAGTGATGGCTATTAGGAGCTCTTTCAGTTGGCTCTTGTGGCATGCCCCCTTGTGCTTTGTAAGCACTTCCTTTCTTGCACTGCAGCTTGCTCTAGGCCCATTGTGTACATTCCCAGTCCCTGCCCTAGACTCGGCCATTGTTCCAAGGACCCCAGGTTCCTTTATTTGAGAATGCCATTAGAAAATAAGACCTGGGTTCTGGGCGTGTTACTCCTGGGACGTAATTGCTCCTAGGCCATCTCCCCCGGAGAGCGCAAGACATACTTTGTGGGCTGAATTTCTTTCAGTGGGGGTTCTTGTTGCCAGGATACACTAATTTTTCATACTTTCTGAAGCCCACAATGATTTTTTTTTCTTTTGAAATTCACTTCTCACATAGTCTCTATTTCTTTCAAGATATAGTTTTCTGTCTGAGTGTTAGTTTTCTTTGCCGCGTGACCTTGGGCTGTTCAGTCTGACTCAAGGTAGGGAGAAAGTCCTGGGCACACAGTGGCACTTATTTTGATGTAGAGGTCCACTAGTCAGTCTGGTAGGGGACTTGTGGGCGGATGGTGGTCAGGTCTTTCCTTTAGGCTTCAGGACTGGTCAACTTCCAGAAAAGAGCTCTCCAGTCCCTTGCCCTGAAGCAAGGGTCCAGTAACCAGTACTCTGGGAAATACCCAGAAGAGGAGGGCTGAGGATCACTGCATTCAGCTATACAGCCATGGGTTCTGCCTTTTCATACAGCTCCCCTACCTTCAGCTATACCCCCAGCTCAGACACCCTGTTGCTTATCACCAGAGAATAAAACCCAGACTTCTGCCTTTCCCAACTGTTTCCTGCCTTTTCTCTTGCCATGTCCTCATATGAGACTGACTGACCAGCACAGGGGTGGGAATTCTGAAGGGGAAGCCAACAGAATCCTCCTATGGGGATTTTCAAATTTGATTTGAGATAGAGGGCCATCCTCTTTGGGCAGCAGGAGAGCAGAAGGTGACATGGGAAGAAACTGACACAGAGGAATGGGATGGGATAGAGAGCCTGCCTCTGGCTTCCAAGGCCTCACCCTGGCCTTCGAGCCTGCAGTACTGAGACCAGCTCTACCCCTGTCATCCCTCAAGGGCTACAGTGCAAGACACTCCCCCAGTTACAACTGAGACAGTACAATCTGAACCCTTTGGCACATCTCTGGTCCTGGTAAGGACTAGGGAGAAGACAGAGGGGTTGCGGAGTTGGGGGGAGAGCAGGAAACGTGGGGTGAGGCCAAAAGCCCACTCCCCATGGAACCAAGGCTCAGAGAAGCTAATCCCATACCTCGAGACACACAACTGAAGTGGAGAGCCTGACTGGAACCCAGGTGGAGAGTCCCATGTAGCGCAGGGAGGTGAACAGTGACTATAAGCAGCATCCAGGGCAGGAAAGGGCGGCCAGAAAACAGGTTCTAAAGAGCCTCGGCAAAAGTGAAAGCAGGCCAAGGGCAGGAGCCCCCAGTCAAAAACCATGCCAGGTGTTCCTGTCTGATGACTCCTCCCCTCTCACCCCTACATCCTACCTCTAAGACCTAAGAATTTCACCTCTTAAGGTTTTTTTTCTTAACATTAAGTTTGTTTTGTATAACTTACACACATTAAATTGTTATTTCTGAGGTGCACAGTTCTGAGTTTTGATACATATGTGGTCATATGAGGACCACCATAATTACAACACAAATAGAGTATACCCAAAAACCCAAACAATTCACTTGTGGCTCACCGCCCCCCACCGTGACCTCTGGCAACCACTAATGTGACTTCGTTTTTCCCAGAAGTCATATAAATGGAATCACATATAGTCTTATGTTTTGTTTTTCACTTACTATGTTTTTAGCACTTATCCATGTTGTGCACTTGCCACCAGGCCAACCCTATCTGTCAGGTAATGTCCTACTGTGTAGATACACCAGTTTCCGTCTGTTCACTGAATTATGGACATGTGGGTTGTTCCTAGTATTTGACTGTTTTGAATAAAGCTGCTATGAACGTTCTTTATGTGAATATGCTTTTTTTTTTGTCCCGGTAATGAATTTGATTTGAGATAGAGGGCCATCCTCTTTGGGCAGCAGGAGAGCAGAAGGTGACATGGGAAGAAACTGACACAGAGGAATGGGATGGGATAGAGAGCCTGCCTCTGGCTTCCAAGGCCTCACCCTGGCCTTCGAGCCTGCAGTACTGAGACCAGCTCTACCCCTGTCATCCCTCAAGGGCTACAGTGCAAGACACTCCCCCAGTTACAACTGAGACAGTACAATCTGAACCCTTTGGCACATCTCTGGTCCTGGTAAGGACTAGGGAGAAGACAGAGGGGTTGCGGAGTTGGGGGGAGAGCAGGAAACGTGGGGTGAGGCCAAAAGCCCACTCCCCATGGAACCAAGGCTCAGAGAAGCTAATCCCATACCTCGAGACACACAACTGAAGTGGAGAGCCTGACTGGAACCCAGGTGGAGAGTCCCATGTAGCGCAGGGAGGTGAACAGTGACTATAAGCAGCATCCAGGGCAGGAAAGGGCGGCCAGAAAACAGGTTCTAAAGAGCCTCGGCAAAAGTGAAAGCAGGCCAAGGGCAGGAGCCCCCAGTCAAAAACCATGCCAGGTGTTCCTGTCTGATGACTCCTCCCCTCTCACCCCTACATCCTACCTCTAAGACCTAAGAATTTCACCTCTTAAGGTTTTTTTTCTTAACATTAAGTTTGTTTTGTATAACTTACACACATTAAATTGTTATTTCTGAGGTGCACAGTTCTGAGTTTTGATACATATGTGGTCATATGAGGACCACCATAATTACAACACAAATAGAGTATACCCAAAAACCCAAACAATTCACTTGTGGCTCACCCTCCACCGTGACCTCTGGCAACCACTAATGTGACTTCGTTTTTCCCAGAAGTCATATAAATGGAATCACATATAGTCTTATGTTTTGTTTTTCACTTACTATGTTTTTAGCACTTATCCATGTTGTGCACTTGCCACCAGGCCAACCCTATCTGTCAGGTAATGTCCTACTGTGTAGATACACCAGTTTCCGTCTGTTCACTGAATTATGGACATGTGGGTTGTTCCTAGTATTTGACTGTTTTGAATAAAGCTGCTATGAACGTTCTTTATGTGAATATGCTTTTATTTCTCTTGGAATACACCTGGTAATAAGATTGCTGGGTGATATGACAGGTATATGTTTAAGGTTATGACAAACTATCAAACTGTTTTCCAAGTGGATAAACCATTTTGCTTTCCCACTGGCAGTGGATGAGAGTTCCACATCCTCACCAAACCTTCTACGTTTTTTTTAACACAGCCATCCTAGTGGGGTGTGTCATGATACTGGGTGGCAATTTAATTTGCCTTTTCCTAAAGTCTTGAGACAGTTTTAAAATCAGGTCCTTCCTCTTGACACCTGCTGCCCTGGCCCCAGGCCAGATGTCATCTTCTCTTACAAGGGCCTTAGCAACAGTTCCTTTCATTGGTGGTGTGATCTTAAGCCCCTCATCCCTGAAACTTCCTGTGCTCTAATGATCTTTCCCAAATAAACACCTCATTACATTACTTACTTTCTTAATATTCCACAACAGCTGCCCTTTACCTCCTCATCCAGGTCTCCAACCTGCGATGCCCAACGACCCAGCAGGTTAAAGGGTAAGTGAAGTTGCCACCAGGTATGGGTAATACTGAGTTAAGACTGTGGTGAACTAGAGGTCTCACCTAAAGGGGCAGCTGCCACTCAGTTTCAGCTGAAACTATGGGATGGTGAGCCTCACATTGCCAGGGCTTTAACTATTCAAGATAAACCAACAGTTTTCAAGGTGAAAGCTTCCAATTTTTAAATGTTGGCAACTAAAAAACTTTAAAAACATAGAAACAACTCTCAGGGTTAAACAAGGCATTTAGTGAGCTGAAGCCAGCCTATGGGCTTCCAGCCACCTATGCCGGTCCACCCACCTCAAAGCCCTCATAATTCTCCAGTCCCCCTTCTGCATCTCTGCCAAGACTAGGTAATGTGTGGTTCCCGAAACACAGCAGACAGGTCTTCATTTATGAACCTCTGCGTCTGAGTGCTCTGCCTAAAGCACTGGGCCAGCAGGTTTCTGCTGGCTTTGCATCCTCAGCTGGGGCTTCCTCTCCTCCAGGAGGCCTTCAACTGCTTTTCCCCACCTGGCAGGCTAGACCTGCAGTCGGTCATGCGCATGTTCCCCTCCCCGACCCCTACCGTTCTCAGGACACTCGTGGCAGGATCCTCTCACCTGCTGGCCTCAACTGGAATTCTCTACACTCGTCCAAGCACAGAGAAGCTCCCCAGTCCCTACCCTGCCACCTCAGATGTGTTCATAAATGTTTACCGTATTCATAAGCCAGAAAAAAGCAGAATCTTTTCAGAAAACTCCACATGAAATTCTCTCCTCTGATGGGGTGTACGTGTGTACACGCTTTGCATAGAGTGAGCGCTGCAAAGTCAGGGCTTAAACGTATCTAAGAATGGGTTCCCCTTCCTAATCCGAGAAGCACCCTGGTATGCTCCTTTGTAAAACCACAGCTCTACAGCCAGACCTCATTAGTTTACCATAACCTTTGATTGTGGCAATTTTTGTTCAAGATGCTTGAACTCTGCTCCAGGCTCACCAAAGTCCTCTCCTCCCCTCTGTCACTGACCTGCCAGGGACACTTGTCTGCACCTGGCCATCTCCTCCCATTCCCCTCCTCGACTTCTGGCAGCACCTATAAAACAAGTTCAGCAGAGGAATCCAAGGTCCGATCCCCGCGTTTCACTTCCTCGCAGCCTCCGCCTCGTCGTCCTGGACGCCAAGGTCCCAACTTCCCCTCGCCCCGGCCCTCCCCTCACCCCAGGCTCTCCTCCAGACGGACATTCTCCGTCTGCCGCCAGGCTGACTCGCCGCTGCCAGTCTGCACCTGCAAGCGCAGTGGCCCAGCTTTCGGTCCCGACAGGCCCGCTCTACACCGCCTCCCGGCTCAGCGTTCGGCCGTCGCACCGCGGGTCCCTGTAGAGCTCAGCTAGCGCGTCAAGCCGTGCCTGCGTCAATAAGGCCCGGAACCGATCCGCCGCGCGGCCGCCAAGTGCCGCTCCTGGCAGAACTGGTCAGCTAGCGCCCGGGCTCTGCCCGCCTCCCAGCTGGAGCCGCCCGGCAGTAGCCCCTACCCCGAGCGCGCGTGATTGGCCGCGCCCTCTCAGCTCACCGCGAGCTGATTGGTTGGCGCGCGGGTCAGTCAGGCCGGGCGCCGCGGCGGCGGCTGCAGCGGAGGAGACGAGATCCAGACCGGAAGGGTCTTAAGCGCCCCGGCGCCCCTCACACCCTTTGCGGCGGCGGCGGCGGAGGCGGCGGTGGCGGGGCGGAGCGGAGCAGAGCGGGGCGGGGCGGCGCGGCCGGCCGAGCCCGGGGCAGCGGAGCTGCGAGCAGCCAGCGCGCTGCGCCGCCAGTCCGCCCGCCTGCCCTCTCCCTCTGGCGCGGCGGCGGGGAGGCGAGGTGAGCCCGGCGGGCGGGTTAGGCCCAGCGGAGACTCTCGGGCCGAGCCTTGCCCGGGAGGGGCGGAGGGAAGGCCGCGCGGCCAGGGTCCGCGGGGGAAGGGGGTGCGGAGCGAGAGGACCGGGGTCCGTGGGCCGACCGTGGTCTGCGGGGTGCTGGCGACCCCGGCCGCAGCCCCTCGTCCTCCGGGCTGCCGCAGTCACCCCCTCCCGCCCGGCTGTCAGCAGCCCCGAGCTAAGGGCTCGCTCCCTGGTATGGCCCCGGCAGATCAGCTGTAGGGTTTGTGGGCGCCCCCCTCCCCACCCGCACTCCGATTGTTTGGCACCCAGCTGCATGTCCCCTCCGGGATGCTCCGAAGCTTGGGATCTGGTTCCTGCGACCTTGGCAAAGGCATCATCCTTGGCCGTTCCTCTGTTTTGCTCTCGACAAAGTGGGGGAAATGTCTTCCTTTTTGGACTGGGTTGTTGTCAGACTATATGAGTGTGTGTGAAAGCCCCTGGGCAAGAGCCCGCCCGGTGCACACTTGTGGAAAATTGGGCGGGAGCCTGCTGCTTGCTGGTTTGAATGTGGCAGAGCCTGCGGGGAGTCCCCCAGCCTCATGCTCCCCAAGTGCCTTGTCATTGCACACTCAGTGCCCAGCAATGCCTGAGCGGGCCCTGCCCAGGTCACCCACCACCAGCCTGCCCATCTTATTTGCCCTGAACATTCAGCCCGATTTACCTCAGGACATTTGCACTTGCTATGACCAGTGATTGGAGTTGTCGCCCAGATCTTTGCACAGCTGGCTGCTTCTGATCCTTCTTCAGGTCAGATGTCTCACTTTATAGAACGCTTTCCTTGACCGCCTGTTTTCATTCTATTGCATTACCTGACTTTTCTTCCTAATATCTGGTTTGGAACTCTTCTGTTGATTTGCCTGTTTATTTTCTATTGCACTAGGATTGTAGCTTTGTGAAAACAGGTAGTTGATTTGTCCACTGCTTTATCCTCAGTGCTTAGAGAGCACACAGTAAGTATTCAGTAGTATCAGTTTAGTGAATGAATGAATGACCCTGCCTGCCTGTTGCCTCTGCCTTATCTGTTTGTTTAGTGACTTCTTACTAACTTGTGAAACTTGTATGTGGATGGTAGGTTGCTTTCACTTGGTGAAACATTTTGATGTCCTTGACCCCTTTGTTTGGTAACTATCAGCTAGTTAGGATATAAAATCTTACATTTTTGTGATGTTTTAGCTCTGACTTCCTTCCACACATTCAGGACACACTGAAGTCTGCATTAACTAGGTCAGGCTTTCTGCTTGGCCCTGGGGACACAAAGGCAGTAGCAGCAGGGTCCCTTTCTCCAGAAAGCCCCAGAGCCCAGTGAGAAAGCAGACATGCAGACGGTGCTGGGACAGCTTGCTGTCAAGGAGAGCCTGTGCTGTGGAAACTTGGAGGACGTGATGGTGCTTGGGTGGTGCTGGAGTTGACTTGAATGATGATGAGAAGCTTGTTAGGTAGGGGATGGCAAGAAGTGGGCAAGGGCAGGGTGAAGGAGGAACTTTGGCCCAGGGTTGGGGTCAAAAATCAGCCTGTGGGGCCAGGTGTGAGGCATTGGAGTAGTGGAGACCCTGGCGAACCAGACCCTGCTCACCCAGCAGTTTTTAGAAGGGAAGTCAGAACTCGACATTTGTGTCTGTGCTTTCTTGATTTTTCAGTGTTGGCAGTAGCTACTTTTGGTGGTGGTGGTGGTGGTTCAGTGCCTCAGTCGTGTCTGACTCTTTGCAGCCTCAGGGACTGCAGCCCTCCAGGCTTCCCTGTCCTTCCCTATCTCCTGGAGTTTAATTAAACTCACGTGCGTTGAGTTGGTGATGCCATCCAACCATCTCGTCTTCTGTAGCTAATTTTAAAATGTTTTCAGTGCTGTGACCCAAGCAAAACGTAGACCTCTTCCAGTTCTGTTGCAGGATTGTCAGACTCCAGACTCCAGAGCAGGTTGTGTAGGAGGGAAGAGTTGTAGTGAGCTAGAAAAGTAGCCCAAGGCTAGGGGAGCTAGGCCTGTTTGTCCAGGTACACTGTTTTAATTGTTACTGGAGCCCTGTGATAGCAGCTATGAAGCCCAGCTCTGCACAGGAAGAAACAGAGGCTCCCAGAGTTCCAGCAGTCTGCTTAGTAGCAAGCAGTCGGAAAGTGAAATTTGAACCCAGGTCTCCCCCAGATCAGCATACTTTCCTGAGTCCCTTAGCTCTGTGTGTTCTAACTAGGGGTTTTTTAGCCTTGACCCCTTTGTTTGGTAACTATCAGCTAGTTAGGATATAAAATCTTACATTTTTGTGATGTTTTAGCTCTGACTTCCTTCCACACATTCAGGACACACTGAAGTCTGCATTAACTAGGTCAGGCTTTCTGCTTGGCCCTGGGGACACAAAGGCAGTAGCAGCAGGGTCCCTTTCTCCAGAAAGCCCCAGAGCCCAGTGAGAAAGCAGACATGCAGACGGTGCTGGGACAGCTTGCTGTCAAGGAGAGCCTGTGCTGTGGAAACTTGGAGGACGTGATGGTGCTTGGGTGGTGCTGGAGTTGACTTGAATGATGATGAGAAGCTTGTTAGGTAGGGGATGGCAAGAAGTGGGCAAGGGCAGGGTGAAGGAGGAACTTTGGCCCAGGGTTGGGGTCAAAAATCAGCCTGTGGGGCCAGGTGTGAGGCATTGGAGTAGTGGAGACCCTGGCGAACCAGACCCTGCTCACCCAGCAGTTTTTAGAAGGGAAGTCAGAACTCGACATTTGTGTCTGTGCTTTCTTGATTTTTCAGTGTTGGCAGTAGCTACTTTTGGTGGTGGTGGTGGTGGTTCAGTGCCTCAGTCGTGTCTGACTCTTTGCAGCCTCAGGGACTGCAGCCCTCCAGGCTTCCCTGTCCTTCCCTATCTCCTGGAGTTTAATTAAACTCACGTGCGTTGAGTTGGTGATGCCATCCAACCATCTCGTCTTCTGTAGCTAATTTTAAAATGTTTTCAGTGCTGTGACCCAAGCAAAACGTAGACCTCTTCCAGTTCTGTTGCAGGATTGTCAGACTCCAGACTCCAGAGCAGGTTGTGTAGGAGGGAAGAGTTGTAGTGAGCTAGAAAAGTAGCCCAAGGCTAGGGGAGCTAGGCCTGTTTGTCCAGGTACACTGTTTTAATTGTTACTGGAGCCCTGTGATAGCAGCTATGAAGCCCAGCTCTGCACAGGAAGAAACAGAGGCTCCCAGAGTTCCAGCAGTCTGCTTAGTAGCAAGCAGTCGGAAAGTGAAATTTGAACCCAGGTCTCCCCCAGATCAGCATACTTTCCTGAGTCCCTTAGCTCTGTGTGTTCTCTTTTGGCTCTTAATTCCTTCTGGAAGAACAACATCCAATCTAGATAATGTTTCACTTCATTTAACCCTTTTTCTCCCCTTCAAAAGGATCCTGCAGGGTTAAAAGCAATCCTATTTTGGCATAGTCTTCTCTGAAGAGCATTGATTTTCCTGAGTTTCCTGAAGAGAATCTGCTTCTGAGGACTAAATTTTCAGGATGCCACTTAAAAAATTTTGTTGACAGATTAAAATGTGTTTATTTGGCCTTCCTAAATAAATGTTAGAGGGTATACCTCAATATGTCTATTTAAAATAAAATTTCTTAATTTTCTAGATAGAAAAAAGTTCCTGATGAAGCAATTAATAGTGAGTAAGCCAGTTTAGTTCGTGATGTATGAGGTAAAACAAAACCACGTGTTTTTTTCTTAACACTATTGATTTGGTGGTAGGAGGGCATAGCAGCTCACTCCAATATTTCTGCCTGGAGAATCCCATGGACAGAGGGGCCTGGTGGGTAACAGTCCATAGGGTCACAAAGAGTCCAATATGACTGAAGTGACTTAGCACACATACATGCACGACTGTTCCTAATTTAGTTATACTTGGTTAAGAAGATAACATTTTTGCATAATTTTCCTTAAGAATTATTAAATTTGTCTTTGGCCTTTTGTGATTATATGAACTACTTTCAACAACAGTGTTTATTTTAACTGTTTATTATGATGAATTTCAAACATGTAGGAAAGTAAACAGAGTAGTATCCGGCTTCAACAATTACCAACCCCTGGCCAATCTTATTCATCCCTAACCTCATCTATACATCTTACCCAGGCAATTCCCAGCTATCATGCCATGATTTTTTTAGTTTATGTCTGAAAAAATTTTTAAATAAGGATTCTCTTAAATTTGGAAAAGCTATAATTCTGTAGTATCATCAAAGAGCCAGCCAATATACAAATTTCATGTTGTCTCATAAATTTTATAGTTTATTTAATAGTTTCTTCATTGGAATCCGGATCCAGATAAGGGCCATATACTGTGATTGGTTGATGTCTTTTAAATTTCTTTTAATCTATAGATCCCCACCGCCCCCCCTTATTTCTGTTTTTCTTGTAGTTTATTTGTTGAAGAAATAGCATTTCTGCTGTTGGGATTTTACTGATTATACTTTCTGCAATGTAATTTCTTGTGTCTCTCTGTATTTCTTGAAAATTTGTAGTTGGATTTAGGCAAGGTTTGGTCAGATCCGGGAAGACCTCTTAGGTGGGATGTGTGCTTCCTCTAGAGCCAAGTGGTCCTGATGGGCTCACACTGTGATGTTAGCTGCTGTTGATGCTCAGTGCCTAGAGCCTTTGATTCATTAAAAGGGCATGTTACTGGGAGGGGGGACAAGTTTGCATATCTTTTGCTCAGCAAGAACTCACTTTTTATAAAGTATGGTAGATCTTTACAGATTTTATATTGGCCTATGGATTGGCGGGCTTCCCTGGTGGCTCGGATGGTAAGGAATCTGCCTGGAAAGCAGGAGACCTGAGTTCAGTCCCTAGGTTGGGAAGATCCGCTGGAGAAGGGAAAGGTTACCCACTCCAGTATTCTTGCTTAGAGAATGCCATGGCTCGTCCTTGGGTTGCAAAAAGTCAGATGGGACTGAGTTACTTCTCTTTGGAAGCCAGTTAAGATATTCTTAGCTGGTGCTTCAAATCCTCTTTGGAAAGTGTTGGGGTGTAAATTAATAGATATAAAAATAATGAGCAAGAGGAGTCCCCATTTTAGCATAGGACTTCCTTATAGCTAAGGAAATTTACTAAACATTTGAAAGTAAAATTCAACAAATTTGATTTTCTTTAATTTCATTTGTTTTTTTGGGTTCATTTTTTGGTTTTGGATTTTATAAAATATTCTACTTCCTTTTTTATTCTAGCTAATTTTACCTTAGAACCTTTCTTAAGCAAAGACTACATACTCTAAAACATTTTGGGAATAATAAAAATAGATTCTAAGGATAAATGGATTACAAATGAAGTAGGTTTTTTCTTTTTTTTTCTCCCTTGTGACTCACACATAAAGAATCTGCCTGCAGTGCAGGAGACCCAGGTTCAATTCCTGGATTGGGTAGATACCCTGGAGAAGGGGATGACAACCCACTCTAGTATTCCTTCCTGGAAAATCCCATGGGGTCACAAAGAGTCAGATAAGACTGAGCAACTAACACTTTCGCTTTTGCAAAAGTGAGGCATTAATGTTAACTCTCTTTATGTTAAATAGATTTCTTGCCTGTTATGGGGTTGTTATTTAAAGTATTTCTGTAGCTGAATTTTTTAGCATTAGGAGAATGAATAGTGCGAAAACCATCTGTAAGTTTGTCTTTCCATAGGCCAGCATAGGAAAAACTTGGGGATTTGTTTTAAAAAACATATTTTTATTTAGAATAATTTGTTTGAAAAACATATCCTCACTCCCTACAGTGATTCTGAGAGAAAGAATAATTGAGAATGATTGCCTTTAAAATAAACTCCTTTTTCTTAAAAAAAAAAATATATATATATATATATATATTTATATGCACATGTATATTTCTACAGAACTATAAATGATTCAGTTTGTTTGATTGTTTGTGTATCTAAATTGATGCTGCTGCTAATTTGATATCAGCATCTCTAGGCATGAGCAAACCAGGTAATAAATCCCCCAGCTCTGATTCTGGAATCAGATTTATTTTTTCAACTCTTAACTCTCAGAAACATAGCTACTATTATATGTTGTAAGGTGGATGACTTCTAAAAATTCATCTGCCTGCCACACCCTAGAATGAAAAGTAAATTCTGTGCATTGCCTCTTGTCTATTGTATCTTTCATGGAGGTGCGTGCTAGTATTAACCAGACCAGCAGCTTTTGCACTTGCCAGATTTTGGTTCACATTTTCAGAATGCAGATATTTGTTTGGGATATGTAGAATGGGTATGGTAATACCTGTTCTAAGGTCAGCTAATGTGGAGAGCTTGACCTCTGCTGAGCACTGTGCTAGCTGCCGTCTGAGGGTAAGTCTGCAGTCATCCCATTCTGCAGATAACTATAAGCGCTTGCCCAAGTTCACTTGCCCAGATAAATGGCAGACCTACTGCCCTCTGACTCCAGAGCTGCCTTACCACATCTGCCTTCCCTTTTAGTTTTGCTTTAACAAATATTTACTGGGCACCCACTGTGTAATGAGAAGAGGACTGAGAAAACAGAAGAGCTCACAGATTAGAAGTAGATAAACTTGCAAGGCAAATGAATACAAATTGTGGAGCCAAAAAAGGGGCCTGCCAGACACAGTTTGAAAGGAAAGCCTATTGAGGAAGACTTGCAGGAAAAGCAGGTGCTTGCCCTGGACTTTGGAGGATGAGGGTTGGCCAGGAGCACGAGAGGGAGGGAAGTCATTGCAGGCAGATGGCAGAGACCTGAAGGTGTGCATTAGCTGGAGCCTGTTGCTCCTAGGTGGCTTGATAATGCTTGAATGTGAACCAGAGGGCCTACGGAACTCTTCTGCTGTTCTAAGGATTATAATTTGATTCTGAACACAGTCGGTCACTATTGAGGGAATTTAAACACAAGAGCGGCAATGATCACAAATCTTTTTTCAACAAACCTCTTTTAACTCCTCCATTTTGAGATAATTATAAATTCATAAGAGGTCACGAAAATAGTACAGTTGTACCCCCTTCACCTAGTTTCCCCTAGTGGCTGCATATTTATATAACTATAGTGTATATATAACTATAGTATAATATCAGAACCAGGCAGTTAGTACAAGCTTGTACAGTTATGTGTCATTTTATCACTTGTAGAGGTTCACATAACCACCACCATCGCCATCAAGACTCGGAACAATTTCATCATCCCAAAGATACCCCTTGTACTACCCCTTTATAACCACACTGCCTGCCTTGCTCCCCACCATCTGTAACCCCTAGCAACCACTAATCTGTCCTATATAATTTTTCATTTCAGGAAGGTTGTATAAATGGATTATAGTCTATGGACCTTTTGAAACTAAAATTGTCAATAAAATTTTCACTAAAATTGCATAATACCCTATGACCTACCTGAATTGTTGTGTGTATCAGTTGTTCAGCCATTTTTAGTGCTGGGTGGTAGTCCGTGGTATGGGTGGATGCACAGCAATTTGCTTAACCATTCACCTACTGAAGGGCATCTGGATTGCTTCCAGTTTGAACTATTACAAATATAGCTGCTGTGAGCATTCATGTAAAGGTTTCCATGTGCATAGATCTTTCTAATGTGGTGTGTGCACTATGGTTTGGAGGTATCAGGAATGGAGGCGGGGAGAGCACTTTGGCCGTTGGTATGTCTCGGGAGCAATGAGGCCTTTACCCACAACATTGAGTATCAGGGCTGGCGATGGGGAGACTGATGACTGCAAGAGGCCAGTGGGAGGAATTCTTTCTGGATCCTTAGGATCCGTCTGAGTGACATGATAACCAAGTAACTACTAGTTGTTATTGTGTACTACAGTATATACCGTAACCTAAGAACTGATGTTCAGGAGAGTGACTCTGGGATGCTGTGAGGTTTTCAGTTATCCAAAAAAGATGAAGTTGTGCTAAGATACCTGGAGTAGGGAATGGCAGCCCACTCCAGTATTCTTGCCTGGAGAAGTCCATGGACAGAGGAGCCTGACTGGCTACAGCCCATGGGGTCACAAAGAGTCAGACACAGCTGAGTGACTAACACACACACATGCTATTTTTAGTAAGAATAAAGTAGGAAAAAAGAACAATTTGATTAAAACTTTCAGCAGCAAGCATTGAAACAAAAAAGATGATTGTGGAAATCTGCTTTTAATCACAGCAGTCAGTTAACTTAAATATTGAACACCCTGGGTATTCTGGAGGCTTCACCAGTGCCTCTGATGGTAAAGGATCCCCCTGCAATGCAGGAGACCCAGGTTCAATTCCTAGGTAAAGAAGAACCCCTAGAGAAGGGAATGGCTACCCACTCCAGTATTCTTGTCTGGGAAATCCCATGGACAGAATAGCCTGTTGGGCTACAGTCCATGGGATCATAAAGAATTGGACATGACTGAACAACACTTTCACACTGGGTATTCTGAAGCGTTAGTGTGATTAAAGGTTTGATTCTGTGAATCACTGAATTATCTTCATCAGAAGAAGAAAAGTCTTGGTAGGGTGAAACCAACAAGCTAACATGTGAAGGTCTGTGTTATTCTGGCCTGGTCCTGGCTAGCCCATGGACAATCACTTTACTTTCTAAGTGCAATTAGAGATATCACAGTCGTATTTGGAGAAGAACATGGATATTGTAGTCAGATACACCTCAATTCAAATCCAGGTTGTGCCACTTTCCCACTGAGAGTCTGGGCAGGTTCTTTCTTGTCTCCAAGTTATTTCTTCATTTGCAGGGTGAGAATAGTACTGCGAATCTCACAAGCTGTTAACGGAGAATGTATATAACTGTGTACTGAGCCTGGCCCACTTGTCTTCATGTCTCCAGTCTCGTCTGCCTGAAATCCATTCTGTGTAAAGGGGTCCAAGTGACCATTCTTCAGCTTTTCATTTAATAGTATTTGCTTAGTTTTTAAAATGTGAAATATATGCCTAGGTAAAAGAACAGAACAAATTATAATGGCAAGAATGAAAGTCTCTCTTTCCATTGTTTCTCTGCATTTACTAGTATAGTGTGTGTGTGCATGTGTGAGTATTTTTCTGTACATTGGCATTTACTGTATGCACTCTTCTTTGATTTGCTCTATTTCCTCTGTATCTTAAAGATCTTTCCATATCAATGCCTAAATTCCCTGCATTGTTTTTAATGGCTTCCTTATGCTTTTATACCATAATTTATTCAGTCATTCCAAGGGTACTTTTTAGATCATTTCTAGGTTTTGTTTTGGTTTGGTTTGGTTTTTTTTTTTTTTTGCATTATAAGCAGTGCTGCAAACATCCTTGCACAAATGTCTTTGCGTATTTGTACATGTATATTTGTCAGATGCATTGATGGAATTGTAGTTGCCAGGTTAGGAGTCATGTGCATTTAACTTTTTCCTAAGATGTGACCTATTTTACTTCCAAATAATGTTTTCTCAATTTATAGTTCTCACCCATATGTGTGAAAGCACCTGTTTTGTCACAACTAGCTTGTTACTTAACTGCGCTCAGGTCTTGCCTCCTCCAGGAAGCCTTCCTTTACATCTGTCTCTCACTCACACATTCCAGTTACTCTCTCACTCTGCCCTCTGGACACCACTCTGCTGGGCTTCTGCCAGGCAGACGGTGGGCATGCCCCTAGGACACTTCCTTTTTGGTATGATAGTGGTGCTATTGGTGGTTTAGAGGGAAGGGATTGTCTGATCAGTACTCCATTAACAAGCCCTACCTCATGTTTGGTATGCAGGAGGCTATTAGGAAATGTTTGTTGGGAGAACTCAGTACAGAGTAGCTGAGACTCGGACTATATGCTCTCCACTCTCTGTTTCTCTCCACGTTAAAATTTTATACCTATGGAAAGCTGTGGTGAGAGCTGATTTTTTTAATTTAGAAAGGTTAACCAGAGCCTGGCCCACTTGTCTTCATGTCTCCAGTCTCGTCTGCCTGAAATCCATTCTGTGTAAAGGGGTCCAAGTGACCATTCTTCAGCTTTTCATTTAATAGTATTTGCTTAGTTTTTAAAATGTGAAATATATGCCTAGGTAAAAGAACAGAACAAATTATAATGGCAAGAATGAAAGTCTCTCTTTCCATTGTTTCTCTGCATTTACTAGTATAGTGTGTGTGTGCATGTGTGAGTATTTTTCTGTACATTGGCATTTACTGTATGCACTCTTCTTTGATTTGCTCTATTTCCTCTGTATCTTAAAGATCTTTCCATATCAATGCCTAAATTCCCTGCATTGTTTTTAATGGCTTCCTTATGCTTTTATACCATAATTTATTCAGTCATTCCAAGGGTACTTTTTAGATCATTTCTAGGTTTTGTTTTGGTTTGGTTTGGTTTTTTTTTTTTTTTGCATTATAAGCAGTGCTGCAAACATCCTTGCACAAATGTCTTTGCGTATTTGTACATGTATATTTGTCAGATGCATTGATGGAATTGTAGTTGCCAGGTTAGGAGTCATGTGCATTTAACTTTTTCCTAAGATGTGACCTATTTTACTTCCAAATAATGTTTTCTCAATTTATAGTTCTCACCCATATGTGTGAAAGCACCTGTTTTGTCACAACTAGCTTGTTACTTAACTGCGCTCAGGTCTTGCCTCCTCCAGGAAGCCTTCCTTTACATCTGTCTCTCACTCACACATTCCAGTTACTCTCTCACTCTGCCCTCTGGACACCACTCTGCTGGGCTTCTGCCAGGCAGACGGTGGGCATGCCCCTAGGACACTTCCTTTTTGGTATGATAGTGGTGCTATTGGTGGTTTAGAGGGAAGGGATTGTCTGATCAGTACTCCATTAACAAGCCCTACCTCATGTTTGGTATGCAGGAGGCTATTAGGAAATGTTTGTTGGGAGAACTCAGTACAGAGTAGCTGAGACTCGGACTATATGCTCTCCACTCTCTGTTTCTCTCCACGTTAAAATTTTATACCTATGGAAAGCTGTGGTGAGAGCTGATTTTTTTAATTTAGAAAAGTTAACCAGAGATTTAGTATTGTGTTTACAGTACCTGAATTGCTTATATTTAGAATACTAGAGCTGGAGGAAAAAAACTTAAAGCATTTCTTACCCCAAGCTTTAAGCAGATGGGAATGTTCCTCCTGCCCAGTGTTGATTTATAGAGTGGGTAGATTTTGCTCCTTACAGGAGTCTCCAGTCTTGATAAAATAGAGATTTTCAGTTAGAGTATTTCATTTCACAAGCATTCATCGAAGCAGCATGGTATGTGGGGAGGGTGTAGACATGAGCCAGATGCCTTTAGCAAAGGCCATGCCATTCCTAACCTTGAGGTATCTACTTGCCACACTCAGGTCTGTAAGAACAGTGTGTCCTCCTAGGAGCTTTTTCAGTGGATCACTGGTACGTGCATGCTCAGTTGCTTCAGTCGTGTCCAGCTCTTTGCAGCCCTATGAACTGTAGCCCTCCAGGCTCCTCTGTCCATGGGATTCTCCAGGCAAGAATACCGGAGTGGGTTTCCATGCCCTCCTTCAAGAATCTTCCTAATTCAGGGATTGAACCTGCATCACTTTTCATCTCCTGCATTGGCAGACATGTTCTTTACCATTAGTGCCACCTGGAAAGTCCTAAGAACGATATGCGTGTGTGTGCTCAATTGCTTCAGTTATGTCCGACTCTTTGGTGGGCAGTGAATAAGGCCAGATGAGAGGGAAGAGGGGCCCTCCCTGCTTTTGAGGAGCTCCTGGCCTAGTGGAGGGAGGCAGAGGCAGACCTGCAGAAGTCAAGTGACAGTGCATTGCAGTGGGCACTGGGTCCCACTGCTGGGAGCCAGAATGAGGACCCAGAACCTGCTGGTAAGGGAAATTAAGGGGCTGTACCTTCAGTGTGTTGGTAATGTGGCTGTCTGAAGAATTCTTACACTTCTCAATCTGTCAGTTGTTTGAAACCTGGTTGAGGTCCATCTTGTCTGTGACTGTTTTTTTTGTTTGTATTTTTGGTCGTTGACTATTAGGAAATGTTTGTTGGGAGAACTCAGTACAGAGTAGCTGAGACTCGGACTATATGCTCTCCACTCTCTGTTTCTCTCACGTTAAAATTTTATACCTATGGAAAGCTGTGGTGAGAGCTGATTTTTTTAATTTAGAAAAGTTAACCAGAGATTTAGTATTGTGTTTACAGTACCTGAATTGCTTATATTTAGAATACTAGAGCTGGAGGAAAAAAACTTAAAGCATTTCTTACCCCAAGCTTTAAGCAGATGGGAATGTTCCTCCTGCCCAGTGTTGATTTATAGAGTGGGTAGATTTTGCTCCTTACAGGAGTCTCCAGTCTTGATAAAATAGAGATTTTCAGTTAGAGTATTTCATTTCACAAGCATTCATCGAAGCAGCATGGTATGTGGGGAGGGTGTAGACATGAGCCAGATGCCTTTAGCAAAGGCCATGCCATTCCTAACCTTGAGGTATCTACTTGCCACACTCAGGTCTGTAAGAACAGTGTGTCCTCCTAGGAGCTTTTTCAGTGGATCACTGGTACGTGCATGCTCAGTTGCTTCAGTCGTGTCCAGCTCTTTGCAGCCCTATGAACTGTAGCCCTCCAGGCTCCTCTGTCCATGGGATTCTCCAGGCAAGAATACCGGAGTGGGTTTCCATGCCCTCCTTCAAGAATCTTCCTAATTCAGGGATTGAACCTGCATCACTTTTCATCTCCTGCATTGGCAGACATGTTCTTTACCATTAGTGCCACCTGGAAAGTCCTAAGAACGATATGCGTGTGTGTGCTCAATTGCTTCAGTTATGTCCGACTCTTTGGTGGGCAGTGAATAAGGCCAGATGAGAGGGAAGAGGGGCCCTCCCTGCTTTTGAGGAGCTCCTGGCCTAGTGGAGGGAGGCAGAGGCAGACCTGCAGAAGTCAAGTGACAGTGCATTGCAGTGGGCACTGGGTCCCACTGCTGGGAGCCAGAATGAGGACCCAGAACCTGCTGGTAAGGGAAATTAAGGGGCTGTACCTTCAGTGTGTTGGTAATGTGGCTGTCTGAAGAATTCTTACACTTCTCAATCTGTCAGTTGTTTTTGAAACCTGGTTGAGGTCCATCTTGTCTGTGACTGTTTTTTTTGTTTGTATTTTTGGTCGTTGAGTCATGTCTGACTCTTTGTGACCCATGGACTGTAGCCTGCCCGGCTCCTCTATCCAAGAGACTTACCAGGCAAGAATACTGGAGTGGATTGCCATTCCTTCTCCAGGGCATCTTCCCAACCCACGGATCGAGCCTGCATCTCCTGGATTGGCAGGTGGATTCTTTACCACTGAGCCACCAGGATCACAAGGTTCATTTTGTTGAATACAATCTTTTTTGGGGAGTGGCGGGGGCGTGGTGGGGAGGTAGGGGGGTGGGTGGGCCACTTCTATTGGTCTTTCATTTGTCTATTTTCATCCATCTTTGTTCTTTGGCCCGTGTGGGCCTCCCATTGCGGTGGCCTCTGTTGTCACAGAGCGCCGGCTCTGGGCACATGTGCTCCAGAGCTCCAGCTCGGTAATTGAACACATTGGTCCAGCTGTTCCACGGCACATGGGATCTTCCCAGGCCAAGGATCGAACCGGCGCCCCTTGCACTGCAAGGCGGTGTCCTTACCCACTGGACCACCAGGGAAGCCCGAAATACGATCTTAAGAGCTGATTTCATTAATAGTTAAATTATATGTTTTCTTACTTTGGCTTGGGGTTCTTTCTCTTGTTCTCATGAAGCCCAAGCTTGACAGAGGAGGTGGTCCTAACAGATTCTTTCTTAAGTGATTTTTTTTTTCTGCCTAATAAGGGCAACTTACTTTAATTAAAAATTATTTGCAATCTTGAGATGAAATTATATTAATTATTGACCTAATGATGTAATATATGGGGCTTCTCTGGTGGTACTTTTCCTGCCATGCAGGAGACCTGGGTTTGATTCCTGGGTCAGGAAGATCCCCTGGAGAAGGGAATAGATTCCCACTTCAGTATTCTTGCCTGGATAATTCCATGGACAGAGGAGCCTGAAGTCCTTGGGGGTCACAAAGGGTTGGACGTGACTAAGTGACTAACACAGTGATGTAATATACTTCCCAGATTCAGAAAAGCTAACCTAATACCATGCCAGTCAGAATATGGGTTACAACAGCTAGAGCAGAGAGGGTTCCAGAATTATTCAACAGGATTTAGATTAATTTATGCCAATTTCAGTGTGGGCCGGTGGACCAGAATGGCCCAGCTCTGGGCCACAAGGTCTTTCAGGACTCTGACTGGTGGGTGATTCCAGCATCCTCAGCATGCGTCTTCCATCTCTGGGTCTACAACTGCTGATTCCCCAGCCAACAGCAAGGGAGAAAGGTAGATGGAAGGCAAGCAGCTTTCTGTTTAAAAAATGGTCTGGAAGTAGCATTCATCATTTCTGCTCACATCTCATTAGATAAAAGTTGGTCATCTGACCACTCCTGGCTGCCAGGAAAGTGGCCAAATGTCATCCCTAGTTGGGCAGCCATTTGTCCGGCTGGAACAGGATGACTTCTATTATTAAAATGAAGGGAGGAGTGGATCCTGGAGCAAGTCAGAGGCCTGGGTCTCTCATACTGTCCCTTGGCCTCTTCTGACTTATCTTGTCCAAAGTCAAGCTCTCCAGCTCTGCAGTTATCTCCTGCTTACTTTCAGCTGCTTCACCTTTATTTCTCCCCCTCTCCTACAGGGCAACAAGTTACATACACTCTTCCTCCAAGCCATGCATTTCCTCCTTTTTCCCACCACAGTCTTGCCATTTTTGTCAGGTCTGTCTGCCTGTTTTGAGTCTTACTCACTCCAGTCACTCCCTTTCTCAGCTTCCCGAATGACGTCTCTGAAAAGCAAGTCTGAGAGCCTGTGCCTCTTGAGCTTAGATGCCTCCATAGCCCTCAGGCCCAGGTCTAGATTGCAATCTTGAGATGAAATTATATTAATTATTGACCTAATGATGTAATATATGGGGCTTCTCTGGTGGTACTTTTCCTGCCATGCAGGAGACCTGGGTTTGATTCCTGGGTCAGGAAGATCCCCTGGAGAAGGGAATAGATTCCCACTTCAGTATTCTTGCCTGGATAATTCCATGGACAGAGGAGCCTGAAGTCCTTGGGGGTCACAAAGGGTTGGACGTGACTAAGTGACTAACACAGTGATGTAATATACTTCCCAGATTCAGAAAAGCTAACCTAATACCATGCCAGTCAGAATATGGGTTACAACAGCTAGAGCAGAGAGGGTTCCAGAATTATTCAACAGGATTTAGATTAATTTATGCCAATTTCAGTGTGGGCCGGTGGACCAGAATGGCCCAGCTCTGGGCCACAAGGTCTTTCAGGACTCTGACTGGTGGGTGATTCCAGCATCCTCAGCATGCGTCTTCCATCTCTGGGTCTACAACTGCTGATTCCCCAGCCAACAGCAAGGGAGAAAGGTAGATGGAAGGCAAGCAGCTTTCTGTTTAAAAAATGGTCTGGAAGTAGCATTCATCATTTCTGCTCACATCTCATTAGATAAAAGTTGGTCATCTGACCACTCCTGGCTGCCAGGAAAGTGGCCAAATGTCATCCCTAGTTGGGCAGCCATTTGTCCGGCTGGAACAGGATGACTTCTATTATTAAAATGAAGGGAGGAGTGGATCCTGGAGCAAGTCAGAGGCCTGGGTCTCTCATACTGTCCCTTGGCCTCTTCTGACTTATCTTGTCCAAAGTCAAGCTCTCCAGCTCTGCAGTTATCTCCTGCTTACTTTCAGCTGCTTCACCTTTATTTCTCCCCCTCTCCTACAGGGCAACAAGTTACATACACTCTTCCTCCAAGCCATGCATTTCCTCCTTTTTCCCACCACAGTCTTGCCATTTTTGTCAGGTCTGTCTGCCTGTTTTGAGTCTTACTCACTCCAGTCACTCCCTTTCTCAGCTTCCCGAATGACGTCTCTGAAAAGCAAGTCTGAGAGCCTGTGCCTCTTGAGCTTAGATGCCTCCATAGCCCTCAGGCCCAGGTCTAGACTCAGATGGCTCCCAGTGACTTCCAGGGCCCATGGTGATCTGGCCTTGTTTTCTTTCTCCAGTTTTTCCCCCATGACCCAGCAAAACCAAATATCAAATGACTTGTCATGCTTGGAAGGCACCTCTAGCTCTCTGCACATGCTCCTTCTTTTCCCTATACCCTGAACCTCTATCCTTCTGGGTTAAGGGTTCTCCTTGCATTCTCTGTCTTCTGAGTGTACCCACACTGTGCACTCTGTAAACTCGAAACCCAGAAGACAGGCACACTTTCTTTTCTGGCAAGGGACCTGGACCACAGTGGTACTCAAAGTCTTTATGGATGACCATCAGCATTGCTGATACATTACAATATGGCAAAAAAACAAACAAACAGCAGATTGCATTGGCTCCTGACTTTTTGCTGAGTCTGTCTCTGATCCTTTGCATTCATACTCCACTGGTCAAGCTGGGCAGTTCACCATGTCTGATGAGCACAGTCAGTTTGAGCTCTGTGCTTTTATTCTGTCTCTGGCAAAACTGTCCAGGACAAATGCCACCTCCTCTATGAAGCTCTCCTTGTCTTCTGCACCTCTGCTCATGGGTAGGACTCTTTTGCCTTTCAAATTTGTTTGCATTTTGCTTATGGCCCTTACCTCTTTGTAATTTATATTACAGTAGAGATTACAGATTCATTGCTCACATTTCTTCCCCAATTAGTAAATTAGATGATGTTTCAAGACTAATTCCTGACTGAGCTTGCTATGTAGTGTATATTATTTATTACATTTTTGTACAAAGGCACCCTCTAAATGTTGAAATGAATTGTCTCAGCCTCTTAAAAACTGCAAATGGGGGCTTCCCTGGTGGTCCAGTGGATAAGGACACCGCCTTGCAGTGCAAGGGGCGCTGGTTTGATCCCTGGCCTGGGAAGATCCCACGTGCCGTGGAGCGGCTGGACCAAAGTGTCTTGACTACCGAGCCGGCGCTCTGGAGTGCATGCACCCAGAGTCGGTGCTTTGCACCGAGAGGGGCCACTGCGATGGGAGGCCCACACAGGACAAAGGGAAAAGATGGATGAAAACAAATAAGTGAAAGACCTAGAAGTGGCACCCCCACCCCCAAAATTTTTTTTTTACAAACTGCAAATAAATTCAGAAAAGGATGTTACTCCAGATGTCAGTAAAATAGAGCAGCATCATGAGGGAATCATTCATTACAGTGTTATGGGTCAGATCAGCAGAAGTATATTTAATGTTAATTCTGTCCCAGGGGCCAGGTCCTCCGTATCCTCCTTTCCTGGGAGTACAAGGTGTCACAATGAACAAGGCAGACCTGCCTCTACCCTCTTAAAGCTTAGGGCTAGCTTCTCATAGCAGTATGGCTTGGCCAGCTCACTAAGCTTTAGGTGACTCCAGTGTCACACAGGATAGTGATCCCTGTGGGTCATTATGAGCAGTGTGTTAGTTTATCTAGTGCAGTGCTGGCCTCCCAGAGGCCATCCCCAACCACTGTGCTATGGTTCTTGGTCACAGTGGCTGGCTGCTGCTACTAACAGCTGTGCCTCAACCACTGCCCTGAGAATGGTTAAAAAGAAAATTAAGCAAATTTAAATTTGATTTAAATTCTTTGTTCAGGCTTGTTATTAATTTATTTTCATTAAAAATGGAAGTCTTAGACATCATTGTGTTGTAATACATATTGTCAGTCCAAAAAACACTGTGAGTAGACATTCAGTGTTACATGATAGAACAAACAGGCAGGATGTTGGGGCAGCTATAGACTAAAGTTTAAATTCTGTGTTTTTACACAGTATGGAATACTTACCTAAATGGTTTTATTGTTGACTTTTTAAGTTTTTAAATAATGATTGGTATAAATAGCTTGCTAACTTTTGAATAAACATTGTCAGACAAGAGTCAGGAAACTCAGTAAAGATAGCTTCCTGCCGATTTCTCTTTGCTTTGTTTTCTGTATAAAATCACATGGGCTCCTGAAGCATAGGAGTCTTAGCTTACTGTCTAAACCCCAAAAAGGCTGCCCTGGGGCTGCCAGTTTGTATTCATACCTTGTGAATAACATCATAGTGTTCACGTTATGGATGACCGCGCCTGGATGCAACAGAAAATAGGGAGGCCCACACAGGACAAAGGGAAAGATGGATGAAAACAAATAAGTGAAAGACCTAGAAGTGGCACCCCCACCCCCAAAATTTTTTTTTTACAAACTGCAAATAAATTCAGAAAAGGATGTTACTCCAGATGTCAGTAAAATAGAGCAGCATCATGAGGGAATCATTCATTACAGTGTTATGGGTCAGATCAGCAGAAGTATATTTAATGTTAATTCTGTCCCAGGGGCCAGGTCCTCCGTATCCTCCTTTCCTGGGAGTACAAGGTGTCACAATGAACAAGGCAGACCTGCCTCTACCCTCTTAAAGCTTAGGGCTAGCTTCTCATAGCAGTATGGCTTGGCCAGCTCACTAAGCTTTAGGTGACTCCAGTGTCACACAGGATAGTGATCCCTGTGGGTCATTATGAGCAGTGTGTTAGTTTATCTAGTGCAGTGCTGGCCTCCCAGAGGCCATCCCCAACCACTGTGCTATGGTTCTTGGTCACAGTGGCTGGCTGCTGCTACTAACAGCTGTGCCTCAACCACTGCCCTGAGAATGGTTAAAAAGAAAATTAAGCAAATTTAAATTTGATTTAAATTCTTTGTTCAGGCTTGTTATTAATTTATTTTCATTAAAAATGGAAGTCTTAGACATCATTGTGTTGTAATACATATTGTCAGTCCAAAAAACACTGTGAGTAGACATTCAGTGTTACATGATAGAACAAACAGGCAGGATGTTGGGGCAGCTATAGACTAAAGTTTAAATTCTGTGTTTTTACACAGTATGGAATACTTACCTAAATGGTTTTATTGTTGACTTTTTAAGTTTTTAAATAATGATTGGTATAAATAGCTTGCTAACTTTTGAATAAACATTGTCAGACAAGAGTCAGGAAACTCAGTAAAGATAGCTTCCTGCCGATTTCTCTTTGCTTTGTTTTCTGTATAAAATCACATGGGCTCCTGAAGCATAGGAGTCTTAGCTTACTGTCTAAACCCCAAAAAGGCTGCCCTGGGGCTGCCAGTTTGTATTCATACCTTGTGAATAACATCATAGTGTTCACGTTATTGGCTGTAGGCTATGACAGAGTTCTCTGTCTACAGATGTCTGTATTGAAGCCCATTAGTGACACGGGCTACAGGGGATGCAGACCAGCTCCAGAACCAACTCCTAAGGTAGGAACACACTCCGCAGCATGCATGGCACACACAGATGTCACCAGCCCTCCAGCACCCTGTTGTCCTGATAACCCACCACTTTTACAATCACTTTGGCATCAGATTTGCTTTCTGGTTCATCACTTTAGCCTGGATTTCTGGACATAGCCGAAGACTGGTCCATTTGGTTTTCTGCATGAACATAGATGTGTTCATTTTGTAACATCTCCAGAGCACCTCCATGTCTGAGTGAGACAGCTCAACATAATCTAGTCTCACAGGAAGCTGATGAGAATCACATAGCGATGTAGTCTTATCATGGCTAGTAAAAATGTGCAGATTCTTTTCTCCAAAGATTATGCTTTCCTAATCCAGTCCCTTAAGATGTGGCCATGTAGGGTCTTAAAGTTTCTTCCTTTCATAATAGTCCTGTACCCTTAAGATGTCTTTGCATTGTTTGTCTCTTAAGTTCAGAACTTGGTCTGAGTTTAGCCCTTACTGCCACGTTGTCTTATATGCCAGTAAACTTAAAACAGTATTAAGTGAGCTATGCATGTATCATTTCAGTAAGGATGCGTGTTCATTCTGTTTTTCTTTCAAGGAATCTGACGAGTGTCCCAGTTCTTTGGACTGTTACATGACACTACATCAAAAGAGCGACAAATGTACGTTTAAATGTTTAAATTCTGTGTTTTACACAGTATGGAATACTTACCTAAATGGTTTTATTGTTGACTTTTTAAGTTTTTAAATAATGATTGGTATAAATAGCTTGCTAACTTTTGAATAAACATTGTCAGACAAGAGTCAGGAAACTCAGTAAAGATAGCTTCCTGCCGATTTCTCTTTGCTTTGTTTTCTGTATAAAATCACATGGGCTCCTGAAGCATAGGAGTCTTAGCTTACTGTCTAAACCCCAAAAAGGCTGCCCTGGGGCTGCCAGTTTGTATTCATACCTTGTGAATAACATCATAGTGTTCACGTTATTGGCTGTAGGCTATGACAGAGTTCTCTGTCTACAGATGTCTGTATTGAAGCCCATTAGTGACACGGGCTACAGGGGATGCAGACCAGCTCCAGAACCAACTCCTAAGGTAGGAACACACTCCGCAGCATGCATGGCACACACAGATGTCACCAGCCCTCCAGCACCCTGTTGTCCTGATAACCCACCACTTTTACAATCACTTTGGCATCAGATTTGCTTTCTGGTTCATCACTTTAGCCTGGATTTCTGGACATAGCCGAAGACTGGTCCATTTGGTTTTCTGCATGAACATAGATGTGTTCATTTTGTAACATCTCCAGAGCACCTCCATGTCTGAGTGAGACAGCTCAACATAATCTAGTCTCACAGGAAGCTGATGAGAATCACATAGCGATGTAGTCTTATCATGGCTAGTAAAAATGTGCAGATTCTTTTCTCCAAAGATTATGCTTTCCTAATCCAGTCCCTTAAGATGTGGCCATGTAGGGTCTTAAAGTTTCTTCCTTTCATAATAGTCCTGTACCCTTAAGATGTCTTTGCATTGTTTGTCTCTTAAGTTCAGAACTTGGTCTGAGTTTAGCCCTTACTGCCACGTTGTCTTATATGCCAGTAAACTTAAAACAGTATTAAGTGAGCTATGCATGTATCATTTCAGTAAGGATGCGTGTTCATTCTGTTTTTCTTTCAAGGAATCTGACGAGTGTCCCAGTTCTTTGGACTGTTACATGACACTACATCATGAGCGACAGTAAATGTGATAGTCAGTTTTACAGTGTACAAGTGGCAGACTCAACATTCACTGTCCTGAAACGTTACCAGCAGTTGAAACCAATCGGCTCTGGAGCCCAAGGAATTGTTTGGTAAGTGTGGTCTCTTTCAATAGTGTAGATTGAGTTTTTATTGTAATAAAAAACTTTATCGATCTGAGTCATCAGAATGTAGAAACAGTGATGATAAAAAAATACTCTTTGCTCTAGGGTTATTAGCTAAATGGAATCAACCTTCTGCTTTAGATACATGTAGCAGATTATAGGATACAAACTAAAATTCGTAAGAATGGTGCATAAATTAAGTAGGTAGCAATTTTTATTTTTTCTTTGTTTCTTTTTTTTTTTTTCTTTTCCATTCCCCCTATCATAATGATATTAGAATAATAGGTATGACAATGAGTTGTAACCGAAATTTGGAGTTTTATTCATTTCTTCATCCTGGCCACCCTTCCCCCTTCCCCCTTTTATTCCCAATCACTCCTATTCATTTCTAGGCGCCGTCATTGCAGTGCCTTGCCCTTCATTGGCAGGATGGGGCCAGTCAGTGTCATTATCACCCCATGGATTAACCAGGAAGGGATGCCGTATGAGGGGTTGGGCTGGCCGTCTCTTCCTTGGTGTCTCACTTCAACTATGTGTCCAGCCCAGGACGTCAGAACCGTTGGTCTGACCCTGAACCTTAGTCTCTTGCTTGGTAAGACAGTCAGCTGCCGCGACATCACTGGCCAGCTAAAGGTAAAGTTTTTCACATGTTTTCTAGATTACAGTTATCAGCACTTCCCAAATTTTTTAATCCCTTAGTTTTCTGGGCAAAATCTTTTCTTCTACTTTTGGTCAACAAAAAGTAGATTGTCTTTGCATCTAGGCAGAACTGTGGAAAAGTTAAATACCCAGTGATTGCAGCTGGTAGGTAAAGGGGATTCAAGATAAAAAGAGAATTCTTGAATGTTCCGATAGGGAGTTTATATTTTTATTAGAGGTGCTGAGTTTAAAGAATCTGCATCAATGGTTATTAGTAACTGATCCTCTGTTGTAGAGACATGTAATCAGGGAAGGTGTTGCTTTCTTCAGCCTAGGTGGTTAGAGGTCCTGGGAGCTAAGAGGAGCCAGAGGTTCCCAGAAAAACTAAATGAGGGAGAAGGGACTGTTTGGAAGGAAGGCTGGCTTGCATCTAAAATAGTGGTGATCTTAACTTTCAATTGATAACATACTATATTGGTACTTAAAAACCCAGTGTGCCAGTGAAGTTTTAAAGTGAATGGATGACTCATATTAGGATACTTTGATGTTAATGAGAAATTTTAGACAGTAAAATATTCCTTTGATTTACAATCCATCTCTTATTTGAAACTGACTGGTAATTTGACATAGGAAATTAAATAAGACTGATAGCAAGGACATTTACTATAATAACCACATTAAGAGGTTGATTATAAAATGGAGGGCTTTATAAGGGTTAGGCAGTCAAAAATTAATGAGTTCATTAGAGCATGGTGCATGGCAGTAAAATTGCTTGCTACTTTACAAAATACTGTTTCTCAAAGATCAGTTTTGATTTCCAGTTTGCATACACTACTTCTCATCTTTTTTTTTTAAAGAAATGTTTAATAATGAAATTGCTCTTTGTGGGTATATATTTCTTATTAAAAAATTCTACTTTTGAAATGAAAGTTCTAAAGTATACCATTATAAGCTAAACCTCCTTTCATAAAAACAGTGGTAGAATTATAGGATGGAAAGTTCTGATATTTGAAAAAAATTTTTAAAACTAAGAAATCCAGAAGATCATCTATAGGCAGTTGATTTTCAAATAGGGTATCAAAGTATTCAGAGGGGAATGAAGAGTCTCTTTAACAAACAGCGCTGGGACAACTGGATATCCACACACAAAAGAATGAAGTTGAACTCCTGTCTTACATTTGTAGAAAGTTAACTCAAAATGGATCAGTGACCTAAATATAAGAGCTAAAACCATAAACTCTTAGAAGAAGACAAAGGGGAAAAGCTTCATGACCTTGAATTCTTAGAAATGACACCAAAACCATGAGCAATAAAAGAAAATATTGGATTTTATAATAAAAAATTTTTTTGTACATCAAAGAACAATCAAGACAGTTAAAAAACAACCAACAAATGGGAAAGTATTTACCAGTCATCTATCTGATCTGTTATTTATAAAGATCTCCTTACAAGTCAGCAACAGACAGACAACTCAAATTAAAAAAAGAATGGACAAAGGACTTGAATAGACATTTCCCTAAAGATTTATGACCAATAAACACGTGAAAAGATATTCATTGTTAGTCATTTGGTAAATACAAATCAAAACCATAATGAGGTACTACTTCATACCCACTAGGTGGCCATAATCAACAAATCGGAAAATAACAAATGTTGGCAAAGATGAAGAAATTAGAACCCTCATACATTGCTGGTGAAAATGTAAATGGTACAACCACTTGTGAAAAATAGTTTGGTGGTTCCTCAACAAGTTAAGCATAGAATTATTATATGATCCATTGTTAAATACTCCTAGATATTTTCCCCCCCAAATTAAAAACAGATGCTCAAAACAGACTTGTATGTAAATGTTTATAACAGTACTATTCACAATACCTAAAATGTAGAAACAACCCAATTGTTGATCAGTAAATGAATGGATACACAAGTTGTTATATACATACACAGAACATTATTCATAAAAAGAAAGGAAGGGCTTCCCTGGTGGTCCAGTGGGTAAGAACACTACCTTGCAGTGCAAGGGGCGCCAGTTCGAGCCCTGGCCTGGGAAGATCCCACGTGCCGCGGAGTAGCTGGATCGATGTGTCCAATTACCAAGCCGGAGCTCTGGAGCGCGTGTGCCCAGAGCTGGTGCTCTGTGATAGCAGGCCACTGCGACGGGAGGCCCATACGGGCCGAAGAACAAAGATGGATGAAAATGGATAAATGAAAGACCAATAGAAGTGGCCCGCGTGCCCCTCTCCCTCCCCAACCTGCCCCCTCCAAAAAAAAGTCTAAAAAAAAAAAAAGAAAGGAAGGAAGTGCCGTTGTATGCTATGACAGAGGTGATCTTAAGTGAAAGAAGCCAGATACAGAATGTAGTAATATATATGAGTCCAAAGTAAATAAATCCATAGAGAAAGATGCAGATTGGTGGTTAACAGGGACAAGGGGGAGAGGAATGAGGAGCAGCTTCATAATGGGCATGGAGTTACTTCTAGGGTGATGAAAATTTTGGGAAGTGACATAAAGGTGGCGATTGCACAGCACCAGATGTGCTGAGTGCTACTGAATTGTTCACTTTAAATGGTTCATTTTACATTTATGTGAATCGCCTTTTTTTTTTTTTTAAAGAAGATGAATCTTTTTTTTTTTTTAATTTTATTATTTATTTTTTATTTTGGAGGGGGTGGGGTGGGGAGGGAGGGGAGCAGGCGGGCCACTTCTATTGGTCTTTCATTTGTCCATTTTCATCCATATTTGTTCTTTGGCCCGTGTGGGCCTCCCATCGCGGTGGCCTCTGTAGTCGCAGAGCACCGGCTCTGGGCGCATGCGCTCCAGAGCTCAGACGCGGTAATCGGACACATCAGTCCAGCCGCTCCGCGGCACGTGGGATCTTCCCAGGCCAGGGATCGAACTGGCGTCCCTTGCACTGCAAGGCGGCGTCCTTACCCACTGGACCACCACGGAAGCCCCTGTGAATCGCCTTTTAATAAATTTTTTTTAAAAAAATGTAAACTGGGGGCTTCTCTGGTGGTCCAGTGGGTAAGGACACCGCCTTGCAGTGCAAGGGACGCCAGTTCGATCCCTGGCCTGGGAAGATCCCACGTGCCGCGGAGCGGCTGGACTGATGTGTCCGATTACCGAGCCAGAGCTCTGGAGCGCATGCGCCCAGAGCCGGTGCTCTGAGACTACAGAGGCCACTGCGATGGGAGGCCCACACGGGCCAAAAGAACAAAGATGGATGAAAATAGATAAATGAAAGACCAATAGAAGTGGTGCCCGCCCCCCTCCCTCCCCAACCAGCACCCTCCCCCCCAAAAAAAAAATAAAATAAAATAAAATGTAAACTGTAAGATGTCTTAAATGAAAGGTATTTGTCATTTTAATGGATATCATACTGTTATAGATAACATTTTCATGTTATACAGTAAAATATATTGTCATTTCTTGTAATTTAAGTAGTATATTGACATAGTCTTAACTGTGCTTTCATGTAACTCTTAGTATTTTCTTTTAAATAATTTTATGACAATTTTATTAACATCTGTAGGAGCAACTTTCACTGCACATACATATAGAGGCTAAAATTTTAATACCATCCTAAATTTCATGTCTTGTAAAGTCCATTTCCATAGCCTGAATTTTGATTTTAAGGAAAGATCAAAAACTGAGTTTTGCCCTTTTCTGCTCAAGAAAGAAGTCATTACTTTGAACCAATTAAATAGCTTTTAATGAAGACCTCTGCACAACTAACAGTTTATTTTATGATCTTTGATGTAATTATTCACTTAACTTTGTAACCCAAGCCAGTTATTCATTACCAAATCAAAACCTTTTAGTTGGGTTAGCTTTACTGATTCATGGAAAAGGAGTTAGTTAATTTGATTCTATTGGTCTTTCATTTGTCCATTTTCATCCATATTTGTTCTTTGGCCCGTGTGGGCCTCCCATCGCGGTGGCCTCTGTAGTCGCAGAGCACCGGCTCTGGGCGCATGCGCTCCAGAGCTCAGACGCGGTAATCGGACACATCAGTCCAGCCGCTCCGCGGCACGTGGGATCTTCCCAGGCCAGGGATTGAACTGGCGTCCCTTGCACTGCAAGGCGGCGTCCTTACCCACTGGACCACCACGGAAGCCCCTGTGAATCGCCTTTTAATAAATTTTTTTTAAAAAAATGTAAACTGGGGGCTTCTCTGGTGGTCCAGTGGGTAAGGACACCGCCTTGCAGTGCAAGGGACGCCAGTTCGATCCCTGGCCTGGGAAGATCCCACGTGCCGCGGAGCGGCTGGACTGATGTGTCCGATTACCGAGCCAGAGCTCTGGAGCGCATGCGCCCAGAGCCGGTGCTCTGAGACTACAGAGGCCACTGCGATGGGAGGCCCACACGGGCCAAAAGAACAAAGATGGATGAAAATAGATAAATGAAAGACCAATAGAAGTGGTGCCCGCCCCCCTCCCTCCCCAACCAGCACCCTCCCCCCCAAAAAAAAAATAAAATAAAATAAAATGTAAACTGTAAGATGTCTTAAATGAAAGGTATTTGTCATTTTAATGGATATCATACTGTTATAGATAACATTTTCATGTTATACAGTAAAATATATTGTCATTTCTTGTAATTTAAGTAGTATATTGACATAGTCTTAACTGTGCTTTCATGTAACTCTTAGTATTTTCTTTTAAATAATTTTATGACAATTTTATTAACATCTGTAGGAGCAACTTTCACTGCACATACATATAGAGGCTAAAATTTTAATACCATCCTAAATTTCATGTCTTGTAAAGTCCATTTCCATAGCCTGAATTTTGATTTTAAGGAAAGATCAAAAACTGAGTTTTGCCCTTTTCTGCTCAAGAAAGAAGTCATTACTTTGAACCAATTAAATAGCTTTTAATGAAGACCTCTGCACAACTAACAGTTTATTTTATGATCTTTGATGTAATTATTCACTTAACTTTGTAACCCAAGCCAGTTATTCATTACCAAATCAAAACCTTTTAGTTGGGTTAGCTTTACTGATTCATGGAAAAGGAGTTAGTTAATTTGATTCAGATCATTGATATTTTCTTTTAGAAATGTTTGTGCAGTTATGAAAATTCTTCTTGGACTTTTGGGAGATTTTGTTCTGGCTTTTGGATGAGGGGCTGTCGAGAGAGCTGGGCCTAGATGATTGGAAACCTAGTTTCCATTATTACCCTGCTGCCACTTTCTCCTAGAGCCTGTGCTGGCTATCTCTCAGCTGGGAAGATGTGTAACAGCTCCTCACCCTCCTTCTAGGCTTGAGGCTTCATGACTCCGTTGAACTGCAGCAGCGGTCGTGCCAGCGGTGATAGTCCCAGACTGACGGGACAGAAGCTTTTCCTGTGATACTTGCCCCACATATCTTTGGAGGATATTTTTTCTGGCTCTGTTTTGCACAGCATCTTGAATATTGACCTTATGCTTTAAAGTCCTCAAAAAAAAAAAAAAAAAAGAAAGTAAGGCACAAGGAGAGGGTATTTTACCTTCTTCTGCTGTTTAGATAAAGCACGCAAGAAACTAACTATGAATGGGGCTTCCCCTGGTGGTCCAGTGGGTATGGACACCGCCTTGCAGTGCAAGGGGCGCTGGTTCGATCCCTGGCCTGGGAAGATCCCACGTGCCGTGGAGCGGCTGGACTGATGTGTCCAATTACTGAGCTGGAGCTCTGGAGCACATGCGCCCAGAGCCGGCACTCTGCAACGGACAGACGCCACCATGATAGGAGGCCCACAGGAGCCAAAGAACAAAGATGGATGAAAATAGAGAAATGAAAGACTAATAGAAGTGGCCCACCCGTCACCCTCCCTCCTCACCCCACCCCATCCCCCCCAAAAAAGATAAACAGATAATAAATGTTTAAAAAAAAAAAGAAACTATGAATGGCTCCAGTCAGACTCCCTTCTTCCTTATCAGTGTTGAAAGGGCCCGAGTATGCCCACTATCAAGCCCTGACTCTTTGATGGCCTATTCTCTCCAGTGGTCCCTTCTCTGCCAATATGACAGGTTCTTTCCCATGTCCATCACTTTTGTTCCCACTGCATCTCCTGGTTGCAGTCTTCTCTGAAACCCTGCTGGTCTGTCCAGATGCAATCCCTGGTCTTTTATGACTTAGCTCTGGAACTCCAGATATTCTCAGCTCATGCTTGGAATAGAGCCTCCTCTCTGGTCAGACCACATGCTTGACCTATGCACATGCATGGTCCAGAACTGAAAGATAATAAATTTGTATTTCAAACCAGTAAATCTGTGGTAATTTGTCATAACAATAGAAATGAATATATATGTGTTCTTAGATTTTTGAGAAATAAAATATCAGTAGCAATAATGCATGGTTTATAAAACTTGTTAATCATCTAAACTAGAGCTTTATAAAGCATAGCAACAGGTGGGCAGCTACTGATGATACAGGATGAAATGGAGGAGCTGGGATCCAAATAAAATATTCTGACTCCTAATTTTGAATTGTAAAAACAGTTGTCTGATTTATTTGCTTCTATGTTTTCTTGTTCATTAGAACTCTTAGTAAAATAATTAGGAAGTAGGTTTTAAAATCTTTATCATTTGCAGTATTCATAAAATTAACCAAGTTATTAGTAAATTAGATACTTAACAGGCTCTATTGGGAAAATATGTGTGCATTTCTTTCACGTATATTCAGTTTTTTTCCTCTCTTAAAATCTCAACCTGTCTAATCAAAGTAGTAAGGACTCTTTGTTTTATAAAACAGTTCTATGAAGTGTTTAACTTTATTCTTTGTTTTTGCTTTAAAAAACAATCATTGAAATATAGTTGATTTACTATGTTGTTAGCCTTTACAGCAAAGTGATGCAATTATACGTATATATGCATTTCTTTCTTAGTCTAGTCTTCTTCATTATGGTTTATCATAGACTATTGAGTATAGTTCCCTGCTCTGTACAGTGGGACTTGGTTATTTATCCATTCTACATATATATATAGCAGTTTGCATCTGCTAACCCCAATTCCCACTACATCCCTCTCCTGGCCCTCTCCCCCTTGGCAACCACAAGTCTGTTCTCTATGTCTGTGAGTCTTTCTGTTTCATAAATGTTAATTTGTGTCATATTTTAGTTTCCACGTATAAATGATACCATATGGCGTTTGTCTTTCTCTTTTTGACTTACTTCACTTAGTATGTTAATCCCTAGTTCCATCCATGTTGCTACAAATGCAATCCCTGGTCTTTTATGACTTAGCTCTGGAACTCCAGATATTCTCAGCTCATGCTTGGAATAGAGCCTCCTCTCTGGTCAGACCACATGCTTGACCTATGCACATGCATGGTCCAGAACTGAAAGATAATAAATTTGTATTTCAAACCAGTAAATCTGTGGTAATTTGTCATAACAATAGAAATGAATATATATGTGTTCTTAGATTTTTGAGAAATAAAATATCAGTAGCAATAATGCATGGTTTATAAAACTTGTTAATCATCTAAACTAGAGCTTTATAAAGCATAGCAACAGGTGGGCAGCTACTGATGATACAGGATGAAATGGAGGAGCTGGGATCCAAATAAAATATTCTGACTCCTAATTTTGAATTGTAAAAACAGTTGTCTGATTTATTTGCTTCTATGTTTTCTTGTTCATTAGAACTCTTAGTAAAATAATTAGGAAGTAGGTTTTAAAATCTTTATCATTTGCAGTATTCATAAAATTAACCAAGTTATTAGTAAATTAGATACTTAACAGGCTCTATTGGGAAAATATGTGTGCATTTCTTTCACGTATATTCAGTTTTTTTCCTCTCTTAAAATCTCAACCTGTCTAATCAAAGTAGTAAGGACTCTTTGTTTTATAAAACAGTTCTATGAAGTGTTTAACTTTATTCTTTGTTTTTGCTTTAAAAAACAATCATTGAAATATAGTTGATTTACTATGTTGTTAGCCTTTACAGCAAAGTGATGCAATTATACGTATATATGCATTTCTTTCTTAGTCTAGTCTTCTTCATTATGGTTTATCATAGACTATTGAGTATAGTTCCCTGCTCTGTACAGTGGGACTTGGTTATTTATCCATTCTACATATATATATAGCAGTTTGCATCTGCTAACCCCAATTCCCACTACATCCCTCTCCTGGCCCTCTCCCCCTTGGCAACCACAAGTCTGTTCTCTATGTCTGTGAGTCTTTCTGTTTCATAAATGTTAATTTGTGTCATATTTTAGTTTCCACGTATAAATGATACCATATGGCGTTTGTCTTTCTCTTTTTGACTTACTTCACTTAGTATGTTAATCCCTAGTTCCATCCATGTTGCTACAAATGGCATTATTTCATTCCTTTTCGTGGTGGAGTAGAATTCCATTGTATATATGTACAACATCTGCTTTATCCATTCATCTGGCGGTGGACATCTATGCTGCTATGAACATAGGAGTCCATATATCTTTTTGAGTTATAGTTTGTTTGGATGTTTGCCCAAGAGTGGGATTGCTGGATCATACGGTAGCTCTGTTTTCAGTTTTATTCAGGAACCTCCATACTGTTATCCATAGTGACTCCACCAATTTACATTCCCACCAACAGGGCAGGAGGGTTCTGTTTTCTCCACACTGTCTCCAGCATCTGTTATTTATAGATTTTTGAATGATGGCCATTCTGACTGGTGTGAGGCGGTACCTCATTGTAGTTTTGATTGCATTTCTCTAATAATTAGTGATGTTGAACCTCTTTTATGAGGTGTTTGACTTAAAAAAAAAAAAAAGAGTTTAGTATTAGATCTGTCAGTGCTTCGAAGTCACAATTACAGCCTTGACATGGAACAGCTGGTGTAACTCTTACTCCTTGTTGCCTCCTCGGGTTCTGTATGAGCACGAGTGCTGGCCTGTTCTTACACTGGTTTATCTTCTGTTCGTATAGAGACATTAATAAGATGCCCGTAACAGACTTTTTGTGGTAAAGAAGTTAGATGGCATAAGGCCTAGGAAGGCTGTGACTCAGGAGAATTGAGTCCTAAGTCCAGCTCAGAGCCTCATAGAATTAGTTCTTACTTACCCTGGACAAATCAGCGTGTCTTTATGGACCTTAATAGTTACTGAAATAAATGATTTGGAGCTTCTACTTTAAGATGGTGGGTTCAAGCACCTAAACAAAGAAACCAGGAAGGCAGTAATTAGTGGATATGAAAGTATTCATCAGATTTCTACAGAGGAAGTGAGAACAAGTAGATGAGACATTTGTCACCAAGAAGAGAACCTATCTATAGTAGAACCTGGGAGAGATTTTAGGTATAGAGATGACAGATACAGAAAACAAAAGGTGAAATGGGTGGCTGGAAATAGGAATGTTGATTACAAGTGTGTCTGTGAAACAATTTTGCTAGTTGTCTCCCAGCCTTTTCACTGCAACCCCATGCTCAGCATTTGCCCCTAGATAATCAGTAAGGAGATGAAAAATTAGTAGGCTGGATCTGGGAAAGGAGAAGACTAGTTAGAGGATGTTAGGGTTTGGGATGGTCTTTCCCTTGTGGGCATTTAAACATTCTGGACTAGGCAGCTGAGAGATTGAGCGTCCTTTGGAGTGCCTTGTGGGGCTATAGAGACAGAGATTAGAGTTCAGAGCCCTCTAGAGGCACTTAGTAAACTTCCTTTGCTTTGAATTGGGTCCAGTAAAGGGCTGCATCTTAGAAGTGAGAACAAACCAGAAAGAAACAGGCTCTTGCAGGCACTGCCACTTAGCTTCATGTTGTCTCACTTGCTGAGCTCGAAGCAAGATGAGCCTAAATTGCTAGTGCTTCAAGCTACCCAGCAGAAATAAATGTAAATTCTACTTGGAGGAAGATAGCATCGTGCTGGTTATCAAATTATTTCTAAATAGCAAACAGTTTTGCGGGTTCAAGGTTCAGGAATCAGAACTAACTAGTCACAGAAGGAGATGAGATGACATTCACAACATCCAGCACAAACAACAGAGAAAAGAAACAGATCTACAGGAATTATTGGCCTTATTGGATCCAGACTTCCAAAGTGTTGTGAGGTTATGGTGATAAAAGACAGTATGAAAAATTTGGGGTGGAAAAGGAAAACTTTCAAAAACTAAATAGAAATGATAGAGCTCTAAGATGTAGTGATTAAGTTATGAAACTAATGGATGGGTTTAAAAGCATATTGTTAATAGATAAAACTGGAGAGTTGTGATTTGAAAGATAGATGAGGAAAAAATATCCAGCCTGAAGCCCAGACAAAAGGGTAGAAAAACACAGAAGAGAGGATGTGCTTGTTTTCTGTTGCCACATGACAAATTACCATAAACTTAGCAGTCTAAAACAAAGCAACAAGCATTTATAATTTCATAGTTCTGTGTAGGTCAGAAATCTGGATGGACTTCCCTAAGTTCCCTGCTTGGCATTTCAGAAGGCTGAAATCAGGGTGTCTCTAAACTGGCCTCTTGTAGCTAGCGGTAGGGGAGAATCTGCTTTCAAGTGCATTCAGGTTCCTGGTGGAACCCATTCCTTGCAGCTGTAGGTCGGAGGCCTCTACTCCCTTACTTTCTGTCCGCCAGGAGCCCCTCTGCTCCCATTCCTTCTCCAGGTGGACCGCTCCCCCCCCTCCATCTTGAAGGCAGCAGGGTCATGTCTTGTCCTCCGATTCAGATCTCTGACTTTCCCATCTTCCCAACCAGCCAAAACAAACTTCTAAAGGGCTCTTATGATTGGATTAGTGCCCCTTCTACTCTTTCTCTTTTGTTAAAATCATGTTTAGTTCTCTTACGGGACTCAGGGTGAATATACTGCCTAGAAACTTGTAGAACAGACCACTTGCGAAAACAGTTTAACATTATCTACTAAAATAAAACATACACACTCGCACTGTTACCTATCTATTCATTAACAATATATGTATAGGGTACCCAGAACCATGTACAAGAATGTTTATGACCATGGTTTTTTAATTGTATTGCAGACTGAAAACAACCAGTGTGTCTATCAACATTGTGTCATAGAATCATAACAAAGGAATATTATAGCAATGACACAGACTGAGCTATAGCTTCATGTAACAATGGATGTATCTCACAAATATAATGTTGAGTGAAGGAAGTCAGAGATAGTTTCAAAAACCAGGCAAAAATAAATGATGCAGGGGCTTAAAGATGCATGTTTAGCAGGTAAAAGCAAGAAAGTGATTATCATAAAAGTCAGAAGTAGTTACCATCTTTGAGGGGCAGCAGGGATAGAGATTAGTAGGCGACATGAGAGAGGGACTTTGGGGATGTTGACAAAACATGATACTTTGTGATAAATCATTGAGATGAGGAACAGAAAAAAGGAAGCAAAAGAATGAATACCAGACAGGCATAAGCCTTCTCACCAGTGGCACTCAACTTTGGAAATCATTGACATTCTGAAAGAGAATTGATTTCAAACTCAGAAGATAAAACTGTCAATCAAGGATGAAGGAAGAGTAAGAGAACTTATCTTCCATGCACTTTTTTTTCTGAGGAAATTCCTTGAGGATATACTCCAACAAGGAAGAGAACACAAGAGTGTGTAACACAAGAAACAGTGGAGGCCAGGGAAAAGAAATCCCAGAGCCATGGCTGCACATCAGGCCTTAAAACACTGAGAAAAAAGCCTTCCCCAAAATGGAAGAGATTCCAGACAATAGATAATGTAAGAAGGTAGGAAGTACCAGTGATAGGCTCTGAAGAGATATATTTGTCTTCTCTTAATAAGGAAAAAAAAGTTTATTGGAAACTTGTGGTATAAAAACTAGAAAAAGTCATGATCTAAGAATGAAACAAATTTAAAGTAGTATGATGTTTGAGAACTGATGGAATGTAGGAAGAGAGTCCATTTAACCTTAATACTGGAAGCAGCTTTATTCTCTTATGAGTAACAGCAAAGGTCATGTGATCTTTAGAAATGAAATGTAAACCTCACTCTGCAATTAGTAATGTTCACATGTACACACATGTGTACACTACATATCTTGATTTTCAACTTTTAGACACTTTTTCTTTCTATGAAAGAAACTCCGAGGACTTAATTATAGAGATCAAAAGAACCAGTGTGTCTATCAACATTGTGTCATAGAATCATAACAAAGGAATATTATAGCAATGACACAGACTGAGCTATAGCTTCATGTAACAATGGATGTATCTCACAAATATAATGTTGAGTGAAGGAAGTCAGAGATAGTTTCAAAAACCAGGCAAAAATAAATGATGCAGGGGCTTAAAGATGCATGTTTAGCAGGTAAAAGCAAGAAAGTGATTATCATAAAAGTCAGAAGTAGTTACCATCTTTGAGGGGCAGCAGGGATAGAGATTAGTAGGCGACATGAGAGAGGGACTTTGGGGATGTTGACAAAACATGATACTTTGTGATAAATCATTGAGATGAGGAACAGAAAAAAGGAAGCAAAAGAATGAATACCAGACAGGCATAAGCCTTCTCACCAGTGGCACTCAACTTTGGAAATCATTGACATTCTGAAAGAGAATTGATTTCAAACTCAGAAGATAAAACTGTCAATCAAGGATGAAGGAAGAGTAAGAGAACTTATCTTCCATGCACTTTTTTTTCTGAGGAAATTCCTTGAGGATATACTCCAACAAGGAAGAGAACACAAGAGTGTGTAACACAAGAAACAGTGGAGGCCAGGGAAAAGAAATCCCAGAGCCATGGCTGCACATCAGGCCTTAAAACACTGAGAAAAAAGCCTTCCCCAAAATGGAAGAGATTCCAGACAATAGATAATGTAAGAAGGTAGGAAGTACCAGTGATAGGCTCTGAAGAGATATATTTGTCTTCTCTTAATAAGGAAAAAAAAGTTTATTGGAAACTTGTGGTATAAAAACTAGAAAAAGTCATGATCTAAGAATGAAACAAATTTAAAGTAGTATGATGTTTGAGAACTGATGGAATGTAGGAAGAGAGTCCATTTAACCTTAATACTGGAAGCAGCTTTATTCTCTTATGAGTAACAGCAAAGGTCATGTGATCTTTAGAAATGAAATGTAAACCTCACTCTGCAATTAGTAATGTTCACATGTACACACATGTGTACACTACATATCTTGATTTTCAACTTTTAGACACTTTTTCTTTCTATGAAAGAAACTCCGAGGACTTAATTATAGAGATCAAAAGATGTGTTATCAAATTTGACTATTTAAGACACATTTTGGAGGGAAAGAGAGTAGAGACCTGGAAGGAAAAGAAAATGAAGTGTAATATTCTCAGTTTACAAACTGGAGAGCAAGAGATTCCTTTGAAAGTTGAGGAAACAAGTTTAGACATGTTAAAGTTACAAAAATGACCAAGGAAAAAACTTAAAATAACATGAGAACAGAAATGAGTAGTCCTTGGGGGCTTCAGCTAAGTGACTAAATTCTCAGTTTTCATAATGGGAAGTAAATGGATAATTTTTAAAGTTGATAAATGAGGAAAGTATGGTAAAAGTATGTTTTTGGAGTTGAGACATGAATACAAGAAGTAAAGTCAGGAATAATTGAAACCGGTGTTGAAACTAGGAATGGGGAAGCGTGTATCTGCCCAGGTTTTCAGAATTGGTCCATTTGGCTCATTGGACGGAAATGTTATTGTCCAAAAAAGGTATGTCTGTTTTTAAATTCTGAAGGCTGAGATATATCTATGTGTTTCCCAGGTGGCTCACTGGTAGAGGATGGACCTGCAATGCAGGAGACTTGGGTTAACTCCCTGAGTCAGGAAGATCCCCTGGAGAAGGAAATGACAACCCACTCCAGTATGCTTGCCTAGGAAATCCCACGGACAGACGAGCCTGGCAGGCTGTAGTCCATGGGGTCGCAAAAGAGTTTGACACAACTCAGCAACTAAAACAGTTGTATACACACACACACATACACACACACGCACAAGTATATATATATACAAATTATATGCCTATATTAATGATTCGTTTCACAGGTTTAGTTTTAACATTTTATAATTCACATTAATATTACATTTGCATATGGGCATGTGATTTTACATCTGTATATGCATCATGTGAACCAAATTAAAGAAAAATAATTCCAAAGTGACTTGAGATTTCTAATAATTCTTTAAAAAAATGCTACAGGGACAGCTTTCAATTTTAAAAAGTTAAAATTCAATTATTAGGGTTTCTTGGCAAGTAGATTATTAATAGAAGTGAGTAAGTGTAAACAGTGTTATAAAGAGCCACTTTTTCTTTCTATGAAAGAAACTCCGAGGACTTAATTATAGAGATAAAAATTTCAAATTTGAAAGACACATTTTGGAGGGAAAGAGTAGAGACCTGGAAGGAAAAGAAAATGAAGTGTAATATTCTCAGTTTACAAACTGGAGCAAGAGATTCCTTTGAAAGTTGAGGAAACAAGTTTAGACATGTTAAAGTTACAAAAATGACCAAGGAAAAAACTTAAAATAACATGAGAACAGAAATGAGTAGTCCTTGGGGGCTTCAGCTAAGTGACTAAATTCTCAGTTTTCATAATGGGAAGTAAATGGATAATTTTTAAAGTTGATAAATGAGGAAAGTATGGTAAAAGTATGTTTTTGGAGTTGAGACATGAATACAAGAAGTAAAGTCAGGAATAATTGAAACCGGTGTTGAAACTAGGAATGGGGAAGCGTGTATCTGCCCAGGTTTTCAGAATTGGTCCATTTGGCTCATTGGACGGAAATGTTATTGTCCAAAAAAGGTATGTCTGTTTTTAAATTCTGAAGGCTGAGATATATCTATGTGTTTCCCAGGTGGCTCACTGGTAGAGGATGGACCTGCAATGCAGGAGACTTGGGTTAACTCCCTGAGTCAGGAAGATCCCCTGGAGAAGGAAATGACAACCCACTCCAGTATGCTTGCCTAGGAAATCCCACGGACAGACGAGCCTGGCAGGCTGTAGTCCATGGGGTCGCAAAAGAGTTTGACACAACTCAGCAACTAAAACAGTTGTATACACACACACACATACACACACACGCACAAGTATATATATATACAAATTATATGCCTATATTAATGATTCGTTTCACAGGTTTAGTTTTAACATTTTATAATTCACATTAATATTACATTTGCATATGGGCATGTGATTTTACATCTGTATATGCATCATGTGAACCAAATTAAAGAAAAATAATTCCAAAGTGACTTGAGATTTCTAATAATTCTTTAAAAAAATGCTACAGGGACAGCTTTCAATTTTAAAAAGTTAAAATTCAATTATTAGGGTTTCTTGGCAAGTAGATTATTAATAGAAGTGAGTAAGTGTAAACAGTGTTATAAACTGCATAGAATAAATAGTAACAGTATTTTAAATGATGCTTAAGTTGTTAGATGGTTTTAGCAGCTTCTAACCCCCATCGAGGAGCCTGAAAGTAACTAACAGCAACTGATGTTAGTGCTAGCTTGAAACTAGTACAAAAGATCTTCAGTTTCTCTCATCTATTTTCTCTAGGAAAATGCATCATAAATTTCAACTAGGAGGGCTTCCCTTGTGGCTAAGTGGATAAGAGCCCATCTGCCAATGCAGGAGACACAGGTTCGATCCCTGATCTGGGAAGATCCCACATACTGCAGAGCAGCTAAATGCACACATCAGCGAAGACCCAGCACAACCAAAAATAAATAAATAAAAGTTTAAAAAATAAATAAAAATAAAAATTTCAACTGGGAACTTGAGATGCTAGAAACATAGCCCCTAGAAGATTTTATTAAAATCTTAACATAGTACTAATAGTATGAAGAAGTATTTCTAGTAGGATTTTTTTTTTTTTTTTTTTTTTTGCCTATTCTGAGTTTTCACTGCTGCTGTAGACTCTTCTCTAGATATAGTGAGTGGGGGCTACTCTCTAGTTGAGGTGAGCAGGCTTCTTGTTGCGGTGATTTCTCTTGTTGTGGAACTCAGACTCTAGGGCACACAGGCTTCGGTAGTTGCTGCACATAGGCTCAATAGTTGCGGCTCCAAGGCTCTAGAGCACAGGCTCAGTCATTATGGCTCACAGGCTTAGCTGCTCTGCAGCATGTGAGATCTTCCTGAATCAGGGACTGAACCCATGTCTCTTGCATTGACAGGCAAACACTTCACCACTGAGCTATCAGGGAAGCCCTAGAAATATTTTATTGTATGTAGCTTCTATATAATTACTTCTCTTGGGGATTTTGTATCTTGGGGATTTACCGTGAGTTGAGATTTTGACTTCTGTTTTCTTCTTAGATTCTTTCATCTAGAAGAAACACAATCAAAACTTAGATGTATAATACTACAACCATCTCATGAGCTCAAACCACTTTATCCACTGTGATATTCCAAAATATATTTTATTCTGTGTTACTGGTGAACCTTACTATTTTAATTTTTCCACTGTGAAAGTTTTAAAAAAACTGCATAGAATAAATAGTAACAGTATTTTAAATGATGCTTAAGTTGTTAGATGGTTTTAGCAGCTTCTAACCCCCATCGAGGAGCCTGAAAGTAACTAACAGCAACTGATGTTAGTGCTAGCTTGAAACTAGTACAAAAGATCTTCAGTTTCTCTCATCTATTTTCTCTAGGAAAATGCATCATAAATTTCAACTAGGAGGGCTTCCCTTGTGGCTAAGTGGATAAGAGCCCATCTGCCAATGCAGGAGACACAGGTTCGATCCCTGATCTGGGAAGATCCCACATACTGCAGAGCAGCTAAATGCACACATCAGCGAAGACCCAGCACAACCAAAAATAAATAAATAAAAGTTTAAAAAATAAATAAAAATAAAAATTTCAACTGGGAACTTGAGATGCTAGAAACATAGCCCCTAGAAGATTTTATTAAAATCTTAACATAGTACTAATAGTATGAAGAAGTATTTCTAGTAGGATTTTTTTTTTTTTTTTTTTTTTTTTGCCTATTCTGAGTTTTCACTGCTGCTGTAGACTCTTCTCTAGATATAGTGAGTGGGGGCTACTCTCTAGTTGAGGTGAGCAGGCTTCTTGTTGCGGTGATTTCTCTTGTTGTGGAACTCAGACTCTAGGGCACACAGGCTTCGGTAGTTGCTGCACATAGGCTCAATAGTTGCGGCTCCAAGGCTCTAGAGCACAGGCTCAGTCATTATGGCTCACAGGCTTAGCTGCTCTGCAGCATGTGAGATCTTCCTGAATCAGGGACTGAACCCATGTCTCTTGCATTGACAGGCAAACACTTCACCACTGAGCTATCAGGGAAGCCCTAGAAATATTTTATTGTATGTAGCTTCTATATAATTACTTCTCTTGGGGATTTTGTATCTTGGGGATTTACCGTGAGTTGAGATTTTGACTTCTGTTTTCTTCTTAGATTCTTTCATCTAGAAGAAACACAATCAAAACTTAGATGTATAATACTACAACCATCTCATGAGCTCAAACCACTTTATCCACTGTGATATTCCAAAATATATTTTATTCTGTGTTACTGGTGACTTTTTTCAACTTATGACATATTTAAACTGAAGATTTTGTTTCCTGACCAGTCTTCTGTGTTCTGTATTAAATTGCCTAGTTCTGGACTTCGTAGTCTCAGCTAACCTAATGAGACATCAGTGTGCCAAGGATTGCTGAATCCCCTCTTAGCTGCAGCGGCCTTGTCAGTGCCTCTGCAGAGGAGTCAGTTCATCCTACACTGTTAGCTAGCTCACCTAGCTCTTCATGTGTAGAAGTGCCCTAAGTGGGAGAAAGCAGATTTTTCCTTATTGGTTATTTATTTTAAAAGACAGTTCATTGAATGTACTTGCTGTATTTTCCAGAATCATCCTAATGGATTGCGTATTATATTTCTTAATTATAGTGCTGCTTTTGATACAGTTCTTGGGATAAATGTTGCAGTCAAGAAACTAAGCCGTCCTTTTCAGAATCAAACTCATGCAAAGAGAGCATATCGGGAACTTGTCCTCTTAAAATGTGTCAATCATAAAAATGTAAGTAATGTCTGTGTTTCCTCTGTCTGTGTTAATGTTGTCAGTAATGTGATAGTCATCGGAGTCTTTGAAGATGAAATGAGTTTAGACCTAGGGTAAACTGGTGATAAAAGTACTATTTGTCTATATTTTATTGATAAGATTTTTAATCAACCTTGGTGGTATTGAAGTCAACAAGAGGCATCATGGTCCATAGGAATTTAAGTCACTCAAAAGGGATGGGAATGACAATTAACCTCATTACTATTTGGTTTTCACTATTTCAGTGTGTATAATATGGCAGGAGTATTGACCTAACATACTGAGAAATATCTAAATACTTTTTAGGAAAGTGTTGTTCTTTAAATAGCTTTTATATGGTCACATTTATTGAACTAAATGTTATTAGATAATGCTATATTCAGGATGGTTGTACTGGACACAGACATCAAAGAATTGTACATTGTAATGAGAACCTTTAAAATTAAAAACTGTTAAGTCTGGAAGGGGTTTGGAAATCCCATCCCATCTGACTTTTCTTTTTGTTGCAAGGCTGTAGGAGATAAGTATTTAAGATTACGCAGTTCTATATGGCTAATTTTATTGTAACATTTATGCTGGATTTTTCTGGTGTAGGGACATTAAACACAAAGCTAAGATAAATTCAGTCTTTTGAGTCTGTGATTTGAGTTTGTTTCTGATTTCTCTAATACATGCTTTATTTTGTTGTTCAGCCACTAAGTCATGTCTTTTTTAGACCTTATGGACTTCAGATACCAGACTCCTCTGTCCTCCACTGTCTTCTGAAGTTTGCTCAGATTCATATCCATTGAGTCAGTGATGCTATCCATCTCTTCTGCTTCTCCTTTTTCTCAGCATCAGGACCTTTACCATGAGTCAGCTCTTTGCATTAGGTGGCCAACGATTGGAGCTTCAGTTTCAGCATCAGTCCTTACAATGAATATTCAGGGTTGATTTCAATTAGGATTGACTCTGATCTCCTTGCAGTCCTGGGACTCTCAAGAGTCTTCTACAACACGACAATTTGAAAGCATCAGTTCTTTGGTGATCAGCCTTTCTGTAGTCCAACTCTCATATCTCTATATAACTACTGGAAAAACCATAGCTTTGACTGTATGGAGCTTTGTTGGCAAAGTGATGTCTCTGCTTTCTAATATTCTGTCTAGGTTTGTCAGAGCTTTCCTTCCAAAGAGCAAGTATCTTTTCATTTCATGGCTGCAGTCACCATCCCCAGTGATTTTGGAACCCAAGAAAAGAAAATCTGTCACTGCTTCCACTTTTCCCTTTCTAAATTGGATGGGAATGACAATTAACCTCATTACTATTTGGTTTTCACTATTTCAGTGTGTATAATATGGCAGGAGTATTGACCTAACATACTGAGAAATATCTAAATACTTTTTAGGAAAGTGTTGTTCTTTAAATAGCTTTTATATGGTCACATTTATTGAACTAAATGTTATTAGATAATGCTATATTCAGGATGGTTGTACTGGACACAGACATCAAAGAATTGTACATTGTAATGAGAACCTTTAAAATTAAAAACTGTTAAGTCTGGAAGGGGTTTGGAAATCCCATCCCATCTGACTTTTCTTTTTGTTGCAAGGCTGTAGGAGATAAGTATTTAAGATTACGCAGTTCTATATGGCTAATTTTATTGTAACATTTATGCTGGATTTTTCTGGTGTAGGGACATTAAACACAAAGCTAAGATAAATTCAGTCTTTTGAGTCTGTGATTTGAGTTTGTTTCTGATTTCTCTAATACATGCTTTATTTTGTTGTTCAGCCACTAAGTCATGTCTTTTTGAGACCTTATGGACTTCAGATACCAGACTCCTCTGTCCTCCACTGTCTTCTGAAGTTTGCTCAGATTCATATCCATTGAGTCAGTGATGCTATCCATCTCTTCTGCTTCTCCTTTTTCTCAGCATCAGGACCTTTACCATGAGTCAGCTCTTTGCATTAGGTGGCCAACGTATTGGAGCTTCAGTTTCAGCATCAGTCCTTACAATGAATATTCAGGGTTGATTTCAATTAGGATTGACTCTGATCTCCTTGCAGTCCTGGGACTCTCAAGAGTCTTCTACAACACGACAATTTGAAAGCATCAGTTCTTTGGTGATCAGCCTTTCTGTAGTCCAACTCTCATATCTCTATATAACTACTGGAAAAACCATAGCTTTGACTGTATGGAGCTTTGTTGGCAAAGTGATGTCTCTGCTTTCTAATATTCTGTCTAGGTTTGTCAGAGCTTTCCTTCCAAAGAGCAAGTATCTTTTCATTTCATGGCTGCAGTCACCATCCCCAGTGATTTTGGAACCCAAGAAAAGAAAATCTGTCACTGCTTCCACTTTTTCCCTTTCTATTTGCCATGAAATGATGGGACTGAATACCGTGATCTTAGTTGTTGTTGTTGTTTTATTTGAGTTGCAAATCAGCCTTTTCACCCTCCTCTTTTACCTTCATCAAGAGGCTCTTTAGTTCCTCTTAACTTTCTGCCATTAGAGTGGTATCATGTGCATATCTGAGGTTGTTGATATTTCTCCCAGCAATCTTGATTCTAGTTTGTGATTTCATACTAACATTTCAAATGAGGTACAGACAATATACAGCCTTGTTGTACTCCTTTTGCAATTTGGAACCAGTCAGTGGTTCCATATTCAGTTCTGTTTCTCAGGAGAAAGGTGGTGTGGTATTCCCATCTCAAAGAATTTCCCACAGTTTGTTGTGATCCTCACATTCAAAAACTTCAGTGTAGTCAATGAAGCAGAGTTTCTCTGGAACTCCCTTGCTTTCTCCATGATCCAGTGAATGTTGACAATTTGATCTCCAGTTCCTCTGCCTCTTTGAAATCCAGCTTGTACATCTGGAAGTTCTCAGTTCACATACTGCTGAAGCCTAGCTTCAAGGATTTTGAGCATGACCTTGCTAGCATGTGGATGAGTGCAGTTGTGCAGTAGTTTGAACATTCTTTGACATTACCCTTCTTTGGGATTGGAATAAAAGTATTTGACATTTTCCGTTTAATTTAGGTTGTTTTTGCCATATTGATTTTTGTTGTCATTTACTGTAATCAAGTCTTGTAGGTTTCTTTTTAATTTTTTAAAAAATTTTGGCCTCTTTTTATTGATTTTTTATTTATTTATTTTTAATCCATCTTTAATCTTTTGGCCTGTGCGGGCCTCCCATTACAGTGGCCTCTCTCATTGTAGAACACCGGCTCTGGGCACATGCGCCCAGAGCACTGGCTCATAATTGGACACACCCGTTGATATTCTTGTTTCTAATATCTCTTCTAGGTAGAGCTTTCCTCTCAAAAAAAAGCAAGGTTTAATTCTTTTCATTTCCCATTGGGGCTTTCCTTCCAAAGAGCAAGTATCTTTTCATTTCATGGCTGCAGTCACCATCCCCAGTGATTTTGGAACCCAAGAAAAGAAAATCTGTCACTGCTTCCACTTTTTCCCTTTCTATTTGCCATGAAATGATGGGACTGAATACCGTGATCTTAGTTGTTGTTGTTGTTTTATTTGAGTTGCAAATCAGCCTTTTCACCCTCCTCTTTTACCTTCATCAAGAGGCTCTTTAGTTCCTCTTAACTTTCTGCCATTAGAGTGGTATCATGTGCATATCTGAGGTTGTTGATATTTCTCCCAGCAATCTTGATTCTAGTTTGTGATTTCATACTAACATTTCAAATGAGGTACAGACAATATACAGCCTTGTTGTACTCCTTTTGCAATTTGGAACCAGTCAGTGGTTCCATATTCAGTTCTGTTTCTCAGGAGAAAGGTGGTGTGGTATTCCCATCTCAAAGAATTTCCCACAGTTTGTTGTGATCCTCACATTAAAAAACTTCAGTGTAGTCAATGAAGCAGAGTTTCTCTGGAACTCCCTTGCTTTCTCCATGATCCAGTGAATGTTGACAATTTGATCTCCAGTTCCTCTGCCTCTTTGAAATCCAGCTTGTACATCTGGAAGTTCTCAGTTCACATACTGCTGAAGCCTAGCTTCAAGGATTTTGAGCATGACCTTGCTAGCATGTGGATGAGTGCAGTTGTGCAGTAGTTTGAACATTCTTTGACATTACCCTTCTTTGGGATTGGAATAAAAGTATTTGACATTTTCCGTTTAATTTAGGTTGTTTTTGCCATATTGATTTTTGTTGTCATTTACTGTAATCAAGTCTTGTAGGTTTCTTTTTAATTTTTTAAAAAATTTTGGCCTCTTTTTATTGATTTTTTATTTATTTATTTTTAATCCATCTTTAATCTTTTGGCCTGTGCGGGCCTCCCATTACAGTGGCCTCTCTCATTGTAGAACACCGGCTCTGGGCACATGCGCTCCAGAGCACTGGCTCATAATTGGACACACCGGTCCAGCTGCTCCGCGGCACGTGGGATCTTCCCAGGCCAGGGATCAAACCGGTGTCCCTTGCACTGCAAGGCAGACTCTTTACCCACTGGACCACCAGGGAAGCCCTTGTAGGTTTCTTGTCATGCTTAGAATAGATTTTTCTATACCAAAAGTAAATGTTTTTCTGGAATTCTCTTGCTTTCTCTATGATGCAACGGATATTGGCAATTTTTTTTTTTTTAACTCTTACCCTTAGAAATTTTTAATCAAGCTCACCTCTTTACCATCTTGGAGGAAAAGGAGAAACTTAACGATCACAAGAAAGGAATCTCAGAAGGGGAGAAGGGGAAGCAGAGAGGCCTCAGAATCCGGATGTTGGCAATTTGATCTCCGATTCCTCTGCCTTTTCTAAATCTAGCTTGTGCATCTGGAAGCTCTTGCTTCATGTACTGTTGAAGCCTAACTTGGAGGATTTTGAACATGACCTTGCTAGCATGTGGAATGAGTGCAGTTGTGCAGTAGTTTGGACATTGTTTGACATTGCCCTTCTTTGGGATTGGTACGAAAAGTGGTTTTTCCAATCCTGTGGCCACTGATGAATTTTCCAAATTTTCTGGCATATTGAATGTAGCACTTTAACAGCATCATCTTTTAGGATTTGAAATAGCTCAGCTGGAATTCCATCACTTCTACTAGCTCTGTTCGTTTTATATCTAAGTTTTTATTCCATTTTAAATTATATCTTGGTGTAAAGATTGAGTGTCTTTCTTTTTTCCCCTTGTCTACCCTGTCACTCCAATCTTATATACTGAATAATTCATCTTTTTCTCCGTCATTTGAAATGACTGAGGATGTGTGTTTGATGCTCAAGCAGCAGACTTCATTTTTTAGCATTGGGGTACCAGAACCAAGGTCTATGATAGGGTCAGTTTTTGAACCCTCTTTAGGTAAATACATAATGTTGTGAGGCATTTCATATTTATTATGCAAAAAATATAGACTTAGCCCTCATATTTCAAAACTTTCTAAATATTTGCCCATTATATTTAAGTTTTCAGAGTTAACATATTGCTTCATTTAATGTTTTTCTTACTTATTGTTACTTTTTATGTTCAGAGCTAGAAAGACATTATGTGTCAAAATTAAGTTACTACAGACATATAAAAATGATCTGATTAAAGGTGCTTTTTACTTCTAAGGCAAGATCCTTGTCATTTAACTGTTTTGAAATGCTGTGTAATCGAATGTTTTGTAAAAGCAGTAACAATAATAATAAATACAAAGCTCTGCTGTGATTTTTTTTTTTCCTGGTAGTAATACATTTTATTGCTAAACTTCATTTTTATAATTAAGTAGAGTTGTTCGACATGCTGAGGTTTAATTTTCTCTTTTCAGATAATTAGTTTATTAAATGTGTTTACACCACAAAAAACTCTAGAAGAATTTCAAGATGTGTAAGTATAATTTCTATTCAGTAATGTAGTGTGCATGAAAGACTGAAAATTTTTAAAAGGAAGTAACTTTTTTTTTTTTAACCAAGGAAATGTAGATGATAATACATTTTTTTAAAAAAACTTTTATTTATTTTTGGCTATGCTTGATCTTCATTGATGTGTGGGTTTAGCTGCTCTGCGGTATGTGGGATCTTCCACGGATCGGGGGTCGAACCTGTGTCTCTTGCATTGGCAGATGGGTTCTTATCCATTGAGCCACAAGGAAGCCCCAATAGTACATTTTTAAATGATAGCCACTTTTCACTATGAAAGAGAAATATTAAGAAAGATGGATAATAATATTCAACTTTTTATGGCTAGGGCTTTCCAGGTGGTGCTAGTGATAAAGAACCCGCCTACCAACGAGGTGTAAAGATTGAGTGTCTTTCTTTTTTCCCCTTGTCTACCCTGTCACTCCAATCTTATATACTGAATAATTCATCTTTTTCTCCGTCATTTGAAATGACTGAGGATGTGTGTTTGATGCTCAAGCAGCAGACTTCATTTTTTAGCATTGGGGTACCAGAACCAAGGTCTATGATAGGGTCAGTTTTTGAACCCTCTTTAGGTAAATACATAATGTTGTGAGGCATTTCATATTTATTATGCAAAAAATATAGACTTAGCCCTCATATTTCAAAACTTTCTAAATATTTGCCCATTATATTTAAGTTTTCAGAGTTAACATATTGCTTCATTTAATGTTTTTCTTACTTATTGTTACTTTTTATGTTCAGAGCTAGAAAGACATTATGTGTCAAAATTAAGTTACTACAGACATATAAAAATGATCTGATTAAAGGTGCTTTTTACTTCTAAGGCAAGATCCTTGTCATTTAACTGTTTTGAAATGCTGTGTAATCGAATGTTTTGTAAAAGCAGTAACAATAATAATAAATACAAAGGTCTGCTGTGATTTTTTTTTCCTGGTAGTAATACATTTTATTGCTAAACTTCATTTTTATAATTAAGTAGAGTTGTTCGACATGCTGAGGTTTAATTTTCTCTTTTCAGATAATTAGTTTATTAAATGTGTTTACACCACAAAAAACTCTAGAAGAATTTCAAGATGTGTAAGTATAATTTCTATTCAGTAATGTAGTGTGCATGAAAGACTGAAAATTTTTAAAAGGAAGTAACTTTTTTTTTTTTAACCAAGGAAATGTAGATGATAATACATTTTTTTAAAAAAACTTTTATTTATTTTTGGCTATGCTTGATCTTCATTGATGTGTGGGTTTAGCTGCTCTGCGGTATGTGGGATCTTCCCAGGATCAGGGATCGAACCTGTGTCTCTTGCATTGGCAGATGGGTTCTTATCCATTGAGCCACAAGGGAAGCCCCCAATAGTACATTTTTAAATGATAGCCACTTTTCACTATGAAAGAGAAATATTAAGAAAGATGGATAATAATATTCAACTTTTTATGGCTAGGGGCTTTCCAGGTGGTGCTAGTGATAAAGAACCCGCCTACCAACGTAGGACACATAAGAGGCACTGGTTTGATCCCTGAGTAGGGAAGATCCCCTGGAGGAGGGCATGACAACTGACTTGGACAAAGGAACCTGGCAGACCACAGTCCATAGGGCCGCAAAGAGTTGCACACGACTGAAGCGATTTAGCACACGTACTTGTGCCTAGCTGGTTATTGTTTCCACAGTGATAAAGATGGGGTACAGGATGACTGAACGTGGATTCCTCAGAGCAGACAGTGCCATCAATGCTGCTGATTTGCTTTACTGAAATATAAAATATTTTTCTCTAAACCTCTAAAAGCCAGGATTGTAGGATTAGGTGTTTATTATTTGAAATGGGTAAGTCATTAAATATTGTATGTTTCCAAAATCTGAAACAGAATTGTCTTACTAACAGTCAAAAAAAACCTCCATCTATTATTGAGATATATTGCCCAACTTTAGCCTAAATTTATTGATGTATTCATTCATTCAACAAATACTTGATTGCCAGAAATTCCCAGGCAGTCCAGTGGTTAGGACATCATGCTTTCAGCCCATGCATGGCCAAAAAAAAAAAGTTAATTGCCAACTGTATGCTAGGCACCCTCTTGAACTTGACATACTCTAGTGACCAAAACAGGCAAAAATTCCTTTCATTATTTGCCGAATTGCAGATTTCTTCCAGGAAAACTAGGGGAAATAATTAACATAACAAACAAGGGAGTGATGTCATTCACTAGAAAGTGGCAAATGTGGAAGAAATGGAGCTGGGCGAGGGGGATCAGAAGGGCTGGGGGTTAGGAATCAGGATGCAATTTAAAGTAGGGTTGTTAGGGAAGGATCTCTTGGGATTGGTGACATTTGAAGAAGCCTTGAAGGAAATGAGGGGGTTAATCCTACAAGTATTTTGGGGAAGGTAGGAGGAATGGGCTTCCCCAGTAGCTTAGTGGTAAAGAATCTGCCTGCCAGTGCAGGAAACAAGGGTTCGATTCCTAATGCAGGAAGATCCCCCATGCCACAGAGCAACTAAACCCATGTGCCACAAACTACTGAGCCAGCACCCTAGAGCCTGGGAGCCACAACCACTGAAGCCCACAAGTCCTAGACCCTGTGCTGCACAGCAGGAGAAGCCACTGCCGTGAGAGGTCCACACACTGCAACCAGACAACAGCCCCCGCTTGCCACAACTGGAGAAAGCCCGTGCATCAGTGAAGACCCAGCACAGCCAAACTTAAATACAGTTTTATTTTTAAAAAGACAGAAGAAACAAACAGCGTAAAGAAGCAGGAGTGGGAGTGTGCCTGGTGGTTCTAAGAACAGCAAGAGCCAATTTGGCTGGATCGAAGGAAGCAGAGGAAGGTAGACAGAAGTGACAGGGCCAGACACAGCTGGGCCTCTAGGCCACTGTAAGGATTTCCCTTTAGAAGTAAGACTTTCAGCAGAAGAGTTTATCTGACTTTACATTTAAAAAAAATAGCATTGGTCCCTGGACTGAGAACCCACTGTACCGAGTAGAGCACAGAAGGCCATTCAGGCTATTGCAGCAATTGAGGTGAGAAACTCTTGTGGCTGCATTTAGACCCGAGGGGTGACAGTGATAGTAAGTGCAAGAGAGTGAATGTGGACACTGTTTTGAAGGTAGAAATCTTGTATGTGCTCTTAGAGAGGATGTGTGGTTTGAGAGAAGGAGGAACTGAGAACACTTGGAGTTTGGGTTCAGATGCTCACCCGAAGGGTAAACGTTCTCTCAACTGAGATGAGGAAGGCTACAGGAAGAAGAGATTGGGGCATGGAGTAGAAACAGGAGCTCAGTTTTAGACATTAACTTCAAGACGTCTGTGGGCACTCGAGTGAAACTGTGAAGTAGGCAATTAGATAAGTGAGCCCAGAGTTCAGAAGAGAGGTCTGGGTCAGATGTGTTGATTTGGGAGTTGACTGTCTATAGACGGTATATAAAGCCTTGAGATCAGAAACCAGAGAAGACCTCCACAACTCTGAGTAGAGAGAAGAAGGCCAAGGAACAGGTGCTTGCAGCACCGTCAGAGCTGGGAATAAGAGAAAGTCACGGTCAGCCCGGATTGCTGGCCTAGCCACTGGATTTAGTGACATGGACGGTGTCCAGAGACTGGAGGCCAGTTTCAGTATAGTGGAGGGGGCAAGAGCCTGATTAAAGTGGGATTAAGGAGAAACAATTTGAGATGATGAGTTATGGATACCTCTTTGTGGAGTTTTGCTTGCAGAGAGAGCAAAAAATATAGGACAGTAGCTGTTGGGTGAAGTAATGTCAAAAGTTTTCTTGAGATGAGAACAGTAATAGCATGATTTCTATATTGGTAAGAATGACACAGTCGCAAACATTCTTAATAGCAGACTTTAAATGTTTGAGATTCTATTAACTATGGTCTAAAAATTGTCTTACGTTTAACTTGAAAGGTATTTTGTGGTAAAGTTTCATTTTTTGAAAACTTTTCGTTATACATTTGCTCCTTTTCAGGAAGCTTTATTCATGTTTAGGGAAAGCAAATTATCTTTTTTACTTTAGCCAGTGCAGTGACTAGGTAGTAAGGTACTGTTTTATAAAAATTCTTACTTAATACCGTAAAGGAATTTTGGATAATTTTCATGTGTACATGGCTGATCATTTATTTCCTCAGGTATTTGGTTATGGAATTAATGGATGCTAACTTATGTCAGGTTATTCACATGGAGTTGGACCATGAAAGGATGTCCTACCTTCTTTACCAGATGCTCTGTGGTATTAAACATCTACATTCAGCTGGTATAATTCATAGAGTAAGTAGTGATACGATATTGTTTTTTTTGCTTTTAGTCACAATCATTTTGTTGATGTTAACCTTCAAATATAAAAGTACATAATATTTTTAAAAGTTTGTCAATGTTGAAAATCCAAATAAACTATGGTATTGGGATCATGTTACTTTCTCAAATATTGTTGAGATTAGAAGACATTTACAGAATGCCTGGTTTGCCTGGGCCCGCGTGAGCCACTTTGGGTGCAGGCCTGAGCCAGCTGCTCAAACTCATATACTGAAAAATCGTTCTTTTCTTTTAAGTTTTTATTTGGAAATAACTTGAAACTTAGAGAAAAAGTTACCTAGCTTTACCAGGTTTTGTCATACTTGAAATCCCATTTTTTTTTTTTCAGGCGGATTCTTTTTTTTAAGATTTTTATTTATTTATTTATTTAGGGCGGGGGTTGGGTTGGGGTGGGAGGGGAGCGGGCGGGCCACTTCTATTGGTCTTTCATTTCTCCATTTTCATCTGTCTTCGTTCTTTGGCTCCTGTGGGCCTCCCATCGCAGTGGCGTCTCTTGCTGCAGAGCTCCGGCTCGGTGATTGGACACATGGGTCCAGCTGCTCCACGGCACACGGGATCTTCCCAGGTCAGGGATCGAACCGGCGCCCCTTGCACTGCAAGGCGGTGTCCTTACCCACTGGACCACCAGGGGAAGCCCTTGAAATCCCATTTTTAATGCAAAGAATTTTAATTTGGGGTGGGAGAAAGGTAGAAGCCAGGTGGTAGATGATACAGTTGCTCTAGAAGTCTTACATGAATTATGACCCAAATACTCATTTTTTACGTCATAAAATTCTACCACTCAGCATCCCAGCCATACTGGTGGGAACTTTCGGAAAGGCTCCAGGCAGAGCTGTTGACTAGGCATGGGCTGATTTGAAAACCAGAGAGAGATTCTCTAAGCTGGTTTTATGAGCTCTTGATATTTTTTGATTTATACCACTGTGTAAACAGATTAAGATAGGGTTTTTCTTTGTTTCTTAAAGATACTTAAACACAACAACTGTTACTGTTGTTTGTTTTTTTTTCTACCACCTGAAGTATTTATTGAGACTAAAGGCAAAGATAATATAGTTTCATTGAAAACATTCTTAGCATACCTTAAATTATTGCAATACCAATTTTTTGACAGTCTTTTGATATTATGTTTCTACAGCAAGAAGTTGTGTTTTCTCCGAACTAAAGTCAGTGGAAGGAAGAAGTGAGGCAAGAACAATGAAACCTTTTTATACAAAAAAGAGAGATTTTTGATGGGGTAGAAATAGTAATTCTTTTGAATCTGTTGGTGCCAGTAAAGGCTCCATCACAGCCACTGAACAGAGACCTAGCACAGTAGCTGAGCCCAGCAATCCCAAGAAGACCAGACTCTTGCCCCTGGTGAGCACGAGGCCTGAGGCCTGAACGAGGCCTGCTGCCTGAGACAAGCCCTGGCCTTCCTATCCTGACCAGTCTTCAGTCATTTAAATAATAGCTTTGCTGCAGCCGTGTGGTCAGTTAAAATAATATAAATTCATTTGATGAATTTGCTTTAAAAATAGTGACACTAGTCATTTCAATTAAAAATAAAGATTTCCCAGCATACCATTCTATTTCTCTTCCTAAAGTATTCACAGACCTTTATATAAATTAAGGCATTCTTAATTTCTCTTAAATACATTTTAAAGTCTTGCCTGGGAATAAGTTCCCAGACTATTAGGCTTCGTTATGTTAAGCTTTATTAATTTTGCACAAGCAGACGGTTTGTCTTGTGTTTTGTGTCTCCCCTCTTGGGCCCACACGTACATGGGCAAGCAGTAGCCTCTCATTTCGGGGTGCCTGATAAGAGATGTAACACACGTGCCTGTGTTAGGTGATGTTTGATCCCTGCGTAAGGCCACACCTGCAGTCCAGAAGGTCACACAGGGTCCAGGAAGCTTTTGGTTTGCCCAGCGTGAAAATGTTTTCACTGGATCTCAATTCCTTTGTCTTATACCCTCCTGTGTTTTAGGCCAAACCTTAAAAGTCACACTGATTTGAAAACCAGAGAGAGATTCTCTAAGCTGGTTTTATGAGCTCTTGATATTTTTTGATTTATACCACTGTGTAAACAGATTAAGATAGGGTTTTTCTTTGTTTCTTAAAGATACTTAAACACAACAACTGTTACTGTTGTTTTTTTTTCTACCACCTGAAGTATTTATTGAGACTAAAGGCAAAGATAATATAGTTTCATTGAAAACATTCTTAGCATACCTTAAATTATTGCAATACCAATTTTTTGACAGTCTTTTGATATTATGTTTCTACAGCAAGAAGTTGTGTTTTCTCCGAACTAAAGTCAGTGGAAGGAAGAAGTGAGGCAAGAACAATGAAACCTTTTTATACAAAAAAGAGAGATTTTTGATGGGGTAGAAATAGTAATTCTTTTGAATCTGTTGGTGCCAGTAAAGGCTCCATCACAGCCACTGAACAGAGACCTAGCACAGTAGCTGAGCCCAGCAATCCCAAGAAGACCAGACTCTTGCCCCTGGTGAGCACGAGGCCTGAGGCCTGAACGAGGCCTGCTGCCTGAGACAAGCCCTGGCCTTCCTATCCTGACCAGTCTTCAGTCATTTAAATAATAGCTTTGCTGCAGCCGTGTGGTCAGTTAAAATAATATAAATTCATTTGATGAATTTGCTTTAAAAATAGTGACACTAGTCATTTCAATTAAAAATAAAGATTTCCCAGCATACCATTCTATTTCTCTTCCTAAAGTATTCACAGACCTTTATATAAATTAAGGCATTCTTAATTTCTCTTAAATACATTTTAAAGTCTTGCCTGGGAATAAGTTCCCAGACTATTAGGCTTCGTTATGTTAAGCTTTATTAATTTTGCACAAGCAGACGGTTTGTCTTGTGTTTTGTGTCTCCCCTCTTGGGCCCACACGTACATGGGCAAGCAGTAGCCTCTCATTTCGGGGGTGCCTGATAAGAGATGTAACACACACGTGCCTGTGTTAGGTGATGTTTGATCCCTGCGTGTAAGGCCACACCTGCAGTCCAGAAGGTCACACAGGGTCCAGGGAAGCTTTTGGTTTGCCCAGCGTGATTTCACTAACCACCTTTCCATCCTGTTTACCTCTCCACTGGATCTCAATTCCTTTGTCTTATACCCTCCTGGTCACACGTTAGTAGGCCTGCCAAACTTTGTGTTTGCTTAAAAGTACCATGTGCACATTGTGGGAAAGGTAGATAAGGCCCCTGTTGGCACACCCACCCACCCAACCAGGTCCCAAGAGCTGATGAACCACAGTTAGCCTTCAGTGTGTTAATGGTTTTCTATGAACTTGTCCTGACCTTTGTTCTATATACTGTACCATAGACATAGATACACTTACTAAGGTGGTTTCATACTAAACATATAATTTAATTACTTGAAAACTAAAGCACCCATAGTCCTACGACTTTTACCTTGTATAGTCAAAATTAAATGGAAGGCAATCCCACAGCCCTCCACTTCACCTGGAGGAGGCCAGTGATGGCAGTTTGGTGTGTTTCCTTCCTAATTTTACACTGATACATCTTCTTACTTGTGCTTAATACCAGTGTATCTGTTTATACTTATGTCCTTTATAATTTGCATTCCTGGGTTGGGAAGATCCCCTGGAGAAGGGAAAGACTACCCACTCCAATATCCTTGCCTGGAGACTTCCATGGCTCCTCCATGGGTCGCAAAGAGTTGGACACGCCTGAGGAGTGACTTTCACTTCAGAAATAGGATCATCATTTGTACATGATTGTTCTGCAGCTTGCTGAATGAGTTGATCAGTCTGTGTTGTATTTTTATCAAGGTTTACTTATTAAAAAAGAACCCCCAGTTCCTCTCTCTTAGTTCTCTCTCCCCAGAAGCAAACTCATGCAGTTCTTTTAGCTGTTATTTTGGTATTTATCTCCACATCTTTTTTAAAAAATTTTGGCCTCTTTTATTGGCCCTTCATTTACCCATCTTCATCCATCCTTATTCTTCGGCCTGTGTGGGCCTTCCAGAGCACTGGCTTGTAATTGGACACACTGGTCCAGCCGCTCCCTCCCAGGCCAGGGATCGAACCAGCGTCCCCCACACTGCAAGGCAGACTTCTCACCCACTGGACCACCAGGGAAGCCCTGCACATCTTGAAATAAAATGTTTAGATCTCTATTTGTTGATCTTTCTTCAGTTTGGGATATAAGGTACTGATTTCGCTCTTTTTCACTGAAGCTGCAGTACTCTATTTGTATAATCATAAGGGATTTGGTTTAGGTCATACCTGAATGGCCTAGCAGTTTTCCCTACTTCAATTTAAGCCTGAAATTTACAGTAAGGGTCTCATGATCTGAGCCACAGTCAGATCCAAGTATAGTGTTCACTGATGGTATAGAGCTTCTCCATATTTGGCTGCAAAAAAAAAAAAAACAAAAAACAAATCTGACCATCTGGTGATACTGTTTCTTGGGGCTATTGAAATGGGGTGTTTGCTATTTCAGCACGTTCCCTTAACAAAACTCAGCCTTTGTTCTGTTTTATTTTGTACTCCAGGGCCAAACTTGCCTGTTATTTCGGGTATCTTTACACTTGCTATTTTTGCATTCAAGTCCCCCATGATGAAAGAGCATCTCTTTTTGGTGTTACTTTTAGGAGGTCTTGTAGGTCTTCATAAAACCAGTCAACTTCAGCATCTTCAGCATCAGTGGTTGGGGCATAGACTTGGATTACAGTGATGTTGAATGGAAACAGAAACAAATCATTATGTCATTTTTGAGACTGCACCCAACTACTGCAGTTTGAACTCTTTTGTTGACTGTGAGAGCTACTCCCCATTTCTTCTAAGGAATTCCTATCCATTTTAGTTCACCGATTCCTAAGATGTCAGTTTTCAGTCCTGTCATCTCCTGCTTGACCATGTCAAATTTATCTTGATTCATGGACCTAACATTCCAGGTTCCTGTACAGTATTGTTCCTTACAGCATGGAACATTACTTCCACCAGCAGACACATCCACAACTGAGCATCTTTTCCACTTTGGCCAAACTGCTTCATTCTTTCTGGAGCTATCAGTGATTTCCCTCTGCTCTTCCCCAGCAGTATATTGGACACCTTCAGACATGGAGGCTTATCTTCCAGCGTCATATCTTTTGGCCTTTACATACTGCCCATGGGCTTTTCCAGGCAAGAATACTAGAGTGGATTGCCATTTCTGTCTCTCAGCGTTTGGGGTTTAGACCACCAGGAAGCCCTACCTGAAATAAAATGTTTAGATCTCTATTTGTTGATCTTTCTTCAGTTTGGGATATAAGGTACTGATTTCGTCTTTTTCACTGAAGCTGCAGTACTCTATTTGTATAATCATAAGGGATTTGGTTTAGGTCATACCTGAATGGCCTAGCAGTTTTCCCTACTTCAATTTAAGCCTGAAATTTACAGTAAGGGTCTCATGATCTGAGCCACAGTCAGATCCAAGTATAGTGTTCACTGATGGTATAGAGCTTCTCCATATTTGGCTGCAAAAAAAAAAAAAACAAAAAACAAATCTGACCATCTGGTGATACTGTTTCTTGGGGCTATTGAAATGGGGTGTTTGCTATTTCAGCACGTTCCCTTAACAAAACTCAGCCTTTGTTCTGTTTTATTTTGTACTCCAGGGCCAAACTTGCCTGTTATTTCGGGTATCTTTACACTTGCTATTTTTGCATTCAAGTCCCCCATGATGAAAGAGCATCTCTTTTTGGTGTTACTTTTAGGAGGTCTTGTAGGTCTTCATAAAACCAGTCAACTTCAGCATCTTCAGCATCAGTGGTTGGGGCATAGACTTGGATTACAGTGATGTTGAATGGAAACAGAAACAAATCATTATGTCATTTTTGAGACTGCACCCAACTACTGCAGTTTGAACTCTTTTGTTGACTGTGAGAGCTACTCCCCATTTCTTCTAAGGAATTCCTATCCATTTTAGTTCACCGATTCCTAAGATGTCAGTTTTCAGTCCTGTCATCTCCTGCTTGACCATGTCAAATTTATCTTGATTCATGGACCTAACATTCCAGGTTCCTGTACAGTATTGTTCCTTACAGCATGGAACATTACTTCCACCAGCAGACACATCCACAACTGAGCATCTTTTCCACTTTGGCCAAACTGCTTCATTCTTTCTGGAGCTATCAGTGATTTCCTCTGCTCTTCCCCAGCAGTATATTGGACACCTTCAGACATGGAGGCTTATCTTCCAGCGTCATATCTTTTGGCCTTTACATACTGCCCATGGGCTTTTCCAGGCAAGAATACTAGAGTGGATTGCCATTTCTGTCTCTAGGGGACCATGTTTTGTGAAACTCTTCACTATGACTTGTTTATCTTGGGTGGCCCTGCATGGCATGGGTCATAGTTCATTGAGTTATGCAAGCCTCTTCACCACGAGAAGGCTGTGGTCCATGAAGGAGTGGTATAGAGATTTCAGATTTTTTAAAAACATCAGCCTCTTAAAAGAAAACACCTACTGACGTCCCTCCCAACAGTGTAAGGAAGAGTCTGTCTCTACTTCTTTCTCCAGCACTGGAGGTTGCCATTCTTTACCTCACTGCCGGAAGAAATAACGAAAAATGGTTGTTATTTCAATGTTTCATTTTCATGAAGCTGCATATTATTTAGCTGTTAGTAATTTGTCTGTTCTTACCATAGTCTTTGGTTTTAAAAAAGGAACCAAGGAGCAATTTGGTTTGTTTCCCTTAGCTGCATTACTGCCTCCTCACAGGAAAAGGTGTCTGGTGTGACTGAGGGGCCTGTTCTTCCCAGGGTTTCCTTTGTGCGGCCTCGCTGCAGTGGGTGAGGTCAGCCCTGCTCCCTACAGCACTTCTCCACCCCAGGATGTGCATAAGGGAAGTGCTCTGGGGCCAGACAGAGGCCAGCGAGCATATCTGCATGGGCTTGGTAGGAATTTTCATCATGTTTTTAAGCAATAGTCATTTATAAATTATATTTTACTGAATTCAGAATGTTTAAGAGAGCACTTAGCAATAATGCAGCATGGTTTTAGCTGAAAAATCCAAAGATTATTCAGTCTGATCTCCTGCTTGACCATGTCAAATTTATCTTGATTCATGGACCTAACATTCCAGGTTCCTGTACAGTATTGTTCCTTACAGCATGGAACATTACTTCCACCAGCAGACACATCCACAACTGAGCATCTTTTCCACTTTGGCCAAACTGCTTCATTCTTTCTGGAGCTATCAGTGATTTCCCTCTGCTCTTCCCCAGCAGTATATTGGACACCTTCAGACATGGAGGCTTATCTTCCAGCGTCATATCTTTTGGCCTTTACATACTGCCCATGGGCTTTTCCAGGCAAGAATACTAGAGTGGATTGCCATTTCTGTCTCTAGGGGACCATGTTTTGTGAAACTCTTCACTATGACTTGTTTATCTTGGGTGGCCCTGCATGGCATGGGTCATAGTTCATTGAGTTATGCAAGCCTCTTCACCACGAGAAGGCTGTGGTCCATGAAGGAGTGGTATAGAGATTTCAGATTTTTAAAAGCATCAGCCTCTTAAAAAGAAAACACCTACTGACGTCCCTCCCAACAGTGTAAGGAAGAGTCTGTCTCTACTTCTTTCTCCAGCACTGGAGGTTGCCATTCTTTACCTCACTGCCGGAAGAAATAACGAAAAATGGTTGTTATTTCAATGTTTCATTTTCATGAAGCTGCATATTATTTAGCTGTTAGTAATTTGTCTGTTCTTACCATAGTCTTTGGTTTTAAAAAAGGAACCAAGGAGCAATTTGGTTTGTTTTCCCTTAGCTGCATTACTGCCTCCTCACAGGAAAAGGTGTCTGGTGTGACTGAGGGGCCTGTTCTTCCCAGGGTTTCCTTTGTGCGGCCTCGCTGCAGTGGGTGAGGTCAGCCCTGCTCCCTACAGCACTTCTCCACCCCAGGATGTGCATAAGGGAAGTGCTCTGGGGCCAGACAGAGGCCAGCGAGCATATCTGCATGGGCTTGGTAGGAATTTTCATCATGTTTTTAAGCAATAGTCATTTATAAATTATATTTTACTGAATTCAGAATGTTTAAAAGAGAGCACTTAGCAATAATGCAGCATGGTTTTAGCTGATATAATTTAAATATTTTTCTACTTATCCCAATAACACTTGACAGCTCTTACTTATGCCCATTGGTGACACATGAATTGGGAAGCTTCACCTAGGTGTTAGTCCTAAAACGTGACTTACTACGGGGTGTGACTTAGTAATTTGACGTCGCAGCTACACATTGAAAAGTGCTTGGGAAGGGAATAGATGTGGATTGTTTAGAAGTCATGAGTTTTCAGGCCAGAGTCCCAGGCCAGAGTCAAATTGCTGTGGCTTGAGGAAGGGTCTGGGATGGGAGTGGGGAGGTCACCAGGAAGAAAGGCCATAGAGTAATGAAGGGAAAAAAAAGTGCAGAGATTGTGACAAGTGGTGTTAAGAGTGTGGTAGAGTGTGATATGCACATTCACTTGGTGAACTTTTTCTGAGAATCTGCTGTGCCACACTGCATGCTGGGAGCACAGAGAGCCTGGAGGGCCTCCTCTCACAGAGCCCCTCTGGGAGGGGCGGAGGAGGGACTTGAAGAGTGGCGGGTGTACTGGGGAATGGTAGGTCCCAGGGGTTGGGAAGCTGGGGTTGGTGATCGTGGAATTCTCTTCCACAGAAAGAATAAGCCTTGAAAGATTTCAGGGTGAGAGAATTCTAGCCCTGTGCTGTCCAGGGTCATAGCCACTAGCTACCTGAAGCTACTGAGTACTCAGAATGTGGCTATATTGACAAATAAATACTGGATTTCAAAGACAGCACCGAAAAAAATAAAGTAAAATATATCAATAATGTTTATATGTTGGTTACCTCTTAAAATGAATACTCTGGAAATATACAGGATTAAAGAAATATTAAAATTAGTTTTAAGGTGGCTCTTAGAAAATATAAATTACTCATGTGGCTTGAATCGTATTTCTATTGGATAAGGGAAGTGCTCTGGGGCCAGACAGAGGCCAGCGAGCATATCTGCATGGGCTTGGTAGGAATTTTCATCATGTTTTTAAGCAATAGTCATTTATAAATTATATTTTACTGAATTCAGAATGTTTAAAAGAGAGCACTTAGCAATAATGCAGCATGGTTTTAGCTGATATAATTTAAATATTTTTCTACTTATCCCAATAACACTTGACAGCTCTTACTTATGCCCATTGGTGACACATGAATTGGGAAGCTTCACCTAGGTGTTAGTCCTAAAACGTGACTTACTACGGGGTGTGACTTAGTAATTTGACGTCGCAGCTACACATTGAAAAGTGCTTGGGAAGGGAATAGATGTGGATTGTTTAGAAGTCATGAGTTTTCAGGCCAGAGTCCCAGGCCAGAGTCAAATTGCTGTGGCTTGAGGAAGGGTCTGGGATGGGAGTGGGGAGGTCACCAGGAAGAAAGGCCATAGAGTAATGAAGGGAAAAAAAAGTGCAGAGATTGTGACAAGTGGTGTTAAGAGTGTGGTAGAGTGTGATATGCACATTCACTTGGTGAACTTTTTCTGAGAATCTGCTGTGCCACACTGCATGCTGGGAGCACAGAGAGCCTGGAGGGCCTCCTCTCACAGAGCCCCTCTGGGAGGGGCGGAGGAGGGACTTGAAGAGTGGCGGGTGTACTGGGGAATGGTAGGTCCCAGGGGTTGGGAAGCTGGGGTTGGTGATCGTGGAATTCTCTTCCACAGAAAGAATAAGCCTTGAAAGATTTCAGGGTGAGAGAATTCTAGCCCTGTGCTGTCCAGGGTCATAGCCACTAGCTACCTGAAGCTACTGAGTACTCAGAATGTGGCTATATTGACAAATAAATACTGGATTTCAAAGACAGCACCGAAAAAAATAAAGTAAAATATATCAATAATGTTTATATGTTGGTTACCTCTTAAAATGAATACTCTGGAAATATACAGGATTAAAGAAAAATATTAAAATTAGTTTTTAAGGTGGCTCTTAGAAAATATAAATTACTCATGTGGCTTGAATCGTATTTCTATTGGATAGCAGGGAAGAACCAGAAGGTTGGGAACTGAAGGATTACCAGGTGTGAAGGGAGGGAGGAGTGGATGTGGTAGAAACTCGCAAAAGGTTTTAGGCAAAGTAGTGTCATGAAGGTTTCCACACTGTGGTAAAAGCAACCATCTGGCCTCTCTGGGCTGGTTTGTGTTAGTTTCAGTTTGAGAGTTAGATTTTCCAACATGGTTCTAAGACACCAGGGTTCAGTCCTGACTTGCTTCCTCTCCCGGCACTCTCACATCCTCCAGTGGTCACCTACCTCACGAATTCTTACCGACATGAGATTGTGTACTCATCATGCTTTGGTTCATTGTATCATTTTAAACCATTTCTGTCATAGGATTTGAAGCCGAGCAACATTGTAGTCAAGTCAGACTGTACCCTTAAGATCCTTGACTTTGGCCTGGCTCGCACAGCATGCACCAACTTCATGATGACCCCTTATGTGGTCACACGGTATTATCGGGCACCTGAAGTCATCCTGGGCATGGGCTACAAAGAGAACGGTGAGTACAGACAGGACCGGAAGAGGCCAAGATGTTTCATATTGAGTGCTATTAGTCCTCACTAGTTTTTTTTTTTTTTTTTCTCTTTTCTGGGAACTGTATGAAATATAATGTGGAGACTGTGTTACACCTAGATGATCACAGTTCACAGATGAGAAATAATTTTATATTTCTACTGGTTAAAATTATTTACTTTTAAAAACTCATGTTTGAAAGGAATCTTTTTGAACACTTATCAAAGGAAGATACGTTACACACCCCAAGCGTAGTCATGGGCACACCCTGATTTCATGAAGGATCCGGGGGGCTGGGGTTGGTGATCGTGGAATTCTCTTCCACAGAAAGAATAAGCCTTGAAAGATTTCAGGGTGAGAGAATTCTAGCCCTGTGCTGTCCAGGGTCATAGCCACTAGCTACCTGAAGCTACTGAGTACTCAGAATGTGGCTATATTGACAAATAAATACTGGATTTCAAAGACAGCACCGAAAAAAATAAAGTAAAATATATCAATAATGTTTATATGTTGGTTACCTCTTAAAATGAATACTCTGGAAATATACAGGATTAAAGAAAATTTTAAAATTAGTTTTTAAGGTGGCTCTTAGAAAATATAAATTACTCATGTGGCTTGAATCGTATTTCTATTGGATAGCAGGGAAGAACCAGAAGGTTGGGAACTGAAGGATTACCAGGTGTGAAGGGAGGGAGGAGTGGATGTGGTAGAAACTCGCAAAAGGTTTTAGGCAAAGTAGTGTCATGAAGGTTTCCACACTGTGGTAAAAGCAACCATCTGGCCTCTCTGGGCTGGTTTGTGTTAGTTTCAGTTTGAGAGTTAGATTTTCCAACATGGTTCTAAGACACCAGGGTTCAGTCCTGACTTGCTTCCTCTCCCGGCACTCTCACATCCTCCAGTGGTCACCTACCTCACGAATTCTTACCGACATGAGATTGTGTACTCATCATGCTTTGGTTCATTGTATCATTTTAAACCATTTCTGTCATAGGATTTGAAGCCGAGCAACATTGTAGTCAAGTCAGACTGTACCCTTAAGATCCTTGACTTTGGCCTGGCTCGCACAGCATGCACCAACTTCATGATGACCCCTTATGTGGTCACACGGTATTATCGGGCACCTGAAGTCATCCTGGGCATGGGCTACAAAGAGAACGGTGAGTACAGACAGGACCGGAAGAGGCCAAGATGTTTCATATTGAGTGCTATTAGTCCTCACTAGTTTTTTTTTTTTTTTTTTCTCTTTTCTGGGAACTGTATGAAATATAATGTGGAGACTGTGTTACACCTAGATGATCACAGTTCACAGATGAGAAATAATTTTATATTTCTACTGGTTAAAATTATTTACTTTTAAAAACTCATGTTTGAAAGGAATCTTTTTGAACACTTATCAAAGGAGAACGTACTTACAAAAAAGTATACACACCCCAAGCGTGCAGCTCAGTGGGAGCACACCCTATAGCCAACAGAATAACTCAGTCCTCTCTGGGTCTCAGCCCCCGCAGGGCAGATCATTATCCTGATTTCTGACACCATAGATTGATCTTACTTATTTTTGACCTTGGTATAAGTGGGATAATACAACTTGTGCTTTTTATGTGTAAAATTGGTAGTGTGATTTTCTGGGGTTTTTTTGACAGCAAAACTTATTCTAGCGATATCAGAGCTCTTTGAGATGCAGCTTTTGAAAATGTGGTTAGAGAAGTACTAAATCGCTTGTTAAAAAAAGAAAGTCTGAAAGTTTTGCCTAAGTCATCTGAAATGAGTTGGGCTTCGTTTATGCAGATATTTTAGACTTTGTGCCCCCCATTCTGAGAGACATGACTCTGTGGCCTTCCTGTCCTCTAGGGACATGAGAGAAAGTTAGGTCCCCCTGTTAGCTTCTCTCACCCCACCTCCACCAACAGGGGCACTAAATAGCCTTCTGCCTGAGCCTCTGGGGTCTCCAAGAGTTGGATACAACTCTTGAGTGACTGCACTGAACTGGGCCTCTGAATTCAGCTGGCCCAAAGAGGAGGACGAACAACCAGAAACTGAGGCACCTCTGGCCCTCACCTGGAACCCAGACAAACCTGTCCCTGTGAGGCCCTGATGACTTGACCATTTAGAAAAGGATCATTCTGAAGGCATGGTGTTCATATTCCACACAAGTCCTACTGACAAGCTGGGTTTGTCTTTGTTTGGGAGGGGGTTTGAGAAAAGACGTGTGTTGGGGCGGTCCGTCTCTGGCTGGTTTTAATCACCTGGTGTTTGGTAGTGGACATCTGGTCTGTCGGGTGCATCATGGCAGAAATGGTCCTCCATAAAGTCCTGTTCCCAGGAAGAGACTGTATCCTTCACAGGGAGAGACCCACTGCTGACCATCAAGGTGGGAGCCAGGGTGGGGGTGTGCCTGCAGACAGCTTTCCGGGCACAGGCACTTCTCATTACTGGGACTTTGTTTTTGAAGTTGAAAGCCCAGATTGCTGCAAACTGAAGGCCAAAATAGAGCTCAGCAATCTTTCTCACTGAAGAAGTTCACCCTTAACTGGCAATTTATTTTCCATATTTGTGTGTTTAGTACGCTGTTAGAAACCTTTTCCTCACCTTTGTTTTGTTCATGGCACTTCATAATTTTGTCATTTCACTTTATTTTCAGTTGATATCTGGTCAGTGGGTTGCATCATGGGAGAGCTGGTGAAAGGTTGTGTGATATTCCAAGGCACTGATCGTATCCTTCCCGGGACCTTCCCGGCCATGTTTTCCATAAATACCAAAGGCAGCTGGAGCTCAAAAGGAAAATGTCGTAATTCTAGACTGTGTTCTAGGAAGGTCTTGATTATGTTTGTTAAATTAGTCACAAATCAAATGGTTCAGTTTTATGTCTTCTTTTTTTACTTGACTACCTGTAATGATTTTATTAAGACACAGAATTAAGTTAAACCAGTTTATATTGGCTCTTAAATTTATTAAAAATAGCTTATAAGGAATGCATTTACTCTGACAAATGTATTCTGATATTGAAATAAAAACACTATTTAGTTAATTCAGTTAATTTAACTGTCTAGGGAGTTGTCTAAATTTAATAGGCTAATATTCTTTATGTAATTTGTTTAATATACTATTTCATTAGTTACCAGAATGTAATAAAATATTTTCCTCCCAAGTCAGAACTGAAGCAGCGCAACATAAAACCTAGATGAAAAGGCTTAAAGTGAAAAGTTTGTAAGGAACAAGATTTTTGCTAAATTTTTTTGTTTGTTACTCTTCTGACATTTTATAGAAAATTTTAGAAGATCCACTTAGATGGTTATTGTGTGACTTCCCCAGTGGAGAAGTCTAAATAATTATAAAATTCAAAAGGTTAACTTATACTGTGGTCAGCAAATCATATTAATGATATATAGCATAAAGAATAATAGATATATGTTTCAATACCTTTCTTTTCTCATATTCCTCATTTTCATCCATCTTCAATATTTTTTACTCTAACTTAGTTCTTCACATATACCGTTTTTCATTTGTGTTCTAACCACCTAAAATTTTCATTAATCTTTTGATTTTGTTTGTTTTTTTTTGTTATGAAAGCATAAAGTGGCCTCTGTCTGCTGGCAGATTGATAGTTATCATCTTTAAAAGAAAGTAAGTTGTATAGTCAGTGTTTTGTATTTTATTAATTTTCATTTTTTATGATTTTGTGAGGGTGGCTTTCTTGTAATATAAATCCTTCACCACACAAAGTTGGAATGAAAACGTTCTGTCATTTTATTTACCTTCCTTAACATTTTTCACATCACAGATTTTATGTGAAGTTAAAGAGCATTTTATTTTGTTCTAATACATTTTCAAGCAATTTTTCATACCCTTACCTTAGATTCAGGTAAACTGTGAATAATGAGATACTTAATTTGCAAATACATTCAGTTAAAAAGGGAACAGGTGATGTATTCTAAAGATGCAGTGATTTATTTATACCACAGTACGAGGCTTGTGAGATCTTGGTCGCCCAGTGAGGGATTGGACGCACACCCTTAGCAGTGAAAGTGCCAAGTCCCAACCCCTGGACTGTCAAGGAATTCCCTAAATATCGTAATTAGAAGTATCTACTTAACATTGTTTGTCTCAATTTTTAGCTTATTTTGTATCTTCCCTGTCTTTAAGTAAATATTTCTTCAGATCGTATGACAAGTGTGGAACTTCTTGTGATTAATATACTATTTCATTAGTTACCAGAATGTAATAAAATATTTTCCTCCCAAGTCAGAACTGAAGCAGCGCAACATAAAACCTAGATGAAAAGGCTTAAAGTGAAAAGTTTGTAAGGAACAAGATTTTTGCTAAATTTTTTTGTTTGTTACTCTTCTGACATTTTATAGAAAATTTTAGAAGATCCACTTAGATGGTTATTGTGTGACTTCCCCAGTGGAGAAGTCTAAATAATTATAAAATTCAAAAGGTTAACTTATACTGTGGTCAGCAAATCATATTAATGATATATAGCATAAAGAATAATAGATATATGTTTCAATACCTTTCTTTTCTCATATTCCTCATTTTCATCCATCTTCAATATTTTTTACTCTAACTTAGTTCTTCACATATACCGTTTTTCATTTGTGTTCTAACCACCTAAAATTTTCATTAATCTTTTGATTTTGTTTGTTTTTTTTTTGTTATGAAAGCATAAAGTGGCCTCTGTCTGCTGGCAGATTGATAGTTATCATCTTTAAAAGAAAGTAAGTTGTATAGTCAGTGTTTTGTATTTTATTAATTTTCATTTTTTATGATTTTGTGAGGGTGGCTTTCTTGTAATATAAATCCTTCACCACACAAAGTTGGAATGAAAACGTTCTGTCATTTTATTTACCTTCCTTAACATTTTTCACATCACAGATTTTATGTGAAGTTAAAGAGCATTTTATTTTGTTCTAATACATTTTCAAGCAATTTTTCATACCCTTACCTTAGATTCAGGTAAACTGTGAATAATGAGATACTTAATTTGCAAATACATTCAGTTAAAAAGGGAACAGGTGATGTATTCTAAAGATGCAGTGATTTATTTATACCACAGTACGAGGCTTGTGAGATCTTGGTCGCCCAGTGAGGGATTGGACGCACACCCTTAGCAGTGAAAGTGCCAAGTCCCAACCCCTGGACTGTCAAGGAATTCCCTAAATATCGTAATTAGAAGTATCTACTTAACATTGTTTGTCTCAATTTTTAGCTTATTTTGTATCTTCCCTGTCTTTAAGTAAATATTTCTTCAGATAGTATGAAAAGTGTGGGAACTTCTTGGTGCATTATTAAATAATTTAAAATTAATTTACCTATTAGCATCTTACAGTATCAGTAATAATAACTTTGTGTATAAGGTCACCAAATGTCATCCTCAGAACACACACAGAGATTAACATCAATTTCCAAAGACAGTTTTACTCCTTTTTCAAACATTAGATAGAAAAAGATTCTGGAAGTCAAACTGCATTTCTCAGAGATCTTTTTTAGATTCATAATCCAAGGTGGAAAAGGAACTCCATGTGGCCTGTAAGAAAGAGAATGCCTTTTCAGGTACCTCTCAGAAAGTAAGGGATGCTGGGTCCCTGGAAGAAGATCACTGAGAGCCTCCCTGACAGTGTCAAAAGCTGAGGCCCGAGGATTGAGGGTGGCCACCTGCAGCTTTGATGGGTGCGGTTTTCATGAAGTGATGGGGGAAAAGAATGTTTAAAGAGAGAATGAGAGACTAGGATTTAGAGATACAAATATAGGTAACTCCGTATTGCTGCAGAAAGTAGTGGTAGCTAAACTACAGATGCTCAGAGGAAAGTGATTGTTGTTTTAAGGTGAGAAAAAAAAAATTATGCTTGATTGGTGATGGAATGCTCCAGTGGAGAGCAAAATCATGATGGTATACCAATAAGAAGAAAACCATTAAAGCAGGCGAGGGGCCTCCTCCTCTGTTCTTTGAAGAACTTGTATTTGTTCCCTAGGTTCTTTCACAGTGATGTCATTTTATTTTTCCAAGATATACCTCAATTAATCACTTTTTAAAGATGCTGTTTATTTGATTCCTCTGGCTTGTGTCCTCTTCTATAATTTTTATGGTTTTAGAATCATCTTCTACATCCATCTTGCCAGTTATCTCAAGCACCCAGAAAAAATAGGCAAAGCTAGTACTATCTGCATTTTACAAATAGGAAGATGAGACCCCAGGGAGATGGACTGCCTAACACCTAATGAGTGACTAACACCCGATGGAGTCTGAAACTTTGTTCATGTTACTTTGAAAGGAAATAAAGCACACTCATCTGTATTGCAGTGATAGCCGGAGTCAGTGCCAGGTAAAACTGGATGATCTCTCAAAGCTGTCACTGCTCAGTGTAAGCCCAGGTGCAGCGGGAAAGGACATAGGAGGGCTCAGTCCAGAGCCCTGGCTGCCATCCTCTCCCTCAGGCACCCCATCCCACCAACCCTGCCTCACAGGGGTGGCTTCCACCTATGAGCTGAACAGTTAGGTCTCTCTATTTTAGGGCACTTTAGATCTGACATAGCTTTATCATGAGAACTGATTTCAGTTGACCTAGATAATTATTACCTAATTTCATGTTTAAGCCTTTCAGTCATAGGTGTTCTTCAGCTACGAGATAGCTTTGTTTTGACCTAGGAAAACCATATAAACTTCATTGTGTTCATTTAATAAACTGTAATCAGAATTTATAAAGGTGCAGAGGTGTTTTTTTTTTTTTTAAATAGTCTTAAGTTGGAACCCAAACCTTATTTGAATATGATTTCAGAATGCTTCTGCTGACCCAGTGAAGTGGCCTGATTAATTACTCATTGACAAGTATAATTTAAGTTTCTCTTTGAATGATGCAACTTTACATAATATGAATATAAGGCATTTCAGTTGTATTTTCCTCAAGAGACTCCTTAGATATTGATCAGTGGAATAAGGTTATTGAGCAACTAGGAACACCGTCTGCTTAAAGTAGTGGTACCTCCTCGGGGTTTTTTTTCTTTTGGGAAAAAGATGGTATACCAATAAGAAGAAAACCATTAAAGCAGGCGAGGGCCTCCTCCTCTGTTCTTTGAAGAACTTGTATTTGTTCCTAGGTTCTTTCACAGTGATGTCATTTTATTTTTCCAAGATATACCTCAATTAATCACTTTTTAAAGATGCTGTTTATTTGATTCCTCTGGCTTGTGTCCTCTTCTATAATTTTTATGGTTTTAGAATCATCTTCTACATCCATCTTGCCAGTTATCTCAAGCACCCAGAAAAAATAGGCAAAGCTAGTACTATCTGCATTTTACAAATAGGAAGATGAGACCCCAGGGAGATGGACTGCCTAACACCTAATGAGTGACTAACACCCGATGGAGTCTGAAACTTTGTTCATGTTACTTTGAAAGGAAATAAAGCACACTCATCTGTATTGCAGTGATAGCCGGAGTCAGTGCCAGGTAAAACTGGATGATCTCTCAAAGCTGTCACTGCTCAGTGTAAGCCCAGGTGCAGCGGGAAAGGACATAGGAGGGCTCAGTCCAGAGCCCTGGCTGCCATCCTCTCCCTCAGGCACCCCATCCCACCAACCCTGCCTCACAGGGGTGGCTTCCACCTATGAGCTGAACAGTTAGGTCTCTCTATTTTAGGGCACTTTAGATCTGACATAGCTTTATCATGAGAACTGATTTCAGTTGACCTAGATAATTATTACCTAATTTCATGTTTAAGCCTTTCAGTCATAGGTGTTCTTCAGCTACGAGATAGCTTTGTTTTGACCTAGGAAAACCATATAAACTTCATTGTGTTCATTTAATAAACTGTAATCAGAATTTATAAAGGTGCAGAGGTGTTTTTTTTTTTTTTAAATAGTCTTAAGTTGGAACCCAAACCTTATTTGAATATGATTTCAGAATGCTTCTGCTGACCCAGTGAAGTGGCCTGATTAATTACTCATTGACAAGTATAATTTAAGTTTCTCTTTGAATGATGCAACTTTACATAATATGAATATAAGGCATTTCAGTTGTATTTTCCTCAAGAGACTCCTTAGATATTGATCAGTGGAATAAGGTTATTGAGCAACTAGGAACACCGTCTGCAGACTTCATGAAGAAACTTCAGCCAACTGTGAGGAACTATGTAGAAAACAGACCCAAGTATCCTGGAATCCGATTTGAAGAGCTCTTTCCAGACTGGATATTCCCATCGGAATCCGAGCGAGACAAAATTAAAAGTAAGATGTCCATATTTGTTTGTTTTTTTAAATTTTGGCCTCTTTTTATTGACTTTTTATTTATTTATTTTTCATCCATCTTTATTCTTCGGCCTGTGTGGGCCTCCCATTGCAGTGGCCTCTCTTATTGCAGAGCACTGGCTCTGGGCACATGCACTCCAGAGCGGTGGCTCGTAATAGGACACACGGATCCAGCCGCTTCACGGCACATGGGATCTTCCCAGGCCAGGGATCGAACTGGTGCCCCTTGCACTGCAAGGCAAACTCTTTACCCACTGGACCACCAGGGAAGCCCTGTCCTTGTTTCTTATACTTGTTTTCATAATCTAGGTGAAGCTTTCACTTGTTTATGCTTGTATTCTAAAATCTGTGAAAACTGAAAGACAAAATGTTTGAAAACCCTCAGAGTCATTTCCCAGCTAGAATGAAGGCATTTCAAAAAGAAAGCTTAAAAGACCTAGAACTTGCATCCTCAATAAAGTGACTTAACTGAAGCAAAAGACTCTTGTGTTAATTAGAGCAAATGGAATTCAGTTTTCAGGTATAAAGAATACCTGAATAAAGATTCTAGCCCAGTTGAAGAGTCAGAAATTTTAAGACCTTCCATCTTATCCTGTGCCCATCACTAAAATGTGTTTTAAGGGAGAAGAATAGATTGAATTCTCTCAAGACAAACGACCTCATTCAGAAAAACTCTATCTTTTCTTTGCCTGTACATGTGAACTTTATTTTTTAATATTTATTTATTTATTTGGCTGTGCTGGGTTTTAGTTGTGGCATGGCGTGTCTTTAGTTGAGGTTTGCAGACTCTTAGTTGCAGCATGTGGGGTCTAGTTCCCTGGCCAAGGATTGAACTTGGGCCTCCTGAATCAGGAGCACAGAGTCTTAACCCCTGGACCACCAGGGAAGTCCCAAGTGCGAATTTTAATTGCTGAAACCTAGGTGAGCAATTAACCAAGTTATAGAACTTGTTGAATTTTTTTCTAACTACTAATCCCTAAATTTTTTTTTTAAGTAGTATACGTTGTAATCAAGTAGACAAAGCAGAGGCATCTGTGAGATGTTCTTTACTGTGCAAATATGAAATCATTGTGTGATTTAGTCTTTTCAGAAAGCTTCACTTTGATGTGTGGATGAAGAGAAAAGGTTTTCCTGTGCTTCATGCCTGCTCTCTGAGCAGTGCTTCCCTTAGTTTAGCTCCCGCACCGTCCCTGGCCGTGGGTTTTCAGCCTTGTGCCTTGTCCTCCTCCCCTCCCCTCTTTAGAGGCAGAAGCATATTTGAAAGCCTGGTTTGTAGTGGAAGTGGCTGCTTGACTTAAAAAGGCTAAGCATCTCGACCTATTAACAGTTTCTCTAAGAGAATATGTTTTTGTTCTGTCTGTGCTGTCCCTTTTAGTTCATTATTGTGTGCTTTTCAGGTAACAGCACTGGTTTGTTAATCTCATATTTGTTTTTACCCTAGCAAGTCAAGCCAGAGACTTACTATCAAAAATGTTAGTGATCGATCCAGACAAGCGAATCTCTGTAGATGAAGCCTTGCGTCACCCTTATATCACTGTTTGGTATGATCCTGCTGAAGCAGAAGCGGTAAGCATCTCTTTTGAAAAGACTTACATCTAAAGGCAGGGCCTATATTTCCTTGGATCTTCTGTCTGTCAGTCTGGAATGGCTGTGTAAAGTCCTAGATGAAGAGGACTCCTGATTGCTTTGAGGCTGTGGGTCATAGATGGACAGCCCCTTTTTAGGACTCCTGTTACTGGGGCTGCCCTCGGAGTACCTCGGAGTGAGCACGCTTATGCTGTGGTGATACAGTTCTCTTGATTTGTGCAGATGTTGGTGTGTGACCATAGTGTCAGCTTTGTGAGGCTCCATTTGTGTGCCTGACCCTCCCTGCGCCTTGGGCTTTGCTGATGTTGTCTTGTTCGGGCATCCAGTCAGGCTTAGAAACTTTCTGAAAATCACAGGTTTGTTCATCCTTCCCCAGAGGTGCCTGTTAGGGGTGCTCCACTTCTGAAGGTGGTGCTCGTGGGCTGCACTGGTGTGGACAGTCTTTGGTCAAAAGTGAAGAAACTACCTACTGGCACGCTCATTATTACATTTTGTCCTATGCATTTAACCACCATTTTATGCTTTGTTTCATATGAAAAAAATTTGATCTATAGAACACGTGACTTTAAATTTTTTAAAATTATTTTTATTTTACTTATTACGACTTTAATTTTTGAAGCAGTCCATTTAGATTTGGGGACTGAGTTTGGGAGTTTTCACAGGAAGAAATATAAACCTGAAATTTTATATTCGGCTTCTGTATTTCCCAGCACAGCACTTTGTCCGGAGTGGATCTCTAGGAAGCAGCCTGTGATTACTGATTTTGTCATTACATTTGGGAAGATGTGATAATTAGCAAGACTTCGAGTGTGATTATTAGCAAGACTATAATAGCTCTATTTTTTGGTTAATTTTTCCTTCATTATTTTGATTCCGAAACCAACATTGTACATGTCATACTTACAAAGAAATCTTGAAACCATAAATTGAATGAAATGGCATGCATATGATAAATATTTTACAAATCTTACAAGTGATTCCTTTTCTTCATGCGTCATTTTTTTTTAACTATTAACTTTACCTGTAATTTAATTCTTAGCCACCACCTCAAATTTATGATGCCCAGTTGGAAGAAAGAGAACATGCAATTGAAGAATGGAAAGGTAAAGATGGAGCTTATTTTGATCATGACACATTTCTTGAAATGCAGCCACTCATCACTTTTTGACAGTAGCCTTTCTGAAGGAGGGGTTAGAGAGCCTTCAGCCCCTTGAACCTCTCTCTTCCCACTTCCCAGTAGAAGAAGAACTGGAACATAACAGAGTTGCAGAAGAAAGTGTATGAATTGCATATGATTTGGTTCAAAACCGAAAAACAAAGACTTTTTCACATATCTTGTGTGATCAAATCAGTAACGGTATTGCACTTACCTTGATAACATGTTGAAAACTATTGAGTAACCCTATTTCGCAGACCCCTAGAAAGCAAATATGAAGCTCCACTGGGGTCATGGGAACTTCTGCTGCTGTAGTTGCAATCCATGTCAGTACATATGTGTTTTAAAATAAGAATTTGGGCAAAATTGCAGATCAAAAATATGCAAATCTTACAGTGGTTATTGTTACCACTGTAAGATTAACCAGACAACCTACAAGAAAGTAAACCAGTAATAAAGAGGTTGAACAAAAAATATTTCGTTAAAAAGCAGATTTGGTAGTACTTGATAACTCTGCTCATTGAAAGTCAAGCATGGTGGTGTGTGCTGCCCAGGACACCCCCGGGATGTGGGACAGCCGTGGCCCGCTGTGCACACACCCATGGGCCTTACTACATGTTTGCAGGGTGCTAATTTTGTTTCATGAATACCAAACTTTTAGGAAACTGCTGATACCTTACTTACTAGGTAGTTTTTCTTACAAATGAAAATTGAGGAAAATTGAGATTAAAACCAAGAGAAAACTTAGGTAACTAGGTTCATTTCTTGCCAGTCTGGAGCAGTTACATTTGGAGAGCCATGGGCACAAACATGTACAGAAAGATAAGCTACTGTCATCAGTTACACTGTTCTGTTGAAGTCGCTTTGCTAGTACTTTCCCTCCTTCTCTCCCCCACCCTCCCCCAATCTCTCTCTTACTCTCTCCCCACTCCCAACCCACCCAGATCCAGAACTACCCTACTCTTTTGGCTGTGTTAATAGGTCAGATTGAAAAGATATAATGAATCAAATTATATTTTGGTCTAAGTCACCCATTACTTCTCTATCACAATTAAAAATAGCACATCAGGGCTTCCCTTGTGGCTCAGTGGATAAGAACCCGTCTGCCAATGAGGAGACACAGGTTCGAGCCCTGATCCGGGAAGATACCGCAGAGCACCTAAACCCACACATCAACAAAGATCCAGCACAGCCAAAAATAAATAAATAAAAGTTGTAAAAAAATTAAAAAATAGCACATCACAGTGCCCTTAGAGTGGTTACAATTTATTTGGAAGCAGGGTTTAGAGAAGCTGATGAAGCCTTCTAACTTGAATTTCTGTTTGAAGAACTGATTTACAAAGAAGTAATGGATTGGGAAGAAAGAAGCAAGAATGGTGTTGTAAAAGATCAGCCTTCAGGTTAGTGATTGCTTTAATAGTTTGATCATGTAACATTTTTCTTTCCCTGTTCATTTGGGGGGTGTGTGCAATGTGGGAGATCTGGGATCAGTTTCCTGGGTCAGGAAGATCCCCTGGAGAAGGAAATTGCAGCCCACTCCAGTATTCCTACCTGGAGAATCCCATGGACAGATAAAACTGGCGGGCTACCATCTATGGGGTCACAACAGTCAGACAGTAGTTTAGTAGACTAAACTACTACCTGTCCATTTTTTATAAATGACAACAGTGTCTTAAGATTGCCAGCTTGACCAGTGTTGGATTTGAAAACTCTTGTGTGAAATAGTCTGCTTTTCCGTCTGTTCTGGTGATGGCAGCTAACATTTTACTGATTCCAGGCAGTGAGCTAAACTGTATTATGAATATTGTTTCATCCTTGTAACAGCTGCTGTCAGTTTCATTTATATATAGGGAAACTGAATTTAAGGCCTTTTTAATGTGCATGACCTTCTTTATACTACCCCCAACTGGTTAAAAAGGAAAATCATTGTGAGTCTAGATAAAGTGGAATTTGGTTTTCTTTTGAGAAAATTATTCATACAATTCTCCCATCCTTCTGTCTGGTCTTCTTAGTGGTAGAAGTCTGACTAAAAATTAGGTAATTGTATGATTGTTAGAGAAATAATATATATGGTATAAACTTTATGTTCTATAAGGTTCTACCTTAAACAAAACCCTTTACTCATACTTATTTTCTCACTCTACTCCCACTAAAAAGCACATGCACATACACAAACATATAAACACATATTGGACGGCTTCCTATTCTTGAACTTTAATATTCAGATGACATATGTGTCAAGTGTCTAGAGATTATATAACTTCAATACAAATTTAGGTGCTTATTGTTAACTAAGCACAAGTTTAAAAAACAGACCCCTGAGAGTCTGTATATTTTGCTTTTGTTTAAACCAGATTAAAGTACAGGGAGTAGGAAAAAAGATAGTTTCGTTTGCCTTAAAATGTCCATTTTGGGGATTTAGAAAGCAGAAATAAAGTGAACAAGAGTCCACTAGTTTTTTTTTTTTCCTTTTTTTTTTTTTTGGTTTGTTTGTATCATTCCTTCTTTTAGAAGGTATTTTTATTGCAGAATAATTCTTCAAAGATTGATGTTTTTTGCCCTTGGATTAAGTATTTATGATTATAATTGAAATGTCTAATGACCCTTGAATCCTACTTAGACTTGAGCCTTTTCTGATCCTGATAGTTTTAGGACAGATTCAACAATTTTCTTTTAATATGATTTTAAAACCAGAAGGTGTTTTTAAAGTAGTTAACATGGCTATGCATATGTGATGTTTAGCCACTGGAAGAAAGAGACTCTTGCAGTGAAAGAGGAATATTTGGGATTTTGAGCCTAAAGAAAGACTCCACAAAACGTTCAACATGTATAGTGAACTAACTTCTTGGTTATACTCATAGTTTAGGAAACTGGTAAAGGACAGAGCTGGGAAACGACCTGAAGTCTCATTGCCTGGCTGGACAGCAGTGTCATGCCTCAGATTTTATTATATTTGGTTTTCTTAGCACAGATGCAGCAGTAAGTAGCAACGCCACTCCTTCCCAGTCATCATCGATCAATGACATTTCATCCATGTCCACCGAGCAGACGCTGGCGTCAGATACAGACAGCAGTCTGGATGCCTCAACAGGACCCCTGGAAGGTTGTCGATGATAAGTTAGATTTGCAAGCCTGCCATCCGTGAAGGAACTCTCACTTCCATGGGCGTGAAATACTTGGGAGTTGACGGAACCAAATAGAAAAACCTCCATGTTCTGCATGTAAGAAACACGATGCCTTGCCCCTACTCAGTTGTACTAGGCTTGCCTTGCTTAGATTATAAAATGAAGCAGATTATGTCTGACATCAAAACATTAAACATATTGACTGAACTTTAATATTCAGATGACATATGTGTCAAGTGTCTAGAGATTATATAACTTCAATACAAATTTAGGTGCTTATTGTTAACTAAGCACAAGTTTAAAAAACAGACCCCTGAGAGTCTGTATATTTTGCTTTTGTTTAAACCAGATTAAAGTACAGGGAGTAGGAAAAAAGATAGTTTCGTTTGCCTTAAAATGTCCATTTTGGGGATTTAGAAAGCAGAAATAAAGTGAACAAGAGTCCACTAGTTTTTTTTTTCCTTTTTTTTTTTTGGTTTGTTTGTATCATTCCTTCTTTTAGAAGGTATTTTTATTGCAGAATAATTCTTCAAAGATTGATGTTTTTTGCCCTTGGATTAAGTATTTATGATTATAATTGAAATGTCTAATGACCCTTGAATCCTACTTAGACTTGAGCCTTTTCTGATCCTGATAGTTTTAGGACAGATTCAACAATTTTCTTTTAATATGATTTTAAAACCAGAAGGTGTTTTTAAAGTAGTTAACATGGCTATGCATATGTGATGTTTAGCCACTGGAAGAAAGAGACTCTTGCAGTGAAAGAGGAATATTTGGGATTTTGAGCCTAAAGAAAGACTCCACAAAACGTTCAACATGTATAGTGAACTAACTTCTTGGTTATACTCATAGTTTAGGAAACTGGTAAAGGACAGAGCTGGGAAACGACCTGAAGTCTCATTGCCTGGCTGGACAGCAGTGTCATGCCTCAGATTTTATTATATTTGGTTTTCTTAGCACAGATGCAGCAGTAAGTAGCAACGCCACTCCTTCCCAGTCATCATCGATCAATGACATTTCATCCATGTCCACCGAGCAGACGCTGGCGTCAGATACAGACAGCAGTCTGGATGCCTCAACAGGACCCCTGGAAGGTTGTCGATGATAAGTTAGATTTGCAAGCCTGCCATCCGTGAAGGAACTCTCACTTCCATGGGCGTGAAATACTTGGGAGTTGACGGAACCAAATAGAAAAACCTCCATGTTCTGCATGTAAGAAACACGATGCCTTGCCCCTACTCAGTTGTACTAGGCTTGCCTTGCTTAGATTATAAAATGAAGCAGATTATGTCTCAAGAAAAAAAGTGCAAATCACACGTTTAGCGATTTTGTTCAAGGTCATTTCAGGTGAGCAATTAGAAGAATTTTTTTTTTAGGTTGTACGGTTAATAGTGATCATTTCTCATCCTCAGCAACCGTTGGGATTTGTATGCATGTGACGACAAATGCTTGCTCGGACTTGCCCTCTAGCACTTTGAAAATCAGTATTTATAAAGCCAAATAATCTTCAAGGTAGTGCTGCTTCTAGAGCTGTCTCTTAAACCTCTTAAGTAATTTGATGTTTGTCTGAAAAAAATAGATTTATGTAAATTAATTGGCTGCCATCATGCTATCATATCTTACCTTCTTTTACTGAAGAGTATGAGTTACTTTCTTTCATATTTCAGAAGGAATATAATTAAATCTATATAATAAATAAATAATGTAACTTTTCTCAAATTTGTCATGTTTTAGGCTGAGAATTACCACTGCTAAGACCATGATACTTTGTTTTCTCTAAACTGTGTTAGTCTGGACGACTGTACATTCAGTTTTACTGCATGATGAAATTTTCAGTTTTTGTGCTGCTTAAAACATATATACCTTTAAAGTCCTGTCTACCCTATCTCTTTTCCTTTGGTCTTCTGGATTTATTATTAATTTAATGTGCTATCTAGAACTTCATCTACTTTATTGGCCACCTAACGCCCATGGCAATAATATGATGGCAAATAGATTCTTGACCCCATCACCTGCAATTTGATGAAGTGATCACTGAAGAAGGTTGCAGTCACATGCTGAGTGCTTGCTTTGCTTGAACCTGGACTAGGTCCTTTCTTACCTTTTCTAGGGTAAGATACATGATTTCACAAGGCAGAGTTTCCCTTCTCCAAACACAGCATTCTTACTCGACTTTCTTTTAAGAAAGAAACCACATAAATCCCTCTTTGATCTGTTTTAGGAAGCAAGCTGATTTCTGTTTATTTACTGGGTGTCAGAAGGAGTTGACGGAACCAAATAGAAAAACCTCCATGTTCTGCATGTAAGAAACACGATGCCTTGCCCCTACTCAGTTGTACTAGGCTTGCCTTGCTTAGATTATAAAATGAAGCAGATTATGTCTCAAGAAAAAAAGTGCAAATCACACGTTTAGCGATTTTGTTCAAGGTCATTTCAGGTGAGCAATTAGAAGAATTTTTTTTTTAGGTTGTACGGTTAATAGTGATCATTTCTCATCCTCAGCAACCGTTGGGATTTGTATGCATGTGACGACAAATGCTTGCTCGGACTTGCCCTCTAGCACTTTGAAAATCAGTATTTATAAAGCCAAATAATCTTCAAGGTAGTGCTGCTTCTAGAGCTGTCTCTTAAACCTCTTAAGTAATTTGATGTTTGTCTGAAAAAAATAGATTTATGTAAATTAATTGGCTGCCATCATGCTATCATATCTTACCTTCTTTTACTGAAGAGTATGAGTTACTTTCTTTCATATTTCAGAAGGAATATAATTAAATCTATATAATAAATAAATAATGTAACTTTTCTCAAATTTGTCATGTTTTAGGCTGAGAATTACCACTGCTAAGACCATGATACTTTGTTTTCTCTAAACTGTGTTAGTCTGGACGACTGTACATTCAGTTTTACTGCATGATGAAATTTTCAGTTTTTGTGCTGCTTAAAACATATATACCTTTAAAGTCCTGTCTACCCTATCTCTTTTCCTTTGGTCTTCTGGATTTATTATTAATTTAATGTGCTATCTAGAACTTCATCTACTTTATTGGCCACCTAACGCCCATGGCAATAATATGATGGCAAATAGATTCTTGACCCCATCACCTGCAATTTGATGAAGTGATCACTGAAGAAGGTTGCAGTCACATGCTGAGTGCTTGCTTTGCTTGAACCTGGACTAGGTCCTTTCTTACCTTTTCTAGGGTAAGATACATGATTTCACAAGGCAGAGTTTCCCTTCTCCAAACACAGCATTCTTACTCGACTTTCTTTTAAGAAAGAAACCACATAAATCCCTCTTTGATCTGTTTTAGGAAGCAAGCTGATTCAGAATGCCTGTTTATGGCTGTTTTCCACTTTGTGGAGGCGTGTTCTTTTCCTAAGGGAAATCCTTCTGAGGGATATGGAGGAAAATGTCCTAAAGGGTAATAATTAACTATTAAGTATTTTCTGATTTTAAGCTGCTCACCTGAAATCGATACTTTCAGACAAATTTGGAAATTATTCGTGATTCTGTCAGATACTGAGTACTGAAGTGCCGTTGCAGACATGGAGTTACAATGGTCACATATGGCTCCCTGTGCTCACAGTGCTTTCCCCTTGATCTTACTCTATTACAAATTCATATCATGTGTTTAGTTATTTTGGAAGCTATTGGGTCAACATCTATAGAAGGTGTTCTGAGGAAGAACTTTTGTTAAGAAAGTTTATTATAAATATTATCTAAAATATATGATTCTCTCTATACCAGTTATATCTTATTGGTCTTATCACTGGAAACTGGAACCCTTGATGAGAAAAGTTAATATTGAAGTAATAAATAGTTTTCTAGTGTGATGTTTAGGTATGTTCAACTGTAAGGTGGAATACCAAATGGGATTGAGGCAGAAAGACCTATTATGTGGCTGAGGATTATTTTGGTTTTGGAGGCCTGATGGTATAGTGAAGAAAGTTATTGCTGTACATATATAAACATCTTAAAATGACCTCTCTAATATACATTCTTTAAAAAGACTTTACTGAATCTATCTTGAGAAAGAAAAAGAAAGGGGAGCGTTTTAGAAATACATTATCTGTCCTCAGTTTACGTATGCAGCCCAGGGCTGTGAGGCCACATGGAGGTCGCACTGGGTGATTGTACATTCAACCATGTGCCATTTATAGAAGGAGCTGGGTGCCATACAGACTGGCTTTCTTCTCACTCATTCCTCTTGTGTTCATGGATGAAGTCCATGATGGTACGGACAGGTTTCCCGCCAAGACCACCTTCCATCAGATAGTGGTGAGTGCCCCTCGGACAAGCCGCAGGGCTTCATAGAAATACCTCACCCCCTTCAGGGCCCTCCCTGCTGAGCTGAGATGTGCCAGGGCCCTCGTGCAGCGCAGATGGTTTCAAACTGCTCTCCAAGGATAAATGCTGGTGTTGGATAAAGAACTGAAAAAAATATGCTCAATTTTTTCATCTTTTCTATTTTATTTTTGTAATTTATATTGTACACAACCCTGGAAGTAACTATTTTGGACACATATTTTTATAAACCAGGTAATTTATTATTAGCCTGGAGTTCGGACTAGGTTCGTTTCGTTTGTTGACTTAGTTTTTTGTTAAAAAGGAAAATGGCTGCCTCCCCTATGTCAGGTCTTGATTTCACGTGCAGGTTCCAGAGAGCAGACAAGAGTCGGTCAGAGTAGGAGAGCATTCTAGAAACACATCCTGCTCCGTGCTGATCAGCTGTGGAAACAGGAGACGGAATCAAGGCTCTGGGGCTTATCTCTGTGCCATGAAACTCAGAGCCACAGTACTGAAAGGGGAAGACCCTCGACAGGGTCCCTTACCAACACCCAGAGTCCATAGTTGAGACACTGAGTGGGATCCTGGTCTAATCCAGATCTGATGCTGTGTCAGGTCACGGTGATGATGTATGATGAGTTCATAAGGTTGATTTCTAATGTAACTCCTCTGGTGTTTCATATTGGTAGTAAACACAGGTGTGACCTTTCAGACTGCGTATCTCAAAAGTAACATTGCCTAATATTTTATAATAAAATATATTACGTGTGTTTTGATTGGTGAAAATAATACAAATACATTTTAAAAGAGAAGTATATAACATGTCCAATTTTTGTGTGTTTTTAAGTGACAAGTAACTGTGTATTTCACCATCTCTGATTACAGATTTAACGTGAACGCAAGTAGATATCGAAGTGTTGTCATTTCAATCAATATTAGCAGATGTTTTTAAGTTGAATGTTTCTGTGAGATCTCTTACTGAAAATATTCTTCAAATTCCTGAATCTTAGGTTTTCAAAAGCATGCAGTGCAAGGTTGACTATTCGGAATAATTGTTTTCTCACAAAGTGTGGCCAGAAGCAGCCACCAATCACTCTTTGCTTGTGTCACTTCTCATCTTTAATAGTGCCTCTGTGCTTGTGGGTTTGTGCATGGATGAACCTCTTCCATTTTGTTTCCAGTTTTGAGGTACTTCAGGATGCTTACCACTTAAAACCACAGGAATAGTGGGGCCCACAATGCCTCACTCTTTTCTTACTGGGACTAGAATCATCCCAGATGGATGAGTATCGGTCTTATTTTTAAAGATCTCTCGAAAAGGAAAACATTTCTCTTGATAATGATCTGGGCTCCATTTTTCTTACCTACCTCCTACTTTCTATGTAGATAGCACTCACATACTTTTAATCCTCTATTGTCCCCTTCTCCTGCCTTCAATCTTTCCCAGCATCCATATTTCAAAATAACTTACTCTATACTCTTCTAAAGGTTCTGTGGCCACCTGTGTGTCTTTTGAAGTATAAGCTTATCTTTGACAATAAGGCAGTCATCTGCTATTTCTGGTCTTTCATCAGAGTTGTTAACAAAGTCAGCAATAACAGTCACAGAGTGGCCAGTAGCATCTCTTTGAAGCCAAATGTGACCATGGTTTAAGAGGGATATGCCTGTCCTGGCGGCCACTGGGAACTTGGCACTCTCTGTGTCCTCAGGACCCAGGAAGGTTCTTGTGAACAAGAGTGTTTGCTATGCCATTTTTGTGCTGTGGGGCTTTAGCATTGGAAGGGAAATCCAGAATCCATTCTCTAACCCCCTGCCCACCAGTTGGCTGCAGCCCCTACCCCACATCAGGAAGGGAGCAGCTGGGTTGCCCCCCGCGTGCCTTCACACCCGTGCAGACCTTCTTATGCTCTTATAGTCAGGAGCACATTGAGAGTCTGATGAAGACTGTGGTCCTCTCCTTAGAAAAAGGCCATGAGCACACAGTTTTGCCAAACTCAGGCATCCCGAACCCTGGTGGTTGCCATGTTGAGCCCCTTTCTAGAAGCAGCTTCTAGATGCTCTGCGATCTTAGAAGGAAGTAGAGCCTACAGGAGGGTTCTGCTGGCTCTGCTTTTAATGGTTCGGACACTTTTTGCAGATGGATCTTGGGTATAGATAGGGACCTTTTTGACCCTCAGCCCCAGCATAAGTTGGTATTCTTGTTCTCTGTCAAAAAGAGCCTGTAGAGACTCAGTGCAGTGAAGTGAATTGTTTCCAGCATTCCTTCCACATGGAGCTTAGCTGCAGTGTAGGAACTGCAGGTTTATAGTACGGACTTCATAGACACATAGATATGATTAAATGCGTTTGTTCACATTAAAGTAGTCCTGTGCTGGGCTTTGAATTACACTCTTGGCTCTATTTTGTGTATGCACTTAGATTTCATGGAGAATGGGGGTGGACAGCCTCAGGGAACTGAAGAGGTTCAGTCTTACCCAGCCTTTACTCACATGGTTTTAATGAAAAGAACACTCCTCCCACTGAAGGGAATTGTAGTGTTGACTGTTTGAAAGCTCTTTCTTGGGACTTTCTTGGTGGTCCAGTGGTTAAGAATCCTGCCAATGCAGGGAACGTGGTTATAATCCTCATCCAGAAAGATCTCATATGCTGAGGGGCTGCTGAGCCCGTGCACCACCGCTTCTGAGCCCTCGCTCTAGAGTCTAAGAGCCACAACTGCTGAAACCTGTGCTCTGTGACAAGAGAAGCCGCTGCTGTGAGAAGAAGCCCATGCACCACTGCTAGAGACTAGCCTCTGGTTGCCTGCTAAAGAAAACCAGTGCATAGTAAGGAAGACCCTGAAGGGCCAAAATTAAATAATAAACAATTTTAAAAAAAAAAGCTCTTTCTCTAACTGAACTGAAACTTGGGTTCACACAACTTCCACCCATTGATCCAAGGTCGTTCCCTTGGGTGAAATAGAGTTAGCCTGACCCATCTTTATGAGACAGACTTTAATGCATTAGTTGAAGGATAAGCTCCCAAGTCTTCGCTTCTCTGAACCTCAAAGTTCTCACAGCCCTCTTGCATATGAAAAAAACCCCAGAGCCTCATCACCTCAGGGCACCCTAAAAGATATGGGCCCAGATGTGAACATAATATTTCAGTTCAGGCTGAGCATGCACCCTCCACGCAAGGCCTCACTAATAAACAGAGCCTGAGGTGGCCTTAGCCTTAATAGTCCCATTACACGAGGAGCTGGTAGTCTAGCAAAATGACTGGATTTTGTGATGCAGGTAATTCTGATTCTGTCATTCTTTATAAACCTTCTGTCTGCCAGCTTGTGACATCCATCGGTTTTATGAGCATGAACAGGCCTCCTGAAAATTCATCCACAAGGTGACTAACTGCCCTGAGTGGCCGGACCGAGCCTTTAGGCAGCCCAGGACCCAGCGGTCACTGAAAAGGTTCAAAGTCTTTTAACACTCTTGGCTCTATTTTGTGTATGCACTTAGATTTCATGGAGAATGGGGGTGGACAGCCTCAGGGAACTGAAGAGGTTCAGTCTTACCCAGCCTTTACTCACATGGTTTTAATGAAAAGAACACTCCTCCCACTGAAGGGAATTGTAGTGTTGACTGTTTGAAAGCTCTTTCTTGGGACTTTCTTGGTGGTCCAGTGGTTAAGAATCCTGCCAATGCAGGGAACGTGGTTATAATCCTCATCCAGAAAGATCTCATATGCTGAGGGGCTGCTGAGCCCGTGCACCACCGCTTCTGAGCCCTCGCTCTAGAGTCTAAGAGCCACAACTGCTGAAACCTGTGCTCTGTGACAAGAGAAGCCGCTGCTGTGAGAAGAAGCCCATGCACCACTGCTAGAGACTAGCCTCTGGTTGCCTGCTAAAGAAAACCAGTGCATAGTAAGGAAGACCCTGAAGGGCCAAAATTAAATAATAAACAATTTTAAAAAAAAAAGCTCTTTCTCTAACTGAACTGAAACTTGGGTTCACACAACTTCCACCCATTGATCCAAGGTCGTTCCCTTGGGTGAAATAGAGTTAGCCTGACCCATCTTTATGAGACAGACTTTAATGCATTAGTTGAAGGATAAGCTCCCAAGTCTTCGCTTCTCTGAACCTCAAAGTTCTCACAGCCCTCTTGCATATGAAAAAAACCCCAGAGCCTCATCACCTCAGGGCACCCTAAAAGATATGGGCCCAGATGTGAACATAATATTTCAGTTCAGGCTGAGCATGCACCCTCCACGCAAGGCCTCACTAATAAACAGAGCCTGAGGTGGCCTTAGCCTTAATAGTCCCATTACACGAGGAGCTGGTAGTCTAGCAAAATGACTGGATTTTGTGATGCAGGTAATTCTGATTCTGTCATTCTTTATAAACCTTCTGTCTGCCAGCTTGTGACATCCATCGGTTTTATGAGCATGAACAGGCCTCCTGAAAATTCATCCACAAGGTGACTAACTGCCCTGAGTGGCCGGACCGAGCCTTTAGGCAGCCCAGGACCCAGCGGTCACAGTGACAGAAGCCATGCAGCCAGCACTTTGCTGGCCTCCTCAGTAGGGTTCTCAGCCCAGCAGCTTGTTATTCAGCTCGTGTGGCGTTAATCTTGCCTTGAGGTCAGGAAGAAAAGTTTTAATGGACACCTTGCAGACAACGCGAAGACACCCGCAGTTGTCTCTGATCTGCCTACTTCAAGAAAAGAAATGAGTCTGTGCACTGGTTCTCAGCGTTTATTCTTTTCTTTTCTCTTGGAAGGAGCAGGTAGTGAGTGCCATCCTCCCCTTCACGTTTACACCTTTGATAGCTGTGGCCACTAAGAAATGTGACCAGTTGCTGTCCCAGTGTTCACAGGTTGCTGAGTGGGCAGGGGAGCAGGGAAGAAGCAAGTGTTGGCCTTCTTTTGTTTCCATGTGAATAAAGCGATGTGTCTTAAAGTGTATGCACTTGAGATTCCCCAAGAAACCCAGCTGCCTTCCGGTGGCCGTTAACGAGAGCTCTGTGTCCATCCGGCCCAGCCTGGCTCAAGCCAGGTGTGACTTCACGAGTGGACCACCTTACCTTTGCCTTTCTTTTTGCCTAATAGCAGTCATGTTACTTTGTTTTTATTTTATTTTAATCTGGGCTAGAGTTGCAATACAGAATTTCACTAATAGTTACATTTGTCCAGCTGTCTCTTTTAGAGTTGCTTTCTTGGGTGTTTTTAAGCAGCAAATTATCCTACTAAAGATGCTATTTAAAACTGACTCTTTGACCAGAACCCTGTGTTGTATGTGTGTGTTCTCAGTTCTTCTCAAAGACAGCTCCCTAGTGTACTTGACAGGGATGGAATGCCACAAGTGGAGGTCTGCCTCTTCCTCCCCTTACCCGCCCTCCCTGCCCTCCCACCATCCCAGATCACCTGGAAACTGACCCCTGCCCCTTTCAGGAACCTCACGCCTCCTTCCTGGAAAGCTCACCTCTCTCCTGTGTCGTCACTCTCCCCACCTCTGTCCCCCAAATTTGTCATCTTTCTGTCACCTTTGTTAAAAAGAAAAAGCTGCTTAATCCAACACCACCCTTGAGTTGCTTCCCCTTCACAACAGAATGGAAGAGCAGTCTTGTTTTCTCTACCTCCTCTCATCTGCTCCCTTTTTTAAAAATATACACACACACGCACACACACACACACACACACACACACGAAAACAATCAAGAATGAGAAACTAGGGCTTCCCTGGTGGTCCAGTGGGTAGGGACACCACTTTGCAGTGCAAGGGGTGCCGGTTCGATCCCTGGCCTGGGAAGATCCTACGTGCCACGGAGCAGCTGGACCAATGTGTCCAACTACCGAGCCAGAGCTCTGGAGTACATGCCCCCAGAGCCAGTGCTCTGCAGTGACAGAGGCCACTGTGATGGGAGGCGCACACAGGCCAAAGAACGAAGATGAGTGAAAGTAGATAAATGAAAGACCAATAGAAGTGCCCCCCACCGAAAAAAAAAGAATGAGAAACTAAACATACCGTATTACCTTATCTGGAGACGACCACTCTTGATACTTAATGGCACTTTCAGGTCATTTTTTATGGACACATACACATCTAGAAGACTTTTTGTTTTGCCTTTTGTCCAAATGAAGTCATACTGTACATCCCTTTTATAAACTACATTTTTCTTGGTTAATGGTGTCCAGCTTTCCATGACAGTAAGCTTTCATCAGGTTTAATACTCAGGGCCTTGGGATTTCCCCCAGTGTTCCCAGTGTCCTTTCCTAGTGTGTCCTGCCAGGGTCCAGTTGAACCCCTTCCATTCCTGGTGTCTGGTTTCTGGTTGTCATGTTCTTAGTGTGGGAGAAGGCTCTTGAGAGTCCCTTGGACTGCAAGGAGATCAAATCAGTCAATCCTAAAAGAAATCAACCTTGAATGTTCATTGGAAGGGATGATGCTGAAGCTAAAGCTCCAATAACTTTGGCCACCTGAGGCCAAGACATGACTCTCTGGAAGAGAACCTGATGTTGAGAAAAATAGAAGGCAAAAGGAGAAGGGGACGACAGAGGACCAGATGGGTGCATGGCATCACTGAGTCAACGGACAGGAGTTGGAGCAGGCTCCAGGAGATGGGGAAGGACAGAGAAGCCTGGTGTGCCACAGTCCATGGGGATGCAAAGAGTTGGACATGACTAAGCGAATGAACAACAAAACCATTTTGATGGTGTGATGCAAGAGTCCTTCCCACACCCTCTACTCCAAGGTCTTGGGCATCTTTGCTGTAAGTGAGCTCCCAGGGAAGGCCCAGCACACGTCCACACTACCCAGCTGTCGGCCCTTCAGAGGGCAGCAGCTTGATTCCTACCTCCCAGCCTCCCACCCTGCCCCAAGGCAGTTAAAGCCAAGCATGCAGGGTTTGCCCCCCAGTTTGCTGGGCAAATCTGCATAAGTTGCCTGCCTGTTCTGAGCCTCTTGTGGAATAGTGTCCAAGTTTCCCATCACCACTATTGCAAATAACCACACATTTACTTGTTCAAAACAATGCAAGTGTATTTTCTTTCTTTTTTTAAAATTTATTTTAATTTTATTTTTTACAGAGTTTTATTGTTTTCTGCCACGCATCGACCCGAATCCTCCATAGGTATACATACATTCAAGTGTATTTTCTTACAGTCCTGTAGGTCAGAAGATTCCATGGGTCTCATTGAGTTTAAAGCAGATGTCAGCAAATCCGGTTCCTCCTACAGGCTCTAGGAGATAATTCATTTCCTTGCCTTTTCCAGCCTCTAGACACCTCCCCACATTCCCTGGCTCCTGGCCCCTTGCTCCATGCTCAAAATCAGCAATGTAGCATCTCTCTGACCCTGCTTCCATACGTCTCTTTCTCTGATGCTTTTTCTGTCTCCCTCTTCTGCTTTTAAACACCCATTGATTATATGGGGCTCACTCTGATCATCCAAGGTAATGTCCCCATCTCCAAGTCCTAAGTACGTCAAACCTGCAAAGTTCCTTTGACCATGTAAGTTAACATATTTATTGGTTCTGGGGATCAGGGCGTGGCCATCTCTGGGGGCCATTATTTTGCCCATCATAAATGAGAGGGATCACCCTGTACCCGTTTTAATCAGCATTTCTGGAGGTGTGGCCCATCTTCTGCCTGCATCAGCATCACCTGAGGCTCTCATAGTAAGGGTGGGGCATTTTCACCAGATCCCACTCAGCTCAAGACGCGGCCAGGAAGTGGTGACTGCAGCACACACTGTACCCTCAACCCACACCTGACCTCCAGGACAGTGAGGAAGGATAGGTTTTCACTAGATCCAAGAATGGGTGAGTTATGTGTTTCTTTAACACAATGCCCTGGCCAGAGGCCAAACGTGTCCTCGTTGTTCTCTGGTTTCATTGGTGTCAGGGCTTGGAAGCCCGCGCCTGCTATCAGTCTGGTTCCTGAGTCACCTACTGCAGCTGGGGCAGGAGCTGGGGCAGACCCGCTGCAGGGCCTCCCTGGCTCTGGCCCCTGCGTGTCTACAGCGGCTGGGACCACAGGATCTCCTTCCTTCACCTGGGAGGGCCCACATCAGACTCTGCACCCACAAGTCCCGCTGTCTCCAGATGCCCCCCAATACCTCCCTGGCCCTGCAGTCTCAGCAAATCCCCCATTCACCCGGGCCAGACCCAGCTGCCTCTTTTCCCATTTTCTCCTCATGTTCCCATCACCCAGTCCCCTGCCCCTGCCCCCGCCCAGGTCTATGTTTTTTACATGTCCCCCACCTGCCATCCTCTCTCACGTGCACCTCAGTGCAGCAGCTCCAGGGGTGCCCTCCTCGGTGGACAAGGACCCCAGCCCTGCCATCCCAGGGTTGGGCTGGTAGGACAAACTCAGGTGGTCCTAAAGTCATACATATGTGGGAGGACCCGTCTGAACCATGGACCCCCAAGGCAGGGGTAGGGGGTTCTGGGAAAGAGCTCACAGGTGCCACAACCAGTACATCTCCTGCCGGAGGGGCTACTGACAGAGCCACACCGAGAGAACAGACTCCCAACTCCTTACCCCAGGAGGTCCCAGCCTGGCCCTGACTACTTCCACCTGGGCTGCTGCACTTCCCCCACCCACCCTCTCCTCCTCTCCAGGCACACCTACCTCCTTTCTTTGTCACGAAAGTGAAAAGGCGCTTCTGCTCTCCTTTCCAGCAAAGACAGTCTCCCCACAGAGCTTGTAGGGCTGGCTCCTCCTGCAGGTCTCAGCTGAGACCCCGTGTGTGTAGAGAAGCCGTTCCTGAGCCCTCCCATCTCAAGCAGCCCCGGGAACACACCACCTCCCCTTGTTTTGGTGGCTTCATGGTACTTAGCATTCTCTGAAATGATCATTTTTATCTCTTTTTTTGTTTGTATGATGAGTTTTTAGTCTCCCTCCTCTAAACGGTGGGCTCTGAGGCGGCCAGGACCCCATGTCCTGCTCGCTGCGGTATCCAAGCATCCAGTACAGCACCCATGGGCCCTCAGGAAATACCACCAGAGGTGCGTCTCAGATTGAGGCTGGGGCAGAACAGACTGAGCTGAGAGCTCGCAGGACCGCTCACCTTCTCTCCCAACACCGGCCAGTCCCTGGGTATGTACTGGAGTGGGAAGATGGGCTGGATGGAACATGGCAGGCCAAAGGAACGTGATGGATCAGATGGGCTAGGGAGGGGGCCGGGGAAATGTGGAGCCTGCAGGGACCCAGACTTCTCCCAGGATCCAGCCATGGCACCTGCAGCCAGTAGCCCCAAGCCGGGGACAGCGGAGAGTCGAGTTCCCTGCTGGCCTCAAGGCTCAGTTCAAGGAGCTGCCAGGAGGTGGTGTCTGCGGCACATGCTGTACCCTCCGCACAGCCGTGACCTCAGGGACAGTGAGAGAGGATGCAGGAGGCCTCAAAAGGCACAGCACAGGCACAGCCTGGCTCGTTCAGCCACTTGAGATGTGTGCTGTGGCCATAGGCAAGTCCACTCTTGGGTTTCAGTTCCTCCACCAAACACTGCCCTGACTTCAAATAGCCCCAACCCTTCATCCAGCGTGACAACAGCTCCTCAGCGGTCCCCAAGCCTTTGCTCACTGGAAGGGATGGAGTGGGGAGAGTCTGGCCCTTTTCCTTTGAGCTACACTCTGTGAGGGGGCCCTGAGGTGCTCCTCAGGCCCCAACATGTCACAAAAGACTGGGCCAGCTCTTCTGAGTTCTCTCACACAGTCCTCTCTCCCTAGAACCCCAACATGCCTTCAGAAGGCATGCAGAGCCTGACCTGAGAGCTGAGCGCAGGGGGTAAGGATCAGAGAAGATTCACTGGCCTCAGGACTGGCCTTAGCACCTAAGCTTCAAGGCGAATCTATGTGCTGGGAACTTGCCCCAGCCTTCCTGCTTCTCCTTCCTCTTCAGCCTGGTTGTCGACACTGGTCCCAGGCATGACGCTCACTGGGACCAGTCTGCAGCCCTAGCCTTCTCACAAAGTCCTCCTGCCTCCCTGCCCGGCCCATCCAACTCACCTGCCCTAATACATCCGTGTGCCCCAGGCAGATGCCTTCTGTCTCCAGGCCCCAGTTTTGCCAGCTGTGCAAGACCCGGGCTTTGTCGTTTTTATTTGCTCAGTCTTCTGGAAATAGCTTTTGGCACATGCTAGAGTGGTGTCCTACTCCATCCTCAGGCTTAGCCCAAGGGCTACTTCACCTTCAGCTCCAGGGAGGCAACACCGAGGCCTGTGACCCTCATTCTTCAGGTCTTCGGAAATGGCCAGAGCCGACCTCTTCTGAGTCTGTGTGGCAGTTCCGGGAACCCCCGGCAGCTGTGCTGACAAATGTCAGTCAAGCCGTAGAAGGTCTAGAAGATGGGAGAGGTGGACTCCTATCCACAGTGTTGAAGCATCTGGACCCAGCTATTCCTGAAAGCAGAATGCTTTGGCTTTTAAGATTTATTTATTTATTTATTTTGGGCAGGGGTCGGGCTGGGGAGGGAGGGGAGCGGGCGGGCTACTTCTATTGGTCTTTCATTTCTCTAGTTTCATCCGTCTTTGTTCTTTGGCTCCTGCGGGCCTCCCATCGCGGTGGCCTCTGTCGCTGCGGCTCTGGGCGCATGCGCTCCAGAGCTCCGGCTCGGTGATTGGACACATCAGTCCAGCCGCTCCGTGGCACGTGGGATCCTCCCAGGCCAGGGATCGAACCGGCGCCCCTTGCACTGCAAGGCGGTGTCCTGACCCACTGGACCACCAGGGGAAGCCCTGCCTTGGCTTTTAACGCTTCATGAGCCAAAAAATTATTTTTCCTAAAAGTAGTTGGGTTGGGTAATCTGCCACATCTCAGGCAGGTCCTGACTAAAACAAAGGAGAGATATCCTGACCTCTATGCCGAGACAAACCAGGACACTTTCAATGTCCAGGTGGAGCCCGCTAAGGATGGTCACCAGGTACTGCTCAGGCCGCCTCCCCCATTCTAAAAGTGAAATAGCCCGCGGGTGATTTTCCTAGCAGCTCCATGTCTTCGCAGTGGTGACCCACCCTCCCAAGTGCGCCAGTTCGTAGGACCACCTTCCCTACAGAAGCTGCTTCGAGGGTGATGAGCATTCTTCCCCACCCTTTGATGGTGGGCACAAACCACAGATCAGGGGCCATCACAGAAGGAAAATTCCGAGGAGCGGCCAGGAAAACAGAGGAACAGATTTTAGGTTGCCAGGGTTTTTCCAGGTGAGGGAGTCGGTAGTGGGGAGGGTGCAGAGTCCAGCAGGAGTGGACCCATGATGTGGGTGATGGTATCGGATGGCTTAGCCCAAGGGCTTTGCTCCAGGGAGGCAACACGAGGCCTGTGACCCTCAGGTCTTGAAATGGCCAGAGCCGACCTCTTCTGAGTCTGTGTGGCAGTTCCCGGGACCCCCGGCAGCTGTGCTGACAAATGTCAGTCAAGCCGTAGAAGGTCTAGAAGATGGGAGAGGTGGACTCCTATCCACAGTGTTGAAGCATCTGGACCCAGCTATTCCTGAAAGCAGAATGCTTTGGCTTTTAAGATTTATTTATTTATTTATTTTGGGCAGGGGTCGGGCTGGGGAGGGAGGGGAGCGGGCGGGCTACTTCTATTGGTCTTTCATTTCTCTAGTTTCATCCGTCTTTGTTCTTTGGCTCCTGCGGGCCTCCCATCGCGGTGGCCTCTGTCGCTGCGGCTCTGGGCGCATGCGCTCCAGAGCTCCGGCTCGGTGATTGGACACATCAGTCCAGCCGCTCCGTGGCACGTGGGATCCTCCCAGGCCAGGGATCGAACCGGCGCCCCTTGCACTGCAAGGCGGTGTCCTGACCCACTGGACCACCAGGGGAAGCCCTGCCTTGGCTTTTAACGCTTCATGAGCCAAAAAATTATTTTTCCTAAAAGTAGTTGGGTTGGGTAATCTGCCACATCTCAGGCAGGTCCTGACTAAAACAAAGGAGAGATATCCTGACCTCTATGCCGAGACAAACCAGGACACTTTCAATGTCCAGGTGGAGCCCGCTAAGGATGGTCACCAGGTACTGCTCAGGCCGCCTCCCCCATTCTAAAAGTGAAATAGCCCGCGGGTGATTTTCCTAGCAGCTCCATGTCTTCGCAGTGGTGACCCACCCTCCCAAGTGCGCCAGTTCGTAGGACCACCTTCCCTACAGAAGCTGCTTCGAGGGTGATGAGCATTCTTCCCCACCCTTTGATGGTGGGCACAAACCACAGATCAGGGGCCATCACAGAAGGAAAATTCCGAGGAGCGGCCAGGAAAACAGAGGAACAGATTTTAGGTTGCCAGGGTTTTTCCAGGTGAGGGAGTCGGTAGTGGGGAGGGTGCAGAGTCCAGCAGGAGTGGACCCATGATGTGGGTGATGGTATCGGATGCTTGTAGCGGGTCCCCCTTCACAGGTTTGGGAGGCAAGCCACAGTGCAAGGTCCTGAATGTAAGGCGGGACGTGTGGCCTTGACCCTGAGGCCTGCAGCAGAGGAGCGGCCAGGTGAGCGGGGACGCCTCGGGTCAGGGAGGCCTCAGGAGGGAGTGCAAAGTGGACCCCGCGGCAGGGGCTCCGCCAGCCCCACCCGGAGCCCTGCCCACCCTGTGCGTCCCTGTGCGGCCGCGAGGGGGCGCCGCGCCGCGCCGCTCTAAGGCCGGCAACCAGAGCCCGGCGGGCTGCGCCCTGGAGCCGCGCGCGCGGCAGGCGGCGGGCAGCGGCCAGGGTCTGCGGCGCCGCGACTCGCAGCGGGAGCAGCGGGCTCTGCCCATGGGCCGAGCTCCGGGATTCGGCGGAGCGGGAGCCGGTGAGTCGGGGCGCGGCCGTGTGCGGGACATGGTGCCGCGGGGAGGGGCTGCGGCGGCGGCGGCGGGATGCGAGTGCCTGGTAGGACGCGACGCGTTGGTGCGGGGCTGCGAGCCCGGCGGAACCGCAGGTGTCCTCGCCGCTGCGCGGGGATGCGCGGAGCTGACCCAGGGCACAGGTGCGCGTGCGGGTGACAGTGCGCGTGGCCGGCCCACCGGCGGGGCGGGGAGCCCTGGTTCGCGGCAGTGTGCGCCCTTCCCGGCAGGGATGGTGGATGGCGGGAGGGGCTGCGGGGCGCGCGAGAGTATACTCAGCGGGGCGCGGGTGCGTGCTCGGGGATGGCGGCCGGGAGGGGACTGGCAGAGGGCGCATCCCCAGTCTCCGGAGCTGGTGCCCCGCTCTGTTGCGCGAGCCCGGCCACTCGGCTTGGCGGGAGGAGCAAGCCTCCTCAGTGGCTCAGGTGTCAGGAAAAGCCAGCCTGGACCCAAAGCCTACCCCACACTAGACCTCAGTTTTCCGGGCTGTGAAATGGAAACAGGCTGACCTGCCGACTGCTTGAGAAGATGCGAAAGGGCCTTGAAGTGGGAAAAGAGGGTGTTGTCATCTCTAAAGCCGGGATCGGATTGAGGAAAAGAGCAGTGCTTCCACCAGAGAGCCTGCAGGACGGTGGGGTCCATTCCGGGGTTCTGGGTTTGTTCTTCACTCAGTGACAGTGGGTAGGGCCAGGGAACCTGTAGTCCATTCTTCTCTGTGTTCCAGTGAGGAATGGGAGCCGTGGAGGGGAAGAGGCCAAGGGAGGTTCCGGACCTTGCCCCAGGCTCAGCGTGGGGAGCAAGGTTGAAAAGACAGACGAGCCGACTTGGGATGGTAGAGGGTCTTATCCCTGCTCCCTCGCGCCTGCGGCGGCAGGTGTTCTGCTGAGTCTCGGGAGTCAGAGAAGTGCCCTGGGAAGGTTTTCCTGCAGGGCAGGTGCTGTGTCTCCATCTTAGAGTTGCGAAGTACCTGAGGCTTAGAGGGCGCACAGGACTTGTTCAAGGTCTCAGGATCATAAAGTAGCAAAGCTGAAGTTTCAGTCGTGGTAGGACTGGTTCTAAAACTCCGTACTCCCAGCTGCTGTGCCAAGTAACTGGAGCAGGCCCGGAGCTTTCATTGACCTCCTACCCTGTGGTCTCTGCTCCTGGCCCCAATGAGTGCTTGCAAGCAAATGTGGGAGAGAGAAGCTGAACAAGTCATCAAAAGAAAGACCAAGGTCATGGCAGGAGATAGGAGGCAGAAAGGAAAGAAAACAAGTAAATTACGGTGGAGACTGGGGCAGGAGTGTGGAGAGCCTTATCCTGGTTAGGGAGGATGCCTCTGAGCAGTGGCCACTGGCTGTCATGTGAACTCTCACAAAAAAGGTCTGAGGATGCAAGGCCCCTGAAGCAGGCACAGGTGGTGGGTGGGAGGAGATGAAACAGAGCCAGTTATGTGAGCTGTGAGTTTGAATTTTCCTCTGGGTGCAATGGACAGACCCGGGAGGGTTTTGAGTTTTGAGTATTGAAAGGATATCCTTAAGGTGAGTGGAGAGGACTGTAGGGAGCAGGAGAGGGTGTGGGGAGGAGGCTGTTGGAATCTGCCAGAGATTTTTAAGAGTAGCAAGCTGGCTTCCAGATGTGGAGTCTGCCATCCTGGCAGAGCCATGGGCAGGAAAAGGGCAGATAGGGTGGGGGTGTTAGCTGTGGTGGGCAAGAGAACCAGTTTGATCTGAAGCACAGCCCCACTTTCTGCATCCTTCCAGGTGCCCATCTCAGACCTCCCTGTGCCTGGCAGGAGAAGGGATGCCTGCCGCAAATTTGTAGGGATGAGACGCTAGGTGTTCCGGTTGACCTCTGCCTCCTTTGACACGTTCCCATAAGTCTTTGAGCTATTCGCCGCTCCCTCACTTGTACATTGACCCAGACATAGAGTCAGCCATTTCTCAAGAAGCCTTGGTGTCTGTTAGTGGGGAGGGAGTGGGGACTAGAAACAGTGTCTGAGCATTAGACATATCAACTCCTTGCTACCTCAGTGTCATTGGCTGTAGGCCTTCTTAATGGACTGAGTCAAGAACTCCTTTTTTAAAACTGAAAGTTAATTTCCATTTCCTTTCTCCCACAGTAAGAACCTGGTTCTCCCAAAATACCAATATAAAAGTTGAGAGTTATGGTTTTTTTTTTTAAATTTTGGCCTCTTTTATTGGTTTTTTATTTATTTATTTCCATCCATCTTTGTTCTTTGGCCTGGTGGGCCTCCCATTGCAGTGGCCTCTCTCATTGCAGAGCACCTGCTGGGCGCATGTGCCCCAGAGCACTGGCTCATAATTGGACACACTGGTCCAGCCGCTGTGAGGCACGTGAGATTTTCCCAGGCCAGGGATTGAACTGGTTCACCTTGCACTGCAAGGTGGACTCTATCCACTGGACCACCAGGAAAGCCCCGAGAGTTTGTTTTATTCAACAGAAATTTTTAGGACTTAAGCCCAGGAGGTAACGCTCAAGTAACCCTAAGAACCCTAAGAAAACTGTACCGAAGAGGTGAGAGGAGGAACCGGGTTATACAATTTGGCAACAAAAGGCAAGTAGTCTGAAGTCAAAATATTATTGTAAATTAAAGAAAACCAGATATCCCAAGTTAAGGAATTTAGCGAATTTCTATGTATGGGAAGATACAAGAGTCTGGGCTCAACTGAAATCATTCCTTTGATATGCACTTCAGCTACCTGGGGCCCACATCCTGTATTTTCACATACTGAGCTTCCTCTGGGCTCATGGGAGTGGCGGCAGTCTGAAGGCTGCTGGATAACAGGTATTGTTCTTTCCTGAGTTCTCTCGGGGCTCCCCAGCTCACCATCCATGGTGGCCGCAGTCGCTGATGATTGTGACATCCTTTGGTTCCTGATATGGCAGAAAATGTTCCATTTCTCAGTAATAACTTGCTTAATCCTAGAATACATGCCAAATAATTTCATAATGACCAAACACAACCTACCAGAACAAGTTCAGGGTTTCTTGGGCTGTAGAGTCAGCACTATATAAGTATGTTATCAATTTGATATACCATTAGTTTCGTCTGTTTATGTTTGCATACAATTTTTTCCCTTTAGTCTTTATGATATAATATTATAAGAATATAATATATTTTATGATATAATATAATATAATAATATGCAGGACATTTGTTTTACATGGTCCAAAGGTCAAAACTTAAAAAAAAAAAAAGAAGAAGGAAAAAAAAGCTCTATTTGAAGTCTCAATTCCATTCCTGTGCCTGTCTCTTCCTTGTTCCCATTACTGTGGGTAATCATTTGAAATAATTTCTGGCTTATTCTTCCTGGGTCTCTTTTGCAAAACAAACCCCTTATACATTATGACAGAAGTTAGTATATACTTCTTTTCTGTGCCTTGCTTTTTTCAGTTAAAAATATCATTTTATTGGTTCGTGGAGTCTTTTCTCTTTCTTTTGTAGAACCATATAGTACTTCATTCTGAGGCTGTTTTCTTTTTTTTTTTTTAATAGATGGCTGGTTTATTGTAAAAGAGTATAATTCAACAATAGTCAGGTGGAAGTGATGCTCCAGACAAAGCATGGGAAAGGACGTGGAGCCTCTATGCTCTCCTCAAACAGAGCTTTCTCCAAATCTCCACATGTTTACTAACCAGGGAACTCTCCAAATCCAGCTCTTGTTGTTGTTGTTGTTTTTTCCTGAGGCTGTTTTTAACTTACCAACTATCTTATGGATTGACATTTGGGGTTTTTTTTACAGGCCTTTGCTATTTAAAATATTAGAATAATATATAACCTTGCACATAGGTTGCATGTGTTTGTGGAGGTATATTATTGATTCCAAGAAGGAAGAGTAGGTAAATATTTATTTTATTAACTTTTCTCAATTCTTCTCTCCCCAAATTTTCCAGGTTTGGGCTCATGGGAGTGGCTGAAGGCTGCTGGATAACAGGTATTGTTCTTTCCTGAGTTCTCTCGGGCTCCCCAGCTCACCATCCATGGTGGCCGAGTCGCTGATGATTGTGACATCCTTTGGTTCCTGATATGGCAGAAAATGTTCCATTTCTCAGTAATAACTTGCTTAATCCTAGAATACATGCCAAATAATTTCATAATGACCAAACACAACCTACCAGAACAAGTTCAGGGTTTCTTGGGCTGTAGAGTCAGCACTATATAAGTATGTTATCAATTTGATATACCATTAGTTTCGTCTGTTTATGTTTGCATACAATTTTTTCCCTTTAGTCTTTATGATATAATATTATAAGAATATAATATATTTTATGATATAATATAATATAATAATATGCAGGACATTTGTTTTACATGGTCCAAAGGTCAAAACTTAAAAAAAAAAAAAGAAGAAGGAAAAAAAAGCTCTATTTGAAGTCTCAATTCCATTCCTGTGCCTGTCTCTTCCTTGTTCCCATTACTGTGGGTAATCATTTGAAATAATTTCTGGCTTATTCTTCCTGGGTCTCTTTTGCAAAACAAGCCCCTTATACATTATGACAGAAGTTAGTATATACTTCTTTTCTGTGCCTTGCTTTTTTCAGTTAAAAATATCATTTTATTGGTTCGTGGAGTCTTTTCTCTTTCTTTTGTAGAACCATATAGTACTTCATTCTGAGGCTGTTTTCTTTTTTTTTTTTTAATAGATGGCTGGTTTATTGTAAAAGAGTATAATTCAACAATAGTCAGGTGGAAGTGATGCTCCAGACAAAGCATGGGAAAGGACGTGGAGCCTCTATGCTCTCCTCAAACAGAGCTTTCTCCAAATCTCCACATGTTTACTAACCAGGGAACTCTCCAAATCCAGCTCTTGTTGTTGTTGTTGTTTTTTCCTGAGGCTGTTTTTAACTTACCAACTATCTTATGGATTGACATTTGGGGTTTTTTTTACAGGCCTTTGCTATTTAAAATATTAGAATAATATATAACCTTGCACATAGGTTGCATGTGTTTGTGGAGGTATATTATTGATTCCAAGAAGGAAGAGTAGGTAAATATTTATTTTATTAACTTTTCTCAATTCTTCTCTCCCCAAATTTTCCACTTCTACCAACAAGGTATAACAGTGTCTGTTTCCCTCCTGCCCTCGTGGATCTGAGAGCCAGGAAATAGTATTTCAATACATTTTAATTTATATTCCTGTTATCATGAGTGAAATTAGACAGCTTTTCATTTGTTTATGAGTCATTTGATTATCTTTTTTCTGTGAATTGTCTTCTATATATTTTGTCCATTTCCCTTTGGATTTGAAGCTATTCTTTTCCTTGCATTTAAACTTTTCTTTAAAATAGATAAAAATTAAATAAATAGATAGATATTAGTGCTTTATCTTTGTAATATTGCAACTATGTCTCCCAGGTTTATTTTTACTTGTTTATACTGAGTTTTATCATTAAAAGCTTTTTGTTTGAGACATTGATTTAATCATTGCATCTAGATTTGGAATCCTGGTTAGAAGGGCTTTTCCTACACCCAAATGTAATGGAATTCACCTCTGTTTTCTAATAGTCATTTGGTTTTGTGCTTAGTTTATGGAGCCAGTTTAGTCTTTTCCCAAATGTCTGCCACAACATGATTTTTTTAAAAGGCCATCTTTTCTCTTGTGATCTGAAATGCATCTGTATCATATACTAAACATCTAAATGTGGTTGGGCCAGTTCCTAATCTGTCACACAGCTTTATCTCTTCAGGTGTTGATCTCACACATAGGCATTACATTTGTGTGTGTGTGTGTGTGTGTGTGTGTGTGTGTGAACAGCAAGGAAGACTGTATCCACAACTGTTGCAACAGAGGAAAGAAATTGAACTCAATTCCCATTTCTGTGTTTTGATATCCGGTAGGGCTAATCCTCCTTCTACTGCTTTGATTTCAGGGGATTCCTAACTATTCTAACATGTTGCTGGTAACTTTTGTTAGGATTGTGTTGAATTGGTGTATAGTTTCAGGATAATTGATGTGTTTATGAAGTTGAGTCATCTTACCCCAAGACAAGCAATGTCTTCCTTTGTATTCAAGGTTACTTAGTTCTCATTTGTTCAAGACCACTTTCAGGAGCATTTTGAAGTTTTCTTCATGGTCCATGTCAAATTTATTCATGCCTATTTTACCTCATTTGTTGCTATTTTAAAGCTTCATACCTTTTTTTTCCCCATGGGCTATGCCTTTTTATTTCTTTTCTTCAACATGATTAAGATTTATACAATTTTAACACAGCAGTATGATACAAATTCTATTGTTTCCTCCTGCCCTCGTGGATACTTTTTTTTCCTGTTATCATGAGTGAAATTAGACAGCTTTTCATTTGTTTATGAGTCATTTGATTATCTTTTTTCTGTGAATTGTCTTCTATATATTTTGTCCATTTCCCTTTGGATTTGAAGCTATTCTTTTCCTTGCATTTAAACTTTTCTTTAAAATAGATAAAAATTAAATAAATAGATAGATATTAGTGCTTTATCTTTGTAATATTGCAACTATGTCTCCCAGGTTTATTTTTACTTGTTTATACTGAGTTTTATCATTAAAAGCTTTTTGTTTGAGACATTGATTTAATCATTGCATCTAGATTTGGAATCCTGGTTAGAAGGGCTTTTCCTACACCCAAATGTAATGGAATTCACCTCTGTTTTCTAATAGTCATTTGGTTTTGTGCTTAGTTTATGGAGCCAGTTTAGTCTTTTCCCAAATGTCTGCCACAACATGATTTTTTTAAAAGGCCATCTTTTCTCTTGTGATCTGAAATGCATCTGTATCATATACTAAACATCTAAATGTGGTTGGGCCAGTTCCTAATCTGTCACACAGCTTTATCTCTTCAGGTGTTGATCTCACACATAGGCATTACATTTGTGTGTGTGTGTGTGTGTGTGTGTGTGTGTGTGAACAGCAAGGAAGACTGTATCCACAACTGTTGCAACAGAGGAAAGAAATTGAACTCAATTCCCATTTCTGTGTTTTGATATCCGGTAGGGCTAATCCTCCTTCTACTGCTTTGATTTCAGGGGATTCCTAACTATTCTAACATGTTGCTGGTAACTTTTGTTAGGATTGTGTTGAATTGGTGTATAGTTTCAGGATAATTGATGTGTTTATGAAGTTGAGTCATCTTACCCCAAGACAAGCAATGTCTTCCTTTGTATTCAAGGTTACTTAGTTCTCATTTGTTCAAGACCACTTTCAGGAGCATTTTGAAGTTTTCTTCATGGTCCATGTCAAATTTATTCATGCCTATTTTACCTCATTTGTTGCTATTTTAAAGCTTCATACCTTTTTTTTCCCCATGGGCTATGCCTTTTTATTTCTTTTCTTCAACATGATTAAGATTTATACAATTTTAACACAGCAGTATGATACAAATTCTATTCAAGTTCCCATAGTCTGTAAATTAGGAGACACTGGAACATGGAACATACCCGGGGACATGAAACAAGGTACAAAAATTCCATGGTCTAAAGGTATTGAAATCATACAAAGTCTGTTCTCTTATCGTTGTGGAATTGTGTTACAAATCAATATCAAAAGATATTTGAAAATAACCCACATATTTTCAAGTGCAATGTGACATTTACCAAGAGAGATCTTCAACTTAGCCTTCGAAGGCCTCAGTAAGTTAGATTGAAAAAAACCAGAGGGTGATGGCAGAGAAGAAAGTATTGAAATGAGAAATTAGTATCCAAATGAGAAATTAATATTAAAGAAACTTTAAATCCCTTGTATTTGGAAATTAAATGTCCACTTTTAAATGATGGGTTTATCTAAGAGGCCATAACAAGAAAAATTAGAAAATATTTGTAATAGAATAAAAATAAATTTACCAAAATTTGTCATGTGCACCTTAAGCTGCTGAATGCAGTTAAATACAAAGAGGAGTCTTAAATAAGATATAGAAATGGATAATGGACATTGGCATAAAATTTTGTGAAATTTGAACAAAGCCTGTACTTTGTATATCACTTGTTAATTTCCTGCTTTTTTTATTTTACAACATAGTATTTCTTTATATTCTTAGAATTGAATTATAAGCTTCAAGTCTCACTCAAGAAAATTTTTTAATCACTAAGGTAAATTTTCTAGACTTTTAGCAGTAATATTAGATGCCAAAATGCATGGAACTATATCAAAGTTTTGAGTGAATATAAATTAGAAATATAGCATTCTCTTCATACTAAGTCAAAAAAGTAGCATCAAAATGGCTTACAATTTTAACCAGGCAAAAATTCATAAATTTTCCAAATTATATGTATTATACATACTATATATATGTGTATACGTGTGTGTGTGTGTGTGTTAGAAAAGCTTTTCTACTACACTTGATTAAGGCTTGAGAAAGAACAACAACAAAAAAAGAGAGACAGAGGAATTAGAAAACATAAGCTAAGTGAAATAGGAGCACCGAATATAAAATAGAAAAAGTGAAACAAACTGGATAAAAGTAAAAGATCATCATGTAGTCCAGTTGTTTTTTCAACATGGCTGCTCATTAGAAACACAAGTGGAGCTTTGGAGAAAAATAGCAATGCCTGGGCGTATGTATTTTTCAAAAAATTCCAAGATAATTCTATTATGCATCTGGATTTTGAAGAAGTAAGCATAGGTTTTTCTATTAAATGGTAGTTTTGATATAGAATTCTGTTAGTTTTCTGGTGACCAATCATGGTACAATGGTATTAAGCAAATAATAGTTACTTAATCAGAACAGTAAAAGATGTTTATCAGCTTTCACAGTGTGTGCTCCATGCTGTGCTAAGTCACTTGAGTCATGTGTGACTCTATGTGACCCTATGGACTGTAGCTCGCCAGGCTCCTCCATCATGGAATTTTTCAGGCAAGAATACTGGAGTAGGTTGCCATGGCCTCCTCCAGGGGATCCTCCCAAACCATGGATCAAACCCAGGTCTCCTGTATTGCAGGTGAATTCTTTACCAGCTGAGCTACCAAGGAAGTCCGCAGTCAATACCCAGACAAAAATGAAAGATAATTATAATTGCAAGCCATAATGGAAACCTAACAATATAAAATAATTACATAAAATTTGAGGGGTTGAATAGAGTGATATGGTAAGTGGAAGTACATATATGTGCCTTTTCTCATCGTGCCTAGCCAGTCTGTGATTTTTTGGTTGGTGCATTTAGTCCATTTACAGTTAAGGTAATTATCAGTATGTATGGTCCTACTACCATTTTCAAAATTGTTTGGGGTTTGTTTTGTGTAGGTCTTTTCCTTCTCCTCTGTTTCTTGCATATGGAAGGAAGTTCCTTTAACATTTGTTATAAAGCTGGTTTGGTGGTGCTGAATTCTCTTAGCTTTTGTTTGTCTGGAAAGCTTTTGATTTCTCCATCAAATGAGAGTCTTGCTGGGTAGAGTATTCTTGGTTGTATATTCTTCCCTTGCATCACTTTAAATATATCATGTCATTCCCTTCTGGCTTGTAGAGTTTCTGTTGAAAAATCAGCTGATAAACTGATGGAAGTTCCCTTGTATGTTATTTGTTGTTTTTCCCTTATTGCTTTTAATATTTTACCGTTGTCTTTAATTTTCATCAGTTTGAGTACTGTGTGTCTCACTGTGTTCCTCCTTGGGTTTATCCTTCTTGGGACTCTCTGTGATTCCTGGACTTGGTTGACTATTTCCTTTCCCATGTTAGGGAACTTTTCTGCTATTAGTTCTTCAAGTATTTTCTTGGGCTGTCTCTGTCTCTCTCTTCTCCTTCTGGGACCCCTATAATGTAAGTGTTGATGTATTTAACCTTGTCCCAGAGGTCTCTTAAGCTGTGTTCATTTCTTTTCATTCTTTTTTCTATTTTCTATTCTGTGGCAGTGGATTCCATCATTGCTTCCTCCAGATCACTTATCCATTCTTCTGCCTTAGTTATTCTGTTATTGATTCCTTCTAGTGTATTGTTCATCTCTGTTTCTTCTAGGTCTTTGGTAAGCATTTCTTACTTCTTCTCAATCTTTTCCTCCATTCTTTTTCTGAGATCCTAGATCATCTTCACGATCATTATTCTGAAGTCTTTTTCTGAAAAGTTGCCTATCTCCCCTTCATTGAGTTGTTTTTCTAGGGTTTTATCTTGCCCGTCATCTGGTACAAAACCCTCTTCTTTTTCATCCTGGCTAACTTTCTATGATGTGATTTTGGTTCTAGCCACTGTGGGGTTGTGGTTCTTCTTGCTTCTTCTGTCTGCCGTCCGGTAGATGGGACTAAGAGGCTTGTATAAGCTTCCTGATGGAAGGGACTATGGAAACTGGGTGTTGCTCTGGTGGACAGGGTAGTGCTCAGTAGAACTTTAAACCAATTATATGCTGATGGCTGCGCTTGTGCTCCCTCCCTGTTAGAAGTTTGGCCTCAGGTAACCCAACCCTTCGGTCAGTGGGCTGTGAAAAGTGAAAGTGAAGTTACTCAGTCATGTCTGTCTCTTTGCAACCCAAGGACGAGCCATGGAATTCTCTAGGCAAGAACACTGGAGTGGGTAGCCTTTCCTTTCTCCAGGGGATCTTCCCAACCCAGGGATCCAGCCCAGGTCTCCTGCATTGCAGGCAGGTATTTTACCATCTGAGCCACCAGGGAAGCCCAAGAATCCTGAAATAAGTAGCCTATTCCTTCTCCAGGGGATCGTCCAGACCCAGGAATCAAACTGAGGTCTCCTGCATTGCAGGCGGGTTCTTTACCAGCTGAGCGACAAGGCTGTAGGGTTCATGACCATGTCCAAGACGACTTACACCGGGGGTCATCTTCCAGGAGTACTGCTGCCAGTACCCTCATCCCCACTGGTGCCCCACACCTCCACATGAGACCCTCCAACACAAGAGGGTTGGTCTGTCTGTCTCCTGTGGGGTCACTGCTCCTTTCCTCGGAATCTTGGAGTACATACGATTTTGTTTGTGCCCTTCAACAGTGAGGGCTCTGTTTCCCCAAGTCCTGTGGATAGGAGATGTCTATTTTTGGTGGGTCTAGTGTCCTCCTGTTGATGGTGACTCAACAGCTCATTGCAATTTTGGTGCTTTTGCAGGCGATGAGCTCACATCCCTCTACTCTACCATCTTGAACGGGGAACCTTCTTTTTTTTTTTTTCTTTTCTTTTTTAAGTTTTTTTTTTTTTCCTTCTTGTCCAAAACCCTCTTCTTTCATCCTGGCTAACTTTCTATGATGTGATTTTGGTTCTAGCCACTGTGGGGTTGTGGTTCTTCTTGCTTCTTCTGTCTGCCGTCCGGTAGATGGGACTAAGAGGCTTGTATAAGCTTCCTGATGGAAGGGACTATGGAAACTGGGTGTTGCTCTGGTGGACAGGGTAGTGCTCAGTAGAACTTTAAACCAATTATATGCTGATGGCTGCGCTTGTGCTCCCTCCCTGTTAGAAGTTTGGCCTCAGGTAACCCAACCCTTCGGTCAGTGGGCTGTGAAAAGTGAAAGTGAAGTTACTCAGTCATGTCTGTCTCTTTGCAACCCAAGGACGAGCCATGGAATTCTCTAGGCAAGAACACTGGAGTGGGTAGCCTTTCCTTTCTCCAGGGGATCTTCCCAACCCAGGGATCCAGCCCAGGTCTCCTGCATTGCAGGCAGGTATTTTACCATCTGAGCCACCAGGGAAGCCCAAGAATCCTGAAATAAGTAGCCTATTCCTTCTCCAGGGGATCGTCCAGACCCAGGAATCAAACTGAGGTCTCCTGCATTGCAGGCGGGTTCTTTACCAGCTGAGCGACAAGGCTGTAGGGTTCATGACCATGTCCAAGACGACTTACACCGGGGGTCATCTTCCAGGAGTACTGCTGCCAGTACCCTCATCCCCACTGGTGCCCCACACCTCCACATGAGACCCTCCAACACAAGAGGGTTGGTCTGTCTGTCTCCTGTGGGGTCACTGCTCCTTTCCTCGGAATCTTGGAGTACATACGATTTTGTTTGTGCCCTTCAACAGTGAGGGCTCTGTTTCCCCAAGTCCTGTGGATAGGAGATGTCTATTTTTGGTGGGTCTAGTGTCCTCCTGTTGATGGTGACTCAACAGCTCATTGCAATTTTGGTGCTTTTGCAGGCGATGAGCTCACATCCCTCTACTCTACCATCTTGAACGGGGAACCTTCTTTTTTTTTTTTTCTTTTCTTTTTTAAGTTTTTTTTTTTTTCCTTCTTGTCCACTTCTATTGATCTTTCATTTATTTATCTTTGTTATTTGGCCCGTGTGGCCCTCCCATCACAGTGGCCTCTGTCTCTGCAGAGCACTGGCTCTGGGTGCATGCGCTCCAGAGCTCTGGCTCGGTAGTTGGACACATTGGTCCAGCAATTATTTTAGGAACCCGTGCTGTTTTTTAAAGTGGATGTGCCAATTTACATTCCCACCAGTAGTGCATAAGGGTTCCCTTTTCTCCACTTCCTCGCCAACACTTGTTATTTCTTCTTCTTCTTTTTTCCTTATAATAGCCTCTCTAACAGATGTGAGGTGATATTTTATTGTGACTTTGATTTGCATTTTCCTGACATGTAGCAATGTTCAGAATCTTTTCCTATAACTCTTGGCCATCTCTGTGCCTTCTTTAGAAGTGTATCTATTCAGATATTCTTCCCATTTCTTTTTTTTCTTTTTTTTTTAAACCTTATTTTGCTTTTAACATTTACAAAGTTTTGTTGTTTATAGATATGTATGTTCCCAGATTAGTCATATGTATATCCCCCCCTTCCCACTCCTCCCAACCATCACACAGCACCCCTGGAAGATCCCCTTTTCTCACAGAGCAATGACTAGAGCTATTTTCTTCACTTATGATAGTACAGGCCTTCATGCTACTTCCTTCACACCGCCCACCTTCTGTTCCTTCCCCACAATGTCCATATGTCCACTGTCCATGTTTGTCTTTCCGTCGCTTCACTGCGTGTGCCATCATCACCATCCTACTAGATTCCATATATATGTGTTAATATACTGTATTTGTCCTTCTCTTTCTGACTGACTTCACTTTTTAGGATACGTTCTAGATCCAGCCACCTCATTAGGGCTGATTCTTCTGCATTTCTCCTTACAGCTGTGTAGTATTCCATTGTATGTATGTACCAGAGCTTTTGGATCCATTCGTTCGTCGATGGGCATCTAGGTTCCTTCCATGTTCTAGCTATTGTATAGAGAGCTGCAATGAACATTGGGGTACAGGTGCTTCTTTCAGATTTGATTTCATCAGGGTATAAGCCTAAGAGTGGGATTGCTGGGTCGTATGGTGCTTCTATTTTTAGTTTTTTAAGAAACCTCCAGACTGTCTTCCATAGAGGCTGTATCAATTTACACTCCCACCAGCAATGCAGGAGTGTTCCCTTTTCTCCGCAGCCTCTCCAGCATTTATTGTCTGTCGATTTGTGGATGCTGGTCATTCTGACGGGTGTGAGGTGATATCTCATTGTAGTTTTGATTTGCATTTCTCTAATTATTAGTGAAGCTGAGCATCGTTTCATGTGCTTTTGGGCCATCTGTAGGTCCTCTTTGGAGAGGTGTCTGTTTAGGTCCTTTTCCCATTTTTTGATTGGGTTGTTCATTTTTCTGATGCTGAGTTGTCTGAGTTGCTTGTAGATTTTGGAGATTAATTCTTTGTCTGTTGTTTCATTTGCTATGATTTTCTCCCACTCTGTGGGGTGTCTGTTGAGCTTTTCTGTAATTTCTTTTGCTGTACAAAAGCTTTTAAGTTTCATGAGGTCCCACATGTTCATTTGTCTTTTTAGTTCCACTATTCTAGTAGGTGGGTCAGAGAAGATCTTGCTTTGATTGATGTCCTTGAGGGTTTTGCCTATATTCTCCTCTAAGAGTTTGATGGTTTCTGGTCTTACATTTAAGTCTTTAATCCGCCCCACTAATGGAAGATCCCCTTTTCTCACAGAGCAATGACTAGAGCTATTTTCTTCACTTATGATAGTACAGGCCTTCATGCTACTTCCTTCACACCGCCCACCTTCTGTTCCTTCCCCACAATGTCCATATGTCCACTGTCCATGTTTGTCTTTCCGTCGCTTCACTGCGTGTGCCATCATCACCATCCTACTAGATTCCATATATATGTGTTAATATACTGTATTTGTCCTTCTCTTTCTGACTGACTTCACTTTTTAGGATACGTTCTAGATCCAGCCACCTCATTAGGGCTGATTCTTCTGCATTTCTCCTTACAGCTGTGTAGTATTCCATTGTATGTATGTACCAGAGCTTTTGGATCCATTCGTTCGTCGATGGGCATCTAGGTTCCTTCCATGTTCTAGCTATTGTATAGAGAGCTGCAATGAACATTGGGGTACAGGTGCTTCTTTCAGATTTGATTTCATCAGGGTATAAGCCTAAGAGTGGGATTGCTGGGTCGTATGGTGCTTCTATTTTTAGTTTTTTAAGAAACCTCCAGACTGTCTTCCATAGAGGCTGTATCAATTTACACTCCCACCAGCAATGCAGGAGTGTTCCCTTTTCTCCGCAGCCTCTCCAGCATTTATTGTCTGTCGATTTGTGGATGCTGGTCATTCTGACGGGTGTGAGGTGATATCTCATTGTAGTTTTGATTTGCATTTCTCTAATTATTAGTGAAGCTGAGCATCGTTTCATGTGCTTTTGGGCCATCTGTAGGTCCTCTTTGGAGAGGTGTCTGTTTAGGTCCTTTTCCCATTTTTTGATTGGGTTGTTCATTTTTCTGATGCTGAGTTGTCTGAGTTGCTTGTAGATTTTGGAGATTAATTCTTTGTCTGTTGTTTCATTTGCTATGATTTTCTCCCACTCTGTGGGGTGTCTGTTGAGCTTTTCTGTAATTTCTTTTGCTGTACAAAAGCTTTTAAGTTTCATGAGGTCCCACATGTTCATTTGTCTTTTTAGTTCCACTATTCTAGTAGGTGGGTCAGAGAAGATCTTGCTTTGATTGATGTCCTTGAGGGTTTTGCCTATATTCTCCTCTAAGAGTTTGATGGTTTCTGGTCTTACATTTAAGTCTTTAATCCATTTTGAGTTGATCTTTGTGCATGGTGTCAGGGAATGTTCCAACTTCATTTTTTTGCATGTAGCTGTCCAATTTTCCCAGCACCATTTGTTGAAGAGGCTGTCTTTGTCCCATTTTATATGTTCACCTCCTTTGTCAAAAATAAGGTACCCATAGGTAGGTGGGTTTATCTCTGGGTTCTTGATCTTGTTCCATTGATCTATAGTTCTGTCTTTGTGCCAGTACCATACTGTCTTGAGGACTGTTGCTTTGTAGTACAGTCTGAAGTTGGGGAGGCTGATCCCTCCAGCTCCATTCTTCTTCCTCAGGATTGCTTGGCTATTCGAGGTCTTTTGTGTTTCCATATGAACTGTGTTATTCTTTGGTCTAGTTTTTTTTTTGGCCAATTTTAGTGATCTTTCATTTATTTATCCTTGTTCTTTTTTGGCCTATGTGGGCCTCCCATCACGGTGGCCTCTCTCGCTGCAGAGCACCAGCTCTGGGCGCATGCGCTCCAGAGCTCCAGCTCAGCAGTTGGACACATCAGTCCAGCCACTCCACGGCACGTGGGATCTTCCCAGGCCAGAGATCAAACTGGTGCCCCTTGCACTGCAAAGTGGCATTCCCATCCACTGGACCACCAGGGAAGCCCCCCTGCCCATTTCTTTTAACTTAAAAAAATGATTTATTAATAATTGGAAGATAATTACTTTACAATGTTGTGTTGGTTTCTGCCGTACATCACCATGAATCAGACAGAGGTATACATGCCCATTTTTAAATCAGATCTTTTTTTTAATTTTGGCTTTTTTATTGCCTTTTTATTTCTTTATTCTTTGGCCTGTGCAGGCCTCTCATTGCAGTGGCCTCTCCTATTGCAGAACACCAGTTCTGGGCGCATGTGCTTCAGAGTGCTGGCTCATAATTGGACACACCTGTTCAGCCACTCCATGGCATGTGAGATCTTCCCGGGCCAGGGATCAAACCCGTGCCTTGCACTGCAGGGTGGACTGTTTACCACTGGGCCACCAGGGAAGCCCCAGATTATTTTTAAACAATTTCTTTTTCTGTTGAATTGTATGTGTTTGATTTTTTTTTTTAATCCAGATAGTAGCAAAATTTAAAGGCCCAGGTGGACTCTATGGGGTTTGTTTTTGGTTTACTGGTCTTACATTTAAGTCTTTAATCCATTTTGAGTTGATCTTTGTGCATGGTGTCAGGGAATGTTCCAACTTCATTTTTTTGCATGTAGCTGTCCAATTTTCCCAGCACCATTTGTTGAAGAGGCTGTCTTTGTCCCATTTTATATGTTCACCTCCTTTGTCAAAAATAAGGTACCCATAGGTAGGTGGGTTTATCTCTGGGTTCTTGATCTTGTTCCATTGATCTATAGTTCTGTCTTTGTGCCAGTACCATACTGTCTTGAGGACTGTTGCTTTGTAGTACAGTCTGAAGTTGGGGAGGCTGATCCCTCCAGCTCCATTCTTCTTCCTCAGGATTGCTTGGCTATTCGAGGTCTTTTGTGTTTCCATATGAACTGTGTTATTCTTTGGTCTAGTTTTTTTTTTGGCCAATTTTAGTGATCTTTCATTTATTTATCCTTGTTCTTTTTTGGCCTATGTGGGCCTCCCATCACGGTGGCCTCTCTCGCTGCAGAGCACCAGCTCTGGGCGCATGCGCTCCAGAGCTCCAGCTCAGCAGTTGGACACATCAGTCCAGCCACTCCACGGCACGTGGGATCTTCCCAGGCCAGAGATCAAACTGGTGCCCCTTGCACTGCAAAGTGGCATTCCCATCCACTGGACCACCAGGGAAGCCCCCCTGCCCATTTCTTTTAACTTAAAAAAATGATTTATTAATAATTGGAAGATAATTACTTTACAATGTTGTGTTGGTTTCTGCCGTACATCACCATGAATCAGACAGAGGTATACATGCCCATTTTTAAATCAGATCTTTTTTTTAATTTTGGCTTTTTTATTGCCTTTTTATTTCTTTATTCTTTGGCCTGTGCAGGCCTCTCATTGCAGTGGCCTCTCCTATTGCAGAACACCAGTTCTGGGCGCATGTGCTTCAGAGTGCTGGCTCATAATTGGACACACCTGTTCAGCCACTCCATGGCATGTGAGATCTTCCCGGGCCAGGGATCAAACCCGTGCCTTGCACTGCAGGGTGGACTGTTTACCACTGGGCCACCAGGGAAGCCCCAGATTATTTTTAAACAATTTCTTTTTCTGTTGAATTGTATGTGTTTGATTTTTTTTTTTAATCCAGATAGTAGCAATGAGGAGAGTAGGGTAGGTTGTGAGGAAGGCCCAGGTGGACTAAAGGTTGATTACATTCCATCACCCAATTTGGTGGAGGGCCTCCAGGAATCTAATTTGTTATACTTCCTAACTTATAGGTAATCTTTTTAGTAATCACCATTCGATACCAATATCGCTTTAAACGAATGCTAAAATGTTAAAAGGAATTCTCTGTTTTTCATCCCATGCTTCTGTTGTTATTTTGTCCTCTGGGGTCATACTTCTCATTCTTTGAGAACACACGTCTCACTTTGGAGACTACTAAGTTAATCAAACTACATCATCCCCAGAGTTCTTCCCTGCAGCAGACCCTGGTGCGGGGCAGAGGTGTTCCCAAGATCAGGCATGGGCGATGGGGACCAAGAGGCTCCCAGGAGGAGGCTATGCCTCATCTGCTCTGGAAGGTCAAGCAGGAGTCAGGCAAATATGGTGGGTCAGATACGAGAGGAAGAAGGAGCAAGGGTCCAGGCCTCTGGCACGAGAGACCCTGGCAGCTCAGTGCTGGCTCTCTGTGTCTCGGCTATGAACAACTTAAGGACAGGCACCGAGCCTCGCTGTCTCTGCCCTCCTGCACAAGGCTGGGAGCACAGCTCAGAAGGGCCCTTAGCCTCCTTAACCAGCCACTGCCCAGTTTCCCTGTGAATCCTGAGCAGACCAAAACCACGAGGGAACCAGTCAGAGGAGCCAGGAGGAAGGGCCCCAGGCTCTGAGGGGCAGGGCAGGTCACCCTACATACTCGCATATCTAGATGCCACCTGGGCAGGAGGATTGGGTATGTGCCTGGCTCTGAGCCTCAAAGAAGGTTATCCACAATCCAGAGCCCTGGTCTGGAAGTGCAATCCATTTGTGACTTATTTCCATGAAAATGGTTGAAGTCTCCAGTTTCTTCATGGTTAACAGTGGAAATGGCTCCCAGCTCAGGAGTTCTGACAGTTCATTGTTCTGACAAATCCCTTAAGAATAAAACATGGCACACTTGATGGTTTGGGCGCACGTGCACAAGAGAGGTTATGGAAAGGGTTAAGGATGCTGAAATGACAGTGTGTGTGACAGCTGCTCCCCTAATATGAATTGCAGGCCCTCAGTGCCCTGTGGTTTGAAAACAGATGTGTCTGCGTAAATGTAGCCAAATTCTATTAGCACTTTGGATGATGAAAAGGACGTTGAGTGTCTGCACGTTGCAATTCTGAAATGTTTGCCAGAGGAAAAGTGCTTATGTTTTGCAAATAGCGAGTGTACGAAGAAGGAACAAATGAGGTTATCTCCCTGTATGTAATCAACTTCATGAGCAGAGTCCTTGAGAGATGCACGTAGCGTATCACAAGTGTGATCTGTGCTATTGCCCCTCACCTTAATGAGGAAGCCTCTCGTTCCTACCTGCAGCCATTTTCATCCCTGGCTCAGACAGGGAGGGCAGCCCAAGGTCACATGGCACCCAGGCCTCCTGGAACTTTCAGGGAGAAAAGCACAGAGTTTCCTTTTATGAAAAAAATTCTATTGAGGTATCGTTGATTCACAATGTTGTGTTCATTTTAGGTGTTCAGCAGAATAGATCAGTTATGTGTATGTACGTGTGTGTGTGTGTGTTTACACACACACATATCTCTACTCTTTTTTTAGATTCTTTTCCCATATAGACTATTAGAGTATTGCACAGAGTTCCCTGTGCTATACAGTAGATCATTATTGGTTATCTAGTTTATATATAGTAGTGTGTATATGTCAAATCCAATTTCCTAGTTTATCCCTACCCACCCCCGGTAATCATAAGTTTGTTTTCTACATCTGTGACTCTATTTTTGTTTTGTTTGATAAGTTCATTGGTACCCTTTTTTTTTTTTTAGATTCCACATATAAGTGTCATCATATAATATTTGTCTTTCTCTGTCTGATTTACTTCACTTAATATGACAGTATGACAGTCTCTAGGTCCATCCCTGTTGCTGCAAATGGCATTATTTCATTCTTTTTTATGGCTGAGTAATACTTTAATGTATGCCACACATTCTTTATACATTCCTCCATTGATGGGTGTTTAAGTTGCTTCCATGGGCTGGGTATAATGCTGCAGTGAGCACTGACGTGTATGTATCTTTTCAAATTTGGTTTTCTCTGGATATATACCCAGAAATAGGATTTCTGTGATCCAGCAATCACAAAAATAGCTCTATTTTTATCTTTTTTCAGGAGCCTCCATATTGCTCTCCATAGTGGCTTCACCAAGTTACATTCCCACTAACAGTGTAGGAGGATTCCCCTTTCTCTGTACCCTCTCTAGCAATTATTGTTTGTAGATTTGTTTTGATGATGGTCATTCTGACCAGTCTACAATGAGATGATACCTCATTATTGTTTTGATTTGCATTTCTCTAATGATAAATGATGTTGAGCATCTTTTCATGTCTTTGTTACCCATCTGTATATTGTCTTTGGAGAAATGTCTTTAGATCTCTCACCCATTTTTGGACTGGGTTTTTGTCTTTTTGACATTGAGCTGCATGAACTGTATTTGGGAGATTAATCCCTTGTCAGTGGCTTCGTTTGCAAGTGTTTTATCCCATCCCGAGGGTTGTATTTTCATTTTGTTTATGGCTTCCTTTGCTGTGCAAAAGCTTTTAAGTTTAATTAGGTCCAATTTGTTTATTTTTATTTTTTTCATTGCGCTCGGAGGTGAATCCAAAAAGATCTTGCTGCAATTTATGCCAAAGAATGTTCTGCCTATGTTTTCCTCTAAGAGTTTTATAGTATCTGGTCTTACATTTAGGTTTTTAGTCCATTTTGAGTTTATTTTTATGTATGGTGTGGGAAAATGTTCTACTTTTATTCTTTTATATGTAGCTGTCCAGTTTTCCCAGCACCACTTATTAAAGGGACTGTCTTTTCTCCATTGTATGTCCTTGCCTCCTTTGTCACAGATTAGGTGATCTATGGGGTATATCTCTGGGCTTTCTATCATGTTGCATTGATCTATATATATATTATGCTGGTAACATACTGTTTTGATTACTGTAGCTCTGTCATAAAAAATTTTTTCTTACTGAAATTCTCAAAATCAAAGAATAAGATGAACATGAATGGCCATCCCTGTTGCTGCAAATGGCATTATTTCATTCTTTTTTATGGCTGAGTAATACTTTAATGTATGCCACACATTCTTTATACATTCCTCCATTGATGGGTGTTTAAGTTGCTTCCATGGGCTGGGTATAATGCTGCAGTGAGCACTGACGTGTATGTATCTTTTCAAATTTGGTTTTCTCTGGATATATACCCAGAAATAGGATTTCTGTGATCCAGCAATCACAAAAATAGCTCTATTTTTATCTTTTTTCAGGAGCCTCCATATTGCTCTCCATAGTGGCTTCACCAAGTTACATTCCCACTAACAGTGTAGGAGGATTCCCCTTTCTCTGTACCCTCTCTAGCAATTATTGTTTGTAGATTTGTTTTGATGATGGTCATTCTGACCAGTCTACAATGAGATGATACCTCATTATTGTTTTGATTTGCATTTCTCTAATGATAAATGATGTTGAGCATCTTTTCATGTCTTTGTTACCCATCTGTATATTGTCTTTGGAGAAATGTCTTTAGATCTCTCACCCATTTTTGGACTGGGTTTTTGTCTTTTTGACATTGAGCTGCATGAACTGTATTTGGGAGATTAATCCCTTGTCAGTGGCTTCGTTTGCAAGTGTTTTATCCCATCCCGAGGGTTGTATTTTCATTTTGTTTATGGCTTCCTTTGCTGTGCAAAAGCTTTTAAGTTTAATTAGGTCCAATTTGTTTATTTTTATTTTTTTCATTGCGCTCGGAGGTGAATCCAAAAAGATCTTGCTGCAATTTATGCCAAAGAATGTTCTGCCTATGTTTTCCTCTAAGAGTTTTATAGTATCTGGTCTTACATTTAGGTTTTTAGTCCATTTTGAGTTTATTTTTATGTATGGTGTGGGAAAATGTTCTACTTTTATTCTTTTATATGTAGCTGTCCAGTTTTCCCAGCACCACTTATTAAAGGGACTGTCTTTTCTCCATTGTATGTCCTTGCCTCCTTTGTCACAGATTAGGTGATCTATGGGGTATATCTCTGGGCTTTCTATCATGTTGCATTGATCTATATATATATTATGCTGGTAACATACTGTTTTGATTACTGTAGCTCTGTCATAAAAAATTTTTTCTTACTGAAATTCTCAAAATCAAAGAATAAGATGAACATGAATGGCATGTGCTCCCAGTTCCCATACTATTAGCTCTCAGCCCATCTTCCTTTATCTGTACTTCCATCCTGGCAGGTGTTTAAAGCAAATCCAAGGCACCCTATCATTTCCCCTATCATGACTATGAGATACATCTAGGAACCAATAGGGCATTTATGTGTAAGCAGCATGCCATTGATACACATAATGAAATTAATAGTAATTTCTGATTATTATCTCCTAGCCAGTACATAATCAGATACCTAATTACTTCAAAAAACTTTTTTATGGTTGGTTTGTTCAGATCAGAATCTTATCAGCTTTCATATATTGCATTAGATTTTTATAACTCTTAACTCTCTTTTATTATTCTCTATTTTATTCTATAAATAATCTCCCTCCCCTATCTTTCCACTTTTTTGGAGTTTCTTGGTCTTCAGTCCATCGATATCTTAGAGAAGCAGGGAGATTTGTCCTGGAAAGTGTCCCATGTTCTGAAATTGGCTGCTTGTCTCTTTCGATTGTCAATGAACGTGTTTCTCTATCCCCATACTTTCCTAGCTGAGCGGTTTAATCTAGAGCACCACTGACGAGTAGAAATATCATGGAGCCTGTGAATAATATGAAATTTTCTTGTAGCCACATTTAAAAACTGAAATTAAGATCAGCTATATACTTTATTTAACCAAACATATCCAAAGTATTATCATTCCAATATGGAATCAATATAAAATTACCAATGACCTGTTTTACATTCCTTTCTCATATGATCTTTTTTTTTTTTTTTAGAAATACATTATTTATTTATTTTTGGCTATTCTGGGTTTTCACTTCTGCCTCAGGTGCTTCTCTAGTTGCAGGGAATGGGGGGCTCCTCTCTAGTTGAAGTGAGCAGGTTCCATGTTATGGTGACTTCTCTTGTTGTGGAGCTCAGGTTCTAGGGCACACAGGCTTCAATAGTTGCAGCCCATGGGCTCCACAAGTGAGGCTCCAAGGCTCTAGAGCACAGGCTCCATAGTCGTGGTTCACGGGCTTAGTTGCTCCGCAGCAGTGGGATCTTCCAGATCAGGGATCGAACTCATGTCTCCTGCATTGGCAGGTGAACTCTTCACCACTGAGCTACCAGGGAAACCCTCTCATATAGTCTTTGAAGTCAGATATGCATGTGTGCTTATAGCATGTCTCAATTTGAATATTGTGTCAGCATAAGTAGCTAATCTGTATTTCAATTTTGTAAAAATTACAGTTGAAAAACATACTTATTAGTAAATGTTTTCCAATCACTGTATCAAATATTAGGTTTTATAAACTTTTTTTTTTAACATCTGTATAACTCCCCTTACCTGTTTCCTGGGAAGCCTGTATGTGGGTCAAGAAACAACAGTTAGAATCAGACATGGAGCAACTGACTGGTTCCGAATTGGGAAAGGAGTACAGCCAGGCTGGATACTATCCTCTGCCTATTTAACCTATAGGTAGGGCTCCTCATGGGAAATGCCAGATTGGATGAATCACAGCAGGAATTGGGATTGCCAGGAGAAATACATCAACCTCAGAGATGCACATGATACCATGCTAATGGCAGAAAGTGAAGAGGAACTAAAGACCTTCATGATGAGGATGAAAGAGGAGTATGAAGAAGCTGGTTTGAAACTCATCATTAAAGAAATTAAGATCGTGGCATCCGGCTCCATCACTGCATGGCAAATAGAAGGGGGAAAGGTGGAAGCAGGGACAGATTTTATTTTCTTGGACTTCAAAATCACCGCAGACAGTGACTGCAGCCATGAAATTAAAAGGCACTTGCTCTTTGGAAGAAAAGCTATGACCAGCATAGACAGTGTGTTAAAAAGCAGAGACATCACTTTGCCCACAAATGTCTATAGAGTCAAAGCTATTGTTTTTCCAGTAGTCATGTATGGATGTGAGAGTTGGACCATAAAGAAGGCTGAGCACCAGAGAACTGTTGCTTTTTAACTGTGGTGCTGGAGTAAACTCTTTGATAGTCCTTTGGACAGGAAAGAGATCAAACCAGTCAATCCTAAAGGAAATCAGCCCTGAACATTCACTGAAAAGACTGCGGCTGAAGCTGGAGCTCCAATGCCTTGACTACCTGATGTGAAGAGCTGACTCATTGGAAAAGATCCTGATGCTGGGAAATATCAAAAGCAGAAGGAGAAGAGGGCAGCAGTGAATGAGATAGTTAGATACCATCACTAAGTCAATGGACATGAATTTGAGCAAACTCCAGGAGATGGTGGAGGACAGAGGAGTCTGGCATGCTGCGGTTCATGGGATCACAAAGAGTACAACACAATTTAGTGATGGAACAATAACAACAACATAACTGACATACAGTAAATAGTCATGACACATGTAAACATGCATGAAACCATCACCACAATCAAAATATCCATCTAGCTGTTTTTACTCTGCATAATTATTTTAAAGTGTATTCATGTTATGTGTATCAACAGTTTTTTCCTTCTTATTGCTTAGCAGAATTCATGCTGGTTGATATACCACAACTTGTTTATGCGGTCGACAGCATTCTAAGACAGCCCTCAGGATCCCCACTCTTTGGTGTACATGCTGGACAGCACCACCTCCCCAGCACCTTGAGGATGAGAGGGGCCCCTGAGTATGAGGCCAGATTGGATGAATCACAGCAGGAATTGGGATTGCCAGGAGAAATACATCAACCTCAGAGATGCACATGATACCATGCTAATGGCAGAAAGTGAAGAGGAACTAAAGACCTTCATGATGAGGATGAAAGAGGAGTATGAAGAAGCTGGTTTGAAACTCATCATTAAAGAAATTAAGATCGTGGCATCCGGCTCCATCACTGCATGGCAAATAGAAGGGGGAAAGGTGGAAGCAGGGACAGATTTTATTTTCTTGGACTTCAAAATCACCGCAGACAGTGACTGCAGCCATGAAATTAAAAGGCACTTGCTCTTTGGAAGAAAAGCTATGACCAGCATAGACAGCACATTAAAAAAGCAGAGACATCACTTTGCCCACAAATGTCTATAGAGTCAAAGCTATTGTTTTTCCAGTAGTCATGTATGGATGTGAGAGTTGGACCATAAAGAAGGCTGAGCACCAGAGAACTGTTGCTTTTTAACTGTGGTGCTGGAGTAAACTCTTTGATAGTCCTTTGGACAGGAAAGAGATCAAACCAGTCAATCCTAAAGGAAATCAGCCCTGAACATTCACTGAAAAGACTGCGGCTGAAGCTGGAGCTCCAATGCCTTGACTACCTGATGTGAAGAGCTGACTCATTGGAAAAGATCCTGATGCTGGGAAATATCAAAAGCAGAAGGAGAAGAGGGCAGCAGTGAATGAGATAGTTAGATACCATCACTAAGTCAATGGACATGAATTTGAGCAAACTCCAGGAGATGGTGGAGGACAGAGGAGTCTGGCATGCTGCGGTTCATGGGATCACAAAGAGTACAACACAATTTAGTGATGGAACAATAACAACAACATAACTGACATACAGTAAATAGTCATGACACATGTAAACATGCATGAAACCATCACCACAATCAAAATATCCATCTAGCTGTTTTTACTCTGCATAATTATTTTAAAGTGTATTCATGTTATGTGTATCAACAGTTTTTTCCTTCTTATTGCTTAGCAGAATTCATGCTGGTTGATATACCACAACTTGTTTATGCGGTCGACAGCATTCTAAGACAGCCCTCAGGATCCCCACTCTTTGGTGTACATGCTGGACAGCACCACCTCCCCCCAGCACCTTGAGGATGAGAGGGGCCCCTGAGTATGAGATTTTAGGCTCTTAGTTTACATTATATGGCAGAAGGAATTTTGCATATCTAATTAAGGTCCCTGGTTAGTTGACCTTGAGTTAATTAATGAAAAGGAAGATTATTCTGGATGGGCCTGACCTAATCAAGTGCTTCTGGAAGTCAGACAGATTTGAAGCCTTTCCTCTGACCTTGACGATATAAACTGCCATGCTGTATAGAAGGTGGGTGCCCTCTTAGGGCTGAGGGCCTCAGTCCTGCATCTACAGGGCACTGAATTCTGCCAACCACCAGTGAGGTGGGAATAGGAACCTGAGGCCTAGGTGAGATGGCAGCTCTTTCACCCTGATTTCAACTGGAGGAGTCCCCGATCAGAGGGCACAACCAGAATACTCCAGGATCATGACCCAAAGAAACTGAGAGATAAATAATAAATTTGTTTTCAGTAATTGTATTTTAAGTTTATGGTATTTGTTACGCAGTAATAAAAAATCAAATACATGTATCCATTGTTCTTGCTGACGGACATTTGGATTCCTTCTGCTTCAAGACTATTCTAAATAAAGCTGCTATGAACATTTACGGGCTTCCACAAAGGTTTAGCGAGTAAAGAATCTGCCTGTAATGCAAGAGACACGGGACATGCAGGCTCAGTCCCTGGGTTGGGAAGATGCCCTGGAGAAGGACATCACATTATAGAGCAAACTCCAGGAGATGGTGGAGGACAGAGGAGTCTGGCATGCTGCGTTCATGGGATCACAAAGAGTACAACACAATTTAGTGATGGAACAATAACAACAACATAACTGACATACAGTAAATAGTCATGACACATGTAAACATGCATGAAACCATCACCACAATCAAAATATCCATCTAGCTGTTTTTACTCTGCATAATTATTTTAAAGTGTATTCATGTTATGTGTATCAACAGTTTTTTCCTTCTTATTGCTTAGCAGAATTCATGCTGGTTGATATACCACAACTTGTTTATGCGGTCGACAGCATTCTAAGACAGCCCTCAGGATCCCCACTCTTTGGTGTACATGCTGGACAGCACCACCTCCCCCCAGCACCTTGAGGATGAGAGGGGCCCCTGAGTATGAGATTTTAGGCTCTTAGTTTACATTATATGGCAGAAGGAATTTTGCATATCTAATTAAGGTCCCTGGTTAGTTGACCTTGAGTTAATTAATGAAAAGGAAGATTATTCTGGATGGGCCTGACCTAATCAAGTGCTTCTGGAAGTCAGACAGATTTGAAGCCTTTCCTCTGACCTTGACGATATAAACTGCCATGCTGTATAGAAGGTGGGTGCCCTCTTAGGGCTGAGGGCCTCAGTCCTGCATCTACAGGGCACTGAATTCTGCCAACCACCAGTGAGGTGGGAATAGGAACCTGAGGCCTAGGTGAGATGGCAGCTCTTTCACCCTGATTTCAACTGGAGGAGTCCCCGATCAGAGGGCACAACCAGAATACTCCAGGATCATGACCCAAAGAAACTGAGAGATAAATAATAAATTTGTTTTCAGTAATTGTATTTTAAGTTTATGGTATTTGTTACGCAGTAATAAAAAATCAAATACATGTATCCATTGTTCTTGCTGACGGACATTTGGATTCCTTCTGCTTCAAGACTATTCTAAATAAAGCTGCTATGAACATTTACGGGCTTCCACAAAGGTTTAGCGAGTAAAGAATCTGCCTGTAATGCAAGAGACACGGGACATGCAGGCTCAGTCCCTGGGTTGGGAAGATGCCCTGGAGAAGGAAATGGCCACCCATTCTGGTATTCTTACCTGGAGAATTCCATGGACAGAGAAGCCTGGCAGGCTACAGTCCACGGGGTCACAAATAGGTGAATATGACTGAGTGACTAAATATGCACCTGAACATTTATATGCAAATCTTTGAGTGGATACCTGCTTTCATTTTTCATGGATAAATATATGGGAGTGGAATGGCTGGGTAGTTCATGTTTAACATTTTTTTTTTCCCCATTTTTAAATTGGGCCATTTGTCTTGTTATTTAAAAAAAAAAAAAAAAAAAAAAGCTTTTATTTTACTTTTAACTTTTACAGAGTTTTGTTGTTTACAGATATGTATGTTCCCAGATTAGTCATATGTATATCTCCCCCATCCCACCCATCCAGACCGTCACACAGCACCCCTACAGGATCCCCTTTTCTCACAGAGCAATAACTATAGCTATTTTCTTCACATATGATAGTACAGGCCTTCATGCTACTTCCTTTACACCTCCCACCCACCGTTCATTCCCCACAATATCCATATGTCCACTGTCCATGGCTGTTTTTCCATCGCTTCACTACATGTGCCATCACCATCCTACTAGATTCCATATATATGTGTTAGTATATTGTACTTGTCCTTCTCTTTTTGACTGACTTCACTTCTGATGATACGTTCTAGATTCAGCCACCTCATTAAGGCTGATTCTTCTGCATTTCTTTTTATAGCTGAGTAGTATTCCATTGTATATATGTACCAGAGCTTTTGCATCCATTCATTCGTCAGTGGGCATCTAGGTTCCTTCCATGTTCTAGCTATTGTATAGAGAGCTGCAATGAACATTGGGGTACAGGTGTTTCAGATTTAATTTCCTCAGGGTATAAGCCTAAGAGTGGGATTACTGGGTCGTATGGTGCTTCTATTTTTAGTTTTTTAAGAAATCTCCATACTGTCTTCCATAGCGGCTGTATCACTTTACACTCCCACCAGCAATGCAGGAGTGTTCCCTTTTCTCCGCAGCCTCTCCAGCATTTATTGTCTGTCGATTTGTGGATGATGGCCATTCTGACAGGTGTGAGGTGATATCTCATTGTAGTTTTGATTTGCATTTCTATAATTATAAGCAAGGTTGAGCATCGTTTCATGTGATTTTTGGCCATCTGTAGGTCCTCTTTGGAGAGGTGTCTGTTTAGGTCCTTTTCCCATTTTTTGATTGGGTTGTTCATTTTTCCGATGCTGAGTTGTCTGAGTTGCTTGTAGATTTTGGAGATTACTTCTTTGTCTGTTGTTTCATTTGCTATGATTTTCTCCCATTCTGCATGTTTAACTTTTAAAGAAACTACCAAATTCTTTTCCAAGCCTTTGATGGAAGTCTCAGACCTCTGGACCTTCTTTTAAAGAGCTCACCTGGTTAGGCCAGGCTCACCCAGGATGATCTTCCTTAGCTCTGACCCAACTGGTTAAGATGCTTGATTAATTTTGCAAAATCCTTCACTTTTGCCATATAACTTGCCTAATCATAGGAGTACCATCTGTGGGTCTCACCCACTTTCAAGGAGAAGGGATTACACAAGGCATGGACACCAGAGGCCTTCAGCTCTTCCTGCCACTGCTTATAACTTGCACTAGATCAAAAGAGGACCTGCTTCCTACCTCCCCCGTTCTAAAGATTCCATGGCTGTTTTTCCATCGCTTCACTACATGTGCCATCACCATCCTACTAGATTCCATATATATGTGTTAGTATATTGTACTTGTCCTTCTCTTTTTGACTGACTTCACTTCTGATGATACGTTCTAGATTCAGCCACCTCATTAAGGCTGATTCTTCTGCATTTCTTTTTATAGCTGAGTAGTATTCCATTGTATATATGTACCAGAGCTTTTGCATCCATTCATTCGTCAGTGGGCATCTAGGTTCCTTCCATGTTCTAGCTATTGTATAGAGAGCTGCAATGAACATTGGGGTACAGGTGTTTCAGATTTAATTTCCTCAGGGTATAAGCCTAAGAGTGGGATTACTGGGTCGTATGGTGCTTCTATTTTTAGTTTTTTAAGAAATCTCCATACTGTCTTCCATAGCGGCTGTATCACTTTACACTCCCACCAGCAATGCAGGAGTGTTCCCTTTTCTCCGCAGCCTCTCCAGCATTTATTGTCTGTCGATTTGTGGATGATGGCCATTCTGACAGGTGTGAGGTGATATCTCATTGTAGTTTTGATTTGCATTTCTATAATTATAAGCAAGGTTGAGCATCGTTTCATGTGATTTTTGGCCATCTGTAGGTCCTCTTTGGAGAGGTGTCTGTTTAGGTCCTTTTCCCATTTTTTGATTGGGTTGTTCATTTTTCCGATGCTGAGTTGTCTGAGTTGCTTGTAGATTTTGGAGATTACTTCTTTGTCTGTTGTTTCATTTGCTATGATTTTCTCCCATTCTGCATGTTTAACTTTTAAAGAAACTACCAAATTCTTTTCCAAGCCTTTGATGGAAGTCTCAGACCTCTGGACCTTCTTTTAAAGAGCTCACCTGGTTAGGCCAGGCTCACCCAGGATGATCTTCCTTAGCTCTGACCCAACTGGTTAAGATGCTTGATTAATTTTGCAAAATCCCCTTCACTTTTGCCATATAACTTGCCTAATCATAGGAGTACCATCTGTGGGTCTCACCCACTTTCAAGGAGAAGGGATTACACAAGGCATGGACACCAGAGGCCAGGAATCTGTGGCCCATCTTAGCCTTCTTCCTGCCACTGCTTTAACTTAGCACAGTCTGCCTTCAACTGATACTGTCCTACTACACATAGAGTATGAGGACCTGCTGCCGGTGTACTTCCATTGTTTCTCAACCTTTGCACTTATATCTGTTTCTTAGAGTTGTGTAACAAAGTGCCACAAGCTGGGTTGGCTTAAAACAACAGAAATGTATTCTCTCAGAGGGTAAAGGTCCAAGATCAAGGTATTAACAGGATGAATCCTTCCTTGCCTCTTCCTAGCTTTGGGTGATTTGCCAGAAATCTTTGATAATTCTTTGACTTGCAGCTTCCATCTCCACCTTCGTCGTCACATGATTTCCTCTCAGTGTGTCTGTGTCTTCAAATGGCCTTCTTTTATTTATTTATTTATTTAGGCCACTTCTATTGGTCTTTCATTTATTTATTTTTATCCATCTTTGCTCTTTGGCCTGTGTGGGCCTCCCATCGCGGTGGCGTCTGTCGTTGCAGAGTGCCGGCTCTGGGTGCATGCACTCCAGAGTTCCAGCTCAGTAATTGGACACATTGGTCCAGCTGCTCCGCGGCACGTGGGATCTTCCCAGGCCAGGGATCGAACCGGCGCCCCTTGCACTGTAAGGCAGTGTCCTTACCCACTGGACCACCAGGGAAGCCCTGGCCCTCTTCTTTTAAGGCCGTGAATCATATTAGGTTAGTGGCCCATCTACTCTAGAATGACCTCATCTTAGCTAATTCAATCTACAGTGACCCTATTTTCAAATAATGTTACATTCAGAGATACTAGGGGCTAGAGTTTCAACATAGCTTTTGGGGACAACATTACAACTACTATTGCCATAAACTGTGTTTCCACGTATTCACAAACCACGATGTTTTCATAGCATTTGCGTGGCTGAGTCTCTTTTGAAGCATTAGTCCCAAACACCCCTTTCACCTGAGCAGCAGGGCCCATCTACACAAGCTGTGATTCCTCCTGGCGTTATCCTGGCAGGTCTTGAAGGTGTGATATACAGTGCCTGGGCTGGCCTGGTAGTCCACACAGAGCCTGGAATTTGTTGTCCTGATGACAGGATTGATAGTCACTTGGGTCAAAATTAAAGAAGCACTCAGCAAGGCTGGACCATTCGGTGCCCTGCCAGGCCCTCCATGGACTGGCGCCCACAGGGAATGGGTACTTAGGGAAGGGCAGGGCTTGCATGGCCTCTGCCTCAAGGGCTGCCTGCTGCTGGAGGGTGTGGCCAACTGAGCCCCAACGACATGGGTCCCCGTGGCCCTCAGGCATGTCACAGGAGCAGCATGTTTCGCCTAAGAGACTCCAAGACAGGAGGTCCGAAAATCATAAAGACCTCACTGACAGCCACGGTCTTCAGGGCCCAGCAGAGCTGAGGATTGACTGCAACATTTATTCACCCTACACAGTCACCATTATGTGTCGATGTGTTTATTTGAATGCATTTTAAAAACACATGGGGCTTCCCCTGGTAGTCCAGTGGGTAAGGACACCGCCTTGCAGTGCAAGGGGCGCCGGTTCGATCCCTGGCCTGGGAAGATCCCACGTGCCGCGGAGCGGCTGGACTGATGTGTCCAATCACCGAGCCGGAGCTCTGGAGCGCATGCGCCCAGAGCCGACGCTCTGCGACAACAGAGGCCACCGCGATGGGAGGCCCACAGGAGCCAAGGAACAAAGACGGATGAACAGAGAGAAATGAAAGACCAATAGAAGTGGCCCGCCCACTCCCCTCCCTCCCCAACCCGACCCCCGCCCAAAGTAAATAAATAAATCTTTAAAAAAATAAAAAAATAAAAACACATGGCCAGGGCTTCCCTGGTAGCTCAGTGGTAAAGAGTTCGGCTTCCAATGCAGGAGACACAGATTCAATCCCTGACCCTGGGAAGATCCCACATGCCACAGAGCAACTAAGCCTGTGAGCCACAACTATGGAGCCTGTGCTCTAGAGCCTCAGAGCCACAACTATGGAGCCCATGTGCTGCAACTACTGAAGCCCGTGTGCCCTGGAGCCCGAGTTCCAGAGCAAGAGAAGTCACCTCAACGAGAAGCCTGCTCACCTCTACTAGACAGTAGCCCCCTACTCCCTGCTACTAGAAGAGCCTGTGGCAGCAGTGAAAACCCAGAATAGCCAAAAATAAATAAATAAATAAATAAAATTTTAAAAGCCACACATGGCCAGCACATTAGACCCATGAGCTCATAGATATTATTGGTAAGAATGATACTAAATAAATTTTAAAAAAAAGAATGATACTAATTTTAAAATGTGAATTGATATGAAGAACATGATTAAATAAATATCTGTGCAGAGAGTAGTCAAACCTGGAACTGTCATGAAAGTGGTCCTGGAGTGTGTCATTCAACAAACACTGAAATGAAGGGTTTCATGTCCTGAACGTCTTAAGCCTGAGCCAGGCTCTCGGAGGGACCTAGGGAGCTACCCAGGGCAGGTGTGCACAGACAGGTGTGCACAGGGGAGCCTCCTTCTGATAGCTGTCATGTTGGTGTCCCCAGCCCTGTGAAGTCTCCTCCTCCTGGTGGGTGTCCTCACTTCTCTGGTACGCCCTCTTGAGGATTCCATGCCCTGCAGCATGTGGCCCAGGGCTCAGCATGGAGGAAGTGGGATGAGCTCTGGCCTGTGTCATGGCCTGGCTCCCTCAGCTCCCCACCCTGCAGAGGCACGTCACCCAAGCAAGGTCCCTTCACATGAAACAGGAAAGATGCGAGCAGTGACACGGGTAGGGGCAGAGAACTGCATGAAGCATTAGCCACGTTTGGGCTGTGGGTTTGGCACATGGCGGCTGATTCATACCTGAATCTTCCTGTCCACAGGTGAGGTGGTACACACTATCCTCTTTATTAGGAAGCTCTGAGGGGGATGGGACTTGCCCGAGGGCCCTCAGATGGGTGGCAGTCGCTCGGTTCCCATGTCTGGGACTCCTCTCGGTAAAGGATTTGGCTGGTGGAGCATCAGAACCATGTGGGCTGTCCACAAGCTGGGGTGAGGCCTAGGCATCTGCATGTTTCGAAATGCAACTCCAGTAACTACCAGCCTTCCCCAGCTGCTGAGGGCAGGGGCGTCCAGTGTTCACATCTGATCAGGATGGGCCTTTCTACACCACCCCCACCCCCGGCCGTGTGAGAGGTCTCTGCTTTGGAGGCAGAGGCTCACTGGCTTCTGCAAAGGCGGCCATGACCCAGTGGCCTCTTACACAGGACTCAGGTTCTAACACTACCGCCTCCTTGACCATTTTCTAGGACAGTGGCTTAGGGGGCCCTGCCCAGAGTCAGCCATGTCCTCTGGGCCAGCCTCTAGTGCCTGTGACCCGAGTAGCCAACCTTGTGCCTGTTTCCCCACACTAGCTGCCTGGGTCTCTGCGTGGAGACCCTCTCTGGTCAGAATTACCCCAGAGCCATTTCAGAAGTTGGTAAAAGCCCAATATCAGGTTTGTTTTTTTTTTTTTTTTTTTGATTCATTTATTTATTTATTTTTGGGTGGGAGTCAGGTTGGGGAGGGAGGGGAGCAGGCGGGCCACTTCTATTGGTCTTTCGTTTCTCTCTGTTCATCCGTCTTTGTTCTTTGGCTCCTGTGGGCCTCCCATCGCGGTGGCCTCTGTCGTCACAGAGCGCCGGCTCTGGGCGTATGCGCTCCAGAGCTCCAGCTCGGTAATTGGACACATCAGTCCAGCCGCTCTGCGGCACGTGGGATCTTCCCAGGCCACGGCTCGAACCAGCGCCCCTTGCACTGCAAGGCGGTGTCCTTACCCACTGGACCACCAGGGGAAGCCCCCAATATCAGTTTGAAGTCCCAGAAGGGGTGGGGGCTATCTTGTCCCCTCCCCAAGTCCAACCAGGTGACCTAGCACAGGTCAGGCCCTCTCTCTGAGCCTCCGTTTCCCCTTCTGTGACTACTGTAGGACCCCTTCTGTGTCCCCTGCAGGTGACAATCAAACTGCTTTTCAGCAAGCCTAGAGGAAACCAGATTCACAATCATGTTTGTGCACATGCGGCGTGACGTTGGCCATGGACAAAGGCCCCACAAGTCCAGAGGCTGCAACCCAGGTCAGGGACTGACCCAGAATGTCGCATGGAGCCACGGGCTGCAGGGCTCGGACACACTCATACATCCTCCCAGCTTCTCCGACAAGGGCCTTTTCTCTGTCTGCCCAGTGTTCCTGAGAGAAGCCAGAGAAAAACAGTGTGTTTCTTTGTTTTATTATAACATAGATGACTTCATCTTCCCTTGTCTTCCCAGAAAAGACAATGACGAATTTGTGAAAGTTCCGCTGGGAGAACTTCCTCTTATAGCAAGAATGAGAGGTATTTAAAAGCAGCTTCTTGCTTCTCCGTGTTATTTTCAGCTAAGTGGCCCTTCTCGATGTCACTCGGGCCCACTTCTCCAGTTCCTGCCACCCGTCAGGGCGGGGAGGAGGTGTGAAGACAGCAGCGCCGTCCTGGTCATTCAACCACCCACTTCTCTGGGAACATCTCATGGGTTTTAACTATTCCTTTGGATTTCCATATTCAGGGAGAAAGGAAATAATGTCTCTGTCTATGAAGGTCTTTCCAGACCCTTGACAGATGTCTCTAGCTAGAAGGAAACAGCCCTGTGGAGTGACGGCCATGTGGCTTCCCTGGGTGCAGTCAGTGCGAGGGTCTCGTCTCCAGTCTCCCAGGACACCAGGGCCCTTTCCCCAGGGTCCTCTGAGGTGTCCATACCTCAGGCAATCACAGAGAGTTTGCTCAGGCCAGCCAGAGCAGTGGCAGGCAAATGATGGGGACAGTGAGGTGGTGGCATCCTTCAGTAGAGGGACAGATGCCAGGAGGGAATGCAAGCCTGGTGTGGCTGGCTCTTCGGAGCTCTGCGTCAAGGCAGAAATTCTGTTTCTCATGAAAGCCCTTGTGTAAGGTCAGCAAATCCACCATTTAAAGGGTAGGACCCCTGGACCCCTGCTTGTCAGCTTCTTGAGTTACCTGGAGTGATCATTGTGGCTACACTTGGCAGGTGCCCATCTAGACCAGTATAGGGGACAGAGAGGTGACCTGCGCTCTCCCTGGCCATGAACAAGCAGGGGAGAGAGCCAGACAGGGGGCACAGGCCTTGCCCAGGGACAAATGTGCCCAAGGGACTATGAGAAGGGCATGGGGGGGGCCCGGACACACTCATACATCCTCCCAGCTTCTCCGACAAGGGCCTTTTCTCTGTCTGCCCAGTGTTCCTGAGAGAAGCCAGAGAAAAACAGTGTGTTTCTTTGTTTTATTATAACATAGATGACTTCATCTTCCCTTGTCTTCCCAGAAAAGACAATGACGAATTTGTGAAAGTTCCGCTGGGAGAACTTCCTCTTATAGCAAGAATGAGAGGTATTTAAAAGCAGCTTCTTGCTTCTCCGTGTTATTTTCAGCTAAGTGGCCCTTCTCGATGTCACTCGGGCCCACTTCTCCAGTTCCTGCCACCCGTCAGGGCGGGGAGGAGGTGTGAAGACAGCAGCGCCGTCCTGGTCATTCAACCACCCACTTCTCTGGGAACATCTCATGGGTTTTAACTATTCCTTTGGATTTCCATATTCAGGGAGAAAGGAAATAATGTCTCTGTCTATGAAGGTCTTTCCAGACCCTTGACAGATGTCTCTAGCTAGAAGGAAACAGCCCTGTGGAGTGACGGCCATGTGGCTTCCCTGGGTGCAGTCAGTGCGAGGGTCTCGTCTCCAGTCTCCCAGGACACCAGGGCCCTTTCCCCAGGGTCCTCTGAGGTGTCCATACCTCAGGCAATCACAGAGAGTTTGCTCAGGCCAGCCAGAGCAGTGGCAGGCAAATGATGGGGACAGTGAGGTGGTGGCATCCTTCAGTAGAGGGACAGATGCCAGGAGGGAATGCAAGCCTGGTGTGGCTGGCTCTTCGGAGCTCTGCGTCAAGGCAGAAATTCTGTTTCTCATGAAAGCCCTTGTGTAAGGTCAGCAAATCCACCATTTAAAGGGTAGGACCCCTGGACCCCTGCTTGTCAGCTTCTTGAGTTACCTGGAGTGATCATTGTGGCTACACTTGGCAGGTGCCCATCTAGACCAGTATAGGGGACAGAGAGGTGACCTGCGCTCTCCCTGGCCATGAACAAGCAGGGGAGAGAGCCAGACAGGGGGCACAGGCCTTGCCCAGGGACAAATGTGCCCAAAGGACTATGAGAAGGGCATGGGAGCCCAGAAAGGGAGCTCTGGACACCAGCAGGAACGGAGTCAGGCTCCTTGGAGGAAAGGACAGCGGAGGGTACAGCAAGTGCAAAGGTCTGGAGGCAGGAAGGGCCCCGAGAGGTGGGAATGGACTGTTTCTGGGCAGGTGGGAGGATTGTATCATGAGAGGCCACACCTGTCGCGAGGAGATTCAGGTGGGCTCAGCTCCAGAGTGGAGCCTGCCAGGGACTCTGGAGAAGGGAGGATGTGGGCCTGCTTCTTTTCAGGCTGGAGCAAGAAGGCCCTGGCTTTGGCCGGAGGGTCTGAGAGGAGTCAGGGGGCAGCAGCACCTGGGTACCCCTGACCACTGGGGATCCCTCCACCTCCATGCCCTCACTTCATAAGCCACCTCGTGGTTTCTGGGTCCTGACCAAGATGGCTTAAGTTGCGCTTCACCAGACCCTGAGGTCTGAGCTCAGAGAAAGGCCGGACAACCCAAGTGGCAGTGGAGAGCCAGGCAGCCTGGGCAGTTCCTGCCTGAAGGAGGCAGGGGAGCAAGCCTGGGCCGCCTCCTGGCCATCTGGGCATGGCCGGGGCCTGCGTGCCTCTCATCACAGACTGGGCAGGATCACACTGATAGAGCAGTGACTCTACGTCTGACCCCAGTAGACCCACTGAGGGGGGCTATTATGAGCCCACGTTCTAGATGTGGAACCTGAGGCTCGTACAGGTGAGGAGGCCATCCCACCACCAGGCAGTGAGGAAGACCCCCTCCCTGCTCCACGTAGCCCACAGAGCACAGCTCCAAGCTGCCCACACTTGCCTCCGCAGACACCGAAACAAATCCCAGAAGCCACAAGGATAAAAAAAGCCTTATTTTTGCCAACTGTTTCCCGTCCTTGAAAATGCCTGAGAGGTGTTTGTGGGGAGGTGTGAATGACTCATGCAGACACTTGGAGATGCATTAAGCTATTTTTGCCTCAAACTCCAAAGAGATACAGGCAGTGTCCCTGCAGGTGTGCAGGCAGCAGGGGGGCGGGTTGGGCTGGTCCAACCCGCTGGTCCAGCTCCAAGCGGGCAGTCAGGGCACTGGCCACCGTACAGTGGCCCAGACAGTCCAGATGTTTTCAGCATTGATGAAAACAAGCCGTCAGCCCAGAAGGCTGGTTCTGGGTCTCTGGGGTGTTGTCATCTCCAGGATTATGTTGGGTTCCAGGGCCACAGCAGATGGGGATCATGGTCCTTGTTGATGTCCCCTTGTTGATGTCCCCCTGTCTCCAGTCTGAACATGAGGCTCCTGCCTTGCCCCCTCCAGGTGAGCAGGCCCCAGGCCCGTGACCCACAAAATGGCTCCCGCCTTCCAGATTCACCTGAGGCCAGCCTTCAGGGCTCAGCCGTAGAAGCTGAAAGCCCCAGGTTCTGTGATCACATCACAGGACTCAGCCCTGGGGATGAGGAAGTCACAAAGCCTAAGCTGAGAATGGCTTTCCTCCTCCATTTCCCACTGGGTACGCCCTTCCCGAGGAGGTTAAAGCGGTGGGACTCTCACTCTTGGGCTAGAGTATGCCTAGAATGGGGAGCCATTGGTCATGTCTCACCGTGTGGCCCCTGCACCTGGAACTGGGGCCGTGGCCTTCTGACCTGGGCTGGCTCCAACTCTCTGGGGCTCCAGGGCTCCAATTTGGAGCAGCTTGGCAGTGCTTGTAAGAGTCCCTTCCCTCCAGGCTCTTGCTGGAGGGGTCATCCTGACCTCACCTGTTGGAGGAAGACACACATAGTACAGCCTGAGGTGAGGCGGGGGGGCAAGAGCAGCCTCAGGACAGCTTCCACAGCCATGATGACCTTCGAGATTCAGCCCTGCTGATGAGGAGAGCAAGAGAGGGATGTGACCTGGCTGCCGTTGCAGCCCCGTTGGCTGAAGTGAGGAAGACCCCCTCCCTGCTCCACGTAGCCCACAGAGCACAGCTCCAAGCTGCCCACACTTGCCTCCGCAGACACCGAAACAAATCCCAGAAGCCACAAGGATAAAAAAAGCCTTAGTTTTGCCAACTGTTTCCGTCCTTGAAAATGCCTGAGAGGTGTTTGTGGGGAGGTGTGAATGACTCATGCAGACACTTGGAGATGCATTAAGCTATTTTTGCCTCAAACTCCAAAGAGATACAGGCAGTGTCCCTGCAGGTGTGCAGGCAGCAGGGGGGCGGGTTGGGCTGGTCCAACCCGCTGGTCCAGCTCCAAGCGGGCAGTCAGGGCACTGGCCACCGTACAGTGGCCCAGACAGTCCAGATGTTTTCAGCATTGATGAAAACAAGCCGTCAGCCCAGAAGGCTGGTTCTGGGTCTCTGGGGTGTTGTCATCTCCAGGATTATGTTGGGTTCCAGGGCCACAGCAGATGGGGATCATGGTCCTTGTTGATGTCCCCTTGTTGATGTCCCCCTGTCTCCAGTCTGAACATGAGGCTCCTGCCTTGCCCCCTCCAGGTGAGCAGGCCCCAGGCCCGTGACCCACAAAATGGCTCCCGCCTTCCAGATTCACCTGAGGCCAGCCTTCAGGGCTCAGCCGTAGAAGCTGAAAGCCCCAGGTTCTGTGATCACATCACAGGACTCAGCCCTGGGGATGAGGAAGTCACAAAGCCTAAGCTGAGAATGGCTTTCCTCCTCCATTTCCCACTGGGTACGCCCTTCCCGAGGAGGTTAAAGCGGTGGGACTCTCACTCTTGGGCTAGAGTATGCCTAGAATGGGGAGCCATTGGTCATGTCTCACCGTGTGGCCCCTGCACCTGGAACTGGGGCCGTGGCCTTCTGACCTGGGCTGGCTCCAACTCTCTGGGGCTCCAGGGCTCCAATTTGGAGCAGCTTGGCAGTGCTTGTAAGAGTCCCTTCCCTCCAGGCTCTTGCTGGAGGGGTCATCCTGACCTCACCTGTTGGAGGAAGACACACATAGTACAGCCTGAGGTGAGGCGGGGGGGCAAGAGCAGCCTCAGGACAGCTTCCACAGCCATGATGACCTTCGAGATTCAGCCCTGCTGATGAGGAGAGCAAGAGAGGGATGTGACCTGGCTGCCGTTGCAGCCCCGTTGGCTGAAGTACAGAGAGCAGCCCAGCTGAGGGCTGGGGCAACAAGAGCCATCAGAAGGTTCAACGGGAGAGAAACCTGGGGACGGCTGACTCTGGTCAGTCACAGAAGGGCGGAGAGCCTAACCGGGGTGGCAGCCCCCAAGGGGCCGAGGTGGCCAGGCCTGGGCAGGACAAGCAGCAGGGCTGTGCCTCTCAGCTGGGGTGTGTGTGTGTGTTGGGGGGATGGGTGGGGGTGCCTAAGGACGCTAAGCTGAGGAACAGCTAGTGCTTTCATTCCTGGGCCCTCAATTCACACGTCTCAGTGGCAAATGTGTTTCTCACACAGTCTGATATTCATTTTCTGTGGTAAATAAGATGCTTGTTTTCCCCCTCACAAAACAAGCCACTCTCCTCCCTGGCAGCTGTTGCCTGGCTGGCCAGCCCTGGGGAGCAATACGGGCCCCACTGTCAGGCTCGGCCGCCAGCCAGGCACCACTGAGCACTTTCTCTGCCCTCCTCCGCCTGGTGTTGCACCCAGTCACCTAGTATCTGTTGTTGATTCCTTCCTTCCTTCCTTCATTCAACCAGTGCTGGCTGAGCCCTGTTCCAGATGTTGGGGGTACAGCCATGAGTAGGGTTGGCGAGGCTTCACCCTTAAGAAGCTCATGGTCACATGGAGTAGAAAGGGGGAAAAACAAGTAAATAGGACACACGATCACTTCAGGCCACAGGAATACGAAATGAGGTCCAGCATGGAGAGTGACTGGGCCGTGAACGCCATGTGAGCCTTCGGTCAGGGAAGGGTCTAATGGGGGACTAGAGGGAGGCAGCCAGGTGAAGGTCTGGAGAAGGGTGTTCCCAGTGTGGGTACAGCAAGCACAGAGCCTGAGGCAGGAATAAGTGCAGTGTATGCAAGGGAAGGATTTGGGATGAGGTTGGAGAGGTGGGCTTGGAGCCCAGTCGGTGGGACCTCACTGGCCATGAGCAGGACTTCAGGGGAGGGCCCAGCCATGCCATGGGATGTAACCAGGGCTGGTTCTGATCAAGTGCCAGTGCTGGGCTTCCCCTGGTGGTCCAGTGGGTAAGGACACCGCCTTGCAGTGCAAGGGGCGCCGGTTCGATCCCTGGCCTGGGAAGATCCCACGTGCCGCGGAGCGGCTGGACTGATGTGTCCAATCACCGAGCCGAAGCTCTGGAGCGCATGCGCCCAGAGCCGGTGCTCTCAACGACAGACGCCACCGCGATGGGAGGCCCACAGGAGCCAAAGAACAAAGACGGATGAAAATAGAGAAATGAAAGACCAATAGAAGTGGCCCACCCATCCCCCTCCCTCCCCACCCCATCCCCCAAAAGATAAATAAATAAAATAAATGTTTAAAAAAAAAAAGTTCCAGTGCCGTCCTGGGCACAGTTGCTCACAGCCTCTCCATGCGTCTGTGGGCTGACCATCTCCATTGTGCATGAGGGAAAACGTGAGCTCAGGGAGGAGCCCACGCATATCCTTGCAGCTCACACCCACCTGCCACCTGCGTCTCCCATCCCACCCTCCCGCCATTCCCAAGGCTGTCTCTATGACCCCAGCTTCTCAGAGGACCCTCTCTTTTTCTTTTTTTGGGGGGGGGGCGTGGGGAGGGATGGGGGCAGGTGAGCCACTTCTATTGGTCTTTGATTTATCTATTTTTCATCCATGTTTGTTCTTTGGCCTGTGTGGGCCTCCCATCAAGATGGCCTCTGTTGTCGCAGAGCACCAGCTCTGAGCGCATGCGCTCCAGAGCTCCAGTTCAGTAATTGGACACATCGGTCCAGCCGCTCCGCAGCACGTGGAATCTTCCCAGGCCAGGGATCGAACCCGCGCCCCTTGCACTGCAAGGCGGTGTCCCTACCCACTGGACCACCAGGGAAGCCCCAAGGAGGACCCTCTCTTTACTCAGTTCCTCCAGTGACCACCTCCAAAGGCCTTGGACCCAGTCCCCCGTCTACTGCATTTTTGAAGGCTTCTAGGAGGGGACACTTCAGTGGGGCCTTCAATAGGAACCAAAGAAGGTCTTCTAAAATGGAGGAAACAGTTGGAAACCTGACTCCGTGGTGGGACTGTGGATACATATTTGGGGCACAGCAGACAGGCAGATCCTGGGGTAGTCGTTCTTCCTATGTTTTATAAAATAAACTCATTCATTAAAATGAAAATCTCTAATGAAATTTGACATTTCTATCAGAATCACCAATGTCACTTCCCCTCACTTGAACATTTCCATAAAATGAATGTGATGAAAGCAAACATCACTGATTTTTTAAAAAGAATAAAACTACAAAATGAAATACAAGCACCAACATTTGGATTGTAGATGGATGTATGCATACTCCGTCCTATCATTTCCACTGGCTCTGCAGCTTAAAATCCAGCAGTACCCATGGAGTAGCTACTTTGAAAACTAAACAACAGGCAGATTGGAGGAGCAAATCAGAACGTGATGTTTTTGTCAGTGAGTTTGCCGGTTTTCATCCACTGGTGTTCCCCAGCCTGACCTCAGGGCAGCCTGAAACCTGAAAGGGGCATCAGCACTGACACAGAGAGCTTCAGGAGACACCTGCTGATTCTGGCCCAAGGAGCAAGTGAGGGGTCTCTTATTTCTCAGTGAGAGCAGGAAACTACATTTAAAACAATCTGTCTTGTGCTCTTTTTCACTTCAGCTCACGAGCAATCCCACAAGAGTGTTTCACGAACTCTGCAAGAATCTAAAACTCTGAGGAAGGGGAGCCTCCCTCTTTGAACAGATGCACCGTTGCCCCCCGAAGGCAGGATGAGCTTGCCACTGTACTTCTCCCTGTGTCCCCGCACTGTGTAGCCCTGAATTCGGGCATAGGCATGGGAAGTGCATCATAGAACTGGATAAGGAAAGCCCTAGCTTTCTGGTTTGAAGACCAAAAACAGGGAGCCCCTGGACCCTGGGAAATACAAGGTTATAGAAAGGGAGGAGGTCAGGAAAACAACCTCATGAATTGTTTCTTCATTAACTCCTGAGCTCATCCCCAAGCTGTACAGGGGGGGACCCTAAGGAGTGCATCGTAGGCTTTGAACTTCCAGATGCACAAGCTGGATTTAGAAAAGGCAGAGGAACCAAAGATCAAATTGTCAACATCCGTTAAATCATAGAAAAAGCAAGAGAATTCCAAAAAAACATCTATGTCGGCATCACTGAGCACAGGCATCGCCCATATGTTCCCATGTGTGGCAGCTTTCCCACTGATGGACAGGAGACAGTTTCGTGAAATTTTATAGTTTCATCAGCTGGAAATTGAACACTTAGACCTTTGCTGGAAAGGTGAGATAAAGCTGTGGCTGTCCCTAGGAATGGGGCTGTCCAGGCTTCTGTCCACACTGGCTCCCATAGCCTCCCTGCATGGTAACCCTGTCCCCATACCCCCGCTGCATGTCCTTGGGACAGCCTCTGGGGCTCCTTCTGGTACCCAACATCAGCTCTGCAGCTTAAAATCCAGCAGTACCCATGGAGTAGCTACTTTGAAAACTAAACAACAGGCAGATTGGAGGAGCAAATCAGAACGTGATGTTTTTGTCAGTGAGTTTGCCGGTTTTCATCCACTGGTGTTCCCCAGCCTCACCTCAGGGCAGCCTGAAACCTGAAAGGGCATCAGCACTGACACAGAGAGCTTCAGGAGACACCTGCTGATTCTGGCCCAAGGAGCAAGTGAGGGGTCTCTTATTTCTCAGTGAGAGCAGGAAACTACATTTAAAACAATCTGTCTTGTGCTCTTTTTCACTTCAGCTCACGAGCAATCCCACAAGAGTGTTTCACGAACTCTGCAAGAATCTAAAACTCTGAGGAAGGGGAGCCTCCCTCTTTGAACAGATGCACCGTTGCCCCCCGAAGGCAGGATGAGCTTGCCACTGTACTTCTCCCTGTGTCCCCGCACTGTGTAGCCCTGAATTCGGGCATAGGCATGGGAAGTGCATCATAGAACTGGATAAGGAAAGCCCTAGCTTTCTGGTTTGAAGACCAAAAACAGGGAGCCCCTGGACCCTGGGAAATACAAGGTTATAGAAAGGGAGGAGGTCAGGAAAACAACCTCATGAATTGTTTCTTCATTAACTCCTGAGCTCATCCCCAAGCTGTACAGGGGGGGACCCTAAGGAGTGCATCGTAGGCTTTGAACTTCCAGATGCACAAGCTGGATTTAGAAAAGGCAGAGGAACCAAAGATCAAATTGTCAACATCCGTTAAATCATAGAAAAAGCAAGAGAATTCCAAAAAAACATCTATGTCGGCATCACTGAGCACAGGCATCGCCCATATGTTCCCATGTGTGGCAGCTTTCCCACTGATGGACAGGAGACAGTTTCGTGAAATTTTATAGTTTCATCAGCTGGAAATTGAACACTTAGACCTTTGCTGGAAAGGTGAGATAAAGCTGTGGCTGTCCCTAGGAATGGGGCTGTCCAGGCTTCTGTCCACACTGGCTCCCATAGCCTCCCTGCATGGTAACCCTGTCCCCATACCCCTACGCTGCATGTCCTTGGGACAGCCCTCTCTGGGGCTCCTTCTGGTACCCAACATCAGCTTGGACTCTCCAAGGTCCTCTTTCAGGGCCAGGTCCCCCAAATGGCAGAAGAAGTCAGAAAGGGGCTGGGGCCAGGGTCTGCCATGGGGGCAGCCAGGGTAAGGTGAGCAAGGCGACGAGGAGATGGATCCCTGGAAGGACCCTGGAGTTTCAGCCTGCAGGAGTTTCACATGGGGGATGGTTAATCAGCCACAGGCTTGGCCAGGACTTGTTGCCACAAATGCCCTAAAGGCTTCATTCAGGCAGAGTGGCAAATAGGAATATGTGTAGAGTCTGAGAAAGGAAACACTGTCCAGTGCACTCTCATGAATGGGCACCTGCTGCAGGCCGGGCCCTGAAGTTAGTGCTGGATCAGCAGGCACATGTGTCTGGCCCCACTTGGAGAGGTCCGGCTGGGGACCTTTCTCTGCACCAGGTGCCAGCAGCACCCCCAAGCACTCCACTTGCTACAAGAAGAAGCTTCTGATCTCCACCAGAGGTCAGGTCCAGCCTGGATGGGTTGCCACAGAGAGGCTTTCAGTCATGTCCAGAGGGAGGAGGATTGAAGATGATGGAAAAGCCTTCCTGTAGGGGGAAATAGCTGGACAGGTCATGGGTCTCCATCACAAAAAGCCTGGAATGCCAGGCTATGGAGGCCGCACCTGAGTGAAACTCAAACAGACTCAGGGCAGCTTCAGGCACAGCGGGATCCAGGCCTCACCCACTGAACTCAGGAATGTGCTTCCCTGGCTCCTTGAGAGGCAAGATGGTCCCAACCAGTACCATTCCATCAGCTCAGGGGAAAGGACTTTCAAATGCCATAGATGTCCTAGGATTGCATTTGAGCCCTCTAGTTAGGATCAGCTCCACCTGATTTATTCTTGTGGCCAATGGCAGGTTGAATATGCTGATTGTCTAAGCCTGATCAACATCAACCTTCACTGTGAGTAGGAGTGGATGCTGGAAGCAGTCAGTCCCTAACTGGCTCAACTGAAATGGAAAAGAGATGGGGGACGCAGTGGCCATGGGTGGCTGCCATCCCTGGCAGACCTCCCAGAAAGTAATCGCTGGGCTGGGGACCAGCAGTTCCAACTGCCCCTTGCCACTGCAGGTAGGCATGCCCCGGACACTGAGCACCTCCGACATGGTCACTCCGGGCAGCCTCGGCATACCCCCAACTGAGCCCACGGATGGTGAGCAAGCCGGGCAGCCCCTCCTGGATGGAGCGCCGTCCTCGGCCTCCCTGGACACCCTGATCCAGCACCTGGTGCCCACAGCCGACTACTACCCTGAGGTGGGTGATCCACCCAGTGGGGAGGAGGGGTAGCCATGCCTGGGGGAGGCAACTGAGCGGGGACTGGCTGGGCCTCGGGGTGGAGGGGCTGCGAGCCCTTGTGAGCACATGCTGCCTTTCTCCCTATCTCCCCAGAAAGCCTACATCTTCACCTTCCTGCTGAGCTCCCGCCTCTTCATTGAGCCCCGGGAGCTCCTGGCCCGGGTCTGCCACTTGTGCATCGAGCAGCAGCAGCTGGACAAACCAGTGCTGGACAAGGTGAGAGGCGGGGCAGGGCAGGGGCCTCCGCATATACTGGCTCTCCCCTGACATGCCCTTGTGAATGCCCCTGTTCACCTGACGGGGGTTTCTGACGTGTTTGAAGCCCAGAGCCAGAAGGGCAGCATCAGAATCTTGAACCCCAGTGCTGTTTTCCATTGCCCTAGGGAAATCCTTGAGCTCCCACCGCCCAGACCTGGGCCCCCAGAGCCCCATGAGGAGAGCCCCATCTGTGGCCCGGGATGGTCCTGCAGCACCTGCCAGGCTTCCTGGGTCCAGCACCCTCTGTTCCATCCTTTGTTCTCTGCCAGTCCACTGAGGGCTCAGCCTTCCCCCAGTGTCCCCCATCCTCTCCTCTGTCCCTACCTATATCCCACGGGCTGCAATTTTATGAGTCAGGAGGATTTCATTGTCCAGTGGTCGGGATGGTATCACTGCAGCACCTGGCCCAGGCTTTCGAAGCATTGTGCTAAGCCTGATCAACATGAACCTTCACTGTGAGTAGGAGTGGATGCTGGAAGCAGTCAGTCCCTAACTGGCTCAACTGAAATGGAAAAGAGATGGGGGACGCAGTGGCCATGGGTGGCTGCCATCCCTGGCAGACCTCCCAGAAAGTAATCGCTGGGCTGGGGACCAGCAGTTCCAACTGCCCCTTGCCACTGCAGGTAGGCATGCCCCGGACACTGAGCACCTCCGACATGGTCACTCCGGGCAGCCTCGGCATACCCCCAACTGAGCCCACGGATGGTGAGCAAGCCGGGCAGCCCCTCCTGGATGGAGCGCCGTCCTCGGCCTCCCTGGACACCCTGATCCAGCACCTGGTGCCCACAGCCGACTACTACCCTGAGGTGGGTGATCCACCCAGTGGGGAGGAGGGGTAGCCATGCCTGGGGGAGGCAACTGAGCGGGGACTGGCTGGGCCTCGGGGTGGAGGGGCTGCGAGCCCTTGTGAGCACATGCTGCCTTTCTCCCTATCTCCCCAGAAAGCCTACATCTTCACCTTCCTGCTGAGCTCCCGCCTCTTCATTGAGCCCCGGGAGCTCCTGGCCCGGGTCTGCCACTTGTGCATCGAGCAGCAGCAGCTGGACAAACCAGTGCTGGACAAGGTGAGAGGCGGGGCAGGGCAGGGGCCTCCGCATATACCGGCTCTCCCCTGACATGCCCTTGTGAATGCCCCTGTTCACCTGACGGGGGTTTCTGACGTGTTTGAAGCCCAGAGCCAGAAGGGCAGCATCAGAATCTTGAACCCCAGTGCTGTTTTCCATTGCCCTAGGGAAATCCTTGAGCTCCCACCGCCCAGACCTGGGCCCCCAGAGCCCCATGAGGAGAGCCCCATCTGTGGCCCGGGATGGTCCTGCAGCACCTGCCAGGCTTCCTGGGTCCAGCACCCTCTGTTCCATCCTTTGTTCTCTGCCAGTCCACTGAGGGCTCAGCCTTCCCCCAGTGTCCCCCATCCTCTCCTCTGTCCCTACCTATATCCCACGGGCTGCAACTGTCTGTACATGAGTCAGGAGGATTTCATTGTCCAGTGGTCGAAATCTGATTTCTGACCTACTGGCTCATGCAACTGCAGAGTCTCAAGCGACCGGTGGCTCCAGGGCTTCAAACATCATTAAAAAGTAGTCTTTTCTCCCTGAGACCTCTTGCTCCATTTTCCTCTGGTCCAGCCTCTCTCTCGCTCAGGCAAGTTCTCCGCACAGTGACAGGTCGCCTCCGTGGCTCCAGGATTGCGGTCTACCCTTCCCAATCCTGTGGAAAGAGGATTCCAATAAAGATCCTGATCTCATTGGCTTAGCTTAGGCCACATGCGCTCTTTGTGGGCCAATCACGGTGCATGTTGGGAGTGCGCCATGCCCTGATTGTCCAGCACTCATCAGGGCATATTCCTGAGGCCCTGAGGTGTAGGACCAGCTGGGAATGAGGGAGAGGGGGGCCCCCACAGCCAGACTGAGATTCTGTCCTCACAGAAATGGAAATAGGATGACTGGTAGTTACAAATAAGAGGTGACCCCTATTCCAAACATGTGTCTGTCCCCCTCTGCTCGCCTGGGGTCAGCCCCCGTCTGCCCTCGGTCTCCTGGCACATAGGAGGCATGAGCCTTCCCCTCAGCCATCGCTGCTGCCCTTAGGGGAGCAGTGGCTGCTGTGACCCCACCTCCCAAGCAACCCTCACCACGTGCAGATGACCCTCGGCTTGCCTTGCAGGCTCAGGTCCGGAAGTTTGGCCCCAAACTGCTCCAGTTGTTGGCCGAGTGGACAGAGACATTCCCGCGGGACTTCCAGGAGGAGTCGACCATCGGTCACCTGAAGGACGTGGTGGGCCTCATTGCCCCCTGTGACGAGGTGGGCGAGCCGGGCGGGAGTCTTTTCAACGTGTCTACGCCCTCACACCCGGGACCTGAACCCGTGCCTGGGCTGGCCTCCAGACCCTTATCTCCCACCAGCACACCACGGCCCCTCTAAAAGCAGCCCTTCAGTGAATCAGGCACTGCCGAGCTGGCAGGGAAACCAGGCCTCTGGTTGCAGACCTGGTCTCTGGATCTCTCTCCTGTCCCTACCTATATCCCACGGGCTGCAACTGTCTGTACATGAGTCAGGAGGATTTCATTGTCCAGTGGTCGAAATCTGATTTCTGACCTACTGGCTCATGCAACTGCAGAGTCTCAAGCGACCGGTGGCTCCAGGGCTTCAAACATCATTAAAAAGTAGTCTTTTCTCCCTGAGACCTCTTGCTCCATTTTCCTCTGGTCCAGCCTCTCTCTCGCTCAGGCAAGTTCTCCGCACAGTGACAGGTCGCCTCCGTGGCTCCAGGATTGCGGTCTACCCTTCCCAATCCTGTGGAAAGAGGATTCCAATAAAGATCCTGATCTCATTGGCTTAGCTTAGGCCACATGCGCTCTTTGTGGGCCAATCACGGTGCATGTTGGGAGTGCGCCATGCCCTGATTGTCCAGCACTCATCAGGGCATATTCCTGAGGCCCTGAGGTGTAGGACCAGCTGGGAATGAGGGAGAGGGGGGCCCCCACAGCCAGACTGAGATTCTGTCCTCACAGAAATGGAAATAGGATGACTGGTAGTTACAAATAAGAGGTGACCCCTATTCCAAACATGTGTCTGTCCCCCTCTGCTCGCCTGGGGTCAGCCCCCGTCTGCCCTCGGTCTCCTGGCACATAGGAGGCATGAGCCTTCCCCTCAGCCATCGCTGCTGCCCTTAGGGGAGCAGTGGCTGCTGTGACCCCACCTCCCAAGCAACCCTCACCACGTGCAGATGACCCTCGGCTTGCCTTGCAGGCTCAGGTCCGGAAGTTTGGCCCCAAACTGCTCCAGTTGTTGGCCGAGTGGACAGAGACATTCCCGCGGGACTTCCAGGAGGAGTCGACCATCGGTCACCTGAAGGACGTGGTGGGCCTCATTGCCCCCTGTGACGAGGTGGGCGAGCCGGGCGGGAGTCTTTTCAACGTGTCTACGCCCTCACACCCGGGACCTGAACCCGTGCCTGGGCTGGCCTCCAGACCCTTATCTCCCACCAGCACACCACGGCCCCTCTAAAAGCAGCCCTTCAGTGAATCAGGCACTGCCGAGCTGGCAGGGAAACCAGGCCTCTGGTTGCAGACCTGGTCTCTGGATCTCTCTCCTGTCCTGCTCTCAGCAGTGGCATCGGACGGCAAGCAAGGGGCTCTTATGGCTGCCTGGTCAGGTCAGCGACCCAGTGGCCTGGCTTGGCAAACCCTCTTCCCAGTAGCTTGGGAGGCGGCCAGTGTACTTGGCATCAGCTGCCTCTGCGCCCCACACCTTGCCCTGCTCCTCCAGCCCCATTCCTCTGGGGAAGGCACTTTAAGGTGGACAGGAAAAAAATCCCTAACTCCCAGAATTAGGGTGAGAACACTGAAGGGGAGTGCATGTCGCTTGCCTCAGGAGGAAACTGATTATGACAAGCTGATGCCCCACAATCCGGTCTGAACACAGAGCCGACAAGAGCCAAAGGAAAACTGCTAAAGTGGGCTGGGCGAGAGCAAGCCTCAAAGTCCAAGGCCAACTGAGGGTCCAAAAAGGGACCTGAACCCGTGCCTGGGCTGGCCACGGGGGTCATTTCACAGAGCCGGCAAGTTAGTTGTTCTGCGAGCTTAATGAGATGGGGGTTGTCTCTTCTGCATCCCTGGATCCATCTGGAGATCACAATACTTGGTTTAGGTACAGCAGGACGCAGGTTCCGGGAAGATTGGTTGTGCGCCATACAGTGAGATGAGCACATGAGTTTTCAGAATGTGTGTGTCTTTGGACAAGTTACTTAACCTCTCTGGGCCTTAAATGAATTTCTGTAAGAAGGAAGATGATAATCCCTCTTTCACAGAGCTGTGAGGAAAACAGTGCTGCTCAGGACTATGAAAGAGGTAGAACAGGGCCAGCGGGGAGTGGGGCTTCCCCATCGAGGTGGCTGTGAAAGGTGGTGGCACCTTTCTCTTTCTTCCTGACTCCCTGACTTCCTGGAAGCCTTATGCTCTCACTGTGCTCCCCACCACCGCTCAGTAGCCAGGAACAGGGGGCTGGAGGGGCCCTCTCCATGCCTGTGGATTCTGTGCGGCTCCTGCTCTGGCCACCGTCTGCTGGGCAGGAGACCCTGCCTGAGAGGGCGGCTCCCGTTCTCTCCCTCTAGAGGTTAGTTAGCTCGGTGGTTTCAGCTCAAGAAAGCTGATGCCGAAACTGAAGGAGACTGGGGGATTCCAAGGAGGCCTAGAAGGTCACAGCCCTGGTGGAAGAGACAGCACAGGAGGACAGTCGTGCCCTGGCCACCCCCACTGGGCCGGTCAGAGGAGCCTGATGGAATGGACTGGCCTTGCCTTCCCCGTCACACGGCTGTCTGCTGGCTCCCCTGAGGCCACGGGTGGTGGACGGCTGACTTAGAGAACGAGCGGGCGGTGGGTGCAGAGCCCCTGCCCGTGCAGGCGAGCTGAGCCCGTTGGACATCAGCTGTGGGCTGGCTCGGGTGGGAACTTTCAGGAACTTTGCAAAACAAGGTTCTGTACTCGTCTGGATGGAAATCGATCCTAATCACGAAACGCTTGGTCCAAGAGAACTTGGGCGCACCTAGAGAGACATGACCCCCACCCAGGCCACCCTCGGACGGCGACCTCTACACTCACACCTGGCTCTGTGTGCGCAGCAAGCTGCTCTGTGAGAATGACAGAGAATACAGTCCAGCCCCTGTCCTCCCAGCACTGGGGAAGAGCTGAGCCATGCTAGGCATGCCCCATGTGGGCATCCAGCGGTGACAAAGAACGCCTTGACTTTCTCCGTGGTAGGTCCCTGGGTCGGCCCAGATTGACTGAGATCTCCCAGCCTGTGTCCACAAGGTATAGAAATCTGTGGGAAAATGAGAGGAGGTCAGAGAGAAGGTCACATGCCCTCTCCACATTCAGAGGGGGAGCAGAAGAGTCACACACACACAAACACACACACACACACACAAACTCAGCTGATAAGCTTGAGGTTAGCACCACTGGGAAATTTGAAATGAATGAGCACACAGGACATGGCAATTATTTGGAGTGAATATCGGTTCAATAGAAACAAGTTCTGCTAGATTGTCTGCATATTTTTAAGAACAGGGGCCATGCCCGGTCCTATCAAATTGTAGCTACAGATGCACTTCATCCCTGACTTCAGTAGGCTCTGCCTTGGAGAGGTTGACTGACGTAGAAGCAGGTGAAAGCCAGGTTTATCCAATCAGCTGATGTGTGTGAGTCCCTCCTGTTCATGCTGGGGACCAGCAGAACCCCAGGGTTGCCTTCACTGAAGGGGACTGGGGGATTCCAAGGAGGCCTAGAAGGTCACAGCCCTGGTGGAAGAGACGGCACAGGAGGACAGTCGTGCCCTGGCCACGCCCACTGGGCCGGTCAGAGGAGCCTGATGGAATGGACTGGCCTTGCCTTCCCCGTCACACGGCTGTCTGCTGGCTCCCCTGAGGCCACGGGTGGTGGACGGCTGACTTAGAGAACGAGCGGGCGGTGGGTGCAGAGCCCCTGCCCGTGCAGGCGAGCTGAGCCCGTTGGACATCAGCTGTGGGCTGGCTCGGGTGGGAACTTTCAGGAACTTTGCAAAACAAGGTTCTGTACTCGTCTGGATGGAAATCGATCCTAATCACGAAACGCTTGGTCCAAGAGAACTTGGGCGCACCTAGAGAGACATGACCCCCACCCAGGCCACCCTCGGACGGCGACCTCTACACTCACACCTGGCTCTGTGTGCGCAGCAAGCTGCTCTGTGAGAATGACAGAGAATACAGTCCAGCCCCTGTCCTCCCAGCACTGGGGAAGAGCTGAGCCATGCTAGGCATGCCCCATGTGGGCATCCAGCGGTGACAAAGAACGCCTTGACTTTCTCCGTGGTAGGTCCCTGGGTCGGCCCAGATTGACTGAGATCTCCCAGCCTGTGTCCACAAGGTATAGAAATCTGTGGGAAAATGAGAGGAGGTCAGAGAGAAGGTCACATGCCCTCTCCACATTCAGAGGGGGAGCAGAAGAGTCACACACACACAAACACACACACACACACACACAAACTCAGCTGATAAGCTTGAGGTTAGCACCACTGGGAAATTTGAAATGAATGAGCACACAGGACATGGCAATTATTTGGAGTGAATATCGGTTCAATAGAAACAAGTTCTGCTAGATTGTCTGCATATTTTTAAGAACAGGGGCCATGCCCGGTCCTATCAAATTGTAGCTACAGATGCACTTCATCCCTGACTTCAGTAGGCTCTGCCTTGGAGAGGTTGACTGACGTAGAAGCAGGTGAAAGCCAGGTTTATCCAATCAGCTGATGTGTGTGAGTCCCTCCTGTTCATGCTGGGGACCAGCAGAACCCCAGGGTTGCCTTCATAGAGCTGGTCCTCCAGCGAAAGGCTTGGGTGAGGACTGTGACGGAAGGGGACGGAGCTCAGAGGGAGAAGGCTGTCCAGGTCCTGCCTTGGTTGTGGAGCAGGAGAGGCAAGGGATCAAAGGGACAGGGGAGTGGCCTGTGTCCGGAGCACAGAAAAGAGAAGCATGGGCTACACGGAGGCCATTAAGCATGGCCGGAGCTGACCTCGGGACCTCTGAGCCATGACAGACTTTTGTCTTTGGAAAAGCGGGGAGGCAGTTTAGGGAAGGAGGGTGCAGAATGCTCTTGCAACAGGGTGCAGTGGAGAGAGGCTGGAGTGAATGCACGGGGCCCACTGATGAGGCCACTGCAGTCCCCAGGGAAATGACTATGGGCTGGACCACACACTGGGGTGAAAGACAAGCGTGGAAGTGGAAGAAAGCAAAATCAAGAGGGTTGGGGATGGTCTGTTGGGCCTGTTCTGTGGGTTACTGACAAACCTTTGGGAATGCGTAGACCTCTTGCTCTATAAGCTAGTCTGATGTGCCTTTGTTGAAAATAGGAGTCTCTGAGGAAAGATAATCAGTTTCCCTCTGGAGTGGGAGGGTGGTCCCTGCACCAAGCCCAGGGCGTCTGAGCTGCATGGCAAGGGGCCCTGTCAGTACAGTAGATGGTTATCAGGTACCCACTGCATGCCCAGAGCTGTGACACCGGCCAACTCAGACTCTCTGCCCCTGCCGAGCCATCATTCTGCGGGGGAGTAAACAGCCCTGGTCCCCTCCTGCAGTGGTCACAGGGTGAGCTGCAGCAGGAGCGCCTGGGGCAGAGGATGGATGGCAAAGCTGATGAAGGAAGGCCTCTCTAAGCCAGGCCTGGGAGACAGGAAGGGAAAGTCATTATTGCCAAGCAAAAAGCTAGCCCCCAGGGCAGGGTCCCTCCCACGACCCCCTCTTCCCTCCTCCACTCCCTGGGAGTGCCCCCCCCCCCACCCTTTGCACCCTAGTCCTCCTCCCTGATGTGTGCTCTATTTGGTTCTCACTGGTAACATGAGTCCCTTTTCCTGTATGTGTGTGAGCCCCCATGCTGGGGACCAGCAGAACCCCAGGGTTGCCTTCATAGAGCTGGTCCTCCAGCGAAAGGCTTGGGTGAGGACTGTGACGGAAGGGGACGGAGCTCAGAGGGAGAAGGCTGTCCAGGTCCTGCCTTGGTTGTGGAGCAGGAGAGGCAAGGGATCAAAGGGACAGGGGAGTGGCCTGTGTCCGGAGCACAGAAAAGAGAAGCATGGGCTACACGGAGGCCATTAAGCATGGCCGGAGCTGACCTCGGGACCTCTGAGCCATGACAGACTTTTGTCTTTGGAAAAGCGGGGAGGCAGTTTAGGGAAGGAGGGTGCAGAATGCTCTTGCAACAGGGTGCAGTGGAGAGAGGCTGGAGTGAATGCACGGGGCCCACTGATGAGGCCACTGCAGTCCCCAGGGAAATGACTATGGGCTGGACCACACACTGGGGTGAAAGACAAGCGTGGAAGTGGAAGAAAGCAAAATCAAGAGGGTTGGGGATGGTCTGTTGGGCCTGTTCTGTGGGTTACTGACAAACCTTTGGGAATGCGTAGACCTCTTGCTCTATAAGCTAGTCTGATGTGCCTTTGTTGAAAATAGGAGTCTCTGAGGAAAGATAATCAGTTTCCCTCTGGAGTGGGAGGGTGGTCCCTGCACCAAGCCCAGGGCGTCTGAGCTGCATGGCAAGGGGCCCTGTCAGTACAGTAGATGGTTATCAGGTACCCACTGCATGCCCAGAGCTGTGACACCGGCCAACTCAGACTCTCTGCCCCTGCCGAGCCATCATTCTGCGGGGGAGTAAACAGCCCTGGTCCCCTCCTGCAGTGGTCACAGGGTGAGCTGCAGCAGGAGCGCCTGGGGCAGAGGATGGATGGCAAAGCTGATGAAGGAAGGCCTCTCTAAGCCAGGCCTGGGAGACAGGAAGGGAAAGTCATTATTGCCAAGCAAAAAGCTAGCCCCCAGGGCAGGGTCCCTCCCACGACCCCCTCTTCCCTCCTCCACTCCCTGGGAGTGCCCACCCCACCCTGACCCTCTGCCCAGACAGCTGGGGTTGCTTTGCACCCTAGTCCTCCTCCCTGATGTGTGCTCTATTTGGTTCTCACTGGTAACACTGCAGCCTTCTCCCTAGCCAGCCATGACTGGAGCCCCAACCTCAACCTATCCTGGGTTGGGTCCTGCTTCAAGGTGGAAGCAGGTACAGGGACACCTAAGAGTAGCCCATCGCTGCCAGCTGGGAAGCCGGTCTGCCTGAGATATTAATATTTGGAGACAGATTTCCAGGTCTGAGCACCCTCTCTCTACCCCCGTCCAGACGTACCGAAAGAGGATGCATCAGCTCCTGCAGGCTCTGCACCAGAAGCTGGCAGCCCTGGGCCAGGGGCCGGAAAGTCTGCTGGGCACCGACAAGCCCATCTCCTACAGGACCAAGCCTCCAGCCTCCATCCACAGGGAGCTCCTCGGCATCTGCAGTGACCCCTACACGCTGGCTCAGCAGCTGACCCACGTGGAGCTGGTAAGCAGGCCCGTGCCGCCCTCCACCCAGACACAGCGCCATCCACCCCAACTCCCCATCTGGTCCTCCACCTTGTCTCAGCCTAACCCAGGGCCTGAGCCCATCACATCAGGGCCCTAGCTCGGGAGCAGTCTCACCACGCCTGGGGAGAGGAATAGGAGGGCTGCAGGCAGCAACCCTACTTAACTTTGACCACTGGCCTGCCTGGGGGTCCAGGCTTAGTCAGAGGAACTAGGTTGGCTCCTGGCTCTGATACCACCTGAGGGGGATCCTCCCACAACTAGCACCCTCCCCTCCCAGGTCACAGTTTCCTCCATTCAGATTCGCACAGTCACCGCACCTACCCCGACTTCCCAGAGAAGTGCTAGCAGGCCATGGAGTGAGACCTGTGGTCACTGTCTCATTCTGTCTCCCACGGCCTGCCAGGCGGGTGCCATTATTATTCTCTTTTCACACATGAGGCTGCTAAACCCAGAGCATTTAAAGGATTTGCCAGAAGTCACAGAGCAGAAGGGACAGAGCCAGGATTCATTTCTGGCCCCACGCCTAGCCACCAGGCCTACCCAGGGAGCAGGTCATTTACAGGATGATTTCCCTGCACACCTCTCCCTAGCCGGGCCCCACGACCCCTCTTCCTCCTCCACTCCCTGGGACCCACCCCACCCTGACCCTCTGCCCAGCCTGGGGTTGCTTTGCACCCTAGTCCTCCTCCCTGATGTGTGCTCTATTTGGTTCTCACTGGTAACACTGCAGCCTTCTCCCTAGCCAGCCATGACTGGAGCCCCAACCTCAACCTATCCTGGGTTGGGTCCTGCTTCAAGGTGGAAGCAGGTACAGGGACACCTAAGAGTAGCCCATCGCTGCCAGCTGGGAAGCCGGTCTGCCTGAGATATTAATATTTGGAGACAGATTTCCAGGTCTGAGCACCCTCTCTCTACCCCCGTCCAGACGTACCGAAAGAGGATGCATCAGCTCCTGCAGGCTCTGCACCAGAAGCTGGCAGCCCTGGGCCAGGGGCCGGAAAGTCTGCTGGGCACCGACAAGCCCATCTCCTACAGGACCAAGCCTCCAGCCTCCATCCACAGGGAGCTCCTCGGCATCTGCAGTGACCCCTACACGCTGGCTCAGCAGCTGACCCACGTGGAGCTGGTAAGCAGGCCCGTGCCGCCCTCCACCCAGACACAGCGCCATCCACCCCAACTCCCCATCTGGTCCTCCACCTTGTCTCAGCCTAACCCAGGGCCTGAGCCCATCACATCAGGGCCCTAGCTCGGGAGCAGTCTCACCACGCCTGGGGAGAGGAATAGGAGGGCTGCAGGCAGCAACCCTACTTAACTTTGACCACTGGCCTGCCTGGGGGTCCAGGCTTAGTCAGAGGAACTAGGTTGGCTCCTGGCTCTGATACCACCTGAGGGGGATCCTCCCACAACTAGCACCCTCCCCTCCCAGGTCACAGTTTCCTCCATTCAGATTCGCACAGTCACCGCACCTACCCCGACTTCCCAGAGAAGTGCTAGCAGGCCATGGAGTGGAGACCTGTGGTCACTGTCTCATTCTGTCTCCCACGGCCTGCCAGGCGGGTGCCATTATTATTCTCTTTTCACAAATGAGGATGCTAAACCCAGAGCATTTAAAGGATTTGCCAGAAGTCACAGAGCAGAAGGGACAGAGCCAGGATTCATTTCTGGCCCCACGCTCTTAGCCACCAGGCCTACCCAGCAGGGAGCAGGTCATTTCTATTACCTAATGTTGAGCCTGGCTTCCAAGGTATCTCACCCAACAAGCCCCACCTATGGACATGTTGACCCTGCCCCCACGAAATGCAGCAGCCCCTGGACATGAGAAGGGAGGGACTGACACCTTCAGGATGGTGCCAAGCTGATAGCCCAGAGCAGGGCCATGGAGCTCCCGTGAGAAGGGCAGCGGGCCCGTGCCAGGGCCCCAGTGGATATCCATTTCCCATCCCTCTCTTCCTTTCTCAACTCTTCTTCTCTCTCTGGTGCAGGAACGGCTACGACACATTGGACCTGAGGAGTTTGTCCAGGCTTTTGTGAACAAGGACCCTCTGGCCAGCACAAAGGTAGAAGACCCTTGGACAGACTGTCCAGGCAGTAGCCCCTACCCACCGGCCCCTCTGTGGGATTCCCAGAGCATCAGCTGAGCCAGCTTCAAAGGAGAGCAGATGGGCTTGGAGGGGCTGTGCCCATTCCACCCAAGTCCCTAGCCCAAGGCTGTCACATTCCAGCAGCCCTGAGTCCCAGGGAAGCTTGGGAGGGCAGGACAAGCCTGGCCGGGTCACCTACCCAGCAAGGGGAGAGGAGCCATCCAGGAGCCAAGGCCTTGGATGGGTTAGAGGGTAGAGGTTCACCTCTCCAAGACCCCATGTGTCCTCCTGGAGTGTTATGGTGGGCACTGATGCCCTCTAGCGGCCACTTCGGGGAACGCAGGCTGACGCGAGAGGTTAAGGGCTCATTCTTCCCTCTCAAGGTGAACCACACAACGAATTTCAGAGCCTGCGCCTGTCTCTGAGAGCCCATCCATCAGTTTGCCTGGTGCTTATTAAGGAGTTAAATCTGAAGCAGAATTGAAAATATCATGTCTTCTTCCCTGGCACCTAATAAACGAAGTGCAAACTAAATATACAATTATATTTGACTTCTGGGATACACAGAGATTAAGCAGTGTCGGTGTGTATGTGTAGATAAAGAGACAGTCTCATACACGGCTGGTGGGGGCGAAACTGGAGCAGCCTCTATGGAGAGCAGCATGGCAATAGCATCAGCACTTGAAATGTACACTCTGGACCCCAGCTATTCACACCCAACAATTTATCCTACACACACACACACACACACACACACACACACACACGTGTATACAAAAGGATGAATGCACAAAGATATTTGTGATATCTTTCTGTGTTTTATGACCAAAGGCTGGAGGCAAACTACCTTCCCATCCACAGGGACTCGATGCAACATTGTAACATATACCTGCACAGAATGCTGTGCAACTATTTGAGCAACTGAAAGGATGGAATAATTGCCAAAGCTCCATTGTTGAGAGAAGGCAGAGTGAGGAGCAGTGACCTAGAGCATGTGACCATCAGTGTAAAAGACAAAAAAAAAAAAAAAGGAGGATGCATGGTACATACCTGCTTGCACACGCATGTGGACAGTCTCTAGGAATACTGGTTCCTCTGCGGAGCCCAGCATGGAGCTGGAAGCAGGAGTGGATTGCTCTTGTTGGGTTGTTTGTTGTTCTGCTTTATTTGGGGTTTGGGCCATTTCCAAATATTATTTTTGACTGGGAAATCCATCAAGATCATTTACCCACTCTACTGCCAATGACCATTTCTGTGTTCTAGCCTCTCAGCTATTACAGATACTACTGCTACGAACATTCTTACACCTTTCCTATGTATGTGGGTACATTTTTTGCTAGAACACCTGTTCTCAAATGTTTTAGCCCCAGGAAACCTTTCACTCTTAGAAATTATGGATGACCCCAAAGAACGTTTGGTTGTGTAGATTCATTACAGTTCCCTACATAGGAATGAGTTCCATTTCGAGAGCATGTTTGTAAGTCCAATTTGTTCGTAAGTCCAACAAAGTTAGCCTAGGTGCCCAACTGACAAAATTGGCTATATGGTACTGTGCTGTAACAGGTTCACAGTACTTCTCACACAAGTAATACATAAAAACGCAAACACAAAAAGTAGAGAAAACATTTTAAATCTTACAGTACACTACTTTGAGAAGCAAAGGAGTACAGTACAACAGCTGGCATACAAGTGAACAGGCAGGAAGAGTTACTAACTGGAGGAGGTAAAGGAGGTGGGAGATGGTAGAGCTGAAGGATCATCAGCAATGAGAGACAGGTCAAGCTGCAATGTCACTCACGCCTGATGTTGATGGAGCATACATTCACATCTTGGAAAGCTCATGCATGTTCATATGTAGACAGCTTATTGTAATTATATATACTGGTATTTATTATATTGGGCTTCCCTGGTGGCTCAGAGGTCAATCTATTGGGGGCCTTCCCTGGGTGGCCCATTCGTATGACGGACTCGATGCAACATTGTAACATATACCTGCACAGAATGCTGTGCAACTATTTGAGCAACTGAAAGGATGGAATAATTGCCAAAGCTCCATTGTTGAGAGAAGGCAGAGTGAGGAGCAGTGACCTAGAGCATGTGACCATCAGTGTAAAAGACAAAAAAAAAAAAAAAGGAGGATGCATGGTACATACCTGCTTGCACACGCATGTGGACAGTCTCTAGGAATACTGGTTCCTCTGCGGAGCCCAGCATGGAGCTGGAAGCAGGAGTGGATTGCTCTTGTTGGGTTGTTTGTTGTTCTGCTTTATTTGGGGTTTGGGCCATTTCCAAATATTATTTTTGACTGGGAAATCCATCAAGATCATTTACCCACTCTACTGCCAATGACCATTTCTGTGTTCTAGCCTCTCAGCTATTACAGATACTACTGCTACGAACATTCTTACACCTTTCCTATGTATGTGGGTACATTTTTTGCTAGAACACCTGTTCTCAAATGTTTTAGCCCCAGGAAACCTTTCACTCTTAGAAATTATGGATGACCCCAAAGAACGTTTGGTTGTGTAGATTCATTACAGTTCCCTACATAGGAATGAGTTCCATTTCGAGAGCATGTTTGTAAGTCCAATTTGTTCGTAAGTCCAACAAAGTTAGCCTAGGTGCCCAACTGACAAAATTGGCTATATGGTACTGTGCTGTAACAGGTTCACAGTACTTCTCACACAAGTAATACATAAAAACGCAAACACAAAAAGTAGAGAAAACATTTTAAATCTTACAGTACACTACTTTGAGAAGCAAAGGAGTACAGTACAACAGCTGGCATACAAGTGAACAGGCAGGAAGAGTTACTAACTGGAGGAGGTAAAGGAGGTGGGAGATGGTAGAGCTGAAGGATCATCAGCAATGAGAGACAGGTCAAGCTGCAATGTCACTCACGCCTGATGTTGATGGAGCATACATTCACATCTTGGAAAGCTCATGCATGTTCATATGTAGACAGCTTATTGTAATTATATATACTGGTATTTATTATATTGGGCTTCCCTGGTGGCTCAGAGGTCAATCTACCTGCTGATGCAAGAGACACGGGTTTGATCCCTTGGGGGAGAGGATCCCCTGGAGAAGGAAATGGCATCCCATTCCAGTATTCTTGCCTGAAGAATCCACATGGACAGAGGGGTCTGGTATTGCAAAGAGTTGGACACAACATAGCAATGAAACAACGTTTATTATATTAGCCATTAAAGCCAATAGCTTTTTAAAATATTTATTCATAATCATAATAGTCCATTATATGTTCATAAATTACATTAAAAAAACTGTATTTTCCAAAATAAAAAGTTAATGAGAAGAGTGAATTGTTTTACAGTATTTTTACAAATCTCACTAATGACTGACAGTAGAAGACAGTTGAATTCTCTTAATCTACTTCTGCGTTCAGTCTCTTGACCTACATTATTTTGGTTGAAAATCCAACTTCCTCACACGAAGATGTAGTTGGAAAAGGAAGGAGTATATTACAGCTTTCTCAAATAATGGTGGATATTCTTCTTCTGAAACTCATCGAGGGATAATTTTTTAAGAATAGTTGCACTTTGGAATCTGAAAATAAGCTCCATCACATTAAATTCCTTGGTCCCTCTTGCATCGTGAATGAATCTTTATGCCCATGTATGATTTTGACATCTATTGGCCATTTGGAAAATATGGGTTCATGAATCAAGCAGATCCTCTTCTGAATACTGACATATTTCACTATATGGTATTTTAAAATGATATTCATTGTATATATTCACTACTAATATCATCCCCCAAAGCTCTTAAGTACTGGGAAGCTGTCAAGCTCCAGAGGCAGACACGTGCTTTTAAATTTTTTCTTGAAAACCTGAATTTTTATCCTTGGCAACAACTTTTATCCTATAGTCATCATGAACACTGACTCAGCAAATGGTGAGTCATTCCTCCTAAGGAGAATATAAGATTAGCTTCCTTGCGAGCCTCTCATCACAGCATTTTCATCAGCCAGTCATATATAGCTCTGATTTGTGTATATCTCTGTTTAATGAGACCTTATATTATTGATTCAGTAACATTGAATTCATGGCTAACAGTACTATGAAACATATCTGAATGAAGCTTATCGAACACATGTTTTTCCCTCAGGGGACATGACAGCCTTCATGTACTTAGGAACACAAGACAACATTGCAGCGCTGTGCTGGCATGCTCAGTCGCTGTGCTTGGGGCCACTTTAAACAGTCAAATCACCAACTAAAAACACAAAAATGAAGAATGGCACTACGTAGATTCGGAAAAGGACTCTTATTCACAATATAGGAACTGAAACCAGAAGTCAGGGCATGGGTTCAACCTCACCTGGGAACTCACAGGTGCATTGGTGCGCTGTTTACATCCACAAGTGACCAAAAAGTAATGTGAATATGAATTTGGAGGTTACAAATGAAATGAAATTTTAGGAAGCAAACAAAAAAAATCTATGCATAATGAGCATTAATTGTGTGTAGGGGTATATGATATATAGATATGTACATGTATTCAGTTACATCTTTATGTGTATAGAAAAAAAATGGCTAGAAGGATAGGTCAGATCATTGGTGTTTGGTTTTGACGTCTCCCTGATTGTCTATAATGATCCTGGCTGACTTTAAAAAGTTATTCCTGTTCAAAAAGTTATTGACAAAAAGCCTGAGCGTGGTTCTTGTGTCTTTCCTAGCCTTGTTTCAGTGACAAGACTAACAACCTGGAAGCATACGTGACATGGTTCAACAGATTGTGCTACCTCGTGGCTACGGAGATCTGCATGGTGCGTCGGAAGCCGGAGACTGACCTGGCATGACCAACAGTGGCCAGGGCTTGAGAGAAACCCACCTGGGAGGGAACCAGCTCTTAAGTACTGGGAAGCTGTCAAGCTCCAGAGGCAGACACGTGCTTTTAAATTTTTTCTTGAAAACCTGAATTTTTATCCTTGGCAACAACTTTTATCCTATAGTCATCATGAACACTGACTCAGCAAATGGTGAGTCATTCCTCCTAAGGAGAATATAAGATTAGCTTCCTTGCGAGCCTCTCATCACAGCATTTTCATCAGCCAGTCATATATAGCTCTGATTTGTGTATATCTCTGTTTAATGAGACCTTATATTATTGATTCAGTAACATTGAATTCATGGCTAACAGTACTATGAAACATATCTGAATGAAGCTTATCGAACACATGTTTTTCCCTCAGGGGACATGACAGCCTTCATGTACTTAGGAACACAAGACAACATTGCAGCGCTGTGCTGGCATGCTCAGTCGCTGTGCTTGGGGCCACTTTAAACAGTCAAATCACCAACTAAAAACACAAAAATGAAGAATGGCACTACGTAGATTCGGAAAAGGACTCTTATTCACAATATAGGAACTGAAACCAGAAGTCAGGGCATGGGTTCAACCTCACCTGGGAACTCACAGGTGCATTGGTGCGCTGTTTACATCCACAAGTGACCAAAAAGTAATGTGAATATGAATTTGGAGGTTACAAATGAAATGAAATTTTAGGAAGCAAACAAAAAAAATCTATGCATAATGAGCATTAATTGTGTGTAGGGGTATATGATATATAGATATGTACATGTATTCAGTTACATCTTTATGTGTATAGAAAAAAAATGGCTAGAAGGATAGGTCAGATCATTGGTGTTTGGTTTTGACGTCTCCCTGATTGTCTATAATGATCCTGGCTGACTTTAAAAAGTTATTCCTGTTCAAAAAGTTATTGACAAAAAGCCTGAGCGTGGTTCTTGTGTCTTTCCTAGCCTTGTTTCAGTGACAAGACTAACAACCTGGAAGCATACGTGACATGGTTCAACAGATTGTGCTACCTCGTGGCTACGGAGATCTGCATGGTGCGTCGGAAGCCGGAGACTGACCTGGCATGACCAACAGTGGCCAGGGCTTGAGAGAAACCCACCTGGGAGGGAACCAGAAAAGCATCGTGAGCCCATCTGTCTCCTCGCCCAGGGCCATGCTGGGCACCCTCTGGGCCACCAGGTGTCACCTGACTTGCCTACGGTGACATTTTTCCTCTGAGTCGAGCCTGGCCCAAATCCACCTGCCAGTCACAGAGGGTGTCAGGGAGATGCTTGCTGAGGGAGAGGGGAATGAGCTATCCGCTTCTTCCACCTGTGCCTGGGGAGGCCTGGCCTGCAGCTGAATTCTGTTTGGCTCACTGAGGACTGAGAGGTAGAAATAAGCCAACTTGAAGAAGCGGGAGGTCGCACTTTAAAGTCCAGGCCTCTGGCTTCTCCTGGAAAGCAGGGAGACCAGGCATTGGTGAGCTGGACACACTCGCCACTGGGTCTCAGCCCTGCTGAGCCAGACCCTGCCGACCCTCTTCCCCTCCTTATGGCAGTGGGACCCTCTCCCAAACCCGCTCCCCCGCCATGAGGGGAAGCCCAGGGGCCCCCTGTCTCAGAGAAAGATTAGAGGCAGCATGCGCGCTGGGGTGGGCTCTCTGGAAGTGGACAGAGACAGCGCTTGGGGTGTAAGGGGTTTAGGAGGGTCAACACCTGCGACAGAAAGTGGAAGAGGCTCAGAAGAAGCTCCTCGGACACTCCACCCGCAGGAAGCGACTCCTATTAGGACGCCCACACCCACCCCCGTGATTGGGCCTGATCCTCGTTCGTCACCGCCCCATCCCTGCACAACACAGGCCAGGACCTCAGGCGGGCTGCTCTCAGAAGGGTTTTAGGTGTCACAACTCCGGCCAGCCCACAACGCAGTTCTTGGTGGCAGTAAAGACCACTGCTGCACATCTGAGAGGCTGGCCCTCTACAGGGAAAGAACCATGTGGGTTCTGTGAGCCCTGCCTGCTTCTAACATCATGTCACTGGCCTGGCCGCTGAGATGGGGGGGTTACCTGAGCGAAGCCTGAACTGAGCTCACCCCAGAGTCAGGCAGCCCTTTGGCCCAGAGAAGGACGCAGTTTGGTTCTGAGCCATCCAAGAGGTCAAAGTCTCATGCGCTTGACTGGAACTCGGGGTGAAGTCACACAGAAAGCAGTGGTGGGCTGCTAGGGGACAGGGCCTCGGGGTCACTGTGAGACCCTCCCATGCCACCCCCAGCAGAATGAAGAAGTTTGGTTCTGGAAAGAGAGGGGAGGAAGCTAAGCTTTCTGCCTCTAAGGGTAGAGATGCTGGAGCTGAGCCTGAGAGAGGAGGAGGGCATGAGAGGGTGCCCAGCGTCTCCTGTGTGACAAGTGGCTCGTGTGTCCCCACAGGCGTCCCACCCGCCCCCACTTGGCCCTCCATGCTATGGGCTCTGCGCTGGCTCCCCGCAGGGTGCCATGAGACCCTGAGGCCTCAGGCCACACGTTGCCCCGGCCCCAAGTGTCTCAGCTTGAGAGAAGGTTAATGAGGGACAAGATGGGTAAGCAGGTCAGGCAAGGGTGGGGACACCTCATCACTGAGGTTCAGGTGTTCCCTCCCCAGCCAGCCAAGAAGAAACAGAGGGCCCAGGTGATCGAGTTCTTCATCGACGTGGCCCGGGAGTGCTTCAACATTGGCAACTTCAACTCCCTCATGGCCATCATCTGTGAGTGGGCCAGCCAGGCCTGGGGCCCCGGGTGCAGGTGCTCCCAGCGAGGGTGGCGCAGGTACACCCAGGTAGCGGGGTGCGAGCCAGGGTGTGCCTCTGAGCAGGGGGTGGGTGCTGACGGGGCCCACTTTCCCCCACTCCATGGCAAAGGTCCTGGGGAGGTACCCCTTGAGAGGCAAGCGCAGACCTTTCAGCTTGGTGAGAGTTTGGCAGTGTGTCCCCAGATCCGGGGAGAGTGGGAGCCCAAAGCAGGCCCCTGGCCACAGGGTGGGGCCAAGGCCGTGGGCACTGGGACAGGGGCCTGCACAGACAGAAGCCAGGCATACCTGGTCACGGTGTCCGTTAACACCCCACCCTCCATCTGGCAGGCGGAGGCTCCCGCAAATGTCTGTCCCGCTCAGGGTGCCGCCTGAGGGGTTAGGCCAGTTGGGGGCTCACAGAGGACTGTGCAGCAATAAAACTAGGCAGCCCAGAACAGCCCTGCCAGCCTGGCCCTGCCCCCAGCTCCACCTCCCCTCTTTCAGCGGGCATGAACATGAGCCCCGTCTCAAGGCTAAAGAAGACCTGGGCCAAAGTGAAGACAGCCAAGTTCTTCATCCTCGAGGTAAGCAAGGTGGCTGGGCTGCTGGGTGCCGCCCTCCGTCCCCAGGACACAGTGGCCCAGATGCCTCCCTGTCTCCTTCCAGCACCAGATGGACCCAACAGGGAATTTCTGCAACTATAGAACAGCCCTGCGAGGGGCAGCCCACCGCTCCCTGACTGCCCACAGCAGCCGGGAGAAGGTAGGTCAGAGGTTTGCCCAGCCCTCAGGGCTTCTCCCTGTTCCAGACCACCGTGGCTCAAGAGGGCTGTAGCAGAGAACCCAGGTGTTGACTTGAAGGTCACTTGGTCCTTTCCCCTGCCCTTTTAGAGCATCTGTAACAGACAGTCAGGTCACCTTGCTTGAATGCCTCCTGTATAGGGAACTCACTACCTCCTCAAAATCCATCAACCCACCCCCAAGCAGCGCTCACTGGTAGCTAGATGGATGGAAAGGTCAATGGAAGAATGGATGGAGGGAAGGAGAAGTAGATGGGTGGAAGGGTGCAAGGAAGGGAGGAAGGAAAGACAGAAGGAAGAATGGAAGGCTGGAGGTTGGAAGGAAGGAAAGAGGGAAGAAATGAAGGAGGGAAGGAAGTTTGGAGATGCTCTTGCAATCCCCAAGTGCCCCCAGCTGAAACTTTGTAGCCAGAAGATCTCTTTGTGTTTTCTTCCTGCCGTGGCCGGCTCCCTGTCTGGCTCCTTCCCACTCCCCTAGTCTCTTTCATGAAGCTCCCTTCACATGGGAGGTCTGAATGACCTCTGTGTTGAGCTAGGTTCTGATGGAATTGCTCAGGTCCAGAAAACAAGGGCAGAGGTTATAGTCAAATGGACAGGAGTGGAGGATAATCCTCACACATGAGAAAGCTGCCACCCTGAGGACCCCTTCAAGAGCCCTGCCACCAAGAAGCCTCCCCCAGACCCCCGGCAGCCATCTCTGTCCCCAGAATCCCATGCCCTACATCTCCATCCTCTGCCCATCTCAATGGGTTTCCCCATTCCAACTCAATTCAGCCATCACACCCCAGAACTGGCCTAGGAACTCAGCATCACAGTGAGAAAGAAGGCAGGACAGGGGCTCTGGAGCAGGGCCACCTGGTGCTAGTCCTACATCCACTACTTACTGCTGTGTGAGCTTGTATGAGGTACTTAGCCTCTCTGAGTCTCCGCTTCCTCATCTGTGAGATGGAGTAAGAAGAGCCTTGCTTCACAGGCCAGGGATGAGGGTGAAATGTGATCTCATGTGTATACAGCTCAGCATGTGAAGCACTTAGGCCCACCACTGATGCCCCGGTGACAAGGGTATAATAGAGACTCTTCAGGTGTACAGAAAGGGACCACCCAGCGTGGGGAATGGCAAAGATGTCCCTCATTTTGTAGATGGTTCCCTTGAGTGTCTCGCATTCTACTGGGATCAGGAATGAACATATGGGACATGAGGCTCTGGTACAGAGAAGACATGAGCAAATGGTTGTTAAATGGACAGAAATGTAGGGTGACCAGTTCATCCCCTCTGCCTGGGAGTGCCCCAGGTCTAGCACCACAAGTCCTGCATTCCAGAAAACTCTTCAGTTGCTGACAAACCGTAAGAAGCCTGGCCCTGATCTCGGCCCTCATGGTCACTAGCTGAATGACCTTGTGCCAGGCCCTGCTGCCCTATGGGCTTTGGTTTCCCCATCTGCCCTGCCCAGCTGAGCCATTGTGCTTCTATGCTGAGCCAAGGGATCATGGAGACTAGGCTTTTCTTTGTGTTTTCTTCCTGCTGTGGCCGGCTCCTGTCTGGCTCCTTCCCACTCCCCTAGTCTCTTTCATGAAGCTCCCTTCACATGGGAGGTCTGAATGACCTCTGTGTTGAGCTAGGTTCTGATGGAATTGCTCAGGTCCAGAAAACAAGGGCAGAGGTTATAGTCAAATGGACAGGAGTGGAGGATAATCCTCACACATGAGAAAGCTGCCACCCTGAGGACCCCTTCAAGAGCCCTGCCACCAAGAAGCCTCCCCCAGACCCCCGGCAGCCATCTCTGTCCCCAGAATCCCATGCCCTACATCTCCATCCTCTGCCCATCTCAATGGGTTTCCCCATTCCAACTCAATTCAGCCATCACACCCCAGAACTGGCCTAGGAACTCAGCATCACAGTGAGAAAGAAGGCAGGACAGGGGCTCTGGAGCAGGGCCACCTGGTGCTAGTCCTACATCCACTACTTACTGCTGTGTGAGCTTGTATGAGGTACTTAGCCTCTCTGAGTCTCCGCTTCCTCATCTGTGAGATGGAGTAAGAAGAGCCTTGCTTCACAGGCCAGGGATGAGGGTGAAATGTGATCTCATGTGTATACAGCTCAGCATGTGAAGCACTTAGGCCCACCACTGATGCCCCGGTGACAAGGGTATAATAGAGACTCTTCAGGTGTACAGAAAGGGACCACCCAGCGTGGGGAATGGCAAAGATGTCCCTCATTTTGTAGATGGTTCCCTTGAGTGTCTCGCATTCTACTGGGATCAGGAATGAACATATGGGACATGAGGCTCTGGTACAGAGAAGACATGAGCAAATGGTTGTTAAATGGACAGAAATGTAGGGTGACCAGTTCATCCCCTCTGCCTGGGAGTGCCCCAGGTCTAGCACCACAAGTCCTGCATTCCAGAAAACTCTTCAGTTGCTGACAAACCGTAAGAAGCCTGGCCCTGATCTCGGCCCTCATGGTCACTAGCTGAATGACCTTGTGCCAGGCCCTGCTGCCCTATGGGCTTTGGTTTCCCCATCTGCCCTGCCCAGCTGAGCCATTGTGCTTCTATGCTGAGCCAAGGGATCAATGCCTAGGTCTCACCTCAAAGCGCTTGTCAGCTTGGATGAGAAAGAACCCAGGCATTCCCCGAGCCAGAAGTGCCAGGATCTGCTGCCTGCTCCCAAGGGTGATGGACTGGATGCTGGCCATAGCTTGACTGGCTGCATGAGGCCAGATCTGGGGCCTGAGGGCTGAACAAATGCGTTATTTTCCTGGGGAAAACATAGCACATAAACTCGGTAGCTTTTAACAACAGAAATGTGTTATCTTATAGTTCTGGAGCCCAGAGGCCAAAATCTAGGTTGGCGGGGCCACTCATGCTCTCGCCAAAGGCTCTAAGGAAGGATTCTTCTTTGCCTCTTCCAGTGTCTGATGGCCGCAGGCATTCCTTAGCTGGTGGCCACATCACTCCCACCTCTGTCTGTTTTCACATGACTACCTTCCCAGTATGTGTCCAGATTTATCTCTTTTCATAAAAATACCCGCCCATCTAATCCAGTGTGACCTCATCTCCACTTGATTCTGTCCGTAGCCAACACCCTATTTCCAAATAAGTCTCCCTTCATAAGCACTGGGATTTAGGGCATGAACATGCCTTTCTGAGGGACACAGTTGAACCCACACACAAGGTAGACCCAGCTGGTCCCCCAAGAGTAGTCTGAGCTGTGAGAAGTTGGGTCTCCACATGCAGAGCAAGCGGGGAGAAACAAGACATCCAATAGTGAAACAGACACTCCACCCATCTCAGGCTGAGCACATAAGCCTGTCCCTTCAGGAACCAGAGTACAGATGATTTCTGGCCTTGCCATAGTACAGCAGGATCAGATCTGTAGCCTCAAGAAAGGCAGAATAGCTTTTAATTATTTTTAAAGGGACAGAAATGTAGGGTGACCAGTTCATCCCCTCTGCCTGGGAGTGCCCCAGGTCTAGCACCACAAGTCCTGCATTCCAGAAAACTCTTCAGTTGCTGACAAACCGTAAGAAGCCTGGCCCTGATCTCGGCCCTCATGGTCACTAGCTGAATGACCTTGTGCCAGGCCCTGCTGCCCTATGGGCTTTGGTTTCCCCATCTGCCCTGCCCAGCTGAGCCATTGTGCTTCTATGCTGAGCCAAGGGATCAATGCCTAGGTCTCACCTCAAAGCGCTTGTCAGCTTGGATGAGAAAGAACCCAGGCATTCCCCGAGCCAGAAGTGCCAGGATCTGCTGCCTGCTCCCAAGGGTGATGGACTGGATGCTGGCCATAGCTTGACTGGCTGCATGAGGCCAGATCTGGGGCCTGAGGGCTGAACAAATGCGTTATTTTCCTGGGGAAAACATAGCACATAAACTCGGTAGCTTTTAACAACAGAAATGTGTTATCTTATAGTTCTGGAGCCCAGAGGCCAAAATCTAGGTTGGCGGGGCCACTCATGCTCTCGCCAAAGGCTCTAAGGAAGGATTCTTCTTTGCCTCTTCCAGTGTCTGATGGCCGCAGGCATTCCTTAGCTGGTGGCCACATCACTCCCACCTCTGTCTGTTTTCACATGACTACCTTCCCAGTATGTGTCCAGATTTATCTCTTTTCATAAAAATACCCGCCCATCTAATCCAGTGTGACCTCATCTCCACTTGATTCTGTCCGTAGCCAACACCCTATTTCCAAATAAGTCTCCCTTCATAAGCACTGGGATTTAGGGCATGAACATGCCTTTCTGAGGGACACAGTTGAACCCACACACAAGGTAGACCCAGCTGGTCCCCCAAGAGTAGTCTGAGCTGTGAGAAGTTGGGTCTCCACATGCAGAGCAAGCGGGGAGAAACAAGACATCCAATAGTGAAACAGACACTCCACCCATCTCAGGCTGAGCACATAAGCCTGTCCCTTCAGGAACCAGAGTACAGATGATTTCTGGCCTTGCCATAGTACAGCAGGATCAGATCTGTAGCCTCAAGAAAGGCAGAATAGCAAATTGTTGAATTTATTTTTAAAGGAGACAGCGGAATTTCACAACAGATGATTCACATTCCATTTTTTTGATTCATAAAACCAAAACTTAAAAAAAATTCTGTTTCAGTACATTGATTCTTTAAAAAATTTTTTTATTTTGTATTTAACAGTATGCTCAGCGCACAGCATTCCTCCTGCAGCAGTCAGCAAGGAAGCATGTCTGTGGAGCGCCATACAGTGGCGGGAAGCTGCCACTGGCCTCTCCCAACAGGCCATGGGAGAAACGTTCAAAGGCTACTGGCAGGATGGGTCTTTCACCCTGCCGCATTATGGGGGTGGGGTGAGGAAGGCATTGTTTACAGTAGGAGCTCAGTCAGCCCTGGGGTCTGACAGGGCCTGGGAGGAAACAGTCTGGTCTCAGGGTGTGCCTTTCTTTATGGTTTCCTCCTTGTCCCGTGGTGCATACTAAGTAGCCTATAAGCCCTGGAGCCCTGAGGCTGGCCCACCTTGCCCGCAAGTCTCTCCTGCCCTCTGCATGGGGTTGTGTCTGAGGCCCCTGGGGCAGGTGGCTGCTGGCAAGGCTGCCTCTGTCCTATGCAGCAACTGCGGGGAGGCCAGCTGAGGGCTGACCTGCACCCTCCCTTCCAGATCGTCATTCCCTTCTTCAGCCTGCTCATCAAAGACATCTACTTCCTCAATGAGAGCTGTGCCAACCGCCTCCCAATGGACATGTGACTACCTTCATTCCCAAATTTTTTTGCCCATCTAATCCAGTGTGACCTCATCTCCACTTGATTCTGTCCGTAGCCAACACCCTATTTCCAAATAAGTCTCCCTTCATAAGCACTGGGATTTAGGGCATGAACATGCCTTTCTGAGGGACACAGTTGAACCCACACACAAGGTAGACCCAGCTGGTCCCCCAAGAGTAGTCTGAGCTGTGAGAAGTTGGGTCTCCACATGCAGAGCAAGCGGGGAGAAACAAGACATCCAATAGTGAAACAGACACTCCACCCATCTCAGGCTGAGCACATAAGCCTGTCCCTTCAGGAACCAGAGTACAGATGATTTCTGGCCTTGCCATAGTACAGCAGGATCAGATCTGTAGCCTCAAGAAAGGCAGAATAGCAAATTGTTGAATTTATTTTTAAAGGAGACAGCGGAATTTCACAACAGATGATTCACATTCCATTTTTTTGATTCATAAAACCAAAACTTAAAAAAAATTCTGTTTCAGTACATTGATTCTTTAAAAAATTTTTTTATTTTGTATTTAACAGTATGCTCAGCGCACAGCATTCCTCCTGCAGCAGTCAGCAAGGAAGCATGTCTGTGGAGCGCCATACAGTGGCGGGAAGCTGCCACTGGCCTCTCCCAACAGGCCATGGGAGAAACGTTCAAAGGCTACTGGCAGGATGGGTCTTTCACCCTGCCGCATTATGGGGGTGGGGTGAGGAAGGCATTGTTTACAGTAGGAGCTCAGTCAGCCCTGGGGTCTGACAGGGCCTGGGAGGAAACAGTCTGGTCTCAGGGTGTGCCTTTCTTTATGGTTTCCTCCTTGTCCCGTGGTGCATACTAAGTAGCCTATAAGCCCTGGAGCCCTGAGGCTGGCCCACCTTGCCCGCAAGTCTCTCCTGCCCTCTGCATGGGGTTGTGTCTGAGGCCCCTGGGGCAGGTGGCTGCTGGCAAGGCTGCCTCTGTCCTATGCAGCAACTGCGGGGAGGCCAGCTGAGGGCTGACCTGCACCCTCTCCCTTCCAGATCGTCATTCCCTTCTTCAGCCTGCTCATCAAAGACATCTACTTCCTCAATGAGAGCTGTGCCAACCGCCTCCCCAATGGACATGTCAACTTTGAGGTAGGGTTCAGGGCCTCAGAGGGGCCTACCACCAAGTTAGGCAGGCCGATAAAAGCTCCCAGAGCAGGCGTGCTGGCCCTGATGGGTGGGATTAATGGAGGACTCCGAGGCAGAGTGCAGCGGTTTGTAGCCCACCTCAGGGCAAGACTGTTGGGGTCTCCCCACATCTTCCCCAGGAAGAGACTGAGGCTCACAAAGATGTGGATCCTCACTCTGTACAGGTCATGTGCCCAGCGCAGGTGAAGTGGCATCATTGTCAGTCCTTCAGAATCACCAGGCTGGCGGGAAAGAGCTCAGAGCTGCTCAGAGCACAGCTTACGATCAGGAGGGGGCTCCCAAAGGAGGAGCCCTTAGCAGCAGGAGGAAGTGATCAGGCAGAGTGGGAAGAAGGAAATCAAGACTTCCTCTTTCCCTGCAGATACTCATCATGGTCAGCTAAGTGTTCCCTCTTCCAGGAAGCCCCCCGTTGACCTCATGGGTAGAGGGAGGCCCCTTATATAGTGGGCTGGTATCCATCAGTCACAGTACATAAGTCCCCAGGCTCTTTACAAGCAAGGCCGGGCTGAGCCACTGCATGTCCTGACGTTCCCCCCAGACTCACCCAGCACGTGTCTCAAAGTGCCTGGTGGGCCAGACATGGAAGGGGAGGAAGGGGGCTCAGCAGTCCCAAGGGCACGGGACAGTGACAGCCAATGGACCTCGAGTCTGACAGAGCATTGCGTGAGCGGTGATACACCCCACTCCACAGGAAAGCTGAGGCGCCTCTCCTGCGAGAGGGCCAGCCCTACCCTAGTGTAGCCCCCCTCATTCTCCAAGTGGCAGCAGTTCTGGGCTGGCCCGTCACTCTGTCCAAGTGTCAGGTCTTCACATGCTACCCACGGGCCTGATTACCCCTGAGGGCTGGATGTAGCTGGACGAAGCCCAATCTAGGAAGTGGCCTGGGTGCTGCATCCCAGGGGACAGTCCAGGCTGCAGGCAACATGGAAGAGACTGGGCTTGGGAGAGACCGCAGGGGCTAAGACCCACTGGGAACTGGCTCTGCAGGTGATCCCAGTGCATACCTGTCTTTTGCCTTCCTTGAATTGGTCCTCAGAAACAAGGCTTGAGCAAAGGGTGCGTGGCTGGACAAGAAGGCAAGGTACTCAAGGAACCTCAAATCCCAGGGCACAAGCAGTAGGAATTGGAGGCGGACACCAAGGCTGATCAAAGGATATCACAGAGTGGGGTTCTCACCCAGTGACAACTTGGTATTTAAAGTCCGTCTTTAAGTTAGCAGTTTTTAAAATTTTATATAAATGTATTTGAATTTTGCTCAAAATTCTACTTAACTGAGTTGAATTTTATCTGAATACATTTATTTCAATGCATTTGCATCTTTTATCTAAATAAATGTATTTATTTATCTAAATAAACAAACTTGCTGTAAGTAGGGCTGTGTCACTTGCCAAATGTTGACATAACCACAAAAAGGAACAGAATGAAACTAAAGTACTAGTCACCTCTAGCTTAAGGCACTACCTGCTGATGGCCATAGGCCAAGGCTGCTCTTTCTCTAAGACAAGGGAGGCGGGTGAGCCTTTTGATGAGGGGCCCCGTTGACCTCATGGGTAGAGGGAGGCCCCTTATATAGTGGGCTGGTATCCATCAGTCACAGTACATAAGTCCCCAGGCTCTTTACAAGCAAGGCCGGGCTGAGCCACTGCATGTCCTGACGTTCCCCCCAGACTCACCCAGCACGTGTCTCAAAGTGCCTGGTGGGCCAGACATGGAAGGGGAGGAAGGGGGCTCAGCAGTCCCAAGGGCACGGGACAGTGACAGCCAATGGACCTCGAGTCTGACAGAGCATTGCGTGAGCGGTGATACACCCCACTCCACAGGAAAGCTGAGGCGCCTCTCCTGCGAGAGGGCCAGCCCTACCCTAGTGTAGCCCCCCTCATTCTCCAAGTGGCAGCAGTTCTGGGCTGGCCCGTCACTCTGTCCAAGTGTCAGGTCTTCACATGCTACCCACGGGCCTGATTACCCCTGAGGGCTGGATGTAGCTGGACGAAGCCCAATCTAGGAAGTGGCCTGGGTGCTGCATCCCAGGGGACAGTCCAGGCTGCAGGCAACATGGAAGAGACTGGGCTTGGGAGAGACCGCAGGGGCTAAGACCCACTGGGAACTGGCTCTGCAGGTGATCCCAGTGCATACCTGTCTTTTGCCTTCCTTGAATTGGTCCTCAGAAACAAGGCTTGAGCAAAGGGTGCGTGGCTGGACAAGAAGGCAAGGTACTCAAGGAACCTCAAATCCCAGGGCACAAGCAGTAGGAATTGGAGGCGGACACCAAGGCTGATCAAAGGATATCACAGAGTGGGGTTCTCACCCAGTGACAACTTGGTATTTAAAGTCCGTCTTTAAGTTAGCAGTTTTTAAAATTTTATATAAATGTATTTGAATTTTGCTCAAAATTCTACTTAACTGAGTTGAATTTTATCTGAATACATTTATTTCAATGCATTTGCATCTTTTATCTAAATAAATGTATTTATTTATCTAAATAAACAAACTTGCTGTAAGTAGGGCTGTGTCACTTGCCAAATGTTGACATAACCACAAAAAGGAACAGAATGAAACTAAAGTACTAGTCACCTCTAGCTTAAGGCACTACCTGCTGATGGCCATAGGCCAAGGCTGCTCTTTCTCTAAGACAAGGGAGGCGGGTGAGCCTTAGATATTGAGTGTGGCAGTCTTCATAGAGAATTAAAACAAACAGGACAAACATCCAGACTTCCTGATGAGTGATTCTGTCATTTTCTGCCCCATGTTCCACTCTGTCCACCCTAGAAGCAGGCCTCACTGGGAGCGATGAAAGAGGACTGGCCAGGGCCAGCCCCACTTTCACAGGTGACCTCCAGGCACCAAGGGTTCATACATGTTGTGTCTCTATGTCCTTGGCAGAAATTTCTGGAGCTGGCCAAGCAAGTCGGAGAGTTCATCACATGGAAACAAGTGGAGTGTCCCTTCGAGCAAGACCTCAGCATCACCCACTACCTGCACACTGCCCCCATCTTCAGTGAGGATGGTAAGGCAGCCCCATAGCATCCTGGACCTGCAGCTATGAAACTCGAGGGAGGTCTCTTGGTCACATCACCGATCAGGGCCCTTGCTGTGAGCAGGGATGCATCACACCCAAGTGTGCTGGTTCTGGGAGGAAGCAGAGAAGACCAACCCACCCACCCCCAACTGAATAGTTGCTACCCCGGAGTACAGAGCAGGGCCTGAGGAGTTATAGGTTGAGCCCCCAAATCCAGGCTTCCCCCTGGGCACAGTTTGGATGCTGTTGAGTATTGTAAATCTGAACAGTGTTTGACCCTAGTTTCCTCATCACAAAAGTGGGCATGATGATAAAAATGGCCCTCCCAGGGTTCATGTGGGGATGGCAAAGCACTAGGCTGAACACTGGTCTTTTCATGTTTGTGTGTGTGTATATGTGTGCAGTGTGAGTACATGTGTATGCATGTGTAATACACATCAGTATGAAATGAGGCATCCATTCTCCAGAGCACTGTTGATATCCAGCCCCTTAAACAGGTCAGCATTTCCATCTGGTCATTTGTCAGATACAACAGATTTGCTTATGAATTTACTAAATGAGCATACTCCCTGAGCTGCCTCCCCCAGGAAGAGAAAGTGCTAGGGAAGCAAACAGTCATCTCGGGCAGAGTTGATGGCCCCGTGTAGGGGGCGTGCGCCCCATGGTTATCTTCTTTCCGGATGCGGGATGCCATGGTGCCACCCGCTCTGCACTCAGGAGGCCTGGTTCACATCATGGCAGGCATTCTCCACATGGACCCACACCCATGCTCAGGAAAACATTTTCTGCCGAGAATAAAACATTAAGGGGAAGAATTTTTTTAGTGATTTGCTTTTGAATTAATACTTTGAATGTTGCCATTTTATTTTTTATATTTGGAAACTAGTAACTTTGGGGGGTCTCCTACATATCGAGTCTCCCTACTTACATACATGAGAAGCTCAGCACCCTAATGGATGAAAAAGTCTGACTGCTCCCACCCCAGAAGCGGTGTTACCCTGGACCTCTACTGCATCTACATAGTGGGGGAATGAGAAAACCTACTTCCTAGGGCCATGGTGAGAATTCACTGATGTGGTACCAGCAAAACCCACAGGACTGCACTCAATCAATGCTAATTGTATTCATTTCTGATTAGTGCTGTGCAAAGCAACCACAAATTTGGTGGCTCAGAACAACTCAAATTTATCCTCTTATGATTACAGAAGTTAGAAAGTCTGAGATCTGTTTTACTGTGCTAAAATCGAGGTGTTAGAAGAACTGGTTATTTGATCAGGGCCCTTGCTGTGAGCAGGGATGCATCACACCCAAGTGTGCTGGTTCTGGGAGGAAGCAGAGAGACCAACCCACCCACCCCCAACTGAATAGTTGCTACCCGGAGTACAGAGCAGGGCCTGAGGAGTTATAGGTTGAGCCCCAAATCCAGGCTTCCCCTGGGCACAGTTTGGATGCTGTTGAGTATTGTAAATCTGAACAGTGTTTGACCCTAGTTTCCTCATCACAAAAGTGGGCATGATGATAAAATGGCCCTCCCAGGGTTCATGTGGGATGGCAAAGCACTAGGCTGAACACTGGTCTTTTCATGTTTGTGTGTGTGTATATGTGTGCAGTGTGAGTACATGTGTATGCATGTGTAATACACATCAGTATGAAATGAGGCATCCATTCTCCAGAGCACTGTTGATATCCAGCCCCTTAAACAGGTCAGCATTTCCATCTGGTCATTTGTCAGATACAACAGATTTGCTTATGAATTTACTAAATGAGCATACTCCCTGAGCTGCCTCCCCCAGGAAGAGAAAGTGCTAGGGAAGCAAACAGTCATCTCGGGCAGAGTTGATGGCCCCGTGTAGGGGGCGTGCGCCCCATGGTTATCTTCTTTCCGGATGCGGGATGCCATGGTGCCACCCGCTCTGCACTCAGGAGGCCTGGTTCACATCATGGCAGGCATTCTCCACATGGACCCACACCCATGCTCAGGAAAACATTTTCTGCCGAGAATAAAACATTAAGGGGAAGAATTTTTTTAGTGATTTGCTTTTGAATTAATACTTTGAATGTTGCCATTTTATTTTTTATATTTGGAAACTAGTAACTTTGGGGGGTCTCCTACATATCGGGAGTCTCCCCTACTTCACATACATGAGAAGCTCAGCACCCTAATGGATGAAAAAGTCTGACTGCTCCCACCCCAGAAGCGGTGTTACCCTGGACCTCTACTGCATCTACATAGTGGGGGAATGAGAAAACCTACTTCCTAGGGCCATGGTGAGAATTCACTGATGTGGTACCAGCAAAACCCACAGGACTGCACTCAATCAATGCTAATTGTATTCATTTCTGATTAGTGCTGTGGCAAAGCAACCACAAATTTGGTGGCTCAGAACAACTCAAATTTATCCTCTTATGATTACAGAAGTTAGAAAGTCTGAGATCTGTTTTACTGTGCTAAAATCGAGGTGTTAGAAGAACTGGTTATTTCTGGAGGCTCTGGAGGAAAATCCATTTCCTGGCCTTTTATAACTTCTAATGGCTGCCTGAATTCCTTAGCTTGTGGCCCCTTCTTCCACCTTCTTACAGCAGCCTCTGCTTCCACCATCACATTGCCTTCTGATGTCAAGTCTCCCTCTTTCCCTCTTATAAGGATACTTCTGATTGCAGTTAGGACCCACCCAGATAATCTTTTCATCTCTAGATTCTTGACTAAATCATGTTTGTAAAGTCCTTTTGGCCATCTTCAGGGGATTAACACCTGTATTACGGAGGCCATTATTCAACCTACTATGCTAGTGATTATGATGACTGTGGTCATTAGCCCTGGAACTTGGGCAATAAAATGTGTCAAAGGCACATTAAGAAAAAGGTGAGGAGAATCTAGGGGCAGGAAGAGGAGAGGTTTGAGGGGGGTGTTTCATTCACTCCTTCAGTCAACAATATCTAGAGAATCTGCTAACTGCAAGTACTATAGACTGCCATAAACATACAAATAAAATCCTGGCCCTTCTGGAATGCCCTTAGAGAGAAACACCTTCCATTTTGACTCTCTGTTCTTCCTATCCTTCCCTCCAGCCTCCCCACCCTCACCCTGCCAAAAAAACGTAAACTAAGACTGAGAAAATCAAGAGGAGGGACATAAGATGTATTGGGACCCAACTAGGATGGTCAAAGTCTCAGACAAAAGCCTGGCCCTGCCCTCAGTTCCATCTGACCTCTCCTGACAGGGCATGCTGGCAATCCAGTCCCTGAAACAAGAGATAAGATAGAAAACCTCAGCAGAGAAATAGAAGACATAAGGAAGAGCCAAATGGAAATTTTAGAATGGAAAAATGCAGTAACTGAAATAAAAATACTAAATGGATGGGTTCAGCTGCATGATGAAGTAGACAAAGGAAAGAATCAGTAAGCTGGAAAATAGAACAGTAGAAATTATAGAATCTTAACAACAGAGAAAAAGTAGACTGAACCAGAGCCCCAGGTACCAGTGGGACTATAACAAAAGACCCAGCACTCATGTCCGCAGAATCTTGGAAGGAAAGGACAAATTGGGTATGGTGGAAAAGTACTTGAAGACATTATGACTGGAAATTTCTCAGATGTGGAAAAAATATAACCAGATTCAAGAAACTGAGTGAGGGCTTCCCTGGTAGTCCAGTGGGTAAAGAGTCTGCTTTGCAGTGCAAGGGGCACCAGTTCGATCCCTGGCCCAGAAAGATCCCACATGCCGCGGAGCAGCTGGACTGACATGTCCAATTATGAGCCAGGACTCTGGGGCGCATGTGCCCAGAGCCGATGCTCAGCAACAAGAGAGGCCACTTCAAAGGGAGACCCACACAGGCCAAAGAATAAAGATGGATTAAAAATAAATAAATAAATAAAAAGTGGCCAAAAATTAAAAAAGAAAAAAAGAAACTGAGTGAATTCCAAGCAGGACAAACCCAAAGAAACCCACACCAAGACATACCATAATCGAACATCTGGAAACTAAAGAAAAAGAAACAATCTTCAAAGTACTGAGAGAGAAATGACACTATCTATAGGAGAAAAACAATTCAAATGACCTCAGGGTCCTCAGCAGACACCATAGTCAGAGGCACTGGCCCATTTTTAACGTGCTGAAAGAAAACAACTCTCCAGACTTCCCTGGTGGCTCAGTGGCTAAGACTCTGCACTCCCCATGCAAGAGGCCTGGGTTCGATCCCTGGTTGGGAAACTAAGTACCACATGCTGCATCTAAAGACCCAATGCAGACACAGAAAGGAAAAAGGCAAACAACTATCAACCCATAATTATGTATCTAATGAAAATATCCTTTAGGAGCTTACTGTAGATAAGCAAAATGGAATTCTAAAAACTGTTCAGGAAACCCACAAGAAAAGAAGAAAAACAAAACACGAATAGAAAACAATAAATGAGTAAATAAACAGGCAGACTTAACCTCTAACATATCAATACTTAGAGATTGGCAGACTAAATTAAAAATGTCACCCAGAGCTTCCCTGGTGATCCAGTGGGTGGAGAGTCCACCTTGCAGTGCAAGGGGCACCGGTTTGATCCCTGGCCCAGGAAGATCCCACATGCCGAGGAGCGGCTGGACTGGTGTGTCCAGTTGCGAGCCAGTGCTCTGGAGCGCACACTCCCAGAGCCGGTGCTCTGCAACGAGAGGGGCTGCTGCGGTGGGAGGCCCGCTCAGGCCGAAGAATAAAGATGGATGAAAATAAACAAATAAAAAAAACAATAAAAGAGGCTAAAGTTGGGCTTCCCCTGGTGGTCCAGTGGGTAAGGACACCGCCTTGCAGTGCAAGGGGCGCTGGTTCGATCCCTGGCCTGGGAAGATCCCACGTGCCACGGAGCGGCTGGACCGATGTGTCCAATCACCGAGTGGAGCTCTGGAGCGCATGCGCCCAGGGCCGGCACTCTGCAAGGACAGACGCCACCGCAATGGGAGGCCCACGCGGGCCAAAGAACAAAGACGGATGAAACTAGAGAAATGAAAGGCCAATAGAAGTGGCCCGCCCGCTCCCCTCCCTCCCCAACCCGACCCCCGCCCCAAAAATAAATAAATAAATTAATTAATTAATTTAGAAAAAAAAGAGGCCAAAGTTAAAAAAAAAAAAAGTCAACCACTATATGCTGTCTGCATGAAACTCATTTTCAAATATAATGCTACACACAGGTTAAAAATTAAAATGATGGGGAAACATTATTCAAAAGAAAGCAGAAATGGCAGTACTACTATCAGATAAATTATTTTAGAGAAAGGAAATTTCCAGAGACAGAGAGGAACATTATATAATAATAAATGGTCCATCTCCTAGGGAGATATAGCAATCCTAAAAGTGTATTCACCAAACAAACTCAATAGAACTGAAAGCAAAAATAAACAGATCTGCAATTATTAATATAACTGGTGATTTCAACACCCTTTCTTAACAAATGATATAACAACTAGAGAGAAAACCAGCAAAGACAAAGAACTCAGCAATACCATCAAACAGGCTCCAATAGACATTAATAAAACATTCCATAGCACTACAGCAGAATACAGATTTTTTTTTTCAGTTGCACATAGAGCATATACCAAGATAAACCAAATTCAAGTCATTGAAATCATATGGTAGGTATTCTTTCACCACAATGGAATCAAACTAGAAGTCAATAACATAAGGCTACAGGAAAATCTCTAAACACTTAGAATCTCAGTAATGTACTTCTAAATAATCCATGAGTTAAGAAGTCTCAGGGAAATAAAAAGTAACTGAACTAAATGAAAATGCTATCCAAATGTGTGGGTACAGCTAAAGCAGGGCTGAGAGAGGATTTTACAGCATGGAATGCATACATTAGGAAAAACATGAAGTACCTCAAATCAGTCACCTAAGTTCCCACCCTAAGAACCTAGAAAAAGAGGAGCAAAACAAACCAAAATCAGCAGGAGAAAAGAAAGAACGAGCACACGAGACCAGAAGTCAATGAAATAGAAAACAGAACAATCTTTAAAAGTTAATTAAAGAGTTGATTCTTTGGAAAGCATAAAACGTCATCCTTTAGCAAAGGACTTCTTGAAAAAGAAAAAAGAAACATAGAAATGACTAGTTTGGGAATGAAACAGAGTATCACTACAGACGCTGCCAACATCAAAAGACTCGTAAGAATATGTTAGGAACAACTCTATGCATGTAAATTTGACAATTTAGATGAAATGGACCAATTTCTCCCAAAAACCACAAACTTCCACAACTCAACATAAAATGGATCATTTGAATAGCCCTATAGCTATTAAGGAAATTGAAATTTTCATTTAAAATCCCTCCAAAATGAAGTATCGGAGTCCATATGGTTATACTAGAGAATTCTACCAAATATTTAAAGAAATAACACTAACTCTGTACAATCTCCTTCAGAAAAAATGAAGAGGAGAGCACTTCCCAGTTTACTTTATGAAGCTAATATTATCGTGATATCAAAACCAGACAAAGACAGTACAAATAATACAGATGGCTGTCCCTCATGAATATAGATGCAAAAAATCCTTAAGAAAATATCAGTAAATATAATTCAGCAATATATAAAAAGAATCATATATCATAACTGAGAAACCTTATTCCAGAGATACAAGGCTATCCAATATTTAAATAAACAACAGAGAATCCAGAAAGAGACCCACACGAATATGCCAAGTGATTTTTGACAAAGGTGAAAAGCAATTCTGTGAAGGAAAGATAGTCTTTGCACAAATGGTACACATTTTATACCGAAATTATCTCTACATGGATCACATGAATAATCCTAAAAAAACTAAAAGAATCTCAGTAATGTACTTCTAAATAATCCATGAGTTAAGAAGTCTCAGGGAAATAAAAAGTAACTGAACTAAATGAAAATGCTATCCAAATGTGTGGGTACAGCTAAAGCAGGGCTGAGAGAGGATTTTACAGCATGGAATGCATACATTAGGAAAAACATGAAGTACCTCAAATCAGTCACCTAAGTTCCCACCCTAAGAACCTAGAAAAAGAGGAGCAAAACAAACCAAAATCAGCAGGAGAAAAGAAAGAACGAGCACACGAGACCAGAAGTCAATGAAATAGAAAACAGAACAATCTTTAAAAGTTAATTAAAGAGTTGATTCTTTGGAAAGCATAAAACGTCATCCTTTAGCAAAGGACTTCTTGAAAAAGAAAAAAGAAACATAGAAATGACTAGTTTGGGAATGAAACAGAGTATCACTACAGACGCTGCCAACATCAAAAGACTCGTAAGAATATGTTAGGAACAACTCTATGCATGTAAATTTGACAATTTAGATGAAATGGACCAATTTCTCCCAAAAACCACAAACTTCCACAACTCAACATAAAATGGATCATTTGAATAGCCCTATAGCTATTAAGGAAATTGAAATTTTCATTTAAAATCCCTCCAAAATGAAGTATCGGAGTCCATATGGTTATACTAGAGAATTCTACCAAATATTTAAAGAAATAACACTAACTCTGTACAATCTCCTTCAGAAAAAATGAAGAGGAGAGCACTTCCCAGTTTACTTTATGAAGCTAATATTATCGTGATATCAAAACCAGACAAAGACAGTACAAATAATACAGATGGCTGTCCCTCATGAATATAGATGCAAAAAATCCTTAAGAAAATATCAGTAAATATAATTCAGCAATATATAAAAAGAATCATATATCATAACTGAGAAACCTTATTCCAGAGATACAAGGCTATCCAATATTTAAATAAACAACAGAGAATCCAGAAAGAGACCCACACGAATATGCCAAGTGATTTTTGACAAAGGTGAAAAAGCAATTCTGTGAAGGAAAGATAGTCTTTGCAACAAATGGTACACATTTTATACCGAAATTATCTCTACATGGATCACAGGCTTGAATGTAAAACTATAGAACTTCTAGGAAAAAAAGAAGCAGCAAGAGAAAATCTTCAAGATATAGAACCAGACAAAGAGTTTCTTATAAAACTAAATATGCAACTACTATATAACTCGGCAGTTACATTTTTTGGGGGTATATTTATTCCAGAGAAATGAATGTTTACATGTTTGCACAAAAACTCATACACCATTGTTTACAGAGGCTTAATTTGTTACAGCCAAACACTGGAAGCAAGCCAGATGTCCTTCAGTGAGTGAATGGTTAAACAAAGTATGGTATGGAATACTATTCAGCAACAGAAAGGAATGAACCACATTTGTGCACACTACAGCATGGATGACTCTCCAGAGAATTACAGAGTGAAAAGAGCCAGTCCCAAAAGGTTACATATTGTGTGCTTCCATTTATATAACATTCTGGAAATGACAAAATGCAGATACACGGAACAGATCAGTGGTGGTCAGGGATTAAGAAAGGGGTGGCCATGGGAGGAGAGTGGGTGTGGCCATAAAGGGCAGCATGAGGGACCTGTGTGGTGATGGAATGTTGGTACCTTGATATCCTGGTGATAATCTTGTCCTGTAGTTTGGCAAGTGGGTACCATTGGGGAAACTGGGAAAAAGGTGCGGACCTCCCTGCATTATTTCTTACAATTGCATGTGACTCTACGGTTACATCCCAACAATTTAAAAACAAAAAGCAGGTGACACTGTTGAGTGTAGAAGAGGTTATTATCATGGATCATAAATGTATAATATCACTTCATTTTCTGATTAGGTATTTATTTGGCTTCAAAAAAACCCAACAGGGGTTTGTGCCAGGACACAGAAAATATCAGTAAATATAATTCAGCAATATATAAAAAGAATCATATATCATAACTGAGAAACCTTATTCCAGAGATACAAGGCTATCCAATATTTAAATAAACAACAGAGAATCCAGAAAGAGACCCACACGAATATGCCAAGTGATTTTTGACAAAGGTGAAAAAGCAATTCTGTGAAGGAAAGATAGTCTTTGCAACAAATGGTACACATTTTATACCGAAATTATCTCTACATGGATCACAGGCTTGAATGTAAAACTATAGAACTTCTAGGAAAAAAAGAAGCAGCAAGAGAAAATCTTCAAGATATAGAACCAGACAAAGAGTTTCTTATAAAACTAAATATGCAACTACTATATAACTCGGCAGTTACATTTTTGGGCGTATATTTATTCCAGAGAAATGAATGTTTACATGTTTGCACAAAAACTCATACACCATTGTTTACAGAGGCTTAATTTGTTACAGCCAAACACTGGAAGCAAGCCAGATGTCCTTCAGTGAGTGAATGGTTAAACAAAGTATGGTATGGAATACTATTCAGCAACAGAAAGGAATGAACCACATTTGTGCACACTACAGCATGGATGACTCTCCAGAGAATTACAGAGTGAAAAGAGCCAGTCCCAAAAGGTTACATATTGTGTGCTTCCATTTATATAACATTCTGGAAATGACAAAATGCAGATACACGGAACAGATCAGTGGTGGTCAGGGATTAAGAAAGGGGTGGCCATGGGAGGAGAGTGGGTGTGGCCATAAAAGGGCAGCATGAGGGACCTGTGTGGTGATGGAATGTTGGTACCTTGATATCCTGGTGATAATCTTGTCCTGTAGTTTGGCAAGTGGGTACCATTGGGGGAAACTGGGAAAAAGGTGCACGGACCTCCCTGCATTATTTCTTACAATTGCATGTGACTCTACGGTTACATCCCAACAATTTAAAAACAAAAAGCAGGTGACACTGTTGAGTGTAGAAGAGGTTATTATCATGGATCATAAATGTATAATATCACTTCATTTTCTGATTAGGTCTTTATTTGGCTTCTTATGAAAGTGAGAGCCCAGAGAACCAAACAGAAAAAGAGAGGTGGAAATCTCTAAGGTGAGTCTATGTGCCAGGACACAGAGTGTGTGTGTTGGGGACGGGGGGTGGGCAGTTGTCAAGGTAGAGGGTAGAGGAGGGTGCTTAGGGCCAAGACAGCCCAGGGACTTCATCTATACCAGTTGTCAACCTCCTCAGAGGCCCTCCATGGGGAGAAGGCAGGCTAGACCGGGGTCTTAGAGGTGAGGGAGGAACTCAAGTGCTGGGATAGGGAGAAGAGGCTGGAGCCATGACACCCCCGCAGCTGGACGCTGTCCCCTGGGCAGTTGAGATGGGTACCCCGGGGCCTGGAGTATGGGGCCCAGTCCATACTCTTAAGCCAGAAAGTGAGACATGCACCACTTCCTGCTTGTTTGGCCTTTTAACACAGCTGAGTGGAGGTCGTCAGTGAGGAGCAGCAGTGGGCTCTGAGGACTGAGCCAAGAAGATGGCACAGGCTCCTCTAGGGTGGGGGTCTGGGATGGGGCTCTGGAGGGGAGTCTAACCACGGGCCAGCCCCGGCATGTTTAAATCTGCAGGTCTTCTATTCTGGGGAAGACATGAGAAGCACTGAGCTGGAGGAGGAGAAGGAGGAGGGGGAAGAAGGGAGGAAGCCAGCAGAAGCCTTCTGCAGCCCTGCCCCAGCCAACACAGTCGGAGGCGGAGGCGTCGATGCCTCGCTGCTCTGCAAACTGTGATCCTCTGGCCTGGCGCCCACCCCCGTGACCACGCGGCACAGGAGACCTTTCTCCACCTTTTGTGGAACCTCAGCCTGAGAAAGGCCCAGGGCCTCCAGACCTATGAGTGGCACATGTCTCGGGGGCCTTGCCTTCAGAAAGTGATGGTTACATTGTTGGTCAGCCTGTCTGTCCTCAGCCGTGATCCAAGAGGTTGGGTGGCTATAGTCTCACTCTTGCTGGGTGACTCTGCCATGGAAGTAGACACCTAGTCCGTCTCCAGGTAACCTGGGGGCCTCCATATCTCCAGCAGACATTGTTGTGGCGTGAGAGGGGCCATAGCATACTAGTGGCCCAGCCATTCTACTAATGGACCCAATCCTGCCCCTTGAGATGGGCTGGCTTCTGCAGCCCCGTGTCCTCCCTTTCTGCATCCTGCTGGTATCAGGAGAGCTTCCTGGAGATAACTATGATGCCGGTCGACAGGACAAATTTGAGTCACATACTTGACCACGTGTACAGTACATTGTAAATTTTAGACTTGGACGGGGTGGGCATTTAGAGGAGGGTGCTTAGGGCCAAGACAGCCCAGGGACTTCATCTATACCAGTTGTCAACCTCCTCAGAGGCCCTCCATGGGGAGAAGGCAGGCTAGACCGGGGTCTTAGAGGTGAGGGAGGAACTCAAGTGCTGGGATAGGGAGAAGAGGCTGGAGCCATGACACCCCCGCAGCTGGACGCTGTCCCTGGGCAGTTGAGATGGGTACCCCGGGGCCTGGAGTATGGGGCCCAGTCCATACTCTTAAGCCAGAAAGTGAGACATGCACCACTTCCTGCTTGTTTGGCCTTTTAACACAGCTGAGTGGAGGTCGTCAGTGAGGAGCAGCAGTGGGCTCTGAGGACTGAGCCAAGAAGATGGCACAGGCTCCTCTAGGGTGGGGGTCTGGGATGGGGCTCTGGAGGGGAGTCTAACCACGGGCCAGCCCCGGCATGTTTAAATCTGCAGGTCTTCTATTCTGGGGAAGACATGAGAAGCACTGAGCTGGAGGAGGAGAAGGAGGAGGGGGAAGAAGGGAGGAAGCCAGCAGAAGCCTTCTGCAGCCCTGCCCCAGCCAACACAGTCGGAGGCGGAGGCGTCGATGCCTCGCTGCTCTGCAAACTGTGATCCTCTGGCCTGGCGCCCACCCCCGTGACCACGCGGCACAGGAGACCTTTCTCCACCTTTTGTGGAACCTCAGCCTGAGAAAGGCCCAGGGCCTCCAGACCTATGAGTGGCACATGTCTCGGGGGCCTTGCCTTCAGAAAGTGATGGTTACATTGTTGGTCAGCCTGTCTGTCCTCAGCCGTGATCCAAGAGGTTGGGTGGCTATAGTCTCACTCTTGCTGGGTGACTCTGCCATGGAAGTAGACACCTAGTCCGTCTCCAGGTAACCTGGGGGCCTCCATATCTCCAGCAGACATTGTTGTGGCGTGAGAGGGGCCATAGCATACTAGTGGCCCAGCCATTCTACTAATGGACCCAATCCTGCCCCTTGAGATGGGCTGGCTTCTGCAGCCCCGTGTCCTCCCTTTCTGCATCCTGCTGGTATCAGGAGAGCTTCCTGGAGATAACTATGATGCCGGTCGACAGGACAAATTTGAGTCACATACTTGACCACGTGTACAGTACATTGTAAATTTTAGAGTTGGTATAAACACATTGGTATACCCTGTGTATCCACGTCCACCTTGTGTCTCTCACTGGGAGCCTTTTGCCAGGATGCAGGACAGTTTCCCAGCTCAGGCCTAGGAACTGTGTGACGACAGGTCGGGGGGGAACTTGGTGGTCATTTCCACTCCATAGACCCCACATCCTGCTGAAGGCTGCTGGTGTGCCGTAGGTGTTTGGTAAGCTCCAGGGAATGGACACTGACAGCCGTGTGTGAGGCCGCATGCCTGTCTTGTTTGGTGAAGAGTGAACCTGTCAGGGAGGACCCTCAGCCCACCAGAAGGCTCCTCCCACGGAGCTCTCACCCCACCCTTCACTCCCAGTCACATTCCTGGGCCAGGAGCAGATGGGTCATGGAGCTGTTGGGCTCCCACCTGGCATGTGACCAGGTCACCCAGTCAAGAAGTCAGGGAGGTGATCTGCACCCCCATTCCTAATCAGGGCCTGAGGACAGAGGAGTGTGTTGAAGATGCATCGATGCATCCTGTCCAGCTCCTGAGCACCTTAGGCTTCTCAGAGTCTAGGCCCCCCTCAGCCAGGACCAGCCTCAGATGTCCTGGCAGTGTGGCCCGTGGTCCCATCTAGGGACAGGCAGAGACAGAACAACCAACACCCCAGGACACCTCCCCTACCTTGAGGAATTCTGCCTGATGAACCCAGGACCCTCAGCAGGGATCCCACAGCCTGACAAAGGTGTGGCAAGTGCATGCTAGGGCTGAGCAGGATCTTCTCTACACCAGACCAGTTCACCCCTTTCTGTCTGTCTCCAGGGAGACTGAGTAGTGGAGTGGCAAAGCAAGAACTGATCAGTCAAGCCCAGCCTCACACCATATCTCCAGCAGACATTGTTGTGGCGTGAGAGGGGCCATAGCATACTAGTGGCCCAGCCATTCTACTAATGGACCCAATCCTGCCCCTTGAGATGGGCTGGCTTCTGCAGCCCCGTGTCCTCCCTTTCTGCATCCTGCTGGTATCAGGAGAGCTTCCTGGAGATAACTATGATGCCGGTCGACAGGACAAATTTGAGTCACATACTTGACCACGTGTACAGTACATTGTAAATTTTAGAGTTGGTATAAACACATTGGTATACCCTGTGTATCCACGTCCACCTTGTGTCTCTCACTGGGAGCCTTTTGCCAGGATGCAGGACAGTTTCCCAGCTCAGGCCTAGGAACTGTGTGACGACAGGTCGGGGGGGAACTTGGTGGTCATTTCCACTCCATAGACCCCACATCCTGCTGAAGGCTGCTGGTGTGCCGTAGGTGTTTGGTAAGCTCCAGGGAATGGACACTGACAGCCGTGTGTGAGGCCGCATGCCTGTCTTGTTTGGTGAAGAGTGAACCTGTCAGGGAGGACCCTCAGCCCACCAGAAGGCTCCTCCCACGGAGCTCTCACCCCACCCTTCACTCCCAGTCACATTCCTGGGCCAGGAGCAGATGGGTCATGGAGCTGTTGGGCTCCCACCTGGCATGTGACCAGGTCACCCAGTCAAGAAGTCAGGGAGGTGATCTGCACCCCCATTCCTAATCAGGGCCTGAGGACAGAGGAGTGTGTTGAAGATGCATCGATGCATCCTGTCCAGCTCCTGAGCACCTTAGGCTTCTCAGAGTCTAGGCCCCCCTCAGCCAGGACCAGCCTCAGATGTCCTGGCAGTGTGGCCCGTGGTCCCATCTAGGGGACAGGCAGAGACAGAACAACCAACACCCCAGGACACCTCCCCTACCTTGAGGAATTCTGCCTGATGAACCCAGGACCCTCAGCAGGGATCCCACAGCCTGACAAAGGTGTGGCAAGTGCATGCTAGGGCTGAGCAGGATCTTCTCTACACCAGACCAGTTCACCCCTTTCTGTCTGTCTCCCCAGGGAGACTGAGTAGTGGAGTGGCAAAGCAAGAACTGGACTTCAGTCAAGCCCAGGCTCCTACCCTGCCTCACACCATACCTAGCTCTCCACAGGGGTGTGGGTGGGGCTCTCGAGGCCAACCCCAAGGATTTCTGGAGGTCCCAGGAACTGACCAGAAGCATTTCCTGATCCCCTCAGACCTACCCAACACACTCCCCTGGTGTCCAGCATCCCCTAGACCAACATTAGACAAGACCCCTGCAGACATCAACAGGGACTGTCCGTGTGCCCAAGGTCACACTGAGCGCTGCCTGTCAGGGCAAATGCACAGAAGGAATTTGTGGCCTGGAGATGTGATGGCAGGTCTGGGGCCGAAGCCTGTGGCGCTCTGGGAGGCCTGCCCAGGGAGAGGGTTATCTCCTTCCCTGGCCACAGGGGATTCTCTGGAAGGGACTCCGAGTTAACCCCAAAGACCCAGGCTTTGCTGGTCACCAGCTCCAGCTCCCTATTCCTGAGCAACTCAGTTCAGGAACCCGCGAAGAAACCTGAGAACGCTGAGCTTCAGGAAGCAGCAGGTGAGGTCAAGGAGCTGGGGACAGCTGGCCACGGTGTCTTCCCTGCCTCATGCAATCCTTCACCGAGACCAAGATCCCCAGCTCTCTCTCAAGGTCTGACCCCAAATTCCTCCCCTCAGCCATACCTCTCTCCATCTCCTCCCAGAAGATTGTAGGAGCCTCCCACAGGCTGTGGGGACATACAGAAAGGATGTTGGAGAAGTGGTCCACGCCTGCAGTTGGAACTCTAGGGGTTAGAAGGGAGGCCAGTCAAGCATGTCACAGCTGACAGAGGCCTGCCCCCAGGCCTGGGGATGTTTCCAGTTTCTAGTTCTGTGGTCTTGCAGCAGCTGTTCCCGTCGCCTGGCCTGCTATTTCTCAGCTTGTTGGTCTAGTCAGAGCTGCAGCCTCAGCTGAGGAAGGGGGAAGACCAAGGAGCTTGGAATTTACACTGAAGCTCTGGATTGGGGCAAGAAGAACCTGGAAGAGTTTCAGGAGATGATATAATTGTTAATTTAGCTTGTCAGAGCCTCAGGGTGCCCAGATATTTAATCAAACATTATTCTAGGTGTGTCTGTGAGGGTGCTTCTGGGTAAAATTAACATTGGAATAAGTGCAGTCATTCAGTTGTGTCTGACTCTTTGCAACCCCATGGACTGTCGTTTGCCAGGCTCCTGACCACAGAATTTTCCAGGCAAGAATACAGGGGACCAATTCCACCCAACCCCACCTCCCTGGTGTCCAGCATCCCCTACACCACCATCAGACAAGACCCCTGCAGACATCAACAGGGACTGTCCGTGTGCCCAAGGTCACACTGAGCGCTGCCTGTCAGGGCAAATGCACAGAAGGAATTTGTGGCCTGGAGATGTGATGGCAGGTCTGGGGCCGAAGCCTGTGGCGCTCTGGGAGGCCTGCCCAGGGAGAGGGTTATCTCCTTCCCTGGCCACAGGGGATTCTCTGGAAGGGACTCCGAGTTAACCCCAAAGACCCAGGCTTTGCTGGTCACCAGCTCCAGCTCCCTATTCCTGAGCAACTCAGTTCAGGAACCCGCGAAGAAACCTGAGAACGCTGAGCTTCAGGAAGCAGCAGGTGAGGTCAAGGAGCTGGGGACAGCTGGCCACGGTGTCTTCCCTGCCTCATGCAATCCTTCACCGAGACCAAGATCCCCAGCTCTCTCTCCAAGGTCTGACCCCAAATTCCTCCCCTCAGCCATACCTCTCTCCATCTCCTCCCAGAAGATTGTAGGAGCCTCCCACAGGCTGTGGGGACATACAGAAAGGATGTTGGAGAAGTGGTCCACGCCTGCAGTTGGAACTCTAGGGGTTAGAAGGGAGGCCAGTCAAGCATGTCACAGCTGACAGAGGCCTGCCCCCAGGCCTGGGGATGTTTCCAGTTTCTAGTTCTGTGGTCTTGCAGCAGCTGTTCCCGTCGCCTGGCCTGCTATTTCTCAGCTTGTTGGTCTAGTCAGAGCTGCAGCCTCAGCTGAGGAAGGGGGAAGACCAAGGAGCTTGGAATTTACACTGAAGCTCTGGATTGGGGCAAGAAGAACCTGGAAGAGTTTCAGGAGATGATATAATTGTTAATTTAGCTTGTCAGAGCCTCAGGGTGCCCAGATATTTAATCAAACATTATTCTAGGTGTGTCTGTGAGGGTGCTTCTGGATAAAATTAACATTTGAATAAGTGCGCAGTCATTCAGTTGTGTCTGACTCTTTGCAACCCCATGGACTGTCGTTTGCCAGGCTCCCCTGACCACAGAATTTTCCAGGCAAGAATACTGGAGTGGGGTGCCATTTCCTTACGCAGGGAATTTTCCTGACTCAGGGATCAAACCTGCATCTCTTTCATCTCCTACATTGGGAGGCAGCTTCTTTATCACAAGCACCACCCAGGAAGTCCCTTTGAATCAGTGTACTTGGTTCATCAGATTGTCTTCCCCAGTGTGTGGGGCTGCATCCAATCAATTGGAGGCCTGAATAGAACGAAAGGTAAAGTAATGGAGAAATTGCTTGCTCTCTACCTATTTTTAACCTGGGGCATTGTTCTACTGTGTTTGGACTGAAATTGACATCATTGGCTCTTCTGACTCTCCAGCTTGCATACTGCAAGGTCTTGGGACTTTCTGACTCCACAATTACATGACCCAATTATCATCTATCCATCATCTATATCACCTATCTATCATCTATTGCCCATCTATCTATCTTTCTCTCTTCCTTTCTCTCAATCTCTCTTCTTGGTTTCTCTGGAAACCCAGACTAAAACAGGAGGTAACAAGGTCCGTTTTAGAAAGATTTATTTGATACCTTTTAACCCAGTAATTCTACTTTTGTAAACAACAAAAGAAACCAACTTGATGGGCACAGGTTTTGCATAAGAGAGAAGTAACTAACCTTATTCCTGTTCCTATGACAACAGGTAGATTTTGCTCCCCAGCCTAGTCCAGAACCTAAAGAACCCTCCTCCTTCTAAAGAGACATGTATGAGCCTCTTCTTGGAGCCCAAGTGGGAGACAGGTGCATTCTCCTGGCCTCTGCATGCACATTGGATGGAGTGACCATAAGGGATTAAGTCAGCAGTAAGATCAGAGCAGCGTAGCAAGGCAGAAGGCTCTTCAGCCAATCTACTTTCTCTTCCTGGTTTTGTGGACAGTTACATCCCATTTATTTCAATAATTATTTGTCTTTTTGAATTAAAACATAAATAAAATACATCCATATAGAGCACAGTTGGGTTTAAGTTAAGATCTCGTAACACTAACACCTACAACCTCTCTGTCTAGGCCTGTCTTTATAGTTAATTGCTAGATGCACACACTCAGGTACTTTGCAAGGAGACCTGTTAGGAGGCATTGACAGGACATAGGTGAGAGAAGGTAGTCTAGGCCAGGGTGTGACTGTGGAGGTAGAAAACATGGCAAGGTTTAGGATATAGTTTGAAGGTAAAACCTTCAAAAGATTTGCTGACAGAGTGCAAGTCAAATGTGAGAGAAAAGGAAAGGTCAAAGTTGACAGCAAAGTTTGAGGGCCTTAGCAAATAGAGGAACGGCAGTGCCATTTCCTGAGCTATGGGAACACTGGGAGAGGAATAGGATTATAGAGAAAAGTCAGGAACTTAATTTGGGACATGCTCAATTTTTATGGGCTTCCCAGGTGGTGGTGGTGGAAAAGAACCCGCATGCCAATGCAAGAGACATAAGAGACCTGAGTTCAAACTCTGAGTCAGGAAGATCCCCTGGAAAACGGAAGGGCAACCCACTCTGGTATTCCTGCCTGGAGAATCCCATGGACAGAGGATCCTGGGGGAAGGCTATGGTCCATAGGGTCACAAAGAGTCAGACACGACTGAAGTGACTTAGCATGCACGCATGCTCAGTTTGAAATATCCATTAGGCATCCAGAGAAGATGTTGAGTACAGATTAGAATTACATGATTCTGGGATTCAGAGGGCAAGTCTGGTCTGAGTATATAAATCTAGGGGGCTTCCTTGTGTAGGCTGTTTTATAGCCAGGATCCAAATAAAGCATCTCAAAAGTAGGGCACAGAGAGAAAATAACTAAATCCTTTGGGGCATTTGAGTGTTTAGAGGCTCAAGAAATAAAGCAGATCCATCAAAGGACACCGAAAAAGAGGGTCTAGAAGTTAAGAGGAAAACCAAAGAAGAGAGGCCTCTGCATGCACATTTAAGGGTTTAAGTGTCAGAGCAGCGTAGCAAGGCAGAAGGCTCTTCAGCCAATCTACTTTCTCTTCCTGGTTTTGTGGACAGTTACATCCCATTTATTTCAATAATTATTTGTCTTTTTGAATTAAAACATAAATAAAATACATCCATATAGAGCACAGTTGGGTTTAAGTTAAGATCTCGTAACACTAACACCTACAACCTCTCTGTCTAGGCCTGTCTTTATAGTTAATTGCTAGATGCACACACTCAGGTACTTTGCAAGGAGACCTGTTAGGAGGCATTGACAGGACATAGGTGAGAGAAGGTAGTCTAGGCCAGGGTGTGACTGTGGAGGTAGAAAACATGGCAAGGTTTAGGATATAGTTTGAAGGTAAAACCTTCAAAAGATTTGCTGACAGAGTGCAAGTCAAATGTGAGAGAAAAGGAAAGGTCAAAGTTGACAGCAAAGTTTGAGGGCCTTAGCAAATAGAGGAACGGCAGTGCCATTTCCTGAGCTATGGGAACACTGGGAGAGGAATAGGATTATAGAGAAAAGTCAGGAACTTAATTTGGGACATGCTCAATTTTTATGGGCTTCCCAGGTGGTGGTGGTGGAAAAGAACCCGCATGCCAATGCAAGAGACATAAGAGACCTGAGTTCAAACTCTGAGTCAGGAAGATCCCCTGGAAAACGGAAGGGCAACCCACTCTGGTATTCCTGCCTGGAGAATCCCATGGACAGAGGATCCTGGGGGAAGGCTATGGTCCATAGGGTCACAAAGAGTCAGACACGACTGAAGTGACTTAGCATGCACGCATGCTCAGTTTGAAATATCCATTAGGCATCCAGAGAAGATGTTGAGTACAGATTAGAATTACATGATTCTGGGATTCAGAGGGCAAGTCTGGTCTGAGTATATAAATCTAGGGGGCTTCCTTGTGTAGGCTGTTTTATAGCCAGGATCCAAATAAAGCATCTCAAAAGTAGGGCACAGAGAGAAAATAACTAAATCCTTTGGGGCATTTGAGTGTTTAGAGGCTCAAGAAATAAAGCAGATCCATCAAAGGACACCGAAAAAGAGGGTCTAGAAGTTAAGAGGAAAACCAAAGAAGAGACAAAAACTGATAAAGATTCAAGAAGCAAGGGGTGGGCTTCCTTGGTGGTCCAGTGGGTAAGGACACCGCCTTGCAGTGCAAGGGCACTGGTTTGATCCCTGGCCTGGGAAGATCCCACATGCCACAGAGCAGCTGGACTGATGTGTTCAACTACCAAGCCAGAGCTCTGGAGTGCATGCACCCAGGGCCAGTGCTCTACAATGAGAGAGGTCACTGCAATGGGAGACCCACACAGGCCAAAGAACAAAGATAGATGAAAATGAATAGATGAAAGACCAATAGAAGTGGCCAAAAAAAAAAAAAAAGAGAAAGAGTCCCACAGGACTTAAAAAAAAAAAGAAGAAGAAGAAGCAAGGAGTGATCAGCTATGTCCTATGATACTGAAAAGTCAAATAAGACGAGAATCAAGACCTAATGTTCACACTGGGTAGCAGAGAGGTAGACAGTCACCTCAAAGGGAGGAGTTTCAGGAAAACGCTGGAGGTGAAAGTTTGAAGGCAATTCAAAACAAAAATAAAAAGAAATGGAAATACTGACTAGCCAATAAAAAAATGGGCAGGAGAGAAAACAGCTTCATAGAAGAAGAAATGCCAATGACTCAAACTGATGAAAAGATGTTCATGGATGACAGAAACATTCAACCTCCTTCAAAAAGGACCACATTGGTAGGCTGTTTCCACTTCTTAGACTGACAGAATAATAACTGCAAAATTGTGTGGCCAAGCTGGGGAACAGATACTCCATTGCTCTTAATACAATTCTATGCATGCACGAAAGGGGCTCAGTTTGAAATATCCATTAGGCATCCAGAGAAGATGTTGAGTACAGATTAGAATTACATGATTCTGGGATTCAGAGGGCAAGTCTGGTCTGAGTATATAAATCTAGGGGGCTTCCTTGTGTAGGCTGTTTTATAGCCAGGATCCAAATAAAGCATCTCAAAAGTAGGGCACAGAGAGAAAATAACTAAATCCTTTGGGGCATTTGAGTGTTTAGAGGCTCAAGAAATAAAGCAGATCCATCAAAGGACACCGAAAAAGAGGGTCTAGAAGTTAAGAGGAAAACCAAAGAAGAGACAAAAACTGATAAAGATTCAAGAAGCAAGGGGTGGGCTTCCTTGGTGGTCCAGTGGGTAAGGACACCGCCTTGCAGTGCAAGGGCACTGGTTTGATCCCTGGCCTGGGAAGATCCCACATGCCACAGAGCAGCTGGACTGATGTGTTCAACTACCAAGCCAGAGCTCTGGAGTGCATGCACCCAGGGCCAGTGCTCTACAATGAGAGAGGTCACTGCAATGGGAGACCCACACAGGCCAAAGAACAAAGATAGATGAAAATGAATAGATGAAAGACCAATAGAAGTGGCCAAAAAAAAAAAAAAAGAGAAAGAGTCCCACAGGACTTAAAAAAAAAAAGAAGAAGAAGAAGCAAGGAGTGATCAGCTATGTCCTATGATACTGAAAAGTCAAATAAGACGAGAATCAAGACCTAATGTTCACACTGGGTAGCAGAGAGGTAGACAGTCACCTCAAAGGGAGGAGTTTCAGGAAAACGCTGGAGGTGAAAGTTTGAAGGCAATTCAAAACAAAAATAAAAAGAAATGGAAATACTGACTAGCCAATAAAAAAATGGGCAGGAGAGAAAAACAGCTTCATAGAAGAAGAAATGCCAATGACTCAAACTGATGAAAAGATGTTCATGGATGACAGAAACATTCAACCTCCTTCAAAAAGGACCACATTGGTAGGCTGTTTCCACTTCTTAGACTGACAGAATAATAACTGCAAAATTGTGTGGGCCAAGCTGGGGAAACAGATACCCTCCATTGCTCTTAATACAATTCTATGCAAGTGAATTTGGCAGTTTTCATCACATTTGCAAATATGTATATGCTGTGACACAGCAATTCCATCTGAGTTTATCTTCCCAGCATGCTTGTACTCTTCCAAATGAATACGCCTGCATACAGCTATTCATACAGCACTGTCTGACAGCAAAAGATGGAAAACAGCCCAGTGTCAGTAAGGAGGAAACTGGTTCAATCAGTCACGGCACAGCCCTACTACAGAATACCTTGCAACTGTAATGAGGATGTACTTTAGGTACTAATGTGAAAAGGTACCCACTCCACGATACAAGTTTATAAAGGCATGTATAATGTGTTAGCATTTGTGTAACAAAAGGATGGGAAAGAATATATATTTATATTTGCTTGTATTATATGAAAATCTCTTTAAATTTTTTAGAATGTTTTGAAATACACAAAAGTCTAATACTAGTTCATTTGAGGGAGATGGAGACTGGCAGGTGCCACAAAAGATGGGTTTATCACTCAAAGGTTATCTCTTTCCAAAGTAATATGATTCCAAACACATAGAGCTATGGGAGGAGGAAAGAACTGGGGACAGGGGACAGGGATGACAGGGCCTCTTTTGCTAAAGTTTTCCTTTTGTTTCCACCTGTTTCCAGGTTCAAAGGATTTGTTAATAAAAGAAAACGCTTGTTACACACAAACAATTTCAATAATTAGTAGGGGATTCTTTCACGTAATTTCAATATGTAATCATTAAAAGAAAAGAGACATAGAAACAATAGAGAAAAATAACATCACATGCCTCCCCAAATTGGGCCAACAATTGGGAAGACCAGCATCAAAACTTAAACAATCCTAGGAAGTTCCTCATTAACCGCAATCTGGAGTCTTGATTGGGAAAGGCTTCTGGGCAGTCCATTCCACGGGTGAGACTTCACGTTACAGCGTCAGGGGCTCCCACTTAGAATCCCCAGCCACAAACATACCATCCTCAGTTTGTGTGCAAAATGCAGCTCTGATTTTACTTCCACTTGTCTACAATGCTGTCCATTTCACCTTGTGGGTCATAGGATTTCGCTAGGCCCTAAGAGGTTGGCCAGACCCGTAGGGACTCAAGAATTCCAGTTCTGCCTGACACTGCAGGCAGGTACTGAATCCAGGCCATACCCAGGAAAGCCAGAAATAAGATCAGAGCTCGCTCTCCTGCTTCTGAAGTTTGAACAAGACTTTCTCCATTTTAATGTCCCTAATGGGGCCAGAAAAGTTTCTCAGGGCAGGGATGATAAAAAGTCTCTTTCAAGCATCAGAAGCAGAAATACCAAAGAGATATTTACTTCTAGAATAGTCATATAAGGAGGTCCAGGCACTTATTTCCCAGGCACAACACGCATTCGTGGTAGAAATGATTTTTTTTAAGTTTCTGTAAATTGTCTTAAGAACCTAGAATAGAAGAAGAAAAGTTATTTTAAAAAATCTACTGCAATTCAGTAAGAACAATGAAAGTTTATAATATTAATGCACATATGACACAAGTCAGATCTGACACAAATCAATTCATCATTTCTCTGGAGAACTGATATTTTTGTTGTGGTGGTGGCTTTAGCAATCAATCAGTCCTGGTTAGGTGCAGACTATAAATTTGATCTTATCTTCTGGAGTAGTAGCTCCAATGTCATCTGAGTTTTCAAAGGCTTTGTCTGACCGGAACATACAGTGGCACAGCCACTCTGGAAAGTATTATGGCAGTTCCTTATCAACTAAACATGCACTTACCATATGACCCAGCGATTTCCCTCTTGGGCATTTACACAGAGAAATGAAAATGTATAATTCACACAAAACCTGTCTCCAGATGTTCACAGCAATAGCCCCAAACTAGAAACAACCCCAATGTACTTCATCAGGTGAATGGTCCAATGAAGTTTGGCACAACTATACCACGGAATATTGCTCCATGATAAAAAAGAAACAGGTTATTGATGCATATCACAACTTGGATGGCTTTCATAGGGATTGTATTAGTGGAAAAAGCCAGTCTTAGAAGGTTACATACTATATACTTCCATTTATATGACATTCTTAAAATGACAAAACAACGTAGGTGGGTATCAGGGTAGTGGTTGCCAAGGGGACAGGGATGGAGTGGGTACAGCAGGAGGGGGTCTGTTTGTGGGATGTGGAGCAGTGTTGCATCTTGACTGTGGTAGTGGTTACACAAATCCACACACACACACACACACACACACACACACACACATGTACATGTAAAAGCTGGTGAAGTCTAAACAAGATCTGCATATAGTTAATACAGTTATACTAATATCAGCTTCCTGGTCTTGATGTTTCATGTATAAATAAGATAAGATATATCTCCATTGGGAGAAATGGGTGAAGGGTATATAGGATTTTTAACCTCCTATGCATCTATAATTATTTCAAAGTAAAAGACTTTTTAAAAGATTTTGCTAAGCCATTTTGGGTCTGCTCTATGCAGACTGGAGGCAAGCCTGCTCATCCACAGAATTAGGGATCCTTCCTCCAGCTCTCTCCTCTCTGAGAAATGCTCCACACACTGGCTCACATGAGTTTCCTCTTAAAATGTAGGTATTCACACAGTAGGGCAGCTTTGCAACTAAGGCTATCCTCAGGGCAGGAATAGGATAGGAAAAAATGGGAAAAATAGAGTGAGCTCAAGGATTTTCCCACACACACTTCATCTTGCAGAGGCCCCCTTCCTAGTCCTCACAGAGAGATGCTTCCCATGCACAGTGCCTACTGGGACTGACGTCAATTCAAAACTGGAAGATGGGAGAGGAAAAGAATCTAGGACTCTTGTCTCCATTACGGGTTAGCCTTCAAATGTTGACTCCTCTCTTCAATCTGCCTGTCATTGCTAACATATTAACTTGTTTACTTTATCCAGAGTTTTTAGTTGCAACTGATGAGACAGATAGAATTTAGTGGTCTTACTTCACCTTGGCCAGCTTCAGAACCCTTAAATATAAAGTTAAATCTTTCAGTTACCATATGAGATCAATACGAATTCTCCTACTTTATAGATAAAGAACTTGAGACTTAATGAGGTATAGTCTTCTGCTCAAACCCATAGAGCCAATGCTAAGGTGAAAATGTTCAGTCACTTAGTCATGCCTGACTCTTTGAGACTCCATACACTGCGGCATGCCAGCCTTCCCTGTCCTTCACCACCCATTGACTCAGTGATGCCATCCGACCATCTCGTCCTCTGTTGTCCCCTTCTCCTTCTGCCTTCTGTTTTTCCCAACATCAGGGTCTTTTCCAGAGGGTTGTCTCTTTGCATCAGGTGGCCAAAGTATTGGAGCTTCAGCTTCAGCAGTAGTCCTTCCAAGGTGAAAATGTATAAGCAATTAAAAATAGCTCATAAAATAGGCTGTTGAGTGGGGTCAGAAAGCAAGAGGGGGCGAACAAGGAAAGATTCTGTTTGTTAGAACAGAGTGGTGGGGAGATCGAGGGTGAAAAGGGACAGGAGGAGGAGAAAGAGTAGAGGAGGGAAGGAGGTCTCTTCCTGGTGGCTCAGGGCTGTATCAGGCAGCAGCTGCTTTGCATTGAGGGTACTTACCCAGAACTCCCTGCTTCTACTTTCACCTCCATGGATTTCTTGTGAGTAAACAGGCCCGTTTAAGCAATGATGTAATCCTATTCCTTTTCCAATCAGAGCCCAGGCTTAACCCAATCAGCCTTTGCACTTCTTTGTTGATCCCATTTGTCCAGGGACACCTAGACAGATCACCACTTTTGGCTAGAGGAGAGACTTTATTCTACAGATGAGAGAAGACATTCTCTCTTCCCACCCAGCCTTACAACCGTACCGGGAGAGCTCACTTGAGAATGAATGAAGGCAACCAAGAAGAGAGCAAGGCTGAGAGAGAGTCACAGGAAGCCCAGCCCTGATGGTATCATTCAATTTCTTAGGTTCACTTGTGCCTAAGCTTACACCATGCCCTGACTTTTTCGTAAGTGATCAAATAAAATTGGGGAATGAACAGTGGGTGGGAGGCATAAAGGGAATAACATGGAAACCTATACTATCATATGTGAAAAAGATAACTATTGTCATTGCGCTGTGGGAACAGGGGATCCTGCAGGGGTGCTGTGCAATGGCCTGGAGGGGTAGGAGGGGAGGGACTGGGAGGGAGGTGGAGGAGGGAAGGGGCTAGGGATATACATATGACTAATCTGGGATTATGCATATCTGTAAATAATAATACTCTGTAAAAATAAAATGTAAAATAAAAAAGAAGAAGAAAAAAATTTCCTCCACATTGAGCTGGATTAAGCTGGTACAGCAACTAAAATGTCCACACTTAATACATAATATCTCATGCCCTCCAGGGCCTTCAGTCTGTTTCTGGACACTCCCCAACTTCCCTCTTCACTTATATCCCCCAAATCCCCACTCCTTCATTCTTAGAGTTGAGTGGCCCTCAGTCAGGAGGTCTAATTTGAGAGTCTTCTAAAATGGACAGGACAGGGAAGATTTGTCTTTGGATATTAAGACACCCAGAGGGAAGGCATAGTGTTTTTCTGTGTCCCCACTTTCTCTATTTATATCAGTAAGGGCTCCTTTCAAATACAAATAATGAGAAATCTTCCACACAGCGGTTTAAACAAATAGGTATAAATGAATATGGCAGGACCCAGGCTCCTTCACTCTTGCTTCTCCACCACCTTTAGTGTGTGGTTTCCATCCTCATGATCCCATGTGGGCAGAAGAAAGGTAAGATATGGCAACAGCAGACCTTCCCTCTGAAGACACTAGCCAGAAATGCATCTTGGCTGGAATGTGCCCCTAAGAGAGAGGATCTTTATTTGCTTATATATTCCAAGTTCTTACAGCTGCTGCTCAATAAACGTGGCCTGAATGAAGGAGTGAATAGACAAATGGATGAATGGATGCCTGTACAGGATAACTGAGTTTTTACCTCCAATAGCTCCTACAATTGAGTCAGATAAGAGAGGAGGGGCTGGAATGACCACTGAATCATTTCCCAAGCTGGCATGCTCCATGGACCTTCATCCTCCACAGGTGGGATCTCTTGGGAGGCATCTGGATACCCCACCCCAAACCTTCTTAGGAGGTTTTTACCCACCATGGGGCATATGCTTCACTGGCAGATGTGTTTTCCATCTATTGGAAATTTCTCCCAGAAAAAAATGATTGGCAGAGAGGACATTCCATTGTGACTCCAGCAGGGGTAACAAGCTGGTCCCCCCCGCTTTCAGCAACAACATTAAAAACCAAACTGGCACAATTTTTGAATAAGACCTTATAGGAATATGGCTTGTACTCATATCCCATGTGGTACAATTATGTGAAATTCACCTTCAGCAAAGATGCACAATAAATAGACCCAATTTATGTCTATTTTCACTCAAAGAGCTGAAAATAGCTGAGAGCTGAGGATAGGATCATTAAATATATGAACAGTATTAGGCCTGTGAAGGAGAATTTGACTGAGGGTCACTGGGAGCCACCCACCAGCCTCCACAAATTCTGCCCGCCCAGCTCTGCACAACCTCCCTACCCTTGGCTCTACAATCCCACTTATAATAGGTTTCTCTGTGGTCTCATGATGGGTCATCAGACATAGCTTTTTCATAACTTCAAAAGAGAACACAACAGTTTGAAAACAGGAAAAAATGTAAAGTAAAAACAATTATACACAATCCTCAGAAGTAAATCAAACTATTTTTATTTTGCTAGTTCCCTTCTTGGCCTTGTTCCCATATGTGGACTTAAGTCTATAGAGTGACAACCAGAGATTTATTTCCTATTTTGTGTCTGCACTCAACAATAAATCATAAACATTCTTCACATTACTATAATTTATTTGATATATTAATAGCTGCATAATCATCCTCAAATTTGCTTAATAAATAAATGAGTTTATTTTCAACTTCTTACCCCTATAACAAATGCTGCAGTAAATGTCCTTGTGTACATAGCTTTCGTCGTCTTGTGCTGCATGTTGGTTTAAAAGCAGCATGAAGGCTAGTGTCACCTCTGGGCTGACAGTTGCCTTTTCACCACTCCACCTAAATCCCCAGGTCAGAGAAAAGCTGCTGGGACTCTAATATTAGCCTCGCAGCCTATCACAAGAAACAGGAAGCAGCATGGCCTCCCAGCTGGATGACATGTCGGTAGAGACAGACCTGGAACCCCACTGCTACTTCTGGAAGAAACCAGCAGCATCAACCTGGCAGGAAGTGGGATCAAGCAGCCTGTGTGGTTTTTCTGCAGGAGACAGATCTGCCCTTGTCCTGTGCCCCTGGGCTATGTCAGCTCTGGGGCCATGTTTCCTCCATTCATGCTCCCTCAACAGACTGACAGCAAAGGTGCCTGAGTTTCTAGGACCAAGCTGTAGGCACTCGACTCAAACCAAGACAAAGACAGTCAGATGCTTTCTTCCCTGAGAAATGCAACGCTGACTTAGTCCAAAAACGGAGTCTTGATGAAGCCATCCCTCTGTTTCCACTGCCCAGACTCCCAGAGGTGGCGGAGGGTTGTCCTTTCTGAGACTGGTCCTGCTGCCTTGCCTTTTCCAGATCGCTTTCCAATAGTCTCTTTCTGTACACACCTCTCCATCCTGCGAACAGAGGGCCCTTCCAGATACAGCCAGCCCCTCTGGCAAGGGACCCTAGGGATCCCAGGGACCACTGTCCCAGGTCAGCTCGAGGACCAGCAGACGTGAGGGCTGGTTATCCCAGGCCAGTTTAGCCCAGCTAGCATCTCCTCTCTCAGCTCCTGGCTCAGTCATTTGTCACTCTGGGCTAAATAAATCTTGACAAAAGATGAGGCAATGCCTTCGATCCTGCTAAAAGGCTCCCACTCCAGCAGTCTGTGCCCACTCAGCATCAGCCCCAGGCCTCACCCAAATTCCTGAAGAGAGCCTCTGACTTCTTGACTGGGCCAAGTACCGGAAATCCAGGCATTGTCTAAATCCTTAACCTGGCACTGACCATGCAGGAATGAAACAAGTGAGGGTCCTGGAGACGGCCGGCCAGGACTGGGCTCCAGCTCAGGGATACCATGTCATTATCTGGGGAAAGTTCACTGGACAAAAAGCTCACTTCTCAGAGCTGGCTTCCTCATCTGCAGAATGGGCATACAATCCTCATGTTTGAGAGTTCTCGGGGGAAGTGAACTCTGGCCCAGGACAATGACAGGTTCCAAATCTGAGCCACTTGGTTTCCTGTAAGTCTTCTGTCTACAGAGATGTTCACAGTATCACCAGAACCAACACCAGGCCCACCTTCATGGAGATGGTCTGCCAGCCCTGCGCACAGAGGATAGGCCCACTCATCAGGCCTGCTTTCTTCATGTCCTGCCATTACTTCCCTGATGCCACTCCACCAAGAAAGGGAAGGGGGCAGCCACTTCCTTCCTCTAGTGGACCTTTCGGAAATGAGAGGAGCTTGGGTTGCTTTCATTTTTTGAGGTTCCTGGTATACTAAAAATGAGGACATTTTTAGTAACTGTGGTATAATTGAAGTGTCTACAGGTAAAAGGATGATACAAGAGTATTCATATAATTGTCAAAACAACTGCAGAAAATGCAATACATTTTCTGGTGAATTGCAAGTGGTATACCTGGGGTAGGATACGAGCTCAAATTTGCAGGACAGTCATCTAGTTCTTATGATCTTCTGGGGTTGGGCCTGTAGCCTACAAGTCTGAATTTCTAGAAAAAGACATAACCAAACCCAAAGCAGAAACTTCATTGGATCCCATTTAAGGGGAACGAGGAGTTGGGGTGGCATTTTTAGAGGTTTGAGAACATTTGAATGGGCCAAGATATGGATTACTTCACAGAATTACTACTCTTGGTTTTGGTTGCAGTAATACAAAAAAACAACCTAAAGGGTCATAAACTGGTTCAGGTAAGCAATTTCAAAATAAAAATGATAGATAAGTCCACCAAACGTTACCAATGGTTGAACTCAAGTAACAAGATACAAGGGCTTCACTGTGCCAATTTCCAACTTTTTCTTATAAAAACAAATCTTGAAGTCTTTAGTTAAGAAAGATTAAGAGTTTTGGATTACCAATATAAATATATTTTGCATTTTCTAAAGAAAATGCTGTTACCTTGTGCCCCTGCTTGCAGTGGGACTCCATGTACCTGAGTATGCAGGACACTGACCAGTCCAAGGAACAGTCCGTTTGGGACAGTCTGTTCTTGTAAAGCCTGTGGGAGGGCAGCCCCTGTGCCTTCAGTAATAACTAGAGAGAAATGGGGTGTCTGCAGTAGCTATAGCTTCCAGGCATCCATCATCTGATCTGTATCTAGGGGAGAGGTCATTAGGATCACTTCACAGAGGGGAAATTGACCTCCGTGGGAACAGGTGCTGACAGAGGTCACATAGTTGACATGTAGCCAAGCAGGGATTTGAACCAGTGGCATTCTGGTAAAGCACTCTTTGAAAAATAAGAAAAACAGAGAGAGACGAGGAAGAGAGAGCCCCGGTTTGTAGAGCTTGCCAATTTCTATGATGTAAATATTACCCTACAATCTAATTTCAAGGCATCAGTGATCTAACCCACAGCTCATAAAATTCCTGAATGTTTCACAGTCGGCACTGTTGATTTCAACCCAGTTCTGGGCGTCTATCACTGAAGCCCTTTCTCTTTTCTCTGTCAGCATTTCCCTCACTTTGATCCTTTGCACATCATTTTTATAATTTTGCCACATCCTTGTTCTACCTTGTTTGTGTTTCCCAAATCCTAGTTTCCTGATCAGACACTGAACCCGTGCCCCTTGCAGTGGATGCATGAAATCCTAACCACTGGACCACCAAGAAATCCCCTATTATTTGGTAAATACTCTTCTCTGAGATGCCTCAGTTTTTAAAGACAGATGACATTACGATCACCGAAAGTGAAATCAATTGCTATAAAAATAAAGTAGCGTTAAGATGAACACTGAATTGTTGAATCAAACATACTTTTTGCACTTTCTAATACACTCTTTCCTGTGTACTGGCCCAAGTAACAAGATACAAGGGCTTCACTGTGCCAATTTCCAACTTTTTCTTATAAAAACAAATCTTGAAGTCTTTAGTTAAGAAAGATTAAGAGTTTTGGATTACCAATATAAATATATTTTGCATTTTCTAAAGAAAATGCTGTTACCTTGTGCCCCTGCTTGCAGTGGGACTCCATGTACCTGAGTATGCAGGACACTGACCAGTCCAAGGAACAGTCCGTTTGGGACAGTCTGTTCTTGTAAAGCCTGTGGGAGGGCAGCCCCTGTGCCTTCAGTAATAACTAGAGAGAAATGGGGTGTCTGCAGTAGCTATAGCTTCCAGGCATCCATCATCTGATCTGTATCTAGGGGAGAGGTCATTAGGATCACTTCACAGAGGGGAAATTGACCTCCGTGGGAACAGGTGCTGACAGAGGTCACATAGTTGACATGTAGCCAAGCAGGGATTTGAACCAGTGGCATTCTGGTAAAGCACTCTTTGAAAAATAAGAAAAACAGAGAGAGACGAGGAAGAGAGAGCCCCGGTTTGTAGAGCTTGCCAATTTCTATGATGTAAATATTACCCTACAATCTAATTTCAAGGCATCAGTGATCTAACCCACAGCTCATAAAATTCCTGAATGTTTCACAGTCGGCACTGTTGATTTCAACCCAGTTCTGGGCGTCTATCACTGAAGCCCTTTCTCTTTTCTCTGTCAGCATTTCCCTCACTTTGATCCTTTGCACATCATTTTTATAATTTTGCCACATCCTTGTTCTACCTTGTTTGTGTTTCCCAAATCCTAGTTTCCTGATCAGACACTGAACCCGTGCCCCTTGCAGTGGATGCATGAAATCCTAACCACTGGACCACCAAGAAATCCCCTATTATTTGGTAAATACTCTTCTCTGAGATGCCTCAGTTTTTAAAGACAGATGACATTACGATCACCGAAAGTGAAATCAATTGCTATAAAAATAAAGTAGCGTTAAGATGAACACTGAATTGTTGAATCAAACATACTTTTTGCACTTTCTAATACACTCTTTCCTGTGTACTGGCCCAAGTAATCCAGAGGCTACACTCTGGGAACCTGGGGCTTGTTCTACCAGCCTTCTATAAAAGGGCCTAGCATGTCAAAGGAGGAGAGAGCAAATGGGATGTGAATGTAAAAATGCTCGGGCGGTATCCAGAAATGTTTCTTGTATGGTCTCGATGTTTCTACAGGGCTCTTCACCTGCAGCATTTCTCAGGACTTTAGGATCCACAAGGAACACACGGTGAACAGCTTCTCCAGGACAATCTGCCCCCTAGATTAGACTAGGTTGCCATAACCATTTCCCCCATGGCCACAGTTTAGCAGGGGGCAGGTATGATAGCAGCAACAGCAGTGGAAGCTGACATTGACCAAGACCTTCAAGGGGCAGAGCCCCAAAGGAAAAACAGAAAAGAGAGTCTCAGACGAGGAGTTGGAGGAAATGGAGGAAAGCTTAGAAAAACAATGTCAGTATACACCAATGCTAAATACATGCTTATCCTATGGTGTAGCCATTCCACTCCACAGTATCCACTCTTAGAGAGGCTTACCCATATCCACCAAATTCATAAAAACCCAGAACAGAAGTCAATACAGATGCCTTTCTACAAGAAAATGAGGGTTTCCCTGGTTGTCCAGTGGGTAAAGAGTCAGCCTTGCAGAGCAAGAGGAACCAGTTCAATCCCTGGCCCAGGAAGATCCCACATGCCACAGAGCAGCTGGATCGGTGTGTCCAATTAGGAGCCAGTGCTCTGGAGTGCATGCACCCAGAGCTGGTACTCTGTGACGAGAGAGGCCACTGCAATGGGAGATCCACACAGGCTGAAAGAATAAAGATGGATGAAAAATAAATAAATAAAAAGAGGCCAAAACTTAAAAATTAAAACAAAACAAAACAAAAACAAGAAAACGAACAAGTCCAGCTGTAAAATAGTATACAGCAAAGAAAAAGAGCAAGCTACTTCACTAAATGTGAAAAAAAGAGAGAGAGAGAAAGAATCTCAAGATATAATCTTAGGGAAAAGAAACTAGACACCAAAGAGTACATATCATATGATTCTATTTATATAAAGTACAAACAAGCAAACTAATCCCTGGTAACAGAATCACTAATGACTAAGAAGTCCAGGAAAGCTTTGTGGATGCTGGCAATGTTCTCCATCCTGATCCTGATGGTGGCTATGAAGGTGGTTTTCTCTTATGAAACATCTGTTAAACTGCACAAGAAGCTTTTTTGCATCTTAGTACATGCATTTCAATAAAAAGTTTAATGTATAAATGTAATAAAAAGGAAAAAACCATAATACTGGGTAAAGACAGTGAAAAACAGAATGACACTTAAAAGAAATACTTGATAACATGTACAGTAAAATAACACCATCATTTTGCAAGAACACAAAAGACACATATTAAGAGATTGAAATGGTTGCCTGGGGGGTAAAGAATGGGAGTGCAGGGTAGTGATAAAAGGGAACACATAAATAACAGGATTGGGGGCTTGTTAGGACTAGAGAGCATCATTTAAGAAAGAAATGGGAGACTTCCCTGGTGATTCAGTGGGTGGGGAGTCCGCCTTGCAGTGCAGGGGACACCGATTAGATCCTTGACCCAGGAAGATCCCACATGCCACGGAACAGCTGGACTGGTGTGTCCAATTATGAGCCAGCGCTCTGGAGTGCATGCACTCAGAGCCGATACTCTGCAACTAGAGAGGCCACTGTGATGGGAGGCCCACACAGACCAAAAAATAAAGATGGATGAAAATTAATAAATAAAAAACCAATAAAAGAGGCCAAATTTTTTTAAAATTATTAAAAAAATATTAAAGCAATGGAAGAGAAGAAGGGTGAGGAGAAGGACAACTGAGACTTTGGACAATCCTTCGAGGGTTCCAACATTGCCCAGGGAACCCAGCTTGGGCTCAGATCCTTGGAGCACCTCCATGAATGTCATGTAGTATGCACAGGCTACCTTTGTTCACAGGCCTGGGGAGGCAGGTTGGCTCCTGAAGGACTCAAAGCTGGGAGACTGGCAACTGGGCCCACTGGAGCTCTGCAGAGAAGAAGAATTTCAGTTCGGGGCTGCAAATGACCTGGAATTTGTTGCAGAAGCAGGGGAGAGTTGTAAAAGTGGGGGTAGAGCTCACTCCCAGGCCAGACTTGAAGATCAGACATGCCCTAATCCCTGGTAACAGAATCACTAATGACTAAGAAGTCCAGGAAAGCTTTGTGGATGCTGGCAATGTTCTCCATCCTGATCCTGATGGTGGCTATGAAGGTGGTTTTCTCTTATGAAACATCTGTTAAACTGCACAAGAAGCTTTTGCATCTTAGTACATGCATTTCAATAAAAAGTTTAATGTATAAATGTAATAAAAAGGAAAAAACCATAATACTGGGTAAAGACAGTGAAAAACAGAATGACACTTAAAAGAAATACTTGATAACATGTACAGTAAAATAACACCATCATTTTGCAAGAACACAAAAGACACATATTAAGAGATTGAAATGGTTGCCTGGGGGGTAAAGAATGGGAGTGCAGGGTAGTGATAAAAGGGAACACATAAATAACAGGTTTGGGGGGCTTGTTAGGACTAGAGAGCATCATTTAAGAAAGAAATGGGAGGCTTCCCTGGTGATTCAGTGGGTGGGGAGTCCGCCTTGCAGTGCAGGGGACACCGATTAGATCCTTGACCCAGGAAGATCCCACATGCCACGGAACAGCTGGACTGGTGTGTCCAATTATGAGCCAGCGCTCTGGAGTGCATGCACTCAGAGCCGATACTCTGCAACTAGAGAGGCCACTGTGATGGGAGGCCCACACAGACCAAAAAATAAAGATGGATGAAAATTAATAAATAAAAAACCAATAAAAGAGGCCAAATTTTTTTAAAATTATTAAAAAAATATTAAAGCAATGGAAGAGAAGAAGGGTGAGGAGAAGGACAACTGAGACTTTGGACAATCCTTCGAGGGTTCCAACATTGCCCAGGGAACCCAGCTTGGGCTCAGATCCTTGGAGCACCTCCATGAATGTCATGTAGTATGCACAGGCTACCTTTGTTCACAGGCCTGGGGAGGCAGGTTGGCTCCTGAAGGACTCAAAGCTGGGAGACTGGCAACTGGGCCCACTGGAGCTCTGCAGAGAAGAAGAATTTCAGTTCGGGGCTGCAAATGACCTGGAATTTGTTGCAGAAGCAGGGGAGAGTTGTATGTGGTAGAGTCAGAGAAATGGCCCCATAGAGGAGGGAGGCTCATGAGCAGCTCACTCCCAGGCCAGCATGGACTTGAGTCAGACCTCAGCACATGCCCTTTGCAAGATCTGTAAGAGCCAAGTACCACTTGTGCTTTTTAATCAACTTTTAATAAACTCACTTCTTTTTTCACTTAGATAAGTATTTCAAAGGGTAGTTTTGTCCAGTGTTGGTGCAAGTGTGGAAAAACAGGAACATTCGTGCACAGTTGGTACAAATGTGAAATGGTGTAGCTGCTATGGAAAACAATATGCCAGTTCCTCAAACAATTAAGCGCAGAACTACCATATGACCTAGCACTCCCACTTCTGGGTCTCTATGCAAAAGAATTAAATCAGAATCTCAAATAGGGATTTGTACTCCCATGTTTACTGAAGCATTATTCACAATAACCAAAAGGTGGCAATAAATCCAAGTGTCCATTAACAGGTTGAAAAACAAAGTATAGCATATACATACAATGGAATATTATTCTTCCTTAAAAATGAAATATTCAGAGCTTCCCTGGTGGTCCAGTGGGTGAGGACACCGCCTTGCAGTGCAAGGGGTGCCGGTTCGATCCCTGTACTGGAAAGATCCCACGTGCCGCGGAGCGGCTGGACCCATGTGTCCAATAACTGAGCCGGAGCTCTGGAGCGCATGCGCCCAGAACCGGTGCTCTGCAACGAGAGAGACCACTGCAATGGGAGGCCCACAGAGGCCAAAGAACAATTTCCACTGTAGGAGGCAGGAAATTCTGGCTTGGCTAATCAGAAGATACCATCCTTCCTTCACATGCTCAGTTGCTCAGTTGTTGACCACCAGGTTCCTCTGTCCATGGGATTTTCCTGCCAAGAATACTGGACTGACTTGTCACTTCCTCCTATAGGATCTTTCCAACCCAGGGATCAACTGGCATCTGCCGGGTCTCCTGCACTGGCAGGCTGATTCTTTACCACTGAGCCTCCTGGGAATTCCCCTTCCTCTCCATTTCATCACAATGATGAGTATACTGTCGGCTACCGTATAAGCTCCTGAATTTGTTGCAGAAGCAGGGAGAGTTGTATGTGGTAGAGTCAAATCCCATAGAGGAGGGAGGCTCATGAGCAGCTCACTCCCAGGCCAGCATGGACTTGAGTCAGACCTCAGCACATGCCCTTTGCAAGATCTGTAAGAGCCAAGTACCACTTGTGCTTTTTAATCAACTTTTAATAAACTCACTTCTTTTTTCACTTAGATAAGTATTTCAAAGGGTAGTTTTGTCCAGTGTTGGTGCAAGTGTGGAAAAACAGGAACATTCGTGCACAGTTGGTACAAATGTGAAATGGTGTAGCTGCTATGGAAAACAATATGCCAGTTCCTCAAACAATTAAGCGCAGAACTACCATATGACCTAGCACTCCCACTTCTGGGTCTCTATGCAAAAGAATTAAATCAGAATCTCAAATAGGGATTTGTACTCCCATGTTTACTGAAGCATTATTCACAATAACCAAAAGGTGGCAATAAATCCAAGTGTCCATTAACAGGTTGAAAAACAAAGTATAGCATATACATACAATGGAATATTATTCTTCCTTAAAAATGAAATATTCAGAGCTTCCCTGGTGGTCCAGTGGGTGAGGACACCGCCTTGCAGTGCAAGGGGCGCCGATGCGATCCCTGGTCTGGGAAGATTCTACGTGCCGGGGAGCGGCTGGACCCATGTGTCCAATAACTGAGCCGGAGCTCTGGAGCGCATGCGCCCAGAACCGGTGCTCTGCAACGAGAGAGACCACTGCAATGGGAGGCCCACAGAGGCCAAAGAACAATTTCCACTGTAGGAGGCAGGAAATTCTGGCTTGGCTAATCAGAAGATACCATCCTTCCTTCACATGCTCAGTTGCTCAGTTGTTGACCACCAGGTTCCTCTGTCCATGGGATTTTCCTGCCAAGAATACTGGACTGACTTGTCACTTCCTCCTATAGGATCTTTCCAACCCAGGGATCAACTGGCATCTGCCGGGTCTCCTGCACTGGCAGGCTGATTCTTTACCACTGAGCCTCCTGGGAATTCCCCTTCCTCTCCATTTCATCACAATGATGAGTATACTGTCGGCTACCGTATAAGCTCCTGAATTCAGGTGAGCCTAAAGCTAGAATCACTCTTTCTTTTTATTTACGCTTTAGAAAGTTGTGTAGCTTAACTGGCACAGTGTGTTTGTGTGTGAGTGTGTGTGGATAGTGTGTGTGTTGGTGGGTGGAGGGGTGAGTCTCACCACCATCTCTGCTTTGTCCAAGACCTCTGGAGATTCAATCGAGTCTGTAGCGGTCCTTCCTAGTAACTCAAGTATCCTTAAATTTCCGGGTCCAGTGAGCCCCGCCGTGTTCTTTTTTGCACAAAAGCATTCCCCATCCCGAGATGCCAATTATATGGCTTGGAGGTGACCAGTTGAAATGAGAAATCCCATAGACATTTACTTTTAAAAATAATTTTAGAGTTCTCGTTATTTTTCTTTTGTATCCTCATCTCAAACTCTTCCATAGGCCCTCAGAAAGCCCCCAGATTCCAGACAGTAAGCGCATCACGCCTGACGTATGAACACGGCCGGGTGCGGAGCAAGCGAGTACCAAGGCCTGCCAGGGCCCTCGTGCAGGCGGGCGGGAGCGAACGGGGCCTCGCACGCATGCGCGAGGAGGCGGGCCAGGCCTGCGCCGAGCCTCTCTCCTGACAGGGGGCGGGGCGGCGGCGAGCGCGCGCCTGAGCCGGCATCGCGGCGCCGAAGACATTGTGCTCCGGAGCACCTTCCACCCCCGCTGCAGTCTTGCGAGGCGCCCCCACCCGGCGGGACCGGGCCAGGGGATGGAGTGGGCCCGCCGCCACGGCCCTGGAGGGACCCAGAGGAGACGACTGCGCGCGGCCTGACCCGCCGTCCTCGCCGAAGGGCCCATGGGCGCGTCCCCGCGGGCGGGCCGCGGACCTGAGGGTGGCGAGCCGCGGCACCGCGGCGCTGAGGAGGGCCGCGCTCGTGCCCGGGCCTGCGCCGGCCGCGCGCGTGCGCTCCCGCTGCAGGGCCGGCCGCGCCCGCCCCGCCTCTCGGCGCCGGTCCGGGAGCCCCGTCCGCGAGCGGCGGCGGCGGCCGGAGGGACGATGAGCGGTGCGGCGCGGGCGGGCCCGGCCCGGCTCGCTGCGCTCGCTCTGCTGACCTGCAGCCTGTGGCCTGCGCGGGCAGACAACGCGAGCCAGGAGTATTACACTGCGCTCATCAACGTGACGGTGCAGGAGCCGGGCCGCGGCGCCCCGCTTACATTCCGCATCGACCGCGGGCGCTACGGGCTCGACTCGCCCAAGGCCGAGGTCCGCGGTCAGGTTCTGGCGCCGCTGCCCATCCATGGAGGTGAGTGCCTGGCAGGGAAGAGAGAAGCCGTGGCGAGGCGGCGGGCGACGGGCTCCATCCCCCGGGAGCCGAGACCTGGGCGCGGAGGTGGTGGGCGCTGCGCCCCCACCCCGGCCGGGGGCCGGGATCGTAGAGCGGCTGGGCGGGCGGCCTCAGGGTCTAGGCTCCAGTGGTGTGCATCCCCGCCTGCTCATTGCTGGGACGAGGCTCCAGACGCGTTATTGGATTCTTGTCTTCTTTTAAGAAAGACTTGGAACGGTTTGGGCTTTTTTTTTTTTTTTTCGTTTAGTTAGCTTGTTTACAGGAAGGCATTGAACTGCGAGTTTGCAGGGACAGCTCAGACAAAGAAGGTGGTCGAAGAGCGCAAAACTAGTTCATGATGGGTGAAGTCTCAACCAGTATTTCAGCATCGGCGCAGGTTCCTTCCCAAAATCAGCCGATTGAATTTCGAAGTATGAGGTCCTTTTCTAACGTAAAACCTGCCGTTTTTCTTAAGTGGCCAGTGTCGGGAGGGTGGAGGAGGAAAACGGGCATCTTCCCTGTTGCCTTTGGCTCTTATTGTGCCCCGCCAGCTTTACTGTAATTTGACGCCTGAAAATCTCACGTTATGAAGAATCCGATACCAATGGGAACCTGTAGCCAAGTCTTCAGGTCTTGGGAGTCTGCCAAAGGGGAAATAGGTAAAATCTGAGAATGGTCTTTGAAGCCATTTGGCTTACTCTGACGTCTTCCTCTCTTTGGCTCTTTAATTATTTGGTATAAAGCATATATCTGTACAAATTTCTGGTCATGTTTTAAAAGAAACTTTTTTCTCACACTGTGGAATATGATTCTGTTTTGGGCCCACAGCAGACTTTTTGGAAAAATGTCTGCTATTTTCTCGTACCCACTCTCACCCTGAGATGGATGAGAGGGGACCTTTTTTTAAGCTGCTTTTGATGTTAAGGTGACCTAAACTAGGCAGCCTACCTAAGGTAATGGTGTTCGTTTTTATACTCTAAAATATTAAAACATCATGGCTACTCTGAGATATGTATTTGAATGCTAACATGCTAAGCTGTTTTCTTCTTTGAGGGAATCTAGTTAAGGAGAAAGAATCAGGTAAGGCTTTCACTGTATTCTTTTCTGGATTTACATCTGCCTTTTAAAAGTTCATGTTTACATCAGTAATCCACTGCTTAGTATGTACTTCTCATCTCCACTTTGTTGAAAAAGGCAATTAGGGTCCCACCTGGCCCACAGAAACAACTTTGGCCTTTGGTTCATTCAGTAAATATTTGCTTGCTTGTTCTGTGCTAGTCTCTGTGATTGGGACATATAATGTTGCCAAACTGTGGCACTGATAATGGTCATCTATTTTCTGGTGCTGAGATCTGTGAGAGTCACGTGGAACCGGAGAAAGAGGAAGAGGGAGAGGCAAGCTATTCTGGAGTAAGAACTGGCCCTGTGCAGTATTTTGAAATCTGTGGTTTGTCATTGGGGCTTGGTTCCCCCAGGCACCCCAGATCCATGATCCTCACTTTAGACGCTTGCCTCGTGTGGATCTACTTTCCGAGACGACTTGTTGCTTCCCTGTCATTCCAAGCCAAAGCCCCATCTTAGAAAACTTGTTTTAGGTGTTTGGATAGAAGAGTATTGGACACTGATGTGTGGGTAAAGGTGAGTCCTGCTCATCTGTCGGTGGGGAGGCCACATTAAAGGATTAAAGGTTCTGGGTCGTGCTGTACATAAACCTGATGACACTGGCAAAGTACTGTGTGACTCTAGGAAAGCGATTTGGCCTTTTAGCCTTAATTTCATTAGCAAAATGGAATGGTAAAATAGTTACACCTTAAGGTTATTGAGAGGCTTCAGTGGTTCCTGAATTCTTACAAGGGGAGATTTGTTAACCTAAAAACTCTAAATCAGTGGAGTTTTAGACATGACATAAGCAGTGTGGAATATGATTCTGTTTTGGGCCCACAGCAGACTTTTGGAAAAATGTCTGCTATTTTCTCACCCACTCTCACCCTGAGATGGATGAGAGGGACCTTTTAAGCTGCTTTTGATGTTAAGGTGACCTAAACTAGGCAGCCTACCTAAGGTAATGGTGTTCGTTTTTATGCTCTAAAATATTAAAACATCATGGCTACTCTGAGATATGTATTTGAATGCTAACATGCTAAGCTGTTTTCTTCTTTGAGGGAATCTAGTTAAGGAGAAAGAATCAGGTAAGGCTTTCACTGTATTCTTTTCTGGATTTACATCTGCCTTTTAAAAGTTCATGTTTACATCAGTAATCCACTGCTTAGTATGTACTTCTCATCTCCACTTTGTTGAAAAAGGCAATTAGGGTCCCACCTGGCCCACAGAAACAACTTTGGCCTTTGGTTCATTCAGTAAATATTTGCTTGCTTGTTCTGTGCTAGTCTCTGTGATTGGGACATATAATGTTGCCAAACTGTGGCACTGATAATGGTCATCTATTTTCTGGTGCTGAGATCTGTGAGAGTCACGTGGAACCGGAGAAAGAGGAAGAGGGAGAGGCAAGCTATTCTGGAGTAAGAACTGGCCCTGTGCAGTATTTTGAAATCTGTGGTTTGTCATTGGGGCTTGGTTCCCCCAGGCACCCCAGATCCATGATCCTCACTTTAGACGCTTGCCTCGTGTGGATCTACTTTCCGAGACGACTTGTTGCTTCCCTGTCATTCCAAGCCAAAGCCCCATCTTAGAAAACTTGTTTTAGGTGTTTGGATAGAAGAGTATTGGACACTGATGTGTGGGTAAAGGTGAGTCCTGCTCATCTGTCGGTGGGGAGGCCACATTAAAGGATTAAAGGTTCTGGGTCGTGCTGTACATAAACCTGATGACACTGGCAAAGTACTGTGTGACTCTAGGAAAGCGATTTGGCCTTTTAGCCTTAATTTCATTAGCAAAATGGAATGGTAAAATAGTTACACCTTAAGGTTATTGAGAGGCTTCAGTGGTTCCTGAATTCTTACAAGGGGAGATTTGTTAACCTAAACAAATCTCTAAATCAGTGGAGTTTTAGACATGACATCAGTGTGAACAGCAGCCTGTGGAAACTGAGTCTGCAGTCAGTTTCCCCTGGGTATCTATTTTCTCCTTCTCTCCTCTCTTCGCTAGGGGCTCATTTGGTATCTGCGCAGCATGAGGTTGCTCCAGATTTCCATGGCATTCATGGTGGGATCCTGCAGGTGGTTTGGGTCTGGCTTTCTGCTAAGGGATCTGTACCTATAGGTTCTTTCAGTCCAGCAAATATGAATTGAAAACCTGTTGGTAGCAGCCACCATCCAGGGTACTCAGGGAAGAGGGAGGAGCCACAACAGTGAGCAGAACAAATTCTCTCCTTTTCCTGAAGCTCTCAAGTTTGGTGGCATTTTTATGTCAGTTTACCTGTAGATTGTTTCTAAATCTATGGATTAACATGAAATTGAAGACATTTTTGTGCTTTTGCAGAAGGAATTTAGAAATGTATTGTGTTTGGTTTTGTTTTGTTGTTGTTGATTTCTTAGCCACGCTATGTAGCATGCTGAGTCTTTAGTTTCCTGAATAGGGATCAAGCCCACACCCCCAGCAGTGGAAATGCAGAGGGCCAACCACTGGACCGCCAAGAGATGTCCTAAGAATGTATTTTAAAAAACAGTAATGGTTGTATAAATCTGTTAAAATTTGTCGTGCTTAAGAAAACGTCTTATGTCTATTATACCTCAATTTAAAAAAAAGAAAGAATATAGCTTAAAATTAGAATATTTGTGTATTTCACATTATGATATTCTTGATTGAATCTCAAATATTAGTATATTTAGAAAAAAATAAGATATTCCTTCTGACTCTAATGCTTTTATAATTCTAAACTGAAAAGAATTCTTAATGTATTTATTGAAGATAATACTTAGTGTTGGCACTGAACAAAGTGATTTTCAAATTACAAAAATAGTTATGAGACACAATTTCTGGCCAGAAAAATAAAAATAACCATGCAATAGATGGAAAGCGATTTGGCCTTTTAGCCTTAATTTCATTAGCAAAATGGAATGGTAAAATAGTTACACCTTAAGGTTATTGAGAGGCTTCAGTGGTTCCTGAATTCTTACAAGGGGAGATTTGTTAACCTAAACAAATCTCTAAATCAGTGGAGTTTTAGACATGACATCAGTGTGAACAGCAGCCTGTGGAAACTGAGTCTGCAGTCAGTTTCCCCTGGGTATCTATTTTCTCCTTCTCTCCTCTCTTCGCTAGGGGCTCATTTGGTATCTGCGCAGCATGAGGTTGCTCCAGATTTCCATGGCATTCATGGTGGGATCCTGCAGGTGGTTTGGGTCTGGCTTTCTGCTAAGGGATCTGTACCTATAGGTTCTTTCAGTCCAGCAAATATGAATTGAAAACCTGTTGGTAGCAGCCACCATCCAGGGTACTCAGGGAAGAGGGAGGAGCCACAACAGTGAGCAGAACAAATTCTCTCCTTTTCCTGAAGCTCTCAAGTTTGGTGGCATTTTTATGTCAGTTTACCTGTAGATTGTTTCTAAATCTATGGATTAACATGAAATTGAAGACATTTTTGTGCTTTTGCAGAAGGAATTTAGAAATGTATTGTGTTTGGTTTTGTTTTGTTGTTGTTGATTTCTTAGCCACGCTATGTAGCATGCTGAGTCTTTAGTTTCCTGAATAGGGATCAAGCCCACACCCCCAGCAGTGGAAATGCAGAGGGCCAACCACTGGACCGCCAAGAGATGTCCTAAGAATGTATTTTAAAAAACAGTAATGGTTGTATAAATCTGTTAAAATTTGTCGTGCTTAAGAAAAGCGTCTTATGTCTATTATACCTCAATTTAAAAAAAAGAAAGAATATAGCTTAAAATTAGAATATTTGTGTATTTCACATTATGATATTCTTGATTGAATCTCAAATATTAGTATATTTAGAAAAAAATAAGATATTCCTTCTGACTCTAATGCTTTTATAATTCTAAACTGAAAAGAATTCTTAATGTATTTATTGAAGATAATACTTAGTGTTGGCACTGAACAAAGTGATTTTCAAATTACAAAAATAGTTATGAGACACAATTTCTGGCCAGAAAAATAAAAATAACCAGCTGTGGTCAATAGATGGTAAATTAATTAAAACTCATTTTGAGGACAAGTGTTTGGTAGAAATAAACATAAAGACAAAACCAGTTTTCCTAGAGTTTCAGATATGACTCATTTTAAGTCTGTGCCTTGGTTTGTGAAAGTAAAAACCTTTCTTGCTATTTTGCATGTTTCTGTCCGTTAGGCAAATATGAATCACTGAGCAAGATTTATCTGCCCTGTATCTTTAAAGAGCAGATTGGCACTTTTTTCCTAATTGCTTTGGTATTTTAGGAGTACATTTTGGAAAGTGTTAAATTTTATAAAATATATCATAAGCAGGTATTGTACTTTGGAAATATATTCTTTATTGGTAAATAGAGTACTTTTGCAAATGGAGATTTATTTGTTGATAACAAATTTCATGTTTTAACTGTAAATAATATATTTTTAGAAATGAACTTTTGAAGGAACATGCCTTATATTTATGCACAGATATTGGTGGTTCATGGTTGCTTTCTTATTACTAACTTACTCAAAGGGTAAGCGTAGGTCTAGAAGCAAATGTAAACTAGCTAGCATTTACTGTGGAGCAGACATTGTAAATGTGCTTTATGTGTGTGCACACTAACTTTTTGTTTGAGCCTCGAGTGGGGGTTGGGAGAGGAGAAGGCCCTGTTGTTGATGATGTCATTTTGTATGCAGATGTGCTGGTGGGAAGATTTTGGTAACAGCCATTTTGCATAGAAATTGTGGATGTACAACCTTGGAGAACAGTTTTAAAAAAAACAAATTTTAAATTTGTCTATTATACCTCAATTTAAAAAAAAGAAAGAATATAGCTTAAAATTAGAATATTTGTGTATTTCACATTATGATATTCTTGATTGAATCTCAAATATTAGTATATTTAGAAAAAAATAAGATATTCCTTCTGACTCTAATGCTTTTATAATTCTAAACTGAAAAGAATTCTTAATGTATTTATTGAAGATAATACTTAGTGTTGGCACTGAACAAAGTGATTTTCAAATTACAAAAATAGTTATGAGACACAATTTCTGGCCAGAAAAATAAAAATAACCAGCTGTGGTCAATAGATGGTAAATTAATTAAAACTCATTTTGAGGACAAGTGTTTGGTAGAAATAAACATAAAGACAAAACCAGTTTTCCTAGAGTTTCAGATATGACTCATTTTAAGTCTGTGCCTTGGTTTGTGAAAGTAAAAACCTTTCTTGCTATTTTGCATGTTTCTGTCCGTTAGGCAAATATGAATCACTGAGCAAGATTTATCTGCCCTGTATCTTTAAAGAGCAGATTGGCACTTTTTTCCTAATTGCTTTGGTATTTTAGGAGTACATTTTGGAAAGTGTTAAATTTTATAAAATATATCATAAGCAGGTATTGTACTTTGGAAATATATTCTTTATTGGTAAATAGAGTACTTTTGCAAATGGAGATTTATTTGTTGATAACAAATTTCATGTTTTAACTGTAAATAATATATTTTTAGAAATGAACTTTTGAAGGAACATGCCTTATATTTATGCACAGATATTGGTGGTTCATGGTTGCTTTCTTATTACTAACTTACTCAAAGGGTAAGCGTAGGTCTAGAAGCAAATGTAAACTAGCTAGCATTTACTGTGGAGCAGACATTGTAAATGTGCTTTATGTGTGTGCACACTAACTTTTTGTTTGAGCCTCGAGTGGGGGTTGGGAGAGGAGAAGGCCCTGTTGTTGATGATGTCATTTTGTATGCAGATGTGCTGGTGGGAAGATTTTGGTAACAGCCATTTTGCATAGAAATTTTCAGGATTGGATGTACAACCTTGGAGAACAGTTTTACCAAACAATAAAGTTGTTTTGTTATTTTTTTTTTTTGACATCTTGTTGACTAAAGGGATGCCATAACATCTTTTTAAAAAAATCCTAAATTCTTACATTTTATGTGAGTCTGTTGCATGAATCCATTAAACTAAACTTGGTTTTTAAAATTCTGACTTTACAGTGAAGAATGAAGGCAGTTGATGTGGAAGCAAGATCTTGGAAGAAAAGGGCAATATAATGTTAGATTTCATACTGGTAAAGGCAGGGCTTTCAAATTTCTTATAGAAATTTAAAAATATTCAGAAAAAAATAGGTTTTTATCCTGGAAACAGCAGAGACCCTGAAAGGAAAGAGGATTCAGAGGAGCTGGAGGTTCTAAAAACCAACTTTTGACATAAATTAAATAACCAAACAATAGATTATTAATTTGTATTATGTTTTTAATGATTTAGAATGTAATTGTTTAGAAAATATTTTTACGTAGTATATTTTCCTTTGTTTCTAGATGGTTCATTAGCATATAAATATTTGAATATATATATTTTAAACATATGACCTTCCCACAAAATATCCTTCCTACCTCTATTCCATCCTTCTATTTCTCTTCACAGCAAAGTGTTGTCTATACTTTCTGCCTTCAATTTTCATCCTCTTCTCTTCACAATTGTGAAGGGCTTGGCAGTAATTTTGATAAAGGCATGACGTATTTAACAGAAATATTGGACTGCAGTGTCCTTAGGATCTCGGTGTATGGAATGGTGGGCTGAAACTAAGGAAAGTTAATAGGAATGAATATGTAGCCTTTGGAATTTGGGGTAAAAAAATTAGCTGCATGTCACAGGACAAAGCCTCTGAGACAGATATTGGTGGTTCATGGTTGCTTTCTTATTACTAACTTACTCAAAGGGTAAGCGTAGGTCTAGAAGCAAATGTAAACTAGCTAGCATTTACTGTGGAGCAGACATTGTAAATGTGCTTTATGTGTGTGCACACTAACTTTTTGTTTGAGCCTCGAGTGGGGGTTGGGAGAGGAGAAGGCCCTGTTGTTGATGATGTCATTTTGTATGCAGATGTGCTGGTGGGAAGATTTTGGTAACAGCCATTTTGCATAGAAATTTTCAGGATTGGATGTACAACCTTGGAGAACAGTTTTACCAAACAATAAAGTTGTTTTGTTATTTTTTTTTTTTGACATCTTGTTGACTAAAGGGATGCCATAACATCTTTTTAAAAAAATCCTAAATTCTTACATTTTATGTGAGTCTGTTGCATGAATCCATTAAACTAAACTTGGTTTTTAAAATTCTGACTTTACAGTGAAGAATGAAGGCAGTTGATGTGGAAGCAAGATCTTGGAAGAAAAGGGCAATATAATGTTAGATTTCATACTGGTAAAGGCAGGGGCTTTCAAATTTCTTATAGAAATTTAAAAATATTCAGAAAAAAATAGGTTTTTATCCTGGAAACAGCAGAGACCCTGAAAGGAAAGAGGATTCAGAGGGAGCTGGAGGTTCTAAAAACCAACTTTTGACATAAATTAAATAACCAAACAATAGATTATTAATTTGTATTATGTTTTTAATGATTTAGAATGTAATTGTTTAGAAAATATTTTTACGTAGTATATTTTCCTTTGTTTCTAGATGGTTCATTAGCATATAAATATTTGAATATATATATTTTAAACATATGACCTTCCCACAAAATATCCTTCCTACCTCTATTCCATCCTTCTATTTCTCTTCACAGCAAAGTGTTGTCTATACTTTCTGCCTTCAATTTTCATCCTCTTCTCTTCACAATTGTGAAGGGCTTGGCAGTAATTTTGATAAAGGCATGACGTATTTAACAGAAATATTGGACTGCAGTGTCCTTAGGATCTCGGTGTATGGAATGGTGGGCTGAAACTAAGGAAAGTTAATAGGAATGAATATGTAGCCTTGAATTTGGGTAAAAAAAAATTAGTTTCAGTGAGGGGAGTTGAGGGGAAATAAGACTTTGAGCTGCATGTCACAGGACAAAGCCTCTGAGCACTCACTGACCAGCTCATTCTAATCTTGCATGCATTTGAGAGTCTGGATCCTGGATAACATTGGTCCCACTTCTTTATAGTCCAAGAGCACTTTTAGTTCATGTTCATTTCTGAATAATGAGTTTTCAGAGATGAACAAACTTCAGAGCATTGTTTTGAATATTACAAAATAGAAATCGGTTGAAAAGCATGGGATTAGATGGCTTCTAAGATCCCTCCTTCTTGAACAAAGTTTTACTCTAAAGTAGTAAGACAAATCTTGTTAAACCTGCCAAATATACCCATTAAGGATACTGTTCTTTTCATACCAGTCGTATGGGCAGGTATGGGTGCAAATGTATATACATACACACATCTTCAACAGTGAAGACAGATTTAAACACTTTTATGATTTGGTGAGGTTATCTTTTCGATTGAACAATTTGGAAAATACATGCAGTGTATCAAATGTTTATCTTCTCTGGATAGATTTTATTTTTGACAAAGGAAAATTATTTTGGGGGCAGTCTTTTCATGTGCTCATGAACTCTGTCTTTAGGTAATTCACAAAGAAGTCTAGTAGTGTTTTGGACCATGCCTGCCCTGCCCCCTGGGGTGCATGGATAGTCCTCTGAGCTGGTTCTTTTACTACAGCAACCTTGACTTATTTACAAAATGAAATGAGTTTTCAGGATCATCATTTGTTTGTTTTACCATCCTTAGAGTATTTTTATGCACTAGACATTCATTTCTTTTCCATAAATCATAGTATGTGTAACATTCTTTACTGTTGGAACAGTAAGCTAAACTGTTGGAAGTACCTCTATTCCATCCTTCTATTTCTCTTCACAGCAAAGTGTTGTCTATACTTTCTGCCTTCAATTTTCATCCTCTTCTCTTCACAATTGTGAAGGGCTTGGCAGTAATTTTGATAAAGGCATGACGTATTTAACAGAAATATTGGACTGCAGTGTCCTTAGGATCTCGGTGTATGGAATGGTGGGCTGAAACTAAGGAAAGTTAATAGGAATGAATATGTAGCCTTGAATTTGGGTAAAAAAAAATTAGTTTCAGTGAGGGGAGTTGAGGGGAAATAAGACTTTGAGCTGCATGTCACAGGACAAAGCCTCTGAGCACTCACTGACCAGCTCATTCTAATCTTGCATGCATTTGAGAGTCTGGATCCTGGATAACATTGGTCCCACTTCTTTATAGTCCAAGAGCACTTTTAGTTCATGTTCATTTCTGAATAATGAGTTTTCAGAGATGAACAAACTTCAGAGCATTGTTTTGAATATTACAAAATAGAAATCGTTTGAAAAAGCATGGGATTAGATGGCTTCTAAGATCCCTCCTTCTTGAACAAAGTTTTACTCTAAAGTAGTAAGACAAATCTTGTTAAACCTGCCAAATATACCCATTAAGGATACTGTTCTTTTCATACCAGTCGTATGGGCAGGTATGGGTGCAAATGTATATACATACACACATCTTCAACAGTGAAGACAGATTTAAACACTTTTATGATTTGGTGAGGTTATCTTTTCGATTGAACAATTTGGAAAATACATGCAGTGTATCAAATGTTTATCTTCTCTGGATAGATTTTATTTTTGACAAAGGAAAATTATTTTGGGGGCAGTCTTTTCATGTGCTCATGAACTCTGTCTTTAGGTAATTCACAAAGAAGTCTAGTAGTGTTTTGGACCATGCCTGCCCTGCCCCCTGGGGTGCATGGATAGTCCTCTGAGCTGGTTCTTTTACTACAGCAACCTTGACTTATTTACAAAATGAAATGAGTTTTCAGGATCATCATTTGTTTGTTTTACCATCCTTAGAGTATTTTTATGCACTAGACATTCATTTCTTTTCCATAAATCATAGTATGTGTAACATTCTTTACTGTTGGAACAGTAAGCTAAACTGTTGGAAGCAATTTTGAACAAAATAAAGGGATCTCTTCAAATGTCAAGTGAAAAGTCCTCACTAAGCACCCCGTCTGTGCTTGCATTATGCAAGTTCTGTGGTGTGTGCTAAAGACATGGTATGCAGTTCCTGCCCGAGAGAACTTGGTCTTCGTGTTGGGATCAGTCTTGTCTGGATGGCACAAATAGGGCATGCCATTGTAGAACATGGTGCATGCTGTCTGCAAATGCCAACTGGGGGCCAGCCACCTGTTACTGTAAACTGAGTTTATTGGAACACAGCCAGGTGCATTCATTCCCATGTCTGTGGCTCCTTTCAAGGTACACCGACAGAGTTGAGCGGTTATTACAGGAGCCTGTATGGCTTCCAAACCTAAACTGCTTATTCTCTAGCCTTTTAAGAAAACTTTTGTCAGCCCTCAAACTGTGTTCTGCAGATTCGTTTGCACCTTAATTTTTCCTATGAAAGCTATGTTATGGGTTTAATGGGCGAGAAGTTGATTCCTAAGTTGTCCCAAACTGTGAGCTCTTGAAAATTAGGGACAATGTCTTCTTTGTTTTGGCCAGATACCTCGGGCTGTGCCTGGCACTAGCAAGCCACTGTACTATGTAGTTGCATGTAATCCTGTGGTGCTTGGTCTGGTAGTGACGATGGCAGTTTTTGCTGGAAGCTGTTTGATGGGGTGGAATGGTGGAGTGTTGATGACAAGAGTATGCTGTGGGGCCTCTGTTACTATGCTATAAGTGGTTATTATGTTGTTATGCTATAAGTGGTACAAAGGCCAGAGAAATGAAAAAGTACCTGGACATGTAGTCTAGAAAGGTTTCATTGAAATTGTGGACATTGAGGTTAAACTTGATTGGTTCTGCTTCTAGCCATAATGGACTAACAGACACGGGGTTTACCTTGCCACCTGAAGGGACTGGAAAACCTGACAAAGTTACGAAATAGCAGTTTTAGAAATCGGTCAGACAATAGCGCAGGACAGTGATACCTGAGAGAAAGGAAATAAACAAGCATTCTGTGACTGCCTCAGCTTACCACCTGGAAAGTTTCTAAGGTGAAGCTCAGGGAAGGGGGAACCCAGAAAGAATCCAATGGTCACCCGGAGTTGATGAGACAAGAGTTCAGAGCTCAGGGAGGTGAAGTCAGCTGGCGTAGACTTGAATGTGTGAGGAGGTCTAGTACAGGAGTGGAGGGAGCTGTGCAGAGAGCAAGGTCTGGAAAGCTGCAAAGGGGGTCCCTCGGGCCTTTGGTTGAGTACTGTTCTGCACATTTTATGGAGAACTGTCAGAAATGAGCAGGTGGACGAATTCTTGGAGTTCACACAAGTCTGAGAATAGTTTATATTCTCACTAATTAGTAGAAAGACCTATTGCATAGAGTGAAGACCTGAGGCATGGAGTGAAGCCTAAATAGCTCCAGAAAAAAGCCTGTTCTGGACTCACTACCAAAGTTTGAAAGACACTTGCTCCTTGGAAGAGAAGCTATGACAAACCTAGACAGTATATGAAAAAGCAGAGACATCACTTTGCCAATAAAGGTCCATATGATCAAAGTTACAGTTTTTCCAGTAGTCATGTATGGATGTGAAATTTGGACCAGAAACAATGCTGTGCACCGGAGAATTGATGTTTTTGAACTAGAGAGTGCTGGAGAGTCCCTTGGACTGAAAGGAGATCAAACCAGTCAGTCCTAAAGGAAATCAGCCCTAAATACTTGGTGGAAGGACTGATGCTGACATTGAAGCTCCAGTAGGGCTGTTTGAGTGGAATGGGGGGGAGGGGTTGATGACAAGAGTATGCTGTGGGGCCTCTGTTACTATGCTATAAGTGGTTATTATGTTGTTATGCTATAAGTGGTACAAAGGCCAGAGAAATGAAAAAGTACCTGGACATGTAGTCTAGAAAGGTTTCATTGAAATTGTGGACATTGAGGTTAAACTTGATTGGTTCTGCTTCTAGCCATAATGGACTAACAGACACGGGGTTTACCTTGCCACCTGAAGGGACTGGAAAACCTGACAAAGTTACGAAATAGCAGTTTTAGAAATCGGTCAGACAATAGCGCAGGACAGTGATACCTGAGAGAAAGGAAATAAACAAGCATTCTGTGACTGCCTCAGCTTACCACCTGGAAAGTTTCTAAGGTGAAGCTCAGGGAAGGGGGAACCCAGAAAGAATCCAATGGTCACCCGGAGTTGATGAGACAAGAGTTCAGAGCTCAGGAGGTGAAGTCAGCTGGCGTAGACTTGAATGTGTGAGGAGGTCTAGTACAGGAGTGGAGGGAGCTGTGCAGAGAGCAAGGTCTGGAAAGCTGCAAAGGGGGTCCCTCGGGCCTTTGGTTGAGTACTGTTCTGCACATTTTATGGAGAACTGTCAGAAATGAGCAGGTGGACGAATTCTTGGAGTTCACACAAGTCTGAGAATAGTTTATATTCTCACTAATTAGTAGAAAGACCTATTGCATAGAGTGAAGACCTGAGGCATGGAGTGAAGCCTAAATAGCTCCAGAAAAAAGCCTGTTCTGGACTCACTACCAAAGTTTGAAAGACACTTGCTCCTTGGAAGAGAAGCTATGACAAACCTAGACAGTATATGAAAAAGCAGAGACATCACTTTGCCAATAAAGGTCCATATGATCAAAGTTACAGTTTTTCCAGTAGTCATGTATGGATGTGAAATTTGGACCAGAAACAATGCTGTGCACCGGAGAATTGATGTTTTTGAACTAGAGAGTGCTGGAGAGTCCCTTGGACTGAAAGGAGATCAAACCAGTCAGTCCTAAAGGAAATCAGCCCTAAATACTTGGTGGAAGGACTGATGCTGACATTGAAGCTCCAGTAGGTCGGCCACCTGATATGAAGGACTGACTCATTGGAAAAGACCCTAATGCTGGGAAAGATTCAGAGCAAGAAGAGAAAGGGACAACAGAGAATGAGATGGTTGGGTGGCATCATTGACTCAATGGATGTGAGTTTGAACAAACTCTAGGAGACAGTAAAAGACAGGAAATCCTGGCTTGCTGCAGTTCATGGGGTTGCAAAGAGTTGGAAACAACTTAGCAACTGAACAACCACCACCAAAGAAAGAAAACCTTAAAAAGATGAAATTTATTTGAAGTAACTAATCCTGAGCAAATCTCAACAATATCTTTAGGAATACAACCAAGTCTAGCTCCCCAAACGTGAAATCCAATACCAACATCAGATAAAAACTTAGCAGACAAGCCAAGAAATAGAAAAAGATAACCCATAACCAGACAGAGAACAGTCAGCATACAGTCCCGGGGATGGAGCAAATGATGGAATTGCAGAGAAGGGTGTTAAAAGAGCTATTATAAATATACTCAGTTTGTTCCAGGAGATAAAAGGAAACTTGAGCATGATGAAGAGAGAAATGGATCTAAAAAAAGACCCGCATCAAATTTCTGGCAGTAAATGCAAACCGGAAAAGTGTAGGATTTATATTGACAAAGAAGGAAAGAGTACACTGAGAGAATGCTATTTCCTACTTTGGTTTCTCTCAGTGATAGAGTTCCCATATACTGGGTGGGCCAAGCAATGCACATGGATTATCATTCAGTCCTCACAGAAGTTCTAGGTGGTACAACGTCCTCGTTCTGTGGATGGGAATTCAAGGTGCTCCAGTCTCACTTAGTGGTTTTTTTTTTTCTTTATAGCACTTAACATAGTTGAAAATTGTGTATCTGTCTTACTTGCTTCTGAAGACAGAGATCCTGTCTCTGTGTTCACCTTTGTACACTCAGTACTGAGCCTAGAACATAGGAGGGTGGCACGGTTGTTTTGGACAAATTAAATTGGGTGTGCAGGAGTTTTTCAGAACTGGAGAGTCCCTTGGACTGAAAGGAGATCAAACCAGTCAGTCCTAAAGGAAATCAGCCCTAAATACTTGGTGGAAGGACTGATGCTGACATTGAAGCTCCAGTAGGTCGGCCACCTGATATGAAGGACTGACTCATTGGAAAAGACCCTAATGCTGGGAAAGATTCAGAGCAAGAAGAGAAAGGGACAACAGAGAATGAGATGGTTGGGTGGCATCATTGACTCAATGGATGTGAGTTTGAACAAACTCTAGGAGACAGTAAAAGACAGGAAATCCTGGCTTGCTGCAGTTCATGGGGTTGCAAAGAGTTGGAAACAACTTAGCAACTGAACAACCACCACCAAAGAAAGAAAACCTTAAAAAGATGAAATTTATTTGAAGTAACTAATCCTGAGCAAATCTCAACAATATCTTTAGGGAATACAACCAAGTCTAGCTCCCCAAAACGTGAAATCCAATACCAACATCAGATAAAAACTTAGCAGACAAGCCAAGAAATAGAAAAAGATAACCCATAACCAGACAGAGAACAGTCAGCATACAGTCCCGGGGATGGAGCAAATGATGGAATTGCAGAGAAGGGTGTTAAAAGAGCTATTATAAATATACTCAGTTTGTTCCAGGAGATAAAAGGAAACTTGAGCATGATGAAGAGAGAAATGGATCTAAAAAAAGACCCGCATCAAATTTCTGGCAGTAAATGCAAACCGGAAAAGTGTAGGATTTATATTGACAAAGAAGGAAAGAGTACACTGAGAGAATGCTATTTCCTACTTTGGTTTCTCTCAGTGATAGAGTTCCCATATACTGGGTGGGCCAAGCAATGCACATGGATTATCATTCAGTCCTCACAGAAGTTCTAGGTGGTACAACGTCCTCGTTCTGTGGATGGGAATTCAAGGTGCTCCAGTCTCACTTAGTGGTTTTTTTTTTTCTTTATAGCACTTAACATAGTTGAAAATTGTGTATCTGTCTTACTTGCTTCTGAAGACAGAGATCCTGTCTCTGTGTTCACCTTTGTACACTCAGTACTGAGCCTAGAACATAGGAGGGTGGCACGGGTAATTAGTTTTGGACAAATTAAAGTGAGTGGGGTGATCCACCAGCAGAATATTTTTTTAAAACCTTTATTTTACTTTTAACTTTTACAGAGCTTTGTTGTTTATAGACATGCAAGTTCCCAGATCAGTCACATGTATATCCCCCCCTTCCCACCCCTCCCAACCATCACACAGCGCCCCTGAAGGATCCCCTTTTCTCACATAGCAATGACTAGAGCTATTTTCTTCACATATGATAGTACAGGCCTTCATGCTACTTCCTTTACACCTCCTACCCTCTGTTCCTTCCCAACAATGTCCATATGTCCACTGTCCATGTCTGTCTTTCCATTGCTTCACTGCGTGCGCCATCATCACCATCCTGCTAGATTCCATATATATGTGTTAATATACTGTATTTGTCCTTCTCTTTCTGACTGACTTCACTTTTTATGATACATTCTAGATCTAGCCACCTCATTAGGGCTGATTCTTCTGCATTTCTCTTTACAGCTGTGTAGTATTCCATTGTATATATGTACCAGAGCTTTTGGATCCATTCATTCGTCGATGGACATCTAGGTTGCTTCCATGTTCTAGCTATTGTATAGAGCGCTGCAATGAACATTGGGGTACAGGTGCTTCTTTCAGATTTGATTTCATCAGGGTATAAGCCTAAGAGTGGGATTGCTTGTCATGTTTCAGAAGAGCCTGGATTTGAGGTAGGTCTGTCTGACTGCAGAGCTCATACTTAAACCCCAAGTGGGTTTAATAAATTATGACCTATCCCTCATATTTCTGGCAGTAAATGCAAACCGGAAAAGTGTAGGATTTATATTGACAAAGAAGGAAAGAGTACACTGAGAGAATGCTATTTCCTACTTTGGTTTCTCTCAGTGATAGAGTTCCCATATACTGGGTGGGCCAAGCAATGCACATGGATTATCATTCAGTCCTCACAGAAGTTCTAGGTGGTACAACGTCCTCGTTCTGTGGATGGGAATTCAAGGTGCTCCAGTCTCACTTAGTGGTTTTTTTTTTCTTTATAGCACTTAACATAGTTGAAAATTGTGTATCTGTCTTACTTGCTTCTGAAGACAGAGATCCTGTCTCTGTGTTCACCTTTGTACACTCAGTACTGAGCCTAGAACATAGGAGGGTGGCACGGGTAATTAGTTTTGGACAAATTAAAGTGAGTGGGGTGATCCACCAGCAGAATATTTTTTTAAAACCTTTATTTTACTTTTAACTTTTACAGAGCTTTGTTGTTTATAGACATGCAAGTTCCCAGATCAGTCACATGTATATCCCCCCCCTTCCCACCCCTCCCAACCATCACACAGCGCCCCTGAAGGATCCCCTTTTCTCACATAGCAATGACTAGAGCTATTTTCTTCACATATGATAGTACAGGCCTTCATGCTACTTCCTTTACACCTCCTACCCTCTGTTCCTTCCCAACAATGTCCATATGTCCACTGTCCATGTCTGTCTTTCCATTGCTTCACTGCGTGCGCCATCATCACCATCCTGCTAGATTCCATATATATGTGTTAATATACTGTATTTGTCCTTCTCTTTCTGACTGACTTCACTTTTTATGATACATTCTAGATCTAGCCACCTCATTAGGGCTGATTCTTCTGCATTTCTCTTTACAGCTGTGTAGTATTCCATTGTATATATGTACCAGAGCTTTTGGATCCATTCATTCGTCGATGGACATCTAGGTTGCTTCCATGTTCTAGCTATTGTATAGAGCGCTGCAATGAACATTGGGGTACAGGTGCTTCTTTCAGATTTGATTTCATCAGGGTATAAGCCTAAGAGTGGGATTGCTTGTCATGTTTCAGAAGAGCCTGGATTTGAGGTAGGTCTGTCTGACTGCAGAGCTCATACTTAAACCCCAAGTGGGTTTAATAAATTATGACCTATCCACTTAGTGAAATGTCATACAACCATTAAAGGGAATCATTGCAAAAGTTAAGTATATCCTACAAAAGTAAATAGATAATGATTGTGACTGTGTTAAATATCCTTACAGTAGATAGGGACTCTAATATGCAAAAGTAATTTGTGTTATATTCATTGGATCATGGGTGACATGTCTCATTTTCTTTTCTCTCAATTTTTTTGAAGTCATTTTTAATATGAAACCTTATTATTAGAAGGAAAGTCATACTCTCTAAAGGAAACAAGTGTTTTTAAGTTTATTCCCTAGCTTCAAGAATAATTAATTCCAAACAGTGGTTAGAATGAGTAGAAAACTGGAAGATAACTAGGAATACACTGAAAAGGGCATGCTTTTCCCCAATAAGAAACGAGTAACTCTAAGACCGAGTCTTCTTGCCTTAACAGGAATCAAGCTAAAATGTGGCATTGATTTTTTTTTTAATTTATTTTTAATTGAAGGATAATTGCTTTACAATACTGTGTTGGTTTCTGCCATACATCGCCATGAATCAGCCATAGGTATATGTATGTCCCCTCCCCCTTGAGCCTGCCCCCCCACCTCCTACCCCTTCCCACTCCTCGAGGTTGTCAGAGCACTGCGTCTGAGCTCCCTGAGCCACACAGGAAGTTCCCATTGACTAGCTGTTTTACATACGGTATGTTTCCATGTTACTCTCCATACATCCCACCCTCTCCTACTTCCTTCCCATCGTTCCCTGTGTCTGTGTTTCCATTGCTGTCCTGCAAATAATTTCATCAGTACTATCTTTCTAGATTCCATACATATGCATTAGTATATGATATTTAATTTACTCTTTTTGACTTGCTTCACTCTATGTAATGGGTTCTAGGTTCATCCACCTCATTAGAACTGACTCAGATGTGTTCCTCTTTATGACTGAGTAATATTCCATTGTATACGTACCATAGCTTCTTTATGCATTCATTTCTGCATGGACATCTAGATTGCTTCCATGTCCTAACTGTTGTAAATAGTGCTGCAATGAATATTAGGGTACATATGTCTTTTTCAGTTATGGTTTTCTTGGGGTATATGTGTGCTGTCATTTTGAGCAGTTGTGAATCCCAGAAAGGGACTTTTCTATAATACTTTTATGATGATGATATTTTGTTAGTTTGCCCTAGTTAAACTCAATCTGTGGTTAAAGCATGAAGACTTAACTCTGGGTAGTCTCCACTTTTCGAAAGGTCACTTTTGCCACTTTGCTTTTTACGAAAGACCTACATTAGTACCTATTTTTGATAACCGAAAGAAAAAAGAAAAAAGAAAACCTCAAGAGGATTTCTGCTTTTAGCAGAAAAAAGGCCAGAAGTGAAAATAGCATTAGGCATTTGTTTTATAGCCAGGTGAGCTAGTGTAGAGGAAGCCACACCTGGAGCGGTGAGAGCGGTCCCACCAAAGCACCTTCGCCCGAAACGACACTCAGCATCTTAACGTTAAGCTGCTGTAGTTGTGAACCATGTCTGTGAGCACCTATGCTCTATCTTGATTTATTTTGTGAGTCCATTAGCAAGATGTTTCCTGTGATAATTGCTTTTTCCTTTTTTGGCCGTTTTTGGTTTGCAACAGGTTTTTCCTCTCTCCACATGCCTTCTGTCATTGCTTCCTGTACCTTTACTTTTAGCCTGGTCTTCTCTGAGCTCTGGATATACATATTAAACTGCCTACTTGGAATCTTTAATTTAAATTTCTCAAGAACATCTCCAGTGTGATGAATCTCCAGTCTACTACCACTGTCTTCAGGGCTTTCCCGGTGGCTCAGATGGTAAAGAATCTGCCTGCAATGCAGGAGACCTGGGTTTGATCCCTGGGTCAGAAAATTCCCCTGGAGAAGGAAATAGCTGCCCACTCTAATAGTTACTTTTAGAGAAAAATTCTGTGGACAGAGGAGCCTGGTGGGCTATAGTCCACGGGTTCGCAAAGAGTTGGACACAACTGAGTGACTAACACCACTGTTTTCAAGTCTCCCCCCGTGTCAGCAAATGACATCACTGTCCTTTCTGGTTACTTAACAAATTTAGGAGTCATCCTAGCGTCTTTTTCTCACGTCCCACTTCTGATCTGTCCTTCGCAGTTTACCTTCTGGGTGTATCCTATCTGTCTGTTGCTTGTCATTTTCCCTTCTGTCATCTTACTACAGGCAGTTGCCATCTCTTATCCTTTTTGGTCTTTCTGTTCTTAACTTCCATCAATCTTCTTTCCTCAATGGCCAAAGTGATCTTGAAGCTTCACCAGTCATGTCACTATTTGCTTAAATTACCCTTTAGTGGCTTCTTGTCTTTAGAGTGAAAATCTGAACTCCTTACGGTGGTATACAAGGCATTTGCTTATGGATCTGACTCCAGCCTTTCCCTCCCTCAGGCCTTTCATCAGGCCATTCCCTTGCTTGCCATGCTGCAGCTGCCTGTATTCTGATACTCTTTCCTAGAGCTTCTAAATTTTCTTTACAATGTGTACCTTCTTGTTGGCGTCCCATTCACCTCTATCTCCTGCTCTCCCACTGATGTTTGCAGTATTAAAATAGATTACTGTTCTTTGATTCTGTTTAACCGCCAGTTAAAAGGGCTGTGGAGATGGAGACATGGGGAAGGAATTGTAGAATCTAAGAACTTAATGGTCATCAGTAATCAGCAAGTCTGGCCACTCACTTGAGGCCTCAGCATTCCTATCCAATGGTTGTATAGCTCAAACTTGGACAATTGAGTGATGAAAATCTACCACATTCATCTCTGGAAAGCAGAATGTTAGAAAGTCTTTTTGTAATCTGGAGGAAAAAAAAAAGGTTGGTTCAAGAATTTGTAGACAGTTGTTCATTTCCTTGTCTGATTCAAGTTCTCTGTTAGACTTCATGTTCCTATTTCTGTTCTTAAGAATATGGTATTTTAAGCCATGGAATGCAGCATTCCACTTAAAGGATGCAGTGAGTTGAGTAACATCCCACAAAAATTCTTGTCCACCTGGCACCTCAGAGTGTGATCTTATTTGGAAATATGATCTTTGCAGATGAAAGTAGTTAAGGATCAAGATAAGATCGTGCTAGTTTAGGGTGGACCCTAAATCCAGGGATGTCCTTATCAGGAGAAGAGGGAATGCAGAGAGACACAAAGATAAAGGCCTGGGAAGATAGAGGTTGAGATAGGAGTTATGCTGCCACAGCTAGGGAGCGCCTCTGGTTGCTGGCATCCACCAGAGGCTGGGGGAGAGGCATAGGACTGTTTTTCCCTTGAAGTGTTCAGAAGGAGTCAACTGTACCAACACTCTGGTTTTGACTGCTGTCCTCCTATGAGACAGTACATTTATACCACAAGGTTTGTAGTCATTTGTTATGACAGCCATAAGATATTAGTACAAAAAGAAAAGCAAAATTGAACAATACCGCAATTTGGTTTCACCCATGCAGAAGAGGGTAGAACTGCTTTCTTCCCAGTCATTCTGAACACCTGCCTAGAGTCACATAGGTTATTTTGTAGCCTTTCCCTCCCTCAGGCCTTTCATCAGGCCATTCCTTGCTTGCCATGCTGCAGCTGCCTGTATTCTGATACTCTTTCCTAGAGCTTCTAAATTTTCTTTACAATGTGTACCTTCTTGTTGGCGTCCCATTCACCTCTATCTCCTGCTCTCCCACTGATGTTTGCAGTATTAAAATAGATTACTGTTCTTTGATTCTGTTTAACCGCCAGTTAAAAGGGCTGTGGAGATGGAGACATGGGGAAGGAATTGTAGAATCTAAGAACTTAATGGTCATCAGTAATCAGCAAGTCTGGCCACTCACTTGAGGCCTCAGCATTCCTATCCAATGGTTGTATAGCTCAAACTTGGACAATTGAGTGATGAAAATCTACCACATTCATCTCTGGAAAGCAGAATGTTAGAAAGTCTTTTTGTAATCTGGAGGAAAAAAAAAAGGTTGGTTCAAGAATTTGTAGACAGTTGTTCATTTCCTTGTCTGATTCAAGTTCTCTGTTAGACTTCATGTTCCTATTTCTGTTCTTAAGAATATGGTATTTTAAGCCATGGAATGCAGCATTCCACTTAAAGGATGCAGTGAGTTGAGTAACATCCCACAAAAATTCTTGTCCACCTGGCACCTCAGAGTGTGATCTTATTTGGAAATATGATCTTTGCAGATGAAAGTAGTTAAGGATCAAGATAAGATCGTGCTAGTTTAGGGTGGACCCTAAATCCAGGGATGTCCTTATCAGGAGAAGAGGGAATGCAGAGAGACACAAAGATAAAGGCCTGGGAAGATAGAGGTTGAGATAGGAGTTATGCTGCCACAGCTAGGGAGCGCCTCTGGTTGCTGGCATCCACCAGAGGCTGGGGGAGAGGCATAGGACTGTTTTTCCCTTGAAGTGTTCAGAAGGAGTCAACTGTACCAACACTCTGGTTTTGACTGCTGTCCTCCTATGAGACAGTACATTTATACCACAAGGTTTGTAGTCATTTGTTATGACAGCCATAAGATATTAGTACAAAAAGAAAAGCAAAATTGAACAATACCGCAATTTGGTTTCACCCATGCAGAAGAGGGTAGAACTGCTTTCTTCCCAGTCATTCTGAACACCTGCCTAGAGTCACATAGGTTATTTTGTAGCCTTAACCACCAACTCATACTGACATTACTCTGATTAGGCTTTCTAGGTCCTTTTCATAGAGGCTGCCCTGAGCTGAGTGATTTCATCTTCCTGGGTTTAGCCTGTTCATTCAGCCTCTTAGGATACTTTCTGAGTCCTGATTTGTCATCAGTTTTCACTCTTTATAGGAGCTGTGTGTCACCCATGAAAGAGATGAGCATGCTTTCTGTATCTTCATCTTAGTGGTTCTTTCCCAACCTTCTGGGGTTGTGGTTTCCTGTTAAAACTTTAATGAAAGCTGTGGATCTTGCTGATGTAAAATACTTATTTCTGTATATATGCATAAGGTTTCAATAAGGTTTAGGAGGTTCAGATGGACCCAAAGTTAAGAACCCTGCTGCAGATTACTGATAAAAGTATTGAAGAATGTGAATGAACAGATCTTTTACTGTGTAAAAACCTTCTAAAATGGTTGACATTCCATTAGTCAGTACTTTTGGGGGAGTGGAGTGGGCTTTTCATAGTTTTCTAATTTACTTTGTTGGTTTTGCATTTAGTATTGTACATATTTCTTTGTCTTATATTGTAAAAGACAAGTTTTTTGATGGAAAAACCCCCCAGCTATATTGTATTTACTTTGTTCCTGATTTGCTGGGAAGGAGAAAAAGTGAATCTTTGTGGCTTAGCTATCGTATATTATTTTCCTATTGCCACTGTGATCAGTTACATCAAACTAGGTGGCTTAAAAGAACACAAATTTATTACTTTACAGTTCCGGGAGTGAGAAGTCCTACTTGGGTCTCACTGGGCTAAAATCAATATTGTGTTCCTTACAGAGGGCCCGAGGGAAAACCCATTTCCTTATTTTCTCCAGCTTCTAGAGACTCCTGCATTCATTGGCTCATGGCCCCTTCCTGTCTTCAGAATCAGTTGTGAGCTTTCTTCAGAGCTTCCTGTGAGGGGGTCAACTGTACCAACACTCGGTTTTGACTGCTGTCCTATGAGACAGTAAAAACCACAAGGTTTGTAGTCATTTGTTATGACAGCCATAAGATATTAGTACAAAAAGAAAAGCAAAATTGAACAATACCGCAATTTGGTTTCACCCATGCAGAAGAGGGTAGAACTGCTTTCTTCCCAGTCATTCTGAACACCTGCCTAGAGTCACATAGGTTATTTTGTAGCCTTAACCACCAACTCATACTGACATTACTCTGATTAGGCTTTCTAGGTCCTTTTCATAGAGGCTGCCCTGAGCTGAGTGATTTCATCTTCCCTGGGTTTAGCCTGTTCATTCAGCCTCTTAGGATACTTTCTGAGTCCTGATTTGTCATCAGTTTTCACTCTTTATAGGAGCTGTGTGTCACCCATGAAAGAGATGAGCATGCTTTCTGTATCTTCATCTTAGTGGTTCTTTCCCAACCTTCTGGGGTTGTGGTTTCCTGTTAAAACTTTAATGAAAGCTGTGGATCTTGCTGATGTAAAATACTTATTTCTGTATATATGCATAAGGTTTCAATAAGGTTTAGGAGGTTCAGATGGACCCAAAGTTAAGAACCCTGCTGCAGATTACTGATAAAAGTATTGAAGAATGTGAATGAACAGATCTTTTACTGTGTAAAAACCTTCTAAAATGGTTGACATTCCATTAGTCAGTACTTTTGGGGGAGTGGAGTGGGCTTTTCATAGTTTTCTAATTTACTTTGTTGGTTTTGCATTTAGTATTGTACATATTTCTTTGTCTTATATTGTAAAAGACAAGTTTTTTGATGGAAAAACCCCCCAGCTATATTGTATTTACTTTGTTCCTGATTTGCTGGGAAGGAGAAAAAGTGAATCTTTGTGGCTTAGCTATCGTATATTATTTTCCTATTGCCACTGTGATCAGTTACATCAAACTAGGTGGCTTAAAAGAACACAAATTTATTACTTTACAGTTCCGGGAGTGAGAAGTCCTACTTGGGTCTCACTGGGCTAAAATCAATATTGTGTTCCTTACAGAGGGCCCGAGGGAAAACCCATTTCCTTATTTTCTCCAGCTTCTAGAGACTCCTGCATTCATTGGCTCATGGCCCCTTCCTGTCTTCAGAATCAGTTGTGAGCTTTCTTCAGAGCTTCCTGTGACTCTCATCTGCCACCTGTCTTCCACATTTAAGACTCTGTGATTACATTGGGCCCACCCACGTAGTCCAAGGTAATCTAAAGTCAGCGGATTACCAGTCTTAATTCCCTCTTGTCATGGAACCTAACACATTCACAGATCCCAAGGATAAGGATGAAGATGTCTTGGGAGGGGAGCATTGACTCTGTCTCCCACACGGAGTGGACCTGTGCAAGCATCTCATGATTAAATGTCTGTGAATCATTTCTTTAATGATTATTTCTCAATTTGCTAAGGATTAATAGTACCCTAACAAATCAGAGTCTCCACCATCCATCTTTATCAGTTTATAAATATTGAAGAGCTCTTTACACAGGTTAATTTTCTAATACCTTTTCCTATGATTCCTCAGAGATTGTTGTCAGTGATGCAGTTTCTCTTTTGCATGTTGTCACCAGACTTTAATTCATCCTGATCAGAAATCCTAAACTCGTGAGGGACAGCTGCTTCAAATACTCATTCAGCAAATAATTCTTTGCACACCTAGAATATGGCAGGCAGGACAAGAAGTTCCTGTGCTTGAACTTCTGGTGGAAAAAGCAGGGTGAGTCAGCCTTTCTGTATTGTCTAGTGGTGAAAATAGACATTAAGCAGATAATAACATAAGAATTATTTAATAATAATTCTTGGGGAAAGTATCAGAACTCTGAGAGAGCCAAAATGAGAGCATTAACCCAGTCTAGGATAGGACAGGGGCTCTTCCCTGGAGAAATGATGTTGAAACTGAAGAGTGCATATTAAACTAAGAGGGACACAGCATGGGAGTCCATTTCAGGCTAGGAATATATAATGAAGACCAAAAGTTATAAAAAATGAGAACAAACCTTGGTGTGTGTGAGGAGCTGAAAGGAATTTGGGAGGCGGAGTGAATACAGCAGAGATGAAAAAATGGGTCAGAACTTTCTAGGCTGTGTTACCATTTTGGACTTTATCCCAAGAGGAATAGAAAACTACTGAAGGCTTGGTTGTTTGAATTTTTTTTTAAGTGTTTTATTTATTTATTTATTTATTTATTTTTGGGTGGGTGGGGTGGGGAGGGAGAGCAGCGGGCGGGCCACTTCTATTGGTCTTTCATTTGTCTATTTTCATCCGTCTTTGTTCTTTGGCTTTTGTGGGCCTCCCATCACAGTGGACTCTTGTCATCGCAGAGCGCCGGCTATGGGCGCATGCGCTCCAGAGCTCCGGCTCGGCAATTGGACACATCGGTCCAGCCGTTCTGTGGCACATGGGATCCTCCCAGGCCAGGGATCGAACCAGCGCCCCTTGCACTGCAAGGCGGTGTCCTTACCCACTGGACCACCAGGGAAGCCCCTGAAATTTTTTATTTTTTTCTGATATTGCTGAGTGTTTGTGGCTACACTCTGGCTTCTTCTAGTTGTGATGAGCAGGGGCTACTCTTTTGCAGTGAGTGGGATTCTCATGGCAGTGGTTTCTCTTGTGGACCTCAGGCCCTAGGCTCACGGACTTCAATAGTTGTGATGCATTGGCTCATTAGTTGCAGCTAATGGGCCTTAGAGCTCAGGTGCAGTAGTTGTGGTGCCTGGGCTTAGTTGCTCTGCGACATGTGGAATCTTCCCAGCCCAGCGATCAAACCTGTGTCCCCTGCATTGGCAGGCAGATTCTTACCCACTGTACCAGCAGGGAGGTCTCATTTAAGTATGGTAAAATACATATAAAATCTACCATATTGACCATGTTAGGTGTGGGACATTAGTAGGATGGCATGTGTGCATGCTGAGTCAGTTCAGTTCCATCCGACTCTTTGAGACTCATGGAGTGCAGTGTGCCAGGCTCCTCTGTCAATGGGATTCACAAGGCAAGAATACTAGAGTGAGTTGTCATGCCCTCCTCCAGGGGATCTTGTTGACCCAGGGATTGAACCCGAATCTCTTACTTCTCTTGCATTGGCAGGCAGGTTCTTTACCACTAGCGCCACCTGGGAATGCACGTTTCTGTGCAACCAGTCTTCAGAACTGAAACCCCTTACCAGTTAAACAGCTATGGATTTCCTTCTCCCCATCAGCCCTTGACACCCATCCTTCTACTTTCTGTCTCTGTGAATTTGGCTACTCTAGAAACCTCATATAAGTGGAGTCATACAGGATTTATCTGCTATAACACAGAGGAAAATGCAGTCATAAGTCTACAGCTTGATGAATTGCTACAGTGAAGACATCAGCATTGCTCCGAACCTTGTCAAGAAACAAGAGTGTTATTATCTCCACAGAACTTCCTGGAAGTTCCCTTTCAATCACTTATTTCTCCTCCGTCCCCCCAAAGTAAATACTATTCTGACTTTGAGCAGTAGAGATTATGCCTGTTTTTTAATTTATGTACATGGAATCATAGTATGTGTTCTTTTTCATTTTATGGTTAGTTTCTTCTCACATTATACAGGCGAGATACAGCCATGTTGTTGCATATAGCAGTAGTTTTGTCAGTGATCCAGTGCATGAGTGTTTGTGGCTACACTCTGGCTTCTTCTAGTTGTGATGAGCAGGGGCTACTCTTTTGCAGTGAGTGGGATTCTCATGGCAGTGGTTTCTCTTGTGGACCTCAGGCCCTAGGCTCACGGACTTCAATAGTTGTGATGCATTGGCTCATTAGTTGCAGCTAATGGGCCTTAGAGCTCAGGTGCAGTAGTTGTGGTGCCTGGGCTTAGTTGCTCTGCGACATGTGGAATCTTCCCAGCCCAGCGATCAAACCTGTGTCCCCTGCATTGGCAGGCAGATTCTTACCCACTGTACCAGCAGGGAGGTCTCATTTAAGTATGGTAAAATACATATAAAATCTACCATATTGACCATGTTAGGTGTGGGACATTAGTAGGATGGCATGTGTGCATGCTGAGTCAGTTCAGTTCCATCCGACTCTTTGAGACTCATGGAGTGCAGTGTGCCAGGCTCCTCTGTCAATGGGATTCACAAGGCAAGAATACTAGAGTGAGTTGTCATGCCCTCCTCCAGGGGATCTTGTTGACCCAGGGATTGAACCCGAATCTCTTACTTCTCTTGCATTGGCAGGCAGGTTCTTTACCACTAGCGCCACCTGGGAATGCACGTTTCTGTGCAACCAGTCTTCAGAACTGAAACCCCTTACCAGTTAAACAGCTATGGATTTCCTTCTCCCCATCAGCCCTTGACACCCATCCTTCTACTTTCTGTCTCTGTGAATTTGGCTACTCTAGAAACCTCATATAAGTGGAGTCATACAGGATTTATCTGCTATAACACAGAGGAAAATGCAGTCATAAGTCTACAGCTTGATGAATTGCTACAGTGAAGACATCAGCATTGCTCCGAACCTTGTCAAGAAACAAGAGTGTTATTATCTCCACAGAACTTCCTGGAAGTTCCCTTTCAATCACTTATTTCTCCTCCGTCCCCCCAAAGTAAATACTATTCTGACTTTGAGCAGTAGAGATTATGCCTGTTTTTTAATTTATGTACATGGAATCATAGTATGTGTTCTTTTTCATTTTATGGTTAGTTTCTTCTCACATTATACAGGCGAGATACAGCCATGTTGTTGCATATAGCAGTAGTTTTGTCAGTGATCCAGTGCATGAATGTACCACAATTTCCCTGTTCTGCTATTGAGGGACATGCAGGTTGCCTGCTTTTTAGTAGTTGCTGCTAAAGTTGTCATGAACATTGTGTATGTACGTGTCTTTTGTTGCACATAGGTAACATTGTACAGAGACTATGCTTAGGAGTAGAACTGTTCTATCTCTTTACTTTCATGTCTGGTATGTCCACAACAATTCAGTTCACCATCTTTCCTCCAAGAATCTGTTCCTTCTCCCATGTTTGCTGTTTCAGTCCCCACAGACCCATACTCCCAAACTAATTAATTACCAAGTCCTGTTGATCCAAATTCCTTAATATCTCTGAAATGTGTCTCGATGTCTCTCCACATCCACTGCAGCCTTCTAATCTCTTACCTGCACTGTGGCCTCCTAACTGGCTTTCCTGGTGTCTACTGATGCCTTCTCTAACCCATTCACTATAGTATTGGGACACAAACTTTTTTGATTGTGCAAGTACATTTATCCCTATTATATGTATTATACTTATAAATATTAAACCACACTACTGGTTTTCTTTGACATAGTACCTTAAAACCTAACACTTAGATTAATAGTTATTAACAGCTCTAATAAGTTTGAATTTCTAATAGTCTTTCATGATCATTTCTTATTTGGGGACATTCTTTTCCAAATCTGATTACTTATATGTTGTGCTGTGCTTCGTTGCTCAGTCACATCTGACTCTTTGTGACCCTTTGGACTGTACTTCTCTGTCTATTGCAATTCTCCAGGCAAGAATACTGGAGTGAGTTGCCATGTCCTTCCCCAGGAGACCTTCCTAACCCAGGGTGTGAACACAGGTATCTCCCGCATTCCAGGCGAATTCTTTACCATCTGAGCCACCAGGGAAGTCCTGAAATACTGGAGTAGGTAGCCTATCCCGTCTCAAGGGGATCTTCCCAACCCAGGAATTGAACCAGGGTCTCCTTCATTGAAGGTGGATTCTTTCCCAGCTGAGCTACCAGGAAAGCCCAGCTGTACATGCTATTTTGCAATAAACTGAAAAAAACAAATGTGTGAGGGCCATCCACTGTTCATTTGTGGAATCACTGTTCATTGAGGATACTTCAGATATCATAAGAGATACACAACCACCTGACATGGATTAAGGAAAACAGCTACTATTAATCCATAATTAAATGTAATTGAATCTTAATTTATTATATTATTTGCTTATTATAACTGATATTTTAAAAGTTGAAGTAAGTTTAGAAAGGGCACTAGATACATACAGCAGTCAATTTTACTTATGTATGCCAGAACAATCAGAAAATGCATTTTTAGTATTTAATATGTCATTGACCCTGAAAACTAAAAAAATATTGTCACAGAAAGTTCCAAAAGATCTAAATAAATGGAAAGACATCCATGTTCATGGATCTAAAAACTTAATATTGGTATACTGGTAATATTCCTACAAGCTGACCTCCAGAGTCAACATAATTCTAAGAAAATACCAACTGGCTTTTTGCAGCAATTCACAATCAAAATTTATGTGGACCCAGAATTGTCCAGACAGTCTTGAAAAAGAAAAGCAAAATCAGAGGTCTACATTTCCTGATTTCAAAACTTACTACAAATCACTGTGGATTTTCAGAGACATATACAGATCAGTGGCACAGAACAGAGAACCAGAAATAAGTTCTTAATTTATGATCAATGTATTTTTGACAAAGATGCTTACACAATTCATTGAGGAAAAGAATAGTCTTTTTCAACAGAGAGTGCTGAAACAGCTGGGTCGCCAAGAATACTGAGACAGAGGAAGGAGACAAAGAAGTTTGTATTGTCTCAGAAGTGAAGTAGTTTGCTGCCTCAGACAAGGCTGAGGAGGATGGAATGCTGAGGACTGGAAAGTCTTCTTTGCATTTGCTAAGTGACTAGGAAATTTAGAAGAAAGCAGCTGTAACATTTTTAAGTTTACAAATACCAGGGCAAAGAAAGCTGGGTAATTATAAATTATTTTCATGGGATGAGAGATAACTTGAAGAAACGAGCATGAAAGCACAATGTGAAGAGCAGTTTTACTGAGATGAACTGGGAGACCTATCTTAAGAGTCTCTTTGCTTTCTTATGAACTGTGAGCCCGTTTTCACTGTGCTTTAGCCTTGCTCTGATTATCTTAGTTCTCAGGTCATTCTCCCTTTATAGGGAAACAAAAGAAAATAAGGTTTTGAGAAATGTTTTAATCTGTTGTTTTGTTGGCCCTGAGCAGCGGACCTATTCTTTCTCTGAAAGAACTTAAATCTTTTGGAAAGGACCTTCAACTTTTTCTGGGCTTTTTAGTTTTGGGGAGTATTTTTTTTTAATTTATTTATTTGACTGTGCTGGGTCTTAGTTGCAGTACGTGGGATGTAGCTCCTGATCAGGACTCGAACCCAGGTCTCCTGCATTGGAAGCCACTGGGCCACTAGAGAAGTCCCTTGGGGAGAATTTTTATGAGTATACTGTCATCCTGCATTTGCTTTTGCTTTGTACTAGTCTTCCTTAAAGTTGAATGTATCTTGTGCATTCTTGCTGGATTCTACATTTTCTTTCTCATCAAAGTGTTTTGCAATTACCCAGCTTAGTGGCCCGGGGTTTTGCATATTCTAAAATGATAGATTGCTTTCTTCCAAGTTATTGGTCACTTCACAGTCTGGGTATATGTTAGTTACTGGGTGGCAGCTTCCTCTGGTTATCCCTAGCAGTTATCCTGTGGGAGATGAAATGAAGAGGAAAGCAGATCAGGAACTGTTAGACATCTTTCTTTTAGCCGAATGAGATTTCTGCAGATGATTCGAACCCCTATCAGTACTCTAGCTTGTCCGCTAGTTTTGTGATCTATGGAGAACTTTTGTATTTACTCCATTTGGCCAGTTGACCTTGGTATATTGCACCCATCAGAGTCTCATTTCTGTCCCTCAGACATGTTCTGAGTTCTTTTCACCTAGATTTTCTTTAAGGATGCACTGTCTCTTAAAGTAACTGCTTTTCCTTTTTTCTGTTTGAATAATAGTAGGTAAAAATTTTTTTTATTAATATCGGCTAATCTTGAGACCCACTTAAACAAATCTCATTGATTGTATATTTAGGGTAAACTTAAAATATTTTTGTCATAACTTATATTTATTGGTTCATAAACACCTCAAGTTATGAAAACTTTAAACTTCTCATTTGTTTTCTCATATGATATGACTAGTTTCTCACCATCTTGTGCTTTAGCCTTGCTCTGATTATCTTAGTTCTCAGGTCATTCTCCCTTTATAGGGAAACAAAAGAAAATAAGGTTTTGAGAAATGTTTTAATCTGTTGTTTTGTTGGCCCTGAGCAGCGGACCTATTCTTTCTCTGAAAGAACTTAAATCTTTTGGAAAGGACCTTCAACTTTTTCTGGGCTTTTTAGTTTTGGGGAGTATTTTTTTTTAATTTATTTATTTGACTGTGCTGGGTCTTAGTTGCAGTACGTGGGATGTAGCTCCCTGATCAGGACTCGAACCCAGGTCTCCTGCATTGGAAGCCACTGGGCCACTAGAGAAGTCCCTTGGGGAGAATTTTTATGAGTATACTGTCATCCTGCATTTGCTTTTGCTTTGTACTAGTCTTCCTTAAAGTTGAATGTATCTTGTGCATTCTTGCTGGATTCTACATTTTCTTTCTCATCAAAGTGTTTTGCAATTACCCAGCTTAGTGGCCCGGGGTTTTGCATATTCTAAAATGATAGATTGCTTTCTTCCAAGTTATTGGTCACTTCACAGTCTGGGTATATGTTAGTTACTGGGTGGCAGCTTCCTCTGGTTATCCCTAGCAGTTATCCTGTGGGAGATGAAATGAAGAGGAAAGCAGATCAGGAACTGTTAGACATCTTTCTTTTAGCCGAATGAGATTTCTGCAGATGATTCGAACCCCTATCAGTACTCTAGCTTGTCCGCTAGTTTTGTGATCTATGGAGAACTTTTGTATTTACTCCATTTGGCCAGTTGACCTTGGTATATTGCACCCATCAGAGTCTCATTTCTGTCCCTCAGACATGTTCTGAGTTCTTTTCACCTAGATTTTCTTTAAGGATGCACTGTCTCTTAAAGTAACTGCTTTTCCTTTTTTCTGTTTGAATAATAGTAGGTAAAAATTTTTTTTATTAATATCGGCTAATCTTGAGACCCACTTAAACAAATCTCATTGATTGTATATTTAGGGTAAACTTAAAATATTTTTGTCATAACTTATATTTATTGGTTCATAAACACCTCAAGTTATGAAAACTTTAAACTTCTCATTTGTTTTCTCATATGATATGACTAGTTTCTCACCATCTTGTTTTCTTCTAATTGTCCTCTGTAAGAATTGATTCATGGTTTGTTGTTTTTTTTTTTTTCATGTTCTCCTTCGTCCTTCCTTAGCAGTTTTGCTTCTAGTCTTTGGTCAGTGATCAGGACAAAGACTTCTGTTAGTGTGAGTGAGACATGTATAGGTATATCATATCACCATGTTGTACAACTTAAATGTATATAGTTTTTATTCATTATGCCTCAGTAAAGCTGGAGTGGAGCGTATGCCTTCAGATACTTCTCTAGACCTGTAGTGGTGTTTCTATTTTTTTTATTTATTATTTTTTTAAAGATTTATTTATTTATTTTATTTTTGGGCGGGGGTCGGGCTGGGGAGGGAGGGGAGCGGGCGGGCCACTTCTGTTGGTCTTTCGTTTCTCTGTTTTCATCCGTCTTTGTTCTTTGGCTTCTGTGGGCCTCCCATCACGGTGACATCTGTCGTTGCAGAGCACCGGCTCTGGGCGCATGCACTCCAGAGCTCCGGCTCGGTAGTTGGACACACCTGTCCAGCCGCTTCGCGGCACGTGGGATCTTCCCAGGCCAGGGCTTGAACCGGCGCCCCTTGCACTGCAAGGCGGTGTCCTTATCCACTGGACCACCAGGGGAAGCCCTGTAGTGGTGTTTTTATATCTCTCTGTACATCAGCAGAGTTTAGTTCCAGTCCTTGACTTCATCTCGGTGGTTCTTGGTGGCAGCCAGAAAAATTGAACACTATTGATTGAGCTGGGTCTCTTTGTAGCCACTTCCCTGTTTTCAGGAATGTAACAAGTATTTCCATCTAATGTCTTTAGAGTTTTATTGATAATACTGTCAGTAAGGAATACCATGTAGAGTGAGCACATTTGATGTGGGAAGAGTGTGAGATACTCGGTATTCATGGAGAAATGTCTAGCAAACCATTGAAAATAAAAGATTAATCTTGAGACCCACTTAAACAAATCTCATTGATTGTATATTTAGGGTAAACTTAAAATATTTTTGTCATAACTTATATTTATTGGTTCATAAACACCTCAAGTTATGAAAACTTTAAACTTCTCATTTGTTTTCTCATATGATATGACTAGTTTCTCACCATCTTGTTTTCTTCTAATTGTCCTCTGTAAGAATTGATTCATGGTTTGTTGTTTTTTTTTTTTTCATGTTCTCCTTCGTCCTTCCTTAGCAGTTTTGCTTCTAGTCTTTGGTCAGTGATCAGGACAAAGACTTCTGTTAGTGTGAGTGAGACATGTATAGGTATATCATATCACCATGTTGTACAACTTAAATGTATATAGTTTTTATTCATTATGCCTCAGTAAAGCTGGAGTGGAGCGTATGCCTTCAGATACTTCTCTAGACCTGTAGTGGTGTTTCTATTTTTTTTATTTATTATTTTTTTAAAGATTTATTTATTTATTTTATTTTTGGGCGGGGGTCGGGCTGGGGAGGGAGGGGAGCGGGCGGGCCACTTCTGTTGGTCTTTCGTTTCTCTGTTTTCATCCGTCTTTGTTCTTTGGCTTCTGTGGGCCTCCCATCACGGTGACATCTGTCGTTGCAGAGCACCGGCTCTGGGCGCATGCACTCCAGAGCTCCGGCTCGGTAGTTGGACACACCTGTCCAGCCGCTTCGCGGCACGTGGGATCTTCCCAGGCCAGGGCTTGAACCGGCGCCCCTTGCACTGCAAGGCGGTGTCCTTATCCACTGGACCACCAGGGGAAGCCCTGTAGTGGTGTTTTTATATCTCTCTGTACATCAGCAGAGTTTAGTTCCAGTCCTTGACTTCATCTCGGTGGTTCTTGGTGGCAGCCAGAAAAATTGAACACTATTGATTGAGCTGGGTCTCTTTGTAGCCACTTCCCTGTTTTCAGGAATGTAACAAGTATTTCCATCTAATGTCTTTAGAGTTTTATTGATAATACTGTCAGTAAGGAATACCATGTAGAGTGAGCACATTTGATGTGGGAAGAGTGTGAGATACTCGGTATTCATGGAGAAATGTCTAGCAAACCATTGAAAATTAAAGATTAAAGCTCAAGAAAGATTTTGAATTAAGTGGTATCTGCATATAGATAGATGATAGTTGAAGCCGTCAGAGTGGACCCACTGAGATCAGAGGGCCTAAGGCAGAGCCTTGGTGAGACAGCTGAAGAGGTCAGCAATAGAACAATGAGAAAGAATGGTCAGAGAGCTGGGAGGAAAACATGATGGATAGGAACCAGCAGAAAAGAGAGCCTCAGAAGGAGTTGCGCTGCATGCTGTAACACTTTTGTGGAATGGAGATTGGCATGGATGAAATAATCAGTGCTTTTGTAGGTTGTACCATGATACCAGTATTGTATGAGGATTTGCAGTGGTTTTTAGTTATCTTGATTTATAGCATCTCTCTTGCATGAAGTATCAGTTACATCAGTTGAAGCAGAAATTATTTCCGAACATGACTTTTCAGGTTAAGTGATTTGTATTAGCCATCATTTAAAATTACTTTAAGATGCTTTTTATTCTGTCCTGGAGAACATCCAACAGATATATATAATTTGTAAGGATGTGAAAAAATAATCAAAATCCATTTGAGATCTGCAGTAACTAAGTAAGACAAACGATAATGGATAGCTATTGACAATTACATTTGCTGACAGTTCAGCTATGTATGACCCTTTCTACAGTGTTGATTGATATATCCAGCACTCTAGGTGTACAAAAGATATTTTATTGTCTTGTTTTCCTTTAAAACTATATATGAAAATATCCTTATTTATTGTAAAAGTTTGTTTCTTCAGAATATAACCAAAAAAAAATTGACAATTAATAGAAAAATAAACATTTATTTTGTTTCTTAAAAATACTAAATTTGAAAGTAAAGAGTAGATAGGTAACATATGACAGCGTACACAGTTAAAATGTTTTTTACAGCCTCTTCTCAAGATAAGATGCAGAAGACTGTGGAATGTTGACAGAACAGTAACAATCTAGACTTTTTACCTTAATTTATCATTCAGGAATGAGAGAAAGTGAAAGACGTTTTCAGATATGCAGGGACACATTTACCCTGAAAAGCAAGTTTACCCTTAACAGATCTTCACTGAAAGAACTTCTAAAATATGTAGAATAAGTAAGAAGCAGGAGACACAGAAGTGAGATGGGAGGAGTGCTGTGAGGGTTAATTTTGTGTGTCACCTTCATGGAGCCACAAGATTTCCAGATATTTGGTCAAACATCATTCTGAGTATTTCTGTGAGGCTGTTTTTAGGTGAGATTAACATGTAAATTGTAGATTGAATAAAGCAGATTAAAGTAGATTACTCTCCCTGCTGTGTTTGGGCCTCATCCTGTCAGTTGAAGGCTTGGATGAAACAAAGGAGCTGATTCTCCTTCAGATAAGAGAAATTGCTTCTTGCCTGAATGCCTTCAAACTAAACATTGGCTTTCCTCTGCCCTCGAAGTTACACTGAAACATCAGCGCACCCTGGGCCTCATGGCTGCCAGCCTTTGGACTGGAGCTCCACCATCAGCTCTCCAGCTTGCTGACTTACTCTGCCGCGCTTGGGACTTGCTGGCCTCTGTAATTGCATGAGCCACTTCCTTAACACAATAAATCTCTATATAACATAAACACTTACCAGTCTGTTTCTCTGGAGAACCTTGACTAATGTAAGGGCGGACAAGCAGCTGTAGGTAAAATGTAACCAACACTGGCTGTATGAAGCATTGACTCTTAGGGAGGGGATAATTAAAGCAGGTGGAACTGTATAGTGGGCAGTTACATGTGAGATGAAAGGTGGTGGTTGGTGCTGCATTCTAGAGGAGAATGGTGATCTCGCAGAAGATATGTTCATGTCCTCATCCCTGGAACCTGTGAATGTGGAAACATTGGGAAAAAGGCCTTTGCAAGTATCATTAAATTAAAGATCTTTAGATGAAATTATCCTTGATTGCCTTGGGTCCTAAATCCAATGATAAGCGCTTTTATAAGAGACAGAAGTGAAGAGACAGACACAGAGGAGAAGACTATGTGAAGGTGAGTTTGGAGATGCAGCTGCAAGCCAAGGTCACCTGAAGCTGCCAGAAGCTAGAATAGGCTAGGAAGGAGTCTCCACTAGGACCTCCAATGAGAAATTGGCCTTGCCAGCAGCCTTGATTTAAGACTTCTGGCTTTCAGAATTGAGAGAGAATAAATTCCTGTTGTTTAAGCCATCGGGTTTATAGTACTTTGTCATGGTAGCCCTTTTAAGAACCTCATGTTATTCAAGAAGAAGATAGAGACTTTGATTACATGTTAACTTTTTAACAGGTAGGTGTGTTAATTTTTTAAGGGTAACTTCTAAAAAATAGAACTTCAGTGTGGAAGGAAAGAGAGGAGTAAAGAAAATTTGATCAGTGCATTCAGAAGCAGAGAAGGGGAGAGTATAAAGAAGCTTGAGAATAAACAAAGTAATAGAAACAGATATAAATTAAACAAATAAACTAAACCTGGCAGTTGAGACTCCTTTAGCAGACTAGTGAAAAAGAAACCTGTGGACTTTTTCTCAGGATAGTGATCAGCACAAAAGTAAATAGAATTAAAGGAAACCAGTATACTGAAACAGTATCAATGTACTTAAAATATTTGTAAGGTAGCAATAGATGTGATTCTTTATTAACATATTAGGCAACAAGCTCTTAGGATGGATTTAATAGCCTTAATTTCCAGTATTTTGCATTATCTCCAACATTAATGTAGTCGCTCTTGGTTACAGAGTTTCAGATGTTTTGTTGTCTGCATTCACAGATGAAGAAAATGTAAATTTCAGTTAGCATTTAAAGATGACTTCCCCAGCCTCCTGGACTCTGTCATGGATCTTTGTCAAGAGATCTCTCGCTCTAGATGGTGCTCTTCGGGTGAATAGTTCTCTCCTCTCCTGAATAGTTACACTCCCCTCAGGGGAGAGAGGCGGCAAAGAATCGGCATCACAGCTGCCTCCCTGCGTCAGAGGACTTTTCCAAGAGACTTTCGTTTTAGGTTTGGTCTTCTTGGTGGGCCTCCTGGTGGGTTAAGAGAGCCCCTCATTGCTGCTTGACTCACATGAGAGACGTGAGTGTTCCAAGTTAACACTTGGATTCCTGCTTAGATTCAGTCAAATAGGAGGACATTAATTCTGTGTCAGAACCAGAAGCTCCAAGGTAGGGCGACTTCCAAGGTCCAAGAAATGAGCCCTCAGCAGTGTTCCCTGGAATCTTTTTTTTTTTTAATTATGTATTTATTATTAATTTTGGCGGGGGTGGGGAGGGAGGGGGGTGGGCGGGCCACTTCCACTGGTCTTTCATTTGTCTACTTTCATCCATCTTTGTTCTTTGGCCCATGTGGGCCTCCCATTGCGGTGGCATCTGTTGTTGCAGAGCACTGGCTCTGGGCGCATGCGCCCCAGAGTCCGGCTCAGTAATTGGACACATCAGTCCAGCCGCTCTGCGGCACGTGGGATCTTCCCAGGCCAGGGATGGAACCGGCAGCCCTTGCACTGCAAGGCGGTGTCCTTACCCACTGGACCACCAGGGAAGCCCTGTTCCCTGGAATCTTGTCCCTTTCATTGTCCCGTGCCGTCCTATTAATAGCTTTAATTTTATCCTGATTGTTCCTGTCTTTATCATAAAATGACAGTCAGCAACGACTGGAGCCCCATGTTCCATTCCTCATGTTTGGTGGAAAACAGAAATCCTCTCCTTCCTATGCAATTAAACTTCTCTGTGGCCCGTCTTAGGTCATCTGTCTGCCTCACTCCTCCCACGTGACGCAAAAACACCCAATGGCAGCCAAACAAATAAGTATTGTTAAAAGTGTGATGAGAAGTGGGTGGACACTGAGGAGATGAGAATCACAGGTTACAGATAGCTCTTGAGAACCGTGGCAGTAAAGGGGAGTCTTTTGAGATACCATTCTTTTTCTCCTTTATTTTTAAGATGGAAGAGACAAGCAGATTTAAATGAGAGGAAAAGAAAAGGAGTTATCATTAAAGGTTCCTGAGAAAACAAGAAGATCTAGGGTCCAGGTCATTTTCACAGGTCACTATAATAACAAATCCTAGCAGAAAAATAATATGTAACAAAAGTATTGGGAGGAGACTTTAAAAACCTAGATACAAAATTAAGAGAAAAATTAAAAATTACAAATAAGTTAACAGAACATTGAAACAAAAAGAAGAGAAAATATTTTCATTAAGACTGAACAACCAATAAGGATGAGTAATAAAAAGAAATAAGATGTTAGATTTAAGTTAAAATTAGAAATAATAAGTTTCTAATGGAAGTAGTAAAAGGGCTGAAAGCTTGACACTTAAGACCAGTGGCTAAAAGTATAAAATTAAGAAGTTGGTTGAAAAATTTATGGTTACCAAAGGGGAAAGGGGGCGGGATAAATTTGGGATTAACAGATAGACTCTACTATATATAAAATTAACATGGAACACTGGATAGCACAGGGAACTATATACAATGTCTTTTAATAATTTATAATGGAAAATAATCTGTTAAAGTATATATGTAATATATATATATATATACATATATATATACACACACACATTTATATAACTGAATCACTTTGCTGTACACCTGAAGCTAATACATTATAAATCAATTTTTTTAAAAGTTGAAAACAAAATAATTGTATTTTTTCATTTGAATCCTTAAATTAAAATTTAACAAATGAAAAATAAAGACAAGGTAGAAGAAATCTGTAAAGATTAAAGAGATTATAGGGCTTTCCTGGTGGTCCAGTAGGTAAGGACACTGCCTTGCAGTGCAGGGGACGCCGGTTCGCGCGGAGCGACTGGACCGGTGTGTCCAACTACCAAGCTGGAGCTCTGGGGCGCATGCGCCCAGAGCCAGTGCTCTGTGACAACAGAGGCCACTGCGATGGGAGGCCCACACAGGCCAAAGAACAGAAAAGATAAGTGAATGAAAGGTCAATAGAAGCGGCCAAAAAAAAGAAAAAAAGGGAGATGAAAGAGATTATAATCTAATCAGAAAAGAGAAAAGCAGATAATCAGAATGTACTAATCATGGACATCTAAATTTCGGGCGACTAGTTAGGTTCATTTTTACTTTTACTTCTTTTGTGGGAAACAGTGGATAGAACCACATGAAGCAGAGTGGGATTTGGCACAAGCTTTTTCTTTGTAGCAGGTCTTGTTTAATCTCCTCTGTCAACTCTGCTCTCGCTCCCTTCATCAGGTAAGTTGAGTGTCTGCTGTATGCCAGAGATACTGGAGGAGATGCTCGACCTCACACTCCAACAGAGGCTCAGAATGAGCAGTCAGTTATTGGTCAAGTGTGGTAAACACTCAGATAAATGGAATCTCAGGGTACCACGGCGACATGAATAAAGCACCCAGCTCAGCCTTAGGAGACTAGGAAATCTTTTCAGAAAAGATACCTTAGCACAGGTATCTGAGACTGAGGAGGTGGTCCGCAGAGGAGCAGTGGGGTTGGCAGTTCAGATGGAGGACATAAGACCCGCAGCTTCTTCAAGGCAAGAGTCAAGCCAGGGCACCTACGCAGTGTGCCCAAGGATTCTGGCAGCTCTCCGTCCCTGTGCCCATGTGGCTTCTGCAAGTTCTCAGGGCTCAGGAGGAAACCTCACTCACACAACAATGTGGTATCACCACCTGGCAGATAGGGTGTGTGCAGTTTTAGGAAATGGGGTCTTCTTATTAAGTGAAATTAATCCAAGTGGATAATTTCAGGCTGCCCCAGGGCAGGGAAGAGCCTCTTTATTTACTACTCACAGAATACTTTAAAAACTCAAATATTTAACATCTGCCTTTTAGTGTATCCTTTTATTTGATTTTCACAAGAGTGTGAGACACACTTAGTCTTTGCTTTGTTTTTATGCTAGTCACTTGTATTCCCCCCTCTCCTTGCTGCTTGAACAGTTTTCAAGTGTTTTAGCTTCAAGCAGCTTCCCCTAAACCTTGACCATTATGTTGCTCTTTCTCCTTTCCTAAATTTCTAAGCAGTCTGTGTGTTGGCACCTTTGACTACTTTGTTGATACTTAATTTCTGTGCCAGGCCTGCCTCCTTAATACATTCAGTGGTGCTTTAACATTTAAGACCAAGATGTTTGGTTCTGTTGTATTCCTCTCTGGCATTTAGTATGTTATTGAGCATTTGAGTTAATATTCATTGAAGTGAGGGTTCCAGAATTGTTTGGTTCTTGTCAGTGATTAAAGTCTCATTACTATTTCTGGACTCAACAGGAAGGCCATACAAAACAAACCTGAAGTTAAGTTTCTCAGTAATGTAAACATTTTTTTTTTCAGATTTACTGAGGTACGTGTGACAAATAAAATTGTAAAATGCTTCAACATTGTATATCACCTACAATTTCACATTTTCATTATGACTTTTAGTGAAAAAATTTCATGGTTAATAGATCTTTTATGCCATGCTAGTATGTATTCACTGAATAAGTTGCTTCAAGTATAAACAACTGGTATTAAATCCTGGAGTAGTGCCACTTAATCAGAGTCAGTCATCAGTCTTCTTGAGAAGTTGTTTTAAAGCTGTTGACATTATTTTCATTGTTCAAGTTATTTTTTAATTACAGAGAAGGATATAGATAAAATAAACATACCATGGTACTAAATGATTATGAAAATCCCTTATTTTCTTTTTCTAAATAATGTTGGCTACTTCCTTGAACAAGAACTTGAATTCAGGGACTTCCCTGGTGGTCCCATGGTTAAGAATCCACCTGCCAATGCAGAGGATGTGGGTTTGATCCCTGTCTTTGGAAGATCCCAGATGTCAAAGGGCAACGAGAGCCTGCATGGTACAACTGCTAAAGCCTGAAACCACTGAATAGCCCTGTCTCTCTGCAACTTGAGAAAGCCCATGCACAGCCACAACAAGGACCCAGAGCAGCCAAAAATAAATAAACTTTGTTAAATAAGAACTTGAATTTCTTATTATATCCTTACTGATAAAATGTTTTCAAAGACCTTTTGTGAATAATGATTTGGATAAATTTGGGGGAACAGAAGCATTCTTTTCCTCATACAGTCTGTTGTTGGAATTTGTATTGATGATGCATTGTTCCTAGAATCTGTGCTTAGTGGGCGAGGATTCCTTAAGAGAATGTTTAAGTTTCCGTTCAGTGTGTTCAATAGATTTTGTTCTTCTGTTGTACCCCTTGGTGTGCTTTTTCAGTCTTAGACATTGTGGCTTATTAGAAAACTGCTGTTCTTCTAAGTGACAGATGAAACTGTCAGAGCATCAGGGAGAAAGAATGAATTGGAAGTGGTAGCTATTAGGAGCCAGGGATATGAGGTGAATGTGTGCTGCTGGGCTGTGGATAGACTTGATGCTCTTTTGTGTAGAAAATCCCCATGGCACTCAGCTGGATCTCTAGGACAAGATAGGATAACACCCAGAAAGCTAAGGGAAAGGGAATTCATTTTTTCAACACTCAGTGGTAGAGAATTATTGTAGACTTTTTTTGCATAGCACTGGTAAGGTAAGAATTGTATTTCAGTGTTTATTTTTATTGTTCAAGTTATTTTTAATTACAGAGAAGGATATAGATAAAATAAACATACCATGGTACTAAATGATTATGAAAATCCCTTATTTTCTTTTCTAAATAATGTTGGCTACTTCCTTGAACAAGAACTTGAATTCAGGGACTTCCCTGGTGGTCCCATGGTTAAGAATCCACCTGCCAATGCAGAGGATGTGGGTTTGATCCCTGTCTTTGGAAGATCCCAGATGTCAAAGGGCAACGAGAGCCTGCATGGTACAACTGCTAAAGCCTGAAACCACTGAATAGCCCTGTCTCTCTGCAACTTGAGAAAGCCCATGCACAGCCACAACAAGGACCCAGAGCAGCCAAAAATAAATAAACTTTGTTAAATAAGAACTTGAATTTCTTATTATATCCTTACTGATAAAATGTTTTCAAAGACCTTTTGTGAATAATGATTTGGATAAATTTGGGGGAACAGAAGCATTCTTTTCCTCATACAGTCTGTTGTTGGAATTTGTATTGATGATGCATTGTTCCTAGAATCTGTGCTTAGTGGGCGAGGATTCCTTAAGAGAATGTTTAAGTTTCCGTTCAGTGTGTTCAATAGATTTTGTTCTTCTGTTGTACCCCTTGGTGTGCTTTTTCAGTCTTAGACATTGTGGCTTATTAGAAAACTGCTGTTCTTCTAAGTGACAGATGAAACTGTCAGAGCATCAGGGAGAAAGAATGAATTGGAAGTGGTAGCTATTAGGAGCCAGGGATATGAGGTGAATGTGTGCTGCTGGGCTGTGGATAGACTTGATGCTCTTTTGTGTAGAAAATCCCCATGGCACTCAGCTGGATCTCTAGGACAAGATAGGATAACACCCAGAAAGCTAAGGGAAAGGGAATTCATTTTTTCAACACTCAGTGGTAGAGAATTATTGTAGACTTTTTTTGCATAGCACTGGTAAGGTAAGAATTGTATTTCAGTGTTTATTTTTATTGGGGTTTAATTAATTTACAATGTTACATTAGTTTCAGGTGTATAGCAAAGTGAATCTATTATAGAAATACATATATCTGCTGTTTTTCAATTCTTTTCCCATAGGGCATTACAGAGTGTTGAGCATAGTTCTCTGTGCATTCCTTATTACTTATCTCTCTTGTAGTGTGGATGTGTCAGTCTCAAACTGGAAGGTTAAAATTGACACACAGTCTTTATAAATAAGTAAAAATTGAAGATCGAAAAATTGAGCCTGTGACAGTGCTTGACTAATTATAGTTGATCTAAAATTTTGACCCCAGATCTTAAACGATTTCAGAACCGTCTTGTTTTCTCTTACTGTACTGTGGATGAGTAAATCGTAGGGAGGACAGGATAAATCCCAGGACAATGAGTGAATGTTTCACAGAAGATGATCATACATATCTCCAGGTATTCTTGAAGATTTTCCCAAGACCATGAGGTTATCCTATCACATTAAATAAATGCTTATATTTTTAATCAGCATGGTTATCTGTGAAATAGATAATTACTGAAAGTAAACAGTCTGTTTCAGGATTTCAAAAGTCTCATGATTCTTTGTGTCTTTTCAGTAGTTGACTACCAAAATCATAACGTGGCTTCCCTGGTGGCTCAAACAGTAAAGAATCTGTCTGTAATGCAGGAGACGTAAGAGATGCGAGTTTGATCCCTGGGTCGGAAAGATGCCTTGGAGGAGGAAATGGCTACCCACTCCAGTATTCTTACCTGGAGAGTCCCATGGACAGAGGAGCCTGGTGGTCTACAATCCATGGGGTTGCAAAGAGTCGGATATGACTGAACAACTAATACACACAAAGTCATGACTAAGCTTTTTTTTCTGTCTGACTGAGAAAGGACTAAAGTTTTAGAGTATAGAAACTGTTTAAGGGAAAGGGTGAGTCACAGTTGTCGACAATATCAGTCATGACTGACTGTGAAATCATTTGTCTCCCACTTACTGCGTATTAGGAGATCTCTGGTAGCAAATATGCTCCGATTGCCATCCGTCACCATAATAAGGCAGTTTGGGGAAAGCTATTATTTAAGTGGGAATGGTAGATGTAGCATTTCTCTAAAGTTAGCGACATCTCCACGTTTTACAGTTTCTCCAAGTAGTGTGAACATTTCATTTCTTTTGCTAAGCAGTGTGCTTCTGGGATGTAGAAAGCAAACATTTCCCCACTGGCATTGTCTTTTTGTGTACCTCATTTGTTTAATATTTGATTTTTCATTATTTATTTGCGTCTTGTGTTACCCGTTTGTGTTGTGTTCCTCTCCCTTCCTCCCTCTCAGCCCTAGAAGTGTTGACAGTGACTGGTTCCAGGAAGGCTAGGGTGCACCAGTGCTCAGTCTTCAGAATAAACATTTGTGACTTCCTCCTTCTGAACTGCCCTTCCCTTTTCATTTTAACCTGTTCTAACGGATGGGAAGTGGAAAGACCACTCAGGAACAGCTTTTTAAGATTTACAAAGAATGCCAGAGGTATGACTCATATTTGCAAAATCAAAAATTGATCAACTTCCCCTGACAAATTTGGATTGTAGTTGAAAAAACTATCCCTCCAAATCTAAGACAGTGACCATATAATTTATTGTCCCAATGGATAGTTTTGGTGTCTTTTGGATATCTTGTTAGACAGGTGGATATAGTAAGTTAATATATGTATCCTAATGTGAAATTGTAGTGTAATATTTGCCCTTAAATACAAATTAGAGAAATCTGTCTGCCTAAGAGATGCGAGTTTGATCCCTGGGTCGGAAAGATGCCTTGGAGGAGGAAATGGCTACCCACTCCAGTATTCTTACCTGGAGAGTCCCATGGACAGAGGAGCCTGGTGGTCTACAATCCATGGGGTTGCAAAGAGTCGGATATGACTGAACAACTAATACACACAAAGTCATGACTAAGCTTTTTTTTCTGTCTGACTGAGAAAGGACTAAAGTTTTAGAGTATAGAAACTGTTTAAGGGAAAGGGTGAGTCACAGTTGTCGACAATATCAGTCATGACTGACTGTGAAATCATTTGTCTCCCACTTACTGCGTATTAGGAGATCTCTGGTAGCAAATATGCTCCGATTGCCATCCGTCACCATAATAAGGCAGTTTGGGGAAAGCTATTATTTAAGTGGGAATGGTAGATGTAGCATTTCTCTAAAGTTAGCGACATCTCCACGTTTTACAGTTTCTCCAAGTAGTGTGAACATTTCATTTCTTTTGCTAAGCAGTGTGCTTCTGGGATGTAGAAAGCAAACATTTCCCCACTGGCATTGTCTTTTTGTGTACCTCATTTGTTTAATATTTGATTTTTCATTATTTATTTGCGTCTTGTGTTACCCGTTTGTGTTGTGTTCCTCTCCCTTCCTCCCTCTCAGCCCTAGAAGTGTTGACAGTGACTGGTTCCAGGAAGGCTAGGGTGCACCAGTGCTCAGTCTTCAGAATAAACATTTGTGACTTCCTCCTTCTGAACTGCCCTTCCCTTTTCATTTTAACCTGTTCTAACGGATGGGAAGTGGAAAGACCACTCAGGAACAGCTTTTTAAGATTTACAAAGAATGCCAGAGGTATGACTCATATTTGCAAAATCAAAAATTGATCAACTTCCCCTGACAAATTTGGATTGTAGTTGAAAAAACTATCCCTCCAAATCTAAGACAGTGACCATATAATTTATTGTCCCAATGGATAGTTTTGGTGTCTTTTGGATATCTTGTTAGACAGGTGGATATAGTAAGTTAATATATGTATCCTAATGTGAAATTGTAGTGTAATATTTGCCCTTAAATACAAATTAGAGAAATAGTCTATTTCATGTTATTTGAACTAATTCGAACTTTCAAATACAAGACCTGAACGTTTCTAATTTCCTTTGACACTTAAGAAAAGTTTGTTCAAGGATACTTGAATATCCACAAGACCACTTGGTAACTGAACCAAAGATGAGTTTGGCTTCCTCATTTACGCCACGCAAAATCAGTCTGCTTGTGGTGATGCTGGATGAAGGGGATTGAGAGCTGAGGAACTGAAATGAGTGAGCAGAAGTCAGGATAGATCAGTCACTTGGATTTCTGAAGGGGTCTCTCTACCATTTCTTCTTCCTTTCCTCACCAACCTACATTGGATATAATCAGTCTTTTATACTTTGTCAATCTATAAAGTTAAACAATCTTTCACTTCTAATTTGCATTACAGGTGACATTTTAATGGAGCATCTCCCTGTGCAGATACAGATTCCAATTCATTGCATTGTCCTTTGTGTATGTGTTTATGGCTGTGCTGGCAACGAGCTGCTTCAAGTGCTGTGGTATCCAGAGAATAGTTGAGCAGTCTTTGATAAAGACTTGATTGATTTTATGTACTTGAGAAAAAAAAAAAAATAATGTCTCTGGTTTTTTTTTTCCTTCTCTTTTCTCATCTGTCTAGTTGCTGATCATCTGGGCTGTGATCCTCAAACACGGTTCTTTGTCCCTCCTAACATCAAACAGTGGATTGCCTTACTACAGAGGGGAAATTGCACCTTTAAAGAGAAAATATCACGGGCTGCTTTCCACAATGCAGTTGCTGTAGTCATCTACAATAATAAATCCAAAGAAGAGCCAGTCACCATGACTCATCCAGGTAAACAAAAAAGGGAAACTATAGATTTTGTTTTCCCATTGGAAAACTGTTGCTTTGTAGGAAAGAATTCTACCTCTTGCTGAAACCATATCATTTTCAGTATAATTCAGTGATCATATTTTTCTTTGGTATTGCCATTTGTTCATTGAGATGCATGGATTTTTTTCTTTTCCCTTTAGTTGAACTCTTTTCTTTTTCTTAAATAATGATGGTAAAAGGCAGTGAAACTTGTACGTCCTAAGGAACTGGCTTTGACTGAATCCTTAGGCATATTACATTTCACTTGATAACTTTGAAAAATAAGATACTAGATTTAGACTCATTCATCCAAGTTACGGCATGCCTTTTATCTTACCATGATGAATGTTAAAACTAACATAGTAGTTACATTTCTTCAATTTGCTGTACACCTGAAATTAACACTATAAATCTACTATGCTCAAAAAAAAAAAGTGAATTTTCTGCTTAGGTCTCAGAGCATTGCCACTTTGCTCTCGTCAGGTGTCTTAGAGGGGAAAAAGGAACTATTTAAAATTTTGGCCCTAATCATTTCTAACTGATTTCTTCTTATTGAAAGCATGAACAAAAATGGATAAAGAGAAATTCAGCTGAGTAGAATGTATTTTTCTTTTTCTGTGATGTTATTTTAACACACAAAACCACTTAGAGAAATAGTGAAATATGAGAAGATCTGGGAATTATGAGAGAGAATTGAGGGTATTTTTTAAAATAATTTTTGCTTACAAAAGGAGAGAATTCTCTATAAATTAATATCCATTTCTCATCTATAGATACATGATGATCCATAGATACATGTTCCATGGATGAAAACAGATAAATGATAAAATAAGTTTTGGAAAATGCTTGAAAATTAAATCCAATAAGCATACCAAGGTCTCAATCTTTTTTAGCTTCCCGGTTTATTTGACCATGCAACTCTGGTTTTTCCTTCTCTTTTCTCATCTGTCTAGTTGCTGATCATCTGGGCTGTGATCCTCAAACACGGTTCTTTGTCCCTCCTAACATCAAACAGTGGATTGCCTTACTACAGAGGGGAAATTGCACCTTTAAAGAGAAAATATCACGGGCTGCTTTCCACAATGCAGTTGCTGTAGTCATCTACAATAATAAATCCAAAGAAGAGCCAGTCACCATGACTCATCCAGGTAAACAAAAAAGGGAAACTATAGATTTTGTTTTCCCATTGGAAAACTGTTGCTTTGTAGGAAAGAATTCTACCTCTTGCTGAAACCATATCATTTTCAGTATAATTCAGTGATCATATTTTTCTTTGGTATTGCCATTTGTTCATTGAGATGCATGGATTTTTTTCTTTTCCCTTTAGTTGAACTCTTTTCTTTTTCTTAAATAATGATGGTAAAAGGCAGTGAAACTTGTACGTCCTAAGGAACTGGCTTTGACTGAATCCTTAGGCATATTACATTTCACTTGATAACTTTGAAAAATAAGATACTAGATTTAGACTCATTCATCCAAGTTACGGCATGCCTTTTATCTTACCATGATGAATGTTAAAACTAACATAGTAGTTACATTTCTTCAATTTGCTGTACACCTGAAATTAACACTATAAATCTACTATGCTCAAAAAAAAAAAAAAGTGAATTTTCTGCTTAGGTCTCAGAGCATTGCCACTTTGCTCTCGTCAGGTGTCTTAGAGGGGGAAAAAAAAACTATTTAAAATTTTGGCCCTAATCATTTCTAACTGATTTCTTCTTATTGAAAGCATGAACAAAAATGGATAAAGAGAAATTCAGCTGAGTAGAATGTATTTTTCTTTTTCTGTGATGTTATTTTAACACACAAAACCACTTAGAGAAATAGTGAAATATGAGAAGATCTGGGAATTATGAGAGAGAATTGAGGGTATTTTTTAAAATAATTTTTGCTTACAAAAGGAGAGAATTCTCTATAAATTAATATCCATTTCTCATCTATAGATACATGATGATCCATAGATACATGTTCCATGGAGGAAAAAAGATAAATGATAAAATAAGTTTTGGAAAATGCTTGAAAAGTATCCCACTCTTAGAAGCTCCTAATAAGCATACCAAGGTCTCTGAGAAGTCTTACAGACTTGTTTTAATTGATTAACCAACAGCTTCCCGGTTTATTTGACCATGCAACTCTTTTATCACATTTTAGTTTATAACAGCACAAATAAAGAAATTTGGGGATAAAGTCTGAGGATGTATTCTTAGGAAAGAGAACTTTTATAAGGCAGATGTAAGAGCAATAAGAAATGGCTTTATGTTGAAAACATATGACTTTATGATACACAGAAAATTAGAACAGCATGAGACAGTGAATTGATAACAATACTTTGGAGAGAAAGTTAGTGCCATCTGATATCATTAAAGAACACATACACTGTGATCCAGTAATTTCACATCTAGGTAGATGCTCTGGAATATTCTTCAAACTTTGATATGCATGTGGATCCCCTGGGAATTTAGCTAAAATGCAGATTCTGATTCAGTGGGTCTGGAGTATAACCTAAGATTCTGTATTTTTAATAAGTCTCCAGGTGATAACTGACACCACTCATCCACAGACCTTGCTTGAGAAATAGATAAAGACAAGAAAGCCAGGTTTTCATCTTAGATTTTTCACTGACTTCCTCCGTGACGTAGGCCATGTTGCCTCCTGTGTAGGAAGCTCTCTTTGGTTTCTAAGTCTGATTCTCTGGAAGGCCATGAATGCCTGTTGTGGAGGACAACAACATAAACAGTCTGTATGCTCTGAGAACCACTGTTTTCCTGGTGCATTAATGTGCCCTAATCATTTCTAACTGATTTCTTCTTATTGAAAGCATGAACAAAATGGATAAAGAGAAATTCAGCTGAGTAGAATGTATTTTTCTTTTTCTGTGATGTTATTTTAACACACAAAACCACTTAGAGAAATAGTGAAATATGAGAAGATCTGGGAATTATGAGAGAGAATTGAGGGTATTTTTTAAAATAATTTTTGCTTACAAAAGGAGAGAATTCTCTATAAATTAATATCCATTTCTCATCTATAGATACATGATGATCCATAGATACATGTTCCATGGAGGAAAAAAGATAAATGATAAAATAAGTTTTGGAAAATGCTTGAAAAGTATCCCACTCTTAGAAGCTCCTAATAAGCATACCAAGGTCTCTGAGAAGTCTTACAGACTTGTTTTAATTGATTAACCAACAGCTTCCCGGTTTATTTGACCATGCAACTCTTTTATCACATTTTAGTTTATAACAGCACAAATAAAGAAATTTGGGGATAAAGTCTGAGGATGTATTCTTAGGAAAGAGAACTTTTATAAGGCAGATGTAAGAGCAATAAGAAATGGCTTTATGTTGAAAACATATGACTTTATGATACACAGAAAATTAGAACAGCATGAGACAGTGAATTGATAACAATACTTTGGAGAGAAAGTTAGTGCCATCTGATATCATTAAAGAACACATACACTGTGATCCAGTAATTTCACATCTAGGTAGATGCTCTGGAATATTCTTCAAACTTTGATATGCATGTGGATCCCCTGGGAATTTAGCTAAAATGCAGATTCTGATTCAGTGGGTCTGGAGTATAACCTAAGATTCTGTATTTTTAATAAGTCTCCAGGTGATAACTGACACCACTCATCCACAGACCTTGCTTGAGAAATAGATAAAGACAAGAAAGCCAGGTTTTCATCTTAGATTTTTCACTGACTTCCTCCGTGACGTAGGCCATGTTGCCTCCTGTGTAGGAAGCTCTCTTTGGTTTCTAAGTCTGATTCTCTGGAAGGCCATGAATGCCTGTTGTGGAGGACAACAACATAAACAGTCTGTATGCTCTGAGAACCACTGTTTTCCTGGTGCATTAATGTGTCACTGCTTCTCTCTCCCTCCATAGAGCCCCTTCTTATCCTGTTTCTTTGTGAGGTTCAAGGACCTTTCTGTCAGAGTCACTGGATTCCTCCAGTGACCTGTAATTCCACATCTCAAGGGGTAGCCCCAAAGATCCATGTTTTAGCCCTCCCTTGCTCACATGTCACTTCTATCCACCCTTCAGTTGAGAAAAAAACCTTTGTGCTGTGTTCATTGTAATATGAACTAGTACAGATTCTAAGAGTTGAAAAAAAGACTCCTGGGTTCACACCCTCAGTGAGTTTACTATCCAAGACCCCTGCAGGCTTCACAGTGTCTTTTTTGTACCTCTTGATGGTACTGTCCCTTTGCTTTTACGTTAAAGTCTGTATCTTTTCTGTTTTCTGCAGTGGTCAGCAAAAGACCTTGAACATATGTGCTACATTGAAATGATTTCATGAAGACGTTGAGCTTTGTTAAGCTTTCTTTTCATTTAATGATATATTTTATGACTGATTTTAAAATTTCACATTATTAAGTATAAGTATTTCCTTTTCTTGCCTTGTCAGCAATGTTTCAAGAGGTTATTCCTGTTTTCTCTATTGAACGCCCTTCCTCTGGTGACTGAAGGACATCTTTTCTGGCGCAGTGGCCATGACATCATTGACAGGAAAGGCGGCTCAGTTTGTGGTTTTTTTTGTTACCTCTCGTTGGCAGAATGAGCTCTTTGTAATGTAGTTAACAGATATGTGGTAGTATAAAGGGGAAGTTATGGGCACTTACATAGTTTAGAATAATGCACATTTTTATGAAAGTTAAGGATTTATTTTCTTGGTTTTAAAATTAATATAGACTTTGCTGTTTTGACAGTCATAAATTGTGTCAGATCATTATCAAATCAGAGATCTCCTTTATAGTTTTATTTGTATGTCTGTAAGGATCTGTGGGCATTTTTTGTTGCTAATAGGAAGATGAGGTAATTCAGGTAACCAAATAATAATAATGTTGCTTTTCTATGTTTATGTCAGTTAGCAGTAGCAAATGCTTCTTAGTGTTCCTTTAACTGGTTGAATAGAATCAGTTAAATAGCTTTTCACCTTTTTCCATCATATTCTCTTTAAAAAGAAAGATGTATAGCTCTATATAATCTAGCAATGAATAGGGAAAAATCACTTTGTAAAGTATAGAATATTTGCTTTGTGAATATGAAAAATCAGACTTTATGAAAACAAGGTAAATCACAGACACATTGTAAAATATCTTTAAATGTCCACAATTTTGGCCACTTAATATAGATCCATTATTTTATTCTAAAGGCCCATCAAGAAAATGAATAATAGTCATACTATTGTTTTAACTGTTTAATTTTAGGTTTTAATTGAATATGGATTTAATTACCTCAGGAAAGCTTCAGCTTGCATTTTAAATATACTACTACTAAAGCTAATTGTAGCTTTGCTTTTACGTTAAAGTCTGTATCTTTTCTGTTTTCTGCAGTGGTCAGCAAAAGACCTTGAACATATGTGCTACATTGAAATGATTTCATGAAGACGTTGAGCTTTGTTAAGCTTTCTTTTCATTTAATGATATATTTTATGACTGATTTTAAAATTTCACATTATTAAGTATAAGTATTTCCTTTTCTTGCCTTGTCAGCAATGTTTCAAGAGGTTATTCCTGTTTTCTCTATTGAACGCCCTTCCTCTGGTGACTGAAGGACATCTTTTCTGGCGCAGTGGCCATGACATCATTGACAGGAAAGGCGGCTCAGTTTGTGGTTTTTTTTGTTACCTCTCGTTGGCAGAATGAGCTCTTTGTAATGTAGTTAACAGATATGTGGTAGTATAAAGGGGAAGTTATGGGCACTTACATAGTTTAGAATAATGCACATTTTTATGAAAGTTAAGGATTTATTTTCTTGGTTTTTAAAAATTAATATAGACTTTGCTGTTTTGACAGTCATAAATTGTGTCAGATCATTATCAAATCAGAGATCTCCTTTATAGTTTTATTTGTATGTCTGTAAGGATCTGTGGGCATTTTTTGTTGCTAATAGGAAGATGAGGTAATTCAGGTAACCAAATAATAATAATGTTGCTTTTCTATGTTTATGTCAGTTAGCAGTAGCAAATGCTTCTTAGTGTTCCTTTAACTGGTTGAATAGAATCAGTTAAATAGCTTTTCACCTTTTTCCATCATATTCTCTTTAAAAAGAAAGATGTATAGCTCTATATAATCTAGCAATGAATAGGGAAAAATCACTTTGTAAAGTATAGAATATTTGCTTTGTGAATATGAAAAATCAGACTTTATGAAAACAAGGTAAATCACAGACACATTGTAAAATATCTTTAAATGTCCACAATTTTGGCCACTTAATATAGATCCATTATTTTATTCTAAAGGCCCATCAAGAAAATGAATAATAGTCATACTATTGTTTTAACTGTTTAATTTTTAGGTTTTAATTGAATATGGATTTAATTACCTCAGGAAAGCTTCAGCTTGCATTTTAAATATACTACTACTAAAGCTAATTGTAGCTTTGGCCTGAGTTTGCAAATCTCTCTTCTGTATCTTCCATATGATCTGAACACTTTCAGAAATTCATAATTATCAAGAAAAATATGAAACCTTAGCATATAGGAAGTAGCTTTTTAAAAATAACAACTTTTTAAAAAATGACTGCTAATGATTCTGTTTAAAAACTTCCCTGTAAGCTCTGAACTTGCCTGTTACTTCCCTGGAAGTAGAGCCCCTCCCTCTGCCAAATGCTTAAGACTGTTCATCTTCTAGCCTTCCTGACGCAAACATTGTGGGCTCCGTGTCCTGAGTAAATTGTCTGGTCTCATCACTTGATGTGCGGTTTTGTCTTACTTGCACTTAATGCTTTCCTCTCCAGCAATAGAAGAGGAAGCTAAAGTCATGTAAAGGATCTGCATAGGGTTTAGAATACTGGCTGAAAAATCAGTTTCATAGGTTACAGGACAGAAGGCACTTTTTACCTGGTAGCCGTTCATGTGATGATGACCTGGATTTACAGTGACAAGCTCAGAGCCAGTCCCACGGGCCCAGCTGCTAAGGAAGCCAGTGCAGCCTGGTTGCATGTGTTAGAGGACTGGTAAGGCTCCCCTGGCCTTCCCTGGTGGCTCAGGAGGTAGAGAATCTGCCCACCAGTGCAAGAGATGCAAGAGACACGAGTTCATTCCTTGGGTCGGGAAGATCCTCTGGAGAAGGAAATGACTACCTACTACAGTATCCTTGCTTGGAGAATTCCAAGGACAGAGCAGCCTGGCAGGCTGCAGAGCCATCAAGTTGCAAAGATTGATGCCTCACAGCACTCCTCAGTTCAGGTTTTTCAGCAAATAAGACGTTGAGGGATATTGGGGCAGGATAATTCTTTGCTCTGCAGAACTGTCCTTTGTATTTACAGAATGTTAACCCTTCCAGGTTAACTAATTGCCAGAAGTACCCCCTCTGTATTTGTAACAGTATAAAATCCTTCCCCGGAGTTTGTGGACAGACTGTCCCTCTTTTCTGCCCCTGTTGAGACTTTCTGTCAAACTCTAAACCTACAGAGCCTTTAGAGAAAGAGTGAAAAGAAGTCACTTGTTGGTGAGGGTAATGGGAACAGAAAAACTGATGAAGGGGAATGTGATAGGCTTTTGTGTTTACTCATACATTAGCATCTCTGGTATGCTTTATTTCTCTGTGGAGTTACAGGTTTCATCTAGTGTCATTTCCCTTTCAGTCCAGGTAATCTTTTGAATCATTTCTTGCAGTGCAAATCTTATGTAAGGAATTATCTCATCGTTCATTTACCTTACAGTGTCTTTTTCTGCTATCATTTCTTAAGGACATAGTTATAAAATTCTGGGTTTCAGCACTTTAAAAGTGTTGTCTCTTGTTTTCTAGTCACCTTTTTTCTCTGATAAGTTGTTCCATTTTATAGAATGATTCTTTTTAAAATAAACCTTTTAGAACAGATTAAATTTACAGAAAAAATTGCAGAGATAGTGCAGATAATTCTGTAGACACTGTACCCAGTTTCTCTTCTTATTAACACACTACATTAGCATGGTACATCTGTTAAAATTAATGAACCAGTATTGGTATGTATTATTACTAATTAATGAACCAGTATTGGCATGTTGCCTGTGTGAATGCATGCTGAGTCACTTCAGTCCTATCTAACTCTTTGCGACCATATGGACTGTAACCTACCAGGCTTCTCTGTCCATGGGATTTTTCAGGCAAGACTACTGGGGTGGGTTACCAATCCCTCCTCTAGCGGATCTTCCAATCCGGAGATTGAAACCATGTCTCTTATGTCTCCTGCATTGGCTGGTGGGTTCTTTACTGCTGCGCCACCAGGGAAACTCTTGGTGTGTATTATTAACTAAATTCTGTGTTTTATTCTGAGTTTTTTATCTAATCACCTTTTGTAGTTTCAGGATCCCATCCAGGATATCACATTACTTCTGGTCATTATATCTCCTATGCTCCTCCTGGCTATGACAGTTGTTTAGAACTACTGTTCAGGTGTTTTGTAGAATATTTTCCCCATGCGGTGGGATTTCTATGCCAGAAGTACCCCTCTGTATTTGTAACAGTATAAAATCCTTCCCCGGAGTTTGTGGACAGACTGTCCCTCTTTTCTGCCCCTGTTGAGACTTTCTGTCAAACTCTAAACCTACAGAGCCTTTAGAGAAAGAGTGAAAAGAAGTCACTTGTTGGTGAGGGTAATGGGAACAGAAAAACTGATGAAGGGGAATGTGATAGGCTTTTGTGTTTACTCATACATTAGCATCTCTGGTATGCTTTATTTCTCTGTGGAGTTACAGGTTTCATCTAGTGTCATTTCCCTTTCAGTCCAGGTAATCTTTTGAATCATTTCTTGCAGTGCAAATCTTATGTAAGGAATTATCTCATCGTTCATTTACCTTACAGTGTCTTTTTCTGCTATCATTTCTTAAGGACATAGTTATAAAATTCTGGGTTTCAGCACTTTAAAAGTGTTGTCTCTTGTTTTCTAGTCACCTTTTTTCTCTGATAAGTTGTTCCATTTTATAGAATGATTCTTTTAAAATAAACCTTTTAGAACAGATTAAATTTACAGAAAAAATTGCAGAGATAGTGCAGATAATTCTGTAGACACTGTACCCAGTTTCTCTTCTTATTAACACACTACATTAGCATGGTACATCTGTTAAAATTAATGAACCAGTATTGGTATGTATTATTACTAATTAATGAACCAGTATTGGCATGTTGCCTGTGTGAATGCATGCTGAGTCACTTCAGTCCTATCTAACTCTTTGCGACCATATGGACTGTAACCTACCAGGCTTCTCTGTCCATGGGATTTTTCAGGCAAGACTACTGGGGTGGGTTACCAATCCCTCCTCTAGCGGATCTTCCAATCCGGAGATTGAAACCATGTCTCTTATGTCTCCTGCATTGGCTGGTGGGTTCTTTACTGCTGCGCCACCAGGGAAACTCTTGGTGTGTATTATTAACTAAATTCTGTGTTTTATTCTGAGTTTTTTATCTAATCACCTTTTGTAGTTTCAGGATCCCATCCAGGATATCACATTACTTCTGGTCATTATATCTCCTATGCTCCTCCTGGCTATGACAGTTGTTTAGAACTACTGTTCAGGTGTTTTGTAGAATATCCTTCGGTGGGATTTGTTTTTCTCATGCCTAGGCTGAGGATATGGGTTTGGGGGAGGAAGACCACATAGGTAACATTGACTGTCAATGTGAGTGATCACTGTTGATGTTAACCTTGACTATCTGGTTGTTTGTCCGGCTTCTCCACTGTAAAGTTTCTCTTTTCTTTCTTCCACACAGCATTCTTTAGGAGGTCACTATGCACAGACCACACTTAAGGAGTGGGGAGTTGCGCTTCCCCTCTTAGGGTAAAGTATTACATATTAACTTGGAATTATTCCATATGGATGATTTATCTCTTTTCTGTCTACTGATTTATTCAGTCATTTATATGTATCAGTATGCACTCATGGATATTTATTTTATACTTTGTATTATAATACAATATTACTTGACTTACTTTTTTCTCAAATTATTTCAGCCTTGGCCACTGGGAGCTCTTTAAGTTGACTCTTGTGTCCTTTGACATGTTCCCATTACCATGGGTGTTGGTTTTTTGTTTGTATTGTTTTTTTGAGCATTTTCTTCTTTCGTGGTGCTATCAGATGCCCCAGGCTCATCTGTATATATTTTCTGTCCCATTCCTAGAATCACCCATTTCTCCAAGGAACCGTAGTTTCCATTTATTGTAAAATGATACTAGAACCCAAGCTCTAGGTGTTGGTATTTTTACTACCAAGGTTTTGTTGTTTCTGGGCCTTCTCAGTTGACAGAGCAAGGAAGATTTATAAGTGTATTGTAATACCTGTATAGGCACATATGTATTTCTACACACAACCATTTGTATCTTTATTAAGCTAAGAGTGAGTTACATTTTAAGTCTCCAACTCTAATCCATCACATTCTAACCCATTACATTACATGGATCATTATGGTTTTCTCTCCTTGCTTATCTGTAAACTCCTACTCCAAAAGTGAGAAACCTGGCTGACACCAATCACCATGCATTTTAACTGTTCAGTTCACTGAGCTCTCAGACTTAGTTTTTAAACATAAATAATGTATTGTAAGGCCTTTGGAGTTCTGGTGCTTAGTGTAAAAGCTTACATAAGTTTTCTTCTCAACGTAAATCTTCCCTGGCTGGAATGCCTAACTGTGTACTTAACTTTTCTGTCTCCCCTCATTAAAAAAGAATTTTTTTATCAGAAATGTGTACCTAAAAAAAAAAAAGTGTACCTAATCAAACTTACAAGCTTTTGTGCAGCAGAGGAAACCATAAGCAAAATGAAAGGATAGCTTACAGACTGGGAGAAAATATTTGCAAATGGTATAACTGACAAGGGCTTAATTTCCAAAATATACAAGCAGTTCATTCAGTTCAATAAGAAAAAAACAAACAAACAAATCAGAAATGGGCAGGAGACTTCAATAAACAGTTCTCCAAAGAAGACGTAATAGATGACCAGTAGGCAAATGAGAAGATGCTTATTATTAATGCTTATTCACTAATTATTAGAGAAATGCAAATCAAAACTATAATGAGGTACCACCTCACATGAGTCAGAATGGCCATCATTAAAAAGTCTATAAATAATAAATACTGGAGAGGATGTGGCGTAAAGGACCCCTTTACACTTCTGGTGGGAACATAAATTGGTGCAGCCACTATGGAAAACAGTATGGAGGTTCCTCAAAAAATCTAAAAATAGAGTGCCATATGATCCAGCAATCCTACTTCTGGGCATGTAGCTGGACAAAATTATAATTTGAAAAGATACATGCACCCCAGTGTTTATAGCAGCAGTGTTTACAATAGCCAAGACATGGAAACAACCTAAGTGTCCAGATTGAATGCGTGAAGATGGTCTGATTTGTGTGTGTGTATATATATAAGTATATATATTGGGTTGGTTGAAAAAGTTCATTTGGTTTTTTCTGTTAAGATGCCTCTGGTAGGGCTTCCCCTGGTGGTCCAGTGGGTAAGGACACCGCCTTGCAGTGCAAGGGGCGCCAGTTCGATCCCTGGCCTGGGAAGATCCCATGTGCCGCGGAGCAGCTGGACCGATGTGTCCAATTACCGAGCCAGAGCTCTGGAGCACATGCGCCCAGAGCCGGTGCTCTGCAACAACAGACGCCACCGCGATGGGAGGCCCACAGGAGCCAAAGAACAAAGACGGATGAAACTAGACAAATGAAAGACCAATAGAAGTGACCCGCCTGCTCCCCTCCCTCCCCAACATGAGCCCCGCCCAAAATAAATAAATAAATAAATCTTAAGATGCCTCTGGTAGCACTAGTTGTCTTTAACTTCATTTGAGACAGTTTTGTCTTGTTATACTGTGATAGCTGTCATATCAAAATTGATACGACTTAACAAAATTGGTAAATTTTTGTGTGACTTATAATATTGAATATGAAAGAAAAAAGCAACATTTTCAGTATATTATGCTTTATTATTTCAAGAAAGGGAAAAATTCAACTGAAATGTAAAAAAAAAAAAAAAAAAAAAAGATTTGTGTAGAGTATGGAAAAGGTGCTATGACAGATCAAATGTGGTTTGCAAATTTTCGTGCTAGAGAGATTTCTAGCTGGAAGATGCTCCACAACAGTGAAATAGACCAGTTGAAGTTGATAGTGATCAAACAGAGGCATTAAATGAAAATAGTCGGAGTTCCCTGGTAGTCCAGCAGTTAAGAATCTGCCTGCCTATGCAAGGGACATAGGCTTGATCCTTGGTCAGGGAGGATCCCACATGCCACCGCAGAGCAGTAAAGCCCATGCACCACAACTACTGAGTCCCAAAATGAGAAGCCCCTGCTCACCACAGCTAGATGTAGCTGGACAAAATTATAATTTGAAAAGATACATGCACCCCAGTGTTTATAGCAGCAGTGTTTACAATAGCCAAGACATGGAAACAACCTAAGTGTCCAGATTGAATGCGTGAAGATGGTCTGATTTGTGTGTGTGTATATATATAAGTATATATATTGGGTTGGTTGAAAAAGTTCATTTGGTTTTTTCTGTTAAGATGCCTCTGGTAGGGCTTCCCCTGGTGGTCCAGTGGGTAAGGACACCGCCTTGCAGTGCAAGGGGCGCCAGTTCGATCCCTGGCCTGGGAAGATCCCATGTGCCGCGGAGCAGCTGGACCGATGTGTCCAATTACCGAGCCAGAGCTCTGGAGCACATGCGCCCAGAGCCGGTGCTCTGCAACAACAGACGCCACCGCGATGGGAGGCCCACAGGAGCCAAAGAACAAAGACGGATGAAACTAGACAAATGAAAGACCAATAGAAGTGACCCGCCTGCTCCCCTCCCTCCCCAACATGAGCCCCGCCCAAAATAAATAAATAAATAAATCTTAAGATGCCTCTGGTAGCACTAGTTGTCTTTAACTTCATTTGAGACAGTTTTGTCTTGTTATACTGTGATAGCTGTCATATCAAAATTGATACGACTTAACAAAATTGGTAAATTTTTGTGTGACTTATAATATTGAATATGAAAGAAAAAAGCAACATTTTCAGTATATTATGCTTTATTATTTCAAGAAAGGGAAAAATTCAACTGAAATGTAAAAAAAAAAAAAAAAAAAAAAAGATTTGTGTAGAGTATGGAAAAGGTGCTATGACAGATCAAATGTGGTTTGCAAATTTTCGTGCTAGAGAGATTTCTAGCTGGAAGATGCTCCACAACAGTGAAATAGACCAGTTGAAGTTGATAGTGATCAAACAGAGGCATTAAATGAAAATAGTCGGAGTTCCCTGGTAGTCCAGCAGTTAAGAATCTGCCTGCCTATGCAAGGGACATAGGCTTGATCCTTGGTCAGGGAGGATCCCACATGCCACCGCAGAGCAGTAAAGCCCATGCACCACAACTACTGAGTCCACAGAGTAACTGGAGAGAAGCCCCCTGCTCACCACAGCTAGAGAAAGCCTACATGTGGCATTGAAGAGCCAGTGCAACCAGAAAATTTTTTAAAAATAATAAATTTTTATTTAAAAAAGCAATCAGTGTTATCTGGAAGGAGTTCATAATAGAGGACTCCTTTCCAATTCCACCATATACATAAAATCACCTTCTTCAGATGAACACCATCCTTTGGTGTGGTTGATGATGGTTCATTTTACTTGCCCATAAGTTAAGTGAAAAAAATCTTGACCGTATTTCCACATGTGATTCTCTGCTGAAACATAATGAAAAAGTTTTGTTTTTAAAATAAACCATGATGAGCAATAAAAAGCAAATGCTGTGCAATAATGTGGAATGGAAGAGAATATGGGCTAAGCAGAATGAATCACCACCACCAATCACATCAAAGACCAGTCTTCATCCAAAGAAGGTGATTTGTAATGGTGAGATTCTAAGTCCTCTATTATGAATTTCTTCCAGAAAACTAAACAATTAATTCCAACAAGTACTGCTCCCAGTTAGAGCAGTTGAAGGCAGCACTCAGTGAAAAGCACCCAGAATTAGTCAACAGAAAATATATAACCTTCCATCAGGATAATGCAAGACCACATGTTTCTCTGATGGCTTGGCAGAAGCTGCTGCAGCTTGACTGGGAAGTTCTGATTCACCTGCTGTGTCTATCAGACATTGCACCTGCAGATTTCCATTTATTTCTGTCTTTACAAAATTCTCTTAAGAGAAAAGTTTCAATTTCCTGGAAGACCGTAAAAGACACCTGGAGCAGTTCTTTGCTCAAAAAGAAAAAAATTGGAGGGAAATGGAATCATGAAGTTGCCTGAAAAGTGGCAGAAGGTAGTGGAACAAAACAATGGATACATTGTTCAATGAAGTTCTCAATGAAAGTGAAAAATGTGTCTTTTATTTTTCATTAAAAACCAAAGGAACTCTTTGATCAACCCAATACAATGGAATATTACTCAGTCATAGAAAAGAATGAGATAATGCCTTTTGCAGCAACAATGATGGACCTAGAGATTGTCATACTAAGTGAAGTAAGTCAGAAAGAGAAAGACAAACATCATATGATATCACTTAGTGGAATCCAAAATATGGCACATATGAACATATCTACAAGACAGACTCAGAGACATAGAGAACAGACTTGTGGTTGCCAAGGAGCAAGGAATGTGTAGGAGGAAAGGGTTGGGAGTTTGGGATTAGTAGGTGGCAACTATTATTTATAGGATCGATAAGCAACAAGGTCCTACTGTATAGCATGGGGAACTATATTCAGTACCCTGTGATAAGTCATAATGGAAAAAAATATGAAAAAGAATGTATGTTACTGAGTCACTTTACTGTACAGCAGACATTAACAGAACATTGTAAATAACTATACTTAAATAAAAATTTTCAGGGGTGTGGCTCAGTAGATAAGAACCCATCTGACAATGCAGGAGACACAGGTTTGATCCCTGACTGGAAAGATCCCACATGCCGTGGAGCAACTAAACCCACACATCAATGAAGACCCAGCACAGCCAAAAATAAATAAATTAAAGGCTTTTTTTTTTTTAGTTTTTTTTAGAAATAAACTTATAAGAAAACATAAGTACAGGTATCTTAACTTAAAAATGGCATAAAACTAGTGCATCTTGAAGCATATGACAATAAAAAGAAAGTATTCATTAGGTCATCCCACAAAACGGGTTAAAAAAATTAGTAACAGTGTTTTGAGGAGACCTGGCTTAATAAGTAACAATCGAAGTAGAGTATAGCTGGGAACCTTAACCATGTAAGCTCAGCATATGCTAGCATGTACCATGGCTGCTAAAAAATGTACGGAATGCTTGACTATGTCATATCCCTGTGAACATAATATTCAGATGCAGGGAGACATTAGTCTTATGCTGCTCTTGATATTGGAAATATGGTATTCATTCTTAATGTAAAAAAACATTGAAAACTAATGTAAAAGAATAGGATGGGATAAAAGACTATAAATGTGTTTTATTGAAAACAGTTTGGAATTTGAGCATCAAAGTGAATAATGATAGTATTTTAGACCATTAAGTAACACGGGAACTGTGGATTCATACTGATCTAGACAGTAAAATGAAAGTTCAATGAGAATGCTTAGTAGTCTCAAAATACCTCCGTACAGGGTACATAATAATTACTAGTGGAAAAGGAGTAACTTCACAGTGGAAATGCCTGGAGGACCTCATTTTTATGAATGATCAACATGAACACTGCCAGCAATGTCTTTTATCAAAACAGTGCCTCCTGGGAGTATTAACCAAAAAGAGCACAGCCATCACGTGTGTGATGTTACTGCCAGAGAAGCATGACCTGAGTCTAGCCACAAGGAGACTCCACATAAGTCCAGAATGAGGGACAGTCTACAGAATAACTGGGCTGTAGGCTTCAGAAGTATCAAGGCCATGAACCTCAAGCAAAGCCTGAGAAACTATTCCAGACTGATGGAGACATGACAGTTAAATGCAGTGCATGGCTCTGACTTGGACTACTATAAAGGACATTACTGGGAAATTGAGTGAATTGAAGGGACTCTCAAATTAGACAGTAGCAATGTATCAGTGTTAATCTCCTGATGTAGGTGGTTGTACTATTATTTATCCTTTTTTTGTTGTTTGTAGAATACACACTAAATATTTAGGGATGATATGGCATCATGCCAGTAGCTTACTCTTGAATGATTTGGGGGAAAAGACATTTTTATATTGTATTTCCAACTCATAAATCTTAAGAGTTTTTAAAAAAACTCTGGAGCATGCGCTCCAGAGCTCCGGCTCGGTAGTTGGACACATCAGTCCAGCCATTCCATGGCATGTGGGATCTTCCCAGGCCAGGGATCGAACTAGCGCCCCTTGCATTGCAAGGTGGTGTCCTTACCCACTGGACCGCCAGGGAAGCCCTTCATTTATTCTTGACAGGATAATTTCTTCATGACACGTAGAGCAGTGATGTACCTTACAGGTTATGGTGTTTTACACCACCAGTAGGTGAAATACAGTTTATTTATTTAGTGATGCTTCTCCAGAGAAGAGAATCAAGAGCGATGAATGGGATTTAGTTATAAAAAAGACCCTTCTGATACTTAAAACTGGGCTTCTCTGGTGGCTTAGTGGTAAAGAATCCACCTGTCAATGTGAGAGGCACAGCCTTGATCTGTAGTCTGAGAGGATTCTGCATGCTGCAGAGCAGCTGAGTCTGTGTACCCCAACTATTGAGCCAGTGTCCTAGAGTCCGGAACCCCAACTAATGAAGCCCATGCACCCCAGAGCCCGTGCTCTGCAGCTAGAAGCCACTGCAATAAGAATCCTTTATACTGCAACTAAAGAGTAGCCCCCATGCATCAGTGAAGACCCAGCACAGCCATAAATAAATAAATAAATTATTTTTTTGAGAAAAGAATCAGTAATTTATAGGGGTTTTATATTTAAGATGACTTCTAAGAACTAGAAGATTTGATGATTTTCTTAGTGTCTGGTGATGTCCTCCTACCCTTCTATTTTCTACATGAAGGGAGAAAGTGACTTTCTGTTCCAGCTGGTCTTTGCTCCTACATCTTTTCTTTTTTATGATGTAGAAAACTCGAACTGAAATTACCTGATGAGTGGATATAGGCAGGAGATAATATAAGAGGCAAAGAAAAGACATTGAGTGCTGGACATTGAGCCTTTGCTTTACTCATATGAAGCTGAAGAACCTCCTACTCAAGGAATAAAAGAACAAGGATTCAGTAGACCCTTGTTCTTTTTGAGGACAATCTGTAGCTGAGAATCATCAGGAATTATCATCAAGCAACTCTGGAATCACTCGGTGGCTCACACACGGAGCTCCTGTATGTCAGCTTTGGGGCAGGCAATTTAGGTTCACACTTCAGCACAGCTTCATCAGCTTTTGGGCATCCGCTGGATATTCGTGGTACTGGCATTTTCATTCTCTTGCTCCGCACCCGGTGTCTTACACAGTCATTCACCTCCCTGCCTGTCACTTCTCAGAGACCTAGACTCCTGGCTTACTTACCCATACATGGTCCTGCCAGCATCCTGACCACCTTCAAATCCATGTGGAGAGTGAACATCCAACACCTAAAGCTCTTTCCTCAGATCCTTTGACCATTCCAGCTCATTAAGAGCCCGAGCCTCATTATCTACTGGTATTTTTATATGCCTTGAGTCTCAGTCCGTGTCCTGTCTCTGGCTGTTGCTTTTTTTCCCCTCCTCCTGTCATTTGGGTTTGTTGAAGCTTCCAATTCCTTGATCCCTCTCTTGTTTTCTCAAGTTCATCCTTCTCCACACTTCACCTTCGCATTCTGCTTACATCATGAGCGATCATGATGGCCTTTGCCATAAATCAACATGAATCAGCCACAGGTACACATGTATCCCGTCATCCTGAACTCCCTCCTTGCCATCTCTCTGAATTGTCTCAGAACATCGGCTTTGGGTGCTCAGCTTCATACGTCAAACTTGCACTTGAGTTCTTCTTTTTACCCCTGAAAATTGATGTTGAAGTCAGGACTATAGCAGCATTACCATATTTTTCAGTGAAGAGAAGAGTGAATGGGCGGTGTGTAGAAGTGAAAGTGTTGCAGAGCAGCAGCTGAGGACTTGAGTCCGTAGAAGTGAGTGTGAAGAGGCGCCTAGGATCATGAGATTCCCTGAGACACAAGCACACAGGACCCCGCCAGACATGCAGTGTGACTGAGAGGGCAGACGGAAAACGCCTCACCTACGCCTGCCTGTTCATCAGCAGCAGCCATTCTAGACCTTTAAAGAAAGTTTAATCTCACTTAAAATATACAGTGTTGGGCTTCCCTGGTGGTCCAGAGGGTAAGGACACCGCCTTGCAGTGCAAGGGGTGCTGGCTCGATCCCTGGCCTGGGAAGATCCCACGTGCCGTGGAGCGGCTGGACCTATGTGTCCAATTACCAAGCCGGAGCTCTGGAGCACATGCGCCCAGAGCCAGTGCTCTGTGGCAACAGAGGCCACTGCGATGGGAGGCCCACACGGGCCAAAGAGCAAAGATGGATGAAAACAGATAAATGAAAGACCAATAGAAGTGGCCTGCCCGCCCCTTGCACTCCCCAACCCGCCCCCCCCCCCCACACACAAAATATATACAGTGTTCTGTTTTACATATAAAGAGGTCATTGAGTTCTGTGGGAATAACTGGTGCTGCTGCCAGAAGTTACTAAAGAAGCTTTGCAGATACTTAATATGAGAATGCCCCATTTCCCTGAGCTCTTTTTTCATGGGAAATTTCCTAAAATTACTTAAGAGCATTGAAATTCCTTAAAACATTGGCAACTGATTTGAACTCAACAAACAAGCTCATCTGTTAAAGCAGAAAGCCTCTGTTAAATGGGATTTTGCACAGGGATGCTGTGTTCTTAAAAAAAGTAAGCTTACAGTACAAAAGTGAAAAAGCTTATAGTAAAAGCACTTTCTCCACTTGGGGCCTAGTGCCTCCAACAATTTATTTGCTCTTTTCCTGTATCTGCCTTTCTAGAGTTAAAGGGTCAGCTGCCCAGCTGAATTGGGCTTACCCTGAGATTCGTTCCCAGGAGTCAGGTGACAAAGGCAGTGAAAGGAAGGGCATGGTGATTTCTAATACTTCCCAACTGCAGAGACTCCCTGAGCTGAAGCTCAAATTGTCTTAGAAGCCAGGAGGTTGTGTTGGTCAGCAGATACCTCTGAGTGTTTCCCAAGTTAAAGGGAGGCAAGAGGAGTTCCAGAAATTTGTGATGAGGACTTTTTGGTATCATCCAGAGAATACCTTCTACCCTCTATGAGTAATAATAATACAGGTAGGATGAGCTCAGTGAACTGTAGATACATTTACTGAGCATCTGCAAGTAATACTATTTTTTGAAAGAAGAGACAAGTTCAGAGAAGTTAAGTATCATGCTGGTATTTGAACCTAGATACTCTTAATTTTAGAGCCCAAAGGAGCTTCATTTGAAATCGAATCTGATTTGATAGTCAGGACTATAGCAGCATTACCATATTTTCCCATGTATCCTTGTTTCCTGTAGAAGTGCTAGGTGTTGGGTGGTGAGGGAGTCTTCTACGGAAAAAATGCCAGCCCAGAAGTTCTATTTATTTCATAGGGAAAAAAGATAAGTAGACTAATACTGATTACAGAACCACTCTGCAGAGTGTAGAATATGATAGCATTAGAAAAGTCACCGTTTTTCAAACACAGTTGTAGTATCTAATTCAGATGGGCATTAGGGGGTACATAGAGTAAAAGCTTATTAGGGAATGATATTCTGAAAGTATCACCCTGTAGACTGCTTATTAATTTTAAAAAAGTGTTTGCTTACAGTAAACAAAATCTGGCATATAGCAGATTACCCAAGTGATAAACTTCACCTTCATCAACAAAGCTAAAAATTGATGTAGACATAGCATCTGGATGTAGACATAGCATCACCTGTGTATGATTCCTACCAAAATGTTGACTTTGGAGATCTCATCACAAGGAAGCAATCAGACAAATCCAGATTGAGGGGCATTTTTAAAATATGTTGCCTGGACTCATCAGAAAGGTTGTGTACATCCTAAAGTGACATTGAGGGATTTGCTTTAAATCAGAGGAGACTAACAAGAAGAGACAGCTAAGCACAGTGCCCACAAGACCCAATTAGGTACTAGGTACTCAACCTAAGTAGTTCTGAAAGTCATTACTATAACCAAGTCATTACTATAACTATAATATTTGAATGTGGACAGTATATTGCAAAACAGTGTCATATCAGAGTTGAGTTTCTTGAGTGTGATCAGTGAATTATGTCCGTGTTCTTAGGAGATAATGCTAAAGCATTTAAGAAGGAAATGTCATGGCATTTGCAACTTGCTCTCAATTGGTTCAGCAAAACTACACAGAAAAGGTGAAGTGTTACCAGTTGACAGAGCTAAATAAAACGTGCCTAAGTGTTCATATAGTATTGAAACTGTTTTGTAGACTTGAAAACTCTCAAAGGAAAGAACAGAATTAAAGTCGCCATAATCAAGATTCACATTAAAAATAACAATGAAGAAAGCTGTCATTAAAATAGACGAAAGCAGGGATCACAACGAGGTTTTTACGTAATTGGTAAACTAATCGTGGCTTCTGGACATGTTGAAATGCATGGGATTCTGAGGCCACGTTCATGATTTATTAGCATTGTTTGCCAAGGGCTTTGGATGTGAGAGTGGTGATGAATATTTCAAATATTTTGTCATCTTTCTTTGAATGTTTATTTTATTACAGTCTAACTAGGTGCTTAACTCATCAGTCACTACTTGATCTAACCCTTATTTTATCCTGAACTTATTTTCTCTGCATTGATACCCTCCTGGTCACCAGTAGCTGGGCCAAGGCTTCCACAAACCTTTAAAAGTCAAGTGTCTGAAGCAGTCCTTAAATTAGGGTCTTTGGGCCCTAGTCTCCTTTATGGGTGGGGAATAAGGAAGTCTGTGAACCTCTCCTGAAATTAGAAGGGAGTGCACCACCATCAGATTCTATAAGGGAATTATTACCTGAAACAGTTGAGAATGTAGGGCCTTTGCTAGTTTTCTGATGAACTGCTGAAGTTGTTTTTCACTGTGACCAGCAGTGTTTTTGTCTCCTTTCCTGTCACTCTTTCCAGGCCCCTCCATAATAGCAGTATTTGTTTTTGTTTTTATTGCACCAGGCCTTAGTCACCACACATGGAGTCTTTAGTATATGAGATCTAGTTCCCTGACACCCAGGACCCCTGCATTGGGAGCATGGAGTCTTAGCCACTGAGTCACCAGGGAATCCCCTCATCATAGTCTTTGGCTCCTCCCTAGACCCTTTAGGATTGTCCATTGCCCTTTGAGAGCAGATGCAGTTTTCATGGAATTAAGAGCAGGTGTAGAGGGAAAACCTGGTGGATTAGATGGTAAAGAATCTGACTGCAGTGCAGGAGACCTGGGTCCAGTTCGTAGATAGGGAAGATCACCTAGAGAAGGAAACGGCAACCCACTCCAGTATTCTTGCCTGGAGAATCCCATGCAGAGGAGCCTGGCAGGCTACATGGGATTGCAAAGAGTCAGACACAACTGAACAACTAACACTTCACTCACAGAGAAAGCTTGACTTCTGATACTCCTGGTCACCAAATGTTTGTGGGGTTTTCCCTCTACCAAGCAATTTTCAGCAACAGTAGTTGGGTGTCCTTTAATTCAATTTTGTTCGAACAGTATCTGCCTGGAGTTAGCATCAGATTCCACATGTTAAGAGCTCAGTCCCACGAGACATCCCACCCACCATTTCACCACTTGAGAAGCCAGTTGCCAGGACAACGTTGTCACTAGTCCTTCTGATCCACCAGTTGTACATTGAGGTTCCCACAAGCCCTTTCTTCTGTCCCAAAGTTTGTAAGAGTGGCTCATAGAACTCAAGGGGAAACTTCCATTTACTGGTTTATTACAAAGATAAAGGGTAAAAAGATACATAGGGTGAAGTACGTGAGAGGGGCTAACCCTTATTTTATCCTGAACTTATTTTCTCTGCATTGATACCCTCCTGGTCACCAGTAGCTGGGCCAAGGCTTCCACAAACCTTTAAAAGTCAAGTGTCTGAAGCAGTCCTTAAATTAGGGTCTTTGGGCCCTAGTCTCCTTTATGGGTGGGGAATAAGGAAGTCTGTGAACCTCTCCTGAAATTAGAAGGGAGTGCACCACCATCAGATTCTATAAGGGAATTATTACCTGAAACAGTTGAGAATGTAGGGCCTTTGCTAGTTTTCTGATGAACTGCTGAAGTTGTTTTTCACTGTGACCAGCAGTGTTTTTGTCTCCTTTCCTGTCACTCTTTCCAGGCCCCTCCATAATAGCAGTATTTGTTTTTGTTTTTATTGCACCAGGCCTTAGTCACCACACATGGAGTCTTTAGTATATGAGATCTAGTTCCCTGACACCCAGGACCCCTGCATTGGGAGCATGGAGTCTTAGCCACTGAGTCACCAGGGAATCCCCTCATCATAGTCTTTGGCTCCTCCCTAGACCCTTTAGGATTGTCCATTGCCCTTTGAGAGCAGATGCAGTTTTCATGGAATTAAGAGCAGGTGTAGAGGGAAAACCTGGTGGATTAGATGGTAAAGAATCTGACTGCAGTGCAGGAGACCTGGGTCCAGTTCGTAGATAGGGAAGATCACCTAGAGAAGGAAACGGCAACCCACTCCAGTATTCTTGCCTGGAGAATCCCATGCAGAGGAGCCTGGCAGGCTACATGGGATTGCAAAGAGTCAGACACAACTGAACAACTAACACTTCACTCACAGAGAAAGCTTGACTTCTGATACTCCTGGTCACCAAATGTTTGTGGGGTTTTCCCTCTACCAAGCAATTTTCAGCAACAGTAGTTGGGTGTCCTTTAATTCAATTTTGTTCGAACAGTATCTGCCTGGAGTTAGCATCAGATTCCACATGTTAAGAGCTCAGTCCCACGAGACATCCCACCCACCATTTCACCACTTGAGAAGCCAGTTGCCAGGACAACGTTGTCACTAGTCCTTCTGATCCACCAGTTGTACATTGAGGTTCCCACAAGCCCTTTCTTCTGTCCCAAAGTTTGTAAGAGTGGCTCATAGAACTCAAGGGGAAACTTCCATTTACTGGTTTATTACAAAGATAAAGGGTAAAAAGATACATAGGGTGAAGTACGTGAGAGGGGTTCTTTACCACGCTGCCCTCCCACCACCTCCATGTGTTCACCAGCCTGGACATTCTTGGAGCCCCATACTTTTGGATGTTAATGTAGGCTTCACCTCTCTAGTCCCGCTACCCTCCCAAAGGATTGGGGGCTGGGACTGAAAGGTCCAAGCTTATCATGGCTTTAGCGTTTCTGGTGACCAGCCCCTATCCAGCAGCTATCCCGAAGCCCATCAGTATTCACCTCATTAGAACAAAAGCCACTGCCGTCATCCAGGGAGGTCCAAGAAATTTAGGAGCTCTGTGTCAGGAGCCAAAGTGAGAGACCTAACATTAGAACAGTCACTTAGGAAACTGCAAGAGTTTTAAGAGCTTTGTCCCAGGAGTCAGGGACAGAGACCAGTGCATATCTTTTCTGTTATTTCACGGCAGGTAATTTTCCATTCTCTTTGAAAAGTAAACATTAAGGAGGCTTGATGATAGTGTGTGACTCAATAAATATTGCTGAAAGGATGGTTGAAATAATTAAATACTTCTTTTCCCAAACAGCTTACCCATTGAAATTAGGTGGTACTAACTTAGTGTTGTTGGAATGAATGAAGTGACATCGATCGGTTCCCCTGGCTACCTGTGACGCTTTCCCAGCTCCTTTTCCAGCTTGAGTCTTCACGAGGGAGCCCCAGAATTGAGTTCTAAAACTGTTTGTACCTGGTGTGATTATAAAGCAATGAGACTGATTGTCATGTGTCGTTTGTGGGATCCGTCTCAATTACTTTATAGCCATACCTGGTATCTTATACCACAGATCATTGCCTGTTGAACAACATTTTAAAATCACATAAGGTTTCTAAGTGGAAATTTTTAATGGTTTCACATTGTTGTATGATTTTTTTTCTAACTTACTGATCAGAACCCTTATTTCAGAAAGATAATTAGATGTTAACTTGTTGCTCTAATTTTGAAATTTTCTTTTTGTTTCTGGATTTTTAATCAGTCTGATAAACTGCTTGTAAACTGATGAAATGGCTGGCACAGTTTTGAGTAAGGTATACGTTCCATTGAGTTAAGCATTTCATAAAACACTTTATTATTGAATTTCTTTTCAGTTGCAAATAGTCTTTGGCATTGTACAAGGATAGTCCTTTTAGTTGAATATTATAAGTGGAACATAAAAGCAAAATAATAATAGTTTTCATTGAAGAAGCATTTGAAAGGGCAAGTTTTAGAGACTTTGTTTTCATTCTGTGGTTTATATTTCTATGCACAAACCTCATTCAGATTTAAGTAAGTGGTTATCATTTTCTTTTTCCCAAAATAAAATGTCTGTTCTTTGACCCCCATAGTCTCAGGGCTCTTTAAAGAAGGCCTGTTGTCAAAGTTGCATGTTGCCACAGGCAGCTTCACCTTAGGAAAGGATGATCACCGACAACTGGATTGCTGGTTGAAAGGTTTCTCTTTCTGCTTAAAAGGAAGTGGGAAGTTACTCCTTTTCTAGAGGACAAGATATTTCATGCTGTGCATAGGGAAGAGAGTCAGTTGCTTTTACTGTATTACTGCTTATGTGATTAAGGCTGAGTAGTAGTATAGCTTACATACCTTCATAATTATCTTAAATTGTGACTGTAGCAGAACCTCTGGACAGCCGTTAGACAGAAGCTGCAAGTATTTGGATGCCACACTAGTCCAGAGTGTTAAAGCTTGACCATTTTTCTGGAAAGACTTGAGTTCCACAAAAACTCTGGGATAAATAAGAAAGGAACCTTCCTCTAGTCCAGTCTACACATTGGACCTAAGTTAGTGCCAGCAGTTACTGATTAAAGATAACACCATTTGGTATTTTGCTGTTGAAATTCTACTATTGAATGTGTCCTAAGTCAGTGAGGTTATAAAACTGCTCATCCTGGACTTCTGCTTCGTTTTATCCCCTGTGCTAGTTCTAGACACCATAGCTGCTCCGTAAATGTTTGCATGAAAGATTAATGCAAAAAAGTACCAACTTTTGTATTATAAATAACAGCATTTTTCTCCTTTTCATAAGGAGCTGGGGCTTAAGATGGAAAAGGTTTTACAGTTAAGACCTGCCATTTTTATCAAATTTCTATTGCTGTATAAAAGGGGTCCCAGGTGACTCACTGGTAAAGAATCTACTTGTTACTGCAGAAGATACAGGTTCAACCCCTGGGTCCAGAAGATTCTATGGAGTAGGAAATGGCAGCCCACTCTCATACTGGGAAAAGCCCATGAACAGAGGAGTCTGGTGGGCTACAGTCCATAGGGTCATAAAGAATTGGAAAGGACTGAGCACAGTTGCTGTATAATACAATGTTATGTACTGTCTCTTGTTACATTTGGATGATTTAATGATTTGTCTTTTAAATATAGTTGTAAGGCCAATTAATATGGCTTCTAACTCTACAGTCATTTTATACTTTAAGTGTATTTAGGTCTTAAGTAGTATACATCAAATTTCTGTTCCCACTTGGTGCCAGCATACCCAACCGCAACTTCATTTCATTTGAATTTGCAGACCCTTGCTGTTAGCAATAATTGCAGTAGTTTTTCTAAGTAACATTTTTATATATTTGATATTTTGTAAATTTTAAATGTCACTTGAGTATATATATTTATTTTACATTACAGGCACTGGAGATATTATTGCTGTCATGATTACAGAATTGAGGGGTAAAGATATTTTGAGTTATCTGGAGAAAAACATCTCTGTACAAATGACAATAGCTGTTGGAACGCGAATGCCTCCAAAGAACTTCAGCCGTGGCTCTCTAGTCTTCGTGTCAATATCCTTTATTGTTTTGATGATTATTTCTTCAGCATGGCTTATATTCTACTTCATCCAGAAGATCAGGTACACAAATGCCCGGGACAGGAACCAGGTGAGCTACCAGTACTCTATAGTGATTAATGCTTGCTGGCCATAATTCATAGACATCTGTTGTAATCATATATAATATGAACTTTTCTTTACTAAAAAAGTGGTCAAAAACATATCTACACAAGTATTTTAAGGAAATTTGAAATGCCTAAATAAAGAAATTATCAAGTTTATAGTGATCACTTGGAATATTCCAGGTAAATGGTTAGCTTAATATCATAGTGTGATCTCCCTGATTCTAGTATCTGGAAGAAGTATTACAGAGTTACATTGTTAAGCTGGTAACATTTGTTGTCAGTTGCAGGGGAGTTGGAAGGATGAGGGAGGGAGAATTTTCGCTACTTTTGTTCCTTATGAACGTTTTTCCCATATGAATTTTGAAGTATGTATTATCTATTCAGAAAATATATTAATAAATTATTTGTCCTTTTTAAACTTAGCCACAGGGTGGGAAAGGACCAATAGGGGAAATATATCTAAATTGTCATCCTGGAAATTACATTGTCCAACACAAACTAAGTACTCAGTATTCAGTTGAATAAAGGCACAAGAAAGACCATAAAACTTCTCTGTAGTAAAGAGCTTGCAGATGGTTTTCTGTCAGTTAGTTACTTATTAATTGTTTTTGATGTGGTAGATAGAGAATATCTACCCTGAGGCAGGTGTGAGGTGTTAGGACCCAGTCCTGGGTTTTTCTAGAAAAGCAGGAAATAAATTATGTCGAGAGTGATTTGAAGCCAATTTAAAATTTTTTTATTTATTATTTTTGGCTGCATTGGATCTTCATTGCTGCACACAGGCTTGCTCTAGTTGTGGTGAGCTGGGGCTACTTTCTAGCTGCAGTGAGTGGACTTCTCATTGCAGTGACTTCTCTTGTGGGGGCACAGGCTCTAGGTGCATGGGCTCAGCAGCTGTGAGGCGTGGGCGTAGCATGTGGAGTCTTCCCAGACCAGAGATCAAGTCTGTGTCCTCTGCATTGGCAGGCTGATTCGTAACCACTGGACCACCAGGGAAGTCCTGAAGTCAATTCTTATATAACACAATTCTGTCTTCAAACAGAGCACATGTAAATCCCTGTGGAGGTTGGGGTGGGTGGTGTGAAATTTTCATCCTTCCTTGTTCTAGTGAAAAGAGCATAGACTTTGGTGAGGAGTTCAGATCCTGGCCTTACTATCAATTTGCCAGTATCCCTCTCTCATGGTTTAACTTCTCAACTTGTTTCTGCATCTGAAAATATGTATGAAACATCCCATAAGTCTAATTTATTGAACATTTGTGTGCCAGGCTCAGTGCAGCATCCTATATCTTTAAAGTTTTTATCAAGATCATTTTTATTTTTTGTAATTTCAGACTTACAGGAAGTTGCAGGAATAGTATATTTTCTTACCCCAATTCTCCAGCTTTAAGCATCTTATTACCCTGTTTCCCTTTCTATGTGTATATACTTTTTAAAATCTGTCCGAGGGTAAGGTTGGGATAAGATGCCCTTTCACCCTTAAATACTTCATTGTGTATTTTCTAAAGGCAAGAACATTTTCTTATATAGCTACAGTGTGATTATCAAACTAATGAAATAAACATAAATGTCATTATCTGACATTTTCTAAGTTTTGTGAAATTGTCTTAATAATGGCCTTTATAGTCAAGAAAACCCTGGATTGATCCAATCAGATTGTCTGTTGTATTCAGTTGTCATGTCTCTCTTCATCTGTTTCGTGACATTGATATTATTGAAGATTATCAGCCAGTTGTTTCAGATCTGAGCTTCTCTGATGTCTCTTTCATGATCAGATTCAGGTTAGACATGATTTTGTCAGGAATACCAGCCCTTTACATTTGTTAATTTTTCATTTTGAGATAGTTGTAATTTCACATATATTTATAAAAAATAGTACAGAGAGATCCCAAATACCCTTCATCCATTTTCCCCGAGATACAAAAGTCTTGCCTGACTATAGTAAATATCACAGCCAAGATACTGACTTCGATGCAGTCCACTGATACTCAGATTTCTCCAGTTAAACTTGTGCTGATATGTGTGTAGTTCTTTGTAATTTCAAGCAACCACCACCAGAGTCAAGATACAGTCCCATTATCACAAGGATCCCTTGTGCAAATTTTTTTATAGCCAGAGCCACCTCCCTCCCTCCTACACACTCTGCTCCTCCCTCCCTCTTATTGCAGTAGCTAGAATGTACTATGTTGAGTAACAGTAGTGGGCATCCTTGCCTGGGTCTAGTCTTAGAGGGAAGGAGTTCAGTCTTTTATTGTTACCTATGCTGTTAACTGTCTTGTTACCAAGTTAAAGAAGGTCCTCTCTCTTTCTAGTGTGCTGAGAATTTTTATCACCAGTGGGCGCTTGACTTCGTCAAATGCTTTTTATGCGTCAGTTGGTGGGTTCATATGATTTTTTTGTTTTCTTCTTTAACCTGTGGTGGATTACATTCCTTGATTTTTGAATGTTGAATCAGCCTTGCATACCTGGAATAAACTGCACTTGGTCTAGTCTTACATACCTGGAATACATCCCACTTGGTTATGAGATCGTTTTTTGTGCATTGCTAGATTCGATTGGCTAATACCTTGTTGAGGATTTTTGTGTGTATAAGTTCATGAGAGTTACTAGTTTGTAGGGTTCTTTTTTTGGTCACTTCTATTGATCTTTCATTTATTTATCTTTGTTCTTTGGCCTGTGTGGGCCTCCCATCGCAGTGGCCTCTCTTCATCGCAGAGCACTGGCTCTGGGCGCATGTGCTACTGAACTCCGGCTCAGTAGTTGGACACATCCGTCCAGCCACTCCATGCACATGGAATCTTCCCAGGCCAGGGATCAAACTGGCGCCTTGCACTGCAAGGCAATGTCCTTACCCACTGGTCCACCAGGGGAAACCCTAGTTTGTAGTTTTGAGGGAGAAGTTTTAGAGCTTAATTTCTTTAAAGGTTAAAAGAACATTTAGATTGTTTATTTTTGTCTTTTAGGGGATTTGAGAAATCAGCCCATTTTTTTATATGTTGTCATAAAGTTGTCCATAGTATTCCCTGTTCTTCTCTTAGTGGCTGCAGTAAGTGTAGTGATATTTCCTGTTTATTCCTGATTTACGACTGCAGTGTCTGTAATGTTATTTACTGTTTATTCCTGTTTTTAATTATTTGTATCTTTTTATCTTTGTCAGTCTTCCAAGAAATTTCTCAGTTTTATTGACTCTTTGAAAAACAAGCTTTTCTAGTAATTTAACTGATTATGGGCACCACCAGAGTCAAGATACAGTCCCATTATCACAAGGATCCCTTGTGCAAATTTTTTTATAGCCAGAGCCACCTCCCTCCCTCCTACACACTCTGCTCCTCCCTCCCTCTTATTGCAGTAGCTAGAATGTACTATGTTGAGTAACAGTAGTGGGCATCCTTGCCTGGGTCTAGTCTTAGAGGGAAGGAGTTCAGTCTTTTATTGTTACCTATGCTGTTAACTGTCTTGTTACCAAGTTAAAGAAGGTCCTCTCTCTTTCTAGTGTGCTGAGAATTTTTATCACCAGTGGGCGCTTGACTTCGTCAAATGCTTTTTATGCGTCAGTTGGTGGGTTCATATGATTTTTTTGTTTTCTTCTTTAACCTGTGGTGGATTACATTCCTTGATTTTTGAATGTTGAATCAGCCTTGCATACCTGGAATAAACTGCACTTGGTCTAGTCTTACATACCTGGAATACATCCCACTTGGTTATGAGATCGTTTTTTGTGCATTGCTAGATTCGATTGGCTAATACCTTGTTGAGGATTTTTGTGTGTATAAGTTCATGAGAGTTACTAGTTTGTAGGGTTCTTTTTTTGGTCACTTCTATTGATCTTTCATTTATTTATCTTTGTTCTTTGGCCTGTGTGGGCCTCCCATCGCAGTGGCCTCTCTTCATCGCAGAGCACTGGCTCTGGGCGCATGTGCTACTGAACTCCGGCTCAGTAGTTGGACACATCCGTCCAGCCACTCCGCGGCACATGGAATCTTCCCAGGCCAGGGATCAAACTGGCGCCCCTTGCACTGCAAGGCAATGTCCTTACCCACTGGTCCACCAGGGAAGCCCTAGTTTGTAGTTTTGAGGGAGAAGTTTTAGAGCTTAATTTCTTTAAAGGTTAAAAGAACATTTAGATTGTTTATTTTTGTCTTTTAGGGGATTTGAGAAATCAGCCCATTTTTTTATATGTTGTCATAAAGTTGTCCATAGTATTCCCTGTTCTTCTCTTAGTGGCTGCAGTAAGTGTAGTGATATTTCCTGTTTATTCCTGATTTTACGACTGCAGTGTCTGTAATGTTATTTACTGTTTATTCCTGTTTTTAATTATTTGTATCTTTTTATCTTTGTCAGTCTTCCAAGAAATTTCTCAGTTTTATTGACTCTTTGAAAAAAAACAAGCTTTTCTGAATTTTAAAAGATAGAAATTTAGATTATTTATTTGAAAACTTGTCTTTCTGTTGTAAACATTTACTGCTGTTTTTCTCTCAGCACTGTTTTAACTGGGTCCTGCATACTTTGATATTCCCTATTTTCATTCAACTTTATGTATTTTCATTCAACTTTTTTTTTTTTTTTTTTTAATTAATTCATTTATTTTGGGCAGGGGTTGGGTTGGGGAGGGAGGGGAGTGGGCGGGCCACTTCTATTGGTCTTTCATTTCTCTATTTTCATCCGTCCTTGTTCTTTGGCTCCTGTGGACCTCCCATCGCGGTGGCGTCTGTTGTCACAGAGCTCGGTAATTGGACACATCAATCCAGCCGCTCCGCAGCACGTGGGATCTTCCCAGGCCAGGGATCGAACCGGCACCCCTTGCACTGCAAGGCGGTGTCCTTACCCACTGGACCACCAGGGGAAGCCCTTCATTCAACTTTATGTAGTATTTTTCTTTTGAGACTTCCTTTCTGACCTGTGTATTTAGAAATGTGGTATTGAGTTTCCACTTGTTTGGACATTTTGCTGTTCTCTTAGGGTTACTAATTTCTGACTATATTTCATTATGATCAGAGAAATACTCTGTGTGCTTTCAGTTTTTTTAGATTTGCTGAGGTTTATTTTATGATCTAAGATCTAGTCTGTTTGGGTGAATATTTTATGGGTGCCTGGAGAAAAAAAATGTGTATTCTGCTGTTGGGTGGAATGTTTTGTAGATGTCAGGTCAGTGCACTCAGCTTGCTTCTGAGAGGTCAGGGGAGGTTGCTTTCCCAATGGGTCCTGCTGAAACTGTCATGGGAAGAGGGGTGCAGGTTTTCCACTGATGTTTTGCTAGAGTGAGACGGATATAGCCCACTCTTCCTGGTACTTTGGCTTGAGGAAGCAGGCACTTTTTTTTTGAACTTGGTCAGGGTGGGGATCTGTTCCTCTTGGCAGCATTAGATTGGACGCCTCTGTAAGCACTACCTGACATTCAGATCTCGAGGTCCCTAGGCTGCCCACATCTTCTACCTTTCAGAGAGTCCGTGTGCTGCTTTGTTGTGCTATGCCCAGGGCTTTTTAGGTGTAGAGGGGTGCACCTGGGAGGAATGGAGCTATTCTGTTGTGGCAGGACTGAGAGTTCCTGTAAAATCTCACACAATTTTTGTCTTGGACATAGGTGTTTAAAATGATAAAGGGCTATTAGGTGAAAGAGTTAACTGATCTAAAACTATGCCACTTTCATAGAAAAGAAAATTGAATATGCATATATAAAACAAAGTTTACAGCTGTAAAATATAATGCACTGATTTTGTGAGATTTTTGACAAAACGCATGTGTGCTAAACCACTGCAGTTGTATCTGACTCTGCAGCCCTGTGGACTGTAGCCTGCCAGGCTTCTCTGTCCTTGGGGTTCTCAGGCAAGAATACTGGAGTGGGTCACCATGCTGTTCTTCAGGGGATCTTCCTGACCCAGGGATTGAATCTGAGTCACTGGTGTCTCTTGCATTGGCAGGCAGATTCTTTACCAATGGTACCACCTGGGAAGCCCTTTTGACAAAATAAATAGCTGTAAAATCAAGTTATGATGAAATGGAGGAATACACAGTCACATCAGTACTAACAAGATGATGGCATTTGTGTATTTATCTTCAAGCCACCTGGCAAGAAATTCTATCCCATAATGTATGAAGAAAAGAGAAGTCAGCTGAAATTCTTCAGCTTCTGGAAGGATAGAAGCATAGCACTGAAGTGTTCTTTTACCCACTCTTTTTATCCAGTGATGTTGCCTTCATTTTTAAGTTGAAAATTTTGACCGTTATAATATATGAACATAATTTTTAAGAATAAATAGTGCTTCAAAGTTTGGTTCCTTGTCTAGTCTTTTCTTCCTCCTAACTCATGATTCCCAGTTATAAGTCACCTCTTTCAACTCTTTTATCTGTTCCTTCTGTTACTAACTTTATAACTAGACGGATATAGCCCACTCTTCCTGGTACTTTGGCTTGAGGAAGCAGGCACTTTTTTTTTGAACTTGGTCAGGGTGGGGATCTGTTCCTCTTGGCAGCATTAGATTGGACGCCTCTGTAAGCACTACCTGACATTCAGATCTCGAGGTCCCTAGGCTGCCCACATCTTCTACCTTTCAGAGAGTCCGTGTGCTGCTTTGTTGTGCTATGCCCAGGGCTTTTTAGGTGTAGAGGGGTGCACCTGGGAGGAATGGAGCTATTCTGTTGTGGCAGGACTGAGAGTTCCTGTAAAATCTCACACAATTTTTGTCTTGGACATAGGTGTTTAAAATGATAAAGGGCTATTAGGTGAAAGAGTTAACTGATCTAAAACTATGCCACTTTCATAGAAAAGAAAATTGAATATGCATATATAAAACAAAGTTTACAGCTGTAAAATATAATGCACTGATTTTGTGAGATTTTTGACAAAACGCATGTGTGCTAAACCACTGCAGTTGTATCTGACTCTGCAGCCCTGTGGACTGTAGCCTGCCAGGCTTCTCTGTCCTTGGGGTTCTCAGGCAAGAATACTGGAGTGGGTCACCATGCTGTTCTTCAGGGGATCTTCCTGACCCAGGGATTGAATCTGAGTCACTGGTGTCTCTTGCATTGGCAGGCAGATTCTTTACCAATGGTACCACCTGGGAAGCCCTTTTGACAAAATAAATAGCTGTAAAATCAAGTTATGATGAAATGGAGGAATACACAGTCACATCAGTACTAACAAGATGATGGCATTTGTGTATTTATCTTCAAGCCACCTGGCAAGAAATTCTATCCCATAATGTATGAAGAAAAGAGAAGTCAGCTGAAATTCTTCAGCTTCTGGAAGGATAGAAGCATAGCACTGAAGTGTTCTTTTACCCACTCTTTTTATCCAGTGATGTTGCCTTCATTTTTAAGTTGAAAATTTTGACCGTTATAATATATGAACATAATTTTTAAGAATAAATAGTGCTTCAAAGTTTGGTTCCTTGTCTAGTCTTTTCTTCCTCCTAACTCATGATTCCCAGTTATAAGTCACCTCTTTCAACTCTTTTATCTGTTCCTTCTGTTACTAACTTTATATAACTAAGTAGCATGCAATACTCCTTTCTAAAATAAATTTAAAGGTGTCCTTTAAATATATTATTGTCATTATGGAAGACCGAGTGCAAAATGACCAAGAGTAGTTCTGAAAGAGTGTTCTCGACAAGAAAACCCTATAATGTTGGTTTGAATGTAGTGCATCTCAGGACTTTTGCAAAAAGTAAATGATTTGTTCCAGGAGTCTGCTCTTTAGTAGTGCTTTAGTTAGCACCCAGCATGGCGCCTGTGTGTGATGAAGGACTCAGCGCAGTCACCATCTGGTGCAGGCCACCAACAGAAACTGGTTTTGTGGCTGACTGCACACAGATTGCCTAAGCACTCTTCTCCACACTCTGCTGTAGCAGAGGGTGGCTTTCTGACCTTTGTTCCTCCTTCCGTTTTTTCCTAAGGTTGAGAAGCACTGGATGACATTTTATGTGGCTAAAAAAGCTTAGCTTGTTAAAATTTAATACAAACAAAGGTGGCAGCAACTCAACTGGTTGAAACCTTTGGCTATTTTAAAAGAGAAACCAGAACTATCAGCAAAGAAAAAAAGTGAGTTTAAGGAGAGACTCATATTCTCCCACAAACTGTCATCATGAAGCATTTCTTCCTATAGAATTTGCTACCTTTTAAGAAGAAGTAGTAGGTACGTTACTAAGTTAAAAAGGAACCGTATCTTGATTTCAAAATGGATTCTTCTCCTCAGTAATCATATAAATACAATAAATAAACACTGAAACAAAAGTCACTCAGTTGTATCCAACTGTTTGCGACCCCATGGATGAGTCATAGAATTACCCAGGCAAGAATACTGGAGTGGGAAGCCATTGCCTTCCCCACCCAGAGATCGAACCCTGGTCTCCCCCATTGCCGGTCGATTCTCTACCATCTGAGCTACCGGGGGAGCCCAAAATAGTGCCTGGTTCATGGTATGTCCTATACATTGTCATCAATGTATTATTGTTATTATCTGAATATTATTGATTTAGAAAAAAATAGAGAAAGCAAGTAAAACCAGTATATAAGCATGTGATTAAAAAAAAAGAATATGCTACCAAAGAGAGCCATATGTTGTAAATAACTTTCTAAGCATAGTGTAATGTATACAGTTAATGCCTTTTGTATGAGAAGTAAGAATCCGATGCTTTGGCTTTTTAGTGTACTGCCAGATACCTGTGGCTGCTCCTCCTGAAAACTTGCTAGAATCCTTCCGAATACAAATAGGTCAGCTGATGGCAGATGGTGAATTTAAATGTCACCTTTGACAATCAGTGACAGTTACTTCACATAAGAGGATAGATCTTTGGTGTGTTTTATTGAAAGGGTACTTAAACTTTTTCATAGTTGTGTAGTTAATATATACCTTTAATCCCAAAGTGGTCAAGTTTGACAGAGCAGAACAATAAAACTTCTATTTAACTGTTGAGGAATAGGGCAGATACTAAAAAAATAATCCCATAACCTAGGACTACTGAGTTTAGAAGGGCATCTTATGAAAATCCCTGTGAAAATGCATGTAGTTTCTAAAACTCTAAAACTCATGAAGGCTTCTCACCAAAATGTATATATATTATTTTTGACTTTATACATATCTCAAACTAGTTTTGAAACCTTTGGCTATTTTAAAAGAGAAACCAGAACTATCAGCAAAGAAAAAAAGTGAGTTTAAGGAGAGACTCATATTCTCCCACAAACTGTCATCATGAAGCATTTCTTCCTATAGAATTTGCTACCTTTTAAGAAGAAGTAGTAGGTACGTTACTAAGTTAAAAAGGAACCGTATCTTGATTTCAAAATGGATTCTTCTCCTCAGTAATCATATAAATACAATAAATAAACACTGAAACAAAAGTCACTCAGTTGTATCCAACTGTTTGCGACCCCATGGATGAGTCATAGAATTACCCAGGCAAGAATACTGGAGTGGGAAGCCATTGCCTTCCCCACCCAGAGATCGAACCCTGGTCTCCCCCATTGCCGGTCGATTCTCTACCATCTGAGCTACCGGGGGAGCCCAAAATAGTGCCTGGTTCATGGTATGTCCTATACATTGTCATCAATGTATTATTGTTATTATCTGAATATTATTGATTTAGAAAAAAATAGAGAAAGCAAGTAAAACCAGTATATAAGCATGTGATTAAAAAAAAAGAATATGCTACCAAAGAGAGCCATATGTTGTAAATAACTTTCTAAGCATAGTGTAATGTATACAGTTAATGCCTTTTGTATGAGAAGTAAGAATCCGATGCTTTGGCTTTTTAGTGTACTGCCAGATACCTGTGGCTGCTCCTCCTGAAAACTTGCTAGAATCCTTCCGAATACAAATAGGTCAGCTGATGGCAGATGGTGAATTTAAATGTCACCTTTGACAATCAGTGACAGTTACTTCACATAAGAGGATAGATCTTTGGTGTGTTTTATTGAAAGGGTACTTAAACTTTTTCATAGTTGTGTAGTTAATATATACCTTTAATCCCAAAGTGGTCAAGTTTGACAGAGCAGAACAATAAAACTTCTATTTAACTGTTGAGGAATAGGGCAGATACTAAAAAAATAATCCCATAACCTAGGACTACTGAGTTTAGAAGGGCATCTTATGAAAATCCCTGTGAAAATGCATGTAGTTTCTAAAACTCTAAAACTCATGAAGGCTTCTCACCAAAATGTATATATATTATTTTTTGACTTTATACATATCTCAAGGTTACTGAAGTGAAATATGCTTTTGTTGCCCGTTTTTATCTTGGAAGATAACTAATTGTAAAATGCACTCAGATGTGAGAATATGGAAGCATAGTAGTGAATGTTCTCCAGAGGAAGGCTAGTACTTTGCATGCATAATCTTTGAAAATGGTGGGTTTAAAAGTCTTTTCCTTCCAGATTGGATGGGGAGAAGTTATTGTGCATACTGTCAAGGTTTTTCCCCTAGAAAAAGATCATGTAGTCAAATGAGACAGATTTCTTCATAAGTAGGATGGTAGATTGAATTATGTTTTTTAAGGACTAACAATTCCAGAACTGGAAAAAGGAAAATAGATCTTTGAATGAAGAATGTATTATTTTATCACTTCTGGAGTATATTGCAAGTTACTCTGTCTTCTTTTTCATGTCCTGCTCTTATGATCAATTTGCATAGCTAAATACCACTTTCCATATTCAGAGACTGTATGCCTTCTAAGTGTTATACCAAAGCTTAAGACTTTATTTTTCTAGCACTAAATATTCTTTTGAGATCAGAGTGTTTCTGAGACATGCAGTTTTGTATCCTGGGGATTTAACATAGGCCCTGGCATATCACCGTATCTCAGCAAATGCTTAAGTGAATTAAAGAATAAGAGTGCTTTATTGGGAAGGCAGACAGGTGTAATCAAAATACTGTGTGGTTTAAGAGTTCCTCTTTTGGGGCAGAGTGATCCTGCATGTGTGCTAAGTTGCTTCAGTCGTGTCCAACTCTTCAGTTCATAATTCTGTGGACTGTAGCCTCCAGGCTCCTCTGTTCATGGAATCCTCCAGGGAAGAATACTGGAGTGGGGCTTCCCTGGTGGTCCAGTGGGTAAGGACACCGCCTTGCAGTGCAAGGGGCGCCAGTTCCATCCCTGGCCTGGGAAGATCCCACGTGCTGCAGAGCGGCTGGACCAATGTGTCCAATTACCAAGCCGGAGCTCTGGAGTGCATGCGCCCAGCCGGTGCTCTGCAACAACAGGGGCCACAGTGATGGGAGGCCTATAGGGGCCAAAGAACAAAGATGGATGAAAAGAGATAAATGAAAGACCAATAGAAGTGGCCTGCCCGCGTCCCTCCTTCCCCACCCCCACCCCCCAAAAATAAAAAATAAAAGAATACTGGAGTGGGTTGCCATGCCCTCTTCTAAGGAGCCTTCCCGACATAGGGACTGAACTCGTGTCTCCTGTGGCTCATGCAATGCAGGCGGATTCTTCATCACTGAGCCACCAGGGAAGCCCCAGAGTGATATTACTAGAGTGATGGTATCACAGAGGAGGTAATGACATCTGAGCTGAATTTTAAAGGATAAGACTTCATCAGACAGAACCTGAACAGAAAGTCAGGCAAAGGGATCATTTTCCACAGAGCTGTGCGAAGCTGTAAGGAGAGACAATAGAATTGAGTCATATCAGAAACAAAGAGGAGACTTGAGACTGAAATGATACTGGATGAGAATATTAACCCTGAGCCATTCTTTTCATGTCCTGCTCTTATGATCAATTTGCATAGCTAAATACCACTTTCCATATTCAGAGACTGTATGCCTTCTAAGTGTTATACCAAAGCTTAAGACTTTATTTTTCTAGCACTAAATATTCTTTTGAGATCAGAGTGTTTCTGAGACATGCAGTTTTGTATCCTGGGGATTTAACATAGGCCCTGGCATATCACCGTATCTCAGCAAATGCTTAAGTGAATTAAAGAATAAGAGTGCTTTATTGGGAAGGCAGACAGGTGTAATCAAAATACTGTGTGGTTTAAGAGTTCCTCTTTTGGGGCAGAGTGATCCTGCATGTGTGCTAAGTTGCTTCAGTCGTGTCCAACTCTTCAGTTCATAATTCTGTGGACTGTAGCCTCCAGGCTCCTCTGTTCATGGAATCCTCCAGGGAAGAATACTGGAGTGGGGCTTCCCTGGTGGTCCAGTGGGTAAGGACACCGCCTTGCAGTGCAAGGGGCGCCAGTTCCATCCCTGGCCTGGGAAGATCCCACGTGCTGCAGAGCGGCTGGACCAATGTGTCCAATTACCAAGCCGGAGCTCTGGAGTGCATGCGCCCAGCCGGTGCTCTGCAACAACAGGGGCCACAGTGATGGGAGGCCTATAGGGGCCAAAGAACAAAGATGGATGAAAAGAGATAAATGAAAGACCAATAGAAGTGGCCTGCCCGCGTCCCTCCTTCCCCACCCCCACCCCCCAAAAATAAAAAATAAAAGAATACTGGAGTGGGTTGCCATGCCCTCTTCTAAGGAGCCTTCCCGACATAGGGACTGAACTCGTGTCTCCTGTGGCTCATGCAATGCAGGCGGATTCTTCATCACTGAGCCACCAGGGAAGCCCCAGAGTGATATTACTAGAGTGATGGTATCACAGAGGAGGTAATGACATCTGAGCTGAATTTTAAAGGATAAGACTTCATCAGACAGAACCTGAACAGAAAGTCAGGCAAAGGGATCATTTTCCACAGAGCTGTGCGAAGCTGTAAGGAGAGACAATAGAATTGAGTCATATCAGAAACAAAGAGGAGACTTGAGACTGAAATGATACTGGATGAGAATATTAACCCTGGAAGATGAGGGCCTTGATTCTTGTGCTGAAAAATTCAGACATAATTCTCGAAGCAGTAAGAAGTCTTCAAAGGTTTTTTAGCAGTGGAATGATAGACGTTTTTTTTCTGTAAAGGAAGGTTTGGGAGAAAGTGTTCTTAAAGAGGGAAATATTGAAGAGCAAAGGAAAATAATATTAATAAAACAAGGTTATGTAGAGAGCTGGGAGGAAGGATTAGGGCACAGACAGATGCTTACCTTGGAAAAATGTTAGGGATACATCTTTTCAGGAAGAAAGGGGGAAAGGTAATAATGATGAGGCAATGTATGGAAGAAGGGCTAACTACAAGACAGTTATTTTAGTCAAAGAAAAGCTGTATTCACAGCACCTAGATTTCATCAGTGTCTGAAAGAAGAAAACCCTATTATCTGCTGCTGTTCTGGTTCAGTCACTCAATCATGTCCCGACTCTGTGACCTCATGGACTGCAGCATGCCAGGCCTTCCTGCCCCTCAGTATCTCACCAAGTTTGCCCAAGTTCATGTCCATTGCATCAGTGATGCCATCCAGCCATGTCATCCTCTGATACAGACCTAATACTGTATCAATGGGAGGATTCTGATGATTGGAAACAGAAACCTGAGAGGAGTCTCATTAAAGTGACCTACCGTCAGTACTGTGAAGCATCTCATTTTGAACAGATTATTCCTGTTAAATTAAGCAGTATGAGTTGTTGTTTTAAATTGTTTTCTACCAATTTAAAACTTTTGGATGAGCTGCATCCAAATGTAGAATAATGTTCACATTATTATTGATGTCTTTACCCAAGTGAAATAAATTCATCTGACCCCTGATGGTCACCATCCCTTCATACTTTATAAAAGGGAAATCTTTTAGGCATTTACAATGGGAAAAGAGCTAGACTAAAAAGTTAGGAAACCAAAGATTCTGGTCCTCCAGTACTTGTACTAACTTTAGATAAATCACCTCAGTTCTTTCTGGCTTTAGAGTTTCTCCTTTGTAAAATGAATCATCCCTGTGGTTTTGTTACCTGAAGTACAGAGAATATGTAAGCACAGAGAATATGAGTGAGTGGGTAGAGGGTTAGGGGAAGTGCTTTGAAAGCTAGGATTGCTAGTTTATACTTTGTGTGTATGCAGTTGCATTTGACTCTTTGTGACCCCATGGACTATATAGCCTACCAGGCCCCTCTGTGGAATTTTCCAGGCAAGAATACTGGAGTGGGCTGCCATTTCCTACTCCAGGGGATCTTCGCAACCCAGGGATCAAACAGGAGTTTCCTGCATCCAATGCACTGGCAGGCAGATTCTTTACTAGTGCGCCGCCTAGTAAGCCATACATAATGAATCTCAAACTTTAGTATGCAAAAGAATGCTGTGGGGCTTCCCTGGTGGTCCAGTGGGTAAGGACACCACCTTGCAGTGCAAGGGGCGCCAGTTTGATCCCTGGCCTGGGAAGATCCCAGCGTGCCGCGGAGCGGCTGGACCAATGTGTCCAATTACCGAGCTGGAGCTCTGGAGCGCATGTGCCCAGAGCTGGCGCTCAGCAACAACAGACACCACTGCAATGGGAGGCCCACAGGAGCCAAAGAACAAAGACGGATGAAAATAGAGAAATGAAAGACCAATAGAAGTGACCCGCCCACTCCCCCCCCCCCCCAACCTGACCCCACCCAAAAAAAAGAATGCTGTGGAGGCACTTTTGCCTCCCCCTCCTCTTCTCCATTTCCTCCTCCTCCTCCTTCACTTTTAAAAACTGCAAATTCCAAAGACACCTCACCCCTCCTGCAAGAGTACACAGAAGAACTACACAGAAAACGTCTTAATGACCCAGATAGCCACAGTGGTGTGGTTACTCACCTAGAGCCAGACATCCAGGAGTTTGAAGTCAAATGAGGCTTAGAAAGCATTACTACCAACAAAGCTAGTTGAGTTGACAGAATTCTAGCTAAGCTGTTTAAAATCCTAAAAGATGATGCCGTTAAAGTGATGCACTCAGTATGTCAATAAATTTGGATAACTCAGCAGTGAACACAGAACTAGAAAAGGTCAGTTTTCTTCCCGTCCCAAAGAGGAGCAATGTCAGTTCTTTCTGGCTTTAGAGTTTCTCCTTTGTAAAATGAATCATCCCTGTGGTTTTGTTACCTGAAGTACAGAGAATATGTAAGCACAGAGAATATGAGTGAGTGGGTAGAGGGTTAGGGGAAGTGCTTTGAAAGCTAGGATTGCTAGTTTATACTTTGTGTGTATGCAGTTGCATTTGACTCTTTGTGACCCCATGGACTATATAGCCTACCAGGCCCCTCTGTGGAATTTTCCAGGCAAGAATACTGGAGTGGGCTGCCATTTCCTACTCCAGGGGATCTTCGCAACCCAGGGATCAAACAGGAGTTTCCTGCATCCAATGCACTGGCAGGCAGATTCTTTACTAGTGCGCCGCCTAGTAAGCCATACATAATGAATCTCAAACTTTAGTATGCAAAAGAATGCTGTGGGGCTTCCCTGGTGGTCCAGTGGGTAAGGACACCACCTTGCAGTGCAAGGGGCGCCAGTTTGATCCCTGGCCTGGGAAGATCCCGCGTGCCGCGGAGCGGCTGGACCAATGTGTCCAATTACCGAGCTGGAGCTCTGGAGCGCATGTGCCCAGAGCTGGCGCTCAGCAACAACAGACACCACTGCAATGGGAGGCCCACAGGAGCCAAAGAACAAAGACGGATGAAAATAGAGAAATGAAAGACCAATAGAAGTGACCCGCCCACTCCCCTCCCTCCCCAACCCGACCCCCACCCAAAAAAAAAAGAATGCTGTGGAGGCACTTTTTGCCTCCCCATCCTCTTCTCCATTTCCTCCTCCTCCTCCTTCACTTTTAAAAACTGCAAATTCCAAAGACACCTCACCCCTCCTGCAAGAGTACACAGAAGAACTACACAGAAAACGTCTTAATGACCCAGATAGCCACAGTGGTGTGGTTACTCACCTAGAGCCAGACATCCAGGAGTTTGAAGTCAAATGAGGCTTAGAAAGCATTACTACCAACAAAGCTAGTTGAGTTGACAGAATTCTAGCTAAGCTGTTTAAAATCCTAAAAGATGATGCCGTTAAAGTGATGCACTCAGTATGTCAATAAATTTGGATAACTCAGCAGTGAACACAGAACTAGAAAAGGTCAGTTTTCTTCCCGTCCCAAAGAGGAGCAATGCCAAAGAATGTTCCAACTACTGTACAGTTGCACTCATATCACGTGCTAGCAAGGTAATGATCAAAATTCTTCAAGCTAGGCTCCAGCAGTACATGAACTGAGAACTTCCAGATGTACAAGCTGGGTTTTGAAGAGGCAGAGGAACCAGTGATCAAGTTGCCAACATTCACTGGAGCATGGAGAATGCAAGGGAATTCCAGAAAAGCGTCTGCTTCATTGACTATATGAAAGCTTTTGATTGTGTGGATCACAAAAATTCTTAAAGAGATGGGAATACCAGACCACCTTACCTGTCTCCTGAGAAACTATATGCAGGTCAAGAAACAACAGTTAGAACCGGACATGAAACATCTGACTAGTTCTGAATTGGGAAAGGAATATGACAAGGCTGTGTATTGTCACCCTGTTTATTCAGCTTATATACAGAGTACATCATGTGAAATGCTGGGCTGGATGAATCACAAGCTAGAATCAAGATTGCCAGGAAAAATATCAGCAACCTCAGACATGCACATGATACCACTCTAATGGCAGAAAGCAAAGAGGAACTAAAGAGTCTCTTGATGATGGTGAAAGAGGAGAGTGAAAAAGCTGGCCTGAAACTCACTGTTGAAAAAACTTAAGATCATGGCATTCAGTCCCATCACTTCCTGGCAAATAGATGGGGGGAGAAATGGAAACAGTGACAGACTTTATATTCTTGGGCTCCAAAGTCACTAGGGACAGTGACTGCAGCCATGAAATTAAAAGACACTTCCTCCTTGGAAGGAAAGCTATGACATACCTAGAGAGCATATTAAAAAACAGAGACATCGCTGTCCCGACAAAGGCCCATATAGTCAAAGCTATGGTTTTTCCAATAGTCATGTACAGGTGTGAGAGTTGGACCATAAATAAGGTTGATAGCCAAAAAATTGGTGCTTTCGAACTGTGGTTTTGGAGAAGACTCTTGAGAGGCCCTTGGACTGCAAGGAGATCAAACCATTCAATCCTAAAGGAAATCAACCCTGCATCTTCATTGCAACAATTGACAGTGAAGCTGAGGCTCCAGTACCTGATGACTTTGATACTGGGAAAGACTGAAGCCAAAAGGAGAAGGGGGCAGCAGAGGATGAGATGATTAGATAGCATCACTGACTCAGTGGACATGAATTTGAGCAGACTCCAGGCGACAGTGGAGGACAGAGGACCATGGCATGTTGCAGTCCATGGAGTCATGAAGAGTTGGACACAACTTAGCAACTGAACACCAACAACTCCCCCTCCTGTCTTTTCTGGAGGTCTGACTCGGACATACTTATCAGCTCTCAGTCTGAGCCACTTACTTGATCTCTCTGCGCCTCAATCTCCTCTTCTGTAAAATGGGAATAATATAATTCTTTCACATAAAAAGTGATCTTCACAAAAGGAATTTGTGCTTAGATATTTGAAAGTCAGCAGGATGCAAATGTATTAAAACCTAGAGGTGAAGGGGATAGTGGCTTTTAGACAGATTCGATCCCTGGGTCAGGAAGATCCCCTGGAATAGGAAACGGCAACCCACGCCAGTATTCTTGCCTGGAGAATCAACTTAATTCAGTTCAGTTCAAATTCAGACAGATTCAGTTAAGAGAACTAAGTCATAGCTGAGATATATCTGTCACAAAGTGATGAAAAATGTTGAAGGAGGTATTTAAAACTCAACATATCCTTGGCAAATAGATGGGGAGAAATGGAAACAGTGACAGACTTTATATTCTTGGGCTCCAAAGTCACTAGGGACAGTGACTGCAGCCATGAAATTAAAAGACACTTCCTCCTTGGAAGGAAAGCTATGACATACCTAGAGAGCATATTAAAAAACAGAGACATCGCTGTCCCGACAAAGGCCCATATAGTCAAAGCTATGGTTTTTCCAATAGTCATGTACAGGTGTGAGAGTTGGACCATAAATAAGGTTGATAGCCAAAAATTGGTGCTTCGAACTGTGGTTTTGGAGAAGACTCTTGAGAGGCCCTTGGACTGCAAGGAGATCAAACCATTCAATCCTAAAGGAAATCAACCCTGCATCTTCATTGCAACAATTGACAGTGAAGCTGAGGCTCCAGTACCTGATGACTTTGATACTGGGAAAGACTGAAGCCAAAAGGAGAAGGGGGCAGCAGAGGATGAGATGATTAGATAGCATCACTGACTCAGTGGACATGAATTTGAGCAGACTCCAGGCGACAGTGGAGGACAGAGGACCATGGCATGTTGCAGTCCATGGAGTCATGAAGAGTTGGACACAACTTAGCAACTGAACACCAACAACTCCCCCTCCTGTCTTTTCTGGAGGTCTGACTCGGACATACTTATCAGCTCTCAGTCTGAGCCACTTACTTGATCTCTCTGCGCCTCAATCTCCTCTTCTGTAAAATGGGAATAATATAATTCTTTCACATAAAAAGTGATCTTCACAAAAGGAATTTGTGCTTAGATATTTGAAAGTCAGCAGGATGCAAATGTATTAAAACCTAGAGGTGAAGGGGATAGTGGCTTTTAGACAGATTCGATCCCTGGGTCAGGAAGATCCCCTGGAATAGGAAACGGCAACCCACGCCAGTATTCTTGCCTGGAGAATCAACTTAATTCAGTTCAGTTCAAATTCAGACAGATTCAGTTAAGAGAACTAAGTCATAGCTGAGATATATCTGTCACAAAGTGATGAAAAATGTTGAAGGAGGTATTTAAAACTCAACGGATAATCCAGAAGATAGTAACACAGAAGCCAAGTCCACAGAAAAATATTACTATGAAGATATTTAACGTTACTATCAAACACAAGGAAAGGATGTTTTTTGCTTTTGCCGTGGCAGGTTCCGAAAGTTTAGAGGTAGTGATGATGATATAGCCAAATATTTTTGGGAACTCAGTAATTTGACACCGTTCATGCATTCAGATCGAGACTTCCCACGTGGTGCTGGTGGTAAAGACCCTGCCTGCTAATGCAGGAGACATAAAAGACTGGAGTTTGAGCCCTGGGTTGGGAAGATACCCTGGAAGAGTATGCATAGCAGTCCACTCCAGTACTCTTGCCTGGAGAATCCCATGGGGAGAGGATCCTGGTGGGCTACTCTCCATAGGTTCACGAAGAGTCGGACACGACTGGGCAACTTAGCAGGCACACATACCTTCAGCTCACTTGCTGAAGCTGAACTTTTTCTCCCGCCGTCGCCTGCTTACCCCTCTCTGCCAGTCTCATCTACTGTGATGCCTCTCTCATATAGCCAGTTACTAACTAGGAAGCTGAAATAGCCATTCTTGACTTCCTTCTCTTCTCATTCCCCCACAGCAGTCAGTCATTAGGTTCTGACAGTTTTACCTTCTAAATCTTTCTTAGTTGTTCTTTCTTCTTGCCTCACTACTGCTTGCCTAATGCAGCTCTTCTTATCTCTCTGAAATACTAGACTACCTGGTCTCACAGGCTCCAGTCTTTTCTGTGTCACATGCGTTCTTCTCTGGAGGTCATATCTGAAGTCTCCAGAATACAGATCTCATCATGGAACTTTTTTGTTTAAAATTCTTCAGTAAAATACTTTCAACTGAAGTCAAGACAACAGAACTGCCTTTGTTCTAGTCTGCTATTCAGTATCATGCAGTAGCTACTGGCGTAAGCAGTTAGGTAAGAAAAAGCAACAAGGTGCCCAAGACTTAGAAAACATATCTCTGTTTTCAGTCTGAAAATCCTGAAGGAATGAATGGAATAACTATAACAAGTAAGAGAAAAATTTAATAAACAAAATGTTAAATCAACAAATAGAAATGATCAAAAGATATAATGGGAGGGAAGGCATCATGGATGGATGAACCAATCTAGGTATGAACTTTGTTATTGTTGTTTAGCCACCAAACTGTGTCTAACTCTTTTGCGACCCCATGGATTGTAGCCCACGAGGCTTCTCTGTCCATGGGGATTCTTCAGGCAAGAATACTGGAGTGGGTTGCTATTTCCTTCTCCAGGGAATCTTCCCAACCCAGGGATCAAGCCCTTGCCTCCTGCATTGGCAGGTGGATTCTTTACCACTGAGCCACCTGGGAAGCCCAAGTATGAACTTTAAAACTGTATAAAATCTATATGAGGAAAAGTACAAAACCCTCCTGAAAGACATATAGGTATGTACTTAAACAAATAGAAAAGGTACCTTCTTCCAATTGAATATAAACATTAATAAAGACATTAGTTATTCCTAAGTTTGTTCATGAGTTTGTCTTCAGGTATTTTTCTGAGGTTAGATAAGGTACTTAAAAAGTTTACTTAGAAAAATAAGTAGTTAAGAAGAAGCTCAAAAAAGAGGAGCAGTGAAAAAGTGGCTAGCTGCACCAAGTTTTACAATACATAATAAAACCTATTATGTTTAGAAAATTATTTATTTTGACCACTCTGAGTCTTAGTTGCAGCATGCGGAGTCTTCAGTCTTCATTGTGGCATGCAGGCTCTTAGTTGCAGCTTGTAGGATCTTTAGTTGCACCATGTGGGATTTAGTTGTCTGATCTGAGATCAAATGTGGGAGCGTGAAGTCTTAGCCACCAGGGAAGTTTCATAGCCTGTTACTTACTTTATAAAATAAGATATGTTTTGTTTATTGATAATAGAAAAGCCCTTTAAATTTTTTAAATTTATTTTTATTGAAGTATGGTTGCTGTACAATATTATTTATATAAATTACAGGGGTACAGTATAGCGATTCATAATTTTTAAAGGTTATACTCCATTATAGTTATAAAATATTGGCTATATTCCCTGTGTTGTGCCATATATCCTTGTAGGTTTTTTTTGACTTTATTTTGTATTAGGGTATAGCCAATTAACAAACAATGCTGAGATAGTTTAAGTTGAACAACGAAGGCACTTAGCCATAGATACCATGTATCCATTCTCCCCCAAACTCCCCTCCCATCCAGGCTGCCAGTTAACACTGAGAAAAATTCTGTGTGCTATGCATTAGGTCCTCGTTGGTTATTCTTTGTTTGGTTGGTTGGTTGGTTGGTTATTCATTTTAAGATTTATTTATTTATTTTGGACGGTGGGGAGGGGGGGGGGTGAGGTGGGGGGGGGGTGAGGAGGGAGGGGAGCAGGCGGGCCACTTCTATTGGTCTTTCATTTGTCCATTTTCATCCATCTTTGTTCTTTGGCCCGTGTGGGCCTCCCATCGAGATGGCCTCTGTTGTCGCAGAGCACCGGCTCTGGGCGCATGCGCTCAGAGCTCCGGCTGGGTAACTGGACACATCGGTCCAGCTGCTCTGCAGCACATGGGATCTTCCCAGGCCAGGGATCGAAGCGGCGCCCCTTGCACTGCAAGGCGGTGTCCTTACCCACTGGACCACCAGGGAAGCCCCTGGTTATTCATTTTAAATATAGCCATGTATACATGTCCATCCCTAACTCCCTAACTATCCTGTCCCTTCATCCTTTTATCCCAGCAACCATCAAATCGTTCTCTAAGTCTTTCGTCTCTTTCTGTTTTGTAAGTTCATTTGTATCATTTCTTTTTAGAATCCACATAAAACATATCATATGATATTTTCCTTCTCAGTCTGACGTATTTCACTCAGCATGATAATCTCTAGATCCATCCATGTTGTAATTCATTCTTTTTAAGTATTTCATTCTTTTGTCTGATCTGAGATCAAATGTGGAGCGTGAAGTCTTAGCCACCAGGGAAGTTTCATAGCCTGTTACTTACTTTATAAAATAAGATATGTTTTGTTTATTGATAATAGAAAAGCCCTTTAAATTTTTTAAATTTATTTTTATTGAAGTATGGTTGCTGTACAATATTATTTATATAAATTACAGGGGTACAGTATAGCGATTCATAATTTTTAAAGGTTATACTCCATTATAGTTATAAAATATTGGCTATATTCCCTGTGTTGTGCCATATATCCTTGTAGGTTTTTTTTGACTTTATTTTGTATTAGGGTATAGCCAATTAACAAACAATGCTGAGATAGTTTAAGTTGAACAACGAAGGCACTTAGCCATAGATACCATGTATCCATTCTCCCCCAAACTCCTCCCATCCAGGCTGCCAGTTAACACTGAGAAAAATTCTGTGTGCTATGCATTAGGTCCTCGTTGGTTATTCTTTGTTTGGTTGGTTGGTTGGTTGGTTATTCATTTTAAGATTTATTTATTTATTTTGGACGGTGGGGAGGGGGTGGGGTGAGGTGGGGGTGGGGTGAGGAGGGAGGGGGACAGGCGGGCCACTTCTATTGGTCTTTCATTTATCTCTTTTCATCCATCTGTGTTCTTTGGCCCGTGTGGGCCTCCCATCGAGATGGCCTCTGTTGTCGCAGAGCACCAGCTCTGAGCACATGCGCTCCAGAGCTCCGGCTGGGTAACTGGACACATCGGTCCAGCTGCTCTGCAGCACATGGGATCTTCCCAGGCCAGGGATCGAAGCGGCGCCCCTTGCACTGCAAGGCGGTGTCCTTACCCACTGGACCACCAGGGAAGCCCCTGGTTATTCATTTTAAATATAGCCATGTATACATGTCCATCCCTAACTCCCTAACTATCCTGTCCCTTCATCCTTTTATCCCAGCAACCATCAAATCGTTCTCTAAGTCTTTACGTCTCTTTCTGTTTTGTAAGTTCATTTGTATCATTTCTTTTTAGAATCCACATAAAACATATCATATGATATTTTCCCTTCTCAGTCTGACGTATTTCACTCAGCATGATAATCTCTAGATCCATCCATGTTGTAATTCATTCTTTTTAAGTATTTCATTCTTTTTAATAACTGAGTAATATTCCATTGTACATATGTACCAAATCTTCTTTATCTGTCCTTCTATCAGTGGACATTTAGGTTGCTTCCATGTCTTGGCTATTGTAAACAATGCTTCAATGAACATTGGAGTGCATATGTCCTTTTGGATCATGTTTTTCTCCTATGCCCAAGATTGAGATTGCAGAGTCATATGATAGCTCTATTTTTAGTTTTTTTATGGAGTCTTCATACTGTTCTCCCTAGTGGCTGTACCAATTTACATTCCAACTAACAGTGTAAGAGGGTTCCCTTCTCTCCACACCCTCTCCTACATTTATTGTTTGTGGATTTTTTGGCTATAGCCATTCTGGCTGGTGTGAGGTGATATCTCATTGTAGTTTTGATTTGCATTTATCTAATAATTAGTGATGTTAAACATCTTTTCATGTGCCTCTTGGCCATCTGTATGTCTTTAGAGAATTGTCTGTTTAGGTGTTCTGTCCATTTGTTGATTGGTTTGTTAGCTTTGATGTTGTTAAGTATCATAAGCTTTTTGTAAATTTTGGAGACTAATCTCTTGTGGGTCATGTCCATAGCAAATATTTTATTGCAATCTATAGGTTGTCTTTTCGTTTTGTTTATTGTTTTCTTTTTTTTTAAAGATTTATTTATTTATTTATTTTTGGTGGGGTGGGGTGAGGAGGGAGGGGAGCAGGCGGGCCACTTCTATTGGTCTTTCATTTGTCCATTTTCATCCATCTTTGTTCTTTTGGCTCTTGTGGGCCTCCCATGGCGGTGGCCTCTGTTGTCGCAGAGCACCGGCTCTGGGCACATGCGCTCCAGAGCTCTGGCTCGGTAATTGGACACATCAGTCCAGCCGCTCCGCGGCACGCGGGATCTTCCCAGGCCAGGGATCGAACCGGCACCCCTTGCACTGCAAGACAGTGTCCTTACCCACTTGACCACGAGGGAAGCCCCCTGTTTATTGTTTTCTTTGCTGTACAAAAGCTTTTGAGTTTTAAGTAGATCCCGTTTGTTTATTTATTTTTGTTTTTATCTCCATTATTCTGGGAGACAGATCAAAAAAGATATTGCTGTGATTTATGTCAGAAAGTGTTACTACCTGTGTTTTCCTCTAGGTATTTTATAATGTCCAGTCTCACATTTTTGTTAATCAGTCACTCAGTCATGTCTGACTCTGCTACCCCATGGACTGCAGCACGCCAGGCTTCCTTGTACTTCACTATCTCCCAGAGTTTGCTAAACGTCATGTCCATTGAGTCAGTGATGCCATCCATCCATCTCATCCTCTGTCGTCCCCTTCTCCCCTTGCCATCAATCTTTCCCAGCATCAGGATCTTTTCCAGTGAGTTGGCTCTTCATATCAGGTGGCCAAAGTATTGGATCTTCAGCTTCAGCATGAGTCCTTCCAATGAATACTCAGGGGTGATTTCCTTTAGGATAGACTGGTTTGATCTCTGTGTGTCTAAGGAACTATCAGGAGCCTTCTCCAACACCACAGTTCGGAAGCATCAGTTCTTCAGTGCTCAGCCTTCCTGATGGTCCACTCCTCTCACCTCCATTCATGACCACTGGGAAAACCATAGCTTTGACTATATATGGACCTTTGTTAAGTATCATAAGCTTTTTGTAAATTTTGGAGACTAATCTCTTGTGGGTCATGTCCATAGCAAATATTTTATTGCAATCTATAGGTTGTCTTTTCGTTTTGTTTATTGTTTTCTTTTTTTTTAAAGATTTATTTATTTATTTATTTTTGGTGGGGTGGGGTGAGGAGGGAGGGGAGCAGGCGGGCCACTTCTATTGGTCTTTCATTTGTCCATTTTCATCCATCTTTGTTCTTTTGGCTCTTGTGGGCCTCCCATGGCGGTGGCCTCTGTTGTCGCAGAGCACCGGCTCTGGGCACATGCGCTCCAGAGCTCTGGCTCGGTAATTGGACACATCAGTCCAGCCGCTCCGCGGCACGCGGGATCTTCCCAGGCCAGGGATCGAACCGGCACCCCTTGCACTGCAAGACAGTGTCCTTACCCACTTGACCACGAGGGAAGCCCCCTGTTTATTGTTTTCTTTGCTGTACAAAAGCTTTTGAGTTTTAAGTAGATCCCGTTTGTTTATTTATTTTTGTTTTTATCTCCATTATTCTGGGAGACAGATCAAAAAAGATATTGCTGTGATTTATGTCAGAAAGTGTTACTACCTGTGTTTTCCTCTAGGTATTTTATAATGTCCAGTCTCACATTTTTGTTAATCAGTCACTCAGTCATGTCTGACTCTGCTACCCCATGGACTGCAGCACGCCAGGCTTCCTTGTACTTCACTATCTCCCAGAGTTTGCTAAACGTCATGTCCATTGAGTCAGTGATGCCATCCATCCATCTCATCCTCTGTCGTCCCCTTCTCCCCTTGCCATCAATCTTTCCCAGCATCAGGATCTTTTCCAGTGAGTTGGCTCTTCATATCAGGTGGCCAAAGTATTGGATCTTCAGCTTCAGCATGAGTCCTTCCAATGAATACTCAGGGGTGATTTCCTTTAGGATAGACTGGTTTGATCTCTGTGTGTCTAAGGAACTATCAGGAGCCTTCTCCAACACCACAGTTCGGAAGCATCAGTTCTTCAGTGCTCAGCCTTCCTGATGGTCCACTCCTCTCACCTCCATTCATGACCACTGGGAAAACCATAGCTTTGACTATATATGGACCTTTGTCTCTCCTTTTTAGGTGTCACATTTAAGTCTTTAATTCAATTTGAAACTAATTTTTGTGTATGGTGTTAAAGAATGACTTAAGTTAATTTACTTTACATGTAGCTGTCCAGTTTTCCCAGCACCATTTGTTGAAGAGATTGTCTCTCCAACAATGTGTAATCTTGCCTCTGACCATAGATGCATGGGTCTATTTCTGGGTTTTCTATCCTATTTCACTGATCTGTATTTCTATTTCGGACCAGTACCATACTATTTTTGATGATTGTAACTTTAGGATAGTTTGAAGTCAGGGAGCTTGATTCCTCCAGCTCCACTTTTCTTTTGCCAGGTGACCAAAACCTCTTATTTTAAAAGAATGTTAAGAGTTAATCCATGAATAAATAGAGTTGTAGAACAAAATTCAAAATCCAAAAATAGACACAACTGAATATGGAAATTTGATATAAAACATCATCTCAAGTCAGTGGAGAAAAAAGAACTTTTTAATTAATGGTTGTGGTACAACTGGAGAAAGGTAAAGTTAGATCCATTCCTCAATTGTACACCAGGATAAATTTCAAATAAATGATGTAAGTACAAATAATAAAATGACAGTTATTAGAAGAAAATGTGGGCTTATTTTTCCTTTTTTGATGAAGAATTTGGAAAGCTTTGAATTGTGACTCATGATCCAGTGAGTAATACAAATGATAAATTTGACTTTATTTTTAAAGAAAAAATAAGGACAGTCAGAAATGAGTGACAGGGCTTCCCTGGTGGCCCAGTGGGTAAATAATCTGCCTTGCAGTGCAAGGAGCACCAGTTCGATCGCTGGCCTGGGAAGATCCCACGTGCCACAGAGTGACTGGACCAGTGTGTCTAATTACGAGCCAGCACTCTGGAGTGCATGTGCCCAGAGCCCAGGCTCTGCAGTGAGAAAGGCCTCTGCAATGGGAGGCCCACACATGCCAAAGAATAAAAAAGATGGATGAAAATAAATATAAATAAAAAAGAGGCATGATGGGGAAAAGAAAGAAATGTATTAAAAAATGAGTGACAAACTGAGAAAAAGATATTTGCAGTTTATATTACAGACAAAGGGCTAAAGACTGATTATATAAAAAAAGACCTCCTCTTTCCCCTCAAAAAGACAGAAAATCTGATAAGAAAAAAAAAAAGGTTCACTAAAAAGAAATGCAGATGGTTCTTAAATTGTTAAAAGATGTTCAGCAACATTCATAAGTTAAATATGACTTAAAACCACACTGAAATACCATTTCTTATTAATCACTGTGGCAAAAAAATATCTAATGTTTGACAATATACTTTCTTGACAAGGTTGTAGGAAAGGCAAGCACTCTGATACACTGATGATGGAATGCAGAATGGTACAGTTCCTGTGGTGGGAAGTGGGAATTGGTAATGTCTTGCAAAATGCATATATGCACTTATGCACTTATCCTTTGTCTTAGTAACCTCACTGGTAGGAAATTAGCCTGACGATAAACCTGCAAAAGTATAAAATGTGCCATACTTGTACAGTTCATTGTGATACTATTCATAATAATAAGAGTCTTGAACCATGCAAATGTCCTTCAGTAGGAGTTTGCTTAAATAAACTAGTACTCTACACATGAAATAATCTTAAAGGCAATGGAATAGTATCAATATATATTAATGGCTGTGAAAGAGAATGGTTTCTAAAGCTCTCTGGTTGCTGCTATGGGGTGACCTCTTAGTACAGAACAGTTTTATTATACCAATCTATTGTGACTCATGATCCAGTGAGTAATACAAATGATAAATTTGACTTTATTTTTAAAGAAAAAATAAGGACAGTCAGAAATGAGTGACAGGGCTTCCCTGGTGGCCCAGTGGGTAAATAATCTGCCTTGCAGTGCAAGGAGCACCAGTTCGATCGCTGGCCTGGGAAGATCCCACGTGCCACAGAGTGACTGGACCAGTGTGTCTAATTACGAGCCAGCACTCTGGAGTGCATGTGCCCAGAGCCCAGGCTCTGCAGTGAGAAAGGCCTCTGCAATGGGAGGCCCACACATGCCAAAGAATAAAAAAGATGGATGAAAATAAATATAAATAAAAAAGAGGCATGATGGGGAAAAGAAAGAAATGTATTAAAAAATGAGTGACAAACTGAGAAAAAGATATTTGCAGTTTATATTACAGACAAAGGGCTAAAGACTGATTATATAAAAAAAGACCTCCTCTTTCCCCTCAAAAAGACAGAAAATCTGATAAGAAAAAAAAAAAGGTTCACTAAAAAGAAATGCAGATGGTTCTTAAATTGTTAAAAGATGTTCAGCAACATTCATAAGTTAAATATGACTTAAAACCACACTGAAATACCATTTCTTATTAATCACTGTGGCAAAAAAATATCTAATGTTTGACAATATACTTTCTTGACAAGGTTGTAGGAAAGGCAAGCACTCTGATACACTGATGATGGAATGCAGAATGGTACAGTTCCTGTGGTGGGAAGTGGGAATTGGTAATGTCTTGCAAAATGCATATATGCACTTATGCACTTATCCTTTGTCTTAGTAACCTCACTGGTAGGAAATTAGCCTGACGATAAACCTGCAAAAGTATAAAATGTGCCATACTTGTACAGTTCATTGTGATACTATTCATAATAATAAGAGTCTTGAACCATGCAAATGTCCTTCAGTAGGAGTTTGCTTAAATAAACTAGTACTCTACACATGAAATAATCTTAAAGGCAATGGAATAGTATCAATATATATTAATGGCTGTGAAAGAGAATGGTTTCTAAAGCTCTCTGGTTGCTGCTATGGGGTGACCTCTTAGTACAGAACAGTTTTATTATACCAATCTATTGTACGAAAGGGGGACCATGAAAACGTTAATGTGTATGGATATATGTATCACATGTCTACCTCATTACATGTACATATATGTGCTTTTATTTTCAAAAGGAAACAATGTAAGGATAAAGCAAGAATTAACATGAAGAGTTATTTGGGGTTCCCTGTATTGGTTTTATAATTTAGACTTTGGAACCATCTCAGTATTTTAGATAATACTGTTTGAAAAGAAATCATCAAAATTGAAAATAAATGGAACCTAAACATATTTCAAGATCATGGCATAAATACATAGAGAAAGAGCTTTTAGAGGAATTTTTTGACAGTACATTTCTATTAGGATACATTCTAAGGATGAAAGTCCCATTTAATAGTCTTATGTTGGTCATATTGATTATTATTTTGAAACTATTGCAGATTGTAAGATAAAACAAATAATGATATTAGAAACCAAGAATCAGAATAAGAGAAAAAAAATTAAAGAAATTAAATAATAATTCTTTAATCTTATTACAGAATTGAAAAGGTCAGTATGGACTCTTGGTTTATTTTCCTTTTTCGAAAAAATACAGAGGTCCTTTGCCATGGCAATGACAACTCACTAACAATGATATCTCTATTAATAGAATTCCAACTAGTAAATGCAAAAGGAATGATGGAATTAAAAAACTATTTTATATCCTTAATAAAATAATGAATCTCTGCTCCCACTCCATTCCACCCTCAGACTACTTAGGGTTATTTTCAAATACCATTTCCTACTCAAAAACACCTAGGGATCTTTGGAGAAAAGGCATATTTTAGGTTTAGGGTGGCAAATATTTAAGATAATATTGTACCAGATACCAAGGAAGCTACTGAATTCTACTATGATGGTATCAAAGAGACCTCAGTGCCATCTTAAAGGAGCTCACCATATGAGTCAAAGATAAGACTGAGCATTCAAGGAATAAATATTGCAATTGATTGAAACTATAAATAATTAGAGAGCCAGTTTGTTATTCTGAAAGTCAGTTTTTAAAAATGAACTCATCCATTTTTTTCTGTACAAATTGTATGCCATAGTAACCAGTCAGTTGATGAGGGAAACTTCTTTATAGAAGAATTCCAACTAATAAATGAATTTATAGAATTCTCCAGTATTCGTGCCTGGAGAATCCCATGGACAGAGGAGCCTGGGAGGGTACAGTCCATGGGGTCGCAAGAGTTGGACACAACTTAGCGACTAAACCACCACCAATTGTGGTTAAAGCCTCCAACTATTTCATAACCCTCTGGATTTATAGTGCTGAAAATAAGGTAAAAAACTGATGGGAGCTTCGTAATGAGCTCTTAGGACTCTCAGAACCGTGTTTGTCTTCCCTCCACTGCTTCAGCCCAGCTGCTGATGGTGTGTCTGTAGAATAATGTGCTGCAGCTGGTGGTTGGTGGTCTGACCCCACCTACTTGAGATATGTTCTACCACTTGGCTTTGTTGAAGATGTTTGTGGGCTTTTACTTTTAGTCTTTCTCTGCATTTTTTATGAGGAAATCTTTTTAAATATTAGATTTAAAAGTTACCCTGGTACCAGTCCCATTTAATAGTCTTATGTTGGTCATATTGATTATTATTTTGAAACTATTGCAGATTGTAAGATAAAACAAATAATGATATTAGAAACCAAGAATCAGAATAAGAGAAAAAAAATTAAAGAAATTAAATAATAATTCTTTAATCTTATTACAGAATTGAAAAGGTCAGTATGGACTCTTGGTTTATTTTCCTTTTTCGAAAAAATACAGAGGTCCTTTGCCATGGCAATGACAACTCACTAACAATGATATCTCTATTAATAGAATTCCAACTAGTAAATGCAAAAGGAATGATGGAATTAAAAAACTATTTTATATCCTTAATAAAATAATGAATCTCTGCTCCCACTCCATTCCACCCTCAGACTACTTAGGGTTATTTTCAAATACCATTTCCTACTCAAAAACACCTAGGGATCTTTGGAGAAAAGGCATATTTTAGGTTTAGGGTGGCAAATATTTAAGATAATATTGTACCAGATACCAAGGAAGCTACTGAATTCTACTATGATGGTATCAAAGAGACCTCAGTGCCATCTTAAAGGAGCTCACCATATGAGTCAAAGATAAGACTGAGCATTCAAGGAATAAATATTGCAATTGATTGAAACTATAAATAATTAGAGAGCCAGTTTGTTATTCTGAAAGTCAGTTTTTAAAAATGAACTCATCCATTTTTTTCTGTACAAATTGTATGCCATAGTAACCAGTCAGTTGATGAGGGAAACTTCTTTATAGAAGAATTCCAACTAATAAATGAATTTATAGAATTCTCCAGTATTCGTGCCTGGAGAATCCCATGGACAGAGGAGCCTGGGAGGGTACAGTCCATGGGGTCGCAAGAGTTGGACACAACTTAGCGACTAAACCACCACCAATTGTGGTTAAAGCCTCCAACTATTTCATAACCCTCTGGATTTATAGTGCTGAAAATAAGGTAAAAAACTGATGGGAGCTTCGTAATGAGCTCTTAGGACTCTCAGAACCGTGTTTGTCTTCCCTCCACTGCTTCAGCCCAGCTGCTGATGGTGTGTCTGTAGAATAATGTGCTGCAGCTGGTGGTTGGTGGTCTGACCCCACCTACTTGAGATATGTTCTACCACTTGGCTTTGTTGAAGATGTTTGTGGGCTTTTACTTTTAGTCTTTCTCTGCATTTTTTATGAGGAAATCTTTTTAAATATTAGATTTAAAAAGTTACCCTGGTACCACCTCCTTGTCCTAGTTGAACAGGGACTGCGTCAAGATTTTCTTCCTGTTCTTCCATTGTTGAGGCCACCATGACCTCTCCTTGTCATCTCTGTTGGCCAGTTCTTAGTTCCCATGATACTTGACCTCAAACTTCATACACTCAAAATGAACTTTGATTTCTCCTTCTGAATCTACTTTTCCTGTGCCTTCCTTTTGTCGTTAAATGGGGAATTACATTCTCTAAGCTGCTCAGGGTCGTCTCTGACCCATTTCTTTCTCCCATATTCCACATTTAATCTATCAGTTATCTCAGATCTACTTTCAAAATGTACCTTGTATACTAACATTGAACAATCCAAAAAGGAAATTAAGGCAACAGTTCCATTTACAAAAGTATCAAAAAGAGTTAAATACTTAAAAATAAATTTAACCAAGGAGGTAAAAGACTTACACACTGAAAACTACCAAACGTTGTTGAAAGAAATTGAAGATACAAATAAATGGAAAGTTACACTGTGTTCATGGATTAGAAGATTTAATATTGTTCAGATGGTAGTAGTACCTAAAGTGACATACAAAGTCAGTGCAAGCCCTTTCAAAATCCATATTACTTTTTTTGCAGAGTTAGAAAAATCTATTTTAAAATTCGTATGGAGCTTCAAGAGATACAAATAGTCAAAACAGCTTTGAAAAAGAAGAGCAAAGTTGGGGGTCTCAAACTTCTTACTTAAGAACTTATTGCAAGGACTTCCCTGTTGATCCAGTGGCAAGGACTCCGTGCTCCTAATGAAGGGACCCCAGGGAACTAGATCCCACATGCCACAACTAAAGATCCCAGATGCCACAAGAAGATGAAAGATCTCATGTGCTGCAACTGAGATCCAACATAGCCAAATATATATTTCTGTGTGTATACATATATACATACATATATCTGTGTACATACACATATATATACACATGTGTATATATATACATGTAAAGAACTGATTACTAATGAAAACAGTGTAGTGCTGGCCTAAAGACAGACCAGTGGAATAGAATTGAAAGCCAAGAGGTAAATCCTCACATATATGTTCAAATGATATTTGACAAGGTCCCAAGACCATTAGTGAGGAACAGACAGTCTTTTCAACAAATGATGCTGGGAAAACTGGGTATCTTCATATGTGACAGTAAACAACAAAATCATGTAAATAATAATAATAATAATATTTGTATGGATTAAAAAAAAAGAATGAAGTTGGGTCACTACCTTACACTGTGTACAAAAATTAACTTGATATAGGTCAGAGACCTTAGCTTCAGAGTGAAACTATAAAACAGTATGATTTGATGGTGATTTCTTGCATATGACACTAAAATACAAGTAATAAAAAATTTTAAATAAATTGGACTATATCAAAATGTAAAATGTCTGTGCATCAAAAGACACAGTAAATTAGAATGAAGAGGCAACCCACAAAATAGAAAATATTTGCAAATCATGTACCTGACAAGGGATTGAAATTCAGAATATATAAAGAACTCCTACAGCTCAGCAACAGCAACAAAGAAAAGCTGATTTTTCAGGCAAAGGACTTAAAAGACATTTCTCAAAAGAGATATACAGTTGGCCAATAAGCACATGGATTAGAAGATTTAATATTGTTCAGATGGTAGTAGTACCTAAAGTGACATACAAAGTCAGTGCAAGCCCTTTCAAAATCCATATTACTTTTTTTGCAGAGTTAGAAAAATCTATTTTAAAATTCGTATGGAGCTTCAAGAGATACAAATAGTCAAAACAGCTTTGAAAAAGAAGAGCAAAGTTGGGGGTCTCAAACTTCTTACTTAAGAACTTATTGCAAGGACTTCCCTGTTGATCCAGTGGCAAGGACTCCGTGCTCCTAATGAAGGGACCCCAGGGAACTAGATCCCACATGCCACAACTAAAGATCCCAGATGCCACAAGAAGATGAAAGATCTCATGTGCTGCAACTGAGATCCAACATAGCCAAATATATATTTCTGTGTGTATACATATATACATACATATATCTGTGTACATACACATATATATACACATGTGTATATATATACATGTAAAGAACTGATTACTAATGAAAACAGTGTAGTGCTGGCCTAAAGACAGACCAGTGGAATAGAATTGAAAGCCAAGAGGTAAATCCTCACATATATGTTCAAATGATATTTGACAAGGTCCCAAGACCATTAGTGAGGAACAGACAGTCTTTTCAACAAATGATGCTGGGAAAACTGGGTATCTTCATATGTGACAGTAAACAACAAAATCATGTAAATAATAATAATAATAATATTTGTATGGATTAAAAAAAAAGAATGAAGTTGGGTCACTACCTTACACTGTGTACAAAAATTAACTTGATATAGGTCAGAGACCTTAGCTTCAGAGTGAAACTATAAAACAGTATGATTTGATGGTGATTTCTTGCATATGACACTAAAATACAAGTAATAAAAATTATAAATAAATTGGACTATATCAAAATGTAAAATGTCTGTGCATCAAAAGACACAGTAAATTAGAATGAAGAGGCAACCCACAAAATAGAAAATATTTGCAAATCATGTACCTGACAAGGGATTGAAATTCAGAATATATAAAGAACTCCTACAGCTCAGCAACAGCAACAAAAAGAAAAGCTGATTTTTTAAACAGGCAAAGGACTTAAAAAGACATTTCTCAAAAAGAGATATACAGTTGGCCAATAAGCACATAAGATATTCAACATACATAATCATTAGAGAAATTCATCAGAACCACAGTTGAGGTATTGCTTCGCAATCATTAGAGCTAATATTACAAAAAACAGAAAATAAGTATTTCTCGGATAAGGATAAATTAGAACCTTTATGCATTGCAAAATGGTACAGCCACTGTGGAGGACAGTATAGCAGTTCCTCAAAACTTATAAATGCCATATGACCTGGCAATTTCGTTTCTGAGTATATACCAAAAGAACTGACAGCAGGATCTCAATGAGATTATTCTGTACCCATGTTTAACAGCAGCATTATTCACAATAGCCAGAAGTCGAAGCAGCTTGCGTGCCCATCAGTGGATGAATGTATAAAGGAAATGTGGTGTCTACATACTATGTTATTCAGTCTTCAATATTATTAAGCCCTGTTCAGCTTCAAAAAGGAAGAAGATGGGCTTCCCTGGTGGTTCAGTGGGTAAAGAGTCTGCCTTACAGTGCATGGGGCACCGGTTCGATCCCACGTACTGCAGAGTGGCTGGACCAGTGTGTCCATTTGTGAGCCAGTGCTCTGGAGCACATGCAGCCAGAGCTGGTGCTCTGCAGTGAAAGAGGCCACTGCAATGGGAGGCCCACACATGCCAAAGAATAAAAAAAATACGGATGAAAATAAATATAAATAAAAGAGGCATGATGGGGAAAAGAAAAAAAAAACCTTAATAAAATAAGTAAATAAAAAGGAAGAAAATTCTGACCCATGCTCAATTGTAGCTGAACCTTGAGTACATGATGGCAAGTGAAACAGACTAATCACAAAAAAAGACAAATTCCATATGATTTCTTTTATATGAGGTACACAGAGTAATCAGATTCAAAGATAGAAAGTTAAACAGTGGTTGTTAGAGACTGGTGGAGGGGTGGGGGTAAAGAGGGAATGTTTAATGCATTTAGAGTTTCAGTTTTGCGAGATACTGAATGAGTTTTGGAGATTTGATGCATAAAAATGGGAACGTACTTAACACTAATGAAGGGTACACTCAGAGGTGATAGGATGGTAAAGTTTATGTTACACATTTTACCACAATTAAAGACTTGTTTATAAGATCTTTATACGTGTAAAAAATATAACATGTTGCAGAGTTATATAAGATAAACGAATGACAATAGTAGCCCAAGGGCTTCCCCTGGTGATCCAGTGGGTAAGGACACCGCCTTGCAGTGCAAGGGGCGCCGCTTCAATCCCTGGCCTGGGAAGATCCCACGTGCCGTGGAGCGGCTGGACTGATGTGTCCAATTACCAAGCCGGAGCTCTGGAGCGCATGCGCCCAGAGCCGGCGCTCGGCAACGACAGACGCCACCGCGATGGGAGGCCCACAGGAGCCAAAGAACAAAGACGGATGAAAATAGAGAAATGAAAGACCAATAGAAGTGGCCCGCCTGCTCCCCTCCCTCCCCAACCCGACCCCCGCTCAAAATAAATAAATACATAAATCTTTAAAAAAAAAAAAATAGTAGCCCAAAAGCTGAGCGAGATGAAATGAAAGAATACTACTATAAGGCTCTTATACCATATGTAGAGTAGTGTGGTCACCTGAAATTAGACTAGTTAAATATCTGTACTTAGACCCTAAAGTAACCACTACAAAGAGTCATAGCTAAATCAAACAAAGGAGATTAATGGAATTATTTTTTTAAAAAAAGCAACTCAATCCTAAGGGAAGCAGAAAAATCAGGAAAAGCGAATAAAGAGTGGATGGGACAAATAGAAAACAAATATCAAAATGATAGACATAATCATATCAGTAGCCACATTAAAGTATATGAAAAAACGTAAAACCCAAGCATGGGCTCTTTGTAAGAAACCTAGGTCAAAAGGATGAAGAAGGCTACACAATACCAACACAAATCAAAATAAAATTGAAGAGGCTAATTAATATCAGAGGACTGCAGAGCAAATCTGTTGCCAAGGATAGAAGTCACTTCTTAATAAAAGGTCAGTTTCTTATGGTCAGTTATAAGAACATTACAGTTAAACATGTATGAAGATCCCCTGGAGATGGGAGTGGCAACCCACTCCAATATTCTTGCCTGGAGAATTCCATGGACAGAAGGGACTGGCGGGTTCTAGTCCATGGGGTCTCAAAGAGTTGGACGTGACTGAACAGCTAACACACAGTAGCAAAGCTAAAAAATAAAAATGTTAAGTGAAAACCTGCCATGAGAAATAGACAAACCTGCAATTATTACCAGAGACTTCATTACCTCTCTCAATAATTAAAAGAATAAGTAGACAAAATCATTGAGTATATAAGAGATTTGAACACATAATCAACTAACTTCACCTGACTAATGTTAATGGAACACTCCATCCAAATAAAGCAGAACCTACATTCTTTTGAAGTACCACAAAACAAGTCTCAATAAATTTCAAAAGGATTTAAACCATACGGAATACATTCTCTGACCTCTTGGAATTTAGTTAGAAGTCAATTAACAAAAATCTCTGGAAAACCCCTAAATGTTTGGAAACTGATGTCTAAATGATCCGTGAGATAATGAAATCCAAAGTTAAATTAGAAGATCATTTGAACTGAATGAAAATGAAAATACAATATATCAAAATTTTAAAGATGCCACTAAAGCAATTCTCTGCTTACCCTTAAGAAATTAGAGAAAGAATAGCAAATTAAACCAGAAGTGCGCAAAGGAAAGATAACAAGAAATATCAGAGCAGCAGTTGGTAAACTAGAAAACAGAAAAACAGTAGAGAAAAAGAACGAATTGATATACCTCTGGCCAAATGGATCAAGAGTAAAAGACACAGATTAGCAAAGTCAAAAATGAGAGAGATGGCACCACTAGCGCCACCTGGGTCACTTCATCATAGATGCACTTCATCAGTTTAAGGAAGTTACCTTTTATATTTTAACCTGTTCATAAGATTTCCTTATTATCTCCATAGTCTGTAGTTGCAAAGGGTCGGACGTAACTAAAGAGACTTAGCACACATGCACCATCATATTTAAAGTAAAGTGGAAAATCTAAATGGTTTTTCGTTAGATTAGAAACAAGTGACAACTGTGTGCTCTGATGACTTCCCACACTGTACTGGAGGTTCTAGCCAGCACGATACAGAAAAGGAAAAGAAATAAAGATATCTGTATTAGACATGAAGACATGAAACTGTATTCATTTGCAGATGACATTAAGGTCAATGAAGAAGATTTGATGGAGTTAAACCTATTGGAACTAACAGATGGGTTTAACAAGGTTGCAGATACAAGATCATTCTACATTTATAAATTTTACTTCTGTACAAGCAGTAAATGGGAAAACCTGCCATGAAAAAGCAAACCTGCAATTATTACCAGAGACTTCATTACCTCTCTCAATAATTAAAAGAATAAGTAGACAAAATCATTGAGTATATAAGAGATTTGAACACATAATCAACTAACTTCACCTGACTAATGTTAATGGAACACTCCATCCAAATAAAGCAGAACCTACATTCTTTTGAAGTACCACAAAACAAGTCTCAATAAATTTCAAAAGGATTTAAACCATACGGAATACATTCTCTGACCTCTTGGAATTTAGTTAGAAGTCAATTAACAAAAATCTCTGGAAAACCCCTAAATGTTTGGAAACTGATGTCTAAATGATCCGTGAGATAATGAAATCCAAAGTTAAATTAGAAGATCATTTGAACTGAATGAAAATGAAAATACAATATATCAAAATTTTAAAGATGCCACTAAAGCAATTCTCTGCTTACCCTTAAGAAATTAGAGAAAGAATAGCAAATTAAACCAGAAGTGCGCAAAGGAAAGATAACAAGAAATATCAGAGCAGCAGTTGGTAAACTAGAAAACAGAAAAACAGTAGAGAAAAAGAACGAATTGATATACCTCTGGCCAAATGGATCAAGAGTAAAAGACACAGATTAGCAAAGTCAAAAATGAGAGAGATGGCACCACTAGCGCCACCTGGGTCACTTCATCATAGATGCACTTCATCAGTTTAAGGAAGTTACCTTTTATATTTTAACCTGTTCATAAGATTTCCTTATTATCTCCATAGTCTGTAGTTGCAAAGGGTCGGACGTAACTAAAGAGACTTAGCACACATGCACCATCATATTTAAAGTAAAGTGGAAAATCTAAATGGTTTTTCGTTAGATTAGAAACAAGTGACAACTGTGTGCTCTGATGACTTCCCACACTGTACTGGAGGTTCTAGCCAGCACGATACAGAAAAGGAAAAGAAATAAAGATATCTGTATTAGACATGAAGACATGAAACTGTATTCATTTGCAGATGACATTAAGGTCAATGAAGAAGATTTGATGGAGTTAAACCTATTGGAACTAACAGATGGGTTTAACAAGGTTGCAGATACAAGATCATTCTACATTTATAAATTTTACTTCTGTACAAGCAGTAAATGGGAATTGAATTTTTAAAATGCCCTTTTCATTAGCATCAAGCAGGAAATTCTTGGAGATACCGCAAAAGATATGCAAGACCTCTATAGTGAAAACTGTAAAATATTGTTGAGAGTAATAAATAAAAGTTGAATAGAAGGTTAGATATGCAATTTTCAGGGGAAGACTTAGTCATTACGTCATTAGTCAAGACGTCATTTCTCTCCCAATTGATCTTTACATTCAGAGCAATCCCAGTGTGGATCCAAGAAATAGAAATTTACAGGATGAACCTAAAATTAATATGGGAAAGCAAAAGATTGAGAATAAGCAAAAAGAAGAAAAAAGTTGAAGTTGGTTTCAGATTTTTAAAAAATATTTGGCCCTTTTATTGGATTTTTATTTATTTATATTCATCATCTTTATTATTTGGCCTGTGTGGGCCTCCCATTGTAGTGGCCTCTCTTGTTGCAGAGCACCTGCTCTGGGTGCATGCACTCTAGAGCACTGGCTTGTAATTGGACATACTGGTCCAGCCACTCCATGGCACATAGGGTCTTCCTGGGCCAGAGATCGAACCAGTGCCCCTTGTACTGCAAAGGGGACTCTTTACCCATGGGACCACTAGGGAAGCCCTGATTTCAGATTTTTACAAAGCTACAGAAATCATGACATTGTGGTATTTGCTTAATGATAGACAAATAGGTACATGGGACCAAATAGTATTCAGACATAGACCCACAAGTATGTGGGCAACTGATTTTTGGTAAATGTACCAAGGCAGTTTGGCGAAGAAAGGGCAGGTGATACTGGAACAGTTATGTGTCATATAAAAAAAACAACTTTGATCCATATTTTGAACCATACACAAAAGTACCTCAAATGGGTGAGAGACCTTCATATTAAAAGCCTACATATAGGGCTTCCCCTGGTGGTCTAGTGGATAAGGACACTGCCTTGCAGTGCAAGGGGCGCCAGTTCGATCCCTGGCCTGGGAAGATCCCACGTGCTGCGGAGCGGCTGGACTGATGTGTCCAATTACCGAGCCGGAGCTCTGGAGCGCATGCGCCCAGAGCCGGCGCTCTGCAACAACAGACGCCACCGCGATGGGAGGCCCGCAGGAGCCAAAGAACAAAGACGGATGAAAAACAGAGAAATGAAAGACCAATAGAAGTGGCCCGCCTGCTCCCCTCCCTCCCCAACCCGACCCCCGCCCAAAATAAATAAATAAATAAATCTTTAAAAAAAATTGCCTACATATAAACTTTTAGAAAAGAAAATAGAAGGAATTCTTATAACCTTAGGATAAGCAAAGATTACTTAGGACACCAGAACACAGTTTACAAATGAAGCATTGATAAACTGACTTCATCAGAATTAAAAGTTTCCCTCGTGACTCAGACGGTAAGGAATCCGCCTGCAGTGTGGGAATCCTGGGTTCAGTCCCCAGGTCAGAAAGGTCCCCTGGAGAAGGAAATGGTAACTCACTCCTGTATTCCTGCCTGGAGAATTCCATGGACAGAGGAACCTGGTGGACTACAATCCACAGGGTCACAAAGAGTTGGGTACAAGTGAGCAGCTAACACTTTCACTTACACCAGAGTGAGAAAAAATACATGCAAAATGAATTCTATCTAGAGTATGAAAAGAACTCTCTAGATAGCTGTGTAGCTCAGTGGGCAGCACATTGAACTTCTAGAGTATGTAAAATACTCTCAAGTCAATAATAGACAATAAACTGTAGAAAAATGGTCCCTTTCTGGATCACAGCCTTGTCATAGTGAAGAGACTTGCATAGTCAATAAAGCTATGAGACATGCCATGCAGGGCCACCCAAGACAGACAAGTCATAGTGAAGAGTTTTGACAAAAGGTGATCCACTGGAGGAGAAGAACAACCCTCTCCAATATTCTTGCTGCAAGAGCCCCATGAACAGGTATGAAAGGCCAAAAAGACCAGACATCGGAAGATGAGCCCCACTGGAAAATGTCTGATATGCCACATGTGTTCAGACTGGAGGGCAATTATTAATAGCTCCAAAAAGAATGAAGTGGCTGGGCCACAGTGGAAACAACGCTCCATGGTGGGTATGCCTGGTAATGGAAGTCTTTGGTGCTGTAAAGAACAGTACTATACAGGAACCTGGAATGTTAGATCCATGAGTCAGGGTAAATTGGACATGGTCAAGCAGGAGATGGCAAGACTGTGAACATCAACATCTTAGAAGTCAGTGAACTAAAATGGACGGGAATGGGTGAATTTAATTCAGATGACCATTATATCTGCTATTGGGGGCAAGAATCCCTTAGAAAAAATGGAGTAGCCCTCATAGTCAATAAAAGAGTCTGAAATACAGTACTTCGGTGCAATTTCGAAAATGACAGAATGATCTCAGTTCATTCCAGGGCAAACCATTCATTATCACAGTAATCCAAGCCTAGGCCCCAACCACTGATGCTGAAGAAGCTGAAGTTGATTGGTTCTGTGAAGACCTACAACATCTTCCAGAACAAACACCAAAAAAATGTGTTCTCTTCATCATAGGGGATTGGAATGCAACAGTCGGAAGTCAAGACATACCCAGAGTAACAGGTTTAGCCTTGGAGTACAAAATGAAGAAGGGCAAAGGCCAACAGAATTTCATCATGAAACCATGCTGGTCATAGCAAGCCCTTTTCCAACAACCCAAGAGATGACTCTACACATGGACATCGCCAGATGGTCAATACCAAAATCAGACAGATTATATTCTTGGCAGCCAAAGATGGAGAAGCTCTGTACACTCATGAAAAATGAGACCTGGAGCTAACTGTGGCTCAGATCATCAACTCCTTATTGCAAAATTCAGGCTTAAATTGAAGAAAGTAGGGAAAAACACTAGGCCATTCAGGTATGACCTAAATCAAATCCCCTATGATTATATAGTGGATCACAACAAACTGGAAAATTCTTAAAGAAATGGAAGTACCAGACCATCTTACCTGCCTCCTGTATGTGGGCGAAGAAGCAACAGTTAGAATCTGAAATGGAACAACTGTTTAAAATTGGAAAAGGAGTATGATAAGACTGTATATTGTCAACCTGCTTATTTAACTTACATACAGAGTACATCATGCATAATGCTGGATGGGTGAACCTCAAGCTGAAATCATGATTTCCAGGAGAAACATTAACAGCCTCACATATGTGGATGAAACCACTCTAATGGCAGAAAGCAAAGAGGAACTAAAGAGCCTTTAGATAAAGGTGAAAGAGGAGAGTGAAAATGCTGGCTTAAAACTCATTACTCAAAAAACAAAGATCATGGAATCCAGTCCCACCACTTCATGGCAAATACATGGGTAAAAATGGAAACAGTGACAGACTTTATTTTCTTGAACTCCAAAATCATTGCAGACAGTGACTGTAACCATAAAATTAAAAGACACTTTCTCCTTGGAAGGAAAACTATGAGACACCTAGACAGCATATTAAAAAGCAGAGACATCACTTGGCCAACAAAGGTGTGTATAGTCAAAGCAATGGTTTTTTCCCAGTAGTTATGTATGGATGTGAGAGTTGGGCCATAAAGAAAGCTGAACACCAAAGAATTGATGCTTTTGAACTGTGTTGTTGGAGAAGACTCTTGAGAGTCCCTTGGACAGCAAGGAGATCAAACCAGTCAATCTTAAATCAACCCTGAATATTCCATTGGAAGGACTGATGCTGAAGTTGAAGCTCCAATACTTTGGCCACTTGATGCAAAGAGCTGACTCATTGAAAAAGACCCTGATGCTGGGAAAAACTGAAGGCAGAAAGAGGACTGGGCAGCAGAGGATGAGATGGTTAAATAGCATCCCTGACTCAGCGAACATGAATTTGAACAAACTCCTGGAGATAGTGGAGGACAGAGGAGCTTGGCTTGCCTCAGTCCATGGGGTCTCAAAAGAGTTGGACACAGCCTAGCCACTGAACAACAACAACAGAAAAATGGACAAAGATTCTGGCAGACACTTCCCCAGAGAAGATATGCAGGTGGCAAATGAGTACATGAAAGGATCCCCAACATCATTAGTCATTATGGAAATCCAAATTAAAAACCTCCATGAGATACCACTGCACACCTATTAGAATGGTTACAATCAAATCAGAAAGAGTACACACCGGGCTTCCCTGGTGGTCCAGTGGATAAGGACACCGCCTTGCAGTGCAAGGGCCGCCAGTTCGATCCCTGGCCTGGGAAGATCCCACGCGCCGCGGAGCGGCTGGACCCATGTGTCCGATCACCGAGTCGGAGCTCTGGAGCGTATGCGCCCAGAGCCGATGCTCTGAGACAACAGATGCCACCGCAATGGAAGGCCCACAAGGGCCAAAGAACAAAGATGGATGAAACTAGACAAATGAAAGACCAATGGAAGTGGCCCGCCCACCCCCTCCCTCCCCACCAAAAATAAATAAATAAATAAACGTTTCCAAAAAAAAAAAAGAAAGAGTACACACCAAGTGTTGCTGAAAATATAGGGAAGTATTGATCAAAACTCAATGATGAATACTGTAAAGATTCATTGAATTCCTTTTTCTTATGTGTACATTAAAGTTCCTTCTATTTTCTGTTGTTGTTTCATCCTCAGAATAAAATCCCAGGTCCCCCTTGTTTTAGCCACCTTCACACTCCTTCAGCCTCATCATCTGCCTCCCACCACAGTTTAGGATCTGGCTATGTGCAACGTGACCATCTCTCATAGTGTCCCTACAATCTTGGTTTGCACCTGTTGTCCTAGTATAATTATAACAGGGTCCTCTGACTCAGAATATTTAACTTGAGTAGTAGAATACATGCTCACTCTAGTTACAGTTATATCTGTCTCTAATTTCCTAGTTACAGTTATATCTGTCTATAATTTCTGTGCTTCACACCTATTTGTTGTCACTAGACTAGTCCTTTGTCCAGAATCTCCCTTCCTATCCCAATGCTTTCCTTACCTAACTCCTTCCCAGTCACTTTTCCAAGCCTTGGCGCAGACATCATTTTCTCCGAGCCTTCCCTGACTGTCCTCCTCTGCCCTATCCCACCCTACCTGCATTAATTGCTGCCTTTATGCTGCCACACCACCTGGGCACGCTCTGTTGTAAAAACCACTGAACAACAACAACAGAAAAATGGACAAAGATTCTGGCAGACACTTCCCCAGAGAAGATATGCAGGTGGCAAATGAGTACATGAAAGGATCCCCAACATCATTAGTCATTATGGAAATCCAAATTAAAAACCTCCATGAGATACCACTGCACACCTATTAGAATGGTTACAATCAAATCAGAAAGAGTACACACCGGGCTTCCCTGGTGGTCCAGTGGATAAGGACACCGCCTTGCAGTGCAAGGGCCGCCAGTTCGATCCCTGGCCTGGGAAGATCCCACGCCGCGGAGCGCTGGACCCATGTGTCCGATCACCGAGTCGGAGCTCTGGAGCGTATGCGCCCAGAGCCGATGCTCTGAGACAACAGATGCCACCGCAATGGAAGGCCCACAAGGGCCAAAGAACAAAGATGGATGAAACTAGACAAATGAAAGACCAATGGAAGTGGCCCGCCCACCCCCTCCCCACCCACCCCCGACAAAAATAAATAAATAAATAAATCTTAAAAAAAAAAAAAGAAAGAGTACACACCAAGTGTTGCTGAAAATATAGGGAAGTATTGATCAAAACTCAATGATGAATACTGTAAAGATTCATTGAATTCCTTTTTCTTATGTGTACATTAAAGTTCCTTCTATTTTCTGTTGTTGTTTCATCCTCAGAATAAAATCCCAGGTCCCCCTTGTTTTAGCCACCTTCACACTCCTTCAGCCTCATCATCTGCCTCCCACCACAGTTTAGGATCTGGCTATGTGCAACGTGACCATCTCTCATAGTGTCCCTACAATCTTGGTTTGCACCTGTTGTCCTAGTATAATTATAACAGGGTCCTCTGACTCAGAATATTTAACTTGAGTAGTAGAATACATGCTCACTCTAGTTACAGTTATATCTGTCTCTAATTTCCTAGTTACAGTTATATCTGTCTATAATTTCTGTGCTTCACACCTATTTGTTGTCACTAGACTAGTCCTTTGTCCAGAATCTCCCTTCCTATCCCAATGCTTTCCTTACCTAACTCCTTCCCAGTCACTTTTCCAAGCCTTGGCGCAGACATCATTTTCTCCGAGCCTTCCCTGACTGTCCTCCTCTGCCCTATCCCACCCTACCTGCATTAATTCGCTGCCTTTATGCTGCCACACCACCTGGGCACGCTCTGTTGTACAGGAATTGATGAAAATGAGTTTACTGGTCTGCTTTCCAACTTAGTTAGCTTTTCAAGGTTTGGGGTACACTGTCTTTTCATCTTTAGGTCCTTGGTGTCTAGCAGTATGGGTAGTGTTTACAAAATGCTGGATAAATTCAGCCTCAGATTTTTCTGATATAACTCCAATGAATGAGAAAAACTCCAGCGTGGAAAGGTGAATGTACCTTCCTAACATCATGGAGCATAGCAGTGGCAATTAGAAACAAAGCTCATGACTGCATCCCTTCCCTGGCACAGTGATATATATGAGCAATTTTAAGGAGTTTTAGACGTATCCTTTCACAAAGACAGAACTTGTATGTCTAATAGTGTGTCATCCTTGGAGCAGAATAAGAAAGCTCTTAGAACTGTGGCCGTGGCTCTGACATGTATGAGAACTAGACACTGATAATGCTGTAATATTTCAAATGTTTATTAGATACAAAATGCATTGGTGATGATGACACCTGGCTTTTTTTACTGTATACACTTATTTACCAGAATGCTAAATCTGTGGGGAAACTGCCCGTTTTTTCTAACTTTTTAATTGCTTTCTTTGAATCCTTTCGTATGATAATACATGGAAGGTCATATAGGATAATAGGACTTTATGTATCTAATTATTTTTAGAATAAAGAATATCATCTAGGGTATATCTTAAAAGTTCTCATCACAAGAAGAAAAAAGTTCTGTCTGATGATGTGTATTAACTTGTGATCATTTCAAAACATACAAATACTGAATCATTATGTGCATACCTGAAAATAATATAATGTGTATATCTCTTATACCTCAGTAAACATTTGGAGACCTTACACTTAATGTCTGTCTTTCTGCACAATTTTCATAGCGTCGTCTTGGAGATGCAGCCAAGAAAGCCATCAGCAAATTGACCACCAGAACAGTGAAGAAGGGTGATAAGGTAATGAAATCACTTAACCCTGTAAAAACAGTATTTGTGAGAATATATATATGCTAACCATTTGTGTCTCCTTTGTTAGGTTTTTTTTTCTCTTCAAGCACTCTATCCAATGCTTCATTCTAAACTAGCTTCTCTTTGAAATCTTGCTCTTAGTATGCCTGGCATTTGGAGGCCCTCCCTGTAGTTCTCTCATTTTCTTGGACTTTGAAAGCTCTTGTCATCTTTGCTCCACTGGACTACTTGGAGTTCCCCTAGCTGTGGCATTCAACGATTTTCTTCGGCTAAAACCTAGTGAACTGTGGGGTTCTTCTAGAAGGAGCCAGGAATGTTTACTCTCTTCCCATGCTTTCTGAGACTTTACCTCTCTCTTTTATGCTTTAATTCTTCACCACTTAGTGGAGAACTGGAGGCCCACATTCATGAGTCATGGTTAACCTGGTACTTTCTATACAGGGCTCTAAGCAGTTTGAAAGAAAGGCACAGTTTATTAGAGTTGGGCCAGTAGCTTATAGGGGAATGCATCAGAGAGACAGTGATAGAAACTATGTATGACTAAAATTGCTAACCTTGATTTTCACTCAGGTGTCAAATCTTGGTAGAGACCTGCTTCTGCTTTCTGTGGACAAAAACAACTTAATGTGAGACCCTGTGTTCAGTATATTCAAGGCTATCTAGAATTTTAAAAAACTGTGTCTCTGAAGGTATAAAACCAAACCTGTCTTCTGCCCCAAAAGTAACTAATTTTTTCTCAAATAGCTCTGGAAGGATAATTCTCCAACCTTAGTTTTACCACTTTTTTGACTTCACTCAGTTTTATCCCCACGGCCTTGACACCCAGTGTCTATCTAGTTTTCCTTGACACCACTCCAGAAGGTAGGAACATTTTCAGTGAACTTCATGGTACACTGAAGGAAAAAAAAAGGTAAGAACATTTGCAGAAAACATATGTGGCATCACTGTACTTTACACCAGAGGAGCAGTCACCCATAGAAATGCTTTTTTGATCTGATAGCCTTCAGCTACCACATTAATTTGAATTTCCCTGGAGCTCATCCAACCTATCCATCCTGTTTTGTCCCCCATGCAAACCCTCTTTCCTTATGAAAACCAGCACTTCTTAGTTTGTTACCTCCTAGACCTGTCATCCTGCTGCGTTTCAGTCCAAGGGGCAGTGCTACAGCAAACAGTGTTGCCTTTCCTGGTAGTTCTTTGCTTAATGACAGGTAGGGGAAGCTTTCCCCAGTCCAGCAGAGGAAAAGGTCAGTTACCCTGGTTGACAAAACACCCGGCATACTCTTCCAGAACCTTGATGAAGACCTAGTATAGAGCTGAGTCCTTGGCTGTTCTCTGCCCCAAATCTCCCGTCCTTGGGGCAGGTCTTTTGGGGGCTCACCATCTCTCCTGCCTATATTTAACTTTGTGGTCGGATGAGTGTCCTGGTGAGGAAAATATACTGAAACCAGAATACAGATGCAACTGTAGTGGGGAGAAGATAAGGTGATTGCCGATTTGAATCTTGCAAAGCATTATAGTATGCTGATGTCGAAGATATTTCACAGAGTTAGTATTCGTTGTTATACCATAGTTTAAAAACAATAGATTGGCCTAGATACAATTTGGGTTGACACAGTTAAGCAATTGGAAACATGTTACATTTTTCATAACTTTTCCCTCTGTAATCACCTGTTTCTTGTTGTTGCCACAGGAGAAGTCTTGGCTGTATTGTATCTCCTCCATTTATATACTTTTAGCTGTAGCCTGTAACTTTTGTTCCTGCTTTTCATTTCAGGAGACAGACCCAGACTTCGATCATTGTGCAGTCTGCATAGAAAGCTATAAGCAGAATGATGTTGTCCGGATTCTCCCCTGCAAGTATGTCAGCTTTCTTTGTTTACAATAGAATGGTACTTGTGTGATTTGTGTATCTCCCTTTTGGAGTGGGTATCAGTCTGCTGTTGAGAGCCATTCTTACCCACAGCTTTTCTGATAGGAAGATGCCCAGCTGCACACTTACACATAGTGGTGAAATAATACAGAAGGGCATGATTATACTCCCCCTGCCACTTGTGACTTCTGTGACCCTGGCAGCTTCACTCCCGACTTCAGCAAGAACTGATTGCAAACCTTCTCTAGTTATAAGGAAAACAGGGCACATCAGTAGCCTTAAAAGCATTAAGGTCAAGAATTTTTATTTCTGTGACTTTTGTGGGTTTCAGATCTAGCCAGTGTTCCTCTCCTTTTTAAATCAGGAGTACATCATTAGGCCCCCAATAAAGCCTTGGCAGTGTTCACTTGGCACTGGGTACCAGAACTCTAGGACTTGGATTCAGTCTTGTTTTGAGCCTTGGCTGTGTAAAGTGGGGAGGACTGGTGTGTGCTGTGTGTCCAGGTCAGGTCCTCTTTTCTGGGGAGTTTACCTCTACTCTCACCCCACTGTCCAGCAAGGGATGGTGAAGTCAGTAGTAGGGCTGCCAGGGTCACACCTCAGAAATGGCAGGGCCAGTATAAAGATGTCCTGTATTATTTCTGTTCTTTACATAGGGCCACCTGTTAAATTTTTTTTCTGTTCTTTACAGAATACAGATGCAACTGTAGTGGGAGAAGATAAGGTGATTGCCGATTTGAATCTTGCAAAGCATTATAGTATGCTGATGTCGAAGATATTTCACAGAGTTAGTATTCGTTGTTATACCATAGTTTAAAAACAATAGATTGGCCTAGATACAATTTGGGTTGACACAGTTAAGCAATTGGAAACATGTTACATTTTTCATAACTTTTCCCTCTGTAATCACCTGTTTCTTGTTGTTGCCACAGGAGAAGTCTTGGCTGTATTGTATCTCCTCCATTTATATACTTTTAGCTGTAGCCTGTAACTTTTGTTCCTGCTTTTCATTTCAGGAGACAGACCCAGACTTCGATCATTGTGCAGTCTGCATAGAAAGCTATAAGCAGAATGATGTTGTCCGGATTCTCCCCTGCAAGTATGTCAGCTTTCTTTGTTTACAATAGAATGGTACTTGTGTGATTTGTGTATCTCCCTTTTGGAGTGGGTATCAGTCTGCTGTTGAGAGCCATTCTTACCCACAGCTTTTCTGATAGGAAGATGCCCAGCTGCACACTTACACATAGTGGTGAAATAATACAGAAGGGCATGATTATACTCCCCCTGCCACTTGTGACTTCTGTGACCCTGGCAGCTTCACTCCCGACTTCAGCAAGAACTGATTGCAAACCTTCTCTAGTTATAAGGAAAACAGGGCACATCAGTAGCCTTAAAAGCATTAAGGTCAAGAATTTTTATTTCTGTGACTTTTGTGGGTTTCAGATCTAGCCAGTGTTCCTCTCCTTTTTAAATCAGGAGTACATCATTAGGCCCCCAATAAAGCCTTGGCAGTGTTCACTTGGCACTGGGTACCAGAACTCTAGGACTTGGATTCAGTCTTGTTTTGAGCCTTGGCTGTGTAAAGTGGGGAGGACTGGTGTGTGCTGTGTGTCCAGGTCAGGTCCTCTTTTCTGGGGAGTTTACCTCTACTCTCACCCCACTGTCCAGCAAGGGATGGTGAAGTCAGTAGTAGGGCTGCCAGGGTCACACCTCAGAAATGGCAGGGCCAGTATAAAGATGTCCTGTATTATTTCTGTTCTTTACATAGGGCCACCTGCTTCCCTCAGAAAGGACATGGTTTGCCTGTACTCTAGTGCCCCCAAAAGAGCGGGTGAATTTCTGCCATAGTGCTATGCCAAGCTGGGGAGTATGAAACATTAAGATATACATTCTGGGACTTCCCTGGTGATCCAGTGGGTAGAGAGTCCGCCTTGCAGTGCAAGGGGCACCAGTTCGATCCTTGGCCCGGGAAGATCCCAAATGCGGAGTGGCTGGACCAGTGTGTCCAATTACGAGCCAGCACTCAGGAGCACGTGGGCCCAGAGCCGGTGCTCTCCAACGGAAGAGGTCACTGCAGTGGGAGGCCCACACAGGCCAAAAGAATAAAGATGGATGAAAATAAATAAATAAACAATAAAAGAGGCCAAAAAATTTTAAAACCTGTGAATGTTTAAATTAAAAAAAAAAAAAAAGATATGCATTCTGAACATTGACTGTAAAAAATACAAAGTCACCTACTGAGAAGCCTAAAATCAGAAGACTTCTCCTCTTCCTTCTCTCCTCTTGTTTAAAACACATTCACATAGCTCTTCTAATAATATGGAACATGTGAATGAATAAAATACAAAATGCTGGTTGTCTTCATGAGGCTACTGGGGTTAGTTTACATATTCACAAAGTTACATATTTTAAATCTAGAGAGATCTGAGTTTTTTAAATCATTATGTGTGTGTGCTAAGTTGCTTCAGTCATGTCCAGCCATGCAACCCTATGGATGTAGTCTGCCAGGCTCCTCTGTCTGTGGGGATTCGCCAGGCAAGAATACTGGAGTGGGTTGCCATGCGCCCCTCCAGGGAATCTTCCCTGACCCAGGGATCAAACTTATGCCTCCTGTGGCTCCTACAATGCAGGCAGATTCTTTACCACTGTTCCCCGGGGAAACCCATTTAAACCACAACTTAAGAATAGTTCCATATACTGAAACAGGAGACCAAGATTCTGGAAGTCAAGTCATCTAGTTTACATATACAGGAAAGTCTGTAAAACTACATGTCAGCTGTCCTATAGAAAGTCATCTAAGTTGTACATATACAGTTGTCCCCTCAGAAATGGACCAGTATAAAGATGTCCTTCTGTATTATTTCTGTTCTTTACATAGGGCCACCTGCTTCCCTCAGAAAGGACATGGTTTGCCTGTACTCTAGTGCCCCCAAAAGAGCGGGTGAATTTCTGCCATAGTGCTATGCCAAGCTGGGGAGTATGAAACATTAAGATATACATTCTGGGACTTCCCTGGTGATCCAGTGGGTAGAGAGTCCGCCTTGCAGTGCAAGGGGCACCAGTTCGATCCTTGGCCCGGGAAGATCCCAAATGCGGAGTGGCTGGACCAGTGTGTCCAATTACGAGCCAGCACTCAGGAGCACGTGGGCCCAGAGCCGGTGCTCTCCAACGGAAGAGGTCACTGCAGTGGGAGGCCCACACAGGCCAAAAGAATAAAGATGGATGAAAATAAATAAATAAACAATAAAAGAGGCCAAAAAATTTTAAAACCTGTGAATGTTTAAATTAAAAAAAAAAAAAAAGATATGCATTCTGAACATTGACTGTAAAAAATACAAAGTCACCTACTGAGAAGCCTAAAATCAGAAGACTTCTCCTCTTCCTTCTCTCCTCTTGTTTAAAACACATTCACATAGCTCTTCTAATAATATGGAACATGTGAATGAATAAAATACAAAATGCTGGTTGTCTTCATGAGGCTACTGGGGTTAGTTTACATATTCACAAAGTTACATATTTTAAATCTAGAGAGATCTGAGTTTTTTAAATCATTATGTGTGTGTGCTAAGTTGCTTCAGTCATGTCCAGCCATGCAACCCTATGGATGTAGTCTGCCAGGCTCCTCTGTCTGTGGGGATTCGCCAGGCAAGAATACTGGAGTGGGTTGCCATGCGCCCCTCCAGGGAATCTTCCCTGACCCAGGGATCAAACTTATGCCTCCTGTGGCTCCTACAATGCAGGCAGATTCTTTACCACTGTTCCCCGGGGAAACCCATTTAAACCACAACTTAAGAATAGTTCCATATACTGAAACAGGAGACCAAGATTCTGGAAGTCAAGTCATCTAGTTTACATATACAGGAAAGTCTGTAAAACTACATGTCAGCTGTCCTATAGAAAAGTAAATTATGTAATTATAGTTTTTCAGGTCTAAGAACATGAAGCTAAAGGAAGTACACATACAAATACAGTTGACCCTGGTACAGCTCAGGTCTGAATTGAACCAGTCCACTTACTTCAGTAGTAAATGCTATAGTCATAAGTGATCAGCAGTTGGTTGAATGTGCAGAACCACAAATACAAGAAAAAAGGGAGTGAAAGTGTTAGTCCCCAAGTCGTGTCTGACTCTTTGTAACCCCATGGACTGTAACCCACCAAGCTTCTCTCTCCATAGGATTTCCCAGGCAAGAATACTGGAGTGGGTTGCCATTCCATTCTCCAGGAGATCTTCCCAAACCAGGAATTGAACCTGGCTCTCCTGCATTGCAGGCAGATTCTTTACTGTCTGAGCCAGCAGGGAAGCCCACGAATACAGAGGGCTGACTGTAAAGATATGTGTGGATTTTCAACTGCAGGAGGGTATCAGCCCTCTAACCACTGGCCCTCCACATTGTTCAAGAGTCAGTTATACAGATCATGGGAAATATTAGTATGATACCTTATAAAACATAATCAGCTCTTGCTTGCTTTTAAAAACCTTATTTACCTGCACAGATTTCTTTCAAAACTGGAATAGCCAGGAAGAAACCAAGTCTTTGCGGATTCTCTGTGTCCCTGTCTCAGTCCAGGGGCCCCTGGGACTGTCTGGGACATAAGAATGAAGGCTTCCAGAACTATTCATGGTAATTAGTAAGGTGACAGTGTATCCTCAGGAGAGCCTCAGCCGAAACTATACTGGGAGGTTGCTCCATATTCTGTCTGTCCTTCAAGAAGTGACTTTTGTAGAGTTTCATTCTTTGTTCTCTTTTTTTCTTCCAAAGGTCAGAATCAGTGGGGAACTTTCAGAACCATATCCTGAGGGGAGTCCCTGGCATGTTTATTAAGTATCAGGGGTGACTCTGATGATACAAGGCCATGCCGTCTATTGAATTCTAGAGCTTTTCTTGATCTTAGCCATTTCTATGGCTGCACCTACCCCCGGGGCGGGGGGAGTCTCAGCCTTTATATTTGTGGTCTGCTTTCGAGTATTAGAATTTGACAAACTTAATTGCATTTTTTTTGTACCTGTAATAGGACACTGCTCACTTGGTTGTCTTTTATTCCTAGATCCTTGTCTAGATTCTACTTCCCCTTTTACTTTGAAGCCCATTGTAGCTTTCTCGGTATTGCTCAGCAAAACATGTCACCTAACTGAAAGGGTGACAACAGCATAATTCTGAGGTGTAGGGAAAAACTCACTTTGCACATCAAGCAACATTTTATGTGACCCAAGTTGACGACTTTTGACCTAGAGCAAGATCTCTCCACCTGGACACTGCTGACATTTGGGAGCAGACGGTTCTTCGTTGGGCAGGTGTTGGGAAGGGGACGTGGCCTCTGCACTGAGGGTTATTTAACAGTGTCTTTGGCTTCACACGCTTGGTGCCAGGAACACCCCACACACAGCTGTGGCAACCACAGGTGCCTCGTTGAGGACCACTGACCTATGAGTGGCTCCATGCAAGTATTCATCTTTACTCCAGATCTTCCCCAATCCCCTGTTTTCCAGTGGGTTCCTCTCAAGTGCCTTTGAATGAACGCTTGCGCTGCTACTTGCTTTATTGTCTCTGCCTGAGATACTCTGCCCTCTCCCTTTATCTGTAGGTCTTTAAAATCGGGCCACTGTGTGACTCTGCCATGTCTTGCTTTAGCTCTGGTTGCCAGACAGCTGTTACCCAACTCCAGCTAGCCTTCCAGCTGGGCCTGGAGCGCTGCCCAGAGCCCCTCTTTTTCCCTGGTCATTGCTCCCTCCTCCTCAACCAGCACATTCAGGGATTTCTGTTCTCCTTAAACGCCGTAACCCATCCCTTTAGTCCTGACTCTCATCAGATAACTTCACCATAATCCTCACAGAGAACAGTGGCTGTTAGTTGAAATTCTCCTGGCTTACGCACACCTGCCTCTGTCCACCCACCTTGCCTCCTGTCAGGACAGCCTCCTGGGTGCTGATGTGCTCTCTCAGCCTGGGCCTCTGTGTGCCAACACCTTCCCATCCTTGGGGACCTTGCTCTGTTGGCTGTCTGCCCCCTCCAGCTTTTGTTCTTCCTGTCTGTACCCCCAGCACTTCATCATGCTCAAGCATGTTCTGTCCAGTTTTTATAACTCTCTTTGAAACCCCTCTGCAAAGCTGCAGCACCCTACAGCTTCTCCTCACCTTACAGATTCTGCAAAGCATCTGCACCCATCTCTTCTTCCCCTGAGCAAGGGGAGAGGAAAGTCCAGGTGCCTTTGTGCCTGTTTGCCCTTCGTTTGAACACGCCTATCCCAAGACTGAATGAAGACGTTCTATAGATAGCACACCTCCCATGGATCGCTGGCTTCTTGTTGCATGACCTTTACTTTTCCTCCCTTCTGTCGTGTTAATTTACTGTGGACAGATGGCAGTTCACATCGCTTTGGGGCCTCCTACTTGTGTCGGTTGATTACAGTTGATCGTCCTTTGGATGTTAGCCAACACGTCTTAGACCTTGGAAAACTGGCACACTATTTTAGACCTTTTTTATTTAAAGGTCAGCCACAAGTTTTTTCTTAGTGGTTAAAAATACTTTTCAGAAGTAGACCGTGTGTCTGAGATGCCACTTCGGAAGCTAAAGTGGGTCTGTCATCTGGCGGCTGGCAGAGGCGTGACCGTGGAGCCCCCTCCTCTGAGGGAAGGCTGTTGAAACCGTGCTGCCAGTCCTAGTTCGGGGAAAGGAGTTCTTGTCTTTGACCTTTAGTAATCCTGGATCCTTTTATTTGCCAGGTTCTTGCACGGCACCAAGAGGCTGCAGAGCTGTGAAAACAACTCACCTTCAATGTAGACTCCTCACCCCAGCCCCAGCCGTTGTTCTGATCACTCTAGCTTGTATCATGTGTGGGAAGTGGGAAGGCATCGTATCCCAGTGTTACTTTTTTCCTTCTATGTTCTGTGCATTTCCCACCCCTTTCCTGTCAGGACAGCCTCCTGGGTGCTCACAGTTTTTGGGAACAGTGGCTGTTAGTTGAAATTCTCCTGGCTTACGCACCTGCCTCTGTCCACCCACCTTGCCTCCTGTCAGGACAGCCTCCTGGGTGCTGATGTGCTCTCTCAGCCTGGGCCTCTGTGTGCCAACACCTTCCCATCCTTGGGGACCTTGCTCTGTTGGCTGTCTGCCCCCTCCAGCTTTTGTTCTTCCTGTCTGTACCCCCAGCACTTCATCATGCTCAAGCATGTTCTGTCCAGTTTTTATAACTCTCTTTGAAACCCCTCTGCAAAGCTGCAGCACCCTACAGCTTCTCCTCACCTTACAGATTCTGCAAAGCATCTGCACCCATCTCTTCTTCCCCTGAGCAAGGGGAGAGGAAAGTCCAGGTGCCTTTGTGCCTGTTTGCCCTTCGTTTGAACACGCCTATCCCAAGACTGAATGAAGACGTTCTATAGATAGCACACCTCCCATGGATCGCTGGCTTCTTGTTGCATGACCTTTACTTTTCCTCCCTTCTGTCGTGTTAATTTACTGTGGACAGATGGCAGTTCACATCGCTTTGGGGCCTCCTACTTGTGTCGGTTGATTACAGTTGATCGTCCTTTGGATGTTAGCCAACACGTCTTAGACCTTGGAAAACTGGCACACTATTTTAGACCTTTTTTATTTAAAGGTCAGCCACAAGTTTTTTCTTAGTGGTTAAAAATACTTTTCAGAAGTAGACCGTGTGTCTGAGATGCCACTTCGGAAGCTAAAGTGGGTCTGTCATCTGGCGGCTGGCAGAGGCGTGACCGTGGAGCCCCCTCCTCTGAGGGAAGGCTGTTGAAACCGTGCTGCCAGTCCTAGTTCGGGGAAAGGAGTTCTTGTCTTTGACCTTTAGTAATCCTGGATCCTTTTATTTGCCAGGTTCTTGCACGGCACCAAGAGGCTGCAGAGCTGTGAAAACAACTCACCTTCAATGTAGACTCCTCACCCCAGCCCCAGCCGTTGTTCTGATCACTCTAGCTTGTATCATGTGTGGGAAGTGGGAAGGCATCGTATCCCAGTGTTACTGCTTTTGTTCCTTCTATGTTCTGTGCATTTCATGTATCCCAAAGTACCTCTGTATTCCCAAAGGATCTCTAATAGGAATAAAGGACTTTTGTTGAAGCTCTGACACGCTTGTCCTTCCCAATTCACTGTTCTTCCGCGCATCACCTGCTCTCCATTCCCATATACCACTCAGCCCTGAATATAATGTTGGGCCCTTTTCTGCTTTTCTGTGCCTTTTTATTATTCGAGTCTTTTTAGAACAGTGGGAAGGGGCTTCTTTCAAGTTCTCACTGGCCGCAGGTGCCCCCTGTGAGGGGGGCCTATGGAGGCTTGTGGTATGTCTGTAAACTTGTAAGAGGCATTTTGATGCTGGGCATGCTGGGACTGGAGGCACACTCAAGTGTTCTGAGTGCTGGAATTGGGTGAAATGTTGACAGTACTTTGCCTGGTTGTGTGTTTAGTGGTACCTTTCATTTGCACGTCTTTGGTGACTTTTCTAAGATTTTCACTTACTGCTGCAAGACAGCCTCACAAGGTAGATGGCAGGCAACCTTCCCCACCGCACTCCTCCCCAACCATGTTCAGATGAGACAGCTGGTCTTCAGAAAGGGCCGTTTGTCAAGGCTCAGACTGTCATAGTAGCAGAACTTTGTCCAGGAGGAAGGGAAGACTGTGTGGAGTTTGGGAAAACAGCAGACCTGAGGTGATAGAGTCAAGAGGTAAAGAGAATGACTGACGAAGAAGAGATGCCCTGAGTGCAGGGCAGCTCTTCGCCGCAGTTCTGTCCGTGGCCAGAGGCAGCGTGGTGGGCTTGTGTTAGTAGGTACAGCAGGTGGAGAGGAGCCGGGTTAAGTTTTGTTTTCAGAAGAGAGAGGTGCACTGTGGGCATTACACTGATGTTCTCTGGGCCAGGTGCAAGAGCTGAACTGTTGCGATCCTAGAAAGAGTACGTCCAGAAGAGGGAGAACGAGAGGGAGGGAGGGAGGGGCAGACTGTTGGCTGGGGTGGGGGCCAAGGGTAGGAAAGCCATGAGGTGGACACCTAGTCTAAAAGGTTTGTTTTTAAAAAAAAAAAAAAAAAGAAAAAAAATATATAGTTATTTCTGATTTTGGATTAGCTAAGGAAGGGAGGCTTTCTTTCTCAGCTTGTCCCTAAAGAACCAGGTGGTCTTTTGTCTTCCTTCATTAGAGTGCCCCACGAGGGACCAGACACTTCCCTTTAGATCAGCAAACCTACAAGAAAACAATGAAGAACCCAGACAAAAGAAATTCATTTAGTACCAAGATGAAAGGAACAGAGAACACTCAATTTACACAGCTTCAAAAATTAAACGGGATTAACCCATCTTGTTCGTTGTGCATAACCAGCAGTAGAAAAGAAAGGCTAGATAATAAGAGAAGGGGAAAGCAAAAAAGGCTGGCAAGAGTGGGAAGGTGAAAGCCAGGCCACCACTGCGGGCTTCAACCAGGATTTCCACAAACATTTGCTTCAAGCTGCCCCACGCCAGAGCAGCTGCATCAGAGATCACAGAATCCTCTCTTCTGTCACCTGCCAACTGGCCAACGTCCATTGTCCACACTGCATAAGCTTAGGGCACCATTCCCAGCCACCCATCCCCACCAATACTGACCAGACCCATCATAGGCCTCTCCCAAAACATACGCCAGATATTAGGCAGGTGCACCCTGGCAGTGAGGAAGATTTGTCAGGTATGTCAGACCTAATGGGGCCTCTGTCTACAAAAGGAACTAGAGGCCTTGTTTTTACCTTTGTTCGGCCACAGCCAACACTGTTCACAGCTGCTGGAGGATACCACCCTGTCTCTGCGAATACCCTCTCAGTAAGCCCAGGGTCACAGAACCTTTATCTCCCTTTCAGAGAAGTACACTCCTACTCAGATGCAAGGAACAGGAAACAGACATGACAATGTGTTATGTATGCTAAATGAATTTAGGTCTTGCCTATGGTCTGATGACTTTCACCCCTTAAGTGAAAACCTTCTGGAATGATGAGGTTCCAATTTCATTGCATTATCTTTAAGTCTTAGACTGTCTGCTAAATCCCTTCAGTTTGTCTGACTGTTTGTGACCCTGTGGACTGTAGCCCCCCAGGCTCCACCGCCCATGGGATTCTCTAGGCACGACGATTGAAATGGGTCGCCAGGTCCTCCTCCGGGGGATCTTCCTGACCCAAGGATCGAACCCGCGTTTCTTTATGTCTCCTATCTTGGCAAGCAGGTTCTTTACCACTAGCACCACCATTTAGTTGTCAGTATCTTGATTCTTGGACTTCCCAGGTGGCTAAGCGGGTAAAGAATCTGCCTGCAATGAAGCAGACAGACTTGAGTTTGATCCTTGGGTCGGGAAGATCCCCTGGAGAAGGGCATGGCGACCCACCGAGTCTTCCTCCCTGGAGAATCCCATGGACAGAGGAGCTGGATGGGCTACAGTCCATAGGGTTGCAAAGAGTCAGACGTGACAAAAAGGACAAGGCTACCAAAAAGCGTGCCACTTTACTGGTAAGAGTGGGAAGGTGAAAGCCAGGCCACCACTGCGCTTCAACCAGGATTTCCACAAACATTTGCTTCAAGCTGCCCCACGCCAGAGCAGCTGCATCAGAGATCACAGAATCCTCTCTTCTGTCACCTGCCAACTGGCCAACGTCCATTGTCCACACTGCATAAGCTTAGGGCACCATTCCCAGCCACCCATCCCCACCAATACTGACCAGACCCATCATAGGCCTCTCCCAAAACATACGCCAGATATTAGGCAGGTGCACCCTGGCAGTGAGGAAGATTTGTCAGGTATGTCAGACCTAATGGGGCCTCTGTCTACAAAAGGAACTAGAGGCCTTGTTTTTACCTTTGTTCGGCCACAGCCAACACTGTTCACAGCTGCTGGAGGATACCACCCTGTCTCTGCGAATACCCTCTCAGTAAGCCCAGGGTCACAGAACCTTTATCTCCCTTTCAGAGAAGTACACTCCTACTCAGATGCAAGGAACAGGAAACAGACATGACAATGTGTTATGTATGCTAAATGAATTTAGGTCTTGCCTATGGTCTGATGA